>OX377614.1:66779932-69333079 GCA_947397855.1 Thelaira solivaga
ATACAACAAAATACAGTTGCTGTTTACAGCAAGCGAACAATCCAAACGTCTAAAAAATACACTCAGGGTAAAGTTCAGAAAAAACCATTTTTATTTAATACGAGCTGAAGCAAATTTTTTATAGGATATTTGCCCATATTAAACCAAAAAAATGTTTATGAATTTGGCATTCAATTTTTAAAATATTTTTAGTGTTTTTCATAAAAATCAATTTGCTATAAAAAAAAATGTGAAATTAATCTCTCGGATTTTCAACAAATTAAATTTATTATTAACATTTTTACACATTTCATTCAAAAACTTTTAAAATCACTGTTACACTTTGATTACTTGTGCATCAAAAAAAATAAAAAATTAAATAAAAAAGGAACAACAACAACACCCCACAACAAAATTCAATTTAATAAAGTTTTGAATACGAATAAACGAACGGGTATTGTTAACATATGAACTCACGTTTTGGCCTAATAAAGTAAACTGAAGGGCGGACGGACACTTAAAATGAGCTTTAACTTAATAGAAGTTTATTCTTAACAAATATTTTTCCTTTAAATAAGAAAGAAAGAAAAAAGTTTTCTGCTTTAAAATAAGTTGTTTAGAAAAACAAAAAAAAAAGTATTTTATGACTTCAATACCCTACATCAGGGTTATTCAATTTCAATAAAAATATTTAAAATTTTTGTATATTTTAAAATGAAAATTCAATAGAAAATTAAAAAAAAAATAAAACATTATTTATAGAAAACTTGCCAAATGTTGTGCAGAAAGTTATAGAAATAGTACAAAGTCAAAGGACTTAGGAACTAATTACTTGTAAAGTTGGGTTCTCATTACTAAATAACTTCTTGTCTCTGGTTACTCAACACATTAAGTAGCTTTTTAAAACACTTCCCAGATAATACTAATAGTGGCATGTAAGGAGTCTACAAGGTAATTGCTTCAAAAAGTATCTACTTCTAATTGAGTTTGTACCTAAAATGTTTGCTGGTTAATTTCAACTTCTTTCATAACTTCTTCTTCTTGCTAAGCAAAGTTTTTACTTTGGACGTTTTCTGTGAAATTTTATTGTAAAAAATATTTATAGAAATTCTTTAGTGCATATTTTCTACATTTCAAAAAAAAAATATTTTGGCTAACTTTCAATATGAAATTGTTATGGCGAAATATGAACTAAACGCGTTAATAATTCATACACGAAAAATATTTTTTATAAACGCAATAGCTAGACAAATATCCTTGATTAAACAGGCATGAAATTGCTTTCATAGGTTCTCATTTATAGTTGTAACGGCTTGCGAAATGTTCCTTAGCACCTTCAAATTTGAAGACAGAAAGAAGTCTTTAGTTATAAATCGATGTAACCAAAAAAATTCAAGGAGAGGCTCTATAAGTCCTTTTACCTTTTAAAAACTTGTTTGCCCAATTTGTAGACAGTCCACAGAAGTCAAGAAGGGGCTCTCTTGTGTTGTACACTGAGCCAAAAATAGTGTTGCAATATCAACAACATATGTGATCATTTTGACACCATCCTGTTGTCTATTTTATTGACAACGAGTGTTTTCAATTTTTAACAAACGTTGTGGAATTGGCAACACATGTTATTATTTGAACAACCGTATGTAACATTTTGACACCAGATATGGTGTCATTTCGACACCATTTGTTGTCAATTGAGCAAAGCTATGTTGTCAATATTGCATTGTTAAAATGACACCATGTGTTGTCAAAGTGAGAACAAGCATGGTTGATACACTATTTTCACAACGGATGGTGTCATTTTTTCTGAAAGAATTCTTAAATTAAACAGACAGCCTAAGAAAGTCAGAAAGGGGCTTATATAGACGAAATATTCATTGGAAATTTCTCGACTTTACTTTTGGCTGTTTTTTTAAGGCATTTTTCTTAAGACACGCTTTAGTTGTACCAGGGTTTCGTAAAATTTTTAACATTTCTGTTTAAGGTGATTGTTTTGCTGTTGTTGTTTTTTTATATTTGTTGTTGCTTTTGTTTTAGTTTTAGTTCCATCTTTAAGGCTTGTTTACTGTTTAACTATCAAACAATTTTTAAATAGAGCTTTTGGTGTGGCACCTGTATTAAACTTTTTCTTTTTGTTAATTCAATTCAATGATATGAGATTGTTTTTTTGTTGTTGTTGTTTTAAACCATTTCAACTTTAGCTTAACCGGCAAATTTATTATTGCGAGCATTATCGAACGATATTTTAAAGCATGGCATGGCCATAGATTCAATTGCTATCGAAAATTCACTAAAATATTTCCAAATGCACTCGTATGTATGTGTAAAAATATCAAGTGTATGCATGCATGCATGTATGTTTGGTGTGTGTATGTGATAACTTTTTTTCATAAACTGTTCGTATCTCTGCAATATTATTTATTTCTAAAAAAAATTTATTATTATTGTTTGCTAACAACAACAACAACAACAACTACAAATTAGGAGGGTTTGGTTTGTTTATCTTTTTAAGCTTTAAGAAATAAATAGAACTTCCATTTGAACATAAATGCATTTGGCAATTATGTTGGTGTTGTAGTAGGTGTTGCATTTAAGTAAATGTGTAGCTTTTGGTTTTTTATATAAATAAATAAATTTATTTATTTATATTTTTTATTTGTTCATGCTTATTAATGGCGAATAGTTTATTTTCATTTTATTTTTTTGTGGTCAATTTTATCCTAGATTATTACTTTCAAATTTCAAAAGTAAAATTTATGATCAGTTGCGACCTAAATTAAAAACACTCACACACATAGACACAAGAACCTGCGCAACCAACAAGAACTCAAGCTCCTTTCTAATTGAGAATTATTCTAAACAAAAAATAATTTACTTGTTAATGTTGGGCAATCAAGGCTTATTTGTTTAACTATTTAAAAAGCTAAAGGGGATAATAAACAATTGAGCCGTTGTTTTTGAAAGTGGTATAAGTCCACTTTTTACACTATGCGTCTATTTATTCATTCCGTTTCGAAAAATTCGGAAAATATTTTTTGGGCTGAATTAAAATTTGCCATTATCGATTCCACAATATTTTCACGGAAAACAAGCGAAAGATCAAAAATGTGTTTAAGCTTATTTTGTTTTTTTTTTAATATTTACTTTTGATTTATTGAAAATTAATTTTCTTTTTGTTTATTTACAATTTATTTTGATGTTAAAAAATTAAATTATTTCTTATCACCAGTAGCTGAAACATTAACCTGACATATCGCTAATAGACTTAAGGCAGCTTCTCAGAAATTTTAGTCCTTCATTGTGAACTTAATGCCAGTTCAGCTATGTCACAAGAAAACCTAAGCGAACAAAAGCAAAGCATATTTGTATTAAAAACAAAAACAATGTACGAAAATTTGTTTTTGATTTCAATACAAATGTGATTTGCTTTCGTTCACTTAGGTTTTCTTGTGACATCGCTGAACAGGCCATTAAATCGGTTCATTATTTCATTGCCTTGACTACTAGGCGGTTGAAAACCGCATCTTGCTTTTCTAATTTCCATGTAAATCTGCCAATCATTTTAAAAAAATTTAATAAATTTTTTCTTAAAACTCATTAAATCAATTAAATTTTTTTTTTTTTTTAATATAATTAAATTAATTTTTTCTTAAAACTCATTAAATCAATTAAATTTTTTTTTTTTAAATTTAATTAATTTTATTTTCTGCAGGCCATCGATATATCCATGCGTCGCCGTTTGTCCACACCAAAAGCTAGTCCATTATCAATAAAACGTACCTCAACGGATAAAAATCGTAAAGAATCGCCCTTAGCCAAGCCAGAAAAAACCAGTTGGTTTAAATCGCTGGATAGACGCTCCAAAAGTAAATCTAAGGAAAAGGTACGTCTGCATTTTAAAATTTTTAAAGAACTGACTAATTTGTTTTTTTTTTTTTTAATATTTATTTTACAGTTAGACACACCCACAGCAGCCACAGAAACCTCAAGTTTAAAGCGTTCAAAAAATTCAAAATACTCAGCGAGCAAATCTACGCAACAGCCTACCAAGAACTTAAGATTTTTTGGTGATACTGATTTGGATTCGAATCCACCCACCATTTCAAAAGGCACGACAACAAATAAGTGAGTTAATTTTTTTTAGCATCCCTTTGTGGAGCAAAAATATATTTTTACTTTATTTTTTAAGATCACGTCCCTTGATGTCAAGCACCACCCTAAGCCGTTCACAAAAGTACTCACAAAGTGCTTACAATTTGGATCGTATACGTGCCGATAGTCCTCAGCGTCAAGATTATCGTCATACATTGGCTTCGGGTAGTAAAAGCTCAACAGTATCATCTGCCACACGCCATAAAAGCACTTCCATGCATAACTTGGATAAAAATCAAAATAACGATGAAGTGGATTTTCGTAAACGACGTCACTACTCCAGATCTCGGGAACTTGATGATATTTCTGAGAGTGGCTCTGAAACGGAAGATCAACATAAACGAGGCAATGGTGGTATTATGGCAACGAGAACCTTATCACGTGATCGTTTAGATCGTACACACCGATATGATGAGAATACCTATCGACGTAGTAACGATCGGCCGACATCGTCCACACCTAATGGTGGTGATACCAGCAGTGGTAATCAACATCAACCTAGAAGAACGCAGCCATATTTAATGGGACCACCAAAACCAGCACGTAGTGCTGAAAGAAGAGCCTTGTCCTATTCTAGGTAAAATTTAATTACCAAACTAAATACTTAAATGTGAATAATTTAATTAAATATTTTAGAGAGCGTGATCGCTTTCCGGCTGAAAGTTCAGGTACAGAAGGAGAGTCCAGTTTACATAGTCAACGTAGTGTAGTTTATTTACATGCTACCACCGTAGGTGCCATACCACAGCCATATCATTTAAGACGCCGCTCTATATCCAGAGATGATTTGCGTTCCAATAAAAACCAACCGAAAAATCAACCTATACAGCCCATGACCAGAACTGTATCCAGATCTGTGTCTATGCTGGCTCCCTGGAAGCCCAAACTAATAAGTGAAGGTTTTGAAATAAATTATTCTCAGGAACAAAATAAAACGGTAAGCAATTACATTAAATAATTAATTTATATCAACAAATTTCGGTCTATTTCTATACAAGCGAACGATAGATTCCTTCATACATTGCGATGATTGGAAACAAAATACGAAAAATTTTTTTGCTCTCAATACAAATGTACGAAAGAAGCTATAGTTTGCTTATACAGACAGAGGCAGTAAGTTTTTTTGTAGTTTCTTTTTTTAACAATTTTTATTTTTTTTTCTTTTTTTTATTATTTTTTTTTTCTTAAATTTTTAAATTTTTTTTTTTTTTTTTTTTCTATATATTTTTTTTTTTGAGTTAGATGTCGACACTGCCTCGTAAACCTTTGCAAAATGCAAACTCTACTTCAACTTTAGCGCGAACCACTAAAAAATCCGAACCTTTGCACTTACGATCACGTAGACACGATTATTCTAAGGATGATCAGTCATCTTTAAGAAACTCTTCCACCACAAGCGCTTCCAAGTCCGCCTTGTCAGCGAATATGCGTCGTAAACATTGAGAAAAAAAAGCCACACATTAAACCAAAAATGTTTTTGTTTTTCTCTTGTTTATTTTAACATAAATTCACATAATTTTACAATTTTTGTTTTTCGTCTCATTAACCAAATGCAATAACAGAAAAAAAGAAGAAATTACAATTTTACTATTATTATTGTCTAACACTAAAGAGAGTTTTTAAGTTATGCTTAAGACAATTAAGGAAGAAAATATTAAACTAAATCTTAATGAATTAAAACAGTTTGTAAAACTTGACAGTGAAAATAGAAAAAGGTGCTCTTTTTGAAATTGATATGAAAACTTCCTTAGCCAAGTAAGACATCTTTTATATGCATTAACAATCTAATCATTTAATGAAAAAAGAAATACACATAAAACAAATTAGAAAACCATCAGACAAATGCCTTAAAAGCTTGTTAAAACTTAAAACAAAATAAACTGTAATATACGTATAAGTTGTACTTGTATTAATTTCTAACTTTAAGTTCGATTTTTTTTTTTAATTTACTAAAAATACTTTAATATTCAAAAATAAAACTTAATAAAAAAAAAAATGTTTTAGAATATAACACGGCAACACACTCCAAAAAAATAATTTTTATAGTGTAAAAATTATTTTTAGATTTTTTTAGCACCAACAAAAGCTGTTATGGCGAAGTAAAATTCTGCAGAGTTATAAAGGTGAAAATTTTATTTTAAGATGAAACTGCACTCATATAATATCATATATATTCTAATTATAGCAGAAAAACAAGCAAAAGGATTACAAGGACGTGGCAACGGCACATCCCAAACAAAACGATGTACTAAATTCACCCTTTGATTCTGGTAAGTACAATAATATAAACAATTTTAAAATTAATATTAGTAAAAAACAATTTTTATTAATTTTATTTTTAAATGTAATTAACACTCAAAAACTAATTTCAATTCATTTTAATAACGAACACCTTAAATTTTTTGCAGTGCCAACCGCCGGCAAATTTATTCGACTTTGTTAATTACAGCTGTCATTTGTACATGTGCTGGGTATATTTTCTTTATACCGCAAGATAACGCAATACGAAAAATTGGAAAATCCTGTAAATCTATTTAATTAATTAAGGACAAATACCAAAGGAACATTAAATTGCAGCAGAAAGGACTAGAAATTAAACTGTAAGTATTACAATTGAAAATATTTCCACTTAATGTAAGCTGTAAGTGTGTGTGTTTATAAAGTAAAAAAAAGTAAAAAAGATGATTAAAAATTGGATTCTGCCTAGAAGGAGAACTAGGGGCTACTCTGTATTGCGATGCCAAAGCTAAATGTGTTGCGTTTGCTCTTTGGTTATCGCAAGATATTTGCGTGTATAAATTGACATTGACATCCAATTACGCATTACAGAACGGAGTACTACAATTAAACATATTAAAGATTCGATTTCGTAGCGTTTTTTCGCATCCCATAACAGAGTAACCCCCCTGAGATAGCCCTACATAATTACACGCTGGAAAAAATTCCTAAACATTGTTCAGGAGATACAGCTGTGCATATACTGAGCATACTGGATAAGCACATAGTATATTTTTTGCAAAATCTGCAAGCTGGAAACCTACATACATATATATGAGCTATGCTGTATTACAAACCATCTTACTAGCAAAGTTTAACCAAGACGAAGTAGTAACTTTTCTATAGACAGCACAATACTTTTTTGGTTGTCTGTCACATCAAGATATATTTTCTTAAAATCAGCAAAGCAATGCAGAGGTTAGTAGAACATAAAATAACTTACCAATGCCAAATACTACCTCTAATCAAGCAGCGACGTAAAAACAAATTTCCCACAGACAGCTGGTATTATTCTAAAAGCAGTTTTACATTGGTTTCTGAAGCTATCAAAAACAAATGAATCAGCTATTTAACTCACTTTCGTAAACCACTAACTTGCAATTTTTTTCCAGCTCCCTACCTTCCATCAGTCTACAACAACCGCAAAAACAATTACAGAGTTATCAGCAGCTAATTGTTTTCTTGCACACCAGCCTGCTTTTTAACAGGCCATAACGTTGAAATTGAAACAGGTATGCCAAATATGCAGCTTACGAGTGAAACCTTAAAATCATGTGTCGTGAAAAGTGCTTGGAAATTAAAGAGACAAGACAAGACCAGATATTCTAATAGCACCAAGTGTGTTTAAGAAGTTATTAAACCAGCCAACGCTATGTTACAGCATACGCATTGCAGGAACAACTGGAGAATTATTAAAGCAAATCGTAATTGCATCTAGAGAAAGAAATGTGGCTTAGAAATTCAACAAAATTTTTGCCTTTACACAATAGTAACTGAGGAAAGCGAAAAATTATATAAAGTGATGGTGAGTTTAAGTTTGATTAAATATAAGTACACATATGAATATTTAGAAAAATTAATATATATATATATATATATATATATTACAGGCTCTTGGTGCAGACACTAGACACAATAAATATATAAAATAAATTAATTTATATAAGGACGTAGTGCTGATGTGATAATGAAAACAAAGTTGCCGAACAAATGTTACGATGGTAAAAATTGTCTTGAAGACAATTTAAAATTGGAAAACAAAAGGTAAATCATTTTAAAATGAAATTATAAAAAAATAGTATATTTACTTATTATTTTATGCGTCAGGTGTCAGATGTCCGGAGCTGGTCATATACATTACAGAAAAGCAGGAATTTTGGAGTAAATGCTTAATGGCTTTTTAACCTTTCTTCTATAATAGATAATTGTGTGGTTTCTAAGGAATGCTTATTATGGAAATTATTGTAAAGAAGTAAGTCAGTTAAGAAATTATTAAGTGAACCATATATAGTTACGGATAATATTGAATTGATTGGTAGTAATGTTGATATTTTGCCAATCAATATATCAGGAACAATCTATACGCAATTTATTTGTCAAGCTTGACGAATTTTATATAAGGAAAATCCAGCCAATCGTTCGGCTGTATTGGTTATTCAATCCATTAATGAACGTCACAATGAATTGCTCAAAGATTATTTGGATAATATACGCTGCAACCTGACGCCATAGTCCAAATTTAAATAGGTTCATATCCAAAGTCAAAGTGTTTTTGAAAACAAAAAGTTCTTTAGAACTTTGCAGAAATTAGAAACATTAATGGATATTATAATTTTGATGTTCTCCATCTTTCTGTATTTATTTAAATATGTACATACCATTGTGCACTGTTTTATTAAATCATTATATTTGTTTAATCTTATGTACTAAAAAAATATGTTTAAAGCATATAAAATTGTGTATTTCGTCTTCATAAATAGCCTAATTAAATAAATAATATAAAATAAATTCAAAAAATTCTTGTATTAGTTGCCCATCTTGCTGTTTTGTCTTGTAGATTATTTTTATAAGTGAAATCTTCAATATCTGGCAGCTTTGAATCAATTAATTAAACCCCTAAAGTATGCAGGTAGAATTGAGATAAATACTGGGTGCATCAAGTAAATTAAGGGTGACTCAAGTAATTTGTCTTAAAAGTGTGGTGTGTAACTTAAAACTAGAAATCGCATGTTATTATTCAACATAGTATGGTAGCTGAGGTGGCTAAGCAGTTGGTATCATAACGCAGGGGTCTCGGGTTCGATGCGTGCGAGCAGCAACCAAGTTTCAATGTTATTACAAAAACCAATTAATGTTATAATATTATTAATGATGACAGAAAATTTAAGTGTGTGTCCGTACTCAGGCAAAAATAAAATTTCATATTAGCGCGACTGAAAAAAAACAGTAAGTACAAAAACCAATTCAAAATTTATTTCAACCATAAAACAGCCGTAGCAGAGACACAGACGACAGCACAGAAAAACAAAAAAACGATCACACACACTAACAACAACAACCCCAAGAAAAAAAAACTTTTAAACCCTTTAGGCTACGGTGGCCAATTTTAGTAAAAAGCGGCCATAAATAGGCCAATGGTGCACATATTTGAGCAAAAGCGGCCATAAATAGGCCAATGGTGCACATATTTGAGCAAAAGCGGCCATAAATAGGCTACTGGTGGCCAATTTTAGTAAAAAGCGGCCATAAATGGGCTACTGGTGGCCAATTTTAGTAAAAAGTGGCCATAATAGGCCAATGGTGCACATATTTGAGCAAAAGCGGCCATAAATAGGCCAATGGTGCACATATTTGAGCAAAAGCGGCCATAAATAGGCTACTGGTGGCCAATTTTAGCAAAAAGCGGCCATAATAGGCCAATGGTGCACATATTTGAGCAAAAGCGGCCATAAATAGGCTACTGGTGCACATATTTGAGCAAAAGCGGCCATAAATAGGCCAATGGTGCACATATTTGAGCAAAAGCGGCCATAAATAGGCCAATGGTGCACATATTTGAGCAAAAGCGGCTATAAATAGGCTACTGGTGGCCAATTTTAGTAAAAAGTGGCCATAATAGGCCAAAGGTGTACATATTTGAGCAAAAGCGGCCATAAATAGGCTACTGGTGCACATATTTGAGCAAAAGCGGCCATAAATAGGCTACTGGTGCACATATTTGAGCAAAAGCGGCTATAAATAGGCTACTGGTGGCCAATTTTAGTAAAAAGTGGCCATAATAGGCCAAAGGTGTACATATTTGAGCAAAAGCGGCCATAAATAGGCTACTGGTGCACATATTTGAGCAAAAGCGGCCATAAATAGGCTACTGGTGGCCAATTTTAGTAAAAAGCGGCCATAAATGGGCTACTGGTGGCCAATTTTAGTAAAAAGTGGCCATAATAGGCCAATGGTGCACATATTTGAGCAAAAGCGGCCATAAATAGGCCAATGGTGCACATATTTGAGCAAAAGCGGCCATAAATAGGCTACTGGTGGCCAATTTTAGCAAAAAGCGGCCATAATAGGCCAATGGTGCACATATTTGAGCAAAAGCGGCCATAAATAGGCTACTGGTGCACATATTTGAGCAAAAGCGGCCATAAATAGGCCAATGGTGCACATATTTGAGCAAAAGCGGCCATAAATAGGCCAATGGTGCACATATTTGAGCAAAAGCGGCTATAAATAGGCTACTGGTGGCCAATTTTAGTAAAAAGTGGCCATAATAGGCCAAAGGTGTACATATTTGAGCAAAAGCGGCCATAAATAGGCCAATGGTGCACATATTTGAGCAAAAGCGTCCATAAATAGGCTACTGGTGCACATATTTGAGCAAAAGCGGCCATAAATAGGCTACTGGTGCACATATTTGAGCAAAAGCGGCCATAAATAGGCTACTGGTGCACATATTTGAGCAAAAGCGGCCATAAATAGGCTACTGGTGCACATATTTGAGCAAAAGCGGCTATAAATAGGCTACTGGTGGCCAATTTTAGTAAAAAGTGGCCATAATAGGCCAAAGGTGTACATATTTGAGCAAAAGCGGCCATAAATAGGCTACTGGTGCACATATTTGAGCAAAAGCGGCCATAAATAGGCTACTGGTGGCCAATTTTAGTAAAAAGCGGCCATAAATGGGCTACTGGTGGCCAATTTTAGTAAAAAGTGGCCATAATAGGCCAATGGTGCACATATTTGAGCAAAAGCGGCCATAAATAGGCCAATGGTGCACATATTTGAGCAAAAGCGGCCATAAATAGGCTACTGGTGGCCAATTTTAGCAAAAAGCGGCCATAATAGGCCAATGGTGCACATATTTGAGCAAAAGCGGCCATAAATAGGCTACTGGTGCACATATTTGAGCAAAAGCGGCCATAAATAGGCCAATGGTGCACATATTTGAGCAAAAGCGGCCATAAATAGGCCAATGGTGCACATATTTGAGCAAAAGCGGGCATAAATAGGCTACTGGTGCACATATTTGAGCAAAAGCGGCCATAAATAGGCTACTGGTGCACATATTTGAGCAAAAGCGGCCATAAATAGGCTACTGGTGGCCAATTTTAGTAAAAAGCTGCCAATTTTGGGAAAAAGCGGCAAAATTGCCAATAAAAATGTGGTTTTTTTTTCGTGTTGTGTGTGTGACGTATTTTTCCACGTGTTGGTTTTGTTCTTACTTTTTCTTTCCTTTATTTGCGTCACACACACCCATCTAAATTTTTGTTGCTCCTAATGAGATGAAATGGATGAGAGGAATATTATTTTATAAATTTTATTTGAAAAATTTCATTTATAAATTTTATTTGTACTTACTTGCCAACTCCACGTATCGAACCCGGACCCCTTGTTGCTTCCGATAGGAGACCAACCGCTTAACCAACTCAGCTACTGCATTATATTAAATGAGAATATGTAAGTTCTAGTTTTAAGTTGCTCACCACACTTTTATGACAAATTATTTGAGTCACCCTTAATTTACTTGATGCACCCGATAATTTATCGCTATTTTTGCATACTTTAGGGGATTAAATTAATTGATTTTAAGCTGCCAGATACTAAGAAACTGAATTTTTATAGAAAAGTACGTCATGACAGCGTTTTCACTCTGTCATCAATCAAGTATAGTTTATCTTCTACGGTATGCTCTTCAGCTCTGTGTTTGTTATTTATTGAAGAAAGAATAAAACACATTTAAAATTTTTGAAATTGTTGCCGCTACCACGATTCGAACCTGGGACCCCGGGCTACTATCACCAGCCGCTTAACCAACTCAGCTACAAGGCATTATTGCTTGCTGTGGTGTGAATTTTAGTTTTACTGTTTTCAATATACTGTGGGAAATAACTTCGCTCTCAAAGTTATTGTTTACACACTTCGAGTCTCGAAACTGTCCATTTACTAACTCATTCTCATACTGTACATCCATTTTTTAGAGTAATGTATTTACAATTGCTGTTTGCTTCCTTTATTTATATATTATTTGTTTTTTAATTACTTTATTTTAATTTTTTTATTAATAAAAACTTATTTATTTATATGTATATAAAATTATTTTTAATAAGAATCACTTATAAAATTTCTTCAACATAAATTCATTTAATTTAAAGAATATTTTTATATTGAAATTATTTGTCTTAAATTAAAAAAAGTTTAAGTTATATAACATTAATAAAAAAAAACAACATTAAATAATAACAATTAATAAAAATAAAAAA
Source organism: Thelaira solivaga (assembly GCA_947397855.1). Lineage (NCBI taxonomy): Eukaryota > Metazoa > Arthropoda > Insecta > Diptera > Tachinidae > Thelaira > Thelaira solivaga. The sequence continues at coordinate 66,792,595 of OX377614.1, forward strand.
TAAATTTCATGGTCTGACCAGGAGTTGAACCGGCGACCTCTGTGCCTCTTACTATCTATTAAAGGGCTGCACAAGCATACTTGAAAGCCACACATCACTACAAATAATATTTTATAATAAAAAGTGCTTGTAAGCAATTGTACGCCCTTTAGTATCTTCTGCAAAATTATATTTCCGTTTATATAATAATAATAATAAACCAAAATAATAATAAGCAAAAATAGTAATACATAAAAACAATAATAAATATTATAAATAATTAATTAATAATAAATAAATAAAATAAAATTAATAAAAAATAACTAAATTTTAGTATGACATAAACTTTACTTGAACTGTTAGGTTTTTAAGCGCAATGTCTGATTCTTAATACACATATATTGATTTTTATGTAGAACATTGAGTACAATTTTGTGTAACTTCTTGAGGATATAATTCTACATATATACATATGTAATTATATCCTGAAAAATAGCGAATAGCTTAAAAACTAAAGCTGGTATTCAAAATGACAATATCTATTTCAAATCTACTTTAAACTCGAAAACAAATGAGTTTTAGTGCAATTAACTGAAAATATCTTATTTGGTCTAGTCTTTCACCATCAGCACTACACCACTACATAGTTTGGCACTTTGCTGGATCAGATGTCAACGTTTCACAATGGTTTGCATTTTGCAAACGTCATCCACACTATTGATGCAACTCCTTTACCATCCTACGAAACTATGCCATTAAGGACTGGGAGTTGTTAGTCATATAGTGCAATGACATGATTGTGATACCGATCTCACGACAAGTCATAGCAATTCTGACAAACTACACATTGCGTATAAGTAAATTTATACACAATATTCTCAGTGTTGGTGACAGGAACTGACATCAATCACCATAGAAGAATTGTCAGTTAATAATAACTTAAAATTACATATTTTAACAATATTAAAAGTATATATAAAAATATTTGCACTTGCTAAGAAATTACATCAGCATATACACACATGACACTATGTACACATCAGGAAATTGATTTTTATGGCTACTAAATAGACCCTTCGCCTCACCTGCCTGTAATTATTAAAATATTAATATTTATTAAGTAATATCAATAATAATATCATAATTAACTTGAACTAATTCTTCACTTACTTGTACAATATTTTTCATAATATTCCTTAAAGAATAGGCTATTAGAGAGGAAAGGTTAAAAAGCCATTACAACATTTACTCCAAAATTCATGGTTTTCTGCAATTACATTTGATCGACACCTAAAATAATAAGTAAATAAACTAGTTTTTTTTTATAATTTAATTTTAAAATGATTTACCTTTTTGTGCTTTCATATTTTAAATTATTCACATAGTGGCGTTTGTTAGACAATGGACACAAGTTAATTTATATTATATATTTATTGTGTCTAGTATCTCGGTACCGGGAGTCTGAAATATATATAGACTTTTGTAAATACTTATAAAATTTATATAATTATTATTTAAGACTTTTTATTGATATACAATTAATTAATTTGAGCTTAGTCTTGATATTTAAAAATGTTTTTTGCTTTATTATATAATAAATAATTAATTAATTGTATGTAAATACTTATACTTAATCAAACTTCAACTCACCTTGTATAATTTCTTTATTCTCTTTCCTCAGTTACGATTTAAGCCATTTTATACATCGAGCATAGCATAGCATAGATGTTCATAACATATTTTTACAGCTTTCGCAGTAATTATTAATAATTTTCCAATTGTTCCTGGCATGTACATGTTGCAAATCAGCATTAACTGGGTTGATATTAGTGTATCGGTGATATTAGTGTCTGTTCTTATTTCTTTTCAATTTTTTAGCTCTTTCACTGTACATGCAACCAAATTTTAGATGCTTTAAGGTTCCATTCGTAAGCTGCATATTTGCGATACTTGTTTCAATTTCTTGTTTGTGACATATTGAAAAGTAGGGTGTTGTAAATAAATTGCCTTTTTTTTGCAGTTGGATGGAATTTAAGGAGCTGAAAAATATCATGTTCGTTTGCTTTCTTGACAGAACTCAATGGCTGGTTCATTTTTTCTTAGTAGTTTCAAATGGCAAACGGCTTTTAACATAATACCAGCTGAGTGTGGGAAATTGGTTTTTATGCACTCTGCTGCTGCATTGGAGCATGTGGTGTTTGGTATTGGTAAGTTATTTTCTTTTCTTCTAGACTTTGCATATTGTTTTGCTGATATTAAGAAAATAAATCTTGATATTACAGGCAACCAAAAAAGTATTGTGCTAAGTTAGTATTACTTGGTCTTATTTAAACTTTGCTCGTAAGATGTTTTGTAATGTAGCATAGCCCATATATATGCATGTGTGTTTCCAGCTTACAAATTTTGCAAAAACTATGCTATGTGCTTATTCAGTATGCTCAGTATATGTACATATCCATTTTTAGGATTCGCTGTTTTCCGCGTGTAGTTATGCAGGGCTTTTTCAGTTCGCATTCTAGGCAGAATCGCATTTTTAGTTTTATTAATATTTTTCACTTTATAATTGGAACATACACACTTGTACAAACACAACAGCTTATATTATGTGGAAATATTTTCAATTGTAATACACACATTTTAATTTCTAGTCCTTTCTGCTATAATTTAATATGTCTTTTGTATTTGTGCTTAATTATATTAATAGCTTTACAAGATTTTCCAATTCTTCGTACTGCGTCAGCTGGGAATCTACATCACATCTACAGTCAGCTGGGAATGACAGAGTCGAAAAAATTCTGGACGGTTGGCAGCTGAATAAAATTTTGCTGTCGGCGCCATTAAATTGAACTTGAAAAAAAAGTATGAAATACCTGTTAGAAAAATTTTTTTTTAAATTATTTTAAATTGCATATTAAAAATATGTTTTGTTGGTGGATTTCCAAATAGGTATTAAAAATATTAAAAAAGTAAGTATAATTTATTCTGATTCTAAAATTCTTCATTATATGTATACCGGTCTCGCTCGGTCATTTGCATTATGAGTTAAAGTCCTTTGAATAAACAGAGCGTATGTAGTATATTTCAGAGAAATCTAATGGAAAATAAAATTTTAATAATCAAAAAACCCATTTAATTTGGGTGGGTGTGGCCAATTCAAATGTATACGGCGACCATCCTTGGAGTATAGAGATTATATGTACCGAATTTCAGCAAACCCATCTAACTTGTGTGCGCGTTACATCTAGGCTATCATCTATAAGTATAGATATTACATACATGACCGAAGTTCAGAAAAAATCCATTGGAAACAAATATGTTTATACAAAAAATTTATTTTATTTATATAGAGGTTGTTCGTTATTCATAATTAGTTATCTCTACGTATGATTATTATTTAATTTAATGTATGTACCACTCATACGCTGGTGTTTTTACTATTTTGCTCGCAACAATAACAGTAACAATCCTTTCCTTTAAATTAATAAAAAAAAGGATTTCTAAGATAGTATTGCTGAAAAATATAATTTAATTTAATTTTTCAATTATTTGCACTCTTTTTTTAATTAAATATTTAATATCAAATAAATAACTTAAAATTAACGGCAAAAATCGAAAAATCTTCGTTCAATAAGATTTCTATATTCGTAGTTTTGTTGCACTGTTGTGCCATCTGTTACTGTGTAGTAGCGTTGCCAGGACTTTAAAAAAAGCTATATTTCCTTTTAAAAAACGCTAGAAAAGGCTAAATACGCCAAAAAAATAAACTAGAAAAAAGTTAAAAAATCTACAGCTTATAATTCAAAATTTTCTTCATACTTTATTAATTATAATTTTAATAAAAAAATATGAAATATAAAAAACTAAAGAAAATAATGTCGTTTTCCACATGGCTTGAAAATTACCAAAATCAAAAAGGAATTTAATCTGTAGGTTCTAATCTTTCTGGAAGTGTTTTAACATTTTCGAGTAATTTCTTAGATTTTATTTTATGATTCAAAACAGAAACTGCCAAAATCCTTGAGAATAACAGTACTGGAGTGTATAGAAATTTCCAAAAAAAATTTAAAAATAGTCCAAAGTAATTTCTGAGTATTTGGGCAATAGGTTACAAATCTAGATGACATCCCCTTTATAATGATATGTGTCCCATCCTGTAATCTTCTATAGTTCATCCGTAAGTTGCTAAAATCCCTCAAAGCAACAGTACTGGAGTATACGCAATTTAATCTGTAGGTTCTAAACTTTCCGGAAGTGTTTTAACATTTTCGGAAATGTTCGTAGTTTTTATTTTATGACCCAAAAAAATTATAAATACTCTTTTCACTTTTTGCGAAGAGTATAAAAAGATTAATTTTATTTGCTATTTCTGAAAGTGGTACAAGTCCACTTTTTAAAAAAATGAGTCAGCGGCAATTTTATTAAAATTGCGGCTAACTTATTTTTTTAAGTATATACCACCCTCAGAACTAAGTAGAAGCGAAATATCGACATAAAAGTAAAGTTATAATCCGACCCCAAGCTTAAATTTTTTTGAATGAAAAAGCAAAACTTACTCAATAAAATTAAGCTTTCAAAGATTTCTCGTTTTTTAAGCAGTTTCACACGAGGTGATCATTTGTGGTCTTCGGCAATAACAAATTAATTAATTATGCTACTACTTTATGTAGGGTGAACTTTTATGAACGCTTTTACTCTAAATAAAATAATTTAAAAAAAATTTAATGACAAGAAATGGTTTGGTTGTTTTGTTGTTGTGTATACAAGTCGGCGACATACATAACACTAATGACGACAAAATAAATTTTCAAATCTATAATGAGAAACGAATCAAAATAAAATAAAAATGTTTTCTATTTATTTTTAAAACAGTTTTTCCTTTCTTTATACTAAAAACACTTTGCTAAAACAAATGAGAGCAACAAAATAAAATGAAAAACACACACAGGCAACAAAAATGTGAACAAAATTTAAAATTTAAACAAAAACTTAAGATTTCGAAAAAGAAGCTGACGAGATTAATAAAAACTAGAAAAGAAAATTTTACGAAAAAGTTATGCTGCTAAATTTTGGCAGTCGAAATTTTGCAGCGGCTCGCTTAAGTAACAGAAAAATTTTTAAATTTAGTGAATTAATTTAGAAAGAAAAAAAAGACAGTATTTATTATTAAGCTCAATATAAATATTATATTTAATGGAATTGTTGTTGTAATAAATTAAAAATAAAAATTGTGTTTAAAAAATAGTTTTGCTATCAGTAAACAAATTAAAAGAAAATCCAAATGGCAGCTTTAAAATTTAAATCAAATAAGGAAGTCATGCATAAAGCCGGCTGGAAATTAGATGAAAATGAAGAAGGTAGCAAAAATAATAAATAAATTACACTTAGTTGAACTTTAATTACACCTTTGGATTAAAATTTATTTAGATTTAATACGTCGGTTTTTTTTCTTATATTAAAATTTCGATTATTTTTTTTTTTTTTCAAAATTATTTCGTTTGAGTTTGCATTTGTAAAAGTGATGTATGGTATTATGTACATATATATGTATGTGTGTGTATGTTTTAAATATAATTTTTAGTTGCGTAAAAATTTTTATTCTCTCATTTATCTTTCCCAGTTTTTTATTGGTCAGTGTTATTTCAAAATATTTACAATTTTGAATTTTTATTTATGTTGTTTTAAGTTTTTTGTGTTTGTTTTATGTTTTTCTTTTCTTTATAACGATAAAAAAATAATAAAATTAAAATATATATTGTTTGTTTATAGCACTAAGCAACAACATAAAAAAAATATAATATAACTAAAACTATGAACAAACAAAAACTATTAAACTTTTTATGTCATATAAAAATGTCGAATTTTAAAATTATAGTTAAATTAGAATATCTCAGAATTTTTTTTAATTTATAAAATATTTAATTAACTTTAAAGCCCAACAAGTGTAATTTTCGTTATCACATAATCGTGAAAAAAATGTACACTAAATTTCCATTTCAAGTTTTTCTTTTATTTTTTTATTTAAATAAAAACACGTTTTAAAAAAATAAAAAAAAACAAGTTAAGTTCGGCTGTGCCGAGTCTTATATACAATGTTTTTTAAAAATTTTAAAACACTTCCAGAAAGTACCTCGCCAAAGTGGGAAATGGTAAAAATTAATCAGAAGAAGAGTACTGGGGTATGAGGGAATTTCAAAAAAATTTTTTAAATAATCCAAAGATTTTTCTGAGTGCTTGAGCGGTAGATTACAAATCTGGGCGACCTCCTCTTTAAAACGATATGTGTCCCATCTCGCAATCTTCTATGGTTCGTTCGTTGCTCTAAGTGATTTTAGCAACTTGCAGACGAACGATTAAATATTGTAAGATGAGACACATATTATTTTAAAGAGGAGACTGTCTAGGCACGAATGAAGTTATTGTTTTCTTTGCACACGAGTATTCAGATCCTTTTTAACTAGACAATCTGCCCACATGTCTTTTATGTCCCTGTCATCTACACTAGACTACAGTTCTTCTTCTACAGTTTTTTTAAATAAAAGGACTAGATTGCTAATATATATAGATATGCTGGGCTATCTGACAGAAGATATTTATATTCTGTAAAAATATTAAACGTATATTATGTGTTTCTCTTCTCAGAAGAAAAAATGTTAGTAAATTGGAAAATTTTATTAATGTGAATCTAATGTAAAATTATATTTTTTTGAATTATGACACTTTAAAAGTAAATGAGCGTTAAAAACTAGATTTTTAGGCACTTGACTCGCAATTACCCAAAAATTAAAAATTGCTTTCCCTTTTTTCTTTCTTGCAGCTTGTTACATTGACATAGACAATGACGATGATGATGATAATGATGATGATACAACAACAACAAAAATTGATGATAAAAATAAATTGTATTCAAATTGGAACAATTTGCCCGATTTGGTATTAGAACAAATATTTTCATATTTGGCGCCAAGAGAACGTTACTATGCGGGCTTGGTAGGATTTTTTTTTATGCACAAAATAAGAAAAAAAAAACCATCACATATTCGTTATATGAGCTGTTATTTTAGAAAGTGGTATAAGTGCACTTTTTAAAAAAAATTAAGTCAGCGGTAGTTTTAATACTCTAACCCGCAAATCATTTTTTTAAATGGACTTATGCTACTTTCAAAAATGACACCTCATATATATATATATATATATATATATATATTCCTATTTATATGTAGGTGTGCAAGCATTGGTTTAGAGCTTTTTATTTACCGGCTGTTTGGAATAATTTCTTGGTTGATGATCGCACACTTACTCGTCAAAAATACAATTACTATTCGGGCTGGCAATACTGTTTGGATCATATGCGCACTCAGAATTGCTTGGCGCGCATAGGCCGCTGCCTGAGAGGCTTAGAATTTCGTCCGGAAATTAGTTTTAATAATATTTATCAGTTCATGACCATGTTGTCATGGAGCATGGCTAAGGGAGCTGAAAATAATGGCCCCAAAGAGATGCGCGGTACTGGCTCACGTATACGTTCTTTGGTTTATGTATTTCCCTGTAACATGTCACAGGCCAATGATCCTGAGGGTATTAAATTATTTGGTACTGGTGGCCAATTGCTAAAGGGCTTAAAGGACCTGCTGTCGAAGTTAACCAACTTGAGAACTTTAAAATTAATAGATTTTGTATTGGAACGTTATGAGGCAAAACATTTGCTAGATGAAGTGCTGGATGCCTGTTGTACGAAAATGCGCGTTTTAAATTTAGTAAATGTCACAACTTTGCATTGTCCGATTATTCATGTGGGCCTATTTTTAAATTTGCAGGTACAGTAGTCGCATCCCGAAGTAATTTTTATCCCAGTTTGTCAAAATTTTTAAAGCAAACTTTTTAAAATGTTGACAACTTGTTATGCAACACGTCAAGGCGAATGTATACAAGGTGACCGCATTAGCGAATGTACTTGGCATTTTCTTTCAAACTGCCAAAATTTTTAAAGCAAATTTTTTTCTTTTTTAATTTTTTGGTACATGAAATTTCAACATTTTTATTTATTGGTGCAGCATTTGTGATTCTTTTAAAATGAAAAAATTTTTCCGATTCAAATTGTAAACACAAGTAAATTTTGACAATTTGGAATATAACAGTTGCTAAGCGAATTCCCTAATTCAATCACTTTGTATAGATTCGCCTTGGAATAGGTGATGAGTGCATAATTCGTCGATGCGGTCATCGGTCTAATTCCATTCTGAGTGCATTCAGACATAATTTAGTTAAAATTTTTTTGTTTTTATTTTATTTTATTTTATTTTATTAATTAAAAAATAATAATTTTCTTTAAAGATTTTAACCATATCCCCTCAAAACATAGACGATGATGTTCTATTGCTGCTGGCCGATTCCAAGTTAAGGCACTTGCATTTATTGCAAAATTGCTATACCTCCTCATATTTGACCATTGGCCATTGCAGTGTGAAGGCTTGGCGTATTTTGAAAAGGGATAATCCTAAATTAAAGGTACATTTGCGTGTTGAATCCATGAATGATGGTGAAATTGTTTTCCAACCCGAGGCTCCTGTCTATAGTGTAACTTATGCGGCTCCCAAAACCATGGTAAGCGATTCTTTCACAGTTTCTTTTTATTCTTTTAGACTTGTCTGTATTAAATTATATTTAAATTTTTAGATTCATCCTGATATTGTTATAAAAATGGTGGATCATTATAAGAATCATTTGACTGTTTATGGTTACGAGTTATTGCCACGCTTTTCTTGTCCCAAATCCTTTCACAATCGCATTGACTCTTTAATGTTGTTAATGTGTAGACAGTGTTTTAATTTGAATACCTTGGTAAGTTTGGTTTAATTATGTTCAGCTCCTGGTATGTATGTAAAGCCATGTATTTAAAATAGACTTAGCGAGGTTTGGAGTCGCTTTTAAAAAAGAAAATAATTCGATCGAAATTCCAGCCGTTTTATATGAAATCAATTTAAAATTCCGATAGACTTTGTTTGACAGCAAACACGCTTCAAAACTGGTAGTTTTTAAGTAGTAGCATAATAAATAGCAAGAAAAATATATCTATTACTATTCATATTACCAATAGACTATAATATTAAAGCAACCTGTAAGAACTATTATGCTCCTCAATGTAAAGCTAAAATCATTCTAGATTCTTAACGAATCTTGTAATATTTGTGACAATGGAAACATAAATTATGGAGACAGTCGGGCATAATTGGACTACTTCACTCCAAGACCATTCCTAAAGGGAACTTCAGATTCACGATTTCATACGAAATTTTTATTTCTTTTCACTTTTCTATCTCTATTGCTATCCTTCTTCACTTCCTTTTATAAAGGTATCACAAAGGACCACATCAGAGGATATAAGTGAGCCCAGCTTCTGTTTTTCTTATTTGGACGCCCTGTGTCCGAAGTTTTTCTTTTATAACAAACTTATTGTTACACCTTTTTTTTTGTTTTCTTTTTTAAAAAAATTTAGTTGGTACGTGAAAAAGTCTCCACCTCAACTGTGCTTTTAATAGCTCGTACAGCTAAAAATTTACGACGTTTTTATGTGCGACGTTTCGCCACCATCATACGTTGTGATTGGCCCCGACATCCTGAATGGTCTGATGAATTCTTTACATGGCTGCGTCGTGCTTGTCGTTCTTATGAGTCCGTAGAACGTGAAGTATCACAAATTTTAGGCTACAGATGGCACTTTTTGAGTGATCAAGAATATAAACTTGTTACGGTGGATGTGCAAAATGAATGGTGAAATTTATGCACGTAAATTTTAAGTAAATTTGTGATATGTCATTATGAGATTTGTAAAGTTGCTGTTTTATTTGTTTATTTATTTTATAAATTAAAGTTTATTTTTTTCTAAAACAAAAAAATCTTTTTTTAACAAACACAAAAAAATTTTTTTTATTTATTACCCTGAAGCGGAAAAAGAAAAAAAGCTTCCGAGGTATTGTGGGTAAAATGGAGTAAAATATGGAAAAAAGAATTCAACATAACAAAAAAATTAATTTTTTGAGTTATAACACTAATGAAATAAATGAGCGATGATATGCACATTTTTATAAATGTCATAATAAAAATATAAAGCAATTCTTACACGTAAATTATTTTACGGCCAAAATCAAGAATATTAAATTAACTTTTTTAAGACTTTTTTATTATTAAACAAAACTCAGTTAATTAATATTATTTGCACAAACCAACTGTTACAGCAATTGCATACCACAATGCAACAATAATCTAAAATGTTTTTAAAAAATATTCAAAATTAATGCAACATAAAATTCAATTATGACACGTTTCTCAGGCTTTGTATAACCATAAAAATTTATCATTTTAAAATAAAAATTAAAAAATTTATACAAAGAAATTGCGTATATAAATAAGTTGTGAGAAAATTGAATAAACATTTCATTTTACGGTTTTGTGGTCTCAGCAGGCTGTAAGATACAACACAATGAGCTTAGTAACACTGATTTTATATACACTAGCTGTTTGCTCAATAATACTAGTGAGTGAAATGCCAAATGCTTTAGCAAGTTTTGTGCTGGTGAGATCCCATCATTATTATCGGCCTTATTACCATCACTACTACAGTAGAAGGTATTATCCTTACTATCATCATCATCATCATCATCATGCAGATATTTACGGAAGATATCAAGGCTATTGATTGTTAATTGATTGGCTCAAAATCAAACTTGCAAAACGCAAAGCAACGCAACAGTTTTTAAAGGATATCAAGTCATTTCGAATAAAAATATCTCTAATTAAAAAAAAAAACTTCAAGTACATAAAAATAATTTTGTTTAATAAATGTTTATTAAACAAATTGTTTATAGAAAATTTGAAACAAAATATTTTTTTTTTATTTATATGTATATAAGCCTATTTTTAATAAACCTTTTATAAGTGAATAAAAAATATTTCTTAATTTTAAATTTAGTAAGAATATAATTTTTTTTTTAAGAATTTATGGAAAATTTTGAAATTTGTGCAATAAACTTTAAATTTATGCAAGACTGCAGCAAAAAATTTACTTAAATTTTTTTATTGAATGTTAAAAATACTCCAATTTGAGTAATTAAGCTTCAGCTTACAAATTTAGAAGACCTATTCTTTAAAACGGTGTGTGTCCGTTCCCGTAATCTTTTATAGTTCCTCCGGAAATTGTAAAAATCTCTCAGACGAACAGTGCTGGGGTATAAGGGAATACCAAAAAAAAAAAATTTTTAAATACTCCAAGCTAATTTCTGAATAATTGAGTGCAAGAATAAAAATCTAGAGAACCTCCCCTTTAAAACTGTGTGTGTGTCATCGCGCAATCTCCTATGATTCATCCGGAAATTATAAAAATGTCTTAGAGAAAGCCTCAGAGATGTACATGAATACGATTCAAATATTTTTTTATTTGAATCATCATTAAGCACAATGTAAATGAATGATGTCATTGCAAGATCCACCATATCAAGGGGTTTGTTACATAATGCATGTATTTGCTTGCATATTCTGTAATTTCCCCAAAAGCATCGAGTTGTGATGATGCGCAGTGCAGATAATCGAGTTTTTACTGTATTTTGCACATACATAATTTCAACATTTTTTTTTTGACTTTTTCAAAAACAAACTATTTTAAAGTATTTTCAAATTTTAATATTACACCTGAGAGAACTTGTGATTTTAAGCTTTTATACGGCAAAAAGCTTTTGCAAAAAAGTTTACAAGATATGCATTTTCATAGAAGTGAGGCGTACGCAGTGACCTTGACCATCAAAAGAAAAATCAATAAGAAAATAAAAGCATCAGCCATGCAAAAACGAAAAAGCAAATGTATAAGCAATGAAAATTTCTGTTCATATTAAACGAATTGTAAATGCTGTACGCTATTTTAGCTTGGATTTTCGTACAGCTAAAAATGTAATAAAAAATGCTAAAAAAAAAGTTTTCCATAAGAGTGAGTTCAGATTTGCTCACTGGAAAATTTGGGTTCAGTTAAAGCAATTGACATTCCTAAAGCCATCTGTTTGGCAACTTAATTCCAAATAAATGCAATTAACGTCTTATAAAGATTAGCAATTCTTTTTATGTTGCTTATTTTATTACTAAACCTAAAACTAATTTTTTTTTTTAATAAGTGGACTTATACCACTTTCAAAAATAACTGCTACATATTAATCTTGTATTTAAATAATTTTTTCCATACAGCACATATAATTCTGCATATATCCTGTATAACTATAGTTAACTTGCAGGCCTCATCCTGGTTAGCATTTGCTTAACAGTCGTGCATCCAATAACTACGTAAAAACGAAATTGTGAATGTCAAGGCTGTAGTAAATAAATTAAATGTGCAACGTTGGCTAAGGAAATGCTAAGAAATTTTTTTATTTAATAAAACAGCAGTCTCTTTTAAAATAAAAGCAAGAAAAAACACCGGCTTTTTTACACAATTAAAATTTACTGAAAAACACCGGGATTTTAATAATTAAAAATTAAAAAAAAAAATAATAATTAAAATTTAGAAATTAATTTATTTATTTATTAATTAAACAGCCTAACAATAGACAATTAATTTTATATTTACACAATAAATAACATTCAACTGTTAAAAGTTCGAAAACTGTTAATTTTTAATTTAAATTAAAAAAATTAAAAATACCCACTAACAACTGGACAGTCATTGTGTGAGAAAAACTAATTTTTAAGAACTTTCTATTTTCTGTAATTTTGTTTATTTTTTTGCTAACAAAAACACAACAACATTGTGTAAATTTGTTTGTAAACAAGATTTTTGATTTTTAATTGAAATTGACCGAGAAAATTTTGAACAAAACAAAAAAGTGAAATTGTTTCGAGAGCTTATTTGAAATTTTTAGTTTTTTATTCATTCATGTATTTTTTTTTTTTGAAAATTTACAGTTTCTATTTTTTGATTTGATTTGATTTTTTTAGTTGGCAAAAATTTTAAATTTTTTCTTCATAAATGCAACGTACGCGCTTCGATCATGACCGTTTAACGAGCAATTGTGTGGCAAAAGAGAAACAATTTTGAACTATTTTTTTTTGTTGTTGTTGAATGTAAAAATAAAACATAAAAAAGTTAATGTGAACAAGGAAAATCGCCAGAAATTGTGTTAAAAATACTATACTGTGATATAATTTTTGAAAAAAATTTCAACTACTTAAGCCAAATTGTGCAATTTAAAAAAATTAAAATATATTTTTTGATCTCAGTAACTAAATTAATTAACATTTAAGCAAATATGAATAGAAAATGCTTACACTGGAGCTATTTAAATTACAAGGAAATACCCATGGACTTGTATTTGTATGAAGATTTGGAAGAGGTTTATCTTAAGGAAAATTATATTGCTGCCATACCCAAATGGTTTTTAAATTTAACCACTTTAAAGTTTATACATTTAGCTGGTAATAACCTTACCAAACTGCCCGACGAAATGTATTTACTGGAAAATTTAGAATTTCTTGATGTTTCCAGTAATCAAATAACCGAACTGCCCGAGCCCATGGGTTATATGACAAAATTGTTGCACTTAAATATCAGCTCCAATGAACTGACAGAACTACCTAGCAGTAAGTACATTATGATATTATAATTGTATTAATTTAAATAATTTACACCATGCAACAAATTTTCTTTACTTGATGAGTTATTTTTGGAAGTGGTATAAGTCCACTTTAAAAAAAATAAGCGGCATTTTTAGTAAGATATAGACATCATCTTACTAAAATTCCCCTTAACTAATTTTTATACCCTTCACTGTAAATAAGAACTGCATACTCGTATATAACTTTGTGATTCCGTTTGTAATTTCTACACCGTACATGGGACACCCTATAAAGTATATATATATATTCTGGATCCTTATGAATAGCGATGTCCGTCTGTCTGTCTGTCCGTGTTGTCGTTGAAATTAACTTTCTGAAGTAAATAACTGCACTAAAAAATTATAAAAACTAAATAAGGCCAGTATAATTGAAATTTTAAAAAACGATTACACAAACAAATACAAACACTCGGTTTACACTGTACCACTGCACCCACCTCTTTGCTAAAATTATAATTTCTGTGTGAAAGAAAAGAGTTCATTGAAAAGAAAATGTTAAGAAAGAATCTAATGAAACTCCAAAGCCAATAGCTGTTGTTGACCCAGCCTCGCCTGGTCCTTTACTCTATGAGTGGGATTTTTTAGACAAAAACATTTTCCACTGCTTCTGTTGGAAACAGTATGGTCGCTTTTCACCAATAATCTTGGACGATTGAAAAGATTTATGCAATCAATATTTCTTTGAAATGCAGAAGTGATTTGTAAGAAGGCATTTTGGTTGGATTTAATGAATTTAAAAATTTCTATCAGATAAGCAACAAATTAATATGGGTCCTTTGAAATTCCTGAAATCATATCTTGCATTTTAAAAGTTGAATCATAAAAAAACCAACAAAAGTGGGAATGGTCAGTTCAAAACTAAATGCTATCTTCAAATGTAGAGAGCATTTGTAGCAAAGTTTAGAATAATCTTTTGAAAAATTAAATTATTATGATTTAAAGATCAATTACAATTATTATACTCAAAAGATAGGCATGGTCTGTCCAGAAGTAGCTGGGAATCTTCATTGTGTGTATGTACCAAATTTTAGTATAATATGTTGGAAAATATCAGTATAAGACCAATTTCAATTATTTACGTTAAAAAATAGGCGTAAAAGAGTGTGTATGTACCAACTTTCAGAATAATCCGGTTAAAAAATAAAATACCCATCAAAATTTTTAAATCAAAAGTATAAGTAAAAGGTTTCAAAAAACTGTTTCTAATTATCTCTTTTTTCTTTACTTCTAGCCATAACTTATATGAAAAATCTGGAATCTTTAAATGTCTCTAAAAATCACTTAAAACGTTTGCCTTTACAAATGAGTGAATGCTCTAGGCTAAACGACTTGAATATTAGTGATAATATAGATATTTGGCATATACCCGAAAGAATCTCATACATGCAGTCCTTACAAATGTTATCAGCTGATCGTAAGTTAAAAATTAACTTGTCTGGCTTACAGAATGAAAAAATAATTTTTTTTTTGCTTTTTTGCAGGTTGTTCCTTAATTTATTTGCCAGTGGCTTTAGCTAAGTTTATAGACTATTTGAGAATTTTTAATAATGCTGCCATCACTCATATACCAATAATTTATGAGAAATTTTATCAAAGTTATTATGAAACCGCAACAAAAGCGCCAACGATGTAAGTAGGGTGGGATAGTTAATGATTTGTTTTCTAAAAAAAAGTCTGCCTACAAAACAAGATCTTGAAAACAACAGAAAATAACCAAAAATTATTATTGTTTTACATTTGATGGCCAGCCATCAAATGACTACTATAGAAGTTGTCAGGACGAGGGCAAAGACCATGAGAATGCAGAACACTTTTTTTCTGCCTCTGACCAGCACTAGAGCATCAGTGTGAACGCCATTTTTTCTCAGTTTTGCCTAACGTATTACTTTTTTGAAATATATTTATGTACTGTTTACAGCAAGCCTACAATCCAATCGTCTAAAAAGGTTTTTATAAAAAACTAAATTTTTTAAATATTTTTGAGTGCTTTTCATATAAATTATTTACCCGATTGAATTTCTAGTTTTCTTTAAATTTATTTACTATCAACATTTAATCCATATAGCTATTTTATCAGACGCTACTATGAATCATCAGTGGATTATTTCTACGTCTTGTTAAATTCTTTCTCAAATATTTGAATATTTATTTTAGTCATGAGAATATTATGGAAAATAATGCACGGCAACGTAAATTGGACTTAAGCACGAATAAGGATTAAATTTTGTTAAACTTTATGATTCCAAATAATTAAATTTGTTTTATTTATTATCTTTCTTTCCTTTTTTTTTATAGATCTGTAACACATGAAAATTTTTTTTGGATTGTTGAAAAGGAGACGTTTACAAAACTTTTACTGCCTATAGGTACAAAAAAAGTGTATCGAGTGCCATCTAAAGAAAATCAAGTTACACTTTATGATGATTGTTTGAAAGCTTTAGAATATTTAAATAAACTTTCACCATTTTATGAAAATCCAGCCTTGAAATATATATTACCCGAAAGCTATATGGTGGATCACATACGCAATGGACCCATTGCCAGATGTACAGTATTTAAGTGTTCGAATCCATTATTTTCTACATACTATTTTATGGTGGTAAAAAGGTACGAATTTCTTTTCTTTTTTTCAAATTTCATAACTTATATGCTGTTTCTGTAGCACAAGCGATCAATTATAAAAATATACTAAAAAAGGAATGTTTTTCATACTCTTAAAAATTTAATAATTTGCAGATTCTCAAAATAATTCATGTGCTGACTTTATAAACAAGCGATTAGCTCGTCTAGAAATTTTTATGAAAATCACTTAAGAAATTTTTTGAATACTGTTTTTATAAAAAATTTCTAGATGAGTTGGTACTCGTAGATGGTATTAAGGGAACATCACATAGTTGATCGTTTATGTTACAACCAAGAATTATAGAAAAGAAGATTACACCTTCATCAAGCTATTTCTCTCTCTGTAAATATCAGCTGTCTAGATACATGTCATGTATAAGCGCATGCGCATATACATGTGCGATTAAATTGAAAGCAAGACTTCTTAATTTTTTTGGTGGTCTAGATCAGATAATTAAAAAAATCACATTTTTAGCTTATTGTACATGATTAAAAGTTTTTGATTAGAAACACGATTAGAAACTGACTCTTTTTTATGCTGTTCGACACGATTGAGCTCAAATTCATTAGCAAACAAAATCGTATTTCAATATAACACACAAACAATAATAAACACTACACAAGCATGGTAATCATTGATTTAATGCTTTTTTGAATATTTGTGTTTTTGAAAATATAACATGATTTAATCAAATGCTATGCGGAATATAAATCACACACACCGGAAAAATAACTTGTTGAAGGCATCATCTTGTTTTCTCTTTTTCTTGTATTACAGCAATAGCCCATAATTTTCTCTATTTCAACCTCTTTCTCTCTCTCTCTCTTTTTCTTATATTAAAAAGACGTGCCAGCAAATCCAAACAAATATTCACTTGCTATTTTTGTACCCAATACTGTGCCAGTTTATGGCTAATGGACAATAACAAAAAATATTATTGTGTGGATTGGGAGGAGTGTGATGACAATAAAAGCAAGGAAAAGTTAGTTACACCACTACTAAAGGAAAAATAATAAATTTTTTTTTTAAATTGTGTGCTGTTTATAGAAAACGAACAATCGATTTGTTTAAGAAAAATTTATAAAAAACACTAACAAATTTTTTAAATTGAGAGGTTTTCATTAAAAATTTTTAGACGATGGGATTGTACGTTTACTGTTTCCCAAAAGCAATGTAGTACAATTATATTTTAGTGTAAAATAAAAAGAGTTTTTTATTTAAACTTCATATTTCTTAAGCCATGAAATTTCTGTATAAATTAAGTGTGATATGGAATTTTCCAAAAAAAAAAAAAATTTAAAACTAGTCCAAAGTAATTTCTGAGTATTTTGGGGGTAGATTACAAATCTAGAGAGTCTCCTCTTCAAAATGATATGTGTCTCATCACACAATATTTAATGGTTCGTCGGAAAGGTGCTTCCAAGAATTTGAGCGGTAGATTAAAAATCTAGATGACCTACCCTTTAAAATGATATGTGTCCCATCCCACAATCTTTATAAATTCATTGGGAAGTTGCTAAAAAAACTTAGAGCAACAGCACTGAGGTATATGGAAATTTCAAAATAATCCAAAGTAACTTCCGAACAAACCATAGAAGATTATGAGATGGGACGTATATCATTTTAAAGGGGAGGTCGTCTAGATTTGCAATCTATTGCCCAAATACTCAGAAAAATCTTTGGACTATTTTTAAAAAAATTTTGAAATTCTCTCATACCCCAGTACTCTTCTTCTGAGGGATTTTTACCATTCCCAACTTTGCCGAGGTACCATTCCCGATTTTGTCCAGGAAAATTATAAAAATCAAATAGGAATTTAATCTGTATGCTCTAAACTTTCTGTTATGGAAAGTAGTCCAGAAGATTTGTATGAAAAACACTAAATTTTTGGAGTACTTTTCATACAACATTTTGGACAGAAACAGCAACAACAAAGTTTTTTTTTTTGTTAAACTTTCTTTAAAATAAAAATTTCTTTCTTCTTATTTGTATATGTTTTTATTTTTTGTTTAATACACTGTTTACAGAAACCGAACAATCCAAGTGTCTAAAATATTTTAAAAATTGTGTGTTTTTCCTACAAATTTTTAAGACGATTGGATTGCTCGTTTGCTATAAACAGCATATTAGATTTCACTTAATCTTTTACAATATTTTGCATTTGAAAATCTCTTCTGACATGTAAGTAATCATCTAGTAGACATTTATTTGCTTTAAAATAAACAGCATTACAATTTATAAATTTCTTGCCCAACAGCCAAGCTTCCGTATAATCTGAATTTAAATTTCGTTGAGGCCTATAAAAGGAATATCATTAATGTTGTTTGTCATAATTTTTTTTTTTTTTTAATTTATTTACTGCAAAATTCTATGCAAAATTTCAGCATAAATTCCTTGATGTGCATGAATTTGTGCATTTTCACAGATCATTTTTTGTAGACAAGCTCGTCCATTCATGCCTTTTCGTTCCATAAGATTCTCAGCAAAATCATATATAAATTGTTGTGCATCGTCTCTGTAGTTTTTAATGAAATCAGGTATATTTAGGGTAGATTTTTCATCTGCTATATTTCTTTTATTCCACTTGTTCCACCAATAATAAGGTTTTCCCGGTAATAGAAATTGGGCCTGCACACTATAGCCCATTGATAATTGACGCTTGTCACCCACATCAATGCCCCAGCCAACGCCAAATCCTATCTAAAATTACATTTGTAAGCAATTTTCTATTTTCTTAGCACTATATGTTAGAGCAAACCAACTTGGGCTTAGTATTGCAAGTAACAGATAGTTAAAATTAAAAGTTTGTAAATAAGGCTTTTTGTTAGACTTTAACTTAAAAGAAATCATTAAGTTAAATGTTGAATAACGTATCCTTAACAAATAACTGTGTTTTAGTTTTAAATTTTTTTTGAAAAATCGGTTTTTTGCTCTACAAAATCTTCACTTTAGCTATCGGTAACTTGTAATAATGTGCCTTAATGAATTTTCGATTAGCAAGACTTCTGGAAGACTCCTTCCTAATTGCCAGAGAAATAAGAGAGCCATCACTGCACAAGATAATTGACTTTATTTGAGGTGTAAGTTCTGAAGAGTCAACTTATGGGCTGTGCAAACGATGCTCTGGTGTACCACGAGCCAGAGGTTTTTTTAAAGGAGACTCAAATCGTCTTCTATGTAGGCGACCGCCACAATGTGAGGTCAGTTTACTACCCACTAGTCTAAGGGGAAAGTTTTACAAAGGCTTAATAAATACTACTTCTTTTAGCTGAAGATTGCTTGGCAAGAGATGAATTTTACCGAAAAATCGTATTTTCCGATGAAGCTCATGTTCATCTCGGTGGCTATGTAAATAAGCAAAATTGCCACATATGGGGTTCAGAGAACATACACGTGACTATTGCGAAGCCAATGCATCCACAAAATATCACTCTGGGCCGCCGTTAGTGTCAACGGCGAGCGTTACCATGCCATGCTCAAAAAAATTTTCTTTCCAAAATTTCAAGACAATGACATGGACGACATTTAGTTTCAACAAGACAGGACTTTATGTCACACAGTCAACGTAACCATCGATATTTTGCGCAGTGTTTTTGAAAATCAAATAATCAGCCGAAAGTGTGATGTCAATTGGCCGCCTCGGAGCTGTGATTTGAGCCCTTCAGATTATTTTCTGTGGGGAAAAATTGAATTAATCGGATGAGGTACTGCCTAGCCAGCGGTGAATGATATTGTATTCCATTCTTAAATGACAAAGTTTCCTTTCCAATAAAACCAGAAATTTGAAAAAATAATCACAACTCTTTTTCATAGCTGATTCAAATTTAAAATTTTAAATGGCCGACCCGGTGTATGCGACGAAAAGACTTTGTGATATCCCGCCATTAGTATCTGGTCTTATAAACAGCAGCTTGAGGAAATGTATAAAGCACAGTCCATTTTTTTGGCAAATAGAAGATGGCCCATGCAGAAGAGGGTTTTGTGTTATTCAAAATTTCTTTTTGGTCCATAATCTACAAGCACCTTGCAAAATCGAAAATTTATTTAATTAAGTCGGTTTAGGTATACAAAATATACAAAAAAATACTTAAAGAACAATAGAAATTTAATTCTATACAAAAAATAAAAATAACCTTTACACCGCCAGAATTTGCATACACCAAAAATCGTTTTTTA
This sequence comes from Thelaira solivaga, assembly GCA_947397855.1. Classification (NCBI taxonomy): domain Eukaryota; kingdom Metazoa; phylum Arthropoda; class Insecta; order Diptera; family Tachinidae; genus Thelaira; species Thelaira solivaga. The sequence goes on from OX377614.1 coordinate 66,813,022, forward strand.
CGTCGATGTTCACGCCAATGCGTTAAATTCACTTCAGCTGTTGGACTTAGTGGCAATTCAAAAGCACTGATAACAATTGGCAAAATTATAACAGACACAAAGACGAATACACTGCAAAATAATTTAACAATTTTATTAAATTATAACACTTAATTAAGTTTGTATTTATAAACATACACAAGTTTCATATTTTATTTGTTTTTTATTTTTTATTTTTGTGTTATTATTAAACTATTAAAGTTATAATTTATTTAAAAACAGAACCGTTTTATTTATCGTTCAACAAACTGTTACTGAAAGCGTTCAAAAGAAGACTACGCGCACTAAACTTGTCACAAATATTTTAGAGATGCTCGCGTACCACCAAATGGTGAGTGAGCAAGTTTTATTAATTAAAAGACAATAAATTTTTTTTTGTGACTAAATTTCACGTGTTTTATAAAAATAATTTTTATTCTGCTTATGGTTTAATCATTAGCGGCTTCTTTTATTTTAGAGTTAAAAGCCTTAACGGAATATTTTGTTCTTCATTTCTTAAAAAAAAAATTAGATTTAAAAATGTGTGAAAAAGCCTAAGCCTAGTTTTTTTTATTTATGACCTGAATTTTTTACTTAATTGAAAGCGTCTCAGTTGATGTAAAGGAAATTAATTAAATATTGATTTACTAATTTATCAGTCACACACAAAGTACATATGACCCCCATTAGAAAGCTATCAGAAAAAAGAAAATAAAAAACTCTTGACCAAAAAATTTGTAAGCCCTTAATTAAAGTTACGGCTTTAAAGTAATTTTAAAAATGAGTTGTTATATTTGAAAGTGGTTTGTTAAAAAAAATTGAGTCAGAAGGATATTTTCAAATATATTCTAAATTATGTAATATTCGCCTAAAACTGCACAAAGTGATGCCTTTTTTATGGTTTCAATAGAACAAAACAAGTTTTTTATGCAACATTTAACGCTAATGTATATTTAGCGTTTCATATGTTTAAACACTTTAAAGCGATTTGCAAAATCTGATCACGTTAACACCACTGATAAGCAGTTGACACAAAAAAAAAAAAAAAAAACGTTGCGCCTAAAATAAAATAAATATAAATTTTGCTTCAAAAGTGACCAATAATGTATTTTTATGGAGAACATCTTAACGAATCTTCTATTTCATATAAATATAAATTAAATAATTTGCTTAATTATATAAACAAGTAGTTGGCACAGTTGTACAAAATAGTAGTATCTCACCCTTTTACTTACAAATTGAGTGCATACATGTGCCATTTCTACATCTTTTATATGCAACATGTTAAGAACAGAACGTGATATTAATTTTCACTATACATTTTTTTGGCAATAGAAAGCAAACATTCTTGGATGCCAAAATTTTTGTTAGAAAAGAAAATGCCACTAAAATTAATTTTTATTAAAAAGCTGGACCTATAACACTTTCATATATAACAGCTCAAATGTACTTACAAACATACATGCCAACTATTCACTCAGTCACTTATTGTATTTTAATTTCTTAGAAGTAAGGAACTGCCACAATATTGGGATTGGAGTTAATAAAAGACAAGAAATGGCTATTTTATTAAGCTCAAGATCTTATTTTATAAATTTATTTTTATATCGATATTTCGCTCCAACTTGCGTAGCTTCTTCAGGATATAAATAATTATAAATTAGTCAAATTATTTATAATTTATAAGTTGGAGCGAAATATAAAAATAAATGTATAAAATAAAACTTCAAGCATAATAAAATAGGCATTTCAATTAAAAAGAAAAAAGGTCAAATAAACTAAAAAATAAACATGAAGACAAAGTTAATGAGTTATTGGTAATATTTTTTATTATAATATTTGTGTGGTATTGTGAATAAGTATGTACACTACACACTATTATTATTGTAAATATGCTATATACATACATACATATACCGATTGACGCACTGGAAGCCAACATTGCCAACATTATTCGTGAGATACCGGCCGAAATGTTGGAAAGAGTATGCCAAAATTGGACTAAGCGGATGGACCATTTGAGGCGCAGCCGCGGCCAACATTTGCATGAAATAATCTTCAAAATTTAAATTATATCGACCCAACTATCGATCCAAATAAATATTTCATGCATTTTTCTGAATTTTATGTGTTTTTTTTTTTTAATTTCCGATAGTTCTTATAAAATCACCTTTTAGAAGATATTGACGGTTTCAGCCACTTATTCAGTTCAGAGAGAGAGCCCACCTTTTTTCTGGGAGTCAACAAGAAGTCTCCCAAAGGTCTTGAGACCCTAAGGTCGGAGAGACACGAATTATATATGAACTGTCTTTGTTATTTTATTATTTTTTGCTTTTGTTTTAAAAATAATTGTTTACTATTTATAAACAAAAACAATGAAAATTGTCCAAAAGTGATTAACAATCATTCAAAATTCTTTTGCGTTTTTCATTTTATTTTATTTACATATATTATTTACACACATATACATATCGTCATATGATTCTAAAAAAGCCCTAAATTACAAAAATTAACATTCTGCAGCGCGTTAATGTTCAAGTACTTACAACATTTTCCTCTTCTAACATTAAAAATTAAGTACTCGAAATTTAAAAAAGTTTTTTTTTTAATTATTTTATATACATTTTTGAAAGTAACTTTGGATTTTTTTAAAAACAAATGACGATATGTATTTAGAAATATGCTATGAATTTCTCACTTCTAATCGAGTAATTTTCTCATTTCAAATAAACACACTTTTTGATTTTTGGGAAAAAGCTGCCATCTGTTAATTTTTATTTTAGTTCCAAATATCTATATTTAAAGTCGGAAACAGAGAAAGAAGCTGTGGGAAAAAATCAGGCGGCGGCGGCTAACCCAAATTATGTTAGGCTTATAAGTTAGGTATAAGTGCCCTAAATTACAATTAAAAAAATTTCAGAGGAGAAGCCGATAACATGAAATTTTTTTTTATATTTTTTACTTCTACAATTAAAAATAATATTCTTAAAATCAACTTGTATATAAGCCGCCGATAAGTCCATGATGTTGGCGGCGCTGCGGCTTTTAAGGAAATATCGTCGACAAGGCTTCTAGTTGTCTGAGGCGATATGGCTTGTATTTCCAGTCGAAAAATGCCAAAATTTTTTTATAATATTTATAAGATGACTTACTTAACACATTATACTCGTATAGATCATGAGTACCATATGGCACTCAAATTAGTCTCATGTTTTACATATTTGAAAAAAGCTGAATAAAATTTTTGTATTGTATTTCATATACCGTTATAACTGTATTTATTAAAAATATTTCATATGTTAAAAGTATGGCTTTTATAAAAGACCAAAAACCTTTCTATATTATGAAAAAAATATAATTTCAAAAGTCAAAATTTTAAATCAGTTTGTAAATCCCATATTTATGTAATTATTAAACAATTAGTCGTCAGTAAAGACCAGACTCAGTCAGGAGTTTGCATTGTTACGTAATTAACGACCGAGTATTGCACTTGGTAAATATCAGGATCAGCCTAAAACCCTTGCAAATTACAACTATGTCACTGTAATAGTCTAATTTGGACTCGTTTTGGTTACTTAGGGCATCACTACCTGCAGCCGCCCAAGAGTCTATGAATTCCATATGAATATTAGACTGAGGGAGTTTTTGTAACTTGAGAGTATGTCTGCACTGGCTACGGTGGCCAGCTGAATTGTTCTCGTTCCTAACTGTAATTTTTATAACGATTAAAAAACTGCTTCAGTTTTATTTTTTCTTTCAATTTTCTAAGCTTTTAAATGAAATTCATGCATCTCTTAAAAATATATGGTTTTTGACACGGTCTTTAAAAAAAAAAAATTTTAAGGGATTCATATAAAAGTCTTATACTCATGATTACAAAAAAAATCCCTCTTAAGGGTAAATAACATTCCGTTACAATATGGCAACACAAATGAAGATCATGAATGAGAAATTGATTTGTTTATTCTATTGACCTTACTCACATGCAGCATTTTCTTCCCTTTGTTTAAAATATTACTCAATCATGAAAATTGAGCATCAATAAAAGTATGTATAAAACAATGACACCATTCTCAATCAAACATTTGAGATAATAAAAACAAAAAATACCTTACTACTAGCTAAAATAGTTGTAATTGCCGTTTTGAAGACATAGTAAATAAAAGAATAAAAAAGTAATCAAAAGAAAATAATTCACAAATTGAATTAAAACAAAAATATATGGTATGTACTCGTATGAATGTATGTAGTGAATTCGTATGTATATAAATTTTATATGCAGTTGGACAAAGTTAATTTTCTTTAGTGTGAGTGCATTTGATGTAGTTAAAAATACTGCGGAAAAAATTAAGAAGACTATACGAGACGAACTATTTTTACTATTATAAATCAATCATATGTAGTAAATTTATTTCGAATTCAAAAGTTTAACAAAACAATAATTTTTATTTGTGCTTATTCCAAAATTGTGTTTGGTTTTTTAAATTTATAGTTTTTCTCATGAGTTATTTTTTCATTGTAATAAGTACCGAAGGGTATAACATAACTATATGAACCATTTCATCGGATACTACTCTGAATCCTTGGTAGATTACTCCTGAGATTTCTTGGCAAACATTAGAACCTTTACGTTGTAAAATCTGTTGACTAAAAAAGAATTATTTGTCAAGAGTTCCAAAAAGTTTAAAATGTTCAAACAAAAAACTTAGTAAGCATTAAACTGAATAAACAAGCTTCCCAGCCAACATTGTAACATTGAACAAAAATATTTCATAATTTTTATACCCTTCACTGTAAGTAAGAAGTGTATATCTACTCAAGTTTGTGATTCCGTTTGTATATTGTATATTGTTTATAATCTGTCTGTGCAGTCGTTGAAATTACATTACAGAAAATAATATCATGTCAGTCTGTCAATTGTGTCTGTCTTTCAGTTGCTATAGAAATTCAACCGGATCGGTAAATAAATGCCTCAGTTACGAGTCGAAAACCGCCACGGACGGTGGGACACTACAGTGCAACAAAATAACGAATACAGAAAAATAATAGTGAATTGGTATTACTTTTATGGTAGCTGCTATCGAGTACAATAAGAACCTGTTTTTGGAATATGCCAAGCACCCCCAAAATCTTGAGTTACGGGTAAAAAACCAGTTTTTCGTATCTTCATGCACCCAGCAACTTAGTTGAATATCAACCTATTTTCAATTTCTCAGCGGATTTAGAAAGAAAACATTTAGGCAGTTTGAAAAGTATATATATCATTTAATTAAACTTGAGAAATCTGTGCATATTTCTCAACTAAACACATTTTTTAATTAATTTTCAAAATATGTTTATTAATAAGTAAAACAAAACTTTTTTCTAAATCCTTTCAAAATTTTATGACTTATTAAACTTTTTATTAAAAAAATTCCAAAAATATAATTTTTGGGCCATTTTACTCAAAAATGTTTGCGTGGCAGTTTTTTAATATTTTGAAATCATTTTTATTTTATTTTTGCGAACCTTTTTTGCTGAATATGTTCGATTTGTTCAGGCTGAACTGGCTCAGGTTGTCTTGGAAGAAATCTATGTGTGACTGCAGGAAATGATTTTTTATGATTATATTGCAGAACTTTTTTTAACACTTTCTTTTTTGTTGCAGAATTTCGAATTTTCTTTCTAATCAAATATTAGCAACCGTTTTCAAGTAATATTTATATAATATTGAAATGTACGTAAATTATTATTATTTTTTAATTCTTTCTTTTTATTCAATTGATAATTTGGAAAAAAACTGAGTATTTTTTGCGGCTTTACACTTTTGCGCTCCCGAAAAGCATATTTGAAAAAGAAATGAAACACAACAATTTATATAATTTTTAAAAGATTTAAAAAACTTTTTTTTTAATGTGCTTAAATATGGTTTTGTAATATTTTTGTACTTATTTGTGAATACCTTTGAGCTAAAATGTTTGAATCTTAGTCTAAATAAGTATATTGTATAAACAAAATCTGGTTTTTCATTAGCTGTTTTTACCCGGTCTCAAGTGCAAGTGGGCGTGACCGATCCTAGAATATATAATGACCATTCTGATCACCGCACTCGGTAGCGAGTAGACTATCGTATCGAATAATACTTCGATACGTTGTCAACTAAGCAAAAAAGTAATTTTTTGATGAAAGAATTTTTAAAATCGTTTCGGTACTTTTGAGGTTTTACTTTCCGTTCTGTTATAAATCAGCTGATTTCATTTTCTTGAAAGTTTTTCTATTATGTTCCATTCTGTTGCGAAACAACTTGTTAAAAACAAAAATTCTCTAGGTAATGTAAGTGACAGCCAATATTCTCCCGTTTTATTTTTATTACATGTTTATCATTAACTTTATGCGTTCTGTTGTAATAAATGTTAAGTATTTTAACAATTGCAATATGGATTTTTGGAATAAATTTCAAAAAGTTTTTATATTAAAAATATTAATTTTCTTACATTCTTCACAATTAATAAAATTGTTTCTTTTTATTTGTGCGAACACGCTTTTTATAACATTTGCAAACTTTATATTGGAAAAAAGGGAATATGAAGTTTGACGATGGTCTTCTGAAACCGCTGATACGATTTTACAAAAAAACTAACTACAAAAAATAAGTAACAGAACAGAACAAGAACAGAAAGTAAGGACTAATGAAAATAATTTTTTATTTTTATAATATTAGTATAGATTTACGGACAAAATTTTTATTGTATGTAAATTTTTTTAATAAATTTAACAATGTACCTGTGAAATATGGCAGCCGGAACACCAAATAATATCTGCTTTCACGTCAATATTTCTTTCTCGTTGTTGTTATAGGTAATTTAAATAAATTTTATAATACACAAGAACATTTAAACACAATATTTAATAAAATTAACATTTTTTACTCTGCACTGCAAAATTGATTTAACTATATGTGGCTATTGTTAATTTAATCCAGTCCAGTCGTAAAATTATATGAACCAAATTATTATTATTTTTTAATAAAATTGTTAGGGCAATTGTGCTTTTTTAACATGGATTTAAAATGTATGTTTTTTTTATTTATTTAAAATTAAATCTTCAATTATTTACATATTACTTTTTTAAAATTATGTATTACTCTGAATACCAATTTTATTTTTTTTAATATTCACAAGCTTTCAATTTGATGATTTAAAATTATAAACAAAGCCAAAAACACATGTGGTAAGCAGCCAACTCGCTGCTTTAGTCTCAGCCACATACAAGCACGCACTTCGCTGTTCGCAGCAGCAGCTATAAAAAAAAGTCAACATCGTCAGTGCTACCAACTGCTATGCTTCGTATAAAAAAGAAAATTTTTTCAACACATTTTTCTCTACGAAATAACTATTAACCTGCTTTAATTTTATAACAATTTAATTAAAAACAAACCAAATTACAATTATTTAGCAAATTTATTACATTTTAAAACACATTTAAACATTTCTTTAGCAAAAAAAAAGTTATAAAACAGTCCGTCAACACAACCACACAACACGAATATTAGCAAGAAACTAAATAAAAAATGAAATAGTTAAGAGACTAAAGGATGTATGGAAATGAATTCGCTTAACATAAAGAAATACGTGAGTGGGAGAAAGAGAGAGTAAGAGAGATTGTATACTATGAATTGGGCGAAAAAGAGCTTATATATATCAAGAGCAATTGCAACCAGTTGATTGATCATTGTTTACATGGAGTTTTGCAGTTAGAAAAGTAAATAATTTTAGTTTTTTTTTTGCAGATTTATGTTTACATTCCTGGAAGTATTGGGGAAATGGAAGGTGTATTAATATTTCCAATATACCGATTGTGTACTAAAAAATGTAGTGTTTGCTTTATGCTTCTTTAGTTTCTAGTTATTTTCACGGTATGCAGATGTCTTCGAAAAAAAATGGTAAAAAGTGTTAAAAAATTTATATATTTTATTCAAGAATGTTAATTAAATTGTGCTTAATTAGTGTATGAAAAAAATGACCGGTTTGTCTAATTATTTTGTATTGCGAAATTATGTAAGTGTAGCTTTTTTATTTTTCAGATTAGTTAAAATAATTTAGGCTTTTTGGTTTATTCCAACAAAAGTTGTTTGGTCGTTGTAATTTCTATTTTTATTTTTTATTTTAATAAAGTCAGTTTAAGATTTAAAGAAAAAATTCATGTGCCTGCTCTACATTTTGCACAAAAAAAAATTAATTTATTAAAAATAAATTAAACAAAAATTAATAAATCAATAATAATAAAAAACTTTTATGAAAAATAAAAGGAAAAATATTATATAAAAAAATTCAAAACCAATAAAAAAAACATTATTTCAAGCAAAACTAATATGAGAAAGCTGGCCACCTTATTTCTCTGTTTTAAATAAAAATTACAAGCGCAAGCGAATCAAGTGCTACACATAATTCGGGTTGTTTTACTTTAGTTTTCTTGTGCGTGAATTAAACTCGTTTTTCGTAGTTGTCGTGCTTTTTAATTAAATAAAAACAGTAAATGTCCATTGTTTTTAATAAAAGTTATATAAAAACATGAATAAAACTACAGTGAATAGATTGATATAATTTTTATAGTGAAAATCTAAAAGGAAAACACATAAAATTGTATTTAAAGTTTATAAAATTTACCTTTTTTTGTATTGTTTGCTTTTTAACGTAGCAGCGCAGTTGCAGCTTCATGTTGGTTTCTTGTCGTGACAGGTACTTCGGGTATTTTTTTATAACTTAGTTTGAAGGAAAAGTAGTACATAATGGTAGAAGTAAATAATGTAAATGGCAGTGAGTGTTTTTAGTTATTGTAGAATTTTTCATTAAGTTATTGTTTTTTTTGTTTTTTGCTAATACTAAAATTTAAAATAAATATTTTTTTGTTAAGAGAAAACTTTTAAGGTGATTTTTAAAAGACAAATGTTTAGTAAAGCGAAATGTATAATAAGAGAAGTAAACAAGTAATTGTGTGCATGTGTAGATACAAGTAATATGCAAAAATTTAAAAACTGTGTTAGACAAACTTATTAATTAAAGTTTCGTATTAAATTTTGTGCATTTTATAGACAGTAAAATTTAGAAATTTTGCTCTATAGGTAGATATTTTCAATTTCACCACTTCTTAAAAAAAATGACGCAAATAATATTATCTACTATAGGAATATTTTACACTTATCCATTTTTTTATTATTCTCTATTCATCAGCAAAAATTAATGTAAGGGCATCTCTACTCTTCGTCTAATTAAGACCTATGTACGGTTTATTTATTTTAAACTCCTCTTTTGCTAAGCAATTCTTATAAGTACATTTAAAAAAATTTTTTTAGTTATTTTTTTTGCCTACTCCATTATATATAATATTTTTTTTTTTTTCATTTTAAACTTGCAACAGATATGTGTTGCTATTTGTCTTTGCTATAGTCGTATTATGAAATGTTTGCTCCACTCTCACTTATGCGGAATTTCAATTCCCTTCCAATAACCAATTAAAGCTGCTCGAACTCATATTTTGAAAATCATCCTGTTTCTCTTCAGTTCTTTTAGTTTCTAGTAAATTTTCAGGGTGCGCGGATGTTTTTCGCATAAGCTCTTCATTAGTTACTGATAAAAGGGCTAAAAAAAATCTACGAGCTTGTTATTATTTCATAGCGAAAAATCAGTTTGAACACTTTTTCACTAAAAGCAGATCGTAAGAGCAGGTAATTTTAAATTCTCTTTAAAAGCAGAAAAGTAGCAGTTTTGTGTGTGTTACTGCAATATCTGCGAGATGTAAATAGAACAACGGGGTTGATAAGCAAATGTAAGTACAATAGTCAGTTTTTAAACAAAAATTAAATTAAATAGTAAGCGAAGTAAAAAACTAAAATTTTATGAAAATACAAGTTCACTCACATTTTTATAATAACCAAATTTTATTTCTCTTTTTTTATTGGAGATTTAATTTTTCTCTGCAACAATAACATCTCCCAACGTTTTTTTTTTCTATTCTGCTTTCAACTGTGTACGCAAACAGAAACTTTCACTTGGAAAATGAAACGAATCACTGCACTTGGTTTTATGTTAGCAAAAATTCATTTCCGACAGTTTCAGTTATATAAAATGGCTGACCACCTACCACACCCTACTGCTCAGTATCATTTCGTTCCTTTAGTTTCTAGAAATTTTCACGGTGTGCAGACGTGTTCGATAAAACCTCTTGAATATATAACGAAAAAAGTGGTTAAAAGTGTTAACAAATTTATAAAATGTATTTTAAAATGTTAATTAGGTCGTGTTTAATTAGAATATTAAAAAAAATTACGAGTTTGTAACTATTTCATACTGAAAAATGTGATTGAAAATTTTGCACACCGAGCAGCGAAGTTATGTTAGGAGTACATATTGTTATAAGAGGCAACAGTTTGTGTTTACATTTGTGTGGGTGTGGGAGTGTGTGTGAAATTGAAACTTACAGTTAATAAGCAATCGCAAAATAATAAAGAGTAAGTTTTTAAGCAAAAGTAAATATAAAATGAAGAGTAACTAATATCAAATTTAATGAAAGCACAGGTTCCTGCAACCACCAAATTTTATTTCTCTCTTTTTATTTTAGATTTTTTTCTTTGCAACAAACATATTCTGCAATGTTTTTTATACTGCTGTGATCTGTGTACACTAGCAGAAGCTCTATCTAGTTGGGCTTGGTATTATTGTAGCAAAAGTTCATTTCCGACAGTTTCAGTTATATAAAATGGCTGATCATCTACCACACCCTACTGCTCATTATCATTTCGTTCCTTTAGTTTCTAGATATTTTCACGGCGTGCAGACGTGTTTGATACAAGCTCTTGAATATTTATCGAAAAAAAGTGGTTAAAAGTGTTAAGAAATTTACAAATTTTATTAAAAAATGTTATGAAGTTATTGTTTAATCAGAATATTAAAAAATACTTAGAAGTTTGTAATATTTTTGTAAAGAAAAATGTGATTGAAAATTTTTTCATCCAAAGCAGAATACACGTTAATTGTTTCTTTGGGTGTGTGCGAGGCCTGATAGGAAAAGAAATGGAGCAGTTAATAAACTAGCTCAAATTTTTAAAGAGAGAGTTATTAAAAAAATGTATTTTAAGAGAAACCAAAAAAAAATTATAAGAGTAAACTTTTTCACACAATTCCGAACTCTTTATAATTCTATTCTATAATTAGGAGATTGTACTGAATTTCCCAAGAGAAGAATTTTTTACTCTGCAAAACTGAATACTCTCTTGAAACTGCTTTGTCTATATTCTCAAATTGCTGTAATGTTTTTATCGGAAAACGTTTTTGTTTGATTTATTAATTTTATTAAATTCAACATACGCAAAAACAGCACAAATTGTTAAGTTTCTGCAATTAACCTGTAGCTTAATTTCCTTTAATTTCTAAAAATTGTATACACTGCGCTAACGTTATTAGTAAATGTTTTTAGAAATTTATTAAAATAATTAGTTAAATGAGTTGCAAAAGAAAAATTATTTTTGGCAAAATCTTTACATAAATAAAACAAAAGGGAGACGGGTATGTTCAAAATATAAATATGTGTGTGTGTTTTGTTAGCCAGATGTGCTTAGTTGTTTATTAAGAGAAAAATAAAAAAATTGTAAAAGCAAGTTTTTAAATAAAAATCAATAAATTAAAATAGAAAGCATATTAAAAAAATAAAAGAAAATGATAATCATTATACAAAAAAATAAAGAAAATCAGATTCATTAATAAATAAAAAATTAAAAAGAAATCATAATCATAAAAAAATAAAAGAGAATCCTAAGGCTATTTCGTTGTTGCAAGAGCAAATCTGTAGCTTAAAAGCATATTTAAAATCTCTAAATCTGTTAAAAAGAAGAAATAGCTCAAATGCAAAGAAAATTAGTGATAGTGAAATTACGTTTCAGAAAAAAAATTAACAACAACAAGAGAAGTAAATAAATTTCAAATACACACACTTCATATTTATTCATCACATTTAACAGGTAAAATGTTTAATTTTATTATAAATTTTTAACATTCCATTTCTTTTGTCTATATAAAAATTTCATTTAAAAAAAATTTATTATGCAATTTGCTTAATAAATTAAATTTTTTCGACACATAATTTTTTAAGAGGTGGCAACTCAAATAAAATTCAAATAATAAATGATTAGCTATCACTTGATAATCAAATGAAGACCACAAGTCAAAAATAAGCAGGGACCGCAAAACACGGTTATTGATATCAAAAAATTATTTTATAAGTTACTTTGAGAATTTAAAAAATATTTTTCAACGTAAAATTAAAAGATCAGATGAAACACCTAAAAGGGAGTTTTATTTTGCCGTCATAAAATAAAAGTCTTTTGAGGAGTTTTATTTTTCCCGTCAGAAAACAAAACTCATCTTATGTAAATTGACACCCAATATAATCACGTTGCATTGCAATTGAATAAATTGCCATTAAAATAAAATCATGTGGGTTTTTAATTTTTTATTATTTAATTCTAATTATTAAACTGTTATTGCTTTATTTCTAATTTATGTATTTTTCATAACCAACTAAAACTCCTCAAAAGAAAGTAAACAAAATGAGTCTTATTTTGTGACTGAAAAAATAAAACTCCTCAAAAAAGTTTTATATTATGACGGCAAAACTAAACTCTCTTTTTAAGAGTTTCATTTGCGCTTTTATTTTTACGTTGAAAATAACTCTTAAATATGGAGATGGGATCGTTTTTTTAATATCATAGATAATATAAATCTCAGTTGTCTCTAATATAGAGAGTCTTTGAATTAAATTATTTTCAGAAACTGTTATTTACGGTCCCTGAAAATAAGTTATAAAATCCATCGCAATAAATTTTAATTATTCTTTTTTTTAAACTTAATTACTGGTTATATACTATTAAAAAGATAAGACAAGCCCTCATAGAATACAGAAGCATTATTTGGTCAAATAAAAATAAATACCGATTCCATATTTTAATTAAATATTAAAAAGATTAATATTGGCAGTTTAATTGCGTTAAATAAAATTCTACAACTTATAAAAAGCTGACAATTTTTTAAAGATAATTTAATTAGGAGAGGTTTTTTACACTTTTTCTCTTGAAATTTAGCCTAAAAGCTAAATAGTTAACACTTTTTTATAAATGCCCTCATTCTAACTACATTCCATATTCTCATAAATATTATGGAAAATAATAAAATCACAACATAATCGTTTAATATTTTGTAAAAAAAAACTGATTGATTTTAATTCATCGAAGCAGATTTCTTTCTCAGGTAATATTTTATAAAGTTGATGCAGAAAAAATTATATTGCTGCCATATACAGAGATTAAACTAAGGCAACTAGCCTTGTAATTAGAAATAGAATCCGGAGCGTAAAAGAGTCACTTGGTCATTGCGGCCAAAATAGATCTATTGTGACAGCACGTTTTTTAAAAATAGCGTATGCGTTACAAAATTTATATACATATTGTTTACATATGCACTGAATTTAAACAGGGTTATTGTGAGATGGAGTCACACTTACCAAACCCTTCTATCTCAAGGAATGGGACCTAATAGAAAAGTACGACCATGTACAGGAATATCATCCTATGAAAGCATGAAATATTTTATGTAACTTTGAAAATTTGTACTAAGTGAAATATCACATTTATATGCTGTCAGATAGAAGATTCCAGGCTTATTCATATAAAATTATATCAGCAAGTTGTACCCAAAATTTTTTGTATGAAAAGTTTTAAATTTTAATTATTTTTACAACAAATAGAATATATAAATCGTAAATTAATGCAGAAAAATCACATCAAATGAATAACACAGTGTTGGCGGTACCAAAATCATTATAGATGTATGAAATAATAAAAATTCAGTAAAAACTGAATTTTTTACATACATACGACTACATACATAATATTTTATAATTTTTATTATTAATTATTGAAATTTTTGTTATTACGAGTATCTTATCGGCGTATGTGAACTAAGTTTTCCTGCAGTTAGGGTTCTACGCAAAGTATAATTTCAATAAAAAAATATTTTGCGAAACAAAACAAAAATGTAATTGTCGAAAGTAGGACAAAAAATATGTATCACTTTTAATTATACTTAAGAAATATGTGACATTATGGAAAAACTGCTTATGTTATATCATTATAGAGAATTGAAACTTCAAAATCCCTACAAGTATTTCGTATAAAATTATTTCGATTCTATTAACAGTATTATTTTCTTTCACAAACAGAAAGCACACAAGCAAGACTTTTAGGAGACTTCTGGTTGACTCCCAGAAGTTTAACTATAAAAAATATAAAAAAAAATTTTTAATCTCTTAATGTAAAAAAAAATTTTTTTTTTTTATCCTTTAACGATAACTTATGGCTTGTTTGAAAACATATGATGATATTTTCTGCTGCACTTCATAGCTCATAGCTTAGCCATTTATGAACCGATTGGGCTGAATTTAAATAGCAAGCTGAAGACAGAAGAAACTTCCCACAAATTGACATACTAAAATTTTCTGTAGGTTTTCTAGGGACTTCAAAAAGTTTATTTCAACATCCACACAGACAGACGGAAAACGCTAATGACAAATTTATTTATACAATTTTCACTTTTTGTGAAGGGTATAAAAATAACTTACTTAAACTTAGGCTGCACAAAATATAAAAAGGTTGTCGTCCTGTTTATCCCGGTTGTTTTTGTTTTGTTTCTTTAAGGAACAATTTGTTGTACTAACCCGAAAATCCCGGCCATATAATTTTTCAAATTACAATATACAACTGAGCTGTTGTTTTTGAAAGTGATATAAGTCCTTTTTTTAAAAAACCAAAAATGATTTTTTATAAAATATAATTTTATTTAAAAATAATTAAAACAATTATTTAAAGTGCAAATAATTTATTGAGAGTAAACAATTATTTTATGAAAAATTATGAGATGCTAAAGTTTTCACTTTTCAATTCGGAATACAGAACAGCACTGTAAGTTATTTTTTTTTTATCAAAATACATAATTACCTAGGAGAACTAAAATTTCCCCCTTAAATTAAAACAAAAATCCAGTAAATCTCACACCCTAGTTTTAATGAATATGTGACTAACTTTTATGGCGTTTTAGAAAAAAAATTTAAGTACTTACACTAAAGAACCCGTCACAAATCGGGAAAGCACATACATACATACATACATAACCTACCTAAATAAATATTATCAGTCGGAGTCAGTAATTAAAACAAAAATGGTATAAAAGCACATTTTATGATATTGGCTTTCACAAAAATTTAGTAGACCTTGAGTCGTAAACATGTTCTTAAGCAAAATAAATGTGTGTGTTACTTTGCTTTTGGCCATCTTTAGTCAATTGACTAGAGGGCAATTTGAGCCAAACTATGCAAAAGGCCGTACTACCATGGTGCATTTGTTTGAGTGGAAATGGGATGATATTGCCAATGAGTGTGAAAATTTCCTAGGACCCATGGGTTATGGTGGCGTGCAGGTAAGTTTTAGCGAGTTACTTTATGGTTTATAATAATTGAAATGGTTTTTAATTAAAGGTTTCTCCAGTTAATGAAAATGCTGTAGTAGAAAACCGTCCTTGGTGGGAACGTTATCAGCCAGTCTCTTATCTATTAACTACACGTTCCGGTAATGAGACACAGTTTGCCAGCATGGTTAAACGCTGTAATAAAGCTGGTGTGCGCATTTATGTGGATATAGTGTTTAATCATATGGCTGCTGGCAATGGTGAAGTTTTGGGTACAGGCGGCTCTACTGCTAATCCTGATAAAAAGATTTTCCCTGCCGTACCCTATTCACCTTTAGATTTTCATTGGACCTGCAGCATTAACAATTATAATGATGCCAATGAAGTGCGCTATTGTGAATTGGTTGGTTTGAAGGATCTGGATCATAGTAAATCTTATGTTAGAGATTGTATTGTTGACTTGATGAACAAGTTACTTGATTTGGGTGTGGCTGGTTTCCGTGTAGATGCTTCGAAGCACATGTGGCCCGAACATTTAAAAGTAAGAAAAAAAAGCTGTTAATTTTAAAAGTTTTGAAAATGATTTTTTTTAAATATAATAGTGTGGGAAGGAAATCATAACATTTTTTTGATGCAAAATATGTTTCTTTTGCTTAGCTTATCTATGACCGTTTAAACAATTTGAACACCGAATATGGATTTGCACCTGGCACCCGTCCCTTTTTAACCCAAGAAGTCATTGATATGGGATCGGAAGCTATTTCCAAGTATGAATACATCGCAATGGGTACCGTTACAGAATTCAGATATTCTGCATCAATTGGCCAGGTGTTCCGTGGTAAAAATCAAATGCGTTGGTTAGCTGGCTGGGGCGAAGCTTGGGGCTTTGCACCTTCTGATCGCTCTTTAGTGTTCATTGACAATCACGATAATCAGCGTAGTCATGGTGGTGGCGGTGAAAATGTGCTCACCCATAAAACTTCCAAACAATATAAAATGGCTACAGCCTTTATGTTGGCTCATCCATTTGGTCTGTCACGCGTTATGTCTTCGTTTGCCTTTGACAACACCGATCAGGGTCCACCCAGCAACGATGACCAAAGTATACGTTCACCCACTTTCAATGATGACAATTCTTGTGGTGGCGGTTGGATTTGTGAACACCGTTGGCGTCAAATCTACAATATGGTTCAATTCAAAAATGTGGTTGGTCACTCTGCAGACATACAAAATTGGTGGGACAACGGTAACAATCAAATTGCTTTCTGTCGTGGCAATAAGGGTTTCATAGCTTTTAATGGGGATGCTTATGATTTGAATATTACTTTACAAACCTGTTTGCCAGCTGGTACATATTGTGATGTGATTTCTGGTTCAAAAATTGATAGAAAGTGTACGGGCAAATCAGTGCGTGTTAATGCTAATGGACGTGCCAGAATTATTATACGCACTTCAGAAGAGGACGGCGTTTTAGCCATACATCTAAACTCGAAATTATAAATTATTATTTTTTAAGTTTTATTTAAGAATACACATACAATTATCGTAAGCGAAGTGCTTAATAAAAAATAAAAGTGTTTTCTTTGTAGTTTAATTATAAATTAAATTAAACTGCTTCGTGCAAGTATTGCACAGGCGCTTACATATCTTGTTTTATTTACTAAAAATATTTATTGGGCTTTAAATTCTTTTGAATTTTATTATCGAATATGAAAACTTAAGAAATAAAAACCGTCATAAATACCACGTAATTAAATTCAATTTAATATCAGTAGAATAAACTTTTGTTATACAAATCAAGAGTATCATTCTCTTGAATAACACGGTGAAACAAAAAAAAATAAAATGCAATTTCCTGGGAAATGATTTTTTTTTTCTAGTAGGTGCTGGCGAGTACAAAAAGAACTTGTTTTTAGAATTTTTAAAACACCCAAAAAACTTGAGGTATGGGTAAAAACCCGGTTTATCGTACCTCGTTTAATATCAACCGATTTTAAGTTTCTTCTGTCTATTTGACCCGAC
Organism: Thelaira solivaga; assembly: GCA_947397855.1. Classification (NCBI taxonomy): domain Eukaryota; kingdom Metazoa; phylum Arthropoda; class Insecta; order Diptera; family Tachinidae; genus Thelaira; species Thelaira solivaga. Next base: position 66,830,550 of record OX377614.1, read on the forward strand.
TCACTAGATGGTCAGAATATTATTTATCACTTCAACGAGATGCTGAAGGAAAACGGCCAATCAAACATTTTTAAATAGATTTGTCAAAAATTGTATTTCTGGAAAAATTTTGTTTTTATAGAAAGTTTTATAACTCAATAAATTTTTAACTTAATTAAAAAAAATTGGTTTTAATCATATTTGCAAAATAAATTCAAAATTTGTACGGTTTCTTTATAAAATACTGTGTAAAAACGTCTTCAAACTTTAAAAATGGCGAAAAAAAATTTGTTTGGTATACAAATACCCACAGATTTCTCAAGTTTAGTTACATAATATATATATGCCCTCCAAACGGGTTCAATGTTTTCTTTCTAAATCCACTGAGAAACTTAAAATCGGTTGATATTTAACTAAGTTACTGGTTTATAAGTGCCTAAAGGTACAAAAAACCTCTTTTTTACCCGTAACTCATGATTTTTGGAGTTTTGGCAAATTTCAAGAACAGTTTCTTGTTGCACTCGACAATATTACCTCTCAGGTATTTTTTTTTTGTGCACAGTGTTATAATTATTAAAATTGCATGTGTAGGACTCTGGCTGGCATTTCATACAAATCACATACTAGCAATTGCTAGACCAGACCCACAATGAAGGCATTTAACCATTTTTTTTTAATAACAAGGATTATTTTCTTTTGTTAGCAACACTAAACCTTAGCAACCCTAAACCTGCCTTGGCAACACTATAGAAATTTCAATTTTATTTTATTTGTTTGTTCTATAAAAATTTTTTTCTACTGCATATTTTATTCGAAAACCACGTACCACTGCTATAACACTATATTTTTCTAACAACTTTGGGCAAAAAGGATTTTAAAAATGTTGCGCATACCAGGCATGCCTTTATTACCGGGCACGGTATTTAGAGATGTGGGTATAATTACATACATACAAGTATTTGTAAGCATTTTCCAACATTTTGTTTTTTTTTTAGATTACCAAAACTCACTTTCCCAAACAACAACATCTTACGAATTGTAAGGGCGTTAATATGTTATCTGATCGTAAGCCCACCAGCTTAGTTGATGCCACCGGCATGATTGTCGATCCGAATTGTCCACCAGTGCAAATTCCTTCATTTTATCCACCTAAAGTGGGTCCAAAACTACCACCTTGGCTGGCATATGATAAACAAGTGCTCTGTTTTAGTGCCTATTTCAAGGAAACTTTACAGGAAGTGTATCATTGTCCGTATCAAGTGCGAAAAGTGAAAATTATGTACTATTTGGAAGATGGTACAATGCAAATTATTGAACCGAAAGTTGAAAATTCTGGTATACCACAAGGCTGCTTGGTACACCGTCAGCGCATACCTAAGCCTAAGCCTTGTCAAAATGATTTTATATCAATTTTAGATTTGAATTTGAATACCACAATAGAGATTTTTGATAGATTTTACCATATAACATCGTGCGATAAATTTACACGACATTTTCTCAATAAATCAGGCATAGCAGTGCCAGATCCATTAGATGAACCCGCGTAAGTTTTAAATGGTTATTATAAAAAATTGTTTTATTAAGTTTTTGTAAGCCAAAGTACGCGGGTTTGCTATAGCAGTCACTTGAGTAAGAAGTGCAAGTGCAAAATCTGAGAGTAGTTATTTGTGCCAGTTTTAGGCCCTTTATTACAAGTTAGCAAATAGTTAAAGTTAGGATTTTAAACGCTAGAAAAGAAGAAAAACACGTTCTGTCCGTAATTGTTCCTACAGTTTATTAGCTTTAGCTAAGAACGGATCTTAGTTTCACTCAAATAGTAGTGTACTCTCATTTTATTTGCTCCTCACTCTTCTGTGCCTTCTCTCTCTCTCTTTCCCTCTCTTGCTATGGCGTCTTATTAGGATTTTATGGCTTATAAGCACTTTTTATTATAAAATATGACGATATGTTTGTAGTCTTGTGTGACTTTCATATATTTTTCTCACACTTGTTTTTAGAGATCCTACCACAGAAATGCGCAAAAGATCGGGTATAAAATTCAGCAATCCCATACAGAAAAAGCATACTTTTGCACAATTTTTAGAATACGATAGAATGGTCTTAAAATTTCAAGGTTATTGGAATGATCGTTCGGAATTTGGCGATGTAAGGAAACTGGAAATATGTTATTATTTAGCGGATGATACAATTGATATCAAAGAACATTTTCCACGTAATTCTGGTCGAGAAGGACCAACAACATTTTTAAAGAGAACCAAATTGCCCAGAGTAATATATAAATTTATAAATAAAAAAAGTTGTGAAACTTATTCAATTAAATAATTAATTAGGATTTTAGCGGTTTACCTTTGCCTGGAGAACAAACTCCTCAAACGTTGCTCAATGTTTTAGGTACTAATATGCGTAATGTACGTTATGTGTCCGATCCTTTAGATGTGGGACGTAAAGATATTATTTATTATACGGACAAAGATCTGCAAATAGGAACTGCATTAAATGTTTATGGCAGAGCGGTGGTACTAACGGAGTGTGATGAATTTACCAAAAGCTATTATCGTAAAAAAGTATTAAATGTCCTTACGCTTGCGTTAATAGTTTGTAAATCCAGTTGTTTATTTAATTTTTTTTATTAGTACGGTATCGAAGATTTCACACCAGCACCGGTGCCCGTTAGTACAGACGATTGTGTTGCTTCTAAATCTCGGGAAAGAATTTTGCCGCCTTACAATGGTTGGGGCTCATATGAAGATTCCGAGGGCAATTGCCTTTCTGTAGAACCCAAAGCACCTCAAGCAGATTTTAGAAAATTTATACAATTAGATCGTTATGTATTGCGTTTTGGTGCCAAAATGCTCTCCACTATTAAAGAGAATTGTGAACGTGTCTTCATTATCTCTTATTACTTGTCTGATGACACCATACAAATATTTGAAATTGCTGCTAGAAATTCTGGTTTCTTGGGTGGTGAATTTTTAAAACGTAGTCGCATACCATTGCCCGGTCAAATGAAATTTACTTCTAAAAGACCTCAATACTATCAGCCATATAATTTTTATATTGGTGGTACAATCAGCTTAAAGGATCATATATTCCACATAGTATCGGCTGACGAATACACCTTAATCTATATGGAACATCATCCGGAAGAGGTGAGGAAACAAAAATGCCTTAACGAGCATTTGGTTTCACTGTTAATGAGTGTCTCAAAAATATTTTCGATATTTTTTCCAATTTCATAGTTTCCTCTAGCTGATATCAAAACCATTATGCACAAGGTACGACAAGCTCTGCGTGATAATTATAAAGAGTTTGTTTCTAAATGTCTAAGCAATAGCGGTAATGGAGACTACAAGGAACCCCAATTCATTGGTTATGACACTTTAAAACAGGCACTGGTCAGTGCACTAGGCGATAATATCACCAATCATGAGATCATTACCTTATGTCGTCACTTTTCAGCTGAACAAGCTCCTCCTAATATGTGTAACAAGGATACTATACGAGCTGCAGTTCATTTAGAATTAAAACGCAACTTATGGAATGCCATGGACGAACTAAAAGAACATCTATTCCATATTAATCCCTTAAACAAACCATTTTTAGCTGAGCTTAAAGTAAGATCAGTATTAAAAGGATGTCGCCTACCATTTACTCAAGAGCTAATTGATGATATCATGCTGGTATTAAACCGGAATGACTGTGATGAAATAGAAGTGTGTGATTTTCTCAATTTCATAGATGTAGGCTGCGGCACTACGGGTGATATTACTCCTGTCAATATAGCATTTGAGCTGTGTCCTAAAATTCCATTCTTGCACAAGGGGAGACTAGTTAATTTCCATTGTTTCTTAAAAGAATTGGGTTTGGAAGAGGCTCTCAAAAAAGATAGTGCTTAGATTTGAATAAATTCTTCAGTTTTTTTTTATACAAAAATTATTAAAAACAATTTTTATTTTGAAATTTTTAAAAACAAAAAATAAAAAATTTGCTACAAAAAAATGGGAATGATTTTCGGTTTACCCACAAACTTAATCTTCATCAATAATCACAAGTCACATCATATTTCATTTCACTTATTCACAACGAATAAAAACATTTTAAATACAGAAATCTACTATGTAATCTGAAGTTGTTTAAATATACAACCACAGTTTGTCAATGTTAATTTTATTTTACAATTTTGATTCTGTCAGCCAATTAAACGATTGCGGCTTTCGGTCTGATGAAGGGCTGATGGCCACATTAATAATTGTTGGCTTATCTTTTAATCGTTGAGCTTCTTTGATGGCAGTTTGCAATTCAGGTATTGTCTTGCAGAAATAACCTTTCAAGCCGAACATTTTCATCATCTCTTCGTAACGAACTTGGACTCCCAAAGCGGATGGAGGAGTGCTAAATAGAAAATATTTTTAGGTTACATTGTAAATCTCAAAATCAATCGAATAAACTAAGTTGCCATCCATTTAACTCATCATACTCACATTTGTGTCAAATCACCAGCACCGCGAATGGTATTAAAAGTATCCTGATCGAATCCACCATAAATTCCATTATTATTAACAATAACAATAGTGATAGGCAAATTGTAGCGCACCATCGTTTCAATTTCCATGCCAGAGAAACCGAAAGCACTATCGCCTTCAACGCAAATAACACGCTTACCAGGGAAACGATCACGACAGAAGAGTGCAGCAGCTATAGCAAAACCGAGACCAACTCCCATTGTACCAAAAGTACCCGCATCCAAACGATGACGCGGCAAAGTGTTTAATAGCATACAACGACCAATATCCATGGTATTTGCTCCCTCACTTACAATAATCGCGTCACTGGGTATATGTTCGCGTAAATGATGAAAAACAGCGTAATAGTTAAGAGGTGTTGAAGTATTCATTGCCATCTGTTGAACAGTATCACGATTTTGTCTACATTTAGCAGACAAAGTCTTCCACCAGTCGTGGTCGTTAGAGAAACGGAAATTAATAGCATTCATTTGCTCAAACAAGTGTTCGGCAAATGGTTTAATATCCGACTGTATGGCCACGGAGGCGGTAATGGAATTGTGCAATTCTTCAGGACAAATATCAACCTAAAACGTTAAAGAAATTTACGTAATTGAAAGTTTTTCATTACAATTACTTACTTGTATAAACTTAACATCTGAATCATAACGTGGTGGTTTGCCAAAATGTAAAATCCAATTTAATCGAGCTCCCAACAGCAATACTACGTCAGCTTTCTGCAAAGCTAATGTGCGAGCTGAAGATACACACTGATCTGCTGTATCAGAAACTACGCCCTTGCCCATGGGAGTCGGCAAGAAGGGCAAATTGGTATTTTCAATAAAGTGTCTTAAAATATTTTCAGCATGACAATAGGCAGCACCTTTTCCAATAATTACTAAAGGACGTTTGGCTGAACGCAGCAAGTTTGCAGCTCTCATAACATCATCATGTGAGGGATAAACCACTGGAGCTACAGGATGAGCTAAAGTTTTGTAAATTTTATCCTCGGCACATCTCGCTTGCAACAAATTGCCAGGGAAATCTAAATAAGCAACGCCTGGACGACCATAGGTTGCATAACGAACAGCTTTTTCAATGTGCAAAGGAATGAGAGCAACAGTTGGGGGACGAGCAGCGTATTTGCAATAAGGACGGGACAATTCAACTTGATTACACTCTTGAAAACCACCAATGCCTTCATGGTCCTGGCTCGTCGAACCACCTATAACAATTAAGGGCCAACAATTGACTTGAGCATTAGCCATGCCACCTAAATGAAATGTTAAATAGATTAAATAAGTTAAACATTAAAGTACGAGGCGTATAGTTTTTATCAACATGAAAAGATTTCATTAAAATTGTTTGCCTAAAGAAGTCATTATTAAGTTAACAGATTTATAAAATGTATCTACCTGTAACATGCAGTAAACCAGGGCCGGAGACAACTAAGCAAACACCAGGCTTACCAGTTAAATATCCAATTGCTTGAGCAGCATAGCAAGCAGCCTAATTATTTATTCATTCAAGCAGAAGTGCAAGAAATAGTAAAGTAAACAAATATTGTTAATAAATTTCTGTTAATATTAAATTAAAGAATTTTCAGGCCAAACACTTACTTGTTCGTTACGCATACCAATATATTTAAGACCAACAGCTTGAAATGCCATAGATAATTCAACAACTGGGATGCCAATAATACCAAAAACGTATTCGACACCCTTGAGACAAACGTAAATTATTTTGTTAATAATAGAATGTAGATAATAGAATATAAATACCTATTGTTTCGCTACCGAAATTATTTTTAAAATTTCCGAAATTACTACCCATTAGCTTTAATAAAATTTACTTTAATAAATCTAAACCTAACAGATTCTGTGAGATTTGGAAAAATTTTAAACCCAGATTAAAAAAACCATAAATATGATAATTAAACTGCATTTTACGTTCTTAGATCAAAGTCTCTGTATATTTATGTGAAAAATGCAAAACACTTATTTGGTACAACAATGTCATAAGTCAATAATATAACTTAAACTTCTGTTTATTAGTTTGCTTTAGTAATTTTTTTTTCTTTTTGGGATAAAACCCTATTCCAGCAAATAAGCTTTGTCTTTGTTTGGTTGATAGGTAGGCACCTACATATAAAAAGATTTAAATGAAAGTTAATTTATAAAAAATGAACAAGTAGATAGATATGTACACACATATGTACATATATTACATTTCTATGTGTACACATAAAAATATATATGTACATACATTTATTGTAGGTAGTTATAACAATAATGAAACAAATGATTATCCGTTGAGCTTTAGATAATAACATTTAAAAAAATATATGTAGTCACGATAGAATGTTAAAAAAAAAATCTATACAATTTCATATTTTTTTTGTTAGTCCTTATACTATATGATGATGATGATGATTGCCACAACTTGCTCTTTTCTTTAACATTTTATTAGTTTACTACTAAACTCACTTGTTGTACCAAAGAATCCGCTATTACTTGCGTAGCTTCTAATTCAACCATTTTCTTGCAATTTTTAAATATTTCTATAAAATCTGTTGAATTTTATATTAAAGTATTCAGCTTTTTGCAAATTGCCTCAGAACACTTGTTTGCACGAACAATGGCAGCAGCTGTTTATATACAGAAAATATTAAGAAGAGGAAGAATTCTTTATCATAATGAGAGTAATCGGTACTAATAAATATTTACAAGCAAGCGAAACATTTATGACGGCGTTTAGTTAAACGGCTTTGTTAAACGAAAACGGTGTGTTAATTTACAAAATGAAAATTAAAAATATATTTTAGTTCAGTTCAGAAAATTTTAAAATCAAAAGTGATTTACAAATACAGGGCTTACGTAATTTATAAATCATTTATTCAAAAATATAAAATTTGTAGTCCTAAAATGAGGAATGCAATAAATTATATAAAAAAATCGGGGTCAATGCTCCGTAATATTAGTCCTCAGTGGTCATTAATTTAATATATTACAAATATGTATTAATTATTGTGTTTTGTATTTGTGATAATAATCATTTGGTTAATTTGGGTATAATTAAATAGATGTAACACGTGCTATAGTTTGATGAGAATTAAAAGTGAAAAATTCACCATTCCTACCTTGAAACCACTGTGAAAATTTTTGCTGGTAAGTTTTTAAGTATATACTTATATGTTGCACATATTTATATAATTATCATTGATCTATTAACAATTTGACAATGGCAAAAAAACTTTTGTTCAACCTAGTAAGTTTAGTTAAACTAAAAGTACATTTTATGGCGGCAGACGAATAAAATTTAATTTATAATACTTTGTTTACCAAAGTAAGTTGCAAATAAGTTTTCTCCCTTAGGCTAGTGGATAGTTTACTACCCTCACAATCTGAGGATCGAATGTTCAATTCCTGCCTAGACCCTGGGTGCTTGTGTATATATTTTTTAAATCACGGTACATATTTAAAAATTCTTGTTGATAACTCATATCCAATTAAGAACAATACATTCTGAAGTTAAGAATAAGTTGTAACCCAAAATGTTTTGATAGCTTGTAGATTGTTTTTTTTTTCACTTAGTTATAATCGGACAATAGAAGTTGAAGGCTCTAGCTTATATATACATATGTAATACTTCTTACTTTTCCCTTTTTTATTATGAACTAAATTTCTTCCTTTTAGTAGGACCACAGGCTTCACTTAAAAAAGAAAATTGAATTTTATTTATTTAGGAAAAATATTTATTGAAAATACAAGGTGTAATTTATTTGCTTGTGTTATAAATATATTTTTTTATTTTCTAAATATTCTAAATAATATACCTATAACTATTTTCTTTTATAGTTTAGTTTTAAAAATTTTTAATTTTTAACCCAAAACTTATTTATATACTACATTTTGTAGTTATTTAAAATTACATATTAAAATGCTAAAAAAAAAATTAAATAAGAAAAATAACACAAATTTAATAAAATGAAACTTTAATATAAATAGTTCATATGTTTAGGAGTATACCGATAAAATAAAGTATTAAAAAAACAATTAAAAAGAATTGCTAACAATTGACCAGGAAAATTAGTCTTATAACCAATCAAGTCTCTTAAACTAAAATATAAAAACTACACTGGTTTACTAAAATCACTTAAGAATTTATTTTATTAAAATCTTTTGTGGGATTAAAAATAATAGAGCATTTACAGAAGAAGACTTTTGATAACCGTAAAAATTAGATTTTAATTGACTGCAAAAGTATTCAAAACAATGTATTGAAGTATTTACAAAGTCCTTTCAGCACTTCTAATTTTTGTGGGATGGATTTTAAAAATATCGGTAATTTTCTTTCTACCGCAAGAATATAGCATAATTATTCTCTGAGGAAGTTGGTCTAAGTTTGTGTTAAGTTATTTTGCCACAATTTTGTAACTCTAAAATGAAAGTATTCAGCTTTTTTTTATTAATTTCTAGTACATAACTTGATTCAAAGTCGAATTTACATCTCTCCTGGTTATTTGCTCTTTATATTAAATCAGTTGTAATAAATTTAAACCGCTTCCTTGTTATTACATCTTACAAATAAAATTAATAGCTTGTAGAAAAATACCAGCTAACTAAAATATAAAAAGTCCAAAATCTCTTAGAATTACCATAATTAAAATAAAAAAATGTAACATTAACACAAATTTATAAAAAAAAAAAATAATAATAACTTAAGACTGTATAAGGCTCCTTTTAAAAAGTTTGTTAATTTATATTTAAAACGAGTTCATTACCAGACAAATGTGTTTTACAAAATAAGTTAGTTGGTTACGTGAATAGGGATGATCAAATTATTTTCTTCGAATTCGTTGTGAAATTGAAATTAATTACTTTTATCAGCTACAATCGGAAAACGCACGACGCGTATTTCATTACCATAGTCACAGATTACAGAATCGTAAGCCAACATCATGGTTTTTGGGCACAAATGTAAATTAGAGAAATCCAATTTTACTTCTCTGGCTGGCTCTCCTGTTCTTACATCCCAAACAATAAGAGATCCTAAATAAATAAATCAATTAAAACATTCAACATCTACAAGATCTTAACTAAATCTTACCCATTTTACTTGTTACCAGCAGGGATGGTGTTAACATTAACAAACTAGAATAAGCATTTGATATATTTATTGTTGTCAATAAATTACCCTGAAACCGCTCCCAAACGCAAATGCGCTCATCTGTACCCAAAGATATAACATAACTGGGAGCACATGCTAAACAGCTGACAGCACCATCGTGTGCTTGTATGTTATACATGCAGGCACCGGTAAATAGATCCCATACACAAAGTAAGCCATCCTGGGAACCAGAGCCTCCAGTACCTGGTTGCCACCGATCAACAAATAAACACGTTATAGGGCCGCAATGTCCATGCAGAGTGTATTCAACATCTGTGTTATTTAAACTGTATACCTGTTGCAGTTTAAACAAAAAAAAAATTAATGTGAATTAAAAAAAAGAGAAAAAACTTACTTTAAGTGTGTGATCTTGGCTGCCGGTAAAAACCATATCATTGACCACCTCCATACAAGTAATAGGCTGTTGATGGGCCATCCGTACACCTTTTAGAGTACATTTCATTTCCTCTCTAGTTGTTCTTTGATTATCAGTGCTGGATTGTTGATGTTGTTGCTGCTGGTACTGGTGTTGTGGTTGTTGTTGATGCAACATAATACCAATGCTGCCGGCTGAATTCGTTCTAACATGAGCTGTAATGTAAATCAAATATTCTATAATTTTCTATGTGTATAAAAATTACTTTGAAAAACGTACTTCTTCTATACGCTGAAGTAAAACCCCAATCAATTTGTTTGCCTTTATAGTATGTTTCCAACCGATAGAAATCTAAGCGCCCACACAAACGGGCAACTATTACCCGATCACCATTTAAATTTATATGTGTAATACCCTGATTACGTTTTGAATCCTCATGATAAGTGCACTTAAAATAGTACATGAAACAGTTTAGAATTTTATACACCTATTAAGGTTTTATGTATTCCATTACCTTTAAAATACCAGATGGCATTTCCCATAATTCTATGCGACCATTGGCGCAACCAACAGCAATTAAATTATCAAAATAATCCAAACACCAAACCGGTGAAGAATTCAATTTCTTTGCAATTACTTCGCCATCCTCACGATGTGTGGTCACTTGCATATCACCACGATTAATTGTGGTAATATTTTCACCACTACGAGCATCCCAAACTTTTATTTGTCCTTTAAGGCAACAGCTAATAATATTGGCACCATCTGACACCAAACATTCTATGCGATGTTTGTGGCCAACTATTTGCGTGGGCACACCCTCTAGAATTTGTTCCGTTTTTTGTGAGAACTCTGAAGACTCATTCCAACTAGAGCGCCATTCAGCATAGTTGCGTGTACATATACAGCGATAGAAAACTACCATGGTATAGCAGAGTACAAACACGCTTATGCAGCATAGCGTAATGGCCAAAAATATTTCCATGGGACTTTTGGGAAAGAGGGGTGTACCACCTGGCATAACAATTGGATATTCTCTATTTTCATCATCATTTATATCCAAAGGATCTAAGGCAGCTGCCAACGCTTTCCATTGAAAATTCTGCACCACCTTTTCATGGGGATTACGTACACGAGCGGCCTTATCGGGATTTATAGCCTGAGACAATTTAATGGTGGGTAGTAAAGTTACATAGCGGCCACGTAAAGAAATGTTATATTGCTTCATTATAGTAGACCAATGAAAATTGGAAAGAAAATAGTTGAGTTCAAAATCGGGGTAAAGAAGACGTTTCAGTTCCGCTTCAGTTTCATTGAAATGCTTGTCAATAGGAGAACCTTCGAATAGATTTTTTTTTTTATTTTTTTTTATTTATTTCATTTTTTTACTTACCATCAAGACCAGCATTTAGCGATCCATCGTCCTTCAACTTTTTACCAAATAAGGTCTGGCCACCAATGGGATTATCATTTGTATTGTCATTCTGAGCACTGCCACCAAATGAGCCAGCATTGATAACAGAATGCACGTTTGAAAAAAAACTTGAAACAGCACCTCGACCAACTTCCCAATTACGTTGGAACTCTTCATTGCGAAAGTTGCTCGTTTGGTTACTATCCACCACAAATAGATTTTCCAAACAACCAGAATTATAAATGATGGAGCAAATCCAAACACTCATCCACACCATGAAGGCACGTTGAAAAAAGCGTGTGCGAGCCCAAAAATTTACAATTCTCAAGCGTTTAGGTATTTTATCTGAGTTAATATTCGAACTTAATGTAAGGGAAGCACGTTTTGTCAACTCGTTGCCGTTATTGAGGTTGTTAAAATCAGCAAATGATAATTTTGGATGGGACTGCGAACGATGAAAGCTGCCAAAGGGTGGTGAAGAAAATACACCGTTACTAGCAGATGTAGCTGCACTGCCATTGCAAGCACTGCCGAAAAAACGAAAATCAGGGCGACCATTCGAAAAGCCATAGCCACTGCCATTAGTAGGTGAGTGATTGCTATTACCCGTAAATGACAGCATCATTTTAGGTACATGTTTAGCTTCAGTTGAATACTCAGGCATTTTTATATTCATGGCTAATATTGTAGAAAATAATAACATTTGTAACATGTAATCGGACAGCAAACCCACCATAGCAAACACACAAAACTCTTGTATTACCGGCACAAAAGTGGCTAAACCAATGGTCAAAATAGTTATTTCAGTTAGTAGTGTTTTGGAAATATGCCAACCCTCTTTACTTAAAGCTTGAGCCACACGAATTTTCACATCAAATGTTTCATCTGTTGATACCACACTACGTGTTATAACCAAACAATTTTCCAAACCCAACAGCATTATTAAATAAGGAAAAATGTCTTTAGACTGTAAACTGATGGTTAGCCCAAAAAAGAAACATAAACCTAAAGACATTACCAAACTACCCAGTATGGTAATGGCCGCACACAAGGCTAACAAAAAACGTGAGCGTATAACATCTATTTTTCTTACCGAAAAGAAAACGTATGTGATGAGTAAAACAAACGCTATGGATAGTGGCAGAAATTCCCACAATTTAAATTCTCCTGGATAGAATATATACGTAATGGATGATTTTATACCCGGCTGCTGCTGCTGCTGTTGTTGTTGCGGATTTGCCTGATTAGCCTGGTTTATTTGGGGCGGTGGATAATAATTTAATAGTTTCTCTTTTAACGATTGTATATATTCACGATCATTTTGTTTTAATATTAAAGTTAAGGCATATTGTATAATGCGGGAACGAGAGCGCAGCGGATATCTTTTGAAACCAGTATCTTGCATGGGTACACCAAATAGCATTTCAGATGTGGAGACTTTCGTTTTTTGAATATTCTGCAAGCGTAGAAAGCAAAATAATTTTTTTTTAAATGTATTAGTTAGCAAACCAAATAATGGGAAAATACTTTATAGAAATCACTTTCGATAACGCCCGCTTAGTATTGCAATTAACTATCTGTATTCTTCTTAAATTATTTATTTTATTTGTTTCAGTAATATATGTATAAGTCTCCCATTAGGCCAAATAAACTATATTCTATCTGATTATCATTACTAGGATATTATTATTAATAAGTGATGATCGTCTGTCTGTATGTGTATCTGTTCGTCAAATCAGACAGAGCAATCTGTCAGTGGTTTCTGTTTTTCGATTGGTATTGAAATTCAGCCGGATCGGTACATAAATAGCGGAGCTATGAGTCGAAACCTACAAAACGGACAAAATTAACTTGGTACACAATTTTATCAGAAATGACAGTCATAATATCTATTATACAGCAATGATAGCAATAGCTCCACAAATGGCTGACAAATATTAAAAATATAACCGAAATTTTGGATCTTCATTAATTTCAGCTTTGTTTTTAATGAGAATTTTTAAGCTGTACATGTGCGAAATGTTTGAGCACAGAGACACGAAACCAGACAATCGGTCTTACACAAAAGTGTGTACGTTTGTGTGCTATTAAATGCCCCCTGTGTGTACTAGCACTGCGAATACAGAAATCTTATTGAAAGATGGTTTTTGACTTTTGCCTTTAATTTAAAATTCTTTATTTGATATTAAATATGTTTGAGTTAAAAAATGTTTATAAATATTTTAATTTAATATATGTAATAATTTCTATTTGGAATTTAAAAGTTTAACAAAATATTAATCTTTATTTGTGCTTAATTCCAGAAATTGTGTTGGTTTTAAAATTTATTCTTTTACTCATGATATTCTCATGAGTTATTTATTCAGTACAATAAGTACTGAAGGGGAGAGCATACCTATATGGACCATTTCATCAGACGCTACTCCGAATCCTTTGGGAGTAACCTACTGAGGATTCGGAGTAGCGTCTGATAAAATGGTCCATATAGGTATGCTCTCCCCTTCAGTACTTATTGTACTGAATAAATAACTCATGAGAATATCATGAGTAAAAGAATAAATTTTAAAACCAACACAATTTCTGGAATTAAGCACAAATAAAGATTAATATTTTGTTATATTTTAATTTAAATTAAATTTGTTTTTATTAGAATCGCGTAAAAATATTTAAAAAATTTTTCGTTTCCTGTAAAGAGCGATTTCTTTAACTGAAATTAATAATTTATTTTAGGTACTCAAAATCAATATTTGCAATTTCATTAAATTTTAATTAATTACATTATTATATATATATTTTTTTTAATATTTAAGAAGAATGTGCAAAACTGAAAGTATGAATATTTGACTATAATAGTACAATAGCCAAGTTTAGCTTGTTTTTATCTGAGCGTGTTTTATAAAAAAAATATCAACATACAAATATTCAATAATTTCTCCAACTTTAAATCTTAATTTTCTACAATAGTTTTTTTTAATGTAAATTGACTTTCAAAATAAAATCAAAAATTTATTTTATATTAGACACATTAGAAAATTTTCAATTTCAAAGGTAGTATGCATTTAAAAGCAAAAAACTTCATAAAAAAATTAAATATTTTTGTAAGATAAATCAAACAAATTTACGGAATACAATATTGAAAAGTGGCATTACAAAACTAAACAAACATTAATTCATTCAAAAAATATTTTGAATACAGGTGTGCTGCACACACTATATTTTTTTTATTTCATGTGTGATTTTACAATTAATTACACAATAGAGGTATTTCTAAACCCCTGTGAGCCGTATCACATAATATAAGCGTATATAAATTGAAAAATAAATACACATAAATGTTTGAACACTATTTAGTTAGTATTTAAATAGCGTGTGTTCTGATATTCAGATATTTACGCATGCGCACTATTTCAATAATATATGAATAATGAATTTATGCTTAAATACCCATGAAGAACATTTTTGCTTAATAAGGGTTTATTAAATAAATTTTCTATAAGAATTTTTTATAGAATTTTTTTAATTAATTGAATTTTTATTTAAGAAATTTTTTTATTTTAGTTCGTTTAATAAACTTTTCATTAATAAAATGTATTTTTTATTATAAATTTAGTAGTTAGTTATTATTAGAACTTATTACGAGTGTCGTTGTCGTGACAAAAACAGTGATATGTGGGAACACTGGCCAAGGTTCTTTCAAGCAGATGATATATTAAAAATTGTAATTTTTTTAATTTATAATTTGAATCGGAAAAATTAGTCAATTAAAAAAAATTTTTTAGAATCACAAATCCTGCACCAAGGAGAAAAAAACGGCATTTTTCTTTAAGAAAAGTCTAAAATATTTCACACACATACAAAACATTGTACACGTAATTTTTACTATAATAAATTTCTACTTCTTTTCACTTTTTGTTGTATAATATTTTTTATCTTGCTTGTATTCACGTTTTTTAACTATATTTTAATTTACTCTCTTAATTTCTTATTGAAATTAAAATTTTTTCACTAATACATACATATAAAATTAGAAATTTTGACAGTTCGGTATGCTGCTAATACTTTAATGCTGATGAGCGAATACTCTAATGCGTTTACCTTCTATCAATTTGTCTTATCCGGCACCAATAAGTCAAAATTTAAAAATTTCATGTATCAAAAAATTAAAGAAAAAAATGTTGACAATTTGAAAGAAATTGGTGAGCAAATTCGCTATGCGGTCTTAGGCTAATTACCTCATTTGTCGTTCTCTTAGTCGAATTTTTCACAAGCTAATCAACAATGGCCGTAATTGAACCTTTTAGCAACAAGTCATTTTCATAAATATTATAATCAATATTACGACACGTCCTACATTAATTTTTATATTCATTGCATATGAATGTCTTTAGGAAATGCTTTGCTGGTGAGCCAATATATTTATCTCACATGCTTCTTTTAATAATATTCTATTCATTTTGGTCCGTGTCATGGGTTTAAAAAAATGCAGTCACGTAGGTCTCCGTCTATTTTAAACAAAATTTCTATTTAACTTTTCATTTTAAAAGCGGAACATAAACAAATAAATAAGCAATTCGATAGAAAAGAATATTTTGTTGCTAATATTCAGTCTAATAATGAAATAATATCAACAAAAGTATTATTCAAAATAAATACAAAAAGCAAACATTATACATTTCGCGTAAAACAAAACTAAATA
Source organism: Thelaira solivaga (assembly GCA_947397855.1). Taxonomy (NCBI): domain Eukaryota; kingdom Metazoa; phylum Arthropoda; class Insecta; order Diptera; family Tachinidae; genus Thelaira; species Thelaira solivaga. The sequence continues at coordinate 66,846,686 of OX377614.1, forward strand.
AATAAATAAATAAAAAATTTTTTTGTATAAAAAAATCATTTGTTAATGAAAAGTGCAGACACATATTTACTACAAGTTAATTGATTAAAATACATATTTGCGAATATAAAGATGGTAAAAATAATAGCACAATATATATTTAATAAAAATTCAATTCGTGTTAAAAATTAAGCTTCGTTATTTTATTTTTAATTAAACTATTAAAATGCCTATTTCTTCTCAAGCTTTAGGTCGGATTACAATTATTTGAACTGCTATTTTTGAAAGTGGTATAATTAAAAAAATTACCACTTACTAATTTTTTTGTATCACTTTCAAAAATAACAGCTCATTTATTTTTGTATTGATATTTCGTTTTGTGTAGATTCTGCAGGATATAATTATTAATTAAATTTTTTTTAATTTAAATAATCAAAGAATGTTTCTTGCGAGATCTATGAAAATTATAATTTAATTTATTTATTTGCTTACTTACATGATATTGGTAAATGGTATTCAATATATTGGTATCACTCGTAAAATTCTGTATGCTTTGGCCCCATAAATTTGCCGGCGACAAGACAAGACAATCATATTCGGGGAATAATTGTACTTTTTCAGAGCGTTTTACATTGTCCACTCGTAAACAGATTTTATCCAAAGTGCGTTGACTACAGTAATAATAATAAAAAATTATACATCCTACATATATAAATAACAATAAATTAATAGTAATTTTTATTTCTTTACACTCTAAAATGAACAATAACTAGCAATACAAAATGACAGCTAACGAGGGCGAACAATAATATAAAAGAAGATTATTCATAGGCATATATTCAAATATGCTACACACTTACTTTTCAGTTGTTTCGTGATTTCTTACAATTTCCAATAATCGAAACACTTCATATAATGGAGTACGAAATGCATCCATTAATTGCATATCTTCTGTCCAGGGCAGTACACTAGAACGTAATGTAATTTGTTGTACATAAAAGATGGGTGAACTTTGCGCCCAAGGTACATGAGGCTCATATGAAACATTATTAACATTAAATAAGTTTTTGACCAGCGAATAATTTGTACGTTCTCCTTCACCAAATAAAGAGTTTTTGCCATCAAAGGGTAAAACAATTTTTGTAGGTATTGTTCCAGGTAGAGGTATATTAAGCAGGGGATAACTAAAATATAAAATAAATTAATTGATTAACTTAAAAGTTGAATAACATTTTTAAGGAAGTTTTGTTTTCCTTTTTTTTAGCATTGCATAACTATTCTATGAAAAGTATTCTTCTTTTCTTATTTTTTTAATCAAAATATCAGAGGCCAAATTGTCTCATTCGATATCGAGTAAAATAATAATAGTCTGACTATGAATGTCGTTGTCGTGACGAAGACGGTGATATGTGGCAACAGCAGCCATATGTTACATACGAGTATTAGCTTGCCGTAAATACGACTACGACAGACACTCGTAATAAGCCTGAATTTCAAAATTTCGATACAACCTCCTGCAATAACACAATTATACACGGTTTTCGACCAAACGTATCAAAAGCTGTAAAATATTCCGGGGCGTTGATTTCTAATCTTGATTTCGCTTTTATCAAGTTGACAATATTTTCCAAGATACATATATCGTTATTTCATATTTTGGTAATTTTCATGTGCAAAATCGGGAATGATACCTCGGCAAAATGGGGAATGGTAAAAATCTCTCAGAGCAAGAGTACTGAGGCATAAGGGAATTAAAAAAAAAAATTTAATAATCCAAAGCAATTTCTAGGTAATTTGGTGGCAGATTACAAAACTAGATTGCCTTCCGTTTAAAATGATATATGTCCCATCCCGTAATCTTCTATGGTTCTATCTTCACACACATAAAAAAGTAAAATAAAAATCTATACTTTTTTCATAATTATATATGTATGTACTTCATAAGTTTCAAACAAAACGACCTATACTTTACAGGAAAACGTATGAAATCGCTGCACTAACTTATGATTTTATTCAGTTTTCGACTGTATTGTGAAATTTTTGTCACATCTTACATTATATATGCATATTTGAGTACTTACTTTTAAATTAAAATGTCAAATGTCAAGGTTTTCAGCTTCCCACTACACAAAATATATTCCAAAATAAACAAATTTTATCACGAATAACTATGAAATTTTGCAAATATTATTATGGCACACTTCTAAAACAAACAAAAATAAATTAAAAAGATTTAATCTAATGTTTTAACCTTAATAACTGAATCTGAGACACAATCTCTAAGTAAACATTTTTTTTTTCAAAAATGACTAAAAATAGACATTTCAAAAAAACATAATTAAAACAAGAATTTTATTATGTGTGTGTACAAGTGTTATTAAAAATGACAGTGTACATCACATGTCACTACCTCAAAGTTTTTGTTTAAGATAACCTACCGTATTTAGTCTAAATAAAAATATTGATTTGAAAATGTCTTTAAAGTATAAAAATTTTTATGAGTAATAAATATTTTTTTTTTAATTAAAATTTCAAGTATGCATGAAATACATCAAGATCCCGTTTACACACAGTAAAGCTACGGTTACATTAAACAAATATTTGCCGAAATAAGCATAACCCATATGCCAAATACTTATATATTTTGAAGCAATATGCGCTTAGATTAGTTAAATTTTTCATTGAATTATTGTTTCAATTTAAAAGTGGTTACGCTTATTTCGGCAAATATTTGTGTAATGTGATCGTATCTTAAGTTTTTTTTTTCAAAGAAATTGGTTTACTGTATAGAAATTGGTATTTAATTCGGCTGGCTACTGTTTGACTTGTAGAAAACAAATGGACCTGCCCCATATTGGAAACGATTTTCTTTTCTTATGTCACAGCAAGTACCTCTTCGACTAAGTAAATTATATTTAATTTAAACACAATTTTAGTGTTTTTTTCTTTACATTTGGTTAGGGAGAGAGAGAACAGGCTCTTCTATAATTTGTATTACGATACCATTAATTTCATACACACATTTGTATACTAACGTTCTTATAAAAAAATTTAAAAACGTGTGAATTTCAACCACATGCCTAGTATACGTATCACATAAAATCCAATAACGCCTAAGAAGCAAAACAGTATTTTCTATATATTCAGAATTAATTAAAAGTAATTTTTGAATTTAATATCGAGATAACAACCTAATTAAAAAAAAAAATAAAAATTATTATTAAAAAAATTTAATAAATACACTGTGGGAAATAATGCCCAAAAATTTTTGTAGGACCCAGCCAAAAATAATGTTAGTGATTCTTACATCACTTTAAAAAAACCACATATGGTAACACGATTTTAATTCACTACCTCTTCTTTAACAATTTTATTACTATTTTAGTACCGCAATTATACAAAAGTATATAGAACCTCTATGATGTTAACACCGAATATTGCATTTGAAATGCTCATTTTATTCAGTGATTTAAATTCACTGATTTTTTCCTCAGAAGTAGAAGACAGCAGCCTGGACTGCCCTTTTTATATGGTTTATATATGTATGTATGCGGGTAAATATTTTCTATCGTTCGCTTTTTAGTTGGGCTCAAAGATCTTTTTTTTTTTAAATCCCTATTTAAATGAAAATTATTTTATCTCTCTAAATAAAAGTTATTTTTTGTATAATTAGCTATTTTTACCCAGGCTGTCCCCCGGTCTTTCCCCCGGTCTTTCCCCATTTCCCCGTGTGTAGAAATTCTTAGCTGATTAGTCTAAGAATTATAAATAAAATCTAGCGTTTTATTAGCTGTCTCACGTGGACAGTGCAAATTGGCGATATATATTGGCCATTCTTGGAATATATTGATTTCATGTTGCAAATTTCGTTGCAAAATAAAATTTTAATTGATAAATCATTGAATAATGGATATTGTAGATTTTTAATTTTTTCTTATAATAGATAAAAGAGTTAGCGTTTATCCATTACCAAAAAAATTAAAATAAAAAATAAAAAAAAACAAATGTTTCCTCCAAGGCATATTCATTTACAAGATAACTGCGAGAATACAAAAACAAATTATTTACTTCTGAGATGTCAGAATTCATACATATGTATGTAGTTGTAGAATTATTTGCCTGTAGTAGTGAAAAGAAAAATTAACATACCCAACAAACCAAATCAATTAAGAAAAGTATTAAAATAATAATTTAATTTTATATAATTATTTATTTAGACTTTTGATTTTATGTATATAATTAATTATTATTATAAAATTCTTTCAGAGCTTTTCTAAAATTAAGCTGACGATATTTGTATATTTCTTTTAACATACACAATAAATGAATTGTGTATGCACTTAATTGATATAAATTAATTGAATTTCTTGAGTAACCATAGTGAGTGACCCTACCCAAATAAAACGTGCATCATGTAACTTAATATACCTATTGTGTGTATAAAAAAATAAAAGAAATAAAACGCATTAAAATGATTTATAACAAAAACAAACAGTGTTAGCAGAGCATAATCATTTTAAACTAACAAAAATAGAATCAGCTTAATAAAGTTTGATTTTTTAAATGAATTTCTTAATTCAAATATTAATCTAATTTTAGATTATGCAATTAATTTAATTTATTGGTATGAAATTTTATTTTCGTCATAGCTTTTGAATGGCAATAATGATAAGTTCACTATGAACACAGTGCTGTTCACATATTTAGGGATAAAAATTAAATGGGATTTGATGAAATATATTTCTCGTATTTCTTTTACAAACATCTTATACTTTAAGACACTGTGAACCATAATACGAAATTTTTAAAATCTAATAAATAATTAACGCTTTTCTATTTTATTTCATGCTTACTTTTAAATTTCTAGTACATTTTGGTTTTCCATTATTTTAGTTTTTCATGGAGCGTAAATCCATTTGTAGAACATTTTCTTAAGATATTAATACCTATTTAGCTTAGTGAAATTGAATTATTTTCCGATGATCAAATGTAGAATACTAGTAGTAACAGCAGTAGTAGTACTAGTATAGAACAGTACTAGAAGAGAGGCTGAAGTTCAGATAATGAGCTTGAGCAATATTTAAAAAAAACCAATGACGATATTTGCCTATTTGTTAAAAAAAATATTTTTTTTTTAAATAAAAAGAACAAACTGTGTATATTTGCGCCCAAAATAACAATTTTGTCAAAAACATATTGAACAAATATTTTCTTTTTTATATGTACACGTGTATAATTCTCTTTTTACACAATAGATACTTTCAAAACAAAAATCTTGATAGAGTTCACTTCATTTATTTACTGCTTACACGTTTTAATTTATTAATTATATAATAAAAAATAAATCAAATTTGGAAAAAAAGAATATCACCAGAATAATTTTGTTCATCATCTTGTGAAATTATTTCTGAAATTATCTCTAAATTGCTTTAAAATTGTGCTACAACAAAACAATTAGTGTGAAGAGAATTTTTTTCTTTTTAACTCGTGTTAAATCAAATTCGTGGTAAAAAAAATTCGTGTATAAAGACAATCAGTTGTATATATGTACAAGTTTCAGTCGTATTTAGTCAGTTTTATAAATCCTTATTTAAGAAACAACAAAATTTTATTATATTTTAGTATATGAAAAATAAACAAAATCTTACCAAGAAAATAATATAGCCACTATAGCAATACTTGTGGCGCAGGTTGGATAACTCGAAAGGAAGAGACCGTGTTTATAGTAAATGTGAGAAACAGCTGCCGGTAAACCAGAGGCACTTGATTTTTTTAACCTACTATGTGTAGAATTAACAACCGGTGTTGAGGAACTTGATGATGATACGGACGATGTGTAGTTATTAGATGCGGAGTGTGGTACTGCTCCTTTAATTGAGGAATTTCCAGTTGCATGTTCAGAAATAGACATAGTGAAACTTTTCTTTTGTAGTCAATTATAGTATGTAAAAGCACTACACTTCAGTTACTGGCGACAAAGGAAACAGAAAAATATTCAAAATCCAACTGCAATTAAAGAGAACTGCAGACGAAAATTTTCAAATAAACGCACAAAGGTTGTTGTATTAAGAAACGTTTGCTTCTCTCCAAGTAACAGCACAACCATACGAACGATACATGTTGCTGTATTAATATAGAAAAACACAAGCTGCAAGTTGTAGATATTTTTAATCAGTCAAGAAAAATCAGTGCAATATTTCCCAGTACAAATATTTGCTGAAATTTTCCAAACAAAATAGAAATTTGTTTTACAATTGGGATGTTTTCATCATTTTCCCTAGCAGCCTTGGTTTTTAGTACGCTTTAACTTTATTTGTCTGTACATTTATTTCTTTTTTGGTAATTTTCAATCACTTAAAGTGGGAAAAGCGAAGGGCCGAAATAGTTTATTATTTTGATTAGAATGCTGATTTGGTTTCTGCTAGCAAAGGCACAATAACTACGTAGACCAAATTGTTACAAATTCATTCAATTTATTGCTATAAAAACACTTAAACGCAATAAATAATAATAATAATAATGGTGTAATAATCAAACTGTATTAAATATGATAACTAGATGTGTTTTAATACAGATATAAGTGGCGCGCATTATTGGCAACCTTTATTTTGTTTGTTTTTTATTATACCAATTTTGCCTTTATAATTAGACAATATTTTTATTTTCTCTTCACATTTGCAAAATAAAACTCATGTTTTTTTGGTGCAATTCGTTTATGAATAAAATGTACTTTTTAATGTTACAAATAGAAATATATTAGTTTTGCCACGATAACAAAATATCAAATATTCCTTCTATATATGAAGTTTTATTTTTATTAGATTTTCTACAAGTTATTATTTTTTTTTAAATTGCAGTATGATAATTAGCAAATTATGCACGTTTTTACGTCATTTTTTTACTTGCAGTATTTCGTTTATTTTAATAAGGTTTCTTCACAATGCTTTTTAATATTATTTGTTGAACAATATAATTTGCAATATAGATTTTTTATTTTCTTTGTATTTTAAATAAAGTGCATTGTAATAATATTTATTTAACTGCGTGTTTTTGCAATGAAATTTATTAAAGAAATGACAAACGATTCTAATCAGATTTTTTAATTTCCCTAAAAAAAATTTCCTTTTATGATATTCTTTAGCCGCTGTCAAATTTATATGTTTTCTGTAAGTGTAAAAGAGAGAGTGTGACTTTTGTTTTGGGATTATTATTTTGTTATCAGGTTGCTAAGGGTTGCCGGATAGCTTCATTTGTCATTAATAACAGTTTGCTCCAACGCCGTTTATATTTAAATTTCAAAAAGCACTAAAAAACAGTTTTTTTTAATTTAATTTATAAAATATCGTTTTTATATTATAAAATATTTATTTCATTAAAGAAATTATTTATTTTACTACAAAACTAGTTTAAAAGTAATAATAAGCACAAATTTCAAGTTTTCATAATTCAGTCCTAAAAACTTGACCAAAGAAAAACTGTATTACACTTGTGACAATAAACTCAATATCTTAGTAGTTCAGAGAGGGTGGGGCCATATATTCCACAATTAACAAGATAGAAATAAAAACAATACTATATGCTAAAATCAAAAAAATTTTATAAGCAAAAGTTTTTGAATTGTAGTGCTCTACAATAAATAAGTGATTTTTCCATATTGCCATAAAATTAATGAATCCACTTTGAGATGTTGGGAAGAAAATTCTATTAGAAATAAATAATTTATTTTCTTTGCTTGATTACTATTTTAATTTAATCGATAAACTTGTCACCAATTCGAATCGATTATTTCTTTACATCCTCTTAGATGCGTGACTGAGCCCAATTTCTGCCTTTCAATAACATATCATACATTTATGTAATTTAGCATAGAAACATGAAAATTTAAGTCTTCTTTTTTGCACTCCTAAGCATTTCTCTTAATCTTCTTTTGAACTGAGAAGTGTTTCTTATCATACCATTTTTTATTCAATTATATAAGTACATGTAATGGAAGATTTACAGCAGCATATGAAAAAAATAAATTGGTATAGAATGGCTTTTTCAACTTATTTTCACATAATTTAATTTCATTCAGTTGAAAGATAACAACTTGCTTTTAAAGAGAAATTTAATACTTCAGTTTGGTTTTGTATAGTTTTCGATAAAACATACCATTATCCCATTGTGCTACAGCTTATTCAAAATATTTATTTAATAAATCTCTTTTTTTAATATCTTTTTATTTATTATTGTATAGATTCATATATGTAGGTTTGTATATACTTTAATAATATTGTTTATAAACTAACAGTAGTGTTTTTACAATTTTGTTTCTTTGATTTTTAAAAATTACTTGAACAAATTTCTCTATAAAAACTTGTTTTTTAAACCTTTTTTAAGTAAAATTTCTTTTAATAAATGCCTTAGCAAAATTCCAAAAATATATTTATTTGAAATAGTTTTTTTTTTAACAAAAAGAAAAAGCAAACTTTGTTATACTTGAGTTTTATATAAGTACTAGTAGTATATAATTAGAATTAGGAGCGGGAACTAGTTACCTGGTCACTGTGGCCAGAATAAACCTATTGTATAATCAATATAAGTTATAATTAAATTACATATTTCAATTAGTATCTTGGGATAAAACACTTTAATTGTATTTAGTTGTTGGTATATTTATTAAATTGCAATCTTATATCAATTATTTATACTTATATAATTTTGAATTAAAGGGGATTTTAAGATACAGATAGATACATTTTAGAAAGCATTTCAATTGTTATTTTATTTGATTTTATTGTTTTCCTTAAATTTTACAATATGCATTTAGTATGTATAAAAACTATTTGTTACAACCTAAGAAGATGAAACTTATTTTATTTTTAAAATATATTTATTAATATTTTGAGAGACTGAGCATTTCCTATATAATACACTTTTAAGAAAATAAATAAACTTTTTTTTTTGCAATAGAAATGTATTTTATATTAAATTTTAGTATTAACTTGTATTACCAAGAACAAATAATAAAATAGGATAGTCAGAAGACATGAAACCACAGGTTAAAAAAAAAAGAAAATTTTCCTTTTTTGATACACTACATTCATAAATGTAGTAATCTTGTGTAAGGCTATTGCTAAATATATTGCTTAAATTTTTGCCAGGAGTTAGACTGCATTTGCATTTTACTTATCTAATAGGGAATGTTTTCTTTCACTTCCGTTTAAAATAACAAGAAACATTTGTTATTTTGTGGTAAACACTTTTTTGATTTAAAATTATTTGCTAGACAAATTAGAAACAATTAAGTTCTTAATCGAAATTTTGAGATCAAGGCTTATATAAAGCTTTAAAAATACTATATTTTAGCAAATTATGTATCTTATATATGAATATATTATTACCATAAACATTAATTAAGTACATAGTATGTACACATGCATATGTATGTTTGTATATGAGCTTACATATATATTTGCATATGTAAGGGAATACATAACTGGTGTCAGAATTCCAATTAAGAGTTTGTTGAAAATAGTCTTCTTACAAATGAAAAATTTCTTAAATTTTATAAATGGAAAACTCTAATGTGCTGTTTTTATAACACAAGCGATCAACTCGTTTAAAAAATTTGTTTTCATAACACAAGCAATCAAATCGTCTGGAAATTTTATATGAAAAATATTTAGTGTTTTTCATACAAGTTTTTTAGGCGAGTTGATCGCTTGCGTTATAAAAACAGCAAATAAGAAAAAAACACTCAACATATTGAGTACTTTTCATATAAAATTTCCAAACAAATTGATTGCTTGTGTTATAAAAACAGCACACTAATGTTTTGAGAACTTTTCATACACGAGAACGACACTCGTATTAAAACTGACTAACACAATGTTTTTTTAAAGTATTTTACATGACTTAATATTGAAATGACTAGAATCGTATTGCTTTTTGAAATTTTTAAAGCTCACTTTGCTTATAAACAAAACAAACAGAAAAATTCCAGAAACATCTATGAAAATAATTAAAAACTATTTTCGGCTATTGCTTTACACTCAGATACTAATCAATTTTAGTCATATGCAGGCTATATTCAGCTTCTGTTGTTGCAGTTGTTGAGGAAGATTCTATAACCTCCATATCCAAATCCTCTGGTTCCAGTGCAGTCGCTTCATTTTCCTCCTCTAACGCTTTTTGAAGCAAAGGACTTTGTGTTGTATAAAATTTTTCATAATCTAAACAATTTGGTTTGCGATTTATTATTTTATCATCGTTATTGGTTGGTGGATATTTTTCATACAAAGTTGTTGGTATTGTTGACTTTAAATTTGCATATTTTTGTGGATGAATTGGACTTATATTTTGTTTCGTGCTACCATACTGTTGTACACTTGCTGGTGTACTAAAAATGAGTACCGTAAGTTTATTTAATATGGGACAGAGCAATGTTTCATGAAATACAGCCGCTATACGATAATTATCACCTTGAAAGGGATCCGATTCATCGGCACATAACATTTTATTTATATTGATGCCTGATTTCTAAAATTAAATTAAAGAAACGGAAACTGCCAAAATCCTTGAGAATAACAGTACTGGGGTGTATGGCAATTTCAAAAAAATTTTAAAAATGGTCCAAAGTAATTTCTGACTATTTTGGTGGGGGATTACACATCTAGACAGTCTCCTCTTTAAAAGTGTCTCATCTCACAATCTTTAATGGTTCGTCGACAAGTTGCAAAAATCACTTAGAGCAACAACACTGGGGTATATGGAAATTTCAAAATAATCCAAAGTAACTTCCGAACGAACCATAAAAGATTACGAGATGGGACGTGTATCATTTTAAAGGGGAGGTCGTCTAGATTTGTAATATATCGCCCATGTACTCAGAAAAATATTTGGATTATTTTTAAATTTCACTTGTATTATGGTTAGCCAGCGACCTCATAACCTTCACAAGATAGTGCACTACCCTCATATATATTTTTGTATGTGTGTATACTTACTATTGAGAAAAAATTTAAAACCCCAAAACAATACATTAGTTGTGCCTCCACACCTATAATTGACCATGTAAAATCTTTTATATCTTCCACTTTGTAGGCTCCCGTTCTTAAAATGTATGCTGTTATTACACACAGCATAGCATGTTGTATCCAATATGTGGCCTGTTCAAGCGGCAATGTTCTCGTCTCAACTTCTGGGAATATGAATGCCAAAAATGGCCCATTTAAATTGTTCATTTGTATTCTAAATAATGTTATTGTGAATTTATTAGGCTTGGCGGCCAAAAGATATATCTACACAAATGAAAAAATATATTATTTTTTTGTACTTTTAAATATCATATAAAATTTTAAACTTACTTGCACTAAGGTTTGGATATGACAAGGATTTAAAACGTATATCACATTCCGGTTTGCCAGTTTAAAACCCATTTCTATGCCAAATATGAACGTCATAAATATCAAAAGCATGAGACGAGCCGGTGTATGTGGTTTTTCGAGTTCTTTTGCATCTGGTAATTGTATAGGTTCTATACGATTTGATAGAAATTTTATGATGCACACAAAAAATGTACACAACAGAACGGATTCTGTCCAACGTCTACGATCGGTTAAATAATTTTCACATTCCGGACCCATGGTACGTGGTGTTTCATCTGTTATACCACCAATAGCCCAATCCCAATTCCAATCCATTGTTTCTAGTTGTATGCTTTCAGCTATAAAAAGGTACTTTTTAAGGCTTAAAGAGCTTTTCTTTTTGTTGTAAATCTACTACAATTTTGATACTAAAAAGGCCTCCAGTTTTATATTTATTTTCTGTTGAAATAATTTCAACATAAAATCATGATGCTATAGAGTGACCTAAAAGATAAAAAACAGGATTATTGTTTAAAATTATTTAAACACTAGAGTCACACTTTTTTGTCATTGCAAGCAATTGTTAGAATATTTTAAAATATTAGAAAAAATATACTTTCGCCCTTCATTCTAGTGAAAGGTTAACAGAAAACGAATAAATAATAATAAGATTTATTCGTATAAGTATTTTTATTTTTCAATGAACATTTTTAAAGAAAAAATTTAGTTGGGTTGTGTGCTGCTTACATTTAAAAAAAAAATTCATTGCTGTAAGAATTACACATTAATTTTTTTTATTTATAACATTAATGATGATAATTTTTGTTAGAAAAAATCATGTTCACGTTGCTGGAGTTAAACTTTTAACATGCATTGAACTTGAGTGTGTAAGGAAATTTTCTTTTCTAGTACTTAAGTTTTGTAAAGGTTTTCTAATCAATAGTATGTGATTCATATTAAAATGTTGCATTTGCCTCCTTATTTATTTACCATAACTGCAGCGAATTATCTTTGTATTTAATATTTTGTTTCCAAGTGAGTCTACTAAGAGTATTCATACTTCCGAATGGCTTGGAGAGCTTATAAAACTCACGCTTTAAATTTATTTTTTTTAATAAATGAGTTGTTATTAATAATTATTATTTCACAATAAAATTGAAATGGTGTACACTGTAAAAAACATTATTCGAATAGTTTGTCAATATTTTTAAATTAACTTAAATTCTCGGAACATAAAAAATATAACAGCTCAAATATTAATTACAATTCAAGCACATGGTGCCACATTTCTTACAAAAGTTTTTTTTTATAGTGTGTTTTTTGTTTTGCTTAAAAAATACTTTTTTTCACTTTTCCTTCACTTGGCGCAATGAACAAAAAAAAAAAAAATACAAGTTGCAATTGTATTTATTGGCGCAAAAAATAAGTGAACTTGGTGGGAGTAAGGAAGTAAAAAAAAAAAAGAAAACACGTGCATTTACTATGTTCTTTAATTTTAATTATTCATTAAAGTGTGTTTTTTTGTTTTCAGAAATTTAAATGCCACAAAACTAAACTACACGTGTGTCTGCTACAAAATTTGTTAGTTGTCACATAGACGACCTTATTATTGATTTTCATTTAAGTTTTAAGCCACCATATTATGTGATGGTTGCTTTTGAATTATACAAACACACATAAACAAACATGTCGATTTAGTTAGTCGGCCGCTGTATGCCAGTAGTTTATTGCTTAAATCAGCAGCATTTTTAATAGAAAGAACAGATTAATTTTAACCTATTTGTTTTTCATTCTTTGTCTTTTACAAATATTACATGTGACCCGTACTTGTACGTAATTTCAATTTCATTGGCTTTAAGCCAAATATGTATGCACGCATTTTAAATAACTTTTGTGGTGGTAGTGGCAGTTGAAAGAAGACTAGGCAACTATTGCATGATTAACAAGCAGGATAATGGCTAATTGGTTTGCAGTAAACCAATATGGTTTCTCAATATGAACTGATTTGCATGGTGATTGGAATCTGTAAAAATCGTGAAATGATTTTGGGCTTATGAATTTTGTTGACCAAACTCATAAATAGTAAAACTTTCATACAAGATAAGTGGTGCATTCTTAAAAAATATATAATTTTAGAGGACTACAACTTTAAAAGCCCTAAAAGTTTTTCATATAAAATTATTTCGATTCTAGCAAATGGTATTGTTTTCATTCCCATCTTGTTAATTGTGGAATGTATCGCTGAACCACACTAATAAAGTTTTTGATTTAATTTTGTCACAACAAGTCAATATTTTCTTAAGTTAACTTAAGCGATTTTTCCTTATTAGCACAGAAATATTTTCATCGGTAATGTTATAAACGAAGCAAAAATTTTATATTTTTAACGTATTTCAGTTGAACTGAATTGTTTACAATCTAATTTGATATTTAGGTCATTTACTTGATTACGCTTTCTATCAAGAATTATCCAATGATAATTATTAAAAATTACAAAATTAAACAAAAATAGATATTTTATTTTAAAGTAGAGTTGGTATCCTTAGAGTCGGTATCGTTAGAGAGCGTATTTATAAATTTTTAGAGAAATCCGTTTACAAATAGGATTTTAATTGTTAAAAAATTCAGCCAAATAAATACAGTCATTCGTTTTATAAAGTTGCTTATGTTTTTGCTCGCATTATTATCAGATTCGATAACTAAAGGGGTAAATAAAATATTTCAAATCATAATTTCAGACTTAATTTAAGTACGAATAGTGTCGAGTAAAAATTTTTAGAAAATGGGCTTAGAAATGAGCGTTGCCTATCCCAAAGTATATGGCGATCATCCTTGGAGTATAGGACTATATGTACTAAATTTCAGACAAGCCCGGTGAGAAAAAAAATTATATAGCGAACAAAGAAACAAATAGATGAACAAACAAACAGAAAATTAATTTTATTTATATAGATATTTTCATTTAGCAATAAATACAAATTAAAAACAATCATAAAGAATAATATTAATAGCTTTCTACCACCATTAAATGATCCTTACTCTCCTATAGACCGGTCTGATGCATTCAGCTATACACACACAAACTCAAACATGTACTTGTTGTTGCATAATATGCAACATGCAAAAACAACAACTCAAGTAAAGGCAGCTGTCGTTCTCAGCCCTCTGTAAATTGATTTCATTTATTGTACAGATTTTACTAAAAAGGAATTAATAATTCCCTCAATTAAGTCTTAAAAAAGATAATCTTTATTCAAGGACTATAAAGGACATGCATAGAAATACTATTAAGTGAATTAAACTAAAAAAGCAACAAACATCTACAAAGGTAGTTTCACAATATGAACCACTGTGCAACACAATAAAAAAAATCAATTATTTTCACTATGGTACTCAGTAACTTTTTCGTATGAGTTATTAAACAGAATCAAAAAAATCATTTTATGCTTTAATATTTTTTTTTAATTGTAATTTGTAGAACATTTTACTTGTCATTTCTTGTATAGGTACGAAATGTAACTTCGTACCAAAAGTTTGATGTATGTACTATATAAATACACAAATGTTTTCTTAAAAAAAACTTTTATTGGGTATTTTTACACTTTACAAATTAAATTTTGCTACTTGTTTTTTTATATATTTTTTACATTATTCTTGCATACAAAAAACAATCACTCTAATTTCACAATAATTAATACACTCTTTGATTTAATATTATTTTATTTTACTAATTATTTTTTATGCTGGTTTTTGTTGCGCACATTTTTATTCTTATTGAGATACTGCCGAAAGAAATATAAAACTTACTATCATCATACTGTAAATGACAGCTTTTTTGCATTATTATTGTTTCGAAAGCATGTCCTTTAGAAAGCCTTATTTTATTTTTCTCACATAAACAACTTTACCCTCTTTTTTTGGGAAAATAAAAAGAGAATATGTAAGCAATACCAATTTAGCGGTTTTTTTGTCACACTAGTTAATAAAATTCTTTTTTACTGCTACTTGTAGTGAATATAAAAAGTGAGCAGTTCTTTTTGAAAGTGTTATAAGTCCACTTAAAAAAAAGCTAGCTGTATTATTAGTAAGATAGACACCATCTTACTAAAATTACTGCTGACTAATTTTTTTTTAAAGTTAACTTATACCACTTTCAAATATGTATAACAGCTCAAATGTTGAATGTTTTGTAAATAAATGAAATAACTTTAATTCTGCTTCAGAAATAAATTGTATTTTTTTTTATTTTTCATGATTTTTTTTTTTTGTATAGTATTAATGAAAATTGCTATCGTATTAGAAATTGGCTTGTAAAAAGTGTCCTAAAACCTAATCTCTTCCTATATAAATAATGATTAATTAATAAACTGATTAAGAGATGATTGAAAATTACCCCAAATAACAAAAATATTTTTTTTTATAAAACCTACAAATTTAATAATTTTTTTACATCAATTTTACTATTTATCTAGAATTTTTTATTTTAGATTTAATTTAATTTTTTGTGCCAACAAAACCGTTTAACAATGTCTTCTGTTTCGATATCTATGTAAAACTAAAAATTTCACTTATGCAGTGTATTGTTAAATAAAATACTACATTTTACGTGTATACATGGACACTTGAGTACACATGTATAGTTGTTTAAGAAGTAGGGTGTCAATCGCACAGTGCTTGGCAATTTAAATGAAACCATTTACGTTTTATTTTATGATATTTTTTTAAATATTATAAAAAAATATAAAGTTCTTACGTTTCGATTTAGGTAAACAGTGGTAAAAATCCCGTTATTTTTGCAGATGAACAAATTCTAAATTATTAGTCTTCTATTAAGATACTATAGCCCACTCGGTATAGTTAGCATAAAAAAAGTGGAAAGAAATCGTCAGTGCATGTTTTCCAATTTTTTTTTCCATAAGCTCAAATGAATGAAACCGTGACTGTTTTTTTCTTTTAATTTTAACCTATCTCTTGAAACTATTTAATATTTCTTTTAAATATATTTTTCTTTTATTAAATTTGATTTGATATAATTAAGAACATCAGCTGACTATTAGTTATATAGTTAAATTGTGACCTAATGTTTAAGATTTTTATACCTGTCCATATATCAGTTGTACGTACATTTCTATTTAAAATATTACGTTTTCATCATGAGTCATTTTATAGCTCAAAATTATTACCCTTCTCAGTGAGAAAGAACACAGTTAAACGCTCATTATTTAAATAATTAAATTTCTAGTTTTCCGTTTACTTTCATTGTCAGTGTCACACTACTCTTTTTTTATTATTTGTTTTTAAATACCTAATTAAATATTCAAAAGCCTTCAAAAGATAGTTTGTAATTTTTCCAAAAACATTAGATTTGGCATACAGTAAAACATAATTTAAAAATATACATATATATATAAAAATGTATGTAAATGCATTTACATACAAATATACTTATAAGTGTTATTTGAAGGAAAAATTGTCGTTTCTCAATAAGGAAACTACAAAACAATATTGATCAAATTAAATTCATATAAAATATACATTTTTAAAAAAGCTTAGGATAAATATAAAAATATATTCTCATTAAAGATTAATATGTACTAATAACGTATACATATATATAAAGCTAGGTAATTTAATACGATTATATATGGATATGTATATAAAATGCAAGTAAATTATTTTTTTTGTCAATTTGCTAATTTAATAGCTACGCGCAAACTAGATTTTACTGATTATGTTCGAAAATAACAATCAAAGTTAACGATGCCAACTTAAAATTCTCTGTTTATTAATGTGAAAATAATACTACATAATACAATTGTGTGGAAAACGTACGTGATATTTAACACCAGCTATCACACTCAAGTGAATGTCGTGTAAGAAAAAAGAAAATAAATAAAAACTGAAAAAAAATTTTATGAATAAAAAGCTAAAGAAATTTCTTCCTCTTGCACAAGCAAATAATCAATAAGCATGCTAAAAACTTGTATTCAATAAATTTTAATCAATGTGCAAAAAAAAATTGTGTAAGGCGAGATCCAATTACGAAACGAAAATTCTGGACAATCAGTAAGGAAGCCGAAGTGAATTGGTAATAATTTATCAATGTTCATAAAACAAAGATTTAATTTACAAATAACGATATTACAAAACATTGAGGTAAGTTGTAAAAAAAATTTCATTTAATTATACTTTTATGATGTTTTAAAGTAATAGAGAAAGATAATTAATAAGAGACAAAAGCTAGTGCTAATAAACAACGTGATTGGGTTGTAGTATACTATATGCATGCATTTTATTAAATTAACAAAGTAGTAAAAACATAGCCGGTCTATTTTTAACACATAAGAATTTTTGTTTCAGGGTTAATTGGTGAGATAAATTGAGCAAAAATTGTATTATGTATTGCATTAATGAATTGCAATATTTGCATGTAGAAAATAAATATTAATTTCTGGGTATGATTAGTTTTGCTATTATTGATTTTAATCCTAATGAATTATCTAATATATATTTTCTATTTCAGAATAAAAAAAAAAGAATTTGGATGACAACATATTAATTGATTCTTACAAAATTTTATCCTGGTGTGCGAACGCAATAAACATTGCCATAATGATTAATGCTTCTCATTATAGCACTGAAATTGTTTTTGATTATTCATGGAAGCAAGTTGTACAAGCTTATTGGAATCGTTATCCAAATCCTTCCAGGTAGGTATTTCCTTAAGAAATTTCTTTTTGCTAAGAAATTGTATTTATTAAAATAAATTATAATTTCCAGTGCACATGTTCTTACAGAGGATACGATTTCGCGAGAAGTGCGTAATGGAAAATTATATACGCGCCGTATTTTGTCTAAAACAAATCATGTTCCAAAATGGGGTGAACGTTTCTATAAAAATACACCTGTTAAAATTATTGAAGATTCTGTATTAGATCCCAAAATGAAAACGTTAATAACATTTACGCGAAATATTGGCTTTAAGAAAATTATGGTAAGTTAATAAGATTGAACTTTGTACCCAGTGGTGTGTTGTTTTTGTAGTTATTACAACTTTTTATTTTATTAACATATCTATGTATATACATATACATATATACAGTCACATTAAATTAATTTTAATGCTGGAATTTTATTAAAATTCCGTTGATGGGTAAATCTTGAGTCTACACAATTCTTTTTAAATATGTTTCTTTTTCTTTATATGTTCAGAAAGTTGATGAAATTGTTGAATATAAGGAACAAAACGATGGACGTACTATGGTTCTGCGACGGGCATACATTAGTTCGCAAGTGTTTGGATTTTCTAGAGCAATCCGGGCATTTGGTATAGAACGATTTAAATCGAATTGCCAAAAAACTGCCAATGGATTTAATTATGTTCTAACCAGAATGTTTCCTAATCAGAAATACATCTCTTTAAAGAGTAATAATACGGCCGAAGCTATTAAGGATTCAAACTCAAATATAACAAAATCTGCACCGTTTGAAAACTACAACAATCATACACAAAGTAAAACTGAAAGATTTAAAAAAGGTTGTAAAAATAGTTACGAGTACGTAAAATCACAAGCTTACAAAATAGTGCAAATGCTCTCCGCCAAAAATTGAAATTAAAGTTAATTAACAGAATTAATTCCACAATATGATCATTAAAATCAAAATGGCAAACAATGTAACTACGGACTCACCCATTAAGAGGATATCGCTCATGTTAAAAAAATCCTCAAAAAATAGTAGTAATGTAATGTGTAAGCAAAAGATTGTTTTAAGGCTAGAAATCAAGTACAAGACTACTAAAATTCGGAACAAAGAAAATATAATATATTATTACAAGGAAATTCTTTTTAACACTATTTCTTTGCACTACTTATTATAATCACAGTTTTTCTTCTCAGTAAAAACTTAACTGCCTCCCACTTTTCCACATTTGTTTCTTTTACCAGTAGACTTCAACCAGTGTTATATAATCTAACAGGATTTTTTTAATCAGCTGAAAAGGAACTATATTCAGTACCTCTTTTAAGATTATCTTGTATACAATAAAGCAATAAGTTTGTAAATATTTCATTCCAATGATTACAAGACAGCTTCTGTACACTTTTCCCAGTGGAATTCCAATAAATTATTGTTATTATTTTTTAATTTTGTCAAATGGTTAAAAATTATTTTAAATTTTAGTCTAACATATTATTATAGTAATTGTAATTGTGTATATTTTGGATATTTTAAGTAAAACTAAAAAAATATCTGAAATTTGATATTCTCTGCGTCCACTTTCTTCACATGGAAAATCTCAATGTGAAACAAGGAACATCAAAATGTAAAAAGTATTCTTTTCCCGGAATATGAAATAAAGAACATACCCATATGTTACTAAAACTTTGATATTTCTTTTTTATATATTAAAAATAGGAAAATTTATATATTTAGAATTTTGAAAGAAGCACTTTTTAATTTTAAAGAAACATAAATTGTTTAACCTATTTTATTGCCGTTTATACTATTGAAAATATTTCAGATTGTTTATTTTATAAACAAACACATTTTGGTAATGCACTCTTCGGTACAATAGAATAATTTTTAATTTTATTTTAATATTATTAATATATGATAGTAGAAATTAATACTAATATTAAATTTGTTAACTTTGACCATGGGCTCCCAAGGTCTGTTAAGAAATCGAACCTACGACGCTCAGATTGATAACTTGTACGTTACCCATCAAAATACACGACACATATTTTATTTAAACATAGCGGCAATTATGGGTTAAATATGAAAAAATACTACGAAATGCAACTCTGTTAATGCCGCTGTTTTTTATATACCGCTTTTGCTTCACGCTTTTATTGCTTCTTCTTACTTGCAATTGGTAGCTGATTTGTGAAATTTTGTTCATTGTGAGAAAATTAAAAATATTTTTAACAATTGAAATTTGGGAATAATTCTTAAAATTTGCTGTAATTAACTGCTAATAAACCGTTAAGATGTCGAAAGAAGAAACTAAGGCTGAGGAACTGGAAGCCAACGAAGAAAATTCGGTAAGAAAATCTCAAGTACTTTTCAGACACAAATTAGTCCAAAGAAAATTTTAAGCTGTTCTTTCTATGGAAAGCATACCCTTACAACAATTTGATATTAACTAAAATCGATAGAATATGATTTCATATGATATCACAGTTATAAATGTAAATTTTTTTCCAATACTGTTTTATTGCGTTTCCTTGGACTGTTCTAGAATGAAACCAATTCAGAAACTACTTCTTCATCAGGAGAGAAGGAGGCAGAGTTTGATAATAAGATGAAGGCGGATCGCACCAAGCGTTTTGATTTTTTGCTGAAACAAACCGAAATTTTTACGCATTTCATGAGCAACAGTACTAAGAGCCCTACAAAGCCTAAAGGAAGGCCAAAAAAAAACAAGGATAAAGATAAAGATAAGGATAAAGATAAAGATGCTGGCGGCAATGCAGAGTATGTTTTTGAATTGAATGGCCTAAATGTTATTTCTTTTTAAAATCATTGTTTTTTCTGCAGCCATCGTCATCGTAAAACTGAACAGGAAGAAGATGAGGAACTCTTGGCAGAGGATACCCAAAACAAGGAAATCTTTCGTTTTGAGGGTTCTCCAAGTTTTATTAAAAATGGCGAAATGCGAGATTATCAAATACGTGGTTTAAATTGGATGATTTCGTTACATGAAAATGGGATCAATGGCATTTTGGCAGATGAAATGGGTTTAGGTAAAACTCTGCAAACAATTTCATTACTGGGCTACCTAAAACATTTCAAGTAAGTGAAATAAAAATTACTAAAGCTATGGTCAGTCACATTAAACAAATATTAGTCGAAATAACCATGATCACTATGACATCTACATACATTTAAATATTTGGAATAAATATTCTCTGGTTAAATTTTTTATTTCAATACAACACGTTCTTGAAAATATGTGCCAAATATTTCTCTAATTAACTTTTTTAGAAATTCTGCTGGGCCGCATATTGTTATCGTTCCCAAATCTACATTGCAGAATTGGGTCAACGAATTTAAGAAATGGTGTCCATCATTAAGAGCTGTGTGCTTGATTGGCGATCAAGATGCCCGTAATACTTTTATTCGAGAAATTCTTTTGCCGGGCGAGTGGGACGTTTGTGTGACTTCCTATGAAATGTGTATTCGTGAAAAGTCGGTCTTTAAGAAATTCAATTGGCGTTATTTGGTTATTGATGAGGCCCATCGTATTAAGAACGAAAAATCGAAACTGTCTGAAATTTTACGCGAATTCAAAACATCAAATCGTCTATTAATTACTGGTACTCCATTGCAAAACAATTTGCACGAATTGTGGGCTCTGTTAAATTTCTTGTTGCCAGACGTTTTTAATTCCTCTGAAGATTTTGACGAGTGGTTTAATACAAACACCTGTTTAGGAGATGATGCTCTAATTCAGCGATTACATGCAGTATTGAAACCATTCTTGTTGCGGCGTCTTAAATCGGAGGTGGAGAAACGTTTGAAACCGAAAAAAGAAATTAAGATTTTTGTTGGTCTTTCTAAAATGCAGCGCGAGTGGTATACAAAAGTTTTAATGAAAGATATAGACATTGTCAATGGGGCCGGTAAAGTTGAGAAGATGCGTTTGCAAAACATTCTTATGCAGTTGCGCAAATGTACTAACCATCCTTATTTGTTTGACGGTGCCGAACCTGGACCACCCTACACCACTGATACACATTTGGTATATAATTCCGGCAAAATGGTTATTCTGGATAAATTGTTACCAAAATTGCAAGCCCAAGGTTCCAGAGTATTGATATTCTCTCAAATGACTAGAATGTTGGATATTTTAGAAGATTATTGTTTGTGGCGTTCATATCAATACTGCCGTCTAGATGGTCAAACTCCACATGAAGATCGTAACAGGCAAATTCAGGAATATAACATGGATAATAGCACTAAATTCGTCTTCATGTTATCGACAAGAGCTGGTGGTTTGGGTATTAATTTAGCTACGGCCGATGTGGTCATCATATATGACTCTGATTGGAATCCGCAAATGGATTTGCAGGCCATGGATCGCGCTCATCGTATTGGTCAGAAAAAACAGGTACGGGTGTTCCGTTTCATTACCGAAAACACTGTCGAAGAAAAAATTGTAGAGAGAGCAGAAGTTAAGCTAAGACTTGACAAATTGGTAATACAGCAAGGACGGTTGGCATCTAATACAGGCAACCAATTGAATAAAGATGAAATGTTGAATATAATTCGTTTTGGAGCTAATCATGTGTTTGCCTCGAAAGATTCCGAATTAACCGACGAAGATATTGATACAATTCTTGAGAGAGGAGAAGCCAAAACGGCTGAAGAAAAAGCTAAACTCGATTCATTAGGCGAAAGTTCTTTGCGTACATTTACAATGGACACTCCAAACGCCGATGGAGCTCCATCGTCGGTTTATCAATTCGAAGGAGAAGATTATCGTGAGAAACAAAAAATTAATACTTTGGGCAATTGGATTGAACCGCCTAAAAGAGAACGCAAAGCTAATTATGCAGTAGACGCTTATTTTCGAGAGGCTCTTCGTGTCTCTGAACCGAAGGCACCCAAGGCTCCACGACCCCCCAAACAGCCAATTGTACAAGACTTTCAGTTCTTCCCTCCTAGATTGTTTGAGATACTGGATCAGGAAATCTATTACTTCCGCAAAACCGTAGGCTACAAAGTTCCTAAAAATCCGGAATTGGGCTCGGAAGCCTCTAAGG
Organism: Thelaira solivaga; assembly: GCA_947397855.1. Lineage (NCBI taxonomy): Eukaryota > Metazoa > Arthropoda > Insecta > Diptera > Tachinidae > Thelaira > Thelaira solivaga. The sequence continues at coordinate 66,869,781 of OX377614.1, forward strand.
TGCAGCGTGAAGAGCAACGAAAAATAGATGAAGCTGAACCATTGTCCGAAGAAGAATTGGTAGAAAAGGAATCACTACTAACACAAGGTTTTACCAACTGGACTAAGCGCGACTTCAATCAGTTCATTAAAGCAAATGAGAAGTATGGTCGCGATGATATTGAAAATATTGCTAAGGATGTTGAGGGCAAGACACCTGAAGAAGTCATTGAATATAATGCAGTATTTTGGGAAAGATGTCATGAATTACAAGATATCGAACGTATAATGGGACAAATTGAAAGGGGAGAAACTAAAATTCAGCGACGATTATCTATTAAAAAAGCATTAGACCAAAAGGTAAGCAAAATAAAAACAAACAGAGAGAAGGAATGAAAATAATTTGAGAGAACTTTTAGCAAGTTAATTTTCACTTACTTGTAATATTATGTATCATTTTAGATGTGTCGCTATAGGGCACCATTCCATCAGTTGCGTTTACAGTATGGCAACAATAAGGGTAAAAACTACTCGGAAATTGAGGATAGATTTTTGGTCTGCATGTTGCATAAATTAGGCTTTGATAAAGAAAATGTTTATGAGGAGCTAAGAGCTGCTATTCGGTAAGTTTTTATTAAATTAAAACAGAAAGAGTAAAAAAAATATGCGTAATTAAAATTAATTGTATTTTAATTTATAAAATTCTCGAAAAGTTGCTTATTTTGTTTATTTATTTTTGCAGAGCATCTCCACAATTTCGTTTTGATTGGTTTATAAAATCGCGAACTGCCCTAGAATTGCAAAGACGTTGTAACACTTTGATTACATTGATCGAAAGAGAGAATCTCGAATTGGAAGAAAAAGAACGTCAAGAAAAGAAGAAAAAGGCAGCTAAAAATTCCAATACGCCGGCAACTACACCACAAACTAAAACTAATCAAAAACGTAAATCCGAAGTGGTTCTTAGTGAGAAGAATTCCAAGAAAAAGAAGAAGTAAATTAAACAGTAAACAGTTTTAAGCAGGTATTTAATTACACAAACATAAATATAACATATTTTTATAAGTTTAACAAAATTAGTATATAATGAGATTACTTTACCTTAATTTCCATAAGTTCATATACATATACAAATACACATACACTAACAATACTTACTAGGAGTTACATTACTTTACAAAAGCAACATTTCCTTAATACACATTTTTTTAAACAAAATTTTAAAAGAAATCATTATATTTTCTATGCAATTCTTCTAATTTAACAATTTTAACGCACATCTAACAAACTACATTCACATTTATTTCATAACCTCTGTTTTCTCTTAGTTATTTCGAAATCAGTTTAAATAAATTATTTTGTAGTAGTAATAGTAAAAAGAAACAAAAAATGTACTACATGATTTAAATATATATTTCGCTTACTTTAACAAAAGTTAACTGAATGATTAATCAGTATTTTATTATTAAATTAAAAATAAATTATTTCCGGTCATCAAACATTTTTCTAGTGCACAATTCAATATGTAACTTTTGTTTCGGTGATGCATTTAAGAATTTAAAAAATAAATAAAAACATTATGCTTTTATGCTCTATATGAATATTAAAAATTAAATCCAATTTGAAATTGAAATTTTTTATTTATTTTTGTTTCTTTTAAATATAATATTTGCAATTTTTTCAAGTTCATAAATTGATAAGCAAACTTATTAAACAAGTGAAAATTGTTTTGTTTGATAAAAATTTAAAACGTTTTTTATACATTTCGCAATTTTTGTTCTTTTCTAACAATTTGTGTTAATTTTTTTTATTGTAATCTTTTAATTCTATATTAAATTTTTAATCAATTATCCAGCTCAATTTTGAATTTATACCGAGTACTATACTTACGTTTTATAATGTGCTAATTTTGCAATAGGCTTTTGAATTTTTTTTACAGTTAAAATTTTTATAGCATACGCGAGCGGAACCTTATATAATAAATGAGAAACGTGAAAGTTATTTTAAAACTTCTGACAAAAAATTGTGCTATTAAAAGTTTAAAGTAGATGCTTGTTTTTGTGTGTGAGTGTGTGATGTCTTTCTAAACACAATTTTCGTATTAAAATGTTGGCTTCAGATTTTTTTCAAGACTTGCTCTAAATTCCAATTATTATTATTACAGAGCAACACGACCGCAAGAAAAAAAATGTTTAATCACAACAAAATTCATCATTTTAGTTTTAGGTACATTTTTATTTTTTTTATCTTAATCTTAACACTTATATAGTAAATTCGTACTATAAATACTTTGCTGAAATATCAATAATTTTATTTATAAAAATAAATTTTTTTTCTTTTTTACATAAATAGAACTAAAATTTAAATTCTAACACAAATAAATTTACAAGCAGTCTAAAAAAATACACTTGTGATTAACAATTATTTTAGAATAAATATTACGCTAGAAACAAGTGAAAATATTTCAGACCATCTTATAAATAATATCCGTTATTATTGTACGGTAATACGATAGCGTTTGCTATCATGGGACTAATTATTCATTAGTTCTACTCATCAATCAATCGTTATTGCGGTCTAAAATATATTTTATAAAATTAATTATTTATTCACATGTAATTATAATCGACCATATTCAAAATGTGTTTTAAAAGTTTTCCAAACTTTTTTCTTTACAGAAAAACAATGTAGTTTTTAATAAGATTTTATTATTTTCAACTTACTGGCAAGACCAGCTTACTTTCGAAAATCTTTATAAATATGTAAATTAACTTAATTAATTAACTATTCGTAGGTAGTACGTGTTTATAAAATTAGAGAACATTTAAAATTATTTGTACCGTTTAGCAATTTCTTCAATACTGACAGCAGAACCAGCTACCAAAGCGCAAATAGCCAAAATGCACAGTAACACATTTTTAATCAATTTACATTTTCCCCAACCCAAGTTAGGCCACAGGTAAACAGTCTCCACAAAGCTTGGTATAAAGATGCCTGTTAATTAAAGTAATAAAGTGTTAAAAATGTAGTTGTTTAATTAAAAAAAAAAAAACACCTAATAGTGAGAAGAACACAGCGCCCACCAAACTAATAAATGGTTCTAAATCGGGAATTCCAGCTGCAATTCCGCCACTGATTAAAATAATACCAGTTCTTAAAAGAATTTGTGACATGTTGTGATTTTTGGGATCGAATTTGTGACTAATTTTTTTCCATAAAATGTCGTTTGGAATGTAGAACTGCAAGCCGTATGTGAAAAGAATAGCAATGGCCATTAAAATTTTAGCAGCATCAGCCAGCCTTTAAAAATAAAAAAATATGTTTAATAATATACAATATGAGAAAGAAATTACAAATGAATTTTAATACTTACGGATCTCCTTCGGGCAAATTTAATGTAATGCTGCCTTTAACTTTGTCACCAAAACGTATATAACCAAAGAAGCCAATAATCGAGTATAATGCTACAACAGTAAACATTGCTGTATTTAAAACACCCGGACAGCCCAAGAAATGCTGTGGATTTCTCATAGAGTTTTCAACAGGCATAACTACACCAATACCTTCCATGGCAAATATGACAGTGGCAAAGAATAAGGGGATTTGTGATACTTTTGCAATGTAAGGTTTGTCACTGATCACCACTGGCTGATTGAACATGTAGTAAAGTGTAATACCGAAAGTAACAACTATGAAAATATTGGCCATTGCGGAAAATGGAACCAGCCATTTTAGATTGCGTATTTGACCAATTAGTAGACAAGGCACCAACGTCATAGCAATATAAATTCGTACATCCCATTTTATGCCCAGATCAAAGTTGACGACATCGTGAAATGAATTGGCAATAAGTACTATGTAAACGCAGGCTGCAGCATAGTAAGTGGCTATTAAGGAACAATCTACGAATTGTCTGAAAATAAGAACATATCAAAACCTTTTTTTAAATGGGTCAATCGTTGAGAGTTATGAGAAATTTATACTAAAATATGAAGGCTTGACTTTTATATTAAATATTTATAATGAGACGTTTTCATATCACCTTAAAAATTCCTTCAAAATCAAGTAAAAAATATACCATAAATAGATAAATAGCATCATAAAGAGTTTAACTTTGCGTACGCTTTGATGTAAATATATTTTTAACCCTGCACGCACTTCGCGGAACCAACGGACATCGCTGGTTCAACTCCTGCTCAGACCATGATTTTTTTTTTTTTTATTAATTGTTATTATTTAATATTGTTTTTTTTTATTAATATTATATAACTTAAACTTTTTTTAATTTAAGACAAATAATTTCAATATAAAAAAAATCTTTAAATTAAATTAATTTATATTGAAGAAATTTTATAAGTGATTCTTATTAAAAATAATTTTAATACATATAAATGAATAAGTTTATTAATAAAAAAAATTAAAATAAAGTAATTAAAAACAAATAATATATAAATAAAGAAAGCAAACAAAAGCAATTGTAAATGCATTACTCTAAAAAATGCATTTACAGTGTGAGAATGAGTTAGTAAATGAACAGTTTCGAGACTCGAAGTGTGTAAACAAAACTTTGAGAGTCGAAGTTATTTCCCACAGAATATTGAAAATAGTAAAACTAAAATTCACACCACAGCGAGCAATAATGCCTTGTAGCTGAGTTGGTTAAGCGGCTGGTGTTAGTAGCCAGGGGTCCCAGGTTCGAATCGTGGTAGCGGCAACAATTTCAAAAAAATTTTTAAATGTGTTTTATTCTTTCTTCAATAAATAAACACAGAGCTGAAGAGCATACCGTAGAAAATAAACTATACTTGACAGAGCGAAAACGCTGTGATGACGTACTTTTCTATAAAAATTAAGTTTCTTAGTATCTGGCAGCTTAAAATCAATTAATTTAATCCCCTAAAGTATGCAAAAATAGCTATAAATTATTGGGTGCATCAAGTAAATTAAGGGTGACTCAAATAATTTGTCAAAAAAGTGTGGTGCGCAACTTAAAACTAGAACTTGCATATTCCCATTTAATACAATGCAGTAGCTGAGTTGATTAAGCGGTTGGTCTCTTATCACAAGAAACAAAGGGTCCGGGTTCGATACGTGGAGTAGGCAAAAGTAAGTACAAATAAAATTTATAAAATAATATTATTCCTATCATCCATTTCATCTCATAGGAGCAATAAAAATTTAGCTGGATATGGTGACGCCAAATAAAGGAAAGAAAAAGTAAGAACAAAACAACAAGCACCACGGCAAAAAATAAATACGTCACACAACAAACACGAAAAAAAACCACATTTTTATTGGCAATTTTGCGCTTTTTCCCAAAATTGGCAGCTTTTGGCCTATTATGGCCGCTTTTTACTAAAATTGGCCACCAGTAGCCTATTTATGCCCGCTTTTGCTCAAATATGTGCACCAGTAGCCTATTTATGGCCGCTTTTGCTCAAATATGTGCACCATTGGCCTATTATGGCCGCTTTTTACTAAAATTGGCCACCAGTAGCCTATTTATGGTCGCTTTTTACTAAAATTGGCCACCAGTAGCCTATTTATGCCCGCTTTTGCTCAAATATGTGCACCAGTAGCCTATTTATGGCCGCTTTTGCTCAAATATGTGCACCATTGGCCTATTATGGCCGCTTTTTACTAAAATTGGCCACCAGTAGCCTATTTATGGCCACTTTTGCTCAAATATGTGCACCAGTAGCCTATTTATGGCCGCTTTTGCTCAAATATGTGCACCAGTAGCCTATTTATGGTCGCTTTTTACTAAAATTGGCCACCAGTAGCCTATTATGGCCGCTTTTTACTAAAATTGGCCACCAGTAGCCTATTTATGCCCGCTTTTGCTCAAATATGTGCACCAGTAGCCTATTTATGGCCGCTTTTGCTCAAATATGTGCACCATTGGCCTATTATGGCCACTTTTTACTAAAATTGGCCACCAGTAGCCTATTTATGGTCGCTTTTTACTAAAATTGGCCACCAGTAGCCTATTTATGGCCGCTTTTACTCAAATATGTGCACCAGTAGCCTATTTATGGCCGCTTTTGCTCAAATATGTGCACCATTGGCCTATTATGGCCGCTTTTTACTAAAATTGGCCACCAGTAGCCTATTTATGGCCGCTTTTGCTCAAATATGTGCACCATTGGCCTATTATGGCCACTTTTTACTAAAATTGGCCACCGTAGCCTAAAGGGTTTAAAAAAGTTTTTTTTTCTTGGTGGTGCTTGTTGTGTGGTTTTTTTTTTCTTGGGGTTGTTGTTAGTGTGTGTGGTCGTTTTTTTGTTTTTCTGTGCTGTCGTCTGTGTCTCTGCTACGGCTGTTTTATGGTTGAAATAAATTTTGAATTGGTTTTTGTACTTACTGTTTTTTTTCAGTCGCGCCAATATGAAATTTTATTTTTGCCTGAGTACGGACACACACTTAAATTTTCTGTCATCTGTCATCATTAATAATATTATAACATTAATTGGTTTTTGTAATAACATTGAAACTTGGTTGCTGCTCGCACGCATCGAACCCGAGACCCCTGCGTTATGATACCAACTGCTTAGCCACCTCAGCTACCATTCTATGTTGAATAATAACATGCGATTTCTAGTTTTAAATTACACACCACACTTTTAAGACAAATTACTTGAGTCACCCTTAATTTACTTGATGCACCCAGTATTTATCTCAATTCTACCTGCATACTTTAGGGGTTTAATTAATTGATTCAAAGCTGCCAGATATTGAAGATTTCACTTACAAAAATAATCTAAAAGACAAAACAGCAAGATGGGCAACTAATACAAGAATTTTTTGAATTTATTTTATATTATTTATTTAATTAGGCTATTTATGAAGACGAAATACACAATTTTATATGCTTTAAACATATTTTTTTAGTACATAAGATTAAACAAATATAATGATTTAATAAAACAGTGCACAGTGGTATGTACATATTTAAATAAATTTAGATAAATACAGAAGGATGGAGACCATCAAAATTATAATATCCATTAATGTTTCTAATTTCTACAGTTCTAAAGAACTTTGTTTTGACACACTTTGACTTTGGATTTGAACCTAGTTAAATTTGGACTATGGAGTCAGGTTGCAGCGTATATTATATAATTCAACTCCATTTACTTTTGTTTGTGCTGTACCAATATTTCCAGAATTCTCTACTTGTACAGCCTCAAGTACGTGTGATAATTCAGTTCCACGTTAATTCTTGTTACTAGTAACACCTAAAACATTTATGGGAATCAAATAATTTGCTCCAGCAATTCATGTCTACGCATTTTGTGTCAAGAAAATAAATAATTTTGCAAGTAAAGTAATTCATCTCACAATCGCTTCCCATGGTCTCTAAAATAACAATAACAAGACCATATTTTATGATTCTTTATATATTAAAAATTAAAGGCCATTACAAATGTTATTCTAATTTTATATTGGTTTTTAATTTTCTACAAATATGTTTCATCTTTTATTAAAAAAAAAAATAAATTTATTTGTGTCATCAAAATCCGTTAGGATAAAATCACCATGAAATTATCTAAACAAAAAAAAGCTTAAGTAATTTTTGGAATTTAATGGCTATGAATTCAGCACAGACTTTTATATAATATTTGAGAATTTTAGAAAAAAAAAATTCACAAGATCCCATTAGTTTATTAAGACATTCTTTCTGATTTTTATGTTTTCTTTAAATATATCCTGATTAAAATAAAGTTTTAGTTTAAGGTGTAATTTAAAAAAAAAAAAAAAAAAAAAAAAAAAAAAAAAAAAAAAAACATAAAAAGTGAGAACCAATATGAAACGTCTGAGAAGCATTGAATTTTTTTTTTTTCGTTAAATGAAAAAAGAAAACTAGTGGCGAATAAAAAAATGGCCATCGGTTTGCAGTACCCGAGGTAAATTTTTTTATAATAAAATAAAATTACTTGCAATATTAATTTGGAACGCACATTAATAAATTGATTATATACAATTAAAAGAAAGAGTTTCTCAAATGGAAATTTTTATGATGATAATTAATGTTGTAAGTTTAATTATTATATGTAACAACGATTTGAAATTCAATTAAAATATTCTTCAAATAACTTTCTATTTAGTAGTGTGCAGTTTAAAATGAATTATTTAGTTCTTCGAAAAAAAAAAATTAATAGTAAAAAAAATTGTTTGTAAAAAAATTTTTAAAGATTCCCTTTACTTTCTTGCGGCTGTACATAAATTTTCCAATTTTTTTTTAATTAAAATTCTTAATAAATCTTTTTACACCCGACAACACTTTTCTGCACAAAATTTTCTTTTTAGTAAAGAAATGTATGTAAAATATCGAAGGAGCCTAATTAGGTTGGAACTGTACTGACCAGTCTTAAATGAGAAACCTAATCTAAAACGCATGTAACAATATAGTATAGATATACATACATACATAGAAAATGGTTTTTTACTCACTTTGCAAAATTGGCCCAAGGTCTAAGAGGCGTTGGACCATATTCAAATACTTTTTCGGCTGTTTCAGCAAAAGTTAAGGATGGAACACGAGCTACTTTGCTAATGTTGTGTGAAGTTTTTACCTGCAAATAAAAGAAAGGTTTTTTTTAATAATAATTCCAGTAAAAAGAAATTATTCATAAAACGCATAAAAAATTAAAATGATTAAAACCTCTTTGGTTACACTTTGAAACTAAACTGCAGCGCTTCTATTATGAACAAAAATCAAAAGCAAAAATAATTTTAAAAAATCCTTAAATGACACAACAAAATAGTTGTGAGATTGTGAAGTTTCTACTTCAGATTACAAAATATGGTAGATTTTTTATTCATAATTACGACATGACGCAAATTTTGTATTATTAATTTTTTTGCATTTGGTACAATTTTATTATTGCTCAAATTTGTATTTTATTTAAATTACCTTATTAGCATACAAGTTGTTTGCTTTAATTTAAATATTTGTCGATACAAATGTGAAATCAAATATTTAAAGAGAAAATTAAAATATGACGTCGTCTTTAAAATTGATGCATGTAAGTATGAAACTCAATAGAGCAGAAAAAGATATGTAAATAAAATCATTTTAGTTATTTACATTGCTTGAGTTATAGGCAAAACTTGTGAATTCAAACGAATTTTTTCTTTAAAATCACGCATGACACAAAAAATTTGCAATATATACGAACAGAATATTCGTATTATCATTCATAATATCTGTAGCTCTTAATTGCTTTCTAGTTAAATGTTAGCGAATAAACAAATAGTAAATGGGCAAATTTCAATTTAATTTGAAATTAACTGAATATAGCGATTTTATAAAAAAAAATTAAGTAAAATAATAATAACAATAATTACACACACTAAAAAATTTTTTTTATCAATAAAAATCATTAATTTTCTTTCTATCAATATGAAATTTGGTTCATTTCAGTATTATCAGATAAGACATACATACATACATACATCGGTACGACTATATATTGGAGTAACAACTATACAAGTTGTTAAATTATTAAATAAACAATTAAAATATTATCACATTTTGTTGACGAGTGGAAGCCCAGACAATTATAATATCATGTCAAGTTGTGAATGGGCACGGTCATGAGAGTACTCGTATTAAATAGTATCAATTAAATTAAAACAGTCAGGCCAATGAATGATATATGTATGTAATTCTAATTGAACTACTAAAATTTTGTGTAACCCAGTCTAAATAGAAATTTTGTATGAAAATTATTAAAAAAAATTTACTGTTACAGAAACGGCAAGATTTCAAAATTTCGATTTAAATTATTTATACTTTGCATTTGCTTATTTAATGTAGGTACTCACCAGAATATGCACACAATATGTACAAATAAAACCCACAATTAAAGTACCAATTAAACCAAATACAAGGCCAGCATTATAAAAAGCCATAGGCATAGCCAAAATGCCTGAACCCAAGGAACTTTTTAATAAATGTGCCAATGCTCCACCGGTTGAAGTAGCATTCTCCTGATCACGTTCTGCAAAAGGATCATATTCATCGCATATTTGACCTTTTTCAGTAAGATTTGTCCTGAAAAAAGAGAGAAATAGTAAATATTATTGAATTAAATTATTTATTTTTTATAAATTTTATAAATAAAAATATTAATATGTAAAAGTAAAGTATTTGAAACAAAAATTAATTCCAATTAAACTTATTTCAACTTCAAATTTATTATGTATGAAAATCGGATTAACTTCCGTGAAGTGGTCCGTATGGAGATTTGCTATCCCTTTAATACCCACTAGCATTTTACTCACTACTTCGTCAGGGAGTTAATTTTTTATTTCGTTGAAGACCATTTGATCTCAGTTTTAGGTTATTGTTTTCAATACAAATGTATGAAAGAAGGTACCGTTCGCATTTACTAGAACCGGTCCTAATATTATATTAAAAATACAAATATTAGCCCATAATCATAGTCGCACTAAAGTCGTTATCCTTTTCAAAACGACTTTAAATTCATATAATTCTTATGAACAAAAGTCAGCTCTTAAAAAAAGCCCACTTTGTTGTGTCTATGATTGTGACCCAATACATTTTTAAAACATTAAATTTTATTGAAAAAAAAATTTTTTTTTTTAATTATAAATTTATAAAAAGTTTTATCAAAATGCTTATATAATTTAATTTGAACATTTTTAATAAAAATTGTGTATAAAAAATTAAAAAATATTTTTGGCTCTGAGCGGGGGTTGAACCGCGACATCTGCAGTTGAGAGGTTTAAAAATATATGTATATGGTTAGATGCAATCTAATTGCAAGAATGATAGAAATACAAGATTGCACCATGCGCCTGATTTCCCGTTTGATGACGTAGTGTCCACTGTTTGAAGAAAAAAATATATAATACATTTCTCTCTCTCTCTCTCTTATTTAGCTGTAATTTATTAGCCAATAGGAACACATCGCGTGAAGTCATTTCTGCTACATGCGCAAAAAATTTAAATTTTATGTGCGGGATGACGTAATCTTGTATTATTTCTATCATTCTGGATCTAATCGTACAATGTTTCCACCACATTTTTTTTCCTTTGCGTATAACAATATATTTATGCGTGGGTGCGTATGTTCTCCAATGATTTTAAGTTTTTTTTTATGTACTAAATACCTTAATCTAATTAAGAATTAATAAGTGTCGATTTATTATACCTGCGACAATAAACAAAAAGTTCGTTTAAGTCTCGATGGCTGCAAATATGCCTTCCTTGCGAGCTTTATTGTGCACACACGTTTCAAAAATCCTCTCATAAATGATAAATTTTTTATGAAAAACATTTTTCGATATTTACGGCCGGGCCCCATTTATATTGCAAACGAAAACAACATACGAAAATTTGTTTTTGTTGTCAATGATATAGTCGTTCGCTCCAATGGAGCCCGGTCGTTAATCTAAGCGCAACATTTTTTCCTGAATGGGTGGGTTTTAAAGTAAAAAAAAAATGTATTAAAATATTATTTTTGTTTAATAAAAAGTTTATTCAACAAATTTCTTTAGATAGAAAAATTATTCAATGTACATTTAATTCCTAAAAAACTTTTTTTTAATTGTGCTGTTAAACTTGTTCTCAACTTGTTAACATAATGATTGAAGTTCAATTTATAAAATAAAACTTGTTTCTTGAGAATTTTTTTTTTGTAAATTTCTTTTTACGATTCTGTTCTTTTTATTGTTGTTTCATTTACACAATAGCATTTAGATTGGGCAAATATTTAAATTAAAAAAAGCGTCATTACTAATTGATATTGTAGGCTTCTAAGTATCTTAAGCAAATATTTGTTTGAACAAATTCTGTCCTTTTAAGAAAAGACAACATAACATGGTCTTAGAAGCATACAAGCACATTTCATGTTAAAATATTTTCGTGCATGTATAGGGTATCTCAATATGTAAGACTCAATCGGTCGTGTTCTATAAATTTTTTTTAAACGAATTCAGATTTTTTTTGGTGTTTTCTAAACCGAATTCACATACTTTTAAAACCGTATAAACAAAGTCGAAAGTAAATCAAATTAAATGACTTATTATTGTAATAAATGATATGACTATTTTATTAAGCTTGCGGTCCTATTTTTAAAAAATTTATTTTTATAACTTCACACAAATTGGAACGAAATATCGATATAAAAATAATTTTTTTTTAAATAAGACCTCTAGCTTAATAAAATAGTCATATTATTTAAAAAGAAAAATGTCAAATAAAACTAACTAATAAACGACAAAACAAAATAGGAAAAAAAAACAATTGCTGTTTAAAAAAAAAAAAAAGAATAAAAAAATTAGTTAGTGTTAATTTTAGTAAGATGGAAAATTACTGCTAAGTAATTTTTTAAGTGAACTTATACCACTCGCAAAAATAACAGCTCAATTAACACATAAAAGTTAAATTTTTTTTTATTATTTTAGTAAAACTTTGATATACATTTAAGTTAAAAGAAATTTATTTAAAAAACACTGAAATTTTCCCTTCAAGAATGAAGATTAATTAGATGAACAAAAGCAACGTTTTAATAAAATTTTTATAATCATCACCAGCGTGGCCATTTTAGGCTTTTTAAGGCTAGATTTAGATTTTTTTCTCGCACTTAGCCTCAAAATTTATGATTTAAGCCTCTAGCTTTTTTCCTAGCCTTTTTTGTTTTTCCTGAACATAAATAAGTTTGTTCTGTACAATTCTAACTTTAATTGGATTAAATTGATATTTTGTTTGCATAATGTTTAATTAAATTTTTCAGAAAAAGTTACATTTTTTCTATAAAAAATATTTAGATTTGCTTTGGTAGGCAAAATATTAACGAAAGGTAATTTCAGGAGTGAAGAAAAGTATTTGGCTTCTAACTTGTAAAATAAATGCATTATTTTATTCTTTCCATGTACCCCATATGGAACCTTTATTTTTCAATTGCTTAATATTGCTGCAGAAAACTATCATTAATTGATTAATTTAGTATTTAGCTGTCTAGTGTTACCGTTTAGTAATGCTGAGGTTGTTCGCACTATAAAGCAAGTTCAATATCAGAATAGATATCACATCTAATTCAAAAAAAAAAAATCGAAGTTAAAAAGTAAATGAATTCGCTTATAGTATTTAAAGCAATGATTTTTTCTTTCTGTAGTTTTTGATTTTCTATGTTTTTTTCTTAAGTTTTTATAAAAATCATAATTATATTTGTAAAAAATGAAGAAAATTTTGAATTTAAAGCTGCAGCTTTTTAGCTTTTTTTCTGTGTGATTTAGATTTTTCTGGCTTTTTTTAGGCCAATTTAGCTAATTCTTTTTTCCAACTCCTGGCAGCGTTGCTAAGTACTACGGGTAATTTTGAAGTATAGAAAATGCTGCGTGAGCAGCAGAATATGGTATAAATCAACGCATTTTTTTTTTATGAAATAATTTTAAAATTTTTATATAAGTTGCTCCATATGTATTTGGTTTTCAATATAGAAAAATTTGATTACTTTTCCTTTGGCTGTATTGATTTTACAAATTCATAAACATTGATTATTAAACTTTGTATTATTGCAGATCATACCGAGCACTGGCAATTCTCACTCACAATTGCTAAATTGAAGCAGAGCAATGAATTTCAAAATGTTTTTAAGAATTTAATGAAAAGTGCAATGAGCTGTGATCAACTTTCACCAAAAAAGTAAAAGAGTAAATTTTATACGATTTTTTATAGCACTTTTATGGAGATACTCTTTAATTATTTACCAAAAAGAAAAAGAAAACTAGTGGTTACGCTTATTTCTTCAAATATTTATAAATATTTACGTAGCCAGTTTTTCAAATAGAAATTCAAATTCTTTAACACATTTTTCTAAAAAAAAAAGTGCTATAAGGTAATACATAATAATATAAAATTAATAATAAAATATTACTTACCTTGAGTTAAAATCGGTCAGCGAAAAGACCGAACTTGTTTTATCTTTAGATGTGGAACTCGTCGTATCGTTCATCTGTAAATAAAAAAAGTAAAAGAAAAACGTAAGTAATCAATCAACCAAAAAAAACATTTTGAGACTAAATTGCTGTATCGATATCCAGCAAAAATTTTCAAATTAATTCATAAAAAATGTTAGAATAGACTTCATATCGAACACCATAATTTTTGTAAGTAAAAGTTTTTTTTCTAAACGAAAGCTGTTAAACTGTTTATAGTATTTGCCAGAGTTAAACATTTATTTTACAATATAATATTTAGATAACGTTTAAAACTATTGCACCGATTTAAAACATTTATTATCATCAAAATTTAATCTTTATTCGTGCTTAATTCCAATTTATATTGGTGTGCAAAATGCATTATTTTCCATGATATTCTCATGAAAAATCTCAAAAATTATTTAATTAGTACAATAAGTACTAAGAGGGAAAACATATCTATTAGATGTTTCATCAGACACTGGTCTGAATCTTCAGTAGATTACTCCAAAGTCTTATTAAATTTCTGCCCAAACATTGTTGTCTGATACCAAGTTCAGTGCTCTCTGTAGTGGGTTTGATATCGTGTCCTCAAACCTAACTCTTATTAGTAGATGTTGCATGTAATCTAAGCAGAATATGGTTCCTCTCAACCATATTCTTTCTTTGCATGCACAATCAATTTTTTATACTTTTAATTTCTTATATTAAAAGAAAAGAACAAAAACTAATATTTATTTAATAACACATAAATACTCGTACATGTGATTAAAACAAGATAATTTTATATTTAATATTATCAAGAAATTTCTTTATCTAAAACCTTTAATTTGATAAGAAAAAAAAACTTAAAACTGACCAGACCAGAGATTGTAAATCAAATTGATTTTGATAACGATTGGCAAATATGAAAACAAAATAGCAAGATAATAAAGGAATTTATCATTTCTTTTAATTTAGAACGCTAATGATCGCAATAACTTGTCACATGTGTTGTAAATAATTACTAATTTGGGTTGCTTGAAAGAAATCAATTTCATTACAATTAAATTTTATTACCACCTAATAAAATAAAAATTAATTCAAGGATTGTAAATTAATTGCAGTAGTTTTGTTCTGTATTTGCTTAAAGAAAATGAATGAAATAACTGGTATAAACTGGTATGGTTGAAGTTTAAATATTTAACAAGTGTTATTAAAATAATTTTAACAAGCGATAAGGGAAATTCTCAAGTTTGCAATAGTTTTATAAATATGGCACAAACAGGTTATAAAAAAAGCTACAGTAGGAATGACTTTATTTTTATTAACTTTCACCAGAACACTTGTTTAAGCAAATTTAAATTGTATTAAAGAAATACAATTTTTATAAACCGTTTGCTTAATTCAAAAAAAAAAAAAAAAAAAAGTTTCTTGTGGGAGCGAGGGGAGGATTCAGAAAGTAATCTTATTTAAAAAAAAATTGCCTGAAATTGGAGCTAAATATTATATACTCGTATACTATGTAGTATATGAATTTTATTTTCTAATCCTTTAATACAATACAAATACACTTGGGTTATAAATTATGTCAATCAATTATATAGTGTTTCAATTTGTTGTTTATGTTTAAAAGTTTGTATTAATTTGATTAGAGTTTATGTGCTAAGTTATTACGGCTATAAAACTGATATTATACGATATCTTTATTAATTATAAACTATACATACACATGCTAAAGAGCTGCGCAAGACATCTTCAAATTCACATGTCAGTATAAACGTATATGTACTCGTATGTCATATATCATGTGTTTTTAAAAAAGCCGTATTATTACGCTACATCATAATACATAAAACAGTTGAATTTTAATTTTGTGTACGATTATAAAATAAAGAGTGCTTGTGAGCCATTCAAACTATGCTTGTGCAGGACTCTAGTACATGCACATTTGAATGTTTGTGTATACGATTTACTTTTATGGAAAATTTCTTTTACCAAATGCCAACTCTACTAATAAATTTTTTTACCTAGAATTTTTGTTTTATTTCTAGTTTCCTCTCTTAAGCTATTTGCACATGTTTATTTTCTAAATTTTATTACCCAAAAAATGATTTATATTTATGTTGTAATAAATATTAATAAATTATAAGTCATGTGCTTTTGAATGAAATTTTCGCACAAGCTCCAAAATTAGTTTTGCCAAATTCTAATTGTACTTTTTTATCTTTTATTGTAATTTTATAAGTTATTCGTATTTATTTCTTTTGTTAATATTCCAGTGATCAGTTAAACTTTATTGGTGTGATTTTGAAAAATTATAAAAAAAATAAATGAAATAAATCAATTAATTAATATTTGTTAAGCTTTTTTAATCCTTTTAATAAAAAATAGTTTTTTTTTTCATTATTATTTAAGTTATTTGACCTTTATAAATTTTATATTAATATAAATATTTTTGAACCTTAAGGTTTTTATTTTTATTTTCAAATATTTCGACTGTCTTCTTCCAATTAAAGGATAGTCAAAATATTGGAAAATAAAAACGATTTTTAGTGAAGTCAGTCGAGCTTCTAGTTTGAAAAATATTTATTAATATAAAAATTATTACAGTAAATGTTCATAAATTAGAACTTTTATAAATTTGACTCCTTCAAAAATTAGAACCAACGTTTTTAATACATTGCTTCCTCTGAAATTAGAACCGTCAGTTCTAATTTTTGAGCGTTTTTTATTTTTTGTTTGCTTTTAACTCTTTAAAATTGTCTTTATAGCTTTTATTTGGCTTCCACATTAGCGTACATAGTTAAATAAGCAGAATTGCATGTTACTTAATTATTTCCATTGTCAGTGCATTTTTGTTCATTAGTGAGTGAATTTTTTTTTACAATACAAATCTATGAAGTTGTTTGGCTTGTCTTGAGAAAACACCTAGAGTCTAGGCAGGAATCAAACCTATGACCCCCAGACTGGTAGCTTAGTACACTACCCAATCAGCTACGGAGCGATGTTCGAGGGTAGTTTAAAACGTATGTACATAAAGTATAGTTCTTGTTTATAGAATAGCAAATAAGCCCAAAAAGTATACTCTGTCATTAGCAACCAAGGTATAGATATGGGAAGAGATTAACAAAGATGCACTTTTTGTTAAAAAAAAAACTTTCGAAAATTAGAACTACCCCAGGAATTAAGTGGTTGTAATTTACGAACGTCTACTGTAATTACACTGGTCGAAAAAAAAAACTTTTTGTGTGTAACATGAAAACTTTTGTCTTGCTATGTTTAGGACAAGTATATGGATAATATAAATAAAATTAGAATGCTTCCAATACGAATAGTTTTTTTGTAATTAGATGTTATATAAATTTAGAAAATTTGAGATTTTGTTAACAAAAGTAAGTTATTTTATTATGTTACAGTATTAATTTAAATAAAATTTTTTGATTTTCTGTTGTATTTTGCTTCAGGTACATCTCGTTGTAATGTCCAACAGTAATCCGCTAGCATACGTGGACTCCACTTGACCTGGTATCGTTTTTCCATGGTAGAAATGTCTTGGTGGAATCTTTCACCATGTTCATCGCTGACGGCGCCCAAATTTTCAGGAAAAAAGTCTAAATGTGAATGAAGGAAGTGTATTTTCAATGACATATTACAACCCAAAGCCTTATAAGCAGATAGTCATCTGATCGGTGATTTCCTAGAAAATTGAAAGTTACTTTCATGAAAGATTCCCAAGCAGATTTTTCCAAATCATTGAGTTTTTCTTTAAATATGTCGTCTTTCATCAATTGTCTGATTTGTGGGCCAACAAATATGCATTCTTTAATTTTTGCCTCACTCAATTTAGGAAACTTTTCCTTCAAATATAAAAAGCCGTCACCACTCCTGTCCATAACTTTCTGGTGGTTCTGGTACAGGTAGTTCCTCACTATGAGGGATCGGTCTTTTAGCAGATGGCAGGTCAGGATATGTTATTTTATTTTTTGTTTTAATTGTGATACCTTTCGTATCAGTAACACAAAAATAACAATCAGATGAGTGATTCGTTGGTTCTGTCCAAATTACGGGGATTGCAAATGGCATAGATCGAGATCTCCTCGCCCATCCAGTAAGAAGACCCACACATGTAACACAGCAGATGTGTGGAACCCACGCTTTGTCTTGCTGTCCGACGGCAAAGCCAAAATACTGTTCATATAGCTTAGTCACTAATGGTGTCAAATTCCTTCGCTGAGTTTTAAAAGTAATGTTACCACAAATATAACAAAACCTGTCAGGATCATTTTTGCACTTTCTTGACATTATTTAACAGTCGCTTAACTCAATAAATAGAAAAAAACACTATGCTATTCACATAAATAAAATCTCTGAATGCAAAAGTGGAACAAAAATGGTTAATTTTAAATTTTACGGGTAGTAGCTGTAACACGAAAACTAGAACTGATGGAATCAAAATAAATACGGTGATAAAATGAGGGTATTTAGGTAATTCCAAATTGGTAAGTACCTTTCTTGTTACAAAATTTTGTTGACCAGTGTTATTATATCAAAATGCCTTTGTTCTTCTTCAGGAAAAATAATTTTATAAATAAAAATGTTTATTTTTTAACAAACTATTTTTATAAATAAGAACGAAAAAGCTTAAAAACATCAAAGAAATCAATTTTGAAATTAAAAAAAATGTGTTCTATAGAAAAATTTTAAGTTAGCCCTCCCCACCCTCCGAAAATATCTAACATTTATCAGATATTATCATTTATGAGATATTAAACTTTGAAAAGGTTTTGTTTTATCACATGGGACACTTGAGAGTCGAACTGGCCACCAACCGCAAAGGACTGTGTTCTAACTGAATTAAAGACGTAGCGATGGCTGAAAGATTTGTAAATTTTTTAAACTTTAAAAAGACTAAATCTGAGGCAAGTCTGAATGTTGTGTTAAGCTCATACGAACACATTCAAATTCACATATTTGCACACAAGCACACACACGTATACTCACTTGTGTATGTGCAATGCACATTGTGCGTGTATGCAACAATATATGAGTGTGTGCGTACATTGTATGAAAAACAAAACAGAATTCGTATCCACCAAAATCCCTGACTCTCCAAGCTGATATGTATGTATCTATATGCACACACACACTTGTTGATATGATGCGGGCATCACTTTTAAATAAATCTGAAAAGAACGCTTGAAATCACTGAGTAGTCCAGTTAATTTTAAGTGCCTTATATAGAAACTAATTGAGAATTAAGAAGTGTGGCAGTAATTACACTTGTAACAAACAGAAAATTCATTAATGAACCTGTATCCATCACGTCCGTATGTATGTGTACAATGTTTTGTAAATATTAGTGTGTAATATTTTACAAATGAACGATTAAACGAAAAGCACCGTTAATTTAACGAAAAAATGCTCACTAAAACGAACGATTTAGTATAGGTCCATTTATTAAGCAAATTTTGAAAAAAAAAAAATATATAAAAAATTTCTTTTAACTAACTAAGAATTAAGTAGTGTGATTTTATTAAAAACCTTTTTTTTACCCAAAAAATTCATTGGTCGTTCCTACTAAATATGCAAATCGTTCTATAAAGAAGCCATTTGAAATCATATAAATATTTTATTTAAAAATGTGCCATATAAATTATTCTCAAAGGAACAGGGTATTTCAAAAACTTTAAAATAACTGCAAACCCTTTTTTAAACTAAGTACGTACATTTAATGACATTAATATTTGACACCGAAGTCAATATCATATTAAAAGCCATTGTTACATTTTTTAGTACATACTTGAGCTATCTTTTCAAGATTCAATACTTTAGAACAATTAATTTGGTTTTAACTGGTTAAAAAAGTTAATTTACAATGTTGTTATCTGGACTTTGTTTTGAAATACACGTATAGCGGCCACGTTTTTATATTATTTGTTTTCACTTAAAAAAATATGATGAAACATTTTTAAGCAATTATTATTTAATTTACTTTATAAATTTATCTTACACCTTCTTAGCGCGTTGACTGTTATTGTTGTTTAAATATTTTTATTACCTTGTTTTATTAAATACAGTTAAACACAAGACAATATTTATTTTTTAAACTTTTTTTTTGGGACGAAAGATACTGACGAGTTTATGTACTTTTTAACCAGAAAATAAAAGGCAACCGTTCTTGTTGATTGACCAACAATAACTGATGATTTAAAAAATATTTTAACAGCCTTTAACAGTTCGCTTTTTTTGTTCTGTTTGTTTGTTTCGTGCCTTGAACGTTCGATCTGGCCAGGTGATCAATTGATCGCGGTATCGGTGCAAACATTGTTAACTTTAACAATAACAACTACTACTACAAAAATAAATGTAACTTCAACAAATTGATAACAATTTTGAAAAGTACGTACGCACGGAGGAGTATTGCAACTTTTTTTCCTTTTTTGTTGCTGACGACAAGATTACGTTTATGATAAATAATTTTTGTTTTATTTTAATTTAAAATTTTTAAAAATTAATTAAATTGATTTTTTCTATTATTAGAATTATTTGACGTTTGAAGTGTGATAATACCAAAACTAATTAAAAGCAATATTTAGTTTTGTCATGACAGCAGGTATACAAGAGTACAAATTTATGATTATAACAGATAGATATATATGCACCTATTACGGTTTACAACTCAACTTAGTTGAATAGAAATTGAAACAAATACTGCTCAGGTTGTAATTTTTTTTTAAAGTTTTTGTCAACCACACTAACACGAGTTACAATCGGTAATACACAAAAAGTTCATAGGTTAGCAAAGCACTGATTTTTTTACTTATTTCAATATAAATTTTCTATACGATTTGACAGTTTGTAAAATGAAAAGAGGCAATTACTTTACGTAATAATTAAGATGTTGTAAAATTTTGCATTATCATGCAACACAGTATTGTAACGTGTGCGAGTATAAGAAATTTCATTTTCAGATTTTACCGTTTGAAGCATTTACTTGATCTAGATATACGATAAGAAACATTATGAATGTTTTTTTTATTTTGCATAAAGACATTAAAGCATATTTTGTATTTTTAAGCGCATATTTTCGTTTTTTAAGCGCATGAAATTCCTTGCTCCTCTTATCATTATTCTTACTATCTCGTATTTAGGATTATGTATAATCAATTGAAAGGCAATGTACATAGCATTTATATTTATGATTTAACTACTTGGAAACATAGCCTTATAGGTACTTTTATTGAATGTAAGTCTTCATATTTATTCACGATTTCTAACTTGTTTTTAATTTTTTTTTTTTTTTTTTTTTTTTTTATAAAAAAAAATTGTTTATCTCAAGTATATATTCATATATTATACTCGTATTTTGATTAGCACATATGGACGTATATACAGACATACGTATAACTAGAAAAGATAGGTCTTATCGTATAGCAGGCTAATATGTTTACACAGTGCAACACAACAATATTAAAAACTGTAAAAAATTCTTTTAATAAAAAAAAAACTTATTTATGTCAAAATTAGTTCTTTTCAGATTTACATAAAAGTGATTAATAAATTAAATATTTCCGCTCAACTACCAACAATTTTATTAAAATTTTTAATTAATATTTTTCTTTTAATGAAATTATTAAATTTTTTTATCTTCTATAATCATTTTTTTACGTATTTGGAGATCCTTTAGCAAATTGACTTTGTTGACTATTATTTTCAGACAAGTTTGGCATTTAAAATAATTTATTTAAATACATTTTTAAGTTAAAATAAATTTTATTTTCGGTTACACTAAAACGATAAAATCAAGTTGGTTTTAAATTCTTTATATACTAAATCCTGTAAACTAATGGAGAATTAAGAAGTGTAACAACAATAAACAAAAGTTCATTGAAGCCTCTATTAAAGAGTTTTACACTGGGTAAAACGACTTGTCAAAAATTGAAATTAAATGCGAATAGAAATTTCGCAGTCATATGACTCTCACCATTTTTGGAAAATTTGTTGAACGTTTATATTTTTCAGCCGTCAAAATCTAATTAAAATTTGTATTATAGTGTAAGGCCTCTTATGATTTTTCAACAGTTGTATTAAATACCCTTGGAGTGAGATTTCTCATACACACATATATATATATATATATATATATATATATATATGTGTGTGTATTGGTGTATATATATGTGTGTACACGTATGCAAAGAAAAAATATGGTTGAGGCAACAGTATTCTGGTGGAAGCATAGTATAGTTAGATTTGTGATTGCATCAATCACACATATTTTTAAAGCAAAGATTTTAAAAATACCTATCAAAACCATACGTTGCGGTTCAGCCCCCAGTTAGGGCTGAAAAAAAAATTTTTAATTTTTTATGCAATTTTTATAAATAATTTTTTTTTTTTTATATACATACATTTTTTCTATAAAGTTTTTTAAATAAATTTTATTTTTAAATAAAATTTTTTTTTGTTCTATTGATTTTTTCGTTTCTATTAATTTATTACGTTATACAATTGGTCTGATTTTTTTTTTTCGAGCTTGCGAACATTTAGTTCAGATACATTAATTCGCCATTCAACCACAAAGCTCAGTTGAGTTTGAAAGATTAAGTTTTTGTTTTATTTAACAATTTATTTATATGGTTGCGGAAGAGACAAAATAGAAAACATATTCAAACATCTTTTTTTCTTAAGGGCGCATACACAAAAAATACATGAAATAATTTTCTGTTTAAAATATCCTAAAGTTTTACACTTTTATGTTTTGAAGTCATTAAGAGAAGAAAATGACTTCATTCGATTTTTGCTAGAAAAATATAATTATCATTTAAAAAAATCCTTTTTAAATTTTACACTTTTAGCTATTAATTAGTCCGCAGTTAATAAATATCAAAAATGAAAGTCCCTACACCAAAAAAATTATTTAAATGCTTGTAATTTGTGCAACGAAGTATTTTGTAAAACATGCACACACACACACACATTTCACTGTTACAAAAAAATTGCATAAGAAAGTCCACATATAAAAAGGGTTTGAGGTTTCTCTTTAGATTTTATATCAACATTCCTAAGCGAAAAAAAATATGAATTAAATATTGCGTGAAAGACTCTATGCCGTAACCGTTTAATAAACTAACTTAATGTATTGCCCTTTTTTTTGACACAACTCCTTTTAAGGTTAAAATAAGAAAAAAAAATTTGCACGTGCAAATTATTATCAGTCTGTCTGTCTTGACCGTCTGTCTGAAAGGCCAAAAAAACTGTAGGCAGAAAACATATTTTAAAAAAATAATAAAATAAAATTAAAAAAAAACATGTTATCATTAATCGTTGCCGCAGAAACTTGTTTTCTTCTTGCCTTTAAATGATGACATCGATGAAGCAGCGAAATAAATTTCACTTGATTTAAGAAAAAAAAAGCAAATATCTTCTTCTGTTTCTTTCTTTTATAATTAAAAATGTCAATAGTGTTTGAAGTTTTTTTTTTTGGCAAAGGGACTATTTTTTTTTTTTTTTTTTTTGTAAAATTAGTGATTTTTTTTAATGAAATAACTTTTTTTGTAAAATCAAAACATTATGATTGTAAAATTTTTTTTTATGTTTTATATAGCCTTGAACATTTTAAAAAGATACCGAATTTGATGTGACTATGATTATGGGCCAAAGACTTCAAGTCATTTTACCGTCTTTTATAAATAAAGTGCTAAATAGCTGCAGAAGTGCGGTATCCTTTTTTGCACAAACAAAATCATGATGAACTAGTCTATAAAATTATTACTGAACTAATTTGTTGAAATCAAAACTAAACACATATTTAAATTTAATATGCTTCACTTGACGTCATTGTATTTTACACACAAACAATTGTTTTAAGTTTCACAGATCAAATTACCTTTCTGAGAAAAAATTTTGCTGGAAACTCGTTTGTAACAAAAATATTTTTTTTCTTTTGTAAACTTTATGAATTCATTAGCACTTTTATCTGAATTTTTATTTTTTTTTTAAGTCCCGCAAATTTTTAAATAATAATTCTAACTAAAATTTATTTATTTTATGTTTTTAATTTAAAAGTAATTGTCACCGTTTCCCGTTTTGTTTTAAATAACAAGTTCACACTTTTTGGCGGTTTATTTTATTTATTTAATTTTGTTTATAAACTTTTCTATTTTTTTTTTAATATTCGTTTTTTTATTTATTATTATGAATTTGCGAGCTTTTTTTATTTGTTGTGTTACCTGTTGCGCGTTTATTTAATGACTGATATTAAAAGATCATTGTATGTATAGCGTTAATACAAAAAAAAAAAACAGAAAAAATTATGTACCTATTATGGAAAAAAGGAGAAAAATAACAAAAAGTTAAATGCTAGGAGAAGTTAACAATTGGCGGTAGCAGCCAGCAACCAGTAGCAGCATGAAAAATCTAAACTTTTATTGTACAATTATTTTACAACAACAAATGCAACAAATATAAACAAACAAGCCAACTAACAGACAAACAAAAAAATTAATAAAGTCACACTTGCGCGCTCTTTGACAAAATTAATGCTTTTTTTTGAGTAGATTTAACGAATGTATGTATGTGTGCATGCTCGTGTGCTTGCATGTGCATGACTTGCCTAAGTAAAAGTGTTTAACTAAAGGGGTATTATTTCTGTGGCAATATGGAAAAACCACTTAAGTCTAAGAACTACAACTTTAAAAGCTAGAAAAGTTTTTGTTATGAAATTATTTTGTGATTGTTTTCATTATCTACCATCTCGTTAAGTGTGGAATATATCGCCTCACCATCCCTGAACCACAATAATAAAGTTATTGCATTAATTGCGACAAGTAAATTTTTATTTAGGTCGACTTAATTGATTTTTCCTTATTAGCAAAGATTTACGAACAGATTTAATTTATTGGAAATTTTGTTTAGTTTGAAAAATAAAATCTCCAGACGACCTTTTAAAATGGACCTGTGCGTGCTGTTTCAACTCATCTAGAAAATTTGTATGAAAAGATCTGAATTTTTTAAAACACATAAAAGAAGAGATGCCGAGGGAAACAGCGAGAATAAGAGTAATTCGATACCGTAAATCATTAAAATAAATAATTAGGAAAAAAGAAAATTATGACTTACCCGTTTTTGTAGAAACTAAATAAAGTTCACTTTGGAAACCCGATTGTGATTTATAACAAGAAAACTAAAAGATATTTTGGAGTTACAAATTCTGTTGTTGACTAATAAGATTTCAGTTCCACAAGATTAAAAAAGTCTTTCTGTAAATAAATAAAAGAAAAATATTTTTTTTGTGTGAAAATAAATAAATAAATTATAAGGCAAATCAGAGTAACACTAAAATCGTTATCCTTTAAAAATGATTTTAAATTCATGAAATTAATTTATTCTTTTGTGCCTTAAATTATGGCCCATTGTATTTATGGGCTGTTTACATAACACAATCGATCAAGTCGCAAAGTACTTACAGAATTAATGGATTTTTTTTTACAAATCGCTGGCATTATGGAAACAGCGTACTCATAAATTAATAAATGTAAATAAAATATTAAAACATCGCGCATGATCGTCTAATAGGAGCTATACAAAAGCAACATTTTAAGTACAAATTAGAGCATACGTAAAGCATCGATTTTACAAAAAGTCGAACTTTGTTTCTGTAGATTTGATTGTGGTAATTATTCGTATTATTTTATATTATATTACCCTCATGGGAAATTTATATAATATAATATAATATAAGGCCGAAGCATTTTATTCATATTCAGCCCAGAGACTGTGGTGGCATAAACGATACGACGAAGCAGACCTTTGTCCACTCTGGACCGACTGAGCGTACCTTAACTGGAAATTAAACTGCGTTACAACTTTATCACTTTTTTCCAAAAATAACACTACAAATTTCCACACCTCGTACACAATTTCAAGAGAAATTTATACGATCGCAATTATGATTATAATAATGATGATGTAAATAATGTTGTTTGCTAAAGACAATGAGTTAGAAATTACTTTGCACATTTTGCTGATTTCAGTAGAAATGTTTTAGGAAATACAAATTTTATAGCACCGCGTATTTGCTTGTTATTTAGTTGTATGAGAGTAAATAAAATGTTTAAGGAAACAGAATATTTGAATTCTGATTTCCAATTGAATACAAATTCTAATTGGAAGCCATTAAAGAAAATTATATACAAAAATAGTATTTATGTGTGTGTATTTACTATATAGGAAACAATTTTAATTGTGTTTTGTTATTAAAAATCTTAAACGACTAGTCAAGTCAGATAACAAACGGAGTGACTAACTTTGTTAATTAGATTAGAGTTGAAGGGAGTTAATTTTCTCACGATTTGCAAGAAATATTTTTATAATTATTTTTCTAGTCATACTTATTTATACTTAAATAAGAATTTTAATGTATTTAGGGGAAGGATAAAATATCTAGGATAAATTGCCAGAAATTTAGAAATACTTCTCAAATACATATTTGAGCTTGTTATTTTTAAAAATTGTGTAAGTCCACTTTTTTTCAAAAATTATTCGGCGGTAGTTTTAGTTAATTGAAGTCTATATCTTACTAAAATTAACGCTGACTCCTTTTTTTAATGGACTTACACATCATTTGTAATATTTTAAAATAAAATGTGCTTGGAAGCCGTTTCAAGTATGCTTGCGCAGCGCTTTAACTTGTATCACTTTCAAAAATAACGCCTTATTTAATGTTCAAATAAAATTAGAGCAGACACTCTATTTAAAAATGCATAATAATAGAAGTTTTTTCTAGATTGTCCAATCTTTGAAGTCAGCCTTTAAAGTGTAATTTCCTTCTGCTCTTCTCTTTATTACGTCCCAAAATGTACGTAATTATAAGCAAAACACTTAAATTGTATATATTTAATTTAGTAGTCTGTTACACTAAATTGCAGAGAGAGATGGGCACACTAATAGTCGTTTTGAAAATTAGAAAATGTTTCACCAGTTACTCACTAAATGACATTAAACCCTAAACTAGCCAGAAAAATGTTTGCAACCATCAAAATTTCACTTCTATAAGTTGTAACGTTGGGGATAATTCTATGACCAAACTGTAGCATTCGATATCCATTAATCTTACATTTTTTAATTAAATAATAATTTGAATATTTTGAGAGAAATTGTTCGGCATCGAATGCAGCAACTTGGGCAATCCAATTTTTAGATGAACTGCGTCTTACAGCAATTTTATTACTACTTCTGCACCAGACAAAGCAAAGCGTTGATTTATCTTATCCATTTTGTTGAAAAGTAGGTATTTAATAAAATAAATATTATAAATGACATTATTTGAATGAGATGCCTGCCACTCAGCAAGTAGAAAACACACAACATCAATACCAAAATGATAATGAAGTAGTTTTCTGCATTCTCACTATTGTAATTGAGTTTGACTGACAGACAGTTTAATGCACATATACACACACACACTCAGCTAAACTTACTCTTGGGGTAAAGACACTAACTAAACCCGATAAGAGGAAAGAAAGAGAAAAAAACTGATCATGGTTTTGAAGCTTCCAAACATTCCATTATGTCTAAATGGTTAAAATGCCTAGACAACGCTAAGTGTGGGGGAGGAGGGAGAACCATTACAACAACAACAATAAATAAAAATACATTTTCATTCAAAAATTTTCCATTGCAGTTAAACCTCAATTGTTTAAACAAACATTAAATAAGATTTTAGTGTAAAAGACAACCAGACAGACCGACGTCAGACATCCAATGGCTACTTTGCTATCAACTCAAACACAATATTTATTTTTTTTTTGTTTTTCTCTTGTTATTTTTTTGTAAATCCACAGTGATCGATCAATTAATGGACAAAACTATGCCGTCTAAGGTAACTTGTAAACAGTGCACCAAATACTAGTAGTTTGCTAAGATTAATTAACATCACCATAAATTGCCATATTGATTTAAACAATTATTACCTGAGCGTATACCTGGACATGACCAGCTATAAAAAGTCTTTTCAAATCTAAACATATCCATCTTTTAAAACAGAAATAGAAATAAAACTAAAACTAAATATGAAATAGATAAGCTCGGTGAAACTTGCGAAATTGCAAATTTGAGGTTAGGAAGTAAATTGGCTGTCAAATGATGAAATGTAAGGAATGGAGCTGTCATCATTCAACATTTATTTAGTAAAAAGTTAGTATTTTAGCCATGGAACACTCACAAGAAATCTTAATTTTTAAAACACAAATTTCTCTTATTCAGCAATTTCGAATTTAGATAAAAAAAATTGCAAAACAAGGCTTAAAATTTTTTCTTTTGTTAAATTAAAATGATTTTTTTACAACTTTTAATACAACTTTTTTTTAAAACATTTCAAATTAATATTATATGTAAATGTGTTAATAAGGAAAAATTGCTTAAATCTACTTGTAGCAAGTAACTCCATAACTTTATTATTGTAGTTCAGAGATGATGGAGCGATGACAACAATACCGTTTGCTTGAATCAAAATAATTTTAGAAGAAAAACTTCTAGCCTCTAATACCCTATTTAGTCTTAATCTACGAGGTTTTAAAAACCCAGTGGAACGGAAAATCCTAAGACATTGAAGGAGACTAGATTTAAAAAAAAAATTTTTTTGTTCTTCTGAGTATCATATTTACATGGAGAAAATTACTTCGATTTATTAAAAATAATTTCTTATAGTACGGTAGTAAAAGAGTTAAATTGTTTTTTTATTAAATAAGAAATTCAAGTAAAATGTTGATGAATTTTTACTTTTACTTATAGAGCGATTTTATCAATAAAAAAGAAAAAAATTGAATAAGGGTTAATAAGACATGAGCGGTTTTTCCATATTGCCACAGATATTTTTGTAAATATGAGTGTATGGCTGTAAATCAGTATTAAA
This sequence comes from Thelaira solivaga, assembly GCA_947397855.1. Classification (NCBI taxonomy): domain Eukaryota; kingdom Metazoa; phylum Arthropoda; class Insecta; order Diptera; family Tachinidae; genus Thelaira; species Thelaira solivaga. Next base: position 66,898,608 of record OX377614.1, read on the forward strand.
TTTATCCAACACCCTTTAAAGAAAATTTTAATTTACATATTTTGCTTAAAAAAAAGAAATTTTTATAATCAGCCCAATCATATATATTCCCCAAGAATTTTTTTCTAAGGAATATTTTGGTTTTTAGGAAAATAATATCTTAAATCAGAGAACTTTCTATGGTAAAACAATTTTTATGATAAGAGAAATTGGGCTGAGTATTTCTATTTAAAAAAATAAAAACTAGTTTTTATTTTAAAAAAATACACACACACACACTCACACAAATTGAGGGCTTTCTTTTATAAATTTTAGTTTTTAAAACCCTACCAGTTTATGCTGGATGTAAGAATCGTAGTTGAAATATTGAAAAACACAATGCCCATAAAAAAACCAGAAATGTTAAATTTAATTTTAGAATAAACTAGCTAAGTAATTATTTATGTATCAATATACCTATTGACGTGAGCTGAATTTTTAGTACCCCAATTAAGTTGTAAATATTATCTATTTATTTTGAGAAAGTGACAGACCAGCATAGGCCACAAGAATATAACCTAAATAGCTTTAAATAGGAGGATGTAAAAATCAATTAAATGACCTCTTTGTTAACCCTACTCAGCACTTAAGGAAACCAAACAATCTATTTATAACTCTTGTTTTGAAGTAGAGAAGAATGCAGGAGGGTAACGATTTTTTGTAAATACTAGCGTATTCCGTTTGCTTTGAATATATAAAATGATTATCCTAAGATTCCTTTTCTTTACGAATGCTTAAAAGCCCTAAAGAAAATTTGTTGTAAAACTTAACTTTGTGTTGCATTACAACAAAACAAACAAATAAAATAAAAATTCAAAACACTTTGTCAAAGTATAGTTTGCTCTATTTAGCAACAAATTAATTCAAGTATCTATGTTTGAAAAACTAAAATACTAAGATACTATAAAATTGTAGAATTAACATCTCAAAAAATTTCTTTTCTTTAAGAATGTTTAAAACCACAAAAAAACCTTTAAGAACTTAACTCTTCTGTATCAGAATAAGAAACTATTTTTCCATTTTAGTTGGTCCCATTTCTTGTATTGGCTGAGGTAGATTATTGCGTGGTGCCACTACTAAATACTTGTAGTAAATATTACCTGAGCATAATGTAGACACAGAATATTGACTATTTGTAAAAGTACAACTTTTTTTTTCTTACATTTTTATTTCTTTCAATAAATTGTTTACAAACAATCAAGGCAAACAAACCATAAGACAAACATACCTACGAGTACATACATTTTTATAAACAAACAAGTAAAATTTATGTATATGCACGGGTGTGTAAGTCTTGTAACTGCTCGTTTGACTTCGTATAGTTTGTTTAGTTTACTACTAATGCACGTGATCACTTGGAATTGTATGTATATACATATATACATACATTGATGAATTTGATTAATATTATTCATTCGAATAGAAATTATTGGGTAGTGTAAGATTTTTTTTCTTGAATTTGGCATTATTTATTAATAATCAACAACGAGCAAAAAACTTTCATAATCATTTAGTTCATAATTATATAAATTTTTTAAGGAATTTTTTTAATATTTATATATTTATGATGCATATCGTCACATGATTTCATTAAAGTCCTAATTTAAATTTAAAAAATTTTCGAGGCCAAGCTAAAAAGTCGATAAAATGAAAAATTAGTAAAACTTTTTAAAGCTTTGCTTAGTGTAAGCTCCAGTTGAAGAATGTTATTTATGTAACTTAGGGCTTTAAAGAAATGATATGACGATATATAAAAAATTTGCTAGACTTTTAGTTTTTTTTCAAAACTAGTTTAAAAATATTCGGAAAAGCGCACGCAATTTTAAAATTTTTTACTTAAAAGGGAATGTTCTTGAACTAACGTTAAGGTGATTCATTCGTGCCTCAGACGATTTTTGTACGGCCAAAATTTTTTTATTTAGTTTCCGTTTTCTCTTTGTAAGAGAAAAGTAAATTTTATGCGGATAAAAATTTTGTCTGGCACGAGGAGCTAAATTCAGCCTGCTTAAATGAATAACACGTTGAGCTAATGCTTTACCTTAAATATGATATATCATAACACCCTTGATTTAGATTTGTCTGTTACCGTTTCATTTTCGTTCATGTATTTTTAATATCTTATTTTTATTATTTTTTTTATTCTTTTATACTCGTATTATTTCTTTTAAGTTTTTTATTCTTTTTTATATTATTTTATTTTTTAATTTATTTCTTTTGTAATCGTTTATTATTTTCTTTTTTTTGTAATCGTTTATTATTTTAATTTTTACTATTTTATTTTTATCATTTTGTTTTTTATATTATTTAATTTTTTCTTCATTTTTTAATTTTTTATTGTTTTATTACTTTTTTAACTTTTTATTATTTTATTTTAGTTTTATTTTATTTTTTATTATTTCAGTTTTCATTATTTTATTGTTTATTATTTTGTTTGTTACAATATTATTTTATTTTTAATTTTTGATTGTTTTATTATTTTTTTTTTTATTCCATTTTTATTATTTTATTTTTTAATTTTTTATTGTGTTCATTATTATTTTATTTTCTATTTTTGTATGTTTTGTTTTATATTGCCTTAAATAATGAAAAAAGTGCCTGCCATTTTTAGTTTCGACTGTACGTATTTTTAATTTTTTTTTTTTTTTTGTTTTAAAACAAAGATTTTTTTATAAAATTAAAAATATTTTAAACGAGATTAATTTACAAATTATATTCAATTCCAAAAAATTTGCGGCTTTTAAACTAAACACTAAAAGAAAAATAATAATATATTTTATTATGTGTAATATTTTTTTTAAATAAAATTGTATGTCCAATATGTAATTTCGCATTTGTTTTAGCATTTATTTGCACGTATACACTTATACACTTTAAACTTTTTGGTCAATGATTTAATGTGCAAAAAAATGTTATTTATTGCTAATTAATTCTTTTTTTGTTTTTTGTTTGTTTCAAATTTGGCAATGACAGGAATTTTAAAATTTCTGTTATAAATTTATAAAGTGCATAAACACTCACACACACACAGACGCACACTCTTGCAGAGATAAATATCAAACCTAAAACTTTATTTTGAAATGCTTGTTATTTAGTGAAAAGAATTCGACCAGTTTTGATAAAATAAAAGAATATTCAGTTAAGAAATTTTTTGAGAAAAAAAAAATACATCCTAATTCTAGATTCAATGTGCCTCACAAATTTCTCAATTTGCTCTTAGTTATCTACATCAATGCGTACAACTCATTTTCAGTTTATGTGTTTGTTTGTTTGTTTCGAATACAAATTTTTGTTTTCCAACGGATTTTTCTGAAATTCGGGTTTTATAGTGCTATACTCTATATTATCGGGTGCCCCCCAGAGTGTTCTAAGCACTAACGTATCAACCTGAGAACAGTAAGTCGGTTCAATGTCTACTTATGCCTGGTTGTTTTCTACAGCCAAGCCAAGAAACTTTTTAGATTTCTTTCTCATTCGCCATAGAAGGGGTTAATTTAAGTTCTTAAAATTTTTTCATGTTTTATCATTACATAGTAAAATTTTATTAAAGCTTTGAACTCTTTTGCTACTTTTTTAAAGCCCTTGGATTTCTATCACTCAAAAATAAAATAAAATTTTTTTCTGTGCTACGCGCCTACAAACATTTCGGGTATCAATATCTTTAAAAAGATTTAACAAGTGCAAAGCAAACTTTAAAAAAGTTTGTAAACACGATAAAAATTATTAAATAATATTAAATTCTATCAGGCGTTCCTACACATATTTTTTTTTTGCAATTTATTTAAAAACCTTAAACAAGTTTAATATACTGCAAGTATTGAATTAGAAGGCAATGAACTTCAAAAAATATTCATTAATTTTAAACTTATAAATAATAATTAATGTGACAAAAAACGTAAGCTGCATATAATTAAATATTTCAAATTCACAAAACAATTATTTTGAAATGAAAAATAAAAATTTTGTATGGATGTTGTTGAAGCACATTTGTGAATTAATTAATCACACAAAATTTTTATGTATTTTAATTTTTTTTTGTTTTTGATTTTCATAGTAAATTAAATTACCGGAACTAGTTTGTTTTTTTTTTATTTATTTATTTTTTTTTTTTTTTGATTAAAATCCATCACATGAAATTAATGAAAAACCAACAAATTATTTCAATTGTATTAATTTTATAGTTAATACCGAATAAAATGAGTCAAGTCACACACTCCCAAATCTTAATAAAGTGACATAAAATTTATCGTCATTATATGCAAATTATTGTAAAAAAAAAACAAATCAACTGTCGTTTAAAATGTAAAACTGTAGCAGTTTAAAATGCAAACAATGTGAGAAGGTTAATGTGAAATTACAAAAAATAAAAAAAATATGAAACAAATATTTATCACTAAAAAGCATTGAACCTTCGGATGCAAGAAAAAAAAATTTTACATTTACATGGATTTATTAAGGCTGTAATTCAAGCATAGGCTTAACTTTTTTCTAAAATTTTTATTATGAAATTTTTTTTATTACAAAAAAGTTTTTTATTATAATTTTTTTTTTACTTACTCGTAGGTCCGTTATTACAACTTTCGATACTTAAAGTTTTTGGTTAAAACTTTAAAACCGAATTTGGATGGATAGTTAAGAACACACTATCCGATATTTAACTTATAGATATTTTTAATTTAATGTCCAACCAAAAGCTTGATATTTGACTTATAAAATCTTAACTTTAACTATCAGTACTTTGTAATAATGACCCTTAGACTGCTATAGCTTTTACTTATTTAAACACACAAGAAAAAATTTATTAAGCAGAAGATATAAAAATTGTCATGTTAAATTTAGAGCTAGTAAAGGTAAGCGTACTTGCTTATGGGTAAAAGAAATTTTATATTTTCTACTATTTGTTTTCACACCCGTTACACAGTGATACAAAAAAGAATGAAGTGCAAATATCTGCAAAGTGATATTATTTTTCTGGTAGGTGCTGTTGAGTACAACAAGAATCTGTTTTTGGAATTTGCCAAGCCATCCAACCCCCAAAAAAATCGTGAGCAGCGGATAAAAACGGGTTTTTCCTACCTTCATGCACTTATAAACCACTAACTTAGTTGAATATGATTTAAAAGAAAACATTGAGGCCGCTTAAATGGTATATATCACTTAAGTAAACTTGAGAAACCTAGGCGTATTTCTCAATCAGACACTTTTTTTAATTTTTTTCAGCTTTGGAGATTTTTATATACTGCAGGAAATGAATTTTTATTCTATTTACCTACCGCAACAAAAACATCCATGCTACCTTTGTGAATGAGATAGTCGTGCAACAAATCACTATGACGACAATGTATGCCCATCTCGTGAGTCGCATAGGCAGGAAAACTACTTTAAGCATGCATATAAGAAAAACTTTTTGAAGTTTTTCACTCCTATAATAATAACATTCTTAAACTGAAGGTTAAGCTAAACAAAACTTCGAAAACTTTTGTTAATTTTTCAAATTATCTACTTTTTTTGGCTTTAATTAAATCATTTTACGATGTGTATCAAATTTCAGAGAAATCCGTTAAAAAACAAAAAATTTGTATACAGAACTAACAAGCACATTAACAAACAAAAAATTAATTTTACATAAATATTTATATAAATAAGCAGAGCACTTTAGTATTAAGAAAATTGATTTATAGCCTGTTTCACAATGAAGAAGAAACATTTTCTTTCGCATGCTAAACGAAAGAAAACTCATTTTTATTTCTTTGATGCGAGTGGAAATAGCAATGACTCGAAATATCAAAAAACAAGTAACTGCTTCCATAAAAAATCAGAGTATATGAATGAAACTTGTTCGAATATGAGCAGCTAACATCTTTCACTTAAATTGTCTTTGTAAATTGTGAAACTGTTAAACTCTCGTACATAAAAAAAAATATTCTCGAAATGCGATTTTTGATTTGTTTGTTAAGTTCAATTATCTCAAGACTACAAACTGTACTTGATACAGTGTTGGGTGACCGTCTATGTTCTCTCAATTTAAATCACAAACTCTTATTAACTCTTATTATATTATGACATAAAAAGTTATGAATAATTACAGTAAACAATTAAATCATGTTTTACTGAAAAAATTACTTTTAAACATTCTCATGTAATTATTTATGTATGACTCATGTAATTTTTATTATTGAACTGACATGAATACGATAATTTTCTTTGCAGTAAAAAAATTCTCTAAATAAAATATGTAATTTATTACAAAAACATAATTGTATAAATTAAGTACTTATTTGAATTATTTTTGAATGTGAAATCGTTGCATTAAAAAGCGTGATTAAATATTTGAGTCATCATGTAATATTTTTTTTTTAATTTTTTTTTAAGCTTTTGCATAAGAGCAATAGAAAGTAAACAAGTGTAACAGTTAAGTTTCATAAATTCAAAAAATTTAATGAAATTCCAGCTGTCGGGAGTTCTCATTCATATTTAATGAGACCTTTTGAAAGAATTTCACACAAAACCTTTAATTAATATTTTTTTTTACTTTCATTAAAAAGAAAATATTAATTATTATTCAAGCTAAATGTTCTTAAAAAAGTGTAAATTTAAGAAAAATATTTAAATGTTAAAAACCATCTGTTTACTTGGTTATAAAATAATTATTTCAAACGACAATTGAATTATAATTAGCAAAATAAATTTTTTTCTTAACACATAAAAAAGAAACAAAAAACGATATACAAATCAGAGGAATTAAATAAAAATTAAAAAAAATTTTGCGGAAGTATAAAATTTATTTTGATTACAGTACCAGCTATAAAAATAAGGTCAACTGTTGGCATAAATTTTTTTTTAATAATTCAAAAATTATTATTTTTTTTTTAATTTGCATTAATGTTAGCTTTGAAAAGAAAGTACTCTAAAATATATATTGAAAAAAATTACTAACGAGTTAATAAGCCATATCGCAATATGCCTGCTGCCATATTTAATTATTAAATATTATTTAGCAATAGTTGTTCGTAATAAAAATTTATCAAGTTTTAGCTCTTAAAAAATATACAAAATAATCAAAATTTTAAGAGGATAAAATCATTAATTTAAGATAATAAAATTTATTCAAGTATGTCTAAATACTTCAATTGAATTTTGACAATGTTTTAAAAATTTAATTTTTACTGCACAGGTCTCAAATCGTTACATTTAATACCGAATGAAACTAAATGAAATTTCAATGTTTTTGTATAAAAATAGTTTAAAATTTCGATAGAAATTGCAAGATATCAAATGCGACAATTTGGCCTGTTTGTTTTACTCCAATTTTGTTATTTAAATAATTTTTATTTAAATAATATTAAAAAAAATTTTAATTAAAATGATTATTTTCATCCGAATAATTTTTTTATTGGAATTGGAATAAAATAATTTAATTTTAAATTATGAAACAAAAATATTTTAAATTAAACAATAACTTTAATTCAAATAATATTGTTTTCGATTTCTTTATTTCTTTTAGTCTTACAAAGAGCATAGGGCGGAGTATGTGAATAAGTTTTTGTAATTAAATAATATCTTAATTAGTTATTGGAGTATTTTTTATTTGTTTGCATAATGATTTTATTTCAATATTATTTTGAATTTAAAAAACTTTTATTTATTTGAAGTTTTTTTTTTAATTTTTTTTTTTCTATTTTTGTTACAAGTATTATCAATTAACAATTAAAATATGTTGCCGAACCTCAACCAATAACATACATTTTTTTAATGTAAACAAAGTGAGTGCACAAAAATTAATTGGTATGTTTAGTCACGTACTAATGTACTTGAATAAATTTTATTAAAATCAAATTGAAATTTAAAAAATAAGAGTTCGTGATCAAACTCTTTTGGTAAATTTAAAATCCTAGTAGAAAACTAATTTTTATTGTAAATTCAAGCGGAACTCACATTTCTACAAAATGCAGGAAAATTTACGAATGAGTTGAAATTTTAAGCAAAATAAATTTCTTTCGTAATTTCAGCTAAAATCTAAACTTAACTAAATATTTAAAAATATTAAATATTATATTCATCATAAATTCAAAAAAATTATTACATATAGAATTCAGTAATTTTATGTGGAAAGAGAAAAGAAGTTTTATTTAAAACTAGTTGATGTTATAAGAACCTCAAAAATTTTATTGAATATTTATATATTTGAAAGTGCTAAAGAGAGTGTTTAAACATGTTTAAATAGACACATTAAACATTTTAGAAATCAAACGCAACCAGTATAAAATTAATACACAATTTTATTTATATCTGTTCCGGTTAATAAAAATTTTTTATAATGCAGAAATATGCATAGATTAAATGTATTGTTAAATTTATAAATATATGCATTGAATTGTATAAATTAATACATTTGCATAGATTATTTATTAAAAAAAAAATTTTAAAAGTCCTTCAATCTTTGTACCATACATACACACATACATTGAACATTTAATTTTTTTTAAGAAAGAGAATACAAAAAGAAATTTAAAAAATTTTGCGAAAATAACGAAAAAAATTTAAGAATAATAAACTATTTTGAAAAATAAAACCGGTGAACGTAGGAGTAAACAATGTCGTAGATTAAATTGCATCTCATTCGAATCAATGCCTATTAATTTTTACTTTACTAATTAATGTCATTTTAATGACAACAAATGTGAGACAAAAACAATTTTATACAATAAAAAGTTTATTGCTGCTCAGTTTAAACAAACAAGCTTAAAATATTTATAACGAAAATTGAATTAATTGTGATTTAAGTGTTTATTTCAATTTGTTTAGTTTGGAGATTGAAAACTTTTTAAAATTAGCTAAAGCGAATGCAATAAAATAAAATTTGTTTTTTTGGCTGATTAGCTGGTTAGCAAAAATAGTTACGTGTTGAAAAAATAATAGCTTGAACACTAAAAATTACTTTAAGGACCAAAACGGAAAAAGGATGTTTTAAAAATAATAAAATCTTCTCTTTCTTCTGCCAATCACTCATTTATGTAACAATTATCTAAGTAACTTCTTTAATAAATGTCTTTCAATGTTGTACAACAGAAAATTATTAAAAATATTATTTCTATTATTTCAATATTAAATTTTAGTCGGAACCAATTTTTAAGTAAATAGATATACATTTTTAAAGACAGAAAACCGTTAAACATTACTATAGTTGCCAGCCATAACTAATTTGGTCACTTTTTTTAAACAAAAAAATACGTCGCTTAAAATATAATGTGGCAGCTTTAGAACTAAACTTGCCTGACAGTTTTGCTTTTGTTTTGACATAAAAAACAACTCATTTTTTGTTGTTTACAGAAAAAAAGTGACAATTTCGTGAATAAAAAAAAATAATCATTATTGCAATTAATATTCAATATTTTTAATTAATTTTTATTTATTTACTTAATATTTTAAGCACAACAATCAAACCATTAGCGATTGGTTTTAAGCATTCAATGTATGAATTTGGACCTGTGAATTCTATTATAGAAAATCAATTTATTTTTTTTTATAGCGTCAAAATAAAAACAAAAAATTTGTTTTTCAAAAAAATACTTTAACTTGAAATAATTTATAACAAATTTTATTTTTAGAAAATACGTCAGAACAAATTGATAGCATTTGCTAGTAAGAGGAGCACACCGGGCTAAGCACAGGTAAATATTCACAATTTTTTTTAGTACTTGTTTGTTTAATAATTAATTGCAAGCTTTCAGCAAACATACATACATATTCAGGATATTTATGGCAGTTATTGTTTAGTATCATCTTTTGTTGATTTTGTCTATATAACAAGCAAAGTATGTTACCAAGAGGGATTGAACTTGTAAAAATTTTGCATTCTAAACAGCGTCTCATAACTCAGCGAACTATATGCAAATTCAAAAATCAACTTGTATTCCCTTCATCTCGACAATTAGAAAATAGTAATTGGAATAAGAAAAATACACTTGTCGTACAAAGACATTATACAAGCAAAGATAAGGTAAGAATCTAAAAAGGCCTTTATCATAACTTGAGAGTAATCTGTCTAATTTATATTTAAGATTGTTGCAGCTCCCACTTCTCAAGTGTCAACAGTACGAAGCGATACACCTACCACACAAACTAAAACCACTAAAAAAACTGCAACTGAACCGAAAGAAAAGAGAAATGAAATTGTTAAATCATCTGCAGATACAACTAAAACACCTGATGACTCAAAACAAACAAAAAAGTATGAAGTTGAAACTTCAAAAGGCATACTTTCAATAACCACAACAATTGAGGATTCTAAAATCAACGATATCGTATTTGAAAGAGCAAAAGCGGGAGATACAGAAGCTCAAGCAACTGAAACTAAACCTGCTAAAAAAATTCCCACTACGGAAGAAATTGTAAATAAGGCAGCAGAAGGAGCTTCAAAAGTAACTACCGCTAAAATAGATGCAGCAATTAATAATGCAGTAAAACAGGCAAATAAATCTGAGGCTATTAACAAAACAATTGTTATAGACCTGACTTCTAAACCAGCAATAGCAAAGATCATTGCGAGCACTGCTGAAATCAAAACGAATACAGTAAGTTTAAAGATAAGACTCATTAGAAACTTCAATTAACAATACAATGTTATTTAGAAACGCATTAAGGTTGATTTAAATCGTTCTTCATTGGAACGCAATTTTATAACACCTTCACGAGCAATGAGTGATTTTTTACTCAAAGCTTCAGATTTGGAAGCATTACCAAAAATTAAACGTCGTTCACCTTACGAGCAGGAACCTCCAATAACTGTGTATTGGCGCAAAGATGTCGAGGCTAAAGCTGTTAATATTTGGGGTTCTAAGGAGAATCTAATAAAAGAAGGCCTTAAACGTGAAATTGAGCGCAAAACGCATCAGCAAAGTAAATGATCGGATATTTTTTTTAATATTTTAAAATTATAATCTGAAATTTTTGCAGATATTTTTACCGTAAAAAGAAGACTACGCGATTATAGAAGGGAAATTGGCTCCAGAACAGCAGTGTATAATGATGAACCCGGTTTAAAAGGAAAATCTGGCAAAGTGGTTTTAATAGCCATAGCAATGTAAGCTTTAATTGAAATTTTGCTTTACATAATTATTTTGTTTCATTAACGTTTTTTAATGCATTTAGCAATGGTTTGAACTTTCTTTTTAAAGTCGGAGGTTGGCTATTTTCTGGTTCGCACAGTATGTTTGCTGAGTGTATACATTCTCTTGCTGACACAATTAACCAATGTATATTAGCCTACGGTATACACAAATCAATACAAATAGCCGATTCCGACCATCCTTATGGCTACACAAACATGAAATATGTTTCCTCGTTAATCTCAGGTGTTGGCATATTTTGTGTGGGAACTGGTTTGTCATTTTACCATGGAATTACTGGCTTAATGCATCCAGAACCTATGGAAAATTTCTTTTGGGCTTTTTTCATATTGGGAGGATCTTTAGTTTCTGAAGGCGCAACACTGTTAGTAGCTGTAAATGAAGTTAAAAGATCCGCAAAACTTAAAGGAATATCTTTTAAAGACTACGGTATGTTGATTGGCACTAACAAAAGGACGATTTGCAAAGCAAAAATACGCTTTTTCTGTTTTAGTGATACAAGGCAAAGATCCTTGTGTAAATGTAGTGCTGACTGAAGATGCTGCCGCTGTAACTAGTGTAGCTGTGGCTGCTGCTTGCATGGGTCTTTCATCCTTGACTGGCTCACCAGTTTATGATGCTATTGGTTCTCTATTAGTAGGCAGCATCTTGGGAGCAGTTGCGTCATTTATTATATATACAAATGTAGCAGCTTTAGTAGGACAGTGAGTTATTTTATAATAAAAATATTATATTTTGTGTATTTATAATTTTTATCTTTAGATCTATACCAAGGGAACAGTTGAATCGTATTAATTCAGAATTAGAAAGTGATGTAATGATAAGAGCAATACACGATGTTAAAGGCATAGATATTGGCAATTCTTTAGTACGTTATAAGGCGGAAATGGATTTTGATGGCCGTGAATTAACACGCTCGTATTTGGATAAACAAGACCTAAATGAATTATTAAAAGTTGTATTATGGAATACAAATATTAGAACCTCAAATAACCTTTCAATTTTATTTGTTCTAGGTGGTGAAATCATTCCAAAATACTGATGAGCTGGAACAATTTCTGTTAAATCATGGAGAAAATATTGTTGATTTAATGGGAGGAGAAATTGATCGCATTGAAATGAAATTAAGAGTATTTATTTTTATCTATATTGCTTGTTGATTTCCCACTAATCAAAAAATATGTTTTTGTTTTAATTTACAGAAAAAATTCCCTGAAATACGCCACTGTGATTTGGAGATTCTGTAAGCCGCCCTTGTATTAAACTAAATTCAATTTGGTCAAACTTTCCTTTGATAGAAAAACATTATTGTTTTTAATTGCTTTAAGCTTAGAGTTGTTGATGCTGTTTTTGTAGAAAAAGTTTAAAATGTATTTCTTAAAAATCATGTATGTATTTTATTTATTGCCAAAGTAAAATTGTTTTCTATTAAAAATCGACCCCAAATTTATACTTGAAAAATGATATTAAAATGTAAATAAATTTTTTTGGATGAAAGTAATCTTTCTTATTAATATTCATAACTAGTTTCCTTCTTAATTACCTATAGCTAACGGCTCTGGGATAGGTATGCGGACTAGTTACAAAAGTTTTAAAACAATTTTAAGGATTGTAGAGATCTTTCCAGAATAATAAAACAAATTAGTTTTATAAACGCGGTTAGTCAAAAAAATTCCCATACAAAATTGATTAAAAAAAATCTTTTTTAAATCAAAAAATAATTTTACCAAATTAGCCTTTTATGTTTGTGTAAACAATCCAAAATAATTTATAAAATGAATTTTCTGCATTATTAAGAACAAAAATTTTTTAAATACCTGCTTCGCTGCATCACTATTTAGGCAATCCAAAATCTTTCAATTTATATGACTTTAAATATATATTTGGTTCTCTATTTTCCCTTCTTTTTTCTGCCACTACCACTTGCACCGCTACTTTTGCTGTTAGCATCAGTTTCGCCTCCCGCTTTTTGCATTCTTCCAACTTGCATATCCTTCAATTTAGCTTGCAGTTTCTTTTTCGCTTTTTCCAATTCTTTTTCTTGCTTAATTGTCTTTGCCGGTTTTGGATGTAAAAACTGTTTACGTTCATTCTTTTTGGCAGCATCTCCGCAACCATGAACTTCCGGCAGACCGTGTTTGAAACAAAATCTCTTGTGGCAGTAATCACAATTTTGACCCATTAAACTAGTTTTGGTCTTACAACGACCATAATCACAGAGATTATCAACATCTTTAACAGCAGTTAAGACATCGTCCAATTTCATTTCTACCACCCGGCTTGGAATTTTTTCTAACAGTTCCACAGTATTATTAGTTCCATAATCTGGCTTTTTGCCTGGCTTTGAGGAAGGAAATAATGGCTTTTCTTGCTTATTTTCAGCACCTACTTGATTATCACTAACAGATTCCGATTGGTGATCGGATGAATTTTCTAAATATGAAAAAAAAATTATTCACAAGAACAGTTAATTTTTCCACTTGTACTTACCAGACATTTTGTTTTACTAACAACGCCATGCATAGATAAAGTCTTCTACACAGAAGTACAAATTTTCATTGTCTTATTTTTTCTTTAGCATCTGTTATAATTCTATGCGCACTATTATTTTCATATTCAAAATATAAAAAATATAAATATATAAATGCAAATACAATAACTTTTTCTTTTTTTGTAGCAGATATATTTGAGACATCTCTTTTTGTAATGCAATGTTGGTTGTAAGAAAGACTTTACCTGGTTTTCTTGTATCATGAATTACAGCATGAATTTGTTTTGCTTACAATTTCTTACATTAAAACATATGGTACTGAACTAACACTACAAATTCGACTGTGTCGCTAATTTTTAATGCAGAAATTTTTATATTTTTTTAAGTATATTTTCATATCGAAACTCGTACTTTCCGAGTTATGGGCTTCCAAAGTTTTCATGGGTTCAATACATTTGTGATTTTACAAAAAAATTAAATGAAAAGTAATCGTCAAGTCATGTATCTAAATTGATTTTTAGAACAGAATAAGAAATTGGAAAGTTGGCAACATTAGTGAAAAGCAAAAACCAGCTGTTTTGATTTAATTTATTTATTTTTTGTTTTGCTGCTTAAAAATTAAAATAAATATTTTTGTTGAAAACTTTAAATAATTCACAAACTCTCAATCCATTAATAACAAATAATAAGAACAATTAATATGACATTAGATGCTAATAAAGCTGACGATACAATATTAGCAACCATACAACAGGAATATAAAATTTTGGCTGAATAGTAAGTTGCAAGTTAATTTTTTTTATTTAATAAATTCATTATTTTATTTTAAAATATTACAGTAAAATGGTTGAATCAGAAAAAATTGGTGGCATGTATGTAATACCCTCATTTGAAAACTCTCTTTGTAAGTAAATGTATATAGTTTTAAAATAATATGGGAAATTCTGAGACATCCTCTTTGGGTTCTTTTTTACGGCATTTCTAATAATTAACACTCTATAGAATTGTGTAAACTAATTTACAACTTTATAGAAATTAAAATTTATGTTCATGTTCTTTTTTATAGTATGGTATGGGGTGATGTTTTTACGGCAAGGATTTTATGACGAAGGAGTATTTCGCTTTAACATTTTGTTACCAGATAAATTTCCAGATGACAAAACAGTGCCGGTATGTACATATACTTATGCTTTTCCGATTTTTATTTTTTTTTTCGCAAAGGCGTTATAACCATTAATTTCCCTGCATCTTTAATTTTTTGTAAAATCATTTTAGACTGTCATATTTCAAAGCGAAATATTTCATCCCTTAATATGTCCTTTTACTGGCACTTTAGATCTCTCACTTGCCTTTCCGCTATGGCGTTATGGTGAAGATCATATGTGGCAACTTCTAAAATACATTCAATCAATATTTATTGATCCTCTAGAATGTACACGAGTCAATACGCAGACATCGGTCAAGTGGACAAATAAAGAAGCTGTAGAATTATTAACACAAAATCGAGCTGGTTTTATAGCAAGAGCAAAGGAGTGTGTTTCTACTAGTAAAGAACATATCTACGATCCTCCGCCTACAGACGATGCTCATTACATTACATTTGAAAAATACAGCGATGAAATCCATGGACCAATTAAAGAACGCTTAAAACAAGGCAAAGAACTTGTAAATACAGCTGCCACACAGTCGAAAGGGTTATCTTGGGTAAAAGAAGGTGAATTCTCACCGTTGAGCAAGGAATAGTATAAAATATTTATTTTTTTCTTTTATGCAGCAATCCACGTATATATTTTAGTTTTTAATATTAGTATAGAATATTATTGTATAATTTTATTAGAGTTTATTCCATAACGTTTAGTATTGGTAACCCAATCTTTTTGTAATACAATTTTTTCATCTTTCCACCATATATGCGAAGGTGCACTATTTTCACCTTGCTCGAACTCAAAATACTTGCTCAATTCGATGGATAATTTTGATCTAATCAAACCAATATTTCCTACTTTTGGCCAAGCTGGATGATAAACTCTACCGGTTTCTGGATTCATATAAACATTTGTCGGTTGAAAATCAACTTGAAGTATATCTCCAGCATGATTGTATTGTAATTTATGTGAACCATTAGCATTTTCAACAATATGAGTGAAAACTATGGGAGTATCATCGCATCTAATAAAATTACGTTCACGTCCACAAGGCGATATATATGGAAAATGGTCTTGATAGCGTTTAACATCGCTTATTTTAACACGATCGAAGAAAAATTTTAAAAACTTTTTCTCTTTAAAGCAGGAAGTGAAATTTTTCATTTTGGCATCATCTAAAAATAACTTTAGAAAAATACTTATAGGCTGCTGCAAATCACATTAAAAAGTATTCTTTGTTTACCATTCCTTCGTGATCGATATAGTAAAAATACTCCCGTATTTTTGGTTCCAGTTCCTGCCCTTGAATATAACTGACACAGCGTTGTTCTTTTTGAAAATTAATTTTAATAAGTTTCAATTTAGTGAGTCGTCTATGTAACATTATTATTTATAATTTATTTAATCTATCAAGTACATTACAAAAATTTTTAATGGTTATCAAAAATCATCATCAGCTGTTTATATCATTACAAAAAAGTGGATAGACAAAGTTTACTAGACATATATGCACAATAGCAAAATGGCTCATTTTTGTGATATGTGCTGATTAAGCCTAAGTTCCTAGGAAGGAAGGTGCAAACAGTAATCTGTAACAAAAATTTGGAAGAATCGCAAACATCAAATACAAAAGAGATGCATAGTGTAGTTAACTCCGATCCCGAACTTTTTGGGTAAAGTTTGGGCAAATGTTTAAAAGTACGAGAGCAGCAAAACCAAAATTTGTAGCCCATGGTGGAAGATAACCAGGTGACAATGAGACGCTAGCTAAATCCTGCATGATTGAAGCTCTTTCTGTCAAAAACTAATAGATATCAATGTGTTAAAGAGAAATCAAAAGCGGAAGCAAATTTTTTGTTTCACTCTAGCACACTTCTTAATATCAAGCACCGCAAATAATTTTTTACAGGAGGAGCCTCAAAAGCAATAACAATACATTTTGTAATGTTATTTTTGAAGTTACCTGGTTTTATTTTACCATATTTGTAGCCTAAAAAAAATTCAAAATGTTTTGACATTTTAATACAAGACGGCAACAAAATTTTAATTTTTATTATTTAAAAAAATAGTGTACGGGAACGCAGCTATTATAATTACACTGCAAATATGTATCTATAACTGTTATAAGTATATAATGAACAAATAAACAAAAAGCATATGGGAAACAAAATAAAAGAAATGAAATATATAATTGAATTAAAATTTAAGTAACAATACAAAATTGATAGTGAAATTAAATTAAAGAAAATTTTATGTGCCAACTGAACAAATAAAATTAAAATACTAAAAAAACAAATTTAATAAGTAAATAAAACTATTTACTAATTGTGCAAATAATCTGCAAGCTTACGCTTTAATTTTTAAACGTGACATAAAGTGTGACTAATACTGGTAGAAAACCGAAATCATGGTGAATAGTTATTCCATAGCTGAGATTTGCATTTACATATTAACATGGAATGTGGGAACCCATCATCCTAATGACATTTCGCTAAGTGATATGCTATCCCTGAATGGAAGCACTAACTGTCCAGACAACAAATTGCCTGATATTTACGTATTAGGCTTTCAGGAAGTTAGTAGTAAACCAAAAAACCAATTCATAAATATATTTCAAGATGATGAATGGACTTTGAAAGTAAAAGATCATCTGTCTGAACACGAATTTGTCAAGTTGAAAACTGAACAAATGCAGGGTATTTTGATAAATGTATGGACCAAACCACAACATGCTTTCCATATGCAAGATATAGAAGCTGAAAAGACTAAAACTGGTTTAGGAGGTTTATGGGGCAACAAAGGAGCTGTCAGTGTACGTATGAGCCTTTATGGTACGGGAGTTACTTTTATAGTGGCCCATTTAGCAGCTCACGATGAAGAACTCAAAGAGCGTGTTATAGATTATAATCAAATTCTTGATAATCATCATTACAAGGTCAAAAGGTATCGCACTATATTCGATCATGATGTGGTATTTTGGTTTGGAGATTTAAATTTTCGTTTAAATGGCCATGATTCAGCATGGGATGTTCGTGGTGAAGTAGAGCTAAATCAACTCAATACCTTGTTTACCCGTGATCAACTCTCTATGGTTAGAGAAGCTGGAAATGCTTTTGCTTTAATGGAAGAACAAAAACCCAATTTTCCACCTACTTTTAAATTTATAGAAGGTACTTCGGATTATGATCTTAAACGAAGACCTGCTTGGTGTGATCGCATTTTATATAGAGTTGTTAAAGACAAGTATCCTGATATAATATTAGATTTGCAACAATTGTCATATAAATCTCATCCTCAATACACCCTATCCGATCATAAACCGGTTACAGCAGAATTTTTATATAACATTACAGCCAGTACATCCACTATCGAAGAAATTTATGCCTTGACACATGGCGGTGCCAGTGACACCTCCCTCTCTAGTGTAATTATCATATTGTCTTTCTATTTTCTTACACTAATTTAATATAAATGTTTTATTTCTTTTAATTGTGGTCCCCTTTCATTCGACTAACACATTTGGCTTTCCTCTACTTAACTCTGGCTTTCGTTATTTCGTTGTAAGTAGTTTAATGCTTAAACTTAAAAAATATATTGCATATTATAATTCTTTACTAACAATAAAATATTTGCTACCACATTAACTTTCTTTTACACACGTGTATTATATGTTTAAAAAAAAGACAATTATCCAGTGCATTGAACCTCAATTTCAAGTGTGTAGTTGAATGCAAGAAGTAAATGTTTAAAAAAATTTACAAGTAATTTTAAAGACTTACATTAACTTGTGTACTAAATGTTTCAAATTTATAAGGAAACATATAGCGGGAGTTATTATAATACTCTTGTATAATCTGAATATGAATTAAATTAAGATTTTAGAAATAATAATTTTGTTTTCTAATATTAAAATCACTTTAATGAAATATGTATACTTTTAACAAATTTTCAAATCACTAATCTGTTTCACAAAACTACTTACTATGTACCTAATTCTTTATTTATAATTTTTTAAAGAAACAATTGTAGTTTATCAATTTAAACACTATACCTTTTTTATAAATTTATTTTGTGAGAATCTCTTTATTTAGAATATGCTAACATGCAATATACTAATCTCATTAACCGTTATGCAGTTCCATTTTTATACTAATTATGATAAACTAAATTTTAATAACATACTCGTACACTTGCAGACATGTAATTAGGAATTGTTGTCTTTGTTTACAAAAAAATTAATCATATCAATTCAATTTGTGTGTTTTGTAGTTTTTAATAGATCTAATTAATGGTAGTTAAAAATTTAAATCCGTTGTTTGTTAAATAAGAATTTCAAGAATATAACATTGAATTTTATATAATATTATATTATAGAACAAAAAGCTTTTATTTTCTAAAGTGCAGTGGCAAAAAAAATTTTCTGTGTACAGAAAAAAATTTATTTTGAAAAATATATTCTTAAAATTTGTATTTACAGTTAATGACTCGATATTTACAACCAGGCGCAAGGTTTCAAACGTTATTGTTCGCTAAAGTTTTAAGCAACAAAATATAATCAAAAACTACAGTTTTACATATAAGCAAGTAATAATCAATCTCCACTTAAAGCAAATGTGCTGTTGCTCATAATTAATTTTGTTGTTTAAACTTAAGCGTAAGATAACGTTGGACATCTAGGTCCGGTCCGGCTGTCATTGTTATCATTTTAAATAAAAATTATAATATAGATATTTAAACATCGTAGAAATGGTTGCGTTTTAAAAAAGAAGGCCTCATCTATATATATCAATCACCTAAATGTACGTACATAAATCTATAAAACTCTATTAATACATAGAAACATAGGTATTAATAAACTATGTAATTTAAAAAAAAAAATTTATTTTCTTTTCGTAAATAATCTAAAAATGTTATTATTCATTTAAAATCTGGAGCTGTCACAACAAAAATTTTTTCCAAAAAAAAAAACGATACGCCACCCTACCACACAATTTTTCCGAACAAAAATTAGTACAAAGAAAGAAAACAGTATTTTTTTTAAATTTTCCTCACAGCTAGCTGGACTGGTATTACTTTTTAAGTTTTTTTATATTTTGTACAAACTACCACCCAAATTTTGTACCATCACTCAAATCAATCAAACCTAAGGAAGGCTGCCAAAGTTTTTATAGTAGTGACACGAACCTCACAAAGTGTGTTTAGTAAACATTAGCATCGATACTCGAAATGTGTTTACTATGCATTATCTTCGAGTAGTTATTTACCACAGTAAGTATGGTGAGACTACGAAAACTAAGATTCACACTCCACGTTGTAATAATGTCTTGTAGCTGAATGAGATAAGCGGCTGATGTTACTAAACAAGGGACCCAGGTTCGATGCGTGGTGGCGGCAGAGTTTTCTTTCAAGTAAGTACGAAACACATTAATAATAGCAATGAAGTTTATAAATATGTTATGATAATAGATAGATGCGTGTATATGTGACGAAAGCCCAGCAGCAGCAGTAACGAACGGAAAAATTATAAACCACAGATGAAGCGCCAACACGTGTAAAAAAATACTAAGCAAAGTGTTTTTTGTTTAGTAATTTAAATAAATGACGCACAGAACGTGGCAAAATATTTTTTTGTTGATGGTCAATTTTGGTTAAATTTTGCCACCAGTGGGCTATTTATGGTCGGTTTTGGCAACAAATGGGCGATTTTAGCTAAATTTTGCCACCAGTGGGCTATTTATGGTCGATTTTGGCAACAAATGGGCGATTTTAGCTAAATTTTGCCACCAATGGGCTATTTATGGTCGGTTTTGGCAACAAATGGGCGATTTTAGCTAAATTTTGCCACCAGTGGGCTATTTATGGTCGATTTTGGCAACAAATGGGCGATTTTAGCTAAATTTTGCCACCAATGGGCTATTTATGGTCGGTTTTGGCAACAAATGGGCGATTTTAGCTAAATTTTGCCACCAGTGGGCTATTTATGGTCGGTTTTGGCAACAAATGGGCGATTTTAGCTAAATTTTGCCACCAGTGGGCTATTTATGGTCGGTTTTGGCAACAAATGGGCGATTTTAGCTAAATTTTGCCACCAGTGGGCTGTTTATGGTCGGTTTTGGCAACAAATGAGCGATTTTAGCTAAATTTTGCCACCAGTGGGCTATTTATGGTCGGTTTTGGCAACCGATGGTCAATTTTGGTTAAATTTTGCCACCAGTGGGCTATTTATGGTCGGTTTTGGCAACAAATGGGCGATTTTAGCTAAATTTTGCCACCAGTGGGCTATTTATGGTCGGTTTTGGCAACAAATGGGCGATTTTAGCTAAATTTTGCCACCAGTGGGCTATTTATGGTCGGTTTTGGCAACCGATGGTCAATTTTGGTTAAATTTTGCCACCAGTGGGCTATTTATGGTCGGTTTTGGCAACAAATGGGCGATTTTAGCTAAATTTTGCCACCAGTGGGCTATTTATGGTCGATTTTGGCAACAAATGGTCAATTTTGGTTAAATTTTGCCACCAGTGGGCTATTTATGGTCGGTTTTGGCAACAAATGAGCGATTTTAGCTAAATTTTGCCACCAGTGGGCTATTTATGGTCGATTTTGGCAACAAATGGTCAATTTTGGTTAAATTTTGCCACCAGTGGACTATTTATGGTCGGTTTTGGCAACAAATGGGCGATTTTAGCTAAATTTTGCCACCAGTGGACTATTTATGGTCGGTTTTGGCAACAAATGGGCGATTTTAGCTAAATTTTGCCACCAGTGGGCTATTTATGGTCAGTTTTAGCAACCAATACGCGATAGTAGCAAAATTTGTGACACTAATGTGTATTTGTGGCCGATTTTGTGTCAAATTGCCATTTGGCACCGACCGAAACCGGTTTTCCAAAAATAAATTTGGAAAAAAAACACTTTTTTGAAGATTGCGTGTGTGTGGCCTGTGCGTTTTTTATTTACGATTGAATGTGACCAACACAACCATGTGCGCCAAAGTTAAGTTAGTTTATTATTAAGGAGAAGGAGAAAAGCTGATAGAAAGAACAGAGAATGAATGGGAGAGAGAGAATGTAAATTTGGGAATAGTTATAAATTTAATTTTATAAATTTCATTGTGTTACTTACTTGAAAAAACTCCGCCGCTACACGAGTCGAACCTGGGACCCTCGTCTACTAACACCAGTCTCTTAACCAACTCGACCACATAACATTATTATTTACCACGGTGTGAATCTTAGTTTTCATACTCTTACCACACTTCAATGGTAAATAACTTAATGCTTATTAAACACATTTCGAGTCTCGAAGTTAATGTTTACTAAACTTTTCATTTGCACACATTCAGTTTATGTGTGTGTTTCATTGACTTTTATTTTGCTTTCTTCAATAATTTCGTGATTGTTATTTTTACTTACTTTTTTTGTTTAATATTTTCCAAAATAAAAGCAATACATATTATTTATTTATTATATGTATTAATTATTTGTGTATTATAATAATTTGTGTAATATTAATAAGAATTGTTAAAAGTTTTTTTTGTTTTGTATTGAAATTTTTTATGTATTTTATATCAATCTATATAAGAATCTAAAAAATTTTATTGTATATTATATACAATTAAAAAATTATTGAAAAAAAATTTTGGTATTAACAGGAATCGAACCTCCGACTTCCAGATTCTTTGTAATACACAAGCATCTTTCTGATATGATATATGAGTACTTTGTACGCATTTTTGGAGTATTCAATCTATTTTAGTGCTGGGAAATAATCCTGTGAAAAATGTTTTATTCCTTTGAAACCCATTTCGCACAAAGAAACAATATTATTTTGCCAGTTGAGATTTGGATCTTCTATTCCAGGTACTTATTTATTTCTGCAAAATACTAATTCAACAAATATTAAAATTTTATCATTATATTCCAAACGAACGATAAAGCTTGATATTCTGTTTTTGTTGTGTTTACAAATAATGCATAAACAAAGTTTTCACAGATTTTTAAAGTTGCGAACGTTCGGCAGCAAAAGTTGAGGTGGATAATTTCATACACAATGTGAAAATTCAGTGCAAATTTTCTTTCCAGCACTAAGGAATTGCGCTTTAGGTTATCATTTTATTGTTTTCTGCTTTGAGTAACTCTCAACTGCATTTAATGTTTCAAAAATATTTATTGTTATTAAAATTAATAATATTTTCTATACATAGACTTTATTTAGTTTATTGATTTAATAAATTATGGAAGATAACTTATGGCATACATTTTTAAAATTGGTATTCATTTTTCTTTTAAGTACAATGCTAACTTAAATTGTATTTCTTTAAATACGTATTTATATGCATAACAATTTGTTACTTTTAGGTCTATTCTTACAAGTTACCAATAGTTAAGAGTTATGATTTTTTTGGCCACATATACACTTTAAACTAAAAAAAAAGAACAAGTATGTTTATCATGACAATCTAGTTCATAATTTATAAATCATTTTTAATTTTAAAATCTTGTCCAACTTCGCTCTGAAAAATCTGAACTGTAACTATTGGTAATTTATAATAATAGATTTTATTTTGATAAAAATAACGCGAAAACATGTAGGCACTAAAATAAAACTGGGATAATAAGTATGTAGGTACATTTTGCAATCTTTTTTTTTGTTTTTGTGTGTAAAAATTTTATATTTGATTTAGATATAATAGTATTAAATTACGCATGGATTTTAAATTTATCTAGTTACTTGATGCAATTAGATTTAGACTGAATTCACTCACTTATTCCGAATAAATTTTTTGCCGGTACAAAATTTATTTTTCATATGTACTTTGAAATGTTTTTCCTAGAACAAAAATTTTTTTGTTTTCGAAAGGAGTGGGGAATTAAAGCTCGAACTTTAATAAATAATTTTTAAGAATTTAAGAACTAAAAATAAACATTTTTTATGTTAAAATTAAAAATGATAATTAAATTTAGTCACTTTTAAGACAAGTAGTACTCAAGTTAATGCCACAAAAAAAAATTGGCCCATAATCATAGTCACACTAAAGTCGGTACCTTTTTAAAAATGGTTTTAAATTCATGAAATTTTTATAAACAAAAGTCCTCTCTTAATAAAAGTCTACTTTTTTGTGACTATGACTATGAAACGTTTTCTTTCTTTCAGTGAGAGAAAATAGGTCCGCAATTTATTAATTGGCCTATTAAATTTAAAATTTACAAATTAATTAAAATAATAAACTGATATTAAATGAAAAGTGTATTTAAGAAAATCATAGTTAAATTAAAGTCGGTATCATATTCATTTACAAGGTAACTGCGACAATACAAAAACAAATTATTTTTCCTTTGAGATGTCAAAATTATATGAGTATACCTGTAGAATTATGTGCCTGTAGTAGTGAAAATTAAAACTAACATACCCAACAAGCAAATCACTTGATAAAAAAAGTAAAAAAAAAATATTTTCATTTGCTCTAAGCAAAATTTTAAATAAATTTTATTTGTTACAGGCATACCATATGTATTGTAGTTTTATTGCTATATGGTTTGTTGGGTAAAGAATAAAAAAATAAAAAAACACATTTGAAATTTGACAGTTCCCAGTACAACAAACGGAAAAAAATATCCAGTTGTAGCATTGCTTTTACCTTGTAAATAAATATGCCTTGGTAATATCGTTTCAAAACTGATTTTTAAAAAAATTCCCATGAAGAAAGAAGTCTACTATTTTGTGACTATGGTCATGCACCAATTGTATTTTTTTCCTAAAAGTAAAGTGTTATTTGAGCCGCTTTCATTGAAAATGGTGCAAGTGTATTTTAAGATTTTGCACTTGAATACTATTTTGAATTAGATTAATGTTTGTAATGATACAAAAGTTATGGAAATTTCATAAAATTTTTTGGAAAAATGTTTATGAATGAAAAGTTCATAATAGGAGTAAATTGTATTAATTTTTCTCATTAATTAAATTTTTTGTTAAAATGAAGTTATACCGCTTTCATAGAAAACCACTCCTTTATAAAATAATGTATTTTAAAGAAAATGATTTATATAAAAATATATATTTTTCATAAAGAAAATCTTCTATTAAAAATACATTTTTTTAAAGCCAACAGAATTACTATTATGTATGTATGCATGTACTGAAGAACATTAATTTTTTTTAACAAAGCATTTAGCTTTTAAGAAAAAAAAATGTAAATAGCAATATTACAATGGATTTGTTTTTCTGTGGCAATTTCTGTAAACCTTTTTTTTTTTGGTGTATTTTCTTTAAGACTGTACTAAATGTAAAATTTACACAAAGTATAGACTAACTAGGATAACTTTGGTTTATAACACAAAGCAAAACTTGCTTTCACTTTTTCTATTTTTACTCTTCTGTACAGTTTTCATTAAGTACGAGTATTAAAAAACAAATTTTACATAATTTACATTAATGGCGGCTTAAAAACAAACAATTACATTTTTGTTACTTTAAGGAAGTCTATAGGTCTATGTATATGCTACTGCTTGTTATTAATGCGAGAGAAAAGCTTAACAATTCTTAAATTGGGCTTAATAAATACATAGCTTAGCATTAATCGCAAAAGTTTTACCCTCATTAATGCCAATTTTAATTAATTCCTTGTCTATTTCTTTTTGTCTGTTTTTTATACTCGCAGTAAATATGTATGTATGTATGTATGTACTCGTATATACAACATTTGTCTATTCAATTAAAATTTACAATAATTTGTAGAAACTATTAGTATTAGGGATAAAAGAATTAATTTAATTTCAATAGCAAACATATTAGAACCATCATGATGGGTTATGTTTTCTGGAGGTGTGCCAAATTCAATGGCGATATATTGGCGTACGTCAGTGGGTAAAACAGCACATGAAAAATTACCTGGTGTATTTTTATTATAGTTGATTATGGTCAAACGATATTTATTATCCACTGCATATTTGCCAACTGAAAGGGTTATATTACCATTTGTTATAGGATGTTCCCCATTGTACCATAAAATTTGATGTCTGGAATCTGCAAAATAGGAAAAGAGAAAGAAAAACACTTAATTGTTTTCTTGGTATTTAAAATAAAACTTTTCACTTTCATACCATTAAAATTTTTAGGTAAACATTCCAAAGTGAGATTTTCATTTTCTTTTGTGGCATAAACAGTTATTAAATTATTTTCAAAATATGGTTTAACTGTAGATCTAGGTGCTGAAATTTCACCATTTGGCACATCAGCCTCATCACTGTAATCATAATTTTCTATCACTTGTTTGCTGTCTGCCGATCCTTTCTGATTGCTAACGGCATCAATTCCTATAATGAAAATAAAGTTAAATGAATTTAGTATTAGTGTTTTCTTTGAAACATTTATTAATTTTAATATTAAAACAAATTTAAGGTGCTATTTCCTTTTGCTTCTTTTTTTGATGTGATTAAAAGAGAATGATTTTAATTATTTTTTTCAAGGGATGAACAAGTTTTGATAAAATCTAAGTTAAAGCCTAGAAATATCATCATATAAAAATTAAAAAAAAGTTGCTTTGACTGGGAGTCGAACCTGGACCTCTTCGCTGTTGTCTGTAGTTTTCATAGATTTTTTTAAATTTTAAAATTAAAATAAAAATATTTTATTCGAAATTGAAAAATTCAGCGTCTCACCCGTACTCTGCGTTCCATTTTCAGATTTATTATTATTATTGGTGGAATTAAAAAAAAAAAAGTTGTTTCTTTCCTTAAAAAGAAGAAAAAATGTGTTATAATTCAAAATTTTTTTTAAACCGTATGGAATACAGAACAGGTACAATTAAAACACATCATCTTGCGAAGAAATATTTAGAATTAGAAGCGGAAAATAGTCTTACTGACACTACTCTAATATTACAAATCTTCCCTAAGTCTAGTAATTTATTACGAATTAAAAAAAAAATTCTTGGGTGATTTGTTCGCCATGTCAGACGGTTGCAGATAGTGATGCCCTTCGGCTCCAAATTAGACCAAATTTGAAGGATTTTTAACATTCCCCACTTTGCCTATGAATATTACCAACATCAAAAAGGAATTTAATCTGTAGGTTCTAAACTTTTTGGAAGTGTTTTAACATTTTCGGATAATTTCGTATTTTTATTTCATGATGCAAAACGGAGTACTGGGGTATATAGAAATTAAAAAAAAAAATTAAAATAGTCCACAGTAGCTTCCGAGTATTTGGGCAATAGATTACAAATCTAGATGACCTACATACCCTTTAAAATGATATGTGTCCCATCTCGTAATCTTTGTGAAAAGTTAACTTATTTATTCATATTTGTACCGATTCACTTATATTTCTCCTAAACAAATTTATAAATATGTCATAAATACTAAAAAGATATTTACAAATACTAAAAAACGTAACGGGTTACGTTAAAACATATTTAACTCGGCAGATTTATCTTCACTCACTTAAATTATATTAACGACAGTATGGTACTGCGCTGATGAAGTATCAAGTTAAATGCTAGTTTATTATAAAAATTAATTATTAACAGGAGTTTTATTAAACTGAAAAAGTATTTTATCGCTGTTTCCACAGCAAACAAACGTTAAATAAAAAAAATATGATCACGTTTTTTAAGAATTCATGCTCAAGAGAGAAAACGCTATTTTAGTATTTTGAGATATTTGCAAAAATTGCAACAAGAAATAGAATAATGTTTATCTTTCTGTTGCACATTCTCAAAACTATGAAAAATATGAATTTTGTAGTTGCACATGTTGTTTACATTACGAATAAATTAAAAAAAAATTGTGCAAAACAAAATTAAAAAAGTGTCAATTTACTTTGATGCTGCTGCTCCATTTGCTGGCACAAGAATTGCAAAAAATTTACTCGTATGGATAAAGAAAGAATTATATGTATGATGGGAGTATGCAGTTACCAATTCTTTCTAAGTACCACAAATGCACATATCGCCACGTAAAATCTGAAGGTATGAAATGTAATAACAAAATAAATTTATGTGCTGTTTTTATAATACAAGTAACCAACTCATCTTTTCATATAAATTGTTTACTTAGTACAATAAATAGTAACGAAAGCTACTCTTATCTTTATAAATTATTGGAAGTTTTGCTGTAATACGAAACCTTGTGCACTTGAGTAATAGAATTATGTAATTAAAAAAGAGGGCAGAAAAACACCTTTCTTGCCAGCTCAAGTCAGAATTGCAAAAGTGTTTCAAGTGAGTGATAGCACACGTTTGTTTCCAACAAAAACTTTAAGAAAAGGTCAGTGTTATGTAATTAAAAAAAAGTGTTAAAAAAACAAAAATAAATTACGGCTTTTTGTAATTTTAGGTGGCGATATACATATGTATACATTACATGCACATAGAAATGTATGAAAGTATGTACAACTGAATGTGCTTACTAACGCATTACTAAACTAAGCCAAAATCATATACATAAAAATTATTATTATTTTGTATATTTTAGCACACAAAACACCAGCGATGATGTCAGAGTTAAAATTTTATTATTATTATTATTAATGTTGTTGTAGTTGTAGTAATTCTTGTTATACGAGACACTAACTAATAAATGTTCATCAATAGTATTTTATA
Organism: Thelaira solivaga; assembly: GCA_947397855.1. NCBI lineage: Eukaryota > Metazoa > Arthropoda > Insecta > Diptera > Tachinidae > Thelaira > Thelaira solivaga. Next base: position 66,926,988 of record OX377614.1, read on the forward strand.
AGGGCAGGCGCAGACATTCATACAAAATTTATGTATGTACACCAAATAATATAACAATATTGTTTAATTGTTATTAATTAAAAATATCGTATGTATTTTCGATTTTGTTTGTAATATTGTTTTTATTGTTGTTTTAAATTAAAAAAAAGGAAAGAAAATAAAAAAAAAATCACATTTATTATTAATGCGTGTACGAGTAGTGAATGAGTACTTTTCTGCTGTTGATTTCTGCTTTCAGAAGAATTTTCAAATGTGTACAGAGAAACTCATTTGGTCACGTTCTTTATACACTCGTTATTTTTTTATTACAATATTTAACAACTTTAATTGCATTTAAACATTCCAATAATATTATAGGAGTGTCGTCTTTTTGTACATATTTAATGTTAAAAATTAATGAAAAAAAGCTAAAATAGAAGTGAAATCTAATAGTATTTGGCATTAATTTATTTACAGTACTAATTCGAATAACATGGTAATTTTAATTTTAAAGTTATTCGTATTTTATTATATACATACTAGGGCTTTTTTTTTAGAACTTAAGAATGGATTTTAATGAAATATAATTCAAATTAAAAAAAAAATTTTAAAAACAAAATGCCTTTTTAAAGAAATTTAAAGTCTTTACAAATCTTCTTTATTTACAAATCTTAAGTAATATTTACATAGTTATGAGATTTTACTAAAAAGTATTACAACAGGGTTTTTCCTAATGAAAACAAAATCTTGATAAAAGTTAGTTTTGATTGTAAATAATCGGAAAGACTTGTAAAAATAATCAGGAATACACACGCAGTTCTTGACAGATCTAATCATTTAGTCTGATTGCGAGTGATGGCCTTTAGTGGTCGACAGAAAAATAAACTCAAATATTAATATTCCGGGGTGAACTGTTTCCTGAAGAAAATTTTATTAAAAAAAATCTATAACACATAAGGCAGATTTTATTCGTTATAGAAGAGGGAAAAATAAAAAAATTCTGGGGAGTGAGAAGGGATTACTTGGATTTATGACTATGGCGAATCAAGTCAAAATATAAATTTTAACAAGATGTACATTAATCGAGGGATTACTGCACTTAAAAGTAAGCAAACATTTACGGCCAAATCAGAATAGAAAAACATATACATAGATATATCCATGTGTTTATCCCCTTATCCAAAAAAAAAAAAAAATACTCCATTTACATTTTTTTTATAAATTTTACTTTCTGTAAATTGTTTTTGGAGAAGACCATTGGTAAACAAATTTTTTTTAAATATGTATGTCTGTTAAAATTTTAATTTTTTAATATATTATACACGCGTACATAAATAAATCATATGTGCATTTTTATATACACATATAGAGTTTTATATTTATTTGTGTTTTTCTATATCTAAAATATCGATTTTTCTTGCAATAATTTTATTTTAAAGTTATTTTAAATCAAAAATGTTTTTTTAAGCAAATGGACAGCAGACAAGCGAATTTTTCCTTTTGGAAAACTCTTGCACACACTCAGATATACTCGTACACTTCCCCAAAATAAATGATTTAATGCGGTATCACACAAACACACACACGCTCGCACTTGCACTTACACAATCTTCTTTATAAATTTTCTTATATACATTTGAAACACCCCTTTTTAGCTTTTCTTCTTTAATTTTGCTTTAAAAATTTATATATAAAATTTTTTTACTTTTCATTAAAAAAATATATATATATATATATATAAAGAGAAAACCAAATATATAAAAAGTATATTTTTTTTTGGTTATTACAAAATAGTATGGTGATTCAGTGTTTTGTAAAAATATTGCAAAATTACCTAGATATTCAATAAAATTGTGTTAAACTAAGCCCACTTCACTATTTTTTTTTTCTGATAAGCCATACGAGCCTCGACCGGAAGGATCTTTTTTACATTCAAACAGCCAGGATATAAGCAGCCCCATATTTCGAGGTTAGTACACTCGCCACTAATCATATCACTGTGTGTGTTGCAAATGTAAAATTAAAAGGATCAAGCTCCAGTCGTTGAAAGGGTATGGAGGGAGGTGGGAGGAAATAGTGCTTTATTACTGAAAAGAAGAAACTTCTTTTAATTGACTAAAATCAGCAGATATTTTTCTTCGTTTTGGTAGGGGGAAATAATCCTTGAACTGAATCTACTTTATTACAAAGTAAAATTAAGTAGTTTTGAAACTATATTACAATGAACTTTTGGGTAGAGAAATAGAGAGAAAATAAATTTCTTTTAATTGAAATTTATTTGAACTTTCCATCCAGGGAGTGGAACAAGATTGAACTTTGAGTAAGAAAACTGGCAGAAAATATCGTTTTTTATTTAAAAAAAAAAAGTCTAATAATTATCGCTTTGATAGGAGAAACTTCTCTATTCTGCCTTGTTCTGTATTCAGGCGTGGCTGAATGTTTGTTGCAAAATTAAATTTAATCAGGCAAAACTTTGAGTAGGGTTTTTTTAATGAAAAAAAAATTAATATTCATACGAAAATTTTTAATAATTTTTCAATACAGAATGTTTTTCCTTTTTTCAAATGTGCTTGTAGGCATTTAAAAATCTTTCTTAAGCTTCAAAAACAATTTTATATTCATTGTTAATTTTATTTTAAATAAAAAGTTTTTTTTTTCTTTTTTTAATCATGCGGCTGGTGGGTGGTCCCTACCTGTTATTTCAAATAAGCCCACAACAACCATTAATGTTAACGGTAAAATTCCCTTAAAAATTTTATTTTTCAAATGCATTTTTTTAATTTATTTAATATTTTTTTTTTCAATTAAAATTTTTAATTTCTACAATTTTTTTTAAATAAAATTCCTTCACTAAAATTTCTTGTTTCTATTTTTTTTTTTTGCACAATATTGTTAATTATTTGGAAAACTATTTTTTTTTTTAATTTAATTTTATTTTATTTTAGCATTTGTAAATTAATTTGAGATTTTTAATAAGCTCATGCAAAAAACAACCGCGCTGGACTTGACATAAATAGAAACTGATGTGTGGCAATACAATTTACTTGGCATAGAGGCCCCAAAACAAACAAATAACACGACGACTCATGTACAGAATGGAACAAAGAAGAAGAAAAGAAGACAGTGACAACAACAGAAAAAAAAAAAAACAACAGAAGCAGTGGCGGCGGGTCGCCTGTAGATTTGGGTTTAATGGCGAGTCTTTTATTCTTTTTTGTTGTTATTTTTATTGGTTTGCCCAATAAATGCTAAATAATATAACTCTCTTTTTTATACTTTTTTTTTGCTGTATTGATAAAATTAATTTTTTTAGCCACCCTGTTAGCTGTTGCAAGTAGCAACAAAACAAAACTGTTACTCAATTTTGAAAATATTGTTGTTAAGTAGTTGGAAAACTTCAAGTATGTGGTTCAGCACCATCCCTAACCCCTTGTATTCACACATGTGCAGGAAAGAACAGTGTTTCTTTAACTAAACCATAAATAAATAAAGGAAGAAGGAATAATTTGCAAGAACTTTTTTTTTTGCAAATCTACGTGTTAAGGAAGCATCTCAAAATTATTTAGCGAAATTGAACTATGCAACTTCTATGTTGCGTGTTTCTAATAAAATTATTATTTCCATCCCCGTATTATGAAGAAATCAAAGATGAATTCAAAAACTGTATTTTTTTTACCAAAGGATCCAGTCCTTCCGACTTCACTAGTGCCCTAGTACGCAAGGAAAAGAAATGCTGAAGACCCAAAGTGGGCTTGCGGCATTATTTCGCCTGTCGAGCTCCTCACAGGCCAGCTACCACATTGCTGATGTACAGCAGTACAAGTAATATCAGCGGCGACAAGACGCAGGATGAGCCCCCGAAAACCTAGGTATAATGAATCCGACAACAATCAGGAGATTCGTAAGAAGTCTCAGATTTTATATGGCAACTGGCATCTTAAATGTCGCGGTGCGATTATGATTCATTAGTTCGAAACGCCTTTTGTTTTGCTGGGTTCTATAGCAGAAACACATTTCAATTATTCGCTGTTCTGAGCAAATGAGGTGGCCAATAGACAAAACAAATAAACAAATTTAAAGATTAAAATTTTCTTCAAAACAACTTTAGGCAAGAAGAATAATAACATTTCTTGTTTAGTAACCTAGTTATGTTGCTAGTTACGGTACATATACGAACTGTTGGTCGACTAAAACTTTACAAAATATCGGATGTCCTTGAGAAGATATTTCGAAGAAAATTATATTTCAAAAATTATATGAAAAGATTGAATAAATTTGGGAGACCCTGGCTTAAAAGCTCAGTTGTGTGCATTAGTAAACACACATTTTTATAAAAAATTCATAAATAAATATTTTTGCCTTAACGCATCTATGAAAATGGAAACTATGATGATGAGTCATTAGAGGGAAGGATATTTAGTAATTTTCTCTGTTCATTAAATAGTATAAGTAAAAAAAAAAGACTGTTTTTATATTTTACACAACTTGTTTGGTTTTTATATGAATGAGTTTAAAATTTATGTGGGAGTGTAGGAGTGGCTGAGGTTGTACAGATTTAGGTTGGGCTCTTTAAGAAGGAATACATGTTACGTGTAGTTGTTGCTGTTTGTATGTGTAATGTATTTGTGGCTTGTGGATAAAATTTTCAAGACAAATATTTATAAGATGTCATATTCCTAAATTTATGTATTTAGAGTACATGCTTGTACATACACGTGTAGATATACATACACATGTATAAACATATATACACACACATGTTTACTAATATGAAACACATATGTATACATTGCTATATACATATGTATGTATTTCCCTACTGTTGCGTTTTTATTTAACCATTTTCGTTGTATGACGAAATTAGGTCAAGGACGGATAAAAGATGTACAAAAAAAGGAAAGGAAAGAAAACAAAAGTAAATTTTGCTTTAAAGGATTTTGTGGGTTTGCATGTGGACATGTATATGTATGCATTTATGTGTAAGTATGAATATGTATATAGAAAGATGTTAATTATTTCCTTAACGAGTACGTTGTTCAAGAAACAACGAAATAATATTGATCGCAGCGAGTAGTATTGTAATAAAGAAGAGATTTCCTTTCCTACAATACTGAAATAAATTTTAAGCAAGTGTGTACGAGTATATCAGTAAAAAATGTTTATAAAATGAATGATATTGTATACGTATAGGGCATAGGACAATGCACAAGCATACTTGAGAGGGCTTATAGCACTTTTTATTATAAAAAATTACATATATTTGTAGTGATGTGTGGCTTTCAGGTATGCTTGTGCAGTGCTCTAGTATTCATATATATACATGTGTATGTGTGTATGTGTCTAACTATGAATAAACACTTGCTTAGTATTACCGATACATATAAGTATATATATTTTTTTTGTTTAAATAATAAAAAAAAAAACAATTATTTTATTTACTGATTTTAAATCTAAACACGAAAATGAGATGCGTAAATGTAATTAAAAAAAAAAACCAAAAAATAAATGAAAAGATAAAAATTTGTTTAAAAATTTCATATTTAGTTATACACATACTAGCTCGCACATACATACGAGGGCGGATTGATATTGAAGCTACCCAGCGCTAGATGGCAGCACAAACATAAAAAGCTTTTTTTTTTAGAAATTGCGATCTGTCAAACGTCAGCTGTTAAAATTTCACCCAAATTCATCGATTAGTTTATTTGTTGTAGTCGTTTGAAGTAAGCATCTTTTGTGTTTCTTGAAAAATGGAAAAAAGTGAATTTCGTGCAGTGATTAAACATTATTATTTGAAAGGGAAAACGGCGAGAGACAAAAGAAAAGCTCGATAAACATTACGGTGTCTGCTCCATCAGATTACAGGTAAAATATTGGATTGCTGAATGCCTAACAAGCACTGCAACAATACCATCAACAGGAAGGCCAAAAGAAGTGGTTACTGAAGAAAATATCAAGAAAATCCTCGATATCGTTATGAATGATCGCCGAGTCAAGGTACGTGAGATTGTTTAAATGGTAAACATATCATATGAACGTGTGTTCAACATTTTGCATGAACATTTGCATATGAAAAAGCTATCGGCAAGATGGGTGCCGCGTTTGCTCTTTCTTCAAGACAACGCACCGGTTCACACAGCATTAGATACGATAGTCCAGATTTAGCTCCTAGTGACTTTTTCCTGTTTCCAAAGTTGAAAAAATGGCTCGCAGGAAAAAGATTCATCTTAAACGAAGAAGTGATTACCGAAACTAACGCGTATTTGGAGCGATGCCCAAAATCGTATTATTCAGATGGTATAAAAAAGTTGGAATATCGTCTTACTAAGTGTATTGAGCTAAAAGGACTATGTTGAGAAATAAATGGTTTTTGAAAAAAAAAATGTTTTTTTCCTACTTAGGTAGCTTCAATATCAATCCGCCCTCGTACATAGTGTTCACTTATTATTATTTATTTTTCATTAAGTTAAATTTTAACAAACAAACTCGCCTATAAATGCACACAGTGTAAGCAAAAAAATATTGTGAGTAGATTTAATTTAATTTAAGTTGATCAATAAAATTTTTGAGCACGGTTTTGGAAAACATCATGGAAAAGTTTTCTTTTTTCAAATTTGATTTGGGTTTCTAAAATATACGATTTTTATGAGTAACATAAAATAAAATATCTTGGACTCTGATTGCTGTGAGATCTGCGAATGTACTGAAGATGTTTCGCATATTATTTTCAACTGTAATAAATATGGATCACAAAGATCTTCCAGTATAATATCTAAATACGACAGTTTAGAAGCTTTCATCAATTGTGAGGGCATTAAAAAATTATATATTATATCAGATTTCATTGCTGATATTGATAAAAATCTTCAACTTTTTCAATTAATTGCTGATATTTTTCTTCAATCAACTTATCTTTATACTTCTTCAGTCAACTTTTTACCATTTATATCATTCAATTTTTTACTTCAATCAACATTTATTCGATCCATTCTTCAATCAACAATTATATTATTCAATTTTCTTACTTCAGTCAACATTTATTAGATTCATTCTTCAATCAACATAAGGAAATTTTATTTTCATCATTCAATTTTTTTTATGATCCAGAAACTATTTGATCACTCATAATTACTTTATTGATTTAATTTTAATTATTATTTGTAATGGCGTTATGGATATTCCGAGCCAAATAATTCCTTAAAGGGGTCCCCTTTCAGTTTTTGTTTAAGGGGTAATTTAAAGATAAAGATAAAGATATGAGTAACAAAATTTTTGTTTTATTTTATAAAAAAAAGGCAAATTTCTTATCGAGGTTTCACTGTACATGTGTATAATGTATGTTTCTTGCTTAAAAGTAATAAACAATTATCTTTTTTTTGCGTTTCAATTAAAATTTCTGCCAGCAAAAATAAATTATTGACATGTTTAACCATTTTTAATATTTACTCGTATTTACTTATTCATCTAACCGTTTTTAATTAATTTTGGACCAACCACACGTATCTAATGTATGTATGCGTGATATGCATAATGTATTTTAAAACAAAATTTTTATGAATAAAACACCCCTCCCCAATTCTGTCCATCCAAAAAATTAATGGAATATATGTATTTTTCAAGTATACTTTTAGGTAAAAAAGTAAACTAATGATAAATGGAAAAGAATGATATTAAAAATACAAAATAAATAGTTTACTGCTCTCTTTGCATTTATACGTCGAGTACGTATATTGAAATTATAAGTTTAATTAATAAGGAAGTGATATAATCCTATTTCCAAGATTACATCCCTGCATTTATTAATGAATCTGTACATATAAAAAAAATAATGTTACTGGCTGACTTATCATCATCGCCCAGCCCAAACTGCTAAAGCTACAAGCTTGAAATTCGGTGAGCAGGTTCCTGTCCCAATGTGTAGGACGAATAAGAAGAATTTTTAGAAATTCGAATATTAAGTAGGTAAAAATTTATAAAATCGAAATTCTTATAGCTCCAGAACTACTACAGATAGAGCCAATGTTAAAATTACAAAATATTCTACTAAAAAAATAAGCGAATGGGTATTTGACTTTTTCGATATTTGTACATTTGCGGGATAAAAAGGGTAAAAACTAATGTTAGTATGTTTTTTTAACCCCATTTATCTTTCAAAGTAACAATCACAGTAATAAAAACTAAATTGTATTCTTCTCTTCTTAAAAAGGTCTAAAATGTATATTGGCACTTTTTTAAAATTCGAGCAAATAAGTAGTAAAATATTTATTTCGGGATGGGACACACATCACTTTAAAGGGGAGATCGTCTACATTTGTAATCCACCACATAAATACTCAGAAGTTACTTTGGATAATTTAAAAAATTTTTTTTTTTTTTTTTGGAAATTTCCATATACCCCAGTGCTGTTGCTCTACTTGATTTTAGCAACTTGCCGACGAACCATTAAAGATTGTGAGATGAGACATATATCATTTTAAAGAGGAGACTGCCTAGATGTGTAATTTTTCGTTTTTAAGTCCATTTAACTATTTTGTATTGAAAATTAAATATTTCGCTCCAATAATAAATTTTTACAATTCGATCTCAAGCTTAATAAGCTAACCGTTCCAATTATACGAGTATAAGACTCAGCACATCCGAATTTAACTTGTTTATTTGTTAGTTTGTTTAAGCTATGGTCAATTTAATTCATTTTACGTTTCTAAATTTAAATTCTATTAAATTTATATTTTATTTTTAATTAAATATTTAATAAAATAATTTATTAATTAATTACTTACATGAATTTAAATAAATTCCAACAGATGGATGGATGTTAAACAATTGAATACTTTGAAGTGCAGAAGCACCAGGAACTGTTGCTGCTACATAGTAACTGTTGCTTGGGTGATTTTGTTAGTTTTACGAGGTAATTTAAATCTAAAAATGAAAAATAATTTTTTTATTTTAATTTTATAATTAAACAATATTTTTGTTTTATAATAAATCTAAGAACTTAAAATAAAAAAAATAATCTAATGAAATTAAAAGCGTAAAAAAACCACACATACGCTCATATTCATAAATGTTTGTGTACACAACTCAAATGACTTTTTTAACACAAAATTAAAACTTATTATATGCAAAATATGTAAGTATATATGTATTTATTAAACAAATATAAATATTATCTTCAAAGCGTATAAAAAGAGCTTCTTCAGTTCATTAAGCTGTGTAAACAAAAACAATGTTTGTTTGCTCTTTTTGTTTTTATCTGTAGCTTTTAAGGAAAGTGTTATAAAATGTTTAGATTCATGTTGGCAGTTATTTAATAATAAATTAGTAATATTGAAAATAATTAATGTGTTTTCAACGAATAATTATTTTTAATTAATAATAAAAATAAACTTAAAAATATGTATATAATTACATTTGTATGTGAGTGCATCTAGTACATCAGACTCTATAGCGAATAGATTAGATTAGACTGAACTGGTAGCCTAAAAAAGTAGTCAGTCTACTTGCGACACCTGCGCAGGGGAAGGGAATAAAAAAGGTCATACAGTTAGAGTAAAACAAGAGAAGTGAAGCGTCCGTCATACAACCAATAACTGCTCCCTACGAAGCTATACAGTCTAACGAGTAACACTCTAGGCAGTGCAGAGTGGCTGTGCAAATAACGCTAGTTATTAGCCAATTTACGATTTGAATATCCAAAAAAAACTGATTTGAGTTGCTGCAAATAAACAATAATGGCATAGGTTATATTGGCCGCGAGTGCAGCGTTTCCAATGTAAGTAACATGAACTGCGGTGTTCATGCTAGTGTCCATATCATGCAATTCAGGGCAAAAGAAATTGTTAGCAATTTGCCTGTAGCTTTCACCGTTGATGGTGCCGGCCTTGGTCAACATCATGCGTTTCGCTGGGGTACGGGTTTGGTTAATAGTTTACTAGAAAAGGGGATTTACATTTTTCTATTCTTTTCAGTATAACAATTATGTCAAGTGCAAAATGGCGAAGTGTACCGAAAGTTGTAGAGAAAGAGCGCCCATTTTAATAAAACAATGTTATCATTTACACATGTAGTTGACCGATATATTTATTCACGGTGATGGGAAAACAGATTGAATAAATGAAAGCAGGTGGGTGTGCCAACTAGAGTACTAACCTATCAATCTGGGGGTCGTAGGTACGCTTCTTGCCTAGCGTTTTCTGCATACTAAGAAGCTTCATAAATTTCTGTTGTTTAAATAAAAAATATATGGTTCTATCAATTGTCCAAGTTTGGAAGTTCTTATTGAAAAACTCATTATTAAATAAATTTGGTAAAAAATAAAATAAAAAAAACTAAAATAGTTAAGCATTCTCACCAAATCTGAAATGGAGAGAAAAAACTAGTGACAAAAAATTTGTTGTTGGGTCTGATCTTTGAGATTTTTTTGAGAGCCACAAAAAAATAAAAGTTCGTCGAAAAAATCGCCAAACCTAGGATCAATCTACGGCATTTGATATCTAATTGTATTGAAATTCCGATCGTTATCGACTGACGTAATTTCTTCTTTGATTTTTGTCATTGTTGCGCTGTGTAGTTATACTAAACTTAACCGCCGTTTCAAATAATTGAAAACTTCTGTGTATGCGAGTATGTTACCTCTACATTTGTACTTAAACATTAAGTGAGTGATCTTTTTATCTTGTTGTCGTTTAGTATAGAATTAAATACAATATAGTAGAAGGTGGAAAAGAATGCTTGAAATTATATTATTGACGCAAAAAAATTTTAGTCGAATTTTGATATTGCGAGAAACTACAAGTATTTTTTCGTTTGTTATGGAGGTGCACTCTGCACAAGTGAGTAAATGTGAAAAAAAATTGAGATTGTAGTAAAACGCTTTATAATGGTGGATTTAAATGTTGTTGTAACAAATTAAGTAAAATAAATAAAGAAATATACAGAGAGCAGCACGGGTTGCATGTGCTCAAATAGTTTTTAAAATATTAAATGTTTTTTTTTAGTTTAAATATTTTTAGAGAACAACAAAATGACGATAATTGCGGAACAATTGTAAATTAGTGAAAATGCAAATGCAAAAAATTATTTAAAAAACAAAACAACACAAAAATATAAAAATATGCAAGATTTTCTATAATAAACAATCATATAATACTATGTAGTTAAAAGGCAAAGAAAATTTAATATCATTTAAAGAAATAATTTCAATGTAAGATAAAGTAAAACAAAAAATTTAATTTTTAAATTAAAAAACAATTTAAAAGTGTTCAAGTTTTATCTAAATTAGCAGAAAGAAAAAAATATTTTTGATAACACGCTCTTACGCAAAGTTATATTTATCATTTATGTAATAATTAAAAATCGCTATAAAAAAAAATTATAAAATTAAAGTGAAGTGAAGTAAAGAAAATAAAACTATAATGAATAAAAAATAGTAATCGCGCTTCTAATATTTGTTTAATATGTTTGTACCTGTATTAATGTTTATGTATGTACACGTGTGTATTTAACTGTTTTAGCCAAAAATTATAAAAAAAAATACATATATAAAAAAATGAGCACAACGAATAAAAATTCGTTTATAGTGTTTTGCCTTGTTTTAGGTTTAATTAGCAAAGGTAAGTGTTAAAATTAGAACTTGAGTCATAATTAAAAAAAAATAATTATGCCACACAAAAATTGTTGCAATATTTGCAATTATTTGCCTGTCTATCTTTTTATTTGTTTGTTTGCTTGTCATACAAACTGAAAATACATTTTGAAACGTATGGTAAGAGCACTTTAAAATACTTGGTATTTTCATATATCAACAAGACACATGTGCAGTTTTATTGTCATATAAAAAATTTAATTTATTAATCCTATTGAATGCACATTTATTTGCAATATGTAAATGTCAAATTGTTTTTTGTTAAAGCAACAGATTGTAATGGGCCAGTTTGTCAGTCATTTGTACTTGTTAGTGAATGTAATTGGTATTTGAAAAACTTTTTTTTCATTTTAATCTCTTATCTGGCATATTTTTAATATTTTGTTAGTACAATTGTGTTGTAAAAAATGTAAAACGCAAAATTTTTGTACGTTTTTTTAAACTGTAGCCTTTGTTGCTACGTTTCCCGTTTCAATTAGTAACCCGCACTAAAAATCAATTTAAAAAATTTCAAGGTACAAAAGGTATTAAGGAGGAAAAATTCGATTGGTACTTTTTTAGTGTAAGTTTTTTGTGTTATTTCTAAGCTTAGAATTGTGACACCGAACGTGATAGGATTTCACAAAAAGGACACTGTTTAATGATGCTTTTCGAATTTTTAAATATAAATGAACTTGGAACGATAAAATTGAGATCAAAAATAGAGGCTTCTGCCAAAGAAGTAGCGAGTTAAATGTCATAAGTAGTAGCACATAAAATACATAAAAAATTTCTCTATAGGAATGAACATTTGTATTCGTTACATCACTAATTTACATTAAAGTCAAGTGTTATTTTCTTTTACCTTTATCTTTACACTCGTATTTACATATGCAAATTTTGTTCTCTTTCTCAAAATGTTTACGCTCATTAATCCATTAACCCACACTCATGCTCCCATTAATATTATTATTATTTTTTTTTGTACTTGTACATCCACGTATCTATAAACATTTAATAAACGAAAATGAAAATGAAAAAAACTTTATTTAGCCGGTATTTACAAAAAAAAAAAAATACTTGTATATGAAACGGTTTTCTTAAAAAACTACAAAAAATATGCCCTTGCTTATCTTATCAAAAAGTTTTTTATCTATTGTTTGTGAATATGGATATTTATTTACCCAGCAATATGTATTTATATACACACATACTAGTTTTTTTACACTTGCAAGTATACTCGCGTATACTCAGGGTTAAAAAGTATCAGGCATTATTTATACTGGCCTTCTTAAACTTAATTTATTAAATAGTGCAAGTGAATTTAACGTAAAACAAGTATAACACATCTTTAGTAACAATTTCGTATGGAAAACAAGCAAACAAACAGATATTAATTTCATTTGCTCCCAATTTATAGGAAAATGTCACGACATTCAACTGTAGAAAAAACACATATTCAACAATTATCAAGTGATAACTACTAACGATAAAAAAATGTCACTGAAAATTGAAAATAAATAAATTACAAGTTAATTGTATTCTTTGAGAAATATTTGAATTTTTATTAAAAAGAAAATTTCATATTCATTTTAATTGAAATTATTCTTCATCTAATGTAATGTGTAAAATAAATAAAATAAAAACAAATTCTCTCTATTTTTTGGCCACCATCAGTTTCTAATTAATATTAATCTTTCTTACATCTCTTATGTGACATCTTTTAAGCAAAAGCTGTTGCTAAGCGATCCTCAGCAGCAAGTGAGAAATTAGAAAATGAGGACTATGATTATATAGACTACGACTATACTGGCTATAACAGTGGCAACAGTGATAATAATAATGACAATAGTAGGAATCAAAACATCAGTGACAACAGCCCCAAGCCATATTTTGAACAAAAAAGTGTTCACATTCTAGCTGATCCAGATAAGGATGTAATTTTAAATTGTGACGTTAGAAATTTTCATGGTAAGTGCAGATTCTTTCTTATTTATTATGTAATATGTCTTTAAATTCTTTTACACTCTTTACATACATAATTTTCACAGTGAATAATGTCGTTATATGGTACAAAGAACAAACCGTTTATGCTCATGGTCAATATACTTTGAGTCAGCGTGTGGAAACTTTAAAAAATAACTCGATATTATTAAAAAATGTGCATGCGGATGATGCTGGCACATATTATTGTGAAGTTTTTCCTGAAAACATACGTTTACAAGTGATATTGGAAGTAAATAAAATGCTTAATATTTTATGTGATGGTCGTGAGGTCTTAGATCGTACTATAGTATTTCGTCAAGGAGAATCTCATATTTGCGAGTGCCAGACAAGACGTGTAGATAAGGACTACATTAAATGGTCACATAATGTGAGTTAACAACAGTAAGAAAAGTAAATGAAATCTTAACATTAATTTAAATTAATTAGGGTAATCGATTTGATGAAACCACTCTTGGAGAGTTAATCGATGGTTCTATAATTCTGCACTCCGTGGAAGATCATCATAGTGGTATTTATCAGTGCTTGGATGATGATGGTAGTGAAAAACCTAGACATGGTATGTTTAATATTGAGGTACTCTTTGCTCCAAAAGTGACAACACACCGTCATCATATTAATACCGAAGTGGGAGGTAATGCAGAGTTATATTGTGATTATAAGGGAAACCCCATTGCCACGACTAGTTGGGTGCGACATAATCAACCAATTAAATATTCAGAAAAATACATGATAACATATTTAACGGAAGCACACAGTAATAGAAGCGTACTGATAGTTAAAGATGTTACAGACAATGATTTAGGCGAATATATATGCAGAGCAGAGGTATGTAGGTTTACTCGTGACATCCAAAAATTAAAAAAATATATAAGCTTATAAATATTTTATTAGAATTCAATAGGTTCAAATGAACTTAGAACGCACTTAATGTTGGAGCCCGAGAAAGGACAATTGGAAAATGCTGTAATCGATGGTCGAAGAATTACATTACAGTGGCTGGTACGTAGTTTACAGCCGCTATCGGAAGCTGTGTTGGATTATAAAATGTCAGGAGTAAGTGATGCAAGTTTACGAACGAACAAGTCTTAAACTTAATACAAACAACCTAATTTTCTTTTTGTTAAGTCTTATACATGGAGCTCAACAAAAGTTATACAAACTCAGCGTCACGAGAATGGCATGTGGAAAGTAACCCATGAAATGGAATTAATAGAAGGAGAATGGCAAACCCGCATGAGAACAAAGAATATTATTGGATGGTCGAAATTTTCACCTCCATTCGTTTTCAAAATTGATGATAAAGGTAGGCGCAAAAAGAATCTTTTAAAATAACTCTTTTTTTTATAGAACAATAGCTGTATTAATTTTTTATTTATGCACATTTACATAATTGTAACAAAATATTTTTATAAACAGATGAAATCATCAATGATACAAGCAATGAGAATATTGCAATGGCCGGATTTGGTATTCCCGATGGGTCTTCTTCTCTTTTTACTAATCCTTCTCTCCAAATTATTTTTATAATAGTATTTTTATGTAAATTTATTATGTACACGTTATAGATTACTAGTAAAAACTTAATGACCGATCATTTTCCTAATATACAACAGAAAGGTACAATCCTATTTATTTAATTCTTGTATTATAGTAGAATTTTAAATATACATATGTATGTAAGTACCTACTACATTGTAATAAACTGAAATTTATTTTATTTTAGAATTAAAATTAATGAGAAAACTTTATTGGAAACTTTTTTCTGAGGGAGATCATATATTAAATTTCAATGGTATAATGTACTCAGTCAGTCGACCAACTTACCTATAACCTATAAAATTTTTTTTGTTAACTGTGTGGATATCTAAAAGAACACGAAAAGTTTCTATTCAATATCAAATTATGTTGTAGCGCAATACATCTGCCAAACTTAGCAGTACCGAGCAGAATTTTCCTTCAGCTCTCGACAGAATCTTTTAGTTAGGATATCATATATATTATTACTACCACGACCCAGAGAATCTTGTAATACCGCCCTTTTATTCATTCCGGAGCTAGGCTTCTTGTACAGCTAATTACCTTGCTCAGTAAGAGATTTCCTACTTCTGGGAAAGAAGTTTCCCACAAGTTTTCTCTACGTGAAACTTAAAGCTTCCAAATTTTTCCCGCTGCCCAATGGCTTATTTCTAAATTGAAAATTAAGAGGTTTATACTTGCTTTCACAAATATGTGTTTATAATAGTAAGCAAATAACATATGGAAAGAATTTAATGTATTTTTAGTTGTTTGAAATAATGGAAAAAAAATCTTACCCAATGAATGCTTATATTTTTATTTAAATTTTATTGTAAATAAATCTCCTTCATGATGATTGCCAGATTTCTCGCACTTTTTAAATTTAAATAATTTTAAACAATTTCACTTTACTATATGAAAAGAATTTTCAAAATTAAAATAATTAAAATTCATATATTTCACATCTTTAACTTTTAAAATAATTACATCTAAAAAAGTTGGCAGCAAGTGCACCAGCTGTTTCGATTTATATAGATTTCGTGGCTGCCAGATTCACTATTGAATTTGCAATTTCAAAAGGACGATTATTAATGAAAAATCGCCAAAGAAATTGCAAAAATTGTGAATCTGGCAGCCACGTAATCTATATAAATATGCCGCGTTACCTTCATACAAGATGCACCCTAAAAAACATCTGTTTATTAATTTTTTTTATTAAGAAACGAAATGTCAATCCCATGTTAAAAAAATGTCATATCTTGTTTTAAAACGCAACCCACCTTGTATGATTTTATTTTTTCTTTGTACCTTTCCAAGTTCTTGGCAATAGTTTATAAAAGAAATCGTTGGTATCACTAAGTAATATTTTGTATTTATTACACAACTGTTGTTTTATTATAATTTTTACATGTTTATTACAAAAATTTCCTTAATTTTTTGTTGTAAAATTTTGTGTACACCGCCAGCTATATTAAAAAGTCGCAGGTGAGTCAAGTCCTTTTAATAATAACTTATGGCAGAATTAAGAAGTTAATTGATTACTAAATAATTTTCAACTCCATAAGCTATTTCATATTGTCGGCCAAGTCCCTTTCGTCCGTAGTTTTAAACAAAACAATTATCAAAGGAATGAGTAAATCAAGTTGTGCTGAAATGGGTTCAGTTCCTGGGGAGTCTAAAGTGAATAAGATACCAACTAGAAGTTGTTTGGACTTGGAGCCAATTTTAAGGTTAGTTTTTGGAAACCAAGAAGCTTTATTATTTAAATAAGTATAATAATTTACTGACTATAAATTTACTTTGATGAAACAATTTTTTCTTTCTATATTTTATAGGCTAAACAATATAAAAAAGAGTCAACAGGATACACGCGATTATAGAGGTCTGCAACTGAAAAATGGTATTAAAGTGTTGCTTGTGAGTGATACCCAAACCGATGTCTCAGCTGCCGCTTTAGCAGTACAAGTTGGGTAAAATAATTAAGAATAGAGTGTGTTGTTTATTGTTATTTAAAATTTAACAAATATTTTTATTTGTAGACACATGTCTGATCCGGATAATTTGCCTGGACTGGCTCATTTTTGTGAGCACATGCTTTTTCTAGGAACAGAAAAGTATCCCCATGAAAATGGTTATACAACTTATTTGTCACAAAGCGGTGGTAGTAGTAATGCAGCCACATATCCCTTAATGACTAAATACCATTTCTATGTTGCTCCTGACAAATTGGACGAAGCTCTAGATCGTTTTTCACAATTTTTTATCGGACCACTTTTTACACCAAGCGCTACAGAACGAGAAATTCATGCTGTAATTTTTTGGAATCAAATAAATTTCACTACAAATTTTTCTCTAATTTTTTTCTGTATTATTAGGTCAATTCGGAACACGAAAAAAATCTTTCAAGTGATGTTTGGCGCATTAAGCAAGTACAAAGGCATTTGGCAAAACCTGGCCATGCTTACAAAAAGTTTGGCAGCGGTAACAAGAAAACTTTATATGAAATTCCAAAACAGCAAAATATTGAAATTAGGGATGAATTACTTAAATTTCATAAACAGTGGTATTCATCTAATATTATGAGTTTGGCGGTTATTGGAAAAGGTAAGAAACAATTATACACATTATTTTTTTAATTTCATTTTACTATATATTTTCAGAAAGCTTGGATGAATTGGAAAATATGGTTATGAAAAAATTTTCAGAAATCGAAAATAAAAATGTTGAAATACCCCAATGGCCAAGAGAACCATATGATAATGAACAATATGGACAGAAAGTAATTATTGTACCAGTCAAAGATTTACGTTCTCTGACTATAAGTTTTACCACAGATGATCTTACTAAATATTATAAATCAGCAGTAAGTTTTATATGTTTTAATGGTTCACTGAGATTTTCGTAATGTTTTTAATTATAGCCTGATAGTTACTTAACCCATTTGTTGGGACATGAAGGTAATGGTAGTATATTATCTGAATTGCGTAGGCTGGGTTGGTGCAATGAGTAAGTTTTTATAATATTTTGATTTTCTTTGAAATTTTTTAATTAATTAAAAATGTCTATAAAGTTTGTTAGCAGGACACCAGAATACTTTAAATGGTTTTGGGTTCTTTGAAATATCCATAGATTTAACTCAGGAAGGTATTGATCATGTTGATGATATAATAGAAGTAGTATTTCAGGTAAATATTTTTTTTTTACAATTAATAACTAAATAAAAATAATTATATTTTTTTTTCTGCTGTCTCTCCTTTACCTAGTACCTTAGAATGTTGCGTGAAAATGGACCACAAAAATGGATTTTTGATGAATGTGTTAAAATTAACGAAATGCGTTTTCGTTTTAAGGAAAAGGAGAAACCAGAACGTTTAGTTACAGGAGTGGTATCATGTATGCAGGTATAAATGCTTTTTTGCTCTGCTTTATTACAAATAGAATTTGTTTTATTTATAAAGAATTTTTTTGTTCCTTCTTTTTAGGTTTATCCTTTAGAACAAGTTTTAACTGCACCGTACTTAAATAATGAATGGAGACCTGATTTGATAACTAAACTTTTAGATGAGTTAGCACCCTCCAAATGCCGGGTCATAGTTGTTGGACAAAATTATGAAAAAGAAGCTAATATAATTGAGCCATATTATCAAACTAAATATGGCACTTGCAAAATTGATAAATCTATTATAAAGGTTTGTTTTGTTGTTTTATTGGTAAGCTATTATGAACTAATTTTATTTTGTAATTACTTTATTTAATTTAGAAATGGGAAAACTGCAAATTAAATGAAAATCTTAGCTTGCCTGCGCCAAATGCTTTCATACCGGAAAATTTCGAAATTGCTCCATTTGATGTTGATTTATCTAAGCATCCCTTAATTATAATGGATACAGAAATTTTACGCGTATGGCATAAACAAGATAATTTTTATTTAAAACCAAAAGCCTGTATGTCATTTGATATGTCAAATCCAATTGCCTATTTGGATCCTCTTTATTGTAATCTAAATTACTTAATGGTTGCCTTAATAAAAGATCAATTAAATGAATATTTATATGATGCCGATTTGGCTGATTTAAAGCTACAAGTTGCACCACGTTCAAATGGAATTGATGTAAGTATTATAAAATTGTTGTCGTTTCTCCAAAAATGTTTTAATTAATTAAGTATGGGTGCAGGTCGGCAGAAGCAAAATCACCATTAGTTATCCTGCCTAACCTAATATAAAAAAAATAATTTCATAAAAAATGCTAATATATCTCTTTTTTCAAATGATTAGTTGAAAATATCCGGTTATAATGACAAACAGGTGGTGTTGCTGAAGAAACTTCTTGATCATTTGTTTGATTTTAATGTAGATGAAAAGCGTTTTCACATACTTAAAGATGAATACAAACGATCTTTAAAGAATTTTAGTGCTGAACAACCGTATCAACATTCAATTTATTATTTGGCATTACTTTTAACAGAGAACGCTTGGGCAAATAGTGAACTGTTGGATGCCATGGAACGTTAGTATTCCATTGAAATTATTTCTTATCATAAACAAAGTACATAATTTAATATTTTTTAGTTGTTACATTTGAACGAGTTCTTAGCTATGCAAAAGAATTTTTCTCTCGTTTACATACGGAATGCTTTATTTATGGAAATGTCACAAAACAACAAGCTTTGCAAATAGCTGGTTTGGTTAACAAACGTTTGGAAAATACCAATGCTATGGTATTACCTTTGTTGGCCCGACAAATGCTGGGTAAAAGAGAATACAAATTATGTGCTGGTAGGTAATTTTCAAAGGCATTTCATTTTCTATAAATAAATCTTGGTGTCTTGGTCTACAGGCGATAGTTATTTGTTTGAAAAGAATAATAATTATCATAAAAGCTCTTGTGCTCAATTGTATTTCCAATATGGACCACAAACAGATCGCAGCAATATTATGGTCATTTTAATAGCACAAATTTTAACAGAACCCTGTTACGATTGTCTGCGCACTAAGGTAAAACAGTTATTAATTTATGTTTTAATTAAATTTATTTAATTCCTTTCTAATTTCAGGAACAATTGGGTTACATTGTGTTTAGTGGTATGCGTAAGGTGAACGGAGCAAATGGCATACGTGTTATTGTTCAATCAACTAAAAATCCCTCGTATGTAGAAGGTCGCATTGAAGTTTTTCTTGATAACTATTTGGTAATTCGTTTTGATTTGCTATAAATATTTGCTTCTTATTAATTTGTATTCATATTTTATAGAAAGCAATTGAAGAAATGCCTCAAGATGAATTTGAGCGTCATAAAGAAGCGTTGGCAGTGAAAAAATTGGAAAAACCCAAAACGGTTAATTCACAATTTAGTTTATTTTATAACGAAATTGCATTGTCACAATATCATTTTGAACGCAGCGAAGCTGAAGTTGAAATTCTACGACATATAACAAAAGAGGAACTTGTTGAATGTTATAAAGTAAGTAACTTTATTTAAAGGTTGTCAAAGGCCTTGAAAACTACTATCTTATTTCTCTGGCTTATTCTTTTATATTCTCAGTTTAACAAATAAGCTTTATCAAGCAAACTTTTTAATATGAAAACAAATTTATTCATAGACATTTATAGGTCGTGACAGTCCAGAAAGGCGTGTGCTTGCTGTTCATATAATTTCCACTCAAAGTACACAAGATGACAATAGTGAGGATAATGAAATTGTAAAGGATGATGATGACGACCGTGTAAATGATTTAATACAAAATCATGAAAAAATTACAGACTTGGTCACTTTTAAATCTTCAAAGGAATTGTATCCCTTATGTTCACCCTTCCTTGAAATAAGAGCGAAAGGAGCTCGCAGTAAATTATAAATTGAATTAATTTAAAAAAAAGAAAAGAAAACGAAATCCAATACATATTTTAAAAATAAAAAAAATTTTAAGCATTTCAATTTAACATTGTTAATACATAGACAAAATAGAAAATTATGTTAAATTAAATAAGAAATAATTTTGATTAGTCAGATTTGAGTATAAAAATGTTAAGAAATAAATTCATCAATAAACAGAATACGTAAACATACACACAAACACATAAATTATTAATATAAGTAATTTAATTAACATAATATTAAACCAGGCTAGTTTCTAACGGATTTTTAAGACGAAGTTTTTCCTAAATTAAAAGTTTAGTTTTTACTGAGGTAAAAATAAAGGAAAAGCTGAAGTTAACACCCTAAAGTAGTCAGTTATTTAATGGCACGGCCATTCTACTCTGGCATGGTTTAAAATTTTGCAAACACTAGTTATTGCTGTTACCACACTTCTTAATTGAGGAATGTGGAGCCACATTAGAATACTGGTGTGAAAGTGATAAAATTTGGGCCACAAAAAACTCTCATAAAAAAACTGAAGCAAATAGCAATCTTACAAAAAACAAAATATGGAGCAATCCTCCAAAAAGATCTTTCACACTTGTAAGTAATACATTAGAAGCCTTCATAAGCCAATTTCCTACTCCGGTAGTCTTTTTATATATAGGAAACATTGGGTACCTATGGTCAATTTTGGGCTTTATTGATTTTTTTTAATAATGTTCAATTTTGTACTACGGTTCCTAATTTTCCCCTACTTTGGGTTTGAAAGACAGAACTATCTTAGGCAATTTATTGAGGTTTTTTTGATTGCAGTGGCTCATTTCTAATGAATTTTAGACCGCAATTGCCCATTTTTACCTCAAATTTCCAAATATGTTAAATTTTGAACGCCAATTATACTCATTGTGTGTCGTCAATAAGACCAGGACCCACACATCAATTTCAGTTGGGCAATTCTTGATTCTTGAACAAACTTGCTCGTACTCGACAATTTCCTTTTGTTCTCTTTTCGTATCTTTTACAATGATGTAAAAAAAGAAAACAGTTAGCTTGAATGCTGTATGAATGAGTGAATAAGAATGCTAAAATTTACGAACCAAAAAATTTATGCGTAGGCAAACCGGCAATTTTAAAAGAGAATTGAGAAAGAATTGCCCAACTAAACTCGCCGTGTGTGGAACTGGTCTAATATTCAAAATCATGCACAAAAACTTTAAAAATTGTATTGTGGTGACAAGTTTCTTAAAATTACCTGTTCAAATCCTGTTTCGCACAAAAATATTTGTCTTAATTTTGTTAAAATTTTTTCCATAACTATCAACATGGTACCTTTGATTCTAGTTTTATAATGCACAGCGATCATTGCATTTGTGCTAAAATTACTTCACTTCACTAAATTTCACTTCACTTTTCTTCTTTTTTTTTGAGAAAGCTTAATCTCCGTTTACCTCCGCAAGAAACTGAACACATGTATCACACAAGTTTTATAATTCTTCTTCTTATATGTTATGTCTGTAGTCTGTGTTCTTGTGATATCTATAACGTTACCAGATGTATTTAGTTACATTATTTTAATTATATTAAAGTAGTACAGTGCAGCTTACGGTATTTATATTAGTGCAGACTTACACCATTACGATAAAAGTTAATCGCAATAAAAAAATTATTTTGGTGATACCACGTACTCTCCCCTTTCACTCAATTACAAAATGTTCAATTATCATAAAATTATGTAATTAATTGGCCATTGGAAAACTAAATAAACCATTATTCAGCCATTGAACCGAATAGTTTAGGTAATACAAAATTTCATATATGTATAATATACTAAATAGAACACAAAACAAGCTAACGGAGCAAAATTATAAAGGCCACACTACAGCACAAAATGTTCATTTTTTGTTTTTGAAGGCGACAGCTGTATTATTTACGAGTTCCAGATGGGGAAAAAAGTAAAAAAAATCTAATAAAAGTCGCAAATGCTTTTCTTCAACTTTTATAGCTTTTTTAGGACATTTTTGGTGGATTATCTCCATTTTAACTTTGACGAGTTTGGGCGTTTTTTGAATTTTTCAATATTTTTCTTATTTTTACCCACTTTTATTACGTTAGTGTTTCGTAAAATTATAATTTAAAATATTTTTATAAAAAAACTTTTTAAGGGTCCAATATTTATATGTATGTAAAAACAACTTATAATTATTTAAAAATATAATTTTTTTATTTGAAAGTAATTGTTAAAAATTAAATGCAATAACTTAGTGTTTTAGTAAAAAAAAAATGCAAAAAATGAGCTTGACTGAATTAGAAACCTCAAGCAAATTGTGAGGATCTTTGGAATCGATTTCAAAGCATTAATCAGCAAAATAAGTTACACATCTTACAAATATTTTTGTAGTATAAAAACTGTAATAAGAGGAGAATTATACTATAAAATTATTAAACTAACATTACATTAAACATAACCTGCTTTAATTCAAATTTCTTGGCTATTGTAATATAAAATTATTTTTGAAAATATGAAATAATAACTGTTATATTTAACGCTAGAAATGTTTTGCTTTTTGGTTATGGAATTACCTTTGTTACGCATTTAAAGTTTTAAATAATAACATTGATTATAACTGAACAATTAAGGAAATTGTAGCTAATAAAAAGTCATGCTTATAATAAAAAGTAACAAATTTCAATTATTAAAAACGTAAAATATTTTTAGTTGAATGTCTGGTTTGTAAATAGTTTTGTTATAGCAAACTTGTGTTATGTATTTAAGAAAACTTTTATAAACTCTAGTCTTGCTCTTCATCTTTCGGTTTTGATGAATCGTATTTGTTAGATTCTTCTGCAAGATAATTAGAATCACTGTCTGCTTCTGCTAGAGCTTTTACACCCTCAGTATCAGTTTCATCATTATCTCCTACCACTTCTTCCTCTTCATTTTCATTTAACATTTCTGTTAGCACCGATACTAAGTGCTTGGCTTCTTCTAATTGCTGTCGTGATGTGTTTAATTCTTCTTCTAAGCTATCGATTCGCTCGTACAACCGTTGGTTTTCCTCTAATGATTGTTCCAATGCTTCGCGCCTCTTTTCTGCCAATCGTTCCCAATAATGTTCGCCCGGATTTTCTAGGCTGCATAAATCTTCGGCTGTTATTTCCTTGATACTTGAAGATTTTTTTTCGGGGCTTGTTTGCGTTTCTACTGCTTTCGATTCTACCTTTTTACGTTTCGCATATTCGACAGTATTTGCTGAGAGATTGGTCTCGTGAACGGCAGCTTTGAGGCGACTCAGTTTGTCTAATTGTGGACGACCTGTGAGATTTTCCTTGTCGGTAGCTACGCCCTGTAAAACTTTCAAAGTCTTACGTTGATTTTTAAGATTTTCTTGTTGTTCAGCCTCCGTTTCAATTTGGATGTAGACTTTTTTTGTGTTAGCACTAGACATATTTATTTGTGATTAACAAAGAACACACACACACACAAGTTATGAATAGTTTTTCTAATCTTAATGCGTAAAGCAATAAAACCTTTTATAAGCTTCTTTGTTAGTTTAATTATGAAACTCACTTAGACATATATGTAGACATCTGGCAAAATGCTAAGCTTAACTTTTACGTTGTTCTTTTAGTTATTATGTTAACAAATAAAATTGTTCCAATCACGAAATTGTTTTAATAACAAATGTCAAACCACGCGCCTTTTCTACTATATTTACTGAAGTTAGCTGCAGTTACCAATAGCCAGCAAATTTTTTTTATATATTACCGCTAGAGGGTATAGCTCTAACAAGTTTCGGAGATAAATTGTGAAGAAATTATATAGCCATTACCATAACCACAAAACATTAAGCTTGTTATTTAGACTAATTAATTATAAAAAATTTAATTAATTCAATATTTCTTAGGCTGGTATCTGGTAGCCTTATGCTAGATTTTTTGTAATTGCTTGCAAATCTCATTATTCCATTCATTTCACTTTCGCAGCCCCAAAAACGGTAATTTAGTTAGGCAATTTTCAAGCATCTGGCTACTCGTCGAAATAAGTAAATGTAATGTAGATATTGCACAAATCTACATTTTTAATTACATATTGTATTGTTTTTGCAAATTGTATTTTGTTGCTGTAAATTAATTCTAACAGGATACTTTATAATTAGTGCTGTGAATAATGTAAAACTGTGAGTTTAAAAACACGTATTAACTGTGAGCTTTGTATGATGAAAAGGATACAAGTCTTAAAATAAGGCGAAGTCATTTGTGTAACAGGTGTGAGAAATAATTAATATTTAATAAAGTCCAATTCACTTGTCACCAAAACCACCGAGCATAACAAAAATATTCAAATTTCTCTAAGATGCTTAAATATACAAAATGCTTTCCATTCCATTTCGTCTTTTGTGTTCATTTACATTTAGTCCACAAAATATATTGCATACAATAATCTGTAGTATCAATTATCAATTATGAAGAAACAATTTAAATAACTTTGATATTGAATTAGAAATCTCTTCTAAGAAATGGATAAAAAACCCTTAAATAAATTGCTAATTGCGGCGGCAACCTGTACAACGACACAATCATTGCAAAGTAATGGTTCTGCCACCGGCAATCCGCGAAACAAATGTGCATTAAAACCAGGACATTCGTTAATGGATTGGATACGTTTAGGGAATTCAGGAGCTGACTTATCTGGCACAGGGGGCCGTTTAATACCGGTATCTAAAGAGGAATTAGCCAAACATAATAATATCAAAGATGCTTGGATGGCAATACGTGGTGTTGTATATAATGTAACACAATATATTGAATTCCACCCAGGAGGTAAATATCATTTTAAGTGATCGTATTTAGAGATAACTTAACCTTAAATAAAACAATTTATGCATACTTACCAAATATGTTTTATCTTTTATGGAAAGGTGTTGAAGAATTAATGCGCGGTGTGGGCACCGATGCCACTAAACTGTTCAATGACACACATGCTTGGGTAAACTTCGCGCAACTTTTGAATAAATGCCGTATTGGTCCACTTACAAACACCGTTAAATTAGATGCTAATATTGAAAGATCATTAACTTTGCCAACAAAAAGTCCGTTTGAAAAACCTCCGAGGCCCATGCAGCAGGCTGATATTTTACCACGTTTAGACTGGATACAAACACGTGATAATATAACTTTATATTTTTATACAAAGCAATTTTGTAACCCAGGCTCAATTATACGAAATCTTTCTGATGAAGACAGAAATATTGAAATATGGATTTTCATTGACCTTTATGTACATAAATTCAATTTGGAACTACAGAGACGCATTAAATGGCCACCAAAATCAACCCAAATATCATCTGACATTGGAAAAATTGAAGTAAAATTTAAAAAACACGATGACCATATAAATTTATGGAATGATCTAGGAAAATATAAAAAGTCTAAATTGTTGGTTAGTAAAATAGAGCTAGATACTTACATGGAATTTGAAATATTAGCCAAAAATAAATTCAGTAATGATTCCTTTTACATGCTGTTGAAAAATAATAACACCATATATGCTTTTCCAGTTGGTTATCATTTAACGATTGAGCATTTTGTAAATGAAAAGAAAATATATAAATGTTACACTCCTGTTCCTAAAAAATACGTCAATAAATATATGAACGTCGAAATTGATATGGATTGTTTATATTTTTTAATAAAACATTATACAAACCCAGACAGTTTTTCTCAGCACTTGTACAATTTAGAGCACAATTCAAAGTTAAAAATTTCACTTCCAAGAGGAAAATTAAAATTATCAACGTTAACAACTCATACAAAATTTTGTTTTCTTGCGGCAGGCAGTGGTTTGACACCATTCCTCGGTGTGACAGACCATCTACTAAACAGAAACATCAACAGAATGTAGGTGCACTGGAATTCAATTGATTTTTTTTTTCTATTTTACACAGTACTTTGTTCTTAATTCCAGAGAAGTTTTGAAACTATTTTATTTCAATAAAACTATCACAGATATTTGGTGCAATGAAATCCTTACAAATATATCGGCACAGGATGAGATACTAAGTGCTTGGCTTCTTCTAATTGCTGTCGTGATGTGTTTAATTCTTCTTCTAAGCTATCGATTCGCTCGTACAACCGTTGGTTTTCCTCTAATGATTGTTCCAATGCTTCGCGCCTCTTTTCTGCCAATCGTTCCCAATAATGTTCGCCCGGATTTTCTAGGCTGCATAAATCTTCGGCTGTTATTTCCTTGATACTTGAAGATTTTTTTTCGGGGCTTGTTTGCGTTTCTACTGCTTTCGATTCTACCTTTTTACGTTTCGCATATTCGACAGTATTTGCTGAGAGATTGGTCTCGTGAACGGCAGCTTTGAGGCGACTCAGTTTGTCTAATTGTGGACGACCTGTGAGATTTTCCTTGTCGGTAGCTACGCCCTGTAAAACTTTCAAAGTCTTACGTTGATTTTTAAGATTTTCTTGTTGTTCAGCCTCCGTTTCAATTTGGATGTAGACTTTTTTTGTGTTAGCACTAGACATATTTATTTGTGATTAACAAAGAACACACACACACACAAGTTATGAATAGTTTTTCTAATCTTAATGCGTAAAGCAATAAAACCTTTTATAAGCTTCTTTGTTAGTTTAATTATGAAACTCACTTAGACATATATGTAGACATCTGGCAAAATGCTAAGCTTAACTTTTACGTTGTTCTTTTAGTTATTATGTTAACAAATAAAATTGTTCCAATCACGAAATTGTTTTAATAACAAATGTCAAACCACGCGCCTTTTCTACTATATTTACTGAAGTTAGCTGCAGTTACCAATAGCCAGCAAATTTTTTTTATATATTACCGCTAGAGGGTATAGCTCTAACAAGTTTCGGAGATAAATTGTGAAGAAATTATATAGCCATTACCATAACCACAAAACATTAAGCTTGTTATTTAGACTAATTAATTATAAAAAATTTAATTAATTCAATATTTCTTAGGCTGGTATCTGGTAGCCTTATGCTAGATTTTTTGTAATTGCTTGCAAATCTCATTATTCCATTCATTTCACTTTCGCAGCCCCAAAAACGGTAATTTAGTTAGGCAATTTTCAAGCATCTGGCTACTCGTCGAAATAAGTAAATGTAATGTAGATATTGCACAAATCTACATTTTTAATTACATATTGTATTGTTTTTGCAAATTGTATTTTGTTGCTGTAAATTAATTCTAACAGGATACTTTATAATTAGTGCTGTGAATAATGTAAAACTGTGAGTTTAAAAACACGTATTAACTGTGAGCTTTGTATGATGAAAAGGATACAAGTCTTAAAATAAGGCGAAGTCATTTGTGTAACAGGTGTGAGAAATAATTAATATTTAATAAAGTCCAATTCACTTGTCACCAAAACCACCGAGCATAACAAAAATATTCAAATTTCTCTAAGATGCTTAAATATACAAAATGCTTTCCATTCCATTTCGTCTTTTGTGTTCATTTACATTTAGTCCACAAAATATATTGCATACAATAATCTGTAGTATCAATTATCAATTATGAAGAAACAATTTAAATAACTTTGATATTGAATTAGAAATCTCTTCTAAGAAATGGATAAAAAACCCTTAAATAAATTGCTAATTGCGGCGGCAACCTGTACAACGACACAATCATTGCAAAGTAATGGTTCTGCCACCGGCAATCCGCGAAACAAATGTGCATTAAAACCAGGACATTCGTTAATGGATTGGATACGTTTAGGGAATTCAGGAGCTGACTTATCTGGCACAGGGGGCCGTTTAATACCGGTATCTAAAGAGGAATTAGCCAAACATAATAATATCAAAGATGCTTGGATGGCAATACGTGGTGTTGTATATAATGTAACACAATATATTGAATTCCACCCAGGAGGTAAATATCATTTTAAGTGATCGTATTTAGAGATAACTTAACCTTAAATAAAATAATTTATGCATACTTACCAAATATGTTTTATCTTTTATGGAAAGGTGTTGAAGAATTAATGCGCGGTGTGGGCACCGATGCCACTAAACTGTTCAATGACACACATGCTTGGGTAAACTTCGCGCAACTTTTGAATAAATGCCGTATTGGTCCACTTACAAACACCGTTAAATTAGATGCTAATATTGAAAGATCATTAACTTTGCCAACAAAAAGTCCGTTTGAAAAACCTCCGAGGCCCATGCAGCAGGCTGATATTTTACCACGTTTAGACTGGATACAAACACGTGATAATATAACTTTATATTTTTATACAAAGCAATTTTGTAACCCAGGCTCAATTATACGAAATCTTTCTGATGAAGACAGAAATATTGAAATATGGATTTTCATTGACCTTTATGTACATAAATTCAATTTGGAACTACAGAGACGCATTAAATGGCCACCAAAATCAACCCAAATATCATCTGACATTGGAAAAATTGAAGTAAAATTTAAAAAACACGATGACCATATAAATTTATGGAATGATCTAGGAAAATATAAAAAGTCTAAATTGTTGGTTAGTAAAATAGAGCTAGATACTTACATGGAATTTGAAATATTAGCCAAAAATAAATTCAGTAATGATTCCTTTTACATGCTGTTGAAAAATAATAACACCATATATGCTTTTCCAGTTGGTTATCATTTAACGATTGAGCATTTTGTAAATGAAAAGAAAATATATAAATGTTACACTCCTGTTCCTAAAAAATACGTCAATAAATATATGAACGTCGAAATTGATATGGATTGTTTATATTTTTTAATAAAACATTATACAAACCCAGACAGTTTTTCTCAGCACTTGTACAATTTAGAGCACAATTCAAAGTTAAAAATTTCACTTCCAAGAGGAAAATTAAAATTATCAACGTTAACAACTCATACAAAATTTTGTTTTCTTGCGGCAGGCAGTGGTTTGACACCATTCCTCGGTGTGACAGACCATCTACTAAACAGAAACATCAACAGAATGTAGGTGCACTGGAATTCAATTGATTTTTTTTTTCTATTTTACACAGTACTTTGTTCTTAATTCCAGAGAAGTTTTGAAACTATTTTATTTCAATAAAACTATCACAGATATTTGGTGCAATGAAATCCTTACAAATATATCGGCACAGGATGAGAGGTAATAAATATACTATACCTATTCTCTATTTTTAGCATTTTTGTTATTTTCAGATTTGAATTTCACAATATATTGTCAAATGCTGATGAATCTTGGTATGGGCTAAAAGGAAAAGTGAATTTAGAATTATTATACCCAATTGTGAATAAAACTGAAGAAAATATCACCTATATTGCCGCGTGTGGTCCATCCAGCTTTATTACATGTGTACAGGAAATATTAAACGAATTAAATTTTTCTATGGAAAATTTGTTTATTTTTTAAATATTTTTATAGAAAATGACTTGCTGTTTATATTAATCTTATTTCAAATGTAGTGTGTTCTTGAAGATTGTTCCAATATGTTCTTCTAAACATAAAAAAATATTGTAACTTGCTATAACGAAAAAGGAAATTTTTTAATAGAAACGTGTAGATAATTAAAATAAAAATATTTGCTAAATTAACAAAAAAAAAATTAAAGTAATTCTATTGTTGTTATGAAAAAAACAAAATATCTGAAGGCAAATCGCGGCATTCGATGTCGATAAAAATTTAGTTTTAATTTTAATCTTAGCTCCACAGATTATAATCTATTGTCTTGTACCGACAATACCTTAAAAATAAATTGCTAATGACATCGCCTTTAAATTATTTTCTTAATATGTATTTTGTTTGTTTAAATTTATTTATATTTTAACAAATAAGCGTCAGAAGAAAAAAGTCGGGATATTTAAACAGATGTAAAAAAGGAAAATATAGAAAAGTTTATGTCCAACTTTTCTCTCACCACTTTGCTTAATTAAGTCTGTGTAAATTTGTAAATTGAAATTTGTGTATTTCGGTTCACAGTATGTTTTTAATATCTTGTCGAAGAGGAAAGAGGAGCCATTAAATTTTTAGTGTCATAATTGTGAGTCTTAGGATTTAGTAGGAGCGTATTGCTGGTGGAACGGTCTGCACACTACTATCCAACGTTGAATCAATAACAGCTCTATATTTTATGTCAACTGATCCTTGGTCGTCTGTAATCCATGTAAGTGTATGTTTACGCCAATGTTCTGAAGCAGGTTTCTTTTGTTGGCCATCTAAAGGTTTGCTGTAATCGAACTCATCAATACGGATTTTGTAATCTTCTCGGGCATGAGCACCACGAGATTCTTTACGATTTTCTGCAGCTACAATGGTCATTCTTGCATTTGCTAAAAGATTTTGTAATTCTAACGTTTCAACTAAATCTGAGTTCCAAACCATAGACCTAAAACAAAAAAAAAAAGATTGTAAAAATGTTTTAAAATTCAAAGCATTTAAACTTACTTATCGACAACTTTGATGTCCTTAAATTGTTGATAAATTTGACTCATTTTGTCAACTCCTTGTTTAAGTACAGGACCATCGCGGAATACAGCAGCATGATGCTGCATAGTTTTTTGCATTTTTAAACGCAAATCTGCAGTTGTAATACTGCCATTTGCATGGCGCAATTTATCTAAATTAGCAACAGACATTTCACCAGCATTCTAGAAATAAATCAAAGCCAAAAGACTTTTAATCATTAGCGCATAAAACATTTACCTTAAAAATACGTACATCCTTCAGCGAAGGAGGTGTAGCACCTGGTTTGTTTTCTTCGGCAATAGTTTTAGCGCAAGCGCGTCCAAAAACTACTAAGTCCAAAAGAGAATTAGCGCCAAGGCGATTTGCACCGTGCACGGATGAGCAACCCGACTCGCCAGCAGCATACAAGCCGGGTATAACTTTATCAGCGCCATTCTCGTCAATAGTAAGCACTTGTCCTTTGTAGTTGGTAGGAATACCTCCCATGTTATAATGAACTGTCGGTAATACTGGTATGGGTTCACGAGTGACATCTACACCGGCAAAAATCATAGCAGTTTCTGATATTCCGGGTAAGCGTTGGGCTAACTGCTCTGGAGGCAAATGGTGCAATTGCAAAAAGACATGATCTTTTTCGGGACCAACACCACGACCTTCCATGATTTCGATAGTCATTGAACGGGACACTACATCACGAGAAGCCAAATCTTTGGCTACGGGAGCATAGCGTTCCATAAAACGCTCGCCATTAGCATTTACTAAATAACCGCCTTCACCTCGACAGCCTTCAGTAATCAGACATCCCGCACCATAAATGCCAGTAGGATGAAATTGTACAAACTCCAAGTCTTGAGAAGGCAAACCTTGACGGGCCACCATAGCAGTACCATCACCAGTACATGTATGTGCAGATGTGCAAGAGAAATATGCACGACCGTAGCCACCAGTGGCAATTACAGTATTGCGTGCACGGAAGCGATGTAAAGAGCCATCTTCCAAATTAAGAGCGATAACTCCACGGCATTCACCATTTTCAAAAAGCAAATCAAGTGCAAAGTATTCGACAAAATAATTGCAATCATAGCTTAGAGACTGCCCGTAGAGAGTGTGTAATAAAGAATGTCCTGTCCTATAAAAAGGTATAAGTTATAAACCAAATTTAGAATGACGTTTGGAAGTATTTCAGATTTATCTCTAGACACGAAGAAGTTTTGCCATAATTAAGAATAAGTGCATTGATAATAATTAGCAATTTTTAAACAAGCATATTAAAACATAACATTGTTAATTTATATTTATACACTGTCACTGACACATTATTAACGCTTCTACAAAAATTTTAACTTTAGCGTTTTACTTTTCATATTTTGTTTGTGTGGTATGTTAAAGTCTGTTACATACAAAAGTTCCAATTTTTTACTATTTGCCTTGGACTAGTTAATACACATAAAACATCTATGTATTAGCGAATAATAAATTAAAATAAAAACAAACATGAATATAGCTAACACATACATACACCACATTAAATAATTACCTATCAGCTACAGCACAACACCTATGAGCTTGTCCACCTTTACCGAACTTCAAACTTTGTCCGCCAAAAGCACGCTGATAAATTTTGCCATCTGGGGTACGTGAAAATGGCATACCATAATTCTCCAATTCTATAACTGCTTTAGGTGCTTCACGTGTCATGTAGTGAATAGCATCTTGGTCACCTAGCCAGTCAGAACCCTTAACAGTATCATACATGTGCCATTTCCAGTCATCATCCTCCATATTACCCAATGCAGCATTTATACCACCCTGAGCAGCGATCGTGTGAGAGCGAGTTGGAAATAATTTTGTCACTACAGCCGTTTTAAAACCTTCAGCCACTAAACCGAAAGCAGCGCGCAAGCCTGCACCACCTGCACCAACGACAATAGCATCATATGCATGATCTACAATTGGATATTCTTTTGAAATCGCATCCGGTTTGGCAGAAGCATCTTTCTTTCCATGTGTTATGTGCAAATCACGTTGTGACACAACAGATGAAACTCGAAGCTGAAATCAAATAAAATATAGTTTTTAATAAAAAATTATTTACATACAAATTTTTATATAATCATAAATGAAATAAAAACAGAATTTCCATCAATTAAATTTAAGACTATTTTTTCATTACAAATAATTGTTTCAAATTGATGAATTATTATTACTAAATTATTAAAATTTTAGTATTATTAAACAACGTTTAGAACCCTGTATTTTTTAAATCATACGTGAGAGGAGAAATTTGTTTACAGATCTTTACTCTATGGAAGAGGAATTTTAATTTTTCATAAATCAATACCGGTTGTCTTCCTGTCCCAAAAATATGATATTAAAACATGTAATAATTAAAATGCATAAAACTACAGTTGCACATCAAATAAAGATTACATAACTGCAAAAATTTTTTGCTTTTTTAGTGAGGTAGGAAAACAAAATTAGAAACTTTTAGTCACTGGGATAAATTGTAGATGTTTTTTAATTTTTTTTTCTTAAAACGAAAACTCGAATTTAATGAAATCACAGCAGTTTTGAAAAATTGATGATTGTATAACTAGATTTTGCCTATGCAAACATTTATCACACTATCCAACTTCACCTACCATTGCAGCCGCATTTTTCGCCAAAATCGATGGCACACGTATTAAACTTGCCATTACTTATTTTAGTTAACTAAGCACAACTCTTAAGAGGCTTAAAAGTGAAGATATCCAACGACTATTACCGAATTTACACAATTATAAAAACTTTTTCGATAAATTAAAAGAACCAATTTGATAAATTAGATTCTCAACAAAAAAATTCTTCAACCAGAAAATTCTCTCAGACACACTTCTCAGGCATGTAGTTGCCAGACTAATATAAAATCACCGAGTATATAAAATCGTCAACAATGAGTTTTGTTGCTTTATTTTTCTTTTCGCTTTTTCAAATCGCCTAATACTCGTATAAATAATTTTATGGAATCTGGACATATGAGCTTTTAGTCTTTTTAATGAAAGTATCTTTACTATACGATATTCATCAATTAATTTTTTATTTATTACACTACTCCATAATGTGTGATTTTGTAATATGCAATAAAAATATTAACTTTCTTCAAATTGTAAGAAAAATAATTAAAATAAAAAACAAAAAAGGTTTTTTACAACTCTGTTATTAGTTAATACTACATTTTGTTTTAATGTTCGGCGTAAATTTTTTATTCGGCTCTGTACTTTGCTGTTAAAAATCTGGACAAAAAGAAAAAAAATTGACAAATGTGAAATAAGAAGAAAATGTCTGAAATTTGCGGTAAATATTACTAAAGATGATTCTATTACATTAAATATTTATGCGTGAGTGCTAGAACTTTAGAAATTACCGCCTACGTGTATAGAAATATATGTTATTAGGTAGAATTATACCCTCGTCACCCCCGGACTTATACTATACAAAGTGAAAGATTGGAACTACATATTGAGGTCATCGGTTTGGCCTTTCGTGTGGAGAACAACAGATTTTATAAATTTGTAGTCAAAAAATGAATGCTTGGAAATTAGACGTATATGTTCAAGTTTTGAAAGATATTTTCAGAAGTATATTATTCTTTAAAGGCGTGTCTCTGTGCACCTGCCAAAATAAGCGTGTAGTTTATTCGATGACTGTTTTTTTCGTTAGTTTTTGATTAATATTCCCCAATATCAGTTTCTAGTGGCTGATTTGTTTTATTTTTATACGTGATTTATTTATTTTTATATATTTTAATTAGAATCTCTTGAAGAATCCTGTACAAGACGCTTAAAATTACTAGAATCTGTAATATTGGAAAATGGTTTATCTCATGGTATGCTCTTGGTGGCAGATAACAAGGATAATGATGAAGAGATCTTACCACCTCATGGTAAAGTAATTTCAGTTGAAACATTATTAGATGCCCTCCTGCTGCTGTATGATGAATGTTCGAACTCTTCGCTAAGAAGAGAGAAAACTGTATCCGATTTTATAAAAATAGGTAAGTTTTGTGTGACTTATGCGTACGTTATGCTTAATTATTATTGTTATCTTACTATTTCTTCCAACAGCGAAACCTGTAGTATCCTTAGTTAAGAAACTACGCTTAACCCGCGATGATTTTGAAATTATAAAAATCATTGGCCGAGGAGCCTTTGGCGAGGTATGCGTAGTGCGTATGATCAGTACCCAAAAAATATATGCTATGAAAATTCTCAATAAGTGGGAAATGTTAAAAAGGGCAGAAACAGCATGTTTTCGTGAGGAGCGTGACGTTTTGGTCTATGGAGACCGCCTGTGGATAACAAACTTACATTATGCTTTCCAGGATGATACGAATTTGGTAAGTTTGTAAATAAATGAAGAAAATCTTTTAAAAATAAAACGTTAAATATTTTTTATAGTATTTAGTTATGGATTATTACTGCGGAGGTGATCTGTTGACATTACTTAGCAAGTTTGAAGATCGCTTACCAGAGGATATGGCCAAATTTTACATTGCGGAAATAATATTAGCTATACATAGTATACATCAATTGCGATATGTGCATCGTGACATTAAGCCAGACAACCTAGTTATCGATGTTAATGGACATATACGTCTTGCTGATTTCGGGTCTTGCTTGCGACTGGGCAGTGATGGAAAAGTTCAGTCGAACGTAGCGGTTGGTACACCTGATTATATATCACCTGAAATTCTCCGAGCCATGGAAGACGGTCAGGGAAGATATGGAGCGGAATGTGATTGGTGGTCACTGGGAGTTTGCATGTACGAAATGCTCTATGGTGAAACACCTTTCTATGCCGAAAGTTTGGTTGAGACTTATGGCAAAATTATGAATCACCAGAATTGTTTTGATTTTCCGCCAGAGGAGAGTACACATAAGGTCTCAGACTCTGCAAAGGATTTGATTAAACGTCTTATATGTGCGCCAGAATTTCGGTTAGGTCGTAATGGACTTGAAGATTTTAAATCGCATCCTTGGTTTGAAGGAGTTGATTGGGAGCTCTTGAGAATGGGTGCAGCCCCATATGTGCCCGATGTATCCAGCCCCACAGACACATCCAACTTTGATGTAGATGATAACTCTGTGAGACATTCTGAAAGCGTACCACCTACATCAAATCCTGCTTTTTCAGGCTTTCATCTTCCTTTTGTTGGTTTTACATTCTCCCAGAACAGCTGCCTCTCCGATTTAGGGAAGGTTGATATAAATTTTTTAACATCTCGAAAGGAAAGTTGTGATGGTATAGATCTTTCTTTTCTGAACTCTCTAAAACAACAGCTGCTTAACGAAAAAAATTTGTCTCCAGAATGTACGCGACAGATTATTAATGAAATCAAAATGCTTAGCAAAAATTCCCAAAAAATTGATGATAGTAAAACAGGTATAAATAAAGAAACACAATCATTAAATATTGAATGTCTTGAAATTGAAAGCGTTTCAAAAGCAAAACTACAAGATTTAGATAAGGAGATTAATGAATTAAAACGTGAAAAACTTGAATTAATTAAGGAATATAACGACGCTATGGAACGCATAAAGCAACAAGATTCTGAGTTAAAAGATGCACTAAGCCAAAGAAACCTAGCAATGATGGAATATTCAGAAGTTACTGACAAACTTTCCGAATTACGAAGCCAAAAACAAAAGCTTTCAAGACAGGTTAGTACATATATTTTCTTTTGTAAAGTAGGTAGTAGTTAAATTTAAATAATTACGATTATGTAATCCATAACATGTATGTTGTTATTTTACAGGTAAGAGATAAGGAAGAAGAACTTGAAACAGTTATGAAGAAGATAGATAGCCTTCGACAGGACCTTAGAAAATCGGATAAAAACCGACGAGAACTAGAGATGCGAGTTGAAGATGCTTTAACTGATATAGCAACAGAGAAAAAGCAAAGAGAACGCACAGAAGAATTTTGTCATCAACTACAGGATGAGCTGAATAAAAAAAAGAATTCAGATGTTTCGTATTCTGGTTCAAACTTTAATTCTGACGCGTCTCGTTACGAAATAGAACGTATTGAAATACAATGTACAGAAAAATTAAACCAACAACAGGGTAGATATAATATGGAAATCTCAGCTCTTAGAGAGCAATTAAAGGAGGCAGAAAAATACCAAGAAACCTTACTCAACGAATTGCAACACAACAGAGAGAAATATGAATCCAGCAAATTAGATACGTTTAGCGATACAACAGATACTATATCTGAACTTAAAGAAGATTACGATAAAGAAAGAAACATTTGGATGGAAGAAAAACAAAGACTTCTTTTAGAAGTAGAACTGCAAAGTCAGAAAACTCTTCAAATGCAAGCGAAACAGACTGAATTCGAAGATAACTTTGAAGAACTAAAGTAAGTTTTTCATGTTTCTTTTTAGCAAACTGCATCAAGTACTATTATTTAATGTTTTTGTTTTAAAGATCTAAACGGCAGGCAATAAGTCAATGGGAGAAGCAAATGTCGGAAATTATACAATGGGTGTCTGATGAAAAAGATGCCAGAGGTTATTTACAGGCTTTAGCAACTAAAATGACGGAAGAATTGGAGTATTTGAAGCATTCCGGTAAGCATTTTTAAACTTCATGTATAATGAAGAACTTTTAAATAAATTTTAAAAAATACATACGAGTAATTGCATTCGAAACTCTAAGAAACAAGCTATTACAAATGTAAAAAAATTAATTCATCTTTGTTGTCTTCAAAACTTTTAAAACATGATAAGTGAGAATGTTGTAGAACTACAACATGTTATCATTTTTATCACGAAAACGATTGTCGGCACAAAGTCGAATAAATTTTACTTGTTTTTGGCTTTTGCCGACTAAGCAAATAAAAACAGAGTAACCGCAGAGTTTGATGAAAGTGTACTTAGAAATTAATAGTTAAACTAGTGTTTGTGAAATAATTTACTTTTACTGATATTCTGTATTCCAAAAGGAATTAAAAAGTGAAATTAAATTTTTTTTATTCTTATTAAATGAATTCATTTTCTTTTTTTAATTTCATCAACTTTTTCCCACTCAAAATAAAGCAAAAAATAATTTTAAAAATCCACCAATGCAGCAGAGTGTAGTTACGAGGTGCTGAAATTTCACTGCTTTTTCTGTTTTTTTTCCCGAATTTTTGTATATATGTAGAAAACATTTTTTTATACATATATATTTCAATATTGGTTTTTTTTAGTAAATCAGGTTGTGTGTACCCATAAAAGTAAACAGGCTGACCCGTTTCCTTTCATAAAATGTTAAACAATTGGTACTTTTTTAGGTTCTCAATTAATCAAAACTTAAAAAAAAAGAGTTATTTAGATTATGTCTGTATCTTACTAAAATTACTGCTAGTTATTTTTTTAAAAAGTGAACTTATACCACCATACCACTATAATGATTTCGTTTCAATTTACAGGCCCATTCTATAAGAAAAATAACGATAACAATAAGAACTGGCGCAATAGAAGATCACAGAAATTGGATAAAATGGAATTACTCAATTTGCAATCCTCATTGCAGTCTGAAATACAAGCAAAGGCAGCTATATCTGATGAATTAAGCAAAACCCGCGCTGAATTAATAGCCACACAAAAGTAATAATATATTCTCGTAAATGATATTAAAAAGATTTAAAAGAAAATAATTTTAAATGCTTTAGGGATCTAAGCGAATGTCGCAAACGCTGCGAGTCGGCAATTTATGAACTTCATTATAAGGAAAATCAATTAAGAGATATTCAAAAAGGCTTGGAATCATCTAAGGGCTGTAAGTATTAACATTCATGTGTTTTATAATTAGTTAATGCTAATTTCAAGTTAATTTTATATAATATTTTTACTCCGTTAACTTTAACCCAATGAACAAAAATTAATTGGCATTAGACAATGTAAAAAATAGCTTGCTTGAGTTTTTAAAGCATTATAGCTTTACATTTGATTGAATAATTGTAACAATTTGTTTTTCTGTCTACTTTTTTCCTTTAATTACAAATACCTGCATGATTTTCACAATTTCAATTGGTTAATATTCTTACGTTATACAAATTAAATACTTTTAATTTTTTTAAATTCACTTAAAGCCTCTGTAGACGTTAATACCAACGAGCTAAATGCTGAATTTAAAAGTTTGGAAATTTTCACCTTAAACGATAGAAAACAATGTCGTTCAAAATTTACTAGGTGTGCCAAATGTAATGAATTTACGCGTAATAGTGAACATTTTAAAGAAATTTTTAAAAATGAAATTGAACCAGATATTCAAAGTCAAAGTCAAAGTCAAAGCAGCAATACCAGACCGTACTTAAGTTCCGGCTATAAAAAAAGTGATGAATTAAACATACCACTAACAACAGCGACAGTAAAAAGCAACATTAAAGAAATAAGGGCACAAAATAAAGTCTACACCTGGGTTGGATTTACTTCGTGTTTTTTGGGCATGTTGTATCTGTTCTTTCGCAATAACGCAATGCAATAGACAATCAAACAAAAAACTCTTAAGTACAATATTAATTTCACAACAACTTTATAAATATAAAAATATGATTTTAAATATTAAAAACAAAAAGAAATATATAGTTTTCACGACAATCGCTCAAAAATCTTTCGTCTCAGTTGGGCCTAAAAAAACGCACACGCACAATTTATTGTCTTTTCTATTAATTTATATATAATTTTATGCTGAAAATTAAAACCATGTGCTCGTATTTTATATCTATGGTAATGTATTTAGATGCAAAGGGTTGAAATTGAACCGAAACCAACCGCAGAACAGAATTAAACATTTGTGTCCATCCTGCTAACTATACAAAAACAAAAATATACTCGTATTTAAATGTGTCTCCGCGGAAGTATTTTTGATGTGTCTCTATAACAATGTTGGCATCGTGTTCCTTTTCGATTCTTTAGTTTTTAGTTTTTGTCGATGTTTAAATTCTTTATTTTGCTTTTTTCACCTCTAATTTTAAAATACTTTGTGATAACATTTTTAACAAATGCTGCTGCAAATACCCCAATGTGAATTTTTCTTAAAATTAAATTCAATGTACTAATTTTGTTCATAACAACAAATCTCATTTCAAAACCCACGGACAATAACAAATTCGCAACTTCAATCTTCAACATGTGGTAAACCTTTAGACACTTCTGGTTGGTTGCGCATTTTTCTATTCTTCTTTTTAGTGTCCATTAGTAGACGTTTTATCAGTAAGAAATCACCATTTGTTAAAAAATGTCTCTCGCCCAAAAGCCGTTTAGCAAGTTGTGCCTGTTTCTTTTGCACAATTTATATTCAAGTTTTCCTTTTTTTAAATAAGCTGTTATGTTTGAAAGTGGTATAAATCCACTTAAAAAAACTTAATTAGTGGTAACATAGTGTTTATATTTTACTAAAATTAGCGCTAGCTAGTTTTTTTAAAGTGGACTTATACCACTTTAAAAATAACTTAAATTTTGTTTAAAAAACAATGATAAGATTTATTGCTTAAAAAATATGTTACACTAAATATTAAACTGAAACTGAACTGAACTGAAGCAACACTCTATATCGATAAGTCTTGTATTGAAATTTTCAATTTATTTCATGCAAAAAAAAATTTTAATTTCGATTGATTTTATTCGATATCGAATACGGTTATTTAAGCTTTGGAATATGGTTGTTTCTGTTGAAGATTGTTGATACCAATAAAAATTGATCGCATCATAAAACATTTGTCTAAGCTTTTAAGTAAAATTTCAACAGGGACAGACCTATGGGCCTTTGCATGTTTACATTCTCATTAAATCAAGCAAGTTAAATCAGGTATGTGATAGAAAACGTAACGATTTGTTGATTTAAAAAAAAATGTTTTCGTTTTGTGTGTATTTAAACATAAAATTCTTAATATGTACTACCATATCATGATGCCATTGTTTTTATCTGTTTTAGCCCTGCATTTTGAAAAGCTTTAATCATTCGTGTCATTAAAAACTTGCCAAAATAAAACAATCATTTTTAAATCGAACGCTTTCCCTCACATACCTGAATGTCTATTGTTTAATTTATTGTTCTTCATTAAAAAAAAGTTTGCTCTCTTACTTTAGCTGTTAGTTAAACGTTTTTTTTTAATTATTTCAAGACAAAGAAAAACCACACATCATCCTTCAATGAGATGCGTCATTCAAAATATAAATATCTTTTCAATATTATATTATGAATGGATTGGTTGTGTCTCTTTGATTTCGTTAATTTTTTTCTATTTATTTATTTTGATGAGTACATTCTATTTGTAACTAAGTAATCTGTACTATTTTTATAATTGTTATGTATTATATATATATATATATATATATATATATATATATGTAGTATTTATTGTTTATATAACACATTTACATATATAAATTATATAAAACACATGCTTGCACATAACGTTATACATACTATGTGTTCTTTTGCAATACATTCATTTCCATACGCCTACACAACCATGATGCAGTTTTGGAAAGATCAAATTCGCAGGTATCTTATAATTATTTCAATAAAGAAGCAGCAGCTATTTTCAAAGAGTCAGATCCAAATATATGTGGCATATCACTAGGAGATACAATGGTAAGTATGATTTCTCAATTTTAATAATTTTATTTTCAAAATCATCATCAAAATACAATTTATTATTACTTAAAGCAATTTATGTCTGGGCCTAAATTGTCACATTCTATAGGGAATGAAAACAATTGAAATTTTAGTCTTTTTGTTTGAAAAAAATTTTAAAATTTCGATACGAGTTGCGATGATTTAGCCTCTGGTCATTAATTCGTGTAGAAATTTTGCATTGAAACCACTCAATTTTTTAAAATAATTTTGGGCAATAACCATAAAGATATTGTAGACGACTGGGTCGGCTACAATGCAGAAAACAGCTTTTTAATAAATTTTTTTATCATATGTTAATGGACATTTCCACAGAAAGATTTACAGGAGCATAAAACAAAATTAAAGCTTTCGTTTATTACTTCTTAATATAAAATATGTTTTACTTTATGAGAACCAAATACAAACGAAAAACATAAAATTGAGGGATATATAAAGACTGTCTACAAATTTTAACTATGAGTAACTAAATTTATTAAAATTCAAATTGAAGAATAATATGGGCTGGCTATGTGCCTTATCGTATACACTTTTTAAAGCAAGATCGCTGGTAAATGAAGAGTGTAAAATAGGTACCAGCTACTTTTTAAAATGTAATAAATTTTTATATACTACATATCGCTCTTTAGCTGCAACAACGTTATATCTCAAAAATATATGATTTCACAAAAAAAAAATTCTATTTATTTAAAGCTTTATGAATATATTTTTAAATATTAGCCAAATATGTAGTTTAAGAAATTGTAATATGATATAAATGATAGTTGTAACGTTGTTGCAACAAATGAATTATATATATGTATGTATTTATTGTAGATACTGTATTTTCTTTCTTTTTATTTTTTAAATGTATATGAAATCAGATGAATTCTTCATCAAATATATTCTTTTCGGATGATGACCAAAGACAGCAACAATTACAACAAATGTCGTCAGTGTTTAGTGGTAGTAATTATCCAATGAATTTATCGCCTGAGCACAATTTATCTTATGGCGAAGAGGGTAAAACTCGTATTAGTAATTCAAGTTCAAAAAGTAATTTGAGTTGTAAATCAACAGAGCTTCATCATCAGCAGCAACAACAACAAGCATCAGGCGTACATAAGCAAAAAATACATCAGTTTTTGGTGCGGACATTTAGTAGTCCAACAAAATGTAATCATTGTACATCATTAATGGTGGGTCTAACCAGACAGGGAGTCGTTTGCGAAATTTGTGGTTTTGCCTGTCACACAAACTGTTGCCAAAAGGTTCCTACAATATGTCCTGTACCAAATGATCAAACCAAACGGCCATTAGGTATCGATCCAACACGTGGAATTGGTACCGCGTATGAGGGTTATGTAAAAGTACCTAAACAAGGCGTTGTCAAGCGTGGATGGGTACGCCAATTTGTGGTAG
The DNA here is from genome assembly GCA_947397855.1 of Thelaira solivaga. Lineage (NCBI taxonomy): Eukaryota > Metazoa > Arthropoda > Insecta > Diptera > Tachinidae > Thelaira > Thelaira solivaga. The sequence continues at coordinate 66,970,498 of OX377614.1, forward strand.
TTTGTGATTTTAAGCTGTTTTTATACGATATCTCGGCAGATCGAAGTGCTTTACCTTGTGTGAATGTTTCACAAGTTTTGGATATGAGAGATACAGAATTTGCAGTAACAAGTGTAAGAGAAAGTGATGTTATTCATGCTGCTAAAAAAGATGTGCCATGTATTTTTAAGGTATCTCCTGAATTAAACAATTAAATTAAAACATTTGATATGAAACAAATTTTAATTTTAGATAAAAACCTCATTAATTGATGGCGGGCCATGTTTAAATACTCTAATGTTGGCGGACAATGAATCAGAAAAAACTAAATGGGTAGTGGCCTTAAGTGAATTACATCGAATTTTAAAGCGTAATAATCTTCCAAACACAGCAATATACAAAATTAATGAAATATTAGATAGCTCTTTGGCTCTCATGCGCAATGCAATTAGTGCTCTTATCGTTTATCCGGATCAATTGTTATTGGGTACCGATGATGGTCTCTATTGCATTAATTTTGAACAATATGAAATTGCACGAATTGGAGATAATAAAAAAATCATACAAATTTGGTATATTGAAGAGGAACATATCTTAGTTTTGCTATGCGGCAAGCAAAGGCATATACGTCTTCTACCTATACGAGCTTTAGAATGCAGTGATGTTGAATGGATAAAGGTAGTCGATTCAAAAAATTGCGTTGCCGCTTGCACTGGCATCATAAAACGTATGCCAACTATAGTGTATTGTTTTGTGGTTGCCCTAAAAAAGCCAACCAATCAAACACAAATAATTGTTTATGAGATTAATCGCAATCGCTTACGACACCAAAAAATGTGTGAATTTACTGTGGCTTATACAGTACAATGTGTTCAAATATTGTCCGATATGAGATTAGTTATAGGCCATCAAAGTGGTTTTACCGCTTATTTATTGCAAGGAGAAGCAACAGCAATGTGTAAGATTGTATTTATGCCGCTCGATGGCTTAATATAGAAAAAAAGGCATAAAAGTGAAAGTAACATTAAATAAACATACAAAAAAATTAGTTAGTCATATTAACGTATAACAATTTTAAAGTGGACTACAAAAGCAAATCATGCCTTTTCTATTGTATATTAAGTTTATGAGTCATGTACATTATGCATTTTGTGCGAAAATATTATAACCTAAAAATATAAATTTAAAAATATATATTTTTTCAATATTTATTGATTTATTTTATTTAAAAAATCAGCGCTCATTCATCCCGAAAATCAACTTTGTGCCTTTCTTAATTATTCTGGTGTGGATGCTATACGAGTTATAGAAATACAATGCGCTGGAGGAGGTTATGGAGAATACCTTTTAGTCTTTCAAACTCTTGCCATATATGTTGACTTGCAAGGTAGAAAATCACGTGATCGTGAAATTATGTATCCAGCTGTTCCTACAAGCATAAGTAAGATGAATTTAATTAAAATACAATAATGTAAAATGTGATTTCGTGCAATTTACAATTTTCAGCATATTCGGAAGGACATTTGTTAGTGTTTTCAGAAACACATCTAGATATATTTAATACACAGACAGCCGAATGGGTACAGTCTATTGGTCTTAAACGATCATCGCCTCTAAGTCAACAAGGAAATATTGTGTTAACACACATAAATGACACACCAAATGTTGTTTATTTAGCTAATATACACACAAGTGAGTGACATTTTTAAACAAAATTTTAAAAATCTTTTATTCAACTTATCCAGATAGAAGAAAAAATAATAAAATAAGTTAATTTTTTAAAGGTCAACTTTAAATATGCATTTATTACTTCTTTATATATATATATACATACATATATATATATATATTTTTAAATATAATTTATATTTTATTTCATATCTGCTTGGCGCTACTCAAATCGACAGACAATTTAGTACAATTTTGCTTTTAGTTTATTGTAATTAATAAATATTATATTTCAGAAGGTTTATTCCAATCGAAAAATTTAAAACGAATTAGTGGAGTGAACACAAAACGTCGGTTTTCAATGAGAGAAATTAATAAAACTATTAAAAAGTATGTATATTTGTTGTTGAAATGGTTAAATAAAATTTTTCATTTTCATTTGTTTAATTACATTGATAGCACCGACAGAAGATCAAAAATGATTTCTGCGCCTACAAATTTTAATCATATATCGCATATGGGACCTGGGGATGGAATTCAAAATCAAAGACTTTTGGATTTGCCAACATCTATTGAGAGTCCTAATGAGTCCCGAAGTCAATTGTTGAGCATGATACAACCCGATATGGCTTCTTTAAAACAATTCAGGCAACTGAAAATAGCTCATAATAATGGTAAGTGTGTTATAAAAACGTTTTTACTTAAAAGCATAGTTTTAAGTCAATAAACTAGTGTGTATTGAATTAGCCTATCAGTTTTAGAATCGTGGCTTCGATTCTTACCTAATCGAGGGGATTCTAAAAAGATTTAAGAGAAATTGGTTTACAGAAACTAAGTTCAGAATACCTGTCACAAATAATTTTTTTAGTTCCTAATTTAACTATTGAAAAAAAGTTTTTAAATTAAAAATTTTTGATTTGGGTATTAATAACTTAAGAACTATCCTAAAAAAATAATTTTTACAGTTATTAAATACCAGATATTTTTGGCCCGGTCTCGCGAAGCCCGATGCTTTATTACGTATTTTGGTATCCTTAAAGTAAAGAGTTACAAACCTATCCAAAAAAAATACAGCCATTCACTACTTTGTAAAGTGACTCATGTCTTTGCTAGATTATTAGCAGAAACGTCAACGAAAGTGGTAAAAAAAATATTTAAAAAAATAATTTCAGGCTTCAATTAAGTACAGAAATAATATTTAGGCTTAATTAACTCACTCATTCTGGAGAAAATTTTTTATATGTGTGTATGTGTGTAGTTTTAGCTCTCTTTTTATAATTTACTTTAAACTTCGTAATAAAAAATTTTGTGCCGACAAAAATTTTGTTCGGTAAAAATGGGTGAGGTGAATTCAATCTTACTGCTACATTAGTTAGTAGTCATTTTTTAATTTACTACACATTTATAATGAAAGTGACTTGCAATTTGGAGAAACATTTGGTGGAACTGTTAAAAACATACTTAAATATTTAATTTAAAAAAATATGCTTTATTTAGGAATGATGCAAAAGAGCACATTGCATGATCAGCAATCTGAACATAATTATTCAGAATCTCGATCGCCGAGTCCATTTGGTAATGAATCAACGTCTTTTAAAGACATGTTTGAGGTAATTATGATTAACACTCTCTGTAATCTTATGAAAATGTGGATATTAAATGAAATATTTTGTTATTTTAAGGACGAGCTATCTTTTAGCGCTCAACTTATGAATGATGGAAATCAACAGTGACATTCACTACGCTCAATATTTTCTATATTTTCTGAGCAACATACCTAAACTTGTGCAATAAGTAAAAGATAAAAATAAATAGAGAAAAACAAAAATCATATTTTATCATAAGGACAAACGAGAAGAGAGATTAACTTTTTAAAACTGATCTCAACGCAAATAAACAGATTTAATGAGAAAAGAACGCAACGTAATCTAATACCTACATACATATGTATATTAACATAAATATATCATCTATTCATACATAAAGCTCTAACACTTACGTATATTCACTTATCTATATACCTATTTTACTTTTTATATTTTATATCTTATTATATTAACCGAAATTTATTTATGATATTAACTATAAATTAATATTGTATTATAATGAGTTTAATAATTTTACATATACTTACATACATACATACACATAATTAATTAACTTTATAATTAACGTAACTCATATAAAAACTTAACAAAATTAAAACCATTAATTAGTTTAAAATGCATGTGTTATGTATTAGTAGTATACATAATCCAAACTACATTAATTTAGTTATTGTATTATTTTTTAATTAATTTAGATTATAATGGCTTCACAGGGTTGGGGATATTAAAATTTGAAACAAAATAAAAAAAATATTTCAGCTCTCCATAACTTTGTGATGTCCTTATAATTTAAATGATTTTTTTTATTTTATAACAAATCAGCTTAAATTATATTAAAAAATAATATTGAAGAATAAAGTATAGATCACTTACATACTTACATATATAAGTAAATGTATTTTATTCGTTTAAAACTTGTAACAGAAGATGGCAAACATAATACATACATAACAAGGGATGAATCTATTTAGGTTTCAGTTCGCCACGCGCAAGGAGCTTAGAGGAGCTATGTGTAGCTGTTGTCTTTCCATAGTGTGTGAGATTAAAAAATAAAATGGGTGTATAGGTTAAAATATTTTTATATATCATACATTTTAAAAGCAGCTCACTTCTCTTGCCTACTAGAACTTACAAGGAAGGCCTATGTGATGGAAAAATTAAAATTACAAATTAATATCAGTGGAAATTTCTATTTTATAATGCTTTTAAAAACTCTTATAAAATAATATTCAGTTTTAAGGTAAAATGTACTTAATAATTACTTTAATGTTTTAATTTAGCATACACATTTTTTAATTTAATTTATTAGTTGAAATATGCGTAGTATAATTGTGTTTTAATTTGAAAAGCGCTAAAAATCGACGGTTAAAATAGTTAAGCTACATTTACAGCACTGCTTTTTAATACGCCTTACAACATTCTCTTTGCAATTTAATTTTATACTATACACCCTGTTTCGTAAATGTTTACTTTTCAGCTGAAATTTCATTTATAACGCAACATTGTTATTTCTGAAGTGGGATATTATTCATGGTTTAGTATAGATAAATTAATATATATTGTATGTTGCAATTATGAGTACTAAAATAAAAGAAAAATTATTGATAACATAATAAATTTTAATACTATAATAACAATAAAAATAAATTATTGAAATAATTGTAAGTTTGTTGGCAATGAAATAATATTTCAACAAATTATTCGTGCATATATGTGTACATATACGTGCATTCCCTTGTCCAAATAAATTATTTGAGGTACATATTGAGATGTACTATGTGAATATATATTTTTACATATATTTATGTTGTATATAAATATTTGTGTGAACAAAAATTTTAATACAAGGAAGAGTGAAACCAAAAAAAGAAAAAAGAGATTTAACCCATATGTGTGGATGCGTGTATATTTCTTCGATACATCTACTATATTCAATTGTATAAACATCTTTTTATAAGATTACTATAAAACATTAATTGTCTGCACTTACATTTGAACATCACGGTATAAAAATTATATCTACAATTTTATTAGGAAGAAGAGTGTAATAAATAACACATCAGCACAAATAAGATGGCAGATTTGGAAGCAGTTCTGGCAGATGTCAGTTACTTGATGGCCATGGAGAAATCTAAATGTACTCCGGCGGCTAGGGCTAGTAAAAAATTAATTTTGCCCGATCCAAGGTGTGTATTGAAATAATAATAATTTTCATCATTATTGTTGCTTTATTTTTTACAAATGAATAACGCATTAAGTATTCATCAGTATGAACTTGGCATGAAAAAACGTATATGTACCTACTTTTTGAATTTTAATGTGTATACTTACGTATGTAGTACGTATTAAGATGTAGGATATAAATTGATCAAACGATCAGTTTGGAAAAGATTACCATATTCTGTATGTGTTTTTTTGAAATACGTATTAATAATATTTTTTCTAGAGTTACATGGTTTGTTTTACAATACGACATGTACAATAAGATGTTCAACAATTTTTAATGCAAAAATTCGAAAACTTACTGTTAATTTTAAAAGAAATTTTCTGTACCTATTTATGTATGTGTGAAAGTGGGAACAAATACCTATTAATCTGTACTTTGTCTTTTAGACAAGTACTGGGAAGTCTAAAGAAGCCCTGTTTTGTCGGCAGGATACATTTGCAGTGATAGATTAACGTTCTAGCCATTAGGTTACTTGGGCTCTCCGTACTGCCATGTACATACATGTGCAAAATGATTTTATTTAAATGATCTTTAGCCAAAAGGTTAATTATGTTTATAAAAATCAGAATAAGACTTGCATAAATTAACTATAGTATATTCGTTATAACTTTCAATATTTCGGTACTGCTTTCGCCTTGGCTGAGGAACATGCTCGACAGCAGTAAATTGTATACTAATTATAGAAAGCTATGCACATTATTTAACATTGAAATCTTTATAAGCAGTTCTGCTAATTTTGTTGTTCAACAACTGTTTCTAACTTACTTAAATTTACTTTATATAACTGAGTGAGAATCCAATACAAACATTGAATACGTATGGACTAAAGAGCTATACAAGCATACTTGAAATGGCTTACAAACATCTTAAAATAAGCTTAGTTGATGTCACAGTTAATATTAAACTAAATACCAGTTGTAATAATCTCTTACCTGGTTCAAGTAAGTAAATTTTATTGGGTACAAAATTTTCTATAAATTATATCGCAAAGTGAATAGGTTTTGGAGTCTCTTCGTAAATTACCAAATTAAAACATAGTAAATATAGATTTTGTGCAGTTTTCTGTAGGCTACGGAGCAGGTACTTTTGTAATGATCTTCCCTTTACTCCTGTTCACCTAAAATAAATACTTTGATTGTTATAGTAAACTGCTAAAAAAAACTTTTTAGCAAAATCATCATTATCTATTATTAACATGCATACATACTTTAAAATTTGTTAAGCTTTTTTATATGTTAAATTAGAAAAAAATGTATTATTCCTAATTTTTTTGTTTGCAGTGTTCGGAGTGTTATGTACAAGTATTTGGAAAAAGAAAATGAACTAGAGTTTTATAAAATTTTCAATCAAGTTATAGGTAATACAACCAAAAAAAATTTTCTTTTTTATTTTCAAACAACAGTCCATATTTTATAAAATTGCAATTAATTTCTTAGTTGAAAAGTTCTACACATAGTAGCTTTTATATGAATATTATAATTCTGTAAATGGAAACGATATCCTCGTACATTTGTACTGAAAACAAAAATAAGTTTTAGTTTTATAAAGCATGGATTGTAAAGTTAGTTATAGAAATGAAATATATTTCAATAAACAATTAAATTTAAATATTTTTTTTTAAAGGTTACCATTTGTTCAAGGATTTTTGTGAAAATGACTCCGATGAACCAATACAACAATTTAAGTTTTATGAACAGGTAATACACTCAAATGAAAAATTTAAAGCTTAATTCATATAAATTATTAAGACAAAGCAACTGCATATACCATAATCTCGACAATTTTTTTTAAGGAGATTTGATTACTTTTCTATTTCTTAAAATTTAGTCGAGACTTTATAATTATAACAAAAAATTTAATTTTCTATTAAAATATTGATAATACCCTTGGTGTATACATACATACATAGATATTAGAAGACAGAAAATATATTAGACAGTTCGCCTATTTGTTTTCGTACTAATTTAATTAACAAAACGTTTGTAAAATTATAAGATCAAAATTTTATAAAAGAATAGAAAATTAGAATTCCGCATATTTTTATGCCAAACGTAGAAAAGAAAATATTTGTAATAGGTTGTAAATCTTTTGGTTTTTCCTATTTATTTTAGATAAAACAGTTTGAAAAAACTGAATGCTATGAAGAACGAAAAAAAATGGCTCGAGAGATATACGATAACTTTATAATGGAAGAACTGCTAACACACACATACGTATGTATTATTAAAAAAAAAGATTTTATAACTTTTTTGTCAGTAATTAAGTACAAGATTAAATACTACTTAGCATAGTTTAATTTGCAGTAGTAACAAATATTTTGTCATACATATTTAAATAAAAATTAAATTATGAAAAATTATATGTTCAAGCTCCAGGTCATGAATAATAATAATTTTTTGGTATACAATATTTCATAAAAAATATCGAAGAGAATATAAAAATTAATTTAAAATTATAAAAATGTTGTGATTTTCAGGATTACTCAAAAGATGCAGTTGGTAGCGTACAAAAATATTTGCTTAAAAATGAAGTACCAACAAATTTATTCGAGGTAAATATTCATCAAAATACAATTTAATATTATAAACAAAGTTTTAAATATACAAACATTCTTACCTTTCATAGCCATATATTGAGGAAATATTTAGCTATTTAAAGGGCAAACCATTTAAGAAATTCTTGGAAAGGTATGTGGGAAAAGAAATATACAGCTACAAATACGCCGTATTAACTTTATTTATCTATTTAAATTTCAGTGAAAAATTTACTCGTTTTTGCCAATGGAAGAATCTAGAACTTAATATACAGGCAAGACTTGCAATATAAAACTAATAAATTATATAACTTATAAATTATTATTATTTTATTAGTTAACTATGAATGACTTCAGCGTTCATAGAATAATAGGTCGTGGAGGATTTGGTGAGGTGTATGGATGTCGTAAGGCTGATACAGGAAAAATGTATGCCATGAAATGTTTGGATAAAAAACGTATTAAAATGAAACAAGGAGAAATGTTGGCACTGAATGAACGTTCAATGCTGCAAGTTGTCAGTACAGGCGTAAGTAAATATTAAAGATAAATAACTTATTTTTTTTTTATGGATTCTAAAGCTTAATTGCACTAAAAAAACACATTTAGAATTAATTCTAAAAAGCCGGTATATGTCTGTATTGTAAATTTTCATTAATATAGAATGACTGTCCCTTCATTGTTTGTATGACATATGCTTTTCATACACCAGACAAATTGTGTTTTATATTGGATCTAATGAATGGTGGAGATTTACACTATCACTTGTCTCAACACGGTGTCTTTAACGAAGATGAAATGAAATTTTACGCTGCTGAGGTAATTTTATTTAATTTCATTTTAGTTTAAATACGAAAATTTAAATACATCAAAATACATATATTTATATATGTTTGAAATTTTAGGTAATATTGGGTTTGGAACATATGCACAAACGTTTTATTGTGTACAGAGATTTAAAGCCAGCAAATATTTTACTGGACGAAAATGGGCATATACGAATTTCTGATTTGGGTTTAGCTTGTGATTTTTCACGAAAGAAACCTCATGCTTCTGTGGGTACACACGGTTATATGGCACCGGAAGTTTTATCCAAGGGTACCGCATATGACTCCTGTGCAGATTGGTTCAGTTTTGGTTGCATGCTTTATAAGTTGCTCAAAGGCCATTCCCCATTCAGACAGCACAAAACCAAAGATAAGCATGAAATTGATAAAATGACTCTTACCATGGTAAGTAACAAAACATTTTAATTTATAGTAGAGGTGTGCGCGTGTGGTGTTATTTTCGTGTAACTTATGAGTGATAATTTCATTTATAATTAATATTAGTACTTAATACAACATATTAAAATGTTTGGAATCATAAAGTTTAACAAAATTTAATCTTTATTCGTTCTTAATTCGAATTTTTGTTGGTGTACAAAACGCCAAACATAGTTGAGTATGTATGCAAGTATGTAAGTAGTATTAGAAAAAAATTTTATATTACAATTAAGTACTAATAAAATTTAATCTTTATTCGTGCTTAATTCCAATTTTTGTTTGTGTGCAAAATGCATTATTTTCCATGATATTCTCATGGAAAATATTCTAAAAATTGTTAAATATAAGGAATTTAATAAGACTTGGTAGTAATCTACTGCGGATTCTGATGAAACAACTGTATGAATATTCTTTATCCTTAATACTTATTGTACTAACTACACAATTTTTCGAAAATTTTACATGAGAATATCATGGAAAATAATGCATTTTGCACAAAAACCAAAGTTGGAATTAAGCACGAATAAAGATTAAATTTTATTAGTAATTAATTGTAATATAAATTATTTTTCTAGTACTACTTACATACTCGGCTATGTTTGGCAGCATTTCACTTCAATTCCAAAATGAAATTCCTTCGAATTCATTAATAAACACTTACGGGCATGTCTCTAACAACTTATACACACAGCAATACATATATACAAATGCATACATAAATTTAATTTTTAAACTGTATCTTAAATTTGTTGATATGTTGTTGATATAATACTAGAATGTAGAACTTCCCGATACGTTTAGTCCAGAACTGAAAAATTTGTTAGAATTACTGCTACAGAGAGATGTTGATAAACGTCTTGGTTGTATGGGAAATGGGTAGGCTTTGATCATTTGCATATTTTTTCATCCCTCAAATATAGTAATAAAATTTTGAATTTGCTTTTAGAGCTGAAGAGGTAAAATTGCATCCGTTCTTTTCGGGCATTGATTGGCACCAGGTGTATATGCATAAATATACACCACCACTAATACCACCTCGTGGTGAAGTAAATGCAGCTGATGCCTTTGATATTGGTTCATTTGATGAAGAAGATACAAAAGGCATTAAACTCACAGAGTCTGATCAAGAACTGTATAAGAATTTTAATTTAACTATATCAGAAAGGTAATTAAAATGTAGAATAAATCTAAAACGAACATTATAGTAAAAATTGTTTGCTCTTACACAGATGGCAGCAAGAAGTGATAGAAACTGTTTATGAAACTATTAATCAGGAAACGGATAAAATTGAACAAAAGAAAAAAGCCAAACAGAAAATGCACTTTGATGCTGATGAAAAGGAATCCGATTGCATTTTGCATGGCTATATAAAAAAATATGGTGGTTCATTTGCTTCCCTATGGCAAACAAAATATGCTAAACTATATCCCAATCGGTAAGAATATTACAAAAAAAAAATCGATACACATTATACTAAATTAAATGAAATAAAATTGTTTTGTAAAGATTGGAACTTCATTCAGAGAGTGGAAATAACAAGCCTGAATTGATATTTATGGATCAAATTGAAGATATATCGTCAGATTTTGTAACATACAAGGGTGAACAGTGTATTCAAATTCGAGTCAATGATGGCTCACGTGATGGTCGCATTTTATTAACAAACTCCGTAAGTTTAAAAAATATTCATTTTATATACGTGCATACTAGATATACATACTAGGGATTTCATTTCCCACATAAGTTTGTCTGTACATTTTTAATTTTGGAATCGAAATTTAAATAGTTTAAAATTTATTTTGATACATGACATACCCACACATATGTTTAACTTTGCACCATTTTGATCACCACACAACTAAATTATTCCCGCTTATGCCATTCTGCTTTATAGTATTCATGCAATACAATACGTACATAAGTATTTTTTAAAACTTAATTTTTCTCAGGATGAAATCGGACTTAAAGAATGGGCGTATTCTTTACGTTCAGCGCACAAAGTGTCTCAAGAACTTTTGGGTTCAATGGCGAAAAAAGCTGGAAAAATATATGGAAGTGAACGTGATGGCAACAAAGCGATGTACATAATAAGTGGTGGCAATTCAATGCAAAAAAATGCAAATGGAGCAAATTAGCATCAACTTTAGTATTAAATAAAAAACCGAAAATAATATTTTTAAGTTCGTAACGAAAAAAAATATATTGTATATCATGGAACACACAGATCAAACTAAAAAGAAATATGATATTCACAGAGTGGTGTTATCGTGCCGCTTCTATCAAAATTAATATAAAATATTAGAAAAGAAAAAAATTAATGCCAATTAAATGTGTGGTTAAAAAATATAAACCAAATAACCCCTTTAAAATGCTGTACACTAACAAAATCTTCTAAAACACGTATAATCGCATTTGTGTGAGAAATAATAATAATAAAAAATGTTATACGGTAATAAGAAAAATTTATTTCATATGTATTAACATTCACATAAAATCGTCAGAATCGTTTCCGTTGTCATAATTGGTGGTCATATTTTCTGCTTTTAACAATGATGTGTAGCTTCGGAGCTCCTGCTCCTCCAGCCTTTCTTTTTCCAGCTTCTTTTCAAGTTCTTTTTGCGCACGAATGTCGGCTTTTTGTTCTTCCCTTTCTAACGCATCGCGCTTCTCTCGCTCTTGCCTAAGATCTGGGTATTCTTCCATTTTCGTTCTGCTAAGTCTATTAACTATGTCATTACGACGCTTTTCAACTCGAATTTTTTTTACTGCTTTATCATTGTGATAAGCCACTTGACCGGCTTCCATGTCTGGTGTTTTCTTAAGGTTCGCCCACATCGTATAGACAACGTCTATGTTATTCAACTTATTTCCTTGAATGCTATTCGCTTTGACCAACTGCACTGCGTCTTCAATAACCTCTGTGGGAATTTCATCAATTGTCTGACCCTAAATATAAAAGTATCGCATATTACATTTATCTTACATTAATGAAATTTCCAACAGCACCTTTTCCAAACGAAGGTAAACGTGAGCAGATGAATAGTTATGTACATGGAACCAAACATCTTCAGGCCAACCCCATTTGATTAAGTCTTCATCTGTACACGAGTAAATGTTTGAACCACATACGTACATATAATTATAGTTATTGCTTTAATTAACATACTTTCATATTTATCTCGTCCCATAAACAATACTTTTGGAGGATCAACCACATTACTTTTAAAATAGAACACCATTTTAAATTAATATATAAACTCTATTCAATACTGGAGATTCACAAATGTTTTGGGAAAGAGAATTTCAAATCGAATAACAGAGCTGCCAATGTTTTATTATTTACCAAGTTGTAAGGTAAACGGAATTCGACAGAAAAATTTACAATGAAGGTATTTTTTTCTGTGATTTAAATTACTCCTTAACAAAAAGGTATTTATTTTTGTTATCTAAATATGTGGAATAATTAAAATGGCTTTTTTGTGGAATAAATAGATTCAAGACATATTTGTCAAATTAGCTAAAAACACTTATGCAGAGTAATGTTTTTCTTTTGTGGACAATTATTCAAGTATGAATTTACTATGGTACTAAATGGTATGTTTTAGAGTACCTACTACTATAATTTGCTTATATGTGTGCGCACTTAGTGCAGAATATATCAACCGTATCTATTGAAAGTACGCCTGTGAAGAAAAACGAATTGTGAAATATTATTGACTGGTGTTAGAAAATTATAAATTATTTAAAAGCTAATTAGAATAATAAATTTAAACTAAAAGTAAGACATTGTATAATTGTAAACATTTTAAAGCCTTCCTAAAAATTGTTAGAAATTGTGCCATTTGTCATAGCTTAAATGTGAAAATTTTCCTTTCACTCGTTTACTTCGTCGTCATATTTATCGTTGCTTTTGGTTTCTTAATTTTTTTATGTGCTAAAAGTAAATTGAATGAAAATTGCTATTTACTATTTATTTATCTACTATATACATACTTTATATAAAAACGAAAATAAAACCGTTTACAGCAACATATATAATATTCAGAATAAAAATCGTAGTCATGGAGAATTATATGTACTTACTTCTCTATGACAACTAGTTCCACTCCAAATTTGTGAAATTTAATTTTATATATGTACACCCATGTGTATCTTTGTAGAGGTGTAAAAAGAATATTTAACGTGTGCCTTTTTACGCATTTGTTTTTAATTATGTATATACATGTGTATCTACCAGTTTCATGTTCAAAGATACCTTAAAGGGCTTACAAGATCTTTTTATTTAAAAATTACACATGTTTATAGTGATGTTCAACTTTCCAGTGGACTTGTGCAGCCCTTTAGAATGTACATAAATTCGCATATAAAAATTATACAGATTTGAAGAATTTTTTTGTGCGTATGTATTATGTGCTCATTTAGTATTTTTATAGTTTAAACTTCATTTTTGCAAATAAAGTGTGAATCAATAAAGTCTTTGTTATATTTATGTGGTTTGTGAAGTTTCAACAATAAGTAAAATAAAAAAAAAATACTGACGATAATTCAATAAAAGAAAAGAAGAAAGAAGGTATGCATACATTTGGCGAGACGGGTGCTGGAGTGCCGGCTTTTTTAGCAAAGCTCTGGCGTTTAGTTGAAGATCCAGAGACTAATAATCTTATTTGCTGGAGTAAGGTATGTACAAATTATAAATATTTTATCACCTATGCATGTAAATTACTATTGGAGGCAGAGAATACCGTATTCCTAATACCTACAAGAAATATTGTAAAATTAAAATTTTCTTTTTTTTTAAACAATTTGCAATAGTGTCTTTAATAGTTTAAATTAACAATGCATAATATTTTAAGGTTTAACCGGCAAACTTTTCAATGTGATTGGTACCAATCCGACATATACGGAATAAATTAATACGTACTTGTAAAATTGTATGTAGGTATATGCATATTGCAACGTTTCGCGTACGAGTACTTAATACATGACTAGGATGGATTAGTTTAAAAGTTAAACAATTATTTAAAGAAATGGTAATCTTGTTTTTTCTTTTTCCAATGTCGTAGTAGACGATCATGTAATTAATTTTTGTATTACATCGGAATAGTGTTAAAACTGCACTATTTATCTATACTTCTATACCTACAAAACATAAAGAGGAATCATTTGTTTTTTTTGTTTGTAATGGATAAACTCTAAAACTACCAAACTGATTTTAAAAATATAACGCTACGCCCACGCTTACGTCCATTATTCAATGATTTAACATTTAAAATTCTACAGTCCAATTAATTTTTTTTTTAATTTATTACATAAAATCAATATACCTATTCCAAGAGTGATCGCTATATGTTGTACGATCGGCCACGCTCACTCAACTCAATTAGAAAGCTGCCAATTTGTGCTGACCACGCGAGATTACGTAAAAACAACTAATAAAAACAAAAACGTGGGACGGGCAAAATCAGTTAGAAATTTAAGTGACCTAAATACATGTCGGAAATTTTCTTTATATAAAAAAATTTTAAATATAATTTTCAGGATGGTCGCAGTTTTATCATTCAAAATCAAGCGCAATTCGCTAGAGAATTGTTACCTCTCAACTATAAGCACAATAACATGGCTTCCTTTATAAGGCAATTGAATATGTGTAAGAACAAATTGTATAAAATTAAATATGTAAGTACTTGTTATAGTAAATTTTTTTTGTTATGTGTTCAATTGTGCAGATGGATTTCATAAGATAACATCAATAGATAATGGTGGCCTAAAATTTGATCGAGATGAAATGGAATTTACCCATCCTTGTTTCAAGCGAAATTGTCCTTATTTATTAGAGCATATTAAACGTAAAATTGCATCAACTAAAACTGTTGATGAAAAGACTGCCGTAAGGCCAGAAGCTGTAACAAAAGTTTTACAAGATGTAAAAGCCATGCGTGGGCGTCAAGATTCTTTAGATTCTCGGTTTTCTGTAATGAAACAAGAAAATGAAGCTCTGTGGCGAGAAATTGCCTCATTAAGGCAAAAACATGCAAAACAACAGCAAATAGTTAATAAATTAATACAATTCTTAATAACAATAGTACAGCCCCAACGTAATATGACCAGTGTTAAGCGACACATGCAGTTAATGATAAATGATAAACCAGGAAAATCAAAGATACGCAATACTAGTGAATCAGAATCAGAATGTGGTCCAGTTATACATGAGTTAGGTGAAGAATTAATGGATGAAGTCTCTGAAGTTGAGCCTGAATTAGCTATGCCTAATAGTCCCTTCGCTCGGGTGGCTACACCCTCAACATCTACCACTGATTATGATGCAAAGCATTCACCACATAACATAGAACGACCACTCTCAAGTATTAGTACGATATCTCAAAATTTTGACTTTTCTAATCAAAGTACAGAAGATTCTGTAGCTAATGCAGCTGATGGCGTCAATGTGGGATTTGTGTCGACTGTTAATAATGATGGTTCTGAAATATTTTATCACATTACCGAGGTGCCTGATGCGCAACCCCAAGAAATAAATGCTAGCCCAATTAGCTATAATGAAGATGATGTATTGACAACACCAATGGTAAGAGAGGAAATGGCACGCAGTCAATTATTAAAGCAGACTAACCGCCAAAGGCGCAATAAAAATAGCGGCTCAGTAGAAAAACGAATTAATGAGGTTGGTCCTACAAGTAGTAAAGTACAGCGTTTGCAGTCGTTAAAGCAACAACAAAATATTACGCAGGAGGTTCCTCAACCAATGAGAATAAAAGCAGAACATGATACAGCTGCTGCTGATCCCATGCTTTTCCTAAATGTATATCCGAATGATCGTGACCTAACACGATCACCAAATTTTAGTGAAGATTTACTTCAATCAACTGCTAGCAACATATTGGGTAGTTCTATAACATCACCAAAAAATACAACATCGTCGCCAGAAGATGATGATTTTTTACGCAGTAATAGTTCGGACTTGTATAATGCAAACAGTTTTATAGTGAATGATATCCCGGCTGATATATTTGAAGTTTGTACACGTCATGTAGTATTAAGCTTGCTAGAAGTAATCCATTTAAAAATTTTATTAGCAGGATAATTCCTTAGCATCGGTGGAAGAGAGAAGGAAAGGAGTTCAACAGGAGCAGCTTAATAATAATAGAAAATTTTCAACTTATTTGTTGGAAGGTAATGGTAGTATACAACCATCTACATCTGCTGCTGCTGCTGCTGCAGCGGCTAATGCTTCTACAGAAAATGGCAACAAAAACAAGAATGATATCCAAAAGCCATCACAGTCTAAGCTTAAAAACGAAAATGGGAGTAATTTGCCTCTTGCCAAATACAAAGACAACCAAGAGTTTATGCCGTTGAGTACTGCGTTAGTAACTAAGAGAAATCTTAGTTGTATTTATGAATTTAAAAAAATACTAAACATGATTATTATTTTTTTCTTTCTTTTTTCGCATTTAAAGAGATGACGTAAGTGGCCATATAGATAACGTTCAAGATGAACTGGAAGACTTAAAAGATTTACTACGCAGTGGTTATGCTTTGGATAACAATACTCTGTTAGGTGTAAGTCTATCTAATTTAAATAGTCATGATAATGAAGATGAATCAATTTATGATGATAACGATGATGTTGCTAATAATAAAATTGCTGGCAGTAATCAAGTTAATAATTCAATTGAAATTGATAATACTAATGAACCAACTCGTTATAAGCTTTTTCAATTTGTTAATGAATTACTCAATGATTTCAAATAGATTATGTTCTATTATTTTGTTAAACGTTTGTTATTTATGCAAGTTGTTCAAATAAATTTTGAATTAATTAAATTTGAATTAATGAATGAAAGTAATGAGCATTAATTTCAAAAAGGAAACATAACTGTACGACTGGATCAACATTGTGAAAAAAGAAAAACAATTTTCGCGATGGGGTTAAAATTTTTCATTTCAAAAATGTTAATAATTGTTATAAAAAATTTAGTTTGAATATTTTTAATTGTAAAATTCTTTTATTTAATATACTAAAAACGGATTACACATGCAAAATTTTTATAAACTATTACACAACTGCTTGTTCTCAACTTAAAACAAATCACAGAAAAATATATAGCTATATTAAATAATTATTGCAAAATTTTACGTGTTTTTTTCGCTTTATGTTAATTGAAAAATACAAAACAAAAAAAAATATTTAAATTAACAGATGTCTTTAAACCAAATCAACGCTGTACAGAATGTAAAGTGTAATAATATTGAGAACAATAAACAACAATTATATTTGCCGCCAGCTATGGAAGAAGATATTCTAAATAAGGTCAGCTTTAAAAAGAAAACAATGAACTCGTATAGTCATATATAGATTATACAACAAAAGTAATAATAAAATAAAAAATATTAATTAATTAATTTACTTATAAATTTAATAAGTAATTGTTTATTCTTAACATAAATTATAAATTAACTCTTTATAAAAGAATAGCTTTTAATAATAAATTTATGAAATATAATTTGGTTAATTAAAAGTTTATTGAACAAATTTGCTTTAGTGGTTGTTTAATTAGCTTTTCATTAAACAAATTTACTTTTTATATATTTGATAGTAAAAGCTTATTAAAGAAATGTTCATAAATCTATTCTAATCGTACTAAATTTCAAACTTCAACGTATGCAACTACAACTATTTTATAAGCTTGAAAAATTTTCTTGTAAAATTAATACCTGTAGTTCATTGTTTTCTTTTTCACTATTTAAAAGTACTATTTTGATAAAAAGCAAAAAAAAAAAAAGGAAAAAAAAAGAATGAAGCGACCTAAAAAGTTGTAATTTTTTCATATTCTTCTAATAACAACTTTTAATATTTTAATATTTTTTAATTTATTTTTTTAGCTTTTTAGTGATGCTGACATTTTAGGATCTTACGGTTTACATTTATCATCTACTACAGAAAGTGGCGGAAACAATAATAAAAAAGGTAATTGTTTAAACACTCCAGTAAATACACATACATACATACATACGAGTACATGCTTAGTAGGGTTATCCCTTATTCCATTTTATGCAAAAACTGGCTCCAAATTTGTTTAAATTTTCTATTTTAATTATTTATCAAATTAATAACAACGACGAATTACTTTTTTTATAATTTATTACCTTATTCAATGCATGTAATACTAGCTGTCCTTAGCCGGACACTCTCGGTCTTGCATTGAATAATGGACGTAAACGTGGGGCATAACTTATGTTACTCGCTAATAATGTAAATTTATAGTGATGAAAGCATTTTTAAAATCGGTTCGGTAGTTTTATAGTTTATCAATTACAAAAAAATCCCTCTATATAATATTAAAGTGATTACTATAGCGAAATTGACGCTTGGAAGTATTTTTACAATTAATGTATATTTACAGAAGCGTGAATTCCGGGATTGTATTTCTGAAATGTTGTAGTGTGTACAAATTTTCCGCTTATAATATTTCTTTATTTTATTTTGTTATAGATTCAGAATTGATGGCATGTCCGCCTATTATGTACGATTTGTCTGAAATGATAAATGATCAAGATGATTTAGATGGTAAGTTTTTAATTTTGTGTACAATTGTTTTTTCTTTTTTCTTTTTTTTAATTTTCATTAAGTTTATGAATTTACAATTTTCACAAACTACATATTACAATATACATACACACACATGCATACATAAATGCGTACATACATGTACTAACATAAAACAAAGTTTCTATACCAATCGCAGAAATTTCTCCTAAAGCTTTATAAAATGTATCTTCGTGGATGATGCTTGTAATTAACAGAAATATATAGAAAGTTCAAGATACATATATGTAAGTAAAGTAAATGTATTGATAGGTTATTTATATTTAGAACAGTTTTGTAGACGTATTAAGTTGACGCTGTTAAAGCCATTTTATTAATTTGTTACTGTCAGGTGCGGATCTCCTGCCAAGACAGTCAATAACTTGTTCCTTTATATAATCAACCATTTCTTAAATAATTTCTCAGCCTAAAAGCTCAACATGGATACGCGTCTGTTTGCATTTCACACAGATACAAGATATAATGAATAATTTTTCATTCGTAATTTTTTTCCCATTTTACATATTTGCAATCATGAATAACTTCCATGAAAAATAAACTTTTAAGTAATTCAATTGAGATTGTCAATATGAAGAAATGTTTACTTCTAGAAATTCTTCCTTATCGTAAATAATTTGTTCACTATTCTCTAATATTTGTTCACTTCATATTTGTTTTCATTCAGGGCTACAATATTAATGCGGACACCATCAATACCACAACAATAAGTATTCCAAATCAGCCGAATCATGAATATTACACATGTATTATTTTTTTAAAGAAAAATTTTGGTTTTTTTTTTTTAAATCCTTAAATCAGAGAACTTTCTATTATAAAAACGGCAAAAAAGTAAAAAAAAAACTACCGGTGAATTTTTATTCGTAATTTTTTAATTATATTTTTTTTAAATTATTTAAATGAAGTTTATTTACAATCTGAACATGTTTTTGTAAAAATTTTATTATTGTTTAAAAACTGCTTTCAAATTGCAAAAAAAAATCACTGTTTTAAATTTTATCTTGTGTTAATTTGTTTAATAATTTAGAGAGTAATTCATTTCATTAAAAATACATTAAAACACAATACAATCATATATATATATATATATATACATATATATATATATATTGTACATATTATGTATCTAACTTAGGTATTTAAACTAATTTGTAAATTTTATAATTATCTTTTCCCTCCAGCTGATGTTAACATGCCAACAACATCGACCGTATCAAGTCAACAACAATCAAAACAAGAATTTAATAATTCTGTTTTAAATACACCGTATCATGAATAATAAATATTTAAAAAATGTTATACATACATTAATGTTACTGAATAGTTCTTAAAAACAAACATATATGTATATCTAATATGATGACTACAAAAAAAATTTGTTTTAAAAACAATGAAAATGTATGTATGTAAAACAGTGAAATTATCTCTTTGAGATGCAGATAAAAAAACCAAATTTTTATTTATTATTTTTTTTATTAAAATTTCACTTGCACTATAAATAATTACTTTTGTGGTTACAAACGTGTGTATGTATGTATGTACGCGTATATGAATTTTGTTGAAATGAATTATTGTAGTGTTTAATTTCTTTAAAAAAAAATTAAATTTTTAAATATTTTATTTAAAATAAAAACAAAACCATAACAGCGCTTTCCTTTCTCGTGGATCTACCACTTTCGGGAAACGAAAACTTTAATAGCGATGGTAAAAAAAACCCCCACAAACTTATATAAATATTTTTATTAAAAAAATGTTCTATTGAAATTCGATTGACAAACTTTTCTTTTTTTATAATAATTAAATATAACATTTTTGTCTGAATTTTTATTAATTTTTTTCGCTACCATTTCCTTTTATAAACTTCAATCCTTATTATTGAAGTTCAATCATATGCTCTAATATGATAATTTTTTATTTTTAAGTTTAATTTTTATTTTTTTTTTTTAATTAATATTAACTCAAACTGGCTTACATTACTCCTATTGTAATTGTAATTAATATTGAAATTTTTTTTTGTTAAATAACACATTTTTTCTCTTGTAAATAGAAATATATTTAAAAAAAGTATGTATGTACTAAGTTAAGTAATGGTGTTATATGTTTGAAAAACAAAATTGTTTAAACTATTTTCGTTAATAAGTTTTCATTAATTTTTTTTGCTGTTTTCTTTTCTGTTTTGGTATTTAAACAATTTAATTCATGAACATGTAATAATTTCTAATTCATGTTTTATGATTCAAAGCATTTCGTTACTCTTTCAAAATATAAAGGATATTGAAATTTATTCATGAATAGTATTTATAAACAGAAAAAAATTAAAGTATATTAAAAGAAACGTGAAATAACTAAAAAAAATAAAATAATACTATTAAAATTATGTATTATTTTGAGATCGTATTTTAGAATCATAATAAATAAAATTTAATTTTACTAATTTATTGTATGTATTATTATAATTCTTTATTTCTTATGTCAAAGAAACATCGCATAAATTAAACATCTAATTTCAATATACATAGGTACATATGTAATATTTTGTTAAAATTTTTAATTTCAAAATTATAAAAATTTGATTAAAGTGCCGCAGAATCATATTTTAAAGCCACAAATCATTACAAACATGTTTAATATTTTACAATAAAAAGTGATTGTAAGCATTTCAAGTATGCTTGTGCAGCCATTTAATACATACATGCAAGTACGTGCATATTTACTTTTAACTAAGATTTAAATAAAAAGAATCATCGCATTTGATATTGAGCAGCTTGTATAGAAATTAAAAAAAATTCATACAAAAACTTAAATTAATTTCATCATACATATACTCGTATCGAAGGTCGCAATTTCGACCTAGGTATAGAACCTCAAACACCTTGATTATTTTGAATAAATAAATAATTTAAATGAGTAAGGGCATTTTAATATATCCTATGCTACTAGTGAGCTGCCACAGTTACCTTTTCCAAATCGACACCCTCCAAATCCAGCAATTTCTATAAACATTTATTCTCAAATTATTTCATATATGTAGACAGATGAGTCGTTATTTTTCGCTGGGATAGTAGCACGTGTTTGCCCTTGCTGCTTAATACCAATATACATACATAGTTCATGCACAGATTCATACGCTTTTAGTACATAAAAATAATTTTGATATATTTATATAAGCTGCGCATACATGCATACATAACTATTTATTATAACACGAATCGTTTTAAAAACTATAATTTAAATAAGTGAGAAAATCAAATTTTCTTTACATACAAATTTGAATACATATGTATATTACTGAAATTAACAAAATATAACTGTAATGAAAACTACACATTAGTAATGCAAACACATACGCATAAAAATATATAAATAGCAAGTAATACAGTTAAAAATTCACACATCCATATACACATGTATATACGGATATTTGCAACAAATAACAATAATAATTTGTAATTATATCGTAAAAAAAAGAAAAACATCGTTGTTGGGAAAAATATTTTATTAATAGTTTCATATTTTTAAGCAAAACAGAATAAACATCACTTTATACTTAATCACAAAAAACTTTTATTAATTTTATAATTTCAATAAATAAAGGGTAAATGTTGTAATTACCTATGCATGTGAACTTTCACAGGTGTCATACTTACAGAGTGTTAGATCTTAGTTGTTTTTTTTTTATAAATTGAGTGTGAATAAAAGTGATGTGTATAGTAGTATTTTGCAATTAAAAAATATAAGCTACTTCAATGTGTCTTCCATCTGATGTACATAGTAATTAAAATGGAAATTATTTCAGTTCCATACATTTTACGAGGTATGTATTTAAAAATTATCTACTATATTTCTCTTTTCTACCACGGAGGTCCATAGTGTAATGGTTGTTGCTTATGATGTCTACTCAAAAGTTCACCAAGTGTGAATACCGTAACAAAGATATAAAAATACAATAAAATGTTTTAAATTTACATTTTCGCCAAATAATTTTGCATCAAAGGTTGAATGCTTCTATACAATTTAAATTTTATGCTTCTAGTACGAGTGGCTCTGTTCTCCAAAATTGCTATCTACGTACATACGAAGTGTAGCCGAAGCGCTTTTTGTGATGGCATATGCTAGAATTATAGTCCACTTACTAGTTTAAGCAAAAGTGTTTTACATTTACATATATTTATACATTACAAAAGTTGAAGACAAGCCAAGTTAGGATGCAAAAATAACGGAAAGAGTATTAGGCTACCAAGTTACTCTGCAAGTTACTTTTTTATTAAATTACATATTCATATACATATTGTATGCCAACTGTCACCAGAATGTACTTATGGGTCAACTCACTTGGCCGTAGTAGGTTGATGAGACCATGCTTGGCTAAATTTTGTATTAAAATAATTAATAAAGTTTTAGACGTCAATATTCTGGAAACACGGAATGCTAAAAATCTGGTTACTTTCTTTGGAGGAACATATGTTGACATTGCTTGTTTACATATGTGTACGTGTATACATATCGTCATATGATTTCCAAAATTCCCTAATAAATTACAAAGAACTCAAATTCTTCATTTTAATTGATTATGATGCATCATATCAAATTAATATATTTGTATAACAATTTTAAAAAATATTTCGAAAAGTAATCTACATTAAACACAAAAAAATTCACAATCAAAATTGCGTTGTTAATTTTGAAAGTGGTCCATTTTTTTAACAAGTTGCGGTAATATAAAAAAATATTTCGAAAAGAATAATCCTTATAAAACACAGCACACAAAAAATTCACAAGTATTATTTGTTATTATTATCGCACAGATTTTTAAGACCTATTGTGCAGTATTACATTTTACATTTTTACCGTACTTAAACTTCTCTTTTTTTTTAAGTGGACTTACCTAAACCACTTTCAAAACCAACACCTCAATTTAGTAAGTTACTATGAACATGTACAAATAGAAATAAGTTTAAAAAGTACATAATTTATGACTGATCTTTGTAGTGAGCATCTTTTAAAATTTTAGCAAATTCATATTTTACCCTTTCTCTTTCTGAACGCGGCATAGCTCTAAAACAATCAGCTAAAGATAAACAATACAGGTCAATAGGATCACTTTTAAACTGTGTTCTACGTTTTGCAATATTTGATAACATTTGATCGCTGGGTGATAGATTTAATTGTCGTTTAACAGCTAAAGCGGACGGCAATGGTTCTATTGTCACCTCAGAATATTGATTATTACCGTTACATAAACTTTTCACTTCATTATCATTTTTTATTATTGCTGAAGTGGCTGAAATCGGTGTAAGAAGTGGGGATGATCGACTTGAACTCGAAGAAGTTGGTGGTGAATTTTTGTGTGGCATTGGTTTTTTTTCATCGATTTTATTTATTTCATATTCCTCTTCGGGATTGTCCGGATGATCATAAGCATCTGTAGAGCTATTCTGCTGTAAATGACTCATTGGTGCTAAAAATGCTGAAACATCAGGTAAAAAGTCATATGTTTCATCTTCACTCTGATCCAATTCAATCACTTCGTAGGTGTTGCTAGCTAAGGCTAAATTGTCAGGATTCACGTAACTATTACTGTCATCCCTTAAAAGATTATATTAACGTATCGAATTGCATAAATATTTATTAATTTATACTTACGAGCCATTACACTGAGATTTTATTTGAGGTACAGAAACCCTGCGATAAGCAGTATATTTTAAAAATGATAAGTCTTCGGTAAATCTTCTCCTTCTTATATTAGTGTTAATAGTTCCAGTTTCAAGACATTTTTGCTCTTGTAAATAATTGTAACGTATATTCTTCCACTTTGTTTGTAAAAAGCGAGCTAAAATTGAAAAATTATTTTTAAGGTTATGAGCATTATGGGTAATTAGAGAAATAAAAACAAATAAATAAAATAATATTTCTAAGAATTACAGCTTTTATTTGGTTATATTCATAAATTTATCCCTTATTTTTTCTTTTCTTTCGTTTCTCCTTCCTGTTTAGCCGGTATAGTATGTAAATTATTACATCTATATCAAGGCGAATCTCTATATATTTATATATTTACATAGATTCGCCTTAACATATACATATCGCTGAAATATCAGTGCATTTTCTAGCTTTGAGAAAGCAGGTCGTGAATATCGGAAGTTTTAGTTGATGTGCTTATTTATTTTTCATAGGCATTAAAAATTTTTACCTGTACTTATAATTCAAAATTAATGTGCGTGTGTAGTAAAAAAATGGAGTGTGATGAAAAAACTAATAATCGTTAATTCTTTACAAGTATAACTTCTTAATTGAGCTTTGCGAGTAACTAAAGAAAACATTTTTAACGGAATATAGATAAATATGTACGTAGATGCAGAAATCTGCGAAGTGGTGGCACCGACTAAGAAGTAAGTGGGAACTTATGTTGCTGTAATTATCAGCGCATTTCTAACTTTGAATAGGCAGGTTGTGAACAACGGTAGTTCTAGTGTGTGCGTATTATTTTTTTTTATAGCTGTTTAAAATTTATACTTATATTTAATGTACGTGTGCACTAAAAAAATGAAGTGTCATGAAAGAAAGAAAAAAAATTATAATAATAATAATAATAATCGTGCAGCTTCATTATTGAGTATCACAAATAATTAAAGCAAAAAATGGTACGGAATATAAAAACATGGATCCGAGAAGTGGCGGTACCGGCTAAAAAAGGTAAGTGCATCTAATCTTATATTTATGTACATATGTATATATGTTATATACCATACTTGAAACGGCTAAACAAAATTTGGAAGGATTTGTTTATAGCCAATTTTTTAATTTAGTGGTTACTACTTGTTAGTTTTGTGGCTGATATTTCCACTCAGCAATATATAATCTTTATTCCATGCTACATATATATTTTTTATTTCGCATAACCTTTGATAAGTTTTATAAAGTAATTGAGAGCTAGAGAGACAGTGACTAGATACAATGCTAGCAAAAATATATTTAGGGTAAATAGGGCATAGGTATAATATTGTTTCGTTTATACCCTTCACAAAAAGTAAAAATTGTATATATAAGTAATTTCTACACCGTACATGGGGCACCCTATTAAGTATATATATTCTGGATCCTTATAGATAGCAGAGTAGATTAACTATGTCCGTCTGTCCGTGTAGATGTTGAAATCAACTTTCTGAAGTCGCTAGAAGACCTATTTCTATTTTTTCACCATTTTTGGTGCAGTTTGTGCGTAATTTGTCTAAATTACAAAACGCACAAAAAAACGTGGTACGCAGTTTTATCAGAAATAACAGTCAGAATATGTGTGCAAAAAATCAAAACATTAGGTTTGCAATTGCCAGAGATTTTCTTTTGTGTTTTTTATTAATTTTTTTGCTAAATATTTAAGAATGTGAAAAATTAAAAATATGATTATTTATTTGAAGGGTATATAAAAATCGTCACAGCCGAATGTAACATATGCAATCTTAAGATCAGATCGTATTATATTTATTTATTTTTATATCGATATTTTATTTCAACTTTCTTTTTAAATTAATTTATTACATATGCAGTTATAGCAAACGGTCGCAACCTGTATTTATTTAGAATCCTGTATTTATTAGTATCCCATGCTGATATGAGATTCAAGAAAAAATTTTAGAATATTAAAAATCGTGTTAAAACAAAACAATTTGTGTAAAGAGGAAGTACTGTAATTGGTTAAACATTTTTTCCAAAAAGTATAGGTACCTATAGTAAATATTAATATTTTAATGTTATTTGCTGTAGATACTTTAATTTAAAAAAAACTACAGTACTTCCAACTGGTAGCTACTTTGTCAAATGTATTCATTTAGAATTGTGGAAGGTATAAAAATTTTAATTTTTAAAAAATTTCACATTTTACACCTTTATGAAATAAGAACTTTTATCGTATGCCGCAGTATTTTATGACTTCTTCTTGTATTTAAAAATTTGTTGGACGAGATGTGCATACAAATCCAGTTAATTTTAAAGTACATACAACCATGTGTACCATTTCAATATGAATAACATATTAAACAATTAAATTTCATATAAAAAACTTCTATTTTCAATAACAATATGAGCCACTGACACGATTTTATACAGCTTGAATCGTCTTGACATCCACATACTTGCAAATTTTGCAAAAACTTGGAATCGGATAATTGGCTAGAACATCTCAATATTAAAACCATCAGGAGGCTTCCATTAAAAAAAATTAATCTCTATTACTTTCAGTTATAATTTATAAGAAAAAAAAAGAGTTAAAATGGATTAAAATTTAGTTGATGTGCCGTTAGGCTACGTATACCTGGGTACTTATGTATGTATAACTTAATATAGAAGAGGTTAGACAAGTAGCTCAAAGATAGGCAGGTTTTTTTGTTGTTAATAAACAAAAAAAAAAACCAATCGGCTTTCTTTCAAAACCGCATATTCTGGTAGACTGCTTCAAGCTGTATTTTCCTTAAAAATTTACTGGGTCTAAATAAGGTTTTGAAAAAAACTTGTACATAAATTTCATAGTTTCTTTTTCCTTTTCGTTAGTAGTTAAGGTTTTGGTTACATCTAATCAACCCTCAACCATTTATAGTGAGTGAAAACGTGACGAAACACACATCCATACATCCGTAAAAGGTTGTTTCTGTATTTACTTACATGGAGCTCCTAATTGTTTAGCAATATTATCCCATATTGCCATGCGAACGGGAGTTCGTCGATAATGTGGATGACTGACGTCGTAAATTGCAGCATTTTCTTTTACTAGTTTTATTAAGCGATCATCTATAATAAAAAATGAATTTTTTAAATTAAGCATTTTGCTCCTCTGATTTACAGAAAGCAACCCTTGTGTTGAAAGGATTTTCATAGATTAGCTTACCAAACTCTGGTCCGTATACTTCACGATCCATTTTTTTTTTTGTTTCTTAAAATATTTATGTTTAATATTATTTGCAAACGTATAAATATAATAAATTGTTATTTTATTATAAATTATTCGTTGAGTTTACTACTATTGATTGATCCTGATGAAGAATTATTACTTATTTCTTCTGTTGTAGAATCTTTAATACTTTTGTGTGTGCGTATGTTCATTTGTTTTTCTTTTGTGTTTCTTCTTTGATACGTATTTACATACACATATACCATTCCATCTGCTGTATTCTTTCTGTATTCTTCATTTGTGACATTTAAATATACGTCGGGTTGTTATTCTTATCGTTTTGTTTTTGCGCATGTCCTTTGTTCCATTTCCGTCAATGTGTCTACATATCGTTGGCTCAAACGTAAAATCATTGTAAGAAATTAATAAATTGTTATTATTTTTTTGTCTACTATGCTTAACATAAATAAGTGTAATACAATTTAATAGTTTCATTTATAAGAGATATATTATAATATTTTTGAAATTTGGTTTTTATTTAAGTATGAATTGTAACCGAAAATCCTATTGAAGTCATATTTAAACTCAGTCAAACACATAAATATGATGCTTATATGTATAGTATTTTCACAGACAAAATAACAAATCTCGGAGAATACTGGGAATATCAGTCGATTAAATTACTATATTTGCTACAGCAGACTCGGTGCTACTAACACTAGAAACTAAAGTTCAAGTCAAAGGCAATTCCAAAATTAATTTTTAAATTTAAAAAATCTATACGAATAACATTTCAAAAGTAAATAGGTCAACATTTTTATCCACATAACGATGAGTCTACTATTTGATATAATATCGCAGAAATGAGTTTTCGATTCGTACGAGATTTAATTTCAATTGGAAAGATTTAGAGAGAGGGATAATATTGAATAACATTTCAAACTATATCAGAAAAATAAAGAAATTTCTGAATATACGAAATTATGCTTAATTCTTCTCGAACTCTAAAAGAGCTGCTTAAATTTATATAAACTTTCCCATAAATTTTTTGTCAAGACACTGGAAACTGTTAAAAAGGGCAACAGTTCTACAGATAATCACATTTTTTGTATTATTGTCAACAATATAAATATGCAGATTCTTGGCTTACCTACAGAAATCAGCGACCATTACTTGGAAGCTTTCAAGTTAAGCCAAATACCTAAAGAATTCGAGAACATGTGAGTTAACAGTAGATCGGTATTATTTGTATTAACGCTTTTAATCAATAAATCAAATTTTTTGTAAACATACTTACATAAATCAAATTTAATATGCATATAATGACCTCAGCTGCGACCAAAAGTGGTTTTAAATCACAAAATTGTTTCCACAGAAAACGAATTTCTTTTTATTGAAACCCGTCTCTATTTCTTAAGTGGTTTAACAAACACAGATTCTCTTGGCTTAATTGGCGTTTAAATGTGTATCTTCATTCTTGAAGCTTCAAAGTTTTAAAGTTGTATGAAATTTAGAAATACGGTAGTTCTCAGAAAAGAAATAATTTGTCGTGATTTCAAATAAAAGAACAAAATATCTTAAAAGTAAAGCAATTCCGTTTGGAATTAGGGGGAATGTGTAACACATTGCAGAATTTTCTGTTGTGCAATTTTTCTTGTTAATTTCTTTAAACGGATTTTAACAGATTTATTGAACATAAAAACCATTGCTGTACTTTCAATAATTTTTTACACTTTGTTTTATTTTTTATTTAATGTATAAGATAATTTTTATGTATTTTTTCCATTATTTTAATTATTTTTATTTTCACATTTTTTATATACTCGTAATATGTATATAAGTAATTAAAAATTTATAATTATGAATTTATTTAATATTTAAATGATATTCAAGTATTAATTTTATTCCTTTTAATAATTTTTTTTTTTGTGGAAGGAAAATAAACAAGTAATGTCGCAAAAATAAAGATTTCATTTAAACACAGATTTTTAAAGAAGTTTACAATTACATATAAATTAAAATTAAAAAAGAAGAAAATCAAAAAAATAATAGAGATTTTAAAATATTCATCATATGTATATTATTTATGTATGCATACCATACACTTGTCAAATTAAATATTAATTTATACGAAAATAAACTAAATCGGTATGTATGTACGTCTGCACTTCACAGTATTGAAAGATGAAGCAAAAAAACTAAGTTGAATGCAATGGATTTAAGTTTTTCTTTTTTAATAATCCTAAGATAATTGTTATCGAATGTTTAATTTTAAATTGTTTTGTTTTCATAGTGTTTTTTAATGTTAAATAGCAACTTGTGTTAGCAGTTTTTTTTTTTACTTGTATTTATGTTTGTTGGTATGTATTTAGACATATTTTGCAAATAATGTTAAAGGACATTTGCAGTATGTATATATCAAATTTACCAGTCTGCTAAATTATCGTTAGCTTTCGTTTTAAACAATAAGAAACTTTTTGAAGCAGACATTCTTTCTATTTAATGTTATTGTTAGCATTCTCTATGCCAATTTCCATATCTAACAGACAAGCAAAAAAACAAATATATTAATACGATGCGATTCGATATTATTTTATAAATGATTCTTATACAATAAGACGAAAAAGAATTATTAAACAAGAGTGAACATTAGCAAAATAATTATTATTTAAAAAAAAAAAAATCTGTGGTAGCAACATTTGTAGTAAAATTTGCAAGTATGTAGGTATGTGTGTATGTATGTATATGTATTTGTGGCTACTGCTTATTAAAAATAATGTTGCTCTTTTTTGAGAATTACAATTTTTTATGTTTAACACCATCAACCTTCCCTTTTTATTGAACTGGGTGTTTCTGCTAAACCTTTCACTTTGAGGCGATCAGCTGTTTTAAGGAATGCAGGTAACTGTTCTTGTGACACATTCACTTCTCCAGCATACATAAATTCTAAAATAGCTTGCAGATGTATATAGGAAACATCTTTGAGTATGATAATAGGATGTTTGGATGGATTTTCCTGTGAAAAATATGTAAAAAAGATTTCATAATAGAAGTCATAAATTTTTGTAATTAATATTATTTAGTAATTATTGCTTATGTATTAAATATCTGTAGCTTTATTTTCAATAGTTCGCATATATAGACATATACTCTATAGTAAAAAAAAGGATTTTATTTTAAATTTCTACTGAAATTGTTCGATATTAAGAAACACGAGCCTCAAAATAATTTATTTAAAAGTGGAAAATTCAGAATATTGTATTAAAAATACTACTAAATAAATAAATAATAATAATAATAATGTCATATAGTTAATTTTTAAAGTTTTTTCTCACAAAAATATTGTGTAATTTACAATTTGTAAAAAGATTAATAAACACATTCTATTTACTTTTCTGCTCTTTTTTTCTCACAAAAATATTGTATAATTTACAATTTGTAAAAAGATTAATAAACACATTCTACTTTTCTGCTCTTTTTTTCAAAGGAGCATATTCAAAACTGTTTTTCCGAACTGTTTTATTGGTAAATTTAAAAGTCCTAATGTCATCGTATAGTCACTTTTTAATACGCTTTTGAAACTAAGGTGTGTTCTAAATGATATTTCCATTGGTTATTTAATGCAGAAGCTCTAATAACTCTAATAACAGTTATTATTACATTTGCAAGCAAGATTTATGACAAATGTGATTAACATATGATCCAGAGAACCGAATTGATTCATTTTTTCATTAATTAAAAATGGTTATTAATTCAAAAGTTTATAATTTTTTGTATA
Source organism: Thelaira solivaga (assembly GCA_947397855.1). Classification (NCBI taxonomy): domain Eukaryota; kingdom Metazoa; phylum Arthropoda; class Insecta; order Diptera; family Tachinidae; genus Thelaira; species Thelaira solivaga. The sequence continues at coordinate 67,002,059 of OX377614.1, forward strand.
AAATAGTTTCAAATTGAATAATTTCTAATTTTACATCAAATTAAATTTGTGTTACCTCAAGTAATGCCTTAAAATACGGACTGCATGCTGATAACACCATTTTATGTGCTTTACATGTTTGTCCCTCACAAGCAAGAGTAACCTGCATTATTATATAAAGAGTTAAAATTGACTAAAAATATTTAATAACAATTATTTACAATGTACTTACATCTGTAAAACTTTTTTCGTCTCTTAAATGTCGAAACGATGTCACCATATTCGTTTGAAAATCGTTCCATTTTAAAAAGAACTGTTGATCAGACGACATCATTAAAAAGCCGTTTGTTTGTCTGTTTTTTTGTCAAATATTTATGAAGCACGCAAATGTTTCTTTCACCTTTTTTTATATGTAAGTTATACAAATGTTATCCAAATGAAATTAATTAGTTTATCTAGATTAATTTGCCCACGGTTTAGTTTATAACTGTAAGGTTGGATCTTCAACCACCAGTAAATAGTTGAAAAAATCAATGATCTTTGGCTACACTTTGGTTATAAACATTCTCTAAAAAAAAAAAATTGTTCAAATTCAATTCAAGTAAATCAACAATAAATATTTTAAGTAACAAAAATATGTATGTATATCCTCAAGGTAGACTGGTACCCATATTTTTCATCTTCTATGTAGAAGGATAAATAACAATATTTTAAAATCGAAAAACGCTGTCACCAGTTGTTAATAAATATATTTCATGTTTTTCCAATTTTTATGTGGTTGTGCGATATGTTAAAAATTTATTTCCACCACGTCTCGTCGACTACACTTTTTCCAAATTTTACTTCAGAACACAAACATATCTTTTCGCAGATACTTGTACATCTGTATGTATGTACAAACGTATTTGCAAGTTTTTATACTTCTCCGGATAATAATGTTTAATAGAATTCAGCAAAACAAGAAAACTGCACAGCACCCACAAGGAATTAATTGCAATTAAAATAATACATACCACATATATTGACGTACGGTTTTATAAAACTAATATTATTGTTAATATGTATGGGAGTGAATTTTTACATTTCTTTTATTGACAACATAAATGCATATTACATTGAATAGGTATTTCGCAACAGGGAATGTAAAATACCAAGTAGGTATATATGTACTATTACTTCACAATTTAATACATGTAAAAACTCTACTACACTTCATATTTCCTTGCTGTGTGCTGCAATTACAATTGAAAACTTTTGTAGAGAAGTATAATTGTGAGAAACCAAAAAAGAAAATGTGAAAACAAATAAAAGAGATTATAAAACATGTAGGTACATACATACATATGCATACACAGCAATACTTCTTAAAATTCAAATAATTTTATGTTTCAATATTATGGGTTTCATAAAGTTAAAATTACATTGGTAATATATTTTATAACTTTAGTCTATAAAAACAACTTCTTTAATAGAAAATTAATGTTTTTTTTTAGGTCGCATTGGTTTTATTTGTATATAGTTTTGTAGGTATTTTCTACAAATCAGGTTGCCATATTTTTTATAAAATGCAATTCATTAAAAAATACCACTTGTACTTAAATACGTTTTCGTAGTTCTTCTGATAAGCCACAGATTACACTTTATAATTCTTTAAAAACTACGCTTAGTTCTTGTACCAATTACAGCATATCGTCATTTAAATGCAAAATAAACGATTAATAATTCAAAAGCAGCACTTTCCAAACAAGATGACGACATGTATTTATCATGGATGCGATGAAAAGTAAAGTTAGTCTGGTAAGCCAAAGTACTTTTTTTCAATTTGAAGATGATCTTTTGTTCTCTTTCTCACTTATTGGGAGCTCCGCTTTTCGAATAGATGTTATTTTTGCGTACGTACTCTAAACTTCAAGGCACACAAACACAAACGCGTATAAACCACACACTCACTTGTTTCACATAATTTTTGGTTAATAACAACAAAGTGCACAAAAAACATCGTTATAGAGAACGGTTTACTGCTTTCGCAATTTATACATTTATATGATTTATAGATACATTTCCACATATATGCAGATATATATAAACATGTATACTTTCGTTTTTATACCATATAGTTATTAAACTCTTACCTTCACACTATATGTATAATATATTTGTAAATATTTCTTGTATTCTGCATTCGTTCACCTTAAGCTCACTAACACAACAATAATTGAATTTTTTTTTTTTCTGAGAAAAGTTTCACTGTACTTTTTCGCCGTGCTTGTTACAGTCTACAATTCTTTCACCATGCATTTATTTCTTTTTCTTTCTAAAAATTTTTCTTTAATTTTCTTGTAATATTTGTTATTATGTTATGTACTATATTTTATTTAGTGTTATTTATGGCAGATTTTGCCTATAAATTTTCCGTTCCGGCTATTTCAGCTTGATTGAGAAAAACAAAATGAAAGTCGTTCACTCAACATGAATTTGCTGTCTCGCTCTTCTTTTCTTTGTCCGTATATCATCCATAGTTGATAAAACTGTATTGCTTTTTAAATCACCTGTGTGTTGTCTTTAAATTTTTTTTGTTTTCTTAAAAGCACACTTGTGTATATTTTGTTGAAATAGGGTTAAAATGTTAAGTACAAAATCATATTTATATAAATTTGCAAAATATAAGATACAATTAAGGCGGCTTATAGCCACGGATTTAAATCCCGAAAAGTTAAGTTTGCGAGAGAAAACATGGTTACTTTACCAAAAAAGATATGAAAATTATGAGCACGTATACTACAGTTCATATTTAGAGCTTCAGCCAGAATATATGAGTTATGGGCTAAGAAGATCTTTACAAAACCATATGAAAAAAGAATGCACACGATATGTTGGTAAAAAAATTACAAATAAGTATGTTTCCGAAGTGCCTAAAAATTGGATGGACGATTATGAATTCTACAGCGGCATAGATGAAGCAGAAAATGTATCAGAACAAGAACATGACGTTGCGACAGCTGATCCAACTATACCTCCCTCAAATATTCCCTGTAATGGATGTGGTGCACTTTTGAATTGTACCCATTTGAAAAGACCAGGTTAGAAACTAGCATTAAAATCAACATTGAATAATAATTACATATATTTAATATGTAGGATTTTTGCCCTCCGAAATTTTTAAAGGAAGAACTGAAAACGAACTTAAAACAATAATATGCCAGCGATGTCATTTTTTAAAATATTATAACAAAGCATTAGATTTGGAAGTGACACCCGAGTTTTACATAGAAGCTATATCTAAGATTAAAAACGAATTCGCTCTGGCAATTGTTATTGTGGACCTTCTTGATTTTCCATGCTCAATTTGGCCAGATATGCATGTATTACTAGGATCTAAAAGACCAGTTTTTATAGTAGGTAATAAAGTTGATCTATTGCCAAAGGACAGTAATAGCTATTTGGATCATGTAAAAGCATGCTTGAAGAAGGAAATTATAAAAACAGGTTTTGATGGATTAAACGTGAAACATGTCAGCCTAATTTCTGCAAAGACCGGTTATGGAGTAGAAGAACTTATTACAAATTTACAAAGAGTTTGGGCATATAAAGGAAATGTTTATTTGTTAGGTTGTACGAACGTGGGTAAAAGTTCTCTATTTAATATTCTATTAAATTCTGATTATTGCCGTCCAGAAACGGCGGACTTAATACGTAAAGCTACTACGTGCCCATGGCCTGGAACAACACTTCAAATGCTAAAATTTCCTATATATAGGCCGTCAGATAAGAGAATTTATCAACGTACGAAAAGGTTGACGTCAGCACAATTTATCAAAACAGAAGGAGAAAAGTTGCGCATACAAAGAGCTAAGAAAACTGGAAATATAGCAGATGTTGTACCAGTGGGCACAGTTGAACGTACAGCTATTAAAAATATTGAAGAAGTTTTTGACACATTTGCCATGAGTACAGGAACACAACCAATCACCACATTTAATGGAAAAACTAAAGATTACCTAGAAGCTAGATGGGTCTATGACACGCCTGGAGTTTTGCACCCCGAACAAATAACTAATTTATTAACTACACAGGAATTGGAGGCATTGCAACCAAGTCAAATGATTTCACCTCGATCTTACCGCCTAAAGCCAGGCATGAGTTTGTATGTAGCGGGATTAAGTCGTTTAGACTTTATTGAAAGTGATTCGACTGATTTGGACTGGGTACAAATATTTCTGTTTGCTTCATTTGACCTTCCTACTATGATTGTCAATACCGAGCACGCTTTAGATATTTATAAAAAATGTTTAAATACTCCTCTAATGAAAGTTCCGATGGGAGATGAAGAACGAATGCAAAAATGGCCGGGACTACAATGTTACTCTGAGAATTTTACTTTAAAAGGGTATGTTTTAAAACCGAATTTTAAAGAAAGAAATTGCTCAGCAGATATTATACTGTCGTCATCCGGTTGGGTGGGCTTAAAAGTACCAACAGATGTTCATTGTACATTTCGAGCATGGACGCCAAATGCCAGAGGCATATATTTAAGAACACCGTCACTTGTTCCATATGCCGAGCGGTTAATAGGCAAAAGAATTCGACATTCTTTAGCTTATAACACATCTAAACCATTCACTTTTAAAACATGAAATTAAAATAGAAATAAGCTATTCCGTAAAAGCAAATAAATATTTTATAAAAAGTTGCTGTATATGGTATTTTCACCGCAACTATGTGAACCTATAATACTCACACACAACTCTAGGACAATCAGTTATTTATGTACATGTTGTTTATGGCTTGTATGCAATTCAATATTCAATAAATTGGTTAATTTGGATTCATTCAAAACAGACTTTTGACATTGCAAAGCTCTTGCTCTTTGTGCAATTACGAATTTGTTAATTCAAAATTAAATTATTATTAGAAATATGTACTGTGTTACATTCATATAGTGGTGTTGCTTAGTGTAGTGGTGTGGAGTAGACAGCGTTGATTACAACTAGCACTTTATTCTTCATTCGCAGTTGTATTTTTTGTGCACAAATTGAGTATAAACTGTTATCCACGAATGAAAAAATTTGACAGTTTAGTAAAAAAAAAAAAAAAAACAAAGGCATAAAATCCTGTGAACTTTTCCTTAACTTCCTTAAAAAAAGAAGGAAAATTAAAAAAAAAAACTATTTAATATGTAAGAAAGTCTAAAGCAGGAAATTTAACTTATTTAAGGAACATTTAAGTTAAAAATATTTGTTTTAAACATTTTTTTTATTTTGAATAAAAATAAAGTCAGGGGTTGAAGCCACATATACAGCCGACGAAGTGCAAAACATACATTCATACTTGCTTGCATATGTGCTATATAAATCAGTACAACAGCGACAAAGTTTGATTCTATTCTATTAAGGAACATTCATGTAATCTGTTAAAAAGATATAAATTAATAAGAAGAGACTAATAGGAAGGGTGAACGGCCTGAAAACTCATACAATGGAACAGAATGCAAATGATCCATTTTCATCTGAGAATAGCGGAACTGCTAGATTTGTAGGTGGCGGAGTGGTTGGTGGGGACCACTCCCTTGATAATGGTGCAATAGCTGGGAGCTCTATTATTGTTAGTAATAATACAGCTGGTAGTGTGAATGCTGCACATGAATTTCAAACTATGAAACCTGGAGCAGGTGGCAATTTTAAGCAAGTGGGGCGTACCGAAATACCTCACAGTGAATTGGTAAAAATGTTGTACTATCTTGAAGGCGAACTACAGGCTCGAGATGTTGTAATAGCGGCCTTACGTAATGAACGTGTCAAACAATATATATCTCAGCTTAAAAGCAAAAGACTACAAGCTAGTGATCCCCATGTGGCAATTTTTCGTGATAAAATTGCACTGTCTGGTAATTTAATATCAAGGGAGTCTTCTACACAGGCTGCACAAGCCGAAATGGAAGTGCGGCAAATTATTGAACAACAAATGGAACAGCTGTATCAAATGGTTAATAAACAGCGTGCTACACACCTTAGAATGGTCAGCATTTTAACAGAGTCATTGGAAAATAATCAGAGGATGTTGCAAGAACTAGAAGATGAAAAGAGAAAGCATGAACATGATACAGCTCAAGGTGATGATATAACGTATGGGTTAGAAATGGAAAGAACTAAATTGAGACAGGAGTTGGAAGAAGAAAGAGCTCAGGTCAAAAAACTAGAAAAAGATCTGAAAAAGCTACAAGAAACTTTAGATTTTGAGAGAAATCGACAAAAACAAATCGTGCTTTTATTAATAGCAGAAAGAAAAAAAATTATGATGAAATATATTGAAGAAGGTAAGATAACGAAAAGCGATGTAAAAATATTCCATATTACATATGTATTTATGTACATGTTATCAATCGTTAGGAAAACGTTCAGAAGATCTTGCCCAAATTTTAGCTGAAGAGAAACAACGTTCTGACAACATAGCTGAAGGTTTAGAAGAAGAAAGTAAGAAATCATTGCGTATGGAAGAAGAATTAGAAAAGCAAACAGCTGCTTCAGATCAAGAACGTAAATTAATTAAAGCTAATTTAGCTAAAGAAGAACTTCGGTAAATTAAATTAAAAAATAAAAATTCTCTATCTATTGCAAACTTTTTTGTTTTGTTGTTTTTAAAGAGTAAAAGAGTTGGAGCATGAACTCTTAACTTTACGAGCAGAAAATGAGGCTTTAAAAAAACACCAACTACAACAGAATACTAACAGCAGCAATGCGGCCTCTAAATCTAGAGCCTTTACAGGTATGTTAGTCAACTTTCAGCTTATACAAACAATTAAACTTATGAAAAAAAACACTTTTTAGTATATTTAGTATATTTCTATGATTTTATTTAAAGCTTTTTAATTTTCTTCAATACAGAGATATTTTGTTAAAAAAAAATCAAGACTTTTTGAAATCCGAAACTAAAATTCAAAACCTATAATTAATATACTTCTTGTGCTTCTTCACCTTATATTTTTCTTAAACCTCAAAAATAAACTATTCTACTACATATAACAAACAACAATTAAAAAAGATATCTGAAAAATGTATCAAAAACAAGGTGATTTTTGTTTCTTAAAAAATATTATTTTATACGTTTTTGTTCTCTGTCTATTTTTTTTCTTTGAACCAAAAAAGAAAACATTTATACATATATATGTAGATGTATATAAACACATATCGCTTATTTACTTCGATAGTCTCATATTTAATAAAAATGCAAATGTTCTGCTTTTCAGAATAAAATATTTTGCATAAAAGTTCCAGAAAATTATAAACTTTAAATGACTAATGTAAAATAGTATTTTTTAAATTATGGCACCATTGAAGTAAGTGAACGATATGTAGTACATATGTGCTATGTGTATATGTGAGTTCACCAATATGTGAAATTAATACTCATTTTCCAATTATTATTATTTTTTTTATTATGTTAACGTTAACGAAAAAAAAAACAATCTAATTTTTGAATTTTCTACAATAATATATGGTTGTCTGATAGCTTCGTTTTTTTTTACTTGTTTAAAAAGTTTGTTAAGCACAAATTCAGTTTTGTAATTAATATTTGCACATATATATTTGTTTCACTGAAAAAATGCTCTAGAAATAAAAAAAAAATTTTAATTGAAATAAAAAAATTATATTCTAAATATCTTTCATTGAATACCCATTATTTCATAAAGATAGATTTCTTTGCAAAGCAAACAAAATTTACCAAAATATAAAATTTCACCAAGAGTATATTAAATTAAAAAAAATATTTAAATTTATCATAAATTAACTGAAAACTTATAGAATAAAGGTAGGGTAAAGTTAAAAATCAAGTATACCATAATTTCTGTATGTCGAATTCTATATTTAATTTAATTTGATTTGAATTTATATTTTATTTTAGTTTATTGAAGGACAAACCAATTCAATAACACTTTTTTCTTTCGTTAGCATATTTTGGAAATTTAAGGCTTATCGCTTCTTTATTGCATTATTCATAACTCAAAAAATTACATATTTTATTTTTATTTATTTTACTAAATAAACAATACAATTTCCATGAGAACATCATTTTCACAAAATTATTAGTTAATCAACAACGTGAATCTCGAAATCGCTTTGTTTAATATGACTATATTCCAATAAAGGATGAGGATTTTATAAAGCTTAAAATGTGGTGTAAGAGTGGAGCCAGAATTTTTTAAACTTTTTATTAATTAATTTAATTATCTTTTTTTTGTGTTAAGTATAATTAATTTTTTCTTAATATCAAAAGTAATTTTAGTTGTCTGCAGTTCACAAATTATTTTTATACCCTTCACTTTAAGTAATTTTTTTTGTGTCCTTATCACCTACAAAAATGATAATTACACCAATAAAACTTGAATAGTGTGAAGTGGAGATAATTATGATTTATTTTTAAATTAAAAAAAAAAGTGACAGAAACTTCATACTCTCGTATTTTTCTCAAACTTACACCTATTGACTAAACATTTTTTAGGCCATATATCATGTATGTAACAATCAATTTGCTATTCATGCATAAATCATGTTTGAAGAAAAGACAAAAATTAAATTTTTTTTTGATTATGTAACTGTATATGAACTTCATATGTATGTATGTATGTATGTATGTATGTATAAATGTTTGAAAACTAGGTTTTTCTTAAATTAAATTTTTTTTTACACTTTACTTTAATTTTATTAAATTTTCTTTACTTGTTCGTCTTTATATTTTACATATAAAGTGTATTAATATTGAGGTTATTAAAATATTTCAGAAGATGGATGTGCTACACCAATGGTAAATATTGCTAAAATTGTACAGCCAACAGCGACAGTGTCCAGTGTCCCAGTATCTGGGCCTACAACTGGTATAGCTATATCTCTAAGCCCAGCAATAAATTTGCGTACGGGTATGGCTACAGCTCCTTTAAATGTAACACCTTTACCTCAAACAGCTGCAGCTGTCGCAATAGCGGTACAATCCGCTGCTCTTAGCAATGATCCTATTTCATGTACGTCAACAACAGGTACTAATTTAGCTCCTGTTACATCAGCTAATGTTCCACAACAAAAAGCACAAACAACAGCTCCTTCATCCCCATCACCAGCTAAAATGCAACCAACTGCAACAATACAACGTGCTCCGGGTGGTAAATATTCAGCTTTAGCAGCTGCTGCAGCGGCCAGCCACTCGCTTGAACAAGCTCCATCACCTCATCCTATACCTATAGCGGTACCACCTGTTACAGTGCCACCGGCTGGTGCTAGAGGTGCGCCACCACCCATTCCCCCTAATAAACCAATAGTCCCACCAAAACGTGAACCTTCATTATCACGTTTGGGCTCTATAACTGGTGCTACAAGTGCAGCGGCTGTCGCCTCGTCAGCTACTACCGCTGCCAATGCAAAAAATTAACTCGATTCTATTAAAATATATATTTTTAAGAAATAATTATTATTAATAATATAAAAATTTTCATAATAACAACAATACTCTCAAATTACTTTATACAATACATAAAAGATATAAACAATGGGCATATAGTAGAACCTTATAAAGAAACAACATAAATACATAGCGGTACGTACATACATACATACGTTCATATATAGGAAAAACTTAACGTAAACAGAAAGTGCATCATAAGTAACACCGAAAAATAAAAGTTTAGAAGGCTATTGTGTATTTCATTCCACAGAGAAAATCATTCGATTTGAAATACATCATAATATCTCTGAATATTTATTTTAAATATAACATGATAAAAACTTATCACTAAAATAATTGAAGATTTTTTAAAAATTTTCAAAAGAAATTTTGTAGGAAATTTATTTTTATTTTACGAGAAAAAACAAAGTAGAAATGGTTTTCATTAGATGTTTATTTCTTTCTGTGTACGAGTATAACAAAAATATTTTTATATTAATTTTTTTGATGAGGTGGTTGAGATATTAGTTATTCGTTGCTGTTCTGTCTTGCGAATTCGAATATTTTACTTAAAAGTGAAATACTAATTTAAAAAATGTTTAATTTTCATGGATAGAAGAGTTTAAGCAGTTTAAGTTCACACATTTACTTTCGTTCGCAGTGCGAAACAGGAACTATTATTATTTTAGGTTTTATATTTTCGTATAATAATTTAATTAAGTTGTGTTACCAAAATAAGCGAGCCTAAAACTATTGTATTCGATATCGAATGAAATTTATTGATTTTTTTTAGGTATAAAAAAAATTCTATTTGATTTGCTTGATGTTGAATGCCATAATTTGTTCCATGATTTTTCCTTTTTTTTTTTTTGAAAACACTGTAAATATAATTTAAATTATTTCAAGTTATAAATATTTTATTATAATAATTACGTTTTTAAAATTTATTAAGTATTATTGTATCTTAAAATGAATTCTTATATAAAAATTATTTTACTTCTAAGTAATTAATACACATAAAGCAGCTAATTTTTAAGTATAATTTTCGAAAATTTCTTTAAAATATAAAACTATCTAAATAACGTTATTTTATTTTTATTTTAATCTAGCTATTACATACATGCATACGAGTATACATATAAAAATTACTTTATATAATTTTTCATTTTCAATCATCTTCTTTGAGATAAGCATAGTTTCTTTCGTACATTTATTTTTATTTTTAATATACATATGTAAATGTACGAAAGAAGCTATCGTTCGCTTGTAGAAAAATAGGTAGAAGACTTGAATTTATAGAGGAGAGGTAAAAGTAATTTGTGAGAATTGCATATTTTCTCTTCTTAAATTCTATTTTTTCATTCGTGCTTAGTACATATCGCCATATGAATACATTAAAACCCTAAGTTATATTTGAAAATAATTTCCAAAAGAAATCAAAAATCTCTGATTTGTAATTTTTAAAATTTTTTTCTTCAGCTTAAGAAATTTTATGTTTTACTATAAAAGTAAAAAATTTTGAATTAACATGTAAATTGATGCGGTACATTATAATCAACCAAAAAGTTAAATTTAATTTTTTTATAACTTAGTGCTTTATTAAATTATATGAATATGTAGCTTATAACTCTCTGAAGTTGGCTACAAAATCACCATTACCTGCTTAAACGGGTAACAGACACGGTAATTTTAGTTGCGCCGCTATTGAGTTTGTAGGAGAGAGAGAGGAAATGAAGTTTGCACCCTTTTTAATTTTTCTTTCCTCTCTCTCCTATAAACTCAAGAGTTGTGCAACTAAAATTATCGTTTCTGTTTCCCGTCTTATTATTAAATTTGTAAAATTCTACCTTTACTCTCTATCTCTCTCTCTCTCAAATTGAATATTAAAAAATTAACTTTCTGTGTCGCAAGTTCCTTTTTTATACTATAGTACTTAATTGGGGCACACAGGTAACGAGGAATAGTACAAACTATTTCTTCTGTACTAGACATTTTTCGTTTCGTTTATGTAATTGTTCTCTCGTATGCTTCACATCATATTTACATATTTAAATCTCTCAAGTTAGAGGTATTTAATACAAACCTTCTAAGGAAAACATAAATAAAAATACTTGAATTGGGAACACACAGGAGAATTTTAGGGAGTTATTAAAGTGGTAAACCACAAAATATATATAAATATTTCAAGTCATCTATAAAGTTCCCCTCTTTCTACGGACCTTTATTTTTTTCATTTAATTAGGTGTACAAATTGATATTTTTTTGTATTTAATTTTTTTTTAAAGTGGTATAGGTCTACTTTAAAAGAAAAAAAATAGCTAGCGGTAAATTTATTAAGATATACTTACTAAAATTAGCGCTGACACATTTTTTTTAAAGTGTACTTATATTATTTTCAAAAATTATACACAAATGAAAATAATCTTTCCTCTCTATGACCCTTTAAATTATGTTTTTATTTAATTTTATTACACTTTTCTTAGCCATTGGCATTGAAAGTTTTTTTTTAGATATTTTTCTAGTTACTGAAGAGATCTAACATTATAAACAGAAATAATAGCCAGGCTAAATTAAAAGAGAAAATAGAATTTACATTTAATTAAAAATGTTTGAAACTATACAAATTTGTCAATAGAAATGCACGCACAAGATTGTCAATGAGCCGTTTATTATAATTTTTTTAAATCACAGCTTTTTGTAAAACTTTTATTGATAAGAAGACAGGACCCAAATTCTCGCATCCATTTTTTTTTCTGCTTGAAAACCAAATTCCACTCGAAATATGTATTCAGATAGATAATTAACTTATATGTATGTGGCAGCACATTAACTTATATATTAAGTTAAACAGATGGCTCAAAAAGCCGAGGAGAGAGCTCACATGGGTTCTTTTATGGGGTCCTTTTGTGATGTCTAGAAAATGAAAAAGAGTGGATAGATTAAAAACAGAGCGATTTATAGAAAAGTATCACGCTATAACTAATAAACGGCGACAAACTTATACATTATACACACATGTGCACACATATATGTACAATTTATACAGAGTTCGGTCTTGTATTTGCATAAAATTTTTAATTTCATTACCAATAATGCAATTTTTAACCTTTGAATTTGCTTAGTAATTTCGTATGTTATTTTAATAAGGCATAATAAATACAATAAAACAAAAAAATACTTAAAAAGTTAATAAAAAAGAATACATATATAAACAATTGAAATATGTTAAAATTAAAAAAAAAAAATCATTTAAGCCCCCAATATGTTTAAGAATGCTTTTTGTAAGTTTTGAATTGACTGCAGCAATTTTTCAAAGAAAAGGTCTCATAAAAAATACAACATGTAATATGAAATGGTTTATTAGTAAATGATAAATATATAATTAGCATGACAAAAAGGAAAGTAAAAAAACAAAAACACTAAACTTATTAAAAAAAGAAAACTTAACTTTAATAAATAAATATGTTCAACCCATCATAGTGTTTTCTATAATAATCGCACGTGAAAGATTACGTGCACAAGCTAAACGTAATAAATTTATAATTTCCTCAATGCTTTCAACACGGTAATCCTTAAGAATGTTAACAGGTTCCTGAAAAAACAAGTAAAAGTTGTATGAAATTTAGGAAAATATAATTTTTAATTGTTCCAGTTTAATTAATTACATCTGGATATTTTTCCAATCTTTTCTTTTTCTTCTCAATCAGTGGCACCAATTCAGATTCCAAATATTGTAAAATAGCACTGGTCTCTTTTGAGAGTATTTTAGGGTCCTTTGATTCCAATAGTGGTATGGTGTCAATTAGCAATGACGGCCAAAAACTACAAAAAAATTTTATAAAAATTATTTTAATCTATTAAACACGAAAGAAATTAAACTAAATCAATTTTAAGTACTCAAGTTTGCAGTCTTTTAACATCTATAATTAAAAGGCTTTATTTTTGCATTAAAATGCTGAGAAAAAACCTTCCAGTCATACAAATTACGTAATTTTTTAAATCTTAGTGGAACTGTTTTTCATTCGTTAAAATAATTCTACTATATAGAAACTATTTTTGTTTTTACATAAAATTTTTCACTTTTTACAGAAAAGAAGAAAATGTATTAACTTACTATTCGGGTGTTATTCTTGATTCCAACAAATTGATTAAAAGTTCTGCTGCTGGTAAAAAGTCTCTTTTACGATAATATTGATAAAAATCAAAGTATTTCACTAAAAATACCAATCTCGGTGAAATAAACATTTTTGCACCTATATTTGCTATAACATCGGGGCATAACATATTTCCAGTCCTGGAGTAATGCTAAATAAGAAAAACAGTTTTATAATTTAAAGGTATATTAATAAAGGTATTAAAATTTAATTTTTTTTTTTCTATATACTTTAAGTAAAAAGTCTGCAATTGAAGTCACAAATAAGGTATCCTTAGACCTAATTGCCCATTCTAAAGCATTGCCATAACGATGATGATCTAAAGATTTTTTTGCTTGAACTTTGCAAATTTCCTTTTCTGCATTTAAAAAATTTTTCTGTTTACATATTTGTAAAATTTTGGTAGCTTGCTTTTCAGTTTTAATGGGTATTTTAGTTAAACATAGCTCCACAGCAGCTAATCCTGAAAAAACAATTTTAATTCACTTAAACAATTCAAATTTAATTTAAAAAAATTATGCTTTTTACCTTCTTCTGAACAAAATTGTAAATAATCCATGCCTAATTGCCATAAAGAATTTCTAGACATAAGGCAGCTTCCAAATTCATAAAGGAATGAATCTCTCAACTTAACGCAGTCACTAGTAATATATAGATAAAAAGTAATGTAATGCAATTTTGGTTTTATATAAAATTATATATTGAATAAAATACTAACTTAACTTTTTGCTCCCCAAATAACTGTAATTGACCACAATTAAATAGCAAATCAGTAAGATGTGTTACAAACCATTTGTTGTCTGCCATTAATTGTATTGAGTGAATAACTTGAGGCATATCATTTTCCATAAGTGATAATATGACTTTATCTAAATGCTTAAGATTTGGTTCTTTGGCCTGGCGAGTCTTAAATTGTGTCCAACGATCTAACCAGGAGTTGGCAGCTGTACCCAGCTCAAAATGTTTGCAAGCAGGATTTGTGTAAAACAAATACCCGGGAAGATATTCATACCAATACTCTGAATTTTGTATTTGTATATTCCATACCGCCGTATTGCCAGTTACGATTTGTACAAGCTCTTCTAAAAAAGGTTCGATGCTTAAAATATTTGCACTCAATTTTCGTTCAGTATCTGTAACCCAATATTGCCATTGAGAACGGAATTTTTGTATAGAAAATCCACCATAAACCTTTTCATATACATAATAACAAACTATTTAATAAAAAAAATTCAATTTTTTTAAATGTAGCTACTTACATTATAAATGGGCATAGTTTTAAAAATTTGTTCAGCAATTCTAAATGCGGGACTTTCTGCTTTAGGATGAAGTTGAAGAATTGCTCTTGCCACATCAACTTGCCCTTGCATTATTAAACCTTTAAGTGTAGGCCAATATTCATCATTATCACTAGCATCGTTTCGCAGCAATAATAAATCGGTAGCCATTCGTTCTGAAGCTGGGAAGTGGAAACGTATCCATTCAAGTAACTGCGGTACTATAATATTTGAGGATGTTTGGTCCAGAAACAGTATTTCACTTAAATGCCAAATACATTCAATAGAGTAAAAAATGGAGATATTCTGTTGATAAATTTCATATTTTTCCAACATCTCTCCCAGTTGTGCGTTCCTAGCTGCATCTTGTAATTTTTCCAAACAAGCTCTAACAATACTACGGTATGTTCTAGATATTTTTGTATATTCCGGCTTGGAACCTTTTTTATTCACTGATTGTAGCGCTACAAAAGTCGAATTTGCTTCAGCTATTAAGCTTCTTAAAATTGGATCGTCGAAGATAAACTCAGGTTGCAGGATTTGAATTTGTACTATATCCTTTTCAGCATACTCAGTTGGTTTATCTCGTGTACTTGCAGTAATTGGTCTGAAAGCGTGTACCGATATTCTACTTCCATCAACAAATTGACCGGCTAATGTATTTCCATAGCGTGTGCTCAGATTATCCACTATGCCCTAATAAAATATAAAAATTTACACGAATAGAAACATGGAGATTATAAATAATATTTGCTTACGAAAGTTGCAATTGTACTTGTTTCCATATTTTCTTTAAAAAAATTTAACAGCGAGGAATAATTAAAAATTTATTTACATTAAATTGCAATTCAACACAATATAAATATTTTCATAGGGTGGCATGCTGCAGCAAAAATGTTGACAATGCGCCGTTTTTTCTGTTGATCTGTTAAAAGATAAAACAAGCTGTTTGAAATTTTTTTTTTTTTATTTATTTTTTTTGCATAAACTCTTAATTCACGCTTAAAAAAAAATCTATCTTTTGTTTATCTTATAGAATCTGTACTTATTAATTTGCTACTACAAAGAATCATTTGCTTCATTAAAAATAATTCTCAAAATTGGTATTATTAACTACTTGTGTTGCAACACTGTGGCTTGGTTGAAGGTTTAAAATTAATTGTGTTCTGTGAAAAAGTTTATTTTATTGTGGTTTATTTTATGTACATATATAGTTTGATTAGTGAAAATTAAAGTAATTATTTTGTATATCATAAGAAATTGAAGAAGACACTACAATTTGTCTCAAAATATTAAAGGAATACACAGGTATTTGTTTGTTTTTTACTATTTATATTTTTTTGGCAAGAAAATAAAAAAATTCTGAATTATAACTTAAATAAACTGATATGTTGTTTTTTGAAAACTTTTTGAACAAAAACATGCATATGCTGAATAAATTGTGCAGTAAAAATTCTTAACAAGGACACATGGTCCTACATGCACTTGCTCACACATATGTAAGAGCCGTTATTTATATAAAAACATGCATACATAAATTTCGTATACTGAAAAATTAAGATTTAACACCAGTATACCTATGTAGTTCTTCAGGCATACCTATTATGTTCTGTGCCAACTATACTATGTATGTACTTTCATACTGAGTGAAACTATGTACATTGATAAAGTTATTGTTAGTTGGAACTCTTAATGCTCACTGTTTGCATTCTGTTGATATTAAGATTCATTATGTACGTAATTAAAAAAATTAGCTGTGCGTTAATTGTTATTTATGTATTATTATGGGCTATGATCGCACCGCGACCTTTAAGATCTATTGTGCCCAGTGCAGACTCCTTGGGAATATCATAATTGTTGTAGGACTAATCTTGTCTGTATCTTCCGGGACCAATACCCCACTACCTAAGCAGCTTATTCCGCATCTTGCCACCGCTGTTATTTACTTTGTGTCGGTTATCAGACCCAATTTTTTGTGCAGCTGTATACATGGTCAGGCTAGGTTATATAAATCCGGGTAATAATAGATGGATCCTCTTTGGAAGTGTAGAAAATATAAATAAACCCATATAAATATAATTAATATTCCATTTGTTTATTTGCTATACAAATTTTTTTCCAACGGCCACGTCCGTTTTTACGCCCATTTTTCAACAATTTTCATAAGCCAATATTCAAAAAGATGTGTGCCCGTACTTAATTTTAGTCTAAAATTATTTTATTTACCACTTTGGTTTTGATAATAGTCCTAGCAAAAACATGAATCACTTTATAAAGAAATTACTGGCTGTAGATATTTATTTGGATGAGTTTTTAACAAATAAAATTCTATTTGTTAACATTATATTTTAACGTTTCTGGCAGTGGCGGATATTTAAGCCTTTATAAAGGTTATTAACGCAAGATAAATTACATGCGCTGTTTTCTTTTCAATAACGTTAACTTACATACATATTTATAAAATTACTTTGAAGTAATTTTATTCTACATAAAGTTTTCCTTTCCTGTAGCTATGTCATGACTTAAAAAACATGATGCCTATCTGAGTCATTCCAAATTGAGATATATATTAACTACATCTAAGATGTAATACTTTGATTTTACATTGATTTTTTGAAAGCAAAACAGTTTTATTTTTTCAAAGTTAATTTTACTTAGAGTTTAATGTTTTAGCATTTTGTTTTAAATAAAATTCAAGACACAAATTAATGCATTTATCGAAATTCGTTTGATATCGAACTATATAATATCCTTTTTGTTATTTACTTGATTCGAGTTTTATTTAATTTTAAAATTTAAGTTAAATATCTCGCTTTAAATTTGTTTTTAAAAAATCAAATAAATGAATGAATTTTGAAGTATGCCATAATTATAATCGATAGCAAAATGCGTACGAAAATAGGAAAATAACTTGTCCATTTAACACTTTTCCAAAATAAGTGTATATAGAGATGTAAATTGAATTAAAAGAAAATTTCAAACACAAACAATTATATAAGAATTTTGTCTTTGTTTTGTTGCAAGTAACCCATTTCAATAAGTACATCTGGTAACGGATATGCTTTTTTGTCAATAAAAGATATAAATAAATCTTCATAGTGAGAAATAACTTTAACATCCATTGTTTTGTTAAGAATCATGTCACATAGTATTTCTACACAATTTTTATGTTCTTCGTCGGAAACTGATGGTTTTTCGTTAACGTCGTCAAACCTGCACAAAGTTGCTTGAAAGGGTAATTGAGCTATACTGATATCGATTGATGCTAAATTTCGTAAGTTTACTATTTGAACATTCCCATAATCAACGTAAAAAACTTTAAACATTTTATATTCGTCATCATGAGAGAGGATTTGAGCTCGATACCAAAGACCATCAAAATAGCGGGATAAAACTATTTCAAAGATATGTGGCGGTTTTTGTAGACGTTTCCAAGATGGAACATCTTCGTCATTCCATAAAAGTGGAGTAATAGTTTTATGAGGATCATTAATTTGTGCAAAAAATCTATCTAGTTGCTCAACATAAGTTGGTGTTATGTTAATGATGGTATCTGCAGGAAACAGAGTTATAGGATGATTATCTATTACTGATGCTGTGGGTAAAATATCTTTTGTCCAACCATCAGCTTGTCGCAAAGTATGTTCGAGTTTGCAGTTCACACCTTTAAAACAACCTCCGGTAGAGGGATTATAAAAACGACATATTCGTTTATCATCTTGGGGATCGTAGCCCATTACAGCTTTCATTGCATTGCTAGTACAAAGCGGCTCCTCGTAAAGCATGTCCAATTCTTCCTCCGTTAGCTGGTTTTCTGTCGTCTTGGTTGAAACTGCTTCGGATGTAATATTTTCTATGGCTTGCGTTGTTATATCATTTTCACTAGCTATGCTTTTTGGTTCATCTACTATCTCTACATGTAGAGTATTATTTTCTATTGACAATAACTTTAACTGACATTTCTGGTACTCTATTGCACTCAATTTATTTTGCACCATTTTTAGAGTCAAAAATGGATTTTTATTGAGTTTAACTTGGCAAGGCAGTGCTAGAGCTGGCATATTTTTTTGATTATTCGTTAGTTTATACATAATATGATCAGATTTCAAAGGCAAAACTTCTCCTGTATCTAATAAATAACAAGGAAAAATATTTTCTTTGATTTCTTCATCATAGTAAGTTTTAGATCCGCGTACTGCTCGAAATATTTGGTTATCTAAAACGCAACCAAATACTTCAGATGTTGGAGGAACGCTTTCATACTGACGTAATTCCAATGCCTTTGAAAGCTCAACCACTTCGTCCTTATATTTACACGAGTTGTCAAAAATATAGAAATTCAAGTCATTTAAATTTTTAATATAGGTAATTGTGCCAGAAATAATATCATTTGGCTTATAAATTTCTCTAAGATCTATTGTGGGATAAGCAAAATCTTCTATAGATTCCAAATTATAGTCAATTTCCTCAGCTGGATAAAAATGACAAACGGTTTCAGTTTTTATCTGAGTATCTTTTCCACTTGCATCTTGCAATTTTGATTTTTGGATTAACTTTATAAAATCATTCTGGATCTCAGACAATTTCAAGTCGTATAATTGCAAATTAAGATTAAACTTTCTTGTGGCATCCATGATATCTGTTATATTGGTTACTAAAGAGTCATACTCAATCAGGCAATTATTGATGTCGGCCCAATTATCCTTTATCTTTTCACCCAGTGCCGAGATAACGGCCGAATTCTGTTCGCAATTTATATGGGCTTGTTTTAATTCGGCTAGACATATTTGTTTAATTTGCAATAGCTGCTCTAATCTGTCCAACATATTATATTTTATAACTTTAACACAAAATTTTTTTTATTTCTGATATAAAACGCTAGACAATGTACATACAACAAACACAGGGATCACTAAAAAAATTTATTTCTGTATTAGAAACATGTGTTGGCATCAGTGCTACCAGTAATTCTGTAAAAAGTTTCTATGAGGAATTAGGATAAGGTGGCAGTCATTACAAAACTATGTACATAGATAGACGCATTAGGCAATTCACATACCAGCTGTTTTATAAAAATTGTCAAAATTTAATTCCATTTTCAATTTGAGTTTGGCTATAAACTGGAAAAATAATTTTTATTTATTAATTTGTGTAATTCGTGAATTACAAAAATTTATTTTTATATCAATATAAAAGAAAAAGGTCAAATAAAACTAACTAGTAAAATATAAAAAAGTGCTGCATAAAAATTGTTTAAAAAAAATTAATGTATGTTTTATTAAATACTAGATGACCCGGCAAAAATTTTTGTATAATCGATCGTAATCATAGAGTAAATGATCGGGTAAAAAGAGGTAGTACACAAATAAGCCAGATACCGACTGTAGCGCCACCTGCCGGGTGGACTTGTTTATTTAATAATTTAAAATATAAAAAGTGGTTTTAAATAAGGATTTTTAAATTTTCTAATTTTCCGCGCAATTTTTTAAATTTTTTCTGTCATAAGAATCTTTTCCTGACAATAACAAACACAACAAAAAAAATCGGTCCAGCCGTTCACGCGTGATGGCGGGACCAAGGGATATAGTGATTCATTTTTATATATATAGATTAATTAAGGAAAACTTAAGCTTTAATTCATTATTGTAAAAGTTTAAAAATTATTTGTAGTTCATGAGATCTTTAAAATATAAAATAGTTGCTAATTTTTTAGGTTACAAAAGTATTTTTCTTTTACATTTTTATTCACTCTTTGGTTGGTCTAAGAAGAAAAATTTAATTTTTAATATTTTGTATGGTATCCATTGTTAGCTATAACTGATTCCAGGCGTCTAGGCAGATATCTTGTACCATTCTTCTTTCAATATTTTTTTCAACGTTTTTTTTGGATGAAATGCTATGTTCCCGAACTTTTTCATCCAAATAAACCCAAAGGTTTTCGATAGGATTTATATCGAGACTTGTGGTGGTGATGGCAGATGTTTGGTGTTATATAAAAGCCATAGTTTAACGTCTAAAGCTGAATTTTTAGGGTCATTATCATGTTGAAAGTAGTACTCATTCTTAGATAACCCCATTTTTTTCAACACTATCATGAAGATTTTCTTTTAAAATGGATAAATATAGAAGCTTATCCATATAAACACTAACTTTCCGACTCCTAACACAGACATACAGGCCCACGCCGTAAAAGAACCACCACCATGTTTTACAGTTGGTTTTATATTTTTTATATTTAGGGATTTATTTGGCCTGCGCCACACCATGCGTCGTCCGTCCGACCCAAAAATATTAAATTTGCTTTCGTCACTGAATATTACAGTCTTCCAAAACTCAAAAGTTTAGTTTTATGGAGTTCAGCGACTGTTTTATTCCAAAATAGCAAAATTTACCTCAATTAACAATTTGAATCGTAAAAATTAGTCGACATTTATAAACAGTCGATGCTACGCCAATAAATAAAAATATACAAATTTTATATCTTGGGATACAACAATAAAAAAAAAAAAACAAGCCGATCAAGTCGGCTAGAACTTCAGTATGAAAATTACCCAAACAAATTTTGTGTTCTTTAATTATGGTGTTATCCCACGGAAGAGAAACAGCTGGTAAACTATTCCACACAAATGTTAAAGAAACTTAACATTAGTTGTCGGAATTTTGAAAGGAATTTTTTCTTGTATTTGTAATTTGCTAGTAGAAATAGGAAATTCAACCTGGTGTATTTAATTTTCGTTTTTTTTTATTTTTCCTTTATTTCGCGTGCGAAAAATTTGTGGAATTAAAAAGAATAAAATTTGAAATTCAGCTTCTTTTTAATTCCATTCAGAATACAGAATAGCTGTTAATTGCGTAGCTTCGTTTTTAACCAAAAACATTTTTTATTATAAGAATGAAATTTTCTTTTTCTAGATTTGGCTTATATTACTCCTGCCAATTATCTGTCTCATTGTTTGTAATTCATCTCTAAGTGCCATGATTTGTGCCCTTAATAGGGAGTTTTCTTGTTCTAAAAATGCGGCCCTCAAGGCAATGCGATCTTCTCG
The DNA here is from genome assembly GCA_947397855.1 of Thelaira solivaga. Taxonomy (NCBI): domain Eukaryota; kingdom Metazoa; phylum Arthropoda; class Insecta; order Diptera; family Tachinidae; genus Thelaira; species Thelaira solivaga. Next base: position 67,023,944 of record OX377614.1, read on the forward strand.
TATCTTACGTGCATCCCGAGACTTTTTAGCTGCTTCATTGTTACGCTTTCTTCGTTCATAGTATTTATCATCTTTTTGTTCTTCAGGTATTGGTCTTTTTTCTCCTCTAGGTCTCCGATGCAAAAATGAAGGAAACATTCCACTGACACGATTTAGTTCTATTAATGGAAAATCAATTGGGCTTATGTTACGAACTCCTGGCGTTAAATATTCAAATGTTGGTAAACCAGTTTGATGGTTTAAAAGTGTTACTGAAGGTCCCGTTAAGGAGGATTGAACATTTATGTTGGATAAGGGAACGATATTATTGGTTGTAGGTAACTTTAATGAATTAGTTTCAGCAATTTCTGTTTGTAGTAAAGAACTCGTTGTCGTATTTTCAAATTCTACCGGTAAATGATCCAATGTTGAGCTGTCAATTACATCCAAAATAGGTGACGTTGGTGGCGTTCTCTCCATATCATAGTTGTGTACAAGTACTTTAGGTAATTGTGGTTGGGGTTGGGTAAATTTTATTGAATTTCGATAAGCTGTTTGTTCTGAAATATAGATTTATTTATTTTTATTTCTATAAATATAAAAAGTCATTTAAAGGCAAGTAGTCGATTATTGTCGTATATTTTGCATTAGGTAGTTGCTTTAATTACTTCTTTATGCTTTCCCATAGTTTAATAGAAATAAATTTTGCTCTATAATTATAAAACAGGCTTCCTCAGCATTTACATTTATTGGCTTGGAGGATGATTAGAAAATAAAGAGGTTTCCAACAAAAAACTTTGCCTTCTAACAGGAGTTGTTGATATATCAATAGCAAAAATAGATAAAATAAATTTAATGCCGCTCAAAAGAAATTAAAGTACTGCAAAAATCCACTGTAAAAATGTTGCTATAATTTTTGAGAATTTGATCTATATATTTGAATTGATTGTTGCACTTTGCTGCTCGTCTGTATTATTCAAGTCTAAACATTGCAGCCTTGAACATTTTGCTAAAGAAACAACACCATTATGCGTGCTTTGTAAACCACAGGAGGTCTTGTTGAAAACCTCTTTACTAGATAACTTTTTTTCGATATGCACAAAAGAAATATCTCCTCTTTATAAAGAAAATGAAGCCTGAGACCTTTCTGTATTACGCTAGCGATATTTACTAGATAGTAATTGAAAAACTTTTTGTTAACTTGTTCTTTACCTCTAGCTTCTACTGTAGGAATCATAAGGCGATTACGTGCGCGTAATAATTGAAATGTTGGAAATGTAAAAGGTTCTACTAAATTGTTAAAATTTCTTTGTAGTAAAGATGTATTACACATGATGTTAAGTTTTTTTTTGGTATCTTTTTTTAAAATAGCAAAAAAACTAAGATAAAATATTAATCGTTACCAATACAAATAACGTCTAAATATAAACTGTTTGAAACTTTTGAATTTTATTAAATATTTTATAATTTTTGTTTCTTTATTAAAAAAATTGACTCCCTTATTTAACTACATACAATCGAATATATTGCGTAGTTTTTTTATTTCATTTATAAGTTGTGAGTTACATATGCATGTACCAGTATGTCACATATGCTTACATATTTAGATATCCACCTTCCTTTGAATGACTCTGATTCAACCAATCACGCAATGTTGACTGGTAATTACTACGTTTATTGAACGTCAGGCACTGCACATAATACATACACCCAGTAAACAATTGCTTTCTATTAAAGTTAACAACTTTACATTAGAGCTTCATCGGGCAAAAGTTGCTAGGCGTGAATTGCGAGCTTTTGGTTAAAGTAATGTATAAAATCTTAATCATTAGTTAACTAAAAATTCGGAATTTGGGTCTTACCAAGCTAAATAGCTAAGTTAATTCTGCTAAATTTGCTGATTGAAGTCGGTTTGAATTCTGATGAAATCATTAGGAAAATCGTAAAGGTATATGTAGGGGTCTCCCCTTACTTTCTTTAAACTTGTTTCAAACCCCTTTCGATTCCCAGTGACTTTCAGTAGCCATAGTTAATTTCAGAATATCTTTTCTCTTAGTTCTGCACAACCTTCAGCCCTCACTTTCGACTTTAGTGTAAAACAATCGATTGGTGATTATCATCCAACACACAGTCAGTACTAGATATCGCATATAACGTATGACCAACAAGTCAATCTTTTGAGAAGTCGCTCCCAAATATATACTTCCATCATTTCTTGGTAAGGTTAAGCAGGTTTAAAGCTTAGCCCCATTCATCTTGTGTGATCGATCTCTACACTGAGAGAATAATTCATTATTTTTCTATCCATGGCAATTTTGTATTACACTAATGATAACATTTCATTGGGGGTAAAAAAGAGGGTAGATAAGGTGTTCTAGTCTTGACAATTTTTAAAATAGTCGCGCAACGACAAATAATTTTTTCTTTGGTATGGCTATTACCGTTGCTACCATATTCCTTATTTGTGCTTTGTGGAACAACAGTAGATTTTTTTTGTCATGCATCTTCGGTCTTTACTGTTCCCCTGTGAATTAAGCTTGTTTTTGAAAAAAACTTTCTCCAATGCGCTATTAGAGTAATAACGAAAAAGCAGCCGTAGGCGAGAGAACATTAGGGTCAGAGGCTTTTTGTTTATGCCAATTAATGGCTATAATCAGTGGTTCATAATGATAAAAATTGTTTACTTGGTATACCTGTATATCTGTATGTTGTAAATGTTTGATATTTTCTGTTAGTGAGTGAATGTACGACACTGATGATTATAAGGACTTCATGTAACTGGTAGCAATAAAAATAATCATTTATGTACACCCACTAATGTATTTACAAAAGCAAAGCCACAAAAAAAAGTAAAAAATATTGGATGGTCATATGAAAAAGTAAAGGAATTTTTCATAAGAGGAAATTATTGGTACACTTGTTGGAAAATAATACGCGCGTGTACATACATACCAGAGATGTGCAGGAATACGATTAAAATGTGTTTTTTTTTTAAATGTAAATTAAATTTTCATTAAACACAAACTAAATGAAAGGTCTCATTGCAAGATTCACCTTATCAAGTGGTTTGTTACAGAATGCATGTTATTGCTTACATATTCTATAAGCACTTACCATTCACATAAGCAACGAATCAATATCAATAATATCACAGTTTTTTACGTAAAGCTTTTTAAGCAAATATATTTTAGACTGCATTTAGTTGTATGTAAATACTATATATAATAATAGTATTATCTTACAGAAAAAATATTTGAAAAAAAATTTCGGATATTTTTCTGATGTTAAGAGAAGAAATAAGGTAATACTTCTTTCGCTATTCGTCATGTAGAATCTTCAGAATTTTTTTTTATATACATACATATATACGAGTAACAACAAAATTTTTCTAAATATAAAAAATTCCAAATTTTGATTTTGCTTTGTCTGTTTTTTATAAATCGGAAAACACGATTTTCAATATTTTTATTATTTCGGTGTTGATTTTATCAGAATAAAACTTATTTAAAACAAATTAATGCACTGATTTTGCACTATGCATAAAAATAAAAAACAGTAATAGTTTTTGATTTGTTATTGCTAATGGCATATTCAAAAGAGATTGAACAAATGACAAGCAATTGTGGGAGAGCAATATTATTAGCACTTGTTGATGATTAAAAATAAAACAAAAGCAATGATTTTATTCATTCTAAGAAATAACCCAATCAACTGCTATACATCTCTGATATATACGTACACATATGTACATACTTGATGTTTAATACATTATGATACCGAGAAATGATTTTTATATTTTGACTTCCATTGCAGTACTTTAAAAGTTTCCGTTTCTAGAAACTGTTTGTCTTATTTAATATTTTTTTCTTAAAAAAACTGTTTCACTTTTCTGTTTATATTTAAATATTTATAATAATATCAAAAGCAAAAAGAATGATAAAGTGCAAATAGGTTGATTTGCTGCTGGGTGTATTCTAATATTTTTGAGTCTCGTATATAAAAAAGGACATACATAGTTTGATGTAACGCAAGTCAAGTCTCCTGCAGTATGACCGCCATGTTCCTGGTCTCTATTGTCCATTAACTTTATATTCCAATTATTTACGATATTCAACCTAAACTGCCAAATACTTCACTCTCATTAAGTAATGCGCTACCGCTAGCTTTCACTCATGGCCTTAGTGAGTCAGATTGCCAATTGAGGTATTGTCATGGCCTTAGACCCAGGTCACCCATATCATCCATATCCAATTAGCTAATGGCAGTCAGCGCTGGATATTCGTATACAACATTTAGGGCAGTCTCAGCGCTTGACAGGCTTATTCTTGACCAGATGCTATTTTAAGTTATTATGCTGCGTTATAACGCGTCAGCAATAACTACATAAGTACTTATGACTGTTCATTTTCCAATTGGGCTTATTGTTTGTCGTGTGTGGAGTTTTGTTACTGTTTGAGTAAGAGGGAGTCAGTCAGTCATTATTACACACTGTTATGCATGAAAATATAATAAAAGTTTTTGTTAAAAGAACAAAAAAAAATCACTGTTACGTTTGTATAAGGAGGGGCAAATGAATAATAACCAATCAAAATAAAGCTTTAGACGTCATATAATATAAAGTAACAATACAAAAAAAAAAATACATGCATAGTATGTGTATGTATGAACTTATGAGTACGTTAATATTATTTAGATTTTTATAAAATATTCAGAAATATTTTTTAGTTACGAGTAGTTTAAAATTATTGAAAAAAAGGATATGGAATTTGTTGACAACTTGTTTTGTTTCTCTTGGCAAATCTATTTAATAAGAAAAAGAATGGCTGGCTTATTTAATCCCTGTTACTTTACTGTGTCTAAATAGCACCTGTTCCTAAATGCAAATGTATTATTATTTTTTTATAAAATAACAAAAATTAGACTTCAATTAAATAAAATTCAAGTGTGGTTTTTGTGAAATCAATGATGACTTGGAAAAATTGTTAAATTTCCATTTAACATGTTTTGCAAACGTATCGTTAGCTTTAAAAATTCTATAGGAAATGTTGAGAAATAGATTAAAAGAAGACATTATTCGGTTTTTTTTTGTATTTGTATTCATAAAATTAATTTTCTATTTGAGCTATACAAATTTGTATTTTCTAACGAATTTCTATAGAATTTCGTTCACATAATCTCTATATTCCAAGAAAGTTCTATATCGGTTACTCCCATTTTTTACCAAAGTAATTGAAATTGGTTTAATAATAAAAGTTTCGTTTTTTCATCTGATTTCTTTGAAATTTGGTACATTACAAAAAAAAAAAAAACTGTCATATATTTTATATCTGCCACTTTTTAATATAAAAAATTTAAATTGGTTTCTAAAATGGTTTTCTCCATATTCAAAACAACTAGTTTATTATTACTATAGCTAATTATCTTATTCAATCACAACTATAAGTTCTGAATTTTTAGCAAATAAACAACTTTCTTACTCTGGTTTTAACTAAGACCACAATGCCTGAGTCCGAGGTCGCTCTTATAGAGGGACAGTACCTTCTGGGATGTACTGCCTACGTCCAGTCAGCGATTCCCAGTGTTTTGAGAATTTCGATTCGACCCAAAAACTAGTTTTCGTCCTAGTATATCGCGGAGAGATGCCTTAGTAGGATTCTGGTCTTTTGCTTTTAAAGCAAAGTATTTTAGATACCGAGAAAGACTCGGTGTCAACTAGTTTTTTTTTTATAGAAAGACAGGACTTGTAAATGGCATGAAAATTGATTTTGATTTTGTTATAAACTATTAAATTTACATTTCAGCCTACGATATGTATTGACTTTATATTTTAATAAAAGAGACATCAAAATCAGTGATTTTGCAAAAATTTCTTATTAGGTTTCTTGTTTGAATTAACCGTCTCACAAAATAATGAAAAATGTCTGCCTTAACAGACACTTTATTAGCAAGTCCCTATTTCCAACATGCAAATCTAATTGATGGGATTCCCACTTTTAGTATTACAACAAAAAGTGGCATGGAAATGGAAATACAGTCATACATTTATATACATATTTTAAATTCGTTTTATTCATCAGTCACTGGTCAATAATAAAATCGTGCAAATGTAATAGCACATAAGGAAAATTTCGTCAGTAGCAGTTGTACTGTGTGAACGCTAATTTTGGAAATGTAAAGTAATTCTTGTATGTATGGAAATAAATATTTCTTAGAGATTGTGACGATTGGGTGCCCCCGTAGATTGGTGGGTAGTATACTATCCTGCAGATAGCATTCCTACCCAGTCATTGGCTGTACAAAAGATCCTTCGGGGATTGTCAAAATTGTTTTCAAATGTTCTACATAATTAGTTTTTTTTAATTGAAAATTCTCTTCGAAAGCATTTTCGATTCGAATCGAAATACATAATAACCTCCCAGTATTTTAAAACTAAAAGTTTAAAAATAATGAAGAATAAATACATAATGTGGAGAGTTAATGTCAGTGCATACATTTCGTTTTCCTGGGTCTTTAATTGAGCGTTTCCTATCTTTAAGATAAATCATGGAACTTTTTCATTCGTTTATAAGGCTGGGCTTTTCGATGCCATTATATATCAATTGAGATTTTATTATTTAAAGTGGTATAAGTCAATTTTGAAAAAAGATGTTAGCGGTAATTTTAGTAATTTTACTAAAATTACAAAGCTTAATTTCAAAATAACACACAAAAAAAAAACAATTGTTTTACAGCCAACTTCACTACAAGACGCGCTGCCAAAATTTGATTTTCCAATTGCTTGAAGTTGCCGCCAAGCTATTTTGGTATAATCCATACATTTTGTATGGAGTTTTGTATGCATTAGAATTTTTGACAGTGGCGTAACTCTGTGTTGCGATGCGAAAAAGAAACGGTACAAAATGGAATCTTTAATGTGTTTGATAGTTTACTTTTTATATTTGTCTGGTAGTATCCCGCTCTGTAATGTGTAAGTGGATTTAGCTTTCGTATCGCTATACAGAATAGCCCGCCAGATAAAAAACGTCGCGACATTCAATAGCATTTATCAAAACAAACTATCATTAACAGACAATTCGCCAGTTGTAGCTTCTTGTGTCAATATCCCTAATGGAAGACCCGTTACGAATGAATGAATAAAAATATTGTAGAACATTAAAATCAAATCGTAGCAAGTTTGGTAATTGTTACAACGTTTGTGTATTTTAACAATTTTATGCCATGGTGTAATTTAGGTATTCGTAGCTGTGTCTGCATGCATGTATATATGTATGTAGGTCTGTTGGAGCACACATTTTTCATTAGCTAGAAATGAAAACAAGTTGTTAATGACACCTTCAATTAGATGACATTTTAGTCTTATTACAATATGAATAAGGATAATGCCTTAAATAAACTTTACTAATTTTCTTTTTTTACGCCGGGTTTCCGTTTTTCTTTACTAAACACAAGTTTTATTTGTCAAACATAAATAATACACACTTCATTCACATTCACATTCACACACATAAGACAAAAACAAAACAGGAAAAAAATATATTTTTTTATATATTCAAGCATATTTATTGCTAATAATCAAAATTTCTATATAAAAATAAATAAATATGTCGTCTGCGTTAATCTGTAATATTCGCGATATAGAGCCTTCAACTTCTCATTTGGCACGAAATGATTATCATTTGCATACGCCACTGTTTGTGCTAGATGTCATACGTTTATTTCAAGATCATCCCAAATATATTAAAGGACTCAAAGAGGATCATATTATAGAAATATTACAAAAAGAGTAAGTTGCTGCTGCTGCAGTTATTTAAAGAAAAATTTTCTTTTTAATTTACTGTTTACCCAGAGACATTATTACTGGCGATGTTAAAGCTCAAGTGAAAATGTCCCTACAAGAATTAACCTCTAGTGGATTTGTGTGCTATATTTGTCAAGGTTATCGTACAATAGGTCCTTTTGCAAAATTGGCATTGGCAAAGACACAACATCAATTCAATAAAGCTTGGGAACGCTTGTATAAATATATACAAATTTAATTGTAAAATAATATTGAAAATAAAAAAGTATATTTCATACATACCAACACACACATTCAGATATGTGTATACAATAATTTGTTTTACCCCAACTGGCATTTTCAATAGAAATGGCATCCTATTTTCTATTTTGATTTTGCAAATTTTGGACAATAAAAGAAGGTGCCAACTATTCTACACGAGTTGTCTACAATGCGCCAAAAAGCATACAGTCCATTCATGAAAATTCCCTAGGAAATTTTACGTAGATTGTCCACTGTTTGAAGAAAAAAATTATACATTTCTCTCTCTCTCTCTCTCTCTCTCTTTTTCTCATTTTGCCATAAATGATTAGCCAATAAGAACACATCGCGTGACGTCATTTGTGTTACATGCACAGAAAATTTTAATTTTATGTTCGGGGTGGCGTAATCTTGTATTTCTATCATTCTTGTTGAAGAAAAATCTGCTAAGATGAGTTAAACTTTTCCGGGAAGCCCATACTACATTGGCTAACTTAAAAACACGCTTTCACACCTACAAACATAATCACTTGTATACTTGTTTTGTTTTTTAAACCACAAAAGCTTAAAAGCAAAATTGCGTTAATTACGCTTTTGTTGTGGTTCAGCGTATTTATTGCTTTTAACCTTTTATTTTGCACTTGTGCACCCCTGAAAGCAAACAAAGCAAGACACTACAAACAAGTATCTAAACATACATACAGGCACACATTTATTTACACAGTGAATAAATATTTATACACTTACACACATACATACATATGTAAGGTATGGCTAAGAATTTAAAAGCACCTTACAAAAAATCGCAATAAAATAAGAAAAGCTTTAGATATAAAAGAAAGTCAAACAGAATGCCAGAGTATCCGGGAATGAAATCCAGTGATACAATGAAAAATGATAGGCCAGTGTAGACTCAACTATCACATGAGTAAAAGTGGTGTAGTACTTCTCCATTCTTCTATCTCCTCTCCTATACAGGTATCACAAATTTACTACATCAGAGGATCCAAGTGAGTGCCCTTCTGTTTTTCTTATTGGGCCGTCCTGTGCAATCTAACCTAAGTGCAGCTCTAGGCCTCGTATAAAGCCAATTAATTCATTTAGAAAAAGATTTCCTCTTTCTTCAGGAGTCAGCAGGAAATCTTTCAAAAATCTTACTCTACGAGATCCCAAGGCTGATATTCTTCAATTTCTTTTTCTCCGCACTCGCCTTATAAAACCCTGCGCTAGATTGGTGCTTGTGTGTGTGTGTGTAATAGTTTTTGTTACCTATTGGGCTAAAGTGTTAAGCCGAATGATTTTTCTAATGATTATTCCTCATGCATCACATATTTTAAACCTGTAAAAACAAATACCACCAAACGACTAACTATTTGAAGGAACGAACACACATGTTCCATTTCCAAATATTTATGAAGCACAAAAATTAATGATGATTGCATTAGTTGTTATACCATCATCCCTTTTGTTGGTAAAGTACACACACAACGCACCTGAAAATCATAACCCTCTCTTAATAGTACAACAAACACACATCCATACATATTAATTTGTGTGTCCTTACAAAATTTTGCTCGTCAATAACAGCAATTATTCATTCTTTTAATAGCGCCCAAATAATAATTATGAATGTGTCCCCGTGTATCGAAATATTACCATTAATTTAGTTAAATATTCTCCAGACAACCAACCATACGTTAAAGTGTAAAAAAAAAATCTAACGATGCATGTCAAACGTTTTTTATATTTTATTCCATAAATTATTGGAAATCTTTTTATTTGACAAAAATTTAGTTGTGTCGCAGTGTGTGTGCGTCTGTGCATGTGTTAATGTGTGTTAATTGTTGAGTATTATTTTGTGTCACAGTTCAAATATCAATTGAGTAGGAGGTGCAGAGATCATTTTCTAATTATTTACACTCTTACATATCATAATCAGTTGTTGTTGTTGTTCTTTTTTGCTTTTATTCTTTCTTTTTTTTTACAAAAGCCTATTCAAAAATTGTACATTTGTTTTTTTTGTTTTAAATTTTAAATAACGAATTTCGAATTTTAACTGAAGTGGTTGAGAGGCGAATTAATGCTTTTTAATCGCGTCTGCCTAGTTCAAATCCTGGTAGAGTGAAATGCAAAAGAAAATCAAACCAGCCATCATACAATATAATAAGTGAATAAATATAAATTAACACAAACGAAAAAAATTTATTTTTTATTTATACAAAAACTTTATTTTAAAGAAGCTTATCCAAAAGTTAATATGAAAATGTTTATATAATTTAATTTAAAAATAGCGAATAAAAAATTAAAAAAAATTATTGGTTCTGACCGAGGGTTGAACCGCGACATTTGCAGTTAACAAGCATTTTTCATGTTTGGTTTAATACAATAATACAATAATCAGGTGGCGCAAAAGTAATCCTCCTATATAAATTTTGCGATTGGCCCCTAATGTTAACATTGTTTATTAACGTGTATTTCGCATGTGTTTACTACACAAATGTAAAAACAGAACTGACTTTAGGGGCCAATCGCAAAATTTATAGCATTTTCTGATAGGAGGATTACTTTTGCGCCACCCGTTATATATGCTTAGGTGCAATCATAAATCTAAAGATACTATATTTACACCACACTGGTTGTTTTAAATCATATTTTTTCTTCGCGTGTATGTATGTCTACGCAATTAAGTGGACACACTATACATTTTTTTGTCCTTTTATTGCTATAATTGCAAGTAAATTTTAAGGAGGCAAGTGTAGTTATTTAAAGAAAGATTGACAAAAGATAATTACCGAAAGCTAAAATTTATTACATACTTATTGTTGTTGTTTTTACTATTATTTACTTTTGTAAGTTACTTACTATATTGTATGGTTATTAAAATATAAATTAGAGTACAAGATTAGATTTAGATGGTAATTTTTTATATTTTAAAATAATTTTTTTTTATTAATTTTTCTTTTCATGTTTTATTGAATCCCTCTCAAATTCAATGACATATATGACATTGTGTTTGTCTCGACCAAAACCGAATTGTTTGTTTCGTTGATGTTGATAATCACGGCTACTTTTTCCATTAAAAAAGGTAAGTTTGTTTATTTTTAGCTTAAAGTTATTTAATTTCAGGTAGAAAATATAACAATTATTGCAAATTATTTTGAATAACAATAAATATTTCTTCCATTTTTTTTTTATAAAACACAGTTCTTTTGAAAATCATAGTGCATAGCAAAAAAAAAATTTGCTTTAATTCATAAAAGTATTAATAGACCTAAAATCGTTTTAATAAAGATTTTTTTCAAATATTGTAAAATAGTTTCGATAACTTTAAGTTGACAGACAGTCAAGTAAACATAAAATTAAACAACTTGCCATAGATAATTCTCTTAATAATCCTGTTATTAATCAAATATTTTCATAATTATTTTTAAATTATTCATAATCATTTTTATGTAAATTTTTTGGATTTATTAAATGTCTAAAAGTGTGCTGTGGGAGGGTTAAAATTATATTACCGAAATATTTTTTTGTTATCCTTAAATGTTATTATTGCTACTTAATTGCAGCAATTGTTTTTGGTGTCATAGTTTATTTATTCATGTACGGGTATGTTTGTATGTATGTGCGTATAACCTCAAGTCACACTTAACCCTTAAACCATAAAACCCATCACCAGTAGTTTCAAACACGCATGAGATTTAAAACAGGTGCTATTTATGTATTTTTATATTATATTGCACCACTCACTAATCATTGCGGAATAATCTATTAGAAAGTTTTATTTTTGCTATTTTTTTGTTGTTGTTTTTTGTCAACTCAAAAAAGAAGAGCAAAACAAAGCCAAACAAATGTCAGCGAAACATAATCAATATTGTTGACAATTTAAAGGAAATAAAACATATTTGTTTTTTACATTAGGGCAACACCATTTGCAGCAATTATATATACATATAATAATAATGTTATACACTCGGTTCACTTATTTAAAGCCACTAAAAATTCCATATTCTGCAGCCTGTATCTTTTGCAATTTTTAACCGATTGCAGAATTTTAAAATGGAAATGAAAGCTAGACACCTTGAGATATAAAAAAAATCTTGACAATAGTGTTTCTTTACTAAAGAACTTTTTTAAGCAATTTACTAAAAAAAAAGTCTAAAAATGTGCTATTTTTTTTTCACTTGAATAAAGGCACTTTATTATTTTATACAGAATAGGCTAGTGACTTTTTTTTTACATTGTGCTAGAAGATGCTTTTTGGCAATTATGTTAGCAGGAACAGAAAACTTCAAAACATGTTCATTTCATAATTGATTAAACTGCAATGAAAAAGTACAGACTAAACTGGCCAAGTCAACAATTGTGAGGTTTTTAAAAATTCTTATTTCTGCTTGTGTATTATTTTATTAAGAATTCCAATAACAATTAAAACAGCAAAAAGAACAAAAACAATTAATTATGAAAAATGGTTATTATTCTAAAAATAGTCCATAAAATTCACTAAAAATGTTTTAAAACAGCTTCTAGTCTAATTGGCAACTATTGCGAGACCGTCTCTGGCCAATAGTCTTCTCATGTGGCTCGGTGTAAATTCCAGTCCAATCCTGAGGAAGTTAAAATCAAGCCAATTCGCTCGTCAGTTGTAGTATTTGTCAATGGCATGGCATTAATCGGTAGGTAGCTTTTCCCAAAATGTGGAAATCAAAATAAAAAATAAAAAATATTGATCAGTGACGAGATTTCTTAAAACCCTTATGCTGTTGTTTTATTTATTTAAAATATGAATTTCAACCTCAGTGTTTGGTTTTAGTATTATTAAACTATTTTCTCTGTAACCACATTTAGCAGTTGCTATATCAATTATTGTTTCTGTTTCATCGTTGCACAGAATTTCCTGATCCAAATAGAAATCGTAGACTCTTAGCTGTCCATTTGCCAAGGCAAACAAATACCAACCATCTGAAGATAATTGTAAGGATTGTATAAGATTCTTTCTTAATGCCGAACCACTTATAATGACCTGTTGATCAAATATTCTTAATTCAAATGGCTTCTTTTTGCTATCAATTAAGGTTATGCACGCAGCAGTTGTGGGACGATAGTCTGTCTCAAAAGCCAGATTCTCACAAGATTTTTCTACATTTAAAAGTATATTTTGAATAGCACACGATTTGCCAGTTAATCTACTCTGGTCATTTGAAATCGTTGTATCATCCTCTTTGTCTTTAACAGCAGCCGACTCTCTTGTTAGCATTTGCCTTTTATATACTGATTGGCAATTTAAAATTATGACCACCCCATTGGAGAGGCCCACTGCTAAAAAATATTCATTACTTAACACCTTCAAAACTGTTGGAAAGAGGAATTGACTTTCATCTATCATGATGCGTTTTAATTTCTTCATTTTCAAGGACTTTGAAGACATTAAGATATAATTGCGATTTGTACAGATGAAGATATTTTCCGTGCCACATTCTAAGCTGGTAAAACGTAAGCCCTGTTGCTGCTTCTCTGGCAAACATTCGTTAAGCTCTCTTAAAGCTTCATCGCTGTAAATATTCTTTTGAAATAAAACTTTAGTCTTTTCAAAACGAGTTTGACTGTGAAGTGATTTCGCTTCAAAATGTTCTTTAATATTGACGACAGCACTTTGCATTAGTTTTACGCGTGCCCATGGGGATGTGTATTCAAAATTGTTGGTGTATTTTGATGAATGCTTGCTGCTGTGTTTATCATATTTTTCTGATGGTGGCACATCAAGAAAAGCTTCTGAAGTTTCTACTAACGTCCAAACAGTGACAATCCCAGAATCATATAGAGAAACAAACTGTGAAATACAAAATTCATTGGTTACAGGCTAACATAGTCAAATTAGTATTCAAAGGTGCTATATATATCCCTTTAAAATATGTATGCTGAGGTAGGTTTTTGATTAGATTTAATGTAATAGAATACGGTGACAGAATTCTCTGTTTCTGGCTCCGTTTTCCACCCACTTTCTATTAATTTGAAGCATCTAAACATTATTATGATCACGATAAACATGTTTCTAGTTATTTTTAATGGTAAAAATAGTATCGTCATAGATCAAATCATATTATTATCATATTATTTTTAATAAAATTTTAACTGAAACCATAAATATGTTTATTGTTACCATAATAATGAGAAAATGTGGTTGAATGTAAATTGTTTTCTATTTTGTCTTTTCCCCAACCATATAAAAAAATTATTTTAAATATAAATAAAAAAATTAAAAAAAAATTTTTTTGACCTGACCGGGGATTGAACCGCAACATCTGCAGTTGAAAGGTATTTTAATATCTTTGATTTAAGATGCAATCATAAATCTAACCATACTATATTTCCACGAGAATATGGTTGCCTCAACGAATAGTTCTTATGGTAAAGGTGTCAACTTTTGTTTTAAAAGATTTTAATAACAAAAATATAAATTTTTTTTTACTGGAGCAATTCATGAATGGTTTTTGTGGTAAAGGTGTCAACTGTTGTGGATAAACGGTTTTATCAGGAAATAATTTAATTTTTTATAGGTAAAGTAGCACATTTTAATTCATTTGTTAACCCACATATCTCTTTTGGATCTTAGTTACTGATAAAGTCCTGACACAATTATTCATAAATTTAAAAATAAAATTTTAGGAAGAAGCAAAACATGTAGATTTAGGTATTAATCGTTTTGTGCAGTTACTGGTAGAAGGCAAGTGTCTTTGATAATGTTAAATAACATTTATATAAATAAATAATCTTAACATATTAAAAATCTGTCCCAGCTGCAGATATCGCGGTTCAACCCCTGGTCAGGGCCAATTTTTTTTTTTTTTAATTTTTTTCATAAACAATTTTTATTAAAAATTTTAAATTAAATTATATAAACATTTTGATATTAACTTTTTTAAAAACTTCTTTAACTTGTATAAATAAAAATGTTTTATTCTATTGATTTTTTCGTTTCTGTTAATTTATATTTATTCACTTATAACATTATATTCTCTTCTAAATTTATTTGACTCTGCCAGGATTCGAATTTGGCTATGTGCTATTAAGAAGCATTAACTGGCCACTCAACTACTTATACCACACATAGAGTAGTTGAGTTTGAACGATTAATTTATTTGTTCAACCGTATTTTTCTCATTAAATTGAACCTATTATGTTTATTATAATCATAATATGTGTACTATAAACATATTTATGGTACCAGTTAAATTTTTATCAAAAGTAATATGATAAAATCAACCGTATATATGACGGTAAGCCTAGTATGATTAAAAATACATAATTATGTTTAGATGCCTCAAATTAATAATAATATTTTTGTGGAGAACAAACTATGTTTGCGGTGATCATATTCAATTATATTTTTTCATTCCGTGTACCGTAATAACAGCAAAAATTTATATATTAAATCTCTTCTTTGTTGACACTTACAATAGATGCCAAAGTTGTAGTCGAATACAAAATATCTATTTCTATATGGAAACCGCTGCCACCTCTATTTGTTTTCATTCAGACTTTGACCACTATAATAAAGATATATGTGTTTTGTACATACCTGAGTTCTAGGAAAAGTTGTTTGGGCCAGCATATTAGTATACTGACTTTTAAAACTTTTCACATCCAGACACGCCCCCAAATCCATAATTAATTTGGAATTATTTGTATTATCAAACGACCATGTAGGTATTATTGATTGAGTGGCGGGAAAATGTGTTAAATAACCATCAAGTTTGGAGCAAAATGAATGTGTTTCCCTTAAATCCCACAAGGCTATGGAACCATCTCTTAAAGCGGCCACTATTAAATCCACAGAATCATTAGATATTTCCACTTTCGAGACTTGACTCCAGGCTGTTAAGAGACGCAGCGGCTTAGCACAAGATTGGGTACACCAAACCATAAGCAGATGAGTAAAATCTGAGCTATAGACATTCGTTTCGGGCAAGGACTCATGAACGGTTATCAGTAAGTTGTGCTTGTTGTTGGAATATACTTTTAAAACTTTTAAGGTATTTAAAATATTTGTGGCAATGTAAAAAGATTTCTCAAAAACCTGCTTAAAGGTGGAACGTTTATTTTCATTAAAAGCAAGAGATGGAGCTCTTGGTGTTGTTAAGGTTTTGGAATGGGCGGGGGTATTTGTTGGTCCTAGAATTTGATCAATTAGCAAAGATGACCTTAAAAGGAATGAATTTAAATGTTCATAATTGAGAGGCCTACTTTGTCCTCTAGAACGTTTTTCATAACTCCTTTCAAGTTTTTGTTTATAGTTTTGTTTCAGTAACTCCAAGGTTTGCTCTAGTTTGCAATCTAAACGACTTGGAGGAGTTTGACCTTGTGGACATTCAGTTATTATTTCACCGCAGCAATAGAGATTTTGTGAGCCATTTTTGAGATTTAAATTTTCCATAATTTCTAAATCAAAATGGGCTGGATGTTGGGTCCATACTGAACGAGTTTCTTTTATGTCTGTTTGTTGTTCCACATCCATTTGATTGTCATGAGTTTGAGTGAAATTTTGTGCTGTATTTAATTTACCAAACGTTTGCATAAATAAATCATATGAAATTGGTTTTAGGTCCAACAAACTAAAACTTAAAACATCAAACTGAATTTTTTTCAACAATTCTGAACCTCTTTGTTTGTTTAAGGGTTTATTGAAGAACTCGCTATAGCCGCTATATAATATTTCTTTAATGTTTTTATTGTCTGAATCTGGAACCGAGGTAGTACATGTTGATATGCCAGAATCCAACCGTTCTGAAGCACCTAAACTAGATGGTTCCAAATCTAAGTCTCTTTTAGTTTGCATAAATTGTAAAGTTACTTGCTCTTCTGATCTCAATTTATTAGTTATTTGAGTGGTGTTCACATCATAAAGACCAGAATCGAATTTTCTTTCTTTATCTCTGGAAAATTTTTTAAATTCTTGGTGTTCTGGTTCCTTCTCGCTTTCTTCAGATGTTAAGTGATGCTGATGTTGATCTCGTTTCCTACCCCGATGTGCTTTTCCCTCGGAACCTGAACTCAAACTTGACAATTCTGATTCAGTTTCAGTTGAAGAGGAGGACTGTATTGAAGATCCGGTTTCAAAATCTGATTCATAAGACTCAAAGTCATCGGAATAATTAATATCGTCCTCAGTTCGAGCACCACCTAATGATTTAGATTTTTCTTTTGCAGTCTTTTCATCGAATTTGATTTCAAAAGCTATGGGTTCCTTTAAAGCACTTGATGTTGTAATAGGATCAGTAGAAGTGGCTGAAGGTTCTGAAGCTAAAATTTCTTTTTTAATATTTTCTTCACTTCTTTTCTTAGCCGATTCTCTGTTTAATACAATAATTTCATCAGGAGCCAATGTATGGCTTCCTTTGCGAATTAATTTGGGTTTTTCAATTTTATGATCCTGATTGCCATTAACATTCTTCTTTTTCGGTGGAGGTGAACAAACTGTAACATTTTGCTGAGTATCTAAAACAGTATTTGGTTTTTTAGCCATAACATTTTTATCTAATTTTGTTTTGTTGTTGGTTTTGCCCGTTGCAGTAAAAAGTCTTTGTTGTTTGGTTTCATTAATGGCTTTCACGTTTGATGGCAAAGACGGTTTGGCACGTAAAGCTCCTGCAGGTTTTTGTTGTTGTGATTTGCTGCTGCTAATCTTTTGTGAAACCAATTTATTCCTTTCCATAAACTCATTTGTTTTGTTTTGTAATTGTGTTCGTTGTAAACCCTGCTGCTTTGCTGCATTGCTTGTTGTGGTCTTATTTAATGCAGTTTTTAATAATTTATTTTTATTTTTGCCATCCTTTTCTTCGTTAGCAGTGGGATTTTCCTTCAAGTGAGTTGGGGTTTTTGTAGCACGGCTTGAAGTTTGTGTCTTTAAGAGCACATTTTTCTGCGTTACCGTGTCAGATCTTAACACTCGTGTTTCCTAAAAGAAGAATATTTCATTAAAAGAAATTAAAAAAATTTTTTTAATGGGTCGGGGTACCTGAAATGCGGGGTTTTTAACAAAAACTTTGTTTCGGAAATAAAAAAATAAAAAACTAAATCAACGACTTATTGTATTGGAAAAAGTCTAGGTTTGTCAGCTCTAAACGAAAAATGATATTGAGCGGTTGTATATGAATGGTATTTCTTTTATCAAAATTTTCATTTTCCATTTTCTTGAACACGTCATGAATTTAGAAATGTAAGGTTTTAACTGGTTCTTTTCGCTGTGACATAGCCTCAGTGATAAAATGAATAGTTCAGAATTAGGTTAGTTTTGCGTGAACCATTGGTAACCGAGAAGAGTTCGATAAAGGGGCCCTGGAAGAGAGATTTGCTTCGGTAGTGGCCTACAATTTTTTCATTGGGAGCCATAATTTTGAAATCGCATTTGCCCAATTTTCTGCCTAGACGCAGTTCAGCGTAAAATTTTAGATTAGCTCTGCTTAGTTTCAAAGTCACCCCTACCCTAATACTTTCTGTGTTAATAAATCACCTTGACAGCTGAATGTCCAGCAATCCTGTAGATTTCGTTTTCCCGTTCACAGAATAAAACACTTATGAAGTAATTTTTTATCCAGCACAAAATCTCTGGACCTATGAAAAGGGGAAGCCGCGCCCACTGTATATTTCAGTATCACAAGTGCCCCTTCGGAAATTGTGTCTTGTTTATAATATTAATGAAATTTTCTAGCAAAATCGACTCTTAATTTTTCCAACTGCCAAAGCTGTTAAGTAAGAGTCAAACCCGTAAAGCTTAGTATTCGTATTTTGCTCAATTGGAACACAAAATTCTTGTTCAAAACCCTTTTTGTTATAAATGAACTTATGAGGGAGGATTAGTTAGAAATTATTGCTTTTGGAAGAGAGATAAAAAAATTGTGAAATTCAAAACCAAAGATTTTCCAAAAAGACCACAGTTTAGAATACATAATAAGCAGCTTCTACTTTTTTGTTCCAATTTTTTTTCAAGATTTTTTATTTAATATTGATCTGCTGCACAATAGATGATATTGGGCTATTCTGACCAAGTCGCTCCTATCCGTAAATTAAATTAGTCTTCATATAAAAAAAATATTTTCTTACTGGTTTTTTTGTTTTTATTTTATCACTTTTTTGTATTCTCGACATTTAAACATACAGCGGTTGAATTATTTTGTAAAATTAATTAAATAATTTTCAAAAATTAGTAATTTATTCTTTTTCTTTTGTTTTCTGTTGCAGTATTTAATCAATTAAATTTAAATAAATAGAATTGTTGTGACAGTTGCGTTCAGTGTCTTGCCATGACAACGAATTAAGGAAAAGAATAAAAGAAACGAACAGATAGGAAAAACAAAAGTAAAATATGTTAAACGTTACAAATTATTGGTTAATTTTTTCGTTTTCTACAGTGTTACCTTTACCTGTCTTTGGGCGCTGGAAATTCGAAAGAAATGTGAAACGCTGTTGACAATGGTGATAATACACCTTCAGTGCAGGTCAGTTTAATGGTGGCCTTAATAAAATTTATTCAATATAACCTAAACCATGTGATTTTTCAGTTCAAAGAATTGCAATTTAAGACAAAATCAAATCAGCTAATGGAACGGAAGACCAAATCTCAGATGGCCATTGAACAATAAGTGCGCTGAAAAGACAAAATCAAAAGGGACAGTTGTATACGCCAACTTTCAATAAAACCAATGAAAGTATCATACATTATATAAGGATGGCGGAAAAGAGAAAATTACTATGTTTTGCAAAGACGAGTGTTTACAAGGTAGGCTGTTGAGAAAGCACAAAGAAAAGCGCAGTGAATAGTATTCTACTGCCTAAAGCCCGTAGTAGCAAATAGAAGTGAAACAGCTATCAGTGTAAAAACTGCAATATCAAGCAAAGTAAATATGCATTAGGAATCCAGAAGCTGGTGTTTAGGTTTTACCCGCCTAACCAAAAATTTAAGGAAAAAGTGTCTTTAATACGAAAAGTGTGGAGCAGAGAATTGAATATTGTAAAAAGACTATAAACAAGTATTCCTGCTTCCAGCTCCTTTACAAAAGTTCACAAAATAAATTTGAAATAGAAGCATTATACACAGCACTAAAACGTAAAATATTAATTTTCTACTCCTGCTCTTCTGCCGAAACCAAAACTGCAATTGTGAACTTTAATAAACGTAGTGTTCATCAAAAAATATTTGTAGGAAGTACCACCAGAATAAGCGCTTTTTAATATTCTTTTTCACAATGGTAGTCAAGGAATGTTAAGAAATTATTATGCAGGTAAGTTGAAACTTTATTAAGTTAACATATCATATTATATATACATTAAAAAATTTTATATTTAATTGCAGACAACTCAAACGACGAAGAAACTGCCTAGCAGCCAATCAAGATTATTTTAAGGTACTATTTTTATATGTAAATAATTATCCATTATTAATTTCGTAAATTATTGTTTAAATATATGTTATTATTTTAAGTTAATATTAACTGAAAAGTCTTCTATAGTGATTGATGTCAGTTCCTTTCACCAACACTGAGAATATTGTGTATAAATTCATTTATACGCAATGTATAGTTACTGTCACAATTGCTATGACTTGTCGTGCGCTCGGTATCACAACCATGTCATTGCACTAGATGACTAACAACTCCTAGTCGTTAATGGCATAGTTCCGTAGGATGGTAAAGGAGTTGTATCAATAGTGTGGATGACGTTTGCAAAATGCAAACCGTTGTAAAACGTTGACATCTGGTCAAGCAAACTGACAAACTATGTAGTGCTAATGGTGAAAGATTTGACCAAAGGAGACATTTTCAGTTAATTGCACTAAAACCCATTTATTTGATATATTTTTTGTAACTGAAATTATTAGTTTTTAAGTGTAAGATCTGATTTAAATTATTGTTTTGCTATTATTCAAGATATAATTACATATACGAGTATGTATATGTATAATTCTCAATGTTCTACATAAAAATCAATATAATTATCTATACTTAGAATCAGACATTGCGCTTAAAAAACGGACAGTTCAAATAAAGTTTATGTTATACTAAGGTTTAATTATTTATTATTAATTTTATTTTATTTATTTATTATTAATTAATTATTTATAATATTTATTATTGTTTTTATGTATTACTATTTTTGCTTATTATTATTTTGGTTTATTATTATTTCTATATAAACGAAAATATAATTTTGCAGTAGATACTAAAGGGCTGTACAATTGCTTACAAGCACTTTTTATTATAAAATATTATTTGTAGTGATGTGTGGCTTTCAAGTATGCTTGTGCAGCCCTTTAATAGATAGTAAGAGGCACAGAGGTCGCCGGTTCAACTCCTGGTCAGACCATGAAATTTATTTTTTATTTTTATTAATTGTTATTATTTAATGTTGTTTTTTTTATTAATGTTATATAACTTAAACTTTTTTTAATTTTTTTTTTAATTTAAGACAAATAATTTCAAGATAAAAATATTCTTTAAATTAAATGAATTTATGTTGAAGAAATTTTATAAGTGATTCTTATTAAAAATAATTTTATATACATATAAATAAATAAGTTTTTATTAATAAAAAAATTAAAATAAAGTAATTAAAAAACAAATAATATATAAATAAAGAAAGCAAACAGCAATTGTAAATACATTACTCTAAAAAATGGATTTACAGTATGAGAATGAGTTAGTAAATGAACAGTTTCGAGACTCGAAGTGTGTAAACAATAACTTTGAGAGCGAAGTTATTTCCCACAGTATATTGAAAATAGTAAAACTAAAATTCACACCACAGCGAGCAATAATGCCTTGTAGCTGAGTTGGTTAAGCGGCTGGTGTTAGTAGCCCGGGGTCCCAGGTTCGAATCGTGGTAGCGGCAACAATTTCAAAAAAATTTTTAAATGTGTTTTATTCTTTCTTCAATAAATAACAAACACAGAGCTGAAGAGCATACCGTAGAAAATAAACTATACTTGATGACGAGTGAAAACGCTGTGATGACGTACTTTTCTATAAAAAATTCAGTTTCTTAGTATCTGGCAGCTTAAAATCAATTAATTTAATCCCCTAAAGTATGCAAAAATAGCGATAAATTATCGGGTGCATCAAGTAAATTAAGGGTGAATCAAATAATTTGTCATAAAAGTGTGGTGAGCAACTTAAAACTAGAACTTACATATTCTCATTTAATATAATGCAGTAGCTGAGTTGGTTAAGCGGTTGGTCTCCTATCACAAGAAACAAAGGGTCCGGGTTCGATACGTGGAGTAGACAAAGGTAAGTACAAATAAAATTTATAAATGAAATTTTTCAAATAAAATTTATAAAATAATATTCTTCTTCTCATCCATTTCTCTCATAGGAGCAACAAAACTTTAGATGGGTGTGTGTGACGCAAATAAAGGAAAGAAAAAGTAAGAACAAAACAACCACCAACACGTGGAAAAATACGTCACACACACAACACGAAAAAAAAACCACATTTTTATTGGCAATTTTGCCGCTTTTTACTAAAATTGGCCACCAGTAGCCCATTTATGGCCGCTTTTGCTCAAATATGTGCACCAGTAGCCTATTTATGCCCGCTTTTGCTCAAATATGTGCACCATTGGCCTATTTATGGCCGCTTTTGCTCAAATATGTGCACCAGTAGCCTATTTATGGCCGCTTTTTACTAAAAATGGCCACCAGTAGCCTATTTATGGCCGCTTTTGCTCAAATATGTGCACCAGTAGCCTATTTATGGCCGCTTTTTACTAAAATTGGCCACCAGTAGCCTATTTATGGCCGCTTTTTACTAAAATTGGCCACCAGTAGCCTATTTATGGTCGCTTTTTACTAAAATTGGCCACCAGTAGCCCATTTATGGCCGCTTTTGCTCAAATATGTGCACCAGTAGCCTATTTATGCCCGCTTTTGCTCAAATATGTGCACCATTGGCCTATTTATGGCCGCTTTTGCTCAAATATGTGCACCAGTAGCCTATTTATGGCCGCTTTTTACTAAAAATGGCCACCAGTAGCCTATTTATGGCCGCTTTTGCTCAAATATGTGCACCAGTAGCCTATTTATGGCCGCTTTTTACTAAAATTGGCCACCAGTAGCCTATTTATGGCCGCTTTTTACTAAAATTGGCCACCAGTAGCCTATTTATGGTCGCTTTTTACTAAAATTGGCCACCAGTAGCCCATTTATGGCCGCTTTTGCTCAAATATGTGCACCAGTAGCCTATTTATGCCCGCTTTTGCTCAAATATGTGCACCATTGGCCTATTTATGGCCGCTTTTGCTCAAATATGTGCACCAGTAGCCTATTTATGGCCGCTTTTTACTAAAAATGGCCACCAGTAGCCTATTTATGGCCGCTTTTGCTCAAATATGTGCACCAGTAGCCTATTTATGGCCGCTTTTTACTAAAATTGGCCACCAGTAGCCTATTTATGGCCGCTTTTTACTAAAATTGGCCACCAGTAGCCTATTTATGGTCGCTTTTTACTAAAATTGGCCACCAGTAGCCCATTTATGGCCGCTTTTGCTCAAATATGTGCACCAGTAGCCTATTTATGCCCGCTTTTGCTCAAATATGTGCACCATTGGCCTATTTATGGCCGCTTTTGCTCAAATATGTGCACCAGTAGCCTATTTATGGTCGCTTTTTACTAAAATTGGCCACCAGTAGCCCATTTATGGCCGCTTTTGCTCAAATATGTGCACCAGTAGCCTATTTATGCCCGCTTTTGCTCAAATATGTGCACCATTGGCCTATTTATGGCCGCTTTTGCTCAAATATGTGCACCAGTAGCCTATTTATGGCCGCTTTTTACTAAAATTGGCCACCAGTAGCCTATTTATGGCCGCTTTTGCTCAAATATGTGCACCAGTAGCCTATTTATGGCCGCTTTTTACTAAAATTGGCCACCAGTAGCCTATTTATGGCCGCTTTTTACTAAAATTGGCCACCAGTAGCCTATTTATGGTCGCTTTTTACTAAAATTGGCCACCAGTAGCCTATTTATGGCCGCTTTTGCTCAAATATGTGCACCAGTAGCCTATTTATGGCCGCTTTTGCTCAAATATGTACACCATTGGCCTATTATGGCCGCTTTTTACTAAAATTGGCCACCAGTAGCCTATTTATTGTCGCTTTTTACTAAAATTGGCCACCAGTAGCCCATTTATGGCCGCTTTTGCTCAAATATGTACACCATTGGCCTATTATGGCCGCTTTTTACTAAAATTGGCCACCAGTAGCCTATTTATTGTCGCTTTTTACTAAAATTGGCCACCAGTAGCCCATTTATGGCCGCTTTTGCTCAAATATGTGCACCAGTAGCCTATTTATGGTCGCTTTTGCTCAAATATGTACACCATTGGCCTATTATGGCCGCTTTTTACTAAAATTGGCCACCAGTAGCCTATTTATGGCCGCTTTTGCTCAAATATGTGCACCAGTAGCCTATTTATGGCCGCTTTTTACTAAAATTGGCCACCAGTAGCCTATTTATGGCCGCTTTTTACTAAAATTGGCTACCAGTAGCCTATTTATGGTCGCTTTTTACTAAAATTGGCCACCAGTAGCCTATTTATGGCCGCTTTTGCTCAAATATGTGCACCAGTAGCCTATTTATGGCCGCTTTTGCTCAAATATGTACACCATTGGCCTATTATGGCCGCTTTTTACTAAAATTGGCCACCAGTAGCCTATTTATTGTCGCTTTTTACTAAAATTGGCCACCAGTAGCCCATTTATGGCCGCTTTTGCTCAAATATGTACACCATTGGCCTATTATGGCCGCTTTTTACTAAAATTGGCCACCAGTAGCCTATTTATTGTCGCTTTTTACTAAAATTGGCCACCAGTAGCCCATTTATGGCCGCTTTTGCTCAAATATGTGCACCAGTAGCCTATTTATGGTCGCTTTTGCTCAAATATGTACACCATTGCCCTATTATGGCCGCTTTTTACTAAAATTGGCCACCAGTAGCCTATTTATGGTCGCTTTTTACTAAAATTGGCCACCAGTAGCCCATTTATGGCCGCTTTTGCTCAAATATGTGCACCAGTAGCCTATTTATGCCCGCTTTTGCTCAAATATGTGCACCATTGGCCTATTTATGGCCGCTTTTGCTCAAATATGTGCACCAGTAGCCTATTTATGGCCGCTTTTTACTAAAATTGGCCACCAGTAGCCTATTTATGGCCGCTTTTGCTCAAATATGTGCACCAGTAGCCTATTTATGGCCGCTTTTTACTAAAATTGGCCACCAGTAGCCTATTTATGGCCGCTTTTTACTAAAATTGGCTACCAGTAGCCTATTTATGGTCGCTTTTTACTAAAATTGGCCACCAGTAGCCTATTTATGGCCGCTTTTGCTCAAATATGTGCACCAGTAGCCTATTTATGGCCGCTTTTGCTCAAATATGTACACCATTGGCCTATTATGGCCGCTTTTTACTAAAATTGGCCACCAGTAGCCTATTTATTGTCGCTTTTTACTAAAATTGGCCACCAGTAGCCCATTTATGGCCGCTTTTGCTCAAATATGTACACCATTGGCCTATTATGGCCGCTTTTTACTAAAATTGGCCACCAGTAGCCTATTTATTGTCGCTTTTTACTAAAATTGGCCCCCAGTAGCCCATTTATGGCCGCTTTTGCTCAAATATGTGCACCAGTAGCCTATTTATGCCCGCTTTTGCTCAAATATGTGCACCATTGGCCTATTTATGGCCGCTTTTGGTCAAATATGTGCACCATTGGCCTATTTATGGCCGCTTTTGCTCAAATATGTGCACCAGTAGCCTATTTATGGCCGCTTTTGCTCAAATATGTGCACCATTGGCCTATTATGGCCGCTTTTTACTAAAATTGGCCACCAGTAGCCTATTTATGGCCGCTTTTGCTCAAATATGTGCACCAGTAGCCTATTTATGGCCGTTTTTGCTCAAATATGTGCACCTTTGGCCTATTATGGCCGCTTTTTACTAAAATTGGCCACCGTAGCCTATTTAAGGGTTTAAAAAAGTTTTTTTTTTCTTGTGGTTTGTTGTGTGGTTTTTTTTTCTTGGGGTTGTTAGTGTGTGTGGTCGTTTTTTTGTTTTTCTGTGCTGTCCGCCTGTGTCTCTGCTACGGCTGGTTTATGGTTGAAATAAATTTTGAATTGGTTTTTGTACTTACTGTTTTTTTTCAGTCGCGCCATATGAAATTTAATTTTTGCCTGAGTACGGACACACACTTAAATTTTCTGTCATCTGTCATCATTAATAATATTATAACATTAATTGGTTTTTATAATAACATTGAACTTGGTTGCTGCTCGCACGCATCGAACCCGGGACCCCTGCGTTACGATACCACCTGCTAGCCACCTCAGCTACCATACTATGTTGAATAATAACATGCGATTTCTAGTTTTAAGTTACACACCACACTTTTAAGACAAATTACTTGAGTCACCCTTAATTTACTTGATGCACCCAGTATTTATCTCAATTCTACCTGCATACTTTAGGGGTTTAATTAATTGAGTCAAAGGTGCCAGATATTGAAGATTTCACTTATAAAAAATAATCTACAAGACAAAACAGCAAGATGGGCAACTAATACAAGAATTTTTTGAATTTATTTTATATTATTTATTTAATTAGGCTATTTATGAAGACGAAATACACAATTTTATATGCTTTAAACATATTTTTTTAGTACATAAGATTAAACAAATATAATGATTTAATAAAACAGTGCACAGTGGTATGTACATATTTAAATAAATTTAGATAAATACAGAAGGATGGAGACCATCAAAATTATAATATCCATTAATGTTTCTAATTTCTACAGTTCTAAAGAACTTTGTTTTGGCACACTTTGACTTTGGATTTGAACCTATTTAAATTTGGACTATGGAGTCAGGTTGCAGGGTATATTATATAAATCAACTCCATTTACTTTTGTTTGTGCTGTACCAATATTTCCAGAATTCTCTACATGTACAGCCTCAAGTACGTGTGATATTCAATTCCACGTTAATTCTTGTTACTAGTAACACCTAAAACATTTGCTCCAGCAATTCATGTCCACGCATTTTGTGTCAACAAAATAAATAATTTTGCAAGTAAAGTAATTCATCTCACAATCGCTTCCCATTGCCTCTAAAATAACAAAAACAAGACCATATTTTATGATTCTTTAGATATTACAAGTTAAAGACCATTATAAATGTTATTCTAATATTATATTGGTACCCCTTTCCATTCTTCTTCGCTCTCACTCATTTGGTTATTTATCCGTAATTATTTAAATTTACATTTTTCGTAATTTCACGTATTGTATTATTTGGCGGACAGCTGTGACTATCAGCGTCGAAGGAAATTGCCGGCGGTTGGCAGTATATACAATTTTTAATTAAATTTAGTGTCATTTACAATAGTTTTGAAAAAGTTTTAATTCAATTAAGATAAAATAAATAAAATATTTTTAATATTTAAATTAAAATAATTTACCTTGCTTATTTCGGTTTTCAGTGCTAAGTCTGAAGGCATTTTTAGAACTAAAAACATTAGGTTTTTTCCTTTAAAGTTGTTTTTTATCCATACCACCTTTGGTCCTATTTGTTACATCACCACAATAAATAAAGTTTGATTGGGGGCCGCGCTGACACATACCTTTTAATTTTCTTATTCATATGCGAAGCTTGATGCCACCTTTACGACTATTCCTAGAAATTGCCTTTTGGATTTTCTATTCCAAGCACAATTTGTTTGTGGTCCTCATTTTATATCATTACCTACGGTTAGCTTATGTTGAAATATTTTTTATTGCAATATTTACTGCTTAATTTCTTACACTTTTATCTTTTTTATCACTTAATAAATAAAATTTAATTTTTTGCAATCTCGTGCACTGTGAAAAAATATTACGCGCCACATGCACAGAATAAAAATTAAATTACAAAGCCGATGAAAATTCTTAGGCGCAATGTCACTGAACTTTTTGTGTGCGAACCGTTTTATTATTATTCGTTTTGTTTTCAAACAAATAAATTTGTGGAAATGAAAACCAACTCAGACGTTATTGTTTTTTACTTATTCGAAAATTTTACAATATTAATGTAATGAAAATCACTTGTTATATCATAATAAAAATGTATGTACTGTTAAATAAATTCATTTGTTTGTTTTTTAAATTGAAATAACATACATAGTATAACAGCATTTACTTTACCTGACGTAAAATAAAAAACACGTCTTAAGTAAATGCATTATTATTAGGCCTTAGTCCTGGAAGCTACACTTGCTAAATTTTTCTTCAATATCCTTGATGCGACACCTTATTTCAGGCGCTGAATCTTTTTGGAATTTTTCAAGATTTTCTTCAAAGTTTTGCTTAATTAATTTTAAATGTTTCAAGTCCTTGGCATCGTTAAGACGTTTGATGAGAATTAAGACAATATTAAGAGCCTCCTTTTTAAGGCCCGTATGAGGTATACCTTTATAAATATATATAAAATAAAAAATATATATATAATTTAAATTACCTTATTGAAAAAAGTACACCCACCAGCAGCATAAGTAACAGCCGATAATATATCGTAACAAATTTTCTCAATTATACTATCACGCTCCAATTGTATATCAATCTTGACCTTTTTCTCCTTATTACCCTCAACTTCCTCAACTTGATCACGATTGAGCATTTGCAAACGTTCTACAAATTTTGTTAAGGCCACCATTAAACTGACCTGTACTGAGCGTGTATTATCGCGCAGACATTGCGAACAATGTTCCGCAAACAATTGCTGATATTTCTTTTGAGTTTCCAGCGAATTTTTGGGCCAAGATTTGCCCAATGTTTCACACACTGTCTCCTTGAGTTTATTTAAAATATTAGCGCGTTTGTTTCGTTCATCTGCACTTAAATCTTCATGTGAATCATCATCTTCGTCATCAGAATTGGAAAGTTTACGCAGTTCTTTCCGGTCTAATAAATACCAAATCATGTTATAAACCTGTATTCGTAAACGAAGTGATTAAAAGTAACTGCTTTGATTTATCACCAATTATTTTTTACCTCTTCAAAGCGATCGTGTTCCAATTCCTCTAAAATATCACCCAAACTAGCAAGAGCCAAAGTTCGGTACAATGGTTCCTTTTTGCGACACTCTTTCATGGCTGCTTCAATTATTCTTTCGCAAATTTCATGCTTATGATCTAAGCCCTTGCACAGGGCAGCTAAAGCCTGTAACAAACGTTCCTTACCCTGAAATGTTCTGCCTTGCAGTGCATTTATCAATAGCGAAATCAAACGCAAACGATCATGCTCTTCCAAAGAAGTTTTTAAACGCTTCGCTATAGTTTGTATGGCATTAGCAGCCTGTGCTTTGCGTGACCAACTGGCATCATTTAAAGATTTTTCAAGTTTTGGCACAATCACATTAAGATTCATGCGTATGCCAGTATCTCCTAGACTTATTTCATTCCACAAATCACGCCACAACTCTATGTTGTTTTTATTCTCTTCATTGGGCTCCTCATGCATACCAAAAAATATTAAAGGCAACACACTATCCAAATAATCTTTGAGCAATTCATTGTGACGTTTATTAATGGATTGAATAACCAATACAGCCGAACGATTGGCCGCATTTTCCATATACAATTCATCAAGCTTGACAAATAAATTACGTATAGATTGTTCCTGAAATATTGATATGCAAAATATTAAAAAAAAAAAAAAAAAATCAAAATAATCCATTTTTTTAGAACTCACTTTAGCTATTCCTATTAAATGTCCAATAGCACTTGCATAATATTTGCGCACTGTAGCATTACGATCTTTTAGACCAATAAAACAGGCACCCAAATATTTTCCTACCAGAGGTGTCATTTCACTACCCACACGTATACTGATCTGAAATATATATATTTTGTAATTAAAATTTTAAATATCATTTTCTTATATTATAGCTCAATTTACCAAACATATAAAATGGGCACAAGCGATTTTGGTACCCAAATTTACACTAGTTTTAATCAGATCTAGTACAGCGGGTGTCATTTTCTCCAAAGCTGGATAGTCCACAAAACGAACGCACTATTAAAAGATAACAACAACAAAGAAAACAAAGTTAGTATCAGAGTTGTGGATGATGGTAGGGAAATTAAAGGATAGATTAGCTTGATAAAAAATTGACTGCTTAATAATACTGGCAGCTGTGTTAAATATATTTAGGAAGCATTTGCTTCCTAATTCGAGAGTAAAATTTTTTACAGCGATAGAGGCATATCAACTCTTGTTGGAAGTTTCATAGCCAAGGAATGAATCATAGAAGAAAAGTAACAATTTCGAGTTTTAGAATGGTGTTGCCATTTGCACATGAAGGAATCTCAGAAAATCCATGTAGGTCGATCAATGACGGATAGATAGCATGTGCAACAACAACCTAACTAATCTAACTAAATTAAGATCATAACATTTTCCATTTACCTTAGCTGTGGTTTCTGTTGTGTGATGACTTTTAGCCGCCTCAGCTCTTAAAGAATCCACTTTTTCTTGAGCATCATGATCGGCACCCAAACGTGTAGACATATAAGACAATTTAGTAGATTCCAATTCGCCAGTAGCCTTAAGTAAACACGGTATAAGCGACGGTAAATGTGGTGCAATTAAAGAACCTGAAGAATCAATCATTTCGGATATAGTTTTTATGCTAATCTTTCGTATATCATCGACAGTATGTGTTACTCCAGTCTCTAAAAGGAGAGGTAAAATTGAAGAGGCTACAGCAGTACCAGATTTACCATGATCAGAAGAGGTAGCGACAACACAAAGCTGCAAATAAGAATTAACATTTTTTTTAAATTAATTTCAATAGTCATTTGGAATCATCATTTCTTATGTTTAAATTTTGTAGTAAAATAACACCTACCTTGCTCAAAAACATGGCTGATCCTTGAGCAGCCAGCCGGGTACCCTCGTGTATGTCATCCATAACTCTAAATAGCTGACACCACAATTCCTTAAGTTCAGGTTCTGGTACTTCGCCATCTTTGTAAAACAAAAATTAATTTATTATTTGGTGGAGAATGTTCACAGAAAAAGTTCAATCACGCACATTCAGGCACAACGTATACAGTTTTCTAACACGAAATATATTTGAAATTACGTTACTACCACGCATGACCTCAGATTAAAAGAAAAATTACTACTACCACGCAAAGTTTTTTTTAGACGCAAGTCCTAATTTTTGTAACAAAAAAAAATATTTTAACTTACCCACGTCCATTTTATCGCTGTTCAAAGGTGACTGTTGAACGGAAACCTTATCACTTGCAAGTTGTTTCTTTTCATCGGTACGTAATCGCAAACCATTTGGTCGTCTTAAAAGATCTTTAACCGCCAAACAGCAAGCAATACGTACACGCCACTCATTATACGTTAAATTATCCAAAATTTCACGTAATATTTCCCAATAATACTTTTCCACTACTTCTTTGGGTTCACTTACAATTGAATCCCAAATGGAAATCATCGAGTTTTGAATTTTTGGTGTTGGATCGTATTTGTAACGATAGAGACGTGGTATGATTTTACCAAAATATGGCTCCATTTTTGCTCTGGTTTCATTTGAAAGTGACTTAAGACCAAAAGCCGCTCCTAGTTTACTGGTCCAAGCTGCGTTATGGTTCGCCAATTGCATAAATTGATAAATCATTTCGGGTTGATTGAGATCGGAGGCAAGAGAGCACAACTCTTTGTAGGTGGTAATATTACCACTGAAATTAGTAGATACAAATTATTATAGCGTTTTTAATGCATTTCCATAACTGAATTAACAAATTTTTGTGACTTACCCAGTTGGGGTTTTGCCCAACATCCCTTCCGCAAAGAGTTCAGTATCTTGAGCAACTTTATTTACTTTTCTTTTACCACCCATAAGCTGATCAAGCAAAGAATTGGCTAAATCATTTTGACTATTTTGATCTGATAAAGTGTACACCAAACTCAAGCCCCGTGACGCCACATCTTGTACAAATTCTAAAAGAAAATTTCTATTTGTTAATTTTTTTAACATAAAAAGTTATATAAATTACTGACCACTATCATCAGACAATAATTCGGTGAAAGCATATTGTAAGATTTGTGTTTGATTCAAAATAGCTGAACGATTACTGCAATGCTTTACAACAGCCAATAACCACACTGAACAGGCTTGACGCGAGTGTGGATTTGGTTCGGGCACCAGACGTATTAAATCATTAAGAAACTTTTCAAATGCTTCATCATTGCAGTGAACATTGACAAAATCTTTAGGAGGTGCATCTTCATCAACATCATAACCACACAATGTAGAGGCTATAGCATCCGCTATAGAAATATTAAGGGCAGCACTTTTTTGCAGTTTAACCAGGGCAAGAAATTTCTCAAAATTACGTTGTGTAAAATACAAACCATCACCTATGGCCAAATTACCTAAACATTTGGCTGCTTCACCTCGTATTTTAGAACGTACAGAGGATCTATATAAAAGACGATGAACTACGGTAAAAATAAAGAGTTTTGTGGAACCAGTAGCCGCTAAAAAAAAAATTAATATTAAATAATAACGAATTTGAAGCCTCTTTATATTAATGAACACTTACTACAATCAGTCATCTCTTCATCATCACCCGTTTCATCAGCTTTTTGAAAGGTTATTTCCAATTCAACATTAGGGATCTCAGTGTGTTTGCCAATCATAGAAATACATTTAACTGCACCCGATATAAGCAAATCCTGCTGTCCCTTCACTAAAATTTCAGCTAAAAATGTGTGGGTGGGTATTTACAAAATTTATGAACATTTTATAAATGTGTTTAAAACAAACCTATAACTTTAATGGCATCTATAAAGTGTGACCAATTTTGAAAATCTTTTTCGACTTTGATTTCTTTGGCATGTCGTATGAAACGACTGAAGGCATGTCCCAACACTAAAAGCCAACCATGTTTATGTTCAAGACTTTTTTGAGCCAAATTAGATAAGCACTCGGTGACCTATAAAAAAGTCAAACAAAACAAAATTCCTTAAAAAAATCCCTGCCAAGTAAAGAATTTTTTCATCCTTACCTGAGCTTCAAATTCTTTTTCATCACTGCCATAAGCCCAAAGTATGCCTACTACTTGTGATACGTTTAAGCGCATAACTTCAGAAACATCTTTTAGAGAGCTGCTTAAGGCTTCCAATAAATGCATTTGAGATTTACACAACATATCAGGTGCAGCATTTAATAAATCATATAGACACAACAAATTTGATTCGGCTAGAAATTAAATGCATTAAAACAATTAATTTAATTTATTTAAAAATATCACTCACTTCTTTTGGCTTCAACACTTCTTTGTATAAATAATAAATACTGATGTAGTTCATTATTTTCAGTTGCCTCATAATTACATTGTATGTAATTTTTTAGTTTATGAATATATTTCGCATCACCGCTGGCACAGCGAGTCCCACTGGAATACCACAAGCATATGCGTAAATAATCTAAAATCTAAGATAAGAAAATTTTAAACGTTATACAATAATTACTTTCTTTCAATATAAGAAAATATATACTCGTATTAAAAAATAAAATAATTTTAATACTTTAATAAAATGTAAACAATCTATACATATAAAAGAATAACGTTACTGACTGACTTATGATCGTCGCCCAGCCCGAACGGCTAAAGCAACGGGCTTGAAATTCGTTGAGCAGGTTCCAGTCCCAATATATAAGACGAATAAGAAGAATTTTTGGAAATTCTAATATTAAGGGGGTAAAAAAGGATAAAATCGAAATTCTAATATCTCCGTAACTACTACAAAGTTCAAATTATAAAATATTCTACTAAAAAAATAACCGAATGGATATTTGGTACTTATTCGATATTTGTACATTTACAAATACTAAAAAAACGGTTTACGTTAAAACATATTTAACTCGGCAGATTTATCTTCACTTTCCATATTTATCATTTAGTCCCCATTTACATTATGGACATTTCTTGCCGCATATTTTTTCAATTTCTTTCCAAAACCATTTACATTTCGGACATTAATGTCCAGATAGGAATTTTTCAATTCTCCTTTCAATTAATTTCCGTGACGTTCTTAATTGGTTTGTATGAAAAGTAATTGAAAAGAACTTTTCAAGCAACAAGACGATTATTACGAAAAGTTGAAAAGAGAGACAAAAAAATGTCTAGTACCGACGGTCGTGTACTAAACATCTTGCGTATTTGCCCCCTCGCCTACAAACTTCGTCTGTCCGGACAGAAATGTCCATAATGTAACTAGTATGAATGTGTTATATTTTCGAAAATTAAAATAAAAATTTATAAAAGAATTTGTAAATATTTATGACCATCACTTGTAAACCAATTAAAATTATAAAAAAAACAACTTACCTCTTCATAGACTTCTAAAGTGAAGGGCAATTTAGTTCGTCCCACGGTTACTGATAAATTTTTATTTATTCTCTTTTCAGAAGTTTCATTGACATGTCGCATCATGGTCTCAAAACTGGGTAACACAACGTGACGTTGCTCTGAAGTCAATTTATTATAGTCGTCCTTACTATCACCCAAAGGAAATTCAACGGATGACAACATGTTGTAATTAATGTGATCTTTTTTGGAGACACCATACAAGTAATATGTAACGTTTTCTCTTAAGGAATTGCTTTAAATTGAAACAGAATTATAGTATTTTTTTTAAGTGCTTACAGAAGCCTTACCGTTCGCCTGCTATAAGCAAAAGTAAATATCTAGCTGGTGCATAATTTTCTGGATAGCAAGTTGTGAGAAAAATGCTGGTTACATTTTGTACAATATGCAGTTTAGATTCCGCATTGTCTGATAACATGGCTAATAGTAAATGCTGCTGGCCTGTTAACTGCACTTCTTCGGAAGGAGGGTTGCTATCATCATTCGCTTTCCAAGCAAACGCTGGAGCCATGGCCACCAAAGCTTCTCTAATTGAAGAGTGTAATTCGGTTGTTGAATTTGTCAAGTGGTTAAAAAACGATAAGACTATTTTCAAATCTTGGTTAACAGCAGTAGGACAAGTTCGAGCAAGTTGGGCCAAAGCAGAGTAGGCAGCATTTTGCACATCGTTCGGTTCATTTGATTCTTTACCCACAAGTTTAGTAAAACCAGTTAACAAAACTTTCGAAACTTTGGTTATAATGTCCAAAGAACCTCTTAAATTTTAATTAAAAAGATAAATATATAAATAAATAAATAGAATATATAAAAAAATCATTATTTTCTTAACAAACTTACTCTTTTATGAGAACTTCTGCAAATTGTAAGGATAGAACTTTACACTTTTGACTGGTATTAGTGCCAAACAAGCCTTCAAATACAACTTGTATACCTTTGGGTACACTTATACCTTTACCGCGGCATTTGTTGAGATACAGTAGCAACTTTTGTCTTACACGAGAACAACAAGGTGTGATTTTGCGTTCTGCCACGGTGGAATTATTGCCCGAAAATAATGTGTATAGTGGCATGGTAACAAGAGGATCATTAAACTCTAAAATAGTACAAACTTTACTCAGCTCAGCTATAGCGGGAGTGGCCACACTAAAACGAGTATCAGAGGAAGCCAAAACCAATAAAATAAATATTTCCGTATCAGTAAATGTGCCGGAACATATCAAACGAACTATTCCCTTTTTTATCTAAAATTACGAAAATTATATAAAATGTAATTTTTTTTTAGAAATAAAGTAAATACTAACATTTTCTAGTTCCTCTGCTTTCCAATTATTGACTATAACTCTTTTAAATGAATGAGCACTCATGCCAGCGGGAACATCATGTTCCTGAGTGACACCATACGGCAGTAGTAAGACGTCTTGTAATAGCGATAAAAAATTACGTTTAATATCTGGCTTATCATGCAAATTAAAAACATTTTTACGCAGGGCTGGATCATCGGGCAATTTTATCTCATTCAAATCGGGCAAAATTAGCATGAAAAGTCTAAACAGAACGTTTTAGTTTACCCGACGCAAATTATTTTATAAACACTTACTTGTCTTGATAATTTTCCAATTTCTGTTCGCAGCACACGACTTTAGCCGCAAGTGCAGTACGTTGCTCCAAACTTAAACGTGGATAGCCCATAGTTATGAAAATGATGGCAAAATTTTGTAAAAATGGCGAGTCGGCTGAATTTTTATACTGATAAATTAATGCTTCCACCGGTATTTGTACTAAAGGTCGTGAGGTTAGGCGACGTTTAATGTGTGTTAAGACTTCCACAACCTGGACATTCATACATGCAATGTAAATTTGTACATTAAATTGAAACAATTTCATCATGATCTTACCTTATTACGAACATTATCATGTGGCGAGGTTATTTTCAGTATAACCGGTGTTAAAAAACGTCCCACACATGATTCCAACTTTTCATCGGTATCTGCACAACCCAAACGTAAAAGCACACGTTCCAGTAGTTCTATAAAATACAAATTTTGACAAAACTTAATACAGTTTATTTGTAAACGAAAAAAAAACTTTTAAAATATTTATGTATCTATCATTTTTATTAATATTAATTTAATTAAATTTACCAATTTCTTCTGCTGCAGTGGATGACATTTCAATTTTTGCTATGATACGTTTTTTACCAGACTAACACTCAGCTGTTTTTTTTTATAATTCTCTTCTGCTGCTTTTGCTTATTAAACAATTAGAGATGTGTATGTAGGGAATACCTTATCACAGTGACGACACCTTGGATAGAATAAAAGTGTTGGAAAAAATTTTAATTTAGAACTTTTTCAATATATTTCTGTTCAGTTACGATAAATTATTTAAGTGTTTTCTAAATGATAGTTTAACCGGAGGATGACTGTACTAAATAGCTGAGAATGGGTGTATTCTGTTGTAATATATTTATTAACACAAATAATCTATTTATTGCTGAGGGCTGTCACGTGTACACATTTACAAATAACTGCTCTTACAAATAAAAGTCTGCATCTAGCGAAGAAAAACCTGAAGTCCGTCACTACTCCGTTTTCAAAGTCCATAGTAGCAGGCATTTTCTACTAATACTATCAGAGGTTATAGCACTTAGTGGTTTTTCTGATGAGAGAATTAGCAAAATCGAGTTTGTAAACAGCTTACAAGAGAACCGAGTTGGTAAAGTTTTTAAAAACTTAAACAATAATTCAAATTAATTTCTGAATGGGCAGTAGATTATAAATTTAAACAGCCTCCTCTGTAAAGTGATATGTGTTCTATTAGGTCCCATGATTTAAGATAGAAGGGTTTGGCCACAGTAGCCGTCATCCCTTACTAAATGAAATTTTAAATGTTTTCTAAAAAAATTCACAAATACAATTGGGAGAAACCTATCGATTGCTTTTGTTTTCCATTAGGCTCCATTCCTTGAGATAGAAGGGTTTGGACAGAATGACTTCATCTCTCTATAAACCCCTTTAAATTCAGTACATATGTGAAGAATTTGTATGGAAAATTTTTTTATCGCATACGTTATTTAAAAAAAACGTATTTACCTCCCAACCACAATGTTATAACAACTATTGCTCAACGAATGTTTCAACATATATTCATGCGGTCCACACCTTAATATTTGGTGGTGGCAATAAAATTTGAGAGTTGCTGCGGCAATAATTGCTGAACATATTGCTCGTGTGGTTGGGGGTTTAACTAGATTATTTATCTTCACACACATGATATTTTTCTGATACAAATTCAATTTAAAATTTAATTTAAAAAAAAAAATTAAAAAATGGGGCTCATCTATTGAAAGTAGAAAAATGTTAAAAACATTTCGTTTTGTAAAAATACATAAAATAAATTAAACTTTAATAAAAAAAAAAAAATATATTTAATTTCTTATTTGAAACGTGTGGTTTTCCAGAACTAAAATTTAATAGCCAATAAGATAAATTGACCTTTCAGATACTTAAACGATACCAAGTAGGTATCTTCTATATATTTTGTTTCAAACACAAAAACTCACAAAATAACAAGGCTGTCCAATTAATCTTTGAAATTAATCCGTTAAAGTGTCTGATATCATTTAAAAAAGAGCTCTCATATCAAGTTTTTTTTTAAACTAAGCCGCATCATATCATGTAAAACAATGGAAAGAACATAGAGGAAAGGCCTGTATTAGATTTTTGATGCTTAGACTTTAGAAATTATACGCCTGCAGCTTGCTTGTGCATGTTCATAATTTTTATTTCACTTATTAAATAATTTAAGTGTCAGTTTGTCTAGCTGTTTTTATATGCTCTTACTCTTCGCTTTTTTTTAATTCTTTGTGATAAACAAACTCTCAGTAGTCCTTACACGAATTAAAAAAGAAGAGAACCCCAAACCATATTAATATTCATTTTAGATTGTTGTAAAGTGTATTTAATGTGAACAGAGTGAAATAAATGGATTTTCGTTAACCCTTTAGGAAGAGAAACACATTTATCATAGACTTACGTTTAGTAAGGCAGCTTAGAATTAGAATTAGAATCAGGAGCGGGAGCTAGTCACCTTGTCACTGCGACCAGAATAGACTTATTAGGACACAGCTCTCCTTTAGTCTAGTATTTATTCATTAAGAATTGAAAGACTTGTTGGCAGCCTAAGCAGGCATGAATAGACTTTTTTACATGAGTGTCTCTTTAATTTAATATCCCTTTACCTTGGACTCTTGGGTGTATTAACGATTGAAGGCTGAAACTTAATTCTATCTTTTTATGTAGTTTGTGCTGTATTTTTTGAAACTTCAATTTGGCCACATAGTTTCAGTGCAATCCCAGATTATTTACAAGGTGCCCCCTTAGATTAAAATTTTAATTTAATTTTAAAAACATCGAAAAAGTTGGAACCAAAAATACGATTTTTATGCAAAATTAAAAAAAATCTTCAAAATAAAGGGAGACAAATAACTATTGTTTTTACTCAGGCATATAGCCTCATGAGGTGCAAAGAAAAGCAGCCATATTTTATTTCAAACTATGCGCAACTTTCGATTTCTTTTTTTGTTTTGAATAGATTTTTCGTAGCTGTGCCGGCCCTATTTATAAGGTTTAATTGCAAAGTGTTCTATACCTTTACCCTATTGTTTCTCTGGAAAAACAAAAAACTGTTTTGCCAACTGTCAGCAGCCATCATAAACATTTAATTTTTCTTACAAGCGCCCATTAATAGTCATCAAGCATTCTAGCTCATTCAACATGACCTTCAATGTCACTAAAAAAAACTCGTTGAGTTCTAAAAAGGGTTAATTGTTTTTAAACGTTAATTTTTCCTCTCTTTCCTTTTTCCCCCTTTTTTCTATTCTTTTTTTTATTTCTTTTCCTTTTGTAGAACAGTCAAGGTTGCTACTTGTTTAAAAAAAAAGTGATAAAACAGTTGCAGGTGTTGTTGGATTTATATGCTGCTACTGATACTGCTATTGCTGCTATACTGTGGTGGTGACGATTATATTGCTTTTTTTCTTTTTGTCCTTTGTGATGCTAGATTTTAACCAACATCATAGATAAACCTTGAATGGTTAACACACACACAATCATACCACATTTTTCTAACCATATAAAAACTAAAAGAATATTATTGTTCAAATTTTATTTCTGGCTTCATATACATAGAGAAAAAAGTCTGTGCGTGTATCTAGGTTTCTTTTTTAATTTTTCTAACTGAAAAGTCATTAAGAACGTCTATTATTGTAATTTGTACGCCATATGTACCTCAAACCGAAGGATCTTTTATACAGCCCGGAAATTCACTAGGCCAATTCAGTTTAGATCTTTTCTATCTTTCTGGGAGTCAACAAGAAGTCTCCTAGAAGTCCCACCCTACGAGAATATGGTCATCGCAAACATATATATATATATATTATTTCAAAATGTTTATATAATTTAGAAACATTTTTAATAAAAATTGTGTATAAAAAATTAAAAAAAAAAATTTTTTTTGACCCTGACTGGGGATTGATTTGCGCAACATCTGCAATGGAGAAGCATTTTCAATATGTTTGGTTTCAAACATATGGTTAGACACAATCTATCAGTCAATCATATATTTTTCTTTGTCTGTAAGGCAACAGTCACAAAGTACATACCTGTTCTGAGGTTTCGTCATGTAAATCATAAAACCTGTATTCACTGATGCTAATAGCACGTCTAAAGTTGATGTAAATTTTCTGAAATATTTTTATGTCAATTCACCCTTATCATGAGTATCATTTCTCTGGAATTTTATTCCCTTTTATTGTGATAGCAATCATGAATGAATTCCCTGCAAGTTCTACTTGTTTTGTTCACTTTTTTGCTTTAATTTGTTCACTTACTTTTTGCTGGCGAACTAATAAGAAAATACAAATATTTTTGTTTGTTTCTTCCTAAAATTTAATGTTTAAATAAGATCCAAGCGAGATCTGTGGGTTAACAAATTAATTAAAAAGTGCTGTTCTATTAATTATTTCTTGATAAAATCGTTTGTCCACAACTGTTGTCACATTTACCACAGGAGCCATTCGTAAATTACTCCAAAAATAAAAATATTTATTGTTTTGCTGCTGAAGTTCTTCTTTACTCTGCACTGATAACTGAAAAAAATTTCACGTGAAATTCTTGATACCAATTTGCGCTACACGGGAACAAAAATATCACTTTTATTCATGGTATGTCTACGGGTTATATCAAAGCAATTACTGAATCTTTTTGAAGTCATCTTAACATTGGATGATTCTAAAGTGGCCCCTTTAGCATACAATGAGTGTTTAACACCTGTAATTATTTTCCACAACTATTTGACACAAGCAAAATTTATAACTTTATTATTATTGGCTATACTTGCACCTAGATCTGTTAGATCTATTGTGCAGCATAAGCAAGATTTAATGCACCTTGTAATTTTAGTTTTATCTAATACATTTTTTGTTCAGTGTATTTTGTTTTATTAAACGCATGACTTTGGTCTGTGTGTATGAATTTATAGCAATAACGCTATACCTTAAGAGAAGGTAATTATCCTTGTAGAGAATGTAGATACGAAATGTGCAAAACATACATACGAAAAAACTGTCCAAAAAATATATGCCCGTATGATTGTAGAGAATTTTTTTTTAAATATATGTTATGTGTGTAAAAGGCAATAGCATAATAAACACAGCTAAAACTCATTTGTACACATTTACACAAAAACACATACGGACACATACATTCACTTTCGCACACATACATACGGCTACATGAATAAAACCGCAAGCAGAGAAAAAAATAACAATAAAAAAAGAAGGAAAATGGTATCAAGAGTTCTTTGAGGAAAAGCAGAAGAAAACGGCACCACACTAACAATAAGAACAAAAATATATATTTTTTGTTCAAGTTTATCCTTGTATATTTTTCTTATTTTAAGGATCTATTCGGTTTTTGTTTAATTTTTTTTATCTCCTTTCGTTAATACACACTTTTAAGTCTTCTTCTTTTTTTTTGTTCTATCAATATTAACAACTTTTTCACATTAAATTAAATATTTGCTGGATGGGATAATTTTTTTCAAGCTACCAACAACATCAACAAGAATAATTTCTTTGAAATGAATTTAAACAAAAAAAAAAAAAAAAAAATAAATAAAACTGTAGAGAGACGCATTAGGTGGGGTCGCATAATGCTAGAATCTAGGCTACGAATAGTTTTTGGTTTAAACGCAAGTACCGGCGTATAGACGCGGCACGGCCTCTTTGACAATAAAGAAAATCAACTCACTTTGTTTGCAAAAATTCTTCTTTGAGCTCAAAGACAAATATTTGCTGATTTGTGTAAAATTTATTATTTGGTTGAGTGGTTGGTTGTCTGTTTAAAATTCAAGGCACATGTTTTTTTCTGGTTCTTATTATTTTGATTTATGTATGTGGATGGATATGTATTGACATTCCTGTCACATTAAATTTTTATTAATTTTTTTTTGAAGGGACGGGGATGGTTTATTAAAAGAAATAATGACAAAAACATACTCGTACTTATGTAATAAATAGTAGCAGTTGTTTTTTTATTAAAATTTATTTGCTAAAATTTAATATAAAAAAGTTTATTACCAAACTTATAGAGAGAGAGAGAGAGAGAGAGAGAGAGAGAGAGAGAGAGAGAGAGAGACTTGTGGAATATGAAGGATATATTCCTGTAAAGCGAAAACTAAAAATTTAGTGCAACCATCGCTGACAAAAATTAGCAATTGGCTTAGTTACCCGCTCTATACTTAACAATTGAGCTGTTATGTTTGGAAGTGCTATAAGTCCACTTCTTTTAAAAATGTTTAAGTGGTAATTTTAGTAAGATATCAACATCATCTTGCTAAAATTACCGCTGACTAATTTTTTTTTTTTTCAAAAGGTTGACTTATGCCACTTTCGTAAGTAACAGCTCAATTTATACAACAGAGTTGCAGCTTTGCTTAATCCAAGCACGAATTCAAGCTGAGTTTTTGGGAATGAAAATGCTGCAGACAATTAATATTTCATTGGCAACAAGGAAACTAACTTGTAGTAATTGAGAAATATCAGTGTGTTAGTGTATTGAGTTTTTCGAATTTGCACGTGGCTGTGGAAACGGGGAATTAGTGGAAGGAAAATAATAACAACTACAGCAAAAAACACTTGTTAAAAACATTATTTGGAGTAGGTTTTTAGGTGCTACCACTAAATTGTGAATAAATTTAGAATGAATGAAGGAATGGATTTTGATGAAATCGACATTAAAAATTAAATTTAAGATTTTTTTTAATTTAAAAAAAAAAAAATATATTTTACAGGGTGGAAATTGTGTGTTTACATGAAATGACATTTTTAAAACACCCAATCAGTGCTCTGCCACCACATTAAATTACCAACAACTGAAATTGTTTAGTAAATTTTTTTTCTCTTTTTTTTTAAGAAGCAAACCAGAAAATGATTCTTCTGAAAATAAAATAAAATATTGTATTCAAGTAAGCAGCTCTATTCGTGTAATAGATGCTGCTGCAATTCAATTATTGCTCTCTAATGCAGAAAAATGAATTGGTTGAGTGCTTTTTACAACGTAACATGGCAAAATACAATAAACCTACTTGCTAAACAGCTTTAAAACTCAGTGTTATAAAAAGAGTTTTCTTAAATTAGTGTGATATTAACAAAAATCACGAACACAGCTGTTCTATAGAAAACACTCTAGGGTCTAGGCAGAAATCAGAAACTTTCCCAAATTAGAGAGGCTATCAAGAGCACTATTTACTGGCCTGGGTTGGAATTAGAATTAGGACCGAAAACAAGTCATCTGGTCACTGTGGACAGAACATAGCTATTGTGATACTAAAAATTCTCTC
Organism: Thelaira solivaga; assembly: GCA_947397855.1. Classification (NCBI taxonomy): domain Eukaryota; kingdom Metazoa; phylum Arthropoda; class Insecta; order Diptera; family Tachinidae; genus Thelaira; species Thelaira solivaga. Next base: position 67,067,336 of record OX377614.1, read on the forward strand.
CAGAATTAGGATCAAGAACGGATCACCTGATCACAGCGGACACCACTCCAATATTACAAATCTTCCTTAAGTGTCGTGTTCATTAGGAATTCAAAGACTTCCTTGAGCGATTTGTCCGTCATGTCACACGGTTGTAGAAAGTGATGCCCCAAGTAACGAAAATGGGTCATAATTATACTATTACAGTGACATAACCTGCAGAGGTTGTTTAGGCTGATCCTCATATTTGCCAAGATTTTCAATATTCTTCACTGTTCAGTCATGAATCTCCTGACCATGTGAATTCCTGAGTGAGTCAGGCCTACTAAGTCATTTGTTCTCCTCCGAGAATGTTTTCGCTACCCACTGACACCCTTTGTTACCAACCAATATTATAGCGGTTCTTTTCCAACCACTCCCTAGATTAGGTTGCACAGTGAAATCAAGATAGTAGTAGAAAGAATACGAAGAAGAAAAAGGCAGCTAAAGTCTATCAGTTAAACCAGTTGCTACTCCTAATGAAGCCATATAGCATGCCGACTAGAGTGGCCATAGTGGAAATTTTTTTGAAACGTTCAATTTTTTGTACTTAAAAATATGAGGTTGGGGATAAAAATAATTAAGCATACGAGTATTTTAAAATTTTTTTTTAGTACCTCCGTGTTGAGCCCAAACTTTTATTACATTACCCATTCATCACTATTTTTGTACCCGTTTATATTTGAATAACAACAAAATCTGACTGTATGTTCCCAGCTGAATTTCTTCGATACCTATAATAATTACCTTTCCACCGAGCCCCAATAGTCTGCAGATAAACTACGGATAAACTTGCCCAAAATACCCTAAAACCAAAACAAAACAAAACAAAATCTGAATCGTTCAAACTCAACTAAGTTTTGTGGGTGAAGTGGTTGATTCGAGTTAATGCTTCTTAACTGCATATGCCCCAGTTCGGATCTTGGTAGAGTCAAATAAATTTGGAAAGAAAATCAAACCCGCTGTATAATGTAAAACATAAGCAAAAATTAATAGAACGAAAAAGTCAATAGAATACAAAAATTCTTATTTATAAAAAAAAAAAAAATTGTATAAAAAATTTATTTTAAGAAATTTAATTAAAAATGTATGTAAAATACCTTGAAAATTTAAAAATGTTTTATAAAAATTTTATATATCTGCAGTTGAGAGACATTTGCAATATGTTTGATTTAAAAATACATCTGGTTAGATGCAAACATATTGGTTTATAATCAAAGTCACAATAAAGTCGGGGTTTTCAACGATTTTAAGCTCATTAAATTTTTATTAATTAAAGTCAGCATATTTTTTTGCGACTATGATTATGGCCTAATGTGTTTATTGTAAAAATACATGGGAAACAGTTTTATAATTATTGTTTCCACCAAAATATGGTTGCCTCAACCAAAATTTGAGCTACCTCGTGGTGGCGCTCACACGGATAAAGATTCTAGAGTCTAAGGACTATGGGACTTTTTTTTACTGCGTTCGTAATTTTTTTTTAATTAAATTCAGTATTATCGCCACCTAAAACATCTTTTAAATATAATAAAAATTCGTTTTAAGTTCTTCCTAGAAAAAATTCTATTTAATGATGAAATTTATCGGTATTCAAGCTACTTTTTTGTGGCTCTTGGAAACAAAGGAAAATAAATATGCATTTAAATCTGACTATTTAATCTTCTCGACATGTCTAATTCGCCTTAATTATCTTATTACTTGTAATTGTCAGTTTTTCTTTTTATCATTTATTATTTATATTTAACTTGTATCTTTTTTTGGTTAAGTCTCATTCTGTGTTGCAAAAAGCAGAATGAGCATTTCTTTAATGGCTGCCATACATAAAAGCATTAAATAATGCAGGTGATTTTTGTTTGTTTTAACAGCAGATTCCTTGTAGAATATTTTAATAAGTTTGAATGAAAAACAAATTTTTTTAAATATTCTAAGAGAACTTTTATTTTTTATTTTTTTAAGTGCAGCGCAGTAAAATTAATTGCTTTATTGCGTGCAAATCGCTGCTTAGCTATTTAATACTTGGCTTTTAGCTTTAAAGTTTCTAGAGCATGCAATAAAATGGCCCTGAACCCATTTTCTATAAAAATTACTAAAATAATTAAAAAAAAAAAAAAAAAGGAAACAATGTATGAAAATTAAAAATGTTGAATTAATTAAATCTGTATAGGAATTAAATATTTAAATACACATTTTTGAGGTAATTACTTATGCATTAACAAGTTTGCTAAAGTATTTATGTATTTTTAATGTTACTAAACACATTTTATTGCTACTTCTACTTTATATAGACGACGAACACAATAATCTCTGCATTAATATTTCAAGTGTTTACTTTTAGACTGTTTGTTTCTAGATTGCTACACTTGCTACTACGGCTATTGCTACACTTGCTAGTAATAAAAGTATTAGTAGTAGCAAATATTAAATTAGTATTTTTTTTTGTAAATCAAATTGATTTATTTATAAACTGCTTATAGGCAATAATTGTTTTAAAAAAATTTTAAGAAAAACAATCAAAAATATTGAAAAAATTGAGTGTGTTTTTGGACTTCGTTTTCTGCAATCAGCACACACATAACATAAGTCTAATAAAACTGAAAATAACAGCCCATTTTGACAATTACTTGGATGGCTGCATTAATGCATGATTCTTTTGTTGTTGTTGCAACTATAGAATTATGTGTAGAATTTAACTGTCATTTTTCAATCAATGAACTGCTAAATATAAAATTTAAGCAAAAAAAATAATAGTCAGTCAGCCAATTTGATTGTTGGCTGGAAAACTTCTTATCTTTGTCTTAGTCTTTCTCTCTCTCTACCTCTCTAGTTACGCTTCCTCCAACTAATTTTAAAATACTGAGTTAAAAAGAAAAGCTTTGTGAAAGACAATTTAAAACAAAGAAAGAAAATCTGGGCCAAATCGGCTTTTACGACACCAACCACAGAAAATTTAAAAATAATTTGTTAGCTTGGATACAAATTACTTAATATCACATAACGCAATTTGTTAATCGATTTAATTTTAAGAAAAATTTTACAAAAATGATTGGAAAATATATCTTACGATATGCAAATTGCTGAACCTTGCGGTATTATCTTATTATTTTGAATTGTTTTATTTAATTGTGAATTAAATTTTTTATTTTAAATGAATTGTGTTGATGTTTCAGCTGTTGGTGATAAAAAAAAATTGCAATTTTTAATATCGAAATAAATTTTAAATAAACAAAAATAAAATTAATTTTTAATAAATAAAACAAATTAAGCTGAAACACATTTAATTTTTGTGAAATTTTTTATTTTTTCTTACAATTTTGATCTTTCCGTTTGCGTAAGCAAAATGTAGAAATTTATCTATATTGCGGAATCAATAATTGCAAATTTTTTTTCCATACAATAAATGCTTTTTCCAATCGCAGAGCGGAATGAATAATTAGACCCATTAACTCTACAAACAAACAGAATGTGAATAAAATCAACTTATCCTTCTATTTTAATTTATTTGTAAGTTTATGTGACCTTTTTTTTATATTGAAACGGCTAAGTTTGTTAAGCTTGAGGTCGTATTATAAAAATTTATTTTTATTATATATCGATTAATTTATAATTATATCCTGAAGAAGCTTTTTTTATTTATGAGATATAATCACTCTTTTTTGACGCGGTATGGTCGGCCTAACTTTAAAAATAAAAATTTGTATTTCAAATTTCATTAATAAGTTTTTTCTTGAGAATTAAAAAAAAAAAAATTCCCAAACTAATTACGTTAGCTTTGACGGTAATAAAATCAGTATTTATAAATAGATTGTAATTGTTTATGGTTTAATAATTTAATTCTATTATATTTGGTTTTGACTAAATAATAAAACCGGTAAGCAATGGACTTTTGTATAAAATTTCATAATTTTTAAAAAAATATTTAGGTTCCCATAGCGCAACAAAAAAAAAGTTGTGGTGAAAGTCAGAAATATGTGTCCCATTTGTTGCTTAGTGCAAATTTTTAAAAATTAAAAAAATTTCTAAATTTTGAGTAAATTTGTTTTAATATTTTTAAAAATACGAAGCGATTTAAAAAGGCCAAATCGACACATTTCATATCGAGTAAGTTCTAGCAAAAATTTTCGAATTAATTCTTACAAAAACGATTGTATTGAATTTCAGATTTTCGTTTTAATCAAATTCCTATAAAAAACTACTTCATTTGTATCCATTGTGTAGCTCAGTTCCCAACTACAATCCGAGACTCCTTATGAATCTCGTAATCGTAGATCTTCTGGTATAAAATCATTCCCTGGAAAGCATAATTTAAAATCAAGCAAAGTTGTTATCCTATTAAATTTTATTATAAATTATTTTTTAAAGTCTTTAACTTGTGTGAGTACTCAATTGTGTGTGTATGAGTATATGTTGATGTAAATTTAGCATTTGCATAAACATTTTATTTTATTGGTTTTAATATTGATGGCTTTACATGTACATGCACTTAAATACTATCAACAACAACAACAACAACAACAACCCCCTAATGCAACACACATTTTTAAAATTTGTTTGCTACTTTGGTTAAATAGTTATTGAAGAAAAAAATATTGTTATTGTTATTATTGTTGTTGTATTATGGCTCCTGTTATTGACATTTGATGTGGCGGTTATATGAGAATTTTACAACAGTTTCCTGTTTATTGTATGGATATTGCGGATATGTTAAATAAGTTAGTGTGAGTGTGTGAGTATGTGTGTAAAACCAATATATACAATGCATGTATTACTTACTCATACCCTTTAAAATGAAAATACATAAAATAAACATGAAATAGGAGAGTGTCAGTGTGAGTGTGTGTTCTTTTTATTTTAATGCAAATTTTGTGCAAGTACGTATGTGATTTATTTTATCTCCTGCTCTCACAAAAAAAAAAAACCAAGAGTAAGAATTTTTGTAGTACACACTTGTTTGTCACACACATAATACAACACATATCACACATATCCGAGTATGGTGGTATCTTTTCAAAAAGGCTTTAAGTTACATTTTAAAAAATTTTATAAGAGAAGTTAAAAACAAAATCTGTTATGAAAAATTAGATAAACTTTTCAAAAATTCGGAAATTATTTTTTTTTTAACTTAAGGCTTTTTTTTTTTTGAAAAATTACGATGATAAACAATAAAATTTGAGATATGTTCATAATAGTTTATAATAAATATTAAATATTTATGATGAAAAATTAATTTTCGAAATAAGAAAACACAAACACTTTTGTATGCTAAGGGTGTGTCAGCATATAGAAACAAATTGAAAAAAAGCAAAGGCCTAAATAAATTTAATTTTTTACATTTGCCGCTCTTAACTGGTTGAGAAATAGTTAATTTCAAGTTAGTTGAATTGCCTGCAGGTTACGCATACTAAAGCACTCATACGCATCAACAAATATTTACACAATGATTTTCGTTAGTCATGAATCATGATTTATTTAGTTGAGGAACTGTATGTGCCGTGATTGAATATTTGCTTATTTTGGAGTTGGGTGGTTAATTGAAGTTGTTTTTTTTTTTCGTTTTATTTGTTAAAGCATTTATTCGTTTAAGAAACATGTGTTTTTTAAAAAAGTATTTTTATGGTACGAGTGGAGTGCATAATTTCATATTGACTGAAGTTATTTACTTATTTATGCTTTTTCTTGTTTCTCGTGGATTTTCTTTTTTCTTTTTCTTTTTTAATGTACACACTTGCCCAGTGGGGGAAACAAAGCAGCATCAAAATCACTTAAGTTCCCTTTAAAGGGTCAAATAACACAAGTTTACAAATTCAAGTCAACTATTGGGCCACAACAAGTGAAAGCTATTGCCAAAGTATTTTGAAGCGCTAATTTACAATCTGTACTGGGTTTTGCAAATCTACCTTTGGTGTCCTAGATATACCGTTATTTCTTAAATTCAAGAGAAATTAAAATTTTTTTAAAAAAGTCTAAAGTAACTTCTGAGTATTTGGGCGGTAGATTACAAATCTAGACGACCTACCCTTTAAATTGATGTGTCCCATCCTGTAATATTTGTTAGAATTCAACGTATTTATGCATATTTGTACCCAGGCACTTATAAAGAGTGATTTTTTTGCTATTATCTTTTTGGCAACACTAGTTTTGACAGCTCACGCACGTTTTGTATCTTGTGTCACTGTCAAACATCTTCAGTTTGGTCTATAATTTAATCATGAATCGTCTTACAAACGAACAACGCTTGCAAATTATTGAATTTTATTACCAAAATGCGTGCTCTGTTAAGGAAGTTCATCGCGCGCTTCTTCCATTTTATGGTCAGTTTAATCGACCTACTGAGGCTTCTATTCGGGCTATTGTAACAAAATTTCGCACCAAATTTACGTAGAGTGCGAACTGAAGAAAATATCGCAGCCGTATCGGCCAGTGTTGGTGATGACAGTGAATTATCGATTCGGCGCCGTTCGCAGCAATTGGGCCTCTGTTACTCCACTACGTGGAAAATTTTGCGGAAGGATTTGGGTGTGAAGCCTTATAAGATACAACTGGTGCAAGAATTGAAGCCAAACGACCTACCACAACGCCAAATTTTTGGTGAATGGGCTCTTGAAAAGTTAGATGAAGATCCACTTTTTTATCGAAGAATTGTGTTCAGCGACGAGGCTCATTTCTGGTTGAATGGATACGTGAACAAGCAAAACTGCCGTATTTGGAGTGAAGAGCAGCCAGAAGCATTGCAAGAGCTACCAATGCATCCACAAAAAACAACCGTTTGGTGCGGATTATGGGCTGGCGGCATCATTGGGCCGTATTTCTTCAAAGATGATGCGAATCACAACGTTACTGTGAATGGTGAGCGCTACCGTGCGATGATAACAAACTTTTTTTTTGCCCAAAATGGAAGAGCTTGACTTGCATGACATGTGGTTTCAACAAGACGGTGCCACATGCCACACAGCACGCGAAACAATGGACCAATTGAGAGGCGAGTTCGGTGAACAGTTTATTTCACGCTTGGGACCAGTCAATTGGCCGCCCAGATCGTGCGATTTAACGCCTCTAGACTATTTTTTGTGGGGCTATGTTAAGGCTAATGTCTATAGGGACAAGCCCGCTTCGATTGACGCACTGGAAGCCAACATTGCCAACATTATTCGTGAGATACCGGCCGAAATGTTGGAAAGAGTATGCCAAAATTGGACTAAGCGGATGGACCATTTGAGGCGCAGCCGCGGCCAACATTTGCATGAAATAATCTTCAAACATTAAATTATATCGACCCAACTATCGATCCAAATAAATATTTCATGCATTTTTCTGAATTTTATGTGTTTTTTTTTTTAAATTTCCGATAGTTCTTATAAAATCACCTTTTATTTCTCCTAAACATATTTATAAATATGCCATGAATACTAAAAAGATATTTACAAATACTAAAAAACGTAACGGTTTACGATAAAACATATTTATCTTCACTCACTTAAATTATATTAGCGACGAAGTACCGAGTTATAGTAAATGCTAGTTGGGAATAGAAAAGAAAGTTGTACTTTGATTTCAATAAAATATAGCTCGTTTTATTTGGAACTCATGAAGCTATATAATTATAGAAAAAAATGGTAGATTTTTGTTTTGCTTTAATTTAAATAACTTTTTTTTTAATTATAAGTTTAGAAATTTTCTATAAAAAACATTTTTTTTTTTTTGTTACAATCCCTAAGATATTTTTGAAAATAGTGGTACGACTTGAAGCAAATTTTTTAAGTGAATCTCACATAAGTCATGCCACCTTTTGAATTTAGGAATTAGCGGTATATGTACATATATCTCGGAGATTAGATCTAATTTAAAAAAATAAAGTGTAAATTTCAATTGGAAACAGTTTGCAGTTGCTCTGATCCAAGACCGTGTATACTTTAATTTTTAATTTTTGCTAAAACTTTTGGGGACAATTTTATTTTCGTTTCCTTAAAGTGTTGAAAATGATATATATAGAAAAAAATTTCAAGGAAACTTGTTTATGTAACACAATTTTTAATATTTTTTTTTGGCTTTTAACTAATTTAACCTTAAATTTCTCACTTATTTTTAGAAATTTTTTTTTATAATACGAACATGTTGAAATATTTTTAAAATTTTTGCACGAACCCACATACACATTTATTTATTTATTTTTTCCTATTTGAGGAGTGGTAAGAACTTACGTTTAAATGGCAAAATGGTATTAATATAAAACTGTACGAGGTGTGTTTTGAAAGGAAAGAATAACCAAAAACTTCCCGAAAAACCTTTACATAAGCTATTGTCTTTGAAAGTGGGGTGAGTGTGTGTTTTTACACGGTCTCGTCCGGTCCTTAAATTTATGACTGAGCATTCTTAGCGTAATTTAATTTCAATATTTAATCATTGAATTATTTAAAAATAGAAATAAAAGTACACATGATCGGTGCAAAGCTGTAGAGAGCGCATGTACTAAATTTCAGAGAAATCTGTTTGTGAAAATAAAATTAAAGTCCAAAAGTATGTGGTAGCCTTAAAATTTAGAGAAATTCGTTGAACAATAAAGTTTTAATTAATAAAAGACATACATTAATTGTTTTTTTTAATGGGCGTAAAAGTGGGCGTTGCCGGTTCCCGGTTTGCAGTATTATTATGCTTATAATTAGAAAAATCCGTTATAAAGGAAACATTTTTATAACGAGTAAAGAAAAAGAAAAAAAATTTTGAAAGCGATAGAGAGCACAAAATTGCCTTCTTATCGCGTTTAGCTTTGGCGTCGCTATAGAAAGTAACCCCCCTGGTTATTGTACAGTTGGTCAAATAAGTTTTGTACAAAGTAACGCATCAAATACTTTTATTTCTAGGGGCAATTTATATTATTTTATACAAATTTATTTGACACGCTGTATGTTAAATCCTAAATTTATTAAATTTGCAGTGTGAACGCAAAATCAGCTATTGACGGATTAAATGTTAAATTCAGAATTTACACTATAAGATTTTGCAGTTATTCTATTTGGTCTTGTCCACTGTGTTTAAAGTCGACAATTTTACAAAGGGTTTTTATTGTTCCTCTTCAACTTGTTTCAAAACATTTTTAGGTTTACTGTTTTTTCTTTAACTTGAACTGACAGTTTAAGTTTATTTCATTTGAAAGAACTGTTCAAATTGTAGTTTTGCAGGGAAAATATATTTCAGTGGAAATTTATGACACTGATGGCTGCTTTGAAGGGAATGTTATTTACAGGAGCTTTCGTATAAAAGTTTTACAACTCTTTTTGGCAATTTGACCTTTGAAAAAGAGTTTACACCCTTAACAAGATCAAAGCTAGAATAAACCAAAGGGCTTTCAACATACGACAAAAACAGGAATAAAGTGGGAAGGAATTGTTTGAAGTGAATCAAAAAAAAACAAAATTAACCCATTTTTTAACCCACATCCTATATTCGTTGTCTTGTTTTTTATTGTTCTGTTTTGACATTCTTATATCATTTTCTTTTTAAGCAATTTAGTTGCTGTTGTTGGTTGGTTATTTCTGTTTTTATTGCTGTTTGTTACACTGACCCTAATTTATGACAACATTTTAATGTACTTGAATATTTGGTGATGAGAAAAAAAAATAAAATAAATAAATTACACAGAAAAAAGGAAAGGGATAGTAAAATGAAAAGTACAAGAATTTGCATTCAGACTACTACTGCTGATTTGTAGTCTAAATTGAAAAACCAAGCTCTGCATACTGTGTAAATGGCAAACTAAAATAGTACATGCAAAAAGGAAGGGTGTAAAAATAAATTTAAAAAAATCAACAACAATGACTTTGGCGACCCAACCCAGGTACTAAATATGTAGATACCATTTTCTATCCACAGATACAAGTATGCATGTGTGCCAAATGAGACGTACATACATACATACATAAGTTTATATTAGGTAAGTTTACTTGCCACAGGTTCCGCTTTTTGTGGCAAAAAGAAAGAAACAAAAAAAGTAATAAAAGCATGAACCAAACTGTACTGAAAATTAGTTGCTTTTGTTTTCTCAAGTTTCAAACAAAATCAAATTCAACAACAAATCGATAAAAGCAATAACTGCTAATTTGCAATTGTCTGCAAGATTAACAATTTTTGTTTACAATGCAACTCAACTTTAGTTGAAATTTTTAAATTAAGTTTTTTTTTTTTTTTTTTTTTAATTACCGATTACTGCTTTAGAAAAATTACAACTCATCAATTTCAGTTTCAACTCTTAAACCGTAATGAAACTAGCTGTGTCTACCCCGTCTTTTCCGGTTCTTTACCCTATAAATTGGAATGCTGATGTAATTTCATTAAGAAACGGATAAACTTGTTCTGTTGAAAAATTATATAATAAAGTTTCTTGGAGTACAGAGCGTGTATGTATAAAATTTCAGATCTAAAGAGTCTATTACCCAGTCAAAAACTAATTTGAATTACATATGCGAGTATGTATAAAATTTCACAGCCATTCGTTAAAAAATAGTTCATTAGTCATTACGAAATTGTTAGTACAAAATTATATGGCGTCCTTCTTTGGAGTATAGAACGTAGCTATAAAATTTCAGGTCAATGCATGGAGATATTAATTATTCTAAACCTATTTCAAATTACTTTCTTGAAAAGTGGGCGTGGCTGCTACAAAATTACTTCACAGCGATTCGTTGAAAAATAGGTTATTGGAGCGAATACAGAACTGAAGTGGGGGAATAGAGACTGGTTCCAACTTTTTTTAAGGGCACTTATGTTTGTTTCACATCAGACCTTAATGTTATTTTTTGTTGTATCACCAAATTTTCATCATCACAACTAAAAACACTCGTTTATTCCAACTGAATTCGATTTTCAACCGACATTCGATGCTCACTAACAACGTTGTTCTGTCAGTGTTTTTATGCTCTTTTAATTCACAATTCTAAAATCGTGCCTTTAGATGCCACATCACCTTGAAAAGGTTAACTATCATTTTTATCAGTTTTCTCTCTGAATTAATTTTTATTAAGATTATATGTCCCTTCCGAAAACAAAATAGTTTCTTTTAATTAAAAATGTCTACTTGTTTTGGTTAGTTTCCTTTTTTTAATATTCTCTCAATGCAAAAACAAAAATAAATAAACACTTCCTTCCATGTTTCATGGATTGGGCATAGACTTGCTGACAAACTGTGTACGAGTGGATTAAGGCTTATTAAAAATGTACAACAAGCCAAATAATATCAGTTACTTGCACAGTAATGAGCTGTTCATTAAAAGGACATGACATGATAGTTTTTTTTTTTTTAATGGGACTAAACAACATGTTAATTTATTCTTTAGCAAATTAAAGTTTGAGCTTTTTTGCATCTCTTTTTTATAAAAAAAACCCTACATAAAGCCATAAACAGAGCATAAGCACACACATACACATTGAGACACAGTTGGAGACGAAATATGATGACATAAGCAGCTGTAGAGAAGGACTAGTTCGAAAGGGCATGAATTTAAAAAGATTAATTTGGAAAAATTTGAGTCTGCGGAGAAATTAGGAGCCAAATTATAGCTTTCGATATGTACGATGGAAATTTTAATATAATTTAAATGTAAGTTTCCATTAATATTGGATGCTACAAGGGTGGTTGGAGTATCTACAGAAGCTTACAACGTCTGACATGCCAGACAAATCATTGAAGGACTTCCTTGAATTCTTACTGAATACGAGAGGCTCAGGGAGAATTTGTAACTTGAGTCTATTTTGGCTGCACAAGCTAACGGCAGACTACTTGGCCAGTAAAAGAGAAACTCCTTATAGATTCTGGGCTTTAAAAATTTTAAATATCTGCTCATAGGAATAGCACTGTCAACCATTAGTGAGTGTGATTACCTATCTTTAAGCACGAGCATTGCTCATCTCTAACCTTGAATAAAAGCGATGTTGGCATCTTCAATTTCAATTTAATAGCCTACCACGTCTTCCTTTTTCAGATGATAGTATTTTCTGTAGTCAAAACTATAAGAATTTTATTTTACTAAACTTAAAACCCTTGTGGTCTCTTTCTTAATATTAACTTTTTTGCTTAATTAAAAATTTTTTAAATAAAACAAAAACCAACAACAAAACTAACAAAAGGATGCCAAAGTAAGTAAGTAAACATTTGCTTAAAAATATTTTGTCAAAATGATTTAAATGATAAAAAAAAAACAGCCACCCTCAGCTACAAGAAAAAAAAGAAGGACAGACAAACGAAAAATATTTGTAAAACAGAAAAAAACATAAATGAAAAATATTCAAAGGCTGTAACCAGAACTTAAATGTGTCTCAGCCATCATCATGATGAACGAATAACAAACAGCAGGGCAAGATTAAGGTTAATCTGCTTCTTTTTTTTCTTTTTTATCTTATTTGTGTGTATAATAGTTTAGAATGAGCTAAATAGCCTGTAAACAATCAATAACTTAACACCCCACCCAGCTTTATAAGATCTTACACAATGCAGAATGTTAAGGTTGAAAGTGTAGAGCAGCAGAAAAATATAAGAGACAGAGAGAGAGAGAGAAAGAGAGAGAGAGAGAGAAAACACACAAGAATTTTTTTTTTCACCTCTATGGCTGTACTCTATGCTTTCAAGTCAAGCCAACTAAATGAAAACTTTTTTGTTTTGTTTTCCCATAAAACTTATACTAAGTCAATTAGTTGAGCAGTCAGTTAAAAGCTGCAGGTCAACAACAACTCAGCCACCCAATTGACCATAATTAGTTAAATAAAAACGCCATAATATAGACAAGAAGGGCTAACGTTATCTTGCGGTACAGAAAGAGGCTGTGAAATAAAAAAAAATCAACAGCCATGATCAAGTGGGAGTTCATGTAGAATACCCTAGCAGCACAGCAATCGTATAAGAGTGAATGGTATAAAGCAGGATAAAGATAAGTGTCAACAGAGATATTTACTGAATTTAGTACAAACATACATACATTTCCATGTAACTACAAAAGCATGAGGTCATTAGGTAAATTGAAAAAAAAAAAAATTAAAATAAAATATAGAAAGCCCTCAATGGAATTAGGTAAACGACCCGAACAAGCCACCAAGCCTGGCCACATTAAGGCAAGACAAACAACGCAAAAAAAATACGAAATAAAAGCAAATGTTGGTCGTTTGAAGAAATAATTGGTGGACACCACCCATCACTCTACCACTTTACCTTAGCTGTAGCACTGCTGCTAAATCTAATTATTTAAATTATTAACTGTAAACATATAAATGGTCTTAATAGATTAAAAATGGAAAAAAAGGAAACAACACATTAACTACGAGTTCAACTAAAGAAACGAACGCTGGATGTAAGATGGTTTAATTTATATAAAAGCTTTTCAATTTTTTTATTTTTGAAAATGATGACATAAGAGACGAAACGTGTATTTTAAAATTGCTTGTTTGTAATTTTTTAAATTTAATTTTAATTTTCAATAATTAGCTTTTTTGCAGTAATTTTAATAAAATAAAAAAAATACTTTTTATGTAACGGAGGTGGATAAGGTAAATAGGTATTTAGCCTTATAACGAGTGTCGTGCTGGTAGTAGAATTTACGAAAAGGTAACACATAACACTGGTTTCGCCATGAGAAGAACGAGAACACTCATAATCAGGGGGGCTACTCTGTATTGCGATGCAAAAGCTAAATGTTTTGCTTATCGCAAGATATTTGTGTGTATAAAACGATGCTGACTTGTGCTTACGCATTACAAAGCGGGGTACTACAAGAAAAATGCAAAAATACATTCGTACCATTTTTTTCGCTTTTTCCTAGAGAAAGTACTGAAAATAGTTCCATTAAACTGTGCCCAAAAATGGTCGCATTTGATATCACATAAAATTTATAGAAATTTTAGTTTTTTTTGCATGAATTAATTTGAAAACTTCGATTGAAATTTATTGTTATGTGATAATTTTCTTGGCAATCACAGAAGCGGCGACTATGTCCCAGTTGTTACAGAATTTTTAAGTGTGTATGGTAAACTGCATTTCCTGCATTTACATTGGACTTTCTCCCAAAAAAATCTGGGGCCGTTCAGCGGTAAACAAGGCGAACAGTTTCACCAAGAAATGATTGCAAAAATAATACAAAATTTCAGAATATTGTGAGTTAAAAAAAAACAGCCAAGCAAAAGAATGGCTGAAAAATTTTATTTCTGGAAAAAAGTTTAATAACTCAGTAAATTTTTAACGGACTTAAAAAAGTCATTAATAAACGTTTCAAAAGTTAAAAAATGGTGCAAAAATTAAAACAAAAATGTTCAATTAAAAATGAACTTCCGAACGAACCAATGTGATAGACAAAAAAAAAAACTACAAAAAATATTTGTTTCTGATAGCTTATTGATAATACGTACTGGTATGTTTTATGCTATAGAATTTCCCTAACCCGTTAAAAAAAAGTGATATAGTTATTTGACAGAGTGTGTATACCCAACTACTTGTTAATATCATTTAATATTCTTTGTTATTACTTTGCTTATGGCACATGAGGCAAAAAGAATTAATTTTTATTTCTATTTTATTATTGTTTTCATAATTGTCTTCACTTTTTCACTCTGCACTTTTTGTAAATATGTATGTGTATTTACAACCATGAACCTGAAAATTACACCATGCCACATGACTGTTAAATGAAATGAAATACAACACACACACAACAAATAAGTCAGTCAATACACACCAAATAGCAGAGTGAAAAAATAACAGAAAAAAAACAACAATAATAATAAAAATACTTGTAATGTTCATGTCATGTCATACTCATGTCAAGAAAGAATTTATAAAAAATAGCAACAACAAAACATAAATAAACAATTGAAATAGAATTGTTGCAAAACAATAAGTTGGTAAATGATATTAAAAGAAATTAAAGTATTTAAGTAAATAGTATAAGTGCAAGCATACACAGACCCATACATATACAGTTTGTATTTATGGTACATGCCTTTAGCAATAAATTTTTATTTTTAAAAAAGTATCAAATTTTTATGCGCAAAAAAATTTTTTTGCTCTTATTGCTTATAATAAACCATTTTTTTCTTTTACTTTCTTTTATTGGATACTTTTATATTTAATGCTCAAAATACATAACACTCCTATCTGTTACCATCAACATCACCAGCATCTTTTTTTCTATATTTTTTATTACAATTTCTAAGGTCAATCTGGCCATTTTGTTAATCCTAATGGGATTTGTTTTGTATTGCAAAAGTATTCCTACTGCAAATATACTTTTCATGACTGCAATTAAAATCACAAGCATCACAATGCGAATACGAAGTTCGGTCAGCAGCCCATTTTTCAAAATGAAAAATTGTGCACAAAAAAAGGAATTAAAGATTGGCACACGCAAGAAAACCAAAGCAAAATATATGAAAATTTGTTTTTGTTTTCAATAGAAATGTAGAAAAGTAGATATGGCTCGCATTTACATGAACAGACCCAAACAAAGTTGGCTTCATTGATTAAAAAGAGAACTTTTAATTTTAGACAATTAATTTAAAATCCATAAATTCAATAATTAGTCTTATTGATTTTTATGAATCTAAATTATTCAACTGAAAAGTGGGCGTGGTCAGAACAAAAGTAAAAGTATAAAGACTTCAGAGCAATTTGTTCTGAAATTGTAATTTTTAATTAATAAAAAAATTTCATTTAAAAGTGGGCGTGGCCACCACTAATGTGTATAGCGAAATTTATAACAATATTGAAAATCCATGTCTAACTTTCAGAGAATTCTGTGAATTAATTTATTTTTAACTGTTAAAAGGGAATTCAGAAGTCACAAAGTGAATGACCGGACGAGACCGGCCAAAAGAGCTAGTTTTCAATAAAAGTTTGTGTGTATGCCAACAAAACCGTGTAGGCTATTTACAGAATATCCTTTTTCTAGTTTGTGTTATTTTTTTAAGAATTGTAATTAAAAAAAAAAAAAAAATTACATGAAGTTTTCTATTTACAATAATTATGCGTGTACGAGTACATTTTAAAACACTTTTTACAAATCAAAATCCCAGCTAACAATTGATAGGATGTTTGAGTATCGTTGGTTATAATTAATAATGATTGTTATGCGAGTCCAATAAAACCTAATCATCTCGATTTTGGCCTATTTTTATGAACCCAAAGATTTTCACTGCAAAATATTCGGAGTGAGTGTAAACTTTTTGAATATAAACTATATATGTAATTCTAAAATCTAAATTTCAGTAGCTTTCGATTCCTTTGTAGTCTTGCTTAAATTGGTACGGCAAGCGTTTTTTATCTGTCAAAAATGCTTATGGCCATACAAAATGTATGGAGCATGGCTACGCTAAGCAATTGGAAAATCCGATTTTGACAGCGCGTGTCATAGTGAAGTTGGCTGCAAAACAATTCTTTTTTTTTTATTTATTTTTGTTATTGTTGACCAGTAATGACATTTTAGCTATTTTTTTTTTTTGTTAATTTAGCGTTTTGTTTATCATTAGTTGGTTTTATTCAACAAAATGATTAATATTACTGTAGGGAATACGCAACCCCAACGCTTTTATTAGGGATAACGCTTTAATATAAATAGAAGGCGCTAAGAAAAAAAAAAGCTCCGCTTGACGCTCCAATTTAGGTTGGACTGTAAGGAAAATGATAGCTGGGCTAGAGAGCTGTATATGTGTGCATGTATATATCAGTACATATAAATATGAATATTGAAAATGACTTACCTTAATAAATAATTTTCGTAACGCTTAAGGTGTCGTGGTCTGCACCTATAAATATAATAAAAAAGGGTAAAATGTTGTAATACCAGAACAATCACATGTTGTTTTTTATTTGTTTTATTTATTTATTCATTTGCATTAAATTGATTTAATCTAGAAAAATCCTTAAAATCAGCACAATAACTTGTTACGGTATAACGACTGCAACAACAGTTATGAATATTAATAATAAATAAATAAATATCAACAACAATAGTAAAAAACTAGTAACAACAATAACAATAACATTTTTTTTATTTAATTACAAAAGCACTGCATGTTGAAAATACATGCATGTGACACGCAAATACTTTACTCTTATCTGCATAAACTTACTCATATGCACTAGCACGATTTGTTTTTGTATACGAGAGTACATTAGAAAATTTTAAATATACAGAAGCACTCCCGACAGGCAACTCAACTAACTTTAAAAGCAGATTTCGCAAAGAAACGAAACGAAACAAATGCAAACGTTTCGTTTTGTATTATTATGAAAACCTACAAAACGAAACGTTTGTATTTATTACAAAATCTTAACTTTAACTTGCAATAATGGAATTAAAAAATATATAATGCGAAATCTCAATACCAGAGGCCAAAATTTTAAAATTATTTCATGCAAAATAACTCAAAATTCGATCTGATTTAGTCGATATCGAATGCCATTTACCCCTGGCCATTATTACGGTTGTCGAAGTTTTAGTTGAAATTCGGAAGCCCATTATTGCAGCTGAAGTTGCCTTTTTAAAGATAAGCTTAAACAGTAATTAGACTACAAAAATTACTTGCAGGGTTTTCAGTTGCACACACCACCACTCACACTCAAACACACACACTTCCACTTAACTCACACTCAGACTTGTCAACATGTTGATGAGAGTGAAAAGACCAAAAGTAAATATGCATGCAACAATCAGCAAAATGAAGAGAGAAATAAACAAAAAGGGGAGGTAGGGGATGGGAGTGTTTTAAGGAAACAAGTTGTATTATAGAATCCTGCAATTTAAGCGACTTTCCTTTTTAGTTGTTTTTCATTTTAACTTGACAAGTTGATTAGAAAAATACACACATGGAGGTAAACGAGGCCTGTTACAAAAGTGTTTTTGTAAAGAAAATAAACAAAGAAAAAATATCTATATTCAGATAGGGCAGTTTTTTTTATTTGTTAAATTAAAAGAATACATTTTCTAGCATTTATGGAGGGCTTTTTTAGGTTACCATGGGGATCAATCAGTTTACGAATCCTGTAACTGTAGCAATTAAAAGGCGTAAATGCTAGTGAATTCAAGACTTTAGAACGGCATCACCCGGAACTCAATATATTAGAGAACCGCAGAAGAGTACGTCCAACTTATGATATGCATAGCAAAGAGCAGGGCTAAAATAAAAACCCTTGCTCAAGACAAGGTAGGAGAATATTTGAGGTCGATATATGTACTCGTATACCCAAGGAAAGACCGATATGTGCAGGTAAGTTAAAATTTAATAAACAAATAAACTTTTATGCAGAATTCGCTTATTGAAATTAAGCTTCTTTCTGTCTATGCATACCTGGCTTATATGTTTCTACTAGTTCTGCCATAGATGGATGGATAGTACACTAACCTATCAATTTGCGGGGAGTCGCAAGTTCGATTCCTGTGCGCCGTCAACTGGCATACATACAGAGAGCCTCTACAAGACTTTGCATCGTCAGCTGGCATTCATACAGAGGTTCTACTGTGTCATAAGTATGACTCAAGAATATAAATGTTTATAAGACTAAACAAAGTTCTCCAACGACACTAAAAGTAAAAATTCTCTTGCAGAACCAATGAACTATTTGCTAGTTATACGTTAAGTACGAGTACTCCTATGATAACCAGGACTGGTTGGGAAATACAGAAGATTTTGCCGTGATAATAAAAGACAATTAACAATCGATTGTATAAATGACTAAAGTCAAGAATTAAGGTTAGAATTTTAGAATTAGAACAAGTCACCTGCTCACTGCAGTCATAATAAACTTATTGTGATACTACAAATACTCCCCAAGTCTAGTATTCATTAAGAATAAAAAAACTTTCTTGAGGGGGTCAAGCGGTTATAAGTTGTGACGCCTTACGGAAGGAATACCGATCCACGTGAAATAATATTTGCTGTGTTTCCTATTCGTCTACCACCACTGAGAGGTAATCGAAAAGAAGCACAGAAATATAGTGGACCATAAACAACATTCAGATCCAGTTTTTTAAAATAATTTCGTAGAAGCAAAGTCCACCCAGCATGTAACTCCTTACGGTTTCTCATGGTGGCGGCTTGCACACCTTTTTTTTAATTTTGTAAAGTTTTCTTATATTTATTTTTAAATTTAATTTCCTTATTGAAACCCACTTTAGCTCAACTTAAATCATACTTTATTTATAAAACATGTAATTTATAGGTATGTGTGTGGCAAGTTCACTTTTACAATGTGTTCTTGTATACCTTAAAGGCAATCATGAATTAAAATAACACCTAGTCTCTCTTCTAAAATAAACTACTCGTATTTCGCATTTCTAATAACACGAAAGAAAGAAAACAAAAAAGTTTAACACATAAACAGAGTAGAATAGCAACGCAGTATATAAATAAAAATGTAATTGCATCCGTATCCTTTAAAGTTCTTTTAATAAATTTATTCATAAATTCACCACACAAACATTTAAACTCATACAACATTCCTTATGCAACATGAGTGTATTTTTTTTTTTTATTTTTATAAAAATGGGAAGGAAAGAAATTAAAGAAAAACACGTAAAAACTCTAGCAACATTTCAAATAGCAATTAGGAAATACACTTTACAAAATTTGAAATCGAAATTGAATTAAAATTTTAAAAAGATTTAAAAAATGTCTTAAAAATTATTCATTTAACAATTACTGCTTAAGGGATATCAGAAAAATCCTTCTCGAAAAAGAAAGACAACTCAGTTACTGAGTAGGCATAGGAAGGGTAATTCCCGGCTTGTGACCAGCCAATAGACAGGGATTGCCATTCAACGAACACTCGCGCAGCTGCCGGGCATCTGAGAGTGGAAATATTAGAAAACTCCTTCTGGAAGAGGAAGGATTTTTTTTCGATATGTGGCCAGATAACATATTGGGATTGCCCGTCAAAGCACACTGGGGATGCTGCTCCGCTAAATTATTGCAGCCAGACAACCGACTGAGACTGCCGTTCAATGCACACTGTAACAGCTGCCACACACCTGAAAGTGAGTGACAGTTTTTCACCTCCTCTGTGAGTGCTTAACTCTTCTAGGTTCGAGACATACGTTGCACATTTTATGAACGACCTATCTAAGTAATCGAATATGTCAGATAACTAAATGTTACGAGCTGGGCCTAGACAGCTATTCGCTGCCGTTGTGTTGCGGTTCAGTTAATTTATTACCGATATTAATTGATCAACTGATATAAACAATAGTGTAACTTTTTATATACACAAAAATCAAGAGAAAAAGGCCAGAGTTTTTAAATTTCAAAAAGCACTAAAACTAAAAAAGCGGATATTTAAAAAATGGACTCAAATCTGAACAAGCACGAATGCAAAACTTTTTTCATCCCAAGTCTTTATTTTATATTTTTTTTATATTAGAAATAAAATAGTCAGTTAAAAGATTTCATTCGCAGACAAATAAACACACTGACAAGTAAAAACAAAAAAATCCTTAACCGCAAAATGAAAATTTTAAAAGACACTAAGAACAGCGCTAAAACAAGGCCCATAATTTAAAGAAAATATTATAAGCCTCAGCCGAAATTATAAAAATTTTAAGAAAATTTTGAACAAACTTTCGTTAGATGAGTATTTTAACCTTGCCCTGTCACTTAATTTTTAGTTCAAAAAAAAAAAAAAAAAAAAAAAAAAAAAAAAAAAAAAAAAAAAAAAAAAAAAAAAAAAAAAAAAAAAAAAAAAAAAAAAAAAACAATAATGACGAGATGTTGACAAAAAAAAAATGTGTAAACATGACGGAGAAATAAAATTTTTGGGAAAAAGTTTTATCGATAAATCGTGCCAGTTAAACAAATAAAAGAAAACCAAACTTTGAAATTAATTTTTTTTACAACACACACAACAACATACAAGAACAACAAACATGCTTACGCGTACATGAATCTATGGTTTTTGGTATAAACTTTTAACAAAAATTTATAACATCCTTAGAAACTCCCTCCTACACACACACATATTTTTTTCTTAATCTCTGTGTTTACTATTTTTATTAAATTATTTGCAAAAAAAAATAAATAAGAAAGTAAAAATTATGTCACTTAATGACTAAGAGCAAGTTGAATTCGGCTGTGCTGAGCCTTATTTACTCTTCAGTGTAGTAGCCAAATATTCATATTTTTAATTTTGCGTATTCTTAAATATTCAACAATATACCATTAAAAAAGATTTTTAATCAAATACCACAACACAACGAGGTTAAATACCCATATAGATGCCCCATGTAAATGATAAGGTAACACAAATTAATTTTAAAACAGTTCAAATAAACTGGTTAATAAGTCGAAACTCTGTACTAAAAGCTATATATATATACTTTATAGGGTGACCATGTACGGTGCAAAAATTACGAACGGAATGACAAACTTGCCTTCTTACAACAAGAGATACGAGTAAGAGTAGATTAAGTTGTGCTGTATTTCTTTTAAATTTTTTTCCCGAACTAGCGCTTGCTGTAACACCCTTTCCTTAAACTACTCTATTTAATTTTTATTTTATTTCTATTTTCTGTGAGTGGCTTGATGTCATTAGCAAGATTTGTCAATTATTTAAAAAAGTTTTTTGTGTGACCAGCTAAAAAGAGAAATACTTTATTAAACATGTAACAACTAATTGTGCAAAACAGTCAGTTTATTTCATTTCATTGCATTTTGTTTTATTTCCTCTTTATAATTTTCTTTTTTCTTTTATTTTCATTAGAAGTCATTTATTATATGGCACTCACTCAGTCACCATATAAAATTTATTTGTATCATTTGTGATCTGCATACAAAATGGTTTAAAAATACATTTTCCATTTCACATGCGAGAGTGACATCAAAAATTAGGGTTGGGTAACAATTTTCTTCCAAATAGATTTGAGTTACACTAGGCAGCACTTACTGCTCAGACCCTGTGTGTTTTCTATAGGCAGGCCAAGAAGTTCGTGGTACTCGTGTTATTTATAAAAAAAACTCCAACACTATCAAACTCGACACAGAACATAATATAATTTTTTATAATTTTGATTTCAAAAAACTTACGACACAAAAATACAAAGCAAGTGCATTTTAGCTCAACTACAAATTTTCAAAATTAAGGATATACAAGGGTGCATAGCTCTTAACAATGCTTGCATAATTATCCCTAGGTTTTCTTAAGCAATTAAAGCTAAAATTAAATTTTTTTAGATGAGCGTAACAAAATTTTCCACAGAAATTAACTGCATAATTTTAGCAATGTTATCAATTTTATTCCTACTTATGACCACAAGTTCAATTTTTCAAATCAAGGATGTGAGGCATCAATTAAAATGAAATTTGTAGTGCCATTTATGAGTGCGTTTTAAAAACCAATTGTAAATTGTTAGCTCATTTTTATGGTATTTAAGACTAAAATTGAAATATTAAAAATAAAGGATATTAGGGAAGTGACAATAAACTTGCACCGAATGATATGAATTTTACTACAGAAATTTAACAACATTATTTAGGGAATAGTTAGTCAATTTTTGTTTTGCTCATATTTATAAACAAAGTTTAATTTGTAAGGATTTATTAAGAGGATTTAGGTGACAATTTTCTAAAGCAATTCGTCTCAAAAACCTAAAATGTTTGTTAATTCTGGTATCAAACCCAATAATTAAAACTAAAATTGATTTCAATTTAATATTTATTAAAAATAAAGGATATTACGGAAGTAAGCTTGTACTTTCACCGAATGACATGAAAATTGCTAGAGAAATTAACAACATAATTTTGATAATACATATTTATAAAAATTATTTTTTTCTCCAGCGATTCTTCTCAAAACTTAAAACTTTTATAGAAATAATTCTTAAGTCTTATTCCACTATTTATAAGCCTCATTAATTTTAAACTTTTAACAACAACAAAAATGCTACTTTGTCTTTATTTTAGAAGCCTTAATATAAACTCAAACAATTCTAAGCGAAATGAGAAATTACAAGACACAGTATATTTTTTTCTTCTTTCTTTTTATTAACAAACCTAAAATTATGAAATTGTTCTAATACCCTGATAAGGATGTGAATTAATGAACTTTGATTTACTAAAAGTTTTGATTTTCCCAGTAAAAGTTTTTTTAGTTTTTACTTTGCCTACTTTCTTAAGCAAATAATCTTTAAAGATTATTTATAGAAGGAACACGTATTATAAACTTAATATAAATGTTTTGTTTTTAACACACAGACAGACAGAAACACTGCGGTAAACTAGAAAATAAAGTGTGTTATTTGTGTAAGTTCGTTTGGCATTTATTTTTAAATTTCGGCATTTTTGATTTTGCGATCAATAAAAGTTTTATATTATAGAATTTTACAAAAAGCTAAAAAACATCAATTTTTGGTGCTCAAAAAAATCAAATTTTCCTTTTTTTGATACTTTTTTCCACCCTTCAAAAAATTTTTTTCGTTGGAAGGGCGCAAAAAGGTACCAAAAAAGAGAATAATACGATATATTTACACCTTTTTAGTGGTACTTTTTGTATAGTTTCCAAGACTAGAACTATTACTCTAGAATTAAATTTTCCAGAACAGAAACTAGAATATTCTAAAAGGCACAAAATGGCACTTTTTTTATGTGTTTTAAAGGTACTTTTTGAAATTTTTAATATTAACGAATCTAAATCTGTAACACTATAATTAGTCAGAACCAAAACGAAAAAAAGAAATGAAAAAGGGCCCAAAATGGTACTTTTTTAATTTCAAAAAAGATTTTTAATATTAAAAAACTTATTGTGAAATGGGACTGAAACGTTAATCATAAAATTGACACTGTGGCAGTCTGCTAACGAAGTCTTTGCTTTACCCTCTTAGAATAATAAGGGGTTATCTTTGCAGATGTATTCGACAGCAACCTTTAGGACATAAGTTAGCCCCTTTTATCCGAGTTTTGGAAAGTGGATATGTAAGAACACCAGGCAGTACAAAAGGTCTTTAAAGAAACCAACGGAATTGGTCTATGATTTACTGCCAGTGGAACCCAAAGTAAACTATACATACTTACCTCATACATACAAGTGAACACATGTATGTATGTAAATCTAACTTTTGTTTTGCTTCAGCCCTCAGCATCTTAAATTCTTAAATTTAAACGTTTTTTTACTTCCTGCTGGCATTACTTAAGGCAAATATTAAATAGTACACACACACATACACGAAAAACCTAAACAAGTAAAATTATGTGAAATCAGCTTGGAAACACTAAAAAGGATACGATACTAGCATATCAAAAAAATTGCAAACAACAAAACAAAAAATAGGAAATCATCAAGGCAACAATGCTTTAGGATGCATAACACACATACACACACTTTCTCACACATGTACACGCAATTTTCTTCAAAAAATTTACTGTTCAACTGAGTGTAGAGAAAAAAAGCCAAAATTTTGATTAACTAGCCTAGAAAATTGAAACAAATCAAGAATACAAGAAAATAAATGGCACCAGCAACATTTAAACCATCCACAAAACGAAGACTAAAAAGAAAACTAAAAAAATTTGTGCTACATTTGATTTTTGCTTGATGTGTGCGCAACAATTCAACTCTCTCTCCCTCTCTCTGAGAAAGAAATTAAGAATTCATTTATGTTATTTTACCGTTAAAAGTGGAAAATGGGGAAAATCAACTAAGACAGCACACAGAATATGACTTTCCTAATTCAACATTTAGACAGAGAGACAACAAAACATAAAAAACCCTGCGAAACGGTTAACGAAAATTACATTTAAACGAGAGCAGGTCTCTCTTTACAGAACCGTTTTTCTGCGGTAGCTTTTTCTATGACCATTCATACATCAACAGGGGGCAAATTTACCAGCAATTACAAACACACTTGAACAAAATTATACACAAAATACGAGTATACAAGTTGCTGCTAAACTGAAAAAAAGATTGCCCTAACGAAAATTTAACGAAACAAACAAAAAAAACAAAAAAAAATAAACCCGAATTTAACAAACACCCAGTTTGTAAAATGTTTTTTACAGTTGGCAGCCAAACAGGCGAAGCAGCAGAAAACATCAAATTCAAATCTCAACATGTACACAAGAGCTTTGGTTTGCCGTAGATGTTTGCGTATGAGCGTTATTTTAGCCATTCATTGCGTTTATCACTTTCGTTTTTTTTAGTCCTTTTATCTCCACTCGACTTACTATGCGTCATTTTTTTATTAGTCGTTGTTTTCTTTAAACTTATTTTATTCGCTACTTCATTTCCTCACACTCTTTTTTTACATTCTGGCTCTGGCTCTGGCTCTGGTCTTGTTTCTTTCTTTTTTTTTTGGTTTATAATTTTATTGTGTGTGTGTGTTTGGTTGAGAATGTACTAAATATGAATGATGTAAATTTTGAATTTGAACTGTAGTTACGATTTGCTTCCAGTACCAGTAGGTATACTGGGTGGGTTTCAGCGCGAGTTGAGCCTAATCCATTTTCCTCTTTTTTTTTGTTAACTGTTCAACTTAGATAAACTAATATGTCTCTCTATTTCTAAGAGATGAAACCCGGATTCCAACTTCAGCTTTTTGGGGGAAGATAAATTCTAAAGATAGGGAACATTTCCCCTTTCCTCTTTTTTCAAGACCCTGTCGGATTGGAAACACCATCCATTCGGTCTGTGCGCAGTATTAAAATCCACTGGGCACCAGGTAAAACAAGGCCTATTTTCCGATCAGATACTCCCAATAATCTGAATTATATATTTTCCCATTTTCAGACTTAAATATAAATTAGACTGCAGGCTGTATGTGTATGAAAAGTGGAGAATCATTGCAATTCGCCAAACTCAAGAAGACTGAGTACTTTAAGCTTTCCACACCCCCGCATTAAAGACTCAATATATTAGAGCATCCTATCTACTGCTATCCATAGCAACAATACCTTCGTATAATCCTTTAGAAAACGTGTTTTCTTTCGTACAACAACATCTGTGAAAGGTGATCTCTCACACCGGTGGCGAAATCCAAATCTTGCTAAGAAGGATTCTTTTGGGGTGCGAAGCTCAAATAGATGCATTGGATGGATGCATGCATGGCAGTAGTCTTTTTACGGCATGGATTATTTCGACCCAACAATTCCTTAACAAAAGCTATAGTGTATGGCACTTAGCTGGATGCACATGATTAGATGCCCTTGTGCTTCGGTTGCTCATCGAAATCATACACAACAATTTCTATAAAAATTTACCAAATTTTTAATAAAAAAAAAAAAAAAAAAAAAAAAAAATATTAATAATAGCTCCTGGGGCTAAATTACGACATTGGATTTCAAACCAAATTTCGATCGTTATTGAGTACAGTAATTTGGCTCCTAGTCGTCTTTCTTATGGAAAATCTTTTTTTTTAGGTATTCGATACATTTCAATCTGTCGAATTTATTGAATTCGGGATTCAAAATGGTTAAATACTGAGTGCTGATATGAATGCAATGACTTGGTATTTGTATTAGGTAACGCTAAAACTGACCTGTGCCTTTCAATCAAACACAACCGAGCCCATTTTTACAAAATTAATTATGAATTAAAAAGTAATCGAAAAATATGTTCAAATGATTCCATTAAGCTAGAAAAATGAGAGCGCAAAATAAAAGAAAATGCATGAAATTAAGAAATTGCAAAGAAACCTTCAACCAAGAATATTTGCCACCAGCAATATGAAAAAATCGCTCATCTCATTTTATGTTAGAACTTTAAAAGCCCTATAAGTTTTTCACATTCCTGAACCACAATAATAAAATTATGGAGTTAATTGCTACAAGTGAATTTATTTTTATTAAGTCGACTTGTGATTTTTCCTTATTAACACAGATTTTTAATTAAGCTTAGCTACATTTATCTATTTTGCACATGGTCCGTCCTTCTGTTTGTAGTGTTTTGTTAACTTTCAACTTTTAAAGGAGTGGTCGGTCGTTAAGCTTTTAGGCATTAAAAACTTTTTGGTTAAATTAAATACTGCTAATACTCTGGCAGCTTTAACACTTTTTGCACTATTGTGTGGTACATTAGTTGTTGTTGGTGCTGTTTAATGTACTCGTAAATTTTATTTCAGCTAAAATTCTTTCTCTAAGTCTAGTTAGGAACTGAACTTTTTGTATTATTTTATTTTTAGTAGTTGTTGTTGTTGGTTTGTTCTTGTCTTCCCAAAAAACCAGCAATGCAGCATTTCCACGCACATGCTTTATTTGTCTGTTCGCTAGCCGTTCATGTAATTTTTTCATTCAAAGCATTAAATGCTTATGTGTGTGTATGTGCGTAATACAACAATGTTCTCGCAAGTACTCGTACATTTATTTATCATGCAACTTCTTCATTGTGCTCTTTTGTATACTTTTACCGCACCATTATCACCAGCTCCCTTATATTTGGGTCTTTTTCTATTCTTTGTTTTCTTTTCTTTTAATATTTTTTTTTTGTTACAATCAAACTTTTTACTTGTTGCTTGATACAAACCGAAAGAGTATTAAAGCTGCCCACCCTAAGACCCACTTAATTTGCTTGTAATTTCTCTGGAAAATATTCTCAATTTCTTGTACATGTATGCATGTAAGGATGTGTATGGAAAAGCATGTATGTGTTGATGTACTCGTGTATGTAAACATTTATTATCTGTACACAATCGTCATTATAGAAGTTGGGAACATACAGTGGGTTCATTTCAATATATTACTCTAGCATGCTGGACCAACATTAATTTTTTTTAATCGTTTCTAAAGGAGTTCGAAATGAATGACGATAAAGTTTGTGCGGAAAACGAGTTTTTCTTTTTTGAACAACTTTTTCTCTATTTGTCGCTGGATCTATTTCTTTTAATTTTTTTACCATTTTGTTGTATAATAATCTTCGCTATTTATTTTTCACAGATTCATATAAAACGAGGAATTCCTCCCAAACATTTTTTCACGCGCCTTCCTTATTATGTTTCCACTTAAAGAAATCTGATTTAAATGAGTTAATTTACAATACACCATACCAGCATGCTTCTGCACTCAAAAAAAACATCAAACTCATTTTGATATTACACCAGCAGCTGCTGCAATCACACCACAAGCACAATCACAATTGCACGAGCATGCTGTCCTTGTGTATGGGCACTATTAATTGAACAAAAATTTGCACGTACAATATTGGCCAACCACCTGCGTCAGTGGATGTCATTGTAGTGGTTGCCTTTTTTAAAATAACAACAACAAAAAAATGTCCGATCCCCTCCTCTGAGTTGAGGTGCTTCCATACATCAGGCAGACTTCAGACGCCTGATGTTCAGCTATAGTATCCTTCTCAAAAGCAAAATACTTAACAGTTTGTAAATAATTTTAATATCCTTTTTTCTGGACCCGGTTCCCAATGGAGCTAATTCATGTTTTTATACACAAAATTTTGCTAAGGTATTTAGGCTATTTAGCCCACTTTACCATGTTTTCTTTGCTGTTTTTTTTTTGGCATTCATTACCCATTTGTTATCATCATCAGTTTTATTGCCACCCCTGTTCCTTACATTCATTCAGTCCAATTTTCGCTACTTCTCTCTTTCTCTTTGTGTGTGTATACGTTTCTATTTTGTACAGCATATTTCAGTTAAAAAATTTCAAAAAAAATTTAAAATCCCATGACTGCCATTTTTTTTTTTTGGTGTGTATCCAACTATAAATTGAGCGTATGAAATAAGGGAGTGGGGTAAAAATTTTCTATTATATTAACCGTTAAAAACGAGCATGAGAAATATGTTATGCATGTGTTGGTGTGCAAATTCTGCAAGTTTGTTCTACTTTGTTGCTTTTAACAGAAAGTGCTGCCTGATTTAGGGATTTATGTAGGTTTAAAAATTTTAACCATTAGAAAGTTATTTTGTTAGGAAATGAAACATAACGATCAATTTTACTCGATGTCGAATGCGGTCCTAATATTTCCTGTCTTAAACTGGTGGTATATAAGACCACAATGCACGGTCGATCAACCATCCCCTTAGAAGTCTTAGGTCTTATTGAGTGACAGTGCCTTCTGGAATGTGCTCCGCGATAATGTGAGGAAGCATTTTACTTGTTTAGGTCCAGTCAGCGATTTACAGTGTTTTGAGAATTGCGATTCGACCCAAAAACCAGTTTTCTACCTAATGTATTCCGGAGAGATGTCAAACTGATAAAGCTACTACTTAAATCTGTAGTGTTACAGCTACAGGCAATATTAGATAATCTGATTGTTCTCGTAACCAAATTTTATGTGGTCATACCAACCGTTTCCGTCATGACAAAGGTATTACTAATTAGGCCTAATGTATTTAGAAACCTCCAAAATATAAATTCCGGAATAAGGAATTTCTTGTTCCCCAAAAAAATGTGTTTCAACTTTAATCCGTCGGATTTATTTGAGTGCCATGTTCATTGTTGGGTTGCATAGTTTACGTGGCGGCCTAACGACAATCAATTAGAATCCCAAGATTCCTTTTTAAGCCACCTATTGGCGAAGACCATGAATAATAAAGTGATCTAGACCCACCCAGTGATATTAAGATATCTGAGAAGATCCTCTAAAACCGTATCCTCAATTTGTGTCTCGAGGCCAGAAAAGCTGGGCACTCGCAGAGAAGGTAAAAGACTGACTTATTACCCTCAAATGCCCGGCAGCTGCGACAGGGCAGTCCCAGTCTATTGGCGTGCATGCCGATCGACCTGTGACTAATTATCACAGGCTTATTGTTTTTTGCCGATCTTTTCTTTTAAATTTTACTTTGACGATTCACTTGCCAATTTTATCTGGCAATTATCACAACGATATTTTCACTTCCTCGTACAAGTGTATGGTGCGTGTGTGTGCGGATGTCTATTTGTAAATTTAGTATATTCACCACAAATTCTTCCCCAATTGTCATAATGCGACACAGTAAAAGACCCAAAAATCCCAAAAAATTTACAAAAATTTTGAGCAAACAAATGATTTTATTTTTTGTTATTTTTGCCTTTTATTTTCATGTAATGTTGTTGTTTTCTAGTTGTTGTTGTTACCATTTCTTTGGCATGTTTGCCACTGATTACTGTTGTTGCCATTTACATGCTATCACCATTAAAAGTTGATTTTTAAACTTGAAAGTTGATGTAACTTATATGTATGTATGTGTATATTATCATAGACTACAGGTAATCTTATAAAACATATATTTACATTTTTAATGCACTTAAATAGTCGTAAATATGATGCATCAATTTATTTACAATTTAAGCCATGCGGTAATGCAAGCACTCGCTTTCTTTATTTCTACTGCAAAATAGTCCTAGAATCCAATAAGCGTACATATATAAACACGATAAAATGTACATCTTATTTTTTTTTAAAAGAGATATTTACAGTTACCTTCTTCCTTAGCCACCGACATGCCTACAAATCGAAATACTAACTGCCACTTCAACGTGGCCAAGATCCAAAGATTGCAACTAAGCACCTATAAGCTCATATAAACGAGCTGGAAGATTGGAAAATCAAATGAAATCCATCACAATATGCCCATGTGACATTCACATTAATAAAGGAAAATTGTCCGCTAATAATAATAAAATCTAGAAATCCCTCTAGACAGACGCCTAACATGGCCACGTCATATTGAGAACAAAATCTCAGCTACAAGACTAAAAACAGCTCAACTAATGTGGCTCATACGTCCATTTTTATATCGTTCTTTAGAATACAAAGTTATACTATACAAATCCAGTTTAAAACCAAATTGGGCGTACGGTATTCAGCAATGCGGTATTGCTGGCGCATCTAACACTCAGAAATTACAAAGAAAACAGTCGACTATTTTACGAACAATGAGAGCGTACAGGCATGTTCTGAAAACCATCACGGAAAAGGTGTTCTGCGCACAAAACTATTTGACATCTCGTGATTTAAAACCGGCTTAAAACTGCCTTACGATATTAAATCACTTGCAGCAGTTTTTGCTTCGAACCCGTATATTCCACCCCTCCGTGAGTGAGTACTGCACCAACCTACTAATCTGGGGGTGGCCTGCATAGACTCTGGGTGTTTTCTGCAGACAAGCCAAGAAGCTTCGCGGATTTCTGTTGTTAAAAAAAATATTCATCAATTT
Organism: Thelaira solivaga; assembly: GCA_947397855.1. Taxonomy (NCBI): domain Eukaryota; kingdom Metazoa; phylum Arthropoda; class Insecta; order Diptera; family Tachinidae; genus Thelaira; species Thelaira solivaga. Next base: position 67,098,454 of record OX377614.1, read on the forward strand.
GGACCACATCCCAAAATAACTTGAGAATAATAACGACTTAATAAATACTCGTACATGGCTATGTAGATGTTTTGTTTGTGTGTTTATATAATTAAAAAAACAAAAACAATAACAAAAAGTTTATTTAATGTGTAAAATATTCTGCATAACAGTATTTTCAATTCTTCTTTCATGTTGGGTTGGTGCAATTGTTGTCGCACTGCGAAATTTTTTTCCCCATCTACAAGAGATGGCACAAATTTATAAAGGTTACACATTTGGTGCACACACCAACACACTAACAGAAGCTTACACAAGGAAAAGAACACACACACATACAGACGAAAATTCCTTTTACAATTCATCTATTTAATATTCATTTCAAATAAACAAAATGAAATACAAAGTTGTAGCAAAATATGTAAATTTCAAAATACAAGAACACAACAAGTACATATATGGCGTTTATTGACCGGATGTTGTTTTTTTTTTAATGTTGGTTTGTTTGTATTACATTTAATATACACTTATCTATTTCTTTAGATTGTGTATATAATGTCACGCGTGACACATGTCCGCTACACTGCATATTGTTTTCACCCCTTGACATTATGACACATAACCATCTCCAGTTTGTCGTTACTATTGTTAGCAAGACCAAAAATAATTGCAAATCGCCGTCACATGCAAAACAAAATCATATCAAAGAAAAACTATCAATATGAATATTCATTCTATTTTCTCTCTTTTTTAATGCCTGTAAAATAGCTGTGGCCAAGCACAAGTTAAAGGGACTAAATAGACGGCAAAGATGTACAACCATTGGCACAAGAAAATTAAAATCAGTGAAGTTAGCTCCGTTTTTTTTTAATTCTGTAACATTTCAACGTTATTTTCAATAATTTCATAAAAAATATTATATGAGCTATTATATTTGAAAGTGGTATAAGTCCACTTTAAAAAAATGAGTCAGCATTAATTCCAGTTAGATGGCGTCATAGTCTTACTAAAATCACTGCTAACTCCTTATTTTTTCTAAGTGGACTTATACCACTTTCATATTTAACAGTTCATATTATTCATAAAATCGAATATTTTATTCGGAAGTTACAATTTCAGCACCTCTTAACTGATCCTTTTGCGAATTTTTTTAATTATTATAATTTTTTGCTGTACTTTGGATGGGAAAAAGTCGGCAAAATTTAAAAAAGTCAAGTAAAAATTAATTCCAAATTTTTTTAATTCCATTCGGAACACAAACCAGTCCTGATGTTTGATTTCAATAGACAGTTAAGATTATTATTTTTTTTTTAGCAAAGATGAAATAAAAAATTAGGGTCAATAAAAAGTTACAAGCGAACCTTTTCCTATGGAATTTCTCCTTCCAAAAATGTTTAAGCTGAAATCGCGTTGGAAGAAAATAGAAAGAAAACAATAATACTGCAAAATTTAACGCTGCCACATACAAAAAACTCCAAGGGTCATTATTATATCGATATCGATAAGTTAAATATCAGATATTGTGTCCTTAACTATCCCCGTAAATTTGGTTCCAAAGTTTTAGCTAAAAACCGTTTATTTGCCTTACAAAATCCTAACTTTAACTATCGAAAGTTGTAATAAAGAGACCTACATCATTGTCTATTACAAGATACCTATAGCTAAAGTTGGGACTTTGTAGCTTTTGGTTGGAGTTTAAATTAAAATTTACCCATAAGTTAAGTGTTCTAGGTCTTCCTTAATTTAATACTCAATTTTAATTTTATTTTGTCTCACAAATATAAACTAAAACTATTAATAAGTTGTAATAACGTGCAGAAGACGGTGGTATAGTAGAAATATTTTTCACAGTCTGTCTCAACAGACAGAGTAGAATGGCTTCGGTGTTCTTTCTTAACCGGATGAAATTAGCAGTTCATAAATGTGAACTGAAGCGATTTACATGGAAAATCAAAGACAGAGAATCAAAGGCAAGTGATGGAGCGTTATATAGTAACAAATAACTTTAAAATCTTCTTAGCTCAACCCTAAAGGGTCCTAAATTAGCTGAGGCAATTTCTGTCGAAATTTTCAATTTTTTTTTTAATACAAAAAAAAATAAATTTTTGATCGTTTCCATTCGTCACAGAAGTGGCACCTGGACTCTATTTAGTAACACTAAAAAGCAACTGGTAATCAGACGCTTAATAATCACTGATGATAAATAAAAAAAATTTAAAAGAAACGGACCACAAATAAACGTATCTTTATCAATCATTGTGTGTTTAACAAAGCAATGATGACCAATTTAAATAATGCCTTAGGTGCGTTTATTTTAAATTTAGCTGTGAATAAAATTTCAATTTATGCTTCGATTTTAATAAAACTCATGAGGCCATATGGGCATGTGTGTAGAAAAAAACCTTAGATTTTTGTGGTTTTCTAATTGAAATATTATTTTTTATTTTTTATAAAAAAGTTTGGCCATAGCTGGTTATTGGGTTAACAATAAGAATAAAAATTGGCGCATTGCTGTTATTGTCGTAGTCGTCACCTTGGCTTATGGTTCTTAAAAATCTGGTTACCGTTTTCTCATTCTACATACGAATATACTCGTACATGTACAAACAAGCAAAAACATACGCCAATTTATGTGCGAATCGTACACTAGGGAAGCACAATTTCTTATATAAAAAAACGAGTAGCTTTTTTAATCTTAGTAGTAGTTTTTTTAATCTGGTGCGATCTGGGGGTTATTATTTTCAAAAAGCTACTCCAAAAAAAAGCTAATTCAAAAATCCAGCAGATTTGTATTAACAATTTTGAGGGTAATTTTAAAACTGTTAATTTTTTTTTTAATATTGTACACAATTAACTTTTTTTTAAATTAAGAATTCTCTTCGAAAGAATTTTCGTTTTCAATCGAAACACATACACGAAACAGACCACACTGCGTTGAGAAAAAAACTTAAGAAGAAAATGACACCCGTTTTTATATGGCTCCATTCGTTTTTTTCTACTGACTGGGAATCAACATCTTTTATACAGTCTCTTATTCACTTGTCACATTTGCTATCATTTAAAACTTGTGTCGCAGGCGCCTTCCTAATATTCAGTTATGTGTATTTATAACTGTATTTTGTCATTGTCTTCCTCTAAAATGTTTTATTTGTTTATTTGCTGCGCTGAATAATATTGTTAACATAATTTACAAAATGCTGTGCTAAAAAGCCGAGTGCAGCGGTATGTTATTCAGTGTGTGTTTGTTTGTTTTAATGGGGATGCGTGTTGTTACATTGATTGGTTAGACAAGTCAATGTTGACAATGAATTTGCCCTTTATAGACAACAATACCAACAACACCAATACTAACAATTGCAACAAATAAAGAATGAAGGCAAAAAAAATTATGTCTAAAGAAGAAATGCGGCTAACAAAATGCGACATGTTGCGACAAATTTTCCAAGTTTCCATGCTGTTGCTTAAAGAGAGTGAGCGACCCAGTGTGTGCTTTTGTGAGTTTGTATGTGTGTGAGAGTGTGTGTAAAGGAATAACTGTAATATTGCTTTACTTGTCACCCGTTATATGACAATGCGGTAAATGTGCTCTACACCCATGGGACATGCTTTTTATATCCTTCACCAAAGCTGGAATGGGTATGGAATGGAAATGTGTTAGCAATTCCATTAATGCGCTTTCATGCATTAAATCTGAATTTGTCAATGTTTAAATTGATTTTTCAAACTCTTCAATGAGGCACTTGATAACATGAATAAAATATAAATGATATTCTAGATTCATTCCTTAGCTAAAGGATTCAGTTTAGATTTCGCAATGCATATCTATTCGAATATCCTGTCTAAAAAATATTTCAACCTGAACAAAAGGCCCACTTAAGGCCTATCCTGTCCTGCAAAATCTTATAATTTATTTTTTGTTATTCACCATGGAGTACCGCAACCTGTAGGATCTATTGTGCAAACCAATGCCCAGCTAAAACAATCCTATACTCCTAGCGAGTCTTTTGGAGCCCGTATTTATTTACTTGAAAAGCTGAGTCCAAATCCCCGCATTTGATGGCGCAAAATCTTTAGTCGAAATTTAGTCCTTTTCTTAAATCTGATTTCTACAAGACAAATGGTTGTTCTACACTGTAATACTGAGTAAATGTCTTGTCAAAGCATAGGAATAGATAGTCCTATGATTCTCATAACTTTTAGAGAATTTATACGTTTATACTTTTCATTGTATCAATGGTGTACGAACAAAGCAATAACAAAATCCAATCAAAATCTTAGCACTTATTTTATAGCATAAACTCCCCCATACAATTTTTCAAAAGTCGTATCAAATACACACCATTTTAATTTGCTCTACCGAAATTTTATTGAAAATATATTATAGTGTAAAACCCCATAAGGCAAGTGCTCAGATCCCAATAGTAGTCGATCATTATTCACAAACTTAAGAAACATTTGTAGGTATTTACGATAAATTTTTCCGCGTAACTTTCACCACTATAGTGCTCTAATTGAGCTTCTAAAAGTACTAAAGTCCTCCAAATTAACAATCTAACTACTTTCAAAAGATTTTGCAACACGTGAAAAAGCTTACACTTTACATTCATATAACCAGCAGGATATAGATTGATGGGTCTGAGACCCTAGATGCTTAACTAAGAAGTTTCACAGATTTTTGTTGTTTGATAAAACAAAAAAAGTACGAAGGCCCTTGCAATAAATTTTAATGTTTTTTTTTTTTAATTCCTAAAGCAGAGTATTTGAAATTCGTTATATCTTGTCTTTTTTCTTTTTATTTCATTATTTTATTTTCCTTCTCCCCTAGCTAAACTAGTAGCTGTTAAAAAAATGCAATCATACAAGTTGCGACAACTAATAATCCTTGAGAAAATAAATCCGCTAAATTGTTGAACGACTAACACATTCATTTATTATTGGATTAACCTGGACATGTTGGAAAACTGCGACGTATAAAACAACGAGTGCATTTGCATTTGCATTTTTCCTTTCCTTTTTTTGTAATTTTTCTTTAGACCCCAAATTTTATAAAAACGGAATAAGATTTGCAAAAGATTGCAATGAAGGTAAATGTGAAAAAAACGCCACTGCAACAATGGTTTTGTTCTTTGGTGGAAAATCGTTTATAAGAAAATTTAGTTTTCAAGACACCGTAGAAAATATCTGACAAACAATAGGAATTAAAGTATGTGTATGTAACCACAAAAAAAACTTGGATTGCAAATAATTCATTATATTTCTATTGCCTCCATGTACCAAGAATTTGCATTTTTAACTCTTTAAGGACCATAGGAACACCGGTGTCCCAAACCAGAAATTTGATAAAACGTAAATCGTGTAAGATTTTTTGGATTTTATGTTTTTATATGGAATTAAAATGTATATTTATGACTATTTAAGAGTTCCTCAGCGTCGACATGTGCTGACATGACAAAAAAATTTTTTCGGGTTTTTCTTCAAAATTCTTTCTTTAGACTCCTAATTTAGCTACATATACATATAAAACTAAATTAACTTTTTTGTATTCAGTACGCTTATAGCATTGTAAGGATTAAATAATTCAGCATATTTTTATATAAACAAATAATAAAAGAAAGTAATTTATTTGGTGATTAAAAAAATCGATTGCAACTCACAAAACGGAAAATGTATTTCAAAAGATTTGAGATAGAAGTTGGTCAACAACAACAACAAAATAAGTACCTTTAATTAAAAACAAGAACTATTTAAATATCACTTTTCAGATATTTATAAGCAAATTTCTTTAATTAACACAAATTTTTCTGTGGTTGATAACTAAATAAATTTATTTATTAAAAATTTTTCTGAATATTCTGTCAATTTAACAATTCTTTCAGTGCCTTAATTAACGCGGGTCCCCGAACTATTTCATTCGATCATATATATTTTCAAGCCCATTACGTAAATATTTAACGGAATAAGCATAATCGCTAGACACAATACATATATTTTAGACGCAGTGGCCAGGTAACTTGTTCCCGCCCCACTAGTATGTATTATTTTTGTTAACCCAACATGATTTGAATTACATAAAATAAAAATAAATAAATGCTGTTAAGTACTAATACTTGGAAGATCAAAATGGAATCTTGCGATTCCCACATAACCCAAGCATTACTTGAGATGTAGTTTAAGGATATAAATCCAGTTTGATATAACGCTTTTTATCGTTGATTTGATCAACATTTTTTTTATTCACCCATCAAGACATTGATATACCAATTTAATTCAATTAATTTTTAATGTGAAAAAAATATTTCATTTGTATTCTTTCTAACGACTTTTTCTAAGCAAAAGAAACCCTAAGGAATCGGTTCTAAAATACATATTTCGATTTTTTTGAAATGCAATCAATGCTAATTAGATCGTTCAGATCATATAAAAACTTTACAGGTTATGAAACTTGTACTGGTGGTGGCTAATAAAAAACAATCAACATGACTTTCGCAAAACTACTAAAGCTTTCTGGCCAGACTTGTTCTCTTCTTAATTCAACAGTTTTCTACAGACCTGATTTGTTGCCGTATTCAAAGATGTTGTATGCAATAACACTTTGAACAGAGGTTTCTTTACCAATATGCATTGGTCTGGCGGATGTAGGCCTTTACTTGAAAAACTTCTTTCACTTTTCAGATTTATATAGTTGGTTATAACACACAAGCTAGATCTGTGCTGTTCCAGATAACTCACATAGCCGTACAACTACAATTATATGTATATATGTATATAAATATATATAGGAATATGGATGTAGCATTGTCAAACAATCTAAGCAATTCAAGTACAGCAACTGGGAGTAGACCCTAGACCCTAGTAGACCATATATAGAAATTCATATTAAAAAAAGAGGCTTACAACATAAGGATATTTACATATATCTACATACATAAATCAATAAATACGTTTGTTCGTATCCGCATGAGCATGCATACGAGTACATGCTTTTGCAATGTGCAATGTTGTCCATATTAGTTTAAATTCAGGAAAGATATAAAACGATAAATGGCACATACCTTAACAACAATAGCAATTTTTTAATTCCATCCATATATATTGTAACTGGGGAGCCTCAAGGAAGCTATGAAATTTTTTCCATATATGTATGCGTAATTCATAGCCACAATTTTGCAAGTACACACAAACGTTGTCAATTCACAAAATTATATATTTTAATAATTACTTGTTGAAAAAAATTCACTTAAACACAATTATAGCTATTTTTATTTACAAAACTACATAAAAACTTTTAAAAAGAGTTTTCTTAGCACAATTTATTGAAAACCCATAGACCACTGCAGAAAAAACTGACGGCGGTTAAAAAAGTTTTTCTGTATACACATTTTCTGCTCTCTCTCTCCTTCTCAAAAAAAATTTAACAATATCAGTGTAGCGGTACTAGCGTTATTCAAGATTTTTTTACGGTTTGTGGTTTAGACATTTTTAAGAATGTATTAACTTTTCTTTTGATTTCTTTAGCTTAATTGCTTCATTTTATAAAATGACAAAAGGTATACGATGTGTTTTTATATCGCATACTATCTAGTTAATTTTTTAAGAGTAGAGTTAGCAACACTGACACGTATTAAATTATGTATGTGTTTAAAAATATGTTGTGTGTTTATAAGGGGTAATCATGTCTATATACATATATGCAAAATTTGAATTTTGCAAATATGCTGAGCATATGAACTAGGTCGTGAGTGTCCTTTTCTCATCACAAAATTTTTAATTGCAAGCGGATGCTACCAGATGACAAAAACTTCAAAAAAATCTGGCATCTTTAATTTTATTTGTTAATTGTAAATGTGTTTGTGTTTTCGCTTTATTGATATTTGAGCAAATATGCACAGGCATGTTTGCACAAGGTATTTTTCGTGTAAACTGAGGAAAATGAAGCGAAATGCAAACGTGTACATTTTGTTGTTGTGTTGAACAAGCCGGAGCACTTTTGTTCTTGTTTGCACTGTTTGCAAGCACTGACGAGATTACCCCTATAAATTGTTTAATATATGGCAGAGATGGAAAATAAATATTTAAATAAGCAGTAAGCTCAAAACTTAGTCAATACCAGAGCACTGCGCAATCATACTTGAGATTACTTACAAGCACTTATAAATTACACATGTTTGCATGCATGAACATTACTCTAGTCAATACCTATCAGAGTCAGAGTCTATCAGAAATAAATTAAAGTTGGGACACTGTATTAAAAGTGAAAAATACTCTTGTAACTTATAGATAATTAAAAATTGTATATTGGTAAGAAATTTTTTCGTAAATAAATAAAAATTACTTGAATTCAAAATTCGAACTTTTTTAGTTATGACATTATTGAATCAAATGAGCCAAATTTAGCATCTCTGCTATGGGCATATTCACGTTAAATACACTATGCAATATGTTCAAAGTACATCCTCGTACATACACACCAACGTACATACATATTTAATTTTTATAGAGAAAATGCAAAACTGTTAGTTTTTCTCTATATATCATTTTTTATTCTCAGCAACAAATTCAGTCAGTGGTCTTTGACCATGTGTTTTTATGGTGCTCGGTATCATTAACTAATCATCATTGATATGCCACATAGTTACATGTTGATCAAAGTTAATCTTGTATATACATGCCTACATGCATATGCACATGCAAATGCTCTTGCTGTGCTTGTTGTTTCTTAGCTTCTCGTTTTGTTGCCGCACATTTTATTTTTTGAATTTTTGGAAACACACATGTATATGCGTAACATGCTTGTATGTGTTAATATCTATAGATGTGTATATATGTATAAGCGTCAAGGTGTTTTTTTAAATTGAACAAAAGGAAACACAAGGTTTGTTATTATTGCTGTTGTGTGCAGAAATGCAGACAATACGGAGAAATGTCAAGTTTCTGTTATGTTGTTGATTTCTTTAGCATAATTTTTTTTGTACTATTACAGAAATTTTTCTTCAATCAACATATTAACAGAAACTGCGTTTACAGACAACTATACAACTATGTTAGCAATATGCTGCCTGATTGAGTTAGACACAAATTCCACATTTGGATATAAATTTGTAATTGAAACTAGATTTTTCAACAATATACCACGAATAGAATAAAAATTACTTAAGAAAAATTAGACAATATAAAAAATAATACTAATGGGTGAAAACATTATTCAAACCCATAGCCAATGTTTTCCTTTTTCTATGTACTCTATAAAACCCACATTTACCGTACTTTAAAAAATAACAATCTGGCATATCTCTGCTCTCCAGTGGTGGTGCTCGTTTTAAAGAAGCAACAACGATAGCAATATAGGAATATTAAACAGAGCGAATGAGAGAGAGAGAAAACAAACAGCAACTACGCGAATCGGTTATCAGCAGCAGGGGAAATATACAGACAAAAAATCCATGTTTTTATAAAATGCCAAGCACAATATTAGAGATAAAAAATTAACAGAGCAAAGCACCGAACACAGCAAGCAATGAATATAATAATCAATCTGTACAGCCGAAAAAAAAAATGGAATAAAAGTAATATAATTGTACATCCATACATACTAGTATAATAAAATAGAACTAAGCGAAACGAATGAAAATATCTAGAAGCAGAAAGGCTGAAATGGAAATGAAGTGAAAAAATAAATCAGCTAAACATAGAAGAGCCGTACAGAAAATAGCTCAGTTGCAATTGAGTTGTTGACCGTGGCGGACTTGAGTTATAAGCGAGATCTCTCGTTTAAGTTTTTATAAGAAAATAATAAAATTAAATACAGAAAAAATTTGAGCAAAAGAATAAAAAATTGTAATAAAAAAGTTTTAAATATAAAGTATACTTTTTTGTTTAAAGAAATATGCTTTGAATCAATTATAATAATAAATATAAACTACAAAAAGTTGTTTGAAAAAAAATTTACAAAACAGCTTTAAAAATATTTATACCTACAATAACTGCCTGCAGTTTTATTTTAAAAGTTCTTTTTCCATTCGTTTTATTCTTCTAACGTTTTTCTGAAACGGTTTTGCTTAATCCACGGGAAAAATTTCGTTGATTTTTTTTGTCGTTTGAATTTGGCTTTTTCACACTACAAAAACTTCATTTTTATTGGAGTTCTTATTGATTTTTTTTCTTTTTTTAATATAGTAACAGCAGCCAATTTTAATGGTGGTTTGTCTTACACATTTTTCTTCCTTGTTCTGCTAGTAGTTGTTGCAATTTACAAAGCAAATATCCAAAAAAAAAAAAAAAACGAAACGGTTAAAAGAAAAGCAGCTATAAAAAACCAGTCAGTCGAATTAGTCTAGTTCATCTTCAAGAGATTTTTTTTGTAATCTCTTCTCTCGAGATCTCTTTTATTAACATACCCAATTTTCTGGTTCTTTTATACCTACTTATTTTTTTTTATCGTGTACTAATCGCAAAATAGACAAATTAGCGTATATATATGGATATAAGTAAAATAATTATCAACTTTTTGTAATACCTGAGCCAATTGATATTTAATTTATTAAAAAACACATTTTATTTGCAGTGCTGGCCTTTTTTCGTTAAAAGCAAAGAGAAAGATAAAAAAATTATTAATTAAAACAGTTTATTTATAAGACTGTTAGCAAAGGTGTGGAGCTTTTTTAAGGCCGTAAAAGACTTAAAGCAAGCATTTTTAATTAAAATAAAACCCAAAAGAAAAAAATCTAGTAGTTTGTAAAACCTATAATAAAGGATTTTTATACTACTATCTACTAAAAACACAGCTTTAATTTAAAATAAAAAGAGAAAACCTTCAATAAAAAACACATTAAAATGGTAAGTTTTTTAGTAATAAAAAATAAGGCTGCAAAAAAATAAAAAACTTCAAAAAAGAAAGCCAAGCGGGAAATTTTAATTTAAGGAATTTTTTAAAAGATGACGAAACTAGTAAAATGACTGCACACACACATAAAATTTTAAACTTCACTTTTCTAGATTAAAAAAGAAAAAAGGGTGTGGAGTAGCCAGAAAAAAAACAGCAACAATACAACACTCAAAAAAAATGGAGAACAGTGGCTTATAAAGTATATAGAGTTGCCAGTAGTTCTCTTATAACTGCCCGGGATGAGAAAACCTGTAATTTAATTTAACAAATTAAACATTTTGTAAAGTTTATTTTATTTAATTGTCTTATTGGTGAAAATTAATAAATTTTTCAATTGAAATTTTTTGATAATATGAAAAGTACGTACAAGTAGTTAAATCGTTTGTAATTTGGGTTGGGTAGTTATAACAAGTTAATGTAATTTTATGTTATGTTGCGTTATTTGCTTTTTATGATAGATACAGAAGAAGAAGCTTGTCTTTAAAATTTGCATAATAAATTTTATATCTTTTTTGAAGAATTTCGGCATTGGTGTTTAGCCATTAGCATTTTGTTATATAATAAAAATGCATTTAAAGTTTTCAAACTTGGCTTGAGAATTCCATTAAAGAATCTTTCCGCATTACATAGAAAATAAAACTAAAATGTTTCGGCATAACAAAATCAAATGATTAATGAATATTTACCTATAATTAATAAACAACTATGAAAAAATTTTATTAATGTTTATACCTATCAGAGTTTTGCAAAGAAACGAAACGTTTTGTAGATTTTCAGAGTATTATAGAAAAATACAAAACGAAATGAAAACATTTCGTTTTTTTGTGAACTCTAATTTATATGTATTTTGTTTTAAATATAGATTCTCAAAACTGTTTTTATTAAATTAACAATGTCAATTTGTACTTATGAAGGTACACAAAGTTGGAACGAAATGTCGATGTAAAAATAAATAAAATAACCCCACCTCGCAAGCTTAAAAGAACTAGCCGTTGTAATAAAAGAAGAAAATACTACAAACAAATAAATAAAAAAATTAACTTTATACAAATTTTCTCTCTAATTCATCAACTATTAAACGATAATGTATAGATGGACTCCGTTATGAAGAAGAAAATTAGATCTCAGCTGAAAAATGTTACGAAATGTTCAATTATTCTACCAAAAAGTTATTTTATTTATTTAAAAAATAAACAATAAAATTTATATAATTCGTTATCAATTGTTTATTAGGTTGTAAAAACGAAATATTAGATTTATTATCAACTGCATACTTATGTATAAAGCAGATTAAATTACGTATATGTTTTCAATATTTATTATCATAATTTGCACCAAGGTGTCGTCCGTTATCTGATTCATAAGAAATATGTATGTAAATATATTTTACTATTCTTTGGTAAAAGTTTATTTACTACTGGACTTAATATATTTAATAATAAAAATAGTTCAAACGAATGTGTATGCTTTTATTTAATTTAACAAGTTTAAAGAAAATGAAAAAAAACTGTTTATTTACAAGTTTTAAATGTATGAGTTCCTGCAGAAAAATTCTAATTATAAATCGGTAGAAATAATAATGTTTGTCCACAACCATCAACATGTACTTTTGGTTTTGGAGTATGTACCTATTCAAAATTAAAAATACTTATTATAGCTTATAGACCACATTTTTAGTAATTGAATGCAATAAAAAATGGAAATTCTATTATTGTAGTTCAACAAAATAAAACACTACATTTGAAAAACTATGAATTGTCATATGACAGAAAAATGTATACATATATAAATAAACTATTTGGTTGTTGGTTCATTGGGTAATTTGACTTTAACAATTGGGAATTATAATTTTTAAAATTTGGCATCTTCCAAATATCTCGCTATATCACTTATTTGTAAAAGCACAGACTTTCTATACAAAATTTTCTACCAAGAAATATTTTCTTTTTCAGTAAACGACGGCATCTACTGTGTTACTGTGCATATACATACTTTATTATCTAAAAAATGCAATGTTACTGTCAAAATGTATGATGTATCATTGTAATTGCTTAAAATAAATAAAAAAATAGGAGAAGCTGTTGTTTGTGAATTACTTTTTCTGTATTTTCGTATTACTCATTTACATTATGTACCTATTTCTCCTTTGAAAAAACAAAAATCTCTAATACGTTCATTTATACTATGATTTTTTTTTGCAGATTTTAACAGCACTAACCGTTTGGCTTACATTTTAATGTAAAGTAATACAAGCATACCTATGGTGATGCACACATACATACTTCTAAAATAAAAGAGTCAAATAAAAATGAGGGAGCAGAAAAGTTAATTATGTTTAATTATCTCTTTTGCTCTCAAAGAAATTTCTGTTAGATGAAAAAAAGACAACCACTTTGCGAAAATGCCTGCACACGTGAATGTTGCATTGGTGTACGTTTGCATGAGTGTGTAAATTGCGGTGGTTTAATGAGTTTGTGTGCAAAACAACAAACACGAATCACAATATTTATAAGCAAAAAAAAAAACTTTCTCCCATATGTTTTCATTTTGATTCTTTGTTTAACCGTTTCGTACCGTTTCAATATGCCGCATTGCGGTTATACTTGAGTTTATATATTTGCTTTACTCTTCTATGCTTTTTGTTTTTTTTTTTTTTCGTTATTTCTTTTCTTCCTTGATATTATTTTGTACTTGATTTTCATGTCATGTCGCCTTTTATTTTTTGTGCTTTTTTATCTTTGACTCGCATTTTTTTAGTCTGGCCTTTTAAAAAAGAAAAAAGTAAAAAAAATACAAAGTTTTTAACAGATAAACACAACAACAAACACATACAAAATTCTTGTATGTATGTGAAGAATGCATGTTTGCGTTTTCAATGTGTGTATATAGTTGTGCAAAAGAGAAAATTGTTGCAATTATAAAAAAAAAACTGATAAATAACTGCCATAAACAATAAATTCGTGTTTTGCTTGTTGATAACACACAAGTCTTTTTGTTCTTGATTTTATTTGTGTTTGATGGTTTTGTTGCTGTGCTTGCTAATAGGTGTGTTTGTATGTAGGAATTTCCATAAAATTATGTACATATGTATGTGCGTGCCTATGTATGTATGTACATGTGCTTTTAGGTAAATAATTTCTAGTACATATCTACATATGTCTGTACAGTTCAAATAGGTTTTTTTCAAATTAAGTAATTTCAGCAATGAGATTCAACAAGCAATGCCAGTATGTATGTATGTAGGTAATTTATATAAGTGTTTGATTACTGACAGCAACCAACGGAAATCATTTTTCATGCGGAAGCAAAATTTTCAATTATTGATTCCGCAATATAGATAAATTTCTCCATTTTGCTTACGCATAAATTTTCTCACAGAAAGCACAAGGAAAGATCGAAAATGTAAGAAAAAATAAAAAATTTGGAAAAATTAAGTGTGTTTTACCTCAATTCGTTTTATTTTTCGAAAATAATTTCGTTAAAAATTAAAATTATTCATTATCCACCAGCTAAACCATTAAAAAAAGATTACTCAGAATAGACTACTTTTTCATTCACAATTAATTTGCATATCGATCGATATTTCTTTTCGATAAATTTGGCTTTCCGTGAGGAGTCAGTAATGCGATCCACTAACCCAGAAAAAAATAATGCAAGTGACTCTCTTCGAAGTGCATCTTTCTTTAATCACTTAAAAAAGCGATTGTCATATTTTAGGGGTTAAAGAAATATTTTGATTCGAATCAAAATGGCTTTCGAAAAGAATATTCAATTAAAAAAAAATTTTAGAACACTCAAAAAAAAAAAAAAATTTAAAAGTACCGTCAAAATTGTTAATACAACTGCAGTATTTTCGAAAGTATAAGATTTTCTTGCGAATTGAAAATTTTTTTCCAAAGCCATTGCGATTCGAATCAAAAAGTTAGTGCATTTTTTTGCTAGTAAGTGACTCTAAGTTTGTGTATCTACTAAATGGTTGCACAAGTATACTGGAAAGGCACACATCACTAGAAACATGTGTAATATTTTATATTAAAAAGTACTTGTAAGCTATATCAATTATGCTTTTGCAGCCCTTTCGTATCTACATTGAATGAAAGGATACAACTTTTGCTGGCAATTTTGTTAATGCTAGTAGAGTATGACACTTCTTGACCTATTTTACTCTTGTTTTTTTTTTAAATGCGCTTTATTTGTCATACCTAAACAGTATTAAATAAGCCTAATTGATATTAATGAAATGGCTTTTGTTTTTAAAAAAATAATTAAAAAGGTGCAACGCCCTTTTCATAAACTTTAATATATTTTTGCCCATAATGCATGTCATCAGGTTGTTTGTATGCAAAAATTGCTATTTTGTTACCCTTAATTTAACGCAAAATTTTCTTTTTCTTTTCTAAAGTCATTTACATACAACAATGAAAAAGAATTAAATATATAAAAAGAATAAAAAAATCGTACAATTTGATAATAATGCAATTTTGCAACAATTTATACCCACGATCCGAAAATTATATTTTTAAATACATAAATTGCATTTAATAAAACGATTAAAAAGAAAAAGAAAATTAAAAAAAAAAGAGATTAAATACCATAAGGAAATATGAGTACAGGAGGGAGGGGTGCTATACAAATGATTTTACATAAATGCTTGTGTTGTTTGTTTGTATGTACATGCATAACGATATGTCTTTTTAAAAATACATATATTTTTATGACATTTTAAATAAGAAAATTTTTTTATCTCAAAATTAACGCATGAAGAATTTTTATGAAAAACACGAGTTTTTTTTTTTTTTTGTATTTTCAGCATGACTACATTGTAGTGGGTGCAACATTTCCTTGAGTGCTGCCAATGAATTAAAAGCAAATATAACCCACAAAGCTTTTAGGCTTTATAATTCAAATTATATAAAATTTAAAAGAAACAATGAGTTAATGGCCACAAGTCAGTTATTACTTAAGTTGAGTTAGGCGGTTTTTCTTTAGTAGCACAGAATTATAAATAATTTGAATTTGAACCAGAAAAAGTAATTGAGTCAACTGATCTCATAAAGTCGAATGTTAATGTTTTACAATTTGGAGCTTTTTTTTTTAAACATACGTATGACGCTATAAAAGCATTATTTGAAAGTGATGGGCTTGCTATTGATTTAAAAAAAAAAAAAGGAAATTCTTCCTTAAAATGTGTTTTAAGTCTAACGTATGCCATTTTTAAATCTGTCTTAGTTTCTGCTCAAAGACTTCTCAAAAGTTGTGGCCAGAAAAATATTTATACTAAATTAAATTTTTTTTAAAATTACTAAAAATAAAAAAAGACCAAAAATCTAACTTTTCTTTCTACAAACATATAGCCTCAGGAGTTGTAAACAAAATTAACTCTGTTTAATTAAAATTGAAGCACAGCTTTTGATTCAGTTAGTGAGTCATGGCCTTAAGCCACATTTACTTAATCGTGGCTGATATAATTTTTTTTTTCTAATTTAAATGCAATTGCTGTCATTTCGTCATTTTAAAATGTTTCTCTTTTAATCAAATTTCTATTGAAATAAATATTAAATGCAGAAATTATTAATTTGATTTATTTTCACAAGCTTTTTGCTACAAAAAGATTATGAGTCAACGTTTTATTTTCTTCTTCTTAATATATAATATTATTTTTAGTGGTTGTTGTTTATTAAATGATGTTTAGTTTTTGTTGTTGTGGGTTGTAGCTGGTGGTTGCATGCCTGTTTGTGTCTAAACTTGACTCGGCTCATTATATTTATTTGTTTTTTATAATGATTCATGCTGTTTTTTTTTATTTAAATAAAAGCAATAAAATATAAAAGTTTTTACAGCCACACTAGTGCAGTAATCGGTTTGGGAGGTGAGGTATTGAAATAAAACCACCCGCAAAAAAAAAAAATTACTTACAACACCTACTTGAAAATTTGTTTACGTATTCTATTATAATTTATAAACATCTGTCTAATTATTTTTTATTATAACTTATTTTTTTTTTATTAATTTTCTATGTTCGCTACCTCTGCGAAAATCCGATTCGTTAGCTACTTGGTTATAAGTTTCTTGTTTGGTGTAAAAGTTGCTGAAAAGCCAAGCTGCTGATTTGCAGGCTTTCTACGATTCTCGCAATGAAATAAAAATGTGGCAACACTTGCCATATATTTTATACTCTTGCTGTCGAATTTCAAGTACATACTATGCAATAATAAGACTCATAATAAAGCCAATTGTTGCGCACAATGGGTCAATAAGTAAATTTTTCTAAACACATCTTGCAGCAATTTGTAAACTAACACTTGAACTTGAATGCACTATTAACAAACGTGATTCTAAGTAATCAAAATAAAATCATTTATTGAAATTTTTCACAATTTTTCTTTAAAGTCTACCCCAATTTTTTTTTTTTGAATAAGACAATAAATAAGTCTTATGATTGTTTCAAAAGTGGAATTTTGTAGTTTTTTTTCTTGTAACAATATTTTCATAGTACAGAAGAATAAAAATAAAAATATAATATTCCAAGGATATCGTAGGAAAAAAAGTAGGTTCTATCCAAAATTTAGAATTTTTGAAAAATTGCACTACAAGTATATACTCGTATACACGCTTTTGGTTCATAGCAACTGAAAACTGTTTCTCAACCATTTTCGAGAAATCTAAACTTCATTTTTTTTAATTGTCTGTAATTTCAAAGATGTAGCAATATTTTCTAAATTCAAGATGTGCCATAGCATGTGCCAATTTTACTTAAAAACAGTTTGGTATATTTGATAATAAATTCTGAAATTCGACATTCTTTAAAATAATTTTCTGAATTACTTCTGCACAAGGTCTAGTAATTTTCATGGAAGTGTCAATACATATTTCAATTTATGTCAGAGTTGGAAAATTACAATTTTGTGAGATTACTTGTGTTAATCTAAATACTCGTAGTACTTTTTTTTTATTATTAACAACACAGCTATAGGCCTATATTTTCAAATTTTAAAGACAAACACCTTAAAAAGTGTTTAAAATCGTATTTATGGGAGAAAAACTAATCACAGTTCTCTTACAAAACGGCTATTTTTTTTTTTTTTTTTTTTCAAATTTAAGGTCGGATTACAATTATTTTTTGTAACTACATTTTGCTTTAACTTTCTGAAGAAACTACAAAAATTGCTTATTTTAAAGAGGATTCAACGAATATGACTTTTTTTTTGCTGGATTAATAAAAAAAAATCGTTTCATTTTGAAGAACATTTTCATCTGTTTTTATAGAAATAATTTAGCAAAATGTAAGTTAACTTCGATAGAAATTTAATACTGTGACAGGCCTTAAAAGACTTCCTGGGAAATTTTAAGAAGTCAAATTTCAAATATTAGAACTATTTTTATTATTTATTAAAAAATCATAAATTAATGCTTTTTTATGCTTCATAAAATTGTCCTAAAAATTTCTATGAATTTTCCGTACCTCTCGAGATACGGATATAGTTTTTTATTTATGAAAAAAGTATTTTTTGTATAATTGTTATACTGAGTGATGAATAATACTTTAATTGCTTTGCAAATACATAGATACAAAAATGTATCTATTTAAATTTGTTTGTATTTTTTTATTTAAAAAAAATAAATAAATAAAAACTTAACTAGAAACGTAAACAACTTTTTGTTTGCATATAAAAGGGAATACACAAATACATATATACGTATATATGTACCTATTTGACAAAAAAAAAAGCAATTGTCTATTAATTTGCATACAAATTCATGTTAATATTATACAGCGCATCCTTTTTTAACTATTTTTTTTTTGAAAAATAACAAACGTATTTCTTTCTTTCTGTCACATTTTTACTGACTGTAATCAACACTCAATCACATTAAGAAAAAAATTTAATAAATTTATTTTATTCATTGATTTGCTAAAAAGAAACAGAAAAAAATTGTGAAAAGTATGCAAATATGAGTAACAATCAATGTTTTTTAGATATTTGCTGACGTCAGTTAGTTTTCGTTTCGAAATATTCTATTTGTATTTAAATTACGCCAGTTGCTGAGTGTATAACACGTTTAACAAACAACATGATTGTTTTGAAATTTAATACCATTTTTTATTTGCTGTAAGCAAAATACAAAACAAAAAATCATCATCTGATTTTTTTTAATACAAATTTGCTTTTTAAAGCAAATTTATTCATGCGCAATTTGAATTTTTTATGCAAAATTTAAATTTTTTAATAAAAAATTACCGTTATATTTAAATTAAAAACCTTTTAAATGATTTTTTCAAAATTCGAAAATAATTTCGAATTTTTCGAACATTGTTCAAAATGTTAATTTTCAAAATTACAATGTCTGACCGAAATTTGGTAAATTTTTTTTAACGAAATCACATATTTTTGTGGGATTTATGTTAACCTGAATTTATTAACCTAAAAAAATTCGAAATAACTGATTTTTAAAATAACAACTTCCTGGTTTAGAAATAATAATAAAAAAAAACGATTAATTATATCGTAAATATATTTCCAAATTTTCGAAAATTAAGTTTTTAAAGGCTTATTTCACATAAAATTTAAAATGTTATTCAATTGAAAATTGAGTTTTTGCACAAAACTAAAATTTTATATGAAAACTAATGTTATATTGAAATTTAAACCATTTTGAATGATTTTTCGAATGTCGAAAATAATTTCGAATTTTTCAAACATTAAAAATGTTAGTTTTTGCATTAAAAATTTTAAAAGAAAAACAAAATTATATGTGATTCTTTAATTCCTAGTACTATTTTGAGGCTTATAATACATAGGAGAAAAGAGACGCCTGTTGTTTTTCGATTTTAATGTTTGTTGTAGATTTGTCGCTATCTTGTATAATTCTCCCACTGACTGCAAACAATTTTATTTATGTTTTTTTTTTTAACTGGAAATCTCATGATTCCGTTTTGTATTTGTTATTTAAATTAAAAAAAAAAATAAAATAAACAATTTCAGAGGATTTACAATTTAAAATGTATTTCTGTGTTGAACCACAGTGCACAAAGAATTTTATTTATTGTTTGACATAAAAAATAATAATAAAACAAAAATTTTTTTAACAATTTGTAAAATTTCTTTAAAAAAACAACAGCTTCCTCTGCTTTCAACCATCTGTTTTTTAGCAAAAGATTTTTATTTGAAATAAGCGTTGTGTGACAAATGGTTAGGAAGGGTTGTTGGGCTTTACTTTTTTTGAAGTTCTTTTTTTGAATGTTTTTGAATGGATTTCCTGATTGTAATTAATTTGTTTTGTTTTGTTATCAGGCTGATCAACTAACAGAAGAACAAATTGCTGAATTCAAAGAAGCATTCTCACTATTCGATAAAGATGGTGATGGCACCATCACAACAAAAGAATTGGGCACAGTCATGAGATCGCTCGGCCAAAATCCCACAGAAGCTGAATTGCAGGATATGATCAATGAAGTCGATGCCGATGGTAAGTTTTTCACGAATTTGTTTTTTTTTTTTGTTTTAAGTAAAGCTAAGCTGATCAAAGTGCAAAATTTAAAGTTATTGAGTTAATTGCTTCAACAAATGAATTCTTTTACTTAAGTCGACTTAAGCGATATTTTCTTATTCACACAAAAATATAGCTTGATTATGTTTTCTAAAGGACAATTTTGTTTTGGGAGAAATATTGTTTAGAAATAAGAAAAGGAGAAGAGTATAAAATTCTTGGGAATTTTTATCCACAATTGAAGGATTTTCGACGATCCTTATGTAATTAAATTTAAATTTTTTAGCAAAAGATAATTAATTTATACACAGCCTAAATTATGGGGATTTTCAATAATCCATGAAATCCTTCGAAATTATGCTATTTCAGTATGAAACAATTTTAAAATTTTTATTGAAGTTATTCGAAACCGAGTGTAGCCACTATGTTTCAACTTTGAAAAAATTTTAAAAATTTTGAAAAAACCTTAAAGAAAAATATTTTAATTATTTTTTTGATCTTAAGTTCAAATAAATTTTACATAAAATGCAAATAAGATCGAATAATTAAGATATTAAATTCTTTTTTGTAATTAAAAAAAAAATTGTGTAATTCAGAAAAAAAAAATTTTAAATAAAAGAAAATTTTTTTTAATTAATTTAAATTAAAAAAAGTTAAAACATTTAAATAAATTAAAAATTCTATAATTGAGAAAAAAATTTAAAGTAAAAATTTACAAAAATAATGAAAAATTAAATTAAAAATTAATAACAAAATTTCATAAAAAAAAAATTAAAAATGTTTGTTAAATTAAAACTATTTTTTAACTAATTAAAAGAAAAAATTTTTTTAATTAAAATGTGTTCTTAAATTAAATTTTATTTAAACAAAAAAATTTTTGACACTAAAAAACAAAAATTTTTAATTAGAAATTATGTAAAAATTAAATGTAAAATAAAATTTTTTTTTAATTAAAAATTCTTTTATGTAAAAAAAAAAATAAAATTAAAAAAAGTTTCTTTAATTAAACACATTTTTTTTTAAATAAAGACATTTTCTTAAAAAAATATTTTTAAAATAAAAATTCAAAAAAATTATTTGTTAGTGTGCTTGACTTTTTTCTGCCTGGGATTTTAGTGTAAAGGGACATAAAGCAAATACGTTATGATTAGCGCGTGCCGCGTTCCATTGAAGTTTTGCGGAACACCCACTTTTTATTAGCTGTTTGTTATTTTTCAGCCTATTGTAGGTCAATCAATTCATCATTGTCTAAACATTCTTTTTGTTTTGAATACAAAAATTACTCATACATATGTGTTTAATATTTAATTTATGAAAAATTCCATTTTCTTCATTATCAATAAATTTATCTTTTTGGGCTTAATTTATGGTTTTAGTTATAAAATAATATAAAATTAAATATCAAATGTTTTTCCGGTCTACTCTGTTGGCGCTTTTTATTTCCAAAATAAAATCTATTTTATGGATTGTCTTGTCATAGTAGTTGGTTGGTTTAGTTTTTGTTTGTTTATTTAATTTTATGTAAATATTTTTTGTATTTGTTTTTTTTTAGTTTCGTTTCTTTTTGTATTAAAATAATAATGAATATGAGTATTAAGTAATTATTATTATGGGAAAGCTAATCGAATGTAAAGACTGGTAGGTGTCTGTCTGTCTGTCTCTTTGTAGAAGAAGGAAATATTTTACGAACATTTAGCCAAAAAAAATTTCTTTAAATTTCATAACTAAAAAATGATTCAGTTTGTTGTGAAAAGAAGTTAATGACACTCCCCATTTTGCCTAAACTGTTTTAAAAAAGGGTTTATTTTACTATTTAATGCTACACCCCTTGCGAGTAACCGAGAACCCTTTCAATCGCCTGTGCAAAATTTATAGCAACAAAAAAATCTATTGTGTGAAATGATTAGCGCCTTGAAATTGTCCCTCTCCCTAAATTAATTTTTCTCCTAATTTTCAACTTTATTATAGAATTAAAATATATATGAAATTAATAATCAAGTGTTAACAAATATAAACCAGTTTTTAACAAAAAAGGAGTGATTCAATCGACAAAAAAATACTTGAAATAAATTTGAAAAAAAAGAGAAAAAATTAAAAATAGTACACTGTAGCCTATACAGCAAGTGTAGCCAAAAAGCTAAAAAAAACTATTGGCCAGATTTATTTTCAAATTAAAGCTATAAAAATTTTATTATTTTTGTATGGAATAATTTGTAAATGCATCTGCTTTGAAGCGCTTTAAATAAATAAATAAAATTTGTTGTTTTTCAATGGGAAGTTTGTTAAATTAGGTAGGAGTACTTTTAATAAAAAAAATAAATAAATAAAAAATTAGAAAAATTATTAGAATTTTTAAAAATTGGTTACATGTTTTTGCATTTCAGTAAGCGATATGTAGGTATATATTTAAATAAATTTTTTGCTTGCCTTTTTTCTTTATTTATGAATAGTAGCTGGCGGCAGTAATATACATACATATGTACAAGTATGTATGTATGAGCTGTTATTTTTTAAAAGTGGTATAAGTCCACTTTTTTATGAAACTGAGTCGGCGTTAATTTTAGTAAAATATAGTCTCTATATCTTGCTAAAATTAGCGTTAACTAATATTTTGTTTAAAGTGTACTTATACCACTTTCAAAAATAACAGCTTTTGTTTGTATTAACAAACAAATTAAAATAACAAAAGAAAAAACAAATAAATAAATAAGTACAAAAATTGTTTAAAATGTAAAAGCTACATCACATAAATAATACAGTAAACCCTCGATTAAGGCGTTAATTGATTTTCAATATTTTTCAATTGACCTTATAGTCACCGATTGATTAAAAATTTAATATTTTTCAAAATAAAAAAATATATATTTCTTTAAAAACACTAAATTGTTGTACAATCGAAGGTTACCTGTATCTGTTGATGTGCATACTTTTTTCTAATTACTTCTATGCCATACGTTTGGTTTTGCCATAGATAATTTCTGCACATTTTTTATTTTCTTTTCTTTTGATTTTTTTTATTGTTAATTTTATTTTTAACAAAATACTCTTTTTGTTTCCCATTTAATTTCATTATTAACTACTTAAATTGTTATTTTATGGCTAAAAATATTTTTCTTTAAACAGATTTTTTTAACAATAAAATAAATTAACAAGAAAAAAAAAAACAAAGAAAAACAATTAAATAGAAATTTTATGTTTCTTAAATGAGTTCGTAAATGTGGCGTATGGAAACAATTTTTAAATTAAAAAAAGAAAAAGGCTGAATAAACTTACAAATAAAATAATTTTTTTTTAAATGTAAACAAGGGGTCATAATCATAGCCGCACTAAAGTTGATATCTTTTTAAAAACGACCTTAGATTCAAATAATTCTTAGGAACAAAAGTCAGCTTCTTTTTTGAAAATAAAAAAAATCAATGAAAAATTAAAAAAAAAAAATGTTTATAAAAAGAGCAGATTTTGAAGTAAGCAAAACTCGTTTTCAAAACTACTTTGAATGTCTTAAATTGCTTTGCTGCATCACTTACAAAAAATGTCTTTTATCTTACACAATGCGTGTTTTATTTACACAAAAATTAACACAAAGTACCACGCCGCTGCAGAAATACCGATATAAAAAAACAAAATTTTTAACACAAACTTGACAACTTTTTTAATTGAAACAATTTGGATTTTCTTTTGTTTAATTGCATTAAGGATAAAGCATTGAAAATCAGGTTTCTTGCTTTAGCTTATGATAATATTATTATTCAATGCTTTTTGCAAATGAGAAATTTTATAAAAAAAAAAAAAGTTTAAGGATGTATCATAACTACAACAATTTGAAGTTAAAATTAAAGCAAAAACCATCACACTATTTAAGAGGAGCTAGACTAACTACGCTGAATAATTCTATTTTAAAAACACACTAGTTTTCCTTAATAAAATAATTGGGTTAGTAACTAGAGAAGAAGAAACTCCTAAGCTATAGTAAAGTAAGTAAGTAAAATTAATTGCCTTTAGAATCTGACTTGTCACAATGTAAATACAAAATGCTCATCCTTATGCTCATGCTCCTTGTATGCTTTTCAAGTTAAGTTATGTTGACACGTTATTTTAAAAAGTACTTACCTGAAAAAAAATTAGAAAAAAGCAATAAAAATTCATTTATTTTTCAATAAAATTAAACTTAAAAATACATTTGAAAATTATGAAATTAAAATACTGGGTTTGGTCAGTGGTAATATTAGTAAGACGATGACTATATGGTACTAAAATTATCACTAACTTATTTTTAAGTGAAACGTGGTTTCCTTTTTATTCGTCCCTGGGGTATTTGGAAAAACATTGAATAAGTGAGAGCTATTTCGAGTCACAGTCCCTATTGGAAAACCTGTTAGTGTTGTCTCGAAGCGTTATTAAGATTTTTTGAATTTCCATTAGTTTCATTCTTAAGACGAATGCAAGGAATCAATTTTCTTCTGTACAGCAACACTGAAAGAACAAAGTAATGCTACCCTTCCTTAAAATTTTAGTTAAACAAAAATTTAAAATTAATTTGGTTTTTTGTTTCGTAAAAAGGAATTTCATTTAAAAAAATCTCTTTTCACTTTACTCTTTATCATTTGCTTGTTATAATATTTTGAGAATTTTTATTCATAAATTTTGCAACTAAAAATAGTTTAGCGTAGTTTTTCTGCACTCTCACTATAAAACAAAATGCAGCAAAAAAGAAACACATTTTTTTTTTTTAATGAAAAGTGTCATCATTTCATTAATGCATACCATGCCTCACACACACACTCATTAAAATTTTCTTTGCAATTTTGCAAAACAATAAAAAAAAAAAAAATAGAAATGCATATAAATATGAAAAAGTTTATTTTTGGAAAGGTTAAAATCCTCTAATGTCTGCTGCTCTGTAGCCTCAAGAGTAACAAAAATAAAAAAGAAAAGAAAGGCAAATGGTTGCTGCATATTGAAAGAATTATTATTTGAAATGAGAAATTCATAAAGAATTTTATCATCATCATAGAGTTTAAATGACAAAATAACAACAAACAAAATGAAAAGAATATAAAATAACACAATAATGCTCTGCTGCCTTGTTGACTTGCTGCTCTGCCAAAATTAGATCAGTTTCATTCTAGTAATGAATTCTTTTTCTTTTTTTGTTGTTCTATTTTTCAAATTAATAAAGAAAAGGGAAGGAAAATTCTAATAAAGTAAACCACCCCAGGAATAGATGATGATGATCCCTTCCCTCTAGTTAAGGAAGTTTGTGGTGCCACACTTTAGTCTACAAGATAAAGAAATCTAATTCAATCTAATTTGTTTTTAAATTTCCTTTCCAAAATTCTTAGATTATATCGTAAGCTTAAAGCTTAAGGGATAAAATGTTGGATAGCAGTTGGGAAAAAAAGCACACCAAATTTGTTTGTGTTTTCTTTTACATACAAACGTTTATTTAATATTAATAAAAAAAATAATGAATTACTCGTACCAGCAATTTAAAATTGAATTGTAATGTAAAAAATGTTATTATTAAATTTTGTTTTTGAAACGAAAAATGTTTAAAGGTTAAACTGTGCTGTGACCTTTTGCTTTACATATTTTTAAAATTAAATTAAACCCATATCGGCACTAACATGTGACATATTTTTCCCCAAGAGATTTTTATTTCCCTAGAAGTGAAAAATGCTGTCCTGAATCTCCCATGAAGTTTTTATAAACTGTCAACTCACATTGATTGTTATAAACAAGAAGAACAAGCTGATTGTGAAAAAAATTTTTAAATTCAAAATTTGTGGGAAAAAATTATTTGTTACGTTATCAATCTCAATTGAATTATTGAAATATGTGAAATTGGAAAAAATTAGGAAGGAAAAATTATTCATGATAGGGGTGATGAATTAAAAAAAAAAATAAAAATATTAATTAACAGTCGAACGTTAAATTTTATTTTAGGCAACGGTACAATTGATTTCCCTGAATTCTTAACAATGATGGCCCGTAAAATGAAGGACACCGATAGTGAAGAAGAAATCCGAGAAGCCTTCAGAGTATTTGATAAAGATGGTAACGGCTTCATTTCAGCGGCCGAATTACGTCACGTCATGACAAATTTGGGTGAAAAATTAACAGACGAAGAAGTCGATGAAATGATTCGGGAAGCTGATATTGATGGTGACGGTCAAGTCAATTACGAAGGTAAGTTATGGAGCAATTTTAACTTTCAGTTTAAATTAATAAAAAAAAAAATTATTAAATAAAATAAAATAAAAATTAATAAAATAAAATAAAAATTAGTAAAATAAAAGTAAATAATAAAATAAAAAATAAAGTAAATGAAATAAAATAAATAAAAAAATAAAGTAAATGAAATAAAATAAATAAAAAAATAAAATAAATAGAAAACAAAATAAAATGAATAAAAATCAAAATTAAAATAAATACAAAATAAAATAAATAAAAGAACTAAATAAATAAAATAAATAAAAAAACAAAATAAAATAAATAAAAATCAAAATTAAAATAAATACAAAATAAAATAAATAAAAGAACTAAATAAATAAAAAAATTTATCAGATAAATATAATAAATAAAAAAATTTATTAAAAATAAGCAACTTAGAAAATAAAAAATTAAAAAATAATAAGATAAAAAAATAATAAAATAAAAAAATAATAAAATAAAAAAAATAATAAAATAAAAACAAATAATAAAATAAAAAAAATAAGACAAAAAAAAAATAAAAATATTATAATAAAAAAAAATTTAATTAAAAAAATAATAAAATTTAATTAAAAAAATTATAAAATTAAAAAAAAATTAATAAAAGTAATAAAATTATAATAAATATGTAATAAAAATTTAATTAAAAAAATAATAAAATTAAAAAAAAATAATAAAATTAAAAAAAAATAAAATTTAAAAAAAAATAATAAAATAAAAAAAAAATAAAGTTAAAAAAAATAATAAAAAAAAAAGAAGAAAAAAAAAAAAATAAAGAGTAGAAAAAAATAATAAAATAGACAAAAAAAAAATAAAAATTAAATATAATAATAAAAGTAATAATTTACAAAAAAAAACCATAAATTAAAAATAAAATAGTCAAATTTTTATAAGAGCTTTTTAAATTAATTTTCTAAGTAGAATGGGCTTCTTTACGACCATTTGATTAAATTAAATATAAATTGAAATACTTAGGGCAAATTAATAAAGTCTCGGTAAACCGAGTGTTTTCATTTAATATTGCGTTCCAGTTGTAAAATAGAAAATAGAAACACTAACCTGCCTGGATTTTTTTTTTTAACTTTATTAAATTAAGTTACTTTCCATAAAAGTAGAGAATTTTAAAATTAATGTCGTCACACGTTTGTGTTTTTTATTTGTTCGGCTGCGTGCTAGCTAGCTAGTACTTTTTGCAATCGAGACACGAGACTGTAATAACATACATATGACTATATACGTATGGCTGTGTATACGAGTATGTGTATTTTGAGGTATGGAGATGAAAGCAGCAATTCTAAAAATGTATTGCTGATTTCACACCTTTTCAGAATAATTAAAACAGGGACTGACTGGGAAGAGTGAGAGTCACGCACAAACCATATTATTCGTTCGTTTATATTCTCACAAAATTAATTAATGGAGAAACAAAATTAAATATAGAAAATATACCACAGAAAAGAAATATATGAATAGAAATACATAAATATTTACTTAAATTATAATAACGTAGCAATATACATAATATGAAAGCAAAAGAAAAAAAAAGGAAAAAATTTATACACCAGGCACTAATTATACGTATACGCTGTACAGCGTACACCTAGAATTACTGGAAACTAATGTAAAGGTCTCTGTTCTGTTTTCCGAATGGTATTAGAAGGTATGGAATTCATTTAATTATTTTTTTTTTAATTTTATAAACTCCTTCCTTGCCCAAATTTATAAAACGCAAACAAAAAGAGAGGAATGGCGAAGCCTGGGGACAAATTCAGTATAAAAATACAATAACCTCTTGATTCACAATTTTTAATACTTTACTTATATTTTAAATAGAACTTGAAAGAATTTTACTCATTAATACAACGAACAGTATCATTATTTTTGAAACCAATGATAATGTTTCATTAGATTAATGAACTATTTCATTAATTTAATGAAATATTTCATTAAATCAACGAAATGTTGTCATTAGTCTAACCAAACTTTGTCCCTGGTTTAAAAATAAAGAATTATTTTTTCAGTGTAAAGTAAAAGCACAATTCGAATTGTAGTGAGCGAAATTTCCATTCATATTCTATTAAAATTTCGATAATTTGGATTTAGCCGTTCTGTTATTCCAGGATGCATCTGTGGGGAAATAAAACCTCTTCCGCCATTTATTTTCACCCAAAAAGCCTAAGTAACTATTCCTGCTGCCTTGCGTCTTCCTTTTCCAACATTTTTTTTTTTTTTTTTTGTTGTTGTCTAGTGTGTGTGTGTGAAGGTTATAAAAAGATCATTTAATTTTTGAACTACAGTAAATACAATATATTTTTTTAAGAAAATAATTTGCCATTAATCAAATTTTAAATTTCTAAGAATTTTTTTATTTTAATTTTTGTTTTCAGTTAATTTACTTTTATGTAGCGCTAGTCACAGTTTAAATTTATGTTGCCGACGACTTCTAACGTGTAAATTTCTTTGGCTAATTTTTTCTTCTATTTTTTTTTTATTATTTATTTATGTAGTTGTTCCTCATTCTTGGGGTATGTTAAAAATTTATTTGTATTTTGTTCTTAACAACAAAATATCTGCTAATGAAAAAACAACTATTTATTTTTTAGTAAAATTTATTTTTAGTTATTAAATGCAAACACCTGCTGAAATTGGGGGCACAATTTTCAAAATAGTTTGTACAAACTAACTTAGAAAATTTTGTGAAAATAGAAATTGAAAAATATATGTTTTGCTTTAACAAGACAGAAGTAGTGAGTACATAGCAAGCAAGAGGGACGGAGGAGAGAGCGAAAGAGAGAGATCGTTAGAAACTAAGGACGAAATTGCTGTGCACATTTAATGTTGCTGCTGCAATAATTTAAAACTATTACTAACATTTGATCTTTGCTTCTTTCCCGGCCGCTCTTTCCCTAATTCGTTTCTTTATTTTTTAATTGTGTGACTAATTTGAAAAATGATCTTAAATGAGTACAATCAATACGAGTGAGTGTGTGATGGCTATATGATGAGATATCAGTCACGATTTTATATTGTGTTAAGTTAAACGCGTTTTAGTGGCGAATTTTTTTGTGAATTTCTTGCCCGATTGAATAGATAAAAGAAATTTTTTCTGGGTTAACAGAATACAAAATCTTTGATCATCATTACTCGTATCATTTTGTTGTTGTTATTGATTTCTTCATTTAAATGTTGTATAAAATAATCAGTGTTAGTAACA
Source organism: Thelaira solivaga (assembly GCA_947397855.1). Classification (NCBI taxonomy): domain Eukaryota; kingdom Metazoa; phylum Arthropoda; class Insecta; order Diptera; family Tachinidae; genus Thelaira; species Thelaira solivaga. Next base: position 67,128,231 of record OX377614.1, read on the forward strand.
GTACCGTTCACAGCGTCCGACTTGCCACAGGCCATTAATTCCCTGACAGTTTTTTTATATTAATAAAATTTCGTCCTATTTTATCACAGAAAATTATTTGATTTGGGATAAGTTTGTTCTAAAGCTATTTTTTAAGAATAATACAGCCTTGTTAGGAGTATCGTACTTGTACTTGAACTTACCACAAGCTAATACTAAACACATATGGCTGGCGTTGCCACATATCTATAATTGCTTTAGCGCTTCAATACCCGGGCAGTTTTATTTTTCCTTTTAATGAAATTGCGCTATTTTTTTTGTTACAGAATATAATCTATTTAATGTTTTTTTTTGTGGGGAATACTCAGCCTTGTACTGTCGTACTCGTAGTTGAATAAAAAAATTCATGAGTGGCCACCGGGGCCTAGTAATTTTCTATTAATTCAGAATTAAATTGATGGAAAAAAAATTTATTTTATAAAATTTTTAAAACTTGAGAATTTTTTTAATTAAAAATTAAATTTAAAAAAATATGCCCATATTTTGCTGTAAGATTGAATTTTTATACCTCCCGTTGTGCCGCCTGTTAATAAACTGTTTAACACAGTTTTGAATTTAGTTATAAAAAATGTACATGTTGCTTTTATTGGCAAGAATGAGCAGGTGAGAGAGTTTGCGTCATACGTTTGCCAACAAAAGCTTAAGGTTAAATTAAGTTTTTGCTGCTTTTTAATTGTTATTGAAGACTTTCAGAATCTATGATTTTAATTAAATAAAAAATACTCACTCGAATTAAACACTAACAAAATACAAGGGAGAAATAAGAAAAACAGAAATCAAAGGTTATAATTACAGTTATTCATGACGTCTTCTTAAACAGTTGTTTGTTTTGTTGGGCAAAAGGGAAGCATCTGAAAGTGCGAAGTAAGCGCTAACGGGTTTTGGTACTGCTAAACAAGCTTCTTTTAATTTACTGTGCGAATAGTTTATCTCTGCATGTAATTTGAAAGCTTACAAATCCTGCTCCCTTGTTGCTATATGCATCTATGCGAAGCAATTCCTTAAACCATGTATTTCGATATGGAGTACCAAAATAGCACTGCTTTTCTGTTAAAAAGGCAACCTTTTATACGATGACTTAATAATAAAGTCATGCCTTTGAAAAACTGATTTAAGTAAACACCTAAAATGGTTTGCAAGCTGTTCTTAGTAGGCTTTATTATGAATGTCGTTGTCGTGAAAAAAAAAGTGATTTGTGGTAACGCCGGCCATATGTTTTCTATTAGTTTGACGTGAATTCGACTACGACAACGACACTCGTAATTATAGTATAATTATACAAAATAGACTCACCATATATTTTGTTAGTGTAAAATTAAACAGCGAATGTCAAAATCAAAAAAGAGAATATAGCATAATAATATGATTTCGTAAACAAATAAAGCAAAATGAAATAATTTTGACATTCAAGTCTAATAAAACAAAAAACACATGTAGACTTGCTTCCACTTGATATAATTACACTATGCTCGTAATAAGGCTGAGTAAGCGAAAAAAGGCGATAAATAATAAGATATTTATATGTATGCCAAAGCCACCCTACCCTGTACTGATGGTTTCTACTCCCATGTCTCTTGTCTTAGCCTCAGAGATTTATTTAAAACGACGCCTTCACGATCGTTAGTTAACTAACGATTGATTAATAATGAATCACAATTTGCCAGCACTAGAATAGAACAGTTTGTGCTTAAACTTTTTAAAATTTAATACCCGCTTAATAAACTTAAAATTATGCCGGCCAATATGCTTTAGACAATAAAATTAACAACAATTTAATATTAAAAAAAATTAACAAAATAGTCAATTAACAAACATTTTTAATTTGATTTTCAACTTTTCTTGCTATTTTGCGGCTAAACCAAAGACACAGAGTAATAAAAAAACGACTATTATCAATGTTTAAATAAAATATTTTACTGTTTAAAAACCATCAGACAAAAAAATTATATTTTTTTTGGCTTAAAGCCAAAAAGTCAACATGAAAACAATAATTATTAAGAATTGTTTTTTTTTGTGTATTAAACACACAAAAAAAAAAAAAAAAATAAAAACTAGGCAACCGAAAAAAAAGAGAAAGAGCGATACAAAGAGAAAAAAAAATTGCAGAGAAACATCATTTAACTTAAATAATTAAAATATAAATCTAAACAAAATAAAAATGATGTGGTCGGAAAATTTTCAAAAAAGTGCAATAAAAAAACCGGCGGATGAGCTTATATTTTGGCGTAGAGATTAGAAAGGAATTTAATTACATTTAACTAGACAAAAAAAAAAAAATAATGTGCAAAAGGACTATTTTACTGACATTAAAAGAAAGACCAAAATTAACAACAAATAACACAAGTTGATATACCACACAAGTGAAAACTATTCACAAAGTATTTTGAAACGCTGGTTTCAAATCTCAACGTTGTTTTTCCGTCATAATTTAAAAATAATTTAAAAATAATATTGAAGAACATTTTGTGGCGGAATTTCAAATTTTCTTTTTTAACAAATACCACCAACTATTTTCAAGTAATACTCTTATAAGCAACATCACGGACGCAGAGCCAACTCTTAAATAAAGCAAAATGCATATTTGGAATATTTTAGAAACAGTTATCAGCAGGCCAAGGAAGTTCATGTACTTAAAATCGCTAAATATGCACTTAAAGTCGTAAAATATGCAAAAATAAAGTTAAAAATATGCATTCATAATTTATTTGTTTAATCATTTATTAATTCATAAAAACTTGAGAAAAAATACAAAGAAAAATTATTTTTATAATATAATTCATATTGAAAGCAATAACGTGATAACTCAACAGAGCAACTTGTATTTAAATTTACAAAATGTCGTCTGAATATTGAACATTAAATTTTTTTCTCGTTAATGAATTCGTTACATTAAAAAAGTAGACACACACACTTCTTAATAAACCTTAAATGTAAGAACGAGAAAGTTAAGCCTATAGCAAGTGAAAAGATTCATGGAGGCTCTACGGTTTTAGGGTGGAGAGGACTACGCTATGTCTTTGTAGAAATGCAACCCCATGAGTAGATTAGCAATGAAGTAGAAAACAATTACTAGATGGTGTCAGGAGCGACAAATAACTTTGAAATGTAGCTTAGTAGTGGATTAGGAAACAATTATTGCAGGATCGAAAAGTAACTTTAAACTGCAAAAAACCTAAGAACAATAAAGCTCACAACGATTACTAGAGTCTAGGGTTCTATTCAATTTAATTTTAACCAACAAACATGTGACGCTGGCTTAGTTTTGTAGGGAGTTTTTGGTGTGTGCAAAAAAAGGGCGAAAAATATCAATCATTCTAGAGTTTTAAACAGGACTTTATAACGCAAGTGAATTAAAAATATACTGACGTAAGCCATAAAAAAAAGCATTTGATATTCGCCAACTTTTGTTGAAATTTTTAAATTAGTTTATTGTCACTGCGGTCACCTACTCTCATGTTCGAAAATTTCCTAACAATTAATAATTCAGAGACTTTTTTGAAAGAAGTCCATGTCAGATAGATAAAAAAAAATTCAAAGAATTTTTCATGATTTGGTCTTTGCTTGAAGGCATGAAAAATGAACAACAAAAATAAATAAGTCACTTACTCGTTTTGCTAAAGTGAAAAATGCGGAGGGGGGCAGAGAAAGCGAAAGTTGCTATAATAAATTCCCTTTTTTATTTAACATTTTTTTTAAATTAATTTTCCAAGTGTTTGCTTCAACTTTTATTAATTTCTTTTTATTTTTCTCAATTTCTTTATAGAATTCGTGACTATGATGACATCAAAGTGAGCAGCTAAATTACTTCTTTTTAAGCTTTTTTATGTTTTTAAGATGTTGGCGAAGACTGTAGCTTGGGCGCATTTACATCGCGCAAGGCTGCTGCTATGGATAAACAACAACAACAACAACACATATAGATATTTAAATGGAAAATAAACAACAACAACCAACCACTATTGAAATTTTAAAAATTTAAATAAAAATATTTATAAAAAAAAAATAAAACACCTCACCCCTCAACAACAACAAACAATTTAAATTATAAAAAAAATATATATAAAACCAATAACAACAAGAAGAACAAACCAACCACAAACAACATTTAAAATATAACAAAATACAATTAAATACAAAAGAATTATAAAAAGAGAATAAATTGATAAATTTAAAAAAAAAACCCAGAAATTATATTATAATAATAAAAAAGAAAAGAAGAAAACACAGAGAAAAAGAAGAAAATCTAAAATTTTATTATTTAAGCTAAAGAAAAACAGCTGCAAAGCTTTACAAAGTTAGAAAGTAACAACATTAAACGGAAAAGAGCTGAAACAAGACAACACAGCAACCAACAACAACAACTAACTGTTTTTATATTATGCAAAGGCTCTTCTCATTAACATTCAACATTTAACTCAGTAACAAATTTAATTAAATTATTGATAACTTTAGCTATGAGAAAAATTAATTGAATCATTTAAAACAAAATCCTGTCAAAGATATTTTTGCAACTTTCTCTTTTTTTTATCAGATTCTTTCTATTTTATTTCTTTTCTGTTTGTTCTTAATTAAAAATTATTTTTAAGATTTTGTTTTTAAAATTTAATATTTATTAAAAAAAAACAGCAAAGCAGTCAGCCTTCTTTCAAGATTTTAATTTTTTTTTTGGAAATATAATTTTGGCAAACAATTAATTAAAATAAATAAATAAAAGAATTTAATAAATTAATAAAAGAAAATTAATTAATTTATTAAATTTAATTTAATTAAAAAAATATAAAAAATAATTGATTTGTTGTTTTAAATTATTTAAAATAAATTAATTAATTGATTTGTTGTTTTAATTAATAAAATTACAAAATTAATTAAATTAAAATTAATTAATTTAACTTTAATTATATAATATATTTAAATGAACGAATTTAAATTTATTTAATTAATTTAGATAATTTAAAATAAATAATTATATAAATTAATTAAATTAAAATGAATTCATTTAACTTTAATTAAAGAATTTAAATTTATTTAATTAATTTAGATAATTTAAAGTAAATAATTTTAATTTAATTAAATTTTAAATAAAATTTTATTAAATTTAAAAAAAAATTAATTAAACCTGTTTAATTACGTAATTAAATGAATTTTTTTACATTAACTATTTCATTAATTTTTTCTCATTTATTTTTTAAACCAAATTTATATATTCCAAAAAAAAAATTAATAAAATCTTTAAAAAAAACTAGCAGTCCTCGTCGATAAGTAAGTTAGTTAAAAAATTATAAAAAAACATTTTTTGAATCAGATACTTAAACAAATATATATTTAAAGAATAAATAAATGAAACAACAACATAAACACTTTAACACACTTTCTTTAAAACATGACTTTACATACAATTTTGCAAAAAATAAATGAAATGAAGTGAAATTTATTACAGAAACAACAACAAAATAAAAATATTATCTATATAAAATATTAAATGAAAATAATGTTATGTTACAAGAAAATTTAAATAAAAACTTACACACCCACATTTATATAAAAAATGTAATGAATGATGATTTAAATTTATAATAATATAACAGAAGAAAAAAAACTTTAATTAAACTTTCTCTTTTTTTTACTCGTTTAAGCTTTAAACAATAAATATTATTATTAAAAAATAAAATAAAATAAAAAAATATTAAAATAAATACAAAACAAAAACTTAAAAAATTCTTGGATTTTTTTAAATTTTCTCAAAAACAAGACTTTAAATTTAACAACTATTGTTTAATTCCATTTAAAAACAATAATTATTAAATAACTTCTATTTATTGCTTTTTAAATGCTTTTAACGAGTATTAAATTAACAAACACACTTTTATTTAAAAAGAAAAATAATGAAAACAAAAATAAAACAAAACTTTAAATAAAACAAAAAATCTTTAAAAAATTAAAAAAAAAAACAATGGATTTTTTTTTACTCTTTTAAGCAAAAAAACAACTTTTTTGTGAAGAACTAAACTGACTGTACCGTTCTGATTTTTTAAGGATTTTAAAATCTGTACATTTGGGAAGCTGCTCTTTTAGAAAATGCGAAATAAGTTCTATAAGAAAATTCTTTCTAAAGCATTTCAAAAAAAAAATTAAGGATATAAAACTTTATCGTTCTATTTTTAAAAATTGTAAGTTTTGGGGAAAAGAAATATAAAAATTTTTCAAAACAGTCTAGAACTAAAAAAATTTGAGCTCTAGCGTTTTTTTTTTTGTGTAAAGCACACAAATCACTTATAAGAAAATTATTTCTAAAGCATTTCCAAGTTAAGAGAAATTTATCCATTTATAAATAGAATGGAAAAACAAATTTCTCACATATACGTTTGTAGCGTCTTTTCAAAATAATCAAGTTAATTGTGAATATTTGGTAGCAATTTTTTTTAAAAGAAGACTAAGCTTCAGAATGAAAAATTTTTTAAATCATAAAGTGAAAATTCCCAGAGAATTAAAATATATATAATTTAAAAAAATATATTTTGTATGCACAAACAGTAAACTTAAACAATTCTTAGTTTAATTAAATTAAACTAAAAATTATTTAAACAATTTCTCAACATTGCAATGTTGTCTAACAATAAGCAAAATCCTGAAATCGAAAGGCAATATTTGAAGCAAACGAAAATTTAATACAATAAAAATGGAAATCTCATTCAATCGGACCAGCAGAAGTCCATACAAATTTAATTAAATGCAGTGATATTGTCAACATCTATTAAGTGATTAAAGAAAATTTACCGTTGCCATTTTTTAATATGCGGGCGTTGTGCTGCCTGTCTAATTCTTAGATTTTGCTTCACACATGGTAGCAGCCAGGCTTTGCAGGAAGTTTCACAAGTTCGTAGTGCAAAAGAAGCCAGAAGAACAAAGACTCAAAATTTTAAGCTAAAAAATAAAACATTTGTTCGTGCTGCCATTTTTGAAGTGGGGCGAAGCCGCCGCACTCGCAATAGAACAACTTCAATTGAACTGCAAAGAATGTTAAATCCTTAACATCAAATTATTTTTTATATAAATTTCTAATTTTAATTATTTTTCAGTTTGTGTTTTTAAGAAAAAGACACAAAAATAATTAAAATAAAATTGTAAATTATAAAATATAACCAAAAATATTTTTTCTGGCAGTTTAATTTATTAGTAGATTGTGTAAAAACAATAAAAATTATCTTTAATAAAATTATTAGGAATTACACAGGGTTATCTCCCAAGAAAATTTCAAATTATTTCATACGAAAAATTCAAAATTTCTAAAAAAAAAAATTTAAATGGAATTTCATGCGTTATTGAGTGGTCATGTAATTAATATAATTACATATTTAATTAATTAAATTAAACATTTAATTTATTTAATTAAAAATTTAATTAATACAATTAAAATTTTAAATTTAATTCGACTAAACATTTAATGAATTGAATTAAAATAATTAAGCTTGTAATTAATAGAAATAAACATTTAATTAATTGCATTAAATATTTAATTAATTTAATTAAACACTTACCCCCTTATCCAAAAAAATTAACGTAGACTTTAAAGTCAACGTTACCCAAATTTTTCATATAATTTTTTCATAAATTTTACTTTAAAGTCTACGTCAAAATTTTTTGGATACGAGCATTAATGAATAGAATTAAACATTTATAATCTTATAAAAAAAAAATTAAAGTAGACTTTAAAATAAAATTTTTTTAAAAATTATATGAAAAATTTCGTTAACGTCTACATTAAAGTCTACGTAAATTTTTTTGGATAAGGGGGTTAATAAATATAATTAAAATTTTTCTTATTTAATATTATCTTTATCACAAAATAAAATTTCGGTTTTTGTAATTTGTTATAGACAAGAAATGTAGAATTTAATATTTTTTATAGCAAAGAGCATTCGAATATTGGCCCCAAAACCTTAGTTGAAATGAAGCCTGCAACGATTACAATTCTAGGCTTTGTTTTAGTTGGAATATTATGGCCTCTAAATAATGTTAAATAGCAAATATGATGAACTTTCCGTTTAATAGTTTGTTTTGTCTTGTGGAAGAAAGTGTTTTAGCTTTTTAAAGTATTTCAAAATGAGGCTGACTGCTAAACAGAAAATAGGTTTGTATTAATTAATCAAAAACAAACAAGAAAAAAAATTTTATTAAACTTTTTTATTGGTTTGCTTTAAACTAAACATTTTTTTCTCCTTTTTTTTATAGATCTTGTGTTTTAGTGGCTAAAAAAATTATTTGCGGTGTTAAGGATAAAAGATTAACATTAAGTTAAGCCCCTACCCTGCCCCCACCCCTGCCACGAATACCTTTTATAACCTAAAACAAACGCAACCACCTAAAACAGGTCATTATATTAAAAAAAAAATTCAAAAGAAAAAAGTTAAAACAAAATGCACGTAGCAAAGAAGAAAAAAAAAATTACAGAACAATTTCAAAAATTTGTATCATATGATTTAAGCTTAACAAATTTATTATTATATATAAATGTACCTTTAAAACAATAAATTTAATTAAGGAAAAATCGTCTTAATAGTTATAATTAACAAAAACAAAAGAAAAAAAAACTGAGCTAAATTTTAATTAAAAAAATGTATGAATACATGCATACATAAACTATTAATTTTTTTAAATACTTAATTAAGCAACACTTTTAATAAGTGATAAACAACAGCGAATGTAAAAAATACAAACAAAAAATAAGCGTTTTTTACTATTAAGTATGAAACAGTTGCTAGCACTGGATGTTTGTTAAACAGAAACAGCTTAACTAACAGTAAAGAGTGCAAAAGGAGATCATTTTAAACAAGCAGCACAAGGCAAGCAAATACAACACCAAAACAAAAAGACACAACAGTCGGCCTGTCCTGGCTGGCGTTTAAAAGCAACTGCAGTTATTAAAATTAAATTTTTTTTAGTTTTACTTTTAAAAATAATTTCTCTTTTTTATTAAAAAATAATTTTCATTTAAGGAATGATAGAAATGAAAAAAAAAAAACAATTCTATATAAATTTATTAAATATAATTAAGCCTAAATATATTTAAAATCTTTATATAAAAATAAAGCACGTAAAATAAATAAATTTAAAAATAGCAAAGAAAAATAAAAACGAAAAACAGAAAATTGATGTTGTAAATTTAGTTTTATGTATAAGATTATTAAAAAAAGTGTCCTAATACCGAAAAAAATATATTTATAAACGGAAAAAAGAAGAACAACAACAACAAATCATGAATGCATGATTAAAAATGCCCTCTCTCATATTGAAAACATCAAGATATTAAAAAAATGGATGAATTAAAGTTTAAAGAACAACAACAACAAATATAAGAAAGAAAAAAACTAAAACAAAGTAAATGTTAAATTAAAATAAAAAGAAAAAAAGAAAATTTTAAATGTTTCAAATTTAACTCAAATTTAAATTCACTTTAAGTAAGTTATAAGAAAGATAATATTGAATAACAGTTAATAATTGTATAACAGTTTTGAACACTTTATTGAATGTAGTAGGAATTTAACTTAATATTTAAAATATTGAATATGTATGTTTTATGCAACAAATAACAAACAACAACAAAAAGAATAAGAAAAAACAGAAACTATTTAGAAAGCAGAATTTACAAAAAATGAAAAAAAAAATTATTACTTCAGTATAAAGCAATTTCTCAAGCCTTTAATTAAAGAAAGAAAGTTATGAAAAAAGATGAAGAAAATCTAAAAACTAAAGAAAAATATTAATTAAGCATACAAGTATGTATGAAGATTTCCAAAAATGGAAAGAAATGAAAACTTGTAGCAAGAAATTTCAAATGAAAAAAAGTTAAAATAAATTTAAAACTCTGGGTTTTTATTGAAATAAATTAATAAAAATAACTAAATTAATTAAACATTGAAAAAATAAAAAAAAAACTTTTCATTCCACATGCATTACAGACAAACCAAAATGTTGTATTTATAATAACAAAACAAAAAAAAAAAAAAAAACAATGAAAATCAATATGTTTGTGTTACAATAGCAAAATTTAATGAGGCAGCCACATGTTTTCGTCTCCTTCTTCCTTATTAATAATTAAACAAAAAAATATATATTTAAAAAAATCTTTAAACTTAAGTACAGACAAGAACAAGAAATATATTTGAAAAAAAAAAAAATAAATAAAATAAAATAAAAACCAAAAACAATTTAAAGCTTTACGAATACAAAAAAACACATACATAAATATAATTTATTTAAATTACAAACAAAACAAAACTACAAAAGAAAAATCATTTAGAATATATTAATACAGAAAAGATTAAAAAAACATATTTATGAAAAAAATTACCAAAAATTAAATAACAATTTTTTAATATTTTTTTTCAAAATTTGTAAATGTGTGTAGAACAACTAATTCTAATAATAAACAAATTCAATAAAAACAACAAAAAGAGAAAACAAAGATTATGTTAATTTAACATTTAACACTTGCGAGAACCTACAACCAAATGGCAAATTCATAAAAACTAAAAAAAAGTATTTCTGTTTTATAAAAGTTTTATTACCGGTTGTTTTAGTAAATGTACACTTCAGTTAAATATTTTATAAATTTATTGAAATATGTAATTAATTAAATGTTTAATGCAAATATTAATTATTAAACATTTAATTACTTGAATATTCATGAATATTTCATCAATGCAATTTGGTGTTTAATTAATTATATTAAATATTTAATTAATTGAATTAAACATTTAATTTAAGTAAACATTTAATTACTTCAATTAAAGATTTAATTAATTCAATTAAACATTTAATTATTTAAATTAAATATTTAACTTAATTAAATTAAATATTTTATAAATTCAACTTGGTATTTAATTGACTGAATTAAATATTTAATAGAATTTATGAAATATTTATTCAATTAAACATATTATTAATTGAATTAAATATTTAATTAATTATTATTTTGAGCTGTATCATTGAATTTTTAAAACTAAATAAAAAAGAGAAAAATGTATTCTCGCCATTAAGTCCAGATCGTTGATGGAAATTTTAAGGACTCAAGCAGGGGCCAAATCGTTGCCTTCGATGTTGTATAGAAACGATAGAAAATTCAGGGGCCAAATTGCAGAACTAGATAGCGATCGGAATTTCTATAAAATTAAAACGGAAATTTCCCTTGATATCGAATGCCGTAATTTGCCAATAGTTTTTTCTTGTAGGAAATAATTTGAAAATTTCGAATACCACAATTTGGTCTCATATTGAACTACAACAGACAGTTAACAGTTTTGTAAGATATAAATTAAAAATTTCGATAAAAGTTGCAACCATTTGGTATTTAAATTTTTAACAAATTCGATTCCTTCAGCTCATAAAGTTGTCTTAGTTTTTCGTACACTAAGAAAAAAAATTCATCACATTTACTTAAACAGCCAATAAAAAAAAAATAAAAAACTTTTATAAATTATAAATAAAAAAAAATACACAAACACAAGAATTTGGCCTTAAATTTTTTATAATTTAAAACTTAAACTACAGTGGGCCATAATCATAGTCGGAAAAAAGTAGGCTTTTATTATGAGCTGACTTTTGTTCATAAGTTTCGTTTTTAATAGATAGATATCAACTTTAGTGTTACTATGATTATGGTCCTGTTTCTTTTTAAATTAAAAGCCTATTTCTGTTAAAAAGAATGCAAGCTGCTTGCGTAAATTTTAACATGGAAAACAACAAGTAAATACGAAAATTTGAACGTGTTTTTACTAAAAAGTTTACGCTAGAAACTATAGTTCGCTTTTACTGAAATGGGCTGTAAGTTAAAATAACAATTAAAAAAGAAATTAATTTTCTTTAAAAACATTTTTTTTATTTTCTAAAAAAAAAAATCTAAATTAAAAAAAATAAACTTAAGAATTGGCTAACTAAACATAAATTATTTGATTAATAACATTATAAAAAAAAAATTATATAAAAAAGAAACCCGATTTGCAAAACAAAAAACACACACACTTTCTATCAAAAACAACAAACGAACACAAAAATTACAAAAACCAAACCATATAAAATAAATACCAGATATTGATGTGTAATTAAAATATTAAAAAAAAATTCTCTCTACAGAAATAATAAAAAAACTTCAGTAACAACATTTAAATGAAACGGAAAATATTTTTTTTAAATTAATTTATATAATCCGTTAAAAAATACAAAAACAATTTGCAACAACAATTATATACATACATTAAAATTAACAACAACAAAAAAACAAAAATGTCTATTCAATTTAACTGATAACAAACCAAAAAATAAAAAAAATTAAATAAAATATTATTATACAATATAATACATACAAATGAAAACAAAATTATATAAATATATATATAAAAATATATATATATAAATAAATAATAAAAAAAATTAATAAATAAACTTCAAATAACTACAAAACAACAAACAAGATTCATGTTTTTATTTAAAACTTTTTGAAACAAAAACAAGGTAAGTTAATTGAAGTTTTAAAATTGCATTTAAACCATGACTCAGGGGATGTTTTGCACCGCCTTCAAGTGTGTTGCCTGTTCTAGCTTTACGCCAAATCAAACAAAACAATCTCAAGTTCTTATTGTTGCATACGATATCGCATACAACTTTTCGAAATTTTACTTATTTTATATAAAGAATAATTTAAACATATTTTTTTTTTGTCAAACAGCATAAATTCGAGAAGCTCTTTTTTTAGTCTGTAGAAAATTTCGTCGAACCTGCGACCCCCAGATTGATAGGTTAGCTACTAGTCTTGGGTATTATTCACATATTTGAACTGAACGAACTAGTCAGTGTTTTGAATTCCTATAGTTCATTTGCTATATCTTCATTTTAAATGAACGAACAAACTAAACTTAAAAGAAAACAAAGACGAACGAACGAAAGTTGCCAATTATTTTCTTTTACAAAAATGGTATTTAAAACAAATAAACTGAAAAAGAAAATGTATTATGCATGTCAAAAATTATTAAGTTTTTTTTTGCCATAATGTTTAAGTACTTTTTGAATTAAATTATTAAAAGTAAATTTAAAAATTTTTCGAATTTTGTTTTGTTGTTTTGCTTTCTATTTTCGTAAAAAATTCTATTCAACCCCAAGTCGATATCATTTTACAAAATAAAGAACGTTCAATGAAAATCAAAAGTATAAGTGATAAAGACAAAAAAGATCAAATGAACTAAATGAACGAACTATTCCTTTTTAACTTTTTAAACTAAGAAGACCGCTCACTAAAATGAACTACGGAGCACAAGTCTATTAGCTGCTATCGAGCAGTCTATACGGGCATCAAAGAGTTAAATGCAAGTGGACAAAGAAATAGTGGACTATTTGACAGAATACTTCAATACTTTTATATTTAAAGCGTTTTAGCGATACTGTTTTGGTATTAATTTCAAGATTAGTTAAACCAGTGACAGACACTACAATTAAATGCTCGTAAACGAAATGCGATATCATGGAAACACTCTGAAATTATAATAATTCCTAAGCCAGACAAAGATCTTACCCCAAGTAGCTTCATATCGCCCGATACTGTCCAAGCTGCAAAATTGTTTTTTGAGAAACTAAGGCACCATGTTGATACAAATTCGGTTATCCCAGACCATCAATTTGGATTCAAAAAAATGCACAGCACTGTGGAACAATCTTGTCCGAACAGCTTTTTAGAATAAGAAATACTGTTCAGCACTTTATGTTGATATATCTCAAGTTAACTATACACTGAAATTTAAGGCTAGATACACTAATGCCTTGCATGTGTGTTACCATTCGAAATACCACGAACGAGGTATTGCTGCTGCCGTTGTCAACTTGTTAACTAACGTTGTGAAATCGACAACGCCCGTACGGTATCATTTCGACACCAGTATGTCAAGCTGAGCACTAACGTAAAAGTGCTTTCTTACTGGCATACCCTTTAGAAAGTGTTATGCTACTTTTGTAATTACATTTTCTTTTAAAAATTTAAAAAAAAAAAACAATTTGGGAAGAGCTTTTCTCTTCCTTCTATTTACTTAGCTTTTGTTCTGCAAGAACACTTTTGACTAAGTTTTTAGGAACTAGAATAAAGCAAGAATAAAGCTTGCCAGAAAGCTTTTTAAGTTGGCAATTTCGAAATATCCTGTTTCTTTTTATAAACAAACCTTTCTTACACAATAAAATACCAAGTGGATAAAGCTTAAAAAGCTGTTTTTTTACAATAAACTTTAGTGGATAAGGCTTGTTAGCACGTGCTATTTAAAGAGCATAAAAATGAAAACAACAACAAAAACAAGAAAATTACAAACAGACAAAGCGTTAACAGAAAATACTTAAACAAAAAAAAAAAAAAAAAATTATTACACAAACAGCCTCCTTCGCTAGTCTGCACTTTGAACAAAAAGCCGCTTAATAATTTCAGTAGCAGTCAGGATATTGCAGGCGAGAGTACTCAAGAGCGCAGCGTGGTTTTAAGTTAATTTTTTTTAGTTGTTTTAGAAAACTAATAATAAATGGAAAATATACACAAACGTATAATAAGTAAATAAAAATAGCAGCAAATGGAAATTATTCTTGTAATAAAACAGTGAAAATAAGCAGCATATAAAATGTAAATAATAAAAGTGAAAAGAATAAATTAAGAATTTTTAAGTATATTTAAAGTTAAAAAAAATCTAAAGCATAAATTAAAAAAAAAAATATTAAAAAAAATTATTTTTTTTATTAAATTAAAAATTTATAATTCTTAAGGCAAAATTTTTTATAAAAAAAATATTTCTAAATCAACAATTATAGTATAAAAAAGGAAGAAGAAAATAAAAACGGAAACCTTATCTCCTTTTTTTATTAATGCACATAATATTTAATGTGTACTAAAGGGTGAATGAGAGTGTGTGTGAGTATGGCAGCATGCGAGAGTTAGTCTAATTGTGTGCTTTTGCATGTTTTTTACTGTCTGCGTGATAACGTTACTCTAAGCAAGAGTACGTAAGTGTGTGTGTGAAAAAGGAAAAAATAGATTATATTTTTTTGAGTTGAAGTACGAGTACCATATATACCGGGTTGTACCGCACATTATATTGACGCTTATGACCTTGTGATTCTTTACATTTCCGTAAAATTCCTACACTGAAGTATTAAAAAAAAACCAGCAACAACAAAAAAAAATTTCTTTTATTTCACTTAAATACGAGTATATTTTTAAAATACTTTAACCACAGGTGGAAAAACTATTTTTAAGTTTGTCATGCTGGCATAAAAATACTTCTTTAATATTAATTTTAAATGGTTTAAAAATACAAAAAAGGAACATTTTACAATTTAGGCTATAGAATAGCTAAAGCTTAAATTATTTTTTTTAAATAGCTAACGACTTTATAAAATAAAAAAGCAGCTATCAACTACTCCCAAGATCTTTTATCTGCTTGAAAAGATTTTCAATATTTTTTAGTTACTCTATATTCTATCTACTAGAATTTTTCTTCTTCTGAAATGTATACAAAAATCTATGGATTTAAATAAAATTTTCATTTTTTATTTTACAACGAATCAGAAACTTTTCTCAAGTAACTTTAATCTAAGTGATAAAAAATTTTACACAGGTTTACAATGATTTTGATGACGCCAACACTAAAACAGATTTCTAGTGTATTTAGTACCCTGGTGCAAGTTTTATAACTACTTGTAGTTCTCGAGATTTACTAAATATTATATTAAAAAAAGAGTAGACTACGTCATATGATTTGCGATAACTTGAGAACTAGCTGTCTGATAAAATTTACAAAAGCACCTGAGAATTAATTTATATTATTATTAATTTTTTAGCAATCTGGTAGTTTCTGAGGTATGCAAAAAATTTTGTAAAAAAAAATTTTCAAAATATTTTTTTCCAAAAAAATATTATTAAAAATTTAAAATGAACACAATCTTAAATTTTGTTTTTAATGTTTATAAATAAAATATGCTATCAGTGCTGTTCTGTATTCCGAATCCGCATTATTACTCACTTTCGAATTTTTTTTTCGTTTTATTCCATCTAAAAAATTTATTGTTTTATTATTTTTTCAAAACGTTGAGAAGTAAATTAGAAAATATGTGAAATTCAGAAGTGCTAATTTCCGAATATTTTCATTACGAATATTTTCATAATTCCACTCGTTTTGATTTCACACGGAACACAGAACAGCGACGCATATTTCATTAAATTTCATTCATAAGGCCTAAATCTCTTCACATTTTAGTGGTAACACCCAAAACAATTTTCTTAACAAGTGTTTTTTTTTAGTTTTTTCGCTTTTTTCTTTCCACTAAATTTACAATTGTGAATAAATTTATGAATGGATTTAATAAAAAATAGCTCATTTTATTTGCAACAGATTTTGTTAATTTTAGATTAGTGTCCCCATACATAAGTAAGTAGCTTGCTTACCCACCAAGCTGGGGCCTAGTTTTCTGCAGACAAGCCAAGAAGCTTTGCAGATTTGTGTGGTTTAAAAAAAGATTACAAATTTTTTTTAAAGAAAAATTTTTTTTTTGGAAATTTTCTCGAAAAATTTAGTTTTTTGAAAAAACCTCAGATGATAAAAGATTGATAATAACATAATTGAAATTTTAATTTTTTTTAACGATTCTTAAGTATTTTTGTAAAGAAATTTGTTTAAAAAATATCTTTTTTTAACTTTCTGATATAGAATTTATGAAACATAATTTAAAGTTTATTTTATTTCTGATTCTGCGTTATTGAATATTTTATAGAGTAACCTTTTTCAATTTAAAAAAAATTATTTATACACTGAAAAAATTTTGTTCATCAATCCAATGAAAATTTTAATTATTTGACATATTTCATTAATGCAAAGTATTATTCATGAAATTAATGAAATATTTAATTGAATCAATGAAATATAGTCATTAAACTAATAAAACATTTTCATTGGTTAAAAAAATTTTATCTTGAATCTTGAAATCTTTTGATTATTTAAAAAAGAAAAATAAATTAGAAAAAAAGTTTTTTTTTTTTATTTTAAATCAATTTTATTTTTTTTCCTGAGGGACCACTTAAAGCAGAATTTTAGAACTTTTCGTTGTTGCATATTTTAGAGTGCCTAGAGTTTTTGTCCCTGCCCTGTGACCACCAATATAAAATACTCGTGCTACACGAATTACATGTTATTGTGCATATCGTGACGTATGATTATTATTTTGTATTCTATTCAATAAAAAAGTATACGGCACCATTAAGAGATACATATTTTGTTTGTTATTCATCAGTTTTTCTGCATGAATGCAAACAAAACATTAAAAATAAAAGTCACCACAACCAGAGTTGCCAATTAAAATATGTTTTTGCTTTAATTATTATTCAATTTAAGCTTAGACACGACAACAATATTTAATGTCATTTTGTAAAAAAAAAAATTTGATTTGAAATGAATTAAAAGAATGATTGTTGAATGTTTTGTATTAATTGTCATAAATTCGAATACAACAACGACACTCGAAATAAGGCCGGGTTTTGAAATTAAAAAAAAAATTATACAGGCCAACAAATGTTCACTTAATACATTTTTCAACTCTAGTTTTTGAGATTTTTCAAAACTACCCGCATTTAAGGGGACTTTGCTTAGTAAGCCAGTTTAAAGTGCTAAAAATTTTGTTTAATAATAAATGATCCAGAAAATTTTGTGTAATATTTGTGACAAATATATTTTTGCCAAATATCATAAATCGATGAGGGACTTTTTAAAATCTGCATACTTTAACTACTTTGGACAGAAAATATATTTAAAATAAAATAGTCATGAGTGAATTTATCCACTCGTTCTGAAGGAAATTTATCTCTGAATGTAATTTTGTTAAATGTAGTTTGCCATCTTTTTATATTTTACATTTTGTTACGCATACGCCACCACTACTTTCTAATTTTTTAAGAAGAAATCGTAACGTTTGTATAGAAACGTTTTTACAAGGCGAATTATCAAGCAACATTTTATGAAAACAGTGGTTTTTAATTGGAATCAATAAACGTGAAAAAAACTTAAGAAACGAACAATATAATTTATGATTAAAAACTGAAGCCACGAACCTTATTATCGGTCATAATAAAAGACTGAAGAGTTGGAGTATCGAAAGTTATCAAAACACTTAAACAAAAACTTCAAATATTAAATCAAAAGACTTAAGACACAAAACTTTGAGTATGAAAGAAGATCAAAAGATTTAAGACACAAAACTTCGATTATGAAAAGAGAACAAAAGATTTAAAACAACAAATTCGACTATTAAAAGAGATCAAAAAACTTAAGACACAAAATTTCGAGTATGAAAAGTGAATAAAAGACTTAAGACAACAAATTCGACTTCAATTCATATTTAAAACAAAAATTATGCCGCATGAAATTAAATTATTAGTGTATTAAGAAGCAGAAATATTTAATCGTTAAGTCAGGAAATTTTTAAATATTTCTTTCTCTTTGAATTCGAGCCTGATAAATTTTTTTAACAGAATATTCATACAATGAAAGAACGTCTCCAAGGGAGATGGGTCAATTACTGCGGGAATCTTTGTTGTCTCATTCAAGACAATCTTATAAAAAACCTTTTTTACTCAAACAGTTACTGTAACTGTATGAAACAAAGTGCAGAAAATAATCATAATTTTTAAGCTGGCCGTAAATCAAAAACTAGAGCTGCACACTTTACTTAATAGAAAACGAAAGCCAACATTCTGGAAAAGTTTTCGGTGTTGACCAGTGTAATA
The DNA here is from genome assembly GCA_947397855.1 of Thelaira solivaga. Lineage (NCBI taxonomy): Eukaryota > Metazoa > Arthropoda > Insecta > Diptera > Tachinidae > Thelaira > Thelaira solivaga. Next base: position 67,147,063 of record OX377614.1, read on the forward strand.
AAATTAGTGAATTTTGCAACAGTTCATCGGTTATTTACTGCTAAATATTTCATTTTTGCACTTAATGTGGCAATTTTTCACTTGTATGACTTATGGCAACCTTAATCTTAACTCTCATTAACCTAACTTTGCTCTTCCGCATTCATCTGCATTCAGGTGTGTATGCAGAGGTATGTGAGAGTGTGTGTTAGTGGCTTATACTATTAATATTGGTTGAATATGACTTTTTTTCGTCTTGCACGTTTCTTTGGTTGCTTGGTTTTGTATTAAAAAAAAATTTTTTTTGTATTGCAGCTGTAAACACTTAAAAACGTAAACAGTGATTTGCAAAAAAGAAACTAACATTTGAATACACGTGTGTGCCCACATACACACATATACACACGTGCATATTTTTGTTTTTATATTCTGATATGTTGGTAGCTTTTGTTGTTGCTTTTGTTTTCATACTTTTTAAGAAGGTTACATTCAGATTCGGTTTACAAGCAAATGTATCTAAAGAGAGAAGGAAAAAGCTCCTAAGATTATAATAAAATAAGAAAATTTCAACTGTCCATGTCCACACAAATCTAAATATAAAAATAGATCTCTTGTATGCATTGTCAGCGGCCAGATACTTGCAAATAAATATATATGTACATGAAAGCATACATACAGTACCGGTAAAAATAATAGAAGTGACTGCAGCCCCATTAAATACATCTGTTGTTTTTAAATTGCACTGTGATATAAAGTAATAAGAAGCCTCTCTAAACGAGTTCATTTTATTTTGCTAAAATTAACGGTTCTTCTCATATAGAACAATTTCTGTACTGACATCTAAAATTGTTGTCGAGAATAAGGGTAAAATAATTTAAAAAAGGGAAGCCTTGACTTCGGTGCTATTTTTTTACCGCAGCTGTACATTCTTATATGGCTATAATGAAGATGGTATGCTGCTGCATATAGATACAGGTATTTTCGTTACATGCACAACTATCTATTTTAAATTGAAAAATTAGAGTGAGCCGTCTTTAAATTTAAAAATTAATAATTTTAATTAATTTTTTGTAGTATTATTTCATATTGAAATTATTAATTAGGAATACCAACAACTGAAAATTTTCCTTTTTTCGTTACTTAGGGCATCACTATCTACATCCGTCTAGCATGGCGGACAAAACCCCCAAGAAAGTCTTTGAAATCTTAATGAATACTATGAAAGTAGTGTTACAATAGGTCTATTCCGGACTCTGTGAGGAGGAGTTCATTAAAATTCATGACTTGCAGATTTAAAAAAAAAATATTTTTATTCTATAAAGTTTATATTTTATGTCTGATGTGGGTCACCCTAAGTCTTTAAGTCGTTAGTCTTACGACATACGTATGACTATACTTTTATATGTGTTCTTTTAGTTTATGTAGCTAAATTTGCATTTACATATACCGTGTATGGATTATATGTAAGTATGTATGTAATATGCATACATGAACGAGTGAGGATGTATGTGTGTATGTACCTAAATAAACATTACATTCACAGGCATAACAGGTAGCTAGCTACAATCCTTTCGATTTATGTTGTTAAAAATGGCTTTATCCTACACACACTCACACTCAGTGCTTTATAAAATGAAGCAGCTTTTTATACGCTACTTGGTCTGGTATATAAAATTAATTCAAAATACAAAAGCAGCACAAGAAATTTATTTAATGAAACACACAGAATAAAAAGAAAATAAAAAATAGAAAATGTTAAATTGACTGCAGGCTGTTTTACAAGCATGTTGAAGTGACATAGAAATGTCAGGCTTTACAAGTTCTTGTATTTTTTTTTTTTTAATAATCTTTAAGTTTTTCTTTATTTCTTTCTTTAAGCCCAAGAATTTGTGCAAAAATCTTTTACATCTAAAACACACACACAATAATTTTCAGTCAGAAGTGAATTATTAAAATAGTGAGATTTTTAAAGTTGCTCTTTCTTGTTTTATAAAAAAAAATATATAAAATATTTGTTTATTTAAGAAATGATTTTATTATTTATTTAATGCTGCCTAATTAAATTGTAATTTCTTTTAAAAAGCTACGGGGGCCGTATGAAATGCTTTTTTTTTTGCTACAAAAAATAACCATCATACGCTCCGTACTTTGATTTCATGATAGAATTAGGTTTGACAAAATGCCAACAGATACTTTTTAATAGAAATGCTGGCTTTTAAGAAATATTTCAATTTTTAGTTGTTGCAGCAAAACAAAAATGGTTTAGACTTGTTGCCACAGTTGAAAAATAATTTGCCTAAAGATTTCCTTACCCCACAAAGTTAATTGGAAATAAAAAAAAAATCTCAAAGCAAAGAATCCATCAGAGCTACACCAATTTTAAGTTAAAATTAAAGCAAGAATTAACACATAAACAATTTGTTTAAGAGGTTCTAGACTAACTCCGTTACGACATCGCTCCCACATTTGTTTTAATAAAATAAAAGAAAAGGAAAATTACCTTTGGAATTTTATGTTGGTGGCTTTTTTGTAAATAAAAAATACTCATCAATATTCTTAAATATCAGTTTATCACTTATCTTTGAATTGCACGTACATCGATATGTCATTCTAACAGCACTTACCTGAAAAAAAGACAAGAAAAAAATATTTGATTAAAAACTAATTTTAAGAAATTAAAGCACGTAATAATTTCTATTTGGAATTTTAAAAGTTTAACAAAATATTAATCTTTATTTGTGATTAATTCCAGAAATTGTGTTGGTTTTAAAATTTATTCTCATGAGAATATCATGAGTAAAAGAATAAATTTTAAAACCAACACAATTTCTGGAATTAAGCACAAATAAAGATTAATATTTTGTTAGAAATTAAAGCACTTATTTCAAATTACACGAAATACATAGAGCAACTAAAAACTGTTTCCAAATATTTGTAACTAGCATTTACGTCGATACTTCGTCAGCGAAGCACCATACTGCCGCTAATATTTATAATTTAAGCAAGTGAAGATAAATCTGGAAATTTAAAAAAAAAAAATTTTAAAAATAGTCCAAAGTAGCTTCTTAGTATTTTGGCGGTAGACTACAAATCTAGACAGTCTCCCCTTTAAAATGATATGTGTCCCATCCCACAGTCTTTTTAGGTTCATTTAGAAATCATTAAAATCCCTGACACAACAGCACTGGGGTATTTGGAAATTTCAAAATTTGAATGTTTTCTGGCTGCCTACGTTTAAGCAAATGGTACTGTTTTTACTATGAACCAATACAAATAACTACAGAATAAATGCTTGCAGTACTTGTTATTAGTATGAAAACCTACAAAACGAAAGCAAACGTTTCGTTTTGTTTCTTTGCGAACTCTGCTTATGACTACTAAATAGACCCTAGAGCGTATGATTTATTTTAAGTAAATAATTACTCATACGCATCCAGGCTAAAGTGCAGCAATTTAGTTTTGAATTTGAAGATTGGGAAAAAAAGAAATAAGGGAAAATTGGCCAATAAGTAAGTCGGCCTTTTTGTAAAATTTCTTTTTCTGTTCGTTACAACGTCGCTTGTCAAAAACTTATTTCATTCACAAATACGAGTTCTTTAAAAAAAATTTTTTTTTGGTTTTTTCTTTATCACTCACACAAGTCATTTTGTGTGTCCTCAATATCTTTTTCCAACTTTTTTTTTTATTCTTGCACTCCATTTCAAAGAGCCAAGAAATAAACAAACAAAAGAAACGAAATCAATGGAATTATAAGCCAATAAATAATATTAAATTTAAAAGAAAGAAATAAAAAAAGTAAAACGCTAAAGGTTGAAGTCAATAATTCACTTTTCTTAGCACTCACACAAGCACTTTCCAGGAGGCTGCCAACTGTAACAAATATTTCAACTTTGTAGAAAAAAAAAAAGAAAAAATAATTTTGTTCTTTTAATATTGAAATATAACAATAAATGCCGCATTATTACGTATCTATGTGTGTACACACACATTTAATTAAACACATTTTTTTTCTCAAATCCACATTAAGAAAAAAAAATTAAATTAAATTAACCGTGAATTGTTTGGTTGGCATCATTATCATCTGTTTAAAGCAAAACGCATAACGATAATTTATTGCCGTTTCCCAGTGTAAGCATGATTATGAGTGAGAGTGAAAGTGCGAGAGAGAGAGAGAGAGAGAGAGAGGAAATATACGTGTTAAATAAGTAAACAAACAGTTTAACAATTGTAATTGTTACTTTATTGTTGTTGTAGTGTGGGTGTGAGCGTGTGTGTTTCTCTCAAGCGTATGTATTGGATGTCACACTTGTAGTTTTTACGAATGAGTGATCGTGCCAGCCGTTATGCTCGTGTGAGTCCTACACCGGGTCGTGGGACAAAAGTTGCATACGCACCATGTCCACTATTCGATGCCCAGGAAGCCGATTTGGATGGCAATTGTTTGGCCATACCAATGTCATCGTTACAGCCCCCCAATGGACATGGCAAGCAGCCAGCAATAACAAATGGAAACAATAATCATTATAAAAAGGGTGAGTCTATTAAATACGCAAGTATGTATGTTTGCATGTGTTACACATATTTTACAAAACAATTAATTGGGTGTTGAATGACATACAGGCTACAGTTTATATTAAAACTACACACTGTAAAAAAAAAAAATATGACAAAGTTTCATCAGACTAATGAAAATATTTCATTAATTGAATAAAATATGTCATTAAATGAATGAATATTAGTTCCCATAATTTATAAATTTTTTCATTAAATTAATGAAACAATTTCATTAAATCGATGAAGATTTTTTTATTAATTTAATGAAATATTTCATTAGTCTATTCAAACATTGTCATTATTTAAAAAATAGTGAAATCTTTCATTGAATTAATGAACAAAATTCAGAATTTTTACACTCACAGAATTTGTTCATATATCTATTCTCTGAATTTTATATTGGCGTGTGAGTGAATTCGATTACGATTATTTTAAAATTAAAAAATGTAATCGATAAAAATAAAAAATTAAAGGCATAATGGCTTTTGCAGTACACAGCCCAAGTCGGGGCATTTAATGTCCGATTGACAACGATCGAATTTTTAGTGTCTTTGAATGAACAAGCTTTAAAATTTCGATAAAAGTTGATAGATATCGATTGCGACTATCTGGCTTTAGATTAATATGTCTCCTGATCAAAACTAGTGTGACATTATTCATGTACAACCCCTGCCCCTCAATTCTGAAACATATATTTGTCTGCCGCATATAAAAACAAAGTTAATTGTTTCAATGAACAGAAAGTCCACCAGATTAGATACAACTGAGAGCGTTGGCGACTATAACTTCGGAGTTGTGGATGAGTTTGTATACCTTGGGTCCACCATCAAGAAAAAAATAACATCAGCCTGGAAATTAAAACAAGAATTATACTAGCAAATAGGAGCTACTTTAGGTTAAGCAGGCTATTTAGATCCAAAGTCCTCTCACGAAATATGAAAATAACACTCTAGAAGACACTTATATATCTCAGAGTCATGGGTACTTGCTCAAGCAGATGAAGCTGTACTTGATGTATTCGTGAGAAAAATTCTTCGCAAAATATATGAACCAATTTGTGTTAACGGGGACTATCGGCATCGTATGAACCACGAGCTGTATGAGCTCTATGTCGACTCTGATTTGGTGAAGCGCTGGCTGGGTCATGTTATGCTCATTAACAAAGATGGTCCGGCTAGAAGATTCCAAAGAACATGGAGAGCCATTCTGACCTCGGCTGAAGACCTAAATAAGTTGTAAGAAGCCAGTTAAGCAGAAGACGAAGAAGAAGGATGTAAAGATTAATAAAAATTGTGTACCCCAAAACTCGATGCCTCTACATATGATCCGAAGCATGTAGCTGTCACAAAAAATATGATAGAAAGAGGAACACATGGGTTCTCTGGCAAAGCCTATTACAGGCTAAGCATCACATTAACAGGCCGGGCAAAAAAAAGATGGTACGAAGATTACATGGGTTATCGGGCTAAGCATTTCTAACTAAAAAACGGATACGTATTTTCCAAGACTAAAAGCGGAGGCTTAGTACAACTTTACAAAAGGTGAGAGTCCACCTTTGAAAATGGCAAAGCTCTAAAGAGTATGCAATGACTAGTCCCTTAAGCAATCCCCTTCTGCACATACAGACAGTCAGCATCAGCCTTTCTGTCCTGATTTATAACAGGTTCAGTATTCTTCTTTGTAAAATAATTTCATGCCCATGAACAAACATTCCTTCCGGCAATTCCAACACTTCATTTAGTGCATGCTTAACATTGTTGTCACGCTAAATTAAAAAATATTAAAAGTATTCAGTGTTTGAACGTTTTCATCACAAACTGACCCAAGTGAGCCAACTTCTGCACTGAGCGCGCCTGTTAAAATTAAAATTTTATTAATAGAAATTTATGCAATCTTGGATTTGCAACATTTCAGAAATCCTTTTCACTTGCTTTAAACGCTGAATAGCCTTATTTTAATTTATATATTAAAATAAAAAACAACCAAGTTCCATTAATCCGCATCAAATGCATTTGGCGTAAATTATTTGAGCTTCCCTCCCTATTTTTAACAGTTTCTTTTATAATTGAAGTGCTTTAGTGTTAAAGAAAAAGAAAAGCCTTTTGAAAAATGGCAAAGCACAAATAACCAACCATCACCACCACCAATACCAGATGTTATGCAGAATAAGAAAACAAGTTTTTTTTCCAGTTCATAAACGACGATGCAATTGTTAATGCACAAAGAATAATAACGCTGCTAACAAGATTTCAAAAGAAAAAGCAAAAGAAATGTATTCCCCTTTATTTCATTTTCATTTTTTATTCACACTCGCATACTTTTGATTAATTTATTTTGAAACAATTAAAAATACTAAAAGCAGCATAATAAAGTGGAGTAGAAGGCATACAAGAAAATTAAAACACCCTGCAATGAAAATATTTACCTAAAAAAAATGTGAATGTGTCATCTCTAGTTTCTTTAATTAAGAGAACTGCCTAAAAAATCATAATATTCTGTCAAATTTAGGGTATGCCAGTTGGCGTGATTGCCCACTTTTTTTTTCCTATTCTCTGAAATTTAGTACAAACAATTTCTATAGGCCTGGAAACATCAATATATGATTTTAAAGTCGCCACGCCTACTTTTACACCTACTTTGTATATTCGAAAACCTCAAAATAGACGTGGTGTGGTACTAGAGTTTTATTTGCAAGACGGGGAGTCAGTTAAACAGGTTTTAACCTTCAGGAGTCTGGCTGACACAGGCTGCCCATTTGAAAACTTATCTTCTCTCCACTTAACCCTGCACGTAAAACTTACGTATAGGTTTTTTTTCTAATTTTAATAATTTCACAAGTGATTTCAACAATAGTTTTTAGGTAAACAACACAAAAAAATTACGTCGTTTTTATTTATGTATTACAAAATAGCGTCAGTATTCCAGGGTTAAGATCAATAAAAAATAAAGTGCAAAATCTGCCATCTAAACTCATCCATAAACCGATACATTCTGTGGCCACTACAAACAGTCTGATAAACGAAGCCATAAAAATTGTCTTTACCGTTTGGGAAGAGCTTAATTAAAAAATTAAAAAGAAACATGAAAACTCGTGTATTTTATTAACTAACAACAATTAAAATTTTTTTTGGAATTTTCAATTATCTGCTAAAAGTTTTGAGTATTTGAGAATTTTTAAGGTCAAGTGTGGTGACTTTTGTGGGTGTAACTTTACTTTATTTTATTACAATTCATTCATATTTTACAAAAGCAAATATTAAAAAAAAAAAAAAACAAAAAATATTTGAAATAAAAGAGGGAAGAAGAGAAAAGAATTTAACGCACAAAAGTCATGCATATGAAACACGCCTTGATACAAAAATAAGTGAACACAATGGGATTGAAACTAAAAAAAATTGGACACAAGAATTTAATTTATGCTCACAGAAACTAACAGAATTTGTTGTATTTAGGATTTTGTTAAAAATAAGTGAGCACAATGGGTTGAGAAATTAACAATATTAGACCCAAAAATTAAATATTTTGCTATGGGAATTTGTTGCATTAAAAGTTTGTTAAAAACAAATAAACATGATGGAATAAGAATTGGAAAATATTAGGCACGAAAATTTTATTTTTTTCCTAAGAACCGTATAAGATATACGGGATTTAGTTGCATTATTTTAACAATTGAGCTGTTATTTTTGAAAGTGGTATAAGTCCACTATTTAAAAAAAAGAATTAGCGGTAATTTTAGTAATATAAAGTCACCATTTTACTAAAATAACTGCTAACTTTGTTTAAGTGGATTTATATTCAAAAAGTGTACAGATTTTGAGAAATTTCACTCAGAATATTTTACAATGAAAATCTCTTAAAGATAGAGCGGTCCAATGGACTAGTTGAGTCGAAAGTTAGTAGAGTATAGACTTTCGGTATATTTTTTTAATAAATTTTCTGACCCACTGTAAAAATATTTTGTGAAATCTTAATTTTTTTTTATAATTCTCTAAATGATCTGCATAAATGATCGTCTATTTTTTAATGATTTTGTTTTGGTTTTTCTTTCTTTTTTTCTGTTTTTATTTTACGTTGACAAATACATTTTGCTCTCTGCTGTTAATACTGAATTATATCAGTTTTAATTTTGTAGTCGAAACGTCAAAACACACACAAGATCTTTTAATAAGTAAAAAATAAAAATAAATAAATTTTTTGCAAAACTGAATCCTAAGAAAAAGAAAAAAATTATTTAAACTTGCTTTTGTCATGGTGTGAAATAATTTTAAATATTAAAAAATAAATAAAAATTAAACAAGAGCAAAATGCTTTAAAAGAAAATTATAATAAAAAAATGTTTAAAAAAATAGAAAAATTTTTTTACTGAGAAAAAGATTTCAAAAATTTCAAAATTGTTAGAAAATTTTTGTTAACAAATTAAGTTTATTGATTAACAAAAAAGCAGCTAGAGCATTAGTATGTATTTAACAATAAAAAAAAAACACTTACATACACACAGATTTCAATTTATCTATTCAATTTGTTTAATTAAATTTCCTAAATTCAAAAGCAATTTTTAATTATTTATGGAAATGGCTTTTAGTGATTTTATTTCTGAGTAAAAACATTAATTTTCACTCAGTTTATTAAAACCATTTTTTAATATTTTAGTTTCATTTCCTTTTTCGTTTTTTTTTTTTTTTTTTTTTTTTTTTGATACACACTGCACACAATCAAGGTCAAGGGCTGGCTGGTTTAACGTTGTCTAGGCAAAAAAAATTTTTTTTTACAAAAAGAAAAATAATTTACCTCTTTGCTCTCTTGTACTCGTATTTTCATTTGTGTTTTTTGTTTTTGTTTTGTTTTTACTCTTACAAGCAGCAAATGTTAATAAACTTTTTTTTCTTTATTTCTTGACGATTTTACGCCGCTATTTAGACGTCATTTACACATCTTATTCATCTTTCAGAGTCTGTTGTAGATTAGAGAGTTCTCAGAGAGAAAATTATACAACACTATGGGCTTAGCATTTATTTTTCTTAGCCAAAAAAAGTAGCAAGTACAATTAAAAATTTAAATCTCTCTACCCCCTTAACCATTTGCGAAACTAAAACTTTAAACAAAGTGTTACATGTTTTGGCTAATTATCCTGCAATATTGCAGTTGTACACATTCTGGCACCTATTGTATAATTACGCATTTTCATTTGTGTTTTATACCCTACGCCTTCGGTGTAAAGGGTATACAAGTTTTTCATTCCATTTGTAATTTTTACAATATTAATTTATAGGGTCTTCTACAACGTACTTATTAGAATTAGGAGCGAGTAGCGACACTACTCTCATGTTATCTCTACATCTAATATTCATTTATAATTCAGATGCTCTGCCGCATCCCTATCTCGCTCTGTAAACAGCAGAGAGATAAAAGTGTACTTTAAAAAAAATTGTTAGCGTTAATTTTAGCCAGATACAGGCACCATCTAAATAAAATTACCCCTGACAAATTTTTTTTACAAAAGTGGACTTGTACCACTTTCAAAAACAACAGCTTATATGTATGTTCTGCTGTCTCTACCTCTTCCTTACATATTTTACAGAAGTCGTTTAGGCTGATACTCATATTTGCAATGCCCAATCATGACTCCCCTGACATTGCAAATTCCTGACTGAGCCAGCCAACTAAAAAGCTGGAAAAAAATAACCCATTTAATTGAATACAATGGTGTGTGTAGCGTGTTTACGATACGGCATATCATCCTTTATTTTTGTTACACATTTTTTTTTCTCTAAATAAAATATCCCCCAAATAGGAGTTTATAAAAGCGTTTGCCATGTATGCACATACTTGCTTTTCATGTTTTCCATTTCTTTTAGTGACAGCATGTCTGACAGTTTACAAATACTTAAATTATAAATTATGCCAATTCTTTTTCATAAAGATTTTAATAGACAAGTCAGTTTTTTTCTTTTCTGTTTTACACAAAATAGATTTTATTGTAGAACCCAGAAATTTGGCAATCAAAACATGTGTACTTTATACAAATACAAGTTAAAATAAAAAAAAAAAATATGGAAAAGTATCTAAAATAGTAAACTAAATACAAATAACAGAGATTATAATAAAAAGTGTCATTTGAGTAAATAATAGCGAGAGAAATTTAATTTAGTTCAGCTAAAACGCTTTTTCTTTCGAATTGAAAATACTTTTCGAAAGCCATTTCGATTCGAATCGAAATACATTATAACCCCCTCGACGATTATAGGAAGTGATCCCCTAAGCAATGAAAACGGGTACAAATAAAACCATTACAGTGGTTGTAATATTATTATTGAAAGCAAATCATATTTTGTTTATTTTAATTTTTCAACTCTACAACATTTTTCAAAAACACGACAGGTGCATTTTAGTGATTGTGCCAGTGGTTTGGTGGTGTCTATGCATTCTGTGTAATTGTAGTTTGGAAAAATGGAACAGCAGAGATTTGATATTATTTGTTATTATCACCCTCGCAAACCAACTACGACCCTCCAGCAGTCTTGTTGACTTTGAGCAGAATGTTTTTGAATCTAAGAAATGGGTATCAGTGGCATTTTTAGTCCGATAGTCTGCCATTTCAAGGCCCACAAGCCCTTCATGCCAGGTAGCCATAGTAAGGTAATCGTGTTCCTCTCTGCTAAAGCATTGAGAAGTTTTTAGAAATTCCAAACCAATCGTGATCGAAAGGAATAGCTGCTTGACTGTCTGAGAAAATATATATTCCGGTACATTTGTACATATTCAAAAGCACGTGGAATCAGTTTCCAATCCTACTGCAAAAGCCCAAAGATAGTTAAGCAAGAATTTTCAGTTGCTCTTATCCAAAACTTGAGTTGAGTTTTTAAGCTATAATTACCACTTGTTACTTTCAAGTACTCCATTTTTCAAAATACCTTTTTAAACATTAAAAGATTTAGTTTCTTGTAATCAATCATACTTTTCATTAAAATGTTTTTTTCTTTAATTTTTCTATGGGAAATTTGCTTAATAAAAGAAAAATATTTTCTTATTGGATTAAAGTGGCCCATAATTTTTCTGACTTTTAAATAAAATTAATATCATTTGCGTTATCAACAAGTTGTATTTAAAAATGTATTTGTACCAACCACTTTTCAATTGTCATTTTATTTTTTAAATGAAATGAATGTTGTCAAACAAACAAACCAACAAACAAAACTTTTTGCTTTGGCAATTTTTCCGCTGTGCCAAATCTTCTAACACACACACAAATCAAACTATTTTGATCATTGTGGTTGCTAAAATGGCGCATAACTTTACAAACTTTATAAAATAGATTTGATTTGAATAGCAAAAAAAAAAAAAATTAAAAAATCCTAAAATGATTTATTTAGTTCAAAAAACTATTATTTAAATGGGCAAAGCAAGAATAATAAATAAATTGCCTTAAAATAATATATTTCGAAGAAAAAAATATTTTTTTTAAAAATGCTATAAGAATTGATAAACATAAAATAATGACCCCGATATTGAGTTGTTATTATTGTCGCTTTCGTCGTCTTAAGTAAAAACTGACTTGTGGCCATAATATTATTATTGTGGTTTAGGGATAGTGGGTTTATATATTTCACGAGTTAACGAGATAAAAATTAAAACAAAACCGTTTGTTAGCATCAAAATAAATTTTTATAAGAACAACTTTTAGGGCTTTTAAAGTTTAAACTCCTCTAAAAGAACTTAATAAGACATAATTTGTTTTTCCATATTGTCACAGAAATATAAAGCTTCTTTGGAGACACCCTGCAGTAAATAATTTTCTAATAATTGTGCCTTCATAGCCTTCGAATTTCGTCACGTTATTCTATTTCTATAATGTTTGCACATCAACATACTGAAACGTGATAGCGATTAAAAGTATCAAAACAATTTTTGTTTATTTGTTTACAAACTTGTATTAGAAATAGAAACCATTAAATTATATTTTCAACTGACATAAAATCATTTTTAATGGCTAAAAAACATTAAAAAACAACAGCAAAAATAACAATATAAAACTCAGGTATCTTATTGTGTCTTTGTTTCCTTCCACTTGAAAACTTTTCACCTTTTTAGAATTTTGTAAATTTTTATTTACATTTTTTGTTGTTGTTTGTAGAACACAAACAAACAAACGTCAAAATAGCTAAAAATAATATCATTAATTTTATAATTTTTTGTTTGTTTTGTTTTTTATTATATTAAAGGACTCTAAAAATTGAAACAATAATAATAAAAGTTAGTCACGGGCTTACAATAAATAAATGAAAAAAAAGCAAGTTAAACTCGGCTGTGCCGAATCTTTTATACCCTTCACTGTTTTAGCCAAATATTCATATTTTGCACTTTGCGCATTCTTTTTAAATTTAAAAACACACAGCTATTTTATTAAGCTTGAGGTCGTATTATTAAAATTTATTTATTTATTATTGTAGCGAAATATTTACATAACAATAAATTTGCGTAATACGACCTCAAGCTTAATAAACTAGCCGGTTCAATTGAAAAAGACCAAAAAAAAAAAAAAGAAACGACAAATATTACTAAAAATAACTTTTTTTTAATAAAAAAATTTTTAATATAGAAATTAATTTGTATTGCTGTTTAAGATTCTTATTTATACAATTTTTTCATTGTATATTAATTTTATTGAATAAGAAAAATTGAAATTATTCCCACACACTGGTTTGCTTAGCGAGGCTTTCGGAAAAAACCCTTTTCTTCAATGGCAGCATCTGTGTCAACAACTTTTACAAAAAATGAAAAAATAATAATAATGGAAAAACTTAAGATAATGAAATTTATGTTAACTCAAGGGATTTTTGCCATAAATAATTTTCTTTCTTTTTTGGTGAAGAAAATTCTTGCGGAATATTTAAGCATCTTCCAACTTGCCCGGTCTTTTATTTAAATGAGTGGAAGTGCTCAGTCTAAAAAGAGCTTTGTAGCAAATCAGTTGAAAAATAGAAATTTAATCATGAAAATGCCGATTTAAATTGTTATATTGAAAAGAAAACTTAATTTTTATAATTGGATTGACCAACCAACGATTTCTTTACATATTCTGGTAGTCGCTTATAATATTGCCTGCCGGGTAATAAAACACACACTCACACACAGTCAAAAATATGAGCTTACAAATATAATACGAGTTAAATAGATTGACTGTAGGCGCGCAATGCGGATATTTACAATTTCCGCATCTTTAAGCGCGCTATATTTTATGCATGTGTGTGCTTATTTGGAAAAACAATACACTTGTTAAAATGGATTTTGTTTCTTAAAATGCAAATGCATGAACCACAAAAAAAAATTTAAGAAATGGTGCTAAATTGTGGTGTAATTAGTAAAATAATAAACAAGAGTAATACAAGTAGAGTAGGCAGCAACGAATTGTAATCTACATCTACAATATATAGAACAATTTAAAAGTCAAAACATGATTTTTTTATAAAATTATTCTGTTGGACAATTACTTGCAATACTTGGTCCTATACACCATGACCCAGAGTATTTAATGTAGCGCTCATTAGTACACCATTGCAGAAATAGGCCTCGCATGGTGTGTTATTATCTATTTCGATTTGAATTTGAAAATTTATGAATTTATGAGATTTTTTTTAATTTACGAAAAGCAGAAAAATCCCAATCCAATTATGTAGTGCGGAAGCAGATAGTAAAAGTGTTATTAATTCTTTCGAATTATATTTTGCTTTCGGAAATTTGTATTTACATTTAATATTAAAGCAAAGTAGCTTAAATAAATAATTAAGTGATATTTATGACGGCGTATTTTTGTAATAAAAAATTTTCCTGCACCAACCTGTTGTATGACTGAAGTTAGCGGTGAGACGATGATATTTGATGGCAGTCTTAGTCTTCAGAATCACTGTAGTTCAAATTGCGATGCGGCATCATTTTATGACCCCCTTTAGTACTGCGTGGGTACACAGTAGACTACAATTTTGCAGTTTATTTATTTTTTTCCAAGAAAATTAAGTTCATTAACACCCGACACTTACGAGATTTTTTTTTTCATTATTACAAGCGCGTATACGTTGACGAGCGTTTTTTCGTTGAAACACGTACAAATTAACAATTTAAGGAATTTATTTATTTCTTATCATATTTTTTCAACACTGTTCAGTTTGTTTAAAATTGTGATGGGGACAAACCACCTTAAAGTCTGCATGAAAAGCAGACAATCACAATTTAAAGAGTTTATTTTAATTTAATTAACCACCACTGCAGTTTTTTTTTTTTTTTTTTATTGTGATTAATTAATACGCGACACTCACGTATGACAGCTGTTTAAGCCTGCCACGTTTACTTACGATCTCGAACTTGTTATCATCCCGGTCCCGCATGAAAGCTGCTTAATGCTATCATGTTCCCGAACGATCGCGAACTTATCGACAGCTGTTTAATGCTGTTACGATCGCGCACCCGTTGACGGTCCCGCACTTACCACTCCGGCCACAATATTTGCAATCACACGCACTGCAATTTTGTAATACTTCAAGGTCATACACACCTAAAATAAAAAAGAAAACGAATTATTTACAAAGAAACTTAACATTAGCGGAATTCCCTCTTTTTGGCATATGTGCAATTAAAAAAAATTTGCAACTATTTCTTGCTACAATGCGTGATTTAGTTACACATATGCCAACAAGAGGGAATTCCGCTATTTTGTTGTTGTGAGCTGCAAAATTTAACATGACTTGTAAGATTGACTTGTACAAGACTTTAGAACTTTTTTTGAAAATTTTACCATTAATTCTAATGCAAATTCAGAATATCTTTTGTCTTTTTTTATATTTGAGGCGTATACGTATTAAGCTGCTCCAAAAAATTTCTATTGACATAAAAACATTCTTAATAAATAAGAAAACTGTTGCTTGTAAGAATAATTAAAATAAACCAAGATTTCCTAAAACACAACAATACTCTTGGTAGAATTAAAATAAAAATAAAAAAAGAAGAGAAAAATATTAATTGCAAAAGCATATAGAAGAAACTTTGCATGTGCATTTAGCAAATAAAAAAGAATTTTTTTTATTCAAACCAAGCCCAAGGCCTTTTAAAATAAATAAATCAAAAATATTTAAATCAAAGCACTCTACAATCAGCCAACTGTCGTTAGTATACCATAAAGTGTTCAATAGAGGCTGACTTTTATTTACTTATAAACAATAAAAAACAAATTGAATTAAAAGAAATAAAAAACATTAAAACAACAATAACAATAATAAAAAATCATGAATTTAATGTTTCGTAAGAATTTTCGTGAGGGTGCCAGCGGTAAGACCGGTGGTGGCGGTAATAAATTACAAACAAAATCAAATCGCACAAAACGTTCACGTGATTTTGGTCTCACATCACAACCGGAGGATATACACTATAGGACTCATCTATTCTTTTCACCCAGTCGTCCTGGCTATGATGTGGGCGAAGGTAGGCGCTCACCCACACATTTCATGCACACACACAAGCACCTTTTTGTTCGTTTGTTCTTTAATAAATTAAAAAAAGAGGAACAAACTCCAAGAGAAATACATAAATAAAAAGATATTCACTGACACACACGCACGCACACACATACACAGCATTAAATAAAATTATTAACAAAAATATACTTGGCCATTAACACAAACATTTTGAATAGAAATTTTTTTTTTTAAATAAAAAAAAAAAAAAACAACTCAATAACAACAAAAGTCTTTTAATTTAAAGCTGACCGACCGGATTGTGGAGGAGAGCAAGAAGGAGAGTATACGATTGTTACCATTTGTTCTCATTTTTTAAACTATTAAAAAGGCAACAAAACAATAATAAGAAAAACTTTTAAATAACTCGTGCTAAACGTTGTGTTAATTGCTAGTGTTTTGTTTTGTTCTTTTTGCTTTTAAGGTAAAATAAAAATACATATATAATGTGGCAATTTATAATTGTGGCAACACAATTAGAGCGTTAAGCGTTAAAGATATTTGTATAGGGTGGCCATTTATAATTTTAGCAACATAATTAGACTGTTTAGTGTTAAAGAGATTTAAAAAGAAGCTAAAAATAAAAAATAACAGAAAAACGTATACGCTGTTTTCATCAATTTCTCTAGAAAATTTGTTTCGAAAGCATCTACTTTTTTGACTACTTTTCAAGATTTTCTTACTATTCTTGAAAGAATTCTGCACGTCCTACTTTTTTCAATAGCCCATTCTTTACAAGGCACAAGATTTGTTCTTTTGAAATAATTGATAAGGAAATGAAAATAGCAAAATTACTTTTTTTTACTGAATTTATTAAGTTTAATTAAATCTTATTCACATTATCAAGCTTTTACTGTCAACTTTCAAGTTTTCTGATGCAAAATGAATGAAAACTGCTTCCTATCACATTTATAAAATTTTAAACTTTTAACTGCAAAAGTTTCATAATGTGAACGAGGACTTATGGGAACTAAATTTATCAACATTCATCTTCTCTTACTTCACCGGTTAGGACAGGTTAAATGATAAAAAAAATTAAAATTATCCCATGCATTTTCAAGGCTCAATCCACAATTTTTAGTTAATTAAGGATTGGGGTTTAGCTCATGTTATTATCAAAGCTTAAACCGCACAAATTATGCGCTAATTAAATATTTCAATTAAATAAACAAAAACTGCAGCATCAATTACACTTTTAATTAAATCAATATGATGGCAATAACTGTAATTAAAAAGATTAATTGATTCAATTCAAAATTTAATTAACATGAAATTTATTTTAAATAAAATGTTTAATAAATTAATTAAAAATTCAATTAATGCGACAATTTCTTTAAATTAAATTTTTAAATAAATTTCTTTTAGTTAAAATGTTTAATTAGTTAATTAAATATGTTATTAATGTACCTACTTTTTCAATAAAAGTTTTCATTACTTTAATTAATTTTTTTTAATTAATTATATAAATAATTATCTCATTAAGTAAATTTTTAATCGAATCAATTATTAATTAATTAATTAAAATTAATCTTAATTTTTGATTGATTCTATTAAAAAAATTTCTTAATGTGATATTTGCTTTTAATTTAAATTATGCATTTAATTAATTTTAAAAAATTTAATTAAAATCTTGTATTATTATTATTTTATTAAAAAATTTAATAATTTTAACGAATGAATTAATTAGCTATTTTTAACTAATTAATTAATTAGTTAATTAAAATTTCATTAAATTAATTAATTAAAATAATTTATTAAATGAATAAATTTAATAAATTAAAAAATTGAATAAATTAATTTATTTTAAAATTTAATTAACGTGACATTAATTTTATTTGTAATATTTAATTGATTCAATTAAAAATGTACTTAATGTGATAATTGTTTTTCGTTAAAATATTAAATTGGCGCATAAAGTTTATCTGTCTATTTAATTAATGGTTAATTAAAGCTCGTGAATAATTAAAACTTTAACAGACTCTACTAAAAACTGTTTGTAAATAAAATTAAAATTAATAATAAAATATAATTGTTTACATTATATTTAAAAAAAAGTATTACTAAACTTATAAATAAAAGCAAAAGAAAATAAAAAAGTAAAACAGACAACAGCAGGAGGCTTCAAAAACCTAAAAGTTTAAAACTAACAAACTTGACATTTGAACTTTGTAACAAAACAACTAAAACTTTTATTAAATACAAATTAAAAAAGAAATTAAATTATTTTAACAAAGAGAAAAAAAAAAAGAAAGAGGAAAAGCAAAGAAAATCAAGCGTTTGTAAACATTTTTGTTTGTTGCCTGAATAACCAAAAAAATTTTAATAAAATTAACCAAAAACCAATAACGTTTAAGCAAATGGCTCCATGTAAGTTTTAAATATTAAAAAGAAAAATAAACTTTATTCTTGCAAAAATTTTATGCTATTAGAAAATGCATAAAGTAGTGTGTAAAAAAGGCTCCTAAAACAAACAGCACTTACACAAACAAACAGTTACTAATTTGAGCTGTAAATAAAACCCACACTTTAACTAACAAAACTAAACAGCCAAGCGTATGAAAAGCAAAAATGCTTAATAAACTTTAATTGCTGTGCCTAGATGCAATTCTTAGCAAACTAGACCACCAACAACACCTCAGCTACTGCTATCTATTTGTAGTTGCTCGTATGTATGTACAGAAATCTACACATTGAAATGTATTTTTGTAAACTAAATTTTTCAATTATTCTTCCTTTTCCCTTTAACAAACAACCCACCAAACACCCTCACCACACCCAAACCTTAAACGCGCAACAACCTTCACGCTCCATACACCTAACATGTGCGTAACGTCAAAAATCAAAATAAAAAATTAAAAAAAAAAATTGATAAGAATCAACTGAACAACAACAACAACAACTCATTGCAGAACGCTGCAGTGGCTTTACAGGCGCTTATACAGAAACCGCCACCTCGCTTTCACTGCCCGTAACAACGCAGCATGAAATGGATGTACCACAGCCTTTAGTTGATCGTAAGCCCTCAGTATCGCTTTTGAGATGGAATAGTAGCAGCACCACCAGCAATAGTACCGCAACCGTCAACACATTTTCTACTCATGCATTCAATATGCCCCAACATCCCAACAACTACAATAACAACAGCAGCAATAATAACAGCACTTTAAATCTCAGTGTAGGCAATGTGTACAACAGCCTACAACAGCAACAGCAACTGCAACAACAACAACAACAGCAGCAACAATATCAACTACAATTTAATACGCCTAACAGCAGTAGTTTTAGAAAACAAACAAACACCAATATGGGGGGTATGGGCTTGTCCGCAACAACATCCACTGCTGCTAGGCAAGGTTTGAATTTGCTCAGCCCCTTAAAAACTTGTTGTTGTCTTTTTGTGTTTTCTTAACCTACAAAATTAAAAAATAAAAACTTTATTTTTATTCAAAATTAACTCAAAATTTCTTTCTTTCTTTAACAAATAGTTTTTGTTTGTTACGTTTATTTTTTGTTTCTGTTTTCTTTGGCATCCAAAATTAACTGTGATTAAAAAGGACCCACACACCCCCCCTCTCCCCCACACACAGCGATCCATCTGATCTACTCCATTGTCTTAGTGCCTAAATATGTGTGTATCGTGAACATTTAATTTTAAATAATGCAACTACAAGACAAAATATTTTACAATAAAAATTTCGAGTTATTGATACGTAATTTGACTTCCGGTTTTTTTTAATAATAGGCCGCATAACGAGTGTCGTTATCGTGTCAAAAACAGACAAAATTCATAAAAACCGAAATATATATTACTTTTAATAATAATAAAGACGTTAAAATAAAAAAAAAATTTGTCCGGACCATCATTTTGTTCGGACCAAAAAGGTTAGTTCCGCACAAAATTTTTGTCCGCACAAAATGTTTTTATATGTGGTTTAAAGTGCCTCTCATAGCTAAAAAATATAAATGTTTTTTTTATAAGAATTAAAAAAAAATAGTGTGTTAAAAATTTAAAAACTGTAAAATAAGGAAACAAGTTTTTGAAAGCTAAAGAAATACAAAAACTAAAATCTTAAAAGAAATATTTAACGCAGTGTCCCCTGGCCGTAAAGTATTAAAGTTATTTTATGATTAGAATATTCTTCTTTTTTGATAATTGCGAAAAAACCAATGAATGACCCATGTCAGGAAATTAAAAAATTTTTTTTTTTTTTGCAAAACTTTTATTAAAAATAATTAAACTTTACATTTTAAAACTTACATACAACCGGCTTAAAACTAGATGCAAAAAGCTTTTGTTTAACACAAGTTAAGCCAAGCTTTTATTTTACAAAATATTAAAGCTGCTGAAAACATTAATAACTGCCTAATAACGTCTTAACTTCACTTTTCACAAAAGAAAGCAACGAAATTAATAAAATTTGCTTTTAACTAACAAGTTAACACTATTTTTGGTAACAGGACTACTACTCTTTTACAAAGAAAAGGAGCCAAACGTAGTAAAAGCTTTTAGTTTGCTTTTTTTCAATATTGTTTTTTAAAAGAACCTTTAAATATTTTTAAAATTTAATACAATTTAATTTATTTTCCTTTACAGGCAGTTTTGCAACTGGTAGCGGTGGCAGTGGTGGTGGCGTTGGTGCTACAGCCGGTACAGTGAGTTGTTCTCGATCGGAGCCCATATCTTTGGCCACTTTAGATCGTGACTGTTTTATAATACCGGTGCACAGTGTGGATCGTTTTTTACCTGCCGGTATACCAGTGAGTTTTGTTTTTTGAAAATTGATTATTGATTTTTTTTACGGATCCCTGTGCTTTTATACTTTCAGCTACCGCCCTCTCCCGTTGAAGGTCCTAATGCCAAACCTGCCAGTCCCTTAAGTGTTTTAGAAGTATCCGATCCCAAAATGTGTATACTAGTGCATTTGATGAGTCCTCTAGAGCCAATTGATCCGGTTTTGGAGTCACCTTTAGCTCATCCTTTATTAAAGCAGCGTGCTGTGGCCTCAGAACTTTTGGCTGAAGTTCAACAAGCCAATACTGCCGTAGGCGGCATGCTTTTGGCCAATATGGAAAAATGCTGTAAGTGACTTTGAAATTTTTGTCATTGTTTTTTTTTTAAAGTGACATTGTTTTAATTCTGTAGCTGAATTTCCTTTTATCGCTTATTATCTTATAAACACCACACAAACGGATCCTTCAAACTTTTATACTGGCATAAGAGTTTCATCTTTATCAAAATTTGAGCCAAAAAATTTAAAGTTAGTGTTATTTTTTGTTTTTTTGCTACTTTTATTAATTACAAACTTTAATGCTTTTTCTTTAGATACACTGCCGCTCACACTTTAGATTTATATAGCGAAGTGGCCGCTATATGCCGTCCACCTTTGCAGTTGGCCACCAATGAATCGGGCAGCTTTAAAAAGTCACAAACCCCAGCTACTGGCTATATAATATCAGTGTTTAAGGTATAGTTTTTTTTCATTTACAGTCCAATCTAAATTGGAGGGGCAAGCAGGACGTTTTTAGCGCCCTCTATTTATGTTAAGGCATCATCCCTAAATAAGAGTGCTGACGGTGTGTATTTTGTACAGCATCTTGCTAAATTTACAAAAAGCTAGCTGACATGTCATTACTGATCAAAAATAACAAAACAGAAATAAAAAAATATTGTTTTCAGCCAACGTCACTACGAAACGCCCTGTCAAAATTGGATTTTTCTCGCTATTTTGGTTCGATCCATATATTTTGTATGGACTTTAGAATTTCTAACAGATGAAAAACGCTTGCCGCCCCAATTTAGGTATGACTGTTAAAAGTTTTGAATCTAATAATTATATCCTGAAGTTGAAGCGAAATATCGATATAAAAATATATAATTATAATCCGACCTCAAGCTTGATACGACTAGCCATTTTAAATAAAACTTTTTTAAAACAAAAGTTTATTTAAAGGAAAAAAGTTTTTCTAAAGCCCTTGTTCCAGAATTTAGTGCAAGCTTTGTTTTTTTACAATAGGACTAGACGTACTTTGCTAGTTGAAGCTGCATCTAGCAATTTGACTGAATTTATTTTATTTTATTTGAAATTAATTTTTTTCTTACGTCTTTAAGGTTTTTGAAGGTGATGATGGTGAGAGATTTGAAAAGAATTGGCTGTACTGGACCGGAGCTAGAATGTTGTACAGGTCAGTACGAAAACTACTTTAACCCTTTGACGACAAAGATTTTTCTGCTGAAAATTTTTTTTTTTTTTTGTAAATTCTTACTCAGGAATGCAAGATTTCACAACTAAAATGGTGTCAACTTTAAAAAAAAAATCTAAATTTAAAGAAAAATCATTGTCCTACTTGTTATGAAAGGACTAACCAAAAATGCATACCTTTTATTAAGATTTTACTGTGCTTTAGCAAACCAACAAAAAAATTTGTTCTGCTTTTTAATATCCCACAGACTGTTACACAATATTAAAGAAAATTATTTGTTTTCTCAATTTTTGTTGTTGTTGTAGATATTTACCCCGTGCTGCCGGTTTAAGGCGCATTGCTCTACATAAAAGTACTTCACAAAAAGGTGATAAAATGTATTTGTTGGTTTGTGAATGTGCCGATTTGTTAAAGGACATAACATCAGCTGCCGTTTTAATACCTGCCCTTAGAGCTAGACTATGTGGCTACACAGGACTTTATAGACCAATTCAAGCATTTTGAGTTTTTATGTTTGTTTCTGTGTTACTTTTTTTTTATTTAGAGTTTTTTGTTTCTTTTTGTTGAATTTAGTTTAATTTTCTTTTTATACTTGAGCTTTATTTTTCAATAAAATTGTTACAACATTTAAAAATGAACAAGCACAAAGAAATTTAATTTGACGATTTTTATTTATAAAAAATAAAAGTTCAATTGAAGTGAATGGCCAAGGAAATTTTAATTTAAGGCATTCAATGAACTCTACAAGACATTTTTTAAAAAGAGTTTAAAAATTGTTTAAGGTCACAATTGTTTCAATTTTAGAAGGAGAAAAAAAATCCTTATAAAAAATTTTTCTTCAAAAAATTATTTATATCCCCGATTTTACTAACCTTAACTATGGTTAAGTTATGATAACTTCACCCCCGCCCCCCTAAGAGGGGGTGTGTTTAAAGAATTTGTTTATGTTTATGATTTTTTGTACTTTGTGTTGTTTTGTGAACAACATACAAGAAACTAAAAATTTTAAGAGAGAATTTTTTTTTTGTACTGTGTACAGTACGGCAAGTTCAACATAAATATTTAAAACCTACTTTAGCAAGTCACTAGCTGCAGTGTAAAAGGGCTCTAAGAAAAGCAGAAGGGTGCTCACTTTAGTCGTCTGAAGTGATCTCTTTCCTGTATGAGAGAAAATGTGAAGAACAATAGCAATAGAAAGCTGTAAACGAAATATGAGTCAGAAAGACAAATAGGAGAAAACAATTTATTTATTTATTTAAAGGTTTTTTTTTTCATTTCACAAAGAAAAAATTTTAACTTCTTATGCAAAAAAAATTTGCGCAGACATTTAAAATAAAATTTATGAAAAAATTGTATACAAAATTTAGATAACGTGGACATTAAAGTCTGCGTTAATTATTTTGGATGAGGGAGTTTAACTGGTAAAAAAATTTTTTTTTTGTATTATTTTACTATGTTGTTTTTCTATTGCAATGCTGTGTTTATGATTTTTATTGAATTTATTTTTTTTTATCAGTCTATATGTAGTATAAAAATCATATCATCATTTGTAAAATATTAAATTACAAATAGTGATTAAAAACCAATTACAATAAACTTCCAATTATGTAGTGTACTTATGAATCGTAAATATCCTTTTGGACCACAATAGTAGTTACAAATTTAAGATTAAATTTAAACAAAACAAATAAATATATCAAATAAAAAAACAACATAAAGTAACTTTTTTCATGCAAAGCTTGTAAAATAATCAAAAAAATTTTTTTAATAAAGTATGTTTAATAGCAATAAATTAAAAAAAAAACAAACAAAAACTCTTTAACAAACTGTACAGTTTGTGTAAAGTTAAAGAAGCAAAAAAATTAAAAAAAAAAAATAGTTAAGCTATTGATAGTCTACTGTAAAGCAAAATACAAAACACATCTTGTAAATGTAAGATAACTTTGTGCTAATTAATTATAGACACGAAATTCTTTTTATAAACTTTTAATAATCTTACAATTATTTTTTCTTACTCTAAAATAAAGCAATTAAATCAGCAATTTCTTTGCAAAAAATGGCTTCTATTTTATATTATCAAAATAAATAAAAAATAAAAATAAATAATAAATAAATAGTGATCGTAATAATAATCTGATTACCCAATTATATCGAATTCATTGATGTACTACATTAGGGAATAGGTCTATTGCACTCCCTGTGTTTGCATTCAAATTAAAAACTCCTCAAATATATTTGAATAATAATTCTGGCAACATTATACAGATAAGCAATTATAATACATACATTCTCTTTGTAGCGTTGCCATTTTTTATAATTTGTGCAATATTAAACGCTTTAACATTTATTGCAATAAAAAATTCAGTTTTAAAACACCGATTCAATATCGTGTACGATATTTATGACAAAAAAACTTTTTTTAATTAAAAAACCTACGCATATGGCTCACTATGCAAAGTAATACAGTGTTGCTTTTTTCTGATCATGCTGTTATTTTTTACTCCATATTCTTTTATTTTGCGGCTAAGTAAACAGCACACAAAATTCAGGCTTTATTTAAGCACACAGCTGACAGTTAACAATTTTACTGAATTACAAGTTCTTCAATTTTAGGGTTACCTATTTTTAACCAAACATTTTTCTTTAAAATTTAAAAGTGAATCACAGTACTGAAAGCACAAAAACTATTATTTGAGCTGTTAATTTTGAAAGTGGTATAAGTCCACTTTAAAAAAAATGAGTTAGCAATATCAAAATGATTTAGATTTGTTTAAAATCAATTAACAGGACCATTCTCTGCACAAATAAATAAGTACGTTGCCGTACTTTTGCACTAAAATTGCAAAATAAGTTTGTATGGCTGCCTTTACACTTAATACTCAATTATAATTGGATAATCAGACTTATAATCAAAAAAGTAGAAATTAAAAAAATTTTCATTACAAAACGTAATACATAATAAAATATGCTGAGCAAGGAAAGGAAAGAACTAGTTAAAAATATGAATTTAAATTTGAATTAAATATCAAAAATCTACCGCTAAAATCAACATTTTACAATTTAAAAAGAAGAAAAATAAAGGTATCATTCATTAAGTGCTAAAATAAATTAAGAAACTACAACCAAAAAATATTATTTTAAATTAAAATAATGCATATGATTATTTAAAAAAATTATATTTCAATAATATTAATCAATAAGTGAAATTAAAAACAAAATTATTACACGTAAATTATTCTTATATTACATTAATACAAATGTGATAGCAAATTTAAGCACAAAAAAAAAAAAAAAAATATATAAATAAATTTAAAAAAAAGATTTAAATAAATTAAAAAAAAAAAAAGAGTTAAAGCCCGCCAGATAAATAAACCTAAACACAACCTTAATTTTTTTACTTAAGTATTTTGAAAAACAAAAGAAACGAATTTTGTTATACACAGAAAAAAGAAAAGAGAAATCAATTAAAAGATTATAAAATAAAAAATTGTCACATTGATAAAAGTTTTGATTTAATCAATTAAATATTCAATGAAATTAATTAAATAGTATTTAATTGTCAAAATATTCAATTTATATATTTTTTTCAATTAAAAAATTGTCACATTGATTAAATATTTGAGTTGTTATTTTTTAAAGTGGTAAAAGTTCACTTAAAAAACAAAATGACGAGGTAGTAATTCTAGCAATATATAGAGACCATCTCTAACTAAGTTTTTTATATAGACTTATACCACTTTATTTATTATTTCCCGTAAGTAAATTGACAATTCAGTTAGTACTTTGTAGAAAAAATGGTTTGAATAACAGACCAACCTAAATTGGAGCGGCAAGTGTAGCGTTACTTAGAGCAAAAGAACGCAAAGTTGGAGCGAAGTATCAATATTAAAAATAAATTTTTGTTTCAATATAAAATAAAAATATTAAATCAAAATCTATCCCCTAACAGAAGTTTAAAAAAAAAAGAGGGTTAATAATAAAAAAATATTCTTTAAAAAAAACTATCATAACAAAATATCAATCTTTATTTGTGCTTAATTCCAGAAATTGTGTTGGTTTTAAAATTTATTCTTTTACTCATGATATTCTCATGAGTTATTTATTCAGTACAATAAGTACTGAAGGGGAGAGCATACCTATATGGACCATTTCATCAGACGCTACTCCGAATCCTCAGTAGGTTACTCCCAACGTTTCTTGCAAACATTAGAACCTTTATATTGTAAAAGCAATTGACTAAATAAGAATTATTAATCTAAAGTCACAAAAAGATTCAAATATTCAAACAAAAAACTCAGTAAGCATTGAACTGAATAAACAAATAAATTTCCCAACCAACATTTTTAATATTGAAAACTATATATTCTATTTTTATTCTTCTCTTCTCTTTTACATTTGAATGCCCGTTGGGTATTACTGAATGTAATTAAAGAGTATATGAAAAACAAAAACAAAAAATTATAAAAAATAATAAGAAAAACATAGGGTTTTCCTACAATGAGCACTTGTATTTGTATATGTAATAATTTCTATTTGGAATTTAAAAGTTTAACAAAATATCAATCTTTATTTGTGCTTAATTCCAGAAATTTCTGGAATTAAAAATTTCAAAAACTATCATAACTAGAAACAAACAGACACAAATAAAGATTGATATTTTGTTAAACTTTTAAATTCCAAATAGAAATTATTACATATACAAAAACTATCATAACTAGAAACAAACAGACAACTTCTCAAAAGTGGAAAATTTAAATTAAAACTAATTTCTCAACAATAAATTTTTTTTATGAATATGGCATGGCGGAAGATACAGAAGACAAAGACATTTTTTATAAAAAACTGTGATACTAAAAACAGAAACACGACACTATTAATTAAACTCTTAAGATACAACAGCAATAACAAAAACAAAATGGCGCTAATAAAAAAGGATTTAAATTTTAAAATAACATACAAACAATATAAAATAAAAATTTAATTGCACTTATTTTTAAATTGAAAAAAAACAAAAATAATTAAAAAAAACGCTTCATCTTTTTCTAAGAAAATAAATAATATTTTAGGAATTTTTGATTGAAGTTTCTTTTCAAAATCTGTCGAAAAAGGTTTTCATATTACATTTCTAACATTATTATTTTTAAAAGATTTAAATATTTTTTCTTTAATTTGTCAATACAAAATGTAAAGTAAAATGTATTAAAGGTTTAGAATTTATATTTTAATTTAAAATTTTTTACTTTTTTTTCAATAAATTTTAAATGTAATTTGTTTTTCATACCGTTTTATAGCTTATAGCATTAAAATGAAGGGATTATAAATTTTTATACATTTCCCATAAGAATATCATACATTTTAAGAACGACATTAATGAATATTTAATATTTATTCAATTTAATTTTATTTTAATATTTGTATGTTATTTCATAAAAAAAATATTTTTGATTAATTAACTGGGTAAGGGACCTACTGTCCTAGTAATTAAAATATATATATTCCATAAATCATCGCCATCAGCCCTTATTTTAAATTGTTTTAATATTTTTTTCAATGCAGCCTTTTTATTACAATGAAATTTATAAAATTCCTATGTTTTGTATAGAAATTTATTTCAAAAACCTTTAAGGGTTAAATTTAAAATTTTTTCCAATGAGTGAACAATTTTGAAAATCTTTTCTTCTGTCTTAATTTTATAACTAAACAAAATATAAAACCAAAGGAAAATTTAGAAAATCTTTTTTTTTTTTTACTTCAAATTGTAGCAAAATCGAAAAAGCCTTTAAAAACTTTATAAATAAAACAAATTATTTAAATGAAATATAAAAAAAAATAAATAAATAAGTAGTAGTTGAGTCAAACAAGAAAAATAATAGTCAAAAAGTAAAAAAATTTTTACTTTAAATTTAAAAAAAAATTAACAAATTGAAGCTTAAAATAGTGATAAATAATTACGAAGGCAAAAATATTAATAAATATAAATTATTTCAAAACAAAATTTAATTTAAAAATGTGTTTTTATTTTTAACAAAAATATCTTTACCTTTTAAGTGGATGTTGTTGCATATTTTTCTGCTTTGAAGAAATTGCGTTTAAAAATAATCACATTTGTAATGTTTTTTTTATTTTTGTTTTGACTAAAGCAATTTACGACGATTTTTTTATTTCATTTCCTATTAACCTTGCCGATTTACAAATAATATCAGAAATATATGTGGCAGCCTTATTGCTACTTCTCTTTTCAAATAGCAGTAAACAGTCTGACTTCACAGCAAGACATTGTTAGCGCAGACATAAAAACAAAAACAAAATAAAGAGAAACTGCTCAGTCAACAATTGCTGCTGCTTTTTATGCACAAGTTTCTCAAACACTTTTCACTAAGAAAAAACATATTTTTTGAAAACATTTTTTGATTTTCTGATAAAATAAATATTAAATTACATTTATTCACAAAAGTTATTAATTTTCTAGCACTTTTTACCATTAAAATAATTAGTTTACTACCGAGCTTACAGCAATACGTCCGCGCACCACAAAAAAATTTAGGAACTATTTATAAGGAAAAGAGAACATCACAAAGCATACAATTAGCTGATGGAATGCCACATTGTGAAAATTGTTGATAGTTCGTTCATGGTTTTTATAAAGCCAAGACATGCAAAATGTGGATTATATTTACTTTTAGTATATTAAAAAATTAACAGGAAATAAAAGTAAAAGCACTTTATTTACTTTCACATATACATAGTATATACTATGTAAAAATACGTAAATTATTTATGGTTATAATTGAATTTAAAAAAAGTATTTTTATTTTTTAAAAAGCTATTTTTTTTAAATATACTTTTTACTGGCTTCTTTTTTTCTCAAATTTTTTCAACTTCAATTGATTGGAAATATTTTAATTAAATTTATTTTAAGTGATATTAACTTATTTGAATTTCCCTTTTCCTTATTTATACAAATAAAATTTTTTATCTCTATATTTTTAATATGTAGGTATGCCCTTTTATTTTACCTTTACAGTTTTTACTTCTCTCTTAAAAAACAAACACAGCACAACTCACACACTCTGGCCAAAAATATGCATACATACATAGCGTAGACACAAAAACAAAATTAACAGAGACTGCACAGTCAACAATTGCTACTGCATTTTATATACAAATTTGCTTACGCAGTTTTCACTAAGAAAAAACATATTTTTTGCAAATATTTTTTAATTTTCTGATAAAATATGTATTAAATTACATTTATTCACAAAAGTTATTAATTTTCTAGCACTTTTTACCATTAAACTATTTAATTTATTATCGACCGTATACTAATACGTCCACGCACCACAAAAGAATTTAGCAACTAAAAGGAAAAGAGAAAATCACACGATATCAGTGATGCCAAACTCCCAACTTCATATCAAGTATGTAATTTTGGGAATATGATGCCACTTTGTGATAATTACTGTGAGAGTAAATATTTATGTATTCTGGTGATTTAACACAACTCACACATTGTGTATAAGCCACACATACATAGTGACGACACAAAAACAAAATTAATAGAGACTGCACAGTCAACAATAGCTGCTGCATTTTTTATAAAAAAATGTTTAACACACTTTTCACTAAGAAAAAAACATATTTTTTGAAAACATTTTTTGATTTTCTGATAAAATAAATATTAAATTACATTTATTCACAAAAGTTATTAATTTTCTAGCACTTTTTACCATTAAAATAATTAATTTACTACCGAGCTTACAGCAATACGTCCGCGCACTACAAAAGAATTTAGCAACTATAAGGAAAAGAGAAAATGAGCGATCCCAACTCAATAACTGCCAAAAATTAACGATTTTATTAATTTGTTAGTGTAATAAAATAATGAATGGATGATCCAGTATCTGCTTACTTTTTATGAGGCCAATTTTTTTGAGTAATTGGAGATCAGAAATTATCAGTTTCAATTTCATTTATTGTAAATGTTTTATTTTATTAACAAAATATATGACAAAATATACATTCTTAAAAAAAACATTAACTTAAAAATAAATTGTTGATATAGTTTTTATACTTTTAGTGAGGGATCGCAATAAGTAGTTGTAAGTATAACACATACTGTAAATGATTTTTTGTTATTTTTTTTCTTTTTCGGCCCCTGTTTGTAGAACAAAAGAAAATAATTGCCAATTAAAATTAATTTAAATAAATTTTAATATAATTTC
This sequence comes from Thelaira solivaga, assembly GCA_947397855.1. Taxonomy (NCBI): domain Eukaryota; kingdom Metazoa; phylum Arthropoda; class Insecta; order Diptera; family Tachinidae; genus Thelaira; species Thelaira solivaga. The sequence continues at coordinate 67,177,520 of OX377614.1, forward strand.
TCTAATTAAATATATTATCATAAATTCTGCCACAAAAATCTAAGTGTTCTCCTCGATCTTTGTCCAAAGTTTCGCGATATATTAAATACTCTTTATTAAGTTTAGGTTCCAAAGGACCCCAATTCGAACTGGGCTTGATAGAGTTGCTTAATTTCTATAAGAATTTATTTATTATTATTTTTTTGTAATAAAAACCAAAGTTTAATTGTTTTGTTTAACTTACTTGGTAAAATGTTTGACCTGGTGTTTTGTAAATCGTATAAAGAGCCCAAATAGGTAGCTGAATTACACCTATAGCCCACATTAACCATCCTAAAATGTATGCCAGTTGGGGATAAGCAATTCCTTTATATTCCAAAGGCTGGAAATTTATTAGGGTATAAACCAACACCAAAAACATTAAGCCTGGTGTGATAATGGACCAACAAATCCGCCAATATAAGCCGCTTTTTATGCCCAGCATAAATTCAATATCTTGACAAAACCGTTTAATACCTTGAATTAATTAAAGTGCAGTTAGTATTTCAAATGTACAACACAAAAAATTTAATATTCACTTACCATAAATCCAGCCCACTGCTATCAACTCTGCTATGGCCAAAAATAATGCTATAAACGAACAGCCAAAGAAATCCACTAAATTCAATATAAATTGACCTCCCGGAGTTAGATAAATTATGCCAAACAAAAAGCCTACCACAGATACCGCCATAGATAAGAACCAATGGGGCAGCTGATTAAAACGATCTTTTATAACCGTGATAACACATGAAGCCATGCCAATGTTACTGCCCATACCCAAAACCAATAGCATTAAAAAGAATAAAACAGCAAAGAACTGGGGTAAAAATTTAAATTTGGCTATAGCTTCTGGGTAAGAAATAAACGCAAGCCCAGCACCACCCTTTACGACATTGGCAATATCAGAAGTGTTGGTTTCGTAAGCTAAATTTCCTAAAATTCCGAAAATAATACAACCCGCCAATATAGAGGTCAATGAGTCAACACTGGTTATAATAATTACATCTCTGCAGCGTCACATGAAAAACAAAATAAAAAAAAAATAAAGAAAAAAAAAATAAAAAAAAATTTAACGGTTAAAGGGTGTAGCTATCAAGGCTGCCAGATGAAATTGTCTAGTAATTCCAAAAAAATGTTACCAATAGGACCGCCAATTAAATTTTTAATTTTGATCATTAATTTTTTCAAATGGATTTAAGGCATTTTTGCCAGCATACACAAAATAAACACACTAATTAAAGTTAAACAAATAGAATCGTCAATATCTGACTTTGAATTTCTGAAATGGTTTAATTGTCATGTTTGTTGGTCCCCCAAAATGACAATTAATTACCAAATCATATTTAATACTGTATTATTTATGTTTTATATAAAAAAATATTTAATGTTTTCTTGTACTTACCTATAAATATTTTTGCGAAAATTATTGAAGGATGCATACATGATCAAGGTGCCGAAACAGATGGCCAAGGAGAAAAACATTTGGGTTATGGCATTGTACCAAACCTAGGGAAATAGATAAAATAAATTAAATTATAAAACTACTGAAATGGAATCATGTAACTGAAAAAATTTATGTCTTTTTGCATAGTTAGATTTAGGTCTTAAGAAGGAACAATTTTTAGGAAATAGCCGTAAAGCTAATTTCCTAATGGCTTAAAAATATATATTTTTCATTATTTATTTTCTCTGAATTAAATTTTATCATTTACATGGTTTTCCTTTTGAGTTTTAAAAATAAATTAAAATATTAACTTACATTTGGATTCAACAATTCACTCCACTGTGGCTTTAAAAAGTATTTAATACCCTCCCAAGCACCTGGCAGAGTTATTGCTCGTATCAATAAAACGAACATGACTATGTATGGAAATAAAGCCATAAAGTATGATGCCTTGCCGGAACTATGTATGCCTTTAATTAAAACAATTGCTATGGTTAGCCAAGCCACAAAGAGGCACAACACCAAATCCCAATTGGGCGAACCAATACCCTGTTCAAGATTATCACTTTCACGTAAAACTGTTTTCGTAAAAAATAGCTCAGCCGAGGATATGCGCTTAATATCACTTAAGTTGTGATTATTAAAAGATTCCGATGTAGCCACACAAGAACTGCCCCATTCAGGCAGACAGAAAGTCCAGGGCAATACATCTGATAAAGAAGATATTAAATACTTTAAGGTTAAGGCCATAATACTGGCATAGTAAGTGGTGGCCAAAGCAGTGGCATAAACTTGGCCATACGCAATACCTTTAAAAAGTTAATAAGTTTCAAATATAATAAGAAAAATTTTAAATAAAAGCCGTAAAACTTACCCTTCATTAGAGGCACCATATCAAACGCCTTAATACATCCACGGCTCGAAAATTGCCCTATTAATACTTCCATGTAGTAAACAGGACGTCCTATAAGTAATAATACAATTATGTAGGGTATAACGAAAGCTCCACCACCATTGGCCAAGGCTATAAATGGAAAACGCCATACATTGCCCAGACCCACAGACAAGGCAATGCACGAAAATAAAAATTCAATTTCTTTGCCCCATTTTTCACGACCGGTATCGGAACTGCTGTCACTGTTGGAACTGGAGACTGTAAGCTTAAAAAAAGAGGTTTTCAAGGTTTATTTGAGTATAAAAATCATTTAAGTAAAAAACTTACCAAAGACTTTTCAGTGCTATAAGTAATACTTTGTTTGGGCTGGCTTTCATTTTCAATTTTTAAAATAAATTGTTGCTGCGATAGTTTGTCATACTGGGCCTCCATGTTGGTTTAAAGTCTAAGGGAAGAGTAATTTTAAATTATAATTAAAAAATTGTAATGACTTTCTCTAAAGATTAACACAAAATTAAACGCTTTTACAATTGAGTGAGGTCTATGACTGAAGTTGACTATGCAACCTAACCTAACCTAACCTAAATTCATCAACAGTATTCTATTTGATTATCTTAACATTCATTCATTATTTATTTATTTAATTCCTCGTGTATTTGATGCTGTGTTATTGACATTCGCGCTCAAATGAATTCCTGTGCGGGGCCATTTTCTGTTGTCGTCTTATTTTACTGATAACATTTTTTTTTTCTTCTTTTTCATAAAATTTTAAAATCATCAAACAACCGTCATTGTGCGAACAAAAAAATGTTGAAAATATTTTAAACGAAATAGATAATGCGTTGTTAAAGCCTTTAATAAGAAAATTACAGCAATAAATAGAAAGCACACACACACATTTCAAATTACAATTAAAATTCATGTAAAGAAATGTAAATGAAATGAAATTTTCTAAAGCAACTCTTTGTTAACTATAGCTTTCAATTGAGCTGTTTTTTTAAAGTGGTATAAGTCTAATTTTAGCAGTAATTTTAGTAAGGTAGTGGTGAATAAATCTTAATAAAATTATAACTAACTAATTTTTATTAAAGTGAACTTATACCACTTTCAAAAATAACGGCTCAATTTGTGAAATATTTTCAATATATTAATTAAATAAAATTATTACTTTATATGAATAAAATTATTTCATTAATTAAATGAATAGTCCATTAATTCAATGAAATATTCATCAGCTACAAAATATTTTTCATATAGGTAATGAAAAAATTTTGAGTGTAGTATGTATAAAGAAATTTCATTTAAAGATTAAAAAAAAAAAAATCATATATATAATGAAACACATTTCGTACACTTAATGAAAGTTTTCATTAATATATAATTTCAATGAAATTAATGAAAATAATGTTTTTTTTCGTAAAATTAATGAATAAATTTACAGAATATATGAACAAAAAATGTTTGTCTTTTAGTTTAGTTTAAGTTCTTATTAAATAAAAGTTTTATAATTATGATCCAGAGTGTGGTTAAGCTATTAAAAAAATTAATCCACAATCTCAAAAGCCTGTTTGATTATTTTGTTGCTTTTAGTTTTATCTTTTGTTATAAGATTCCGAAAAGAAAGTGTTTTTTGTAGATCAATTTGCGATAAGATAAGCTTAACATTTAAACAGTCTTTTTTTCACTATCTCAACATCTTGATAGAGTCTTTTCTTTTTTTAATTTATTTATTTAACAAAACTGATGCTAAGCCTAACGGAATTTTTTTTTTGTGTTAATTACAAATTTTATCTAAGAAAATAATAATTTTATTAAAGGGCTTGCATTTTTTGTTTTGCTTTATTTTAAATTTCATATTTATTTAATGATTAAAAGGTTTAAAAAAATTTATATAAAAAAAAAATATATATATAAAAATATTTATTATAATTTTTCTCTCTAAATTAAACTAGAGACTGCAAATAACAGATATCGATATCAAAAAATTATTTTATAACAGTAATTTTGAAAATTAAAAAAAAGAAAAATCCATCTAGAATATATATAATTAATTAATTTGAGCTTAGTCTTGATACTTAAAAATGTTTTTGCTTTATTATTTATTATTTTCAATATTTCGCTTTCCTGTGGAAAGCTTCTTCAGGAAAATTATAATATTTATAATTTTCCTGAAGAAGCTTTCCACAGGAAAGCGAAATATTATTATAAATAATAAAGCAAAAACATTTTTAAGTATCAAGACTAAGCTCAAATTAATTAATTATATATCAATAAAAAGTCTTAAATAATAATTATATAAATTCCATCTAGAATAGTAAAAATAAAAGCTCAAAAAACTCGTGACTGGAAAAATAAAAGTCCTCAAAAGTTATTTATTTTATTTTATAACGACAAAATAAAACTTTTTTTTAAGAGTTAAATCTGAGCTTTTATTTTTACGTTAAAAAATAATTCTTATCTGTGGAGATGGAATCGTTTTTTTAATATCACCCCGTCAATACGAATCTATTGATTTTGTAACGCGATTTTTGGCTCAGTGTTGTTGAATCTATTTCGTTTGAAAATTTTTTTTACTTTAATATTTTTCATTAAATTAGAAATAATTCAATAAAAAATTATTCATTAAATAAAAAATAATTCAATAATTCAATAAAAAAAAATTATTTATTAAAATAAACATTTTTTAATTCAATGAAAAATGTTTTTATTAATTCAATGAAAATATATCATTAATTTGCATAATTTATGACATATTTGATTGAATCCATGAAACATTATAATAACAAATTTTTCTTTCAATGAACTTGTAATTAAAAATTGTCCTTTAATATTTTAAATAAAAAATAAATATTTTTTTTTTATAAATTTCACTTGAACTCAAATGCCACAATTTTTAAAACTTTTATTGAATTAAAATTTTCTAGTACTCACTTTTTATTTTTTTATTTAAATCTTATTAGTTTTCGTTACTTTTAATTAGAAAAAAAAACTTTATTATATTTAGATTCTTTTTGAATTTATTTAATTTTTAAATAATTTTATTTTTAGGTTTATTTTTAATACTTTATGTTTGAAAAAGTTTAATCCTTTAATTACTTTTGTTTTGTTATTTTTTTCTTAATACTTTATTTAAATTATGGCTTTCATTGTGTTAATCATGAAAAATCCTTTAAAGGAAAGCTTTAAAACGTTTTTCTTTTATTTTCTTGTTTTTATGTTGGATTTTTAAATTAAAACAAACCGTTTGTCATGAAATGAAATGATCAACTGACGGCTTGATAAGATGTGATGTTAACTTTAAAGATATTTTTTATTCATTTTCAAACACCGCATAATTCTGGATTCTCTTTATAATCTTGTTTTTATTTAAACACTCACACACATATATTTTTTTTAAAGAAAAATTAATTCCGATCACAAAATGTTTAAATTTAGTGTCAAACAGTTATTAAAGAGTTCGTGGGCTTAATTAAGGGCTGCACTAGTTTCTAGTTTAACTACACTTAAGGGTGGTCTGTTTGGGAGATAAGCACGTGAGTGCATGAAAAGAGAGAGAGAGAGAGAGAGATAGCGAGTAAGTAAAATTCTCATGACTAATTTTATCACATTCATTTATGAAATAATTAGCTAATTTCAGAGGTGATTGAAAGTAAACCGTCTAATGCTTTTTTTATTTTTTGTGTAAGACTTGTCTGGTTAGATTCAAAGTGTTTCATTTAGCACTTTTTTTATTTATTATAAACAAAAGTTATGAAAACAAATCATGCAGACGAACACTACGTATTTTAAATATTTATTTACCTTCGAAAAAAAAAAATAAACAAAAAAATATTTATTTATTTATATCGCTCGGTCTATATTAATAAGATTCCAAGGTTGATAAAAGAAAGAAAGACTTGCAAGCTAGGAAGGTGATTTGCTAGAGCTAAAGTCAAGTTCTAACCGGAGTGGAGTTGTTATTCAAAAACAATTAAAAAAATTTATAAAAAATTAGTAAAGACATAAAATAGAAAATAAATATTAGTCCGTGAATTTGGATTTTTTTTTAGTATATGTGGTGGCGTTATTCAGGTCAAACTGCTTAAAGTGATTTTGAATATGACAATTTGTTTGATTGTAGGTAGTTGGCCGTATCTTTCATCATCTCACAAGCACACACCAAAATGTCACGTTAAGTGGCGTGAGCAATGTCACAACCATACATAAAACGTTTATGTGTCCCGGTTTATGTTTGTGCGTGTGTCTTAAGTGACTGTTTATTAATGATTGATTTTTAATGATAGAATTGTTTTGCCTCTTTAATGCACAATTCTAAATATAATTTTAAGATATTCACAGCTGCTTTAAGCTAGCGGAAACAAATAGCCCATTTAACGGAATAACGAATTTTATACACTCTTTAACAACAATTTAATCAAAATCATATATTTTAATGTAATTTTTTTCAGCAAAATTTTTAATAAATATTTTGAGTAAATATTTCAAGGCAATTTTTTCCAGTCCAATTTTGAATAAATATTTTAAAGGAATTTTTTTCCAGCCCAATTTTGAATAAATATTTTAAGGGAATTTTTTTAAATTAAATTTTTCATAAAACTTATAATTATGTCAAGTGTTTTTTTTACATTTGCTTTTTGTTCGATCTAATTTAACAATTTTTTTTAAATGTTTTTATTCTTTTTTGTGCATACAAAATTACACACATACATGTTTTTCTTTATTTGTGTGTGTTGATTTTGACATTTCTTTTCACATTTTACACTAACTAAATGTATGGTGAGTTCACTTTTGTGTGACATCTTACGGAATATAAAAAATGTGTATTTTATATTTAACTAAATATGAAATTTTATTACATGTAGCGCAGAGATGTAATAACTTTTGCGGTGTATTTATGTTGTGTATTCAATTCATTTGTTTATTAATTAATTGATGTTCTGATTTAATGTCAATACTAAATTGTCCATGTGCTAAATTGTTATTTAAATTAATCTCTAGATTTCTACATTAATTAGGGGCATTTTTGCTACACAAAAAAATCATTTATATGGCAGCATTAATATTGAGTATAAAAAGCAACAGTTGGTGTTAAAAAATAAGCCACATCATGTAGAAAGTACACGAGTTAGCAGCTAGAACCAAAAGCCAAACTTTTTATTTAATAAACGAAATTTTTTAAATTATTTTAATGCAATTTTATTATGTACAGACTAAGATATCAAACACCACAGTAATTTTTAAAATGTTTTACAACTAAAAAAGTTTTTTATCAGTTAAATTTCAAATTTTTTGACATTTATATCGATTTGACGTTTTCGTTTGCGTTGACTGGCATAATAATAAAAATTTTCATTATAGTCAGCATCACTGGGTGGCAGAGCTGGCGATGGACAAAGCAAATGTCGATTAGTAGTTCCAGCTAAAACGTTGGCCTGATATATGGAACTAAAATTAAAAGAATATATTTTAACTTTTTCTTTAATTAAAAAAAATAAAATTGATTTGGAATTTGTTTTTCATTAAAAAAAAAACAAAATTTTTTTTTTGTTTGAGCCCATGATACAATAAAACCAGGTAACTTCAAAAATAACATTACGAAAAGCCCATATATTTTGTTATTGCTTTTGAGGCTCCTCCTGTCGAAAATTATTTCCGGTGGTGTGGTAGAGTGAAAAAAAAATTGTTTCCGCTTTTGATCTCTATTTAACACATTGGTATCCCTTAGTTTTTGACAGAACGAGCTTCAATCATGCAGGATTCAGCTGGCGTTTCAGAGTCACCTGGTTTTCTTACACCATGTTTGAGCCCATTTAAAATCAATATTATATTTTTGTAAGTATGACTTATAAAACTTTATTTGAAAGCTTTATGGTTTTCAAAATTAGACAACACAAACAATTTAGTTATTTAACGGAAAACTTTGGAACATAAAACTTTCAAAAAGCTTTTCCATTTTATTTAAAAATCATACTTTTTGTTTTAAGCTTTTACCGTTACAAAGTTTTCCGTTGTGCTTACAAAAAAAAAATAATTCTCAGTAAGGAATTAGAAAAGCATTTCGACCACTTTGCTGATGCAAGTTGCTAAAAGAAATAAAAACAAAAATTGTGATAAGATATTGCATTTCACATTTTTCGAATATGAAAATATTTTTAGCATAAAAAATATTCTTATTGCAAAAAATAAATTAATGAAAAGCATTAACTACGTAAAGTAAAAATGTCCTTGACATTAAAATTATTATCCGACTAAAATATTTTTTGCGAATACATTTTTTTAATCGAATTGAAAAATAATAACAAAATTTGATTCGATTTACAAAAAATTTTTATGCGAATAAAAATTGTTCAAATATTTAATCGATTAATATTATTAAAAAAATCTAATTTGGGTGCGTTCAGAAGACGTAACTGTTGTGCAACTGCATATTGTCGGCGTTGCCACATATTACTCGAATAAAATTTATTACATGAATTAGAAAACGCGTTTTCGAATTCGAAAAATTAATTAGAATAAAAATTGAGATTTTCAAAGTAAAATTTTTTTCTTTTTTACTGTAAAACAAACTTACATGATGTGCCTTAAACGTGCCAATTCTTCTTCCACACGCCCAATTTTTTCCTCTTGCTTGACTCTTAACATTTGATTGCGTTGATTACTTTCCTCTAAAAGTTTCACAATGTGTTGCTGATTTGATAATTCCATTTGTTTCGCACTTAATGTGGTACACAAATTTCTAAACTCTTCGGATCTTATTTGCAATTCACTATTAAGCTACAAACAAACCAACAATTTACTAACAATATTTTAAAATAAATTGAAAAATATAAAATTCAAACCTCATTTATGGTATTATTCTTTTCACCCAATTGAGCAAATAAATCTTCTTTGTGAATGCGTTGAGTTTTTTCGTTTGTTTGCAAAGAATTTATCAAGCCGCTGCGTACTTCCAAAAGCTGTTGGCTGCGCTCAATTTGTTGCTCCAGCTGGCAGTTATTTAATTTAGCTTTTGCTAGTTCCGCTTTAAGTTTATCGATTTCTAATCGTTGATCGGCGTCCGTTTGGCGAAATTGGTTAAGCTGGGTAAATGAATTTTTAATTTTAACAGTGAAATTGACTTTTTTAATAATTTCATTAACCTCCTTTTGTAGTTGCTTGGAGCAGTCGGGTATAGACTCTTGGATTTGTTGCTCTTTATTATTCAAGGCTGTTTGTAGGTCTCTTAAATTTAAATCCAGGTTTAGTAACTTCATCTAATTTTAATTTTAATTACTTACATTAATTTATTTTCAGCTTCCATTAGCTTGTCTTTTATGAGTTGCAAGTCCTTGATTTCCTTTAATTTTTTTTTAGGTTAATTAGTTTTTTTTTTATTTATTTAAACTTACTTGTTCCAGAGAGTTATTACGCTGTTGTACAGCCTCCTTATCAGCTTGTAAACAATTGATTTGATTCTTAAGTTCGAAAATTTCTTTTGTATGTTCGACACATTCATTATAAGTTTGTTTTTCTAATTTTATTTGTAATTCCTGCAGTTTATTATTTCTTTCAACTAAATCCTCTTCTAGTTGCTTTTTATTAGTCACTTCATTTTCCATCCGCTTAATCAATTCAGTTTTATTATTTAAATCTATTTTTTGTTGTTTTAAATTTTGTTCAGCTTCGTGAAGTTTTTTATTTGTTGTTGCCAGACTTTATTAAAAAAAAGGAAGAATTTGAGAGTAGTTTTAACGGAGATATGCAAACTTAATGCCACCAAGGTTTGGTTTTTCACAAAATTTTCTGCTTAGTGGCAAGCCTTTCCAATAAAATGCCCAAAAAATTTTGTTTTGGTGTTGTTACATGAGCACTTGGCACTAACTTAACTTACCCATCCTTTTGCTTTTTAAGTTCTTCTTGTAAATTATTTTTTTCCATTTCTAAATTCTCCTTGTCCTCCAAATTTCGTGTATACGATTTTTGCAGAATGGCTTGTTTTTCTTGGATTTTTAGCTTATTTTGAAATAGCTGAATTCGAATGAAAAAAGGAATTGTCATTCTCTAGCTACTGGGTAAATGTTCATTAAGAAAATTTTTTTAACTAAATTATGTTGCTAGTAAAATTTTTTTTTCTGACTTTCTTTCATATTAATTGTGTTTCTTTTGTTTTGTGTCATTTTAGGCTTTTTGTGTTTTTTTTTGTGTAGCCACATACCTCTTGCTTTTTATTTAGCTCCAATTCTGTTTTTTCAAATTTAATTTTCTCCTCCTCACATTTACTCTTTAATTGCGCAAAAGATTTTTTGGCATCCTTTTTATAATAAAAATTAAAAAATATTTTTCTAAAAATTTCACTTTTTCACTCTTTTTCATAAACATTTTACCTCAATTTCTTTTTTAAATGAGTCCACCATATTTTCATTGCTCTCATTTATCGACTTACACCAATTATCGATTAAATCTAAAATTCCTGCAGTTTTCAAAGCCTAAACAAAATTAAAAAAGGTCAAGTTACTCTGTATTTCGTTTCGTAACGAAAATTTGAAACATTCGTTTTGAAATACACAATAACTTCCTCTGAAATTTATTTTTTTTTTCACTCTATACCTGCAGACTTTCCAGTTTCTCATTGTCGATTGCTTTAGTTTCGCTCGTTTCTAATAATTCGCTTTTAAAACATAAAAACCATTCATTTAATATTCTTTCAATTTGACACTTAAAGTCATCAGCTGTTTGTGAGTTGGCTATGAAATATTAAAAAAATAATTGCAAATTGTTGTAAAAGCCAGCATAATGTTTCACATTCGGCCTTATTACGAGTATCGTTCATGCAGTCGTATTTACAAGGTGTTGCCACATAACACGACACTCGTAATTAGGCCAATTAACTCACTCCAACACTTAGAATTATTTTCTTTATTTTGTTGTTACTCACTTGAACTCTTTTTTATTATATTTTCAGTTTCCTTTTGATCTCCTGCATTTTCACAGGCATTCTTTTTAAGGTTACAGGGTGTGCTGCGTGTTGATATGTTGGACACTAAAAATTTAGCAAAATGAAATAATTTTGATGAGTCTCTGTGGCAAAAGTTTACCCTAAATCCTTAGGGCTGTTTTAAGCTTTTTTTCTAATGCCTTACCACTTCTTTTATTTGCTCCCTTTGGGCTGGAACAAACTGATTGACATTTAGGCAACCTTTTGTATTCACTTGAAATAGAAGCTGTCCTGGTAAAATTAGAATATCCTTCCTTTTGTTTTTTGTTCGGGTTTGTTACGGCATTAATATTGAATTTTCCAATTTTCTTTATATTTTTTGAATTGAACTGTTGCTTTTCAGTTGGCAACTTTTGCAACAAAATTTTCGGTGGGGATTTTCCCATTTCTTTTGATTTTGTGGGCGCTACAATATTTGAACTCGGCTGGGAGTTGTTGGTAAAGTTGAAAATGAAAATCCATTTTTGTAAGAAAATAAGTTTTACTCACTGATCTTTTTGGTATTCTGGAATTTTCCGGGGATAGTGCTGCACAACTTATGGATTTACTAGGCACTTTCGATAGGGTACTCTATTGGAATGAGTTAGGTTTGTTAGATTATGTTGTGAACTGAATGTTGTGTTTAAAAAAATTAAGTTCAAAGCAAAGTCTTACTTCGCTTGATTGCACAAGGCTTTCATTCATGTGGCATGCCTTTTAAAACATGGGCCGGGCCCTATAAAACCGAAATAAAATTTATTTCAAGGACCCATGCCTTGTATTTTTCGTACTTCTTTAAAACGTTTTTTAAAAATCATTCAAAACTCTTGCTGGTAAGTGAAAAAACTTTTACAAAAAGGCATGCCTTCCTTGCAGGGCAAGGTGTAAGTGCTTTTGATAGAAGTAGAAAAATTATTAATTTATTTACGTTGTTTTGAGCTGCAGTTAAAGGAACGGCCTGTTGATTTCCTTCTTTTGTTAGACTGTCATGGTTTTCACTTTCAATTTTGATTGGCAGTTTAGGGCTTCTAAAACTATTTACTTTTGAAACGACAGCTAAAGTTTACAAAAGGAAATGTTTCGACTACAACTGATCTTCTTAAAAAAAATTAAAAAAAAAAAAACTCACTTTTCTTGAAACTTTTAATACTCGAGCAAGCCGAAGATGAACCACTATCCGTTACAATTTCATTTGATTTTAAATTATCTTTAGCTGAGTCTAACAAAAAAAAAACACAATTTTTGAAAGCTTTTAAAAATTTTTGTGATTTTCTGCTTACCAGCAACAAGTTCCTCACATTTTACAGCCAAACAAAGTTCTTGAGCACAATCATTCATTTTTATTTGGTAAAAAATTTGTTTTTTTTTTGTCAGTTTTTCAGGAAAGCGGGCAGGATATGAGTATTGATATTTAGATTTTGCACTAATTTTTGTTTCAAAACACAATTTATTTTTAACAATTAATTACACTAAGAAAAGCTCTACAAAATTTTCCATTAACTGGAGAGACAAAATTTATTGAAAATAATTAAAAATAAAAAAATTGTTGAAATAAAATTATTTGAACAAGTTTAATAATTTTGTGAAATTTATAACACAAGTTGCTTGTTAAGAAATTTATTTTTTTTTTTTTTTTGGGTGGGGAAGGTGAGTATGCTATTACGCATACCTGCCCGGTCGTCACTCATCGGCAGGTTATGTTGGACTCCGCTAAAACGCTTACCAACTAAGTCCATAACCCAACTTCTGGGGGAGAGGAGATTCCTAACTCATAGCAGTACTTCGGGATGGACCCCTTCCTTGGCCTCCTTGCCAATATTATTTAAAATGTTTTTTTTTTATTTTTTTTTTGTTACAGTAAACACAAGAGTTTTAACACACTGGGCTCAAAATTCAGAGAATATGATATTAACAAATTTCTTTTAGTGTATTGTGTCATATAGAGATGAGAAGAGGAGACATGTGAGAAATCTGTTCTATCCTGGGCCCAAATTGTCATATTCGAAATCAAATGAAAGTCATTTAAATTTTAGTGTTTTTATATGGTTGGCTGTACAACCTTCCAAAGATTTTTTTTTTTTTTTAATTGAAACGACTAGTTGGAGCGAAATACCGATATAAAAATAAATTTATATAATACAACCTCAAGCTTAATAAACCAGCCGTTTCAATTAAAAAGAAAAAGCTCAAAGAAACTTACAAATATTTTTTTTTTTAGCTAAAATGAATTTAAAATAATGCTTTTTTACTAAGTACATTTTTGTTTAGAAAATGTTAATAAAAACAAAATAATTAAAAAAAAACAAGTACATGAAATTAAAGCCCAATAAAAACCGGAACAAGAAAATGGACAGCAAAAAAAAAAAAAAAAAATAAATCAAACACAGCTGGTGGCGCAAAGAGAAATCAACCTCTGGCTATGAGTGTTCACAAAAATATAATTCTCTGCTCGTATGATGCTCAGCATAAAAAAAATTTTTTTTAATAAAATTTGCTCAGTTTTTCCCTTTCAATTAATATAAAACGCTAAGAGTTTGTGACACCAGTGCTCCTCCCTTTGTGCTTGCTGATTTTCTCTCATCCCCCACAACACATTTGCTTATACCCCTCTTGCTAATTTTATTTTATTTATTTTTTCGCTTTCCTCGACCCCATCAATATTCTATACAATTGAAATATGCATCGCATTAGAATTTCTTTCTTTCCTTCTTTCATTTTTTGTGTGTGTCATACATTTAGTTGACCATTAAACGTTGAACATTCAAGACCTACTCAAAAAGCATTGGCTACGCCAGAGGAACACTATCCAGCCAGCAAAATTCTCAACAGGAAAATTATTATTAAAGTGAATAAATACAACACAAGGAATTCATTTATACGTAAAGTATTTTTTTGTTGTTGTTTCTATTAATTGATTCAATTGAAATGAATTTAATACAATTTGTTTACACTAGAACAGCAAATATTATTTTTATACACAATTTTACTGTTTTAAGTTTTCATCGGGAAACCTTACAAGTGATGATGATGATATCAATTATTATAAAGTGAAGTGTATAATTTAACAGTTCACTTGGTGGCATGGCATGGCATGGTACAAGGGATTAAGTTAATTAAAAAAAAAAAAAAAAGAAGTACAGAGTTTAAGGTCCTTTAAGTGCGATAATTTTTGAAATGGTTTTTCTTTTAAATCTCTTAATCACAAGAGGCAAGATTTGTGTACAGTGCGGGAAAATGAAGAGAGACTATCGTTCGGTAATGATGAAAATTTGCAAGTGTTGTCAACTTGTGCATTTAAAACACTTAAAAAATTGTTATTTTAATGTCTAAGGAAATTTAATAAAATATTTAAAAAAAAAAACGTGTCACAAAAAATAATGTTTTTTTTTTAAATAAAATTAAAATTCTCTTACGATATCGAACGTTATAATTCGTTTACATTCTAAGTAATTATGTAAGCCGCTGGTTACTTTCTGTCAGTGTCGTATTATAGTGAAAATAATGATGTCTCGTAACTAAAATGGTATTATCTAAGAGAGTGTGTTCCCGGCAACACATTATCAATAATTTTAAAGAAATAAGTGTCATCTCTATATACCATCCCTACATATAATTGGGAAAGTTTTCTAATTTGGATAGTGAATTGTGGGATAGTGAAAATTCGGATGATGAAGAATATAAAAAAAAATATTAGGTTGCAAAGGACAGTCGATTTAGATGTGAAATCAGCGCTCTGAAACACTTTGAAAACAGTTTTCAGTTGCTTGGCTCTAACGTATAATTGTTGTTTAATTTATATAAACACTCATACGTTCCCATATCAAAAGAAAAGTGGTGTTTCCTCACAACTTTCCTAATTTTTTTTTCCTCCCAACCATAACAAACACAATAAAATAATAATTCGAGAAATTCCATGACCAAGGGAATAGAGATGTATTTTTTATTACAATAAAATAATTTAGGAATAGAATTTAAAAGGTACTTAATTTTTTTCTGTGTACTGTGCACATTTCAAAAAGATTGTAACACTGTAGCTAATTTTGGTTTGTTTCTTAATTGATTCGATGAAAAATTTAAGGAATTAAATTAATCCAATTTTAATAAAGTGTAAAATTAAAATTTATTAAATTATTTAATTTTTTTAGATTTTTTTCTGTGTAGACAACAATTCCACTTTTTTCTTTTTTTTTTGTCTAAATATTTTGAATTTAATATTTTAATTTTGGGAAAAATGGGACAAAATACTTGTTTGTTTTTAAGAAATTGAATCTTGAAAATATCCTGTGAAAATTTCAAGTGAATCCAAAAATCGAAATTCTACATATTTTATTTGATAGAACTTATAGCTTTCGAGTTCACGACGATTTCACCTCAGAGTTACAAAATTCGAGTAACTCTGCAGACTTAAAAATATTCAAATTTATAGGCTTTAAGCTTCTTTGTGGTTCCTTTTACACTCGTTATTACTGGCGGCGACTATTCCGCAAAATAACGCTAATTTTGAAACACCCTTTATTTTATTTACAATTTTTTCTGTTTGAAAGCGATAAGTCAGTTTTGCATGTGCATAACACGAGTTTTAATTCAATAGAAAACAATCAGCCTCAACAACAATCGACAAAGTATCAATTGCATCACTAAACTTTCATTACAAAATGAAATTCTATTTAATTAATAAGGTGGTGCAGTAAATCACAAAAACAGTGTTAATTGACAAGAAGAAAAAACTATTTTTTGAATTTACATCAAAAAAAGCTTTAGAAAATTAAATCAATTTGAATTTTTTTAGCCACAAGTGAACATGAACCACCCTAATTTTTTTCTTTTTCCCTTTCAGTTTACATCATAATGAATTGGTTATCATTGGCCATATCGATATCTGCTACGCTTAATATAGCGTTGGCCTGTAGTCGTGTGCCCTCAGGTACCACAGCTGCTAAATCACCAGTCGATGAAAGTTATATGATTTTGGTAGCCGGAAATCCGGAAACTTATGTGCCAGGGCAAAAGTACAATGGTAAGTTAAGGCATCACAAATATTAATTTTATCTTTAGTTTTATAAAAAAAAAATTAATTTTTTGCAGTTTCAATTGTGGCCAATAATGATCAAACTTTTATTAGTTTTATGCTCGGCTTGGAATCAGAATCAGGTGGCGGTGTAGAGTCTCAGGGTTCTTTTGAATTAGTAGACTTGGCAGAAACACGTTATAGTCCCAGGTGTGCCAACTTGGTGGAGAATACCAACACCAATGTGAAGACACGTGTTGAGGTGGTGTGGGTGGCACCCACCTCCGCCAATATGGGCTGCATATTAATAAGGGCCACTATAGTACAACATCGTGATGTTTGGTTTATGGATGATGGTTTTCTGACCAAAAAAATGTGTGAAGAAGAGGTTGATGATATCGATAGCCAGCCCAGCATTGAAGATCCTTGCTGTGCCTGTCATGAGGCTAAATATGAATTGACTTTTGAAGGCAAATGGTCTAGACATACGCATCCCAAAGATTTTCCTGCCAATAGCTGGCAAACACGCTTTAGCGATATTATAGGAGCTTCCCATACAGTGGACTATCGTTTCTGGGAGTATGGCGAAAAAGCCAGTGAAGGTTTAAAGGAAGTAGCTGAGCATGGTTCTACCAGGACTTTGGAAAGTGAGCTTAAGGAACAGGTATAGCTTCTTTTTGCTATTTTCTTTTAATATTATAAACACAAGCCAACAAATTTTTTTAGAGTGATCAAATACGCACCATAATTAAAGCCAGAGGTATTAGTTACCCTAATATAACTGGCAAAACGTTTGCTGTATTTCGTGTGGATTCGAAACATCATTTGATTTCATTAGTTTCCATGATTGATCCCTCACCAGATTGGATTGTAGGAGTTTCTGGTTTGGAGTTGTGTTTATCAGATTGCACGTGGGTAGAGACTAAAGTTCATAATTTATATCCCTGGGATGCAGGCACTGACAGTGGGCCCTCCTATACGGTAAGGGTGTGCATACCCGTAATTTAAAGAAATTCTCATTTATTTTATTGTACTTTTAGTCGGCTGATCAACCCCAACTGCCACCAGATGTAGTGAGACGTATTAAGCCCAACTTTCCCAACGATCCACGTTCACCATTCTATGATCCATCCGGAACTCCCATGAAGCCTTTGGCCACATTGTATATAAATCGCAGACGTTTGTATGAGAAAACTTGTGATAAATCCGAAAGTGAGTCAATTATTTAGGAATACAAAAGAACAAGTTCTTTACTTTTAATTTTTAATAGATGAAAATGGACCTCCAGAATGTGCTACCACAGCTTGGTCCAGCTGGGATGAATGTAGTGCCCAATGTGGCCCTGGCAAACAATTTCGCACACGCGAATTTAAAAATCCTTCTGTGGCCAAACGTTCTAAATGTCGTACCAGCTTAAGAGAGGAACAGGATTGTACGGGCAATCAGTGCAATTCCTTTGATGAGGGTGCAGCTGCCGCCATAGAAACGGAAAATTTACATTTAGGCACCGTAGCCGAAACGCCTGAATGTGAAATATCTGATTGGAGTGAATGGTCAACATGTTCGGTGTCATGTGGCACAGGCACTCAAAGGCGCACACGCCACTATTTGAATCCACGAGCCAAGAAAAAGTGTCAGGTAAATATTTTTCTCCTACTTTTCAAAAAATTCACTAACAAATTAATTTTGTGTACAGCAAGTCAGACGTGTTAAGTTGCAGGAACAACGCAGTTGCAAAGGTGTGGATTGCGGTGGCGATATTAATGGTTACAATGGCCACAATAATGAGGATAATGAGGCAGTTCAAGTTGATGGCACCAGATCTTTGTTTGGCAACATAGAAGATGAGATACGTTATCGAGACTTGGAAAGTTTTTCCCAAAAAATCGACGATTACATACCGCCTGAATGCGGGGTCTCTCATTGGTCTGACTTTTCCCCGTGTCTGGGTCCTTGTGGTGGCATTGGCACCAGTGAACGACTTCGTGTGGTCTGGAACAATGATGAGGTTTACGGTGTACGCAAACCCGATCATGATGACAATTTAGATCCTTGTCGCCATATCAAGAGAAGAGAAATGGTTAATTGCAGTTTACCCAGTTGCGATGCTATTGTGCCACCCTTTTGTTATGAAAATCTTAAAGTGAGTTCATGTCGTGACAGTGACGTGGCCAATTATTGGTTTTACGATCACATGAGTGATCATTGTGCCATTTTCTGGGCGGATAAATGTGACAGAAATCGAAATAAGTTTCCCTCTAAAGAATCCTGTGAGGAAACCTGTCGTCAGCCCAGACAAAAACTAGAACTACAAAGTGAAAACTTGCAAGTGGCTCCCATAGACTGTATGGTGTCGGATTGGATAAGTCATGCTTGCAATGCCAGTTGCGGCGAGGGCATACAAATTAAAACCCGCAAAGTTTTAAGATCACCAAAATATGGCGGTAAGCCATGTCCTAAACATCTGGTGCGTTTGGAAAAATGCTATCAAAATTGTGATGACATTTATTCGGTAGGTGGCTATAGCCCCAACAATTATTATGGTGAACTTAGACGTAACAATTTTAAGCAACATTATAAAAACCAATTGAATGAAAAAAATGAATGCCGCTACTCTGAGTGGTCTGCCTGGACTCCGTGCACAGTTAGCTGTGGCAATAATTCGTATCGCCAAAAGACTCGTACTCTGCTTAACACAGATTTAAATTACAAATGCAAAGATCGTGTTAGAATTGAAAAATGCTCAGTGTTGCCATGTCTTTTGAATAGCAACGACGAGGAGGATGATAAATGGTAGTGGAAAACACACCATTCAATTCATTCAGAAACATTAAAAATTTTATAAAATCAAATAAAATGATGTTAAAAGTGTTTTATGTAGTCACTAGTTTAATTAACAAAAATAAATCATTTTCAACTGCGAATAATAATGGAAGAATTTAATTTATTGCAAGAGAAATAAAATATCAAAGGCCAAAGTGCTGTTTACAGCAAACGAAGAATCAAAACTATTTTAAAAATTTTGTGATTTTCATACAAATTTTGTAGACGATTATTTGGTTCGTTTCTTGTAGTTCTATGGCAAGTAGCTCTGCTGAGTATGTACTGCTTGCAGATGGATGCAAAAGAAAAATTAGAAAAATCACCGTAGGTCCCAAAGAACCCATTTGAACTGGCAAAGTCCTGATACTGTACAAAGCAGAGACGGTTATTAACAAGGTGTTGGAGAATAAATGTTCTAACTCTACTGAGCCCATAATTCAAACAGATGAAGAGCAGGGGTAGGTGGAGTCACATCTAAGCTCGCCGCTCTCAACACCGCAGATAGATCTGCCAAGGCAAACAATAAAACTTGGAGTCATTTCTACACTTTCCCGACTACTACAAGACAATGTTTGTTGGGTTTATTTTTTACTAAAAAATAAAGGTTATTGATCCCACCATAGCTAAACATGCATTCACACACATACATATAGCGGTAATACCCTGCAGACAACTCAACTAACTTTGGTTGGTTTGCGTAGAATCGTAAGATTCTGTTTTGCACGTGATTGTTGTAAGATGTTTCGTGTTCTTGACAGAAACGACAGAAGTCGTTTAGTACCCCGCCGATTTTATTTTTATATTCTATCAATACTTTAGTGTAGAGTTCGAAGTCGTGTTTGCTGATGTTCAAAACAACTTCTGCCCGAATGCGTTCGGGATTAATGAGTCTCTTTGATTGCCGCATGCCCACTTTGGCTAGCAAGTATGTTGTTTTTACGATCGATTAGCAAAATTGCTTGTCAGGTGTAGGTCCACCGGGTACAATATGCAACACACATGATTTTTTTATTTTTTATTTTTTTTAATCAATTCAGAGCGCGTTATAATTTTCATGACGCAATGTTAATTGAATCGCGTATCAATTTGTTTACTACTTTTTTTTTCAATTTATGAATGAATTACTTAATATTGCAACAACAACACCATGACTTTGTCTTGCTAGAAGATTACACATATTTTGTGTAGTAAAAGATGTTGGCCGCCATGCCTCAACAACAAATCAATCTCCAGCTAAACCGCACAAACAATTTTTTCCATAAAAAAACAGACTATAAGTGCGCTGACTATTATGTTTGTTGTAAAATAATTGTTGATAATTAATTTTAATAGAAGGGCCTACAACACTGATGAATAGAGTTGGTTGGTTTGCTTATGAATTTAATTAAAGAAGAAAAAAAAATTAAAGCAAGAAAACTACGAATGACACAGTTTCATCATCAATTTGGTTTTGTTCAATACAAAAATTTTGTTCCGTTCAGTTATTGCTTTAAATTGGAGTGATTAAGATCGTTTATTGAAATACTTCCGCCATTTGTGTCTACGCACCCAAATAATGTTTAAGAAAATTTTTAAAACATTTAAAGTTTTTCTAATAATTTTAGTTGGTTTTGATGTTTGCTATGGAGTTTGCTATCGTAAGCCACAGGGCGCTACTGGAGATCCTTTGCCAGTAGATGAAAACTATCAAATACAAATTGAGGGCAATCCATCAAATTATATGCCCGGGCAGCAATACAACAGTAAGAACTAAGGGATCCCCCAGAAATTGTTTTTTTTTTTTCTTTTATTAAAAAAATCCTCTAACAATTTTTGCTTCATTTTAGTTTCCATTTCCTGTGCTAATGGCTTTAAATTTATTAGTTTTACTTTATTGTTGGAAGCAGAGCTGAGAACTGACTCTTTGGCCGTAAACGGATTAGCTGGTAGTGAACAGATTTTAGGTCACTTTGAGATAATCGACAATGCTGAAACTAAATTTAGCAACTTGTGTGAGAATATGATAGAGAGCAGCAATACAAATGCCAAGAATCGTATTATTGTGGCTTGGATGGCTCCTTCACATCCACAAAGTGGTTGTGTGTTATTTAAAGCGGCCATTTTACAGCATCGCAATGTTTGGTTTATTGATGATGGTTTTCTAACAAAACGTTTGTGTGCCGAAGAAATTGATGAAATCAATAGTCAAACACCCACAGTCAATCCCTGCTGTACATGTGATGAAGCCAAATACGAGGTACTACACAAAATTGTATTAAATCTGTGGCAATAGGGAAAAATCTCTTAATGACTTAAAGCCTTAAAAGTTGTTCTTATAAATTTCCATTCAATTCTCATTAATGAGTAGAATATATCGCCTCACCCTCCCCGAACCACAATAATAAAGTGATAGAGTTAATTGCGACTACATGTAGAGTTTTTCCTAAGCCGACTTAAGCGTTTTTGCCTTATCAGCACAGAAATTATAACGAAATTAAGAGATTTTCTTTCCTAGATTATATTGGAACGCAAATGGCGACGTAATACTCATGCCAAGGACTTTCCTTCGGAACCTTGGCGCACTAAACTGGGTGATATTATAGGTGCCTCTCACAGTTTGGATTATCGTTTTTGGGAATATGGTGGCCCGGCTAGCCAGGGCCTTCAAGAGTTGGGGGAACATGGTGCCACCAAAACCTTAGAAAATGAAATCAAGCAACAGGCTTTGGTAAGTAATTCTAACTGCACGTTATGCGATTATAGCCCATGAGGATAAATTAACATTTCCCAACCTTTTCCCTTAGACTGGCAGTATACGCACCATAATTAAAGCTCCTGCCATAAAATACCATCCCAATGTTATTGGCAAGAGTTTGGCTACTGTTAGAGTAGGACCAAATCATCATGTGATATCGTTGGTATTAAAAATAGATCCCTCACCAGATTGGATTTTGGGTGTCTCTGGTTTAGAATTGTGCTTAACAAATTGTACCTGGATAGAGAAAAAGCAACTAAATTTATATCCCTGGGATATAGGCACAGATGCAGGGCCCTCGTATATGGTAAATTAAATGAATTATTTCTTTTCTTGTATTAAAAAAAAATTAAAGTCTCCCGATCAAGCACAACATCCCCCTGATGCTATAAGACGCATAAGTTCCACTTATCCCAGTGATTATCGTTCACCGTTCTTTGACAGAACAGGAGCACCCATGAAACCTTTGGCCACTTTACATGTAATTCGAAAAAGAACTTATGAAAGGGAATGCAATTTTGGTAAAGAAAAACTCAACTCTAAAGTGAGTGCAAAACAAACTCTTGTTCAACTTTTTGCTTAATTTTTATTAGAGGAAACTAATGCCTTGGAGTGTGCTACTCATCCTTGGTCCAGCTGGACTGAATGCAGTGTCAAGTGTGGCACTGGCACACAATATCGTACACGTGCCTATAAAGATGCTCAAGTGGCAGAAAGTTATAATTGTAAGCTGGTTTTGAGAAAAAATCAAGAGTGTATTGGCACCCAGTGTGGCATAAAACCAGCAGCGGAAATACCAGTGGCTGAATGTGAACTTAGCAACTGGTCTTTGTGGTCTGAGTGTTCTAAGAAATGTGGTAACGGTATTCAAACTAGAACCAGAGACTATGGTAATCCCTATGCCAAAGAAAAATGTCAGGTTAGACACCAAAAAAGTTTTTCTTTTTTTTCCTTCTTTTAAATTAAAAATTAATAATTTTAGGCTGGTTTGGCTGTGGAATTGCAACAAACACGCTCATGTAATGGTGAAAAATGTGGTGGCAACATACTCCACTCCATGTATGCAGAAAATCATAATGATTTGGAAGATGAACAAACTGAACAAGATGTTTTTAAAAATCCAAAATTAAATACGAATTGGGGTTCCACAAAACTAGCAGCAGAACAAACAAATTATGAGCAGCAAGTGCCTGACAGTGATACTGATTTTGATTATCAAACTGCCAAGCCTTTTGGCAACAACGATAATGCAGAAGAAGAGTATGTAGATGCGAAAAATATTTATGGTCATGATAGGTTAGTGGGTGGTAGATCTCGTCAGCAATATTATGAACCAAACACAAATCTTTTTGGCAACAAACGTTTAAGCAATAGAAACAGAAATGTGGAAAAGGAAACATTTAAAAAACGTCCCTTCATCAACTCACGAGATTCTTATGGCTTTAAAGACATTAATGAGTCTATTGAGGAGACAGAAGCTCCACACGCAAAAGAAAAATTTTGTTTAGAAAAGCCAGTAGCATCTTTTAGACGTTGCCTTACCAAACGTTTGATTGTGAAAAATTTTTGGTTTTATGATGCCGATGATGGTGAATGCAAACTGTTTACAGCCGATAATTGTGACGAAAATAAAAATAAATTTTCTACCTGGGAAAAATGTTTAGAAGTTTGTTCAGCAAGTGATATGCCACCGGAACAGGATATGTACACAAGAGAGCGTTATAATAGTAGAGATTATGAGCAGCCAACATATCGTAAACGCTGGAATTAAGGCAGGGAGAGAGATAGAAAAAGGGAGAAAGTATTTCTGAGTGAATTATTTTTATATTAAATTTTTAATAAAATATAAAAAAAACCAAATGAGTTTGCTTTTTTAGAGCCCATAAGTTAATTGCTCTAGAAATTTTGTCTGACGAGATCGGTGCCAGAGAGGCAGTTAGAAGGTACCTCATGTTTCGTCGGGCAGTTAATATTCCCTATCTTACACTTCCACTGGTGATATCTGACACCACCGTTTGTGAAAAATCATCTTGGTAGCCCTCTGAAGTCACTCTAAATTGAGTTCCTACGCCTTCTGTTCACGGGTTCTATTAAAAACCATCTAGTTGGCACTCAAAAGACACTCCCAATTAAGTATTTATGCCTTCTGTTAGTTTACATAAAAAATTATCTATTTAGCACCCGGAAGTCACTTCTAATTGAGTTCCCACTCCTTCTGTTCACCGTTTCCATAAAAAGCCAGCTCGTTAGCAATCTAAATTCACCACAAATTGAGTGACTACGCCTTTTGTTCACCGTCACTTTGTTAATACTTTGCAGTCACTCTAAATTGAGTGCTTATGTCTTCTGTTTACTCTTATTAAATGCCATTGACCTTTACAATATATTGCGATATGATAGCGTGATAAAACCCTTTCCTTGTCAGAATTAGCTCAAGAGATATTTAGCAACTTGAGATTTTATTGGTGCTTAAGTGTCACTTCCCGTGAGCTGCTACCAAACATCAGCTGATATATCTACGAATGAAGTTGTTATTCACCCCGCAGAAGGGCTCTGAGCCTATAAAAAGGGGAATCCACGTCTTTTTCAGACAGATACTACGCCATTTCATTGCCCACATGTCCGTCGTATCTCGGTAACCATATCAGAGCAACCGGGTTTCCCTCTGCCAGAGTCTATAGCTATCCTAAACCATCTGCAATCTGAAGGAATAGCTTGCTAGTGCATTTAGATCATCATATGGCCAACACTCGATCTTGGAAGAAACCTAGACCGCCATATCCTATACTAGCATAACTTGTGATGTTCAAATCATTTTTAAAATTTAATTTAACAAATCAACAATTGTAGTGCTTCTTTCAAAATCAATTATCAAAACAAAACGAAAAACTGTATGTTGCCTCTTAATTGACCTTGAAAACGCAGCAGACAAAACGTAAAGAGCGTACAAAAAAAGGCGATAAGAAGAAAACATTTGCAAATTCTCTGCTTTAAAATAATTTATCATCATCAACAACAAAACAAAGTTCCATTTCGAAACGGGCATGAAGAGAGAGCAAAGTTGTTTTGAAAAATTCTAAATTCAACTGAATTTATGAAATTTCATTTAGTGTGTTACAAGTCAAGCAACTAGAAAGATCTTTTTAAAATGAAGTGTTTGAAAGTTTTATTTATTTTTTTGTTTACAATACGAAACGGTGTATTTACGCATCGCTGTACTCGTTATCCATCAAATACTTATACGAACAAATCACCAGTTGATGAAAATTTCGGTATATCAATAACGGGAAATGCTCAAACGTACATATTGGGTCAAAGTTATAATGGTAAGAGAATAAGTTGACGGGAATAATGTTCTATAAAACTGTGTTGGGCGAGCCTCTCAGATGAGTTCTATGATGGCATTGAACTTAAACTTGAAATAAGTGGAACGTGTGTTTGCTTGATTGTTTCTAATCTTTACAAATAAACACCATTTCCATAAGGTTTTGGAAATGACTACAAATGAATTTGAAGCTTAAGGTTGTGGGAGGTTTCTTTGTTTCTCGCCTTTTAGGGTTAAGTAAAGTTTCGTTGGCTTGATTAGTATTCAGACAAGGATGCAAAACAAAAGAGGAAAAGGGTAGACTTTAACTTCTGTATTTAATTTTCTATTTGCCATAAAATTTTATTTTATATTTCGAACAGAAGCCAAATTACGGCATTCAACATGGAAAGGAATTTTCGATTAAATTATATTGAAATTTTAATCGATGTCGAATGCCGTAATTTGGCCTCTGATTCTGAGTATTCATTTATCCTGGAATATCAGGAATATGTAATAAAGTCCATAAACTTGTTTGGAATTCCAAGCATCTCTAAAACTAGATGCCAAAACTTTTTTGGCTGGAAAACCATAATTTTAAGCACCTAGAAATGTAATCAGGAGATGATTTACCAGCCCCCCCTTAAGATGCTCTAAGGCCTAATCGTTCCGAGCCCTTACAGACCAGCTGTTCCACTACAAAGCTTTTTTGGCTGCGATATAGTTGTGCCAAAATTGCGATTTTAAAACTAAAATCTCTTCGTGCATTTATTATGCTCATACTTGAACACTTAGTCTTCCCTAGGATAAAGAAGAAGAGGGTAAAGCTATTCTTCTTCTCGATTTCTTTTTCTATCTTTTTGCCTCTTTTTATCGCCCTGTCTCCCTCCTACGAAATGAACGATTTTCTTGTCAGTCTGACTGCTCGGGGAATGCAGCACATTCTTAAAATAGGATGGCGGTATATTCGGTGGTCACCTTCATCTGGGACGGATAATCTGGCAAAGAGACGGTTCGAGTCTACCAAAGCAGAATATCAATACATCCTGCAGTATAACTTGCTCGGTCTGCAAACAGCAGATCGAGAGTATAAATTTACGCAAAGCACAGTTCAAATGGAAAGACGACCGGACTGAGGATGATCTGGCCCAGGCTGGATAGCAATCGCAGCAGGGACTTACTGAAACTCTACAGAACCCAGTTAAGGAATGTGGTGGCAGTAATAGCAGGCCACTGCAATTTTAAAGAATGGGTTCACTATCAAATGACTAGTGTGGAAGCTGTCAAGACAAAGAGGAAGTTGTCTAACACCTTCCCTACCTTTGGCCGGTACTTGAAGATCAGCATGAACTTTTCTTCGGAAAACGCTATCTGCAGGGTCTAACTGAGCTGTCCACTGTAGGAGTCGGCATGCTATCTGGCTTCGGTAGCAGTAGCCATTAGTTTGGCTGAAGGAGTCGTCTTCTTCTTCTTCATTTTTCACTATTTCCTTATTTACTTTCATTCTTCTACCTAATATTTCTTTGACATCTTTCTATCGCTATTCTTCTTCATTTTTCCTCTTATTTAGGTATCACAAAGGGACTACAACATAAAACCCAAGTAAGTCCCCTTTTGTTTTTCTCTCTCACTGAAATCATGCGATTCGACCATGTTAGTATTTTTCTTCGTGTGGTTTTTGTAAGTTCTTGCGACTAAGTTACAAACCGGCAATACGCAAAGCCAACAGGACTCATGGCAGACTTTATCTGATTTGTGTGCAAGAGTTTTGGAAAGTTGAATATTCCAAGCGCACGAGATATCCAGAAAGCAAGCGACACTAGGATAGATTCACACTCTCTTTATTTTATTAAAATTTAAAAATAAAAAGCGTTAGTTGAAAGATTATTTAGTTCCTGGCCTATCTAATTTTGAAGGAATTCTCAAACAAGGAAGAGCTAAACTTAATGGTGGCAATGCAATTTCCTAAACTCATTCTAGCACGTCTTATCACTATAATTCAAATGAAAATTCATAGGAAATCAATGTAGAAATCGCTGTACTCGTAGATAATGCTTCACCTTATAAGAGAGTGTTAAGAGGGTTAGAAAATTCCTGTCTAGTTTGGTTTGGGAAATTGTTTACTTTCTGCTCTGCTGCTTTGCTTGATTTATAGTTGACTATTGGCAACAAGATTAAATCATTATTTTATTATTACGTTTCGCTTTACTTTGCTTTAGGGCGTTTTAATGATTAAATATTTATTTTTTATTCAAATCAAATCTTAAAGGTTAATTGTGGCGATTTGATTGATAAGAACTTTGAGAAAAAATGTGTAAACAACTTGTGACTTGAAAATTTGTTTACGTTTCTGTTTAGTTTTCCGTAAAATGATTCATATTTTCTCTTAGTGTCTTTGCAAGCCTACAATGGTCATCGTTTTATAAATGCTAAGCTGGTGCTGGAAAATGAAAATGGTGAGAATACTTTCAGTGAAGATTTAGGCCATTTGGAAGTGGTGGAACCGGTGGAGACGCGTTATAGTCAACAATGCGTCAACATGATAGAGAGCACAAATACTAATCCCAAAACAAGATTGGATATGATTTGGGTGGCACCCTCAGAGCCGGGCAATGGTTGTGTTTTAATACGTGCCACCGTGCTACAGCATCGTGATGTTTGGTTTATGGATGATGGTGGCTTAACGAAGCGCGTGTGCGAAGAAGTTGTAGACAATTTAGAAAGTCAAAAGAAAGACTTGGAGGAGACAGCCTGCTGTGCCTGTGATGAGGCTCGGTATGAGGTACTCGTAAATTGACAAAAACTTTTTGGGGAACAAATTTTTCTAGCAATTTGAGTTTTTTTAGATTATTTTCGAAGGCATGTGGTCACGCAATTTACATCCGAAAAATTTTCCCAGCAGTGGTTGGCTAACCCGTTTTACTGATATCATAGGGGCAGCTCATACATCGGATTATCGTTTTTGGGATAATGGCGTTATGGCCTCTCCAGAAATGCAAGAATTTGCTGAGCACGGCTCCTCTTTGGGCTTAGAAAGGGAATTTAATAATTACTTTAAAGTAAAAAAAAAGAGTCTTAGGGGTTTTATTAAATGAATTTCCTTAAAAATTCTGTTGTACTTTACAGGAGGGTAAAATACGGACTGTTGTTAAGGCCCGTGGTCCTGCCTTTCCTTATATAAATACACCTTCTATGGCTTCTATACGTGTAGATCCTTTACATCATCAAATATCGATTGCCTCAAAAGTAACACCTTCTCCTGACTGGATAGTTGGTGTGCCGGGTTTAGAATTATGTTTTGTCAATTGCACATGGTTGGAGGAGAAAGTTATTAATTTATATCCCTGGGATATTGGCACTGATGCCGGTCCCACGTACACGGTAAGTTCTAATTATAATTTTTGGAAACCATTTCTTTCTCTTATCGTTAGAGTATTAGGCTTGTGAGCTGTCGGCATGATAGCTGAGGAGTAGCTATTGATTTAGGCCATCACGCACTTTTCTATTTCTGTTTTTTTTTTTTTTTTTTTTTTTGTTTCCTTTAGCTTTTCAGCTTCTTTTCTTCTTTCCTCTTCCAAAGTGATAATATTAGAGGACTCGTGTAAAGCCCCTTTTTATCTTCATCTTGTAGCGCCCTGTATATCTCAAGCCAGGCTTTTTATGCCTCGTTCGTGGTAGACAGATGAGAGGGCATGATTTGAATAGGAAAAGGAAATTTCCTTCTAAGTGTAAGAGATCCTAGCACTGCTTAAGACCCAATTTTGCATAGACCTAGAGAATCAAGTCTTTGGACAAACTTGGAATTAAGCTAGGTTAGCTTGCACAAGGCTGAAAAACAGAAAGGGCCTGGTTCACTTGGCTTCTCTGATGAGGTTTCAAAAGATAGCGATAGAAAAATGTCAGACACACGAGACAGAAGGAAAAAGAGAAGTAGATTAGTAAATGAAGAACGAAACGAGCACAGTAAAACTTTGCAGACAGCACTCTCTGAAGTAAGGCTGGCGCAGAGAAGCTGTTCCACAGTTTACTCCTCGTCTTGACAACTGCTACAGTAGCGATTTGATGGCAAGCCTATTCTCTTTGCATTTTTGCCAAAACGTCCACCCCATTCCTCAACTTGGAACTGCCAGGCCTTTAAATAATTTGAAACACTTTTTTCCTATAATTTGTTAGTCCCCTGACCAACCACAGTTCCCAGCGGATGTTATAAGACGCATGAGTTCCGAATATCCACCAGATCCCCGTTCCCCCTTTTTTGATGAAACTCATGCGCCCATGAAACCTTTGGCCACTTTAACCATTAAACGGCAACGACTATATGAGAGAAAATGTGAAGATGAAGAATGTAAGTAGATAAGGTAAACAAGAAATTGGCAAGCAAGAACAAAAAACTCATTAACTAAATTTCAATCAGCCAATAATTTAGACGACACGCCCAGAGAATGTATTACCCATCCCTGGTCAGCTTGGAGTGAATGTACAGCCGAATGTGGTGAGGGCCATCAGTTTCGAACACGAGTTTATAAACAGCCAGATATTGCAAAAATTTACAACTGCGATGCTACAGTTAAAAGAAGACAAGATCGCGAGTGTCAAGGTGAAAAATGTTCAGGAATGCAAACAGATTTTGATAATAGCAATCAAATAGACGGGGCAGATGTTAAAGTGGAGGATGATGAAGAAACATTTCAACCAGCCATACCACAAAGGACTAAAACTAAAGCTGAATGCAGGGTAAGCAAATGGTCTAACTGGTCACAGTGTAGTGTAACCTGCGGCAGCGGTATGAAGGAACGTACTAGGGAATATATAAATCCCTATAATGAAAGAGAATGCCAGGTAAATTTTTAAATAAAATGTGATTTAGGAACAAGTTTTATTTTCCTTTTCTTTACTTTAGGAAGTTTTTTATTTGAAACTAAAAGAATATAAAAAATGTCAGGGTAAAAAATGTTTGGGACACATAACACATACTGTTGATGATAATACAGATGACGATACAAGCGATAATGAAAGCTTTCAAACTGCCTATAAAAAATATGATTATGCAGGTCGCAAAGGTTTGCTTTACAATAAATATGGAAATCAGCAAGACCCTGAAGAGCAGCCAGACTATAATAATGAAAATTCACAAGAAGCACAGGAACCAGCAGCAGAATTAGAACTAGAGCGACAAAAAGGATATAATTTCCCAGCCGAAGATTTAATAAGACAAGAAGAATCTAATGATGAAGTTGATCTTACCAGAAAATTTAACAAAAAATATGAAACAAATTTAAGAACGCAAGAACTATTTAACAGGAGAGATGTTGGGGGTTACATACAACAAAATTTTGTCCCACACAGTCAAAACAATTTGCCAGCCATCCCACCAGAATATTGTTATCAATCACTAAATATAATTCATGGCTGCATTGATCCGCGTGTAATTGGAAATTTCTGGTTTTATAATTACTGTACCGATGAGTGCATGCTGTATGCAACGGATATATGCGATAATAATCGCAATAAATTTCTTTCACTAGAACAATGTGAGGAAAATTGTATGACACCCATGAGGAGTATGGGAAGATTGTTTTTAAAACAGAAACAAGCTCAAGGCTGCAGGAATGCACACTTCGCAGGCGTTAGTAATTTCAAAAAGAAAAAGAATTTTTATTTATTTCATTAGAAATGAAAAGCGTTTTGTTAAAGTTTATTTTTGTACATTTTTCTTTTGCTCTTGCTGTTTTTTTTTTTTTTTTTTTTATTTATTTAGTTTAGGTTTTTTAGCTAAATTGGCCCCTAGTCACAACTACACTCAAGTCGGCTTCCTTACAAACACGGCTATAAGGCTGTAAGTCTTAAATTAAACAAAAAAAAAAAAAAAAAAAAAAAAAAAAACTTCAGCAGGACTATAGCTATGGACCAGTTTTTTGTTTTGTCGTATTGCGAGGGTCATTTCTTTTTAAACTTATTATTTTATTTATATAAATTTAGAATGTAAGTTAAATATAATTTATTGGCAGGTTTAACATACCAAATTTTGGAAAACTTTTTTTGTGATTTTATTTTACTTAAGGCTTTCTTAACAAAAAAGCCTTGAATTCAGTGTTAAGTTTATTGGAGGAAAATGTTTTTAACTTAATAAAACCAAGTTGTAGATGAAGTCAAAGATAGTCGTGGACTCATACATAAAAGATTGTGGATTTTATTTTAATTTAATAAATTCGAAAATTGTTTTTAAAGATTACACTGTGTTTCGATGCGAAAACAAAACTACAAGTTTTTTTTTTTTGGTTTGTAATGGATAAACTCTAATACTCAACCGATTTAAAAGAATGTTACACCAATATAATATATACATTAACAACAAGTAACAGAGACTACATATAAAACATAATGCCACGCCCCTTTGTAGTGATTTAAACTCTATTTTTCTACAGATTTCTTTAAAATTTGGTACTTCCACTCACTTTACTTTAAGGATTGCAATGCATAGAAATGGAAATTTTGAATAGAAATATAAGACACATTTAAGTTTATATAAAATGTTGCTAGGAAACTATTAGTGACCTAAAAGCTATGGTCAATTTCTTTAAAAATTTGTTTGATGAGAACATTTTAAAATATTAATTGAAAATGTCTCACATTTCATAAATAATTTTCAAAAGTAACTCTTTTTGCATCTAACTACTGTTTAAAAGAAGTAATAAATAAACTTACTTGAATAAAACTTTAACTTCTAAGAATTTTGAATTAATTGGGCTTTTTGAAATCCATTTTTCCACGAAAGTTTTCTTTTTTTGTTACAATTCATACAACCAACATTTATTGGAAAAAAATTTTCGAAACTTGCTTGAAATCGACTTCCAACTATTCACTTAGTATTTCTTAAATAATAGCAGCTTTACATTTTTATTTGCGCTTGAATTTGCATTAAACTGTATAATCTATAACATATAACAACAAAAAAATTAAGTAAATATTCAAACGAAAAATAAAAAAAAAAACGAATATTAGATACTAACATTTCATTTCGAAAAAATTTGAACATAATTTTTCATGTTTGTTTGAATGATTCAAGTTAATTTAATCCTTATTATTATTATCTTTGCCATCACGTTTTCCTTTGCCAAAATATCTCCACCACAATATATATTTCATAGTGAAAAAGGAAAAACTTAAAATAGTTAAAGCCAAGGGTCCCTTCAAACTGCCAGTCGATATGGAAGAGCGAGCAGATGAAGAGAATAGAAATCGTTCATTATTAAAACGCTGTGTTGACAAGCATCTGGAGTAATAGCGTAAGGGAAAGATATTTGAATTGGTGTTTGAAACAAACTGGCCTATTGTAAGTCATTGACTATCGTTGGCAGATTTATCGTCTATTGCTGGTGCTACTGGCAGAATGGAAAATTTTGTAATTCCGCCTTTGTTATGTTTTTGCACAATTTTTCCAATAACTTGCGGAGTTTTAATTGTGTCTTCTATGGCTTTGAAGACTTTTTCACTATTTCCCGCATCCTGTTGGGATGACGCCTGTATTAATACACGTACTTCATGTTGTTTACTCAACCATTTTGTGATATTTTTTAAACGTGCGTTTAAATCATGTTCACCTATACGTGTGTTGACATTTAAAGATTTTTCGTGTTTTTTGTTAACACCAGTAGATTTCTCATTCGCATCTACCTCTGATTTATTAGCATTTTTTATTTCAGACAGTTCATTTTGCAGAAGTTCAGCTGGAGTTAAAAGTCTTAAGTGATATGTAATATATAAGAAAATAACATAATAATATAAATACATATATTTATAGTGCACTTACTTATATACAGGCCTTTGATTCTTAGTATCCATATCCTGTACCTTTACCAAATGCATTGATCGTCGTT
Organism: Thelaira solivaga; assembly: GCA_947397855.1. NCBI lineage: Eukaryota > Metazoa > Arthropoda > Insecta > Diptera > Tachinidae > Thelaira > Thelaira solivaga. Next base: position 67,210,579 of record OX377614.1, read on the forward strand.
TAGCCAAGTTTTTGGCTTCCTCCAAGCCGAGCACTGTCATTTTTTCATTTTGTAATAAAGTTATCACAACTAATGGCTTTTGTTTTTTTGGAGGCTTCGTTGCTTCAGTACGTTGTGGCGTTCCAGGATTTTGTTTATTTAAAATCGTTTTTGTTGTCTTCAAGCTTCGCAGCTGTAATATTTGTTTTTGAAGGTAATAAACATTAAGGAATTGTTTTCCAAGCGGATTATTTAAATACTTTTTGCACAGAAAAGACATTTTTTTAAATTTGTTCAAGTTTTGTAATACTCCATGAAATTTTCACTTTCTACTGAATGTAATCAGCTGTGCATACCTTTTTTCTATTGTGAATCAATGATCGCGCTGCCATATCTTATTATTTCAATATGTTGAATTTTTCTTCCCTAAATTGCTTTATTTATTTATTTTAAGGGAAACTTTTATGAGAAGCGATACTAATGTCATGTTTTACTGTTCATTCGTGTCTTTGAGCTAAAACCCATCGATTTTACGAGATTTGACCATACATTGAAATGTTTTAAAAAGCATCTCAAGTTACTATAGTTTTCGATAAAAACCCTTCCAAAACACTTAAATGACAGGGTTGCATTTAAATTTGAAGTATTTCAGTGTTTTCGGCAGTTATGTTTTTTTGTTAATAGATGGCGGTACGTCAAAATGTATTTTAATGATTAAGCAATATTTATCGCGGTTTATTACTTTAAAGTTTAATATTGATACTTAGACCTTGATAAGTTTTTAGCTAATTATTGTACTAAAATTACAAAAAATCAAAAAATTAATAAGATTTTTGTTTTAAAGCATTTTGTTAAAACACGCTCAAAAAATTGTGTGAAGATGGTATTATGGCAGAATTAACAAATAAAGAAGGTGTCCATTTTTTGATTTCCATCGTTTTGTCTGCAAAGTTGTCAAAATTTGTTCACATCCTGTGCGCGCCATTGTTGCTGTGCTCAAAATACATGGAGTGTGTGTGATTGTATGACCGGATCTGCATTGAACTTCCTCCTTTTTATTTGACATATACGATAAGGTTGTTTTTGTAATTCAGTGCTTGTGGCATTAATGCCTTACCGTGTTAATTGTGCCATGCATAGTATAACAGAGAGTAACAGTAAAAGTACCGCCAATTTTATAAAGTGTAAGTGAAATCTATTAGTCGGCACGTTTTAAGGTTTTATAATTAAAATTTTTGTTAAAAATTCGTAATTACGCTAATTTAAGTTAGAAAAGCAAACTATAATAAGTTTTAAAGATCAGAAACAAATACGACTTGGGAGGTACTCGCAGGTACCGGTGAATCATAAGGTAAGATTATTCAACTTTTTTCATACGAATAGTTTTGTTTTTAAATTATCTTAGTTGTTATATTATTAATTATTAATGCAAGTTTATCGTTATAATTTGCGTATTTATAAATTTGTTTCCATTTTTATCCAATAACTGTGCGTTACAAGACAAATTTTCCTGTTTGCTTAAAGCAGACCTCTTTCTGATAGACTAGGACCACACACGGCAAGTCTAGTTTGCAATTCATTCTCAATTATCTTTTTCTTTTAAAATTGTCGTTTTGTCCACACACAAATTTTTTTGTTTCGGCAACTTTAGCATTCTTATGCGGTCATTCCATATTTATTCAGCTTTCAAGCTACCTGTCTTTTTTTTTACATCTGTATAAAAGATACGAAGAAAGTACAAAAGGGAATTGCCGAGTACGAGCAAGTTTGTACCCCTTTCCATTCTTCTTTCCTCTATTTCCTATAAAATTAAGAATTGCCCAACTAAAATCACTGTGTGTGGTCCTGGTCATACTTATATAAAAATGTGTTATAAATATATACCTACTTTTTCTATTATATAGAGCTATGATCTATGTATATCAGTCACATACTACTTCAATTAAGACTTAGCTTTTCCAATCAAAGTATCGTAGTAACTTCTGTTTAGTATTTTTCTGATTAAATTTGAGCATCAACATTTTATATATATTTTGTCTTTGGCAAAACAGTAATACATATTTAAATTTCGAGATTTTGTGCACCTTCATAGTTTCCTAATTTCCGATCGGTTTGAGCATTTTATAATTTTTGCAGCATAAAAGGTAACACTAGGGCCATAATTCTGTAAAGTTATAGTTTATTTTATATTTATATATATATTTTTTTACTTTCATTAATACACGTATATATGAATATATTTTCTTTAGGTGTAACATAATATAATTTAGTTTGGAATATTGTTTTATTTTAGTTAAAATAAATATTTTTAAATTTATTAAACTAAAGTAAATAACGTTTACTTGATAGTCTACGGTAAAAAATTGCACTTAAACTTAAATATACACAAAATGGCTATAAAGCGTTACGTCTACATTGAAATATGGAATTCAAAAGGTCGTTTGCTTCTCACACAATACCTGTAGTGTTTTGCGACCTGGCATACGAGTACAATATCAAAAATAGGTTTAGTTAGTTAACAAATACCTGAATACTGTTTTAATGTTATTTTAAACAAAATTTTCCTTCATTTAAAACAGTTATGAACATCAAAAATAATTTGAAATGTTTTTTAAATATATATAAAAATTATATATGTATTGCGATTTCGGTTACATAGTTCATCAATAACATCTTTTATTACTCTCAGAAAAATTATTTAACTATTGGAATATGGAGCGCCTTTAAGCTGAAATTATAATGTAAGAATGTACTTTTTGTTAAATATGTATTTTTTCAACTTGAAGCTTTCTCACCTTTTTATTTCGTAATTCTTTAAACTCTTTGGATTTCAAATAATTTGACATCAGTATCATACCAAATTGCTGGCTCCACATTTCGCAGATAAATAACACCCCAAATGTAGGTGCGGAACCAGGCTGTTGTACCAGCATTTGCTTGATATTTTCGTATTAGTATTGGATGTGGCACCGGCAATAGGCCGACTAGTGTGCCATGTTGTAAAAATTTTAGAATTTCCGATTCATCTGTCAAGCCTTTATCAATACAGATTTTTTCAACCTGTGGTACTAAGACTTGCAGCAAACGCATTATTGTTTGTAAAGGTAGCTTTGACCGCCATGAAACAATCCATTCTGGCGTGGGTGTCCACACTTCGGCAGAGGGTTGATGGACCATACGTATGCTGCCACGATGAGCCACAGAAAGGCGACTTAAAGGAGATTTTTCTTCATTAGGATTCAAATAGCCATTAGGACTAGCGGTTCGAGATTCAGATGAGGATCCCTCATTTAACTTATCGAAACGAACTATATCAGACGTGCCATCGATGGTAGGCGTTTGATCAGCTGATCCGGGATGGGCTTGTTCACGTTCAGTCATTTGATTAATGCCTGGTGTATCGGGTAAAGATGCTTTTAACGTGCCAGGTTCGGCTGGCATAGCAGGAAAAGCTCCTTCCATTTGCTGTTCACCCTGTTGGCTATGCGATTCCGTTTCAGATTCCTCTACCAGATTACTGTTAGTTTCCTTACCTCTGCCTATTTTAACAGATACTGCCTTAATTTCTTCCTCATCTTCTAAGTCATCATCGTCATCATCATCCCCATCATGTGTAGAATTAGGCAAAGTGCTATTAAAATTCTGTACCATTGTTGTTAACCTCTTCTGTCGAACTGGTGGCAGATTAAATTTTCCCACTTTGCGTCCACTTAAACACTTTGCTATACCCGCCATATCAGAGGGCAAATTGGCCATAGCATGAAATACATGTCTTTTGCGTATAATCGTATACACCAAGTTGGAATTACCATCAAATTGATACTGTATGATATTATTGAAAATTTCCAGCAGAAAGAAAACCAAATGATGATTACTGGGAGCCGACAATAAAAACCATGGTGTACTAAATGCTTCTAATAAATGCAATAATTTTACACTGGCCACCATGGACAATGTTTTCAAATAGGGTGATACATTTACCAAAATTGTTAATAAGCAATCAAACAGCGGCTGCAAACGTTGGTGGCCAGTAGCTATTATTTTATGGAACACAGTTATTAAAAGATCAGCATGGGTCCCAGTAAAAACAGGTATATCCATTGGTACAGTGGCTGTATAAGGTTTATTTAAACGTACACCAAAATTGCGTTCACCTTTAAAATAAGGAAAAGTATGTTTAGGTTTGATTTGTAAAATTTGTTGTTTAACTTACCTGACAGCAGTAGCAAAATGAAAACACCAATATGCATAAGACCCACTTTAGATTGATCTGCTCGCGAATAGTTCAAATGATACAATATGGGTATTAAAATATCTAATACATCTGAACTTTTCAAAACAAAATACAAAAACTTTTTATTATAGTCACATATTTTCCAAAACAAAATCAACAATTCTTGATGACAATGTAAACGCTTAGTTGAGTTTGGCAAATAATTTTGCACCAAAGGGTTATTTAGCAAACGTGTTATGCCTTTTAGAATAAAATGAAAATCTTCGTCACGATGTACTCTGGACAAATAATTGATAAACAGATTGTCACCACATGCGTCATCATAGGGTGTATGGGCAATTGCAGTGCTGCTGCCTTTTGCATGTCTTTGTAGTTGATGCTGCTGGAATTGTTGTTGCTGCATTATCATGTCGTGGTCTAGAGTTACTATAAGAATTTGTAAACAGGCCTCTACTAGCGGCTCCGTAGTGTCTGTGAATAACAAGTGGTTATAGGGTACTCCGAAACCCACGGGATCATAAGAGCACACTGAATTTAAAAATGAAGTAAATAAGGGCAAGGCATGGCGATTATCGGCAGAGGTAAAATACGCTATCCATTTATTGGGCTCGTCTGAAGGTTGAGGTGAACGATACATAGGCTCAGAGAAACAGGTCAATAGTAACTTCAACAATTCTGTACGTCTACGTTCCATATTAGCATTTTTGGGAGGAGAATGAGCAAAACCAACACCTGCCTCCCATATATATTCACAACTATCGATATTAGCCAATTCTTCAGCCTTGTCAGGGCCTGGGCGACGAGTAGTTGTCACTGTAAAATCGGGACAAAATAATAAATCACAAATAGCATTTAAAAGTGACTGTGCCAATGGTACAGTATGACTTTGTGTAGCTAAATGATCTCTTTCACTATCAAGAACTTCACTTCCACCCTTTACTCTTTCTTGGTTGGCTGGCAAGCTGCTCCAGAAAAAATGTCGCCACTTATCATCTTCAAATATGTAGGGTAAAATACGTATTAATAAACGCACACAATTCAACACACATTGCTGTTCGGCCTGGGTTCGACAGCTACTATCGACCGCCTCCGCAAGTTTTTCCACAGCTTTGTAACATAAGGTGGCCAAATTGGCAGGATTTTCATTACGTATATTACGTATCTCGCCAGCGGTTACCAAGGCAAATACATCCTCGAGGTTGGTTTGGTGGCCTGACCAGAACTGTTCCCAAAATGGGTCATCAGCATCGATCTTTTGATTTTTCTGCGTCAGCTGAACAATGGCTTTGCGAAAGTTCAACTTTGAATCTGTATTTCCCATATTGAACAGGTTTTCATACGCAAATTCTTGAAAAATGTGCTTCTTTTGAAAGTTCAATTAAAATAAATTTAAGAAAACCTTTTTATTTAAGATATATATTAACAATATTGTTTCCTTCTTCAATGTCAAAACATGTATCGCACGAAAAAATTTTCTTTGACGTACAGTTTAGTTTTTCCTTAAAAAGTTACCATATCGAATTTTTAATTATTAAACGTAAACATAGGGTGTACTCAAAAATATAGTTTCATAACTGCAGCTGTTTTTGTGTAGAATTTTTATTAGTTTTTTCTTATTAAAATTGATATTCCTTTTATTTTTTTTAATTATTATATTTATATTTTAATCTTGATTTTTTGACCTTTTTATCTGAAAATAAATAAATATAATTAAATTATTATTAAATTAAATTCCAATATTTCGGTACTCCTTCGTGTGTCTTTCTCAAGGATAATAATTTTATTATAAAATTATAATTTCATTATATAAAAATTAGATATATTTAAAAATTGGACCTAAAGTTTAAACATTATTTATTTATATTCTGAATGTCAAGTAATCTGACAGTTTGTTTTATTCTCCGAAACGTCATCACTTATTAAAAAAGTATAAGAAGATAAGTTGAAAAAATTTCATTTTTGTAAATTGTGGTGGCGTGTTATATATTTTACATAGAAACTGTTAAATATTCTTTAAAAAATGTAAAACAAAAGAAATAACTAAGGATAAGAACTGTTTTTTCAATTTTCTATAAGCAATTAAAAGAACGTGATGAAATATTGCTAAAAAAATAGTGCTTCTAACTACACCCATCAAACTTTGTTTCTTATGTTAAGGAAAAGTCTATAACTTTTTGAACAAAATTAGAAAAAAAAGAATTTTTGTTTTGTGTTAAATATACAAAATGTCCTTGCCCGGCAATGGTATTTTTGTGGTGCGTGGCGAAATGTCCACTTTGATGACAGCTATGCGTAGAGGCTCCCGTTGGAATGCCACAGCCTACGTGGTAAGTTCGCATTTGATTATATACATACACACATTCATGTATATATAATTTGTGGATTTTAAACTGTGAAGGTGTTTGTATTTTTGTTTGCGATGGTATAGATTTTCCTAATGAATGTTTTATGTGATTCTTATTTTTTAGGATGAAGAAAAAGATGCTTTAATGAAACTGTTTATGGATCTGAAGCAGGTACTCAATCGTATAGAAGATTTGCGCTTGATAGATCCAAACGTATTTTTAGCACCTTTCTTGGAGGTTATACGCACAGAGGAAACAACTGGTGCAGTGACAAGTTTAGCTTTATCAGCTATAAATAAATTCCTGTCGTATGGGCTAATAGGTATGTGGATATTTTATTACAATATTTAAGCAATATTAGTTATAGCACATAAAATTACTATTTATCTATGTGTGTATTAGAAATAGTTTACAAGCACTTTTTATTACAAAATATTACACATATGTATATGTAGGTAAGTCACATACTTTCAAGTTGCCTGTGCATTACGATATTCGAAAAAATTAGGAACTAATTGATTTTTATGTATTTTTCCCTCAAAAACAAAAACAATATATGAAAATTTGTTTTTGTTTTCAATACAAATGTACGAACGGCCGGCCGTAAAAATTTGGCTAAAAAATTTTAGAAACTATTAAATTTGTGAAGCAGAAAGTGTAGAGAAAATCTGAAAAATTTTTATGTTCACTAGATTTTTTTGTTCTGAATTAGTACTTTAGTTAGATTATAAAAAAATACATGAATTAGCTCAGAGTATAAATTGGACAGACGTGAAGACTGGGTGCAGTCTTAGGGATGAAATCAGTTGAAGTGAATGTGCAGCACTTTATTTGAATCTATTATCGACAAACGTTTTACGCTTCCTTTTTTATATACCATCAGATCCCACGTCATCAAATCTGGCTGTCATTATAGAAAACATAGCGGATGCTGTAACGCATGCTCGTTTCATGGGCACTGATCAATCGTCAGATGGTGTAACATTATTTCGCGTCGTTGAAGTTTTGCATACACTTATGAGTAGTCCAGAGGGTTCAGTGTTAACCAATGAATCTGTGTGCGAAGTGATGTTAAGTTGTTTTAAAATTTGTTTTGAACCACGCCTTAACGAGCTATTAAGACGATCTGCTGAGCAGGCTTTGAAAGACATGGTTCTTTTATTGTTTATGCGTTTGCCACAGTTTGCTGATGACCGTACTGAATCCGGTTTAGTAAAAAAATTTCAAATGATGGCTGCTTCTATGGAAAATGATAAGAAGCAACGAAAAAAATCAGCTAAAACACAATCAACTGAAAGCGTCAATCGGAAGCGTGGTCAGAGTTTAAAGAGTAATGATGTAAGCAAAGTCGGAGCAGAAGAGGAACAACGTAAAACATCTACACATTCCCTGTCAGGGGAGGACGTTGTTAATTATTTGCCAACCCCGTTGTTGGTTACTATACCTGCCACAGCAGCTGGTAATATTGTAGATTTGCAGGGTAAAATAACACAAACTCCCACCTCCGCCTTAACACAATCAGAAAATGAGGATATGACCGGTGATGTTGTTGTAAGTAATGCTAATGTAGATTCAGCAACACCTTCGATATCGGTAGAAGCAGCATCGCGAGCAACCAATAATACAGAAAGTGAGCCAGACCAACGTCCACAATCACCGCAATCTCAAGGTGGCAGTAGTGAATACATAAATTCTGTGGGTGTGCGTTTTACTCAACAAAATTCCGTAGATGTTGCGGAAGGTATGGCGCCTTTAGTACCTTACGGTTTGCCGTGCATACAAGAATTGTTTCGTTTTCTAATTTTGTTGTGCAATCCACTGGACAAACAAAACACTGACACCATGATGCATATGGGTTTAAGTTTGTTGACGGTAGCCTTTGAAGTTGGTGCGGATAATATTGGTAAATATGACACATTACTGCAATTGGTCAGGGATGACTTGTGTCGTAATTTATTTTCGGTAAGTTTACTTTTCACTTCTTTGTTTCTGTGTGTTTAAAAAATAAAATTTTAATTTAACAACTACATGAATAACTTTTTAAGGATCAAGTTCATATTATGGAAATGTTCTTGTCGCAGTCCTTTTTACGTAAATTTTAGGAAGAACTACTTCGAAAATTTGTATAATATGAATTAGTTCCAACTCGAGTAGCTGATATTTATGAAAAAACAAAAAATAGAAATAAAAACGTTCATAATTATTTCTTTAAAGCTTTTGAATGCAGAGCGCCTTACCATATTTGCTGCCGACTTGCAAGTTTGTTTCTTGCTGTTTGAATCCTTAAGAGGTCATTTAAAATTCCAATTGGAATTTTATTTGAAAAAACTCTCAGAAATTATAACAAGTGATAATCCAAAAACCCCCTATGAAATGCGTGAATTGGCTTTGGATAATCTCTTACAACTGTGGCGTATACCTGGTTTTGTCACTGAACTCTATATAAATTACGACTGCGATTTATATTGTAGTGATTTATTTGAGAGTATTACTAACCTTCTATCAAAATATACTTTATCGGCTACAAATGCCATCTATAATACACACATAATAGCTATGGATTCTTTAATATCGGTAGTTGATAGCATAGAAAATAATTGTGCAGCGGCAAAAAATGTAAATATGTCTTCTTCGAGTGCTAACAATGCTGGAGAGGTGTCTGTTAATGTTAATAATACGCCAGCCTCTGTTCATAGACATTCACGCCACAATTCTGGCTTAGAAGGGATTATTATTGACGATCCTAATAATTTAGAAGGTGTAGAAAATATTTCTAAATTTATTAATACTTCTTCGCGTTTGCGTTTACTGTCGGGTGATACAGTAGCCGAAAAGGATATAACACGCGATTATTTAAAAGAAGTGAAACATAAGAAACGTATATTAAGTCAAGGCACCGAACTCTTTAATCAAAGACCTGATAAAGGCATACAATTTTTGCAAGATAATGGCATACTCAATTGCCAATTAGATCCCATGGAGGTTGCATTATTTTTGCGTGAAAATCCCGGCTTAGATAAGAAAATGATTGGTGAATATATATCGAAAAAGAAAAATGTTGATTCGAAGATTCTAATGAATTTTGTGGAATCATTTGATTTTAATGGCTTGCGAGTCGATCAAGCGTTACGTTTGTATTTGGAAACGTTCCGCTTACCGGGAGAGGCACCATTGATATTTTTGGTTTTGGAACATTTTGCCGATCATTGGCATGTAAGTAATAATATTATAGTATTTACAAAAAGCAAAACATAACACATGACAAGAAAGAATTTTATCAATGAAAATTTTATTATTTCAAAAGAAACAAAATGGTGAACCATTTGCCAATACGGATGCTGCTTTCAGTGTGGCTTATGCTGTTATCATGTTAAATATGGATCAACATAATTCTAATGCGAAACGTCTAAATGTGCCCATGACACAGGAAGATTTTCTTAAAAATTTAAGAGGCTTAAATGGTGGCACAGACTTTGATCAGGAGCTTTTAGCCACTATATTTAATGCTATCAAGTAAGTTTAATTAATATTTTTTACCGCTTACAAAAAAAAAAATAAATTTTATTTATTTATAAATAGAAATGAAGAAATTGTTATGCCGGCTGAACAGACGGGCTTGGTCCGTGAAAATTATTTATGGAAAATGTTATTGAGACGGGGAGCCACCTCAGATGGTGTGTTTAATTATGTACAAGATTCTACTTATGACTTGGAGATATTTAATGTTATTTGGGGACCGTCATTGTCTTCATTGAGTTTTATGTTTGATAAGAGCAGTGAAAATGGTTATCAAAGAACTTTAACAGGTGGTTACAAAAAACGAAACAATTTCTAAACACTTCATACTAATAACTTTTATTTTACTTATTTTAGGTTTCACAAAATGTGCTGGTATTTCGGCTTTCTATAATCTGCATGAAGATTTCGATGCCTTAATTTTGACTCTTTGCAAGTTCACTACCATTTTGAGTAGTGCCCAGCAAGAGGTATCCAATCCAGCCTTAAATGAAATCGTTCAGGCGGTAAATTTTGGTCTTAATCCTAAAGCTCAGGCTGCCATGCGTACAGTGTTTGCCTTGGTGCATGATTATGGTGACTGTTTAAGGGATGGTTGGCGTCAAATTTTGGATATTTATTTACAACTGTTTCGTTTGAAATTATTACCAAAATCTTTAATGGAAGTGGAAGATTTTTGTGAGCCATCTGGCAAGGCTCAATTAAAATTGGAAAAGCCCAGCCAGAAACAGGAATCTGGTTTGTTTTCCAGTCTGTATTCTTATTTATCATCGGAAGGCCAACGAGAACCCTCTTATGAAGAGCAAGAGTTTATTAAAATCGGCAAAAAGTGTATAAAAGAGTGTCAATTAGATCAAATGATCCAAGAATCAAAATTCGTACAGCTAGAATCATTACAGGAATTGTTGAAACAGGTATTGGGCTCTCTAAAACCACCCAATGCTCACAAATCTATAGGCATGCCTTACGCTGAAGATATAGTGGTATTTTGGATGGAATTTTTAGTGAAAATTGTGATTTACAATAGAGATCGCATGATTCCCTTGTGGCCGGCCGTCAGAGATCAGATGTACCTTTTGCTAATGGGCAGTTCATCGTGCGGCTATGATTATTTGCTAAATCGTTGCATAGTGGCAATGCTTAAACTGGCCATATATCTAATGCGCAATGAGGAGTTATGCCCTGTAGTACTGAAATCTTTGAAAATGTTACTAATGCTAAAGCCTAGCGTTATTTTGCGCATTTCAAAGCAAATATCTATAGGTATGTATGAATTACTCAAGACTTCCGCTCAAAATATACACTCTGAGCAGGATTGGCAAATAGTATTTACAATATTGGAGTGTGTGGGCGCTGGTGCAGAACCTCCACAATATGAAGATGCCTCCTTGCCGCAACCCAATGGTATGACCGCCAAATCAGATAGTGCTTTAAGTAGTGAAGATGATTCAGGCCTGCCAGATCGCGGTTATACATCCGATTCTGAAGTGTCTAGCAAACAAAGTAGACCTCAACAGATACAACAAAGCCGACAACAGCATAACTCTAATACCGGCAGTCCTTTTCCCTCTAGTCCCACAGCAGAAAATTGGATTTTGGTTAATAAAGATACAGATTTAGTCTCAGCTTCATCTCGGCCACAATCACCACCCGAGTCTATAGCTGGCGCTCCTGCTTTGTCCCACTTGATATACAATTGTAAACTTATGGATCACACGCCATATGCTTTATTTAAATGCTGGGATTCTTTGGCGTTCATTGTACGTAATGTAGCCCACATAACGCCCTACAACTTTGAGAGTTGTGTTAGATGCATACGTACGTTTGTAGAGGCCTGTCGTGATGGTGGCATACGACAACGGCGCAGACTTGATGCTTTGGCAGCTGGAACAGCACAAAATCAAAAGAAAAGATCTACCACTAGACGTAATGATAAATCAACAGAGCGTTCTAAGCATAGCAATCATGAGAGCCAAAGCCATTTGCAACATGCTAGTGAAGGCATGAGCGAAGACGTTGACGAATTGGATTTGGCACAACGTTATGAAACTTTATCGATTCAATTGCTAGACCTTATGTACACTTTGTATACAAGAACGGCTCAAATATTCCGTTGGTGGGCTGAAGAAGGTTGTGCGGTGCCTCAGTGTTCAGCTTTATGGGCTCAGGGTTGGTGTCCTCTGCTGCAAGGCATTGCCCGCTTGGCTATGGATAGACGCCGTGAAGTGCGAACGCATGCCATATCATGTTTGCAACAAAGAGCTTTACTTGTACACGATTTACAAACTTTAACGGGTACTGAATGGGCTTCTTGCTTCCAACAGGTTCTTTTTCCTTTACTTAACGAACTACTGCCCGATAGTCCAGCTGTGGCTCTACTAGATCCCATTCTATTAGAAGAGTCACGTATACGTACCGCCACCATTATGTCAAAAGTATTTTTACATCATTTATCACCACTAATAGAGCTGGGTAATGCTTTCAATGAACTTTGGATACAGATTTTGGATTATATAGAAAAATTTATGAAAGTGGGTTCTGACATGCTGTCTGAACAAATGCAAGAAATTTTAAAAAACATGCTGTTAGTCATGCACTCAGTGCGTGTGTTTCACAATAATGAAGGCTCCCTACGCATGGCGTTGTGGGAGTTAACATGGAAGCGTATAGGAGAATTCTTACCAGAACTTAAAGATGAACTATTCAGAGATGAGGGTAAGTCAAAGTCATTTTATTTTATAGTTTTTTTTTTATTCGAAAACAGTTAAAAATACTAATGGTATTCCGTTAGATAACTTTCAAAATGCTTTCCGAATGATCTTAAATCAAAACAAATTCAAAGTAATGAAATCTCAAAATATTCAAATCAATATTTCCAAACAGCAACATATAAAAATCAATACTAATTCAAAATTTTTCGAAACAAACTTCCTTAAAATCAAAAATAGTTTTTTTTAAAAAAAAAGAGCTACAAACAAGAAACTAAAAAATAATAATATATAATGGAAATTTGAAACTTTGCAAGGGATGATAACAAGAATCTATGAATTTATTTTTATAACTCTACTTATTATTATATTTTTTTAATTATGAATTTATTTGCATATTTGATATCACATTTTTCTTATTATATTTTTGTATATTTTATAAATTTTGGCCAATAGAAAAAATTTTAAATTAAATTTGTGTTGCCTTATCCCGTATAAAATGTTTGAATAACATTTTTTTTGCTATAAAATCTGGGTACTTAAGTAAAAATCGCTTTAACTAAAACAAATTAAAAAAAAAGTTGAACAAGAAATAATATATATTTCTTTTCACTACTCAAGTAAAAATAAATAGATTTCAGAACAAGGACTAAATTACAGGATTCAATTTCGATCGAAATATTCGTTTGAATTCTTTTGAAAATTCGATGTCTATATATATTTGCTTCCTGAAGATTTAGGCAAGATTAGTCCAACAGTTACGAGATTCGTAAGCAATGTCGGATTGTAGTTGGCAACTGGGCTGCACAATAGATCTTAAAAGTCGCTGTGCGATCATAGCTCATAAAAATAATATTTGCCTCCAGGTTCGGCAAAATCAAAATTTTCAAATTATAATATATGATAAAAAATGCCATATCCAATGCAATAATTTGTGTTCTGTTTTTAATATCTATATTTTTATTGCTAAATTATAATATTTTGTGTGTTTCAATATCAAAGTTTTCACACAAAAAATTTAAACTCAAAAAAAAAAAATATTTTTGATTATTTAAAAAACTTTCCATGGATATTTTTTAATAAACTTTTAATTACAATTTGTTTGTTTATAAATTTGGCAATTAAAATTTTACAATTAATTTGTCCTTCTGGTTTTTATCATTCTGTCCATTTGTTTTCTTCCCTAAGTATGGTTTTTTACCATGAAGGTCAGGGTAGATCGCATTACGGCCCTTCTGTTTAATAATTTTTTATTATTTAATTCATTTATTATATATTTTTTAAAAAGTTTTTCATACTGGTTGTTCCCCAGTTTGAGTTTCACTCGTGCGTGGAAAGAAAAAAATTTAATAATAAAAAAAAATAAAATAAGTTAACAAAACATAATAAAAATAAAAACGAATAAAAAATAAAAGTGCTAAGAGTGTTAAATAATTCATATGTATATAAAATAAAAAAAAAACAAAAATAATAAAAATTAAAAATAAAAACTAATAAAAATAATTAAAAATTAATAAAAATATTAAAAAAATAATTAAAATAAAAAATAATAAAATTAAAATAAATAAAAAAGTTAAAATAATATAAATTAACAAAAATATAAATTGTTTAAAAATATTAGTGAACACGATGAAATACAAGCAACAAAGCTTTCAAGTGGTAAATCCAGAAATATTGAATACAAGTTTATAAATTAAAAAAATATTTTTTGTTAGAGAATATTCAGTATTCTGCAGGATTACATACGTACATCCGTATAAAAATAAAAAAAGATCAACTCGCCTACAAAATTTTTATAAAAAGTATAAATTTTTTTGAGCACTTTTTATGATCAGTTTTCAAATTTCACATACACAGACTAACCCCAAAAAAGTTTTGGTGTACGATTGGAAGCTCAAAAAAAGAATACAAAATTATTTTTTTAGTGAAACTCTAGTTGTGATGGCTTAGAAAGGATTTTATTAAAATTAGAGCACCTGGGAAGTAGTAGCAGAAGAGGTTAAGGGGCCAATGAATTTTTCGCATATTATGTTTTTTCGATTGTCATAGGCGTTTTTCTTCAAAGCTCATCGTTTAAAGTTTGTTGCTTGTGTATCATTTAAATTGGCTTTCTCTAGAAATTTTCGAAACGGAGACGTTCTAGCAACCGTCGCTTTACACAAATATTTAATAAATAATAAAAAATAAATTAATAACACATCGGTCCACAATTTTAAAGAAATTGGTAAACTTACTTCGAAATTCTCCATTTTGAAGTTGGTAAAAAAAACGTTAAAAAATTTAACAAAATGCTGTAATAAGAAAACAAAATAAAAGTTGGCTTAAACTCACAATCAACACAAAAAAACTCTTAGAAAAGAAAAGCTCTTAAAAGGATTATAATTACAAAAAAGTAACATCTACTTACTAATAACATGAAAAAAGAACACTGAAATTAAAGAAACCGCTTGAAATGAAATCAAAAACTAACGAGGAATTAGAATAAATTAAAATAAAAAAAATGGAACGGGATGTTAAGCAATACATTAATCGAATCAATATTGTTTGTTTTGATGGCAAGATTTTTTTTATTTGTTTTCGAAAAATTACCTACATTACCATCTTTCTCCTCTTACAAATAATTTCCTGAATGTCATTCATTATTTACTGAAAATGTTTATTTTCCTTTTTTTAATGCAACTACCCATAACTCATCTTCATCCCTAGTGTAAGCCCTTGAAATTTATTCATACAAAAGCGTGAGCATATAAATTTATTAAATTTTATAAAACCATTTAAGGCAACCGACCCCACGTTATAAATCAACAATCACAACATACCACAAATGCTGACATGAATAGCATACCAGTGGTGGCAATACTGCCGCAGCAGTCACAGCCAGAAATACAACAGCAACCAAATCAAGTTGTCACCACAATGCAGGGAATACAGTCACCTCTACTTATGTCGCCTGTGGAATCACCACGTCATAGTATTATATTGCAACCTCCAGCAGTTGACAATTTACAAAAACCAACCCTTCTATTGGGACAAGTAAGAAGTCAATGACTTTTTTGTTAAAATTTTTTCTTTTACTCTATTGCTTGTAATTTCAAAAACAATTTTTTATATATTTGGTGGTAATTTTTTTTGTGAACATTTTTTTTAAATATTTTTTTTTAATTTTTAAATTATTTTTTTTTTAATTAATTTTTTGTTTATTTTTAATTATTGTTTTCTAATTAATTATTTTTGTCACATTGTTTTTTTTAGTTTTTTTTTTTTTAATTAATATTTGAGCTGTTAATTAGTAAGATATCTTACTTAATTTACCGCTAACTA
The DNA here is from genome assembly GCA_947397855.1 of Thelaira solivaga. Classification (NCBI taxonomy): domain Eukaryota; kingdom Metazoa; phylum Arthropoda; class Insecta; order Diptera; family Tachinidae; genus Thelaira; species Thelaira solivaga. The sequence continues at coordinate 67,226,682 of OX377614.1, forward strand.
ATTTTTTTTAAGAAGGGAATAACAGCTCATTTTTTGTTGTATCGTTTTATATATTTATATTTTGTTAATTTTTTTTAAATTATTTTTTGTTATTTTTCTGCTTTGTTTATTTGCATTTGTTTTCTTTTTTATTTATTTTTGTAAATTTTTTTGTTTTATTTATTTTGTGGTTTTTTTAATTTTGTTCTTAAATTATTTATTTTTGTTTTATTTGTTTTTGCTTTTTTGTTGGTAATTTTTTATTTTTGCTATCATTTGGTAACTGTTTTATTAATATTTTTTTTTTTTTTTTTTTTTTTTTTTTTTTTTAATATTTGTTTAATGTTCTAAAATGTGGGTTTTAATTTTTTTTTGATCTTTAAATTACCCTTTCAACAAAAAGTTTTTTTAACAAAACGTTTTAAAAGTTGTTCTTAATATATTTTTGTTTAATAAAAAAAGTTACCACCTACTGCTATGGCCCCAATGCCAATGATCGTACCTCCACAACAACAACTACAACAACAGATCCATAAGCAATTAGACCCCCTCATAGATGATACACCCTCTACTAGTGATATCTTGTGTTCACAAACTATAGAACCGGAAGCTACAACTTCCACTCTACACCAATCAACCGTAGTGACTGATGCTCAGAAGACAGTTGCAATGGCCACTAACGTTCCTACATTTGCTAACACCATGCCATTGAATTCCACAATAACAGAAACAACAACAGGTTGTAATTCATGTTCTATAGAACTTTTTGATACGAGCCCATCATCATCCACAGTAGCAACAACCTCACAAGAAGAGTTGCAAAATCAGATGGATTGCACTGAAAATAAAGACGGTCAACAAATAAGTGGATCACAACAACATCATGTGAGCATGGGTGATTTACTGCAACAGCAATACAATCAATACTACCAAAATTATCAAAAACACCAGAATTTAATGCAAAATACACAGAAACTGAACAATGAAACGCTGAACTCCAGCACTGAAGTCAACGCCAATAGTAGCAATGAATTCAACAGCTCTATTTTAAGCGGCGATGAAGTCTCCACTATTGCGGAAAGTGCTGATGATTATAATATCTTTAAAAATACATCATCAGCAAATGTGGAAGACGGTGCTGCTAATGAGCCAAGGACCCAAACTGTTTTGGCGGCGGGCAATGAATATCACGCTTTTGTTAGACGACCAACAACTGGAATTGTGCACAGCTTTAATCCCACTTATGCACAGGTAGGACAGCAAGTGTCAGGAAATGATATCTATCAGGAATATTTACAAAATCCCTACAATTTGACTTTGCAACAAAACAATTTGGGATTGAATGATTCAACTTTGGTGACTGTAGAACAACACCAACGTAATTTACGACAATTACAAGTGCAGTATGAACAGCAACAACAACAACGTCTACAACAACAGCAGCAACAGCTACCGCAACCGCAAGTTAACCCACATATACATAACTTTACGGAAGCATTTAATAGCCCTGCCGATTATTTCTCCTCAACGGTGGATCCCAATTCTATACCACCAGGTTCCGAAATGCTCTTCGGTCAACCTTAAAATTAAATTAAAACGAAACGGGTTGTATAATCAAAAACAAAAGCAGGTTGTTTCTTTTTCTATGTTTTTCAATTTGTTGTGAATGTGTATGGAAATGTTTGCTGGGTAAAAATTAAATTTTATGAAACTAGTTTAGGTTGGATTGGGTGACACAGGCGAGTACAACAAGTACCTGTTTTTGGAATTTGCCAAACACCCAAAATCTTGAGTTACGGCTAAAAAACCGGTTTTTCGAACCTTCATCCACTAACTTAGTTGAATATCAACCGATTTTAAATTTCTCAGCGGATTTAGAAAGAAAAAATTGAGACCGAATAGTATATACGAGCATATCATTTAAGTAGACTTGAGAAATCTGCGTATTTCTTAACCAAACCCTTTTTTTTAAATTTTCTTCGCTATTTTTCATGTTTGGGGACGTTTTTACACAGTATTTTATAAAGAAACCGTAAAATTTTTGAATTAATTTTCAAAAAATGTTTATTAATGAGTAAAACAAAACTTTTTTTTCTAAATCTGTTAAAAAATTTTATGAGTTATTAAATTTTTGGTAATTTAATTTTTTTTTAAACTCAAGATCTTCAGTGAAGTGACCAAAAATATTCTGAAATCATTTTTATTATATTTTTGTAACCATTTCTTGTTGAAAATGTTTGCCTTGTTCAGCGCTGAACTGGCCCAGGTTGTCTGGAGAGAAGTCCACTTCCCATAACTTGGAAACAAGTTATTAGTCACTTTGTCATTCACTTTAACTAAAGTTAATTGTATTTAACTGTCTGACACATGAATAGGTATTACTACCGTTAAGTGCCTTAACGAGTGTCGAGGGGGCATAGTTTTCTTTAACAATTTTCTAATTAATCAAGTTCTCCGCACTGCTATCAATCACTTTATTATTGCTTCATTTTTTTTTCCATTGTCTTGGTAACTGCTCTGGATGGTATTATTAAAAGATAGTCGTTAATGAGCCTCCAATCAAGAGGACTGGGAATTATACGTACAACCTGATTATAGTTAAGCCTACATGTTTCTGTTTACTTCTCATAGACCGTCCTTTATTGCCTCTTTTATCGTATATTCTGCTAGTTTACCCCCCTGACCGCCTTTCTGGCTGGCCTCCCTACTTTTCATAGACCGTTTTCATGGCCTGTTCGCTGAGAGCCTCACCATGTTAAGGCTGGCCTGTCTGCCTATCACCGACTGGTTTCAATTTAATTTTTTTTGCAACATTTCCTGACAATTTATTAACAAATTTTTTGTAAATTGAGAATGAAAGAAAAGGATTTAAGTAACTGTTTTCCCATTTAATTTTCGAAAGGAAAAAGCAGGCAATCATTGTCATACTTATAAAGCCTGTTAATTTTTTTTTTTTACAAATCTTATTCTCATTATTTGGTGGTTTTAAGCACGACATTCCACCACTTTGTTAATTAGTTTAACATTTTTATCTTTTTAATTTAATTTAATTAAGCATAAGTAACACCACATGGATATTTAAAGAGCCTAAAAGCCATTATGTGTTTACTATTTTAATTATTTAGAGAAGAAAAAGGAAATTAGCGAAAAGGACAAAATTATTTAAATATAGATAATTTTACTTAAAAAATAAATACAATAATTAAAAACTCTATGTCAATCTGTATATACAAAAAATTATAGAAAAAAAAATCAATAAACAAATAAAAGTGTATCTAAAAATCTAACAAAAACAATAAAATAAATAGTCATTCACTAAAGGATGTGCTTATAAGCTCAATGAGCAATAGTGAAGTTAGTGCAGTGAAGTGAAATTGTACAGTAGGTAGTGTACTAACCTAATAATCTGTAGGATTCGTGACTAGAAGACCAAGAAGCTGTGCGGATTTGTCTTCTCTTTAAAAAAGAGTTTTTTTTTTTTAATTTATAGATAGCATAAGAAGAAATTTCACTTTGTCTTGCTTCTCGATCCGCGCCATATTTTATCTCGCAGGCACACGCTCAGTTACGACGATTTTAGTTGAGAACAAAAATTTGTTTATAAACATGTATGATTTAGTAATAATAGTCACATTTATATTCACTCTGACAGCAGGGTGGTATTACGGGCTTTTCTCAGCACCCTTGAGAAAAATGGTTAAGGAATAGTCTAAAAATGTCCCTCTTTTTGGTGAAGTTTTACAACTTTTGCCAGCAATCTTTACTCTCCACTCATCACCATCTTTCTTTCCGAGTTCGTGAATAAATTCATTTTACCATAACGAAATTGAAAAATCTTGCAGTGTCCCACATAATGCTTACAACGTGTGGTACCCATTACAGGTGTGCACGTCTCTACAACAAATTATGACTCATTTACATGAATTTTCTAGTTGCGTAAATTCAAATTTATATTCAACCAAACAACTTACGCTAATCAAGGTAATTTGTTGGAAAATTAATTCATAATTGGCCAAAACTAATTTGAATTAGTAAACAAATTTACAAAGGACTCTGAGTACTTTGTGTTGACAGGTAAAAATAATTTTGTCATATCCTCTTGAGGTATAAATACTTTTACCAAAAAAATTTTTCTAAGGCAGTTATACTTCAATCATAAGCCCAGCCATTATGGCTTTCAAGAAAAAGTTTTATATTTTAGTGCTGCTAAAATTTGTTGCTGCTTTGCAAGTGTCCACATGCTGCAGCCATTTAAAAATTAATCAGGAAAAATTTATACTTTTAAAGGACTTAATCATTGATTTGCATAAGATACATAATTTCGATAACATTATGCTCTATAAAAATCTTATTCCACGTCCGCAATATAATGATGCCACATTATTAAAGTCTGTTGATAATTTTTATAAAACGGATTTAGTAACAATGCTGGTGCAACATCTTTTCTCCGGTCATTTAAATACACCTTTAATGATTTTTAATCAACAGTGTCAGCAGTGTATCAACAATAACAACAACCAGGCTGTAACAAATGCGGGTTTTATATTAAATAAACAAAATTTGGCGTTTGTATTATTCGATGACATTTTCAATATGTCGGTAAATGAATATGTGGGCCTATCGTTGAGTGCTTGTTTGGAAGCAAAAGTTATTTTTTATTTCGTTGGCCATGAGCACACGCTCATTGGCAGTAAAAACTTAAAGAAATTCTTTCAATGGTGTTGGTCTAAAAATATTTTAAATGTCATATTGTTGTTTCAAAGGAATTCTCAAGAGACGGAAATTTATACTTATACACCATTTCCTAAGCCCATCAAAATTATACGCTTAACGCTCAAACAAACAAACGAATATTTTCTAGATCGTGCTTTAAATTTAAAAGGTTATAGTTTTAAAAGTCCTGTTTGGCCAGATAAACCTTTGGTTTTCAAGGTAAGATATTTTATTGAAATTAAAAACTTTTTAAATTAATTTTTTTTTTAATAAATTTCAGACTTTGGATCCTTTTACTGGTGCTGATATTATTTCTGGAATTTCTGGTAAAATTTATATGGAATATACTAAGCATGTGAATGCTTCCTTTAAAGAATTGAAAACTCCTAAGCAGCAGAGATCTTTTATGGAATTATTTGATCATGTTTATGATTTGTTGAGTGCCCGTAAAATAGACATTTCCATACATCCCTTAATTGTGTCCAGCTATACAAAATTTTTTACCAGCTATCCCATTAGCAATAGTAATAACTGTGTGGTGGTGCCCGTTAAAAGGGACTTGTTTCTGGGCCATTATATACCAAAAGCTTTAAGCTCAAAAATGTGGCTGCTATTGGCTTTAATATTTTTAATATTCCAAATGGCTTACATGTTAATTAATCATGACCTTTATGGCTTTACCAAGCCATGGTCGGCTTTTTCTATAACACTTAAAGGTCTGCTCAGTATGCCGGTGGAGAATATGGGCCGCTATAAAACCATAACCAAGCATAATACTTCTTTTCAAAGGAAAATATTTATGCATATGCTGCTCCTGCTTACCGGTATGATATTTTCCCAGACTCATATGGCCGCCTTGTCATCTTTCTTTAGCAGTAATTTGTATCCCCAACAAATAGAGTCGTTGGAAGATTTGTCTCAAGCAAATTTATCCATAATGTTGACTGATTACACCTTAGCTGGTTACAAGTTTTTAGATTTAATACCCCATAACTTTAGCCCGAATTTATTTATAACTGATAGTGCCACAGTGTCGTCTCATTTAAATCAATTAGATACTCGTTATGCCTACACCGCCTACAATGAGGAATGGAAAGTGATACAACATTTACAAAAGGGTCTTGTAAAGCCACGCTTTAAAATTGTTTCTCAACTGTGTATACCCAATGTGTATTTGCATTTGCCCATGCAATTTAATTCACCCTTTTATAAATCCTTTAAACAATTTGTTTTGTCGGTGCAATCCTCTGGTCTGTATGTTAAATGGAGCGATATGATTTATTGGCAAGTCTACAAGGCCAATAATATGCACATTAACATGACAGAAAATCTAGAACGTTTAGCACCTTTACAACTTTTACATTTGACTTATGTTTTGTATATTTATGGGGGCGGTATGTTAATGGCTTCGGTAGTATTTTTGTTAGAGCTGAAACTAGCGAGTTTTCGTAACAAATTTAAGCTATTCAAAATCAAATAATATCGTATTAAAATTATTTAAGGAAACGGCTAGTTTTTTTTGAAGGTTGAGGTCGGATTATAATTAATTAATTTTATACCGATATTTCATTCCAACTTTGTGTAGCTTCTGCGGGTTATAATTATAAATCATCAGCCCAATTATGAATAAAAATTCCCCAAGATTTTTTTCACTTTTCCTAATCCTCTTAGCATAAATAAAATTGCTCCCTTTTTTAACATAGAAATTTCTCTTATGAATAAATTTATGATTGCGCTGAATAATTGTAATAAAAGAATAAAAAAGTCAAACAAACTTACAAATAAATAAATGTTTAAGCAAACTGAAAAAAAAGTTAAATTGGTAATAAAGAAAATTTTATAAAATTGAATCGAGCGTTTTTGTTTTCTTAACTAAAAAAACGCGGTACTCGTTATCAAGCGTAATTTTTATTTAATAAGATTTCGTTCATTATAGAGTACCGCGATTCAGGTTCAAATTAAAATAAAGTGGGAGGCTTTCCTTTTAAGGTTTTACGTAAGAGTATTAATGTGAGTCCTATCCTGACCTTCATTTAGGCTGCCTGTCTTGACAATTTATAGCTTCGTCCACAATATCGTACGTTAACGTTCTTTTACATAAAAAAAAAAAGAAAAACAACAACAGCTAAATATTTGGTGTTTTAAATGTAAGTGAATGATAACATTTGGTATTGTGGGCCAGGCTGTTGATTTTAATTTTATTCACCAACTTTTCTTTTTGAAATTAAAATTGCTTTTTTATTTTATTTATTTATTTGTTTATGTTCAGCGAACGTTATTTGTTATCAACTAAATAATAATAAAAGTGTCAAAATATATGACACATTATTAGCAACAATCCTTATTGTTGAAAAAGCTACAAAGTTATTTTTCCCTTTTTGAATGAGACATACTCGTATTATTAAAAACAACATCTGGTTTTGACACTTGTTTAAAAGAAAAGGGCACATTGTCATTGATTTAACTATTTGTTTGACGATTATTTTAATAACAGTCAGTATTAAAAAAAAAAAAAAATCAGTCCAGATGTGAATTTCAAGTTAAGTGTTTTTTTAATATCATAACAAGTTAGATTCGGCTGTGCCGAGTCTTCACTGTGTTAGCGAAATATTAATATTTTTTACTTTCCACATTCTTCTAAAATATCAAAACCATAGAAAAAATTAATTGAGTGAAGATAAATATGCCGCGTTAAATATGTATTAACGTACCCCATTTAGTTTTCCAGTATTAATATCATTTTTATCAAATACGTTTTTAGTAGTAGTTTAGCGGAGATCATCTATATATGTAACCTACCAGCCAAATATTCAGATATTACTTTGGATATTTAAAATTTTTTTTTTTAATTTTCAGTGCTGTTGCTTTGAGTTATTTTAGCAAATTCCCAACGAATCATTAAACATTGTGGGATGGGACAGATATAATTTTAAACAAGAGGTTGTCTAGATTTGTAATCTACCGCCGAAATACTCAGAAGTTTCTTTGAACTATTTAAAAAATCCGTTTTGCATCATAAAATAAAAACTACAAAGTTTTCAGAAAATCTTAAAAAAAACTTCCAGAAAGTTTAGAGCCGGCAGATTAAATTAATTTTTGATTTTGTTTCATGAGCAAAATCGGGAATGGTACCTCACCAAAGTAAGGAATGGTAAAAATCCCTCAGAAGAAGACTACTGGGGTATGAGGGAATTTCAAAAAATTTTTTTAAATAATCCCAAGATCTTTCTGAGTACTTTGGCGATAGATTACAAATCTAGACGACCTCTTGTTTAAAACGATATGTGAACCAACCCGTAATATTCTATGGTTCTTTTGCAATCTCTTAGAGAAATCAACGTACTTATATGTCTCCTAAACATATTTAAAAAAATTTGTCATAAATACTGAAAAGATATTTACAGATACTAAAAATTACGTGAAAACATATTTAACTAAACGTATTTATTTTTACTCACTGAAACACTTAGTTTATTAAGCTTGAGGTTATATTAAATATAAAAATTTCTTTATTTATTATTGGAAAGAAATATCAATAAAAAAATAAATTTTTATAAATAATACGACCTCAACTTAAAAATCTAGCCAATTAAAAAGTTATAAAAAAATAATTTTCTTCGAATACCTATTTTTTATTAATCCTAATTCATAGTGTAATTATATCAAGTGGAAGCAAGGCTACATGTGTTTTTTTTGTTTAAATTTGTATTTTATTAGATTTGAATATCAAATTTTTTTTTTAATTTTGCTTTGTTTGTTTACGAAATAACATTATTATGCTATGTTCTCTTTCTTTGTATAATTATACTGTGTCCTAAATAAATAATTAATTTCAGTTCAAGAAACTAAAATAACGAGTTCCAAGAAACAATCCTTTCTGAGAACATCATTTTTAAAAGCAACAAAATGTCTGCAGGCACTCAATTTATAAATAAATAAATTCTAAGAAAGATATTAAATAAGAATACAAATTATATATAATTTTGCAAACATTTTTAAAAAATTTTAAAGCCAAACATTTAATTAACAACAAAAATCGAAAAAATTCTCTTTCATAAACATGACACTCAAGGCATTAAAAACCACACACAAACACACACACTCTTTTTTAGGTTTCGTGTTTGTGTGTACAAAGCTTCAAACAAAAACACAAAAACAAAGCAAAAGCAAAACAAAAATTATTGAAAATGTGAAATGTCGGTTATATTTTTGATATTTCTCTGCCATTTCCTGACCGATTGCTCTCCTTTTTTGCAGAGACATTACGAATGCTATTCTTCTTTCCTCTCTACCCTACAAAATCAAGTATTGCCCAACTAAAATTACTGTGTGGGGTCCTGGTCTTAGGGAATTTTTGTCTAGTTGGGATAGAAAATAGTAGGAATGCATGACGAAATGTCAGAACATATACTCCGTGTCTGTCCGGACTTAGGGTCTCGCAGAGCAAGACTTCTGATTGTATTGAAGACAAAAACAAATTTTCGTGTATTTTTTGTTTGTATGCAATACAATTACGAACTTTTCGTTCGCAAATACTCGTACTTAGCTGAACAGGTCCTAAATCTTACTCACTGAACTTATTGCTGCACTGAATAAAATATCCTTTGGCGGTACATATGGCCTATTTACAATAATAAAATAATAGTGAGTATTTGAAACATTAGAGTAGTGAGACAATAAGTGTATTCTTTCCGCAGTCCATTTAAATTGTATGGAAATTTCGATAGTTATCGAGTATTTGGCTCTAGGTAACTTGTTCCCACCTCCGATTTTAATACTATTTCTGCTAAACTAAAACATTTTTTTGGGTTTTAATTTCTTTTTATTTTGCTTTATTAAATTTTTTGAGATTAAAATTTTTAAAAAGTTTAGTTATTTTAACTCTCAAACGATGAACGCTTTGCTTAAACACTTTCAATGAAGCTATACCTCCTACTTCCAACATAAACGAAAAGCAGGACAAAGTCATCCCAACCCACCAAACAAAGCAAATCGAATAGAAATAAGACAGTGTCAAAGGCATCCTATGTACTTCAATCATAATAATGCTGACATAGTCCATATATAAAGCATCCAGAAATGATTCATCTTCCCAGTGTTTTGTAAATCCAAATTGATAGGCCAATAATATAAAGTCATCCAGAGGTTTGGACAAATGTGAATCGAATTGTATAGGAAATACATGATAATATGGTCCAATGCAAATAGATGAAGGCCGAAACAAAGGCTTTTTTAATAAAAGCTGCTGTCTGTTAAGGAAAGTCCAACGATCTGTTTGCATAGTGTAGCCGTAGGAGGTATTGAAACGATCTCGATGTGTATCGATTTCAGTTTTGTCGCCTATAATAATTAAATCTAAAAATTGTTGTGAGAAATTATTCTCCTTTAATTTATCATACTCATAATCCAACATCATTATGGGCAATTGGGCCTTAATAACATCTGCCACCGTATCGATTTGTGGTTGGCGTGTTGGCATGGTAAAGAAGCTGGTCAATTTGGATACAAACATGTTGGTGATAAAGAAGCCCATCAAAAAGAGAATGACGAATATAAAACGCAAACGTATATAAGGCAATGCTATAAAACGCAAAGGCGTTATTACCAACAGTGAACAAATTGACTGAAGAAAGGCTAAGGCTAAATCACGTTCCCACGATGGAGTACAAAACCATATGCCCAGGGTTATATAGAACACGGAAAATACTAACAGATACCAGCTATAAGATTTAAAACTGCCATGGAGATATAAGCGCTCCGGTGAGCTATTTTGATAGGGTACCACAATACAGAAATCATTTATCCCTATGGGATAGCTGGCTCCTATTAGAGAGGGTATCATTGCTGTATAAGTATTAACACCCATTTCCAAATTTTTGTTCTCCACCAGACTTATAAGTTCTTTAACATTTAGGGATCCTAGATTGTCTTCCACTTTTAAAGTGTTATTAAATGTAGCATTTATGACTTCTAAAAATGCTAGAAACATTTTGCCTGATACACCGCTAAGTGTGGTTCCCTTCTCCACATATAAGGGATCTCCTACCATGGCAAATACTCTTGGCATATCATAATGCAAAATGGTTTGCACTTGATAACCTTTAAAGTCCGTAGCATAATCCTTGAAAAAATCAGTTGCTAACCAATTGCCAGTTTTATTTACAAGGCTTGGTGTCGGGTATGGTTCATGTACAAAAATATTATTCCTTATAGTGATCAGTAAAGTGTTGAGGAACTGCTTGCTCCATATCCATTCATAAATGAAACGTAATTTCACATAAAATATTTTATCTTCCAAAGCGTTTACAAAACGGGAGTGTCTGTTCCCCACTAAGGGATATAAAATAAAAATGGTTTTAATAAAACGACTGCCTTTCATGCTAAAAGCTGCCACCTCCATTATTGGATCATCTTTGGCGGTGGTTAGAATCAAACACAAAGTTGATGAGCCCACAAATCCTTTCATGGTTACAGGCTTGTTAACTATTAGCATTAAAGGTGTTGCAGGAAATTTGCTGCTAAAATCTTGAAAGAATATGCCATTACCTCCACCCCCAGTCAAATCACCAGCTAACCGTTCTGATATAAAAAAGACAAACGTTGTAAATTCATACAATTCGTTAATGCTGCTCATCACTTCCATAACCAGACTATGATTAACAAACTGTGGCTGTAATAACCTGGTATTTGTTATCATTGTAGCTGACGCATTGGAATTTAGTATTAGCAGAGCAATTGTTGTATTTAAAATCATGTTGCTTAAACGACTAGAGAACGACTGACTGCCCGTATGGCGTTACAATAAATACTTAGTTGAATGTTAGTGAAAAGTGCCAGTTTATTTCTTAATTTCAAAAGGCTGCTAAATAAACTATTATTTTTTCAGTTTTTTTTGCACTGCAATTTTAAAATTGTATGAGTGTTTAAATAATGCAAAGGTGTCATGAAATATTTAATTAACTGTCGGCAGAAAAGTAGGAAGGATGTTTGGAAAATCGAAACTCCCAACAGGCAGTAAATTTAAATTCGAATTAAAGCTTTACCTTAAGTGGAAAAGGCATTCTAGAGAAAAACACGAGAGAGTAATATTTAAAAAGGAAAAGGTAAAAGAAGAAGATAGAGATAGAAAGAATTAGAATTAGAAGCGGGATCAAGTTAGCTGGTTACTCTAGGCAAAATCGACCTCTTGTAACACTACTCTCAACTTACAAATCCTGTCCAAGTCTAGTATTCATTAAAAATTCAATAACTTCCTTGAGTGCTTTGTCCACCATGTGTTCTGAGAAGAGAGAAGAAAACAAGTTGTATGTTTAGAAGAAAAGGATAGTCAATCAAACCAGTACTTTATTCTGTACTTTTTCAATTTCCTTTTGGTTTTCAATGATGGTCGATATCCTATTCCAACTTTTGTTTTCGATTCCAGTAATTTATATTGAAGATGGATAATTATTATGCATTTCTCGGGTACGCCAAATAGTTTTATTCGTTAACAAATTATTACATAAAACTAAAAACTCGATGCAATTTATTCAATATTGAATGCAACGCTTTGATCCCAAATAATTGATTACGGCTTCTGAACAGATATTTCCACTGCTCCTGGGACCGATGCATTTGTGTGTACAATATTTTCTTTCTTTTTTACTGCTGTATTAACTAGTAAGACTTTTTCTAAGGCTTACTTTTCCTTCTATGGATTTAGACTCCAGGATATGCTGTTGCGGATTAAGGTTTTTTTAACAGTTCCACTTCACTTCAGTCTTTGAAAAGAAGCATGAACCAGCTAGAAGCAAGCAAGCAAGCCAGCTAACGGTCTCATAAACAAAATCGTACTTGAATTATACCATCGATTATCAAAACCAATTGTATTTTCTTAAAAAGTTGGGCAGCTACTCGGCTTGCACTGTCGATACTGCAGAGTCTTGCCAAAATGTCATCTTTGTTGATACTCTATTAAAGTCTTGTAATAGAGGTATAACTAAATTAGAGGAACAGGCCAGCTGACGGTGTTATAAGCCAAGTCGTACTTGTTTTATGGCCATCGATTATAGAAACCAATTGTTGCTTTTTATATAGTTTAGCTGGCACTGTCGATACTTTAGAGAGTGAAATCTTTGCTGATACTTCAGTAAGGTGCATAATTGTTTCTTCCCTTACCTCCTACTCGTTTTGACAATTTCGTTTTAGAAAGAAGTTTTGATTAAATTAAGTTAATTGAAGCAGTGCGCTGCTAAGAAGTTCACTTGCCGATCACTGAGCCTGATTAAATATCGCATTCAATAAGGTTAAGCTAGGCAGTACTTAACGTGAAGATCTGATACTTAGAAAGAAGTTTAGATTAGATTAAGTTTAATTTAAGCAGTACGGTGGTTGAGAGTTTGCTTACAGACCTCTGAGCCTGATTGAAAATCTAATAAATCACCACTCAGGATTATTGACAAAACTAATTCAATCATCATTCAATCACAACTAAACAGTTACAGGAGACAAAATAACTCTTCTACTAAAATTTACATTCGTACACACATAAAGACTTCCGGGCATACAGTAGCCTGTAGAGGCTCTTAAAATTTTCTAAGAAATATAGAGAAAATCGTCCATTTCTCTACAAAAGATAATCTTGTCCTTTGTATAGTTCCACGTAAAGCTTTTCAATACTTATGATGACGTTATGTAGTTTGTATTGTAGTCCTGTAGAAAACTGTTGATTTCAACCGTTTGGCTAACTGGGTATACTGTTTCTGTTTGTAGGCTTAAATGGCGGTTATATTTGTGTGGCGTCATTAATAAAATATTTCTTAATGAAAATGTTTACTTTTAAATAAAACGAATAAGCTGGCCAGCTTTAACAATTGTTTTATTGTAATTTGTTTTGATTTTCAGTTCCAAAAAAACTAAAAACAACAAATTCAAACTAGTGTGAATTATTTTCTATTTAAAATAAAATTTTATAATGTTTTACACTGGATTATGTAGTTGTTTTTAACGGGCTTAAAGTGCAAGTTCATGGCTCAACTTTCAAATAGAGTTGAAGTGGACAACTAGCAAATGTGACAGTTAACCGTTACATTGAAATTTTTCTTTTTAACAAAAATGCAACTAGTTTGTATAGATTTGATTTGTGTTCACTGTACGTGGCCTGTGCTAAAAAAAAAAAACTGAATTATTTTTTTTTTGTTACTTTATGTAACTTGGCCATGGCCACTTGCCTAAGTTCGAAAATAAAAGCAAATGTACTTAAAATTAAACCACAACACCAAACCAGTAGAATTGAGCGCAGAAACTCAAAAGACAAAGAAGTAAATTCGAGCTCTGACTTGAATATTTGTATGTAGCCCATAAATAAGGCATCATAAAAGGCCACATTTTCCCAGTATTTAACCAAACCGGCTTGTTGTACAGCCATTATATAGTCAGTAAATGGTTGTCTTAAATCGGAATTCTCGGCCATGGGAAAGGCATGATAGAAAGGACCCACACATATTGATGTTAAGCGCATTAAAGGTTTTTTTAAAAGCTCTTGTTGCTTGTTAAGAAAATGCCAACGATCTGATGATATCATGTAACCATAACTGATATTTAAACTGTCACGATGCTGCACCAGTTCGTCCACAGAAGCATTCAATAGCAACTGAAATATATCTTTAGTAAAATTAATGTTTGCCAAAAAATTGTAGTCGGTGCTCAAGAGCATTATTTTTAAATTTGCTTTTATCATATCCTGTATGCTATTAATTTGATGCTCATCACTGGAGGCGGTCAAATATGTGGTCATTTTTGACAAGTACAGGTTTGTAAGATAAAATCCCAATACAAACAAGATGATAAATAGAAAACGGGCACGTGCTATTGGTAGCATTAGCAGCCTCTGTGGTGATATCATTAGTAGGGCACATATGGCATGTAAAAATGCTAAACTTAGATCACGTTGCATTGCAGGAGTGCACAACCAAATGCCTAGAGTTATGTAGATCACAGCAAAGCCCAAAAGCAACCAACCATTTGGTTTTAAAATCTTTTGCAAAAACATGTAGGCAGGATCACGATGAAAGGGCACTACAAAACACCAATCATTAATGCCAACTGGATAGCTGTTATCCACGAAGTAGTCAGTGCGAGCGGTATAAGAATGAACACTTATCTCTATGTCCACATCTTCTATTAGCTTTAACATCTCATACAATTTGAAAGGCTCTGCTTTGGTAAAGGTTTCATTAAATGTGCCATTTATGTATTGCACAAATGCTTCGAAGAATTTCCCCGGTACACCGGATAAATTGGTTTCATTAAGCATTGGACGCTTCAACCAAAATACTCTGGGTAAATCAAAATATATGGGCGTATCAATTCTCCAACCTTTTAAATTTAATTTAATTCTCTTGAAAAAATCTTGCACTTGCCAATTATGGGTCTTATTTATGAGATTTCCAAAAGGATAGGGATCATACAGATACACTTGATTGTGTATGGTGATTAGCAGGGAATAAAGAAAACGTCTATCCCATACCCATTCAAAAAACTCTTGTATCTCTTGCTCATTAGCTACTCCTTGTAAAGGATACAACAGGAAAATTGTATCAAAGTAACGCTGTTTTATCAAACTGAAACGTGTCACATTCATTATGGGATCACTCAATTTGGTGGTCATTATCAAACACAAAGTAGATTTATCCAAAAGGTCTATCATGGAATTGCTGTTATCAAGTATAATCACAAATGGTATCATGGGAAATTGATATGAAAACTGCTGTAACAATAACCAAGCCACATCCGTTTCATGCTGCAGTAAATCTTTCGAAATATAAAATACAAAATTCTTGTATTCTGTATGTTGTTGCAGCAAATTGACAATTTGAATAACAAGAGAACTATTCACAATTTGGGGTAAAGATGTTGTGCGATTGCTGGTTATTGAAGTTGTTGTTGTCGAAGCTATTAGTAAAAGGCTTATAGTGCTGTTAAGCAACATGTTGCTTGTACTTTATTTGTACTTAGTTGTTGCAGCTTTAAAGTTTATTAAAACACTAAAGAAATTAAAAGCAGATAAGCTCTTTTAAACCCTATTTTTTTTTTCCAGACGGCTTAATTGTTTGTGTGCTACACAAAAAAACGTATTAATTTTAAATCAGGTTGTAACATTTTCAACTAATTAAAACATTAACTGAAAAATAGTGAGTTGGATCAGGTGCGGTTCTATTAGAGAGGAAGCAAATACACAGTGTTCCTCAAATAGTTTGCCTTCCCTAAGCGTTTTGGAAAGCGATGCTGGAAAGACATATGTACATATGAATTTGTTGCTGAACTTAAAGAAAATACTTTTTATCGTTGGGTTTATTTGATTGCGCATCTTTGTTTATCAGGCATTTTCTAAAAGTCACTTTTTATTAAAGTGATTTTAAATCACCGGCCAGTTAAGTGCCTTACGATATCAAATCACTTGTAGTATTTTAAGCATTTTGTTTTGAATTCCTTAGCAAAATGATTAAATGCACTTAATGTGAATTGTTTTTGTCAAAAAATTCATTATTTTTCACAAGGGAACCGTAAAATTTATTAATTTAAAAATACCCTTTATTTTGTGCGGACTATTTTTATACCCTTCACTGTGTGGTTTTTTTTTTTTTTTTTGCCTTGAGTGTAACAGCATTACGAATTTATCTTTCTGAAATAGAATTTTTTCAATTTTCGTTGTTAATTAAATATGTTTCGCTTAAAAATTTTTAAAAGTATTTGCAAAATTAAATTAAATTATATATAATTTACATTCCTATTTAATATCTTTCTTAGAATTTCTTTTTTTTATCAATTTAAAAATTGAGTGCCTGCAGACATTTTATTTCTGACAAAGGATTGTTTCTTAGAACTCGTTAACTGATGCCGTGGAAATCAGGTCGATCTTCTGTAATGTTGACAGTTAGAGTAGTATACTGCTAGGCCACTAGTCAGACCTCATTGCGAATTCTTCTTTAAACTTCAGGTTCCTTAAAATCTGCTGCATGCAGATCACATAATTTAACTTGAAATCTCTAAAGATAAAATCCTCTTATTGAAGTTGCCATACCAGACTCAGAATTTAGTTGAATAAATCTGTCTAAGTATTGAAATCCTCATATAGAATGTGTAAGAGACAATAATTTGGCCAACTGGGTGTGCTGCTTTGGTCTGTAGGTAGGCTTGAATGGTAATGGCGTGCGTGTACTTGGAAATATTATGACGTCTTAAATGAAATATTTGTTAATGCAAATGTTTACATTTAATTGCAACAAATAAATGGCCAGCCTTTACAATTCATAATTTGTAATTTCAAGCTGACTGTATTTGTGGCAAAATGAAAGCAACAATTTATAATTAACCTTCTTTAAAATACACCCATGGAAATACTTTTTTGAATTGTTTTTGCTTAAAATAAAATTTATGGTTGATAAGTTAAGAGTTACATTTTGTACACGTGACACGGTATCACATCAGATTGATAAAAGCATTTATTAAATTTATTGGTACTAATAACGTTCCACTACATATTTAATTAATTTAAATATAATAAATTACTCGTAATAAATAATTAGTACATTGAAAAAATAATTATTTTTGAAAACTACTTTATAAAATAAATTGGGGCCTAAAACGTAGCATTCAATCGTATGAAGTCGATCAAATAATTTGAACATTTCGTTAGAATTTGCTCGATATCGAATGCTGTTTTAAAAGTTTTGAAGTGCTAGGTTAGGTTAGGTTAACAGGTCGCCCGAAAGAAATAAAAACAAGAGCTGGGCTCACTTGGGTCCTCTGACGTGGTCCCTTTGTGATACCTGTATAGAGGAAAATGAAGAAGAGGAGGGATAGTAATAGTAGAGTGAAGGGGAGGAAGGAAGATAGAGAAAGAAAGAAAGAAAGTGAGTGAGACCGTCACACAAACCAACCACTGCTTCTAATGAAGCCATATAGCATGTCGACACTTGTATTCGACAGCGCAATGAGACCCTGCAGACGTCGCTCACCGAAGTGGATCATGCGCCGCTCTTCCAGGGCCGGACACTCTCAGAGAAGGTGTTCCACAGTTTCCTCCTCCTCCTCGTCTTGACAACTTCTACAGTAGTCATTATAACGCAATCTCATTCTCCTAGCATGGTTGCCAAAATTGCAGTGTCCCGTTACTACAGCCACCACATTTCTCAAACGGGCTCTTTGGAGCCCCAATAAATCCCTACTGCGACTGCTATCCAGCCTAGGCCAGATCATCCTCGCCGTATTACACGTCCATTCGTCACTCCATCTGGACTGTGCCTTTCGCAAGAATATGCTATCGATCTCTTTTTTGCAGACCGATAGAGGGATGCCACAGGGCGCGTTGGCATCTTGCTCTGGTAGCCTCGACCCTTCCCTCGCCAGGCTATCCGCCCTGCAGTTCCCCATTGAAGTCCCATGTCCACGCACCCAAATGAGGGTGATCAGCGAATGCTCTGCCATTCTGAAGTGCTAAAAACTTAAAAAATGCAGAAATTAAAGACCGGGCGATTAAAAGCGAACGAATTAAAAACAAAAACAATAAACGAAAATTTGTTTTTGTTTTCGCTACAAATGTACGAAAGAAACTATCATTCACTTTTATGTGACTTGGCCGTAGATTAATAATAAATTTAAATTTTATTTATGATTTCGAACTTAAAATAATATTATTTTGTAACTTTCACATTAATTTTATTTTAAATTTTGAAAATTCAAAATTATGTTCGAATTTTCGAACTAAATTCAAAATTGAAAATCAAAACATTCTTGATAAAAAAAAGTAATGCTGCAGTAATTTTAAGCTATAAAATTTATTTTTTTTATAGTCGACTAGCTGACCCGGCAAAAATTTTATTTATATTGAAAAATAATAATTTTAGTAAATTTCCTGAAGAAGACCTTCAAAAGAAAGTCGAAATATCGGATGATTAAAAATAAAAACAATTTTTTTTATTGAGATCTTAAGCTTGAATGATATTAATTAATATATTGAAAAATATTTTAAAAGAGAAAAACATTAAGTTGGGTTATTCCGAAAAATTTGCCAAATTGGTGTAGAATTTCTCCGAAAAATTGTAAAAGTGGGCATGATCTATTTTAATTTTTATAAAAATTTAAGTTGGATTTTGAAAGAAATTGGATTAAATCAGTCCAGCCGTTTAGGAGGAATACAATGTCAAACACATGTACAGTCGAATTTTATATATTAAGATATTAAATTATTATTTAATATTAATCAAGCTTAAGATCTCAAAAAATTGTTTTTATTTAAATTTTCCAATATTTCGACTTTCTTTTGAAAGTCTTCTTCAGGGAAATTTATTTTTATAATATTAAATAATAATAAATTTATAAGATCGAATAATTTACTAAAATTATTAAGATATTAAAACTACGAAAAAATTTTAGGTACGAGTATATTATCATTTTATAATTTTGCTTGTATATTTTCAAGTTAATTATTATTATTATCATGGGTTATAATCACACCGCGGCCTTTAAGATCTTAAATTTTGAAAATTCTAGATTAAATTCGAATTTTCCAAAAAATTTTAAATGAAATGATTTTCTCTATAAAAAAATAGTATATTTATAATGGAATTTAAAATAATTCGAAATTTCAATCTTGAGTATATATCTAATTAAAGTAAAGTTAAAACATTTTTTTTAATTTCGTATTTAGTTTTCCTTAATTAAGTTTATTAGGGGTTTTAATTTTTTTAAATCTTTGGAATTTTAGGTATTTGTATGATTTGAAATCAGTTAAATATTTGCAGTGTTAAGGCACTATTTATATAATAATTTAAATGCAGTAAGAGGCAAACAATTTTTGTTAAACTTCTAACAAATTGTGAAATTATGGCTTGGCATGCAATACAGTTTTATGGCTAAATATAAACCTATCAAAATTGTACACGCTTATTGTTATAATTTAATTTAAAACAAGTTAGATTCGGCTGTGCCGAGTCTTATATACCCTTCACTATGCTAGCGAAATATTAATATTTTTCACTTTCCATAGATAAATATGCCGCGTTAAATATGTTTTAACGTTTAATATTTGTAAATGCCTTTTCAGTATTTATGACATAATTATAAATATGTTTAGGAGAAATATAAGTGCATGGGTACAAATATGCATAAATACGTTGGCTTCTCACAAAGATTACGGTGTGGGACAGATACTCAGAAGTTACTTTGGACTACTGCTGTTGCTTTCAGGGATTTTAGTGACTTCCGGACGAACCATTGTGAGATGAGACACATATCATTTTAAAGAGGAGACTCTCTAGATTTGTAATCTACCGCCAAAATACTCAGAAGTTACTTTGGACTATTTTTAAATTTTTTTAAATTTCTATACACCCCATACATTCCATACTGTTCTTCTCAAGGATTTTGGCAGTTTCCGTTTTGAATCATAAAATAAAAACTACGAATGTTTCCGAAAATGTTAAAACATTTCCAGAAAGTTTAGAACCTACAGATTAATGGGCAAAATTGGGAATGGTACCTCGGCAACGAAAAACTTAATGAAAATTTAAAATTTCGGTTGTATTTTTGATTTTTCTGGTTCATTTGTGGACCGATCTTTTTGAATTTTTGCACAGACATTATGACTGTTATTTGTAATAAAACTGCATATAATGTTTTTGTCGGTTTTGCAGCAGAAACAAATTATGCAAAAAACGCTCGGAAAATTGTCAAAAAATAGCTGAGTTATAGCTCAGCCATTTATGAACTGATTGGGCTAAATTTCAATAGCAGACCGACAACAGGAACTTTCAACAAATTGACATGTTAAACTTTTCTGTAAGTCTTCTAGAGACTTCAGAAAGTTGATTTCAACATACACACGGACAGACAGACATAGCTAAATCGACTCTGCTACTTATAAGAATCCACAATATATATACTTTATAGGGTGTCCCATGTATGGTGTAGAGATTTTTCACTTTTTTGTGAAGGGTATAAAAAAATAATTGTATTTACTATATATGAGCGTATGTGTAGGTAAAGAGGGCTACGAAGTAATTGCCAATTAATTTAAATTAACAAAACATCCATGTATTGTAAACATAATTACGAATTAGCTCTGCCGCAATTAACGAACGATGGGTACTGAAAAATATGCTGTTGTGATTTGATATGATTTGGAAATGCATGGAAAAATTGTGCAAAAATTAATAACATCCTTTGAACAAAGTTTCAAGTCTTGTCAATTGCAATTACAATTTTCATTAAGGGAGTATATGATACTTGGAAGAACATCATCTCTTTAATATGAAAACAAGCAACTCATCCACAAATTTTATATGAAAAGTACTTAAAAAATTCGTTCGCGTAATTATATTGAAAACAAAAACAATACACTAAAATTAATTTTTGTTATTAATATTATACAATTATGCACACGAAGCTTTCGTTCGCATTTAGCTAAACAGGTCCTTAGTGATATTTTTTATTTTACAATTTAAAAAATATTTCTAATTTCGAAATATGTATTAATTTACGTTCTTAACTTTACATTCAAATTTAAGAATTTTAGAACTACATATGTTAGAAAATTAAAATTTAATATCGAATATATTTAAAATCTTGATGCCCTGATAATAATAATATTTTTATAAGAAAAACGAAAAAAGAAAAAAACCTATTTACTCGAAGTATAAAGAAAAATATATTTTATGGCTTAAAATTGATGCAACATTACTTTTTTTGAGCAAGAACTTTTTGATTTTCAATTTTGAACTAAGTTCGAAAAATCGAACTTAATTTCGAATTTTCGAAATTTCCAAAAAAAATTTATTTAAAACTTTAATGTGTTTAAAAATAATAATTTTTTTATAAGTAAAATTAAAAATAGTAGGGGATTCACGCTTTGAAATTATTTTTACATTTTTACATTAATGTATATTTAGGAGAAATTTTAGCTACAAATCGTGATTGACTTTTCTCTGATAATTGTAAACTAATAAACTGTAAACAACTGTGATGCTAACATACATATTTTTAATGTATCCACTTAAAAGTTTATCTAAACTTCTTTTCAGTACTTAAAACGTCAACAACACGTTTTATCTCAAACTAAAAGTTGGCACCATTTAGCCACAGCTGTAGAACGTATTTACATACATTGGGTTTTCATATTGAATTTCTTAAGTGTTGTAGACAATAGTATGCACTCGGTGCTAGGGACTTTACACTGAAACGAGAACTCCGCTAGTATTATAGGTACAAAAATTTTATGGCCTATATAATATTAAATAATTACTTTAGAAAATTCAAATTCTAATTAGAATTTTTCTAAAATGTGTATGTACTTCTGATTTCTAATTTCATGCAAGCATGTTTGGTCACCTTACTTACCCTTTGATTTCTTTAGCAAACAATAAATTTTTTCTAGTTTTTTTTTTATTTTTATTTTTTTAT
Source organism: Thelaira solivaga (assembly GCA_947397855.1). Taxonomy (NCBI): domain Eukaryota; kingdom Metazoa; phylum Arthropoda; class Insecta; order Diptera; family Tachinidae; genus Thelaira; species Thelaira solivaga. The sequence goes on from OX377614.1 coordinate 67,248,813, forward strand.
TTTAGTAATGATTTATTTGTTTGTTGTAGTTTGTTTTTTTCTTTCTTAATAGTTCATAAAATGTTTATTTATCTCAATAATATTTAAAATTAAACTTTATGTGTTTAACTTGAAGTTATTTTTTTATTGTTTTCATGTAATCATTTTCATGTTTCATTAATTTCTCTAGGCAATTTCCATTGTTTTTCTTTGTATTGTTTAAATACTATTTTTTTGTTACATTTTCATTTTTTGTGTGTTGTTGTTGTTGCCGCTAATACTGTTTTTGTTTGTATTTGTTTTATTTTTTCTTTCCTTTTTTAATTTATTTAGAGTGTTGTGTGGATATTTTTCAATTAAAATAACAAATCTGTTTTTTTGTTTTCGATTTTTTTTAACTAACTCATGGTTTAATTTTTGTAGCAATTATATAACAATGTTTTACATGAATCTTTTGTTTTTCTGTTTGTTTGTTTTACTTTTCCCTTGATAAATAACAAATCGTTTTTATAATTTTTTTATTAGATTTTTTTCCATTTTGCTTGGTTTTGTTTAGTTAAGTACATTTTATAAAATTCATTAAATTAAAAATACTGTTTAATTAATTAAAACATTGCTTTAAAATAAAGCTTAATGTTAAAATTATTTTCTAATTTTTTTCATAACTTCCTTTGTCGAGTTAAATAAAAAAAAAAAATTAAATAAACTGAAATTTCTTTTTTTTAAATTTGATTTCTAATTGAATATTTGAATTTATTTTTGAATTTGCGAGACTTAGAAGATAACATATTTTACACTACTGGTGAAAAATTTAATTTCGAATGTTGCAGAAGTATTAAATAAAATTACATTTCATAGAAAAATCTTAAATGAGCTTGAAAACATTAATTTAAATTATAAAATAATTGTATTAATTTTTGAAGTATGTTTGAATTTTCGGACTTACCTTTTAATTGGTGGTAAAATAGTTTTTTTTTCTTTTAAAGAAAAAAGCTTAATATTTTGCTTTAAAATAATTTGTTACTATGTTCGAAATTTCGAAGTTATATAGAATTTTTAAAAATGTAGTAAAACATACTTTATAGTGTGCAAAAGTAAAAACATAATTTTTAATGCATGTTCGAAATTTCGAACTTAATAAAAAAATTGCATTGCATATGAAAACAAATAATTTTTATATAAAAAGAGCTAAATTCTAATCTTTAAATACATTCAAAATTTCGAACTTTATGTTTTATTTTATGAAAATAATGACCAAATTATGGAAATATGTCTATTTAAATTAAAATTGATCGATATAAAATGCCGTAATTTGCTTCAAATTTTTTTTTTTTTTTTTTATTTGGTGAACTTTAAAACAAAATATTTTGTTGTAGTTGGCTTTGCTAAAAAAAATTAAATTTAACTTAAATGAACTAAAAATAATAATATGTTACTGAAACTCGCCCTTAGGCCTGACTTGCTATTTAATTTTTAATTTTAAAGAAAAGAATTAAGCATTTTTCTTGTAAAAATAAATCTAATTTATTTTTCATTTAAACTTATTTTTTTCTTTTTAAATCAACATAAATTTTAAACATTTTGTGTTGGGTTCCTTAATATAAATTTATTTTTCATTTAGCACTCATAAAACGATGTTTAATATTTAATTTGTTTTTCCTTTTCATCATTATCATTCATTATCATAAATTTTTTATGACAATAATAATAATAATTTCTTAAAATTTTTCTTTATTCTTTTTTTTTTTATATATAAATATCACTAATTTGACACATAAAGCAGTTTGGGTAGGGATGGTATATTTGAAGTTTTAATTATAAAAAAGAAAAAAAAATCGTCTAAAAGTTTTAGTTTTTGTTTGTTGTTGTTTTGCTAAAAAAAAAATATAATTCATTAAACAAAATTTGACAAAAAGAAAGAAGCGGTTTTGCTCACTTTATTCAAATTTCCCTTTAGCTTCTTATCACTGGCATATTTGAAGTGGTAGGGCCTCTATGCTCAATGCTTTTCTTTAATATGTATTTATATAAGCCTTCCAAAAGTATGCTTTGCTTTTGAATTGTCCTTGATTGAGTGCTGTGCTTTATTATTTACTTAAGCTGTCTAAAAGTACGCTTTATTTTAATGAATTTTAAGCCTATTTTTAGTTGTCCCTAATATTCACTATTGTGGCATTAGATGATTTAATTCTAAGAGAAAGAACAACTTGCATAAAATCAAATCATTAATTTATTTTTTTTTTTCAACACAAGCAATTTTATCTATTTCGCGTTTTATAGAACTTTTTAGAAATCCATTTGCTCAACTGATAGATTATGGCGCTAATGTGCTTGTTTAATCTCTAGAATTTTACTTCTCTTCTACTATTTGTCAAATTCAGTTGAACTTTTTATGCAAAAATAAATCAAAATCCCTTTTTGCGTATGCTTTATTCTTTTTAATAACCGATATTAAAATAGATTTTCGTTATTTTGTTGTTGTTTTTGTTTTGCTTTAGTTAAAGTTTTAAATATTCCATTTCTTTTTTCGTTTGTATGTATGGCTTTTATTTAAATATACATTTACATTTATTTTAAAAAGTATGTATTTTGTTTTCAAGTTAATAATATTTTTTAAATGTTTACTAAATTTAAATTTTCGTGGTGGTATATTGCAGTCAGCGTTAGATTAGAAGGATTATTTATATTAAGTTGTATTTTTTTTTTAATTGTTTTTTTTTTATTTTATAAAATATGTATGTCTCTTTGTATTTGTATTTTTATTTATTTGCATATAAGAGTATTTGTGTTTAGTTTAATTATGTATGTACTCGTATAAGTGTTGGCAAGTAAGTAGTATTTAGGTTTGTGTGAGAGAATAAGTATTTAAGCTGTAAGTGTAGATATTGTAAATTTTTTTTTTTTTTTTTTGTTAAATATAATTTTAAGAAATTATTAATTTTATATTTTTTCTTTTGTGTTTTATTATTATTTTTATATTCATATACATAAGTATGAAGTTTACAAATATAGTTAGTAAAGGCGGTGGCTTTAATTGGACTCATTTTACAATTACAATATTTATTATACCATTTTACTTTTGTAGTTTTTTTTTTAATATTGTTTTGTTAAAACATTTATTTTATTTTATAAAGTAAATTGTTGTTTTACTAAAACTATTTAACAAAACAAATAAATAAAATTTGTGGCTAAATTAGGGTATGTATCTTCAATCCCTCCAAATTTACGGAATAAAAATTTTGTTTGATATTGAGCATAGAGTAATTTGAGAGGAGGAGTTTTTAATTCTATTAAAGGCCTGGTAGTTAATTTCAAAGAAACTTTTGCAGGCTACAGAAACAATTAAAAGAAATTGTTTCATAGAATTACTTTCAGTGTAGTAGCTCCTGTATTTGGCCTGATTTTAAGATATTTTAACTACAGGTGAACTGATTGGCAATTACCAAAAATAAAACCCCAAAAATTGAACTCATTCTTTTCTTGACCATCTTTACAAAAAAATAAAGCAAATTAAACAGTAAGCCTAGATTCGGAAGAGCAATCTATTTTAAAAGTTCAAGGAATTCACGGGCACTAATAAATTGCTGCAGAAACTCATCGGCTGAGAATGAGTCCAAAGCAAGAAATGAGTTGTTACGATGATGTGACTTGCTAGTAATCTAAACATGGCATATAGCATTGGGATGACTGTCATTCGTACTGTTTTTAGCACTATATGTTTTTTTAAGTAAATTTTTTGCTTTCTTTTTTTAGAAAATTTTCTCAAGTTTTTTTAACAGTACATTTACTTAAATGCATTGTTTCTCCTAATTTCAAATATAATAGTCATACCTAAATTGGCGCCACAAGCGTTTTTTATCTGTTAAAAATTCTCATGCTCATACAAAATGTATGGAGCATACTGAAAAATCGCTGCGCCAACGCTGAACAATTGGAAAATCCAATTTGGACAGCGCGTTTTGTAGTGAAGTTGCCTGCAAAACAATTGTTTTTTATTTTTGTTTTGTTATTTTTGACCATTATTGAGAACTTAGCTAGTTTTTTTTTTAATTTAGCGTTTTTAACTCTATTTTTGGGTTTTATTCTACAAGACGATTAACAATACTGCCCTCAGCGCTCTTATTTAGAGACGATGCTTTAATATAAATAAGGGCGCTTGCTGCTCCAATTTAGGTTGGACTGTAAGAGCAGATAAACGAATCTAAAAAAAGTGCACTACTTTTTCGGTCACTTGTGCTGTTTTTGATTATTTTAAAAGAAAATTTTAAAAATTTGCCCTTAATTTATAAATGAAATTCACTAACTAATCTTTATTGTTATAAATTAGGGGAAGTTACTTAATTAAAATTTATAATTTTAAAATAACTTTTTGTAATAAAAAATATATTTAATTGTTAGCTGCAGTTACGCTAAAAAAATTAATTTTACGCTTAGGGTTTCTTATTTTTGTCTCTAGTACATATTATTATTTAACAAAAATTTTTCTAAATACAATACGTTTGCTACTTGATTTTATTTTTAATATTTTATTTTTTTTATATTCAATTAATCTGTTTTTTTGTTTTTCGTTATTTTAACAACTACATTTGTTGTAAGTTTAACTTGAAATTGACTTTAGGATCGTTTTGCTTTATATTTATATAATGTTTTATTTTATAATAATAATAATAATACTTATTTAAATATATATTTTTTTTTATTAATTTAAACTTATTATTAAGTTGAGAAAAAAAATTAGTTTATTAAAAATATTTTGCTAAAAATTTTAAAGCAAAATAAGTAAATGTATTTTGCAACTAAGTGCCATTTTTTGTCCTTTGCAAAGTAAAAATTATTTCTAAAAATTATTATTTATTTATTTTAAATTTTAGTTAAAAAATTTAATTTTATTATTATTATTGTTATTGTATTGTATTGGCTAGATTTATGTTTTTGTGTATATGTTGCTTAATAATTAAATTTATGTTTGTTTGTCTTACAAAAAAATGTTTTCCCTAAATATTGCTTTGTTAAAATTTACAAATATTTTATTTTGCTTTTCTTCTCTCAAAAAAAAATTTATTTTTTTTTAGTTTTTGAGCTTGGAAGCTGTTTTGTTTTTATTTTTTCCCTTTTTTTATATTTAATTTTGCTAAAATATTATTTGTTTCTTTAATCAACTAGATGAACAATTAAATGCATGCAAGTTTAACAGAAAATTTTAAATAATTTAATGAGTCATTTGTTTGTAATTAAATTTTTTAGTTAAATTGAAAGTGACGATTTAATTATTTATTAAATTACAGTTGAATTAAAAATTAAATTACCGTAACTAAACATTTAATTAAGTAAATTAATTTAAATAGTCAATTATTTTAATTAAAAATGTAATTGATTTAATTAAAAAATTAATTAATGTCAATACAAATATAATTAATTTTTTGAAATATTTTATTAATTTAATTAAATATTTAATTAAGTAATTTAATTAATTTAATTGAATATTTAATTTACTCAAATAATTTAATTGAATATTTAATTAAGTTAAATAAAAATTCAATGAATTTAATTACATTTTTAATTGGATTTATTGATTTTTTTTAATTTAATAAAAAGTTTTTAATAATTTCAAATATTATTTGTAATTGAAATTATTTTTTTCTAAATATTCGCATATTTACTTACCAATAACTCAATTTGTTTGTTTTCTCAAGTTGGGATTTCAATAGCTTGAAGTTCACAATTTTAGAAATTACTGTTAAGTACTGACGGCTAAATTTATAAAAAAAAATGCTTTTTGTTTAATTTCTTAATCAATTTTTTTTTATTAATTTCATTAATTAATAAAATGTTTTTTTATAAATTTTGCGCGTCTAATGCTGTAAAAAAAGAACAATAAAAACTTTCAAACTTTTTTGGTCCCTTAACAAAGTCTGCAAAAATTACAAAATAAACCTTAAAGTTTTTTAAAGTCAAAAATTAAATTTTTGTTAAAAAAAGTTGCCAGTTTGAAACAATGTAACAGCAATTAAGCTCTGAAAACAGTGTCATTAGGCTCGAAAGAATAAAAAAGTGAGGAGGGTACACAAAATGGTTAACGAAAACTTGAAGTAGATTGCACAGGGTGCCCCAATAATAAAAACAGATGGGGACTTACTTAGGTTCTCTGATGTGTAGTCCCTTTGTGATAAAACTTGAAGTAGAAATTATGAATTTTTTTTACACTTGAAGTCTACAGGCCTTACTGTTGAGTTACAAAGAAAGTATTTTATTTATTTATAAAAAGTCTTGTTTTAATATTTCATTATTTACCTTTCTTTTGTAACTCTGAATTTTGTTTGAGTTTATGCGATTTTTGTTTAAGCCGATTGAAAAGTTTTTTTAGTGTTCCTGTCACACTTAAAAAAAAGCTTTTGATACCCACCACAAAAATGGTTTTACAAAGTGTTTTTCTTTTTTTTTTTCTTTTTTTTTTTTTTTTTGATTTATTACAAAAACCAATATAAATTTTATTTTCCTTAAAAAAAAACAATCAGAAAATTTTCAATAAATGCCTTTTTTGTGTGAGAGAAAAAAATGCAAAAAAAAAAACATTTTAATATAGATAGATGAATTAAAAATTGCAAGATACAACATAAATTGAGGTGACAGTGGGACTTTAAAGCTAAAAATATTGAATACAATTTTTCAGAAGCAAAAATATTTCAAATATTTAGATTCAAATGTAATTAAAAAGCATGAAAAACAATAAATTTAATTATATATTTTTTATTATAATTAAATTCAGTGTTTTTTTAAGTATAATATTAAAAAATCACGTTTTCTGAAATTTTATACTTTTAAAGCAAACAAAAATAATTGAATGTCTCTACTTGAAATTTTTTTTAATTTTTTTAAACAAAAGATTAATAATGGAGGTCGATGTTTATTTTTGACGTATTAAAAAAATCGATTATAAAAGTTCAAGGTTTTTATTACTAGGAAGCGAGTTTTTAAATTTTTTTGCTTGAAATAACACAATATTAATAATTTATTTTTTGATAATTTATTACATCAAATTGTAAATTTCTATATATAAAAGTGAATATTGTTTTTATTAAAATTTATTTTTCTTATTTTTGCTTATAAAAACTATTTGAAATATTAACGTGCTGTTTTACAACACCAGCGATAAACTCGTCTAAAAAATTTGTATGAAAACCACTCAATATTTTGAGTACTTTTCATATGAAATTTTCAGAGACAAGTTGCTCGTTTGTGTTATTAATCAATCAATTAAATAATTTTTTTTTATGTTTTGAGAGTTTAAAATATTTTTCTGTTTTATTTTTATAGAAAAAAATTGAATTTTTGTATGCTTTTGTCCCACTGTGCCATTTTGATAAAAGATTTAAAAGTATATAGAAATCAATAACAAACAATGCTTTTGCAAATAAAAAAACGTATGAAATGAATTTATTTTTGTATCTCTACTTTGCAGTCATGAAAATATTTAAAATATTTTTTTTTCTATGGGCCAATTGCTGCAAAGATATAGATTGTGGCAAAATTACAATAAATAATAAACACGTAATGCAACAAAACATTTTTAATGTTTTTGTTAGATAATAAATTGATGGCTTAATAATAATAAATAAAGATTGTTAAGTCAAAAAACGAAATTATTAAAAAAAAACTATCAAAACTATTAAAAACTTAAATGGAATTTAAATACCAAAGCTTGGTCATTTAAATAACCTCTGAAAAACTGCATATCACAGTTTAAAATAATTTAAGCTTAAATGACACTTCAAATAAATGTTTTGGTCTTTACTAAAACATTTGAGCTGTTATTTTTGCAAGTGCACAATAAAAAATGAGTTACCGATAATTTTAATAAGATGTAAGCACCTTTAATAAAATTACCGACAACTATTTTTTTAAAATGGACTTGTACCATTATCGAAAATTACCAGCTCATTTAATGCAAACCCCAACGAAGTACTCGTATGCTTTAAAAATCTTGTGTCGCTTCTAATATTAGGATCATTTTCTCATATTTTCCCGTTACTTGACCCAGTTTCTGCATTCACTAACTGGAAAATTGAATTTAATTTTCTTTACTTGATTTGGAATTGATGTAATTTAATTGCTTGCTAAATTGTCTTAAACAAGTCAATAAAAAATAAGGCCAAAGTGAACTCAACTTAACTTGTCTTACATAAAATTCAATCAATTAAAATAAAATGACTTTAAAATAATATTTAATGATTTCGTTTTTCACACTTTCGTACTCGTATATATTTTATTAAAATTATTAATTTAATGCAATTATTTCATGTTAATTAAATTCTTTTTATGTTTAAATTAAATTTAATCCACAAAACAAAAAGTGACGGTCATGCAAGTATAAAATAAATAAAATGAAAACAGACGTCAGTGTGAAAAAATTAAAAAAAAAGTAATAAAAATAAATGTTTTTAGACATTTTAAATTTATTTAAGCAGAAAAATGCTATTGTTTTATTAAAAAAAATTATGGGGCATGATCATAGTCACACTAAAGTCGATATTTTTTTAAAAACGATTATGAATTCGTAAAATTCTTATGAAAAAAAGTCAGCTCTTAATGAAAGCCGACTTTTTTGTGACTATGATTATGGCCCTATAATTTTTAATTCCATACACATATAAAATTTAACTTATTTTTGTCTTGAATTTCTTTTCAGAATTAAAGATATTGAATTGAAAGCAGAAATTTAAAAAAAAAATGATTTTTCGTTAAGCGGAAGTTTGTTGCAGTTGCAGAAGTAAACCAAACCAACTACTTAAAAATGTAAGTACCTTTTTGATGCTTAAAAATTTATTTGTTACTTATTTTTATAAACGACATCATCAAGAATAAGGGGTGGTTGCTCAGTGGTTCTGTATTATAAGTAAGAATAAAAAAATTCACCCACAAGTTTTCGGGAAATTTTTGTCCCTACAATATTTTTTCTTTTGTGAGAGATACTTAAAATGACTTATAAAAAAAGTGGTGAAGACAAAAATTTTGTTCAGCCAAAAAAAATTTTTGTGCGAAAGAATGCTCAAATTATATTTTCCCCTATTCCAGTTGTCGCCGAAAACTTTGTCCTCGTTTTTATTTCAACTCTGCTTTTCATCGACACGGATTTGATATTCTATAAGTCGTACTACGACGACGACAGTTTAAAAAAACACATCTTTAGCATTTCATTCAGAAAATGTTTTTCGCTTATGATCCAAATTTAAATTCAAAAATATATTCAAGTTTCAAAACAGTTAGCATGTGACTTAAAAAATGAAGTTAGATATACAAACATTAATTTCTCTTTCTCCCTCTCTATTTCTCTTTCTACAAAAATTAAATTAAAAGCTTCATTATCAAGTTTATCAACTCACCATAGAAAACGAACTTAATATTGCCGCAACCAATTGTTTAAAAAATTCTGCATCAGTCTCTGATTGCACTACAAGAGTGCATTAATTTTACAGCAATTTATTCTTAATTTGCTTTGAAATTAAATGGAATGGTACCTCCTATTACAAAAAAAGAATTTTTCCCAATAATTCTACAAGTTTTTCAAATTGGTTTATATTTATCCCCTTATTTTTTTTAATTTTTTACATTTTTCTTGTTTTATTATCGCAGTCGCATTTTCTTATAGACTACCAATTGAAAACTAATATTAATCAATAAACTAGTTGGCTCCGCAAACGTTGTGTTGCCTTAATATTTTTATATATTCTATCTTCTTACACTAAGAAATCGTATTCATAGAGTAAAGAACCGTGCGAGACCGGGTAAAAACAGGTAGTAGGCAAATAAGCCAGATACCGACTATAGCGCTACCTGCCGGGCGGATTTGTGACATTAAACCTTCCAAGATTATACATATAAACCTTCCTCTTCAATCACTCTATCAATTAAAAAAACCGGATGAAAATCCGTTGCGTAGTTTTAAAGATTTAAGCATACATAGGGATATAGGGACAGAGAAAGCGACTTTGTTTTATACTATGTAGTGATAACGCCAATTAAATCCCGTCAGCAATAAACGACGTCGTCATCTATTCATTGCAACAACTGGAATAGGAGTGATTATTTTTCTTTTAGGCTGGAATTCACCATCTTTCATTGACTAATTACGGTGGCTTAGCCAATGCTGTTAGCGTTGTTTAACCCAAGCTCCAGTATGTTAAGATTGTGAATACTAGCTAGTGTTGCTTTAGCTTAATGAGGAATATCCTTATTAAGCAAGTAAACCAATGGTTTTTAAGGTAATTCGAAATTCTCAATATTTTTAACATTAGGACTCTTTTTGTATTTACCTAACAGCAATTGAGCAGTAAATTTTAAACCCATCTTCCTTCTAGTTTCATAATTTTCTTATATACAGGAATAAAAAAAGGTAAAAGTGCTAATATTGAATATTTTCTGTAACTTTTTAAGTCTGTTGAATGTAGAAAATAATAACAAGAAACATATGCATACTTACCTGTGAGTTGCCTAACAAATAAAAAAAAATTTTATTAAATAAACTAACAAAATCTACTTAAAAAATAACAGACCATAATTTAACAAAAAAGAATATCGAGTTTAGGGTTTTTTTTAACGAAGTAAAACCACAAGAGAAAGAAAACTCAACTTGTCACAAGTATCTACTAAGAATAAACAAACGAAACAGATCAATTTGTAACAGAAAAAATAATTTAATAGAACATAGTTACAACAAGAAAAACAATATTAACAAAAAATGTAAATTTTTTAAGAGTTTTAGTTGAAATGCTCAGAATGAAGTTGTTTTTGTTGGAATGCTAATGTAGGTATTTTATTCAAAGGACTCCAGAGAGAAAATATACAATCCAAGTGTAGGTTTGAATGTCTGTATGCATGTACTCGTTCATATGAAAAGTATAATGAAATTGTAATTGTATTGGTAGCACTGATGACTAGCTTTTTGATGAAAACATTTTTGTATATAAAAAAAAAAACTGAATAAAGAGTAATAAAACTGTACTTGGTAGTCTGTTATGTAGCAGCAGTAGTTGTTGTTGTGGCATTTGTAAAAAGGATTTGGTTTATTTTTGTGGGAAGAGAGAAAGGCCATTTTTACATAATAGTTTCTTGTGATTAATAACTGTTGTTTTGGTAGTAGTAATAGTATAATAGTAGTAATTGTTGTTGTATCATTAGTTCTAGTTTGTATTGCTGTGCATGTAACAAAAAAAAAATAAAAAATAAAGAGAGACAAACACTATTTCAACGGCAAGGCGGCAAGACTTTCTCTATTTTGTCAATATTGTTGTAGGATTTCTGATTGCGATTAACAAAACTTCATAAATAATATGTAATTTATTTAAAAAAAATTATGCTTTGCAGTTCTGTATTCGAATGTTTTAGTTAGAAGTGTAAAATTCATCATCATATTTTAAGTGACACTGTCGTAATTTTATAACTTTTTAATTTTCCATCTATTTTTGTCAAGCTAAATATGCCAAAATCTATTTAAAAAATTTAATTTTGAGCTTAAGCAAAATAAGCTGCCTGCCTAATGTCTCTTGCTTATTCTGTTAGCACAGAGAGCATTATTTATATTTTGTTGCTTTGATATTGCACAAAAAGACATTTAAGAAGCCAGTCATATTCAGCTGATTCAATACCCGTTTTAATTGAATTTTTTTTTATAGATTTTTTGAACTACTAGCCGATACGTGATCACTAATAAAAGCCGTCTTAAGCTTTCTGCAAAATATTTCAAATATTTTCATGATCAATTTTCAACACAAAAAACATACTAAAGAGGAGGAACTGCAATTTACGATTCAACATTAATATGGGGGTAAGTACTCACAAAATTTAATTTTTATTATAAACTAAATACGTAGTTAAACATTAGGCTTCTTATTTCGCGAAAACTAAAGGGGTTAAATAATTTTGTTTGGAAAATAAATTAAAATTTCGTACTATTGAAGTAAAGGAAAAAAAAAAAACAATGTTCTAGAGTAAAATATTATACCAATAAAAATTATATTCGACTGAAAACTTAAAATAAAAAATATTCAAATAAAATTATTCAAATATTATTCAAAACAATCTTCTACTCAAATAAAAAATGTCAGTATAAAAAATAACACTCGAGTAAAATAAACTTTTTTATGTACTGTTTTTATAATACAAGAGACCATTCGTCTGAAAATTTTATATGAACAGCACTCAATTTATTGAGTGTTTTTCATACAAATTTTTTAGAAGTTGATTGCTTGTATTATAAAAACAAGACATTAATAAAAAAAACTATTATGCTGTTTTTATAACGCAAGCGATCAACTTAATAAAAAAAATTTTATGAAAAACACTCAATATTTTGAGTACTTTTCATATAAAATTTCCACACTATTTAATCGCTTGTGTTATAAAAGCAGCACATATAACAAAGAATAAAAAAATTATTTGGAATAAAAAATAATATAGGAATTGAATAAAATATTTCATTAAATAAAAATATTTTCACATAAAAATTATTCGAATAAAAAATTTATTTGAAAAAAAAAAAAAAAAATATTAAAATCAATTATATGTGTATAAAATTATTAAAAAAAAAGTGTACTAAAATAAAAAAAAATATTCGATAAAAAGTTAATATGCCCACAAAATATTACGTGTATATATTCAAATATAAAAATGTCGGAATAAAAAAAATTATTCCAATAAAATATTTTATCAAATTTATGTCGGGGAATATTTTAATAACAAAAAAAAATATTCAAATAGAATTTATTATCCAAAATGTCATTTTTTAGAAACTCACTTGAATAAATTTTTTTATTGGTATGAATATTCCTAAAACAAATTCACATGAAATTTAGTGATTCGAATAAAAATATTCGAATAATATAAAATACAGGCATACATCGATTTACAGTACCTCTTTAGCGTTGCTGCGCTCTTTTGAATTTTGGAGAATAAAAATATTTTTTAAAGGGTTTTCTTTTTCTAATTTATACAACTTAATTTACAATTCTTGGAATCCTTGTTTTTGAAAACAGAAAAAAATATATTAAAATTAATTTTAATTCGAGAAATCAAAAAATTTGAAATTTTGTATTAAATTGTTCATTCGAAATGCTGATATTGTTTGATATAAACCTCAAAAATAATACAATCGGTATTGAAACTAATCACCCATAAAATAATTCATATTAAAGTTACTCAAAAAAAGAGTTATATCTACTACTCCCACAAAATAATTGATAAATGAAAATGTTTATGGTTTGAAAGAATGAGTGTCCTTGTTGCCTCCTTGCCTGCATCTATTATTTCTACGGTGTTTGTTTGTTTGTTGGTTTGTGTCTCTGTTGGGTTTTTGTTTTCCTAGTTTTGTGCGGAAATAAAACAAGTTGTTTGTTTTGTTCTTTTTATGTGTATAATTTGAAATTTTCTGTTTTATTGAATAAAATTTTCTTGTTTTGGTAATAGATATTCATTTGTATTGTTGTTCTTCTCTTCTTTCATTCTTTCATCCTTTTTTTTATATTTTTTGTTTGAACAAATTTTTGTTTCTTGTAGGTTTTCATATAATTTTGGAGTTTTCAATATGTATTTAAATTTCTGCTGTTGTTGTAGGTATTCTGTATTTTGTTGTTTTACATGTATGGTTTTATTTATTTATTTTTTTTTTTTTTTTCATAGTAAGTAAGTATATTTTAGTATATAATTTAATTAGAGTAGGTATATATTTTTTAGTATTTTAGGTAGTAGGTATAATGTTTAAATTTATTTAAAATTTCTTTTTCTTTTATTCGTTATTTAATGTGTATTTTTGTGGTATTTATGGTTTTGTTATCTCTGCTACATTCGAAATTGAGTGATTGGTTTGTTTGTTTTGCAAATAAAAAAAGAAGATGGCGGTAGTTTTGTTAATTATTACTGGCTTTTATTTTTTTTATTGCCTTTCATTTTGTGTATATTGTGTTTTGTAAATGGCGGTTAGTGAGTTTACACAGTAGGTTTGTTGTTGTTTTCTTGTTTGATATAAAAAAAAAAAAACTAAAAAAGAGAAACGATAAATAAAATTAAACAAACAATTTTATGGGTGTTGTTCTTGTTGGTTTTTAAACCAGAATGATAGAAATACAAGATTACGCCATCCCGCATATAAAATTCAAATTTTCTGGGCATGTAGCACAAATGACGTCACGCAATTATTTTAATAATATACAGCTAAATAAGAGAGAGTAATGTGTAATTTTTTTCTTCAAACAGTGGACAATCTACGTCGTCTAACGGGTAATCATGCGCATGGAGTAATCTTATATTTCTATCATTCTTGCTTATAAAAATGTTTTATTTTCAGTGTAACTACTACCTACACTGTTGTTGTTGTTATTATTGTTTTTGATATTTTCAATTCAGTTGTTTTTATTTTTGACACATGGCTTGTGGATGTGTTTTTAAGTGTAAATGTTTTTTGTAGTGTGAAAGAGAGAGGAAAGGGACTATAGAGTGGTGTAATCAAATAAATAGTTATTTTGTTTGTAATTACCTTTGCTTGTAAGTAATTAGATAAGTATGTATGTAATCCTATGCAGGCAAAAGTATAAGTCATTTCCAAAGGTGAAGGTACACAGCACGCATCGCAAGCGTCAACGCGTTTTACGCTTCTGTCAAAAAATTTAAAACAGTGTATCAACTCTTGTAACGCGTGTGACGCAAAAAGTTAGTCAACTTTTTACTTTTCACGCGTTACAAGCATATTGGCAAGTAAACATCCAATTTTATTAAAATAAATATTTAAAAAATAAAAATTAATAAAATAAATTAAAAAAAAAAAAAACAAAAACAAAATTTTGTGCTCAAAATCCAGCCTTGAATACAAAAAAAAAAATGTCAAAACCGTTGTGTGAAACTCATCGCTTTAAAAGCGTAAAAAGCTGAAGAAGTATGAAACGCGTTGGGCATGAAATGCGTGCTATGTATCTCCAGCTTAAATTGGTGCGGCAAGCGTTTTTATCTGTCAAAAAACTTCATGCCCACACAAAATGTATGGAGCATACCGAAAAAGCGCAGCGGCAACGCTACCAGCCAAATGGAAAAAAAATTAAAGATTCGATTTTGTACGTTTTTTTTCGCATCGCAATACAGAGTAACCCCCTGAGCAATAGCAAAATCCAATTTTGACAGCGCGTTTTGTAGTTGGCTGCAAAACAATTTTTTTTTTTTTTTACCATTATTGAGCTAGTTTTTTTTAACTGAGCATTTTTATATCTATTTTTTGTTTGTCTTTAGTGGGTTGATTAACACTGCTGTAGCAAATACAGCCAGCGCTTTTATTAAGGTTTGACGCTTTAATATAATAGAGGGCGCTAAAAGCCACTCCGCTTGCTGCTCCAAATTAGGTTGAACTGTAACTCTTGTGTACATTTCACTCATGGCAAAAAGTAAATTAAATTCTATTAACATATAGCTCATTTACTTGAACAGTGTCATAAGGCAAAAAATGTTTTTTTTTTGTTAAGTTAAAAATTTAATATTTTTGTGAATATCTTACCTTATAAATATTCTGCAAAAATATCAAATAAATATTGTAAATAAAATAAAATGTTTCCCCGCAAGAGTGCTAGTAAATTGCAAACTTTAAATGGCCCTTAATATTTTTTTTTATGACATTATTGAAGTAAATGAACGATATGTAAGTATGTGTACATAGAAAATAATGTCTTCATGAAAGAAATTGTCATATTACAACTTGGTAGAAACATTTTTGACTTTAAATTCAAGTCATAATGAATTATGATTTTATTTAAAGCTTACCTTAGTAAGTTTTGTTACTTTGAGCCTAATCCTAGTCCTTTACGAAGTACCCGCGAATTCTGCATGGTTACATACAAACATAAGTTGTTCAAATTTACATAATTGCCTGTGAAATTTGTTGTGTTGTTGGTGCTGTGCAATAATTTCCATTATGACTAATTGTTGCAAAATTGTATTTGTGTGTGTATGTAATACATGAATGTTAAAATAAAATAGTGCAATTTTTATATATATTTGTAAGTGTATTGTTTTAAATTTAAAGTTTGTATGTGAATTCAAGTATGTATTAAAATTTTATGTATGTATGTATGTATGTATATATTCATGTCTCTTAAGTGTATTTGAAGTGTTATATTTATAAGTAAATGTACTTAATGTAAGAGTAATGTTGTAAGATTGAAGTTATTTATGTTGTATGTGTTTTTTACATATAACATATGCATGTACATGTCAATGTGTTTTACAATGTTTTAAATGTTTTCTTTTCATGTTGTAGGCGTGTATGTGTATATGTGTATTATATACTAAATTCAATTCACTTCAAATTGTGTATTGTGTGTATGTAATATTCAATTCAATGATTCTTTTTTTTATTTATCAATATACTTTCCTGATCGTTTTTGCTAATAATAAAAAATAGAAGAGTAATAAATAGGACTTTCTAAAGGAATAATATTTAGTTGATTTATTGATATTCAACATTAATTTCTGATTAGCTTTTTCTTCAAATCCTTTGGCTTGTGTCTAAAACTTAAGCGGCGCTGTCAGAAATAATTACATCTGAAAAACGAAATTCTTTTTAGCAATTTGTTTGTTTCTTGGTGTTTTTGGCTGTATATGTGTGTGTGTTTGCCTGTGTATGTGCTCAAAAATATAAACCTTTTTTCGTGTGTCTAAAATGCTCAACAAAATAGTAATTTCAATTCAATTTTTTATTTAAAACATAAATAAACAAACAATTGGAAGAACTAAATAAATTAATGATTTTTTTTTCTTTTTTTTAAATATTTTTATGTATTAAACTATGTGAAATTTTTGTTTAACTAATTAAATAACAGGTGTATGATACAAAAGGGTAAACGATGGAGTTAAGGGGGCTGGTTGTTGCTGCATCATAATCATAGTCACAAAAAAGTAGGCTTTTATTAAGAGCTGACTTTTGATCATAAGAATTTAATGAACCTAAAATCGTTTTCAAAAAGATATCAACTTCTGTGTGACTATGATTGCGGGCCAACTTATTTTGAAAGTGAAAGTACATAAATCTCTATTTAATTAGAAAAAAAAATATTTTTCAACTAAATGAAAATTTTTTCAAAAACGCTGGACTTTTAAAGCCTAAAAGTATTTGATTAAAGTACCATTTCACGGGTACTTTTATCTCTTACAAACTAAAAAAATGTTTTTTCAACTTCCTCCCCCCCCCCCATATTTCAACAAATTTCTAAAAAAAAAAAAAAAAAAAATAATAATAAACAAAAATAAAACTACTTATTGCACACTTTTGATTTCAACTTAAATTATCTAGAACTACTACTTTTAGCTTTCTTTCGCGTTGTTTCTTTTCCATCCTTGTAAGAGAAAAAGACATACAACACGCTTTAACTTATGGCTAAGACTTCTACTACTGATACTTTATATTTACTTTTCTTTAGTACATTGATATGGCCTAAAGTTTATTTTTTTTTTCTCTTTTTTTAATGTGTATATGATACTACAGATTCACTAACAGACACCTATTAAGAAAAAAAAATTAAAAAAAAAAACCGAAGTATTGATTTTTTTTATTGATTTTTATATTTAATTCGTTTCACTAGTTTTCGTTTAAATGTTTTAGCTTATTATTATTATCAATTAATATATTATTTATATAAGAAAACTTGTTATCCTGCTTGAAAACGTTTTCTTTGCCTTAGTTTTTTTTTCAAGGATTTTATTAAATGTTTTTTTATCAATTATAAAATAATTTAATATAGACATTTAAAATATGTTTTTTTTTCTTTATTTTTAATTAATAAATTTGCTTCCCTTTTTTTATTAGATGCCTTTTCCTATTATTTTTATCTAGATTTAAAAAAATGTTTTTCTCTTTATTTTCAAAAAATTGTTTTAAATTTTATCACCAGTTTTTACGATTACACAATGTTCTTTTAATGTTCTTTATGTTGTTTGTGTATATATTTGTTGTTGTTATGCTTATGTTATGGCCAAGAAGAAAATAAAAAGTCAGGAGAGTGACATTTACAAAAAAAATTTAAACAAATACGTACATTATGATGTGTGTGCAATTCCGAAAGAACTTTTTGAGCTAACTGAATTAAATATCGTGAATAAGTTAAGCCCGACTTGATCCATTTATTCCAAATTCATTCATTTTTGTCCAAACAGAAATTTTTTTATTAAAGTGTCTCCCGCAATGAGAAAGCTAAAACTACGTATAAAAAAATATTGTGCAGACGAAAAGTAGTCAGTAGCTGGTCACTCCATCAATTTGCTTTGTAAACCATTTCGTATCAGTCGAAGTTTAACGTCAATTTGGTTAAGGAAGAGAGGAAAATTTTGGATTTCCGTTATTCTCAAAAATAGCAAGTCAACACAGACATACATACATATTCAAATACAAATTGTTTTTATTTTCCAATATTATTAATAAAACAAATAACTTCCCTGAAGACAACATCCAAACTATGAGCGAAATATTTGATATAAAGACAATGAAGATTTTTCACTTGATTAATATTTATTAATATAAAACTTTTAAAGGTCAAAGAATTCAATTAAGTGATTCTTTCAAAGTAGAAGGAGTTTTTTTTTCTGGCTTGTACAACTTGATCCTCATTTTTTTTCGATTCCTTCAAAGAAATGTCTTCTCTATTCCTTACATTTAAAATCCTCTTGGCTGGCTTTGCTGTGTGTAATGTTTGGTGTCTGTTCCAAAATAATTATTAAATAAAATGTTGTTGTTTTTGTCTTAACTTTTTCCTAGTTTCCTCAATGTGGTTAAGTGTAAAAAAGGATTCCTCTACATTGTAATTGGTTTTTCTTTGGCCTACAAATATGTATGTATTATAATGTGTTTATTTATTTGGAGTGAGTGAGTGTGTGTCTGTGTTCAAGTGTCATATGTTGTTGTTATTATTACTTTTTTTAATTTTTTATTTGAAATAAAATAAATTGACACTTTCTTTACAAATATTTTGCAGTTGTAGTTGTTGGTTGGTGTTTGTTGCATAAAATCGTTTTCTCTTGTTGGTATTTTATGAAATGTTTTGTATGCAATTTTTTTTTGCTTTGCAAATAATTAATTTTTTGTGTATAAAATGTTGCTGTCTTTTTTTTTTTAGTTTAGTTAATTTAAATATCGTTTAGTATATTTTTGTTTCCTTGTAAGTAGGCTTATGTTTGTATGAATGAATGTTTGTAGGTATTATACATGTAATATATTTTCTCTTAATGTTTATCTTATGTATCTTTGTAATTGTTTTAAATATATAGAAATTTATGTATGTATGTAAGTATACGTAAAATAATATTTTATGTTTTGTTTTTATTTTATTGCATAATGCGCATTACCTATTCAAATCGGTGTACAAAGTTTTGTATTTTACTTGGTATTCTTTAAAGATTTTTTTTTTTTGTAATAAAAAAAACCAGCAGAACTGGAAACTTGAATACAAACTAAAATGTTCTGACAGCCATATCAAAAAAAAAAAAGAGTTTATGTTGTGTAAACTCATTCTGATTTACCAGTCATTTATGTATCATACATAATTTTTAATAATGGCTGTGCTTTAAAAACGGTTAAAATAAAAGAAAAATTAAACTCTATTATTTTACTAAAAGCATGCTAAGCTAAAAATTTCAAACAAAATTATTTAATCAAAATGAAATTAACAAAATTTTCCTTCATTTTAATAATAAACTATTTTCAAGAACAAAAAAACAAACATTCAAAACTTTTAAGTAAAAAAACGAAACTTTTTAAAACTTAGTTCAACTATCTATTTGTTTTTTTTTTCTTCATTTATTAACAAAAAAATGTTTTTGTTAGTTTTTAATATTATTAATAAAATAATATTATTATTTTATTGTTTGTTTTAAATAAATAGGAATTATTGTAAGTCAACTGACAACCCTTAAACAATTTATTCTTGTGATTTTATTTATAAAAATAAATAAAAAAATTATTTTTATTTTTTTTCATTTAAAAAGTAATTAATCCAAATTCAATTTAACTAAATAATTATTAAAAAATATTTTAAATTTAAATTTTCAACAAATTTTTTTCTCTATAATTTTGCTAAGATTTAAAAAAAATTGGCAAAATTAATTTGTACATACATAAATTTTTAAAATTTTAAAACATTCTTTTTGCTTTAAAAAGTGTGCAATTCAAAAAAGTTAAAATGTCATTAACTTAAAGCTAAAATTGTAATTGATTTTTATTTATCTCTTTTTTTTTAATTCATTAAACATTCATTCTCTTGTTATTTGTTCGTTTTACTTTTTTTTATAAATAATTTTTAAACTTCGATATGTTACAAATTCAGAATATTATCATAATTTTGTTTTTTTGTTTGGCATTTTATGTTGGTTTTTTGTTTTAGGAAATATTAAAAACGTGTTCTTGGCTTTTTAAGGAAGAGGACTTTTTTTATTATTTGGGAAATTTTTTCCAGAGAATAAATTAAATGTAGCAAAGAAAAACAAATAAACATTTCTGGAAAAATTACTTTTCCTTTCTTTTATAAATTCTTCTCATTAGAAACTTTGAAATTCTTTGTAGAAAAAAATTCCCTTGGACCAAATGATTTAGTGATTTTTGAAACATAAGAAAAAACTAAAAGAAATTGATTGCAATTTTGAATATTCAAACCAAAGACAGTTATAATGAAAACAGAAACAATTTATAAATTAAGAATCTTTTTAAACTTAAAAACAAAATTGTCTTACGGTGATAAAAATAATAAATTGTGACAACGCTTCCCATATGCTTTACATACATATTATCAAATTTCCTTTATAACTATGACAGTCGTAAATAACGAATATTAATTTAATAACTTTAAAATATAAAGTAAAAATTGTAACAGACTTAACAAAATGGTGAAAACAATAATAATAATAATTAAAATGTCCACACCCTCCGGCTACATTAAATAAACAAATGTGGCTACACTGCAGCATCACTATTGTGCATTAACCTTATAGTAGTCATTCAGCCCGTAAATAAACGAATGTGGCAGCGCTGTTGATATTAGTAAAATTAGTGAGACAAAACGTGTTTAACAAAATTTTAATAATATATTTTGTAAAATAACAGGCATTTAAAGTGATATTCAAATATAAATTGATTAAATAAAGAAAACAAAGATTAAAGCACTTTTCTGACACCGCTTATAAATTTGCCTATTTTAAACAACGTTTACTTTAATATTAAAAAGAATTTATATATACTGAAGAAATCATGCACGGAACATGCATATCTATGCCATAGAACATACATAGCTATGCCATGGAATCATGTTCAATTATTGTGGCGTTCTAAAAAAGTACTCTTTTTTTTTACTTTGTTAAATACATGTTTAATCAGTTTTACAAGTGTGTTCTAGAATAAACTTGAGAGCAACAGGTATATTTAGTTTTGAAGAAATATGTCACTGCAAAAGTGCTTAGTAATTTGTACAAGTTTATAAATTAAATTTAATGTAAATTGGGTGTTAATTAAACGGAAAAAAAAAATACGTAAAGCCACCAATTATATTCCTATTGTACTCTGTATTCAAGAAAGGAATTTCAGAAAACTATATTCTAGAACTGAGGTAAATTTAAAGAACGAAATTAATGGAAAATAAAATTTAATCTTTATTTGTTTTAAATTCCAATTTATGTTGGTTTGCAACATGCTGATGATATTCTCATGGAAAATTTGCGAAAAATTGTTTATGAGAATATCATGGAAAATAATGCATTTTGCAAATCAATATAAATTGGAATTATGTACAAATAAAGATTAAATTTTTTTTAAATATTTATTTAACAAATTTTTTATTTATAAACGTAAAAAACAAAACAAAAATTTATATAAAAGGTGATGGTGTTAAAATTGTTATAAAAAATCATTTTTTAGACACTATTGTTTATTTGTTATAGGTATTATTTCAAAAAATAGTTCTTAAGCTTGTAAATATAAATTAATATTTTGATGAAGATCGTTTCTTTTTGTGTCTATTTTTAAATTAAGAACAAAACAAAATATAATTTTGATTTACATATAATTAAAATGTTTATGCCATAATTTTAATTATAGTATAATTTAGATACTTAAAAATCTATGTTATTTTCAGTGTAAGAGCATACGGAAAGTTTTTGTAAATGGCTTGAAGGCACACACCACGTCACGTTGCCCACTCACTTGCAAGCAGAATTCGTAACCAAGAAGAAAACTGATGCGAAATAGTATATACCATCCATTAGCAACCGCTTCACGAAGCAAAACACAGGTAACAAAATTTAATTTTTTTTTTATTGAAATTAATAGTTGGGTTGAGGCTTAAGTTAGCTATACTGTCCGCCTATATTAACCCTGCAATGTTAATGTACGTAAAATTTACGAGTAGGCCTTTTTTCTAATTGTGAGTACACGCGTGTATTGCAACTAATTTTACTAAATTTCACATTTGCTTTCAACGTTTTTGGTCAATAAGTTTAAATTTACGGCGTTAGCATTCTAAGGTTAAGTAAGCGAATGTGGTAATTCTGTTGCACCTCTATTGATATTAAAAAAATTACTTGATCTAAAAGTTATTGGACAAAATTTTATACGCAACACACTGAAATAAGAATTTTAAGTGATTTTCATACATAAATTGTTTAAAAATAAGGATAAAAGCAATTTTTTTGATTGTTCATAAATCTGCCTATTTGTAACAGCATTTGCTTTTATTATAAAAAAAAAAAAACTATTATGATGAAGAAATCTTGCCTGGTATAAGTACATAGAACACATGTCACATCATGTTTTCAATCGTTATTGATTATGATTGCGCCGTTATAAAAAACATAATCACTCCTAGTCCAGTTGTCGCAATCAATAGATAACGACGTCGTTTATTGTCGATGGCTTTAAATTAATATTCCAGTTGTCGCAGTCTTTATTTATCGATAAGTGTTTGTTTATTATTGGTATTTTATAAGAAAATGCGACTGCGGTATTCAAGGGTGTCATAGAATCCAAGTCGGTTTTGTTTTTTATCGGATTTTAAAACCTACTCATATATTGGTTTCATTTGGTGTCATGAAAGAATCGAATTTGTCTATTTGTTTAAAATTTTTAATTTAATATTTTTGGTAGAAAATTCAAAAATGTTTAATGTTTTCCTGTAAATATTATTAAAAATCATTGTTTTGCTAAAATAAAGAGACCTCTGACGTTATAGCATTCTTGTTAGTGAAGAATCTTCAAAGGTGACAACAAAATTTTTAAGAGACTGTATTTAGCAATCAACTCGAACTGCTGGAAACAGCATAAGTTCATTTTTTATACTGTGCGTCTATATTTAAAGCTGCTTTGCTGATTTGTAATCTATTATTGGTTAAATAAAGATTTTTCCGTAGTACTTGGTAGCATAAACGGTACTGTCGTGTTCTAAAATTTCAATATCTGCAGCTAGTTCTTCATTATGATTCTTAGCCGAATGATCCCGTCAGCGAAAACTAGCATAAATCCAGGTGGAAGCAAAGTATGAACAGTTTTGAATGATATAATTATCTTGATTTGGAAAATCTTTTCCGATGTCTTCCACAAAAACTCCATAATTTTGCTTATATTTTCAAAAAAAAAAATATCGAAATAAAAAGAACAATTGCACACAAATGAAAACAGACTGCTGTCGCTGCTTGCTTTATTTCCAATAAAAAGCCGACATTGGTTTCTCTGACACCTAAAACCGAAAATTTTCTAATTCGAATATAAAACTGGTAACATTGGATTTCATGACAGCAAAGTAATTTTTTGTCGTTTTCAAAACCAATACCGACAAGATTACATTCTATGACAACCCCGATTGTATTGAAACGACCATGATTTTGTCGTTACCATTTTAGGTAACGACTAAGAAGTGTTCAAATAATAATAAAAAGAAAAATTTTTTTTTTTTATTTAAAAAAAAATAAAGGGACAAATATAAACCAATTAAAAAAGTCCTTCCCTTACAGTAGGAGACACCATTCCATTTAATTTCAAAGCAAATTAAAAATAAATTATGATTAACAATTCCCTGGAAGTTTTACTCTCTTCCTTTTATTGTTTTTTTTTTCTTTTTTGTCAATACTCTGTGGTTTAGGGAATTGTTTTTACCAAAAACCGAAATTTTCTTTGGAAAAAATTCTGGGGAATATTCATAATTGACCTGTCAGCCAGAATTTTTCAAATAATTGGCCACCACACTTCTAAATTAAAGTCGTTTTACACGTTGAGTTCATAAAATCCCTGGGCTTAAAATCTTAGTGTAGCTGTCAATTTAATTTTTTCAATATTTTCCATTCGGTAACTTGAAATATCGAAATTCTCCTGATAAGTTTTTTTTTCTAATACTAGATTATCTTTTTTTTCCTCATCACTTGAATTTATATTGTAAATTGAATATGAAAAAATTTTATCACAAAAAATTCAAAGCAAAGTAAACCAGGTGAATGAAATACTAGAGATGTTTTTGTTTTATTAAAAAAAGAACGATAAACTGTCGTTATACGAGTAGAATACCAAATCAGTCTCGAAGTGATGACGACGACGATGAAGAGCAAAGTCGAAATGAAAACGACGACGACGTTTACGGCGACAACTGGAATAGGGGTGAATATTCATTCGGCTTTACAAAGTACGTTAAGTTATATCAAGTTTCGAACGTAATAAACTTAACTTTGCCAAAATACCTATTAATTTGTACAGAATATATTGTTGTAAATTTGTCATTATTTAAATGAAGCCGCCAATTACATTCCCATTGGACAGAAATTTCAGGAAACTAGTATCTTCTAGAACTGAGGTAAATTTAAAGCACCAAATTTATAAAAAATTTTTATTTATAAACGCAAAAAAAACAAGTTATTTACCAATTAAAGAAAAATTAAAATATTTAGTGCTGAAATTGTTAAAAAAAAAGTATTTGTTTTCATTTTTTTTTTTTTTTTTTTTTTTTTTTTTTTTTTTTTTTGTTTTGTTTTTTTTTTTTGTTAACGACTCTCAATGTTAATTTGCTATATTTAAAATAATTATTCTTAAACTTATAAACAAAAATTTAGATTTTGGTGAAGTCGTTGTTTTTTTGGGACTTGTTTTAAATTAGAATTGTTAATATTTAAATATAATTAAAATGTTTATGCCGTAATTGTTTTAAACAAAAGAAAAGTTAATTATTAAACGCAAAGAATGTAAACTAAAGAAAAATGTATTAAATTTATGTGAGTATTGCATAATTAAGTATTTAAAAGTCCTTAAATGAATTGCACATGAAAATATTTTCTAAACTCTTTTTTTTTATTCTTTTTAAATTTATAAAAAGTTCGTTGATAATGATGTATTTTGTGTTTATATTTTGAAAATTTTAAGTCACTCCCCTTAAAAATTTATTTTTCGCTTTTAGAAAATATAAGTTAAAAAAAAAACTGATGTTTGTCAAAATAATTTTTTTTATATATATATCTCATTTTCTTATTTTCTTAAACTAAGGTTTTATTATGTACTATTAAAACATTTTTGTTTTTAGTTTATATAACCTAGATACTTTTTTTTAATACGCCATTGATATGGTTGGTTAAAGTGTTGCCTTTTATTGCTGATATAGAATTTTTTTTAAATTTCAAGTTTTATTTTGAATTCTCATAAAGTATTTATCTCAAAAAATGTATTTTTTAATTTTAATTCTATTTTAAAAAGAAAATTCAAAAATATGTTTTAGCTCTGTTGATATTTCCCCATGACTTATATTAACAAAATTTTTAAATAGCTTTTAAGTAATTTACATACACATTTAAAATTTATTTAATTGTATTTTAAAAAAATAAGATCTTTTTTTTTACAAACTCAATGTTTGCCGGTCACCTTTATTTCTTTTGCTCTTAATTTCAGATAAAGGAACAAAACCAATTGAAACGTTATGACGGTTTCCTGGAGAACTACATATAATCTTCAACACAACACAACACATCAAAACTGGCTCTGGATCAAGTAACAACAGGCCTTCAAAAAAAATCTTAGGCATTTTTAATAAAAAATCGACTTCTTTTTATTAAAAGTGCCTACGAGTTGGGGAGAAAAAAATCTTTATCAAGAAGATGGAACGTTTAAGGTCTACGTACGTAATTATATTTATAGTACCAAATTCATAAAAAGGCTTTTTTGTTTAATTAAGACAAAAATGTATTTTATGAATTTGGTACGTAGAATTTAGGAGAAAATAGCAAAATAAAATCCCCATACAGATGAATGAATAAAAGATGCAATATTTTGTTTGGTATGAAATTATTAATGCATTTTATTTAATAAATACAGACAATCGAAGGTAGGTGGATGTGTATAGGCCGCTTTGCGGCCTACAGCCGCAAAGCGGCTGTAAGATTCATGGCAGCCGCAAAGCGGCTGCCTATATAATAGCAGCCGCTTCGCGGCTGCTATTAAGGTAGCCGCGGAGCGGCTACCTATATTAATGCGACCGCTTTGCGGTCGCATTAATATATAGCCAGCCGCTTTGCGGCTGGCTATTTATTGTCAGCGGAGCGGTTGTTGTTCCTATGGCAACCACTTCACGCTGCGCGGCTGCTGGCTATATATTAGCAGCGGAGCGGTTATTGTTCCTATGGCAACCACTTCACGGCTGCTAATATCAAGGCAGCCGCAATTTCACAACGGTTTGCACATTGCAAACGTCATGAGCACTATTAGATGCAACTCCTTTACCATCCTGAGGAACTATGCCATTAAGGACTGGGAGTTATTAGTCATCTAGTGCCATGGCATTATTGTGATAGCGATCTCGCAAGTCGCAGCCATTATGATAGCTAATATAACATTATGTATAATTTTACACAATGTTATATCTGCTGTATACGGACATTACAAGGGCAGTATATTTCAAAATAATACATGTATGTTCAAATTAAAATAAACAAAATTAACTTACAAATAAAAAATTAATTTTAAATAATAAATAAATTTAATTTTTAAATAAAATATGGTCTTAGCCAGGCCCAGGTATCGAACCAGCAACCTCCACGTCAATTTTCAAATGTATTGTTTGCCTGTAGTTGATACAAAAGAAATGAAAATTATAATTTATTTAAACTAAATTTCTAATTTTAAAATTATTTACCAGTTGTCCTGTTTAATTTTCAACTCTAGAAGCCTTGCAGAAAAAAATAAACTATTTGTGTTTTGACACTAATCAAAAATCGATGAAAATTTTCAAATGTTTGCTGCCATGATCGGTATATATATAAATCCTACATAAAATAATATTAAAATATATATCAGGAAAATAGCCTTCTCATGATCTCAAAGTTGTAACAATGGTTAATTAAACTGGTAAAGTTGCCCAAAATATATCTTCTGTTTTGTGTTTGTTTTACTACTTAATGAGAATTCATAAAATCTGTAAAAGAAAAAATCTAAATATGATTTTAAATTAATTAAATGATATTGTGTGTGTTGATTTTGCTCAATTATTTTTTTTTTTAATTCAATACTTTTAAGAGCTGGAGAAGTTTTAGGGTGACTTATAATACACATATACACATAACTTTTTTTTTTTTTTTTTGTAATTTTTTAAATAAAAAATTTTTTCTTACTCTTTTTTTCATTTTTTTTAGTTTAATATTTTTAAATTATTTTTATGTTAAAAAAAAATAATTCGAAATTATATTTATTAAAACAAAAAAAAAAAATCAATTAACTAATTTGAAATTATTTGTAAATAAGTTTAATTAATTAAAAGTAAGCACAAAAATGTCTTTTTTTTGTTGTTATTTAAATGTTTGGATAAAATTGTAAATTTGTAAAAATTGTGCAATTTCTTTCTATTAATTTCTTTTTAATTTGTTTTTGTTATTTATTTCATTTATATTATTTTAAACAAATTAACGCCTTGCCTTTCATTTTGTGGAAATAAAATGTTTTAAAACATTTTCTTCTTTTCTTAATATTTGAATTTGTTTGTTTTTTTTTTGCTTTCTTGCTGTTTTTAATTTGCAGGGCAGGGCGTACATTTTTCATGCGGTTTTCTGTTTTTTTTTTTTTTGTTTTTTTTTTTTTTTTTTGTTTTTTTTTTTTTTAGTTAATTTAAATCAATTTTAAGCACATGTTTTTTTACTTATTTATATATATATATGTACTATGTATGTATATATAAAATTAACATTTATAATTTTGTTTTTGTTTCTTCTTTTTAATTACAATTTTCTTGCTGATTTTTTATTTAATTAAATTTTTGTTTTTTATGTTTTTGTTTGTTATAATACTACTTTTGTGGTTTAAGTTTAAGCAAAACCCAATCATTCATTTAAATTTTAGTTTTATGTATAATTTTCTTGTTAATATTCATGAATTTTGTTTTTATTTTTTAAATATTATTTTTTTTTTAATAGGAATTTTCCTTTCTAATGTTGGTAGGTTTTTTGTTTTAATGGTTTGTCTACATGTCTAGAATTTTTTTTTAAATAAATTTTGTTTTATTATTATTTTTTATATTGTCAAAATCATTTAATATTTTTCATAAACTTCCTTTTGCTGGGTTTTTCTTTTAATTAGAAATTATAATAATATTTTTTGTTTCGTTTCACATTTACAACGTTTTTTGTTATATTTTTGCTAGTGTTGAATTTGTTTCAATTAAGGAAATAAAAGGAAGTTTAAATGAATTTGTAAGTAGTTAAGTATAAAATAATAGTTAAAGCTTTTTCTTTTTTTTAAATATTCAATACACAAGAGCTTTACAGTGTTTTAAGTTTAAAGTAGGAAAAAAAAAATAAAAGAAAAGTGTGTAGCAAGAAAGTAAAAAATTTACAACTAAATTACATTTATGTATAATTAAAAATAAAACTAAAAAAACACAACGCTAAAATATGTTTAATACACAGTATATAATATTAAAAAGAAAAAATTAAATAATTAATAATAACAATATTAAAAAAAAATTAAGACGAAATAAAAAACAAATTTAAAAAAATTCATTTACATAACAAATATTTTATATATAAAAAGAAAAAAAAAACACAAAATAAAAAAGAACATGACAAAGAAACGTATGTTGTTTTTTTAATGATTTAAAAATTCGTACAAATTCTGTTTTGTATAATTTAACATGCGTTTAAACTTGCTAGTTTGTTTCATTTCTTTTCTATTTTTATTGTTATTTCACAAATAAACAAAGTTTTGTGAAATACTGCTGCCCGTTTTTGTTTTTGTTTTCATTTTTTAGTAATGCTGCCTCTAACTTCTTTTTCTGCTTTTATAAAATTAAAAATTATTGCGTTATTGTTTTAAATTTAAATTTAAATTGTTGTTAATTGTATTTGTATAACATTTTCTCAATTGTACAAATCTTGTTTAATCTCAGCATCATTTTCCTTTTCAATCATACCTTCATTTGCTGCATTATTCCAAGCACCATTCATGCTCTTGGACGAGGAGAAACACAATTTCATGATGAATGGAAACTTGGTGCCTAAAAAATAAACCGACGAAACCACAAAAAGCAACGAAACAAAAAAAAAAAAAAATATATAAAAAAAAATTAAAAGGTGAAGAAAAATGAATACAATACAAAGGCCAAATCGCTACACTCGCCAGCAAGAAAATAGTAAGAAAATTAAAAAAAAAATAAGAAATAGATAAAACGACAAACAGATCAGATCTTAGCAAAATTTGACTTTTCAGCAAATCTTTAATTTCTAACGATTTTATTTGATAACGAATGCAACGATTTGATTTAGGCACCACTAACGCAAAAAATTAAAACTAATTATATTATATTATATCTGGGCCAATTGCGGCACTCGATAACAATCCAAATTTCAATCGATATCGAATGCGTTAATTTGACGACACTCGTAATGAAGCGGCTTAACTTATCGTAAATATAAAATGAAAAAAACCTTTGGCACATTTCTCTATTATTTTTAATATTAACAAATTGAAAAACGCAACAATTTCCTAGGGAAGTTATCATTCCCAATAAGGTAGATTAGCGATTTATAAACTGTGTGTCGCGTAATAACTTCAAGAGGGTCGTAAAGTTTTTAATTTCTGTTTTACATATTTAAAAAAAATACTTACAAAAATTTACTTCATTCAAATTTGTTGTTGTGATATTACTTCCCTTATCAACTTTTTTCTCTAGTTTATAGTACCCTATGCCATAACGTAATTATACGTACATCGTACCGTAAACTATATCAAAAACAGTCCTTCGAAAGCGAAGGAAAGTTGTGTGAAGCTGAATATACATCACTCTTGTAATATTGTGAAGTATGTTGGTGGTTAACTCGTTTAAAATTTATTCAAAGAGTGTGTGAGCTTAAAGAAGACATTGCGATCTTACTTCTAAAAATCATAAAGATGATTCTTAAACTTGCTTATTTAGTTGAAATTTTAAAAAAATTAAGCGATTTAAATAAATCAATGCAAGATCCACAAATGCATGATCTGCATGTTTCCAATTTTAAATGACGACGGTACAAGAAACAAAAACTTTTTATAGAACATTTTCAAAGTTTACTAAAACATTTTTCACATTATTTCAGCAATATTAATTTTAAAGAGTTTGCATGGATCCAGAATCTATTTTTGAATAACCAACTTGATGCATTTGAATTGACAATTTTGGAAAAAGTACAATTGATTGAAATATCTTGCGGTATTTCATTACAACAGGAATTTGACAGTAAAACTTTAATTCAGTTTTGGGTTGAACTAAGAAAAGATTATATTACTTTGTCCTCTTACCAATTGTAACATCATATTTATGCGAAACCGAATTTTCTGCTTTAGCAGCCATGAAATCTAAATATCGAAATCATGTAGTGGAAAAAGAACTTCGGGTGCCTATTTCATCAATAACGCCACGATTTGAGAAACTTTGTGCTAACCAACAAGCTCCTCCTTCACATTAAATATTTTTCTATAAATATAAATACTAAATTTGTATTTTTGTTTAGCTTTATTCTATGAATACATTACTTTTTACAAGTTAAAAATGTGTTTTATCTAATAAGGGGCTTCCAATTCTTATATTCATAATCGAGCGTAATTGTTTTAAAATTTTAAACTATTTAAGGAAATTATTTGCTTAATATCTCCTATATAAGTTGATCATTTAAATTTTTTTTCAAATTGCAATTTCAATACAATTTGGTTCGATCAAACAAAATACAAATCCTGGCTAGTTCATAACAAGAAGAGAATTTTTTTATGAAATTAAAATTAAATTTCGTAAATTCTATTCATTAGACACAAATTAATATGGATTGAACAAATTTTAAGAAGAGCTCCTGAGGAAATTGCAAGGCTAGCATTAGAAGCCACAGGGCTTAGAAGTCCAGTAAGGCCCCAAGATACTTGAATAGGAATGGTGACTAAGGAATGGCTATACCGAAAACTGACTCGGAAGCAGACAAAGAGGCTAGCTAATGATTGTGGGAAGTGAACAGAATTTGTGGAGACCCTAATTTTCTTTTAAACTTTTTTTTTTTAATTCACAACTTTTTACACCCTGTAAATTTCAAGATGTAAACAAAATAGATATATATTTTCCTAAGAAGGGTTGAAAGGTACTACACAAAAAAGTGACTTACGTAAGCTTTATGTTAACTTGATTTTAGCTCCCTGCTGTTCATAACCTAATACCTGACTAAGAGTGAAAAATATGACAACTTTTTCAAAAAATATAGAAATTTTATTGACTTATTAAATCCTTCCATCACGCAGAGGGAGAATAGCAAATAATGCACTAAC
The DNA here is from genome assembly GCA_947397855.1 of Thelaira solivaga. Classification (NCBI taxonomy): domain Eukaryota; kingdom Metazoa; phylum Arthropoda; class Insecta; order Diptera; family Tachinidae; genus Thelaira; species Thelaira solivaga. The sequence continues at coordinate 67,280,590 of OX377614.1, forward strand.
GAAAATCAAGTGCTTCAGTAGGTTTATACAATTTAGGCCCGTTATTACAACTTTCCATAGTTAAAGTTAGGATTTTGTGGGGCAAATAACCTTTTTTGGCTAAAACTTAGGAACCAAATTTGGGTGGATAGTTAAGGACACACTATCCGATATTTAACTTATCGATATTTTTAATTTAATGTCCAACCAAAAGCTTAATATTTGACTAATAAAACCTTAACCTTAACTATAGGTAACTTGTAAAAATGGCCCTAAGTTGCAAAACGTTTAAATACTGTAAAATATTTTAATTTTTTTGCGGATGATGTGTTTTAGATCCAGTATATCAGGAAAGTTATTCGAATTAAGGTGTAAACTTGAAAGTTAAAATTTTTATTCTGCCATTCACACATGCGCAAAATTGCTAACAAATCTAAGTTCATCTGGTAAATTTCTTTACAATTGGCTTATCCATATTTTTTTTTCCTCAATAATAAAATTGTTGCAAATTTAAAAATTAGCACTGTGCAAGGACTAGCGCAAATATCCTTATTTCGATTGATATTCAATTTAATTAAAAATCATGTTTAGAAACTAGTGAATATATACTCAAGTTGGAAAGCTTTGTAATAAATTTCCTAACAATTCAAGCCTGCCTAAAGTTACTTCCAATGGTGCTTTATTCAAAAAATATTAAATTTAAAAAGAAATCTGACTTACAACGCCATGAAAATTGCTAACTAAATATAAAAAATCATCTAAGTAAAATTTTATAATGAATTCTTTCCTACACGAGAAAGATTACCTCCAATCCTTTATTTACAGAATATTAAATTTCAATAGGTCTGCTCAGAAAACAGTAAATTTAAAATCCTGGTAAATTTCTTTACAATTGGAATAAGCTCAGAGTTACATAATACAAAATGTGCTTTATAAAAAAAAATTAAATTCAAATTGAAATTTGGCTTTGGAAGCTAAATCTAAAATCATTTTGAAAAGCATAAGGGTAAATTTCTTTACAATCACTGCTAGATAAACCTTAACTACCACCAAATTGTCCCTTAATTTAAATAGAAATTATACGAAAATATGCTAAAGTTTTGTGAGAAATTGAATTGCAGTTGCAATCAAAAGTTAAATTATAATTAAAACGGCTAGTTTTCTTCTTTTGACAGGAACTATACGAAATTAAAACGAAATATAAAAATAATTAATTATAATCTGATCTTAAGCTTGAAACAAAAACTAACCATTTTAATTACTAAATAAAAATAAACTTATAATTAAATTCTTATTATATTTAAGTAAAATATTCATACTTAATTTAGTAAGAATTCATATTTTTATAATAATAATGAAAAGTTTATAATAAATTTACAGTCCAATTATGAAGACTGGTAGCCCGGAATTTAAAATTTTCTTAGAGCAAAGAATTTTGTAAAAAGCGAAGTCTCCAGTCAATTTTCATTCATAATTGGGCTAATAATGTTTTATAATGAATTATTCTCAATACTAAAACTCAATATCCATAAAATTAAAAATTATTTAAATGAAAATGATTGAATAAGACAAATCAGCCCAATTGAATAAATATTTCCTGCGAAGTTTTGTCTACAGACCACTTTCTTCCGGAAAAAAAAAATTTTCTTATTTTACATAAAAAAAACACACACTTTGCAAAAAAATTTTTTTAAAGAAATTAAATTCAGAATTGGGCTGCATTTATTTAAGTAAATAACTAGTGTAAATATTCAGGGCTGTCATAGAATCCAAGTCAGTTTTGCTAATTGTTGGTTTTGCATTTGGTTTCATGAAACAAAGTAGTTTTTGTTATTTTCGAAGACAAATAAAACCGATGTTCGAATTAGTTTATGTAAATGTTTAATAACAATTTTGATAAATCGTAGTGTTTTCGTTTAAATAAAAATAAAAACGTGTTTTTTATTGAAAATTTATAATATAAAATATATAATTAGTGTCGGTGAAATAAGTAGTCAAATAAAATGACTTTTGCCGTTTTAGGATTTTTATTATTAGAAGAACGCTCGCAGAAAGTAAAAAAGAATATTCATTAATTATCGTTTACATCTTTTTGCCGTGAACCTGCGCTTTTTAGTGATTTAACCGACTGTTGTCAAAGAGATCATACAGTTGGCTTTATCACGTTTTGCAAATCCATTCGCAATGTCAGGATTTTTTTTTCTATAAAATGCATAATTATTGAGTTTTAGGTGCTATTTTTTTTTTTTTTTTTTGTTAGAGAAAAAAAAAGTATAAGTAAAAATTTATTTTTGTAGAATTAATATTAATTTACTTAAATTTGTGAAATTTTAGTCACTTGCTTTATTTGAAATTAAACAAACCAACAACTGTCAACTGATTGGTTTCAATCCAATAGCAAAACCGATAACATTGGTTTCTGTGACACCTAAAACCGATATTAATTCTAGTTCGAAAATGAAACTGACAAAATTGGATTTCATGACACCAAAGTAATTTTTTTGTCGGTTTCAAATCCAATACCGACAACATTGGATTCTATGACAGCCCTGATTAATGCAATTATGAAATTTTTTATTATAAAAAAAGAGAAAAGATTCTTATTTATATTTTCTCTTTCCAAATAAGAAAAAAAACTACCACGTTTGTTGCCCAGAAATTCAAGGCGGTGAAATAAAATCAATTTATTTTTTACAAAATAAAATTTCAAGATCTGCATTTTGTTAAAATATACACGAGCAAATAGTAACACGATAAAGAACGTTACCATACGCTTATAAAAACCAGCCTTCAATTTTAGACATTTTTTTTTCAAGAAATAATCTAAACACTGATAAATTGCTCGATATATCGAGTGTAACAATTTGGCTTCTGGTTTTTACAATTGGAAACCGAAAACAAACTATAACTTTCGATATCATAAGACTGGTGGTTAATACCGGGTCCAATTCTTTGTACTTGATATCGAATGCGATGGAAAGTAATTTTAGCTATTTTAAATGATATAATTTAAAAATTTCGACACACTGCTCGACGATTTAGTTGCTGGCCTTTTTTCAATTAAAAAAAAATGTTACCTTGAAACTACTATAAGGCAGTGGTACACAAAGTTGACTTTTAAAATGTGATCGCGAGGTTATTTATATAAAATAATATTTTTTTTTTTTTTGGTTAAGTGATTATGAAACACAAATTTCAATGTTCCTTTAGTCGATACCTTTTATGCACAGACCGGTAACGCTCAGATATAAATTTCCAATTTTTCCTTAGTTTCCTATACGTTCAGGTCTCGGTGGTGCTTTTGGTATTTACTCAAGGGGGGTTCAACAGTATTTCTATCACAATTAACCATAATTTTGATATTCATCATGGAATTTAAAAAAAAAATTGGACTCTTATGGAGTTCAAATTGCACAATATTTGTTTTCTATTTCTTATTGCTCTCTATTTTTCTTTAATTTTACAAAATGCAGCAAGTTAAATTTTGAATTTCTGTGGCAACAAAATACATACTTAAAATAATTTAAAGTAAAAAAAACTTACCTTTACCCTCAATTGGCAGATGATTGCACTTCATGATGGCCAAAACTGCTTGAGAAATATTGGGGAATTCAATTAAGCCAGAAGATGAACGTTCTGTTTTAAGGGGGAATAATCGGACAGATGTGGCAGGAACCTCTTTAATATTGAAAATGCCAATCAATTGATCTTCGGTGAGGCCAGGTGGTGTGTTGAAGAAATGTAAAATCTGCCCAAAGAAAAATTTCATTACAGATTATTTTATTAAACATTTAATTTATTATTTATTACCTTGCTCGGTGGTTGTATACGATTTTTGCTTGCCTGTGCCGGTGATAGGAAACGATTATTTTTGGAGCCAGTGTATTCTTTGAAACTTGGTGTATGATCGGGCAATAAAAATGGATTTATAACTTCAGACAGAAAATTTTGCTTTGAAAAGGCAATTTGTATTTTGCCAGTTGTGCCAATCGGAATGTTATTCAAATGTTGAACACAACGTTCAACTGCGACGGCATCACCCATTTGTACCATGGCGGTACCTTCTTTGGTTTTTAAGAATTTGATCTAGAAATTCACACACAAAAAAAAATTAACAATGAACAAACACGAAGAATAAGTAAATATGCCTTTCTTTTTAGTTTTTTAATTAAAATAAAACTTTACACTAAAAATTATTTCTTTTATAAATTTTTTCACAAATTTCTTCCAAATTGCAATACACAATAAATTTTAATAAGCGTCTTCTCCTTTTTTTTTCTTGTGGCGTGCCGTTATCAAAACCTGCTCTTACATGTCTTTTGTTCTTGTTCTTTCTAGTAAGAAATATAATTGTAGCCGTGCTGCCAGAATGATTTTTGCTCAATAATTTTTTTACGATTTTTTCTTTATGAAAATTGTTCGTGACGATGCATTTACAAATTCAAATGTTTTATCAAAGAAAATGCCAAAAAAGGCTACTGAATGTCCTCCTAACAGTTGCTTAAAAGTAAAAGTTAATTTTCAGAAAATTAACAACTATAACTATGAAGTAGGTTTACATCCCAAGTTAATCGCAGTCTTATATTGGTATAGAAAAACATTGACGACTTTAATTTTTTTCTATGTCGGTTTTATAAATAAAACTGGTGGCAATACGATTTCAATTTATGTAAATTGAGCAAGATAAGGTGACCAGGTAATTTATATAATTTTTGTATATAACAGGAACTTTTGCCCATAAAATTGATATAGTTTTTTTTACAAACTTAATTTTAAATCAAATTGAAATTAATGTAAATTAATATTAGGATATTGCAGTAGTAACATGTTCATCAACTGTTGTATGTTCTTTAGTATGGTTTACAAGTTAAAGTATAAAAAATTACGTTTTTATCCATATCATAAACCTAAAAATTCTACCTAGACTAATGAGACTAACTTCCTGCTAACTTACACGGATTGTTGGTTACACCTATTAACATATTTGTCTAACGTAGAATACTGTGCCGCAAGATATACTTTTTAGAGAAAGTAAAAGACCATCCAAACAGCCTACAACTTCAACAGTAAGGAAAACCTACGCTAATCGACCCATAACCTGACCTGTCAACACTTCTTAGATTTAAACCACATTTTAAATAATTTTCCCATGAGAATATTTAAAAAGCAGGTGGTGTTGCTCTATATGACTGTTTTGATAAGTAGTTTTTTTTTTGCTGTTTTCTGTAAAACTTTAAATATCTAGCGATTGCCTGTTAAGCATTTTGTGGTTGTTTGTTTCTATTCTCAAATTTATTAATTGACCAACCAAACCAATACATGTTGGAAAACTTGGTTACCTTGTACGCGCTCTGTTTTAAACAAAAAACTTAAAGCAAAATTTTTAATATTAAACAAAAAAAAAAAAAAGATTTAAAATATAGCCCAGCTGAACAAATAACATTATGGTTTTGATTTTAAGTAGTTGTTGAATACAAGTTTTTGAACTTATTAAACCAACCAAGTTTAATAAACTCTAACTCAGTCAGAGCTTGCATTGTAAACTTAAAGCTGAATTGTATTTTCAAACAAAAAATAAAAAAAATTGCTTTAAAACTCTTACGAATTTTGTATAGTACAGCTTTGGCAAAGTAAAAAAATTTTAAATACATAATGGCCTGTGGTTTAATAGAAACTATTAAAAAGGGTCACCCCAAAGAGATGTGAAAAAAAAGAAAACTGTATATGCAAAATATTAAATAGACTTGTGCTCAGTAACTCATTTTAGTGAGAACTCTTCTTAGATCAAAAATTCAAAAGTAATAGTTCGTTCATTTAGTTCATTTGATCTTTTGTATTTTTATCACTTATACTTTTGATTGTCATTGAACGTTCTTTATTATGTAAAATGATATCGAAATGAATTTTTTACGAAAATAGAAAGCAAAACAACAAAAAATTCTAAAAATTTTAAAATTTAGTTTTCGATTTTTTATTTAATAATGTATTTCAAAAGTACCTTAGGTACTATGGCTAAAAAAAAATTAAGGTTTAATTTTAAAATTAAGCTTTTTAGCATGCATAATGAATTTTCTCTTCTTCAGGTTATTTGTTTTAAATGCCATTTTTGTAAAAGAAAATAATTTGCAACTTTCGTTCCTTCGTCATTGAACTATAGGAATTCAAAACACGGACTAGTTCGTTCAGTTCAAATAAAAGAATTGTCCAATATGAATAGTTCGTTCGTGTACTACCCAAGACTAATATTAAATAAAAAAAAAAAAAAAACAAAGCTGTTGCATAAAACCGGAGAATATCATAAAAAGAATTACACAATTGTAAGAAAATAGTTTGTTGGCCAAAAGCCTGTTTGATAAAGTTTTGCTTGTAATGGATCAGTTGGATCTTTTCTTTTTCTATAAAGGACAAAAATACAAGTCTGGAAATCTTCGCGGCTTTTATAATCTATTATTATTATTTATAAGCCTAAGCGTCCTGTAAAATCTTCATTACAACTACAGCAAATAACTCCAGTATTGATGTAGTTACAAAGAATCTTTCGAACCAAGAAGCATCAAAACAGAACGAGCGTTTTCTAAAGACAACACAAATCTGCGAAGCGGCTTGTATTATCGGCAGAAAAAACAACGACCCCTAGATTCATAGATTGTTACACTAGGGAATTACCAACTACATACCTACTATATAAGTAATTGTTGTGAATTTTCTAAGGGCTTACATCCCATCTGCTCTTAACTTATGTAAGTGTGGGACCACCTGTTGGTGTTTGTTAGCCTATTACGGCAAGCGAAATATTTTTAGGTTATTTCAGGCTTTGAATTTGAATTTCCTGCAGTTTTGGCACATGCATGAGCATGATGTGTATAAAAATAACTGGAGAACAGTTCGTCCTATTCAACTAATTTAAAAATTCGAAAGTCCACAATAAAACAACAGAGAGTTGGGTTTTACACCAAGAATTTAAAAACCCTGTTAAGTTTCGGTTTTTGGTTATTATAAACCACTCTATAAAATAGCAACTTTTTCTAAAGATTATTAAGCACGCAATCATTTTATGCTGGCATATTATCGACAATAATGAAATAAATAAAAATTAAAATAAAAAAAAATATATATAAAACTTTTCAAAATAATCAAACGAAAAATAAAAGTTTTTAACCAGGTTTATTAGATGAAAACCTGTTAGTTGTTGCAACACTCAATTCACCAGCAACTAATGAATGCAACGCATTGTACAAGTGAATTGCAGAAGTTGCACTAGTATTAAGCAAAATAGAAAAAGAGAGAAGTAAAAAAACAACAATAAACATAAAATGTAATTGAAATTCGTCCAATCATCTCTAATAAAGTTCAATGAAATAAAAATTGCAGCACATTCAGGCAAACACTTAAAATGTTGATTAACAACTGTTGGCTATAGTTTTTTTTTTTCAATTTTTGTGTTAAAATTTTTGACCATTAAGGATTTTTTACTTTCACTTTTAAAACACTTTGAAATGAAAATAATGATCACTATCATAATTATGATGATGATGATGAGCGTGCTTTATATTAAACGTAATGATGATGCGGCATGCAATTTTTATTTCAAAACAATAAAAATTATTTTTTAAATGACTGATATTGAAGAGAAAAAATTATACAAATTGAAATGTGCGCTGCCTCATACGAGTACACTTGCCTAAGTTGGTTTATTCAACTTGTGTTTTTTTAATTACATTTCAAAGCAAGCAATTTTGTTAGCAAATTAAGAAAAGTTTTTATTTTTTTTTTAAGTGAGTTATCAATAAAGTAACATACATAACTTCTTTTATCGAAAATGTAATTTGAAAATTGAAAGAAATTACATGAAAATAATAATTACAACACAAATAGAAAATTATTGAAGCAGTAAAAGTAAAAAACACATTCAGGCTAGAATTTAGCATTTTTACTTAGCTACACGGTTTCAGCCACAGTTGTGTTAATTGACTAAATATTATGAATTCCAACATATAAAATTGACAAAAAAAAAAAAAAAAAAAAAAAATTGTAAACACGAGTTTACTTATCGTTCCCTATTTTCTAGGCGAGGAGATTTAATCTACCATCAAATGATTACTGCAGTGCAGTGTGGAACATCTTTACTACGTCTGACCAGCAATGCATAATGAGCGTGACCTCCAATTTGGGGAGTGCTATCTGGCTGCGTAAGAACTTTTTATACAAGTTACTCCATATCAAGGGTAAAGATTAGGCCTCTGGTTTAAAGCAGTAAAAAAGATGCAGAGCAAGCAACCTTGGAAAAATTGGTTTGAGTTTGAGGGAAGCCAAAAAAATCTAAGTCAAATGTAACAGAAGGAGAGTAGGTACAGAGAAGCAAGAGTATTTTGTTTCTATTAACAACAGTTCCTCTGTACTAACAACGAAAGTCTTCTAATCAAAACTTCTAGCAATGATAACCGTCATTTCCATGGGATTAAAGAAATCACCAGGCAGTAGTCTCACGTATCTTATCTTATGGAATTAAAATCATTTCGATGAGAATGTGAGACCGAACACTATACTTTAAGGTTATTAATAGAAATTGATTTCCTTTCTATTATAAAATTTATTATTACGGTTATGTAAGGAATCGATTATTTTCTCTATTCTTAAATTTATAAAAATGAACAAAAAAAACTTCTACATGTACATCCATATATAAAAAGTAATATTTAAAAAAAAAAATATTTTTAAAGTTTTTAACTCTGCTTGTTAGCTGTCATCATAATTTAAATGGATGTAAGTGAAAAGCAGCCAGTAATTAAAATGTAACAGTTCTACGAAGTAAGGTGGCTGTGTGTGTGTATTTCCTTGCTCTTTATTATCTACTCAGCAATTTTATTAAAATAGTTAAACAAGTTTGTTGTCACTTTTATAAACGTTTGTATTTCTAGTATGTATTTTATAGCTTTAAAATATTGCAAAAAGTGAAATAAAATTCAAAACTTTTATTAAAGGATGTGTAAAAGGTTTGCAGATATGTGTTGTGTTGGTTTGTATTTAAATGTGCTTTAAAGCATAAACATAAATTAAACACGAGTTAATGGCTGACACATACTGTGTTAATTGCAAAAACAACAACACGTTTAACACTAGCTATATCCACCCACCCTCTAGGTTCAAAATAGAAACCTAACTATTTCTATAACACCTTCAGCTACTCTCAATTGCACCCTTTCACTGTTTCACTCTTTATTACGCTTAGCTTTGTATTAAAATTTGCAACAAATACTGTTGATTTAGATACGCGTACCACTTAGATCTGCAGGGAATTTGAAAAAAGCACTTCTTTTATTCTATTTAATTTTTTATTCGTCTTTGGTCTGTATTTTTAGGGGAATGAAAATTGTTTGGAAAACATTTGTTTTGCAAATTTGGAATGACAAATGAAAAATCATCAAATTCGATATTAAACAAAATCGACGGAAATTTGCGAATTTTTTTACAAAATAAATTTGAAAATTTCATTGCAAGTTGAGTGTTCTGGCTGCAAAATTGAAGTGAATTCTATCATTTGGTTTGGAAAAATTTAAATGGAAATGTTTTCCCATATTAAGTGCTTAAATGGGTTTGTTATTATTTTGTTCAGCTAGCAACCAAATGGCTTGAAATATGCCATTTATCATCAAAATTTACACAATTTTGTTAAAAAATCTGTGACTTTGTTGCATTGCAAAATAACAAACGTCCTGGAAGGCATTAAAGTTATTTATTAATTAATAAAAAAGCTAGTGTACCAGACGCTTTGTAAACATCTACAAACGGTTTTTCATACCTGCCTAGATCCTGGGTGTTTGGTTACCGCCTTTTGTACAAAAAATTTAGCAAATATTCACTTGATTCGTTTAGTTATTCATTTCGAATTAAATACACAAGCGTCATATGCAAATGACTACGAGTGTAATTGCGGCATGGCCTGTTTTAGAAACTTTCTACCAGCACATGTTAATGAGTTTTATTTGCCTTGTTTATCTACGAACGGGACGGGACAACTGCCAGCTGTTGCTGCTGTGTAGTTTAACAAACGCAGTTTTATTTAGTATGGGGTTCACACCTTTTGCTACGCATTCCCACTGATTTGGTGTAAATTTTTCGTTTTACTTAAACCTGTGGGAAATTTATGTCTACTAAAAACTAAAACTATTCTATTTGGTTTTTTTAAGGAAAACAAATGACAACTTTAAATGACACCTTTAAATTGCTTTTATGAGTCAAGCCCCCATGTTGCCACAACAGGCAGAGAGCAATCAAAAATTGTTTAAACTCTTTTTTTTAATTATTTTTGCTATTAAAACTAAACGATATTTAAAAAAAAATAAAACTTATTTTGTAGAGCGTAAATATGCTCCTGAGTAATTAATGTTGTTAAAAGAAAGTTAGATCAAATGTGTTTTTAAGCTTCAGCATACAATTTTATATTAGAGTTACTTTTGAAAAATAATTTAGCGTTAATTTTAGTCAGTTATAGATACCATTTTACTATCAGTCAACAATTTTTTTAAATGGGCTTATACGACATTTAAAAATAACAGCTCATTTACTAAAAAACTTAGCAAAAAAAAATTAAGAAAATTTTTTTTTTTTAGAAAAATCTATAAGACATTAAAATTTCTTTACTAAACGGCAATGTAGGCCAAAATGTTTAAACCAAATTCTCTTTATAGTGAACAGACCGAGTGATAAAAGCTTGCTTTTACCATTTCTTTTGTTACAACACATATTTCTTTCTCTTGATTATTTTCTTTATCTTTTTTTTTTAGTTTAAATTAATTAAATTTTTGTTTAAATCAAAGTGTTGACATTTAGCGGCTTTCAAATTATGTTAATTTTGTTATTAAATATTAAATTTTCATTTTATTTTATAAAAAAAAAAAAAAAAAATTACAAAATAATTTTTATTGTTGACTGAACAATTTAGGCGCTAAAATGACAAGGATTAATATAAAATTTAATAAAAAAAATAAAAAAAAAAGAAAATACTTGTGCGTATTTTCTTTAAATTTCATTTACAGAAAACACTTTTGTTGTTGTTGAATATTTAATTTTATAATAAAAATTTTTGTTTTAAAGTAAACTTTTGCACAAACATTAAAAATAACACACTCGGGAAAAAATGTGTTCATAATTAATTGCAGAGAAAGCAGAAAACATCATTAAATGTTTAAAATGATTTGTTGGCCTTTTTTTATTTTTGTTGTAAACGAGTGTAGTTGCTTTATATTTAATCCATTTTAAACATGAATAAAAATTAATTCATAAAATAAACATTTTGCCATAAAAATGTGTAACAAAGAAATGGTGGGCAGCCCAAAATCCACTGGTGGTGAAGGAGGAGGAGTTTTTATTCACTTAGGAACAACATACAAACAAACAAGGTTAAATATGTACACTCACATGCATTTTCACGGGCTACAATGTCAACAAAATGTTTTACAAAATATTAATTAAATATGTAGTGTGAATGTAGGGGTGTTTAACACAATTACACACATGCAGGCACACACAGTGCAAGAGTTCACTATGGCTACCGGGCATTTCTGCACTGAAGCCTGCAACTCTGAAACCTCTTTACGGACAATCCCTATATTAGGGTATCTGATTATAACATAGAAGAGCTACTCTGTTGATGAAGAGAAACTTTAGAGTGCTAATTCCTGAGTAGGACCTTTAGCTGAGCCTAACTTAGGGGCACGAAGAGGCCATCGAGGTTTGGTTCTTTGGTTCACTGAAGTTTCCAAATAGTGAAATGACGCAATGGAGCGACAACATTAAGAGCACAAGTGTTCTATTGTTCTTGGTCTAGATGTGACGTGTATCTAGACAGCTGAATTTTGTAAATAGAGAAATGATTTATGTGTCTTCGCCTTCAGTTTCAATACTCTGCAATGCGTAGTCATTAATCCGAAAATAGAATGGAATGAATTCAGTTATTAATTACAATTTTATGTAGCAGAACAATAATCTTTAATAAAGATAAAATCAAAATTATAAATGGCAGACGAAGAGGCTGCACTAACAATCGACTTATTTAACTCAGACAAAAAAAGGACAACATATATATGAAATAAAAAAAAATAATTGATTTTTTTGTATGTCCATTTAATGATGCCATTAACTATCTTAACAAAATTAATGACATGGTAAGTATGGACACTGTATTTGTTTAATCTAACAGCTGTTTAATAATGAAACCATTCTCATTCTTTTTGTGTGACATTAAAGAAAATGTTAACAGTTGACAGCTGTAAATGTGTGGCAGGAAATCGAATAAAAAAAAAAAAACTAAAACAAAAGAAGCGCACAAAATTAATTGAGTGTAAGAGAAAGACAAAGAAAATCAAATAATTGGCGCATAAATGACTATTACGGATGTTTGATTCACTCTCTCTCTCTCTCTCTCTACTCTACACACATAAAATTAATTTGTTTTATGCTGTCCATTAGAGATGTTTTAATGACATTTTTATTTTGTTAAGTTTTCGTTTTTGTGCTGAACACACTAACTTGTTCTCTAACCCTCTTTCGTTACAGTTTAAGATGCTGGCTGATGGCTTAAAGTATTCAAAGCAGCAAAGCGGTAGGAGAATTGGAAAGCGGGAGTGGTTTGTGTTGCTTTTTCCTTTTGAATTTTATAACAAAAACTACACAAAACAGTTACTCTAGAAAAACCAAAATTTAATTAAATCAAAACCGAGAAAGACCTCCATTAAGGAGTTTTTATTGAAGTACAAAAACAGCAGGAATCTAGCTAAATAAATGAATTCAACCAAAATGTATAAAAGAAAAATGAAAAGGTCAAATAGCATGAATCTGCATTAATGACCTAAAGGGCGACTAAGTAAAATGAAAGTAAAGAATTTGAAAGTAGAGGAGCGAATAAGAAAAAACCTAGAAATGTATACAAGAAGTCCAGAGTTCAAAGACTTGCTTGGGTGATTTGTTCACCATGCCAGACGGTTGTAGGTATTAATGACCTAAATAACGAAAATTGGTCCACAGTAGATCATTACAGTGACACTGCAAGACTAATAGAAAACAAGAGCAAATTATTCTTCTGTTTACAAAACTCTGCTGTGTAGATACACGTCACATCGAGACTAAGGTCTCAATTTAATCTAGATGTGCCGAGTATCTAGAGAGCAAAATTTTGCTGAAGGCTTCATCTTGTTTTCTATCAGTCTTGAGATGGAAAAAGCAATGAAACAAAAATGAAAACAACCAACTGACATCACTGGAGAGAGAAAAAAACACTAAATAAAAAAATTTCCGAGTGAAGAATTTCAGAAAGCACTAAAACAGTGCTAAAAGCATCTAATTGAAAACTGCACAGACAGAGAAAGAGGGAATAAAAATGTGGAAGCTTTGTTTTTTTTAAAGCTATATGTACCACTGCTCAGAATCAATTAGGGTTCAGGCAGGAATAGAACATGCAACTCGCCGACTGACACCACTGAATTTTAGTAAGCACTAAAAATCGAGTTGATAATGTTGCACAGGAGAGCGAGAACACTTAATCAGGCGAGAAGTGAAGGTAAAGTGTAAATAAATTACTCAAAGGTTTCCAGCCCATTGGCTTATCAGGTTTGTTTTTGTACAGCCTGATTATGAGTGCCATAAACACCGTTCATATATTTTATATTTAGCGTAATGCAAATTTGACAATGACACTTGTAATAAAACTAAATGTCTCTTGCAATTAATCATTATTTAATGTAGAGTTTTTTTTTTCGGTTGGAGAGTTGGCCAGGCATCCAGCCAACCAGCGGCTGTAAGACGTTGATAGCCACAGGCCTTAAATTAAATTTTAAACAGCAATGACAGGCATTGATTAATAGCCTGCTATGAAAAATTTTCCACAACACTGTACGAGGCTTTATTTTTCAATTACAAGATAGAGATAGAAAAAAAAACACTACTGGCTGGTAAGCAATAAAAATAATGAGCACAAAGGAAAAGTGTGTGGAGAAAAGAAGGCAAAACAGAAATCTAAACTAAAACAAAAAACTAAATAAAATCTGTAATCTTAAAATAATGTGCTTGTTGTTAATTTCTAATACAATTTATAACAAAAATGTGACATGAAAATATTATTTGACAAAAAAAAAAAAAAAAAAAAAAACTACTGCAACCACACATACACACACCATAGCCCCTTGGCCAATAGGCACTATGTCATGTCTTTTCTACATTTCAAAATCTCTTGGTTGGTCTGCCTTATGCCCTCAAGTTGAGATGATGATGATGATGAGAAGCTTAGATTGCATGCAGTAACAACATGCTAAGGAAACTTCAAAAATAGTTTTGGGTTTAATAATGTTTCTGTTCTTTGCAGCTTCTCCAACTTTAGGAATTATTGTGTCGTCATCATCATTGTCATGTTAGAAATGGCCATTTATCAAAGAGAAATTTTCTTTACTCCTCACCTCTTACACACAATCAAGACAGTTTAATTTTCACACAATCATTTTCTTTGCTTTTGCTTTTTCTTTAGATTTTATTTTGATTAAATAATGTTGGGCCATATTTATCATGACCAACAAAAATCTCTCTAGAGAACACACAAAAGGATTTAATTATTTTGCTTTCCCCCCTCAGTTTTATTTTCTTTTTCTTTCTGTGAGTTTTATGTTACTCGTTTTGCGCTTCAAGGATTTTTATTTTACAATAAATGCTGTCTCACGAAGGAAGAAAACAAACTAAAGAGTTTGATTTAGTTTGGTTTTAAACTAAGCTCCTATTCTTTGGCTTCCTTCAAGTCTAGGGCAGATTTTTTTGAGATCTTTTCTTGTCATTTGCCACACAAAATCTCTAATTATTTCTATTTCCTTAAAGAATTTATGTGGGCTTTCGTTTTCGGCTACAGCAATTAGAACTGAAATCATTCAAAAAGCCAAAAGAATTAATTAAATGTTTCAAATGGAATCTAATGGACTAACAGAAATTTGTTTATACCAATTTAGTTACTTGTGAACAAACAACTACAAGTACCATGTACTTGAAAAGAAACTTTTCGTCAAGTGTCAGTCACTTGGTTAAGCAAAACACAAAAGCTAAGCGTACTTTACTCCAAAAGTAAATCGAATCATATTAAATCACGCAAGGCATTGTTTGGCGTCACTTATGGTCTCTGGGAAAAATTGATGCTTTTGCACTCAAGAGTTGCTAAGGATTATTAGCTGGCAGAAGGTGCGACCACGAAAACCAGCAGCTTCACAGATTTAGATCAAAATGGATTAAAAGTTTATGACCGGGGATAGAACTGCATAAAAAATTGTCATATAATTCATTTGTAAAAAAGAACTTTTAATAAAGTTTTAGAATACTTGAACAAAAAACGCTAGTCACAAAAAAAATAAAAAATTTCAACCACTTGTTCTGAACAAAATTGTTGCCTTCAGAAAAATAGTTAATAAATGTAGTATTTATGATAAAACAATAACCCCTAAATTCATAAAAAAATATTATGTGCTTATTAAGGGCTTATTTGACAGACTTCTATGCAGTATTTGTCAAATAACCCCTTATTAAGCACATAATATTTTTTATGAATTTGGGGGTAAATAAATAAATCAAATTCATTTACTTGCTCTGAACAAAATTTTTGTCCGCACAAAAATGTATTCCAAATATAGTATTTATGACTACAAGAAAATTCACTGCTTGTTTTGGGAAATGTTTCTCTCAAAGAGAGAGCTCAAACTAAGACTGGATTTACCCGCTTGTTCTGAACAAAATTTTTTTTTTCGCACAAAATTTTCTTAAGAAAATTTTTTAGATTTAAAAAAAAAAAAACAGCTCATACTAATACTGAATTCATTTTTTGTTATAGGAATTTTTTTAACGGAGAGAAAACTCAAATTTAAGCTATTTTTACCCATTATTTTCGAACAAAATTTTTGTTCGTACAAAAAAAATTTTTTTTATATGTACTCGTAGTTTGAAGTGTCTCTCAAAAAAAGAGAGCGAACAGAATTTTTTTTTTCCCGAATTAGCCTCACAGAACTATCATGCTACACGCATTTTCAAAACATATTTAAAAAAATCTGCATCTCACACTTGTAAGGACACAGTATAACATGTGGTGTACTACTCACTCATAGAGTTTAAATTTGTTAAATAAAAACAAACAAAACTCAATAAAGTCAAGCCAAAGCACTGATTAACGGCGTGAGAAAGAGAGTGAAAGATTGATTCACTTTAAGAAACGCCTTATACCCACGAACGGTTTAATATCCCTTATATTTACAAATGGAAAAAAATTAAATTAATTTGAGTCAAGTCAAATTCCCTTTTAATTTTTTTAGTATAAAAATTTGCCAAAAA
Source organism: Thelaira solivaga (assembly GCA_947397855.1). Classification (NCBI taxonomy): domain Eukaryota; kingdom Metazoa; phylum Arthropoda; class Insecta; order Diptera; family Tachinidae; genus Thelaira; species Thelaira solivaga. The sequence goes on from OX377614.1 coordinate 67,296,916, forward strand.
AAAAAAATTAATTAATTTAATTTATTTAAATTTAAGTGCCCATCTTCTATGTCATTATCTCCTTTCGTAACTTTTTTAACTCTTTTTTTTTATTGTGTTTCAGTTGTTTATTATTATTGCCATTCATGTTAAATTGTTTTCGTTTATTATTTTAGTGTTTTCTTTTGGGGATTTTCTATTTTCTATTGTTGTTGTTATAGCTTTTGTTGGTGTTTATTGTTATTTTCTTTTTTTTTTTTATTGTCAATTGTACCTTTGAGCTTTTGTTTATTGTTTTCCCATGACTGGCAAAATCCTTTTTTAGTTCTTTTTTTTTTTTGTTAGAAATTTTATCATCAAAAATATTATGAAAATAATTATATTTGCTTTTGTTATTCTTTGTTTGGTTATACTTTAGTACTTAAACAACAGCAACAACATAAACAACATTTACAACAATGTAATGAGAGAAAATTAAAACGAAAATAATAATGAGCAACAACTAAACTACTATTACTCTTCTGTGTAGAGCGAACAAAGAAAACAATCAAAATAAATCATGTTTCGTTTTGTTGCTATTGTTATCCTTTACACACAAACACACAAAGAGCGCAAAAACGGGTATGTGCGAGAGTAGTTTATGTAATAATAGAGCAGCATTTCTATTTAAGCAATGAGAGTGGGAGGGAGAGCGGGAGAATATAGATACAATGCAAGTAAGAGTTTTTTTTTAAGTACAGATACAGGTGCTGTGTTGCTGTTTAAAAGAAACGGTATTTACATCTACTTATTCCCCCTTCTACTACTAGGACAGCCTGTATGTGTTTTTGTTTTTATATTTCAGTTATTTTTAATCACCTTGACACGTGTAAATGAAATAAATGCAAGAATGCGATTTACAGCAGCAAAGATTTTATACAAATAACAACAACAACAATTATAAATGTAGAAATTATAAATACAAAATGTATGTAAGTTCGTGCTATTGGAGCTATTATGTTTATGGGAGTGGATGTGTGTATGTGGTTGTGTGTCAAATTCAGGGTCACAACTAAGAAGACTAGCTTAAGGACTTCTTTTTTTAATTTTAAGTGAAGTAAGAAATTAAAAGAAAATGTAAGCTAGAAGCTCTTTGAATTAAGGATTTTTGATATCCCACAGAAATAGCTGCTCTAAAAGAACAACAAAGCCCGTCCTTATACCTTAAAAGTTAAATCAGTGATACGTTCTATGCTGTGACTAGTCCTTTTCGCCCTAATCACATTTCTCGCAGAAAAAAATACTGTGATTAGCAGTGAAATTAAGAAAGTATTTTCCTTAATTTTCAATTACTAAATCCACCTCAACGATGAACAACCATAATCACAAAATATATTGGCCCATAATCATAGTCACAAAAAAGTAGGCTTTTATTAAAAGCTGATTTTTGTTCATTAGAATTTTATAAATTTAAAGTCGTTTTTAAAAAGATACTGACTTTACTGTGACTATGATTATGGGCTAATGATTTTAAGTTGAAATGACAGGACCTCTAAATTGCCACTTTCGATACGAGTATCGAATAAAAACGATCAAATATGTTAGTCTTTTGTATGAATTTGTTCGCTTCGAAGGCCATATTTTGGCATCAGATCTATTTTATAAGAATAAAATATCTCTCAGAAAAGATTTCGTTATTGCCCAAATGTTTAAAAAAATAAACAAAAGAAGAAATTAATTATGAGAAGAAAAAATCACAGAAATTTGACACAAAATAAAAATTTTTTTTTTTACAAATTCCATCTGTGTTGGAATTTACTAAACAAAAGCAATTTTGTAAATTTTTATTTATTTTATACAGAAGCTTTTCAACACAAATTAAAAAGCACTTAACACAACAACGTTAATATTTATGTCCCCACGAATATTTTTAAAAGGTTCTGGCTTAATTTAACACACACAAAACAGTTTCAATAATTTCCTTAACATTCATAAAAAAATATATAATAAAATGGTTTCCCCCATTTTTGCTTTAGGCTAGCAAATACTCTAAACAACAATCTAAATCGTAACAAAATTTATGCAAATTGTATAAATTTTGCTAGTCCTGCCGGGCTTACTACAAATATTTGCTATTAAAAAGTGTTAACTCTCTTAATGCTAAATAGTAATAATAAAAATAATAGAAAACGTGACTCACCCTTGCAACATTTCCATATAAGCAAACCAAATTGAAGAGTTTATCTGTGTTCGATGTATCATGATCCAAGCCATAAACCATCATGACAGCACCCTGTAAAATAAACAAATTAAATTGAAAAAAAAAAATAAAAATATACAAAACACAATGTAATAGAGCATAAATTTTTTTGTGACAATTTCAAGACAAATTTAATTATTCAAATAAAAAATATATTTTTTAGATAAGGTGTGCTTTGCTTTTTTTAAAATTTCAGTGGCAAATTTTGGGACAAATTTTATTATTTTTTACTTCTAAAACTAAAACTAAAAAATGGACCATAATTATAGTCACAAAAAAAGTAGGCTTTTATTAAGAGCTGAAGTTAAAGTCGTTTTTAAACAGATACCGACTTTAGTGTGACTATGATTACGGCCCAATATATATATTTTGGACACGGTTTTTTAAATATCAGTGCTTGATATACGATAATTTAAAAATTTTTTAAAAGCACTGGAAGAAAATTAATTTGATTTTATTAGGAAATACAAGGGCCTAATTATGGTATTTGATATCGGTATCATAACTTACAAATAAATTGTATTGAAGTTTCTTTTGATATGTAATGCCGTAATTTTCTCCCTGTACTTCTTATAAAATAAACTTCTTAAATTAATTTTGGGACAAGCTATTTGTACCAAAAAAAAAAAAAAAAAAAATTTTATAATTTCTATTTTGAATACCAGCCTAAATAAACAATGAATAGAATATATTTTGTTTTCTTTTTTCTTACCTGTGCCTGTCCTTGTGTGGTAAATGCTGCTACAGCCGCATTGCGGCCAGGTACAACAGCTGGCTCCTTAATTAAACCAGTTGGATGTATGGTGGCACCTTTCCAATTTTCTGGTGTGGTGGGATGAAATTCTGGTGCAGCAAATGGTGGGAATGCAGCGCCTGGTCCCAACAATGGTTGTTCTTTAAAAAAATTTGTCGGATTTGAAATTAAGCCAACTTCATTTGAAATATTTTTTGTTGTTGTTTTTTTGGTTTGATTTTAATTTGAATTCGGTTTAATTTTTTTTTAGTTTCACATAAAATTTTGATAAAAAAATTACATGCAGAGTAAAACAGACAGTGGAGCAGTAAACAAACGTTGCAGCAAAATGTTGCGTTATTTTTTTTAATTTTATTTAATTATTTTTTGGGACAGGAATGATGATTTGTTTGTTTGGTTTGTTGAAGTTTACAATAAATGAGCATGCAAATAATTAGTACGACAAATAAACACAACATAAAAAGAAAGAAAGAAAGAAAAATAAATAAAATTAATTAATTCTAAAAATAAAGAAAATAAGTAAAAACACTTTAAAAAAATTTTAATTTTTATTACAAAAAAAACAAAAAATTTTTTTTTTTTTAACTTTACAACTAAACCCATATTATTCCGAATTCAAATATTTTATTCGGAAGTGATAACTTTAGGAATTCATAGCTACTCTGTGGTTCATTTTAATTTAATATTTAAATTATTTTCTGTTGTATTTTGGGTGGTTAAAGTTGGCGAATTTAATAATTTTTTAATTCCCTTCGGAATACAGAACAGCACTGATTGATTTCTTTTTAATTTCACAAAATAACAACATAACACGTTTAGAATTTATTAGCAGGAAATTGTCTGCAAAAGCTTATATTTCTCTTTCTCTCACTATTTAAGTCTATAAATTTTGGGGGTTATAAACAGAATTGCTTCCAAATATCAGCCAAGCCTTTTCCCGAAACTAAATTTAATTTCTTTTATTGAAGTTAAAGGAAGATCAAGGCTAAATTCTAACATTCATTATCGAATGAAAGATATCTAAATACTCTCTGGGAAATAACTTCCTGGAAGTTTCTTTTTCCCGAAAATAAAATTCCCGTGTTCTAAACAGTCTGAGAAGACGGAGAGTATTTCATATATTCGTGCACAGCACCCTTGCAATTTTTTGGGGAAATTATTCCCAACATTTTTTATCATATTCTCTCTAATACCTACTTTTTTCCCAAGGAAGAATTTCCCATTTACAAAGATCTTTTAGAATAGGGGAATCTCCCACGGAATTCTTATTAAGAATTGGGCTGTATTTTTTTAATGAAAATTTTTTTAAATTTCGAAAGAACTTATTCGATATCGAATGTGACGATTTGACCTTAGGAAAATATTAAGAACATTTCTTTCAGCTAAAGCTTTCTGGGCCTAAATCTTGGCACTTCATATTGAATAAAATTTATAGAAATTGTAGCCTTTTTTGTGTGAAATAATTTGAAAATGCTTCTATTCATCACAAGTAATTGTGCTTAAAGTAAATTTCTAAAAACAAAAGCGAAAACACTTGACACAAGTAAATTGAAATGGCTAAATTGACCACTAAATTTACTTGAATTAGTAAGCAAACAACTAGCATTCACACACACATACACAAAGTAAATAACGCAAACAAAAAAGCACACACTACATAAGCGCTCCTCAAATTAAGTGCTCAAGTTTATTTAGCTCACACGTATACGTAATATTTATTTAAACATTTGAAATTCCAGCACTCATACGTTCAGGTGTAATTAATACGAGTACATTACTGAGCGCCTATAAATATGCACTTTAAATATGGTTTATGTGTATGTGTAGTTGTACCTTTTATTAAAGCGACTATTGTTAACACCTGCTTGAGATTTTATGTTGCAAAATATTTCTATTCAAATTAACATTTTCTTGTATAACAAAAATGTTTTGCGGTTTGTTACTTTCATTAAATTCTCAAAAGGAAATACATACAAAATACATAAAATGTTTATAAATCATTTATAAAACTTTCTTTGCAAAACCACAACATTTCTTACCACTTACAGTAGACTATCAATTACAATTTAAACTAAAATTTATGCATTTTATTTTTGTTACACAAAAGGTATTGAAAGCAAGTTAGCAGTAAATGAATGAGGTAAGATGGAGTTGATAAAATGTTTGTATGAGGAGTGCAATGTGACTGAGTGGGTCTAATTTAAATAAGTTGAAAGCTAACCAACTAACAGTTAGTACTTTTTGGAATTGTAAAGAAATTTAATATTTAATTTAAGGGAATGCAAATTCTTAGTAAATATTTTACTAAAACTGTTAAACAATTTTTGATTTTAATTTAATTTGGAATAAGTTAAAATCCAAGTTTTTAAAAATTGAAAACTTGATTGAACTGAAACTTTAAAGAGCTGAGTTTTTATAAATTCCTAAGAGCCATAACCTTTAAAAATAAAGGATATAAAGAAAACTGTTGTATTTTTGCAGCGACTAAACTGAAATTCGCCAGAGAATATGACAGCTGAATTTTTACAATTGTTAAAAATTTTATTTGTAATTTTATCACTACTTAGGAAAAATTATTTTTTATTAAATAATTTAAATTTGAAAAATTTCCCAACTTCTTAAAAACTTAGTTTTCAATACATTTTCTAATTTTTATAGAATTCTAAAACAAATGTAAGTAAAATTTACGTTTTAAAAATAAAGGATATACGGGAAACTGCTATATTTTTGCACCGATTTAATTGAAATCCACCAGAGAATGCGACAGCTGAATTTTTACAAATTGTTAATAATTTTCCCTGCAATTTTAACATAAGTTGACCAAAATTTAATTTTAATTAATTATATGAAATTTGAAAAATCCTTGAATAAAGCAAAATAAAATATGGTTGTGATCTTAATAATATCATTTCTAATTTTCATAACATTCTGCTAATAATTTAAGTTAAAATCTAGTTTTTTAATATAAAGGATATATGGAAAGCTGCTATGTTTTTGCTTTAAATGAACTAAAATTTTCCAAACAATATGACAGTTGAATTTTTACAAATTGTTAAGAATTTTCTTTGTAATTTTATGCGTATTTAAAGTAAATACTTTGGAAAAATAAAATTTTTAATTCAAAATTAAAAAGTTGACGACACTGATACGTAACGTGATATTTAATTTATTACTCATACTCACTGTAGTGGTTTCATTAATCAACCTACGTTTCTTTATGATTTTTCCCACGTTATTTTTATGAAAAGAAATCAATAAGCTTCAATTTATTTTTACCCTTAAAATGCTTGTGTATTACTACCTGTATATTTTTGTTGTGTATCCACAAATTTCTTTCAATTTATTTTTTTAATCTTGTCAAGTAGCACTTGTTCATTCAAACAAATTATTCATGTGTTGCATTTTTTTGCTACTATCAAGTATTCCTTTTATATATAAAAAAAATATTTATTTTAATACACACCATACACAGCAGGGGAAAAAATTGTATAATATATAAAAAGAAACACTTCAAACTGAGTACTACTAAACTAACTGTAAACAAGGAAAAAAATACGAGTACAAATACAAATTTTTGTCCCCTTTTAAACTTAAATCCTTTGCTCCCCCCTACACACATTTTTGGCTTTTAACACATTGAAGTGTAGCAATTGTGTGTTGTTGCTTTTTGCATACAATAATTGTTTTGTGTCTGTTTTATTGTGAAACTCTTAAAAATTCATGGTTATTAAAACATTTTTTCAAACAAAACCAACCGACCAACCAACCAAAATAAAATTTTGTATACACACAATACAAGGATTAAAAGCAAAAAATTATAATGCTGTTGATGATAAAGAAATAAATATATAAATGAATGAAACTTTTGCACAGAAAAAAGAAGAAAAAAAAAAAATTATGGAGCAGGAGACAAATTGACTAGAGATAAAGATACTTTTAATAAACTAAATAATTCTAATTACAGTTTTAAAGATAAAGTAAAATAAATTCTGGTAACAATTTCAGTTAAAATTAAGCTTTTCAAAATAAAGGATATATGTTTGCTCCAAGTGAACTAAAATTCCTCCTAGATTGTATAAACCGAATTTTTATAAATTATGAGCAATTTTTTCTAAAATTTTAACATAATTTCGGCACAATGTTTTTTTTTTTATAAATTAACAGATTTGAAAAATTTTTTAATAAATCAAAATAAAATATGCTTGTAATCTTAATAATATCATTTTTAATACATTTAAAAATTTTGATAACTTTTTAAGTAAAATTTACTTTTCAAAAATAAAGGATATATGGAAAACTGCTATATTTTTGTTGCGATCGAACTAAAATTTTTCACAGAATATGACAGATGAATTTTTACAAATTGTTAAAAATTTTGGTTCTAATTTTAGGCTTATTTAGGTAAACAAAAAATTTTTTTTTATTAAATACATTTTTAAAGTAGGCTTTTTTATAAAATAAAATAAATTATATTTAACTAGGATCTGAAAAATAATTTGAATATTTCTACATTTGCCTTAGTTTTAACTATGCAATTCTAATGTACGTAAAAATGTACGTGCAGGCTTTTTTTCTAATTGAGACTACAAACGCGTATTGCAACTAATTTTACTAAATTTCACTTGTGTTTTTAACAATAGTTTTTAAGTAAAAAAAAAACCAACAAAAACAAAATATTTTTAGTCACTAAGTTTAAATTTATGCAGTTTTTATTTATGTTGTACAAATTAACGTTAGTAATCCAGGGTTAAAGAAAAAGTAAAACAATCTAAATTTTAATTGACTAATAATAATAAAAAAAAAAATAAATCACTTAAAAAACAATTTTTTTTAAAGAATTTTCAATTAATATTAAAATACTCAAGTAATTTGCTTGAAAATATTTCACTTTATTTTAGTTACTGTTGGACAGCAAATAAATAAAAAAAAAATATCCTTCAATGGACAAAAATAAATTTATTTAACACTTGTCCTAGGCAGCGCCATCAAAGTATATTTTTAAAAAAAGAGAAAGTAAATAATGAATGGGATAGATAATAGATTAAAAAAATATACTAATCGTTTGTTTAACCTTGTCATTAGAAAGGAACTAGAGCAAATAAAATAAATAAGAAAAAATGAAAAAAATTAGCTAAAAAAGAATATTTAAAATTTGTTTGCAGAAATTTTTTAATACTTAATTTCTTTGAATTGATTTTATTTTGGCATATTCAAGCAAGAGACTCGTTTACGTAACATAACATTTGCAACTTTCCTTAGAAAGAAATGCCCTGTAATAGTTAGAATAGCTGCCGAGCTTCATATCTAACATTCCCGAACACAAAGCTTTATTTTCTGTCTTCACTCAGCTTTTTCCAAAGCAGTTAAACTTAAAAATCACTAGAAACAAAAGCTAAAAGCACTAAGTTGACAAACGCTATTAAATAAGTTGGAGTCCCTCTTCTCTTTGACTGTTTACCATAAAAATTACATGCCTATAAATTAGATCCCCTTTTTCTTTTACTTTACCACCTGATGTGGTGCTGTAATTGCTAGGATATAATTACAGGATGTAATTAAAAAGAAAATTGTTATCAGCACCATGGGACGAAAGCTCAAGTCATTAATAACTTTTTTGTTGTTGGTGTTGTTTTTGTTTTAGGCCATTAATTAAAATTAATATTTGAAAACAATTTGTCAAAGTCAAAAACCAGTAAAACTGAACAAACTGGCTTTCTGTCAGTTTCTAATTGAAACATTATTTGAAAAAAAGAAGAAAAACAAAAAACAATTTTTTTTTTGTGTAAAACTTAAAAGCTACAAGAAATGCTTAAGTTGCTTAAAATAAATACTTTTCATTTTCGCCCTCTATTTTTTTAAATACAAGTGACATTCCAAGTTATCTAGTTTTTATTTTGTTTGTTTAATAAAACACGAAAAAGGAGAAGGAAAATAAAGAAAGAACATTTTTGTAATGTAAATAAAAATTGCTTTAGTAACTTATTACACACTATCACACCATAAATGCTATTCTATCATACACTGAAACAATTTTATTCACTACAATTTGGACATTGTTTAGGCAAAATTAATTTTTATTAATTAATTGAAATTAAAAAAAACCCAGTGATTTAATGAAAATAAAATATGTCTTTGATATCAATAATATAATTTCTGATTTTCACAACATTCTGCTAACAATTGAGGTTTTTCTAAATAAAGGATATATGGAGAGCTCCTCTATTTTCACACCAAATGAACTGAAATTCTTCAGAGAATATATCAGCTAGATTTTTAATAATTTTATTTGCAATTTTAATATAATTTAGGCAAAAATTAATTTTAGTAATTAATTGATATTAAAAGAATCCTTAATTAAATCAAAATAAAATATGCTTGTGGTTTTAATAATATCATTTCTAATGCATTTCCTAGTTTTTATGACATTCTACTAACAATTAAAGTTAAAATTTTCTTTTTAAAAATAAAGGATATATGGAAAGCAGCCATATTTTTGTACCGATCGAACTGAAATTTCCCATAGAATATGACAGCTAAATTTTTACTAATTGTTAAAAAAAAAAAATAACTAATTTCATAAGGACGTTTGAAAAGTAGGCTTTTCTATAAAATATAATAATAGAAATTATATTTAACAAAGATGTGTAATGTAACGTTTCCAATATTTTCTTAAAATCTTGTTAACAGTGCAAGTTAAAAATAAATGAAAAATAATTAATTTTTGTTACAGTGTAGCTTTTGTTTTTTTAAGGATATTTTTTTTATTTTTCTTTTTCCTTTTTCAGATTCTTCACATGATTTAAGTGTAAACTATTATTTTTGTTTTAGCTTTTTTATATTATTTTGTTTCATTTTACTACTTTTTCTTTTGTTGCTGCTGCTGTTGCTGTTGTGTTTGATTTAGCAACATTCAAGTAAAACATCAACATTATTTTAACGAGGTGTTTGTCTAAAACTTTTATTTTTCTAACAAAAAGTATGAGTAAGTCAATAATAAACCAACAGAGAGGGAGAGTGAGCCAGAGAAAAGAAAAAAAGTTAAACAACCCACCAGGGACTGGCTATCAATAAAATAAATAAAAAATATACGACGTTTTCCTACAAAACTTTACAACATTATTTATAGCAAAACGAAAAAAAAAAAATAAAAATTGTAATAAAATTTTACTACCTTATTGAGTAAGGATTTTAAGGATTTATTTTGTTTAATAAAAGAAATAAAATTATTGATTAAAATTACGAGTATATGAAATAAATTTAGTGAATAAAAGACAAACGTTTATTTATTGACTTCTTATCGTCATGATAATATATGCCACAAAGGATTGTATTCGCTTTTCAATAAAATTTAATATAGGGAAGTGATTATTTTAAATGACCATCTTTATTTTTGTTCATCAAAAGAAACATCTCAAAAGACAACTTGATTATCAAAGAAAAGGTTTGTAGGATATTATATATTTTTTAAAAAAAAGCCATACGTACTGCGATTCAAAGCAGCCAAACACCCACTAGCCACTAGTCTAAACAGGCGCCCTTCTAAAAATTTCAAAGATAAAAATACCTCACCAAAGAAGAGCCCAAATTGCCGCATTTTATATCAATCAACTTTTACCGAAATTTTCAAATTATTCATATAAAAAGAGAAAAATTTCAATTAATTTTGTACGATACACGTTTCAAACACCAAATGAAACTAAAATTCATAGAAAATCGATATCAAGAAACTTTTTCATATCATTTTGCACAAATAGGCTAGAATTATGATCAATTTCACTCGATATCGAGTGCTACGATTTGGGCCCAAGGCCCCAAAACCAGAGATTCAATATCGAACAGCCCCTGAGCTGTGAGAGGAAATTTATTTTTCGTTTTCTCCTCTTTTGATCAAAACTCGCCTGCTCTAAATAAAATGAAAATTTATGAAGACAATTTCTCTTTTTAGTTATTTAATCAACATTTTACTCGTAACATGCAGACATTTAAACTATTCCCATAATTTTAAAAGCCAAACACACACGCCCGTAAATAAACTCAAATAGTTTTTTTTATTATTTAAACTTAAAAGAGCAAAGAAATCTTTTTTATAAAAAAGGGCTGTAACAGCTATAAAAATACAGTGAAATCAAATTGTACACACATGACAACAACCAGAAAACTTTCCACTTTTCAAATAATTTAACCAAAAAGAATATTTTTTGTTTTTGCTACAAAAAATAAATAAGTTAGAACAGAGACAATATTGTGTAACAAGAAGTGTGTTTAAGCATGATAACAGAAAGAAAAAAAAAACATTTCCCTGCTTTACCTTGTATGCCCATCCTACATCCTTTTCTTCCTTTGACATTTGAAATGCAAGTAAAACTAAACTTAATTTTTCCATTCGTATGCAAACTTAATTTAATGTAAGTTTGTGCTCGTTTTTCTTTTCGTTTTAATTTTATTAAAACTGATAGTTACTTGTGGCTGGCTGTCCTGATGCCAGCAAACATACTTTACCCCCACAAGTTGTTGAAAACTTTTAAACAACATTAATTTTTGGAGAACAGAAAACATATGAAGTGAACTAAAGCAAGAACAAAACAGCAACAAAAAAGTTTTAGGCAGCAACAAAAAAATTAAATGAAATAAAACCTAAAGCGGCGGCAGTAAAATTTTTAATTAAAAATTAAAACAATCAAAACTCTTTTTAAATTACAAACAAGAAAATCACAGGCCAAATTGTCGCATTCGTTATTGAATAACAAAGTTTAAAAATTTGGTTTTCTTTTATGAAAGAATTTGAAGCTGCTCAATATTAAATGATACGATTTGCAATCAGGTAATTCAGACCACTAAATGTTAATAAAATTCTTAAAAATTTTATAGCAAAAATTTTGCTGTTAATTTTAAACACCAAGGGCCTAGGTAGGAATCGAACTTGCGATCTTCAGATTGTGAGGTTGCTTGGTACACTATCCACTAGACTTAGCAGGCACAGTTTCAGCTCTTGATTTTGTCAACTGTTGTTAAATAAAACTGCTAGAAAAAATTGTTATTCACTATTACCAAACAGCAGTATCAGACTTGTATAGAAAATTTTAAGCTAAACAAAGAAAAAACTTCGGTTCTGACAACTAAATTTGTTATAAGTCAAAACTTCACTTGTTATAATCGAATTTTTTAGTTGCAAAAACCGAAGTGTCCTAATACTGTCCAAAATGTATTCACTAAAATATTCAAAACTGAATTTTTGACTGGTGACAAATATTGTTTTTGCAACCGAAGTTGTTTTCAAAGTCTCTATTATTCTCTCTATATTTATCTCATTCTTGATCTCCATCACAATCTCCATTCACATTTTCCTCTCCATCACCGTCTCTATATGTAAGTCGTTCTTCATCTCTATATTTCTCTATCGTTCTCTCTCTATCTATATCTCCATCTATATCTCTAAATCTAAGTCTACCTCTCTCTCTCTCTTCTATAAACTAAAAATTGCAGCAATAAAAATTGCATAATGTGAAATAAAAAAATTTTATTAATAAAAAAAACCAACTGCCACAAGAATCATTCCTACAGAATGAAAAAAAAAAACAATTCACAAAAATTACTGTTTAATGTTTCTGTCATAAAATTATTGCAAATAATTCCAAACACCACAAAATACAACGAGTTTTTTCAATCAATAATTACCAGCTTATGACTAGAATTTCGCTAACAAAAGTAAAAGAAAAACAAAACTCACCACAAACATTCTAAGAGAACCTTCAATTTAACAACAACAAAATAAATAAAAAACAGAAAAACTATTTGATTTAAATAAAAAACAAATCTGCCATAACCTCAAAGTCATTTCGTATGTAGTTGTCAAAATGTGTACAAAAAAAAATTATAAAAATAAATGAAAAGTCACAATGATTTTGCATAAAATTGTTCATGTTTTTACGCTTTTAATGAGTGTGAGCGGAGATTTAATTTAAATTGACAGGATTTTCCTGTGCCACATGTAATGGAACAGCACACCTTTACCTTAACAAAATAAGGAAATATTATTTACAAGCCATCAATATCCATTTAACTATAAACAAAAGGCTTAATGCCTGTCAATCATAATTAATTAAAAAGAAAATTACAAAAAAAAAATTTTTTTTTTTTGAAATGCAAGAACGTTAAATCGCCGCATTAGACATCTAGCATGTTATATCGAAATTTTAGAATTCTGAATAAATTTATTCCATAGATTGGAATTGAGGGCACAGAAAAAATTGCTTCATGGTGTGTTCGATCAGATTAGATTTTTTGCAAACACTGAAATTGAGCCACTTAGCGTAAGACCACCATTTAGAAATTAATAATTTAACAATTCGTTAGAGACAGTTTGGCTACTGGAAGTGGAGTAGCAGTAAAGAATTACGACAATCAATTGAAATTTAATTTTTTGTATTCAATTTTAAATTCCACAACTTTTTTACACATTTTTTTTTCTTTTTTTCCAGTTACAGCTAAAAATTATTAACTTCAGTTAACTAACTGCTGATTAAGGTTTAGCTAAAGTTAACCAAAGACTGTAAAATTGAGCCCGACAAGTTTAATTATTTTAAGAATTTTTTTTTTTAATTCTAAATTTGTTTGCTTCTTGTTTAGGCAGACATTTCGTAAGTGTGAAAATGTGGGATATGCACGCAAAGTGAGTGCTTGTTTACAAGCAAACAGCCCATTTATTTATTTATAGTTTCTAAATGTTTATTTGTAATTAAAATAACAATTGCAATGGCTAATAACAATTAAATAAATTAATTTTATTAACTAAAAAAAGAGAAAAAATTTTTAGAAAACAAGAAGAACATTAAAAAAAAAACTAGAGAAAAAGAAAAATCATAGGAGAGCACAAACAACAAGAATTTTAATTTTAGCTTTTCATGTTAAAGAAAAAAAGAAGATAATGAATGAGTGAATGAAATCATATTTTACACTCAATAAAAAGCGAACATGAAAAGAGCCATCAGCCAACAAACTGCAATAAAAGACAATTTAAGTGACTGACGAATATGTGAAGTGATCAAACAAATGGAAATTTGCTCGTAAACTTAATTTAAAAATTGAACATAAAAAATTCCCAAAAAGAAAAGTGTGTGTAATTTTGCAACAAATTAACAGCGGTTGCAGCTGTGCTGTCATTCATTTTAAATTTAAACTACAAAAGGACCCAAATCATAACATTCGATATCGCATGAAAACTATCGAAATTTTCAAAGTATTCCTTTGTGGTTGTTGTTTTCCATTAGGTGCCATTCCTTGAGATAAAAGAAGGGTTTGGCCAGAATGGCTTCATCTTTCTATAAACCCCTTTAAATTCAGTACATATCGTATGTGAAGAATATGTATGGAATTTTTTTTTATCGCATGCGATATTTTTTTAAAAAAATCAGAGGCGCCAACCAAAGTGCTAAAGAAAATATTTCTAAGCATAATTTCAGGCTTAAATTAAGTACGGACACACATCTTTTTCAACAGTGGCGAGTACGAATCTTAAAAACGGACGTGACCAGTCTAAAGTATAGAGACGAACAAACAAACAGAAAATGAATTTTATTTATTTAGATTTAGCAGCAATTACAAAAGATAGTCAATGATGACAATTAATTCGGCACTTACTACCAGATATACCTTCATATTTTGTCCCCGAGCAGGTCTATTTTGGCCCCAGTGACCAGGTGACTTGATTCTACATTCTTGTTTGAAGGGCCACTATCAAAAGTAATTTATTTTCTGCTGAAAAATGTTTCTTTCAAATAGAAATTTTATTAAGTAAATGGAAAACTCATTTTGAAAAAGAATGTGGTCTTTAGCCATAAAAATTATCGTACTTTTAAATTATGCATGAAATGTAAGATTTTTGGGAAAATTATTAAAATAAATTTCACTGGATTTATTTATTTTAAAAATGCCATTAAAAAACTATTAACATTAAAACAAAAATACAAACACACCATTAATTCTCAATAACAAAATTGGTTTATAAATAGCTTTTTTCAGGAACAAAAAAAAAATTATACAAAAACTACACCAGAAATTGCATTTAAATATGTAGAAGAAGAAAAGGAAAAAAAAACCATCTGGAAAATGTAAAATGCAACCAAAAGTTAATAATAATGGATGCTGGCTGTTGCTTTACTGCTTGCTACACCGCTCTCTCTAGCTTATGGGAAATATTTTTGTGGCAGTTTTCACTGACACTCACAAAAGAAAAAAAAAAAAAATTAAACACCACAGCGAATATATGAATGAAAAGAAGAAAAGAAAAATAAACTTATTTTTAACAATAATAAATTGATTTTGAAAAAAAGACTATTTAAATGACTGAACTAACTTTTGTGTAGCAGCCCCGCCGCGCATAAGAAGTAAACACAAAAAAAAAAAAAAAAAAAAAAAAACTGCAACAATAAAAATCATAAATTGAATAAAAATGCATTGAAAATGGGAAATAAAAATTATAATTTACAAAAAAAAAAAAAAAAAACAAAAAGCTCGCACACATTAATGTGGCGGCTATAAAAATTAAAATGAAAATATTCTTTACACGAATGCCAAACATGAAAAAAATGATTTATTTGTGTGAACTACTAGTGTTTTATTAATAAAAGTGAAGAACTTTATTTGAAGTGAAAATAAATTTAGTTTGAATTATTTGAAATTTAATTGTGTGCAGAGAAATGTTTAATAACAGAACTTTTTTTAATTGTTTTTGGAAATAAATTAAAATTAAGACATTAATGAAAATTATTTTAAAAAAAAATTTATTTCTAAAAGCAAAACAGCAACTATTTAATTTTACTTTTCTAAAGAAAAATAAATTATTAAATGAAGAAATGTAAGCTGTAAGTAAAAATTTACCAAAAAAAAATGTTCACTAAATTTTTGTTTCAAATTCTAATTGCTTGTTTGCTTATAAATAACTTAAAAAACAAAACTTTTCAAAAAAGCAAAATCAAAAGCTAAAGGTCAATAGTTTACAACTTGCTTTTAATGATTTAAAATGTCTTAAGTGTCACATACACCAGAGCATTTGCCTTGAAAAAAAAAACTTGAAACAAAATCTTTTCTTTTTTCATTTAGTTTTAGTTTTAGTTTTAGTTACATTACAACAAAATTTTCCTTTTTAAAGTTTTTTTTTTACGAATACTATTTTGAATACAAAAGCAAGCAAGGAGTTGTAATATAGAAAGCATTACAGAGAGAGGTGGAGAGAGAAAAAGAGAGCGAGGGGAAGAGAACTACTACAAAAGTATAAAAGTCAAGTGTTCTTGATGTTTTTTTCTTGTTACTCCTACACACAATTGAGCTGTTATGTTTGAAAGTTTGGTATATCTTACCAAAAAAAAAAAACCGCTAGCTAATGTTTTTTGTTTTTTAAATGGACTTATACTACTTTCAAAAATAACGGTTCAATTGCAGATAATATTGAAAAGTTTATAAATAAATAAATAAATAAGAATAAAATAATATACGTACGTACATGCAAATGCTTTACAACAAATATTAAAATTTAATCAATAAACGACTTTAAGTTGAAGACGTCAGATGTTGTTAAGGAAACTTACCTGAAAAGAGAGAGAAGAAAGAAAATAATTGAATTAGAAATTTATATGCAGCAGACATGGAATATTTGATTTACTTTAAGCAATTTAATTTACAGAAAATTATACCAAAAATTTAATTAGAACTGAAAACAGTTTTAGTATAAAATAAATAAAGAAATAAGTTCAAATTGTGTTTTATTAAAAAAAAAAAATTACTGCAAAATTCGCACACTAAATTAAAAATTAAATATTTTGTTGTTGACTATCTAAGCTAAGTTACATTGGTCTACAATTTTTTTTCCTAAAAAATAATTTTATTAAATTTTTTTATTTTTTTTTATTGAATTTTTTTTATGTTTTTATTTTATATAAATTATTTATTTTTATTTTATATAATTTAATTTTTCTATTTTATTTATTTTTTTATTTCATTTATTTTTTTATTTCATTTATTTTTTAATTTTATGTTTTATATTTTATTTTATATTTTTTTATTTATTTATTTTTATTTTATAATTTTTTTTAAATTTTTTTATTTTGTTTTTTTTTTATTTTATGTTTTTCTATTTATTTTTTTTTTATTATAATTTCTTATTTCATTTATTTTTTTATTTTATTTTTCATTTGTTAATTAAATTTTTTTATTTTATTTTTAAATTAATTTTTTTATTTATTTCTTTTATTTTGATGTTATTTTATTTAATTTTTATTATATTTATTTTTTAAATTTTATTTTATTTATTTTGTTATTTAATTTTTTATTTTATGTTTTTATACTATTTATTTTTTTATGTTTTGATAAAATTTTTTATTTTATTAGTTTTTTTAGTTTATATTTTATTTTTTTATTTAATATTTTAATTTTATTTTTATGTTTTACATATTTTTTTTTTGACTAAAGTTTTTTTTTTATATTATGTTTTTACATATTTTTTATTTTATTTGATTTATTTTCTTTTTAAGTTTTTTTATTTTTTATTTTATTTTATTTTTTAATTAATTGTTTTGTATTTTTTTTATTGAATTTTTTTAATTAATTTTTTTTTTATTGGGCATAAAAACTTTTAAATTCAAAATTGATTTTAATGAAATGTGACATATACAGATATTGAAATTAACAACATATAAGATTTTTTACGAATTAAAAAAATTTTTTCTGAAATTTTCTTAAAAAAATATTTTTTTACATCTATTCTAATTGTTTTTTTTTTGTATTGCCAGCATTCTGAAGGTTCAATTCTTAATTTTAAAAAAGTGAAACCTGACGACATGATTGGGTTGATTATATAAATCACCCAAATTAGTGTTAGGCTGTACCCACAGTTGCTAAGTGCAGGGCAAAAATTTTTATTGTGGTTTCTTTTTTTTTATAAAACTGTCCTTTATGTGAAGGACAATCAAATATTATTTTTTTGCAAGTTTTATAACTTAAAGGACATGATTGAAGGTGTTATTTTATTTTTATTTATTTATTTCTTTTTTTGCAGTTACAACACACGCGATAATAGTTATTTTGCGGTTTCTTTACTAAGAAAAGCCTTAAGAAATCCTTTTTTTTTGTTTTCCTGAAAAAACTTGTTTTTAAGAAAACTAAAAGAAATGCCTTTTAAGATTTTGTGACCATTCAAAATGTATTGCATTTTAAAAATTTCACAGCACCACAATCCTTTTTCCTGCAAAACATTATTATGCATTAAAAGCATACAAACACACGTTATTTAAATATTTTAATTTCTCACATACAAATGCTATTTTTCAAACTACGGACGGCTTTTAACAGCTAAAGACAAGCAAACGAAAAAAATGTGACTTTTGCAACAAACACTTGACCTAAATTGTAACAAATGCCGAGTAAAGACAGCTACAGAAAGGTGTTGAGGGAAGTAAGTTGAATTTGAGAGTGGTGGTTGATGGTTGGCGGCACATACTTTGTAAAATATTTCATAACACATTTTTTCTTTTTAAGAAAATAAGTTAAAATGTCATAAAAAAAAGAAGAAAATATAAAGAATTTTCATGCAAGTGTTCAAGTGTTTACAAGAAATATTTGTATTATCACTATAAATGTTATTTAGAAGGTTGTAGAAGTTACTCGATTTATTTAATACACACACACACACACACTCACGCTCCCATACAATCCTATTTGTTGGATTACTTTTACATAAGTTTTCATGTTTACATTTGTAAATGTGATGATGGCACTACGAGTAGTAAATGGGTAATAAAAAAAGTATATTTTACAACAAAATTTTATGAAAGACTTTTAAAATATTTATTACGCACACACACCCACACATACACCTCCAAAGGTAAATGCAGTGGCAAAAGGAAATCATCTTAAGCTGCAATCTTTGCGTCTCTCTCTCTCTCTCTCTCTCTCTCTGCCAATACCCAGTTTTCTATTCTACTCGGTTATAATTTAAAGACAAATGAGGTGTGTCGTCAAATGTCATCATGTGCCAAGATATAAAAAAAAATCCAGTTGAAATCTTTTGCAAGCATCAAGTGTAAGGCAACAATGTATTACGTGTGTTCTTCATGCAAATAAATAATTTAAGCATGCAAAAAGGATTTAAATATGAAATAAGTAATTTTTTCTTCTTTTCGTAAAAGATTTTCAAGAACAGCTGTGAGTGACAAATGTGATATCGCTTTGCAAAACATCTGCAAGCTTTTAAAAATGCAGAAACAAAATTATTTTTAAGCTTTGAAAGCATAACAAAGTCCTACACCAAGTATTACAGTAACATACAAGCTACACACGTTGCAACTGTTAGTGCAACTTAGTAATTCAGAAGGTCCAGCTCCTTGCATTCCAGAAGGGGATTACTTAGGGTCCTCTGCATAAGCATACCAGAAAAGGCTTACAAGCCGTTTCAAGTATAAAAGGGTGCTTGTGCAGTGCTTGAGTTGCTATCAAGAGTATTCCCTCAGAATTTGAGAAAATTTTTAATGCAATTGTCACAACTCTCTTTCCTTTCTTTGACAAATTTGGAATCTTTTCTCCAACTTTTGCGTTTCTTTTTAGAAAAAATAAACATTTTTGTTTTGAGTTTCCAGCCAAAAGAAAGAAAGAAGGGAAGAAAAAAAACTTTTGCATAAAATTAATGTTTTTTTTCATACGATTATTTTGTTTAACAACAATTGACCTGAAGCGAACACAGAGCACATTATGTGGTTGGCATAAAAGTAACAACAAAAACAGCACAAGTAGAAAACTACAGCAAAACAAAATCAAATTGTTACAAGAAAAATACATCAACAACACCTGTTTTCCACACTGTCTTTCATTTGTAGAAAATTTAACCGAGAAAACAAAAAATTGGAAAACTTTTCTATCAAAAAGGTATAAACGACAAAAGTGTATGTATAAAGAAAAGAGGAGGGGGAGAGTATTGCTTTGCTGTTGGCTAACCATTTCCTTATTTACTTCTTCTCTAAGTACTTTCGTACGTTTGTTTGTTCATAACAAACAAAAACCTAAAAAAATAAACGACATGTAAGAGTAACGAAAAAGAAAAATAGTAAAAAAAAAAAAAAAAAAATACAGCAAAAAGCAAACAAGTTTGGAATTAAATTATATTTTTGTTTTTTTTTACCCATTTAAAAAATGAAACCGGAAAACCATTAGTAGAATACAAAAAGCACGAAATGCAATAAAGAAATTATAGACAATTCTTTGGCTAGCATAAACTGATTTCATTGGCCCTCCAATAACTCATCAGAAAACTATTAACTAAATAAAGGCAGGCAGACCTAACTTGATGCAAAACCAAAAAAACCTACAAACTTTGAAGTCTTACTTCTTCTTCTTGGAGTGGAATCAGCAATAGAAACATACGTTTCTGCAAGTCCAGGCTTAAGAGATGGCAAGTATATAAGAAACCAATTGATTCTGCTTTAAATGAGGGCGTAAAATATGAAACTAATGTGAATGCCTCTGCTTTAAAATATTGACATCCAAATATTCAACTAAGGCAGGATATTTTTATCATCGTCATTTTCTTCTGTTTCGACTTATTCTCTTCCATTTTCTAGTAAATATTTTGCTTCTTCTGTGATTCTTATAATTTTTTTTCTACTTTTTATTTTTCTAATTTTTTTGTTCTTCAATTTTTTTCCTCTACTTCTACTCCTTTTTTTCGTAAATTTTTTATTTTTTATCTACTTCTATTTCTTCTTTTTTTTTTGTCTTTTTTTTCTTTGCTCTACATTTACGTCTTCTACTTTTCTTTGTTCTCCACTTTTTTTATTCATCTATATTTTCTCTACATCTACTTTTCCTATTTGTTCTTCTACTCTTTTTCTTTTTGTTCTTCTGGTCTACGTGGCGGCCTAAAACGGCCTTCAATTAGAGTCGTAAGACTCCGTTTTGAACTTTTGTTCTTCTACTTTTATTTTTTTTTCTTCTTTTCATTCTTCTACTTCTACTTTTTATATTTTTTTACTTTTCTTTTTTGTTCTTCTATTTTTCGTTTTTGTTATTCAACTTTTACTTTTTGTTTTTCTACTCTTCTTTTTGTTCTTCTATTTTTTAAATTTTTTCTTCTACTGTTTCTTTTTGTTCTTCTTTTCTTTCTTCTACTTCTACTTCTTCTTTCCCTTTTTATTTTTTTTACTACTTATTTTCTTTCACTTTACTTTTGGTTCTTTCTACTGCTTTTTCTTTTTCTTTTGTAATTTTTTTCTTCAATTATTGTTTTCTTCTTTTTTTTTCGTTATACATTCTTCTTTTTTCTATTCTTTATCATCTTCTTCGCTGTTTTTTTGTCTTTTTTAGCCTCCTTCTTTTTTTAGTCTTTTTCATCTTCTTTAAAGTCTCTCAAAATCTACTGAATTGAATTCTGATTATCCTGCCTGTAGCTGCATATGTTTTCTGTCTCTTCCTACTTTTTTGTTTTTCAAATACCTTTTTGTCTCCAAAAAACAAAATAAAAAATGTTTCAAATAAAGTTTTGCTTGTGAAATAATTTTATTAAAAAAGAAAAGAAAACTTGGAAACTAAAAACGTAACAGAGGCCATTTATCAAACTAAAAGAATTTTTACGAGTATAAAAGAATTTAATAGAAGGAAAATTCCCAAAACAATGACTAATCGATCATGAGATTATTTATTATTAGTAAGAAAGCTACAACAATGACAACGACAACGACAACAAAAGCAAATAGTTTTCATACTTAAATTTTAATAAGAAAAAAATCTCTGGGGAGCAGAGGAAATTTACGAAAACAAATAAATTCTTTTTGTCATGTTTTAATGAAAACAAAGGAATTATTATGTTTATTCGCACTAAAATAAATTCGTTGCAATTGCAATTGCAGGTGTCAAATGATATAAAAATGAAATGCAACGAGCATTTGACATGCTGATTTTCAATTAAAAATAAAACATTTCATTTTTATGAAGAAGAACATCAACTAAATATTAATTATTTATTTATGAATAAATTTTAATTTTAATTAAAAATTATACGTGAAAAAAAATATTTTGATGGGACAAACTAAAATTAAATGTGAAAAAGAGGTAACAAAAATGTTCTTGCTAATCGGAAATGAAAATTCCTTTTAATCAACACCTAGAAAAAATTAGAAAGAAACAAGGCAAACTACTAATTAAAAAAAAAATCACATAAATTTGAAGATTCGTTTTACCAAACGCTGAAATAAAAATTAATTTAAAATGAAAATAAGCAGGGACAAAGAAAACAAGTTGAAAAGTGTAAAAAATGCTTTAATTGCCTTCTTAGCAAGAAGTGTTAATGTGAACGATGGGCTGCGGAAAGCCCAAACTCCTGGCGCTCCTGCTCCTAATGCTTAAGTCGACTTTAGCAATTAAGCCGACTTATATAAAAATTTACTTGTTGTCGCTATTAACTCAATAAGTTTATTATTATGGTTCAGGGATACTGGGACGGTATATTAACGAGCTGTTAATGAAAATAATACCGTTTCTTATAAGCAAAACATTTAGAGCTTTTAAAGCTATAGTCCTATAAAAAGGACTTAATAAGACATAAGCCGTTTTTCAAATTGCCACAGACATATTGAGTTCACATTGCTGTGCTATAGCAAAAATTACAAGACTAAATTTTTAGAAGAGCTTTTCGTTTTCTTCCCTTCCTCTCACTGCACTAATAAATTAGAAACGTTTACAGTCCAACCTAAATTGGAGTGGCAAACAAAGGGTTTTTTGTTGAATAAGCCCACTAAAGTCAAACAAAAATAGAGTTAAAAACGCTAAATTAAAAAAAAATTGTTTTGCAGCCAACTTCACTACAAAATTGGATTATCCAATTGCTCAGCGTTGCTGCCGCCATTTTGTATGGGCATGAGAATTTTTGACAGATAAAAAACGCTTGCTGCCCCAATTTAGGTATAGCTGTTAGGAAGGCGGAAATTAATGAGCTGTTTCCACAACACTATCGATCAGATCAATTCGTCTTAAAATTTTTTTTGGTATTTTTTATGTAAAATTTCTAGACGTAATAAGCGCGTGTGTTATTATGTTAGCTAAGATAGATTTCGGGCAGAATGTGATGTCTAAAAGGATCGAAATAAGAAATGATTTCAATAAAAACCAAAGTATAGGGTAGCATTAATTTTTTTTTTTAATCAGCCTATCGCTTTCATTTCACAGAAAGCAGACTTGTAAAATGAATTACTTTTTAAAAAAAAAATTTTTTTCACTTGAGCTGTTATTTTTCAAAGTGGTACAAGTCCAATTAAAAAAAAAAATTAATTTGCGGTAATTTTAGTAAGATATAGACATCGTCTTACTTAAATTATAGGTAACTTGTGGACTTGTAAACTTTTAAAAATAACAGTTCACTAATTAAGGAAAAACTTAAAAATGTCTTAATGTCTCTAATAATTTGTTACCACTTTTGGTTGTAACAAAATAATATTTATTAGGCAGCACAGCACATCTTACTTTTCCTGGGAAAGTTTATACAACAAAAACAACTTTAAATATTTTTTTATTTCCACTCCAGTTTTTCCATATGAAAGCAACTAAAAGTTACCACCAACAACCTGATTTATTTCAACAAAACAAAACATTTTATGCGTGAGATTTGCAACGTATTTCCTGTATTGACAACATTGTTTTCAAAGTTTTTATTAAAAAAAATATAGTTTTTTTTCTTCTTATTGTACAAATTTTGTAACGACAAAAATAAAAGTCGAAACAACAACTTTCCTTTACATTTATGGGGATCTCGCTAATACCTCCACAATATTTTAGCCAAATGAAGCAATTTATTTGTATCTTTCACTTTCCAACTTGTTTGCTAGCTGTTGTTGTTGCTGGTTGCTTAAAAAAATATGTAACAAAACTAAGTAATTTTTAACAGAAATAACAAAAAATTGAAATTGAAATTATAAATTTTTTTATTACAGTGAGTTGTTGTGTAGCTGCCTGGCTGTCTGTTTTGTAATAGAAAATGTTTGTGCCATTAACTGCTACTCGCATTGTGTGTGCAAGTCAATGAACTAAAACAGAGCAGCTTTACAAGAGTACCAGCGTACGACGAGGAGTACGCGAATTACAAAATCCAAGTTTTGTTAAAAAAAATATTATTTTATTATTTAGACAAGTTTTGTAATTTCCTTTAGTAAATTGAAAAAAGTAAAAAAGAAACAAATGAAAATGTTACATGATTACGTTAATGGCAGTAAGTGAGTTAGGCTGCCAGTAAGACAGAGAGAAAGAAAGCGTGGTGGTCTGCATCAAGTTCAGCAATGAAATAATTCACAACTTAAGAGTTGAAGCAAATGTTTACAGTGTCGCTATAGAATTCAATTCATATTGGGCTTCGACTTCCAAAAAAATCTTTTTAAAATCAGTTTCAGACTAAAAGCACGAGTTCGTTTCAATACCATCGGACAAAATTGATTTGTACTACCAGACATTAATGATTCCTTCTATTAAGAAAGTTTTCAGAAATTCCAAACTGTAAAACCTTAAGCAGGGATGTTCACCGAAGGAGTTGCAAGGTTTTAATTATTCTATGCAAAACCTTTTCTAATTTCTTTTTAATGAAAAAAAAAAAAAAATTTTAAATAGTTTTATTTTATTACTCTTTTCCCCTCTTCGTATTCCTAACCTGATTTAAACACCAGTGTATTTCAATTTATTTATTTATTGTGCAATTTCGAAATATTTAAAATTTCAAATTTAATTAAAAATTTTCATTTTTCTTTTGTAAATAATTTTTTAACAACGAATAAAAACAAATTTTTATTTGTTTATAGAAAAAACAATTTCACGTTATTTGAACGCGTGTTTGGATGTGTAAAAGTTTGTTTGTTGTTGGTGAGACACAAGCCCAGTAGAACTGAAAAAACTGAGAAATGAAATAATATTCAAAAGGTTTTCTTATTTAATTTGATTAAAAATGGCAACTTCAGAAGTGTAACGAAAATTAATTTTATTGATTTATTTCTTAAATTGTATGATTACCTTATTGCTGACAAGTAATCTACAGAGTAAGCAATTTATCTGATGCCAAAAGAAATTTTTAAATTATCTATATAAATAAAATACATTTTTTGTTTGTTCGCTATAGAAATATTTGTTTTCCAAAAAATTTGTCTGAAATTTAGCACATATAGTCTCTATACTCCCAAGCCATATGCTTTCGGACCACCCACGCCCATTTGTAAGCCCACTTTTCAACGATTTTCACTGGCCACTATTAAAAACGATGTATTATGCCCGTACTTAGTTTAAGCCTCAAAGTATGCCTTGAAATATTTTATTTAAAACTTTGTTTGGCGCCTCTGATAATAATGCTAGCAAGCACATGAGCTACTTAATAAAGTAAGTAGCATATGACTGTATTTATTTGGATGATTTTTTTAATAATTAAAATTCTATTTCTTTTAAAATTGTTACATACCCTCTCTCAGAATACCCACCGGGCAAAAACAACTAATTTCATATAAAAAGACTTATGGCAAAGAGCAGTACAAACGTCTAAAAAATTTATAAGAAAAACACTGAAAAATATTTTAAAATTTCAGTGTTTGCCACACAATTTTTTTAGGCGATTGGATTGTTCGTTTTCTGTAAACAGCACATTAAATTTCTCTCGTTTCCATGTTAAGCTTTACTAGAAAGCCTTCATCTTTGATCTTTTTTTTTTTTTTTTAATGGAATTTAAACACATCAGAACTGTGTTTCATCCGTCAGTCACTTGTCGCAACAGCATCAAAAGTTTATTAGTTTTATCTTGATCGAATTCTAAATAAATTTTAAGTGTTTTCTGTTCTACTCTCTACATACGCAAACAGTAAACAAAAAATAAATATTTTATTTATTTTTTCTTGTACAATATATTGATTCATTTCATAATTTCAAGTAAGTTTGGTGGGGGCTGGGTAACAGCAGCAGCTCATCATTGAGCAAAAAATGAAAATGAATTTTCATTGCTTACAATATCAAGTTAAAGAAAATGTAATTGAAAATCGACCAAAACAAACATTTTTTTTTTTTAATGAAATTTTAAGTTTACAGTTTTTTTTTGTTTATTTTACTTTTTTTCAAAATTTATTTTCGAAATTTAAAAATATTTTTTTTTTTCAAAGGTCAGTGTCAAGTGTTGTTTTGTAAGTGCTTTTCAGTTTCAGTTGGGGTAGCGTGCTGTGTGTGTGTGTTTTTGTAAGCAGCATCATGATTAAAAGCATGTGTTTAATATTTTAATTAAATGAAAAGAGAAGAGAAAAAACGCACATGATAGATAAAATGAATAAAACAACTCAAGGTAGAGATTTATTTAATTCCATTGGTTTACTGTCTACAACTATTTCAAAATGTTTTCTTAACAATTAAAATTGTTTTGAAAATTTTTAAGGCACAAAAAAAATTAAATCAAGTTTAAAAAAAATCCTTGAAAATGGCAAAATGTTCTAGCAAAAATCGAATTTTGTTGTTTTTAAACTTAAAAAGCTTGAAACTATTTGCTAGAAATTTCAAGCAATTTTATTGATAAACAGCGCTTGATCAAAGAACTGCAAAAATCACATTTTTTTAAAATGAACAATTTGAGTAAAAATAGTGCACCATCAGCGATTCATAGCACGATTAGAAACTGCTTGTTTTTTTTATGCTAATCGACACGATTGAATCCAAAAAAACTAAAATCAAACAGAGTTCCAATTTACACTAAAATATGGGGTTACGTTTCTAACTAAGACACTTCGGACTGTCGTACACCGTTCTCAATTCGCCCAATAACATTCATTTTCATCTCCAACATCAATCTTTTTCTAGATTTACTTAGCAACATGTCTCTGTAGTTTAATTGAATTTTTTTATTTAATGAATTTTGGAATTTCCCGCATTAAAATTATTTGTGACATTTTTTTTTTCAAAAACATGGAGTCCAAGAACTGTGAATTTTCATATGAAATTAGAAAAAGAAAATTAAAAAAAAATTTTTTTTTTTTTCAAAAATTTAAAAGAACGCTATAATGAAACAGCGCCAAAATTATAAATGAAGGGCTCTAAAAAATCCTACAAAAACTTTTTCTACGATTGTAGCCCATGACTGTAATAGTTGTTTTTTAATTTCCAAAAAAAATAAAAAAAATTTTTGTTTGAATTTCCTTAAACTATTTAAGTTTTCAATTTAAGTTTAGCCAACAACACAATTTAATGTTCTTTTTTTTTGCATAAAATACTGCCTCAATTAATAAAATATTCATAGATTTCCACACTAGTGCTTTTCCATCTTAAAATACTTGAACGATTTTACACTCGAATACCTTTTTCACTTTTAGTGAACCGTTGTTGTTGCTGCTGCTACTGCGAGTTGCCTGCCTGCTGCCTGTTTCTTTTAATAGCAAAATTGTTTAATAATAAAAAAAAACAAAACAAACTATTAAATAATTTAATTACACAAACAACAGTAATAACAAAAATTTTATAAAAATATTTTTTAAATTTGAAATTAAAATTCGATTATTTTGTAAGAAGCATGAATACAAAGAGGAAAAAACTAAAAAAAATTGTTTTTGATTAAATATAATCATGCTAATTGCAGTCTAGTTAATTAACCATGTCGTTTAAATGCAAACAAAAATTTTTTTTCTGCAAACGGTGGTGGTGTTGCTGCTAGTGCTGCTTATGTTGTCGGCAAAAGAATTGCAAAACTTGCAAAATTACAATTAAAAAATTGTTAAAACACTCGCAGACACATGCTGCTGAAATTTAGACAACACTTACAGTGACATAAGTAAGGCAACTATATTTAAATTGAATTTTTCAATTTTATTTAGAAAGTTTTTCTGTTTCTCTTTGCTGCTCTTTATAGCAACTGGCAAAAGCAGCCTTATTCGATTATATTTTAGTGTTCTTTTTTTTTGTAAAGAAATTTTAGTTGAAACTACATCTAAATTTCTAAGCGATGAAACATCTTTCTTTGCCATTTACACTTGACGCAGTCAATTAATTAATTAAGAAGGCATTTGGGCATTTTTTTCTGTGTTTTGCTAAATATAGAGACGTCAAATTAAAACGAAAATAAAAGTTGTGGCCAATAGACAAAAAAAAAAAAACTAAAGGCAACATTAAATGTCATTAAAATTAAACTAAAACGTTTCTGTTTATTAAAACAGTTCAAGAATTTGAGAACAAAAAAAAAATTAATTACGTTGTTGTGCAAGTTTTTAATTACAAAAAAAAGTACAGGCTAATGTTCTCTAGGAATTTTTATTACAAGTTTAGTTAACTATACAATTATTTAAAGAAAGCCAAGGTGGAACAGACAGCCCTAAAAAAAAGATGGTAAGGGGCTTACTTGGGTACTCTAGAATACACCTTTGTGGTACCTACAGAAGACAAAATGGTAAAAAATAAAGCAGAGTGTGAAATTAAGAAGTGAAAAGATGGTAAAAAGAAGAACTTTCTGTATTCGCCAAGGTAGAGTCCTCGCTAGTGCTGCTGGTTTACAACCTTCTGCTCATCTTGACAGCTCTACCGTGGCTCTTTGATGGCATACAAATTTTCCTAACATAGTGAAAATAGAAGGGAATAGAAAAGATGGAAGCTGTCCTGCTTGATTTTATTTTGATTCAAATCAAAAACTTGGGTTCAAATTTAAATAAACTGGTGTAACCCAGATCTCTACGAGGAAAATTCTTTAAAAAATAAAAGTTTTTAGCGTTTTTTGGGAAAGGAAATGTCCTTATTTTCATACCTTAGAAATCTCTGTGTATTTAAGTTTTGGGCTTAACAAAAATTGCCTAGGTTTAGCACTTTAAGATAAACCATACACGAATATTTGTTTTTGTTTTCAATACAATTATTCGAAAGCAGCTTTCGTTCCCATTTAGCTTAACAGGTCCTTTTTTAAATTAAATTAAAAAAAAAAAAAAAACAAATTAGAAAACATTTTCTTTTTTTTTTTACGTACAAAAACCAGAAAAGAAAAATTGGATACATTTCAAGAGAAATTTCGTACTCAATCCCGGAACTTATTCAGTATTTTATTTATTTATTGAAATAAACAATTTTATTTATCAGCTTTTTAAAATCACTAAAAAAAATTCCTTAATTTTCTACTGGGCAAGTGGGTGAGTAGTACTCTCTTCCCTTTTGTTTCTTGAGTCATATAAATGCCAAAGCATTGAAATTGCACACTGTCAAAAGTTTACCTATAATTTTCATTATTTTATTTCTTTTTCTATTTTATTTCTTTCATGATCGTGAATGTGACATTAATTAATTAATCATGCCGCTGCTAAGAAACAAAATTTAAATGAGGAGAAGCTATAAAATCATGAAAAAGAAATTAGAAAACTGTCAGTAGTAATGATGTTTGAAAATCTTTGATTTGAAATAGATTTCTTACATAATTAAATTAAACAAGACGTTTAATTTTTTAATTTAAATTTTGCAGCAATTAAAAAAAATTTTTTTAATAAAAGAAAAATTTTTGAATGTTCAAGAAAACTCTTTAAAAGATTTTATAATTTTATTAATATAATAATAAATTTAATTTTTAAAAATTTTAAACGCTTAAACAAGCAGGTGACGCAAAATATTTCGACCTGTAAATATTTGATGAGAAATAAATTTTCTTGATGACTGACGTATGATTAATATTAAATAAATTATGCATCAATAATGAAAATTTCCCATAAATCAATTGAATATTTTATAACAACAAGTGCCAAGTCGTGTAATTATCTTTTAAGTCTCTGGGACTTGTCAATGTTAAATTTCAAAGTGTTTACTTAAAATGAGCTGATATATTTAGTTACTGTTTGTTTTCGTTTTTAATCCATTTAAATCTCTTAATGAAATTAAGTTTTATAATGTTGCAGCAAACACAACAAATTTTCTGTATTGCCCCCAAATACTCGTAGCTTAACGCTCCTCCCTCTCTTCTAAAAATGATTTATGACTTTTAAAACCGCCTGTGTCTGTCGTGTGATTTTGAGTCTGCCCAACTGTCTGACTAAAGATTTTTTTTTGCACAATTTTCATTTTACCGCTTTCTGGATGATTCACAAAACACAAATTTTTTTTTTGTTGACACTGTAAAACGTCAAGTAGGCGTTTTTTTTTTTAAATATAAATTTTGCTGTTTTATATACACAATTTTTGTATATTTTGTAAACATATTTATTTGTTTTGTCATAAAAGAAAAATAAAAAAACAAATTTGTCTTTAAAAGAAATTTAATTTGTAACAAAATTGTCAAACTGAATAACAAAGTGACCAATCAGGTTTGCATTTTGTTTCTTTAAATTTACAATGACCAATAAATTACACAGAAAAATTAAAAAAAAAAAAAATAAAAAATTAATTGAGATTTTGAGAATAAAAAAAACAAGAGAAATTAAATTTGTGTCAACAAAATTGTTTATTAAATAAACATTTGTAAAGTGGAAAATATTCATGCTGTAAACATTTTATGACAGATTGCATGCTGGTTCGAGAAAACCATTAATAGACACATCTTTTGGCGCTGATAGTGATAATGACAAGCTATAAAACGAGTATGGAAAATTCAGTAATACAAGAATAATAAAAATAAAAAAAAAAGATGAAAATTTTCAATTTGCTACAAAGTACTCCTATTTCAACGAATGTCAACATTAAGGAATAAAAGACCATTTAACAGCAAATTTAACTAAAAACCTCTCAGACAGGATTTTTAGAGGACCTACAAACTGACAAAGTACCAAAAAATTACTAGTAAGCCACGTCATTGTATACACAGTGGGATAGAGTATATTACCCGTCCTACGGCAAATTAAAGAAGCTACTATTTTACGTATAATTAACGAAATGTTTAAAAATTGATTATTTTTTTTTATTAAAAGGACACTTCAAAAACTTTTCTTAAAAAAAGACAAATTCCATCACTGCTCTAAAATATCAAAAAACAATAATGGAAAGCTATACAAAACAAAAAAAAGCAAAATATAGTTTTTAAAATAATTCTTTTTTCATTTATTCGGTGCTTATGCAGCTCATCAGGCAGCCTTTAAGTATTAAATACTATTTAATTAAGGTATAATACCAAAATAGCATGAAAGGAGAAACGTTTTTTTAAATCGATTTTCTCTATTTTAAATTAAGATTCAAGTGGGCCAGAGAAACTTTACTAACAATTTGTTAACAAAAACAGCCTCCATTCTCAAGATTAAATTCTGTGCTGCTGAAATTTTACAAGGACAGAAAAACCTAATTAATTTGGATTTATTTTCTTTAAATGATTTAAAGAAATTTTACATTTCTTAATTTATATTCTTTATTTTGCACCGTCGTAGTCCTTTTTAAAATTTTTCTGACAACATGCAAGCCCCAACATGAAAATAATTACGTATCTTTTATTAAACTTCTTCCTTCCTTCGTTTCCTTTTGGCATATTGCATGTTCTTACAGCTGTTGTCTTAAAAAAACTAAATTTAACGTTATCTTAAGGATTTTTACTTTAAAAACTACAACCCAAGAAAATATAATAAATTGCAACATTAACAAATGAAAAAAAATCTTATTGTTTTCTTGTATTTTTTATATTTTTGATTGCCAAGAGTAAAAATATTTTAATATCATGAAAGAAACACATAAATAAAAGTTTGCAAAATGTGTGTGAGACTGACTATTAATAACATGGACACACGGCAGCAAATGAAAGACTTGTTTTTGGAATCAATGACACACAGCCATAATAAATTTAAATAAAGAAATCACGTTTACAGGTAATTTTAAATAGCATCCTGTCACACAGACTTAAAAGAAATTTATTTTAACTAGTAAAATATGGAATGAATAAATCTTTTATAAAGACACATTTATGACGGCATCAACATTAACACAGCAGAAAGTTTACATACTGAAAAGCTATTAAATAATGGAAATTTCTAAAAATGGAATCAAATTAAAAAAATCCTTTTATAAAATTTTTTGATAGGGAATTTTTTTATACCCAATTTTAATTAATTTTTCAAATTTCCCACTAAATTAAAAAACAAATCCTTTTGGGAAAATTTTTTTATACCCAATTTTAATTAGTTTTTCATTTACAAGTAATTTTTCAATTTCATTTTTAAAATTTCCCACAAAATAAAATATTACCTAAAAGTAAAAAAAATCCCTTTGGGAAATTTTTTTAAATTTCCCATAAAATAAAAAAAAACATTTTTTTAAGCCCAATTTGTATTATTTTTCGATTTTCGTTTTTAATTAAATTTCTCACAATATCAAAAAATTTCCCTTGAAGTAAAATTATCTAACATGAAATTTCACAAAATTTTTTTAAAACTTTATAATAAAGTTAACAAATATATAAAAAATTTGCAAGTAAAAAAAATCCTTTTTAAGGAAATTTTATGAAAGAAATATGTTTAGTCTATTATGGCATTTTTACATTTACATTTTTTATTTTTATTTTTTCTAAATATCATTTTCCTTAGGCTTGCATGCCGGTATTAGCTGACAAGGACACTAACAAACGGAAGGATGTAACGAGTTTGAAGTTATTGCCAGCCATAACGGAACAATAGATACCAACCAGCAGAACAATAAAACTGTTGTGTCCACCCGATTAAATAAACAAAAGAATTTTTCATTGTAAAATTAATTTTTTTTTTTGCAGTTTTATGTTTTTCTGCAACATTTAAGTCAAATTAAAATGATGCTACAAGACTGAAAGACAGTCAGCTCCTTTCATTCGTTACTTTTCATTAACAAGTTTGTAATTATTTAAGTGAAATGGATGGCTATTTTGTATGAAACATTTTCTGGTTTCTAAAGGAATTATTTTAAATTTAATTTATTTGGCATTTTAATTAAAAAAAAACCAAAACAAAAAGAAAAAACTTTTAACTTTTAAATGAAAAAATTTTTTCTAAAACCTTTTAAATCTCTCTCTTCCTCTCTTGGCCTGTTTGATAAAAAAAAAAGAATAAACTGTCATTTTATTAACAAGTCCTTTAGATTATAAAAGAAACCGCTAAAAGGTTTTATTTCATTACGTTACCCACTATTTGCAGCATGTAGCTAGTGGCTCATTAAAACTTTAAAACAATTGAAAAAAGAAAGAAAACAAACCAAAGAAAAAAAAATGAGTGGCGTATTACCACCAAAACCATATTGTAACAGTTTGCGGTTAAAGCTAGAAAATTTGGCGAAGAAAATTTAAAAAAAAAAAAAAATTCAACCACGAAAATAGCAGGCTAAAGACAACAACAACAAGAGAATTTAATTTTCTATGAAGAAATTTCACAGCAAAATATAATCAATTAAAAGTTTTTGCTACACAAAATGCATTTCAAATGGGAATATTAGAGAGAAATGAATAATTCTTTTCAGTTTTAATAGCTTGCAATTTAATACAGAAAGAAGTCCTTTAAAGCCAGCTGCAGCAGCAGCAACTAAGTGTGCATTTTTTTTTATTTTTCTGTTCTCCATCATTAAAATTTATTCTGGTTTTATTTAAGAAAAACAAAAATTGGAAAATGATTTTTCTCGATTACATTTTTTTGTGTAACTTAAACTCATGTGTATATCTGACTGGTTATTAATAAAAATCCATTCAAGTGTAATAAAGATTCTACAGCATGTATAGCTTTTGTTGTGTGTTTTATTATAAGAAAATTTATATGATTTTCAGTCACTTTGAAAACTTTTTATAAAAACAAAATTTTTGCTGGAATTTATGATTGAACACATTTTACTTCTTAATATCGTTTTTGTTTTTCATTTGGCCAACAAACAAAAAAAAAAAATATAATTTCAGCAAATTTTTCCACAAAACATTATTTGCAGCAAAATGCATTTCGTTAGCAGGACTTTTGCTGTGTGGAATGAAATAAAAATATGAATTGTTATTTTTGAAATTGGTATGAGTCCACATTTTTTAAAATTTGAGTTAGCGTTAATTTTAGTAAGATTTAGATACCCTCTTAATAAAATTACCACTAACTCTTATCTTTTTTTTTAAAGTGGACTTATACCACTTTCAAAAATAACAGCTCATATATAGACAATATGTAGGGAACTAGGAATCTATCACGCAAAACTTCTGCTTGCTGACATTCACCCCTATTCCAGTTGTCGTAATCAATATATGACGACGTCGTTTATTGTCGACGGCTTTTAATTAATACTCCAGTTGTCGTAATTGTTATTCATCGATATTATGTTTTGTCTGCGATATTGTATTGAAACGACTTTGATTTTGTCGTCATCACTTTTGGGTAACGACTATAAAGTGTTAAAAAAATTATAAAAAGAAAAAAATATAAAATATAAAAACACCATTTGAAAAACTTGTGGAATTGTGGAGAAATATTCTTCTCTTGCAATAGCAGCTTTCATTCCATTAAATTTCAAAGCGAATTGAGAATAAATTGCTAAAAAATTAAATGCACTTTTCTAGTGCAATCAGAGATCAAACCATTGCCTGGGACAATCCAAAATTAAAGTCGTTTTCCAAGCCGAGTTAATAAAATATCTGGGCTCATTAGCTTAACAGACATTGATTTGCTAGCTTAATGTCAGACTTTGCAAAAAAAAAAAAAAAAATGAAACAAAACGAATGCAAACGTTTCATTCTGTAGTTTTCCATAATAATACTCTGCAAAACTACAAAACGAAAAGTTTGCGTTTGTTTAGTTTTCTCTGCTTTATTCTAAATAATGTGGAACCCGACCCAATTATGTTTAATTTACATAAATTTAATTTATTTAATAAAGATAATCGCAAGCTAATAAAAGTAGTAAATGTAAGAGGAAAAGTGCTTAACATCAAATCTGACTACAAAGTACCGTCACCTGTCACCAGCAGCTATGCGGGTTTGTGATTTTCGGCAAAAGTTGTTAAACAATTTTCTTTAGTTTATTAAAAATTTAAATCTTTCTATCATTTCTTCTTCTTTTTTTTTATACCTTTTTAATATTTAAGCTCATTTCTTTGAGATGAAAAAGCAAACAAAACGCCCATCTGCAAGAACATCGAACCTGCCAAACAAAACAAAACAAAACAACCATTGCCAGCACTACCAGGCACAAATTAAACGCGAAAAATTGAATTCTTCTTTATGAATTTTTAAAAAAAACAAGAAAGGAAAAAAAAATACAACATGAACAAAAACTAATTTCCCCAAGGACTATAGCAGTAGTTTGTTCGTTTCATTTATTTTATATGAAACGAAAAAAGATAGGGGGTTCATAATGATTGCACGAGCAAGTTGTTATTGTATGGACTGGGCTCATTTTCCTAAATCCCTACAATTACAAAAAAAAAAAAAAAAAAATAAAACACAAACACAAAATGCCAGCAAACATTAAGGCACAGCCATTACCATCATCATCACCAACACCAGAATTGCACTTAAAAAAGCAAGCAGAAAGGAAAAAAAAAAATACAAACACCCAAAAACCAATTGGGAGTTACAAGAAAGTAATAAAACCGAACTAACGAGTAGTATTGAAAGAAGCAGGCACATGGAGGAAGAGCAACGAAAGATACAAGCAAGCAAATATTTATGATGTTACAATGAATGACAATAAGGATTTTATGCCGCTGCCAAAACTAAATTATGATTTAATTTAGAAATTTATTGCCCAAATAAATTATTAAAATTGTGCCATTCTCTTCGCTCGTTACTTTTATTTATTTACTTTCTTCTGCTGTCTGCTTTAGGAGTAAGTTTAAAATTTTAAAAAAGAACACAATGGCTTTGAGCAAGTGAAGGTTTAAAAGAGTAAAAATGTGGTCATTTAAGCATTAAACCGGAATAAACCTAAAAATTAATTCTTTTTTTGAGATGACAAGGTGCTACAAAACTGCATAAATAAACTTGAGTAGGAACACACAAACATAATATGTAAGACAATTATTTCAATAGAGTCATAACTCAAAAAATGGGGTTTTCGTAAAAATAAAAAAAATTTAAAGGCTCTTCTTTTAAGCCCTCAAAAATGGCAACTCAACATTTTTGTATGTTTTTCTCAACTGCACGACTACAGAGTTGTAATCAGTAATAACATAAAAATTATAACTGCTGTTTTTATACCCTTCACTGTAAGTAAGAAAAGTATGTGTATTCCGTTTGGATTTTCTACACTATGGACCACCCTATAAAGTATATATATTCTGGATCCTTATAATTAGCGGAATCGAATGACCGATGTCCGTCTGACTGTGTAGTCGTTGAAATCAATTTTCTGAAGTCCCTAGGCAACATACAGAAGACTTTAGCATACCAATCTGTCAGTTGTTTCTGTCTTTCAGTTGCTATTGATATTCAGTCAGATCGATTCAACTACCTTTATTTTTCACTATTTTTCTAAGTGGTTTTTATGAATTTTGTAGAAAATACGGACGTTTATGCTGAGTTGAGCCAATATTAAATCAATTTTACTTGAGTAATGGAAGTTCAAAACGCTCCATTTTGTTGTTATTTTCTTTTAAATGTGTATGGAAATACTTGCTGGACAAAATTTTGTTAATATCATCAAGGCCTTTGCAGTGACAGTCAAATTAAATAATTTTTTTTCTTCTTTTTATAGCCACATCCAGCGGAGTTTACTTACATAATGCGAGTGACAAGCTTAGTTTACACGTTGCCCTATTGAACACAAAAACAAATTTACTTATTTTCTTTTCTTTGCAATAGAAGTGCACGAAAGAAACTATCTTTCGCTTCAACAGAAAGAGGTATTAATTGCTTTTAGCCTTCTTTGCAGCAAAATAAAAAAAAAAATATTTAATAAAACTTTACTAGAGGATATATAACTTGATTTTGACTGCCTAAAGCTTTAAGCTTACATTCTGGTTGGCTGGAAAGTAAATTAGTTTTGAAGTGTTTACTTAGAAAACAAACCATATAGTACAATAAATATTTGGCTAGCACTTGAATTATTTTTCTTTCTCTCTCCCTCTTGCTCGCTATTTCTAGCAATCCAAATACGAGTATATATATATATTTTTTTTTGTTAAACTTTTCTTCTGTAGTCTTTCATTTACTAACTATTTTCTTTTTTCCACTAGTCTTTCATATAGTTTTGTATCAAGGCTACATTCAGCACGCTACTTACTACCCCTCTAGCTTAGCGGCAGCAAAAACAAGAACACAAACTTCTTTCTTAAGCATTATAATGAATGAAATGTTATAAAAAAAAATAAGTTTTTCTTGTAAAATTTGTCTATTACTAAAACCATAATAGGCAACAAAATACAGTTTGAAGTGCTGAAAAACAAATGGAGATACCGACAAACTAAATCTGAAAGGCTGGAGGAGGTAAACTTACACACCCGATAATGATGTTGTTAATGTTAAGCATAATTTTGTAACGTATAAAAATATTTTTTTTTTGTACGAACAAAAATTTTGTTCGGAACCAGTGGGTGAATTCAACCATACGGCACTCCATTTCCATTAAATTTATATGAAAATTTCAAGTAATATTTAGTGCTCTACTAAGCCTGTATTCACAAAAATTTTCTGAACAATTTGTTTTGTTCGTACAATTTTTTTTTTTTAGTTTAAAGTGTCTCTTATATAGAAATGTTACGTAGTTAAAAAAAATATTGTAGGGACAAAAATTTTGTCCGGAAAAAATGGGTAAATTCAGTTTAGAATTAATTTGCTTTAAATATTTTAGATTTTTCTAAAAACTAAAATAAAAATGTCCTGATGATTTAATATCGGAGTGTCAGTGAAATGCTGACTAGCACACAAGATACCAGGGAGTAGCATATTTAAATCTATATAATGAACTTTTCTCTTCTAAAATCACAATTAAAACTACTTTTTTGATTAGACGTTCTGATTAAAAAAAAAAAAACCGAAAAAATGACTACAAAATTTAATTTTTTTCTATCAAGTCCTTTTTTAATAAAATTTTTTTAGTCTTTGATAAAAAAAAATTGTTTAACAAAAATTCCAAAATTGTATAAAAAAAAGTGTTTATAAAATTCGTTTTAGCTGACTCTAATTCTGTGCTCTCCTGCTTTATCTTATAGAAGTAAAAACTACGTTAAAACTTCTTTTGGCTGGCTGACTGGCTTCACTTACTCTCATTACTGCTAAAAAAGAGAAGAAACTATAATATTCTCCTCGAATAATGAAAGAAATTAAAACATTCAAGAATTTTCAAAATTTTAGACAATTGCTGACTGAGCTCAGCAAGTGTTGACTCACTTCTGCCCTTCTTTTTTTTCTACTAATTAAGTCTATTAAAATATATTTAATTTCTTTATACTCCTCATTCACTTATTTTCTTTGCCTTCTTTTCTTTCTTCAGTGCAATTCTTTGCATTTGTAATTCGTGTAGTTGAGTTGGGTAGTGGTTTAGGTTTGGTTTGGTTTACGGACTTTGTGTTTGTATAGAAATGAAAAGTTGAAAAATTGTCATCTATATGTAGTAGAGAAAAGCAATTACAGGAATTTATTTCCGTAAAACACTTGACCCACCTGCAAGTAACTCAAAATGAGAAACAACACAAATGAAAGAAAAACTTTTCAAAATAAAAAGCGACAGACAGACAAGTATAATTTTGGAATTAAAGAAAAAGAAGCGCAAGAAAATATATTTTATAAATTTTCAATTAGGATGTAGCATTTTTTTAAGGGTTACAGTTGGAGTTCTGGGATCTCATACTAAAGTGGATGTTAGCTTATGAACTGTTCTACTAATTCCATGACAAAATATGCTATAGCAGGAGCAGAAGCAAGAAATAAAAGTTGGAGTTTGAGATAGAAATACGTTAGGGAGAGAGAAATCATGAAAGAAGGCGTCAACTCTGCGTTTTTAAGACTGTTTTTAGTGTTTTTAAATTCTCAATGTGAAAATTTTTCTAGTTAGTGCTGGTTTTTTACTCGTGGGTGATACTAAAGTTGTGTCTTTAGTGTTTTTCTTGGTTTCAGTGCTTTTTGAAATTCAAGTGTTGACAGCACTGACGCTTGCGGAGAAAAGCACCTACTAAATTAGAGTTCACTGCTCCGACTGATACCAAAATATCGCAGCAAATGTAGCGGTTGGTTTATAGTGCTCAGTGTTTAGGAAAACCGTGTGCAACGGTAAAATTAAAGCATTTTTTTTTTAAATAAAAACCACTAAGTAAAACTAAAATGAAGTTAAAAACGCTAGATACACAAAACATAACTAGAATTTTAATAGATACGTTTACAAAATAACAAAAAAAAAACGCGCTGTGCTTTCTAAATCGCATTTCGCCGAGTTATTTCGGTTCGCTTCATACAGTTTGTATGAACATGAGAATTTTTGGCAGATAAAAAAATGCTGGTTTGTCTGTAAGACTAAAAATTGTTTTAAATCAGAAGTTCATGCTTTAATTTGGATGCATGACGAAACTCCATTTAGAGTGAAATTTCAAGAAACCAAAAGCCTTTTAACACCTTCATTTTTAATAAAACAAAATCCTGCATAAAAACTTAACAATTTTTTTTTTTTTTTTTTGTAAATAAATTAAAGAGAACTCTGTCACGAATATTGAAAGTTTTATTAAAGTGTGTCAAAGGTTTGTTATAAGCAGCTTTACAACGCTAGAGACTTGAGAGAACAACATGTAATTCAAGTAGACAACAAGCAAAATCTGTAGCAAATTTTCCTTTTTTTTTGCAATTAAATGAAACATTTTTTTGTTTTTTAAAGAAAGTAAAAGAAAAACACTAGAAGAGGAAGAAACAGTTTCTGTAATTGAGGCAGCACAGAAGGTTCAGGTAATGCTGTGACTGACACACACACACACACACACATACACATTAGTATTACATCCAGCAACAGTCTTTCAATTACACTCCACTACACTCATCTATACTCACCTATTTAAGCTTAAGTTTTAATTCAACAACTCAAGTGCTTAGCTTAAATACACTTTAAGCAAAACAAAAAACAAAAACTAAATAGAAAAACGCTTTAATTAAAAAATCAAAATTCAGAGCGAGCAACATGTGAAGCAGCAGAGTCGCTATGAGAGAGTACTTGTTGTCAACCACTTCAAATTAGTGCTTGACTATTGGCAAATGAAGTAGAAAACAGCAGCAGCTTGAATTTTCTAAGTTAAAAAGATTATTTAAATTAAAATCCCTTAATAAACTAAAGTAACTCTGCTATCTGAGAATATTTTGAAATGTTTAGGTTTGGTTTGTTTGCTGTGTATGTTTGTTTGTTTGTTTGTTTGTGTTAGTTTTGGTATGGCTGCTATAAAATTTGTTATTATACAAAAACAATTAAATTTCTATTTCTATGTTGTCTTGAAAACTACTTACTGTATTGCTGAGTGCGGTTTCCATATAGTGGCTCTTGCAGTAAAGGTGAACGTCCGTTACTAATTTCTTTAACTAAAATTAGAAAAAAAAACAAAAAAATCATACCAGGATAATTAGTTAAAACACATTTACAATTGATAAATGGTTTTGAAGAAAAAAAATTTTTTTTTTTAATTTTGTTAAACTAAAATTTATGAAATTTGTTTTGGTTTTTTTGTTAGAAATAAAATTATGTAGTTGGAGTGGTATTTTTGGGTAAAAAAAAAACGAACCCCCTGGAGAGCCTTTCAAGTCAAAGCCTGTTATGCTATAGCCACTTGATGGGTTGAACCCTAATTAACGCTAACTAACAATTCATACAAACAAACAAACCAGCAAACGTTGTGTAAGATTGAAAAATCAAGTACGAGGAGTGTGTGCATGTGTTAGTAGTATGTCCTGTCTATTATGCCTATTCCTGTTGCAAAGCATGTGTGCGTGTGCGCATGTGTGTGTATGTGTGTGTATGTGCCTGAGTATGTACACAACAAACGTTTAATCTGCCCCAAAACAGAAACCCTGTAAAAAATTAAAAGAATTAAATTAAATTAAATTAAATAAACACTTTTACTTTTTTTTATTTGTATTGCATTGGCTTGCTGTTAGTCACTCAAAAGTCAGCTTTATAAAAAAGCCCACTTTAAAAGCAGAATTATTACAAGTGTCGTTGTTGCGACACGTCAAGCCAATATAAAATATATGGCCGGAGAACATCAGACATAATCAGGCCATTTTGAATCCATAAATTCTTATGACCAAAAGTATTTTTAGTGACTACGATTATGGCCCGGCACTTAAAAAAATATTTTTCTTTAACCCTTTGTTGACAAAGAATGTTCTGCTGCAAATAATTTTTTTTTTGTAGATTCTTACTACGAAATTTAACATTTCACAACTAAAGTGTTGTCAAAATTTAAAAATTTCCACTCTTTCTAGCAGAAAAATCATGAGACATATATGTTCCATTAGTCGTCAAAGGGTTAATAAGTACTAAATAAGCAAATTTTGTATTATGCAAATTAAACAAAATATAATTCCTTTTAATAAATGAGCCGTTATTTTTGAAAGTGATATAAGTCCACTAATTAAATTAAAAAAAAAAAAACTTAGTTGGCGGTAATTTTAGCAAGATGTAGACAGCAACTTATTCAAATTACCACTGACACATTGTCCTTTTTTAATGTATACTTATACCACTTTCAAAAATAACATCTCACATAATAACATATGACATAAACTAAGCTTTTACTATTACAAAAGCATACTTTAGAGAGACTATGATTTTGGTTTGTTGATTGTTTTTAATTCTTTATTTTTGTTACTTTAAGCTATAAAAAAAAAGACAGAGCAGAGCGACAGAAAAAGAACAGAAACAGAAAAAGCTTCATATAAATTCAAATTAACTAGTGGTGCACACAATAGGTGGCAAAATGGAAAAACTGTTTGTTATTTTAGAGGACTACAAATGTAAAAGCCTTAAAAAATGATTTCGTTTCTAGCAAATGGTTTTGATGTCATTAACATTTCATTATTTGTGAAATATATCGCGTCAGTATTTCTATAAAATTGAATAATAAATGGTTAAATAAACAAATTTTGAATGCATTTATTTTAATTTTATTTTTGAATATTTTGCAACTTTGAGTGCATGAACTTCCTTACCCTGTTGATGAGTAATTAAACAAAAATTCAGAGTAGCGTCTGATGAAATGGTCCATATAGGTATGCTAACCCCTTCAGTACTTATTGTACTGAATGAATAACTCATGAGAATATCATGAGTAAAAGAATAAATTTTAAAACCAACACAATTTCTGGAATTAAGCACAAATAAAGATTAATATTTTGTCAAAAAAATATTTATTTTTTTTAATTTTTTAAATGTTTGCTGTCAATTGTTTTGTGTGCTTGAATTTCCCATGGAATGGAATCAGATGTTTTTGTTATCTATGAAAAAAAATAAAAAATTAAATGACGACGAAGGCCACAGAAATAAAATTCTTTTAAAAATCCAGCAGAACGTGGGTGCGTGGTGATGTATTGAAGTGAATAGGGTCATTCCGATGGCCCATGGAATTTGTTTTTTGTAGAATTTTTTTCCAAAAGTTTCATTGACATTTAAAAGTTACAAATAATTTTTTATTTTTTTTTTTAATTTTCAAAAAACATGAATGAACAAAAATCAAAGAAAAATATTTTTTTAAAAGTGAAATTTAAATAAATATTAATTAATTAGTCCAAACACACTGAACGATGTAAAATTGTCCGTTAGTGGTGATTAAAAAAATTGTTTTTTTTTTTTGTTTAACCGATTATTCATACAGTCACTGAAACAGTAAAAAAAGCGAAAGCATACAAAAGAAATTTTAATAAAAAAAATAAATAAATCTCGTTGTTTCAATAGTGACTTAAAGCCACAAAATTAATTTTGTGAAAGTAGAAAATGTGTTTTAATTCTGTTTTACATTAAAAAAAAAAATAAATAAATAATTTTCTTTGAAATTTATAGTCCTTTTTATTTAAATTACAAAAATAAGTTCATTTAAGCTAAACATCTTTGTTAAATTATTTAATTAATTCAATATTTTGCTACTGATATTAACACTTCCTGACGATGCTACTTAGCTATGGAGTAACGATATATCGAATTAATTTAAAAATAATTTTAAGCTTGAATAAGCTTTGTTATAATTTCCACAGCAAAAAGAAAAGAGACTTCACAAAGTTGAAGCGGCATTATGGCAATATAGAAAAACTGCTTATGCTTTATTACGTCCTTATAGAGGACGGACTACAGCTTTAAAAGGCTGTTTTTTATAAAATTATTTCGATTCTAGCAAACTCTATTACCATTTCTGCACCACAAAAATAAAGTTATTGAATAAATTGCAAAACATGTCAGTTTTCACTCAAGTCGATTTAAGCGATTTTTCCATATAAACACGGATAAAATTATAACATATTTGAAGCTTGCAAAAACTAGTAATTTTAATAATTTTTTTTTGGGGATTTTCTATAAAATCACCATTTTGTACTTAAGACACTATTGAAGTAAATGAGCTTTCGATATGTTTTAATAACAATAAATAAATAATGAAAATTCTATAAATTATATAAATAAATGTGTTCATGACCTGCTTTCACCAGCCAGGAACGTCACCATTTGCTTTCATTTTTAAACTGCAAAAAACCTGCGTACATAAAAATGACAGCAAACAGAGAGCACGTACCTGCTTGCTTGGAAGGAGTACCAAACTCATTAATCGAGCGTTGCTGGGCTCTATTTATTCCTGCCAGCGTTTTTGAAATAAAGTTTATTCTTGGAATTAAATTTTAAAATTAAGTAAATTAATGAGATCTTACTCTTGAAAGTCGTACAAGTCCAGTTTTTAAAAATATGAGTTCAGTAGTAATTTAAGCTCAAAAGGGTGTCTATATCTTACTAAAATGACCACTAATTTTTTTTTAACGGACTTGTACCATTTTTGCAAATAACATCTTAAATAAAAAACAAACAATCGCGGTTCGAGATTGCTGCGAGATCTGGGCTCGAAATTTTTATCTGTTTGCTTGAAATCGCTCGACATCGGATGCAGTAATTTGCTTCCTAATTATAAGTGTTAAAAACAGTAACATGTGGCAACGCTGGGCTTATGTTTTATGTTAGCTTGTGGCCAATTAGTGCACGAAAACGACACTTTGAGATTTGATTTAAATATCCCGTAGGGTATTAAAATATTCGGCGTTTATAAAATCTGTTTTTACATTTTATTTTAATATGCTAATTTATTTAAGAAAACAAAACAACAAAAAACGTATTTCTTTTGTTGTTGCAGTTGTATTTGTGGTGTGTGAATATTTTAAAATCTTAATGAGACAAATTTATGGAATTTCATTAAAAATATTTTTTTGCTTTTTGTTATTAACAACAACAAAATTTATTTAAAAAAAAAAAAGAGAGCGAGAAAAAACAACAAATAAAAATAAAAATGTGTTTAAAAAATAACAGCGACACACTAAATCAAATGAATGTTAAGGCAGGTCAGTTTGATTGGGGGTTGTGAGTTGACTTAAATTAAGTTGCTGAGATGAGTAACAAGTTTGGTGTTGGTATAAAAACAGCAACAACAATGGGGAGAGAAGAAAAACTAGAAAATATTTCAAAATTATTTGAGGCTCTCTCTATCTCTCTCACCGTTCTTTCTCATCATATTACAAATTTATAGCCGACTT
This sequence comes from Thelaira solivaga, assembly GCA_947397855.1. Lineage (NCBI taxonomy): Eukaryota > Metazoa > Arthropoda > Insecta > Diptera > Tachinidae > Thelaira > Thelaira solivaga. Next base: position 67,341,481 of record OX377614.1, read on the forward strand.
AAGTCAGTCCTATAGGTTGAGACAGTTTTTTAAGGCGTTAACTAATTTTAAAAGAATCTCACTTAGATCCCCCAAATTAGCTTGATGAAAATATGTAAGTCACTCAGCCAATTAATAGTTAAAGTTGTGGTTGAAATTCGCTAGCACCAACTTAAAGCATATTCCGAGCATTACGACTTTGACAACTTTCATAAGGCAGATTTTGCTGTGTTTGCAAAGCGTCAATTAAGTCATATTGCAAGAACCCAAGAACTAAATTATGGCATCCAATATTGATGTAATGCCAGTATATCAAAGCCTAAGCAGCTCATTCTGCTCCTCTCTTAGCTCTGCTGGGCAGAAAGAATATAGCATGTGTTATGACGTTGTCTGTCGCAGTCTTGTCACAGCACAGAAAATCTAAATTTACACTCATGTCAAAATTGAGTCTGCAAAATGAAGCTGAAAGCTTCAGAATAATCTCTGCCTTAATAGTATGCCGATGTTCTAGAATAAAGTTTCATGTTATTTCTTCTTAGCGCTGGAACAGTGAGTAGTTTATAAGTTCTTTTGACTGCCATATGCTCACTTAGGCTCTACAGTAGTCTAACTTAACTCATGCTATTCTTTTTCATTATTAGAACAGTCTCTGCTTTTATACGCTCGCGGTATATATTTTTTTTTTATGTCCCAGCGTGATACTGTGCACGTTATAGTTTCCCTACACATAGTAAGGCTTGAATTAAAAAGTAATTGTTTAGCCTGTAAAAGGTTTTTTTTTTGGTTATGAAAAGGTTATCTTTTCAACCAGATTTTTTGTTTTTCTACAAAATAAATTTTTTGGTCACCTCCAAAGCTTTTTTTTTTAAATTTTAAAAAAGTCTTTGTGTGGCGGCTAGCGGCCTACAATTGCAAGTCTTTGTTAGATTTGCACTTGTTAATAACAAAAATCTCTCATTAAAATTTATTGTGTTGAAAGAATTTTTGGAATTTGAAATCACCTTAAGCAGAAATGTCAGCACATTAAACGAACACGTTTAATTATTTTTACAAATTTGGTAACAAGCTTTGAACTACAAAAAAATAAATAAAACAAAATCAACAATCTAGTGATTTATTTAAAAAAAAATATAAAAATTAAACCTTTTAAGTCGTAACTGACAATTCAATTCATTCCAATTTTCAAATTCTAAAAAAAAAATTAAACAATTTTCAATCAAATTTTCAAAATGGGCAATTTAAAAAAGAAATACAAAAAGAGCAGATAATTAAATATAGTTATTATTCTCATTTATGACAGTTAATAAACATTAAAAACTTTTTTTTTTCTAATTTTGCAATCAATTGATTTGACAAGACCCAACCAAACTCACTGCACACTAACTAAAGCATCTAATTAAATTAAATTACATTAAAAATACTTCAAAAAAATAATCATTATTTAAGGCAACTAGAAAAACTAAACAAACAGCCATAATTAAGCAGCAACAGCAGCAGCAGTGATTTGGCAGGAGTGATAGAAGGCGAGAGAGGGAATGAGAAAAAATCAAGTCAAGGTCTAGAGGCCATTTTAGGTTGAAATTGTTTGATTTTGCTAAAATTGTAAATAAAATTTTTTTCTTCAATGCTTAAGCACTAGAGGCACTAGAAGCACACAAGTTGTTCAACAAGATTTTTTTTTAATTTCTAAAATTAAATAAAAAAAAAAAATAAAAAAAACAAACTCGTTACAAATCAGTGAAATATAAAAACAGACACTGCCAGTGTATGTAATTAAAAATGTTTACTTTCAGTTGCATAATAACTCAAATAATAAGAAAATTGACTTTATTCCTGGCACAAGTAAACCTCGCCTTCCTTCATACGAGTATATGCATGTTAGTCAGCAGCATTTAACCAGTAAAACTCTTTCACCGAGTACTCAAAAAGATGTAAAAAAATTCTCATTTAAATAACACGGGTCAACACTGAAAATTTTTTTTAGTGTTTGCTTGTATTCGTTTTTAGATTAATTCATTCAATTCATGATTAGGAAAATAACACTGGTTTTTTCCAGCAGCTTTAGTATTTATTAATGGGTAGGTTAAAATTATAAATATTTTTGATACGCTTTTTCAAGACAAAACCGTTTTTTCAAGATTTTCTTGAATAAGAAGCCTCTTAGATTTATAAGAAAGATTCCAGCAGATTCCAGCAGATTCCATCATTTGTATGTCCCACCTCCCTTGGTATCATTCTTGCACTGCATGCCTATACTGATGAAACCTTTACCAGGCTCGTATTCAAAGGAAAACAAAAATTTTAAAGCTGCAAAATTTTGTGCTGAAACGATTTAGCATTTCTGCTTCTAATACACTCATAGAGGTTCAAGTGTTTTTATTTAATCTTCAGGCTGCATAATTTTTGTGTTAAATAATGAATTGAAAGTCGAAGTTTTTGTCGTTCATACTCGCAGTTTTGTGTCTTCAGTCTTTTAATTTCTTTTCATGGTTAAAGTTTTGTGGCTAAAGCTTTTAGATTTCTCTTCACACCCTAAGTTTTGTGCCTTAAGTCTTTTGATTACTTTCCATACTTGCAGTTTTATTCCTTAAGTCTTTTGCTAAGTTTTTATACTAGAAGTTCTTCTCTTAAGTCTACAGAGTTCACTTTTTCCTTTTACCTCTTCTAATTTTATGAACACAGATTACTTTCTAATCTAGAGACTGTTTTTCGTCTGGCAAAAAAATTACCTTGAAAAAATTACTGGAAAATATTCTTAATTGAACGAAGTGACAATTGCATTTTTACAAAAGTAAAAATTACAGTGAAGAGATCTTTTAAAAGGAATCAGAGAGAAGTGATCAAAAGGACATAGAGACAAACGATGTAAAAAGAAAATCAAAATAGCTCAGCCTACCAGAGACAAATCAACAAAGTCCCTTCCATTTAAAAAAGAAAGCATAGAGAATTGATGCCCCACTTCATTATCGAATAGCATTGCTAGTTAAGATGGCTTACTTTCATAGGCCAAAGCTTCACATTTGATAACTGGCAACTTGTAAGAAATTTTTAAAAATTTTTTATAGAAAACAAAAGCAAAAATTTCATTAAATGCGACAATTGAGCTGAATTTTGATTGTGTAATTTTCGAGAATGGTGTTTTTAATTTAAGGAAATAATATATATAAAATGTAATACAGTGGCCGTATTAATAAGTATTTTCGGAAATATTTATGTTGTTATTTTATAAATAAATATTTTCATATTTTTTTTTTTTTTTTTATAATAAAAAAGTTTAAATAATTTTAGAAATTCAAGACTACAATTTTTATATGATTTATGAAAGCATGAGTATAAATGTTTTTAATTTTATTGTTTAAAATTGAGATTAAGAAAAATAATATTTATTAAAAACGAAAACAAAACAAAAAAATGAAAACTCACCCTCTTTTTTAAACAGAATTTTAGTCCCAACGATCTATCCACTTTTATTAAAACGAATTAATTTTTATATTTACCACATACACACATACAAACTCAGTCAGCTCCTCATTATTTTCATAATTTTTTTTTATTATTTTTTTGGTCAAGTAGCCACCACTTGTTAACTCCATTGTTCTTGTTCTCTTTTCGATAATCATTTTTTTTTTGCTTTTACCACACAATTACCGTTTGTTTAGTTTTTGTTTTTACTACTCTGAAAAGATTTGTACCAAAAGCCATAATTTTAGGTCTTGAATTTTTCATTCTATTGAACAGATCTTTTTTTAAAATTTTAAAATGCTTAAAAAGAATTTAATTTATTTTTTTGCTTTTAAAGCCTTTTCTGTAATTAATTACAAAAAATAATACCGTTTTTGGTACGTTTGTTTGTTGCTCAACAATCAATCAAACACGATCAACAACCACATTTTACAATAATGGCGGCTTTAAATCTATTTAACACAAAAATTAATAAAAAAAATCAAACAAACAAACATGTAAAAAAATGTTAAAAATAAAAACATTTTTGTTTCATTTTTACTCTAAATTTTTGTAAAATTATTTTTGTTATTTTCGAAGGTAATAGTTGTCATAAGTTTTTGTAAGTAAAAAAAAAAAAATTTTTATTTCTTAACTTCCAGCGGTGTAATACAGAATGTGGCAAAAGATTAATAATAAAACAAGCCAAGAGGTAGGGCAGCTCGGAAGGCGAATACTACACACTGTTGCTGATAATCCAAACACGTTTAAATGTTGTACCAGAGCAACTGCCTTTAGGGAAATTGAAATTCGAAGATACTCCGAATCTAAGCATTTTTATTCAAATTTTACCAAGCTAATATAAACGACTACATCCTCCTGTTCGAACACGTAACAGAATGTCAGAATGTTTAAATTGGCTCAGGACTCAGTTAGGAAAACTTTGTCCAAAAAAAAAAAAAGATTTGTTTTTCAGTTATTTTCTTAACTTTGACCTCTATCTGTTCATCTTTGTTTTAGCTGAGTATGTTATTTCTATTGGTCTATTCTCTCTTTTTTATTTTATTCTACGCTCTTTTATTCAATTCTCTTTTATTCCATTCTGGTGTCTTCTATTACGTACTCTTTTATTTTTATTCTATTCTATTCTTATCTATTCTCTTCTGTTATATTCGATGTCAATCTATTTTATTTTAGCCGCTTCTATTCTTTTCTCTTGTATTCTTATTATATTCTAATTGATTCTATTCTATTCTTATCTATTCTCCTTAACCCTTATCCCTTTTCTTCTCTTCTCTTCTCTTCTCTTCTCTTCTCTTCTCTTCTCTTCTCTTCTCTTCTCTTCTCTTCTATTTTCTTCTCTTCTATTCTATTTTCTTCTCTTCTATTCTATTTTCTTCTCTTCTATTATTATCTATTTCCTTCTATTCCATTCTTTTTCTATTTTATTCTATTTTAGTCCCTTCCCTCTTCTTCTATTCTACTCTATGCAATACTATTCTGTTACATGCTATTTTCGTTCCTTTCCTTCTTTTCTCTTCCATTATCTTTTCGTCTATTCACTTCTTTTCTGTTCTTTTTGCTTCTAGTCAACTATATACTCTGCTATTCTACTCTAGTCCCTTTCTTTACATGCATTTCTTATTTCCTATTCTATTTGAAATTCTGTTCTCTTGTCTTCTTTTCTATCGACATAGCGAAGAAATTGTTAGGACTATGAAAGCTGCTACAGGAGTTTTAGCCTAGAATAATAAGCTAATTTTATGCATGAGAGTTTTTGAACCTGATACAATATATATAAAGTTTTAAAAAATATAAAAAATTAACGTGAGACAGAAGATGACAATCTAATCAGACATGAATATGCAACTAACAATTTTAAAGACCTTAAATTTCTTTGTCAGAGACCTGATCTTACTAGGGATGTTATCATCAGAATTGTGTTTAAGCTAAATTTCATATAATTATACTAGTTGGTTCAAGTTTGCCCAATTGTACTCCTAATAATCACAGAGCTATATTTTACTTTCAAACAAAAATACACACACACAAGGTTGATAATCGTTTGCAACCTCTTTACAATACTTATGACAATTATTTGAATAAAAAAATTAAATAAACGCGTTTTAAAATTTTTTCGTTCTTCCTTTTTAACACGCAAAAAATTCAAAAACTTTTTCTTTCTTTAAAAAAAAAAAAAAAAAAAAAAAAAACATTATTGATGCAAAAAGATCTGTTCAATAGTAAAAGATATTTTCAAGGGCTTTTAAAATATTTACAAAAATAAAAAATTGTAGGGAATAGAGGATACAAATTATCGATTTGTTGAGTAAATTTTTAAAAGCCATTTTTAATATGGGTTTTTGAAGTTTAAACCCAGTGGTACGTACAAAACGCGACTTCTAAAAAAAATCACCGGCGAGAGTTAAGAGATTTTTAAGTGGGGAATTTTACTATGACAAGATAGTTATTTCGCTAGTGGTGGGTAGTAGCAGTTGACATCTTAGCTGAAGTAGTAGTAGAAGAAGTGGTAGGATCTGCGTTAAAATCTGCCGTTGTCGTTGTGATGGTCGCTGATGTATTCGCTGTTGGTTTCGTTGTAACACCGTTAACCCTGCATACAGACAATTAAGCGAGAGAGAGAGAAAGAGAGAATTTGACATTTTTTTAATAAACTATTTTTCTTTTTTTTAATATTTTTTTTAGTTGAAAAATTTGTTTATACTTGAGATTGATGCTTTATTTGATTTTTAATTGGCTTGTGTTTTCTTGTTGGGTTTTTTTTTTCTGAAAGAGTCTTGGGTCATATTTAATTTCATTTAATTTTAGTAGGTTTTTGAATTTTTTGAATATCTTTTACTTTTGTCTACTTTCTTTTAAGAGTTAACGATTCTCATTTTAAATTTTAAATGCTAAATGTTGTTTAATAGCTAAAATTGCAAAAATTACAAAAAAAAAAAATTTTTATCTTTGAGGTGCGAAAAAAAAAGAAAAGAAAAACGTTAAGATCAGGACCTAAACCACCGCATTCGATATCGAATGAAAACTATTTGTTTTGTTCGATATTGAATGCGGCGATTTGAGTCCAGGTGTACAACTTTGCTTTCAGGTTTCTAATTACAGATCTCTTCTTTTTATTTGGCAGTTAGTGGAGAGACTTGCAGCGGTAAGAATTTGATAGAGAAATATAAAAAATTTACTTTATTTTTCTTTGAATACAAGCCTTGGTCAAGGCCAACAAATAAATATTTTTATTTTTCGTTTCACTAAGAAAATAAATTTCTGCAACAATTAAAGCTGACTTATCATATTACATAATATTTTCCTAATTTTGCGAATGTTTGCAACTTAGTAAACAATAAACAGAAGCTTTAATTCACTAACGCAATTCTTGGCAGATGTGTTCGTAAGGGAAAGGAGCCTTATAAGAGCTGAGCGAGTTAGCTTTTCTACAACGACTTAATAGCAGCTTTTCACAATAGATCTTAAAGGTTGCGCTTTCAGGTTTGTACCTCATTTTTAATTTAGCGTCATAATTTTTAGTGAACCTTAAAGTCAAATGCTGACATTTATAGTTGGAAGTAAAGTCTGCTTTAACAGAACTAAAGCCATTTTCTTTTTGTATTTTAAAAAATTATCGGCAAAGTTGTACACCTGACAAATATTTTAGTGGTTGTTTCAATTAATTTTTTTTTTGTTTTAATCACAAAAAAAAAAATTATTTTGTAAAAGTAATTATTTTTTTTTCTTTTTTTCTTAATTCATATGACATACATATGGCACGTATATAAAGTATATATTACGAGAGAAAAAAAAAACAAATTAAGACATAAAAAATTTATTTTAATAAGAGAAATTAGTTGCATATATTGTTGTTGTAGTTGTTGATGTGGTTGTTGTTGTAGTTGTTGGTTTTTTTTTCATTTATATTTGAATAAAAAAAAATAAATAATCAAATTTATTATTTTTAATACTTTTTTTTTTTAAATTGTATGTTTTTATTAATTAAAAGTATTTTTCTTTTACTTTTTGTTGTTGTTTTGTTTTCAGCAAGCTAAAATCGTTTCAAAATAGTAGTAGTATTTAATAGTAGTAGTAGTATCAAAGTAGTAGTAGTAGTAGTATTTAGTGGCTTATTGGCTGTTAAGTAGTATTAGTACGAGTTATGGTATCTGGTTGTTGTAAAAGTTATGGTGATGGAGGAGGTAGTGGTGGTGGTGGTGGTGGTGGCAGTAGTAATAAAAATTAATTTGTATTTTACAACTTGGCTCAAAGGAGTAACAAAGTACAGTTTGCTGCTCGTGTTCATTTTGTGTTAAGATTTTTTTTGGGCTTTTTTCTTGCATGAACTAAAATTTAAGGCAGCCATTTAAAAAAAAAAATTGGTTGGTGCTTTTTTTGGCTGTTGTTGTTGACGTTTTGATGTTGTTAAAAAAAAATAGTTTTTTTGTAAAGCATTAATATTTATTTAATGGTTGTTTAGTAGTAGTAGTAGTAGTAGTAGATTTGTGGTAGTAATTATGGCAGTTAATAATAAAATATTAATTACAAAAATCAGGTTCAGAGTTTTTCCTTTTTTTTTTTTTTTTTTTGTTTGTTAAACTTTCAGCTGTTAATTTTTGTTAAGAAAAAAAATATGAAATTGTTGTAAATTGGAGTTAATAAGTGGCTGTAGCTGTGGCTGTATTTTTTCGTATGAGGCTGAGAGAGGCTGATGTTGTTGTTTTTTGGTTTCTGTTAAAAAATATTTTTTTTTTTCAAATTCAAAAGTAGAAAAGTCTATCACTTCTCTGGTGTAAAAAGTATAACTAAATAAAAGTGTGTGTTTGTGTATATGTGGCGTATTTGCATGTTTTTTCTTTCTTCACAAATCATTTGGATTTTTTCTTTTTGTTTAATTTTTTTTTTTTTTCAAATAAATTTAAAGAAAAACTTTAGAAATGTTCTCAAAAGGATTTCATTACCAGTAGAGTAACAAAGTATACTTACAAAGGCTTTGTAATTTTTTAATTAATTAAAACAGTTTAAGTTCAAATAAGGTAAATGTAAAAAAGACTACAAACATGCAAAAGAATGACATTTAGTAAAGAAATTTAACTACAAGCACTAAAAGAAACTAAATTATAAATCAATAAAATAATTATCAAATCTCAAAAGATTTAAAAACGAGAAACGCTAAAATTACAAAAACACATTTAGTTTACTTAAAATTTAATATTCAAGGAATGAAATTTATTATGAAAATATATTTTAAAAAAATTCCCTTAAAAAGTTTAGCTCTTTTTTAAAAATATTTAATACTTTTAGTAATGAAATAAAAATATTTTAAATAAATTAATAAAAAAAAAAATTTTTTTTAAATACCCAGTTTCCCAACAATGTCCTTGTTTAAAAAAATTTCCCGTAAAGGGAAATTTTTCATAAACACAATTTTTACAACTTTGCTCTCTAAATATTGACTTACAAAATTTTATTTTAAAAAAATATCCCTTAAAAGAATGCAACTTTTTTAAGGGCACTATGGTAATCTCATGTTCACGCACCCAGATGAGGGTGATCACCGAATGTGCCGTGCAGCTAACGACTGTCGGTATAAATGCGAATATTCCTGCCAAATATTTCATTATACCACAGCCAGTCTGCTGCTTTTTTTATAGCCATAAATTCAGTTTGATGCCTATTCTTACAGCCATTCTCTCTTAGAAAACCTGATCCTATTGTGATTCCCGTTTCGTCCGAAATCCCTTTCTTGGAATGGTCTTGGAGTGATGTAGTCAACAATATCGGGGATCTCGCCCCAAGTACTAATTATACCCGAATGTCCCCATGAAATGGAACCATAATTTTACTAAGGTGGCGTTTAAAATTAACGTGGACTTATACCACTTTCAAAAATAATAGCGCAATTATATATATTATTTCCATTAATTTAATTTTAACAATTATTTTTTTCAAAATTTCCCTTTTTCATTTTTTATTTATTTTTGTAGTTTTTTTTATTATTTCATTTTTCAATTTTTTTATTTAATTTAAAAAAAAACTAATATTAACTCTGTCCTTTATAGAAATTTTTTTTTTTATAAAAAATGAAATTGAAAATGTTTTAATTTATAAAATCAGGTCTTTCCTAGAAGTATAAAAGTAGTTGGTGCACTTTTAGAGTAGACTTTGTTGTTAAACTGAATCGGATTTTTGCACTCCAGCTACAGTATTAATAAAATGCCAACAACCTCCCAAGAGGCAAGATTATTATGATTTGTTTGATTGTAAAATGCTTCCCAATTTATTCCCAATTGTTTTGCTATAATTCTAATCCGTTTTGTTGTAAAAACCTTTTTATTTGGCTTTCAAAGGAACACAAATAATTGTTTAACATAAATGTAGTGGGTAAATATTTTATTTATTCAAATTCAAATTGTTTTTCTTTATATTTTAACAAATCTTTGTTTAAACAATAAAATAAAACAACAAAAATTCTTATCAAATCTAAAACAAAAGACACACACACGTCATTAAATAGCTGTGCTGTAAAAACCTTAAAAAGGGAATATAATAGCACAAAAAGTGAAAAAATGAATATTTTTATTTTATTTTTGAAAAAATTAAAAATTCTAAAATATTTTCTGTGATACAAAGGATATATTGAAAAGTTTTCACAAATGAAAGGATTTCCAAACTTAAGTGACAAATTTATTATGTTTGAGTTTTAGTAAAACGGAAGTAAAAAAAAAATATTTTTTTTTTAAATTTTACCCAATGAATGTCAAGACTTTTTTTCATAAGAAATTTTTTATTTTTAATCTTTTCATGATACAGGGATAACTAAAAAGTCTTTCTCTAATTCTTCTTATGGAAAACTCTTTGCGAAATATTTTTAACATTATTTGTTTGTCATGCTTAATACCCTTATTGGTAATTTATTTTTCTTTTCTTTTTTTGCTTTCTGTTATCTTGGTAGTTATGGTAATTGCACTTGTCTAAAGTTGGCAATAGAAAAAAATAAGGCTTTTAATAATCACACTCTAAATGCTCTACACACTCCTACTGCAACTACTACTGTCGCAAATAAGCCAAGCCAACTCTTTCTTTACGAATCTCTAAACAAACATCCACTTACAACTTGCTGTATGTGTTTACATAATAAACTAAAGCAAAAAAGAGAGAGAGGGAGTGAGAGAGAAAAGGATATTGTGTTTTCTGTATGTACATTTTATATTAAATTTTATTACACCACACACACACAAAAGAATAAATGAATAAACAAATCCATATAGAAATATAGAACAGCAGAGCAAGCAACCTCAAAAAAAAAAAAAAAAAAATTCAAAATATTTCCATGAATATTTGAGGCAAAATTAAAAAATTTCTGGGTATCTAAATAAATTTTCATATCTGAGGTTTAACATGTACGAGTACAAACACATAAATGTTTACCAACTAATGAGGTTTGCATGTGAATAAAACTTCCTTCCTATTTCTCTTTTCTGGTGAGTACACAAAGGAAGCCGGACATTAAGCCGCTATAAAATCATACAAACAAGTAATTCGGGAACGTTACACAAAAAGCTATAAGTAAAAATATTGGCAGCAGGGCAAATATAGTCTTTTACCACATCCTGATGTTTCTTTAGCTGGTACTTTTAAAAATCAACTAAACGCGATTGAAATTAGGGGCTGATATTTCATGAAAACGATGGAAAATGAATTGTTTTTTTATGAAAAAATTTTTAAAATTTCGATTAAAGTTGTTCAATATTGATGGCTAGGATTTGGCCACAGGATTGTTATGTAAGACTCACTGACTGTCTCTATGTTAACAAATTGCAACACAATTCGATTGTAAAATGACCAGAGACTACACAGTGAAACAAAATAGAATTAAGTGAAAACAGTGCGAAAAACCATAACTCAGATTCTTGTTGTACAACTTTGATTTCATATATTTTCGATTTTAATTCGACCTGAGCCAAAATATTTCTTTCTTTATTAATTTTGCAAAATAACAAACTAAACATCACACAGCTATTATGGAGGAGTGTTTTTCTAAAGATTATTTTTATGAATACACACACACACACATACAATAATTCTATTTCAGATGTTCAGATATTTTTACATCAAAATAAAATTGTGATTTAAATGCCCTACAGAGAATGAAAAAAAAAAAAGAGATAAAAAAATATTTGCTGATTTTCAAAATAGCCAAATTTGCATACATAGAAAAAAAAACGTCCTTTCATAAAAGAAAATTCTCATTTCATTTCACATGTAAATAGTGGTTTTGTTGCTGTTAAACAAATTACAAAAATTATTTTTGTTGTTGGCTTAGACTTTGCTTGCCTGTGCTTGTTACTAATGCCTTGCCAGCATGTGTGTGTATGTACGAGTACATTTCCTTAAATATTTTTTTTATTTATCTGCTTTTGTATTCATACGAAACAATAATGTCCTTTTTTGAAATCTATCGACATTCGTATGCATTTATGTTTATCCTGGGATTACAAATACTTATAGAAGAACATAAAATTAATTTAAATATACATTTCTTCCATATGAATATAAATAACATTTTGTAATACCCATAACTGCTTTCCAAAAAACAAATACAAAAACAAAAAATATTAAAGCTGGATAAATGTATTTTTAATTGACCACTACAACTACTAACTAGAGCAATGAAAAATCTTATGATGATGATTTCAAGGGGGAATGAAAGGCCACAGCTAAACGTCTAAACAAGAGACTCTGCTTTACAAACAAGTTTATCTGGGACCATAAATTAACTTAAAGACACATACAAATCAAGATAAATGCTTTTTTTTGTTATTGAATTAAATTCATTAAAATAAATATCCTAAACAAGCAGAAGGCTTCAGAGATATTTTTTTTTTACCTGATACCTAAACATGATGAGAGCAAGAGTTTTTGTTTTAGAATGAAATTTTTAAAAGGAAAGAAAAGAATTAAAATTTAAACATGAAACATAAAATACCTAATCAAAAAAAATTAAAAACAGAATTAATTTATTTAAATAAAAAATTCCATTTTAGGGAATTCTTCTTACTAACCATTTTCCAACAACGGTCCTTTGCTTTACCAAATTTTTCTTTTCAGAAAATTTTTTAAGACAAGACATAATTATATTAAAAATTTTTTTTTCAGTGACCCTAAAATTTTGAAACAATATTAAGAAAACAAAATAAAGTTTCCCAAGCGGTTTTGACGAAAACGTTTTAAGAAAGCACGTTTAAAAAAAATACTTTTCATACACTTTTCACTTTATAAAACCTCAAAAAATCATTCTAGACACATGAATGCTTTTGCAAAAATTTTGAGTAAAGAATTCTTTATTTAAAAATCATAATAAATTTTACTCAGTGTCGTACATAAAACAACGACATGCTCTAAGAATAAACGAATTCTGACGTGACACTCAATGTGTTAAGCAAAAATTTCCTTAACAGAAAACTTTTTTTACCAAAAACTTTGAATTTTAAAATAAATATGATATTTAAAAATAAAATATTAAGTGATATTTAAAATTATCTGTCAATAAAAAAATATCCTTTGAAGGGAAATTTTTTGGGTAAACACAAATTAATTTTTTTTTTTTTTTTTGCAGTTTAAAAAAAAATATTTAATCACACGGAAATTTTGTAAACTGTTTGAAATATCCTTTTTTATAACAAAATTCCCCTTAAAGGAAACAAATTTGTTTAATAATTTAAAGACTTTAACCTAGAAGGGAAAAATCTAATTCCCTTTGAATTTAAAAAGGAAATGTTTAAAAAATTTAATTCCTTTTGAATTTTAAAGGGAAATTTGTTTTAAATTCTTAATTATTTGCAGATGCAAGGAATTATCCTTAAGAGAATTTTTTTTTATAAGCCAAAACCTAATTTCCTTTGACATTTTTTAAAATTTAATATTATCTTTTGATATAAGAAATTTAATTCCCTTTGAATTTGAAAGGGACATTTTTAGTTCTAAATTATTTGCTGATGTTAGGAATTTTTCTGAAGAGAATTTTGTTATAAGTCAAAATCTAATTTCCTTTGACATTTTTTAAAATCTAATATTATCTTTTCATATTAGAAATTACCCTTGAAGGGAAATTTTAAGGTTTAAATTTGTTTTCACTACAACGCAGTAGTTCATAAAATTAAAACAAATTTTGAAGCATATTTACTTTTCTTCTTTTTGGGAAATAAATTTCATTAACAATTTTTAAACATTTTTAGCGATTAATTTGTTCAGAAAAAAAATAAAAAAATAAACTCTCGCTAAAGTAATAAGAATTATTTTTATAATAATTTATTTAAGATGATTCAGCGATTAATTTAAAAATTTATAAAATTTCTTTCAGCCTACAGTCGTCAATGTCTGCAAACACCATAAACAACAAACCACTAACTTCCCTTTTACTGTCCCTGCATTTAAATATTTTTAATTTTATTGAAAAAGAAAATCTATGTCAGTCAATATTATTAATTCAGCCTGAGTAAATTTATTCTATCAGTGCAACAACAAACAACTCAACTTGTATTAAAATTTCACTCTTAAACAGAAATGTCGTTAAATCAAACTCACTCAAACCACTTTAATTTCGATAAAGCGAAAGCAAAAAGAAAAATATCAATTAAGAAATACATTTCAATACTTCAGAAAAATGCATCCATTCCTTTGTGACATCCATCCAGTTAAAATAAAAGTACAAACAAAGAAAAACAAAAAAAAAATATAAATAAAAACGGGATTAAAAGCAAATTGTCTATGACACGCTATTGTTAAAAAGGAAAATGTATTTTTTTCTCTGGCAGAATAAAGTTTTTCATTAAGTTGTAGGTACGTGATGGTGTTGTACTGGTTTCATGTCATAGTGATTATCGTGAGAGTTACAAGGGATTTAAATAGAAAAGAAACACTTTTAACTTATTGAAGCAAAACATTGACAAAATGCAAAAAATAAAGGATAAAAGGCAGACAAAGTGACAGCCACAGATACAGACATCCAAAAACTATTTTACAACAAACTAAAAGGGGTTTTTTTTTTTTTTGGAAAATTATTTCGCTTTTGGAGGCAGCACAGGCTGGCTGTGCTTGAATCAACTAAATAAAATTTATTTGTCTCTGGAAAATACTATTTAGAATACGCCCCATTTATAAGCTGAGCCCTTAAGGGATCTCAGAAACAAAAGGAAAAAGTAACATGCAACCCAGGAGCCAAGTCTTTCCCAGCGCAATCAATGATAAAAAAAGCTCCATTTTCACAATCACCAGAGAGCAACAGCAACCTAAAACAGATAATTTCCTCAGAAAACTTTCAATACTTTTGCAAGTTTTTTTTAATATTTTTTTTTTTTTTTTTATGAACCAAAAACATTAAACCAACAAAAAAGAAGTGAGTGTGTTGTTTGTTTATTTGTAATGAAACCGTTTAGCTAATTTGTCGCGTGTCACTTGAGTTGCTGTTGTTCATTTTTTTAATATCATGTCGCTTAATAAAAAAAAAACATATAAAAGAAATTTAAATAAATAAACAGCAAAACAGACAGACAGCCAGCCAACCAAACCTAGAAAATTTTCATTCATTCTTTAATTCATTCACAGTTTATTTCAATCTTTTGCTTTCTTTCTTACAGCCATTTCATTTCATGTGCAATTTATGGTTTTTTGCTTCTTTTTTGTGCTGCTTCCTTGGCTGTTTTAAATTTTCTTCAAGATGTGTATGTGCACGGGTATGAACATTGTATCGCGTTTTATTTTTTGTGTTGTTTACAAATTTATGCTCACATTCTGTTTATTGTTTTGAGTGGGAGGATTTCAGATGAACAAACAACAACAACCACAAAAGAAAAGCGCCAGTTGGTGGTTAAAGTGGTTTTAACTAAAGCAAATGGAAAGCAAGAAATGCTATGCCAGTTCAGTGGGGGAACAAAAAAAAAAGATATTTAAAACAGCTCAGCAGTGTCAAATTATGTTGGCAGCAGGCTTGGCTTGACTTGGAAAAGGGGGTTTGAAGCAAAAAGTGCACAACATCTTGCTTGGATAGGTAGCTAAGATTTTATTTTTATTTTATTTTTTTTTTAAACAACAATCACGAAACGAATTAAGGCAAAAATAAGGTATTAAAGTACGCATTGTCTTTGTAGGCTTATTTTTTCACGAAAAGAAATATATTTTAATTTTCTTAAAAAAAAAAAAAGATTTTTTTTTGGATTTCATTAAATAAAATTTTGCTGGAAATTTAAAATGGGATATTTTTTTGAAGGGAAAAAAAATCCCCAAATAAGATTATTTTCTATGAAATTTTTAAGTTTCATCATAAAAGAAAGAAAAAATAAGAAGGAAATTTTTTTTTTAATTAGGATTATATTAAAATAAAAATTCCCAAATATAACATTTTTTGAAAAAATTCCCATGGAATTTTTTTTTTAAATTCCCAAGGGGAAAAATTTGAATTCACAAAGAAAATATATATTTAAAAAAGATTACATTTTTTTAAAAAATTACCAAAGATAATTTTTTTTTATTAACATGGGAAAAAAATTAAATTCACAAGGAAAATATTTAAAAAAATTCCCAAAGATAATTTTTTTTTTATTCAGAAGGGAAAAAAATTTAAATTCACAAGGAAAATATTTAAAAACAAATTCCCAATTATTCATAATTAGCTTAATTTTTTTTTCTAAATTTCCGGCATAATACAGTGGAACCGCTTCTGTGTGCTTGATTTAAATAATTCATAGGGAAAAAGGGCTTTGGTTTACAAAAAGCAGTAATAAAAAATTGCCTAAAAAATGTTTTAAAAACAGGATTTTTTACAAGCACCACAAATCTGCGAAGCTTCTTTGGAAAAATCCTATTATAAAAATGTGGGTTCATTTACAACGCCCGGATTAAAACACTGGAGACTTTGGTCGAAAATGGCAATTTCAAACAATATCAAGTACCGCGACTCAAACAGGTTTAAATGCCACAAAAACAAAAAAAAACTTAAACAAAATTGTTTGTAGTCTTTTATGATAAAATAAAATAAAAAAGGTCGCACTATATCAGGGGTCGAGACTTGGCTTAAGACTTGCTAAGCTACAGCTGAAAGTCCTTAAATATCAATTGAAATTTCAATTTAATTATAATAAAATTTTCACTATTAATCGATGTCGAATGCCTTTAAAATGGCCAGTTTTTTTAATGATTTAAAAAGAAAAAATTCAAATTCTTTAATTTTTATTTTGTGTAATTAATTATGAGTGTTTGGGTTTGTGTGTTATATGTAGTTTTAATTACTTAAATAAAAACCTTTTTTTTATTTAATTTTTGTTTGTTAAACTTCTCAAAATTGTTTCTTGTCTTTTTTGCTTTGTTTTTGTTACTAAATTATTAAATTAATTAAATTCTAGCAACTGGAGTGTGTGGATAGTATCGCTGGACTTGATTCTGCTGTTTTTTCAGGTGTAGAATTGTAGAAATAATTGTGTAATGCTGTATTTTATTTATTTACTTTTTTTTATTGATTTAAAGAAAATGTTTGGCACTGTTTATATGGGGTTATTTATTATTCTTAATTTTTTTTTTTTTTCAAGTAAAATTTCTAATTTTAATTGAAAAATGTTTAAACAAAAATAATTTGAAATAAAAAAAATATATAAAAACTGTTTAGCGCACATGCTTTTTTGTTTTGTTTTTAAAGTGTAATTTGAAGTTGAAATTAAATGTAAAATGTCACAATAAAAAATTTAAATGCTGGAAAATTTATTTAAAAAAAAATCTAAAATTAATTAAAGACAAGAGCGAAACAACTTTTTTTGTGAAGAGAAATTTAAATGATTTAAAAAATCATTTTTTTTTTTTTAATTTAATTAATATATTAAAAAAAAAAAAAGCATTTTTAGTTTAAACAAATTATTTTATTTAACTTTCAAAAAAATTCAGGGCTGATAGTTAAAGTTAAGATATAAGTCAAATATCAAGCTTTTGTTTGGACATTAAATTAAAAATATTGACAAGTTAAATATCCACCCAAATTCGGTTGTAAGCGTTTAGCCAAAAACCGGTTATTTGCCCCACCAAATACTAACTTTAACGAGCTTTAATGGATTTTCCAAAGATTTAATTTTTTAGGTTGATTTTTTTTAATTTTTTTTTTTAATATAATTTTTTAATTTTTTATAAATAATTTTTTTTTTTTTATAAAAATTATTTTTTTCGAAAATCTACATTTTTTATTTAATTTTATTTTTCCACCTAAAGTTATATATTTTTTTTTCTAAAAATTTTTATTTATTTTTAATTAATTAAATTGAATTTTAAAGTCGAATTAACAAAATTTTCTAGAGAAGCAATTTTTTTTATTTTCAAAGTAAATCGATTTTTCTATAAAAAAAAAAAAAAATAAGCACAAAAAAAATTTTCCAGCATTTTTTTTTATTATTGTTTCTTTTTAGTGCTTTAAAAAATAGAAAAAGTAAAGAGTGTTGTAAAAGACAATTATTATTAATAAGATTTAAAAAAAGAATTTTTTTCTTTTTTAAGAATGATGTGGTCTTGAAAATGTTTTCTTTTTATTCTTTTTAGAAAAAAGTGCATAAAATCATGATTCACAAAAAATTATTTAACTAAAAGGAAAAAGAATAAATAAACTTGAAATGGGGACTTACCAGCTGTCAAAGTATAATCCCAGCTAGTTTCTGGTTCATTCTTGTAAACATTTAATTTTTCAGGCTAGAAAAGAAACAAGAAAAAAAAATTAATTACAAAAATTTTTAACACAGTTCGCAAAGAAACAAAACGATAAAAAAAATGTTTCGTTTTGTAGTTTTCGTTTCGTTTCTTTGCGAACTCTGATTTTTAAATGATTAAAAATAATTAAATAATTTGTTTGTAATTACTTTGGCATAATCAATTTTCAATGTACAGCAACCCGAATAAATATCAGCACCATTCAAATTTTCTCTGGCTCTGGTGGCCGAATCCAAACTGTCAAATTCGACCATGGCCTGTACGCCATTCTTTTTGAAAATGACAATACGCAAAACTTGGCCATGTGGATTACAAATCTTGTGTAAAACATCCTGGAAAAGAACAAACAAAAAAAAAATTTCATTAAATAAAATAAAATAAAAAGTTTAAAGCATATTTAATTGTGGCTGTAATTTATGAAAACCATAAATTTCATTATTTTTTTCTGCTGCTTTTAGCTTTTGCACAGCACGGCACGGCACGGCCTCGTTACGGCAGAGGCATTAGAATAAATTGTTGTGGTAACAAACAAATTGGATTTTATTTTTCATCTTTTTTTCCACGTTTAATTTTTTTTTTATTTTTTGTTTGGTTTAGTTGGTTTTATCAGGGAACAATTAGGAAAAAAAAAAAAAAGAATAATTAAAACGATTAGAATTATTTGGAGCATAAAGTTTTAGATAAAAAAAATTTTTTTTTTTCAAATGTGGTAGAAAATATGAAGCAAATTGATTAAAAAAAAATAAAACAAAATTCTTGCAAAACTCCTTTTTAAGGATATAAAAACACAAATTCCATAATAATAAATTTTTTAACACAAAATTTCATTCTTTAATAATAAAAAAAAAATTATACAGAGAAACTGAGAATAACATCACCAAATCACTATAAACTAACAATTTGTTACTAACCAAGCGGTAGATTACAAATCTAAACGACCTCCTCTTTAAAATGATATGTGTCCTATTTGGGCACATTGATTTAAGATGGCAAAAAGCTTCGCCATTTGCAGTAATTTATTTTACAAATTGTTTCATGTATCCTAATTTAAGATGCAGTGGCGGCATTAGCTTTAACTAATGAGACTTAACTGAGCGTATTGTTTTTGTCTTCTAACTACTATTTTCTTTACCTTGCCTGCCAATCGTCTTTTGCCTTATTTTTGTTTTTTATTATTGATTTTCGTTTAAAAGTAATTTTCAAGTTCGTTTAATTATATCCTGTGACGATAATAATGTATTCCTTTATAGTTCTTTTTAAAACATTAAATTTAAATAAAAATTTTGTTGCTTTTTTCCTTTCTTTTACTCATTTTAAGAGCTTGTCTAAACTAAAACCCTCCAAAATAATAATAAAAATAAACGTTATTTTGGTGCTCTTTGATTATTAATAATGATAAAGTAAATACTTTTTCCAAAGGCCAAATGATAAAATTATCAGTGTAAACTTTGGCTCATTATAAAGTTTACCCACACCAGACGACTCTCTCTCTCTTTGATTGACATTCATTGTCATTAAAAAATAGTAGAATAAGAAAAAAAATTTGACAAAATGCCAAAATAATGTTGAGTGTTTTTTATGATCTAAACAAATAGTTAAGTAATACATAAGCGTTCAAGTTTTTTTTAGCAGAAATATTAGTAAATACGTTAGAGTCCTGTGGAGTCTGGTGGTGCATAAAATTTGATATGAGGGGGAAATTAAGCCAAAAATGGCTGAAACCGATGTGGGAAAATCTTTTCCTTTTTTTTTTTCAAAAACCAAAATTTTCCTTAAGAAAAAAAATCCTAATATTTATTGCAAAAGTTAATCAAACGCTACCAGAAGTAGCAAGAATTAATCCATAACTAAATAAATATTTTTATTCTTTCATTTTATTTCTTGTCTCAATTCATGCTTTTGAATCTTGTAGTTCCATTTTTTTTTTGTTGCTTGTCAAATTAGATTCTTTTGTTGGTTTAAATATTTTCATCCCATTTTCATTTTAACCGAAAATTTAGTAATTAAAAGGCAACAACAACAACCTTATGCCTTTAACACTTTAATCTTTGTGTCCCGTCATTACATCAATTAGTCCCTGATGTCTAGAGCATATTTGGCCATTTTGTTTCTTCATTTTTTTTTCTTTGAAATTTGCAAAATTTTCTAAAATTCCGTATTTACTGCTCATTTTGACCAACTCATTAGCATATGAATTGAGTGTACAAAGCTCAACAATATTGCAAACGAAAAAAGTACAGAATTGCATGCATGAAGCTGGCTGATAGGCACAATTTGTGCTTAAATAAACTACAAAATGATGCCACTTTTAGCAAATGTTTGTTTGCTTGTATGACTAATAACGATTTAGATTTGTTTTGTTTCCTTTCTTCTTGAGTCTTTTTTTTTTTATTATTAGATTAAGCTACGGAGTGACAGGCAGTAAGCATAGCAGAAGCAGTTTTGTTTGGTGTGTGTGTGTGTGTGTGGCTTGGTATAGATGACTGTTTGGTTGTCAATATTTGCCAATTTAGCCTGGACTTTAATTGTTATTTATGCTCAATAGCATGAATACACATATTTGGTTGCATTAATATCCATTTAGGGTGTAAGTGAGTGTGTGTATGTAGTTAAGTTCGTGTGCTTTAGGCTTTTTTGTGCTCTTGTCAATTTTGTGTTTTTTTAGAACAAAATTTGTATAAAGTTGTCGTGCACTTCAATATGAGCAAACTCAGATACAAGTTCAAATCGCATCTATTAAAGGATTAAAGGTAGTCGTTGCTCTTCGCTTTTCAAAATGTTAGTTACACAGGGTTTTTTTTTTCAAAAAAGCAAAAAATTACTAATTCTTGCTGCTGTTTAAATTAAATATTTCATTGAAATTTAAATTAACTTAAAAAAAATTATTTCAAAGTTTTTTAAACATTTTATAAATTCACTAGATATACTTGGATTGTCATTTACAGCTGGCTTAAATTCATTAAATACTAGAGAACTACAAGGAAAAAATACATCAAGATATTTCATAAGGCAACAATTGTTTTACAAAAAAAAATTGCTTAACAATGTTGCAAATAAAACATGAAAAGCGAGAGAAAAAAATAAGATAAAGACCAGCAAAACTAAAGTAAATAATACAAAGCAAATTTTATTTTATATAATAGTTGTCGCATTGTTTTACTGCAAAGTGTGGCAGACGGGCAAAAAGACCCAGACCGACAAATACACACACCACGTTGCAAGTATTTTAGCAATGAGAGTTCTACTGCAGAAAATCACACAACACAACAACAACAAAATATTACATCAAATGACAGCCAGCCAGTCACAGTACAGAGTCTGAGTCTGAACAAAATGTTGTGTTGCAATAAAATTGTATTTTATGTTTGTTTTTTAAAAATGGTCCACACACACAGAACGACAAACCAATTCTGTTGGTTTAAATGTACAATTTAATTGCAGCAAAGTGTGTATTTTTATTTGTTTTAATAAAATTGCTGTTGCTGCTTACTTTATACAACCAGTCCGAGCAAACGCTATTAAACACACAAGAGCTCTAAAGAAAAAATAAATACTTGTGGCTAAAGTGATGAAAATATATACGAAAATATTAACAACTGTTTAAGTCAAGAATATAAATCAGGCTAAAAGTGGCAAATGCAAGGAAAAAAATAACTGCCACCAGTAACTAGTCTGTCTAAATGTGTTGCAACAACTATGAAGCAACAATTTTTTTTGTTTCGTTTTTAAACAAACAACAAATGATGGGAAACTTTATGGGAAAACAAAAAATAACAAGCAAATGACAAGAAAAGTCTTACTTATGGAGAAGAGAGAGGGAGAGACACAGAGATTTAAAAAAATAAATAAATAAATAATGCATAAATAGCAAGTGTTTCATTTTATTGCATTTTTTTGTTTTTGCTTAAATGGCACGAAATTTTTGTTGCAAGTTTGTTCAAGTTTTGGTTTTACTTACTACTTTATGGTAGCAGTTTGTCAAAATACAAAATACAAAATAAAACAAAAAGGAAACAAAGAAAACTTCTTAAAACAGATTTGACCGCCACCATATTGGTGGCTATAAAGTGTACTTTTGCTACACTTGAATAGAATACAAACAAATGAAAAAAGGTGGGATGTTAAGAAACTGCAAATCTCAAGTGATTTAAAAAATAACATTAAATTTTATAATTTACAACTTTTTGCCATGTTCCAATATTAGCTTTATTAAAAAATAATATATTTCTTTTTAACTTGCAACACTTAAAATAAAATATCCTTTAAAATCTTTGTAAATTTATCAAAACTACATAATTTTTATAATGACTAGCCTTAAGCCTTTTTTTTTTTTTTAATTGTAAATATAACCGAAATTCATTCAATATTTTTATATCAACAGTTGCAATTTAAACCAAAATTTATTGTAACTTTCCTAAATTAATATTTTTTTTAAATGTTCTTTTTTTTCAAATTTCCTTTTACGGGCAACTTTTTAAATATTTCATTTTTCAAAGATTTCAATTTCAAATAAAATGTATACAAATATTTTTAAATATTTAAAATTTTAAAAATTTTCCTACAAAGGATTTTTGTTAGTTTTCTAGGATTTTGCAATACCTTTTCTTTCTTATTTTGAAATTATTTATTTTTGAAAAAAATTTGCATTAAATATTATAGCTTTTTTTAATATTACCCATTAAGGAATTTAAATATTTTATTTATTAAAAATTTCGCCTAAAAGAAATTTTTTAAGAATTTTCTTTAAAAGGAAATTTTACAGAATTTTTATTTCTTTTAAAATGTTTAATTTTAAAACTAAAATCTTTAAATCAAAATGAAATTTATTAAATGTTCACTTCTTTTTTAGAAATTTCCCCAAAGAGGATATTTTTGTTGTTAAAGATTTCCTATATATTTTTTGTATAATTAGTGTTGTAATTTTCATTATTAATATAAATCGAAGTTTTTTTTTATTAAATAGCAATTTTCACCAAATTTACCTCAAAAGGAATATTATTAAATAATTTTTTTTTTTTTTGCTATAAATATAAATAAGCAGCAGCAGCAGCAGCGCTAGATTTTCACTGTTACAATTGAAAGTCTATGTGGCAAAATAAACTATCAAATTCAAGTCTGTGTAATTGAAAAGAAATCTAAAGAACTTTTTCCAATTCAACACAAAAGTTACTCGGTTTTTTAAAATTTTATTTGATTTTACAATTCTTAAAAAGCTTAATTGGGATTGTTTTACAAACAAAGAAAACTCGTATAATTATTAACTCCAAGTAAACTCTTGACTCACATTACAAAAAAAACTTCAAACACACAAAGAGGGAACAATTAGTTGGTTGAAATACTAAAGAAAGTTTAAAGGCCATTTCATTAATAGTCATTTTGAAATTACAATACGTGACTTTCAGTTGAAAACGAAAATTATATAGAAAAAGTAAAGAAGAAGAGTATATACGATATGTAAGGGTAAAGCTAAGTAAATTAGAAAATAATTTAAGCGTTTAATTACAACATAAACTTGGATTTAAAAAAAATTGATTAAAAAAAATTTTTTTTGTTTGCTTGCAGAGCAATAGACCTTAAAATTTTTTAATCTACTTCTTAGTAAAAAAAATAATTAAAAAAAATTCACTACAAGTAAATTGTGATTGTATTTAACCAGTAAAACCTCAATTATACATATTTTTTTAATAAAAATAAATTTTTTTTAAACTCTTTTTATGGTTTTGAATGGATTTAAAGCCAATTACCACACGATAAATTAAACATATTAAAATGTAAACAGTTTGATTTAAAATAGAATTTATTGTGAATAAAAAAAATGAAGGGGGAAAAATAGATAAACCAAATGCATTAACAATTGGCATTTTCCTTTGTTTTTTTTTTTTTTTTTTTTTTTTTGGGTTCTTTACAATTCACCCCAAAGAATCAAAAGCATTTGAAATAAAAACCCATTAAACTTAAAGGGACTCGATATGTAAATCTTCTTGCTTGTAGAAAAACGTAAAAATGAAAATGGCTATAAAAAGTTAAGTACAAGTAGAAAAGTAAAAAAAAAAAATAAGCCAACCAACCAAAGCAAAAAAGAAAAACTACTACGTTTTACAATTGCTATTGGATGGAATACATGAATGTAAATCAGCAAAAAAAAAAAAATTGCTAAATAATGGATGTGGTTTTAGGGGGGTAGCAAAAAAAGAAAATAGAGAGGCGAACTAGCAAAATCAGCAAATCAGTAACGCAGAGCCTAGAAAGGCATTAAAAAGAAAAGTAACAGGAAACAATGAAACTAAGGACCACAAATTGCCATAAAAACACAATAGCGAATTAGAAAATGTTGCTTAAGCAACAACATTTTTAATTTAGTTAAAACAATTTTCCAAAATGTTAATATCCTTTTCAAAAACATACACAAACACCAAATCACCTCCCTTCCATCATATCATAAATTGGTCTTTTCTTGCTTCGGTTCCTGCTTCCCCTCCTTCCTTCCTTTTTTGCCATCCATTTTACAGTTTTCTAATATTGTTGCTGTTTTTTCTTTTTTAAACTTCCGCTTCCTCTGCAACAGCAGCTTGAAAATTACTTTACAATAACGAATGAACTTGTACATGTAACAAGGCGCTAATTCAATTTTTATTGTTTCCAAACAACAGCAACAAAAAAGTTTCGCTAGCAAACTAGTTATTTAATTTATGCGTTTTACATAAATTAAAAGGTGCGCGGGCACTGTAAAGTGAAACAAAATCATGTGTTTAAAAGGTTGCTACTGAATAAGAGATGATAACGTGAGGGCTTATTCAGAACAAAGATTTTCTTGCTCATAAACCTTTTGCCAGTAAAATTTAATCTACATAAAGCACACTTAAGCTTCTGAAAATCAGCTTCAATTAACAAAAAAAAAGAACATGGAAAATACAAAAATTTTGTTTTTGTTTTCAATACAAAAGCTATAGGTGGCTTGCAGAGAAATAGGCCCACAATCATCTTCAAACTAAAGTCGGTATTTTTTTAAATCGATTTTAAATTCATTTAATTCTTATTAAAAAAAAGTCAGCTCTTAATAAAAGCATACTTTTTTGTGACTATGGCCCATACACTCTAATTAGATTAGATTTAATTAATTATACTTTTGTTTCAACAAAAGCTAATCAACTTTAAAAGAAACTTATTTTTGTGACATAACGAGAATTATTCACACTCAGGATCTTTCAAGTCCAGGCGACTAACAAATTAATTTTATTGAAGAAAACATCCAAAAAATAGTCGAAAAATATTGGAAAATACAAATAAATTTTTTTTCTTTTATATTATATTATTTTTTATTTTATTATTTTATTATTTTTTATTTTATTTTTTAAATTTTTTCAAGGCGTAGAAAGTTATGAAAATTTTTTAAGCCCACTTGCAGTTGCTTTAAAAATTAGAAAAGAATATTTTTAGACAAAAAAAAAAATATAAACTTTTTTTCTTGAAAAAAAAAAATTTACTTTAAAAGTGCTTGTTTGTTTCAGCAATTTTTCTTTCACAATCATTTCTTTTTCCACAACAGTGTTGCATGTTATTGAGGTTTCATTTTTTCTAAACAAGTTTCCAACAATTTTTATTATTTGTTTCCCCTCCTGCCGTTTACCAATTTCTTGGCACATTGAAGCCAACGGCCAGTAAAACAGAGTATTTTGGTTTTTGCCTTTAAACTACATTGGCTTATAAAAAGTTGCTGATAACCATGATTATAAGCAAAGATAAAAATAACTAAGCTTGTAGGGATGTGGCCTACAGTTGGGGCAGCAAAAAATCAACTGAAAGTTGATTTTAAAATTTTCATGTAGCGGTGGTTAATGTATTATTGCAACTATGTGTGGGTGTGGTTTTTTTTTTTTTTTTTTGTAAACCAAAGGATTATTGCCAAAGTATTCTTTTGCTTTTTTGTGTGTAATAATATTGTGGGAGATCACTTGAAAGTTTTCTCATAAAATTCAAACGTAATTTTTGTTTGAAAATAAAAACTGCGCAAGTAAACTATAAAAAATGAGTTAGGAAACTCAATAAAAATAAAAGCGGTGACTAAAAAAAAGGGTACAGCTTGCTAAACAAATAGAAACACATATTGAAACTTTGAGATAAAATTGTGGCATTCAATATCAACAAGCAAATTTTCAAATTATTTTATATATAAAAAAAGCCTGGCATTCGATGCTAAATGAGATGGAGCGAATGTAAGTTTTTTTTTGTTATTAACTATTTTGAAACTATATAGTTCTTGCTCCATATCGAATGCCGTAATTTTTCTTTACAATTTTGGGTGCCTAATTGAAGAGCAGCTTTAGTATTTCTGAATTTCTAACAAGTCCAGTGTTTTATAAGGGAGATTATCTATGAAAATCTTTTTATCTTAGGTCTTTTAAGACAGCTATTTCTGAAACCACCCTCGTACCTTACAATTCTATAAATAAAAACTCCCCTTGATTATTTGCTATAAAAGAAAGTAGGAAAGTTTCTTTACAACGCGCTACAAAAGGTATACAAAAATAGAATTGTACGTGCATTTAAGTTCCTTATTTAACCTTAATTCAGTTTTTTAAGATGATTATTTATTAAAAATATTTTTTTTTAGTTTTTCCACCACCCTCGTACTTATTTCAGTTAAAATGTTTATGATTTAGACAAGAAATATTTATTTTTATTTTTATTTTATTTTTCAACACACAAAAGCAATTATGAAACAATTTTTTTTTTTATTTTAGTTTAGTTTGATTTGATTTATTTATTTTAAAGGACAGAGCAATTTATTTAATATAACTTGACTTAAAGCAAGTCGATAAGCTGTGTGTCTCTAGATATCTCTCTTGCTCACTCACTCATACATTAACTTGTCAAGTGAAAAGTCAACGCGATGTTTTTTGACATCAACATGACATATAGTTTTTATAGAAGAAAATATATAAGTGTGTGTGTGGATATTTATTTTAAAAATAAAATTTAATCTAAAAGCGCGTTTATATATAGAAAATCACTAAATCATTAGGAAAATTTATTTTCAAAAAAAAAAAAAAAACCAAAAAAAAAAACTCGGAAAACACATCATCAAAAGGCAACCAACAAAAACAAATTAGCGCACACACATTGAATATGACACATTATAAACATGTTGTTTGATGGCTGGCTGATGGAAAGCATTTCTTCTTTCAACAACAAATTTTTCAGTTTAAAAAACCTAAACACACTCACTCACACTTGCTGTTTACAACATGTGTTTGAATTTTCCTTTTTGTATTTTTATTCATTCTGCACTTATTTAAATGTAGAATTTTGTAGAATTTTTTTTTTTTTTGCCATTATTATCATTACAAATCTCCATATAAAACATACGCTGAACAAGCTACTGCGCGCTTTCATATGTCAGGGTGCCATATTGTGAATCAAAGTGTCATCCATGTGTCAAAATATAAAAAAAACAGGAAAATAGAAAAACATACTGATGAAATGAATAACTGCAACAAATTGGGAATGTGTAATGAAAAATGACACAAAAAAATTCGATATAAAAATGGGACCACCACATATTTAGGCAGAAAAATTGTGATAACATTTTTCAAAAGCCAACAAAATTAGGTTGTAAAATTTGGGCCACATGTCCTGCCTTACACCTTTGTGACACATAATTCCAGTAGAAAAAATTATAAAAAAAAAATATTCTCTAGCTCAATTAATTAAAGGTGGGTTTAGCTAATTATTATATTCTTGTTTTGTTAACAGCGACAAAAAGTTATAAAACTTACTTTTCTCTTTAAACTAGGAGATTTATTATTTAAAGCAATTGGCATCATATTAAAAAAGATTTTATTAAGTGAATAATAAAGACTATCTAAAGTTTACTGTAAGCCAGAGGACCTAACAAGACTTTAGCTGGCCACTTTTGCTACTAATTAAAACGTAGTTTATTGGCAAGCTAAAATAAGCATTTGAATAATCACATATTGTTTAATTTTTAGCTGCAAGCTGTGAGCAATTTTAAAGCTTTTAAGTGCGGGAGTATTAGCATAAGCGTTACCACTTGATTTATTTTGGTATATAGTAGAATTCGTATAAGCAAATTTTATTTAATTGAAAACTTTGCTTAATTGCAACTGAATATTTTTAACGACAAGTTACAAGCAATTTCAAAACTCTTAAGCTCCTTCCTATTTTAATATTTTCACTTAGGCCATTATGTACTGCAATCCAGAGCATTTTTCGTAAAGCTTATGTTGCTTTAAAAGCAAAGTAATCGCCCATTAATTTTCCTGTTACTTTACTGTGTGTTTTTTAGCTGCATTTGTGTTTAATAAAATTCATTCACATCGTTTTAATTGCCAATTATCCGATAACAATTTTAATTTAAATTATAACTAAGCGAAACATATCGCTCATTGAATTCAATAGTGCCAAAAAAAAAAAAACATGACTATACACAAGAGCCAATTTGCTGGCTTATTTTAAGAATTTACTTTTTTTTTTTGCTCTGAAGAGATGTTTAATATTTTTACAGAAATTTTTTAAAGTTTATGACACTTTTGAAGTAAAAGAGCGATATGTGCTCGAGTTTCTATTTTCCTTTTTGGAATATGTGATTGCTTATGTAAATTTCATAAAATTTAGTAGGTACTTACAATAATGAGTTTTGAAATAAATAAAATTTAGATAAAACTGAACACAAAAGCAGAAACTTACCTAAAAAGAGAAAAAAAGAGTAAAAGAAAAATATTTTAGTAATCACGCTCGCATTTTTATAAATTTTTCAATAAATTGATAAAAAAATAAACTCTAAATTATTTTAAGCAGCAAATGCCAGAAAATTAAAAAAAAAATCTTAGTGACTGAGACCACCAGTTAACTCTGAATTGATTTTTTTTGTTTGATATTAGAAATTGAGCTGTTATATTTGAAAGTGGTATAAGTCCTTTTTTTTTAAAAAATTAGTCAGCATTATTTTTAGTTACAGAGGGTCCTTATCTTGCTAAAATTACCGCTAACTCTTTATTATTTTAAGTTGGACTTATACCACTAAAATTAAAATTTTTTTAAAAAGCTCTTGTTATTTCGACTAACGGCTCCTAGGCAGGAATCGAACCTCCAACCCTCAAATTAATAGAATAGTTTGATTTTTTTTTTTAATTTTGCGTTTTTAATTTTTTTAAATGTTCCCCACTGTGCAGGTTTTCAATTGCAGGTAACTTGAATTTGTTTTATTTAATATTTTTTTTAGATAATCAAATAAATGATTTTTAATAACTCTCTCACACGAACACACACACACATAAATTTGTTTTGCCAGCAGTTTTTATTTTAGAAGAGGAAAATATTAAATTTAAAATAAAAATTTATATTTTTTTTATCATTAGAAATTAAAGCAAAACAATTATAACTATTTTATTTAGATGATGATAAAAATATGTTTGTTTAAGCAAACATTTTCCACTCTAATTAATCTCCAAAGAGAAAATTCTACTAAAACATGAAAACGGAAATAAATTTGAAAACAAATTTAATATGAAAAAAATAAGGAAAAATTAAATGCGTTTCATATGAGGGAAGAGAACACACACAAAGTATTAAAATTTGGCAAAATGTAAGTTTCCAGTAAGAAAAAACAAACCAAAAAAATGGAGCCAAGAAATGGAAGAGATTTCTGTTTGTGTTTCTTACGTTTTTTACTTTATTTGAAATTCTAAACCATAAACCAACATTTTATGTTAAATATTTTTACGAGCAGCATCAAGCATAAAAACTATTTGGAATATGTGGTAGCATGTCTTGTTGTGGCAAGTGCAAGGTGGTGTGGTAGTTAGGTGGTTGCTTAGCATACACACACATGCTAACCCGCCAAAGTGTTTGCTGGTATTATAATGCAACTTTTATCTCATCAACAGGCTCAACATGCTTGCATACATTTTATGGCTCATACATGCATATGCAAGCAGAAAAAAATATAAGAATTAAATAAAATTTGTAGGTTATAAAAACTCATGAGCTGAAAAATGTGGTTTATAGCCAGCCACCCACCCACTTTTTCAGTTTTTACATTTTACAGTTGGGTGTTGGTTTTTTTTTTTTTTTTTTTTTTTTTTTTTTTTTGAGGGGGACAAAAGCACTAAATGGCTTTTGCAACTTTTAAATACCCAAGCAAGAAGAAAAAAAAATTATAAAATAAACGGCCTCCTTTCTACCATTAATAAGAATCCAGCCAAGTGTTGCTAAGCACTGTTGCTTTTATTTTTATGATAATTCTATGAAAAGTCATTTTAAAGTGCTTTAAATTGTTGCATGAAACAATTTAAAACTAAAAGCAAAAACTATTAAATTCAAGTTGAGCAAAATAACAAAAATAAAAAATATATAACGATATAAATATGTAACAGCAGTAAAAATTGATATTTTAAAGATAGAAAAAGTTTCTTTGTTTAGAAAAGTTTTCGTTTAAGTTTAAAACTTGCGTGGATATTTAATTTAAATAAAAAATTTCAACTACTTGCCAAAAAAAAAAATATCTGAATTTATTTTATTTAAAACTCACAAAAGAGCAAAATGGTTTTAAGAAGAAAAAAAAGTAGCAAAAGCAAAACTTTATGGACTTGAAAAAAAAACAACAAAAATTAGTTTAATTTTTTTGTAAAAAAAATCGTAACATTAAAGAATTTCATCTAGTCTGAGAAATAACAGTTTTGTATAAATAAATATCAGATTTTGCTAAAGAAGCGCCTGGATAGGCAGCTCAAAGCTAAAAATACAGCTGACTTTATATTTCGTGAATTTTAAAACCGCGATTTACTAAACATATTTCGTCAATACTACGGCATAAATATGTATATAGATCGTCCTTACTAAAAAACAAAAATTGGAAAAATACCCTTATCCTTTAAAAATAGAATAAAAGCAAAATCTAAGCATTTTTTCCATTAACAGCAGAGTACAAATTAAGAGCACTCCCTGTTTAAACAACACACATCTTATTAATATCTTATTTCACAGTGAAAATAAAACTGTTTTTAAATTTTTTCAAGTTTTGTAACTACATGCTTGCATAAAATAATAGCACACCCTATCAATATGGTAAAATAATTGTAAATATTTTATTTTTAAAATAAGTTAGCATCTAAAAATAGAAATTAATAAAAATCTAGGTATTTTGCCATTAACAGCAGTGCAGAAAATAATAGCACTACCTATTTAAGCAACACGAAACTTTTTAATATCTAAATTTGAAACTTGTTTGAAACTAAAACAAAATTTTTTTAAATTTTCCAAATTTTGAAACTACAGGCTTGCATAAATTAATAGCACACTTTATTAAAATAATCTAAGAATATTAAATATTTTCTTTTTTAAATAAGTTATCTTCTAACAACAAAATGACATAAAATTTTAGATATTTTTCAATAGCAGCAGTGAAGCACTATTAACAAAATGTTAAGAAAAACTATACCGTTTGCTAAAATGGAAATAATTTCATTAAAAAAAACTTTTAGGGCTTGTAAAGTTGTAGTTTTGTAAAATAACTTAAGAAGACATAAGTGGTTTTTCTTTATTAGCAAAGAATTTATAATGGTTGATGTGTGTGACAAATGTTTGTGGCTGTTATTCATAAGACACATAGATTTAGACTTTTGATATGTTTTTTATGCTTTTTCTAGTTAAGTCAGTTTCTAGTGTATAACAACAATACAGATTTTCTTGGTCTACTGATTTGATTTTCTAAATCTATTTAGTCTACTTGTTTGATCATCAAACTAAACTGTCTTTGGCAGTTAATATATTCTTTTGTTGTTGTTGTCGTTGCTTTAATCACAATAATTATCCAACATTTATTAAATATTAAAAAGAAACCACAATTTAAAGAGCCTCTCTCCTCTTATTTCTGTTTTAAGTTAATTAAAATTTTTACAATGGCAACAGCACAAAAACAAAATCACACATATGACAACTTACACACGTCAATTATGATGTGTGGTAATGCTGTCTGCATAATTTTACAGTGTGTGAACATATTAATGGGCACATGTGCTTTTATTACAACGACATAATAGAACAATGCGACGACAAACAATTAAGTGACAATCATACCTATTTTTTGTATGTATAACACCGCAGACAAGTAAAAATGGTTTAGTAGCATTAAAATTATTATTAAAAAAATTTAGAGGTACACGATGATACAACAAACATCAAAACAAAAATATTCACAACGCAATGGAGGAAGAGGCACGAGTAAAATTTATTATTTCTTTTTAACTTTCGTATTTAAATAAATTTCGTATAGCGCATTTGTTTGGTAAAAGAAAGCAAGTACACCGTTGCAACACATTTGTCGTTTAGTGAACGAAGTAGCAATTCGTTAGCATAATGACAAACGAACAATTTTCGTGTATAATAAAAGTGAGATAAGCAGACAAAACCTGGGAGGTTATTATGTATTTCTATTCGAGTCGAAATGGCTTTCGAACAGAATTTTCAATTCGAAAGAAAATTTTTCTTTAGTTTACGTGGCACCGAAACGACAAAGAAATAATAAAGTGATTTGGACACAACCTAAGCTCCCGAGGAAATATTCAGGCCTCACCCTGTGCTATCTAAATGTCTTTATCTTGCAGCTGAAATAGTCTTTATGAAGGATTAAAAATGTTAGTGAGGGATTGAGTAAAATATTTATTTTTACAGAAAATGTGTCGCATAGTGTGTTGACATACATACAAAAATTCATATCGTCACTAGACTAATTAATTCACCTGAAAAGGGGCTCACTTGGGTGCTCTGCTGTTGGCCCTTTGTGTTATAGCCAGGTAATTCACCCATTTAAAAATAAATTTTGCGACCACGTGTAAAAAAATTTGTATAAAATAAATATTCAAATAAATTTCAAGCCCTATTTATTTCATCGATTAAACAAATGCCAAAACAAAAAATGCTGGTTGGTTGACTGATGAAAAATTTAAAACAAAAAAAAAAAAAAAAAATGAAATAAATGAAAAAATTTGCTGGGTGCTTTAAGTTATTATGTTTTTATTTTCTGTGTTATCGGTTGCGATTGGTGTCAGTACATAATTTGTTTTGCCTTTATGGTATTAAATAAATATAAATTCAATTTACAATAAAAAACAACAAAACCCATATTCTCATCATAACCGCCTACCACACGCATTTCCAGGCCAACAAAGCTTTCACAAATAAAATTAATAATATGGGCTTTAATAAATTGTTAGATTTTTTTTTTTTTTCAATAACAATAAACTGTATTTAGTGGCACAAAATAGTGTGATAATAATACGGTTGCATACCGCAGCAAATAGACACGATTTTATTTGAAAATTTTGTGTACAATTTTATTAAAAATCATAAATTAATTTTTGTCAAATAGAAATCACATAGCCAACCATAAACGCTTGACTTGACATGATTATCTTTTTAATATTTTTAATAAACAACATGCAAATACGGGACAATAAAAATTATGACAATAATATTTTTTACAAAAAAAGGACAGTATTGTGACAGTATGATAAAAATGTCACTACATGAAAAAGTTATCAGAATATGACAAGTTGTCACAACATTATAATTTGTCACTATGTTATAAATTATAACAGTCACTATATGACAAAATTGTTATTAAAAGTTCAAAAATTTGAAGACAGAAATCGCTTCACAAATAAAAAATAAATTGTATCTTAAAAACTATAAAAAAAAATTATACACAAATCAAGTATGTCACTGATCAGCACTTATTCTTTCATTAAATAATTTTAAAGACATTGTTTTCAGTAACTAGCAATAATTAAAAAAAAAAAAAACGAGTTTAAAGTTAGAAATAAGCAACACAAAACGATTAAATAAAAGTGTGTCATTAAATGATAATGTAGTCACTATTGTAATTAATCTAATAAACAAATTAGAATTAGATAAAAACAATAATAACGTTCAAACGAAAAGTTCTAAGGAATAATAAAAAATTTCAATTTTTCAAATCAGAATTAAATTAATTACAGGCTTGAAAAAAAATAATTCAAAATTGATTAAAGTTCCAAAGACATTACAAAATAATGCAAAATGTATAATTGTCACAAATTGTCACTAAATGTGACAGCATGTTATTTCCCAATTTAAGCTCTGAAAAAGCAAAGTTTTAGAACTTAACTCTTTAAAATTTAATAGAAGTAAATAGCTAAAGAGAGTTTGACAAAAATATAACTTATTGTCTTGTCATTATTGCATATTCTCTTACAAATTAGGAGAATTCCAATATTTACAACAGCATTTAAGTATAACAAGATTTTTATAAAGTCCTTTCTACACAACCAATATCATTTATAAAAGTATGTATGCACATACAGCTTTTTATTTGCACAGAAAAATAAACCATAATCAAATTCAATATGTAGTGTGTTTTATATGTAGAGGAGGTAAACTGAATACATACAAACAAACAAAACAAAAAAATAAAAAAAATATTAAAACCACTGCTATGGAATGCTATAGAAAAATAGCACCGCCACAAGGATTTTTATCAACATTCTGGCTTGAGTAGGTAAAGTTATTAATGTTTGATATGTTTGTATGTATGTCATACAAAACATGAAAAAAGAAATGTATATAAACATGATGATGTGTAGTAGCCCAACCATAGCACTGAGAGGAGTTTTCATATATTACGTACATGCATGCCTACATAAATATTTAAATAGTAAAACGGCAAAACGGCAAAAGGAATAAAAAAAAAACACAGAAATGTGTACATAAAATATTCACTTCATATTTCCTTTTTTTCTATCTCTCTCTCTCTCTTTCAAATTTTGTTATTATTTAAATACAACAACAACTGCCATGACTACAGAAAAAAATCCTATTAAATCCATAATATTCTTTCAGCTAAAAAATAAATAAATTACAAGCCGAGCAAGAAAAAAAAGGAAGTAGAGATTTATAATTTTTTTTTTATCAAACCGTGGGTTGGATTGAGGCAAAAAAAATATCATGATAAACTATTTCACTTTAAAGTAATTTAAAAATTTATGCTGTAGCTTTATATGCTAATAAGTGGTGTCCTTTCTTCCTTTTTAAAGCAAAATTATATTAAAAAAACAGAACTATTAATGCTACTATCTGTGTATAAAAAAAGGCTTAAATCCTCGCATAATGATAATTCATAAAATTGCTAGAAACCCTAAATGAGCCTCTGCTCGATATCAGAATCATGTGGCTTCTTTCCCCATCCATACTATCATCAAAATAAACAACAAAATTTTGAATAAAAATTCACCGGAAATTTTCACACTTTTCATCTTTCGCTTCAATAGGGAGTTCAGTCAATTACACTGGTCAACTCTAAAAAGTTGTGTTTTTTTCTAGCAGCTCTAGTTTTTAACTTACGGGCAGGTGAAAAATTATGACATACAAACACTGTGGTTGAAGACAAAAAAAGATTTTCTTGAGTGAGACGCCTGTGATATAAAGTAAAGGAGTTCATTTTATTGTCCTGGAGTTAACAATGTTTTTACTGGCATGTTAAATAGAACCGGTTGATGCCTGGCTAAAATTTCTTTAGAGCAAGTGGGTGAATTCAGCTTACGGCTAACACAACCATGACTTTGGTAGCTTAAAAATATTTACCATAAAGTAGTAAAAGTACGCAGATTTTACGAAATAGGTGATCGTTTACAAATATTGTCTGGATCATTTAAGCAACGTCTTTTCTCTGTAACCATTTATTTCTAATTTTCTATATTTTCAAATAAAGTTTGCAAAACTTTAAACTGGCTTACCAGTGAGATTTTTGAAATAGTCACACCAAAATACATTAAATGCAAAAGTAAAAAAAAAAAAAAAAAAATGGTAACACGCAATATTTAAAACTCTTTCTAATGAATTATTTACATTAACAGAGTTAACAAGCAACGCTTCAAAGAAGATGAAAGAATGCTGATTTACAGAAACTATATATTCTATTTCAATCCATGTTAAATGTTAAAGAGAGATAATCTGAAATAAGGAAGAGCAAATAGCAAACTGATTTGGATTTATTTCAATTACTTAATCAATCGAAATAAAGCGACAGAGGTGGCCGTACTTTTGCACTAAAATTGTATTGAACTTGAGAAGTGTATGGGCCGCATAAGGAACTTAAATTATTATCTAAATTCCATACACCACTGTCAGTTGTTCTGTCACAATTTTTATATGATTTATTTTTGTTTGTAACGGGGACTGGAATTAGAAGTGTTTTGTAAATTATACTTTTTTTTTTGCTTTGAATAATTTTTTTTGTAGCACATCAAACCCTCATAAAAGAGAAGTAAAAGACAAAAGCTGTTAAAAAATGAAAACAAAAATAAAAAGCATTTATGGAAATAACAACAACAAATCCTTATATAACATATATATACAATTAAACACTTAATTCTGATATCTCGTCTTTTTTTTTTTTTAAACTGATACTTTTTTTTGTGTCTTATGATGGCTGAAAAGCGAGTAAACAGAAAATAAATATTTATTTTAGTCCTTTTGAAAATTAATACACTGACAGCACATACATTTTAAATTGACACACACACATTTACAACAGACACTCTTGATGAGTATCTCCCAGTGTGTGTGCGCGTGGGTGTGGGTAAACAGTAAGAAAAAAAATCTGAATAAACATTAGAGAAGTGATGATGGTTAGTGTTGGTATTGCTGATGACGATGATAGAACTACGAGTACATGACGTGGTTTTTGTTTGCTTTGATTTGTTTTGGTTTAAGGCTCGCAAGCAAAAAAGCAAAAAATATTTCAACAAAAATGTCAAATATGTCATACACATGACATATGAAGACATCATACACATGACACGCTACTGAACTATATCCATTATATACACCAGCCCCCCCGCCTCTCCACTGGAATTGACTACACTTACAAACTATACAACCAACCAGAGTTATAAGAAATAAACCTCTTCTAACAGCTGCTGTATTTCTTTGAAAGAAGCCCAGACAGACAAAGTAGAGGGGCTTTAAGCAACCATAAACTATCCCCCCATTTGCAACATTCACAGGCATTAATCACCCTTCCCCAACCACTCCTCTGGCATAAAAATGTTTATTTTGTATTGCTAATGCATTTAATGCAGCAGAATATTTTACATGTTGATTAGATGGCCAGACAACCGTTATAGTATGTGACGTGCCATTCATATATACAATTTATAGACTCAATACAAACAACAACAGTCAAGCTTATGGTTTATTGAATTTTAATATTTTAACTTTGACACAAAGCACTCGGCAGTCAAAAGTCGTCTATCAAAACACTCAAAACAAGATACCCTTTTCAAACATGTTATTCTCATGACATTTATTGAACCCGCTTTTATAAATAAATAAAGAATTAATAAAAGAATAGCTATTCAAAGGAAAAATGAGTACAAGTAAGGGTAAGACAGAGAGGCTACAGCAAAAAAAAGGAAGTATAATTATGCTTTGAAGTTGTTAGTATTTCTGCTAGAACTTAAAAAAAAAAAAGGACAAAAATTTATTTAAATTTTTAATGAGAATTTTTAAGTGGATCTCTTCCCAAGATTTATTTTCATTTAAATATTCTAGTTATATCGGGTTTTTTAAACTTCACATAAGATAAAAAGAAATGCCCATACATATAGAGAGATGAAGCCATTCTGGCTAAGCCCTTCTATCTCAGAGAATGGGCCACATATAATTTTAAAGGGGAGGCGTCTAAATTTATAACCTAACACCCAAATACTTAGAAATTACTTTCGACTATTTTTAAAAATTTCTTGAAATTTCCATATACCTCCGTTCTGTTGCTTTGCGGAGTTTTTACTATTCCCCACTTTGCCGAGGTACCATTCCCGATTTTGCCCACGACAATTACCAAAATCAAAAAGGAATTCAATCTGTAGGCTCTAAACTTTCTGAAAGTGTCTTTACATTTTCTGAAAACTTTGTAGGTTTTATTTTATGATGCAAAACGGAAACTGCGAAAATTCTTGAGAACAACAGTACGGGGGCATATGGAAATTAAAAAAAAAAAAAATTTAAATAGTTCAAAGAAACTTCTGAGTATTTCGGCGGTAGATTACAAGTCTAGACAACCTCTTGTTTAAAATGATATATGTTCAATTAGGTCCCATTCCTTGTGATAGAAGGGTTTGGCCAGAATGACTTCATCTCTCTATAAATCCCTTTAAGTTCAGTACATATGTGATGAATATGTATGAAATTTATTTTATCGCATGCGATATTTAAAAAAAAACGTATTTAACTAGACTATTTCTCTTCACAGACATAAATACTCTTTTGTTTTGGTACCATACTTGCAAAAATATTTCAAATATTCAAAGTGTAACACAACGTTACAAGGCAAATATTAATATCCTTTTGATAAACTTTTTTGAGTTTAAATTCGTTTTAATACCTTGAACTCTTCTTTGCTATCACATACTACCACTTCCCCCTTGAGGTGTTTTAAGGCTGCTACAAATTCAATTTTTTTTTTCTATAATAAATATTGGCAGGAAATTTTTTTGGTCATTAACCAAAAATAAACTGTCTAAAATTTTAGACAAAAAAAAATTTTTTTAAGGAAAAAATAAAAACTTTTCATATTAAAATTTGTCAATTTTATTGGAGAGAGAAAATAGCACAAGCATTCATAATATCAGTTGCAATATTAATGGCTGCAGTGGTTAGTAAATGTAGTTACTAGAAGTAAAATAACCCAGGCAGCAATTGGTTCAAAATTTTTATAAGTTTAGTCGTGTTTTCTCAGCTGTAAATATTTTTTTTTGAAGCGAATACCATCCGAAATTTTATTAACTTGAGACGAATAATGACAATTTTTTAAACGAGACAAAAATAACGACATTTGAGCTATTATTTTTGTAAGTGGTATAAATCCAATTTTCTTTTATGAATTTGCCCCAAAAACTATAGTTTTTAACTCAATAATTTAACCAACAACTTGCTGTCTGGGTATTACTGTACATACTAGGTTTTTATATGTATGTGTACGTATGCCTGCATATGTGTGTGCATGTTTTTTGACTTTGTCTAGTATCCTGAAGTTTATGTATTTTTTTTTTTTGCTTCTAATTTTTCTGGCATTATTTCCTGTTGGCTGACTATCTAAAATTTATAAGATTTTTCTTTTCTTTTTTTATTTTGGCTAAAGCTGATTTTTGTTAGTTCCTGCTGTATTTAATTTTTTATTTTTTTTCCTTTTAGTCTCAACTCTTTATCTTCATATTAGTTAACCAAATGTCGCATATTCAGCATATTTAGTTGGCTTTTTTTTTGAAAAAAAAATAAAATACTGATAACAAATGACTGTAACGATAGAATTTCTTGTTACGTTCGGTAATTATGTTGCAACAAAAATATTGGAAAAAAAATGAACAAATTTTTAAAAGTTAAAATACATAAAAGCACTCTTAAAGCACTTTTATTTTAAAGTTATTAATCATGGGCTACCACTGTTTTCTATTGTACAGCCCCAGAATTAACTAAAGAACTCAAGTCATTGAAGACTTAAATATTTCCAAGATTGCTGGGAGCTAATATTATTTTGCTGGGGTAGCTTTTCTCAGCTTTAAAATCTATAGACTATCGGTTAATTTTTCTAAGCCTAATCAACTGCAGGTCTCAGTGATTTTATATTCGCTGCCCTACCACTTAGAACTTTCATAGGGTTAAAATCACTCACATAAGTTGAAAATTAGTAATTTTTTTTTAAATTATTTAAAAACTGAAATAAATTTTATCTTTTTTTTATTCTTATTTAACAGACTATTAAAAATATATTTATCAAGTATCCTTCTTTCAAAGGTTAAGAGGATTTCATTTTATTTTTTTAAAGATGTTTTCAAATAAACTGCATGCATGCATGCTTGCATTTATAAATAAAATGCAAAACAACAACAATTGTTTATAGCCTGCATTTTAGATTGTCCTTGTCCACTAAATATTAAACAAAAAAAATATTCACACACTTACAAACACATCCTTTACTATTTTACAACAAGTAAAATGTCATTTATCTCTATTCTTCTACAGATTTTCTTTCGCATTTGGATTTACTTGTTACAAAACTTTTTTTTAGTGAACTTTAATCCCTGACATATAGTTTGGAAAATATTTATAGAAAATAAGTTTTTAAGAGAGAACAAAAAATAAAAAATCAGTGCACTAAATACGACATATTCAAATTGAGATAAATACAGCAAAAGAATATTCTTTCTAAGTAGAGAAAGACAGAAAAAAAAATGAAAAAAAAAATGTCACAAGTCCATAGAGTTGCCAAAAAATTTAATTTTTTATTTGAAACCAAGTAAAATATTTTAGAAAATAAAACAAGCCCCCATGAAAAGGTAAAGCGAATTTTGAAAAATGTCTGCAGATCCTAGAGTAAAATATTTTTCATTTAAAAAAAAATACTAGAAAATATACATAATTGTGCATAAAATTGTAAGATTTCTGATAAAACCTAGGTTAGCATCAGCTTTGAAATCGTTAAATCAAATAAATTTTCCTACAAAATTTTATACTTAAATATTTTTTACTTGAATATTTCTTATTGGATATTTTTCCTGCTATTACTTTTAAGCGAATATTTTTTAAAGGAAAATGTTTTATAAGAACGTTTCTTCTGGATTATTTTTCATTCGACTATTTTTCTTAAAATATATTTTATTTGAATAATTATTATTAAAATATTTTTTTTAATTTAAAATATTATTTAATCGAATAGTCATCAATGGATTATTTTTTTCAATTGAATATGATTTAAGCGAATGCTTTAATCTCAATATTTTTAATCGAATACAATTTATTCAAATATTTCTCATTTGAATAATTTTATTTTGATATTTTTATTCGAATATTTTTTTATTCGTTTTGGAAAATTTTTCATTCGACTACTTTTATTAAAATACATTTCATTCGAATATTTTTTATTCAAATAATTTATATTCGAATATTTTTCAATCGAATATTTTTCAATCGACTAATTTTCAATTTAACATATTTTTAATCCGAATGTTTTTTATCGTATACAATTTAGTCTAATATTTCAATTTTTTTTTTCAATATTTTTTTTTTATTTCCCACATTTTATACTGGAATATTTTTCACTCCAATATTTTTGAGTGGTATATTTTTCAATAGAACATTTTATACTCTAATAATTTTTATTCGATTATATTTTTTTCCTTTAATAATGGATTATTTATCTATTTTTAATATAACTTTTTATATTTGAATATTAAATAATATGACTATTTTGTTAAGCTTGAGGTCTTATTTTTCAAAAATTTATTTTTATATCGATATTTCGCTCCAATTTTTGTAGTTTCTTCAAGATATAATTATAAATTAATCAAATTATTAAATATATAAAAATAAATTTTTGAAAAATAAGACATCAAGCCATATTATTTAAAAGAAAAAGATCAAATAATAAAACTAACTAATAAATATTTGAATATTTTTCATTCAAATATTTTTATTACGGTATTTTTTATTCGGATATTTTTCATCGTAATATTTTTATTTCCACATTTATTTAATTTTTATATTTTGGACACCTGAAAATGGTTTTCGACTCAAATAATTTTCTATTGCTTATAACCAATTTTTGAAGAATATTTTCAATAATCAAATTCAAATCCTCTGGCTTTTTCGTTATTTATAAGCCAAATGTTTGGTAATTGGAGTTACTTTTTACTTATGAATTATTAAGTAAAAACATAAAGTTTGTGATTTTAATATAAAAAAGAACTTACGTGACATTCCACTGCGATCTTCTTTCTTGCTTTCCTCTTTTAAATTTAACTTTTTTATAACACTTCCAAATAGTTTATTTAATTTTCAAACATTTTCTAAAGTCAAATTTTTTTAATTAATGAACTACACTTTTCAGGGATATATGTACATATGTATGTAGGTATTAATCAGCTGAAGTTTTATTCCAATATTTTTTTTAATGAAAAATACGATCTCTTCAGTTGCTAATATAAATAAATAAATCTCTATATAACCCACATACTAAATAACTCACTTTTCTTTTTACTCTCAGTGCTGTCTCATTTTTTTTTGCATGTTCAAACAAGTTTATTTACTTTTTGTTTTCTTTTTCTTTTTCCTTTTTTTTCTTACAAAAAAAAAACACGCAAAAACACAACTCTTTGTTTTATATTCGGCTTGCATTTTTTCACAAATTTTCAAACATAATTTTTTCCGATTAAATTTATAGTTTTTAATGATATTTTTACATAAAAATGTTCAGCTGCATTTAAATGATAAAATTATGCAAAAATATTTTCAAGTTCTATGCTTTTAACACTTTTATTTAATTAAAGAAACTATTAACAATAACCCGACAACCGACCACATCAATCGTGACAAAGCAAAATCAATGGTTACAGTTCTTTTGTTATTCTTGTTGCTATTAAATCAGGCGATTTTAATATTAAGTGTGAGTGCGTACGAGTATGTGAGTTGTAAATAACTCATATCAAATGAGCTTGAAGTGAGATAAACAGAAAAACAATGCGTAAGTAAATTATTTAAGAGGGGTACGATAAATAATAAGAAAAATCAGAGATGGAAATTAAAGTAGTAAATAAATTTTTTTTATTGAAATGAAATTTTTAATTTTAAAATTTTTTCTATAAAAATTTTTAAATTTATTAAAAATATTTTTTTATTCGAATACTCGCATAATTTTATTTTTATTTTCTTTAATGTTTTCAACAAATATTGTGGCAACTTTTACCAGTTTAAATGGCAAACAAAAAAAAGTATGATAAAATCAGAACATGAAAACAAAAACAGTAAAATATATACGAGTACATAAAAAAAATTTGAATGAAATGATGTGTCATTTTACAATATTGTTAATGTCAGCTATATTGGTAGCATGTGTTGCAGCAGTATTAAACTTCAAAAACTTATTTATTTTCTATCTTTTTTTTTATTACTTTTAAAGCTTTTTATATTGAAAATTTATTATTTTTGTGTTTTTGTAAATAAGCCTTTGAAATGAGTAAAATAATAACAAAATATGTGATAAAAAAAAAAGTTGAAAAACAAATGCTTGTAACATGATGACCGACCATGTTTATGAAATTATCTTTTTTTACTCATTTATTTATTTGTGTGTTTTTTGTTTGTAGTTTATAATTAACCCGACACCTGAATAAAGTTTGAGGAAATGTAACACTAAACATAAAAAAATAAGAAAGAAAGAAGATCAATGTCAAAAGTGTAAAGTTTCAAACAAATAAAAAAATTGAAATGAGTTGTTGCGTGTTTAAAATAAATCACAGCTTATATTTGAGCTAATATTTTTCAAAATGGTACAAGTCAATTTTTATAAAAAAAATTTTACATTTTACTAAAATTATCGCTTAGTCATTTTTTTTAAAGTGGACTTATATTACTTTTAAAAATAACAGCTCATTTATTTCATGTATGTATGTATATTTTCATATTTATTTGCATTTAGTTAAAAGCATTTTATAATGTATTTGAAAAAGACCTGCAACATATAAAATTTTTTGTTTTTTTTTAATTTTTGTAAGAACAAAAGTTTTGTCTAAAAAAACTTTTTGTCCGAACAATATTTTTGTCTGAACAAAATTTTTTTTTAAATATTTCCGTCTCGAAACTGTTTAAAAAGCAATACAAGTGCTAAGTGTAGTGAGTTGATAATGCTGAGAATAAAACTCTCTAACTAATATTGTGAACAGAGAAATACCTTGGATATTTCTAAATGGATGTCCTTAATGGATGTCATTAAGCTCGAACTTATTAACACAGAAATCTTATCAAAAACTGACACTGAGTTCTTAAGAGATACAGGCTAAGCTCAATAACCATAACAGTAGATTAGGTGCGGTAGCGTATGATTTCTGCTGCATCTCCCAAAAGAAATTAGAAAATTCAGCAATTGCAAGACTGTTTTCAACTGCCCATAGAAAATTTAGCAAATGTAAAACTTTAAGTACTGAGAGATTTGTAAAGCTTCTAGTATTATTTTAGCTACATGAAGGCTTTACAGTAAATTTATCACATCTCAAAGATAAGGGCCATAATAACAAGTATAAACAATTAAAAGAAAAAGTAAAATAATTCAAAATATGAAGATATATGTTTATACTTCCTTTAAGGGCTTGCGGAGCCTTAAAAAATACTTAAATTTTTTCTAAGCAAATTTTTGTTTAGAGAAAGATTTTCTTTTTAATTGTATTAAGCAGGAAGCAAAACAAACTTTTTATCTGCACAAAAGATGACAAAAAAATATTTCATCAAACATTTAAAAGCAGGCAAGCAGCATGGTGTTGGCTGGCGGACACATTCAACTTAGTAAGTCATCCATTAAAATACATCTTACAATGTGTGTATGTGTGTGCGCCTACACAAACATGATTGTTTTCCTATATTTTTATAAAAACATTCTTTGTTTCTTTAACTGCTGCCAAAGTTTGTCATTCATAAAACCCCTTT
Organism: Thelaira solivaga; assembly: GCA_947397855.1. Taxonomy (NCBI): domain Eukaryota; kingdom Metazoa; phylum Arthropoda; class Insecta; order Diptera; family Tachinidae; genus Thelaira; species Thelaira solivaga. The sequence continues at coordinate 67,386,172 of OX377614.1, forward strand.
AACACTAGACTTTAAGTGCTTAAATGTTCTAAGGACATTATCATAGTCGTCATCATCATCATCATCACCTCACTCTGGCAGTAGGCTTAAAAGAATTTCTGTGCTTTTCAAAAACGCTTATAGAAATAGTGTTTTGTTTGAAAGTAACCAACAATGAAAACAGTCATTACTACTAAAAATTCCAGCGTTTTTTTGTTGCTTTTGTTTTTGTATTATTATTTTAGATGTTGCTGCTAAATCTTTTGTTGTTACGGTGTAGTTGTTTTTAGTTGCAACAAACAATTTTATGTTTTTCCTGATATTTTTCTTTTTCTCGCTCTGTCTTACTCTCGCTAGTTTAACAAAGTCTATTGTCTTTTCAGCTGTTTGAAAAAAAAATAGGTAAAGTGAGCAGGATTTTAAAGGGATAGAGGAAATTTTAAATGGAGTTTTTTTTTCTGGCTTAAAAAAAATATTTAAGTGTTTGTATTACTTATGGCTAGAGATTTAGTTTGTCAACTATAGAAGAAAAAAAAAAACAAGTCCTTCTAACGGAAACAAAAAACTAGTGTACAACTCTTAACATATTATTTTTTTCTATTTTCTTCCAATTTTAACTTTTTACAAAAAAAAAAAAAAAAAAAAAAAAAAAAAAACAAGAAACTTAGAGACCAGTATTTATACTCTGCTTCTCACCATAAAGGAAAGGACATAGAAACTAAACGAGTTGCAGGGAGATTGTGAAAGGATTGTTTGTAAGCGGAAGAAACAAAGTGTAGAAAGAAAGGTTTATGACTTTGTGTTTACAACTTTTAAACAGAAATATTATTGCTTTCTACATATTTCCTTTTAAATTTGAAATCAAAACCAAGAAACTAGAGGACACAGTACAGAGACAAGTAAATTGTTCCGAAAGACTCAGGGTTTTAAAATGCAATATGAAAACATGAAAGCAAAATGCATTTGATGATCAGAAATTTCTATTGAAATTTAAAAAAAAAATTTACAAAAAGACTAAAATTGGGTTTTCTTTGTATCAAAAATTTTGTTTCATAAGATTTTAATATAAAAAAATTAAATAAAATTCTGGTACTTACAACTGTAATTGGATAGAATGGATTTATGATGGTGAATAATAAAATATGATTTGGCCTGGCTGATTCAGGGCGTTTTCGTCTTAAATCATCATTCGATTTATTCAACAAAGGTTGCTGTTGGCTCTGCTGTTGGGCAGTCTGTAAAGAAGAAAAATTTAATAAAGAAAATTAAATTTTATAAAAAAATTTTACATAAAAAATTTAATTAAAACATTTAAAAACAAAAAATTTTTTTAATGTTTGTAATAAAAATCTTTTTTTAATTTAATGAAAAAATTTTAAGAAATAAAATTTTTATTAAAAAAAATTTTTTATACAAAAAATATGCGAAAATATGCCATAACAAATTGATGCGATTTTTCAACAACTTCTCGAATACGAAAAAGTACTTGATCAGAATAGATTTTAAGTTAATGAGTAAAAAATGAGTGAAAATCCTTGCCATAATACTAAAATAAAAAACTTTTTTGCTAGTGGTTCCAAAGGACCATAAAAAATCTTACTTCATTTTAATTCAAACTTTTTATTAATTACATTTATTTTTACTATTTCCTTTTTGTGCAACAAACATTTTCAAACATTTTATTTTTTTTACTTCTTTCTTGTGCCTTGGCTGCTATAATTAAATTTTTCTCGACATATTGTGTGTTTCATTAAGTGACCATAATTTTTGCTCCAGCAATTTTTCTCAAAACATAAAGAAATTAAAAAAAATAATACTTCAAATAGATTAATTTAAATCAAAAGTTTCCAAATCAAAAAAGCAAGCAGCCAAACAAACTTTAGCAATTTATTGTTTGCAACTTGCGAACTGTAATCAACTTAAAAAAAGAAGAAGAAAAAAGAATTTTACTGCAACTTACATTAAAGAGAGAGAGAGAGAAAAAAGAAAACAAAAATGCTAAAATAAAAACTAACAAAAGGCAGTCAAGTCAGCCAGCCACAGCCAGCAGTAGAGCTAATTAACCACAGACAAACAGACTAAAGAATTATTTATTGCAACAGCAAAAGAATGCTAAAGAACAAAAAAAATATGTATATAAAAAAGCACTCACTCCTGTACAATCATTCCTTCACACAAAAAAAGGGGTTAAAATTAGTAGAAAATTGTAACTAATTAATGTGTTTGAAAAATCAAATACACACTCCAATCATAAATCAAAATTACTGGGTAATAACAACAATTCAAAGAGAAAAAAGTTTAACAAAAAGTAGAAAAGAAGACTAGGAAAAAGAGGTTATTTAAAAGTATAACAACTAACCCACCCTATTAGAGTGAGAAAAAAAGGCAAATCATTTCAAGAGTCTTGAACAACTTTTTCTCTACCTTGCTTTTGAATTTTTTTCCATCTCGTTATTTTTCTGCTTAAAATTTGATTGGTTTTTTTTTTTTTTTTGTGTTGTAACACTAATTAGTCGTCATTTTAACGTTTAAATTAATGAGGACTGTGTCATTTAAGTTTAAAATCTCTTTTTGATTTCAGAGAGGAATTAAGTGGAGAGATAATAAAGTTTCTTTCTGACTGCTTCGGTTGTGATTAATTATTATGAATTCAAAATAAATATTTTTGCATTAAATTTTTTGGAAATTCTTCTAATTGTTATTTAAAAATTGTATTACCAAATTACGTTACTAATGAAGAACATCTTAATTCGCCTTTAGGCTTAATTTTTCAAATTAAAAAAAAAAACTTAAACAAAACTTTAGTAAATTAAACGGTATGAATTAATTTGTTTAATTGCTTTAATTAAAGTATTTAATTGCTTCAATTAAAGTATTTAATTGCTTCAATGAAATTATTTCATTGTTTCAATTAAATTATTTTATTGCTTCAATTAAAGTATTTAATTGCTTCAATTAAATTATTTCATTGTTTCAATTAAAGTATTTAATTGCTTCAACTTAATAAAATATTTAAATGACTCCATTTAATCTATTAAATCAAATAATTTCATTGAATTGATTAAATTATATAATAAAATATCTTTTATTTCATTTACGTTTTGTTGCTATTTTTAACTCTACACTTTTTTATATTTTATTAACAACAGTTCAATAAGGCCAAAGCCATTAGAATCTTGATTGTTGTATAAAAAATACGCAGTTATATTAGTTATTTATTTACAGAACACAAACAACAACACCTGTATTCTTCTGATCTCGTTAGTGATTCCATTTGCATACAAAATTATAAAAAAAAGGAAGCAGTGAAAGAAAGTTCGTGTTAAAATTTTGTTTTAAATCAAAAATAAACCAAATGCGAACTCACTTTTTAGAGGCAGAAACAAACAGCCTCTAAAATAAATATTGAAGTTTTATTAACTTGTAAAGTTCAGCAACAGCTTTTGTTGGATTCTTGCATAATGGATTAACAAACTTCCTTCCAGTTTTCTTTTATTTAAAAAAAAAAAAAACCTACTTAAGCCCTGACTCTTAACTCTCTTGACCTCTTTGAATGAATGGTTTTACCTTTTACTTCTCTCCTGCTCCATCTAAGCCATTTTTTGCTCTTCTTCATGCTTGAAATACTGTTACAAGTTATGATGAAATAAAATTAATTTAAATTTTTTTACTTCTGTTCTAGACACAAGTGGTGGCTATTAAAATACTTGGCTTTAACAATTGCTGTATTAAAACAAAAGACAACATACAGCGAGAGCGAGAGCGAGAGAGAGTGAACGAGAGGATAAAATATAATAAAAACTTGATAATTATGTTGTTGAAAAATTAAGTTTAAATTGAGTAGCCAGAGCAGAGTCTCAACGCTGAGGAATTTTTAACAAACAAAACTTGAACAGAGATTTCTTCACCTTTAATTAACATCCGTTGCAGGTTTTTTGTAATCATAATTATATTAGAATTTTAGTGTATGAATACATTATTGTCTTGACTAATTAATCACTAAAAGCGGATATGCATGCGAATGGTGTTATTGCAAACAAAAAAAGAAATAAAATTTTTTTGGAGCGAAAAAAAAGGTATTTAGTTTTTTTTTTTTTTTTTTTTTTTTTTTTTTTTTTTTTTTTTTTTTTTTTTTTTTTTTTTTTTTTTTTTTTTTTTTTTTTTTTTTTTTTTTTGTTAAAGGCCTCAAATGAGCTCTCCTTTGATCGAGTTTCCTGCGATTTCTAATATTTTCAAGAAAATAATTTTTTTTTTAAACAAATTCATTTTTAACGCAACGTTGGCTGCTTTTAGAGTTCTTTGCTAAAAATTTTAAAAATTAAAAAAAAAAAAAATGGTTTCTGCTTTTTTTTTTTTATAAGATCTTGTTTGTAAATGAAATTTACACAATCTCTAATTAAAGGTGTCATTTAAAAACAAAATTAAAAGAAAAGGGCTTAATGAAATGTTGCAACATGCTGCTGAGTGAGTGTCAGTAGTGGCTGTGCGTGTGTTCTGCTAATTAAAATGTCTCATTATATTACGGACATAATAAAAGCAGTGCATTAAGATGACATAATTTTAAAGATAATATTCTTGTTAATTAGCTGCAAGATTTGTTGTCAAAAATGCTTGAAAACTTGATGACAACCTTAACAAAAAATAAATAAAAAAAAATTTATTTTAGCAACTAAAAATATGGCAAACAAAGTAGAAAAAAAAATAAATTTAAGAAAAAGAAAACAAGTTTGAAGATTTTTCTTAAGAAAACTAGCTCAAGGTTTTAGCTAAATGAAATGAAACTTGAAATGTTTTGAAAGCCATTTAAAAATTAAAAAGCCAAATGAAGATAATTAATTTAGAAAAAAAGGAAATCTTGTTTAAGAAGCACTTCCTCTCAAGTAGTTTGTGTCCGAATCAATTGAAATGGTTTTTTTTTTTTTCTTTAAAAAACTAAATGAATGACATGGAGAGGAAGGCCAGCAGGTACTTTTTTTGCCAAAAAAAAATTAATAAAAAGCACACGCCCACTCACTCACTCATTTATCATCTTAATGTGTGTGATCATGTAACGCATTAGAATTGAATTGAGAAAAGCATCTTAAAATTTGTCGCCTTCTTAATTTTCTAACCACTGCCCCAAAAAATTTCTTTTCTTTTTTGGGTTTTAATAACAATTAAATTCTAATTGAGTTCTTTCTTTCTTGCTTTCAGCTGTTCATTTTAAATTTATTTATTTCACTCTTAGTCCACAACAAAAAAGCCAACTTTCTTAATTAAATTGTCTTTTGAGACACAATTTCTGTTAAATAAAAATCAAAATACCACCTCAAGATGTGATGCAACAACAAATGTATTAAAAAAAAAAAAAACACACACACAGCACACTTGAGCAGAAGAATGCAAAATTTTGTCTGAGTCTCGATTGGACAAGAATTTTTTTTTTTGTAAATAAAATTTCCACAGCAGCACAGAAGAGGAGAAGACAAAAAACAGTTTTGTGTTTCTATCATAAGAAAATCTTTCAATGCCAGCAGCTGTAAAATGCAACAAAAGAAGCATTCAGGCTACTACTGCAGTAGGCAGCAGGCAACAACAACATGCTGTTAAATTCAGTTTTTCAATATTTAAACAGAACGTAAAGGTATCTACTCGGGTTTATGCCATTTAAAAGCATCCAAGACTCCAGATGAATCTCGTAATTGTTGTAAGAATTTATTTCATAGGTTTCCTGGGGGCCAATATTCCCACTTCCGAAGTTCATGTGGGATAGACCCATTTTTAGTACAGGCAAAATAGATGTCTAGCATTTAATTTTTTTTTATTTTTAATTGATAGCCCTCAGGCCGCTATACAAACCTATCAGTAGGACCAGACAGCGCATGCCAGGATATTTAGTATTTTCCATAAGGTTTTGCATTTATTCCAGACTTATCAAACTCTGCCCAACCATTTAAGCTTTAAGTTCAAGTTTCTTTCTACTACTTCCAGAGTCTATTTTTCATTTCTCTCTTTTGTTTGCAAATTTGTATACAAAACTTAAGCTTTTCTTTTTAGTTTGTTCATTTAATAAATCAAATTCTAAAGATTTTAATTTCATTTTTTGTGCGGTTTTTGTTTAACGTTTTTTGTGTCTGTGTATGTTTTTCAAATATTAAATTGCAAAATAGAATCTGAAAATACATAAGCTGCTGCTAATGTTCCTGTTGCAGTTTGCTTTCTTTCTTACAAGTTTTTCTAGATTTTTTCTATCACACACACTCAAAGTTAAAATATTGAATAGATGGCTGACTGGCTGGCCTGTTACGTTCTTAAAATCTTAAAAATCTATTCATTAGATTTTTCACTTGAAAACATGCACACAGAATGACCAAGAGGGCTTTTCATTTCAGACTGTCTTTTTTTATATAATTTTTTTTTTTTTTGGTTTCTTGTTTTTAGATTTTAGTTAATACAAATTAAAGATACAACAAGAGAACTGCACCGAGTGCCCCCTTACCTGCCTGTGCTTGCTCTCTGTTCTGTGTTCTGTACTTGCTGTTGCACATAAAAGAAAATAAAATTCAAAAAAAAAAACTAGACAAAGAATGCACTCGACCACAAATAATTCATTTAAGTTTTCTTAAAAGTGTAAACTTTTCTTATTTTCGCAATATAATGGGAGACGCATGGCCAGACATATGTTTGTTTAAAAATTTTGTCTACAGAAAATAAACACAAAAAAATTAAGAATAAAAAAAATATAAATTATAGCAGACGGACAGAAAAACAAAACTGTAATTTATAATGACAAGATAAACACACATTTATTTTAATTATTTTAAATACTCGTAAAGAAACAACAACAAATCATTTGTTTTTTTTTTCTTGTTAATAAAAAAAACCAACAAAAGCCTTAAGAAAAAATCACATTTTCTTGCTACAAAACGAAAAGTGCCAAATCTTGCAAAATAATTTCACAAGTTTAGAAAATTACAGTAAACAAAAAAGGGTTTTCTAATTCACAGCTTCAAATGTTGTTTGTGTTCAAGCTAAAATTTTACAACCAAATAAAATCTTCAAGGGTTTTGTATTGAACATCGTTATAAATAAAATAAAAAAAAATTAAGTGATGAATGCTTTCCATTAATTCCATGAAAAATTCATTACTTTTCACTGAATTACACTTAATGAAATATTTCATTAATTCAATGAATAGTTCATAGATTTAAGTAAATAATTTCATTAATTCAATGAAAAATTTTATTATCTTCTGAATATTTTTTTATTATTCCCATGAAAAACTTATTTCATTTCATTAATTCAATGAAGTATTTCATTAAATAAATGAAGTATTCCATTAATTCCCTGAAGTATTTCATAAATTCAATGAATAGTTCTTTGTTTTAATTAAATAATTTAATTAATTCAATGAAAAATTCATTTATTTAGTTAAATAATTTCATTAACTTAATGAAAATTTTTTATTAATTTACATAATTTATAAAATATTTCATTAAATCAATGAAACATACTTAATGAAATCATGTCATTGGATATCGTATGCCATTTTCTTGTTTCAGTGAAGTCTACTATTTTTGTCTTTAGAAAGCCAGCCTAAATTTTGACTGGTTATTTTTGAAGTAGACGTCTATCTCACACACACTGAAACCTTTAAAAATATTTTTTTTATTTTCTAAATAAAAATCAATTTTTTTTTTTTAATTTTCTTAAAAATTTCTTTAGCACTTTTTTTCACATAGAATTTAAGCATTTAAACTAAATTGCAAACTATAAAATCCTCTCTCGGCCACTAAATTAAAATATTTCATTTACATTTTCAATTAATTAATTGAATTCTATTTTATTTTTCTTCTAAAACATTTGTTTTGGTGTAGTCTGTTTACAAAAAGAAAATTATTGAAATTCTTTCATTTGAAATCCACTTGATACTGCATTAATTTTACACATCAACCAGACATTAGGCAAAGATAAAGAAAGAAAGAAAGAAAGCAAGAAAGAAAGAAACAAACCAATAAAGAAATAATAATTCATATTTGAATTTAAAACAAACAAATACACACACATACACAGTTACAGACAAATTTTATTTTATGCCAATCAAAATTATTCAAATAGTTTTTCAACTAACAAACACACACACATGCAAATAAAAAAAATTTCTTTAAATTCAGAAATTTACTTTTCACTGTGTAATGGAATAGATTTTGTAGAAGAAAAGTGATTGAATCAAACGGAACAGAAAAAAAAGGAAAAAAAAACGTTTTTGCCATAAATTATTAGTGAACAGCTAAACGCTTACTTCTGTCACGAATGATCAGTGTATGGCAAAAGCCACACACCCCACCCAGGTATACACACATTAGCGCAGTTTAATAAATGAAATATTAATCATGAAAATCATTATGAATATCAGGCACCAGAGGCAAGGCCTCAAAAGGAGTAATTAAGAAGAAAAGAAATTGTTTGCTTAAGTAAATCAATTTCCAAACCAACAACCAACCCATTGTGAAAATAGGAAGAGCAGAATATACTAAAAGGTTTAAGAAAAAATATGTGTTTCATTAGAAAACATAATGACTGACGTAAGTTTTAAATAAGCAAGTGATTGACAGGCATATCCCAGCGACAAAACAAAAAATTCACAGCTAAAAGCATTAAAAAAAAAAAAAACAAAAATAACAAAAAAAATAAAAAATTTAATTAAAAACAACCCTTGAAATGTTCCACGTGTTAGATCTTGCTAACAAACCACAGGCGATTAGTGAACACGAGTATGATGATGACGTTGCCTATAGTTTAAATCTTAATCTAGTTGTTTAATTAACATTCCTTTGTAATACAATAAGGCAAAGGCAGTAGCAGAATTATGTTGTTTCTAATCTTACACAAAAAAAAAAAGTAAATCTAAAATAAGCAGTTAAGATTGTTTCTTCATAAGCACGAAAGTAAAGTTGTATTGCAATATCGAAAAGAAAACCAAATTTCGTATTTTGTTTTTGTTTGCAATAAAAATGTACGAAAAAAAACTATCAGTGCTGTTCTGTATTCGGAATCCGAATATTTTATTCGGAATTGAAAGATGCAGCACCTCATTATTACTCTGTGGTCCATTTTAAGAATTTTTTAATTTTGTTTTTGCTTTATTTTGGGTGCGCGAAATTATTGTTAGTATTAAAAAAAACATAAAAGTTTTCATTTAATAAGAAGAAAAAAGTGTAATTCCACATTTTTCCGTGTGGAATATAATACACGCTTGCACAGTAAGTTAACAATAATTTCCCTTTTTTTTAAATATTTTTTTAAAGAAATTTAAAAAAAAATTGCAATAAAACATAAAATTGTCTGAAGGGAATTTTTTTTTTTTTTTTTGAAAATTTGTGTTAAAAACTAAATTTAATAGAAAGAAATCTTATATTAAAAAAAAATCTTCAAAGGGAAATTTTTTCCTTGCAGAAATATTTCAAAAATATTAGTATATTTTAAAGCTCTATAAAAAAAGGTAAACATATAAAAATAGATTTGAAAACTTTTTAAAGTTTTATTAGTTTCTTAAAAAGGAAATTTCTTTCTTTCTTTTTAATTTGGTCTAAAATCAAAATGTTAACAACTGTTATTTCTTTTGTATATAAAAAAGTACTTAATTACTTCTGGAACCACCCTTGTGTTTTCATGTAAACAACCAAGCAAGTCATCATGATACGATTTTTTCAATAATTTAAACGATTTTTTGCGTTTATTTAGTTGATTTATGAGAATTTATTGTGTTTTTTAAGGCCGCTTTCAAAAAAAAAATATCAAGACATAAATTTTCTTTTATTTCTTTTTCTCAAATTTGTACAAATTTGTGATTTGTTTAATAAAAACGTGAAAAAGAAAATTGGACAAATGGTTTATTAACATGAAAACATTTATTGGTTTTATTAAAACATATGTAAATTAAGTAAACTTGAGCGAATGAGAGAGAAATGGAAATTGAAACAGAAAATATTTTAAAGAAAAGTAAAAAAGAATGGAAATTTAGAATGTCACCATTTTATATGAAAACCAAAAATTTATTTTGTAATGGATTTTTAAAAGAGTTGATTTTTAAATTGATTTTGTTTTAGTCTTTAAGACGCTGCTTCACAATAACCAAAATAATTTTTTTTAATACTTTTCTGAGAACTTTATTAAGGGTTTTATAGTTTTGTTTAATTTTGTTCCATTGTGTGGCTTATTTGTTTGTTTTTTTTCACACTATTGCACAAAGTTGTTTGCTGTTTTTTATTGTGGCCACACAATGACACTTTATATGCAGGGAAGGGGAGAAACAATTGGTTTCTTTAAAAAAAGAAAGTAAAATAAAAAAAACTTACTACTCTCTCCTTCTTTCTCCTTGATAGCTTTGGTTTTTCACTTGTTATTTTGCCACAATGTTGTTTTTTTTTTTAAGTTTTCTTTCTGTATTTTTCTTGTGAATTGTGTCGTCGTTAATTTCAATTTATTTTTATCTGGTATGATTTTCATGTTGAAATGCCATTTAATTTCAAAAATTGATACAAAAGAAATAAAGCAAAGAAGAAAACAAATGCCAATAAAGAGTGATTCAATCTGCAGGCATAAGCTATTGATGAAAGAGCAAAACCTGGGTGTTTCTTTTTTTTTAGGACAGAAATTTCTGGGATAAATTGACACTAACTGAAATAAATTTAATTGGAACATCGCTTTCCATGGATAAATGTGAATGAATGAATGTCCTAGGCCCAAAGGAATGCCACCAAAAAAATTTTAATCGACAGCAAAAATAATGATAAAACTAGAGAGACTCCCAAAAATTAACTACAAATAAATTAAAAAGGCTAGAGACTGTTTTCATTACATTTATCTTTTAACTTTTGCTACATTTCAACGCTTTTAAGACACGAAAAGTAAAAATTCATTTTGGTATTGCTACACCCTTTAAATTTGCCAGACATAATACAATTTTAATTATTGAAAAATGAAATAAAATTTTTGCAAAACAATTTAAGAGAAAAACTGATAAATAAAATTTTGTGTCACAACACACAAAAAAAAATGTTTTTTATAGTTAGAATTTTAGTACAAAATTTTTATTCTTCTTAAGTAAATGCTTTATCTAAAAAAAAAAAAAGATTTATAGATTGGAGACATAAATACTGTAGCAAATACATATGTTGCAGTTAACAGATATTTTTTGAAATAAAATTTTAGTACCAAAATATATGTACATAGAAATATTTATCTACAAAAAAAAAATTTAATTAATTAAAAGCAATTTATGTAAAAATTTTACTACAAAAACGTATTAAGGAAAAATCTTTTTTTTTTCATATAAATAATGCCGTTAGAATAAAAACTATAATTCCAAGTTTTAGTACACAAAATTAAAAATTTTAGTAAAAAAAATTTCAGTATAGCAAATTTCACTCATAGCAAAATTGCTCAATAAGCAAAAAAAAATGTGTTAGTGTCAAAATTGTTGGTTCCTAAAACTACTACTAATAAATATAAGTACTAAACCAAAATTCTGTAGTGCATAACAAATTTTTTTTTATTTTTTGGTATTAAGTTTCTTGGTACTAAAAGTAAAAATTGCTAGTACTAAATTTAAAAAAAATAAAAGAAAACGGCCTAAAATGTTTTTTAATATTTAATGTGAAATACAAATCAATTCTAACAACTAAATAAATTTTCTTTTTAAATTATATGAAAAATTTCGTTGACATTAAAGTCTACGTTAATTTTTTAGGATAAGGGGGTAAGTCTTTTGGTACTAAATATATTAAAATTGTTAGTATTAAATTTTAACAAAAAATCGAAATTAACATTTTTAATTATTTAAAATAATGCTGTTTCCATAATTCTACCAATCAGATCAACTCGCCTAAAAGAATTTGTATGAAAAACTCTCAATTTTGAGTACCTTTTTTGTGTCATGAAAACCGCACATAAGTTTTTTTGGTATCAAAATTATTTAAATAAATAAAAAAATTATGAAAGAAAAAAATGTTACTACTTTTTTTATTATTTAAAATAGTAAAATTTTTTATATCAGACGTACTAACACTGTTTTAATTTTTTTTTTACTAATTCTATTTAAATTTTTGTACACTAATGTGATGTTTTTATAACACAAGCAAGCAACTCGTCTAAAAAATTTTTATGAAAAACACTCAATATTTTGAGTACTTTTCATATAAAATTTCCAGACGAATTGATCGCTTGTGTTATAAAAACAACACATAAATTTACAGTTTTCTAGTACTAATTATGATATTAAATCGTTAGTACTAAATTCAGAAAAAAATCTGGCTTAAAAATGTTATTTAAAGTTTTATTGCAAAAATTTTTAGTATCTACTAAAATTTTAAGAAAGAAATTATTTTTTTTTAAATTTAGTACTAAATGAAAAATTTTTTAAAAACGTTAGTAATAAATTTTTAAAATTTTTAGTACTATAGTCAAAAACGGTATGCAATTAAATTGTTATTACTAAAATAAATGATCATAAAATTATTAATATTAAATGAAAAAATTTTTAAAGCTAACTTTAGTACTAAATTCTTAAAACTATACATATTTAAAAATATATTGTGAATTATTATTTTTAATATTTTAAATAAACCTAATTTGTTTGTACTAAAATTTTTACAACTATAATATTTAAGTACTAAAATATTTATATGTGCTCTTAAAATTTTTAATACAAAATTTAAAATTTTTAAGATCTATCTTTCGTACTACAATTTTAAAAAAAAATTATTGTTTAAAAAATTTATTTTTTTGTACTAAAAATTTAGTACTGATTTTTTTTTATTACTAAAATTTTTAAAATGGTTTTTTAGTTTATAAATGATAAGAAAAATTTGTTCTATTTGTTGAATTAAGAACTTCTTTTTTAGGATTTTATTAAGTAACATCAGCTTTCTGAAGCGTATGGCTGCTAAAAGAATTTAACCTAATTTACCTAAACATCGATAGATAATGTACATTAAAAATATTTTTTCCTAATTGTCTTTTCTCTAAATAATTCATAGCCAGCAGCAAATATCTTTATTAATCATCAGCTGACGTAGAAGCCTGCTTTTTTTTATTAATTTTTTTTCAAAATTTTTATGAATAATTTGTATATTTATGAAAGAAAAACAATTTTGTTGTTGTTGTTGTTCACTTTTAAAAACACATGATTTTGTGTGTTTATTTCTTGCTTAAAGGGAAAAATTATGTTAAAAATATACAAAAATTTACACTTGAGTAAAAATGAAGGAAAAATGTAAGAACACAACGAAATCTTTCATTAATAAATCAATGAAATTGATTTAGAAATAAAAAAGAAAACAAGTAAAAGTTTATAAAGAATTGCAAAGAACATCATTACCTCAAAAAAAAATTTTTTTAATGAAATTGGATATTGTAAATTGTGTACAAAAAAAAAAAATTCTTTTAAGATAAAAGTTTTCTTTGAAATTGTTTTTTCTTTTAATTTTCAAACATTTGCTTTTTATTATATTTAATAAAGTTTTTCATTTTTCTTTTTCTTTTCAAGATTTAAATCGACAACTTTTCTTTCAATTGTCTGTCTAATTGAAAAGTAACAAAAAAAAAGAACAACCCATCAACGTAATCACTGGTGTCAGTCAGCCTAAAATAGAGCTGAATCGTAGAGGTTGTTATTGTCTATTTTGAAGGCCTTATAGCATTTCAATAATTTAAAAATGCTTTTATTAAAAAAGCTGTCATCATTAAAGCATTCATTTTTTGTTTTTGAAGAAGTTCCGAAAACTGACAGACAATGATTTGGAATTTTATTCTTAACTATGCCGATAATTTATTTTGAATATTTGTATTTGAATTATTTATTGAATATTTAGTTGAATATGAATATGTAGTCTATGATAAATTGTTGTTGGTACAGTAAAATATTTTTAAATATTTTGTGACCCAAAAGATTTAAAAAATATTTTTTTAATGTTTTTTTTTTAAATTGTGCGAATATAAAGTTATAAAGCATTTAGTTACTCTCCTATAAAAAAAAGTATAAATTTATGAAAAAACATTTTTTTTGTCATTTCTAAAACTTCAAGTCATTGTATTTGTCACTAAAAAAAATGTCCTGCCCGAAACGATTAAACATTTGAACTTTTAATGCATTAATCGAGGTTTAAGTATTTAATTTTCGTGCAGCATATTATTTGTTTTAAATAATGAATTCAAAGTCAAAGTTTTTGTCTTTCATACTCGAAGTTTTGTGTCTTAAGTCTTTAGATTTCCTTTCATACTCCAAGTTGTGTGTCTTAAGTCTTTTAATTTGTTTTCGTCTTACGTCTTTCGTTATGACCAATATATTATTATGACCAATATATTAAAGTTAGTGTCTTAAGTTCTTTCTGTTTTCTTTTTCATAGAATTTTGTTTAGAAATTTGCTTGCCAAAGTGAATTTAAAAATTTTTCTATACAAATTAAAAATTTTTTTCAGCTCAATTCAATACTATGAAGAACAGAATACAAAATAAACTAATACAAGTTGGGTTTCTCTCAAAGAGAAATGTCAAACTACTTAGAAAAATATTGTATTCGGGGATAAATTTTCCTCAGAGCAAGTGAGTGAGTTTAGCTTAAGGTAACACACCCATAGTTTGAAAAAATTTACTCCAAAGTAGTAGGTACTGCCACGCAAACCAATTAATGCAACCAGATTTTGCAAATATTACAAAAATTGTCAGGATATTTTAAATAAAGTTTGTATCACTTTAAGCTGGCTTACTAAGCATCGTCTCCTTAAGTAGGGGTAGTTTGAAAACTAGAGGTGTGATTTTTGAAATAATCACACCAAAATACATCAAATTTGTCATTGTGATGATGAGAGCACACGATTTAAGCAAAAAAAATTTATTTTTTGTGTCACTGTATTTGAAAAAGTTCTTCAAGATTTTATAAATTTCAATTAATGGAATGAAATAAAACACTTTTTATTGAAATGTGATTGTCTGCTTTGTGACATGATTTTTTGAGTGAACTTGGAAGATTTATTAGATTTTTTTTATTTATTTGTAAGGTTTTTTAGGTGTAATTTTCAAAGAATTAGCCCTGAGTTTAGCTTAAGATTGCTTCTAGTCTTACTAGTAAACCTTTTGAAAGTCATTACACCCAACAAGTACAAACTTTTTAGATTCTTTTACTCTTTAAAATAACACACGTAATACACAGGCATGTGTGTATGTAGTGGCTACTCGTATAACAAAGTCGTTTAACTCATGTCACATTTTTACAAAATGTCAATATGTCGTGATGGGCAACGGGCAAGTGTTGGTGCAGGGCAGGAAACAAGAAAGAAATACTTACTAGAGATACGAATGTAAGTATTGCTTTGTTACAAGTGTAAAATAACATATAAAAATTAACATAAAAATACAACCACTAATTGGATCACAAAAACAGCAAAATCAGCTGAAATTTACAATAATAACAAGAAAAATTTTAAAAAATAAATAAAATAAAATGCATTACTCGTACAAGTGAATTTTTTTTTTATGTTTTTCACTATAGATTTGACAAATCACACAATGTAATGAGAGAAAATTGCAATTCTTAAGCATGTATGCAACGGAATAGTTTTGTGTTTGAGATTTTTTTTCTTTTCTTTATTTTTTTTTTGCTTGCAGGCTGTTGTTGCAAACGTATAGCACATAAGTTTATTACTTTTGTTGTTGTTAATTTTCATATTATAAAGGGCAGCAGCAAATGTTAATGCGCTCGCCAGAAGTACACCACACAGTCAGCTACTTAGACAGACGATGGCATAGACAATATTTAAATTGAAAATATATAAAATTAACTTTAAAGCAAAAAAAGGTGTAGGGAATAGGAGCTCTGTAAAATATTATAAAATGAGTGTCTAAATTGCATTGACTAGCCACAGCCGTGTTTGTTTGACTGTCTGAATTGTTGCTTGTCTGACTGCGTAAATAATTTTTGCATACATTTTCTTGGCAAGATTTTATCATAGAAAGTTGCTGCAGTAGAAATTTGTTGTTGAAATAAAATGACTACAAGACGATTTGTTGTTTTGACTTTTTTTTAATTTGACTTGAACACATCAAGTAAATGTTTGCCATTTTATTTTTATTTTCTCAATATTCTTCAGCCATATTTATTTTAAGTAAATTTATTTGCAGAAAAAAAAAATTAAAATAAAAAATAAAACAACAACAATAGAACTACATAAATAAATTTAAAATATCAGGGGTATAGAAAAAATATCATTAAAAAAAAATTGTCACTGTGAAAAGAGTGTAAGTTTTTTTTTTTATTTTATAACAAAACTATTTCAATTTTAAATAAATAAATTGAGCCTGTTTGAGTTTAATTAAAAAAAAATTCTAAAAACAAAAAACGGTTTGCTGGCAGCTGTGGCAGTCAGAGTTCGCAAAGAAACGAAACAAATGCAAACGTTTCGTTTTATGGTTTTTCAGAGTATTATTATGGAAAACTTTGCGAAACGTTTGCAATCATTTCGTTTCTTTGCGAAATCACCTGGCATGATTCATCATGAATTAAAATAAATTACATAAAATTTTTATAAAAAAAACTTTTACCCCTACCTAATACTCAGCTAAAATAACTCAGCCCTTCGTTAAATGTCTAGGAAATTTTGTTGTTGCTCGTTATACGATAGATACATAGATATTTTGCTTTTGTCAATTTTCCTATTAAAACATGAAAATTAAATTGCAAACTAACGACGAAAACAAGCTAAAACATTTTGTACGCAAAATAAGAAGAAAACAAAATATAGAAAAGAAAACTATTTATATAAAATAACAAAAATACAAATAGTTGTGCTTAACGGCAAAAAAAAACCAATTCATCTTCTTTTCAGTAGCGTTCAACATGAGTGATGTGAAGGCATTTGGTAAATAGTTTTTGGATGTCTTTTTATCTGACTTTTTAGCTGAGACTTGACTGACTGACTTGTGCCTGCATATAAACGTATAAAATTTAAAGCAAAATATTTGATTGTACTCTCTATCTAAGTAGTTCTAATAAAATTTCAATTCTAATAGCAGCATTCTAAAAACAAACAAACAAAATTTTACAAAAAAAAATTTATATAAATTAAGTCTACAAATGACTGCATAAAACATTTTAAAAGAAAACATACACTTTACAAATTTCAAATGGAGAATATTTTTAGATAAGAGGTTGTTGTTCACTAAATACAAACGCATTTTTTTTAAATAAAAAGTTTGCCAACTGAAACGTTTCTCATTTAGCAAAGCACAGTTTTTAAAAAACTTTTGTATAAAATGTTATTATCGATAACTGCTGCATATAAGATAGTTCTCGATAACTTCATTTTGAAATAGTATGGATGTAAGGCAAAGTTTTCAATAACTTCTATGTTGACTAAACGCATCAATAGCTTTATTTAAAAAAAAAAAGTCATCAATCATTTTTCTTAAATAAAAAAAAGATGAAAAAAAAGATTTGCCAAAAAGACATTTTTCAAAAATAAAGTAATCGATAATTATTTTTAAGTAAAGTTTGCCAACTATACGAAAAATTATCGTTAACTTTACTATGATTAAAAATATCAAAAGATTTTTTTTTTTAAACCAAAATAGTCATCAATAAATTTTTATATTTAAAATTTTACTATAATCAGATTTACCAAGAAAAAATAAATTTTCGATAAGTGTTATAAGTTATCGATAATTTTTATATAACAAAGTTATCGATTACTTTTTTTATATTAGAGAAAACGATCAACGGCAATATTTTGCAGTAAAATAATAGAATTTTTTTCATAATAAAAAAAAAGTTGTTAATAACTTTTCTTAAAAAAAAAAACAATAATTAATATATTTTTTAAAATGAAAATTTTTCTATATTATTTTCAACAAAAGTTATTAAAAAAGTCATTATAAGTTATCGATAACTTTATTTTTGGCTACTAAGAAAAATAATACATAAGTTTACGATAAGATTTTATAACAAATATCAATTTGAAAGCTTTTTAAAATGTTATCGATAAACTTTTTCTATAGTTTTCCATAACTAGTATTCAATTAAAAGAAAAGAAAAAAAATTATTGTTAATATTTTTTTTTTGTAATATAACAAAGTTATCGGTTTTTTTTAAATAGAAAAGTTAACTATTACCACAACGAAGGATCCTTCTTTTTTTTTTCTTATTAGAGCTATCTGTGAAACCTAACCTAACGTGAGTAATATGCCATTAAAACTAGTCTTGCATTAGGGTTTTTGTGTTTCAACAATATGAAATCGTTTAATTTGTGCTCGTAATCTAACTAAAGTTATTTAAAACGTTTACTTATTTTTTTTTTTTTAATTTTACCCGCTCTTTGTTTATCCTTTATTTACCATGCATTAAAAATTCATAACACTCTTTTTCATGTAAAAACAAAATTATTAATTTGCTTCTGCTTTTTATTAAAACGTGCACAAAATCCCCAAATTATTAAAATGTATTTTGATCAATTGCTGCTGCAACAAATAAAACATTTATGAAATTAAAACAAAATATTTCAATTAGTTTTTAAGCATAAAAAATTACATTTAATTTTAAAAAAAAATTTTTCCAGTGTGCGTGTGTGTAAATGAGTGAGTGTTTGTCACGCCAACAAACTGATAAAAAATTTTAAGCTTGCAGCTGCTGCAATGTGTTCACAACATTTAAAGAGAAACAACAGACAGCAAATAAAGTATTGGAAAATCTGTGAAATTTATATCAGGTTTTAATCAATCAAAATATAAAAAAAAAAACTTTTATTAAAAAATTCGTAGAAAAGCAAATGGATTTTGCTTAAAGGCAAAATACTAAAAAAAACCTAAAATGAAAGCGTGAAAACAAATGATAAAAAATAATATCGATGGTGGAAAATTTATGTTCAACTTAATTAATTCAAAATAAATAATTAGAGATTAGATGGCATCAAAGCAAAGTGATGATGATGATTTTGGCAAAAGCAGAGTTTGTTTTTACATTAAAAGTTTTTAATTAAAAAAAAGGGTCACAATATTGTTTTCATTTAATTTAATGCGCACTGAATATTAAAAAAATACATTTAAATGAAAAATTATTTTGACAAAAAAATGTCCTTGTTTAACAAGGCTTGCGTGAGAAATTAAAATGTGTTGGAAAATTATCAGCGGAAGTTCATATTTACTTGCTAGATAAGAAAAAGCAGCAGTACGAAAATCAATACTCTACTCTCTCTTACTCATTCAGTTTAATTTTTATTTAAAAAAATTTCAAGTTATTTTTCTTTTTTTGTGTACAAACGCCACAAAAAACTGTTTGTGCCTGTAGTTTGTGCTACGAAATTCCTTTTTAAATAAAACTTCTCGATATACAAATATACCAAAAAAATCTTAGTATGAGCTAACAGCTAATAGTGGTATAAGCCAACGATAAAAAATTGAGTCTTTGTTTGTAAGTGGACTTATACCACTTTCAAAAATAACAGCTCTTATGATAATAAATAAATTGCTTAGTTACTTAGATAAACAAACTTTAAATAATCGAAACTGAAAAAAAAAAAACAATTTTCATTTTGTCAACAAATATTTCGTTCCAATTCCACTTTCTTCAATAACAAATGAAAATAAAACGATTCATTTATTTAAATTGAAATTGAGCAGCATTGATTAAATATTAAACAAGTCAACAAATAAGTTATTTTTCTTTCTAAAAGAAAAAAAAATAAGTAAATAAAATGTAACGTTTTCACTCAACACACAGCGAATAGTATTTATCCCCAATAATGCTAATTTTCAACAAATTATTAAGCTTTAAATTAATGAATATTTTTGTTTAGATAAATTTATTTATAAAATTTTCAATTTATTTATATATATAATCCTGGGCTATAATTGCACGGCAGCATATAGAATTTCAAAATCAAACATGATTATTAAACGGCAGCTCATCGAATGCAATGATTTGGCCTCAGTTTTGCTATATTTTTAGTAAGAGAATTTACTTATGTGATAACTATTTAAAAATTATCGATTACTTTAATTTAATATTTTTACCGATAAATTTTCACTAAAATTTTTTTATATTATAATTTTATAATATTATATTGAAAACCAATCGTTATCGATAATTATTATATATAAAAATTATAGATTACTTTAATTTAATATTTTTTATCGATAAATTTTCATTAAAAATCTTTTTTTTTGTTTTTAGAAAAAAAAAAATTTTTGATAACTTTTATATTTAAAATTTAACGTTATCGATAACAATTAAAAAATGATTGATTACTTTAATTTAATATTTTTTATAGATAAATTTTCATTAAAAATCTGCTTTATTATTTTTTTAGAAAAACTTATTGATAACAATTATATGGAAAACTAATCGTTATTGATAATAGCTTAGAACTAAAAGCACTTGGTCACTGCGGCCAGAATAGACTACTCTCATGCTACAAATTATTATCAAGTCTAGAATTCATTAAGAATTCAAAGACTTCCCTTCAAGTGATTTGTCCCTAATGTCAGATTTGTAGATTGTGATGTATTAAGCTTTTCTATGGAACATTTGTATTATTAACTTAAGAAAGTGAAAAATTGATGTAGAAAATTTGTTCTTTATTTTCATTTTGTATTATCAATAGCTTAGTTGCTACTGATTGTTCCAAAGACAGTTATCGCCTTTTTGAAATTAATTTGGATTAAAATTTTGTAGCACCTGCTGTGAGGTCAATTATAGTTGCTGAGTAATCACTCAATCAGTGGATTCAATTGACTTGATTCTTTTTACTCTTTAGTGAAGGACATTAAACTTTAGACCGTAAAAATACACTTTGTTTCAGTTTTTGTGCTTTACTCTTTCCTCTTGACTTCGTAGTAAAACGAGTACTCATGCAAAAACAAAAAAAAAAATAACAAAAAACAAGTTGTAACAGCCAAGTGTAATAAATATTTTTGTATTAACTTGTTGTTGTTGTTCTTGTTGTTATAAAATTAATTTAAGTCTCATTTTTCACAAATTACTAAACTGAAGCAAACAGCAAATAGCAAATGGGCACCAACAATTCATTCACGTAATTAAATGTAAAACTTTGAGTTCATAATAATTGTTTAATAGTTTTCTATTTAGCTTTTGTCGCTGTAAGTTAGAGGAGTGAGGGGTAATTTTTAAATGGAGGTTTGGTTGCCGTTGGCTGATTTTGCTGGCGTGTTTTACCGACCGTATAACAACAATATCAATAACAAATAAGTACAATCCATGTACGAGCATACGGCTTAAAATTTAATTACGCATAAAAATCTACAAATACTCGTAGATAAAATAAATAGACAGACAGACAGACAGACAGACAGGCATACAACAATATGAATAATCAAGCCCAAACCAAAGCACACACACATACACATAAAGCAAACATAATTAAAAGTATAGGCAAATAATAATATTGACTAAATTACTTGCTAAATCAAATCAAATTAAAAAAATAATTTATGAATGAGAGTTTAATTTTGCTTGCCAAACGAATTTGAATAGAAAATTTTTTTAAAAATATTTCTCGAAATAAGCATAACCACTATGTAGCTGCATATACGTTGATATATTTTAAAGAAATATGCCCTGAGTTTATTAAAAAAAAATTATTAAAATACAACCCACTTGCTTTATTTGAATTAATTTAATGTAATATTAGTACAACTCATGTTAGACTATAAAAATATTTGACAAAAAGTGGTGGTTGCGCTTATGTCAACAAATATTTGTGTAATGTGGTTAGTTAGAGAGAAATACGTAGGAAAAATTTCCATTTTTTTTTTCTAAAATGAAAATGCACACTTACTGGAACAGCTCTATTAAATAAGCTTTTAACTGTGAAAATTTTTGGGTTTAAAAAAAATATTGTAAGTGAAATTACAGTTCTGAAATCTACATTCCAGCAGTTTTTAACTCTAGTTCAGGCCACCGCACCAGCAATTTTTTTTAACCCAAAAATTTTCACAGTTCAATATTCCAAGAGAAGTTTCTCAAAATCTTTCTGAGTATAAACTGTATATGTAATTCTGAAATCTAGTATTAGCAGTAGCTTTCGACTTTATTCTTTTTTTTAATTATTTATTTTTTTATAATTTTATTAAAAAACGTTTGATATGGTTTCTAATGAAACGTTGGGTTGACCATTTTTTTTTTTAATTTTTATTAAATTTCTTCAGTAAAAGTGCAATTCAATTCAATGCTACTCCTCTTTATTTTTTAATTATACAAGCCCAACTTTGCATGCATTTTTTTTCCTTTAATTGCTATCGTTTGCTTTATTTGTTGTATTTGCAAAGTTGAATGACATTAAAAAAATTGTGTTGACATCTGCTTTTATTGTTCAAATTTTAAATTCTATATTTTTATTTTTGTATACACACATCGACACAAAAAAAATTAAATAAAATTCAATATTAAATAAAAAAAAAATTCTTTCACAACAATAACAACACCAAAAAAAAAACAAATAAGAAATGAAAATAACCAGATCTGTTGTCATGACTGCCTACTTACATGCTTGAAGCAAATAAATCAAATATCCTGAAGATATTTGATATAAGAAAAAGCCTCCAAAAAAATTAAACAAGTTTTGTACGATTCCACCAAACAAATAATTTTAAATACAAACGTACTCGTCTTCTGCTCATACCCAGGCACACACACATTCGTTTAAAATGAAATTTCTTATTAGATTATAAAATGAAGAGACACCACACAAACTCTTTTTTTCTGTATCTATCTCCTTGCTTTCTTATAACTTTTTTTTTTCTTCTTCTTTCCTTTTTCAATACAAATTTCTTTTTAAAAATAGTGCCGCTTTTACTCCCCAAATTTACACAAAAGAAATTCAAATTCAATTTATGTGTTTACGTGCTTGGGATTTGTGTGCATGTGTGTGAATGTAAGTTAGTTTGGTTGTTTGCAAAATTTCTCCCTAAAAAATAATTCTTCCTTGTTCTTTCTTTTGTTTGCTTTTTTTTTTTTCTTTTTGTGGGGATATTTTCAAAATTAGGTCAAATCACCATCATCGTTAATTCAAGCAAATACTAACAACAACAAAAATACGATAACAAAATATGTAACAAAAAGCAAAGCAGCACAGCAGAACATTTGGCCAAAGCACACTAACGACCAAACCAGTCACCGAGTCACGCAGTCAGTTAGTCGGTCAAACAAACAGCCAGTTAGTCAGTGATATGTATATGTGAGCAACAACAACTTAAAATGTGCAAGAAGAAAAACGAAGACAGACACTGCAGTCCATGCATATCATGATAATGACAATCATCATTAAGGTTTGCATTTTTATAAGAAACACGCGATGTGACGATCTTCAAACAGGGCTTAAAGTACATAAACATATGAGAATTTTAGAAACTCAAACACGGGCTCACTCACTCATACACACAACACACCCAACTATTGGAGAAAAAAGAAAAACACACTCAGTTTTTTTGGTTTAAAGATGCATACAAGTAGACGTACTCGTATGCATGAGTGCCTGAGAGAGGGAGAGGAGATGGATGAAAAAAAATTTACAAAAATTTCAATCACAATTTTATGTATTTTATTTTAATTTTCTTAACTTTAATTAAATTGCACTGAGAAAACAACTTCGGTTGGGAGAACTAAATTTGCTACCAATTAAAAGTTAAAATTTTTCGATCGTGACAATAGAAAATGGATCTTATAGCCCGAAATATTTTTAACTATATTAGCGATTTTGCTAAAACTAAAAAAAAAAATTTAAGTAAAAATTGTCTGAAAATATCATGGAAAATAATGCATTTGGCAAACTAAATTTTGTTAAACTTTATGATTCCAACTAATTTAATATGTTTTAAGTTTAATTATCTCAACTGAATTTTTTAGTGGAAACAAATTTAATTCTCACCACCGCAGTTGTTTTCGGTATGTTATTGTGACACATAGATTTCAAAAGTACTTACAGTTTAAAAGCATTTGAAGTCTTAATAAAATCACAATATTTGAGAAAACTTACCTAAAAAGAAAAGAAATTTAAAAAATTTTTAAATTAATCAAAGAATAAGAAACAAAAACTTAATAAATAACAAATTTAGTTGTTACAACCAAAATTGTTTTCTGTGTGAATTAAAAAAATTTCAAGTAATCGATAAACTTTTAAATAGTTATCGATAACGATAATTTTATATATAAAAATTATCAAGAAGTTTGCTAAAAAAAATATATAAAACAAAATTTTAATTAGAATATTTCAACTGCTATGAACGCATTAGCGAATTCGCTCAGCAGCTGTTATATTTCAAATTGTCAAAATTCGTTTTAATTTCCAATTTGATGTGGAGAAATTAGTCCATTTTAAAAATAAACTTTTGAGAATCACAAATTCTGCCGCAATAACAATTTGACAATTCTTTAACTACTAGTAGTTTGTAAAAACAAAAAATATTTCAAGCCCTTCCTTAACTCAATTATCAAACTCTTGAGAATTTTCACAATTTCTGTTGTTGTTGTACAAAAGGTGGCAAGTTTGGTTAAAATTTAATTCGCAGACAAATACTTTGTATTTAAATTGTTGTTTCATTAAAGAAAAATTTCTTCTGATAATAATAATGAAAACAAATAGGCAACTGTAACCAACGAAGAAGAGATTGATAAAAATTTATTTAATTATTTACAAAATGACGTTAAATTTTATAGCAACAAAAACGTGAAATAAATATTATAATAAACACACAGATAAATTCGAAAAATAAAAGCACAAAAAAAAATTAAAATTAAATATACTTGACTGGAATTTATTTTAGATAAAGTTTTGCGGAAGAATTTTTTTCAAGTACAAAAGACAAGGTTTGTTAAGGTATTTACGAGAGAGAGAGAGAGAAATATAAATACATCAACTACATACCTAAACAAATTATTAGTCAGCCTACACTTAGAACAAAATTACGGCTGTAAGAATGGAATTTCAAATTTTTTAGTTGTAGCAATTGAAATTTGGTAAAACAAGAATTTTCCTTTTCTAAAAAAAAATTTTTTTCGATGGTATCATAATAACATTTTTTATCATTAGAAAATTCAGTTACGATAATCAAATTTTTTTAGTTTTAACCACCGAAATTCAGTAAAACAACTATTAAATTTCTCTTTAAAGAATTTTTGGTTTAGTTGTGTGAACCAAATTTCTTACTATTAGAAAATTCAGTTGTCATAATCAATTTTTTTTTGGTTATAGCAATCGAAATTTGTTAAAACAAGCATTTTCCTTTTCTTAATAAAATGGTTGGCTGTATTGTAAGAATCGAATTTTTAACCATTAGAAAATTCAGTTGTGCTAATTAAATTTTTTAGTTGTAGCGACCAAAATTTGTTGTATTAACCAAAATTGGATTACAATAATTATAATTTTTCCACTACCAAAAAAATTATCACAATTTATCAGACAGAATTTCGGACAGCAACACAAATTTATTTTATTACCGAATTCATTTAAAAAGAAATTTTTATTTAGCCTGTTGTGTGACATGTAGAAGTTAAAATGAAAATTTTTAAAAATTTTTTTGAAATTTAAGCTAAAGTCTTTGTCACAGTGTGTGTTATTCGCTTGAATTGTAAATAAATAAAAGTCACTTTTATTTTTAAATTTCTTTAACAGGTTGTTCAAATTTGTTTAAACACCAAAAATAAAATTTAAACAAATAGGTAAAGGAGATTGACCTCTTTTTTTTCTAAATTATTTCGTTGCTTTTGCAACTTCTTGGAAGTATCACACACTTTGTTAGATAAATTAATAAAAAAGCAGACAAGGTACAGGCACTCTACTGTTTTTTGCTTATTCAAGCTGCTTTTGAAAATTATTGCAATTAAACGAGGTCCTTATTAATGCTAAGGAAGCCAGTAATATTAACAATAAAAAAAGAAATCATCTAAAAACCCCCCCAAAAATAAATGGCAAAATTTATTACCAAAATAAAAAAATTTTGCTTAGCGAATCAGGCAACTGTTTAGCAACAGCATGGCAAATATTATTTCACATTTTTAAACCTTCTTTATGGAAAACCATTAAAAACCATTAAAAAAAATATATGCCGCCACTAAACAAATGCAAAAATAGTAAAATATGGCAAGAGAAAAAACGACATTTATGTTCTGGTTCACCTTCAACTCAAAACTGCAAAAAATAAAAGTAATAAAATTAAAATTAAAAAAAAAAAATACAGAAAAAAAGTAGTGACAATCACCAGCAAAATCCAGCCAGCAGCATAAATTCTACAGACTTCTGGCAGTCATTTCAAGTCGTGCTAAAAACAAACAAGTCTTGCCTTGTCTTCTTACTCTCTTGCTCTCTCTTTTCTACTTTTAACCGACTGACTTTGTTACAACAAAGAAGTTTAATAGCAAAAATACAAAATACAAATTAAAAAAAAAAACAAATTGTAAAAAGAATATAAAAACAGTGCCAGGCCAACACATGTTGTACAATTGGCATTGCCAAATGTCACACTAAACTAGCGGGGAAAAGTTTCCCCGCCAGTATTACTTAAAACTATTTGCTTTAACAATTTCATCACAAAATAAATACAAAACTGTAGCAGAGAAATGGAACCATGAATTTTTACAAGTTCCTCAATTACCCTATTCAAAACGCAATCTTGGGATTCTAATGGAGTCCACGCAAACCTACTCAATTTCTCTACAAAGTGAAAATTGTTTAACGTGTTTTTCTAAAAAAAAAAAAAATTACTTAATTAGTTTAAGCAATGACTTCTTATTGATTGACATTGCGGGAAATGCAGAAAGTCCTTACAACGCAGGGTTTATGGCTAAAATTGTCTAAGGCAGCAAAGTATGCAAATACATGCTCTGAAAAGTTGTCATGCTAAAATGCAAAATCTGCCTTTACTGATCTCAAATTTGAATTTTTGCAGAGCTGGAAAATTTAATTTTATTCCGATTGTTTTCTTCAAAACTTCTAGCAACATAAAAAGTGTTTTCTTTTATAATTCAAATTTAAAAAAAAAAGTATTTCGTTCAAAGTTTACGTTTTTTTTTTTTTTTTTTTTTTAACAACACAAATCCCCGAAAATACCCTGGATGCCGGTATGAATCGAACCTGAGACCCCCAGTTTGGTAGGTTAGTGCAAAATCCAAAATATGGCAACGTCGCTTAAGCCTTTTTTTTAACTAGATTTGCCACTTCACGAGTGTGTGGCAACAATAAAAACAAAAACGTGGCAACCTTAAATTTTATGTCATGTAGATTACAACAATAAGAACACGTTTTACATAAAGCAACGATAATAAAATGCATAAAATTTAACGATTTTATTTATAATTTTTTCTCTTATTGTTGCTAAGAAGTCACTCAACATGTTTGAGGACAAAAAAAAAAACAAAATTGCGATTATTTTTATGTACAAAAATAAAAATTAAATTGTGTTTAAGGAATGTTAAATTATTACTTTTGCGATGTGTTTTATGCTGAAAGGGGGGTTAGGACAGAAGCTAAAGACACAAAGAATATGAATCAGCAAGTTTTAATTTAATATTTTTTTTTCAAGTACAACATTTTTACAACAAAGCCCTACCCTGCACACTACAAGCCGTATAAGTAACTTTTTAGTGTACGTGCACACACACAAACACACCACATATGCACACATTTTACCAAGAAGAACAATTTTATCAAATGCAAGGAAGTAAAAAAAGAGACAATAAAAATGAGGCACACAAACAACAAGAAACAAACAAAAATAAAAAAATAAAATATTTAAAAAAAAATCCATATAAAGTGAATTTCGCTGACCTACTAAAACAAAGCTTAGTCAATATATACACAACACAACAACACAGAACAGCACAGCCCATAAACATAAACAAACAGACACTTTACTTATGCACGCACACACACAATTAGACTTGCATTCAATATCTTAAATGCAGTTTTTATTCCTTACTAACCCGTCTCTTCTTACCTCACGCCAGGCCAGGCATTCTCACAATAAAACCGCTACATGAGAATTTGTAGAAACAGGGCAAGGAAATGCATGCACTTAAAATCAAAAAAATATGCAAAAATAAAATTTAAAAATATGCATTCAAAATTTATTTATTTAATCTTGTTTTTTTTTTTTTTTTAATTATCAAATGTAAAACTCATTTTAATTGGTCTTAAAACTGTTTTTAACATTGGAAATCATCAACAACTTTAACCGAGGTACAGTTTGGTCATTGTCTCGACTAGAAACCCATAGTTTGAGTGTATGAATACTAATTGAGCCTTTATAAATATTAGCTAAAATTAAGATATATCGGCAAAAGCTAATTTTTTTTTAAATTAAAGTTTGCGAAACCTTTTCAGCAGCCCTTTTCACATAAAACTTTGTGTTGCTGAGTTTGAAAGAAATTTTCTCTCAAAAGAGCACATTTTTTTTTTAATGTTACGAAATATGACGGAATACAGTCACAACTGTTTCGTCTCTATGCATATTGCTCATAGTGTATCACTGCCATTGAGTGTCACGAGTTAAGAGATTGAGTAAAAGCCACTTTAAACTCTTTTTTACATATTTTAAGAGTCGCCATTTAAATAACCCAATTTTTTTAAGCCAAATTTTTTGATTAAAATTATGATTTTTTGCTTTTTTTTTACATATTTTTTGTCAGGAGAAACTTCCCGCTTTTCCACCGAACACATACAGCAAGCTGGAATCCTAACAAAAAAACATATTTTATCTTTAAAGCATTTGAAGCCAGAAAAAAATTAATTAGCGCAAAATTTTCTTTTTTTTTTCCTTTATTTTGATTTCTTTTATTACAATTTTGTTTGAAAAAATTTTTTGTAAGTACGAGTTAGTTCAAGCGTTTAGAAAATGTTATTGTATAATTTAAATTCCAATCATGCCCCATTTTTCCCCTTTTTTGTCTATATGTTTAAGTAGTTAACGAGTTTTTTGTTTCTTACTCTTTTCATTTAATTTTCTTTATTATATTTTAGACTCTGACTCTGACACTCAACCCGACTAAAAAAAGCTCACGTAAGAACTGCAAACTTTTTCCTTTAAAACAAGCATTTTTTTTTGTTTTCGGCACAATAACTTTTTTTAATTTGTCTGTGTTACCAAAACCATGTTCTCGTATGTACTTGGCTTATGTATTCCGTTTTATCACTTTATTTTTTTACTTTTTTTTTTTTTATTAGAAAACTTTTTTTCTTTATTTGCTACTGCTACTCGTACACCACTTTTGTATTAAATTTATTTTTTTTTAAATGGATTTAAGTGCAATATTTTTTTTATTGAGGTTTGTATTACAATTACAATTTGTTTTGTTTTTCTGTTTCTTTTTTTAATTAATTTTTTTTAAGCATTATGTGTCATGACAGCTTTCTACAACTGAAATAGTTATAGTTTGGCTTTTCACTTAACGAAATGCGAAACGGCTTAGTGGCTACTGTAATATGTGAACAAGCAAAAATTTATTCTTTAAAATAAATAGCATTTTTAGCAAAAGAAACTGTCTGCCATGGTCTGTCGGGATGATTTTGGCAACCTGTCAAAATAAAAAGCTTTATTGTTAAACTGCAAAGCAAAGGGACCTCATGTGTCCCATCCCTCAATATTTAATGGTTCGTTGGGAAGTTGCTAAAATCATTTAGATCAACAGCACTGGAGTACATGTAAATTTCAAAATAATCCAAAGTAACTTCCGAACGAACCATAGAAGAATGTGGGATGAGACACATATCATTTTAAAGGGGAGAGTGTCTAGATTTGTAATCTACCGCCCAAATATTCAGAAGTTTCTTTGGACTATTTTAAATTTTTTTTTTAAATTTCCATATACCCCAGAGTGCTGTTGCTTTGAGGGATTTTTACCATTCCCGATTTCGCCCATGTAAAGTAAAAAAATCAAAAAGGAGTTTAATCTGTATGTTCTAGACTTTCTAGAAGTGTTTAACCATTTTCGCAAATATTGGTAGTTTTAATTTTATAATGCAAAACAGAAACTGCGAAAATCATTGAGAACAAGAGTAATGGGGCATATGGAAATTTCGGAAATTTTTTAAAAATAGTCCAAAGTAACTTCCGAGTATTTGAGTGGTAGATTACAAATCTAGACAACCTCCCCTTAAAAATGGTATGTGTCCCATCCTGTAATCTTCTTGAGAAGTCGACGTATTTATGCATACTTACAATTATATTTCTCCTAACCGTATTTATAAATATGTCATAAATACTGAAAAGATGTCTACAAATACTAAAAAACGTAACGGGTTACGTTAAAACATATTTAAGTCGGCATATTTATCATCACTCACTTTTTTTAATTAAAAATTTTAATATTTCTCAATGTTTTCAAGAAAAAAAAATTTTTTTTTTAAATTTCTCAAAATGTGTTTTTGTTGCTCTTGTTAAAAAAAAAAAAATAAATAAATAAAAAAATTTATTTATTGGTAACGAGCGCTGGCTACCCCCCACCGGCAGAGCTTAATGTTTGATTTTTTTATTTCACTTTTTCCTTGATAATCATCATTTTTTTTCTCATTTAATGCATTTCTTTATTACTTCAGTCATGTCATTGTGGTTTTGACACTTTAGTGTCAGTGTCATTCACTTGACAGTTGGAATAAAAATGAAGAACAAAAAAAAGTAAATATATTGTTCCACAATATTTTCGGTGACAAATGCACGATGCATGCTTTACTTTGTCTT
Organism: Thelaira solivaga; assembly: GCA_947397855.1. NCBI lineage: Eukaryota > Metazoa > Arthropoda > Insecta > Diptera > Tachinidae > Thelaira > Thelaira solivaga. The sequence goes on from OX377614.1 coordinate 67,416,865, forward strand.
TTGACTTTTTCTTTTTTTTTTTTTTTTTTTCTTATTAAATAAGACAAAAATAAAATGACAAAAACCTTAACAAATGATCTATTCAAGGCAAATTGTTTAGTTGCACGAAAGACCAAACAAATAAGTAAAACAGACAGGCAGACAGCAGATAGGCAAACAAGACAGGTAGGCAGGCATGCAATGGAGCATGATGAAGCACAAAATAGGTAAAACAGTTTACTTTAATTAAAAAAATAAAATAAAAAATTTGTTAAAATGGATTTTTTTTAAATAAAAACAACTTTTAGGTAGAAATTTTGTTACATAAAAAATTATTTAAGTGATGGAATGAGCTGAGTATCGCTTTAAATTTTTCAAGAGGGAAAACTCTATAGCAAATAGTAAAATCACCTTTAGAATTATTATGAATTTTGTAGCCTACAGCAAATCCTCTTTAAAACCACCGGACATTTAAATTCAATGAATACGTTTCGAGAGAGAAAAATGGATCGCTTAAGCTTGTTAGAAAGCCTGAGCTATTGAAACGCTTGTTTTTCATTATAAATAATAATTCTCTTCAGAAAGCGGCGTTTTGAAATTCAGAAGTTGATAACGCGGTTAAAAGGTGCCAGTTAAGCTTTGGCTGTCAAATAAAAGTCAACGAACATGTTGCAGTGGAGCATTATTACGCATTTTAGCAGAATAGGCCAAAGGAAAAGGTATTTCTCTTAAATAGAAACAAGTAAAACTGGCTGGAAATAAGTATGAGTTGGATTAGAGAAACAATACTCTGTGTGTTGGTAACACATTTTTGCATAAGTTTTCTTAAGTTTTAATGTCAAACACAAATTCAGTTGAAAATTTTAACAAAAAAAAAAAAAAAAAAACACGAAATTAGGCTTTCAAACTCTATACAAGTTCTGAAGGAAATCCTTAACAGTCAAACATCCTAATTTTTTATTTTATATACCAGAGCTTAGCCCTAATGCATTAGCGTTAATGGCAAATACAAACTCAAAAAAAATTACACTTTTCTTTACCCAGGTAAGGATAAGAAAGAAATACGATGAAATAATGAATAGATGGCGGGCTGGATGATAATAACAGTGACACACTCTCTTTTTTTTTTTTTTCTTTCTTTCATTTCTATGGCAAAATATTCTCATGCAGTCAGTCATTCATTCATTCAGTGAGTATAAAAAAACACAAAAAAGAAAGCTTTTATCAAATTTTCAAACTGAAATCCAAAAATACAACCACAAAACTAAGTAATGCTTGCAAAGAATGAAAACTAAACGTGTGAGTGAATGCCATAATAAGTAAATGTAGTCAGTTGTTTCTTCCGGTTTGTATAAATAAAACAACAACAGTAGAAAAAAATATCTACACAGGTAGGTTGTTTGCTTTTTTTAATTTCTGTGAAATCATTTTTTTTTAAGAAAGGTGTTTGTTTATGTTAGTTGTTTTATTTTTTTTTTCTGGCATTGATTTATAAATATTCAAAAGTAGATAAAGAAGAAGAAATCAAATCAAGCACAAAGAGAGCTTTATGTTCAGCTGTATAGAATACTGAAACACTCTGCATATAAATTTCTTTACAATCTGTCTCGACCAATTTCTTTTTGTTACTTAACACACAAAAAAGTTATTTCCAAAAATTTTTTCATTAAAAAGTTGGACATATGATAAAAAATAATAAATAAATATATAAAATAATTTTTTTGCTAAAATTTTCTTAATTAGATAATTTTTTATTAATTAAAAGAAAAATGTTTTTTTAAGTAAATTTTTTTATATAAAAAATTCATTTTTATTTAATTTAGTTTTATTAAAATTTAAAAAAACTTTCTTAAACTTTTTTATTAATTTTTTTTTTTAATTTTTTTTTTAATTTTTTTTTTTAATTTTTTTTTTTAATTTTTTTTTTTAATTTTTTTTTTAATTTTTTTTATTAATTTGTTTTACAAAAAAATCTTTATTGAAATTTATTTTAATTGCATCTTTTTTAAGAATATTTTTTTAATTTTAATTTTTCTTTTATTAAAATTCTCTATTAAAATTTTTATTAACTTTTTTAACTAGAAAAATAAATTCTTTTATATTAAATTTTTTTTATTTACATACTTTTTTTAATTTTTTTAAACAAAAAAATTCATGAAAAATTTAAATTTAAGGTTTTGTTTTTAATTAAAATTCTTTTATTAAAATTTTTATTATTTCTTTAATAAGAAAATGTATTGTTTTTTATAATTAAATTTTTTTTAATGAAAAAAATTTTTTATACATATTAGAACTTTGATTTTTTGTTATTAAATTTATTTTTATTAAAAAAAAAAATTTATTAAAACTTTTTGAAATTAATATTTTTTTTTAATTTGTTTATATTAATTTTCTATTAAAACAATTTTTTTTAAATAAAATTTTGTTTAATTATAATTTTTGTTAAATAAATTTCTTTTTAATTTTTTTGTTTGTTTATTTATTAATTTTTTTTTTAATTTTTTAACTAAAAAAATTGTTTCATAAAATTTTTTTTTATTAACACAATTAAAATGGCTATTTTGTTAAGCTTGAGGTCTTATTTTTCAAAAATTTATTTTTATATCGATATTTCGCTCTAATTTTTGTAGCTTCTTCAGGATATAATTATAAATTTTATTTAAAAGAAAAAGGTCAAATAAATCTAACTAATAAATAATTAACACAGTTTTATTAATTTTTTTTTTTAATAAAAAAAATTTCAATAAATTTTTTTACTTTAAGATTTTTTCCATGGACGAAAATGTTTGAGTTCAACCTGGAAAAAAATTTTGAACAAAACTAAAAAGCAGTTGGTAAATTTAATACAATTCATAGGCCGGCTAGAGGCATGACCTCATATACCTTAAGCTGTGAAATATTTTACAAAGAAATTTTTACGTCTCTAAGAAATCAATCTATTTTTATATGGATGAAGAGCAAATAAAATTAAAATGAAATTAATATGAAACGAATATCGCAGAGAGAACCAACTGAATGACAAACTTAAGAGTCCTTGCTGGCCGTTACAAATCCACCTGAGTTGCAGAGTATTAAAAATAAATAAAACAAATGCCCAGATGTTGGTATTATAGTTTTAATAAATAACTAAATATGACTGACTAACAATAACATATACCAGGCAGCACAAAAAAGTACTAAATAAATACTCACACATGATAATGCTATTATGATTACAAACATACAAACAAACATAACAAAAGAAAGAAAAGCACACAGAAGTCTGCATAAAAGTTTCATACTCCACCCTTGAACACACACAAACCTTTTTAAAATAAAGAAGGAAATACTCTTGCCAACAGACAGACTTCTATCTTGTTGCTACTTTAGTGTTGCACCACATCAAGGTACAGAAATTATGTGAACATGTTGTGTGTGTAAGTGAATTTACATACACAGAAACATACATTCACACCAACTCCAACACCACTACCATTACCACCACATGTACTGCAGATGATTTGAGAAGTTTGAGTATGAAAGGTTATTTGGTTGGTTGGTTTGGAGTCCCACGATTCAATTTTGAAACACCTACTCGCCAAGGCAACGAATAATAAAGTGATCTAGACTAACACATTTTATTATAAAATATTACAAATGTTTGTATTTACTATAGACCTACGCTGCGGCATTAATCTGAGAAGATCCCCTAACTTTATCCCCGACATCCTAAATAGGCCGTCCACAAAACCTAAGATAAAAAAATTGTGCCTCGAAGCCACAAGAGCCAGAACTGTTGCCTTACTGTCAAGTGCCTGGCAGCTGGGTAGACCCAGGCTATCCAGTCACTCATTATCCTTCCTATTCCTGTTCTTACTCCTGTTAGCTTAAGTTACAATCTCCTTCCAATTAAGATTCTTTACAATTCAATAAACAAAAATGCTCTTAAACAATTAAATTTTTAAATTAAAAAGAAAAGAGAGGGAGAGGGAGAGAGAGAGAGAGAGAGAGAGAGAGAGTACTTTATACCTTTAAATTACATTAGCAACAAACATAAATCAAAAATTTGTTTATGTTGAGAAACATAAAAATCAGCTTATCTCTCTTGCATGCGTTTTATGTTTTCACTAGGAAAGTATTTTTTGTGTTTTATTATTATTTCTTGATGTAGACATCATGATTGTACTTTTCAAAGGTTCGATAACAATTTACAAAGAAATGTACAACAACAAAAAACCAGAACAAACAAACAAAAATACTAAAATGGATGTACTTGCGTGCGTACGTTTATCTCACTCACATGCACACAAACACAAGTGTTACATGGAGAAGTGCACCGTACTGCTGGTACATGCAATTACGTCCATGTCCATGTGTTTTATTTGTGTACACACATGCTGCATGTGTTCCAAAGTACTTTATGTTTGTTGTACGAACATACATGCCTACGTATGCACATACGTACTCGTACATTAACTACAGACGCGCCTGCATGAAATTATTTCAACTGCTGTTGCTGCTGCTCTTAGTTGGCTGCTGTTTCTTCTTCGAATGATATTTTTTTGTGATTTTGTTTTTGTTTTTGTAATATGTTTGAACGTCATACTGCGAAAACAAATTTTTATGTATGATGATGAATTTTTTGATGATTTCTTTTTTTTTCACATTTTGCTGTTGCTATTGTTGTTGCAAACAATATTTTGTGTTGTTATGCAAGAACAACAACAAAAACAGCAGCTACAAACGAAATATGTACTTAGCAGAGCACAGTGTACTGACCTCAAACAAAAAAAACTGCTGGAATTGATTTTTATAAATTTTAGTGTGTAAACTTTTAAATAAGATTGCTGAATTCAGAGCCCCAGCCGGTGTTTGATGACACAGGCTCTCCCCTATTCCTAATATTTTCAGCACTGAAAATATGTTCCGACCCATGTCTAGGTTAGTACTCTCTACATCAATTTTTGCTTATTTTCGGCTGAAGCCGCTGTTAAAAATACTTTGAAAAACAACCTAATTAAATACGGTTTTATATTTTTTTTTATTTCTTCTCCACACAAAATTCGTTTAATTGCAAAATATTTTATTTAAATAAATTTCCTATGTATATTTAACGTAAGCACTTGACAACTACAATTTTAAACAAAACTCGCTTAATTGCAAAATGCAGTCTGCTGATGATTTTTAACTTCTACAGTATTTTTGACGAAAGCACTTGATGCCTACAAACTACAGACTAAATTCGCTTAATTGCGCATTTCGGTTAATTGCAAAATATTTAATTTAAATAAATTTCCTTTGTATATTTAACGTAAGCACTTGACAACTACAACTTCAAACAAAATTCGCTTAATTCAATCTGAAGATAATTTTTAATTTCTATACTATTTTTGACGAAAGCACTTGATGCCTACAAACTACAGACTATATTCGCTTAATTGCGCATTTCGGTTAATTGCAAAATTATGCTTGAAATGATATTTTCAGCCATAAAAAATGTACCGTAAGGACAACAAGTAAGTAAATATATTTTGGAAATTTTGACAGTTGCTATAAGCCGGGGTTTGCTGTATTTATTTCTTTTTAGCAAATATTTGTCAGCCTTTTAACAATTTTTATTTTAAATTATCTAATATTTTTGCACCGACTGGCTCACAATATAAATCACTGTGCGTCGAGCTAAAACAACGAAAGTCAGGCATATGCCATGTCAACCAATAATAAAAAATAATAACAACCAACCAACCAACAACAAACCAAACAAACATCCATCTAGCAAAAAGTATTTTTTGCTTTTGCCGGTTTTTAATTTTTTTTTTAAATCATTCATTTGTTTATTTGTATTTTTAATTTTTTTTTTCTTTCTTTTCTTTTGTTTTTTGACTTCATTTGGATTTTATGTTTTCGTTAGTTTTTTGCTGTTGTTGTTTGTTACGTATTTTATGTATAAATATTGTTGTTTGTGAATGTGTGTCTGCAGCTTTATGTTATCATGTGTGTGTACTTGCTTTTGCTGTTAGTTATTATTGTTGTTGTTGTATAAGCAGTATTATTGTTGGGTATTATTGGTCACAGGTTATTGAACCTTTCGTTGTTTGAGTCTTTTTTATAATAATTTATTCCCTTGTTGGTGGTGTGTTTGTGTGTACCGTGTTTTCGTTTCTTATAAGCGAACTTTACCGTTATGTTTGCTTTCTTTCTTTAGCAATTTTTTTTTTTTGGGTAGCCAGTTGCAACAATAACTAACGCACACTTGTTTTGTTGATGTTTGTTATTGCATTTTTAATCCTTTAAAAAAATGTTTAAAAAAAAAGAATTCATTGAAAAGCAGCAACAGCAAGAAATAAGAAAACGGTTGACTTTACATACTAAATGTGGATTTCATAAATTTTTAAATTTTAAACTGTTTTCTGAATCCATTAAGATTTCTTAGCACAATTTAATTACTGAAAGAAAGTGAAAAGAAATTATTTCCTTCCTTATAGAGAAACAAAATTTTCTATATGAAAAACAAAACGTTTTGCAAAAGTTTTTAAATTGGAGGATCAACACAAAATTCACGCGATTTCTCTCATGTGGGTGGGCTCTGTGTAAATTTAATAAATTTTGTAGGAAAACATAAAATCGAAATGAAATCAAAAAATAAAAGAAAAAAAATTATAATTACAAAAAAATTCAAAAAATTTAATGAAACAAAAAAATAAGAATGATTTTATTTAAGCAGCATAAATTATTTATTTCATTAATTCAATGAAATTTTTTTAAGGCTGAATTAAAAAAAAACAAGGTGAATAAAATTCAGCAGACAAGGATAGGGAAGCCTCGCAAGGAAGTAGTAATACCTTAAGAGTTTGGACCTAAAAAGTTTAAAAAAAAAAACAGGAGGGACAATCAAAACTTGAAAGACTTTGAAGGAGACTGCCTTATTACGAGTCGAATTTGAAACAAGTTGAACGGCCTTACTACGAGTGTCTTTGTTATAGGCGCATTTACGCATATGGCCGGTGTTGCCACATAACACTGTTTTCGTCACAACAACGATACCCATAATCAGGGGCCAACAAGCTATGGCACTAGATTGAAATTTCAGTAAAATTTAAATGGAAATTTCAATCAATATCGAAAGCCATAATTTGGCCTCAAATCTAATATGAAACATATAACCGGCGTTGCCACATAGCACTGTTTTCGTGATGGCAAAAAACCATACTTGGGACCACAACCACAGCAAATTAACCAGCAGCTAAATTACAGCATTAGATATCTAAGGCCAGTTCAAAGTACTTCGATCTTTATCGAATGGCACAATTTTGCCCCAAAATTTAAAATTTTATATAAATTTTAAGTTCAGTTAAAAAAAGAAGATAAAAAAATGTTTGCCTTAATTTAAATTAAACAATCTTTTGAAAGGATCTGTTATAATTTTTGTTGAAAGTTAAATTTATTTTAGAGATATTTTGGAATATGGTTGTGTTGTTGTTGCTGCTGATTTATTATGTGCTTGGCTGGCCATATTTCATTTGTAACAAACGACGGCCACCCAACCCCTAGAGGGGTGAAAATGGTAAATTTTCTGGCTTTGTTGCTACAATTTCTTATTTCTGCACAAATAAATTTCTTTTATTTTTAAAATTACAAAGCATATTCATTTGACTATTGGTAAACAATGTAGGGCTTGGGGGAAAAAATCAAGCTGACACAGACTTTGACAAGCAGGCCGACCAGGCCAGCTAAAACCATTAGTGTGATAAAAGCACAAGCATATAAAAAATAATAAAACACCACCAGCATCAGCAGCAGCAAAGACTGGCTAGATTGTACATGGCAAGAAAGAAATTACAACAAAAAAGCAGCAACATTTATTAAAATATTAAAACGGTCAGTGATTTATAAACTTTTCTCTTTACAACTTTTGAAAACACAATTGATGCTGCAAACATCATGTTGCTGCCCTGGCGCAAACAATGATTTTTGTGCTTTTAATTAAAAAAAAAAGAAAGAAATAGATCAGGCAACAAACAATCAAACGCTTTGCTCTCCATAAAAAAATCATTCATTTGCCTTTCTGCTGCATAGCAAAAGGAAAGAAAACAACAAAGAAGAGTTAAAAAATATTGAATTGAAGTTTTTTTAGTCTATAAATCTTTATGTGGCCTGTCCAACTTTCCAACAGAATACTCTACTGGCTGGCTCTGTGTACACGTCCAAAGCTTTCAAAAATACAGAGTGTGTAATTGAATTTGACATAAATAATATTATTAAACCATTGACTTTACAAATGTGCACTTGCACACATAAAAAAAAACATGATTTCTGTTATATTTTTGCTTCTTCTTTTTTATACAACACAAACTTAAACACAATCCCTTTTCTGCTGCAAATGCAACCAACATTTATTTGCATATGTTTGGTTCAATGGCACTGCTGCCAACAGGCCACCATCACCATCACCATCACCATTACCACTAACAACACCTCCCTCTACCCACTAAATATTAGCCAGCCGCTTGTCTACAGTTTCAACTTTTAATTATTTGAGAGTTAAGGGTCAGTCAGAGCTGATGCACCACACACACACACACATAAAATGATTTTCTAACCACCATATTTTCTATACAAAAGTTCAAAATTTAATTTTTGTTTTAAATTCTTTTTTTATTTAGTTGCATTGTTTGCCCAAAATTCTACAAAATAAAAAACAACAACAACAACTTTTTTGTGCACTTGCATCAGTTGACTAGACACAATCCACCAGCTTCGTTTTCTAATCATCCACTATATTTTTCCCCCAGAGGAAAAAAAAACACATCAAATAAAATAATAATTTTCATGTATACTCGAGTACATAACACGTTACACTGTGTAAAATAATTATAAGGAATCCACTTTAATTTAAAAATACTAGACAAATACGCAGACAAAAAAAAATATCTCTAATAACTCCCAGCCTGGGTGTCATCTTAGGTTAGTAGTTGATTTACCCGCCTTGGCTGTACAAAAAAAGGCTTTGCGTCGCGGTTCATAGAAAAAAAATCAAAACATCACTATAATGGAAAGCTTTCTCTGCTCAACGCTGTGGCCCTGCTTAGAACTGTCGTTGCAGCGATGAAAACAAAGACATCTCGAAAATCCATCTAGGATAAGGACACTCGGGATAAGATGTGTATCTAGGCTTGTGAGTCAAATTATCAATCAATATACAAATGGCCTTTAAAAGCAATAAAACCAGTGCTGAGAGCACTGAATTGACAAAAAAAAATGAATGTTACAAAAAAAGCAAGAAATTGTATTCATTTTAACGATAAATTTCACAAGCTGTTCGAACGAGTTAAAAATGATTTAATTAATCGCTTTTTTTTTTAAGGAAGTCAACGTTGTACTGCAATAGATTTTATTTAGTTGCTATAATTATTTCACGTAGTGTATTTTTTGTTGCTAAGCGCATATTCATCCATAGAACATAGAAAAATTGGAAGACTATCAATACTAAAGGCAGAAATATAATTGGGGAAATTTCATATATTAAAATTAATTTTTTTAAGGAATTTTTTTTCCCTCTTATTTTTATTATAAAATTACTAGCCCCTTCATTGTAGTCAAACTAAGGTATGCTTTAGTTAATTAGAATTTTTTGATTTAAAGTTATTTTTTTTAAATGATCGTCTTTAGTGGGTGCGCAAATTTCAAGTGCCAACTAAACCAAGGCCTTAAGAACTAGCCCAATGGCATGTTGTGTGACCAGTTAACTGCCACTACCCCACTACCATCATTCCTCTCGAGTTGAATTATCACTTGACTTTAATTCGTTCGCCCTTAAAGTGTATAAATTTAAAGTTCTGGCTACACAAAAATACACAATTTTTGAACGTTAGATAAATTGCTTTTATTCATAACTTTTTAATATTATGCTAGCGAGCAACCATGAAACAAACAAAAACAAAAATCAATAACAAATAAAAAAAACATGTTCAACCATAAAAACTTATCAGAAAACTCACTGTCGCACAATTCACAATTTCAATTAAAATGTAATAATCATTAGATAAACAAGTCAAGATTACACGCGTACAGAGCACACATACAAGGAGAGCAAGTAGAGAAGTAGCTGGCAGGAGCATTAAAGAAAATGGGTAGCATTAGCAAAAATTAATGCCATGAATAACTCTACTATCACAAACTAAACATTTACTGCCATCATAAACTCATTTCATTATACAAATAACCCCCCCCCCCCCACCAACTATGCATACAAAAGTTCACTCTTATCCACACACATACACATGAAATAAATAAAAAACCACCCTTATTTGATATTTAGAACGCCTGAAGGTATGCTTCACTATCGCCACATGTACAAAAGGCATTAACCGTTTACTTGTAATAATGTTTGTGCGCATGCAAGCATTACAAAAGAAAACCAACGATAATCAAGAGAAAAAAGGGGGAAAGGAAGAACACAACAAATGGCAACTGATGATAACACACACATGCACACACGTTTTTAAAATATTAACGATGAAAATTAAAAAATTATATTTTTTGAATCAGATTTTTTATTTATGGATATTTATACCTCTGCAATACTAAAAAGTATGTTTATCTTCACTCACTTGGGCTTACTGCATATCCTACACATGTCTTTTAAATTGTCCTGAAGGCATGAACTGCTGGGTTCGTTCTTCTATTTATTTTGTTTTGTTTCCTTCCTTTCTAAACTTCTCTTCATGTGGGTTACTTTACTTAAATGCATATTTAGCACGTTTATCTCGTTTTTTCTTTACTGCAGTCTCCTATATTTTTATTATTAAATAATTTTTTCTTAATGTAAAACAAAGACCTCGGGTAAAAACGCCTATAAATATGCAACAGTCAGAAGGCAGACACGCATACACATAAACCCAACTACCACTCATCGATGCACTACATTCATGAGTGGGGGCTCATGACTTAAACGTTGCAAAACAAAATAAAAATATTAAAAAAAAAATAGAGAAAAAATTAAAAATATCACACATGCAGTTTAAGCCACTTTGTTTGTTTATATATTTAAAGGCGACAGCAAAAAGTGGGTGTATGTGTTTGTAAGTCAGGGCATTTTGTTTATAAAATGTAGTATGTGCTTGTTTATCCTCTTTATGCATTTAATTTTAAATGACATTTAAGTCAAAGAGCACGTACAACAGCAGAGAACTTTTGCTTTTTTGCTTTCTACTTGTTGGTGTTTTTGTTATCTTGTCATTAATATGTTATTTAATGAGCTAATTTTTGCTGGAGGGATGTAACTATGCAAGTAGTTAAATTACTCATACACTCACTATTATTAACATTGTTTTTTGTTTTGTTTTTTAATATTTCGTCAGATAAATGTAATGCGTTTTAATTAAGTACAAGGAAATCTGTTAGTGATGCATTTTGGTTAAACTATATATATTTAAGAGCAGAAAAAAACTTGGAATTTACTTTATATCAAATAACTTTTCCAAAGTAAATAAATACTGCAGCATTGCCTTTCGATGAATCAAAAGTTAATTCTGAGACTATTGATTTCAAATGGCAAAAAAATACATACCACTCTTTAAGGGTTAAAGTAAAATTATTTAAAATTTCATTTGGATTAAAAAAAAAAGTAAAGAGTTTTAAGAGTGTTTCAAATATTGGGATTAGTAAAGAAATTATTAAAAAACTGCAAGTTGCCAGTTTAGGTATTGCTGAAAATTTTCTTTTACTATTTACTTGTTTTAAAAGTGGGAACAGTTACTTAACGTTCAATTGAATCTGAAAATTTTTAAAAATAAAAATTTGTCTGCAGAAAATTTTGCACTGACACTTTATTTACCACACAATTGGACAAGCACATACATACATATATGGTGGTAAGAGTTTTACTTAAAATATAAGAACAGCAAAAATGCTATAAATTTTCCAAAGATATAAATATTTTTCAACAATTTTAAGGGTTTGTGAAGTTTTTTTTAACTGTATATGCACTTGTTTACAAAGTGGGAACAGTTATTATTACATATTTAAATTTTTAATTATGACTTTTTAGGTAAATTAAATTTTTTTCTATAAAAAAAACCAACAGATACACAATTTGCAGACGAACAATTATAAAATAGTCAAGATTGCTTTCAGTTGAAAAGAGTTGTAAGGCTAAGAAAGCTCTTCATTAGTAAAAATTGCTCTAGGGAAGAGTTTTTAGCCTGGGAAGAGTTTTTAAAAATGTGGGAACAGTTTTAGAAAATTTGGGAACAGTTTTAAAGTATTGAAAATATTCACATTTCAAGAATAATACAATATAATTAGAAAAAAATGTGAATAAGAATGTGAATAAAAGAATAAAAGAAGACCTAAATAGGCTTTGGCCTGAAGCCAAAATATCGCATATCGATGAAAACTACAGAGATTTTGTTGTTTTCAAATATAAAAAAATTTGAAAAGTTTGAAAGAATTTGTTTGAAAGCGAATTTGACCGCTGACCTTCTTTTAGCTGACTGTTTAATTTTTTACAAAATTACAAAATTTCTTAATTTATAAAGAGTACGTAGCTGGAAAATGGTTGTAAATAAAGTGATATGAAGTAGCAATTTAGCCTTGTTATCAACAGTTTGGTATGGTTTCTGAATAATTTGTTGAAGAAACCAGTTACTGTTTTATTTTCTATTTTTGAAAAATTACGATTTAAAAATCGATTTTTCACAAACTGTAATTTTGCTCTAATAATAAATATACTCACTTACACAGGGAAACAAAACAAACACACATATTTTCAGCTTATGATACCACAAAACGTTGAAAGTGTATAGGAAAAGGAGGGAAGTGACAAGAGTAACAACAAACAATCAAACTGTCATTAGAGAAAAAATAGTTTTAATTTCATGCTGGTATTGCAATTCCAAAAAAAAAAATGTGTTTGTTGCCTTTAAAAGCATTTGGAATGGAATAGAAAAATAAAATATTAAAAACTTTGTTTGCACTTACCCTGATATGCATATGAGCATCACCTTCACCTGACTGTTGGACACCGGTGCGTATTTTTTTATTTTGTGGCCCATCACTCACTATTAGAGTGCCACCACCACCACCTCCACTACCATTAGTCGAACCGTTATATGGCATTGTAGTTGCCGTGGTGAAATTTAATTCGGGGATTTGCTGTTGGTGAATTATTTTGACGGTTTTGCAATAAATGCGCGCCTACTTAAAAACTGATTTTTTTTATTTCGATTACAAATCGAAATAAATCACTACAAATTGTGGGTTATAGGGGTTTTGTTTGGGTTTATTGTTTACAATTTTCGTTTTAACACTTTTTTCTCAAGTTAGTGTAAAAACGTAAAACTTTTTATAATTGTAAAATTTGTTTTCTTTTTAAAAAGGATATTCTGCGGCTAATGGAGAGATTCAATTTCCGTTTAAAAGATTTTTGGTGTATTTTGCTCGACTGCCACTCACTTGTAGATTTTGTTTCAAAATAATGTTTTTTTTTTCGTATGGATTTATTTAAGCAATCAGCTGTTGGAAAAGAAAGAAGAACATTTTGATAATTAAATAAAATATAAAGTAGAAAATTAATTATTATTTTTCCTTAATAAATGCCATTTGTTTGTAAAATTTTATGAATAACCTGCATGTCGTGCCGTTTCCGTAGTCAAATGTATGTCAAGCCAATATAAAACGTTGTTACTACATATTACCGTTTTCTTTATGACAACGACACTAATACAAGCCCCCAGAATTTTGTCATTTTTTTCTCCTTTTTATTATAGATAATTCTTGAACTTGAGGTATTTTTTTCCAAAGAAAAAAATTTTTAGGAAAAAATTTGTGTTTTAAAATTTAATAATAATTTGCCATTTTAAACTTTTAATTTTAGTTGAAACACAAATAAACAAACAAAAAAAATCACGTAAGAAAATCACAACATTAATCAAATTAAATTTATTGGTGTTAGTTCCTTAGGACTGGACTCAACGTCTTGTCTACAGTCTAAAACTCCATAGAAGAAATAATTAAATCACTAAAAATATATTTTTAAAACAAAAACAAAAACAAAAACCCTTAAACCGTAAATAAAGCCAATTGGTTGTTTTACACTCATCAATTATTTTTTGTGTTTTGTAAAAGAAAAATTTTTTTTTATAAGAATCAGTCACCGATTGTTGTGGTATTTACGTATTCCTTTTGAATGCCTAAACATGCTTGCATAGCAGTAGCTACGAGTACGTATACGTAATACCTTGTTGCTAATTCCTGTTTCTTGGTTTCCTTGATTGCCACAAATTGTGTGTGTGTGTAAAATGTTTGTGAGAAGAGGCACAGTGAAATACAACGTTAACGCTTTTCTTTGGGCATACCAGAGCCTAAAAAACGCTAGTCTCACACTCTGATTTAGGTTGGTCTGTAAGACTCAAGCTAAATTTTTATTAATAACTAAAATATTGAATACACTGTGAGATACACAGTTATTTTCACAAAAGTTTCAAATAAATGTTTTAAAGAAAGCCTAATATTCAGCTAAATTATGAATAAAAATTCCCTGCAAGTTCTTTTTTATTAAAAAAAAAAAATTATTATAAAAAATTACCAAAAAAAAACTCCTGGGGATTTCGTTAATCGTGTATTATATCGTCCCCTGATCCACAATAATAAAGTTCATTGAGTTAATTGAAACAACTTAACTTTCGTCGACTCGACAACTTTTTTTTATATCACTCATATTATTCAGATCTGGTTACTTAAGACTGAAAAAGCGGCCAGTGTACTGGTTCGATTCCTGCCTAGACTCTGGGTGTTTGGCTGTGCAAAAGATGCTTTGCGTCGCGGCACATATGGCCTTTCAGCCATTAGAGGTTAAATGAAAAGCGCTTTTTGTTTTTTAAATTCAAGTTGATTTAAACTGAATTATTAAAGATACTTAAGGCTTTGGATAGCAAAAATCCTTGACTTGCAAATTCAATTTGCTTCTCTCTGTTTGCAATTTCAAAAATTACGATTTTGTATAGAATTTATATTTAAAGCATGAGCAAAATAGCTTTGTCTGGGAACACACTGTTTGCAAATTAACAATGGCAACTCTTAACCAAAAAATAAATTGTTATTTAGACAAAGACGAAAAATTCTTTTAAAAAAATGCTTTTCCCACAAAAACTAAAAACAAAAAAAATCTTGATTCAATTACATTTTGTTGCAAATCAAGAAAGATTTTACTTTGTTTTCCATTTAATTAAAATTAAAACGAAACCTTCCACTACAAAGTTAACTAAAAAGGACAACCCTTAAATTAACCAACTCACACACATACACGTTATAATACAATAAAAGAAAACCATGCATTAGGAAAAGCTGTTAATGAAATACTCTCGCTTTCGTCGTATAAAACAAACATGAAATACTTCAATAAGAGCCTGAGAGAGATAAAGAGCCAAGTAACAAACAGACAGAGAAGAGAGTATAGAAAAAACATGGTAGAAATAAGAATAGAAAGCAAAATAGAAATAAAAAAATCAGGGATGAAATTCTTAAAAAAAAAAAAAAAAAAGATTGAAATTCTCTAGCAGCAGCATTTTTATACAACGAACAAGTTAACAAAGAAAAGAAGAAGCTGCATATGAAAATGTGTTGTTTATGTTGTTTTTGCTAGCAAACAGAAAAAAAAGCTTTAAAAAGAAAATGGTGTAAAATTTAAGTTTTCTGTAACTTTTTTTCGTAGCTATCACTTTTTTTATTTCTATTAAAAAAAAACTCTCCGCCGCCCCCGCCACCATTGCAGATAAATTAATTAATTTTCCATTTAAAATTAATTTCAACTTTTGCTTAAATTGTAAAAATTTTCTCTACACTTATACACATACGCACACACCGACAAAAAGAACGAAAAAAAATATGTTAAAAGTGACATAGAATAGCAATAAAATGTTTGGCAAACAAGTGTTTTCAAGTATTTAAATTTTTTATTGAATTTTTGTTCTTTAAGTAAAAATATTGTTTTTGTTGTTGTGTTTTTAAATTAATTAAAATTCTGCACTATTTAAATCTTTTCTTTTGTTAAATTTTATTGTTTTTTTATTCATATCTTTTTAATAATTTACCGTTTTTATGTTGTTGTTATAGTTGTATAGTGTTGTTGTTGTTGTGGTGTAGAGAGCTGATGACTAGTAGAGTAGAGTAGTGGTTGGTGTTGTTTGTCTAACGTGTAAATATGGAATAAGAATGCGTAAGTTGCGCTTAACGTCACTTAATCAAATGTCAAAGACATACAAAGTGAGTGCCAGGGAAAGTACAAACTTTTTCACAGTTTTCTCGGCATTTTGAAAAGTTTTAGTGGTGAATATGATAACAAGAGCATGCAATATGGTGGTAAAAGAAGCAGCAAAAAAAAAAAAAAAGAGTGGGCGCTTTAACAAAAAAAAACTTTCCGTTTGGGAAAAGTGGGGTGAAGAATCAGTAGTGCCAACCAACTCCACCAAAAAAATACACACACAAACAACAATTGCTGGAAATTCATGGCATATATCCTTAAAAACAATCACCATTTGTATGTATCTCCTGTAAAAGGCTTTACCAGAGATGTAATTTTTTATTTTTTTATTTTTTTTTTGTTGAAACATTAACTGAGTTTTGCACGAAAATTATTTCATTACAGCAATAAATATTTTGTTGAATTAATGAAATATTGTATAATTCTTAACAAGAATGTTAGAAATAAAATTGAAATTTTCTGCACATGTAGCACAAATGACGTCACGCGATGTGCTTCTATCGGCTTATAATTTACTGCTAAATGAGAGAGAGGAGAGACAGAAATGTATTATTTTTTCTTCAATAATTCTTACTGCTAATTAAACATGTCATTGATTGAAAAATAAAGAATTCTTTTAATGAATTAATGCATAAAAATTCTTTCAAATCCAATAACAACTTTAGAAATACAAGCCAACTTTTAGAGCAAAGCTAACGAAAATTGTTTCCAAAGTATTTTAAGGCTCTTCGGTGTTTCAAATTGGCTCTGGAATAGCTGCAATCAATGTGTCATTTGAAAACGATTTTTTCTATTTGTATAAAAAGAAAATACGAAATTTAACATTAAAATTTTCTTTACATCGGTAGAAGTTAAATTAAAACAAAAAAAATTCCACCTGAGGCTACACACAAAGTTCAAACAAAGCCAGCCATATTTTATTAAAATCTACACTGAGAGAATTTTGTTCATACACCTATGGCCATTAAAATTGGAATTTTTTTGTTAAAATTTGCAGATTTTCTTTTTTTGTGAAAAGATTGATTGTAGTATCTTGAAAAATTCCATTTCATTTCTGTGCAGAGTCAAAAGTCTTTAACGAAAAGAAAATGTTAGTAGTCATGTTGCCTAACCCAGACAAATTCTTTCCAATTTTCTAAACATTAAGTTTGAAATTAATATTTTGACTTGATATTAATTACGGCACATTAATTTTATAATTGTTAAGTGGTACAAAAGGACGGACTGGTACACAGGTCTCGGGAACGGAATTGTTTGCAATTGATTGAGCACCAAATTTTGTTGTAAATTCTCTGCAGTCTCAAAACACAATAAAAAGGCGTGCTGGTGCAAACAAAAAAGGCCAGATTACAATTGGTTAAGCTGTAACGCTGCAAACGACGTCTTTAGTGCCGATTGAAATGCAAGAAGTAACCAATTAAATTTTGGCGGTCGATTATGTGACTGACATTCGCTTTTTAGAACGAATAGCGAGAACTCTTCCATTGCTAAAAAAAATTTATATAAAGCATCATGTGTTATGACATGCTCGAAGATTATAGTTTTTTTTTTTTTTGTTGGTACTAGGGAAGAAATTTAACCAAACTTATTTAATTAATTTTTCATACTAAAAATTCCAGGCCTGCCTTTTAAGCCAATTGAAGAACGTATTTATTTGCATAAAAAGAAAGTAGCAGCAGCAGGGAGCAGCAGTTTTATATCAGCAAAAGCTTTTCCTGATTTTATTCCAACAACTTCACCACGAGAACAACAACAAGAAAGAAGAGACAGGGAAGGGAGTGTTAGCTGTAGTTATATGCACCATGAGTATTTTCAATTAATAAGAGACACAACAAGAACTCTCTCTCTCTCTGTCTCTCTTTAAAATATTTATTCCTTTTCACCCCATTATTAAGGTTGCACTAGTGGGTAAATGGAAGGATTCTACTTAAAAATTTATATTCTCCATATGATTTATGCAAATCAATAAATAGAAAAAATATTTAAAAGGAATGAATATTAACATTTAAAAAAGATGAGGTTGCAAACGTTTCCCAAAATTATTTTTCTGTGTCGTATTTACAATCTCAAAGCATGAGTTAAACAAATAACCAGCCAACTTACTGTTCCTCCGTCTGTCCACTAGCTTTCCTTGTACCTTTTTCTCTTTTTTTTTCTTATGTTTTCTTACTGATTCAGGGAACAGACAAACAAGACCTGTTAGGCAACTATCAATTTGTTGCCATTTTCTCGTTAGAAAAAAAGAAAAGTTAAAATGAAAACAAAAAGAAAAACGTAGAAACATTTACTATAGAAAGATGCCACTTGTCAATAAACATGCCCCCATGAATTCTGTTAAAGACACAATTTCAAGAAAGCCAACAATAATTCTATAGACGACAAACGGCTGCATTTCAACAACGAAAATTGAAATTTATCTTGATCTCTGTCGTAAATCTTGAGTTTATTTTAATAAAATTAACGTTTTCGGGACTCTGAACTTCTCTTTATGTCTCATTTATACCTACTCCGTGAATCGAGCTGAATCAATTTTCATAATTCTCAATCATGAACATTTCCAGATTTGTAAAAAAATTATATAGGGTCCGCCATCTAACGTTTTTTTTTTCAACTAGTGCTTATTTCGTGAATGGTAGCACTTAGCTCATGTCTGATTTGACAGATAATTAGTTTTATCTTTCTGCTGAAAGAATATGGTTGTGTTTTCGCTTCGCTAAATGGGCCTGCGATCAAATTACAGAAAATGCCGATTTTGCCAAAAAAAAAATCATCTTTTCAGATGAAGCTCATTTTGATCTTGGCGGGTATGTAAACAAGCAAAATTGTCGCATTTGGGACACAGAAAACCCGCACGCATACATTGAAAAGCCGACGCACCCAAAACGCGTCACTGTTTGGTGCGGATTTTGGTCCAGAGGCATAATTGGGCCATTTTTCTTCGAAAATGAGCAAGGAGTGGCCGTTAGTCAATGGCGATCGTTATCGGGCCATGTTGAACGAATTTTTGTTCACAAAATGAGGCTATTGGCAACATTTGTTTTCAATAGGACGGCGCTACGTGCCACACAGCCGAAGCTACACTAGATGTTTTTATAGCATTTTCAAAAAAAAAAGTTATTTGGCGGACCCTATATAAACCAGAGATTTTTCTATGATAAAACAAACTAGAAAATTCTTCATAATAAGAAGAAAAAACTAACGGAAAGATGAGAAATTTTCTTTAGTACCAAGCTTGAAGAAGGTTATTTATAACAAAGACATGCCATCCTTTAAATCACAGCTTCTAAATAATAGAGATCAAATCAAGTCTAATCATTTATTTAATATCAAAAAAAATTTATGAAAATTTTTGAAAATGTAGCAGCAGATGATAAATCGTCACATTCGATATCTAGCAACTTCCATCGAAATTGTGATATTTTTTCAAAAATATTTACGGTGAAATATCCATATCGATCCATATCGAATGCCGTAATTTGGCTACTGAAGTTTGTTCTCATTCGATATCGAATGTGATGATTTGCACCTAAATCCAGTTTTAATTTTTGCTTAAGGGGTTCATACACGAGAGCAGTATGAATGCGCAATCAAGTGTTTGTGGCAGCGGTTTGGTCGTGTATTTGCTTTTTGTGTGATTGAACGCTATACTGTAGCGATATCAAAATTATTTTGATATTTTGCTGATGTTGCAAGCTGGTATTATGGCGAAATAAGAAATGTAATGTATTGATAATAAAGATATTTTTCTTTCAATACTTTCTCTTTTTCTTTTTTTCAATATTTTTTTTTTTATTTTCTTTGTTTGTTAGTATTTTAAAAACGTTCAGGAAGTGTTTTAACATTTTCGGAAACTTCCATGTACCCTTTTGCTTTTAAGGATTTTAGTGACTTCTGGACGAACCAAAGAAGATTACGCGATGGGACACATATCATTTTAAAGGGGAAATCATCTATATCTACCGAAGTTACTTTGGACTATTTTCAAAAAATTTTTAAATTTCCATATACCCTAGTGCTGTTGCTTTGAGGGCGAGGAGAAGTGTTTAAAGCAACTAAAACTAATTTTTTTTATAAATTTTGTTTGAACACTAAAATAAAATCAGGAAATGCGGGAGACAAATTATGACATTTGATATTGTTATTGATCGAAATTTCAATTTTTATTTAATGAAAACTTAGGGTTATATCGAATCAACGACATTTCATTGCCACAAAATGGACTAAGCAATTCGGAACACGCAGAGTTAGCTTCGATAAAATTAATCCCACAATTATAAGATTCGTGAGAAGTCTGGTATTGTTTTGGATGGGAATTGCGCTGCACAATAGATCCTAAAAGTTAATTGCCTTAATTAATTATTTTCCTTTACTTTAAAGTAAAATTTTTGAAAAAATTATGTATTCGAAATTTTTTTGGAAAACGTTGATTTGAAAATCTGCATCAATTTTTTTGGATTTTTTTTAACAAATATTCCTATACAAAGTTGTAAGGCGATTTCATTTGTTTTCCATAAACAACACATTTAATAAAATTTTTCCATTTTAGAGTACAGATTTATAGTTAAGAAAAACATTTTTTGAATGTGCTGCTTCCACAGCACAAGCTTTAAAATTCTAACATGAAAATTACCTACTCGAAATATTTAGTGTTTTCCATACAAATTTTCTAGACGAGATGATCGCTTGCTTTATGGTACCAGCGAAATTTACTCTAATGTATGTGAACTGTTTAATTTTCAAGCTTTGAAAAATGTTTTACTATTTAATACTTATTCTTAGAATTTTCCAAAAAAGTGGTTTTTAAAGCTGTGCCATTATGGCTTATAAATAATAAATTTTGTAGTTAAAAATTTAATTAATGAGATGCATTTTTAAACCCGAAATCATTCAATTAGATATTGCATGAAGAAACATGGCGATATAAAATAATTTAAAATTTTTGTTACGAGTTGTTAAATCTCAAAATTGGTAAAAACAATTTTAGAAAAATTAAGAATAATCTAGTTAATATTTATCTTTTGGGTTTTTTTGTGATTTTTAACACCTGAACCTAAATAAGAATCTAGCAACTGCTCTTGAAATTTTAGAAAATATTTTATAAAAAAATTGAGTTTCGATTGATATCAAGTAATTAATTCTAAACCCATTGAAGACTAGGCACTATAACTTTTCCAAGATTTCCGTTTTTGCTTATGTCCTTTTTTCTTATTACATTTGGTATCCTTCAGCCTTGATTTTAAAAAAGATTCTAAAGAAAATTAATTGGGTTAATTATGAATAAAAAATTTTCCCTTTCTTATTATTATTAGTATTTTTTATCACAGAATTTTGTTATTTAGGAAAAATCTAAATACCGAAATTTTTCCTGAAGAAAAATTCCTGGAGAACATTCATGATTGAGCTGCATATAAGTTTGTTTCATATTAAAATGTTGGTTGGGAAGTTTGTTTAGTCGGTTTAGCCTACTGAGACTATAAATTTCTTTATTAAAAACTTTCGAGCCCGAAATTCATAAAAAAACAATTAATAAACACTTTTTCCGGGCTTAAAAAGAAACGCTGGACAATAAGACAAACCTTAGTCTGGCATCACAACATTTTTACTAGAAAAATGTAAAATGAGAGAAAACAACAAGAAACACACTGCAACACTCTCTTGAACAGTTAAAAAAAATACAACAAAAAAAACTATAAAAAAAAGTAGTAGACAAGACAAAACATGATGCAAACAAGTTTTTCCAAATGTAAAAAATAAAGAATTAAAAATGGCAACCTTTGGCAATTTTAGGAGAAAAATTTTTCTTAACAAATTTTACAACAAATTGTTCATTTTTAATAAGGAATAATAACTATTTCTACAATTTTACTAACCTGCTGGTTTGTCATTAGTTGAGCTGGGCTGGCAAACACGCAAATCCTTGCTTTTTTTTCTTTTACAACAATTTTCCAGAAAGAACAATTCCTTTATTTCAACTCTTTTTTTCAAATTTCTTTACTACTTTTTATTTTTTTAATTTATTTTTTTTTAATTATATTTAATTTTCACACTTTCACCTCGTTGTAGCTGCTGTTGATTTTTATTCAATAAATGACTGGTAAAATTGTATGCAAGTTGTTGTTTGAATACAAAAAAAATTGCACTTAAAAGCGACACACTGGCAGCAGATACATATAAATTGTATTTACAACTTTCAAAAATGGCTGATGAGTATTTTTTTCTTCGTTTCAAATGTTTCTGTTTCTGTTTTTGTTGTAATTGTATGTATGCATGTAATTGTTTATTGGTATTGTAGGTAGTAGGTATGTATGCATGTAGGTATTTCAAATAAGAATTTTTTTTTTATTTATTGTTTTTGCTTTTGCTTGGCTTGCTATTTCATTTAAAACTTTTTCACTTAAAGTGTGTGTGTGCGTCTGTCTGTGAGTACACTTTCCAGCACATAAATTGATTTACCTTTAATTTTTTTTAATTGCTGTGAAAAGGCTGTTCTTATAGAAATTTGTGATTTGTTTTTTTTTTTTTTTTGTCTACGACGACAGAAAAATAAGCATAATTTCACCACGCGTTTTTGCTTTTTTCCACTTTATGTATTTTTTATATCCCAAGTAAATTTCATCAGCATAGAAAACACAAATTTCTTTCCCAAAATGTTATTTCATACACTTTACTTTTTCCAATTGGAAACTACCTATTAAACGGGCAAATCAATCTTAATTTTTTACTCACTTGCTACAAAATTTAATAAAAATACTTTTTGTTGTATTTGCTTGCTTTCTTATATGAATTACTAATTCAAGACTTTGTTGTTTTTTTTCTTTTGCTATTTTGCTTTTCTATTTGACTTTGCTATCTGTAACAATTAGATCCGTTTAGATACCTCCGTTGCGCTTCAAAGTACAATACGTACTGAACAATTTTGTATGTGTTTAAAGAAGAAAGAGAAAATTACGTTTAAATACGAACACAAAAGCACACACTACAGAAAATCATACGCGGTCAACGTTCTGGCACACAACTAGCGTTGGCAGAGGTAAATAACAAAATCAATTACCGCTACTTGTGAGCACAACTGTTTACAAAATGTTTATATACTTTTTACTCACGTTTCATTACATGCGCAGTCACTGCTTCGTTTTAAACGTTAGCAGCACTGTTTTAGTTTTCTCTGCACACAAATACTTTGGTGCAGGGGAGTGTGTGTATACCAGCATTTTCTTTGCTCTATTGCTCACTACATGAATTTGCTCTAGCTGTATTAAATATATTTTATCTTTAAAATGTTTTCGTTGTTTATACAATTGTTTTTTTTCTTTTTATTTTTATCAACAAAAATACTACATGTAGCATGGTGTTGTGCGATTATTCAGTGTAGCTTTGTGTTTTTATTGTTTACAGTGGTTAAGACAGCAGTTAAACACGCGGCATAAAAAGTTGCCAGATTGTGTGGCATACCAGGGATGGGATCAAGCTGCTAATATTACTTATATGGAGCAAAGAATTATGTGTCTATGTGAATATTTTTGCAACTAAGCTTTCACACAAAAAATTGTTAAACTAATTTTAATAATAATAGAATCCATACATATAAAAGATTAATATTTTTGACTGATTGACCGACTGACTTATCATCAGCCCAAACGGCTAAAACTACGGACCCGAAACGCGGTAAAAAAAGGGTAAAATTGTATTTCTTATATTTCCGGAACACTATTTACTACAGATATAATTAATAATTAAAATTACCATCAAAATTTTGAAAATTCTCATATAGTTTGATTGTTACGTGGTTTGTTGGGAAAAAAACAATAAAAACAATAAAAACTAGAAATAAATTGAAGAGTTCCCAGTACAACAAACATAAAAAATATACGGCTATAGCTTGATTTTAACTTGTAAATAAATATGCTTTGATCAGACGGAACTCAAAAGGTGCTTAGTAAAGAGAAAAATCAAGAAAGGGACAAAATGGTACTTTTTATATACTCTAATAATACCTTTTTATTATATTAGTATTAAAAAAATTAGAACGAAATTAAAATTTAAAAAAGCAACGGTATAGTACTTCACTAAAAGAGTACCGAGTTAAATGCTAATTGGCTTATATATTTTGTTAAGATAATATCAAAAGAGGTACGTAATTTTTTATATAAAAAATCTTTTAAAAAATTATTTAATTATATCCTGAAAAATTTACACAAAGGTAAAGCGATATATCAACAAAAAAAAATAAATAGTTATAGTCCAACTTTAAGCTTATAAAACTGGCCTTTTTAATAAAAGAAGAAAAAGGACAAACAAACTTTCAAACAATTTTTAAAAGAATTAATAAATATTTTCAATTAGTATCGAGCAGCTAAAAAAAGTTTTTGGTTTTTTTTTATTTCTAGGTTGAATTGCTAATATTATTTTTTTAATTTTTTTTTATTTGTTATTTTTATTTTTTGTACTTTTGTTTAATTATTTGGAGTTATGCGGTATGTTATATTTAAATATATCTGGCATTACCAAGCTTACATTTGAAGTAGCAAATTTTTACAACAGATTTTAATCATTGTTCTCTTTTTAGGCAAAATATCTCTCACTTTAAGCCCAATTGCATAAAGCTACATACTCACACAAACTAAGCACGGCAAGTATTTGCCGTATATGTACATGTATACTGAATATACATAAATTGTACGTTTGCATACGTACAATTCAGGCAAACAACAATAAGAAAGAAAAACAAAAACAAAACAAATTCATGGATTCAGTTTTAAAATCAAAACAAGAATACAGTCGCGTGCGCGTACTTACACACACAATCACAGAGAAAACGGTAAATTTCCAAAAATTAAAATAAAATAAACTGATACAAAAAAGAAACAGAAGCAAGTAAAAATAAGAGTGGTGCCAGAATGTTTTTCTTGTAATGTGGATAAATGGTATAACAAGTTCGTGTTTTTTATGTATCTGTAAACTTCATTATTGTGTTTTAAGAGATAAAAATGAATAAAATAATTTATTTTAAGCCATTAAAAAATGAACTATAAAATTTTGTTTAATAATTTTGTAGCGCCTGCTGGCAACACTAAAACTGGCTAACATTAATTCGTTTTCTTTCTGTTTTAGAAGAGGGAGTATGAAGCCAATGCAAAGTACATGCACACAAATGCATGTATGTATGTAAAAATGTGTACCTTTTTCTTGTTGGAATTTAATGGGAAAAACGTTTACGTTCACTGAATTAGCAGCTGCTAACTTTAGCAGAAATATTATGTGTGGATGTATGTAACCACACTCTAGTGTAATTTTGCCTTTAAACATGTGTGTTTTGTATGGAATTGGAAGAGAGTAACACAGTGAGAATGCATTTCAAGCAAAGCTCACAAAATGCAACAACCACCATTCGCCACAAATAATGCAATCGCTAACACATGCCTACATGCATAATAATAATAAATAAAAAGAAAAAGGTAGGTAGGAAGGTATGAATAACAAAAACGAAAAACTACATTTTGAGAGAGAGGGAGAGAAGCAAATAAGAGAAAGAGAAGAAATTTTGTTAAGAACTAATAAAAGCCAAAACAACAAAGCATGCGCTGCAGTTTGCAGCTAATTTGTGCATTTCAAATAAAGTGCAGTTGATAAAGTATGTATGTACAAAAAAAAAAAAAAAAAAAAATTAAAAAGAAGGGGCTAACAATGATGAGCACTATATAAATTAGAAAACCGCTATATTTATAAAAACAGCGTTTTCAAATATAAATGTAGGTACCTAGGAATAAGCTGTGGAGTGTCATAGCTTGTAACTAGATACAATGAGAGTTTTTCTCATTTGCTGCAATAATGTCATAACTAAAAAAAAAAATTTTTTTTGGTTAACAGTTAAGTTTTTCTCAATATCTTGCTTTAAAGTCTGTAAAAATATATAAAAAAAATTTTTAACGCTCTGTTTGTTTAATTATTTTTATTATTAAAATTTAATGCCAGAATGTAGGTGTTAATTTAAACTGAGTAGCATTTGAGTATTTTTATAAACAGATTCAAAAAGCACTTAACTTAAAGCAAGACACGCTTTAGTAATTCAAAATAAGCTAAGTAGGCAATGCTGGGGAAAAGCTAAGTACTAAGAGAGAGTGTGCAACAATTAAAAAAAGAGTATCTAAAATTAAGGCGAATTGCACTGCAAAGAGCTCAAATTAAATATTTTTGTATCACATTTTCATTTAAGTGTGTTAATGAAAATTTTTATTAATATTATTCTCATCATAAAAACGTAAGTAAAAAAAACTACAGACAGTCACACACTCACAGCTAACAATGAATGCATGGTGGGTGCAACACTCAGCAGGTAAGATTTGTATAAAATGCAATTCCGAAACAAACTCAAAAAAAAACTAGTCTTTGGCTAACTTTCTGTAAAGCTTTTTTTTTTAAGTTTTAATAAACGTATGTATGTATGTATGTCTGTCTGTGGGTACATTTGTTATACCAAGAGCTTTTTTGTTTTGTAGGCTTAAGCCATCATTTAGTGAATGCCAAAGAAGGTATCTATTTTTACAAATTTCCTTTTGAATACATTTCTCAAGTAATTTAACGCCATGTCACATGTTGAAATCGAATGCAAAACTTTAACAACAAACAAGTAACACAATTGCACAAATGCTTAGAATTTGCAATAACAAATTAAAAACTTTACAACAACAAGAAGAACAACTGCAGTAGCAGTACAGTTGAAAATGTTATTCATTTAGCAATTTCCAGCATAAAGACAAATCAACAAAACTATTTCATTTATTTGTTTCTATTAGGTCTCTTGAACATTTCCATCAAATGCAACTCTAACATGTCACTCACTACATAGTAAAACAACAACAAATGACTTTATAATGCACTCATTCACAACTCCAGCAAACAGTACAATAGACAGTCAAGTCTATAAAGAGGGTCGTGAGGGAGGTGGAGGCGGGTTTAAAAGAAAATTCAATACTTGTTTTAAATAAGTGTTTGGTTTGGGGTAGTATGTGGTGTGTGTGTCGGTGTGGGAGCTGTTCTAGCTCCAGTATTTATGGTTGTATGCTTGTGCAGCTGTTGTTGTTGTTGTTGATTTTATGGCTGCTGTTTGGCAGAAAGTGCTGTGAGCCGTACGTGTGAAATCACTGTTGCATAAAATACTAAGTGCGTTTTTTTAAAGCCTCTTGTGAGGTTTTATTTTTATATTTTTGATATAAATGTTTGCCTATTTGTAGGAGCCATTAAAAAAATTTTAAGAAACAAGAAAATTCAATAA
Source organism: Thelaira solivaga (assembly GCA_947397855.1). NCBI lineage: Eukaryota > Metazoa > Arthropoda > Insecta > Diptera > Tachinidae > Thelaira > Thelaira solivaga. The sequence goes on from OX377614.1 coordinate 67,444,356, forward strand.
AATTAATCTAAATTAAATTAAATTAAACTCAATAAAAAACATTAAATTAAAAAAATTCGTCTCTGTTTTGTATTCCCAACGAATTTGAGAAATGTGGAATTGCTTTTATTTCTTCTTAATAAATTAAGATTTTTTTTTTGTTTTTTAATTCCAGCGCTTGATTTAGGTGGCAAAATCAAGTCTAAGATCACTTTTATTTGTAATAGTAACTTCTGGGATTTACTGCAATAAAGCTTTTTGTTTTTGTAGTCAGAAAGTTGACCGAGTGAAATAATTTATTTACGTTTCGAAAGCGCGCAAGCACAAACCAGCTATTGTAGCAGGCCCTCCTCGAAAGCTGTAACGGATCTTATTTCATAATTTTAAGAAGGCTTGATTATTGAATGCTTTTTGACTTACTACACTGGATAAATTTCTAACAAATTTAATTCGTTAAAATTTATCTGTCTCATAAATTTTAAAAATTTTCAATTGACTTCCAAAATTCTTGTTTTGAATACGAAGTGCCAACAACAATTTTATTTAATAAAAACTGCTAAAGAGACATTTATTAACATGCAATTTTGCTATCTGCCATTTATTCTTTAGCAAAATGGTGGAGACACAATTAATACAGAGGCAAATAAAAGGTGAGGCATTAATACACTGGCATGTTGCCTACAAGTGTAGGACATGCTGTAACCCCAAGGAAGTATTAATGAAAATTTTTAAATATTGAAAAATTTGAAGCTCTTTCTATGTGCCTGGTAGAGAAAAATCAAGAGAAGAAAGTGGAGCAGTAAAAAAAATTCCCAGCTAAAACAACTACAGGAGTTTTTTTTTTATTTTTTGTCGCTCAACGAGATATTAAAACTGTAATCAGTGACAGCATATTGTACACTTACATTTTTTACGAGCATAAATGAATGTTTATGTGTGAGTTTGTGTGCGCTAGTAGATACACAATATTATCCACCATATTTTAAATGACTTTAAGGAATCAAAAAATGTTTGCTCCACATTTTTTACTTTTCGTTATCTATTTAATGCTGGTGATTTTTTGGCTTTAAAAACCCAGCAAAAAAATTTAAAAAAAAGTAAATAAAAAATAGCGGACTTAATTAGAAGCTGAGCAAAAGAGTTGTGAAATTAGAAAAGGCTAAGGGACTTAGCCACTTGACATAGTATCTCAGGAAGGCCAACTACAACTCGAGCTAAGTGCAAACAGCAATTTTTCTTGCTTTCTCTTAGCATATCAAAAAGAACTCAAAAGAACTGCATTCAGCTATTTTTCTATTTGGCTACTTTTCACTAAGAACTTTCTTCATTAAAATTATTTGCAAAACAAAAACTGTAAGGCTTTGATTCCATTTTGTATCAATCTTTAAAAAACATGCGCCTTAATGTTTGTTGGGTAGCTCTGTGATGCCTATAAGTTCATATGTGTGTGTTGTCATATGCTGTGTTTATGCATATGAAAAGCGGATACCGGATGTTAAGATATAAAAACGACTTAAAACGTTTATAAATCACAGTAAAGATACTTTTAAGTAGTGCAATTATTAAATATTTAAATACATAGATAAGAAAAAAAATATTATGTACACACATACACATACACAAATGACATAAGTTTTATAGAAGAAAAGTTCACAAGGAATTATTTAAAATTATGCAACGAATCATGAAATTACAAAAACACGTTAAATGACTTAATAACTGTCATTTGTAGTACAACACTGTTTTTACAGAGGATCAAAAAGTTTGATAAAACAAATCTATTTTGTGTGCTTAATTTCAGTTCAGACTCTAATTCCCAGAGTTTCAGCCTTTGAATTTTGAAAAGCAACGAATCCAAAAAAACACCCTGAAAAATCAAATAACACACAAACTTAGTGTCACTGAGAAGGAAATATTTATAAAAAAAAAAATTAAGCCAGTCGGTCATATGCTGGCACACAAAGTTTTAAATCTCCAAAAAAAATTAGAAATGAAGATGAAAATTTTGAAAGACAAGAGACATATCAAGCTGCAGACAGGCCGTTAAAACTGTTATAAAATATTTTTCTGCTTCTCCTAAAAATCTAACTTTCACCTAGTGTAATTTGTATCCTTTTGCAGTCAAGTATTTATCCTTTTCTTTCACCAAACACACACACACACACATACACACCCATAGTCTAAACAATAATTGTTGATTATTCTCGTATGTTTTACATGACCAAATTGCCATTATACTTTAATAAAAATTCTAACACGTTTGTTATATTATAGAAAAGAATACCTTGACATGCGATACTTAAGGACAGAAGTAAACAACATTTTTCTTTCGTGTATATACATATGGCTGCAGTTACTATCTCTGCTATTTTAATGGTGCACATAATAATCTGTATCATTTTTATTTTATACAATAGCATCGTCATGGGATGTTTCAGTCACATTATTTTGAGGTCAAAAAAGCAAACTACACACACAAGCAGAAGTAAAGGGAAAAAAGGAAAATTTCAAGCAAGCAGGATTTTTTCAAATAAACTTGCAATTTTTATAAAGTTTAAGTACGTTCGTTCGTACTAGAGTTCTTTTTCCCTCCTTTTTTTTTCTTACTCTTTTATTATTTATTTTTCAATTTCTCATGATATTGTAATCGAACAAGCATTGCAGGAGAATGTGTGTATGGGAATGTGTGTGTGTGTGTTTGCCAATAACTATTATTTACAGTAATAAAAGAATAAAATCAGCTACTAGAATTCATATTTAGTTTGTTACATAAAATATAAAATTTAATTAAATGAATACATATGGCTTGGTTGGTTAGTCGATTCAATGACGGAGTCAGTGGGTGAGCGAATGAGTGAGTGGTTGGCAGTTTGTGATATGAAAATGGTTAGTTTGATTTTTAATATTGAAAGAGCACATGAACTAAACAAAAAAAGGATATTTTACAATATGTTGCACATCCTAGCATTAGGGGTGTTGCTAATACACTAACATAAAAAGCTTACAGCTGAAAACTATTCAGAAGTAGATTTCAAGTCTGTATTTCGTTGTTACAAATTGGCTTCAGTTTGTCTAACATATAAAATTTTCTCCTGATTCGAAATTCCACAACAAAATTTCCTTTAAGACGTACTTACATTGTTTTTAAATCGCCTAAGTATTGTAATTAAAAGTTGCGACAGAAAAAATGTTTTTTAAGCAAAATTTAATTTTTCAAAAAATTATTTAAAATGTAAGCAGACAAAAATTCCCAGCTTCTTTCATTTCAGCACATAGGATCACAGGTTCCAAACAATGTGACTTATATTTTATTAAAATCGCAATACAACTTTTGATTTTATTCACAATTGAACAATTAAACACAGTAAAAAGACATATAGGCTTGTTACTGTGCCTTTGACGTGTTTCACTGCACATGATTCGTTTTATTTGGGAATCATGGGGCTAGCAACAAAATGCTCGATTTTTACTTTTCCTTTTTTTTTTTTTTTTTTTTTTTTTTTTTTTTTTGGAAAATAAAAAATTTCTAAATTTTGCATAAAAAACGTTTTTTGTTATCACATTTACCGCGATATCTTTGAAACAAGTGAGCAGATTTAAAAACGATGTAGGTACGTCTAATAGCAAATTTTGTTGCAAAATTTCGGATTTTCTTTATAATCAAACTAGATGGTTTTGCCCAATCTTGCCCGTCACGGTGCTTTAAGGCGCTAGTTGAAGCGGTAAATAAAGTAGAGTAAGCATAGTTTCAGGCTTAAATTAAGTACGGCACAGTGAAAATCGTTAAAAAGTAGGCGTAAAAATGGGCGTGACTGGTTCAAAAGTATATGGCAACCTTCTTTACAGTATAGAGATTCATTATATGTGTCAAATTTGTATAGCAGACAAATAGAAAATGACACAACAAACTGTTTTCAAGCAAAGCCCACATATGTATATCAAGCCACTACTTAAATTTAGGAAATAGCGTTTTTACTTGGAACTTATCCCCTAAAATATAAAAATAAAGTGCATATTTGATAACAGCATTCGAAAATACTTTGTGTTATCTTAATACCCTTTGCCGAACATCATGGTGTTTAATTTTCACAGCGAAGCCCTGAATTTTACAATTCTTAAATTTAAAAAATTAATTAAGTCATGCTTGAACAAAAATGAATCAACAGCACATATAAGCTTTCCTAAAAGAAATCAACTTTTGTTTTCATTGTAATCATAGTCCAATGATTATTTATTTATTTGTAATAAAAAAAAGTTTTAGCTCTCCCTATTTTTTTAAAGCACAAACAACTTTTATTTAATGTTTATATTCGTCTAAAAATATACTAGTTCAAATGTTAAAATGTACATACACATACTTTAAGATCCTTTACATTTTCTAGTGCAAGTAAGGGTTCAAATATTAGTTTATCCTTTCATGTGGAACATGTTATCTACGTTAAATGTACGTACATGCACTATAAATATCCCAGCAGTAGATGGTCTTCCAAATAACCTTGATAAAAGTCAGTGAAGTTAGCTGTGTTCTTTAATTCTGTAACATGTTAACATGGCTCTGTTATTTTAACATAATTGAAGTATTTTCAATAATTTCGTAAAAACGATTAAAATTTAAAGCTACTGGAATGTAAATTTCAAAATGTAGACAGTTTAGGTCCGAAAGTGTACAAATTTTGAGAAATTTCACTTAGTGAAAATCTATGAGCTCTAAAAATCTAATGATGCAGTTCAGTCGTGTGAAGGTATGTAGATTTCAGAACTAAATAAAAAAATATAGTTGCTTTGGGGTTTTATTGCTTCCAAAATTAAATTAAAAAAAAATTGTAGCAGCTGACATCAAGTGAGTAGAGAAATTTGCTTTGTAAACTGTTTTGTTTCTTTTAGAGACATTTGTAGCATTTGTAGCCCTGTAAGCCTTGTATTTTTTACACGACTAACAAAACTCATAAATTTTGATACGCAAGACTTATTAAGACACTTGCTAAAGCTTTTTGCGCTGCATAAATCAGAAATAATTTTTAATTTTCAATAAAAAATTAAGAAATTTAGATTTTGTTTCTTTCTTTTAATAAAATAATATTTAATTTCAAATAATTCAGTTGCAAATAATAAAATTTTAGACAGTTTTGTGCATGCCAATGTATAGAAGAATGTTCCCAATGCTTTGCACAATGGGAGTGTTTAAATATATTTTACCCCGAAACTAAATTAAAAGTTTCTTTCATTTACCATTAAAAATTGAATACAAAACAGCAAAATAAAATTATTAGTTTCAATTTATGTTGGTGAAATCTGGCGGTTTTTAAAAAATATATTAGAAAACAGCTGATTGTGATTAAAATTACTAAACAGTTGGCAGCATAATTGTATTTCAATTTTGCTGTAAAAATTTTTATTAAAAATTCATTTTGTAATACTAAGGATATTAGAAAGGAAATACAATTATGGCTAAAATAAACTTTTTAAAATGAAGGATATATGGGAGGATGCCCAGCGCTGGTACTAATTGAAGTGAAATTTCTCTTAAATCTTAACAGCATAATTTTAAAAGTTGGTTATTTATCATGATTGAATTGCATTTATAATTAGCGCTTATATTTAATTTGTTTTTATAATAAGGATATTTGAGAGGTCTACTAATTTTATTGAAATTTGCTGCAAAACTTAGTAACACAATTTTGTATTCATTTACTTCTTATTTTGTCCATAATTGAAGCAAACATTCAAATGTTTATATCAAGGATATATTGTAAATAGCTATATCCCTTTACAGATTGTAATAGCAATAACAAAGACATTTATTAGCACAATTCTAGCATTTATTATCATTTTTTTTATTAAAATTTTGAACAAAAATAAATTTTTTAAATAAAGGATATATGGCAGGGCACCATATCCTTGAACCGATTAAAATAAAAGTTTTTAAAAAATAAAACAGAGTAATTTTGCAAGTATTTTTTAATTTGCTAAGGATTTTGCTTATGATTGGAGCTTATATTAATTTTTTTATATGCAGGATAAATTGATATGCTTATAAAGGATAAGGATTTTAATAAAAATAATAATTCTAGTACTTATTATCAATTTCTTAAATAAAATTTTTGATAATAAATTTTTTTCTAAAACGAAGGATATGTGGCAGATAGCCATATCCTTGCATTAATTGAAATTAAATTTTTTTAGAAATCATTAAAAACAATTATTAGTTTTTCAGAATACAGTTTTGGAAAAAACTTAATTTTCAAAATAAAGGATATATGGGAGGTGTTGTTATCCTTGCAGAGATTGAAATGAAAATTTTTTATAAATTCTAATAAAGTAATTATGTAAATTGTTAGCAACTTTTTTTTGGTATACACAGGATTATTTTTACAATAACTTAACTATTTTTAAAGAAGGATATTTGATTTTTTTTAAACACTGTCCATTTCACACAACAGCTGCTTTAATTGCCTTTAAATATTTAATTGCTTTCAATATTTAGAAAAATTCTTTTAAAAGTGCAAAAAAAATGTTGTAAGTATTTTCCTTTTTACTATAAAATCTATAATTTGAGCTTGTGTTGTTTGTTAAAGTATTAAATAATGAAATTTCCTTTTTTACTATTGATTTTTATATGATACAGCCCCATTGTGCTTTGTTTAAATCGTTATTAAAACATTTAAGAATTTGGATTTTTTCAAATATTTTTATCTCTTTTTTTATTTTGTTTGCGTCACATTTAATTTTTATTTTCTTCTTTCTTAAGCATTGATTGGCTGGCCACTAGAAATTTAAATATTTAAATCTTATTGTGAAAACATTTTTTGATATAAAAGTGGCCGGCCATTTTTTTCTTCTACATGTTTGTACAAAATTTATAAATAAATTTCATGATAGTGGGGTAAGTATGTGTGTAGTGTGTGTATATGAAAATGTTTTAAAGTAAAATAATTTTAAACAAGCACCGCCCATATAGAGAATACAAAAAATAAAAAATACAAATTTTATATCCATACAAAATGTCACTGAATGCGCGACGCTAAATTTAATAAAAATAAAAATTTAAATACAAACGTGAAAATTTGATAAATTTTCGTTTTATGTTAAAAATAAAACTACAACGCCGTCTGTCTATATAGATATAAATTTTTTTTAACAATGTATGGCAGTGTATGCATGATTTAAATGAATTAAATTTAAATTCAATTCATTTGCATAAAGAAAATGTTCAATTTAATTGGCTTATTATCGAAAGCAAATTAAATATTATTTTTGAATGTGTATTCCCTTTTATCCTGCCATATGCTGCCTTTCAAAGCTCTACAATAACAAATGGTTTTGGTTGTATTAAAAATAAGCTGCAAAACTGTTTCTTTCAATTGAAATTCTGTCTTCTAAGTCAATTTATTAATGACTTATTTGCATTCTAATTCTATTCTATTATGCTTTGCGAAGCATTTTTTTGTTGTTGCTGCTGCTGATGTTTTCACAAAAAATTTTAACACTTGATTGCTCTGTAATATCCTTTTTACAACGAGGTAAAAATTGTAATAAATGACAAGAAATAAGAGCAACAACAATGAAAACTGCACTGTAATTGAAATGACACAAAATAAAAGGATATTAAGAATGAAATCAATAGAGTTATTAAAAGAAAAATAACATAAAAAGAGGAAGAAAAACGTAAGGCGAAAGCCGTGAGAATTTTGAAAGAAAGAAAAGCAAGTGGGATTTATTTACAGCAAAGTGAATATTTTTAGGGAAGTAAACAAAATAAGAACTCCTAAAGTGATTAAATCTTGTGTTATATTTGTTACAAATTTCTTAATTTTTGTTAATAAAAAACATTTAAGAATTGCTGAAAGAGTGTAGACATTTAAAGCAGTACAATGTACAATAGGCTGGGCTCAAATCGTCCTTTTGTTAAACAAAAATATTAAAAATTTCGATAGAAGTTATACGATTTGGCCTCTGGTATTTGTTCAGCGAATTACAGTTGTTTGGTTGGCTGTAGCATTCAAATATTTGAGAAAGTTCCCTCACACTTAATCACCCATAAAATGGACGATCCATTAAATGTGTACCGGGAAAAGTGTATCCATAAGCTAGAAGAGCCTTTACAAGAACAGTCACACTCAATTGATCTGTCATTTGACTGGCAGTGCTGATAGAAATATCTATCACAGCGTGGAAGAACGTTCTTAAGAGCATTGTGAAAAATGTACGTCTTATTTTGTATCTCACTCTTAGACATGAATCAAGTGAATGTCAACATAAAAAAGATGTAAAAGTATTAGATACGCCAGGTACTATCTTTTCTCACTCTCGGCCGTTCAGCAACTAAGGCAGTGTGTGTTTATGAAGAGTGCCAGTCTATCGGCGTGTGTACCAAAGTGAATTGTGTACTAAATACCGCAAGCAACTAAATTTTTGTTACTTTCAACTCCGTTCAATTGTTATCATCAAAGTATGTAGTTATTGCAACCGAAATTCTACAATAGAGTTAAAAATGTAGTTCTCTTAAAAATATTTCAAGTTATAAGACCGATTTTCTATTGTCACAATTAATATATGCGATTATCACAACTGAATTTTGTTTTTAGTTCGCACAACCGAAGTTGCATGTATTTTAATTTTAAAAAAATAATAAATGTGTACCCAACATGCAACAACAATTTAATAACAATTTGTAAATCTAGCCTGCAAAGCCGTATTTTTAATTTTACAGCAATTGGCAAAAGGATGAACTCGACTGTCTTATATCCTTTATTTAGAAACAAAATATTAAATTAAAATGATTTCTACATAAACATATTATGTTAAAACTAGTACATTTAAGTAATTTAATAACAGTTTAAGCTGGGCTATGCTTTGCTCGAATATATCCTTAAATTTTACAATGTTATTTTGCTTACAACAATTAAACAAACAAATATAAAACAACTTGCAAAATAATGCTCTTAATCTTAGTAATAAATTTGAAGTTAATTGGTGCAAGGACAAAACTGACTTTCAAATATCCTTTATTTAAAAAAAAAAATGAATTTAAGAGTCAAATGTAGAATTAAAGTTTAGCAAATTGTACAAACTTGCTTTCAAAACTGAGTTACCAAATTTTAAGAGTGAATTTTGTTTTAGTAAACCGCCCTAAAAATCTATAATTTAATCACAATTTCAACAATAAAAATTTCTCTAGCTAGAATTGAAGAGTTTAATCTCATAACTTATTCCAAATAGCAGCAGTAAGGCAGCAGAATTTAGTTTACTTGGTATGCATCTACCCTAGAAAGAACAGAACCTCTATATCAGAAGCAAATTCCCTAAGCAAACAATTAAATGAATATTTCTCTTACATTAGCTCACAATTAGAAAGGATTAAGTGATGAGAATAGCAGAGAGTCAAATCGTCACCACAAACAATTTCTAAGGAAAAAGTTGTTTCATAACCAAAGGCTAAAATTTCCATCAATTTAATTCAATTGTAGTATAAAGGCCTACAGAAGCGTAGGTCTGGATAACAAAGTAGTCATGCTTTGATATTATTCCAAGAGATAATTTTAGAAGAAAGTACCTACAAACAGCAGGAGACTTGAGAGTGATCAGCTGCCAAATAACGGCATTCAATATCGATCGAAATTTTCACTCAAATTGAAATATCGATTGCTATCGAAGGCCGTAATTTGTTTACAGCTTTAGAAATTGAAGCGTAACTTTATTTGGCAGCTCAAGTTTAGATTCCAGCTCGTGGGCAGCCTCACATTCACATCCAAGTTCAGGTTTATTTTTAGATTTACACCGTTCCCTCTAACCTCCCTCTTACATATTTTATGACAAAAAAAATTCAATTTCAATTTCATTTTGATTGAAAGGATTTCTTTGTGATTTCCAAAGAGATTTTTCTTTATGTTTCACCTTTTCTTTTAACAAAATTCTTTTGTATTGATTTAAGCAATTTTCTTTAAAAGTTATTGACGAATGTGTTCGATATTAGTCATCAGTAAGAAATGTGAACTTTTTTCTTCTTTGATTTGTTTGCGTTTTGTACATTTTTAACCAAGACCAACAACTAAAATTTATATAAAAATAGTCTTGTTTTTTTTTTTTTTGCACAAAGAACAAACAACATAAAAATGTCTTTTTGTTGTCAATTTATTTGTTCATGGTTGAAATATTTAGATTCTTTAAAATAAATTAAAAGAAAAAAAACAAGAACAGAATTTGTTTTAATCGAAATAAATTTTATTTTAGTGTATGAATGCAAGATAAAGAATTAAAGTAAAAATTAGAAAAACAAAAATAACATAAAATAAAATACTTGTAATCTAACAGATACAACAACAGAGATGCAACCGAGAGATGCTCGCTTACACAGATTTTAGTAACAGATTCATCACGTAAACTAAATATTTAATGAAATGTTTGTATCAATGCAATGAGTAGCATCGATAGAGGGATATACGAGTCACACACACACACTCTCGTGCGTGAGAGTTTTGTTGTTGTTGTTGCTGTTATTTTTATATTCTTATATTGTATTATTGTGTATGACTATTTTAGATATTTAAATGCATTTTGCAAGTTATTTTTGGCAAACATCAAACAAAGCAAATAAAAATATAACAGCAGCAATAACAACAATAACTAAAACCTAAACTACAATACTATCAAATTGTAAAGGAGAAACAACAAGAAATAATAAAAAAAACAATAAAAGCAGAAAACCGTAAAAGCCACAGGCAAATAGAAAATAAAAATCATCAAAAATTCTTGGCATTAAATAAAAACAACTTGAAGATCTACTCTTGTATTAATGCTCGATAAAATACACACAGTATAACGGAAGCATAAAAATAGCAGACACTTTTTAATAATAATAATAAAAAAAAAAAAAAAAAACAACCAAAGGATTTTGCAAGGGTTTCTTGTATACTATGCTCTTTAATTCTCTTCTCTTCTCTTCTCTTCTCTTCTCTTCTCTTCTCTTCTCTTCTCTTCTCTTCTCTTCTCTTCTCTTCTCTTCTCTTCTCTTCTCTTCTCTTCTCTTCTCTTCTATTCTCTTCTTTTCTCTTCTTTTCTCTTCTCTTCTCTCCTCTTCTCTTCTCTTCTCTTCTCTACTCTACTTTACTTTAACCTTCTCTTCTTTGATTCATTAAAAACCAGCAGGTGATCAGAAAAGGTCCCGGCAGGTAGAGGTCTATTTCGTTAAACCCCTTTTCACCATTTACATAAGCATTTGTTTTTCAGTTAATTCAATGCATATTTATGTAATTGATCGGTTACAAGTTGTCTCTTATATCACGAGTACCGGAACAAGTGCAAGAAATTATCTAAAAGGAATCACTTAAATTACCCCTCTGGAAGGCTTGCAATTATTATTCAAGTGTAATTCCATTTGAGTGCCAAATATCTTAGACAAAAACCTTTAATGGGGTAGAGATCATTTTGTGCATAAAGTGTAACACTGTGTGTGTGCTAAAACATTTTGCAATGAATTTCCTTCATTACATACAAATTATGCATGTAAAAGTTGGTATGCACGAACGTACTCGTACATGCATACGTATTGTCGAAAAATCACAATAGCAAAAACAAACAAACAGAAGAAAAAAATTATATTTAAAGTATCTCTATCTAAATGCAATACAGATTATAAATAAATATGAGAAGGAGCAGCAGCAGGAGAAGAAGGAGGTACATATGTGTGAGTCTAAAGGCAAACATAAAACAAAATCTTAAAAACTGTTTAAACTAGAAAAGTCTATTTGAGCGTATGTAATGCATGCCTGAACACACTTAAACATGCATGCTACTAGTACTCATCATCATTGTACGCCTTTGAGAGTCTGCCATTGCAGCTAAATGCAATAATCTTACAAAATTTCAACACAATATGTTAAAGTTGGAAAAAAAAAAGAAACAGAAAGAAAGAAAATAAATTTCTAGGAAACTATTGTAAAGACATTGATGAAGCCAGCCAGCCAGTCAGTCAACCAACCAACCAACCAACGAACCAACCAGCCATCCACATAAGCATTTTGCACTACGAATTTAACTAAAGACAGCCCCAAACAAACTGACAAACTAAAAGAAACTGTTCATCCAACTAGAATTTTGCGTTAGTTTTTTTTTTCATTTTTGCAAAACAAACGCTTGCACAAACAAGTAATTTTATATTTTAATTGAATTGTACGCGATAAAAAGACAATTTATTTTGAAGATGCTGTTCATTTTCATCATTTTTGTTTCTATAAAAAAAAAATTAAATTTTTTTTTGTTGTTGCAGCCACCAAGTGGAAACATTTAATATTGTGTTTATTATTATGATGCCAAAGACAAGATATAGACAAACTAATGATTCATTTATTACGGGCCAAACTTTAAATTCAATTTCAGCGCAACATTGTTTGTAATAAAGCAAAAAAAAATATTTTCTCATTCGAAATTTTGAAAATTGTTTCAACTAGTTAACAGAACTCTTATTTTTAAAGCAAGACGGACACTTTGCTAACATAATCAGTCTGATTACCCTACATTAGACTGGACAAATTATAAAATCAAGAGTAAATTAGCTGTGAATACCTTTTGAGCAGAAAAAGAGACCTAAGCCACAATGGCTGCTTCTCATTAAGTCAAGTAGCCCATCAACTCCTGCAGTCTACAGCGCCGAAAGGACAGCAGATGAAGTTCACACTGAATTATCTAGCGCCAAGCAAAGGCAGAGAAGCAGTTATATAATTTCCTCTTCGTTCCAGTTCTAAAAACTTCTGTAGTAACCATTTGATGGTAGAATAGTACCCGGCAATCAGGTTCGATTCCTTGCTAGACCCTGGGTGTTTTCTGCAGACAAAAGCCAAGCAACTGCGCGGATTTGTACTGTTAAAAAAAAGCAAAACAAGCAGATTCCTACTACGATCTAGTCTCCTTCTTCTTCTTTTATTCTTTCCCCTACTATCTTCTTACTTCCTTTCACTCTGCTATCTTTACTCTTATACAGGCATCATAAAGGGACCACGTCAGAGGACTTATGAGGGCGCCGTGTGCAACCTAACCTAAGCCACTTCGTTCTATTCGAAAGCTGTACTTGTATAAACCTTTTCAAAATAAAAAAAATACACATTCTTCTTCAACTGCCTTTTTTTATACTAAATAAAAGGATCCACTTGAGTTCTATTCTGCTACCTGCTTTAATTTATTTAAGCCAGTTAAGGGATCATCAAATGATGTAAAGAAAATGAGGTTCATTGGTAAGCTCGCCTAAGCAGGTAATAAAGCAATTTGTGCTTCATTATATATATATATTCTAAGCAACAAAAACATTTTTCATCTCTTTTTAAAGATTTTTAAAATAATTTGAAAGCAAAGACCTTTAAATTCTGTAACACAAAAAAAAAAAAAAAAAAAAAAAAAAAAAAAAAAAAAAAAAAACTTGCCAACATTTAATTAAATTAATTATTTTCAAATTTTGTATTGCGTTATAAAAATATTTAACACCGCCCCACCCCAAATATTTGCATTGTTCTTATCGTTGACCGCCTTTTTTGCCAAGCAGCCTCTAACAGCCAATCACTCAACCTTTCATTTTCACTTTCATTGTCCCGCCTTCTACCTACAACTCTCCTCCACTATTCCTACCAACTGAAAATTGCATTCTTATTTGTGTCTGAAAATTTGTTCTTAATGTGTAAAAGGCGTAAAGGAAATGTATTGTCGTTCATCGTCATACATCAATCATGGTAACGCATCCAAGAGGCAGTTGTGTTTTATGGTTTATTAATAAAAATTCATTTAAATCAACAGCAGCATCTTCTCACACAATTGTTTCACTTCACGTGGGTATTTAATTTGTACGTGTTTATTGCCTACAGGGTGAGTCCAAAAACCGAGCAAAATATATTTTCCATTAAAAAATATAATTTTCTTTGCAAATGGTAGGTTTAAGGCAGAACAAAAACAAGAAAGTTTTTTTCCCTCAATAAAAAATGTCTGGCTTTTTTAAGAAATAAAATTAACTTCTTTAAGAGTTCAATTTTGTTTCAAAGCTGCAAATGAAATATTAAATTTCGGCAGTAGTAATTGGTTTTTAAATTTGTAATCTAGTGGCTAGCAAACGCCCTTGTCGTATATCACCTCCAGCTCGAAGGACCATAATTTAGTAATGATTTTAACAAGCTTAATTAAGTTTGAAGGTATTCGCAAAAGCTTTTATGGCAAACTTTAATCAACGAAAGAATGTACTGTAACTTTCTAAGCCATCACTAGGAAAGTAACATAGTTTAATGCTGAAAGAGATCCAAGTTAAGCTTTCTTTTTCCTAAGAGTTCAACAATAGCCATTTCATAGGTACGAGTATTTATACACTAACAAGTAAGGCTTTATTTTATAAACCTCTGCAGAAATAGAATATAATGACATTCACGTTGCTAACTTAAGACTCTAGTCTAGGAAAAGAATTACTTCAGTAAAAAACCATAAATTTTTATTCATTTTGTAAATATTTTTAGGGCCCAAATCGTGACATTCGATTTCGAAAGAAATAGATGGAAATATCTATCTTTTTATATGAAAGCATTTAAGAAGTTTGGTCGCAAATTATTTTGCTTAAAATTTATGTTTAATTAAAATGTGTAATATAATAAAAAATAGTTTATAAACAAACAAATATGTGAACTAACCTGTTATTTTAATACGCTGCCAAAACGGAAGTTGTTGTGAGCCCTTGTTTGATTATGCCCTTGTTGAAAACCTTGCAGCTGCACACATATTTAATCACTATTTTTAACACTCACTGTAGTTCAAATTGTGATGCGGCATCATCTGCGTGGATACACAGTAGATCACAATTTTACAGTTTATTTATTTTCAAAGAAAATTAAGTTTATTAACGCCCGACACTCACGTCCTAATCGTTTAACGACGTACAAAACGTTAATATTCGGTTGTTACGTTAAAGCACACGAGAATTAACATACGAATAATCACAATTTAAGGATTTTTTTTCGATGAAATTTATTATTTCTTTTGAACACTGTTCAGTTTTTTTAAAAATGTGATGGGGACAAAACCACCTTGAAGTCTGCAAGAAAACTGACAACCACATTTTAAAGAGTTTATTTTAATTAATTAATCACCACTGTAGTTTTTTTTTTTTTTTTTTTTATTGTGATCAATTAATATCCGACACTCCCGAGAGTTATTAACGTTCCCGCATGACAGCTTTTTAAGGCTGCCACGATTACTTGCGAGCGCGTAACCGTTATATTACTACCGCATGACAGCTTTTAAATGCTTTCATGTTCCCGTACGATCTCGAACTAGTCGACGTTCACGCATGACAGCTTTTGAATGCTGCCATAATCAGTTACGATCGCGTACCCGTTGACGTTCCCGTTCTCGTACGATTAGGACAAAACTATTTCGAACCACGCCCTTTTTGTTTGATCATTAAAATCTAAAAATAAAAAAAAAGTGATTAAAAAAATTAAAATAAAATGAAATGAATGTTTTTTATTAAGGATACGATGGAGTAGTTAAATCTGTGGCAATATGGGAAAACCTTATTAAGTCATTTTAGAGATCAAACTTTAAAAGACGCAAAAGTTTTTCTTCTAGCAAACGCTATTGTTCTCCTTCACATTTGAGTTAATTGCGATAACTTTACTTAAGTCGATTTTAGTTTTTTTTTGTGTATTAGCACAGATATAATGATACTCAATGTAAAATATATGAAAAGCGTTGCCACATTTTTTAGATTTTAGCACGGTTCTAGCAACCATAAAAAATAAGAGCAGATTATGTCGATTGTCTTATAAAATAAAAAATAAAACTGTAAACTTGAAGAAGTTGTGGTGAGGGATATGCAGTTAATTCGGAAGGAGGCAAGCAGGACATGGCCTATCCCAGAAAGGCTACACGCACTCGCATCCTAATTAACTAACTCCCCGAAACCAAAGTGATCCAAAAATGCGCAAAACTGGCGATGCAATTCCTAATTTATTTAGTTTACAGTGGAAATGATGCCTGAAAAAATTAAATTTTTCTCAAAAATATTAATCCCAAATAGTGGAAGTCTTTTTGGAAGCATCTATTAGATAAATTTTTGGATGAGATCGTTTGTTTCTATTATTATTTGGTTGAGAAAGCTTTCTTCAGTCTAATGTCATGCATTGCCGTTAAAACTAATTCACTTGGAAATGACAATAATGCTCAAGTTAATTTAAATTAAGGCCGTCGTCTGTCTAAGCTATAAGGCAACAATTACTGAATAATTTTAAGCTGCAATTCTAGCATCACAATATTAATCTGATATTTTTTTTTCTATTAAACAAATTTTTGTCACACCTTTTATGTTGGTGTTGTCTACACTTACACAGCAACGAGATACGAAAAAAAAGTACAGATTAACAGGTAAAGGGAAACCATTAAAACAGTGATAAAAAGAAAACACAATGAAAGAATTGCATGTTTGCAATGATAGAACAAAAAACACAAAAAACAAAATGCGTACCATGAATTATTTGCAATTAATTCAATTTGTTGTTAAAAAAAATTATTTTTATGTGTGTAAGTGTGTAGTTGTTGCAGCAGCATGTGCTGTAAATTAATGTTTTTCTTAAAAAAAAAAAAAAAAAAAAAAAAAGAATGAATGCCAATAACAGACAAATGTGAAGCCAATTTGATGTTGCATGTGACACAGAATTTTAAAAAGAAAATAATCATAAAAACAATACTCGCTTAATAATAATTTTTTTAAAGTAAAATTAAACAAAAGGTGAAGCTAATTTAAAAGAAAAAAGTTTAAGCTGAAATAAATCAATTTTCGTTAAGCAGCAGCAACTTAAAATTAAATTTGTTGTTGGCTGTTTGTACATTTTAGTACAAAGATTGTGAAAATTTAAATTTTTAAAGTTTTACTTTTACTTTTGTTTAAAATAAAAAAGGACTTAAAAGAAAGTATAACTTAAATTTTGGGTTAGAAGGACCATAAACTCATCTCCTGGGTTTGGTTTCGGTTAGAATGACCATAAAGAAATTATCTGGGATTGGTGTTTGTTTTTTCTATCTGCCGTTATTTCTAAATATTTTTTAAGTCTCTTAAGCAGCATTTCAACTTTAGGTTAGAAGGACCATAAACACATTTGCAAGTTTAGAAATTTTTTTTACTTTTGTCTGGTTACGGTCAGAAGGACCACAAACTCATCTCATGGCTTTGGCGTTTTTTATTTCTATCTGGTTTCGGTTAGAAGGACCACAAACTCATCTCCTGGTTTTGGCCTTTTTTTATTTATATCTGGTTTTGGTTAGAGGGACCATAAACCCATCTTTTGAGTTTGGTATTTTTTATTTCTATCTGATGTTATTTCTAAATAATGTTTAAGTCGATTAAGCAGAACTTTAAGTTTAGGTTAGAATGACCCTTGCATTTTTATATCTAAATGGTATTATTTGCAACTGGTATTTAAATCCATTAAACCCAACTTAAAGTTTAGGTTAGAAGGATTCTAAGCCCATCTCTTGGGTTCGGTATTTTATATCTCTAACTGATTCAGGCTAAAAGAATCCTAAGCCCAGCTTCGACTTCAGCGTTTTTTATTTTCAACTGGCATTATTTTTTAATGGCGTTTAAATTTCTTCAAGTTTCGATTAGACAAAATGTTGCTGTTTATTTTGTCTTTTGCTATAAAATCTCTCCCATTAATAGTTCCTTCCTGACTTACATAAACATTAACTTACTGATTTCCTAGTCTTCCTTCCTGCCCTTCATATCAAACTAAGTTTACTTACTTAAAAAAGATTTCTGTTTAACATTTTGTCCACTCAAAATCATTAAGAATTTTTTATCATCATCATAATTGTCAACATTATCTGTGTGTGGCTGAGTGTGTGTGTTAATATTGTCTAATAATGAATGAATAAGTGAGCGAAGCACTTAGTAATCATTACAACAATAAACAAGAAGAAGAAAAAACTAATGAATGTCATACTGTTACGAGATCCAGTCAAACTAATTGTCTCTTGAATTTGTATACACAACCATACACAGGCAAACGAAAATGATGTGGAAAGCAAGTGAGTGCATGTGTGTGTGTGTGCACTTCATAAGGATATTAGATATGGCATGTGTGTGTATATTTTTAATAGTTTGTTAAAAAGCAATAAAAAATTGTCAAGTTTTGCTGATGTTGATAATGTTGATGACCAAGATAATTTTAATGTTGATGCCATTAAAAATAAACAAATCAAATGTTTGGCAAAATAGAAAAATAATTAAGTTTTGATGTATTTTTGCCCTTGAAATTAATTTTTTAATATGAGGGTGTTTAGAGATCAGGGAGAATACTTTTGCAAAACATTTTACCCCCCCTAACTCTTCAAAGTAGGGGTCTTTTTTGCACTTTTTTTTAACAAGAGTTAAAAAAGTCCCTTTAATTGAAAAGTTAGAGGGTTAAAATGTTAAACAAAAGATTCACATGGTTAGGGATGATGCACCCCAACGAAAACACTTTTAGTCCTTGGTAAGGATATTATGAAGCATAAGCTGTTTCTCCATTTAATCACATAATTTATTATTTTACGTAACATGATACCCTTTACTTAATTATCCTTAAAAGCTTAAATAAATCATCAGCTCTTAATAACTCACATTGATATGATGACACCCCACTGTCCCAAAAATTATTGATACCGATGAAATTCACCCAAATCTTTTATTTTGCATTAAAACTTGCTGTATATTTGTGCACACATAAAATTTTGTAAGAAAAATAATGGAAATTTTGCATTTAAACTATAAAAATATTTGTTTACAGATTATTGTTTGTTTGTTTGTGTTTATTTTTTTCTTTGTTTTTCGTATATTTTACAAAATAATTAAGTTAAGCTGGAAATAACATGACAACGCTTTTAGCATAACCACACACACATACACACACACAAAAACAAACACACTCCTGCAGATTTTCTATCTGTGTTAAATTAAACCAGAGAAAATAAAATTGTTTCAATATTCATATTGCTAAAGATACACAGATACAAATTGCATATAAACACAGCAACCGATTGTGTCTCTGTGCGCTTGAGTATTTGAAGGAAAACAGCAAAACAAAAATAAAAACTTTTCGAGATGAAAACTAAAAATCCAAAACCCAAAACTATAGTTAGTGTGTGATGATATTTTGATTTTATAATAAAGCAAATTTACATATAAATGAATGTGTGTGTGTATGTTTTAGAATATTTTTGATTATGAAATACATAAACCCTTCTACAACAACTGACAGCTTTCTGTCTTTTAATTTTGAAGCTAAAATCAAACTTTAAAATCTAGAGACAATAAAAACATGTCAGCAAATCTTTGCCATTTCAATTAAATATATTAAACTGTCTCTAAGGGGTAAAAGGCACACACATATATACATATAGGCCCCACCAAGCCGTTTATTATTCAAGCCTGCAACAGGATGTGTCAAAAACAGTGATGGAATTTTAATTCAATAAAATTTTTCTGTCCGTATGTACGTTTAAGGTTTCAAGTTTGATTTACTTGCATGATGACTCTTGGAGGCTTTTTTTTAATTGGGTAGAGGACTGCACAATAGAACGTTCAGGACACGTTTGTATTATAACCCATAAATTACAATAATAGGGGTACTCACACAAACAGTGCAAAAATGCTTCGTTTTGCTGTTTTTTATACATGTAATGCCTTTGCATGACAATAAACTTAAGTGACAAACTTTTTTCAAAAAAATAATAAACCCCCCCCCCCCCCCATTTTGCTCAAAATTAGGTTAACTAGCAACTGCTTTTTTTTCATTTTTTTCAATGTTTCAACATAAACTAAACAAAGACTAAAAATAACTTTTTAAACTTTTTAGACTTGTTACTTTGACAGTCTACAGAGAATGAAAGTTTATATAAAACAACACACACACAAAAATAACACTTCCTAATAAAATACTTGAAAAAACAAATTATTTATTTAAACCTTTTTTGTAAAAGAAAAAAAAGGAAAAAATAATAATACAGCAATGGCCACTTAGCCACCCATTTTGAATATTCAACTATTAAACAACAACAACAACAATAGAAAAAGCAATAGAAAACAATAGAGAAAATAAAGCAATTGTTGGTTCTGTATTGAATTAGCATTAGCACACACACACTCAGACACAAATTCTATTCGATAAATGGACAGATCCGTAAAATTTTAGGTTTAGATTTTTATTTTTATTTTAAACTGATATTTTAGATAAAACTAACGAATAGATAAATACAAATGTTTGTATTTGTTTTGAGAAATACTCACAAGCACACACACACACAAGCACTAAAAGTAGGATGTATTTTTTACGGGAAGCAGTGCACGTGTGAAATAACAACAATGGCAAATAACAATAATATTCGCAAATCATAAACAGAAAAGGAAACAAAAATAAAATTCCAATACGTACACTGTAAATAAAAAAAACTAGGCAAGAAAAAGTAGCACAAAGACTGAAAGAGGAAGGTATGCCAATTACAGCATCTTAATATATAAAATTCAACTGTACGTGTGTTTGACATTGTACTCCTGCTAAACGGCTGGACCGATTTAATTGAATTTCTGTGTATGCATTTGAATTACGCCTTGGAAGGTTTAGCGTTACAAAACCGCAGGCAGCTGGCTTATTTACCTACTACCTGTTTTTACCCTGTCTTGCATGTATACACAAATTTTCAGGCAAAACAATGTTTGCCGGGTCAGTTAGTAAAAATATAAATTTTTTTTTTTAAATCTCTTTAATTCACAATTAGCGAGGTGGCAAGGAAAACAATGTCGTTTGCTAGAAACGAAATAATTTTATAGGGAAACTTTTACAACTTTTAAGCGGTTTTTTCACATTGCCACAATAAAAAGAGCTGTTATATAAAACTATAAATGTTAAAATTTAGTTGTATAGCAGTTTAAAATAACTGTTATAAAACTGTTATACATATCACATGAACTAAAATTGATTTTTTTTTAATTACTTTTGCTTGTATTCAAAGATAAATAGATGTCTTGTAAGTATGTATAACAGTTTTTGATAATTTTAATTTTAAATTTAATCAAAAATTACTGTTGTAAAATCTTAAATTTCATTTTTATTTAGCTATAAAAAAATTGTATTTGCTGCAATTGGTGAACTTCCCTCCCTCCATTGAGATTTTTTTGTTTAAAAATAATTTCATGAAATTTTAACAATAATATTGTGAACAATGTTTTGCGTTTAGAGTAAAAATGGTTTTATGCAGGAAAGCAGATATTTAAACTACAAGGCCATAATTAACCCAAACAAAATGCTATAAAATATTCTTATACTTACAACTCTACCTAAAACATTGTAAGAATACAAGACTTGGGGTTTTGTTTTTAGACTAATTCATGCAAAAGTGTAGCAATAAAAGAAGCAATGAAGTGAAATTGAAAAAAGAAAACGTAATAAATGTTGATAATGCATAATTGAGTTGATGTCAAGTATGAAAATGTATGCGCTATAAAGATGTTAAAGACAACTATAGAATCATTGTCATTTATTTTTCCTTTTTTTTTTTTTTTTTTTTGTATAATAAACATAAAATATAATTGCTTGTGCTTTACATAAAACCAAAGGAACAATGAATGTCAACTAACACAAATACACACTTAAATTATGCTTGCTTTCACATCTCAATCATTGCGAACTATACACCGGAAAAGGAAATTGTATTAAAGCACATTAAAAAAAACTACTTAAAAGCAAAAAAATATTTTGCATACTTTCAGGCAAGCTTTATTAATATTTAAGCATATGAAACAAGCAATAAAAGGAAATCCGCTGCTGAAACCCAATTCTGACATTAAACAGAGTTAATATAAATTATTTAAATAATTTACAGGTAGGTAACAAGCATATTACATTTTTTTTCTCTTATTTTTGTTTTATTTTTTTTTTTTTTTCGCCACAAAAGGGATTTTGCAAAATATTTTATTTAACAGTTTAAATACTCACAGACATATGATGTGAAAAATTAAAGAATTTAATGACTAACAAACGTTGTGGTGTACTAATATTGATGTAAAAAAAATATAATGAAATGTTTTGCAATTAATTATAAAATTTGCATGCGTGTGCATAAATTTGCAGCTTTGTCATTTAAGTGTAGTAAGTGTCAGATACATACAAATACTAGATATATAAAAAAAATAATTTAAATAGTAAATTTAATAGTGACTATTACACACAATTGATTTAATTCATAGAAATTTAATTATTTTTTTATAACAATTGTAATAATTTTTTTTTTAAATTTTCTGATATTAACTATTATATTAAAGAAAAAATATTTACTTAAGAAAAATTTCTAATGTAATTTACTTAGTATAACAGTTTTAGCAAACTGTTATAACTTTTGAAAATTGTTATACATATAACATCTGTTATACTCTTAGAAACTGCATAAAATTTAAAAACTAAAAATTTTACAAACTGTTATAATAGACATGGTGTTTTTGTTTTTTAAAAATTCTGGAAAAAAACATTTATATGCATTTTTTCTTCTCTTTGTCATTATTACAATACTTTTTTAAGTGTCATATTTGTTATTGTGGTTTTGTTGGTAAAACAAAATGCACTTGTGGCAAATTAAAATTTTAAATTACAACAATTAATTAAATTACTAACATACCATTAAGTACTTAAGGGATAGTCGCACATATAAACACATATGCTATTATCGTATACACCAACATATTGTTATCTTTATTTTCTATATTCTCATATTTGTTCACTTTACACACCCCCACACGCACATATACACATATTTATTTACTCTCACCCACTCCCAGTTGAGCCAGTATGCATGCCATGTTGCAAAGTAACAAATACAGTTTTGCAACATAATTAATGAAGAATTACATAGTTGGTTATCAAAAGAACGCTTGAAACTAAATTTGGTTTTGCAACAGCAACAGCAACAACAACAGCAACAACAACAAAAAGCAAGCAGGCAGTTGACTGAATTAATACCTTTACTCTTCGACTCGTAAGCTTTGCACAAATTATTGCTTTCCTAAGTTTGTTTTTGTATGTATTTAAACAGTGCAATTTCAAACATGAAGGCACAAAACATACGGAAGTTAAATACAAAAACAAACTTATAGAAGGAATAATTTGTGCAATGATTGCTAAGGGAGTTGTAAAGGTGGTTTGTGAAAATTTAAAAAATAGGGTTTTTAATTATTTAATTGAATGATTTAAAATTTAAATGAAAAATCTTGCGCTTAAAGCCCAGGTAATTATTTGTTAATTTAATTTAGCCTTTAACTTTTTACTAAAAGAATAATATTTATAGAAGGAACTTTCTTTAACAAAGAAGTTGACATGTATGACACAATTTTAAAATATATAACAGTTTAAGTTTACATAATACAATTTTAAAACAGTTAATTGAAAAACATCTTTTTTATATTAATAAAATTAACAGTTAAATTAAACTGTTAACTATTAAAATTTTGCCTTAGTTATTAATTAAACTAAAATGTAGCACAATTGTCCATTAAAAAAGTTGTTATACAGTGCCAAATACAAAACATTTAATTTTTTATATTTGATAATGCAATTAAAATAGTTATTTTGGTTTGTATAACAGTTAAAGTAATCTGTTATAAGACTGTTATACAATATTATTTTTGCCGTTAAATAAAGGTAAATTAGCGCAAAATTATATATTCTTAAAATTTTTTATGCAAAAAAAAAAAAAATTTAGTAGTCCACTGAAATAATAAATTTAAAAAAAATGAATTTCCCACCAAAAAAATATTAATATTTTCTTAAAACATATTTTTATGACAAAATCTGTAACTTTTTAATTTTCTTAGATTTAAACTTAAATTGTGTTAAATTATTTTTCCTGGCATTATTACAACTTACTTACTAAACAAGTATGTATTCGTTTACATAAATACATTTACATGGAAGTGGTGCAAGTGTAATAGTTACAATTAAGTTGTAAAAATAATTACATTTAAAATGTACAATTTGTGTGTCAACTCAAACACAAGCATACCCGCCTGCCTGCTTGACTATTTTTTTTTTTCGTTTTTCGCTTGTTTGTTCACATGCCTGCACTTGAACAAAAAACACATGTTTAACTTGAAAATACAAACATGGGCTACGCTTACGTATACTTAATGAATACAATCGTTGTTCCCCAAGTGCCTAACACTTACCCAGATGTTTTTGTTACCATTAATTTGAGTTTAAACGATTAAAAAAACCCCCGTGTGTTACTGCGTGTGTTTTGCGAGTGTAAGGACGTGTACAAGTGTGAAAATTTAAAGACAAAGACTTAAAAGTACTTTACGAGCAGTCACACGCAAACATTCAAATAAAGTTGTTTGTTTATTTGTGTTTGTTTATCAAGAAGACCACAAAACATTTGTGTCAGTCAAATTGTCTATTAAATATTTTAAGTAAACAAGAATTTATATTTAATTACAAAAATTTATTAAATAATTTAAGGATAATTGCTAATCTTGAGTTTTAATTGAAGCAATTTCAAATAAAATCTGATTTTTTTTTGTATCTAATTAAAATGCCTAGAAGGTTATTAAGCTTAGCATTTGTTTTTTAATGTTTCTTTTTATTTATTTAATTTTTTTTAACAATACTTCACTTCAGCTTTGTGTGAATGCTTCACAATAAATTGAAATTGAAATTTATGTTTAGAAAATGTAATGTTCAACACAAATTTTATAGTCTAGGTTTCTTTTTGCGTTGTGATTTTAATAAAAAGTAATAAAATAAAAAATTATCTTATTTTTTAGCTTATATAACAGTTAATGTAAAATGTTGTACTATTAAAATTATTAATCAAAATAAAAAAAATTAGCTTTGAAATATTTTTTTGTTAAAAAGAACTGTTATATTGTATCAGTTAACAAAAAATTTTAAATGTTTTATCATTTTATTATTTAATAAAAACATTTTCATTAATTTAATTAAATTTATAACATATTTTGGTTAGTATAACAGTTAAAGTAAACTGTTATAAAACTGTTATATTGATTTAATTTTACTAAAATATTTTATTTTTTTAAATACCATAAAATTTATTAAAATTTTTTAATTATAAAGCTTTCTTTGGGCTTTGCGATCGCTGTGATTTGCTTTTTATTAATTGATTTTGATTCCAGAGATTCCTGTTAATTGAAAGAAAATTATTAATATTTTTTTCTTTTCTTATATTTCCTACACCTACTTTTCGCACTTTTCATTTTCATGTGCACGTTTGCTACAAAATCAAATTTTAATGTCCATTTAAGTTTTCATTTTATATGTTTGTTTTGTGGTATTTTTATGGTGGAACATTAAATAAATAAAAGAAATACTAAACTTTAATAATCTAGCAATAAAATAAACGATATTCTTTTATATTGTTTGTGTATGTGGGGGTATTTATGTCAGCTATTTATGATTTATAGGTTATGTGTAGTACAGCTCACAAGCATCTTGATAATGCAAAAGCATTAAAGCGTAACTAAGTAAACCACATTTCTTGGTTTAAATAAAATTTTATAAAAATTTCATTAACTTGAAATGATCTCTAATGAAGTATTTTTTCCCCTAAGGCTAACATTAGCCTTTATGAAATCATTAAAATTTATTTCAGTTTATTTGAAAATAATTTATGGCAAAAAGAAATTTTATAAATTTATCTTTTGTTCATTCACACATGAAGCTTTATTAAGATTAGGAATATTAAAAGAATCTATTTATGTGGACATTCAAGCCATTTATGTAGGAAAAGTTAAAATATTTCACTCCAAAACCACAGAGAACTAAAAGAAGTTGCTTTAAAGTTCATAAATGTGTCCTTCCTTACAACAAAAAAGGAACTTTACTTTAATAAATTAAATGAGTTTAAAAAATGTCAGCAGCCATATGCATGACAATATGAAGCAATTCAAAATAATAAGATGATTGCGCAGGAATGAATAGTAGCAATTTGCATATCGATCGATATTTCTTTCCTCAAAATTTTATTTTCCAAGCGGAATCAATAATAATACAATTTAAATTAAAATTTTTATCGAAATCGAATGTAGTAATTCGACCCCAAATTTAATTTCCAATGACAATTTAAATGGATACTGATGTGAGTTAGAATCGCCATATTTTTTCTACTTTAAATTCAAGCCTTGGTAGAACTATGACTTGAGGGAGGCCCATTTGTAGTGAAAGCAGTTAAGGGCTTATGATGTTTGTGCACAAAAATGTGTAGCACAAGACTATTAATATATTT
This sequence comes from Thelaira solivaga, assembly GCA_947397855.1. Lineage (NCBI taxonomy): Eukaryota > Metazoa > Arthropoda > Insecta > Diptera > Tachinidae > Thelaira > Thelaira solivaga. The sequence goes on from OX377614.1 coordinate 67,470,621, forward strand.
TCATCAATGCTAATGGTATTTTTCTAAAAAAAACCTTGTTTATGAACATATTTTTTTCCCATTATCGTAGTCTTCTTGCTAGGTTTTCTATATTAAAGAAGTTAAGAACTGCTTATTTTCAGGACTTTTTTTATTCTCGTTTTTATTTTTTATTTTTTAATTTTGTTTTTTATTTTTATTAATTTTTTTGACATAACGAATGGCGGCAGAACGGAGAGTTGAGCTCTTTTAAGATTTATAGGTTGTTAGCACATGCTTACACTCAAATAATTATTACTTGAACGAAAACACTCTTGTAACACTAATAACACGCAAATTACAAATATTTGAAAAAAAAAAACAAACACACACAGAGACACGCTCAGCCATACACAAAATATGTGTTTACGTATATTAAACCGGAATTTCATTTCATACTCATGTAGTGTAACGTAATGCAGATGTTTTAGAAAATTTAGAAATGGCGTGTTCCAGGCATGAGGGTGAATGGAGTGTAAGTGTGAGTACGTAGCTGCTTTTATCATTTCCTTATTCTTTGCTATAGATAAATAAATGCGCAATAAAATAAACGTAAAAATGTTTTTTTTTTTTTTTTTTTTTGGAAAGAGAAGTTGTTGTTTGGTTGGCTTAAAAATATTTGCTTTCTCCAGCAGAACACAGCCCAGCCAGGCCAGCCAGAAAAGTAGGTACGATAAAATGTGATAAAATAATAAATAATATTTATGTTTGTTTGATAAAGAATTTAACAACGCAGGAAACTCTTCTGTTTTCTTTGTACATACAAACATACTTAGTACACACATATACAAAGAAAGGAAACAGTATTAAGTTAAAACAAACACTAGTCCTCCTGTACACGTCGGAATTCTTGCTACAAAACGGAAGTTTGCATATGAAACCAAAAAAATTTTAAAAAATCGAAGCAGTTAAGCACTAAAGTGATAAAATATTATACTTCCTTTGCAATTTTCCACTTGCTTATTTAAAGCTTCTTGTCTTGTTGTTTGAATGTCTTTGCTAAGTTTGTTTTTTTTCACCTGTTTATGTTTATTTATTTGTATTTAGTTGGAAAATAGGAGGGTAGAGTAGTAGCATTTCACAAGGACTAGAATTTAAACTCACTAGCCTCATTAGCAAAATATTGGGTCGCATTTCGCAGAAAGAAATATCGACCGACAGGCAAATTACTACGAGTATTATTCATTCCTGCGCAATTATCTTATTATTTTCAATTATTTAATTTAATTGTCAAATAAACAGTTGTCTATTGTGAATGAATTGTGTCAATTAAACAGCTGTTGGTGATAAGAAAACAACTTGCATTTTTTAACATCAAAATAAATTTTAAATAAACAAAAAGAAAATTAATTTTCAATAAATAAAACGAAGTTATTTTCGAAAAATAAAACAAATTAAGCTAAAACTCATTTTATTTGAGCGAAATTTTGCATTTTTCTTACATTTTTTATCTTTTCGTTTGCTTTCCGTTAGAAAATTTATCAATGATCAACTGTTTTTAAGTAATCTCTCTTGAATTTAGTTAATAACGGTCTATCTCGGAAATAAAACCAATTAAAAAAAAAAAATTTAAATTTGTCCAAATTTTTTGGATTCAGTTTTCAGTCGCTCTGGTTCAAAATCGTGTATACTTGCGTTATCAGCTTTATTACGAGTAAGGTTGCCGTATCGAATTTTAAACAAGCCATATGGCCGGCGTTGCCACATAACATATTTTTATTATGGCAACGGCATTTATAATCCACATTCGATGACGGGCAAGTTGTGTAGAAATTTTAAAATTATTTTACACAGAAACTATAGAGTTTCCATCGATTTTAGTCATAGTCGACTGCAACACTTTGGGTCAGACTTTGATATTTTTATTTTAAATTTTTTAATTATTTTTTTAATTTTGTTCAATTTTTTTTAAGAATATTTCTTTCAAACTGCCCTCGTATTTAAAAAAAATTGAATTGTTATGAAGAATGCTTACAAAAATAACTTTAATGAAGTTTAAATAAAAAAAAATACTTTAGTCCTCCACTCACTTACTCACTCGTTCTCTTACTCACTAGCCCCCACCGCTGCTGAATTTAAAAACTTAACAGAAAAGAGTTAAGCAACACACAATGAATAGAACAAATTGTCAAAGAAAAGGTTCCTTAACGAAAGTTTTAAATGAAGTTTATCAAAAATAACTTTTAAAAATAAAAAAGCTATTGTTGTTGTTGTTTAAAAAAAAAGAAAAACTTTTTGAAAAATTTGTTTTTTTTTTAATTAAAAAATTTCACAGCGATCTGCTGGGCTTTGCTGTTTGTTACCTTTCAGCAAGACACATAAAATGTGCTGTTATTTGTGAAAATGATACAAGTACACTTTCTTTAAATAAAATTTGTAAGCGGTAATTTCAGCAAGATGGTGTCTTTATCTTAGTAAAAACACTGCTAAAACATTTTTTTTAAAGTGGACTCTTACCACTTTTAAAAATAGCATTTCAAATATTTTCTACAACAGCCATTAGCACAATTAACAGCAAATATGATAATATTAAATAAATAAAATTAAAGTATAGATTAAATTTATTAAAGAACAAAAAACTGACTGACAGAATATTAAGGAAGAAAGGAAAGAAGGAAGTGGAAAGCAGATTACACAAAACACAAACAGCCAGTTGAGCAAATGGTTTAATGTTTTCTTTTGTTCGTAGTGCAAAATTATATTTTAAATTAATTCGAAAGCGAAAGAAAACAGCCTTAAAAATGTTGAAAGTCATAATTCAAATTAACAGCATAAAGAAGCGCCAAGTTTGCAGCTTAAGAATTTAAATAAAGTGAGAAGCAAAACTAGTCTTTATTAACAAAGAGGAAAATCTACGAGGTGTGCCAAATTGTGTTCATTTAAAAAAAAACTAATTTCTTTTATTAATTAATATTTGTAAAGTCCCAATTTTGTAATTAGTATTCATGGTTGGATCAGGTGTTAGAATGATGGCCACTAATTGCAATAGTGACATTAATTGTTAGTCACCTACCAAGGCTACAGAGAAATGAAGTTATCTAGCTGCTTCCTAAGTAGCATTGAGTTATCTGTAGTGCGATTCACTATTTATTTTTAAAGAAAAATGTTTGTTGGTTAAAAATAGTTAATCCTAAAATAAAAGAACTTGTGATTCAACAAAAAATCTCCCAAAAATCTTGGCCTACGAGCCCCTAGGGACAGATAGTCATAAAGTGTATGTTTCGAAGTTTCGTCATGTAAAAGCGGAACCTTCATTCATCGTCTCCTTACTTTGAGGTGCTCGGCAGTATACGTTGAAGAGCAGTCTCAGCTTGATAGCGTGTCTGCCGATCTCTTAGGGCCTGGAAATGTCTTTCTTATTGCTACTCAACAGCTAAGCGCAATTTAACATTAAAGCGAATGTGTTCTTGAGATTAAAGGGCAGTGTACTAACTTATCAATCAGGGTGCCACAGGTACGATTCTTGATTACACCGTGAGTGTTTTTTACAGACAAGCCAGAAATTTGTGTTGTTGCTAATAAAAAATAAAAAGCATTAGGCAAGCCACCCTGCACGTCTCGGGACACTGCCCTTCCCTTGATGCTACGAAACATAAAAACCTCCAACTTAAATCTGGCCCAAGTTTGATATGTCTCATTTAATTTAGTTTTGTTATTGTGGTTGCCCCAAGAAAGCAAAGCTTTATCTGCTATTTAAACTTTTTTAATTTTTTAGAATTTTTAAATAACAAACTGCTTGCCACTTTAGGTCAATAAAAAAAAACAAGAGTTCGATACAAATAAAAAAGCATTTAATATTTAACAAATTCACTGCAACTAAACTGCTGAGATTTTGCACTTGTACACTTTGGTAAATAGCTAAAGCACTTTTATGTTTTTTATTAAACCTCTTGATTTTCTAGCTACTAGAAATATTAGTCATGATGGTAGACTAATGATTTGAATGGACAGCATTTTCAGTTAATGAGCTCTTGGTTTTATAATTGTTATGCAAAAGCAAAATGCAAATCATAAAATTGTATTGAAACTTCTGTAGATAACGAATGACTGGCGCGATTCGGACCCACGACAAGCTCAACAGTCTTAGTTTTGCTAAAGTCTTGCCAAAGTGCTATAATTATTTTGTCAGAGTGCAAGCCGAAAGAAAAAAAATCACATGTGTTGGTTAAAAGAGGAACAAACACATTAAAGAAAAAAAAAAAACGTTACAATTATTCTGATTCTGATATGGTGAACTGCGCTCAAAAATCCCCACACCGACACCCACACATAATATTCATGTTTAAGTAGATTTGATGATGCCAACAAAATGTTGTTGGCGTCTATTTTACTTTTTATTATGGTTTGCCTTGTTGTATCCTTAACTAACTATAAATAGTGTTTGAGATTACAAACCACTTTTGCTTGTAAATACACTTTAAGAAAAAAATAAAATACACACACGAATACGCACAGGCATATCGGCACAGTGTTGTGCACACAACTGACTGACAGTAGAAATCTGAGGCAACGAAACTGATTGAAATTTTTCAGTTTTTGTATGAAATAATTTGAATATTTCAACACAAATTGCTGTGATTGCGCATTTGGATAATTTTTTAAAACAAAATATTCAAAAATTTTCAATTTAATTTGATTAAAACTTTATTTACTTGCTTAAACAAATAAATAGATGACTGTCGAAATATTGAAGCATAAAATTAAGAGTTTATATGAGCAGCTTTAAAATTAAATATCTATTTAGATTATTTTCTTTAAAACTGTAGATTTCACTGCACTTTAACTTTAAAAGTCATTTAATACTTTAGAGAGAGAGAGAGAGAGAGAGAGAGAGAGAGAGAGAGAGAGAGAGAGTCCTTTGTGCAAGAAATAGTTCAGCACCAAACAAGCATAAAAATATTTTTAGTATTTAAGACCATGATGCAATAGCAATAGCAATAGCATTATAATGACTTTGGAAATGTTGTTCATTCAAGTTGTGATTTTCTTTTTATTTATTTTTTATAAAGTTTTTTCCCACAACTTCTTAACTTTTCATGATGGTGTTCTTTGCACTATCCTCTTTGCCAGAAAATGTCCTTTACATAAACACAAAAAAAAATATGTTAACGTTAACGGGGTGCAGCAGTTTGTTGCATGCATGGTTGCAGCTTGTTGTGATAATGAATGTTTAAAATATAGCAAGAAGTAAAAAAAGAAAACGTAGAAAAAAACTGTGCAGCAACAATACAAGTATAAAATGGCAAAATAAAAACAGCAACAAATGCATTTAATTTATGGGTTAACAAAAGCTTCAAGCATGAAGAAGAAACAACATCATGCACACCGCAGTCATAAAGTGTAAAGTGTATTGATCGAGCAGAAATGCCATATGAAAAATATAAAAAGAGAGAGGGAGAGAGAGAGAGAGCGGAACGTTATAGAAAGACTGAGTGAGTGTAAGGGGGTTAAGAGACAAAACAAGTTAAATGCTCCTAAAAATATGCAATATTCATAACAATTTGCGTTTTAAAAAAAAGTATGCTATAAAAAGCTTAATAATTACAGCAAAGGATTGCTGTTAATGGTTGCAAACAGAAAAAAGCAATAAATAAGGAAAAGTAAAAGCAGTTTTTATGAAATTAATAACAACAAAATAACAAAAAAAAAAAAAAAATATTATAAAACTGTGGGTCAACCAAATTAAAAAAAAAAAATTGTACACACAAAGTATGTGGCTTAATTAAGGCAGGAAGAAACAGGAAAATTATTCTTAACAAAACAGTAAATGGAGTTTGGTTTTTGGTCCAGTAGTAGACAATTTTTGTTTAGGTTAGATTAGTTTGAAGAGGAGGATCCAAGCAAGAAAAAGTGTTATACGAGTAATCTGCTGGTGATACCTTGAGAAGAAGAAAACGCGAGAAACGGAGAGAAAGAAAACAGCAGGAAACGAAATTTAAAAGGGAAAAGTTAAATGAAAAAAAGAAGAGAACAAAGAAGAAAATGACGAAAAAGAAGAAGGAAAAAGGAAAAGAAGAGAAGAGGAAAGAAGAAAAGGAAGAATATAAGAAGAGAAAAGAAAAAAGAAGAAGCGAAGAGAAAACAAAAAAGAGATGAAGAAAAAATAGCGAAGTAAAGAGAGGAGAGTGAAAGAATAATTTATTATTTTATTTATTTCTTAGACTAATGAAAACATTTCATTGATTCAATAAAATTTATTCGTCAAATCAATGAATATTTCATTTATATAATGAAATATTTTTCATTACATTAATGAACAAAAATCGTTCAATAACAAGAAGAACGAAAAAAGAGAGTAAAGAGAAGAAGAAGACAACAAAGATAAAGACAAATGGTAGAAAAGAGAGAAGAGAGGAGAGAAAAAAGAAGAAAAGAGAGAAGGAATGAGAATAAAAGAAATTAGAAGAAAACAAGAAAAGAAAAAGAAGAGGAGAAAGAAGGAAGAAGAGCAAAAAAGAAAATAAATTAGAAGGAAGAAGAGAAAACAGAAGAAAAGAAAAGGAAAAGAGAAAGAAAAGAGAAGAAGAGAAGCGACAAGAAAAAAAGAGAGAAGAGTAAAGACAAGAAGAAAGGAAAAGAAAGAAGAAGAAAGATAAAGAGGAAAAAAACAAAGGAGAAGAGAAAAAAAAAGAAGAAAAAATAACAAAAAAGAATAAAGAGAAGAAGAAAAGAAAAAAAGAGAAAAAGAAGACAAAAAAATTGCATTTTGTCTAAGATTACTGAACCTTAATTATGAAACAGACCACATCGCCAGGCCCATAATTGAAACGACGGCTGCAGCTTCTCGAACTGTTATTAAATGTTTTTACATTTCCACCAGTTTTGCTTTCAATTAAAGTTTTTCTACAATTTCGACTGCAATTATTCTTTTCAATTAATTTTTCCAAAATATCAGTCATTTTATTTAAAATTTTCAAAATTATTAATTTAATTTCATTTTCAAATGTTCCTTTCATTATTCTTTCGATTTGTTTACAAAATGTAAGAAATTTAATAAAAGTGTGGCAATATTGTTGAGAGCATTTTTGTTTAAAAAAAAAAAAAAATGAATTAGAAAAGTGGTTGCCAAAATAAAGTAGATTTCATTTCACGAGTGCTTTCAGCAGCGAGTTTTGTATGTTAATTTGTATGGAAAACATCGTTAAGCTTCAGTTCTGTTTCATCATTTACTCGAACAAAAGGCCTCAACTTAAACACTTTCTAGGTGTCTTGTTAAAAATTAAAATTTCTTCAAACTAAAATAATTTTAGTCACTACTGGTTCATTGCTACAATTTCATAGTCAAGCTTTGTAATTAAATGAATGGAGGAGAAAGGGAGGAAAAAAAGAGTTAGAAGAATAGAGCCCACGCACTTACATACACACACACACACACACACACACACACACACATTTCTTGATGCATTAGCATTTAAGTTTATGCATTTTTGGCATTTTTCAAATTATGACAAAAACATATAAAAATGTTTACTTGTTTTAGTTTGATTAAATGATGCATTTTTTTCTGTTCTTTTTTTTTTTTTTTAATTTACAGCCAAAATCCCTCTGCATGTTTTTAATTTTTCGTCATGCAGCTTAAATGGTTTCTAACAAATCAGTGTCATTCGCCATCATGGACAAAGTTTATTCAGCAAATTAATGGACCAAAAATGAATAAATGACCGTCATTTTAGTTAAGGCTGGTTGACAGCCAAGCAAGGATGAAAAAAATCTCTCATATTAAAAATGTAAAATTTTAAAAATCTAAAAAGCTAAACAATTGCAATCTTTTGTAAACAATTATTGTGGATAACAGGAGAGCAAAAGAAAAAAGATGGCAAAAAATTTAATAAAATAGAAAAACGATGCCTGAAATGTGAAGGAAAGAAACAAAGAAAGATTAACCCAGTAAATGGCATAAAAACAGTCTAAGGAAACTTAAGAGATTTTAACAAGATTGAGGGGTAACTTAGTTATAGGTTTGCAGTTGGTAGGGGGTATAATTTTTTCGCTGTAACCAAAACTAGGTTACGTGGTACAGACAGTTGGTCCTAAAGCAGTTCTCTTGAGTAAAATAGAGAACCCTCTGTGCTGACTGGCTCACAAACTTAATGTGATATTACTGTTCCCGAACTTAATTTTAGTTTCCCTCTCTATCTCGTAAAAGGTTTTTAAGGAACTTTTTTTTTTATTTCAGATGACACTTTTTTTTTAATTTAATTTAAAGGCTTCAAGTATAGAATTCTCTGTTGAGCTACAAAATTTGTCTTTTATTGCATTCTTATCACAATTAGTCGCTGCTTAATGGTTTAAACGTTTCTATGAAAGTGTTAAATATTACCAGCAGTACCAGCAGCGTTCATTTGTTATGGTTCTTTTTTTCTTTATGCACTTTGAATGAGTGAATAAAATTGTTGAAGAAACAGTTTTTGATTGGCCAGTAGACAGGTAATAAAAAGTAGAAAAACGTTGTGAACGGAAAAAAACAAACAAAACAAAAATCAAGTAAAAGTGTATGCAGGTACGCGATGCATATTTTAAGTGTTTTATAAATCTTACAAAGAGATGACAAATAAAGAGAATTTAATTCAAAAGGTTTCACTGTAATCAATTAAAACTTGGCAAATTTTTGTTTTGTTTGGCGGTGACACAACGAAATTAATAATTTTGTTTTATGGAGTGAAACTGTGGGAGGGTTGAGGAAATGTGTGTGGGAGTTTCAAATGGCAAGCACTACTACTGTTAATGCCGCCCATTAAAAGCAGAATTTAATTAACATTTGCATGTAACAAATCTCTATGGATAATGATTGTGTGAAGACTAAGTTGGCAGTCCCGATATTAGACTCGTATGTGGGGTCCCAATCAGTTAACCATGTTAAATACACAAGTATTGAAACACTTTGAGAGAAATTTCGATGAATTTGTTTATTAAACCAATGAAATAATTCATTATTTTTCCATTAATAGCACGTTTCATTAAACTAATAAAATATTTAATTAATTCAATTAATTAATTCATTCATTTAACGAAACAATTTCATCAATATATTTCATTAATTCAATAAATTAATTAATTAATTTTATGAAATAACTGCAGTCATAACACATAATTTACGAAATATTTGTTTTTCTCTCAGTACACTCTATATTCCGCACTAGCAGAACAGAAATTAAAATGTATTTTTCTACAAAGCCTTTTTTTAGTGTGCAATAACAACTGAATTAAAAATTATGTTTGAACAAATTTTGTTAGGGGTCCTATTCATGTGGCGAGGACTACAGCCTGGCGCACCAATTGTGCTACAATAGAAAATTCCAAAATCTTTTTGAAATGAAGGGCTGAAAAACTTGGCAAAGCTGCTTTTCGCTATTTCAAGCATTAATTTCAATAAATCTGAATATCCAAATCCAAAAAAGCCCATTACTCACACGGAAAAATTATTATTAATTTATTTTTGTGGCACCATTCGTGCGCCACTCTGTACTTCAACTGTCACAAGATATTTATTGCAAAAATCTCAAATTAAAGAATGAAAAAATGTTTTTAAAGAAAAAAAAACATATTTTTATTTAAACTGCTTATGCTTTCTCTATCTTCTTCTTCTTCTTATGTAATAATGTCCAAAATGAAAAACGAAGAAAGACATATTGACAAAAAAATAACTGAAATGTATATGGAAACAAGTACCTTATAATTTGTTACTTTGTATTCAAATATACGAGTACAAATGACTTTTCCTACGGAAATGCTATTATGAATATGTTTCTATTTGCTGGTGTGTATGTGTAAGTATATAACTGAACATAACTACATCCTTGCAGATGGTACAATGTCCTTAGCTTTTAAACGAGGCTTACAATGAAAGTGTTAGAGAAAATAATTGTAGCTAAGATTTCTTAAAAAAAAACTTGAGCTGAGTCCAATTAACTTTTCCAGCCACCCTCGTGCACGTGTGTGTAAAAGATACTAAAGCAATCATCTTATAATTTTGCACCTGTCATAATGTTTTCATCTATAATATTTCGAAAATGTCTTATCTTTAACTGTAAGTTGTTATAAACGTATCTCTTTCCATCTTTGTATGCAGTTATATGTGATGTAACATGATATTAATGCATTGAAATTTTTCTGTTCATCGGTAGGTACTCGTACAAGGCAATATTAAGTGTTTAGTAGTAAACTTTGTAAAACTTACGGTGTATAAAAAGAACAGGGTAACTCATTTGTTTTATGTTATTTAGATTGAACTGAGAAAAGGAAAGTTTAATCGACTGGAGTTTAAGTTAGATGAACAGTTCGACAAAAGTTTCAACTTTCTAGAAAGCTCAACCACTTTCCACCTTCATATAGTTTTTCTTTTTTCCAAAAGGCACAAGCTCCTACCCTGTATTCATCTAAATACATCCTTCGCAAAATCCAAGCCTGATTTGTTCTGTGATAAGAATTTTCAACACTGTGATTATGCAACTTTGTCTTGGTGCTAGATGGGCTATGGCTCTCCTAGTAAACTGAGTAATTAACTACAGCGAACGCTGCTAAAATTTTCTTTTAAAGATTAGACGAAAGCATTAGTTTTATCTCCAGTTTAAAACACATAACATTCTGAGAAGTTTGGCATCATTTCTATTTCAGTATTTAACAGAAAGTTGAGAGAACTGCCTGTAGCGAAGTCTTTCGAAAAGCTAATGTCTCTAAGCTGCAGGTTATGTAACGAAGACGAAGTGACATTTGTTACAATAATGATCTAATTTGGACCTGTTTTCATTACTTAGGGCCTCACTATCTACAACCGTTTGACATGACAGACAAAACACCAAAGAAAGCTTTTGAATACTAGATTTAGGGAAGATTTGTGCTATTAGGGAATTGTCATAATAGTCCCACTTTGACCCCAGTGACCAGGTGTCTCATTCTTGCTTCTAAATCTAATTCTAAGCTGAATAAATATAAACAAGATGGAAAATGAAGGCTCATAAGAAGCAAACGGTTCTGTCTTACACATGATACTCCAGGGAAGCCTAGATGAGAAGGGAAAGAAGCACCTATTTCAGACACAAGATCCCTAAATTTTTGAAATTGTCAGCGATGAAATCTCACAGGAACTAAAGATTTTAGCTTCAAAAAATATTCCAGTAATATAAAACCGGAAAGGTACTCTTTGCAAAAATTAAAGAAATATCAGTTATGGACACAACAATTTTAAGCTACAATGTAATGAGATGATCAATGAATCTTTACAAGAGGTTAGTTTCACAAGATTCTCCAATAATGAGAAACCTAAAGGTAAAAATAGAAAAAAATCGATAGAAATGGACAGTGAAATCTTGGAAAAAGTAGCAATATTAATCTTTACAAGAACTCCGTTTAATTTAAATGGATATAAAACCCTGTGCGTTGTGAATTGCTCCTCATCTCAGATGTCTTCAGACAAATTATGCGAACGCTGATCCATGATTTTTGAGATCAAAGATTTTAAAGCAAAAGCTAATCAGAGACTCTAAGGCTAGGGTAGAAAAGTGGAGATGACTCAAAGCAGGGGCTGAATGGAAATTCAATAGAAAATTCGTTCGATATCGAAGGCCGTTATTTACCTCCAGGTGTTACTGAAAATAACAACCATTGAACAATTTGTTTGCCAAGCGTCTGTTTTATAATATTCCAAGTTACAGGCAGCAATGACGGGACACCGAAAAGTTTATCTACACTGCCTTATAAAGAAACTATTAAGACTTTATAAATTTTATCTCTACACCCTGTGTGTTTTAGAGCCTGTTTCCTCAATGTCTTTCTCTCAAGACACAATTTCCGTTTTCGTCTTTATCATCAACATCAGCTTCTTCTTCTTCTTCTTCTTATTAGTAGACTTTCTTTCATTTTGTACTTGAGTGCATAGTAAATGAAAGTTTAAAATTAGTGTAACTATTGAGTGTGTTTCCCTACAGAGTCATTAAAGTTTCAAAACTGCAATATTAAGGGAACAATTAGGGAGCCGTAAAGAATAAAAGGCAAGATTATGTTTCTTTTGATAACTTCATTCTGATTAGAAGATTGGATTAGTTTAAAAAGGAGCTACCACCCTAATGCTTGCTGTTTAGGTTTAGGTATTCATTTGGAAAATGGTTACAATTTGAATTTGAAAGTTTTGTATTTTCCACATGATTTCTATCTTGTATTTCTTGAGTATCCTTTAAGTCGTAATATGTGCGAGTGTGTTGCCAAAACAACCACTTTTACAAAAAAAAAAGTATTGCTAGGAGATGGTGAATTTAATTTTGGCTGCATTTCTTCCTTCTTTCCCCCTCTCCTCTTTAGTTATGTCATCTGACAATTGCATTAACAATTTGCCTGTGTGTGTTTTTACCTCAAATATCTCTGTAGGTATCTGTACAGCCTAAAGGCTTTACATATTTTAAACTAAAGTTACTTACACACTAGCTATTTGCCTCTCCTGATGTGCTATAATGCATTTGATACAAACAAACTACATTTAGCTTTTTTATTTCTACTCGTATGGTGTTTTTTTGTTGTTTTTATTTTATTTTTTTAGTTGATAACGGCTTAAGAATCGATTCAATTTTATTTTTCAAATCCTTATGATGCATATAAGGATACAAACAAAAGTTAATTTTAAGTTTTATAGTTTGTTCGTTGTGAAAGTCAATTCTATTTGTATTTTCTCTTTTTTTTTTTTTGGCTTATGAATGTGAAATGCTTGATTGTGTGCGTGTAGGCTTGGTTTCTCTTTCTCTTCTTTATTATTTCGAGGAATATCTTTTATGAATTCTTAATGTGACAAGTAAAATGTATGTATTTTAGGCCAAATGCTTCTAACGTTATTTTAACTTTTGTTTATAGGTTTTTTGTTTATGCAGTGCAGTGGATTAAAAGGATTTTTTTTTTAAAGAACACCTGCCTAATTACTTTGGCCTACAGGTTTTAGCTTGTATGTAAGGATTTAATTTAGACTAAAATTAATTCAAGTTACAGCTTCTTCTAAATTGACTGTAACCCATAGTCGTGCTTCTATTGTATGGCAGGATGTCCCAATAGATTAGTGGACAGTATACTAACCTGGATGTTAAACTGTATAAGAGATGCTTTATGTTGCCTTTAAGAAAAACAAAAAATTGTCAACTGTAGGAGTCGACGAGTTGTGAGAAACTGCAATTGGTTTCGGAGGTAATGAACACTATTTACTTCGTCTTCTTCTTCTTTCTATCTTCCTTCTTCTTCATCTTCTTTTTCTTATCCTCTTTTTATGTCTTCTTTTTTTCATACTTTTTCTTTCCTCTTTTTCTTCCAACTTTTCTTCTTGTTCTTATCCGCCTTCTTCTTCATTTTCTTCCTACTTCTCTTCTTCTTGTTCTTCTTCTTCTTTTTTCTTCCTACTTTTCTTATTATTTTTCTTCTTCGTCTCTTCTCTTCTTTTTTTCTTCTTCTTGTTCTTTTTTTCTTTTTCTTCGTTTCCTTTTTTATTTTGCTTTTTAATTTTAGTTTTTATGTTTTTTTTATTTCACCACTTCAACGGACCCAGCGCCTTCTTTTTTGGGCGCCTTATTTAACCCAACCTAAACTAGCTCATTGCGCCACAAGAATCGAGAGATTAAAACCACTTAAGGCTCCTTATTGTACAATTTATTAAAAAAGATTTTTTATAGCCCCAAATTAAACTTCGCCTTGAGATATTGAAAGCTATTGAGGATTGTGGAGTGTCTTCAAGCAGAAAAGCAGGAGTTTGTCAATAAACAAATGAAATTTATGATTTCACTTACAGGGTTTCTTTGAAACAAAGAATTTAAAGGTTGTAAAAAGTTGTGGAAAGAGAATTCGCTTTAATGGCTCGGTTCCACTGTAGTATTTTCTCCATTAAATAAACATAAACATTTCTTGTATAACTTTATATTGGGGGTATGATTGTTTGTTTTTCTTTTCTTTACCTCGCATTCATTTAAAATAACAACTACAACTACTACACCGAGAGAATTTTATTCATATACCCTCCGAATTGTAGCATTAATCCAATTAAAGAAGTCATTAGTTTTCAAGCAATGACAGGTTTCATTAGACCAATCAAATATTTAATTTATTCAATAAAATATTCATAAATTTAATAAAATATTTTCATTAATACATTGAAAATATTTCATCAATTCACAGAATTAATGATATATTTCATTGAATTATTATTGTATTAATTTTAGTTAAATTTTCTTTCAGTGTATTGCACTTATTCGTACTAAACACATCAAATCTTAACATGCATGAGCAAAATCTCTAAAGTATAAAATAAACATTGAGTTTCCGTTGAAAATGATAAATTAAATTCTTTTATTGGTACAGAAACAAAAACAAAAGAAACAGAAATTAAAATAAATAAATAAAATAGCAAACAGAGTAAAGAAAATCAGTTACACATTAAAATGAACAAAGTTGGGCAAATTTAAAAACAAAACAAAAAAATTAATATCAAGTTAGAAGCAGAAGTACAACAGCCATCGTGTTTTTATTATTTCATACAAAAAAGCCTAATAAATACTAAAAAATTTTCCCATAATGTGTGCTAATTTGTTAGCAAACTTTAAATTGCTGTCCTGGAAAATGGAATTATGACACTTTTAAGGTAAATGAGCGATATATTTTTAGCACTCGTCTATGAATAGCTTCAATTAATGCGATTTAAGTAGCGAGAGTTAAATTGAAAATAAATTCAAATTATATAATTTCCGTTTTGCAATGCCATCAGTAATGGATGCATTGCATGTAGCAGAAATGAATTTCAATTATACTTAAAAAAAAAAAAAACATTTTTTATTATGATACTCATGCAAATAATGCGAGAACTCATTCAGCTAAAAAACGATTTCGTTGATACTCAACTAAGAATTGAAAAAAAAAAATACAAACGAAAGGACTAAAGTACAACAATATGTACAAAAGGTTAACCAATTTTAATGTTATCGTGTCATTGAGTTTTAATTAGGTGATTATTGCTAAAACAGCTAATGGCAGACATGGCACTTGCATATTTGAAAAAAAAAAATCTTTTTAAAAGAAATTTTCAAAAAAAAATTTAAAAAATATTTGCTTTACTAAAAAAAAATTATTTAAAAAATTAAAAAAAAAATTATTTTAATAAAAAAAATTATTTTAATAAAAGAAATTATTTCAATAAAAAAATGTATAAAATTTTTTTAAATATTCCATATTCAGGAAAATTACAGCTTTTTTCAATAAAAAATTATCGTGCTTCAATTGTGAAACATTTTCTTGTTGATTTTATTTTCCATTTTTTTTTTTCTTTAAATCATTTTGCTTAAGAAATTGGCTAATTTTAATTTAGCTTAATTACATTCAAATCCTTTCTTTAAAAAGCAATTAATAACAATTTTTGAGTTTAATTTATGCAAATCCATATTAAAATCCTTTTTTAGTTGAAATTTGAGCGAAATTAATTTATTATTCTATCTTCAATGGCTTATATATTAATTTATTTTATAAAATTCCATTTTCTTTTTCTATTATTATTTTTGTTGCTTTTTTTTTTTTTTTTTTTTGAATTGAAATGTAATTTGCTGTATAATTTTCTTAACTTAATTTAAGTGAAGTTTTGAATTTGTTTTTCTTCTTAATATCCTGCTCGTATTTTTTTCTTATTTTGCTTATCACATTAAGTAAAAACTGCTACGAATATGATGTAATTTAAAATCTAGTTTTTTTTTTATTTCATTCTTCTCTGGCATTGCATTTGTCTGCTGCATGTGATGGTGTCACAAGTTCATTTAGTGTAAACGGAACCTGAAGGTATTTTAGTGTAAACGAAATGGCAAAAAACTTGAAAGTATGGAGTGTTACAAAAAGAGGGAAATAAAAAATGCATGCTCGATTATGAACGTAAGCGGAATAGTCTATGAAGTATTTTATTTTAAAATAAAAAAAAATAATACAAATTTCTACAGAAAGTTGAAAAAACGACAGATGCTTTTTAAGGCTCAAATATTTTTCATCAATTTGCACATATCCTATGCGCTTGGTGCAAATATGTTAAAAGAGCAGTAGCATACTGGCCCACATAACCTAAATAACATTAAGTCCATAACAGATATGAGATTCGTAAGGAGTTTGCGTTTATTTGAGTTGAGGAGTAGGGGGCACAATAGAAGTCGAAAGTTCCGGTGCTATATTGGTTAAGTCTATTTAAAATTTTCTAATTAAAAGGCTTTATAATGGTTGTCAAACCACAGAAATAAATATGGCAACACTATTACTATATTTTATGGGAAATCTTTTTATATAAATAAAAAGATGTATTTTGGTTCTAAAAAAAATTTTTTTTATTTCATTCAAAAAGTCACGAATTCAGCAAACTACTCTCGCATTATACAAATTTCATTTAATGTTGAATTTGATGCTGTTGCATAAAATGCTTAAAAGGCATAAATTAGTATTCAAGAAAGCAAGAAACTAAAATAAATCCAAAAAGGAAAAAAAACATTTTAAATGTCATATTATTTTACAAGTTTTATTTAAGGTTTAAATTTTGTAGGCATCTTGTTAAAATACATTTAATATAAATAAAAAAAATGTCACTTATTAAAAGTTGCTACACTTTTTTTTAGGAAAAGCCTTAAAATATGAAGGAAATGGAATATATTGATAACTATTGCATGTAAATAATTTATGTAATTTTTTTTTGTAATTATGAAAATCGTCAGAACTCAATTTGAGCTCGTTTAGCAATATTTCATGCATAAACTCATTCTTTCTTTTTAACCAGTCCTTCATCCAAATTGGTTTTTTTATTGCTACTACCAATGCAACAGCAATACAATTTTTTTTACCATCGTATTTTTTCTTGATGTACAATCAGGATAAAAGTTTTTTACCGACGGCAAATTGTAAGACTACACAATAAAAATTTGATGTGTGTATCAGCCACTTTAATATTTTCATCAATACAAATGCATAATTCAATGTTGAAATTGGATGTGTCTATCAGCCACTTTAGTTTATAGTGGTACTTAAATTATATAACTGTCTTCTTATCAAGCTTAATTTTATTTATACCTACTAGTTCTCTTTAGTTTTTGTTATATATATTAAATAATAACACTGTTCTCTTTCAAATTATTTTAGCTTAAATTAAAAACATTCTCTTTAATTTGTATTCTCAAAAAATTGAATGCTAAAATGCATTCTTCTCTGTTACTGTTTTTACTTTTTTTTCTGATTTTGTTTTTGCCAAAGAAAAGAAAAAACCTAAAACAGCAAAACCGCAATGCTGCTTTATTCGGTCATTTTTGCTAAAAATTTTCAAGCACAATTTTCCTAATTTACATTAAATTTAAAAAAAATTTAATTTGATTCAATTATACAATTTTGAAAAAATATTTTCAAGTTTAACACTTTTAATACGATTAATTAATAAAAGAAACTATTAAGGCTAATAGAACAACCGAATACTTGTAAAATTCAAGAACATCCAACAAGAGTATTATAATGAACGGTTAATTGTTTGTTGTTATTGTTAACGTTTTAATAAATTACCACTCAATACTATTCATAAGAGTGTGTGTGTATGAAGTGTGAACAGTAAATTTACAGACAAAAATATACACGAGCCTAATAAGACAATAATGATCTTGTGAGGTAACAATAATGATGTATGTTAATACATTATACAAATATGTATGTACATGTATTTTTGTATGGATTGATAATTAAAGTAAGAAGACATTACAGCGTTACTAGAGGGAATATTTAAAAAAATTTTGTGTTTTACTAAATGGACATAACAAATTTTTACTAAAAACTAAATTTTTTTTAGTTAAATTTTACTAAAAATTAAAATTTTTTTCCATAAAATTCAAGAATAATAAATCAGTTTTTAAGAAAGAATACTTTGTTCCATTTTTATTTATACTCTTCGTGATTTCACTTGTAATTTCTACACCGTATCTGAATCCTTATAAATAGCGGAGTAGAATAAACGATATCCGTCTATCCGTGTAGTCATAAAAATCAACTTTCTGAAGTCCGTAGAAGACCTACAGAAGAGTTTAGCACACCAATCTGTTGCTAAGAGTCAAAAACAGCAACTACATCTATTTTTGACTTGTTGTACTAGTTTTTTTTTTATTTTTGTCTAAGCTACGAAACGAACTAACAACTTGGTACGCAGTTTTGTCAGAAATGACAGTCGTAATCGTGTTTGTGTGTCTTTTAAATGCCTTGAGTGCAATAGTTATGTGAATACAGACAAAAGTTTGCAAAGTTAAAATAAATTATATTTCTTTGGATAACTAATTTAGTTTTTCATATATAAGGTTCTCAGAAATTGTTTTTCTCAGAACTCGTTAGTTTTAATTAATTTGAACTCAATTTAATTATTTATTTTAGGAATTTTAAATTTCAAACAAACTTTTTTTTATTAATATTTTCCATTTCTTTTATTAAAACTTATAGTTTATTAAGCTTGTGGTCGTATTAAAAAAATATTTCGCTAAAATAATAAATAAACAAATTATTATAATACGACCTCAAGCTTAATACACTTGCCATTCCAATTATAGGTATATTTTTTTTGCATTTTTTTGATATTTAAGAAAAATGTGGAAAATGAAAAATAAGAAAATTTTTCTAAATCACAGTACTGTTCTGTATTCCGAATCCGAATATTTTATTCGCAATAACTACTCTGTGGTCCATTTTAAGATTGCATGTTCTGTATTCCACACGGAATACCCTTGACGACAGTCAAGGGTATATATACATATGACTCTGCACAGCCGAATTTAACTTCTTTTTGTTTTGTTTTTATTGTAATTGTATTTTATTTTTATTGGGATTCTAATGTGATGAATTTATATGAACAGAATCATGATAGATCTTGTTTTGTAATATTATTGCGTAGGAGAATACATGCAGACGTGTTATGTATACGAGAGAAATTCCCTCTTATACATATCTACTGAGACACAAACAGTTATTTATAATACATTATTTTATTAACCTCTTCTCGTAATTACTGTTTTTGTAATAAAAGCAAAAACGAAAACATACACACCCACCAAATAAAATATTAAAAAGCAGCAACAAATTGCTTTTTTATAAGGGTGTATGCATGTATGTAATTATGTGTTCATTTATCACCGAGTTGTCAATCTCAAAGAAAATTTAATTCTTCTTAGCAAAATCTTAAAAAATATAGATATGATTGCATGTATGAGATATATACACACATTAAATTACGTACTTAATGCATTAAAAGCAACAAAATAATTCATGTAGAAATTTATTTAAAAAAGCACTCACCCAATAAAACAGGAATACCATCAGCAAATCCAATCATGCCGCGACAAGAAAGTAAATTGAGTCATCCCTTAACACTGCTGTCTTTTTATATGTAACACTTCATAAATTAATAGTTTATTTTCCAAAAGATTTTTTTTAGAGTTTACTTACATATTTTTCTTTTAACAAAACACTTTTTAATCGAGTTTAGTATGACAAAATTTTTTTTTCAATTTTATAGTGTTTTTATTTAGTTCTTATTATCAAAGACATTAAACTACCCCTAAACTACTTTACTCTCTTCTAAGTCAAATGCGTTGACTTTTTTCTATTTCAATTGCTGCTAAATTTGTGCTGTGCTACTTAAATTTTTTTTTCAGAAAGCTACAACTACAAGCCGCTACATTTTCTTCCGCCATGTTTTTTTTCATAAATTTTCAAACACAGTTTTCCCTAATTAAATTTAAAGTTTTTATAAAAATTTTTACAGAAAAATGTTCACCCATAATTATTTTATAAAAATATGCAAAATTATTGTTAAGTTTTACACTTTTAATAATTTTAATTAATTACAGAAACGATTAACTGCGGTTCAACAACCAATCACTTGTAAAATCAAAGAGCAACTAATGAAGCGTGCCAAAAAGAATGAATGATTAGTTAATTGTTGTTATTGTTATTAATATATTTACTAGATCACGCCACTTTATAACTTGAATGTGTGAGCTTGTGTGTGAGCTGCAAGTGTAAATGAGAAGTTTAACTGGACTATGATGGGAGAGCTGGAAAAATATGCATAAAAGAAAGTTAAAGAAAATATCAGAGATGGATTTGTCACAAATTAATAGTGATATATTAAATGAGCTGTCTACAACATAACTACAAGATTTCTTTTATTCATTAAATTAAATAGTTTTATATAATATTATTCATTATTATCATTATTTTTGAAAATTTAGCTGCATTCACGAGTGATGCACCAGGATCCATTACACCCGCTAAAAGTCACTGCATGGTGCGCTGTTCTGGCTAGAGGAGTATTCGGGCTGGTCAAACGACAACAGTGGACGGTGCGCGCTATAGGGCCATGTTAACTTTTTTCTGCACAATTGAACGAATTAGGACTGGAGGACGTGTGGTTCCAGTAGGACAGAGCAACGGCACACATTTCATTTTCATTTACAAAAAAAAATTACTTCTTTTAGCCTACCTTGTAGTTCTGAAAAGAATTTTTAAGAAATTTACTTCTTTGTATATTATTACTGCATAAAATAAAAAAAGCTAATAACTTAATTCATTACGGTCACCTTATTAAATTCGACTTGTACGTATGTGTACATATAAAAGAAGTATAATTACGTATATATGTATATATATTTGGATATATGTAATATGAATTTAAAATATACATCTCTGTTGAGTTCTTGTAATATCTTTTTAATGCATTTACCCATTCTCTCTTATATGATTTAGTATAGCCAGATCATGCATTATTTTGACGATTTAGTACAGCAGTACTTCATTTTGTAACATGTTTTGACGAGAAGATCGTATATTATTATGAAAGCAGTAATATTTTACATACGAGTATATAATTTAGTGTTTTAAAAGAAATTTAAATTAATTTTAAATAATTAAATTAATTTTATATTAAATTATCAAATATAATTGAAAGGAATCTAATTCATTTTGGCATTCCTCAATTCCTACCGTTTTAACGATTCCTAATAATTTCTTAAAAATTAGTTGGCATCCTCATAAAGCACTTAATCTCATTTGAGTTTTCAGTTCTTAATTTCCAGTCATGTTCAGTTCGATTAAAGTTTAGCAGGTGGTCGGTTGTCCGATAGTTAGTGCTCGCGGAAACGATTGATAATTGTGTTAAAAATTAAGAAAATATAATTATTTTATGTTAAATAACTAATTAAATATTGAATTAATTGTTTTGTATAAAAATTACTGTTTAAAAAGACAAATTAAGCACGATAAGTATATATTAAATGGAAAGGAGGGTACATACACACGAACACATGCAAATAAGAGGCAAAGTTTTGTAGCCGGCCGGCGTTTTGGCTTTGTACCACAAGCAAAAGCAGGAGTAGTTAATGGAAAGAAATGGGTTGTTTTTTTTTTACTTTTGCTTTAAATTGTGTCTGGTTTTTTTAAGTGAATGTAATGGTCTGTGCCATAAGAGTAGTTAAAGTGGTGAATGCATGCGTATGAGTGCTTTTTTTATATGAAAAGTAAATAAACAAAAATCAAATTCTAGTATTGCGACCATATAATTGACAAAAATTAAATATGAACCCAGTTTTTAAGAATTTATTTATTTTTATTAAACAAAGTGTTTCACATAGATATCAAAGGGCTGCACAATCATGCTGGAAACGGCTTACAAGCACTTTTTTTTAATAATATATTACACATGTTTGTAGTGATGTGTGAATTTTAAGTATGATTCTGTAGCCTTTTAATAATACTAAGGGTGCGTAAGTTTTTTAAGGTTGTAAGTACACACAACGAAATCGCCTAGACCAAGACCACACACAGCAAGTTTAGTTGGGCAATTCTTGATTTTGTTAGAGAGAGAGAAAGAAAAGAGGAATGGAAAGGGGTACAAACTTGCTAGTACTCGGCAATTCCTTTTTCTTCTTTCTTCGTATCTTTTATAAAGATGTAAAGAATGCTAAAATTGCCGAAACGAAATCGCCGTGTGTAGACACAGCGGCAATTTCAAAAGAGAATTGCCCAACTAAACTTGCTATGTGTTGTCCTAGTCCTAACAATCAAATGTTTAGAGAGATTTATATTATATTATTACAACATACTTATTTACCTACCGAACATAAATTAATTATATATAACACGGCATCTCTAAAATAAAAAAAGCGTATAAATTACATATTAAAAGTCTAAAAAGAAGTTTATTACTTCATAAAACAACAAGCTAATAACTTAATTCGTTGTGTTGCAGTGACCTTATTAAATTCAACTTGCACATACATATAAACGTATATATATATATATATATGAATTTAAAATATCTAACTTTCCTTAGTTCTTGTAATGTCTTTTTAATGCATTTACCCATTCTTTCTTATAAGATTTAGTATAGCCAGATCATACATCATTTTGGCGATTTAGTACAGCAGTACTTCAGTTTGTAACATGTTTTGACGAGAAGATCGTATATTATTATGAAAGCAGTAATATTTTACATACGAGTATATAATTTAGTGTTTTAAAAGAAATTTAAATTAATTTTAAATAATTAAATTAATTTTATATTAATTTATTAAATATAATTGAAAGGAATCTAATTCATTTTGGCATTCCTCAATTTCTACCGTTTTAACGATTCCTAATAATTTCTTAAAAATTAGCTGGCATCCTCATAAAGCACTTAATCTCATTTGAGTTTTTAGTTCTAAATTTCCAGTCATGTTCAGTTCGATTAAAGTTCAGCAGGTGGTCGGTTGTCCGATAGTTAGTGCTCGCGGAAACGATTGATAATTGTGTTAAAAATTAAGAAAATATAATTATTTTATGTTAAATAACTAATTAAATATTGAATTAATTGTTTTGTATAAAAATTACTGTTTAAAAAGACAAATTAAGCACGATAAGTATATATTAAATGGAAAGGAGGGTACATACACACGAACACATGCAAATAAGAGGCAAAGTTTTGTAGCCGGCCGGCGTTTTGGCTTTGTACCACAAGCAAAAGCAGGAGTAGTTAATGGAAAGAAATGGGTTGTTTTTTTTTTACTTTTGCTTTAAATTGTGTCTGGGTTTTTTTAAGTGAATGTGATGGTCTGTGCCATAAGAGTAGTTAAAGTGGTGAATGCATGCGTATGAGTGCTTTTTTTATATGAAAAGTAAATAAACAAAAATCAAATTCTAGTATTGTGACCCATATAATTGGCAAAAAAATTAAATATGAACTAAATTTATAAGAATTTATTTTTATTAAACAAAGTGTTTCACATAGATAATAAAGAGCTGCACAAGCATTCTTGAAACATCTTACAAGCGCTTTTTTTTTTTTATAAAGTATTACACATTTGTAGTGATGTGTGGCTTTCAAGTATGCTTGAGCAGAATTTTAATAATACTAAGGGTGCGTACGTTTGCATGGTTGTGAGTAGACACTAATTGAAATCGCCTAGAAACCAAATTTTTTATGACGTCAAATCGTATTTTATATACATGAATGATTCTTTTTTATATTATCAATACATTTTGTATAACATGTAGACTAAATAATTCTTAAATTTGATATTTATAGGAATCAACTATAGATAATGGTGTGGAACTACTCCTGCGGAAATAACTACATATGTACATATTAACAAATTGCGTGTAAGTATACCTACATATACATACTTGCAGTTATTATAAAATAATTACACAGTTTTTGTTATTTTATTTTAGGTGCCTGAGTGATTCGCAATATGTTTGTCGTAATCGCAAGTGAATGTGATGAATGCCATCGAAACTGTCAGGTGGGAACTTTAAGAACTTTGCCATCGTATGTCGACTAGTTCGCGATGGTACGGAAACATAAAAGCATTAAAAAGCTGTCAAGCGGTAGTAATATAACGGGTTCGCGATCGCAAGTAATCGTGGCAGCATTAAAAAGCTGTCATGCGTGAACGTCGACTAATTCGCGATGGTACGGAAACATGAAGGCATTAAAAAGCTATCATGCGGTAGTAATATAACGGGTACGCGATCGCAAGTAATCGTGGCAGCATTAAAAAGCTGTCATGCGGGAACGTTAATAACTCTCGGGAGTGTCGGATATTAATTGATCACAATAAAAAAAAAAAAAAAAAAAAAAAAAAAATAAAAAAAACTACAGTGGTGATTAATTAATTAAAATAAACTCTTTAAAATGTGGTTGTCAGCTTTCTTGCAGACTTCAAGGTGGTTTTGTCCCCATCACATTTTTAAACAAACTGAACAGTGTTAAAAAAAAATGATAAATTTCATAGAAAAAAATCCTTAAATTGTGATTATTCGTATGTTAATTCTCGAGCGCTTTAACGTAACAACCGAATATCAACGTATTGTACGTCGTTAAACGATTAGGACGTCAGTGCCGGGCGTTAATGAATTTAATTTTCTTTGAAAATAAAATAAATAAATAGTAAAATTGTGATTTACTGTGTAGCCACGCAGATGATGCCGCATCACATTTTGAACTACAGTGAGTGTTAAAAATAGTGATCAAGGACATAATTAAACAATGGCTCGCCATCAACTTACATCTTGACTACAGAATAGAATAACAGGTTAGATTACAATATTTTTATTTAAAGAAATCATTTGATGTATAAAACTAAATATTTTTGCTTTCTTAATGAACAGGAAAACATTATTTACAAATTCATTATTAAATAAGTGGTGAACATGTTCACGACTCATCATTTTTTTCGGTTTTCTGCAATTACATAATCGTATTCCACACGGATTAGAAAAAATGTGGAATTACATCTTTTTCTTCTTATTAAACAAAAACTTTTATATATTTTATTTCTAACAATAATTTCGCACCCAAAATAAAGTAAAAACAAAATTTTAAAAATTTTAAAATGGGCCACAGAGTAGTTATGAAGTGCTGAATTTTTCAATTCTGAATAAAATATGCGGAATGCCTTATGCATTCGTAAATGTTTTTCTAAGAACAAATATATGACAATATTTGTTACGTATTTAGCTACACATAATTATAAATGACATGAGTTTTGTGTATAAATTATGACTTAAATATTTTGTAATGAAAGTGTGTCACCGACATAAATGTGACAGGAGTTTCTGCGAAAACTCCTTGGTCACATATGTGACACTGTGTTAAAATTACATTATTTAATTCAATCAATTACAATAAAATATATGTTTTGCATATGGGAAGAAGTATTCTTTCGTTTATATTTAAGAGCAAATAACTTGCCGTATCTGAAATCTGTTAAAGTTAAAATTCTTAAAAAAATATTTTAAATTAGTTTAAAAATCCTATTTAAAGAAAAAAATAAATTCCATGGAATGTTCTTTCATGCATAAATACTACGTTTAAAAAATGTATACTCAAAACATTCAGGTTTTCAAACTCTTTAATTAACCCAAGCAAGAAAAACAACAATAACATAAATGACAGGACATGCATACAACATTCTAGCGCCTTTAAATAAAAACTAGATAATAAATTCAAATATGAGCACATAATTGTAACCACAAATATTAGATTCCTTAGCAAAAAAAAAGAATGAAAGAGATTCACAGGGTACTGCTTGCATATTCATCTTTTAGCACTGTTTTTTTATTTTTTTATCACATTTTATTTTATTATATATTTTCCACTTTCTTGTTGGACGTTATTAAATTTTGCTTAATTTGCACAATTGTTTGAGCACGGTCAGAGAAACACGATTGCTAACAAGATGCACAGTGGCAACAGTAACACGTACGGATTATGAAAGAATAAGGATACCTGCTAGTACCTATTAATGTCATTTAAAAAGTGCAGCAGTATTTCCCTAGCAGTAGAAGCCGTAACTATAGTATTTATGAGAGTCACAGGATTCATGACTAGGCATTGCAGAGTATTGAAACACTTGGCCAATGTGACGAAAAGACAACTGAACATATACTGTGTCAGTCTTTTTCGAAAGTTTTTGAATTACTAATGAGTATTTACTAGATTTAGAGAGTAGTGTCACAATAGGTCTATTCTGGCTGTAGTGACATGCTAATTCTAAAGAATGTGGGCTTGGTACTCGTACTTGAGCTTAAGTCTTCTACTCTTCAAGTTTTCTTTCAATCTGAAAATTCAAAATATTGAATTTTTTTATTTTAATAATTAGGGGTAAAAGCAAGAAATCCAGCACCAAAAAAAATCCACTAAAAATATTTACTTACTTAAAATGGATTTGAGACGTTTGCAAAAATCGCCTTCTGAATAGATTTTCTCCCTTAGTGAATGACACTCATGCACACACCCACACACGCACGAAGAAAAGAGCAACACACAGCAGCTCTAGATCTTTTGAACGGAAAAGGAAGAAGCACACAAATGCTGCTAACCGTATCCTTTGTTAAAATCAAATTGTAAAGAACTACGAAAAAAAAAACAATTTATAAATAAAAATTGCACACGCAAAAGGTAAGTGCGTTAGTCACTTACATACATCACAACAGCAATAGCAACAATTTTTCATTATTTCGCCCAGCCGCCCCCTCACAAAAAATTGCAAGCAAATCCAAAAATAAAAAAGTGGACATTAAAAAAAAAAATAATAATAAAAAGAAAACAGCTTCACAACAATGAGAGCTCGCAAAAAAAGACTAGCAAAAATAAAAGACAACGGATATCGTGTGTTGGCTGTTTAAGGAAATAAACAAATGAATGAATAGTGGTGGTCATGAAACCAGGTAACCACACAACTGTATCATTAAATACGTGTAAATTCATGATGAAGTGCAATTTATATTCTTTTTTTTAAAAATAACAACGCTCACTATAGAAAATCAGGCAGAATCCAGAATGAACGATTGTGTTTGTGAGTGGTGGTCTGGGTGGGTACATGTTATTTTAAGTATGAATATTTTAATGTTTTATTCATACAAAATGGAAAGGTGTTAAAGCATGCATCCTAAATCAATGATTTATTAATATTTATTGTTTTTTTTTTAAACAGCACTTTGGCATGAGGAATAAAATAATTTTTCTTTTATTAAAATTACAAGCAAAAGGCAAAAGTTGAATTTTAGAAAATGTCTCAGTGATCTCACTTATATTTTTCACTAGCACTGTACCCGGTGTCTACTTCCCATATAGGGGTATTTGATACCAAGCCTTAGTATCTTCATAATGGCCAAAAATCCTTGAAAGGTGACAAGATAAATTCTTAAACTAAATACATGCCACACCACTGCTAACTTTATTCCACATGCTGTTAATAAAAAAATAATTTTTAAAACTTTTTTTTTTAATTAAAAATTAAAAATATTAGCCCATTATTAGTATCACTATGGGTTACAATCGTACCGCGTTCTTTAAGAGCCCAGTTCCTAACCACAATCCGAGTCTCCTTGCGAATCTGGTAATTGTTGTAGGACTAATATTGCTTAGCCCATTATCATAGCCACACTAAAGTCGGTATCTTTTTAAAAACGACTTAATTTCATAAAATTCTTATAAACAAAATTCAGCTTTTAATTAAAGTCTACTTTTTCGTGACTATGATTGACAAGGCATGTTGTCATTTCAATAACCGTATGGTATCATTTCGACACCAAATAATGGCATTTTGATTGGTATGGTGTCAATTTGACACCCTTCGTTGTTAATTCTGCAACGCTATGCTGTCAATTAAAATGACATCATGCGTTGTCAAAGTGAGCAGAAACACTATTGACACCGGTTGTGGTCATTTTGACAACGGATGGTGTCATTTTTTGTCTGGCTGTTGGAGCTTAATTTCTGTTTTTTTATATTGAATTCTTTGGGTCACCCTCTTCATTGCATTATTTAGCAAGTGTCTGTATTTTAGTTGGCTTTATAAAATAGCGCTATCAGTGCATTACTTAACAACACAAATTCTTTGTGTGTTTGTGTGTGTGCGTCCCTGTATATATTTTTATCTTACTTGAACTCACATCATAAGTCTGTCTTGATTTTCAACAATATTTTGCACAGGTTAGCAAAATATAATTTAAAAAATATAAAAAAAATTCACGTCCTTCCTTTTATTTATTGTTGCCCTGAATTTGCATATATTATTCTAAATGTAGTTTGAAAAAGGATGTTAATAACAAGAATGCTGAAATTGTAACTTGGGGGAATTCTTTTTTTTTCGCTTAAATTGTTTTAAAGAAAGGGGAAGTGATTGCTTTAAGTTTTAATTCATTTCTGGCGTTAAAATTAAAATTTCCATTATTAGTGTGTTCAAAAACTCGTAGTGGAATTGCACGAGGAATATTATTGTGCAACATTTTAACCCTCTAAATCTTCAACTTATGGGTCCTTCTTGTACTTGTTTAAATAAGAGACAAAAAAGTCTCAATAGTTCTTCAAGAGTGTGTTGGAATTGAACAATCACATTCTTTTTCTTAAAAAAAAAAGAAACAAAATCTAAACTGACTTTAAAATGTCTGATACACACATCAAATTTTAACATCAATCATGTATTTGTGTGCTTTTTTTTAAAAAAATGAACGAGTATACGTTGTGTGTGAATTTGACGAAAGTCACACAAATGCATAATTTGATGTGTCTATTCCCTGTTTAACTTTAGAAAAAGCTGTATAGTTAGATTTAGCACATGCTACTATATATTTTTCTTGTTGTTGTTTTTTTAGTAAAAAAATTTTTAAGTGCACTTGTTTTTCTGCAAAATCAGTGTTTTATTGTGTTTTTGTTTTTTTGGGGTGGCCAATCAAAACGTGTCATTATTTAGTTGTTATTTTCTTGCCCTGCATTCGTCCTTTGCTAAGTTTGCCCTCAAACGTTTTAATGGTCGTTTGCTTTTAACATGTGTGCGGTTACAAGATTTGTAAATCAAAAACGAATCCTTTTTTTGTTTTGTTTTGTTTCTAAAAAGGTTTTCTGAGTAAGTGGTAAAAACCAAAAATGATAGAAATACAAGCTTACGCCATGCGCATGATTTTTCGTTAAATGCCGTAGATTGCTCACTGTTTGAAGAAAAAAATATAATACATTTCTCTCTCTCTCTTTCTCTTTCTCTCTCATATAACTGTACATTTTTAGCCTATAGGAACAGATCGCGTGACGTCATTTGTGTCGATTTTATGTGCGGGATGGCGTAATCTTGTATTTCTATCATTCTTGGTAAAAATTTCTATATCTGATGGTATTTCACAAAAAAAAAAAAAAAAAATAATTCACTGAAAACAAGTAAAATGTTTTGATTTTAGTTTTGTGTTTTTCTTTCGTACTGGAACATTAAAATATGTGACTGATTGTGTAAGGTCGTTTAAAGGGAAGGTGGTCAATTGAGTTAAAAGAAATGAATAAAAATTCACTAAGACTTTTTCACTTTTCCCACAGCAGTTCTATGATTTAGGGAATTTTTTCCCAAAAACTAAAATGTTGCTTGAGAATATTCATGATTGGACTGACAGAAATATTTATTCATAAATTCTGTGCTGATCGTCAGTGATTCTTTTAGGCTTGAAAGTTGTATTTTTATGTGTGAAAGAGAAAAAATGGGAAATTTTGTGTGGAAACAATTAAAATAATTAATAGTTTCATTAAAATTGTTTAAACTTTTTATAAAAATCTAAAAATAGTATTTGCATTTTTTATTCCCTCTTCCTGTCATCTCTATGATTTTTAAAATGTGGTTTTGTTATGTTTCAGTTTTGCCACATCCTGCCAAAAATGCAATAAAAAAAAAACAAACAAGCCCTCCCTCTAACAGATTACTTTAGTAACATGACTTTATCTACTGATGGAAATGCCAATTAATAGCAATTGCTGTATGTGTGTGTGTGAGCTAGTGTTTGTGTTTCTGTATCTGTTTAAAACAATAAAACAATTGTTACCAAAATAGCAAAAGGACTTAAAAGAAAAAAAAAATTATGTACACATTGCAACTGGTTTCCTTTTTTATGCAACTCACTCACATGGCGTAACAACAGACCAACTTAATTGTTCATTTGAATTGGTATTTCCGTTTTTCTTTTTGCATACAGTTTTTTCTCTTTTTTTTTTGTATAAATCTTGCCTTAAATTTAAACTTTTAATCTAGTTTACAAAAAAAAGGTGTGGGCATCCAAGGAAATGTGTAAAAAACAGTGACAAAAAATTTAAAAATAAAAAGATTAACACAGAATTCAATAAATTTCTTTTTAAAGGCTTTTCTAAAAAGTTATCGATAAATTTTAAAAATATGTTATCGATAACTTAACTTTGAAAGAACTTATCTATGGTTTTTTTAGATAAAAAAAAAATTTATTTTGAAATTTAAATATTTCATTTAAAAAAAAATTTACATCACTAATTAATCACGAACAAGTGCGTGTTTTCTCTAAGAATTCAATAAATTTCTTTTTCTCTTAATCATTAGACAGTTTCAAGGCTTTTCTAAAAAGTTATCGATAAATTTCCTTTTAATAGATAAATCCTGCGATAACTTAACCTTAAAAAAACTTGTCGATGATTTTTTAAATAAAAAAATTTATTATGAAATTGAAATATAAAATTTACATCATTAATTAATCACGAAAAAGTGTGTGTTTTGCTTAATAAATTTATCGATAACATTACACTTAAAAGTTTATCGATAATTTTTTTTTTTAAATTATTTATAATGAAATTTAATATAAAAAATGTATATCATTAAATTAAACGAAAATTGTCGATAACATTTTCTTTAAATTATTCAATAGTTCTACAATCTTGTAGAAAATAAAGAAAACTATTTAAATAGCTTTATTTTACTTAAAAAGCTTTGCCAAAGGCGGTCAAAATATATTTTTTCTCCTGCTCAATCTTCATTTACAAATTAATTGTTAAAAAGTTGTCAATAATATTTTGCTTAAATATAAATATTATGATTATGTGAATGTTATCGATAACTTAATTTTCAATAAGGAGGTTTTTGTAAAAGGGTTTTTAATGTTTATGTAAAATTCAATAACACATAATATATATTAATTATTGATAACTTTTATGCTTTCCTAAATATTTGCTGCACTTTAATTAGAAAAGTAATCGATTTACATATTTACTTTTAAATAAAAAACTATTGCTACCTATTTACATAAAATCTATCGATACCTTTATATTTCTATTGAAATAAATTTGAAAATTTTGTTTTAGTTTTATGTAAAACTTAGAGATAAAATTTTGCTTAAAGTTTTTTTTAATTTTTAATTTTCTATACAAAATGGATCATTAAAAAGAGGTTGAAAATTTTTCTAAGATCATTAATCGATATTTTCTCTAAACAGTTGATAGTTTAGTTATCGAAATCAGGATCGTTATAAAGTAATTGGAAATTTTTCTCCGAAATTTTCGATAACTTAACTTATCGAAATCAAGATGGTTATAAAGTAGATGGAAACTTTTCTAAGACCATTTATCGATATTTTCCCTAAAATTTCAATAACTTTACTTATGGAAGTCAGGTTTAAAGCTATTGTTATTGAACAGCTTTTTTAATTTTCTCTGTCCTATTTCTGCTGTAATGAAAAAGAATTGTTTATATTATTTTTATCTTATATTATATTGAGAGTTGTTTTTCCGAACCCTGGTTTGATTTTTGTATACGTTTTCTGGCTTTTACTAGTTGTTTTATTGCAACAAAAGGAGTGTGTAAAACAATTTTATCTTTTAATTTTATTTCGTAGGCCAAACAATCCTAGCAGCATCTCATTTATAGTCTTGGTGCACCATGTAAAACAACAGAAGAAGAAAAATTTAAATTACATTTTATTGTTTTTTTTTTATTTTTTTTAACAAACACACATCCGTTTCCGCTAACTATAGCAACAATGGCTAGCAGGATCTTCTTTTATGCAAAATATAAACGCATTAACACAAACAAACATTTCGAGAATGTAAAAGAAGTAAAGGCAGAATGTATGGGAATTTTTAAAGCATAAATTGACCAATACAGTGTGTGAAAGGACAGAGGTCAGTTAGAGAACAAGAAAAAAGAGCTATTGGTTGCAGTTTTTATTTCATTATACGAGTAGTTTAATCAAGAGATTTAATTTTGAATAATTTTTTTTCGGTACCCACAGACTATTTACTTTATTTTGTTATTGTTGTACGAATTAATTTTTTCGCAATCCTTATTTGATATGTAATAAAAAGTTTGTCATTGTTGTCGACAACAATGAACCCGAACCTAACAAACAAAAATTTTTTCTAATAATTTTTTTTGTTCCTCTTCGTTTTTTTTATTGTTTGGTTTTAATCAACCGAAATTCTTCCTGCCCCAAAACAAGCCAAATACCAACATTAACACAACGGCTACAAAAACAACAAGCACAACACAAAATTTTAGTACAGGCAGGCATATGCATGCTTTAACAGCAGTATTTTACACAATTCTATGAATTTATTATGCACAATCGCATCAAAAACTCATTTGTTGCCGGTTTAGCTGACTCGAGGAATGGCAGGGAATACATACAACAACCTGTAAAATTCTTAAGTTCATAGATGCACACACACACATACGAGTATATATAAATGGAGATGCCAAAGGCTTCACTACCACATAACTATTCAAACTATTGCTATCACATAACGTGTTGATGTGTATTTGCTTTAAGCCAAGTGGCACAATGGGATGGTGGTGTAATAAATGCACATTGTGCTATTGATGAGCTTTTAATTGATTTCTTCAAAATAAATGGCACAAAAAAGAAAAGAAAAAGACGGAAAGGAAAACAAAAAGCAGAGGCAAAAAAGTAAAATAAAATATTAAATGTTGCCGAAGCCAAATAATGGAATTAAAAAAATTAATAGAATTTTTAAAAATAGGGTTGTCCGCTTTAAACCTCACAAGAAACAGAAGTAGATGCTTATTTCGCTTTACATTACCCTCTACTATGCTGATTTTGTAATCTATTCACACAATTTTCATCTTAAACTACTCCCATTTCTTAAGCCAAGTGCCACGCATTCGTTAAAGATTTTCGCTTTTTCATTTCTCCCTGGAAAATATTTTTCTTTTTATTTCTTGATTTATTAAATTTCATAAAAAAACTAAAACAATTAATACACCCATTTATTTTTAGGTTGCCTTTAGTAAAATAAATTTCTATGCCATGTTGTTTTTCAATGGTCCTATTGTGCTGTCACTTACAAAACATATTTTCAATTCCTGCATCAGCGTGCATAAAATTATTTGACAATGAATGCATGCTTAGGCTCATACATACACACAAACAATTTGTATGTACAAGAATAATTTAAAATCATCTAAACATCTCACTCTCACTCACGTGCTCATTCACTTTACACCACAATAACCATTAATTTACCAAAACATACGCAGGTTGTGGCTGTGTGTGTGGCTGTAGCTTTATTGCTATTGTTGCAGCTGATGCAATTTAGACACACAAAGAGGCTGGTTAGACAGCAGCTAAGTGACAAACAGACATCATTTCATTGCTATTTTACATTTCATTAAATTGTAACCTCTCACTCAATGATAATGACACATACTCACACACATATGTAACTTTCACAGGCGGCCACATTATTAGACCACAGGCATACCCGTTATACATTAAGCCAGCTTGAGCTACAGTTGACTATAGTCAGTGATGCCAGATCTTATTGGATGTATGATATATTCTTAATAACATTTTATTCCTAGGCGAATTAAGTAGCAATCGAGCGCAAGTCAGGTGTAGTAAGACATTTTTCGCTTGCTAGGACGGGAAGGGTTGAATGTTTTCGCCATCCTGATAGCCCTTGTCTCTTAGTAATTCCATTTTTCAATAGATTTCTCTGAAATTTGATACATAGGCTCTGCTTACTCTAAGGACCGATAATTGTAGTATACTGGTGCTGGCGCGGCAATTTCAGGACCACATTTAAGAAAAGCAGTTGCAATGGCTAGGAAATATCTGCGAAGGAGTACTTGTGATACCGGAATACACTTTCTCAGATGGTCAAACAGCTGTATGTGCGTGCATTGGCAAGCTATCCCTTTCGATTAAGATTGACTTGGGATTGCTGCAAATTTCTCAATGCTTTAGTAGAGTAAAACACGGTTACCTTATATGGGGTGCACGAAGTGTATGTGGGCAATGAAATGGCGGACAGTCCAGAGCATTTTTGTGCGGAGGAGCTACGAAATCTGCAAGATTCCTGGAAGGTCAAAGTGGGTATGCGGCAGTCATAGCTACTCATTAGTCGCTAGTGCATCAGGGCAGAAGCTGCTTTAAACTTCATAAGACTCTACGTTGAGATACTCACGGGCTATTGTAGACTTAACTCTCACATGAAACGACTTCTGTCGTTTCTGTCGGACAAGACGTAGAATAAGCTGCTTAGACAGTGGGACATTGGTCCCAGAAGTCTCGATTTGTTGTTGGGAACTGGGCTGCCCATGATGATAATAATAATAATCTAGGGATACCAACTCGTTATAGAGTAATTTACCAGGCGAGACCGGCTAAAAACAATTAAAAAAAATTAATTTGTAGGAAACATTAATAACTGGGATTCTTATTGCCCAGCCAGTTATTAGGGCTGTGCATATTAAACATTTTAAAATTTATTCTTGATTTGATTTTTGCTTTGCTTGTTTAAATTTCCTTTAAAAATTTAACAAACATTTTCCAAATCACTGTTCGTATATGAAAATGCAGTAAAACTTTTTACCGCTTCGATTATACAGCAGCTACAACAATAGTTTCAGCTGGCAGCTAAAATCTAATGTTATGCACGTTTCAATTAAAAAAAAAGTCGTTTTGCTAATTTTACCACCCCCAAACATCCGTGTTGAGATAAATTAAAGCCTCATACAAAATATCATGAAATATTATTTTTTATGCAAAAAATGTGTACATTTTCTCCCACAAAAAACAAAAATCCTTAATAACGAGTATAAAACAATTGAATGCAAAATTTTAATTTTAATGTTGGTTGGCTTGACAAAAACATTTCGTGTTTTACTACATGAACAATGACAAATAATTTTCCATATTTATTTTGAATTTTAATATTTTGATGGGTATTAACTGTGTGGCTGCGGTAGTGCCATTATGATCATGAAAAAAGCCGCAATAGCGTACCAAGCGATATGGCAGCAGGATCCTACGCAGTGGCAAACGCTGTACTTCAGTGGCTGAGCATTTTTTTATATGATTTTCGATTTTATGCCTGCAAGGACGGCATAAATCCAAATCATCTTCGAAATTATGCCAGTAATCACCTTGTGGACATTCAAGACATTTATGGCACTTTGCTGTATTAAAGGGAGAGCAAATGATTTGCACAGTGGGATAAATTTTACGCTGTGTGCCAAAAGCCGTGTTTATGCGCTGTTGTGCTCGTGGCTTATGATGACAATAATTATTTGGCCTTAAAAACAAGAAAATAAAATTTTAAATTCACCAGTGTTCTTTAATTGAGCTGTTACTTTAAAAAAAATTTGATAAGATATAAAAATTATCGTCGACTCATTTAAAATAAAAACGGACTTGTACTACTTTACTACATAACTCAACTTAAGTTTCACAACTTACGCTGGCGTTGGATATTTTACTTTCTCTGTTCTAGCTGCTGCCAAATTAAATGGTTTAAATGCTTTTCGTGTGGCCGTTTTCTTTATTTCAACTTCATAAGACCCTACACAAGGATAATTAGAGCTTTGAGTTTCAGGTAGTCGTGTTGATTTACTAGCGAAAGCAGAATAACCAAATTTGGAGGGATACTGTAAATAAAAAATAATATTTTTGTTGTTTGAACAAACTTACAAGAAGAAAAAAAGTCAGCTTACCTTGATGTCCATATGATCTCTGTTGTCTACCCGGGCCATGGGACCGGGACTTGAAAATACATCGCCTTGTTGTTGTCGCATAAACGATGATAAACAAGGTCCTCGTAGTGGCAAAGTTTCACGTTCCAAGCTGGAACCAAAAGCCACACGTGGTATTTCTGGTGGATTAACAACATAAGCGAAGCCTAAACAAAAAAATTCAACAAAAATTTTTTTCATTTGCATTTTTTGTTTTTGTTTTTGCAAAACGGAAACGGTCAAAATCCTTGAGAAGAACAGTACTGGTATTATAGAAAATTTCAAAATAATCCAAAATAACTTCCGGACGAACCATAGAAGATTGCTAAATGAGACGTATATCATTTTAAAGGCGAGGTGGTCTAGATTTGTAATCTACCGCCTAAAGATACAGAAATTAATGAATTATTTATTTTATTTAACTATTTTAATTTTTTTTTTTAATTTCCATATACCCCAGTACTGTTCTTCTCAAGGATTTTAGCAGTTTCCGTTTTGCATCATAAAATAAAAACTACGAAGTTTTCAGACAATGTTAAAACAATTCCAGAAAGCTTAGAGCCTATAGATAGAATTTATTTTTTATTTTGGAAATTTTCATGGGCAAAATCGGGAATGGTACCACGGCAAAATGGGGAATAGTAAAAACCTCGCAAAGCAACAAAAGGGGGTATATGGAAATTTAAAAATTGGTAAACGGAGAGTTAGAACGAAGAGCGGAAAAAGACACCTGGTCATTCGGCCAGAATATACCTATTGTGGCACAAATACTTCCTAAGTCCAGTATGTATTAAGAATTCAAAGACTTGCTTGGGTACTTTGTCCTCTATGCTAGACAGTGATACCCTAAGTAACGAAAACGAATCCAAATGAGACCATTGCTGTCTCTTCGTCTTCGTTACATAACCGGCAGAGGTCGTTTAGGCTGATGCTCATATTCACAACTGTTTCAGTACTCTGCAATACTTATTCAAGACTGCCGTGACCATGCATATTCTGTACAGAGTGAATCCTAGTAGTAACTTCTTGCTAGAACAATATAGGATGAATGCTTTTGGTACCCTGATACCCTGTTTCCCTTTGTTCCCAATCAATATTTTTCCGATCCGATTTCCAGCCACACCTATGAATTTATAGAGCTCCAAGACAGTGGACAGAATAGCTCTGGCCGCTCCTTTTTAACTTGTTCACCTGCCTATATATCCACTGTAACCTGTTACCCATACTAAGTGAATGCTAGTCTCATCAGAAGTGTTTGGATATTATGTGTGGCCTGTAATGACGTCCTGTGACTGTTATTATGTGTGTGAAGATAAATACGTCTAGTTAAATACATATTTTTATATCGCATGCGATAAAAAGAATTATCCACACATGTTCTTCACATACGAGTATGTACTGAATTTAGAGGAGTTTATAGAGAGATGAAGCCATTCTGGCCAAACCTCTTTTCCCATTTTGTTATTGTTTTATTTGCTAATTTAATTTAATCTTGTTTTGATTTGATTTGATGTTTTTCAGTTTATTTTTGTTTTTTTTTTTACTTCTCTCTTTAGCTCTTGCCCTTATCAATTGCGTTTCCTTGCGTTGCCAATGTAACTTGGATCTGTGTTCTGGGGAGATTTTACGTAAAAACATTTATTACTAATGCCCAATGCTTTTACCTTTAACTTACAATTAAAACTAAACTAAATTATTTGTAAAA
Organism: Thelaira solivaga; assembly: GCA_947397855.1. Lineage (NCBI taxonomy): Eukaryota > Metazoa > Arthropoda > Insecta > Diptera > Tachinidae > Thelaira > Thelaira solivaga. Next base: position 67,508,133 of record OX377614.1, read on the forward strand.
GGAAAAAGCGAAGGATTACTCAATATTGTTGTATGGCTGCATACATACATACATACGAGTACATAGAAACATTCAATAAACTCTAATAAATTGCTTGATGCTTATTTCATGTAATTGTATTCTACCAAAATACAATATTTAAGGTGAATTTTTCCAAGGCAGAAATTTCAAAACACCCGTGTTTCTGCAAGAATTTTGTTTGTTGATTCAATGAAACATTTCATTATTTTTCAACCAATAACACCTTTCATTCGACTAATTAAATATTTAATTAGTTCAATGAAATATTCATTTATTTATTGAACAAGTTCATTAAATGAAATGTTGTCCTTAGTCCATTGAAACGTTGTCATTAGTTGAAAAATAATGAATTACTTTTTCAATTCTACCTGAGAGAGTTGTTGCAATAATTTTTTAATTGTTTTCATAAATCCAATAAAATGATTTAATTAATATTATTTCATTGATACAGTAAAATGTACCATAAATTATGAAAAATAATGAAATTGAAGAAATTATTTAATTAAATTAGTGAAATTCTTTCACGGAATTAATGAATTATTGCATTGGATTAATGTAAAGTGTCATTGCTTGACAAATAATGAATTTCTTTATTAAATTAATGATAAAATTCAGAGGATATATAAACAAAATTCTCTTAGACCAAACCCAAAGAGCTTACCCGTTAAATAATTGCCTGCAAAACATAAAATTGAACTGTTTGAAAAATTAATTTTTTTCATTAAATAGCACGCACGCATGTTGTGCCTATTTGACACGCATCATTCAATTTAAACGAGTTCTTTGGCAAACCTTTACAACAAGGAATACTTTTTCAGTTCCCTACAATTTCTAAATCACGAATCAATAACTTTTTTATTATTATTATTTTTTGATAATTATAACAATAAAAAGAAACTTTACTTACCTTCCATTTGATTTTATTTGATTTTTCTGCCGTTTGAACTTCAGAGCTGCTTTTTGCTTGTTGTCCTTTGGCACGATATTATGAATTCAGAATTAAAAAAAAATTATTCTTTTGCTTTCAGTATAAGGAAATGTCGTTTTTTATTTTATTTTCAATTTTGTTATTTTTAATTACTTTTTCTGTAAACAAAATGTGTAAGAAACTTTCAAAACAATTAAAGGAAAGAAATTAAAATAAAAAGAAATTTTCTTTTACTTGAAAATAATTCATACACAAGGAGGCAAGTGTATTAAAAACGCAAACGTTTGTTATTTAAATAAGTAAAGGGTCTGGCTACAAGCGTTGAATTAAATGGCTTTTACTCAGTCTGTTGCCACAAATTCCGCAGCACAAATAGAACACCCACATGCTAAAAGTATTTTCTCAAAATGGATTATTAGTCCGAGTTGATTTTCCTTAAAAAAAAATTCTTTTTAGTCTTGAGGCTCCTTTCGGAAAATCTTCAGAAAAGGTAGAAAGTTAATTGAAGTTCGCGTCTGAAGGAATATATGTGTTAACAAAGAAAATAACCAATTTTTGGAATGATAAATACCAATTCACTTGATATTCAGGAAATATACACTAATGCAGATTCAGAGACAGAGTTACAGTTCCACCTAAATTGAAGCGGCAGCCTCTATTTATATTAAAGCGTCGTCCCTAAATAAGAGCGCTGGCGGTGCATATTTTCTACAATAGTGTTAATCATCCTGTTTAATAAAACCCACTAAAGAAAAACAAAAATAGAGTTAAAAACGTTACATTCGAAAAAAAAGTAGCTAACATGTCATCACTGGTCAAAAATAAAAAAAACAATTGTTTTGCAGCCAACTTCACTACTAAACGCGCTGTCAAAATTTGATTTTCATAGATTTTGTATGGACATGAGAATTTTTGACAGATAAAAAACGCTTGCCGCGCCAATTTAGGTTTGACTGTTAGAGTTAGAGTGAGAGCCAGAGTTAAAGTTGGTTTTATTTTTTTCAGATAGTAAACTCTTAATGCAGAACCCTTTTTAATAAACAAGCCAAATAATAATACGAGTGTTGCTGAAATGATAAAAAACAGAAGCGTGACGAAACCATATTGAAAAATAAAACTAGCACAACAACTGGCATAAATGACAGTTTAGCTGATTTTTTTCTAACAAAAAAATATATTTTAAATTTTTTTCCTAGAATTTCTAGTTTTTTTTTTTTTAATTTTCAAGCTTTTCAGCTTATAAAGTTTAAGTCAACCAAAAAAAAAAAATATAAAACAAAATTTAAACTCAATAATGTTTTTAAAAGCCGGTTGTTCTCAATTTACTAAAAATTTTCTTAAAAAAAAATTCATGTTTATTTGAACTGTTATATTTGAAAGTGGTATAAAACCACTCTAAAAAAATAATTAATTTAAGCTGAAGTGTATTTAAAATTCGGCTTAACTGTTGCTGCTTGTTTGTTTGTTTTTTTTTTTTTTTTTTTATTTATCTATTTAATTTTACTGGTTAAAGAATGCAGCTTGTGCATTAACACAAACTTTTCTTCTTCTTTTGAGAATTTTACATTAAAAAGTTGCAATAAAACATGCAACTATTTTAAGCTATTTACACGAATTCTGATTAAAAAAGCATGTTTACATTGACAAACATTTCGTAAACTGTGCAAAAAGGCGTGTGCTGAAAAGTGGAAATAAAAATGACATACAAATTCAAATTGTGTTTACATGAAGACTTGTACAGTATTTTATTTAGCGTTTTCATTTTGAAGAAGACTAACTGACTTACTAAATTTTAAAGTAGTTGATGGTAATGACAGTGGCGGACTTTTAATAACTCTGCTAAGGCCTAAAATATGCAAAAAAAGAAAAGAAAAAAGATGTAATGGAAAGGTCATCGTTGCACCATTTCAAGTTTTTATTTTGATCTTAGACAACAAAGCAAATATTATCTTCAACTATTTTTTCACTTTTTCATTAAAACTTTTAAGCCTTAAAGGCTTAAAAACCCGAGACTAAGATTAAGCCATGCGCATGATTTCCCTTTAAATGATTTAGTTTGTCCACTGTTTGAGAAAAAAAATTAATTTCTCTACTGTTGTGGTTACATTATTTATTTGTGATACATGCACAACAAAATTTAAATGTTATGTGCGGGATGGCGTAATTTCGAGTCTATCATTCTTGAAAAAAAAAAACGCTGCCAAACTACTAAATTACAATTTTAATTTTCCATCCCTGTAACAAATTTGATTTGTTATCTTTCTTGTTTTTCACCAAAGCCTGTGTCAATTGCTTGCAGGGAACACTAGCATTTTAAAGTTAAACACAATCAACCACACACACACTCTTTTTAAAAACACTTCTTTTATGTGAGTATTTATTGTGAGAGTAAGATGGAAAAATTTTTGAAAAAAAGGTAGACAAAGAAATTCATAAAGAGAGCGAGGGAAAGTGAGAATGAGTTTTTCACCAAACACTGGCATTTCCAAAAATGTTAAACAAACAGCCGCTATTGAGCGGACTGTGATGTAAAAATATTAAAATAGAAAAGAAGCAGAGGCAACAAACCAAAAACAAAATGGATTGTAAGTGCATCACTGCAACTGTACTCTCTTTTCAGGCATCTGTTATTTTTATTTTTTCCCTTTTACTACATTTTATAAAATGTTGGCTACAAAAAGGCTCATATGGTTCATCTATATCGACATATAAATTCATAAAAGACCCAAGTTACATTTTAAAAATTTCTTTTGCAGGAGTAGCAAAAAATCTGTTTAATATGAAAGATTGACCAGCGTCTTTTAAAATTTTTTTTTTTTAGCTTAAGAATATTTTAGGAGTGAAAAATTACGTCAAATTTGAATTTTTAATAACTTAGGGCTTTTTGGACATCGTATAACGATATGCTGTAATAAAAGTCGTCATATAAAAAAATCCTCAAATTGTTAAATTTAATATTTGAAACCTTCGATGCACCGTGCTCGATATCGAGTGCAACGATTTGCCCTTAATAATTTTTATTTATCAACTCGTTTGGAGCTTTTTTGTTTGTATATGTACCTTGTTTTTCTAGAAATAAATATGATTTTTTGGCAACAACTCTGAACTTGAATGGGTTTAATTTTCTTAATTTTGTAAATAAAACAAGTGATAAATTTGTCTATAAATTTTTTATTTTTTATGGAAAACACTAAATTTTATAAATAATTTTAATCAAATATTTCTAAAAGATTTGATCGACTGGCTGTGTTACAAATGAGTTTTTTATGTGCATTTATTTGCTAGACGATACATTTCATTTTAGACAAAATTTTGTATAAAAAAAAGTAAAGCTAAATTCAGCCACTTTTTTCCGCACAAGATTTTTTTGCAGCACAATTCGTTCAATTAGATAAATTTTGTTGGGAACAAAATTTTTGTACGAACAAACAATTTTATCCATAACAAAATTTTTGTACGAAGAAAATTTTTTTTCCGAGATTTTTTTTATTTTTAGAATAAAATTTTTTTTACTAAGAGTTTTCTGCAGCACAATTTATGCAGCTAGAAAAATTTAGTTTAGAAAAAAAATTTTTTTTACTAAACATTTTTTCATTTAGATAATTCTTTTTTTTTTATAAATAAAGCCATCACATTAAATAAATATGGGAATAAAATGCATTTTTTTTACAAATTGGCAGCTAAATTAATTTTTTTTTCTTTTCTGAAATGCCATTTAAAATTTTTCCTTCTAAGATACCTATTCCAGAAAATTTTGTTTTTGTTTTTCGCTACAAATAAAACGAAATTTGTACGAACACAAATTTTGTTCGGAACTAGTCTCAAAATTATTTTTTAATCAAATTATAAATTTCTTAAGAATTTAATTAAAAATAATGACAACTCAATTTTATTTTGTCCAGTCAAAGTATAAAATTAAACCAAATAAAGCTGATAATTTTCTGAGAAAATTCTAAAAATTTTGCTAGAAGGAAATAATTTTGTACGGACAAAAAATTTTGTTCTGAACAAAAAAAAATAAAATAAAATTTTATATTAATTAAATATTTATTAAATATAATTATAAATAAAAAATCATTATATTTGGCACAGACAAAAAATAAAAAAATGAAATCAAACAGGTTTAGTGTTTTCTAAACAAATTCTAAAAATTTTCTAGAAATAAAAAAAAATTTTTAGTACAAAAAATATTTTTCAGAATGGATTTAAACAAATTTACCAAATTTAATTACGGAATTCACTTTAAAACGTTACAAATTAGCAATTTCATACCGTTAATTTAGTGGAATATAATTACAGTTTCTGTGTAAACATACAGTTTTACTAAATTATAATATTATAGAAATATGAATTGTAAAACAGACATACATATGCGGCCCCTACACACACGCTCAATATTAAGTCTGTGCGTTTGATTATTTTCAATTAATTGTTCAATATAGCCAGAAGCTGCCCTACTTTTGCACTAAAATTGCATTAAACTTGAGTGTGTACGGCCCGCATTACATACATACAGTAAACTTTTTTTTATTTCTTTATTTTTCGTTATGTTTGTGGTATTTTCTTTATGCCAGATGGGAAAGCAAAAAAGAAGATTTTTATTGCAAAATTAAATAGAACAGCCGCTGTGATATACTTTACTTGAGCATTGATTACAGGGAATATCATACATCACAAGCAACTGGTCCCTTTAATTAAACAAAATTATAAAAATTTATATTTTCTAATTTTTTCTTTTAGTTTTAATAATAAAATTGAGCAGAAAAAATATGACACACTAAAAGTAAAAAGAACAGCCTCTGTGATATAGATTTAGACAAAGAACTACAGCACACAAACTGTTCCCTAGACTTAAAATGCTGGTTTTTTTTTTGAATTCTCGCTTCTTTCTTTGCAGTTTTAGGTACATATACAGACACAATTTTTTTTTATCTTTAAATGTTGCCTTGAAACCACGTCACAATATAAAGGAAAATCACTGTGATATGTTTATTTCAATAAATACATATCACAACGATCGTTCCTTTTATTGTAAGGATTTTGCTGTTTTAGTTTTCTTTTTAATTTATTTTATTCAACGTTTTTATTTGTTGAATAATAAGCAACGAATTCCAGTGGTTATTTAGCTTTATGAATTGTAAAGCCATCATTAAAACTAAATTCCCACCTAAATTCATTGTTTTATTTAACGAAAACAAAAAAAATACTTAATTTTTTCCCTCTTAAAAAGATGACTTTTTCAAAATGCTGTTTTTTTCTAAAATTATAGCACGAGTGTTCGGTCTAGTCACTTAATATAAAATTTACCCATCAAAGTGACTAAGCCGACAATCGCCATTTAATTTTAAAATTAAAAAAAAAAAAAAAAACCAAACTCAAACTCACTTCTTTTTTTATTTCAAACACCTTTATTTCAATACTCCGTTAAAAAATGCTGATCTCTTGAGAGTTTATCACAAACTGAGCAGAAATTTGGTTTTTTTTTTAACAAATTCTAAACTAGATACATAAATTCTTCAAACTACACTCTCACTTTCTCTCTTTTATTAATTTTTTTTAACTGCACAACCACAAAATGTTAAATGAAGTTTTGTTAGCAATTATAAGGCAGACTTCGTATCCCAGTGATGTTAAATTAAACAGACATCAAAATATATATTTTTCAATATATATTTAGTCTGGGATAGAAGTTTGCTGTATAAATTCTAAATTTATTTATTTGAAAATATTTTTTTTTTTTAAATAATAGAGTAACTAAAAATTAGTTATTGATTTTAGTAAAGTTTTAGAATAACTAAAAGATTTTCTTGACCAATTTGCTGTATTTATACCCGTACTAAAATTGCAACAAAGTAGAAAAAAGGTATGCTTGTAGGTAGGTAATTAGTTTTGCGTATTAAGAGTACTTAATTTTACCAGGAAAGGACAACAATTTAATGTACATACACATTTTACTTACATTTACACTTACACTTACAAACAGGGTTGTTAGTTATGATATTTGCTTTGTTTTAAAGGTTTTTTCTCTTCTATTTTTGACAATTTATTCAAAAGGTAGCAGATCATTTGTTTTCACAAAAAAATTTGCTAGCTCTAGCTACATATCGTCATATGTTTTCAAAAAAGCCCTAAGTTACAGTAAAAACATTTTTATAAGAGAAGTGAAAAATTATCCCAACTTTTTCAAATATGTTTACCGTTTAAAGCTGTCATGTCACGCATGATCATCTAATAGGAGCTTTAGCTTCAGTTCAAGAATGTTATTTGTCATTTTAGGAATGAATTTAGAAATTTGTATGTTAATTTTTTTTGTAACTTAGGGCTTTTTTGAAAACATTACGATATAAAAAACAAATTATTATGCTTTCTTTTTCAAAAATTAATTAAAAATTTTTTTGTTAAAGAAAATTAGTTTTAGGTATGAACCGTCCCCTTAGCTTTTCTGGTGTGGCCACTGTATAAAATTTCCTAATTCTAGCATCGAAACACACAAAAAAGTAACTGCCAATTGCACTTTAAAAAATGTTTTTATTCATAAAAATAATGAAACGCCCCTGTGTCGCCATGTAAAACAAATTTTTAAATAATGTTCTTTTACTTTATAGTGAAACATCGTTTCTCTCTCTCCGCTCTCCTTCAATTTTGTTTTCTATTTTGTTTTCATTTTGTTTAATAGAAAAGGATCATTAGTAGGTTACCTGTTACATATGTACGTACAGACGCACATACTTTGTTAAGATAAAAACGTGTAGTCATTAAATATATGATGAATTACTTAAAAAAACTGGTTTCTTAAAATAACAAACAAAAATTGAGATTTTAAAGTAACCCGGTTACTGTTTTTTTATATCTTTCGCAAAATAATGATTTCCAGCCACATGTGTGTGAAGTTAAATACTTTTTTTTAAATATCACATGCGATAAAAAAAATTTCCATGCATATTCTTCACAAATGTACTGAAATTCAAGGGGCTTATAGAGAGATGAAGCTGTTCTGGCCAATGGTAAACAACCACAATGGATGAAGCTATCATCCTGGGAACACAGTTTCTTCCAATTGCATTTGTGAAATTTTTTTGAAATCTTTGAAAATTTCTCTTAGTAGAAAAATAGCGTATATGTGGTCGCTGAATGAATAGGGCTACTGTGGCCAAACCCTTCTATTTTAAGGCATGGAACCTAATGGGACATATATCATTTTAAAGGGGAGGTCGTCTAGATTTGTAATCTACCGTCCAACTACTCAAAAGTTGCTTTGGACTATTTTTAATTTTTTTTTGAAATTTCCATACACATACTCCAGTAAATTTTTGAATAAAAATAATGACGAAATCATATTTAAGCTCAGAAATAGTAAATTATTCTGCGTAGCAATTGTAAACATAATTTTGTAAGTTTCAATTTTCATGATGAACAACAAAAAAAAAAAAATATTTTAATTGTTTTACAAAATAAAAATTGACTTGGAATATTTCGAATTACTAAAAAAAATTTAATTAAAGGCATTCACATGAATTTTGTAATCCTTGTTAGCTCGCCCAACCGTGATATTCGAGAAAATTGTCTGTAAGGTTTTTCGCTTGAACAAAATAAATAGTATTCCTACTAACCGTCAGTCTGCTCAGGCTATAAATCTTAAAAATAACACACATGCTCATATACAATAGATTTTGTTAATCCCGACCATAAAACGTGCAATAAAATAGAAAATACTTGTACTCATATGCCTGAAAATACTTAGTTTGTCGCTGTTTTGTAATGACTAAGCGGAAAGGATATTCCAAGGCTTAGTTAGAGACTAAGAAAATGATGTCTCAAACTAAACCCAAGCAAATGAAACAAATTTATAACCGTGTTCACAAAAAAAAAAAAAAAAAAAAAAAAAAAAAAAAAAAAAAAAAAATTAGCAAAGTAAAAGGTCAGTAGGGAAAATAGAAAGGAAGGTACTAGAATGTTTTTGGTACCACTAAAACTAAAACTGATTTCTAGCATATTCGATACCCTGATGCAAATTGTTTCTAGTGCTCTAGATTTACGGTTGTTCAGTAAAAAGAAGAGGTCCTCTTGGTCCTCTGAAGTGAAGAAGGACAGCAATAGAGATAGAAAAGTGAAAAGAAATAAATAAGAAGACAGATAGAAGAACAGGATAAACCTATTACTATTTCATGTCGACCCTTATAGTCGACAGCGCAGTGAGACCCTACAGATAGCGCTCTCCTAAGTGGATCTTGCGCTGTTCCTCCAGGGCAGGTCACCGGCAGAGAAGGTTTGATGGCAAACCCATTCTCCCAGCATGGTAGCCAAAATTACAGTAGCTTGTTACTGTAGTCCCAGGAAATCTCTGCTGTGAATGCTCTCTAGCATAGGCCAGATCATCCTGGCCGTACTGAAGGTCCGTTCGTCTCTCCATCTGGACTGTGCTCTCCATCTGCTGTTTGCAGACCGAGAGGAATACCGCAGGGCATGTCGACATTCTGCTCTGGCAGCCTCGATCCTTCCGTAGCTCTCTGATTACATTTACAAAAGCACCTGAGAACTGCCAACAAAATAACCTTTAAATTATTTTATTAATAAATTTTTACCAGTCCTACAGTTTCAAAGATATTTAAAATGTTTCGTAAAAAAAATTGATTAAAAATTAAAAATTAACCAAATCTTACATTGTACCCTGGATATTAATAAAATGAACCATATTTCATTGAACTCCTTTCATAAATTTTAATTTTATTCACAAGTTAGGGGAAGCACCGAAGACTTTGCGCCATACAAGTTTCCTTAATTTGTAAAGAAAGTTGTATGCCAAAGGGTTCCATTCCATTTGTTGTAAAAATTTTCCTACAGAGACTTAAAACTAAAAATTTTTAAAACGCAATTTATACCTTGTTTGTGTATGTGTACTTTTTTGTTTCGCATTCCTTTTATTCAAACATTAAATACACATTATCCACGAATTTTTCCACAGCAAAGGTTGTGTGCAACATTATTTTGGTGCAGCTAAATAAATACTATTTTAGGAATTTCCCAGAACTTGGCTCATTAGCAAACAACACACTGAAATAAACCAAAACTGTTTGTTGGATTGGCTCACCCTTCGCTCTTCTCACAAAAATGAAAAAAAAAAAACAAAACTGTAAATCGTTTTCAAGTCCCTACTTCTCCTGAAAAACACTTTACGCAATTCAATCATGCCTCCAATTCTTGATATTCAAATATGTCTTGCTTGTGAAAATAATATCTTCTAAACCGCACATAGACGAATGCCTCTGTGATAGCCAGCATCTATGACTGAAAGACACAAGATTTATACGGGGTCTTCCTTGTCAAAGTGATCTCTTCTGAACCGCATACACCCAGAAAAAAATGACGCCATTCGTTGTCAAAATGACCACAAACGGTGTCAATAGTGTGTCAATCACGTTTGTGCTCACTTTGACAACGCATGGTGTCATTTTAACAACGAATTATTGATAACGAATGGTGTCAAAAAGACCACATACGTTGTTGTCATTCAAAAACGATTTTTATCTTAGTATAGAGACTCGATTGTCACTCTGCTAGCCTGAAAGATGCTAGACTTATACCGGAGGCATAATGAGAGTCGTGGGTATGTTCTCTACAGTCTTCATTTACACACATTTGTTTGCGTTTTCTGTAACAAAAGTGTAGGTTCCGGGCCTATATCACACATCATTTTGGGACTTTGTTAATTTTTGTTCAGGAAGTGGTCTAACATTTTCGGAAATTTCTTTGTATTATTTTTTATTTTTGAAACTTCCATGTATCCCAGTGCTATTGCTTTGAAAGATTTTAGCAGCTTCCGGACGAACCAAAGAAGATTACGGGATGGGAGACATATAATTTTAAAGGGGAGATCGTCTACATTTGTAATCTGCCGTCCAAATACTCAGAAGTTACTTTGGCCTATTTTTAAAATTTTCTTGAATTTACCATATACCTCAGCGTTGTTGCATTTAGCAACTTATTTGCTTCAGCCAATACAAACACAAGTTATATTCGAAATGGCTAAACATTGCATACTGTAAGGCTCCATAAATACAAATTTTGCGATGTTAAATTTTGTTCATACAAACAACCCTTTTGAAGCCTAGTTTTATTAAAACATTTTAGCGCCAACTTTTATTTAAAAACATAATCTAGTCTGCGATAGAATATCCTGCTAGCACGTCTATCAGAGACATATTTGACAATCAAGTAGTTAAAATGGCAACTCCTAAAAATTATTGTTGCTTTAGGAGCAGCATATTGTCTTTAAAACAATTTTTTTTAATAATTAAAAAGCCCATTTTTTTTAATATAACAAAAGCAGACATTTTTATTTAAGTATTTATTTTGCTAACTGTTTCAGTAAATTAATAAAAAAAAATATTTCTTTTGTAAATTAAAATACGAGGTGATTGCATGTCGAATATCATAACAAAAGTGAATTCATTTTCGTTCAAATTGTCACAATTTTTAAAAGCAAACTTTTTTGTTAATTTTTTGGTTTATGAAATTTGTTAATTTTGATTTGTTGGTTTAGTGTTTTTCCAATTCGAATTGCAAATTTAAATAAATTTTGACAATTTGAATAAGCGTTGCAGTCACCTAGTATACAAATTCGCCTTGCTAACACGACGCACTAATATCAGGTAATTGCATGGCTACAACAATAAAAAAATTAAAGAAAAATGTTTAATACTACTTTCAGCGTCAAAAATATTAAATGTGAAACCAAGGCGAGTTCATACAAGGTGATATCAAGAAAGCAGCTGTGTGCTTCAAGTGTTTTCCTGACTTGTCCAAATTGTTATATTCATACGAGTATGGTCGGAGTATATAAGACATGTCTGTCTTTTTTGACAAATCAAGAGATGCTTCATGATTTCACCTTATATGAATTCGCCTTGTGTGAAACGTTTGCGCAACTGCAATCATCTTATATTAATTGGTCGTTAAATTACAAAAAATATACTAAAATTAATTTAAGAAAATATCTTATTTGAATTAGTTTTTATGTGCTGCTTCTGTAACTCGTCCAGAAATTTTGTATAAAAAATTTTTTTTACTTAAAATATATATTTTTTTTTTTATAAAAATTTTACATTTAAAAATATTTGTACTAGTTTTCTTATAAATATATATTTTTTTTTAATGTAAAAAAAATTATTAATTGAATTTTAAAATTAAAATAAAATATTTTGAATATAAATTTGAACTTGAGCTTAAAAGAATAATTTTTTAAAATTAATTCTAATATTAAATATCACATTTTTAATTAAAAAAATATTTTTTCCTGTTCACGAAATGCTAATTACGATTGCAAATTTTTGTATTTTGTTTTGCATTCGGTAGCATTTATGAGAACAGAATATTTTTTTGTTTGTTAAAATTTTTTTGTATATTAATTAAAAAATATATTTTTTTGATATCGCTCATTTATTTCAGTAGGTTCATAATACAAAAAACATGATTTTAGAGGAAAGCCAGTGAAAGGTTGCAATTTGTTGGTACCCTTTTGGGAAAAATTTTTTATATTTTATTTTGAAAAAAATTGCTTTTAAAACAGTTTCTGAATATTTTCACAAATATAATGAGAAAAAAATTTAGATATTAATTTAAGAAAAAAAAAACACGTTTTTGGGTTGTGTCACTATTGAAATAAATGAGCGTTAAGTACACACTTACATTTACTTATTTATATAATTAAAAAGATTTTTTTTAAATGTAAAATAAGCTGTTATTTTTGAAAGTGGTATAAGTCTACTTTAACAAAAAAAAAGTATTCGTAAATTTTTAGAAAGATGGTGTCTATATCTTACTAATTTTTTTGAGTGGACTTATACCACTTTCAAAAATAACAGCTATAAATACAGATTATTGTTACTGTCATTGTGATTGTGATGTCTTTGATAAATTTCTGGGTAAATTGTGACCACAGTAGCGACATCACTTGCTGCATTTTTGGCTTGTGGCATTCAACGTGAACGATTCAGTGAAATTAACAATTATGCCCAAGTCTACTGCGTTTGAATTTCCTTTCTTTTCTACTACTGGTTAAAGGACGAAACTGTGAGTTGGACATTTAGACAAACATCTTACATTAGCTTTGCCTAAAGGTCTATGATTTAATTTGCCGGCTCACCAATACGAGGCCGCTTGGCAGCATTCTCAGCACTGGTATTGTTTTGTTGCATCTCATCAGATAGCACTTTGCGTTTGGTTGTAGTTGCGTTATTAAAATCTTTATCGGCATTTTTTGATTTACGCTCACGTTTTAAGAAATCTTCATCGAAATACTCAGACAATTGTTTACGTTTGACGTAACAAATTTCGATGGACATGCCTTTCTTTAACATCTTAATATTGACCTGGAAAAAACGAAAAGGATATGCTTGTTAAAAAATATGATTCGAAAAGTATATAAAAATAAGCTTAACCTTCGATAACAAATAGAATAATCGGCTACTAAAATTAAATTAATAATTTAAAGTTAAAATTAAGGGCCTATTTATCTAGAAGCTAACGATAGCTTCTTCCTTCAACTTTCTTAAAAGTAGTTTCTCTGCCGAATTATGAGTTGGAGTATAATAAAAATCTAGTTGCTATTTGAAAACGATTTAGTTCCGGTTTGTTTTCAATACAAATGTACGAAAGAAGCTATCGTTTGGTTAGCTTGTAGAGAAATAAGTCCAAAATCATTTTTATACTCCAACTCATAATTCGGCAGAGAAACTACTTTTTAGTAAATTAAAGCAACTGATTACTTTTCCATAAACAACAAGTTGTTAATAAAATTAAAGTAAAAAAATTAATTTACGGTTATATTTTGCTATAAAAATCTTTTAAAAAATAATTTATTGTAGGAAATTTATCGAAAAATGCAATATTTTTTTATAAATTATATTTTCTCAAACATGTATCAATAATTGTTATAGCTAATATGAAAATAAAATTATTTTAATAAAACGAAACGTTATGATATGGGACAAGTTATCGATAATTTGTTTAATCAAAAATAAGTTATCGGTTATGTGCTTTATAGCAATTAGTTATTTTTTTAAATATATTTTAGTACAATTTATCGATAACATTATTTAAAAAGTTATCGATAATTGGTTTAATCGAAAATAAGTTATCGGTTATGTGTTTTATAGAAATTAGTTAATTTTTTCAAAATGCTTTAGTAAATGTTATCGATAACATATGCTTATTGTACGCTCATACTTACACCATGTTGCATTACAAGATCCTTAAAATACTCTGTGCATTCGGTTAAATCAATATTTAGATTTTCTGTGCGCAAAAATTCCAAACCAATAAACCACATTGAGCAAAAGGGCGATGGGTTTAACTTTGTTTGACCACCAAATGTGTTATTACACTTTTTGTAATCGAAACATTTTGGATTGACATGTGCTAGTGAAACATATGGATTACGGTCTAAGGAGCCAATCAGAAAACGTAATTTAGATTCCACTAGACCACACCACTGCGAATGATCATCAGCGGTATGAGAGTTCACCAACAGAACAAGAAAATGGCGATAACTAAAAAGAAAAAGACACAAAAGAATAAAAAGTTTAGTATCGCAATCAATAAATTAAGTGGAAACAAAATGGACTCTAGATTTTCCATTATATTTTCTTTAAAAATAACAAAACTTGTTCAGTGCAATAAGTACATGGGAGCTACTACGATCTTCAGTGGCTTACTGGAAAAATTTCTTAATGAATTCTTGAATGATAATTGAGTCAATAGATAAAGAAAAAGTTTGAAAGGTTCAAACAGTAAGCCAATAATCATTAAACTAAATAAACAAACTTTCCAACCATTCTTTGGGTTGTTATTTTTGAAAATGTCTCCAGTCCACTTATTTTTTAAATGAGTAAACTGAGAGTAACTTTCACTGACTTATTTTTGAAAAACACGTGAACTTTTATAACTTTAATATGCTGTTTTTATAACACAAGCTATCAACTCGTCTGAGAACTTTATATGAAAAGTACTCAAAATATTGAGTGACGAGTTGACTGCTTGTGTTATAAAAATAGCACATAAAAAATTTAAACTCATTTCGTATTTCTTCTTTTTCACATTACAATATTAGATTTGAGTGATACTCAAATGTTATTTAAAAATATTATGGAAAATAATACATCTAGAACCCAACATAATCGGATTTAGTTGTTAATATTTCATAGTTTATGTTTTGTGTTTTACCTGTAGAAAAAGCTGGGAGCTTCAAACAGTCGATCCCATGAAGCTCCATTTAACATTATTTCATTTACTGTAGTTAAGCCCCGACTAAGTTTCATTAACATGACCTTTTTTGTTGATTCAGAAACATTAAAAGTGGAATTTTGTTGTGGATAAGCTGGTGTTATTATCGGCATTAAATGATAACGATCTAAGACATTAACACGTGGATCCCATACCTTAAAAAAAAAAAATTTTTTTTGTTAATTTTATCTGCTTAAATATAATTTAATCCAAAAGCAATACTTACCGGATATGGTAAATTAATAATATCTGGACGTTTTAGTAAGACAGGGCCTGGCCACTTCCATCTTGAAAAAATTAAAAAGAATTTGTGTATCAGTGTGGAAGCTGTAGCATTTGGATACAATTGACAGGTGCGTGCCACCAAAATTGCCCAACTTACACCACCTAAATAGCCCAGTGAATTCGAATAGATGCCATGTTCTGAAATGTAACACAAAGAAATAGTTTCAAAAATAATTTAAAATTGTGCTGAAACATTAAAAATAAATAAAAAAAATATATTTCAAGCTGAAGTTTATTTTTCTTCAGTTAAAAAATCTCTCCCATATTTAGACAATTCTGTTCAAGGCGAATCTCTACAAGTTGACCGCATTAGCAAATTCACTGATCATTTTTTTGTAAATTGAAATCAACTTGTATAGATTCGTCTTGAACTTGTCGATGTCTTCTTTTGGGAAATAAATGAATAAATAGATTTTTTAATTGGAGAAAAACACACCTTAAACTAGAATACCATTTTGTTTACTTACGTTTAGCCCATAACTTTATGGTGCGCAAGGCAAAACGAAAATTTTCTACATTCGGTACTAGTGATAGTATTTCGTCTGCTACACGACAACCGTTTAAACTGCGCACCGAATACTCATCTAAATTTTTCAACAGGTTGCCATCTCGTAAATCAAAATCATCTGGTATCTCTTTGGGAGATAAACGGGCAAAGAGTAAATCAACTTCAATGCCATCGAAATTCATTTTTATTATCGGCACAAATGCTTCTTTCACGGCTCGACATTCTGTTACTTCCGGTTGCTTTTTTAACATTCCAAAAAAGGAAGTAAAATAATCGGAACGTTCTATATTGCGTGGTGCCACACACAAGGCATCAATATCAGCACCCTTATGATGTACACCCAAACGATAGGAGCCGAATGTGTAAATTTTACCACCCAATTTTTGGGCTGCAGCTTCGGGCATATTTTTTGTTAGTGATATCTCCTTAATCCATTTTTTGAGAAGGGTATTTAATTTGGCAATTATTTTCGTGCGATGGTTTAATTCCTCTTCTGTTTCGAAAACCTTATATGACTCTAAAGTTTTGCGCAGCTCTTCAGTCTTTTGTAAATCTTCTGGAAGGGGTTCATTCCAGCTGATGGGAGACGTCAAGCCCAATTGTTTCACTGACTGCTGTTGTGGCGATCGTAAAAACTGATATCTGTCTTTTTTCTGGGCTTTTTCCATCAATTTTTGGAGTTCTGAGTTAGGTGATGAGGTAGAAAAACCATTTTGAGATTGCTGGTGCGCTTGATTCCACATGATGTTCTAAATTTGAGTTTATATAGAAAAAATTCCAAATTGATTTTACTTGTGCGGCTGAGGTGCTGTCGTAGATTTAATTTTCCTTTTAGTATTTTTTATTGTTGAGAATATTTAATTTTATTTTTTTTTTCGTAACAATTTCTGATGGTATAGAGTAGCTAGACGGACTAGTTGTATCTTCTATGAGGCTTCAGAAAATATTGAATTTAATTAAAAATATTAAAGCCTTATATATGATGGTTACGAGATAGCCATGTACCTGATTTCATGCATCCACATACCTAAACAAAGATCTAAGCTAACCCTTTCTTTTTGAAGACTAGAAAGGTTTAATTTTGTCTATTCATGCTTAGCTATGACAATAGACCTCTTACCTGGCTACTCTATCTATTGAGTCGTGTAACAGCGTTTGAATGCAAATTGCTGTGAAATATGATTAAAAGCTAAACTTGCTTGGGTTGTGTGAGCTACCTGAATTACTGACATGTTGTAGGCCTTATGCCTTACCATAATCTAACCAAAGATCGAAGTACCTGCAATGAACAAAGAAAAAAACTTCTTGACAGAGTCAAGGCTATGTTTGTCTGTTCTTTGTTATAGTTGTTGTGAGCTACCTGAATTACTAAAATATTATTGCGCTTTGTTAGCCCTTCCATAACCTAACCAAAGGTCTAAGTACCTGAAATGAACAAAAACAAACACTTTCTTGATCAAGTCAAGAATACGTTTGTTGCATTAATATACAGTCAAAGCTCGGTATAACAAATATTCACTTTAACGAATTCGGGATATAACGAATAAGTAAATATGCTGCATTGACGGCCTTATGTAACGAATGTAAAAAATTTTACTACTCAGTATAACGAATGGTCACAAAGTTCTTAGCAAGAAGAAAAGTAAATATTACCAACAACAATATTACTTTAAAATTCTTTATAATACCGTTATGTTTTCTATGTATGTAAAGACAAACATATTCATTGACGTGATCATACCTTAGAAGTTATTTTACTCGTACTTTAAGTTTTAGTAGAATTTGACTGCATAAAGAAACATGAGCAATAGAAAAAGAATTTCTTTAAGTGAAAAAATTAAAATTTTAGATGATTGCAGAAGTGGTTTATCTTTGTCTGCAATTTCTAATAAATATGGATTACCGAAGTCTTCCATATGCACATTAAAAAAAATGGAAGGGAAAATTGTTTCTAATTTAGAAGATACCAATAATGGTTCCAAGAATCGACGTTCACTTCGAAAGGGCGAGTATCCAAAAATGGAGGAGAGACTTTACAAGTGGTTCTTTAATCAAAGAAAAAAGCATATGCCTGTGAATGGTATGGCACTAAAAGCAAAAGCCTTAGAGCTACAGAGCAAGTTCCATGATGGTGGATTTAATGCTAGTGATGGCTGGCTAACCAGATTTAAAAAAATATATGGCATTCGCCTTCTAAAGGAATCTGGTGAAAAGTTATCATCAAGAAACGACTTAGTTCAGCCCTTTAAGACAAAGTTAGCCACAATAATAAAGGAAGAAGGCTTAACTAATGATTCAATATTCAATGCTGACGAAACGGGTTTGTACTGGAAGATGCTTCCAGATAAAACGTTTGTACATGCTGGAGAAATAACTGCACCGGGTAGAAAAATATCTAAAGAAAGAATAACAGCTCTTCTCTGTGCAAACGCATCAGGAAAGAAAAAAATAACTGCTCTGCTTATTGGAAAGGCAAAAAAACCACGGTCATTTAGAAATAAAGCTTTGCCTGTAAATTATTTACATTCAAAAAATGCGTGGCTGAATTCTGGAATCTTCAAGATCTGGTTTTTTGAAATGTTTGTGCCCGAGGTAAGTTTAGTTTCTATCATTTAACATAGGTTTTTGTAAACATTACTTAACTGCACTTAGGTTGAATCATTTTTAAAAGCCAATAATTTGCCGTTAAAAGCTTTATTGATTCTCGACAATGCTCCAAGTCACCCTTCTGCAGAAGAGCTTGTTAAGTGTACAGAAGATGGGAAAATATGGACAATATTTATGCCACCTAACGTTACGCCTCTTATCCAGCCTATGGATCAAAATGCAATTCGGCTGGTAAAATTAAACTATAGAAACAGTTTGCTTTCAAAAATAGTAACTTCCGAAACAGACGACGTTGCAAATTTCTTAAAACAACTTACTCTTTTTGATGCATCGTGTATGATTGGTCTCGCTTAGAACAGTATAAGACAGGACGCGTTGGCAAAATGCTGGAATAAAATTTTAATTGGCGGACATTTGGAATTTGATGAAGAAGACGAAATTCCTTTGTCCAGAATTTTACTTGGAGATGAAATTGTTTCTATCAGGCGTGGAGTGCGGTTATTAAGTACAGCTTTTCCAAATGTAAGAATATAGTCTTCTAGCTAGTTGCATTATATAATTTATATGGGTACTTATTACACATTCAGGTTTCTTTTAATATGGAAGATTTAAATGCTTGGAAACAAGGTGATGAAGTTGTGGAAGACAACGAAGAAACTGAAGATGATATCGTACCTGTAAATCTATTGAGTGAAAATGAAACAAAAATTAAGCATTCTGAAGTAATCAAATGTCTTGAAAAGTGCATACAATGGAGTCACCAAAATAATATAGCTATTACAAAGACATTACTTCTTAGAGAAATGCAAGAAGAAGCTCTTCAAAAGAGTCTGCAAATCGTACCAAAACAAACATCCATTAAGGAATTTTTCTCACTTATTTAACTACTAGTCTTTACAACATGAATTCGTATTTGCAAATATAAGTACAACATTTACCTAGAATGTATTTTTTACTTATTTTAATTTAACATGATTTCTATTTAATAAAATTGATTGAATTGAATTATTACATTTTAACCGTAGAATATTTACTTATAAAAACTGTCAGATTAGTTGATTCTATATGTATAAAAATCAGTCGGATATAACGAATTTTCGGCTATAGCGAATGGGCCTGACATTATATCATTCGTTAAACCGAGCTTTGACTGTATCTAAGAAATCTTCAAAATAATTCAAATTTTGAATCCTGTGTACTCCCAAAGAATATAACCTTACTCCCCCTTTTTTTATTGTAATTTTGGCCATATGTACGGCGTTCAAGAGGTTGTTTTTCAAAATTTTTTAAAAATACTCCAAAGTAATTTCTGACTGATTGAGTGGCAGAGGACCTCCCTTTCAAACGGTATTTGTCCCATTCCGTAGTCTTTTATGGTTCCTTTGGAAATTATAAAAATCTCCCAGAGCAACAGTACTAAGGTATAAAGGAATTTAAAAAATTTTTTTAAAATACTCCAAAGTAATTTCTGACTAATTGAGGGGCAGATTATAATTCTAGAGGAGCTTCGCTTTAAAACAGTGTGTTCGCCATCCCATAATATTTTATGAATCCTTGAGAGCAACAGTACTGGGGTATGAGGGAATTAAATTATTTTTTTTTAATACTCCAAAGTAATTTCTGACTAATTGAGTGGCAGATTACAGTTCTAGAAGATCTTTTCTTTAAAACGGTGTATGTCAAATGCAGTAATCTTTCAAGTTTCCTGCGAAAAGTGTAAAAATCTTCCTGAGAAAGCTGCGTATTTATGCACGTTATATTTATCCTAAACGTACTCGCATGTGTGTCCTAAACGCTTAAAATATCTTTAGAAAGATTTAATGACGTAAGAAATATTTAATAAAAATACTAAAAAACGTAAGATGTTACGTTAAAACATGTTCATCTCGGTATATTTCTTTACTGACTTGGCTTTGGACCTCCCTAAAAAAATACAACTCATCGGCGACTTCGGTAATACTATTTTATGTCCTGGGCGACGACTTACATAGTAGGGACGTATGATAGAAAAAAATTAATTACATGTCTGTCGCTTCAACTTGTAAATAAAAACACAAAAAAAATTTTTTTTTATAGAAATTATTTTCACTTTATTTTTTTTTTATTTATTTTTTTTTTTTTTTTTGTTAAATTGAAAGAATTTTTTTTTTGTATGTAATTATTTAAAATTTTTTTTTTAATATAAATGAATTTACCTTTTTTCACTTTCTTGCTTCTTTTCTTGTTTCTAAAAAGCTAATCAATTTGTTTTTGTTGTACCATTAAATAAAAACAAATAAAAAAAAAGTTATTAAGAACAAAAAAACATTATTCTAATAATAAAGGAAATTTAGGAGAAAAAATTTGCATTTGGAAATCGGATTTTTTCAAGTGAAAAAAAAAATTAAATAAAACTTCAATTGTTGTTTGAGGGGATAAGGAGGAATTGTATCTCTCCTGGTTGTTAAAGCAATTATTGTTTAAGTTATTTACAGAAGAAGCATATTTTTGGCGCATAGTCCTGATATCCATTTCAGAGTCATCCTTTTAATGGTAAAAAGTGTTGTTTGGGGGGGGGGAGTCTTTCGTCTTTTTGTGAATTGTGTTGAAGGGGGGAAGAGAAGCTTTTAAAGCTGTAAAAATAAATTAGTTTTTTCTTTTTTAATAACAATTATTTTACCATTGCTATTATATTCTATTATTATTATTGGGGTTGTTGCTGTTGGTTGATTGATTGATTTTATGCTGTATTTGTATTTTTGGATGTGCTGCTTGCTTCTAGTTGTTTTCCTAAAAATTAAAAATTGAACACTTTCTTTTCATTTACATTCCTGGCTTGTATTTAAATCCACAAAAATCTTAATTTTTTTTATTTGTCCAGTTCAATAGTAAATTTTTCTTTTCAGAGGGGTGCAAATTGGTATTACTGAAAGAGAGAAAAAAAAAACAGAATTGAAAAACATTATTAAAAACAAAAAGATTTACGTCAACAAAATGTGTAAGAGTTTCTTAATCAATAGTTATGCTGCGTCTTGCCACGACTGCGCAATAGCACAGAATATATTCCGACGTTTGCCGTCCTTTTTGACAGAAACGACAAGAGTCGTTCTGTACCACATCGATTTTACTCACTCTAGCAAATTTAATTAGAAATTCACTAAAAATTTGATTGAAAAACTAGAGAAAAGCGATAGCAAAGTTGCATTCAATAAGCTAAACAGCAGAGCCTTTTTGAAAAACTCTCTTATTTTGTCTGTTAATTTTTGTTTTTTTACCAATTTTTCAAATTACTTTTTGTGTTTAAATTCATTTACCTTTTTTTAACTTTAAAATTATCCAATTTTCTTTATATTTTGTTTGTATTTTATAATGCGGCTTTAAACCATTTAGTCCTTATAATTCTAAATTCCTTAAACTAGTTTGGGAGGGGATTAGTGGATAGGCCTTATTACACTGTTGAAGAGAAAAAAAAAACGAAAAGAAGAAAAGAGAAACGAAAATAATGATTAATTAATTTTATAGTTACATTACAATTTAATTAATTCTTATTAATTTTTACTTGTCAATGATTATTTGTATGTTTTCCTCTTCTCTCTAACTTAAAAATATGTCTCAAGTTTCGTTTTCACGTTGCCATACTTTTGCATTGAACTTGTCTTGAACATAGGCCCCTTTAGTCAATAAAAATTAGTAAACCAACTAGTGCTGTTGCATTTACATATCGTTATGCGTTTTCCAAAAACCGTTAAGTTACAAAAAAATTAGCATTCCAGTTTTAGATGCATTATAACGCACAGCATAAGATCCTGCAATAGTTTTTCTTTCTAAAATTAAAAATAATGTTCTTGAGCTGAACAAAGTTGCTCGCACTCCGCAATTCGTACGTTTTAAAGCTGAATGAATGAATTAGGATGATAAAATTGCCGAAACAAAATTGCTGTGAATAGACACAGCGATAATTTTAAAGGGGATTAAAAAAAGTTGCGCAACTAAAATTGCCTAGTCCTAGTCTTGCTAAAAATAAATTTCCATTCTAGAATTCTTGGCTACAAGTTCTAATCGTTCGTCTTAGTGGCCGATCTTTTTCGTTAAATTTTCATTCGATCGGTCATTTGTTAAATAAACGAACGCAGGACCACCGAAAAAAAGCAAAATAAACAAAGACTGCGCTCCGTTTTCTAAAACAAAAACTTTAAATTATTTGAACTGTTATATTTGAGAGTGGTATAACTCTTATTTTTCAATTTTCGAGATACTTAAGGGGCTTGCGTTTGAGTTAAGCTTTTCGCATGATGTTTTTTACGCTGTGCTCACTTTAAATTTTTTTGTGCAGAAGCAAAATTGCAATTATTCTTCCACACGTAAAGATCAAAAATTTAAGAAAATATATAAATTTTCGAAATAATTAATTTGTTTTATTTTTCGAAAATAATTTCGTTTTATTTGATTCAACCTTTAATTTGTATAATAATTTTGCCTATTAAATTATACAAATATAAGTCGACCGAAAATATAGGATTTTTATGCAGCATTTAGCCATAGTCCACTCTAACCTAATCCTAATTGCAACGTGGTAAGTCCTCAGTTTTCTTTACAAATAGAAAGAAGAAGACAAGAGTGGCTGTATATCAGTTGTTTTGCTATGAAATGTTTGAAATAGGAACAGAAAAATAAGTCATTTTGTAAACATTTTAAAACAAAGTTCGATTTTCATTGATAAATAAAATAATTAATATTATAAAAACTTTAATTATTAATTAAACCCAGATAAAAAGGTGCTGTTTTTGATCTTAAATAAATTAGAAATTTTTTAATTTTAGTAAAAAGAATATTATTTTTCTTTGAAAATCTTTTTTATTGCATTTGCTACTTACAATTTCTTTTTTTAATTTGACACTTTTTATATTGCAAAAACAAAAATCAATATGGTTCAGGCATGTATACGACAAATCGAAAATAATTTTTATAGAAAAAACTTTTCGGGCTTCTAGAGTTAATATGACATATGCGATTTTTCCATATTACCACCGAAATATTGAATAAAGAAAAACTTTTTTCTTAATTAATGCTAAGAAATTTCGTTTAACTTTCTTTTCATTTTCTATTTAATTAATAAAACTTCCTCTTTTTATCGTTACAGAAAATTCCATATTCTTTCTATGAAATAAAATTCTGGTAAGTGTTTCTAATTGAATTCATTACATTAATTTCCTTGTTTGTTTACCTTCTCTGTAAATCATACGGTTTAAGGTCCATTCAAGTTGGAAGTGCAAACAAGCCTTTTATGGTTTCAATTTAGAGTTGAAATCTGACACAAATTTAGTATGTCAAGTGTGTTTAAATTTACCCCAATATCCTTTTCCAATAGACCATAATTTTTTTTAATTTAATTTATAATTACACCTTGAAAAATCTACACAAAGTTGAAGCGAAATTTCGATATAAAAATAAATATGTAAGTAATAGCCGGTTTGTGATTAAAAAAGAAGGGTGTCGCAGGTTCGATTCCTGCCTAACCCGTGCTCGTTCAAAAATTTAATCTTAGAATTAATTTCTAATAGCAAATAATAAATAATAAAAATAAGAAGAAACGGGCAAATAAATGATGTCCTTAATAATGCATATTCCTTTGGCCAACATATTACCATAACTGTCTAGTTTCCTAAAATCCTGACAATATATCAAATAAAACTGGTTATGTAGCTGGTGCTTTTAATACCATTTCAGTCAGTTATATATCAACAGAGTGTTTCTAATTTAATTTTGATTAAAAAAAAACCAAACTTTCGAAATAAATTTATATTTAAAAAAATTTTCTACAAGGATGACAGTTATAATTTTAACAAAATTAACTAGACCGTCAATTTAAGGTGGCCATAAAACTTTTTGAAAATATGGCAATGCAGCAGCACAGCAGATTTTTAAAAATTATTTAGTTTTTATAAAAAAATAATAATAATTTTGGTTTTTTTAAACGTGCCTGTTGCAGTAAAAGCGAAAGAACATTTCTTTTGTAAATTTATTTTGATAACGAACAAAAAATTTAATTTTTATATGAGATGTTATTTTCTAAAATTACCGATAACCAATTTTTTTAAAGTGGACTTTACTACTTTCAAAAACAACAGTATATTTATATTTTAAAGAAATGTTCGTTTACACTTTCTGAAACTGGCGGTTAAAAACACATTAAAGTTTAAAAGAAAGCGAATTAATATAAGAATCAGACTTTGTTATTAAAATTAGTAATTTTTGGCACTTCACTTTCAATAACACAAAAAAAGGCAAAGAACTGTTTCGCCATTGCAATCATCTTATATTAATTCGGCTTAGTGTGAAATAAAAGCCCTAAGCCAACCAAAAATTAATTAAAATGATGAAGAAAATATGTTAAAATAAATAAAAAAAATAATAAAATTTTAATTTTTTTTTTTTTTAATTTTTTATCTTTTTTTATTTGTTTTTTTTTTTATTTAAATATTTATTTTTTATAAAAAATTTTATATAAAAAAAAATTTTGTACTTTTTTTTTGCTTAAAAAACTTTTTTTTTATTTTTTTTCTTTTCTTCTTTTTTCAATTTTATTAAATTTTTTTTTAATAAAAAAAGTTTTATATAATATTAATTAAAAAGTATATACGTTCACATAATTAAAGCTGTCCTAAAAAGATTGTTTATATAGAATTTAGTTTTTTTGTGTTAATTATAAATAAAAAAAAATAGGAAAAATTTATTAAGTGTAAATACATTTAAAAAAATATAAAATCGGTTCAATGCATGTATGTTTGTATGCTTGTGTCTGTATATAGAAAAATGTCCTCAATTAACAAAATTTTGAATAGGTTTATTTATGTTATTATGGAGAAACAAAAGACTAAAAGATAAAATAAAAAGTGAAGAATCAAAAGAAGAGAAGCAGTGAAATGATGATTAGGAAAGCGTGAGAAGCATAAAGACTTGTTTGGTTTCTTAAATTTGTTTTAAATGAAAGATAGGAACTTACAAGTTATGGTTGTTGTTGTTGTTGTAGCTGTAGTTCCAGTTGTCAATAATTCATCATCATCATCGTCATCATTAACAAGATCAACAATATCATTTTCGTTAGTAATATTGCTGCTGGCATTATTCTTCTGTGTACTGGAATTATTATCATTGTTAATGTTGTTGTTGCTGTTATTATTAGTGTGAAGATTATGGTTGTTGGTAGAACTGCTGGTAATGTTGCTATTGATGTTACTGTTGCTGCTGCTGCTGTTGTTGTTGTTAGTATTATTTTGCTTATTGTGTGAATTAAGCGACTTCATAGTGAAAGAGTTTGAATGATGTTGTTGTAAATGATGATGCTGCTGCTGTTGCTGATGGTGATGATGTGGCTGATGATACAGATGATTGTTACTGTGACTGTGATTGTATGTATTTGATAAACGTCTGGGTAAAGTACGACCATAAATAGATGTGGCGCCGCATGACGCGGACGTAGATGACGTCGATGATGCGGAGCCAGAGGAGGAGGAAGTAGAGGAGCAGGATGACGAAGAGGATGTTAAACGCTGGCAAAAAATGCTATTGGAATTGGCAGCTGCAGCGGCATTATTATTTTTACGAAATTTCTGTGTATTATGATGCGTTAGTGTGGCATGGGTCAGCAAAGTGTGTGTGGGTGGATATAAATGTGAATGGGGCAGAGAAGTCAGCGGATTTGTTGGTGGCGGTCACGAACATGCCACTTCAGCTGTAGGTTGTGTTGAAGCTGTATTAGTAGTGACATTATTGCCTCCATTACTACTGTCGGAGACTTCATCTTGTTGTTGCGACGTTGTTGGTTGTTTGTTAAATGATGGTGCCAGTTGCTGCTGTGAAGTAGGTGTTGTCGGTGTAGTGTTACCGGCCGCTGTACCGGCATCACTCGATGTGTTTGAATTTTCTTCCTGCTGTTATTTAAAGAGAGTGTAGTTTGAATGTTTACAAATTGTGACTGTAATTAGCATTCCCAGTATTAACTTACCGATTCACTACCCCGTGACCGCTTTACAGCACTGCCATTGCCGACATCTTTTTGTTGCATCTCATTAGATAGCCTTTTACGATTGGCTATAATTGCATTGTTAAAACTATTATGACTATCCATTGATTTCCGCTCACGTTTTAAGAAATCGCCATCCAAATACTGAGACAACTGTTTGCGTTTTACGTGGCGAGCTTCGATAGACATTCCCTCTTTTAACATTTTAATGTTGACCTAAAAGACCGACAAGAATATGTCTGTTAAAAAATTATATTCTAAAAATTTATTTAGTTGGTTGAATTTTTTGTGTATTTTTTTTTTCTAAATCGATAACTTTTTTACAACAACGTAAAATTAAGTTGTCGTTAAAGATTTTGTGTGAATTATTAAATAAACTCTGAATTAAAAAGCCGATAACTTTTATTTAATAAAAATTATCGATAACTTTCCGAAATCAAAGTTTCTCATAATGGAATTAATTTTATTTTTTTTTATAAGAGTAAATCAATTTATTACTTTTCTGTAGAAATATTAAAATTATCGGGGAACAGACACGACAATTTTAGGTAAATAACTCGAGTTCGTGGGAGAGAGAGAGAGAGAGAGAGAGAAAAGAATGTAAGTTACGAATAATTTTAATTTTTTTTTTTCTATATATATCTCCTATAAACTCAAAAGTTACTCAGCTAAATTTGCTGTCTGTTCCCCTTCCAATAACTTGAACAAAATATTTATCGATAACTTTATTAAATCAGTTATCGATCATTTAAATTTATTGGAAATGGATTTGATTATTTTTTTATATTATAAATACTTACACCATGTTGTATTACATGTTCCGTAAAATTCTGTATACTTTCGGTTAAATCAACATTAAGATTTTCTGTACGCTCAAATTCCAAACCTATAAACCACATCGAGCAAAACGGCGATGCGGTTATTGTTGTTTGACCGCTAGTAGCGGCAGTGGCTCCACTTGACCCAGCTGAGCCTGCAGTAGTTTGCGCTTTATCATCCTCATTTCCGCTGCTACTATTTTGTGAACATGAATTATTACTGTTACCCTTTTTGTGATCAAAACATTTTGGATTGACATGGGCTAGTGAAATATATTGATTGCGCTCTAAATTGCCAATCAAAAGACGAATTTTAGATTCTACTAGACCACACCACTCTAAATGATCATCAGCAGTTTGCGAGTTCACCAATAAAACAATAAAATGACGATATCTAAAGAAAACAAAAAGATTTTTTTACTTACAACTTGCATGTATTTAGTTTTAAAAATGGTTTTTTATCTTACCTGTAGAAAAAACTGGGAGCTTCAAAAAGTCTATCCCATGAAGCTCTGCTCAACATTATTTCATCTGTTGTTGACATGCCTCGATTGAATTCCATTAATATAACCTTTTTTGTTGATTCAGAAACATTAAAAGTGGAATTTTGTTGTGGATATGCTGGTGTTATAATCGGCATTAAATGATAACGATCTGAGGCATTAACACGTGGATCCCATACCTAAAAAACATTAAAAAATAGTGTTAAATATTTATTTCTTAATATTATTTAACTTTAGAACTTACCGGAAATCTTAAATTAACATTATCTGGATGTTTTAGCAAAACAGGATTGGGCCACTTCCAACGTGAAAACACTAAGAAGAATTTATGTACCAATGTGGAAGCTGTAGCATTTGGATACAATTGACAGGTACGAGCCACTAGCATTGCCCAAGTTACACCACCAAAATAACCCAATGAATTCGAATAGATTCCATGTTCTAAGGAGTAATAAGAATTAATCTAAAATTAAGCTCGAACATCAAAAAAAAAAAATTATTTGACTTACTTTTGGCCCATAACTTTATAGAGCGCAATGCTAAACGAAAATTTTCTATATTCGGTACTAGTGATAGTATCTCGTCTGTTACACGACAACCGTTTAAACTGCGCACCGAACGCGGATCTAAATTTTTTAATAGGTTGTCATCTCGTAAATCAAAATCATCTGGTATCTCTTTGAGAGATAAACGGGCAAAGAGTAAATCAATTTCAATGCCATCGAAATTCATTTTTATAACCGGTACAAAAGCCTCTTCCACGGCTCGACATTCTGTTACTTCCGGTTGCTTTTTTAACATTTCAAAAAAAGAAGTAAAATAATCGGAACGTTCTATATTGCGTGGTGCCACACACAAGGCATCAATATCAGCACCCTTATGATGTACACCCAAACGATAGGAGCCGAATGTGTAAATTTTACCACCCAATTTTTGGGCTGCAGCTTCGGGCATATTTTTTGCTAGTGATATCTCCTTAACCCATTGTTTGACAAGAGTGTTTAGTTTGGCAAGTATTTCCATACGGTGATTTAGTTCTTCTTCTGTTTCGAAAACCTTATACGGCTCTAGAGTTTTGCGCAGCTCTTCAGTCTTTTGTAAATCTTCTCCACGCGGTCCAGCCAAACTAATGGCAGATGTCATGCCCAACTGTTTGGCTGGCTGCTGCTGAGGCTGTTGCTGTGATAAGTAACGTAAATTACTATTGTTATCATTATTTTGGGTATTTGATGAGGTAGTAACACCATTTTGAGTTTGCTGGCGTGCTTCCGAATTCCACATGATGCTAAAATTTTTATTTATTGCAAAATAGAAATTATTCATGAGTATATGCAGCTGGTGTATGTATTAAGCATTTAAACTTACCCTTTAGTTTATTAATTATAAGCAAAACTTTTTATTATCTATACACCTATTTGCTTATATAGAAAAAATTCTAAACTGTTTTTTACTTGTTCTGCTGACACGCTTCGGTTTACGTAAAAATGCGTTTCTTTTATTGTATTATTTGTTGAAAATATTTAAAATTCTTAATTATTTTTTTCTTTTTATGTTATAACTGTTGTTGCTATTTTGAACTGTAAGAAAAAAAA
The DNA here is from genome assembly GCA_947397855.1 of Thelaira solivaga. Taxonomy (NCBI): domain Eukaryota; kingdom Metazoa; phylum Arthropoda; class Insecta; order Diptera; family Tachinidae; genus Thelaira; species Thelaira solivaga. The sequence continues at coordinate 67,537,677 of OX377614.1, forward strand.
ATTTGTTTAAGAATATATCGCATAAATTTTTGTGGTATGGTTTATAAACATAATCTATTATTTCTTTAAAATTAATTACTGTTTTCAGGAGAGGATTCTACATGTCCTGCTCCTGCATATATATATATATATATATATATATATATATGTTTAATTATAAAATTAATTAGTACTGTAATTGACAGTTATCCATGAATATAAGAAATCATAGATGAATAGAGAAAGAACTGTAGAATTATTGAATTTTCTGTGTAAATTAACAAATAGGTATACAATTTTTATATAAATACCGGGATATAAAGGTATCTAATAACTAATATTTCGAGGAAAATCCTTTGATTCACAGCAATAAATGCATACATATTTGTGTGTACATTTTCTATTTCCATTTCTTGATTTATTTAATAGAAAAATATCCGTACAGCATACACATATCCATACATATATATAAGAAAACGTTGAACTGACCACTTAACAGAGATAGGCAGACAATTTGATAAAGCAAATATACACATGTAGATAAATATACGTATGCATGGATGTATATAAAACTGTACATAAACTCCCCATATACATTTACAACTTCCTGTTTATATCGAAGAGAGAATAAAAGGGAGAAAATAACAAGTCTGCACCTGCATTTAATATTGTCTCCATTTTTTTACCCTTAATTTTTGATAAAAATAGCAGTCAATTTTTAAAAACACAATTTATTGATAAGGATTTTTTTGCACTTGATTTGTTTACCTTACCGTTCTTTTGTTAATAAAATAAATGTTCATAAACATATAAATACATATATACTATAAATTTGTGTATAATTTTTTTTCTTTTGCAATGCCAATGCCTTCTCTTGATTATTTACTTATAGCCTCCATAAACATTACAAAGCGAATTACTTTTTCCTTCTTTTTTATTCTTTCATTTATTATACACGCATTTCATTTCTTCTTTTTTATGCTTTTTTCAAGCCACAGCTCTTATATCTAATGTTCTTTTTTCTCCAGTCACGATAAGAATTTTCACTTAAGATTTTTAAACGAAAATTCATGAAATTAACACTTTATTTCTATTTTTAAGTAAGCAGAATATATTAAAGTACATGTTTTTGATGAATTAATAAAACATAAACTAGTTTTCTGGTTATAATTTAATATTAAAATCGCGTAATTTATTAGAAACGCTTCTTTTTCATTTGCAGAAAAGTAAAAAACACGATGAGAAAAAACACAAAATACACATCTAAAATATGTAACTTGGCAGCACTGTGAGGTGAATTTAATCACAAGATAGCAGTAATGTAAACTGCTCAAAAAAAGATCTCGTGTTTTGATTTAAATGTCGTTTTGGCGGAAAGCAAATGTGAAGTTAAATAAAATAATTGTTTTTGTTGATTTTTATACTTGTTGGCAATTCAATATAAAAAAAGTGTAAATGTATTAGTGACAGAAATGAGTATGGGTTAGTTTTCATCAGACAATTTTTTTTATAAAAATGAAACTAGACATCACTTTTATCAATGTTCGTCGAGGTGAATTGTTTGAGGAGAAATAAGAAGTAGTAAAATGATACAAAGGTGAATTTGTTGTTGTGTAAATATTAATGCAAAAGATAATTGGAAAACTTTTTACTTTTTCCTTTTGTAAACAAAAGGATAATTTCCTTACAATATAATATATTCTTTAGAGAATTTTTACAATATGATTTTAGTGAAATAGTTAAATGGTTCCACGAAACCTAAGCTTAAAAATAAGCAGTTAAGTGTTGAATTTGTTTATTTTGGGTTTATTGCAAAAGCAATGATTCCATGGGTACGTGAAAAATTTGCAGAACGTCGTGCCAAATGGCTGGCGGCCCGTAATAAACGTTCCACTAATAAAAGTGAAGATGATAGTGCATCCACCAGCACAAGTGATATAGCGCCTAGACTGCATCGTCTGCAAGATAATCCAGAAGAAACCGTTAGCAGCACTAACGTCACCATTGCGGCTACTACTAGTGGTAGCCGAACACCACAAACCGCCCATAGATCAATGAGAGGGTCTTCAACTATTACGCCACGTTGTCATCATCACCATCACCATTCATCATCATGTTCCTTGACAAATTCACCGTCGAATAATATTAAGTTAAATAAAATGTGAGTTTTCATTGAAAATTTAGTCAGTAATTAAGCATATTTAAAAGTGTTTACTCAAACTTAAAAACAAAATACCAAAATTCTCTGTTAATTATGCAAAAATTACGAAATTTATTTGCCAAGTAAGTAAAATCTTTATGTGAAGAAAATATTACTTTTTAAAACACTTGCAGAAGAAGTTCTCGTCGCAATTCGGCAGCAGCCTCTACGTCCAATGGTTCGGATGAAGTCGTTAAAGGTCTCCCCGCTAAAGATCGCATAAATGTACGTGTAATCTGTCCCTCTGCACGTATACTAGCTTTTCGAACAGATGTCGAGAAACGGCTATCAGAATTAAAAAGTGAAATTCTATTAGAACTTAAAGATGATGAGGGTTCTATGCCATTATTTGCCACAGATCCCCGTTCACTAGGTCCACGGTTTCGTTTACTAAAAGCAGACTATCAGGGTTGCGAGTTAAACGAGAATCTAAGTTTGGCTGAATTAGAAATCGTTAATAATGACACATTGGTTTTGGTGCTCAAACGGAATCTTATAGAACATTTTAATAACCAAGCTATGGATACTAGAAAACCGACACAGGTGGAAATCGAAACGGCTACACGCAGTTTGCCAGTTCGTACAAATGAAATACCAATGATCGATCTTAATGAAATATTTCAACAGCCGACTGTAAGTTCAATTAAATATTGGAATTTGCCAAGCTATAATTTTAGTTTTATAAATTTTACAATAATTTTTTCTATCTTTTAGCTGGAATTTGATGTACGTAAAGTTTTAATATCCCTGGCCCAAACATCATCCTTTATTATTGGCTCTGGCCCTTACGCCAATCGCCTAATTGCCATGCTCAAGCAAAAGCTGATTAATAAGCGTGTATATCAAAACGATTCTTTACAGTGCCTTGTGGACATGGGCTTTAAAAAGGAAAAGGCTGAATATGCCTTGCAGTTACATAAGTAAATTAAATATTAATGTCCTATTTTGTACCAAAAAAAAACTTAGTAACACTGTTATTTTAGTAATGCATATTCAAATGCTTTGGAGTGGCTTATACAACGTCAATCAGAGGACATAGGCATTGAAGCAACAGTTATGGATTTAACTAAAACTACTTCAATAACATCACTCTCGGGTATCGCCACAAACAATGTAAGTCTTATCACTTGCATGCAAAATGTTTAACTTTATTACGTTTTTTTATTCTTTTTTATTTTATTTGATAGAACCCCATAGAAAATATAGCAGCTTTATTAGAAATCGTGCGCATTTATGGTCATCGTGATATACCGCCCAATACAGAGGCCATACAATTTTTAATGGACATGGGCTTTGAAGAGACTGATGTCATTGAAGCCTTAAAAAAGACTTGCAATAATAAATCAGCTGCTTGTGAATGGCTGCTTGGTAATCGCTCAGGAAGTTTAGTAGACTTACGTGAAGGCTTAGCACAAGATTCGCCTATATTAAAAACCATACTTAATTTGCCGCACGTGCAATTAAGTCTAAGCAATCCCAAAACATTACTGAGTAAGTATAATATTAATTATTATTAATTTTTGTATGTGCCCTTGATCACAAATGGAAAGATGTTATATAAATTAGTTGAACCATTTAGAATCTGCAAAATATTTATGTTGCACAAATATGTTTTCAACTGTTAAGGGAAGATGATTTACATAGATTTACGTATTGTAAACAAAAACAAATTTTCGTTTATTATTTTTGTTTACAATATAAATGTACGAAAAAAGTTGTCCTTCGTTTTTATGCAGCCCGGCCGTTAGATATCTAACAATAAAATGGATTTAAACAGTTATATAGAGAAAAACCTCGATTGAGCGGTTTTAAGCAAGATATCCGCTAACGATTTTTAAATCTCCATAAAATCTAACTGACAATTTTTTCTTTTTCTAAAGTTTGAGTCATGCTAAATACTAAAGAGCTGCACAAGCATACTTTAAAGCTACATATCACTACGAACATAATAAAAAAGTGCTTGTAAGCCATTTCTAGTATCTCAAGTACTCAAAATACATTCTGATTTGCTGAGCTGATTTTGGCACCATGAAAATTACCTTAATTTGACTTATTTTCGTACTCGTGAACTTTTCAACATTTTTCAAGGTGCTAACGAAAATGTATTCCTTGCAGTTAGCTTATGCATTACGTATTGCGTAAGAAGTTCCCTTAAATAAAACAGCTAAACGCTGCTGTGTTCATTACAAAAAAAAAAAAAAAAAAAAAACGATAAGATGTGGTATCTTTCTATTTGTATTCTTCAGTAAATGTAATTTATTACATCTAAATTGAATATTGTTGCTCTTAAATTTTTCCACAAAGGTGAAGGATTAAGTATGTTATGTATTCATATAAAATACAGCTAGAATATTGCTGTGTAACTAATTAATAAACATTTTTGGTGTGCTTTCTTCTTTTCTTCTATTTATATAAAAATAAAATAAAAAATAGCCTTTATAGAAATATTGGAAAATGAGCATTCTATACGTATTTGGGGTAGTGACAATGATAGCACTTCGGTGGTAACACATATCCTGCAAAAGTATCATGAAGAAAAGCATGTTTTAGGCATTAATCAATTTTTTAGTATTCAATAGTTGTATTTATAATTTTTTTTACAAAATTTCCATATTTTTACATTCGACTAAATTTTAATAATTGCAGCTAGTTAAATCTGAAATCTGAATTATTAAATAATAATCATAAGTAAAAATAAACGAATTTATTTATTTTTATTCTCCTTTGAATCAAATTATAAATTGTAGAAAACAAATAAACATAAAAATTATTTATAAGTAACCAAACAAATAATTAAAAAAAATCGCAATAAATTAATCAAAGATGAAATCACACAGTGTTTTAAAATTAAGTGGTTGAAAAAGTGTTTGTGAAAATTTATGAAATTTTTTCTTAATCTTAAAAAGTTTCTAACGCACAGCTAATATTTAATTAATTTCCTTTTAACCAAACAAACATAAAAAAGCAAAAGTATTAGTAGTTTTAATGCTTTTTGGTTTTATTTTAGAAAACTAGCTTTCTAACTCTTGATTTAATAAACAATTCATTCATCTTAATACAAAAAATAAAACAAAAGTGCAATTCTATACGAAGATAAAGTAAAAAGATAAAATATATTTACAATTACATTTACACGTAAATTAAAATAAAAGTTGATAAAAAAATATAACATCTCACAGCAATTTATCAAAATAAGATTTTGAAAAAAAAACCTATATCATGAATATAAATGAAACATATTGTAGATTGTACCTAATTTTAGCACTTTAGCTTTTTAAACAAACAAACAAAAAACAAAAAAGCAATTTAAACAAAAAACAAACTGAATATTGAATTAAATATTATTATCATATGCTTTTAAAATGTGAATTAAAAAAAAAAAAAAAATAACAACCAGAATTATAATTAAATCTAATCTGATTAATAATGATGCTTATTGTGTATATTTATTAACTTTATAGTTTTTAATTATTAAATTATGCCAAAAAAAGAGAAAAAGAAAACGAAAGAAAATATTAATATTTAATAAAACTGATTGATCTCTACTTTTAACAATACAATAAACAATTAAAATAAAATACAGTTGAACTTCTTGTGATTGTTGTGTAAATATTTTTAAATTAAAAGTCCAAATCTTGAAATCATGATTTATGATTCTCAAATTATTTCACATCAACTGTATTAATTAAAACATAACATTTTAAAAATAAACAAAATACAATCAATTTTTAACAATTAAAAAAAGCAAACTGTTTAAATCATATAAAATTTGATTTTAACTTACAGTAAAATTTCTTTCAGTGGAGAAATCAACAGCTATAAGCAGCGACTACTCGACCGTTTTTCAAAAGTGCTCAAGTGCTGAAATATTTTTAAAAGTTTTTTCATAGAACGGACAAAAAATGTGGCATGTGAGTTATAATACAGACCATTTAAAATTTTATCATTTAGAAAAGTTGGTGTAAATAGTGTAAAAACAAATGGAAATTAAAAAAAAAAATTGTTTTTGATCAAAAGAAGTGGAGAGAACATTTTACTTTGTTCGCCAGGACTCAAATTCTGGTAGCAAGGTGTTTGGAAAACAAGATTGTTTTTTTTTTCACCTGCAAAAGCAGCTGTTTCCAAACTTTCTGATACTGAGACCCAAGTAAAAAATAAAAAATTGGTGGTCTGCGAAGTTCTTTTCCTACTATTAAACGATTTCGTTATTTCGATTTTATGGCTGAAAATCCGGTTTCTTATAAATATGTTGCTGCGAATGGTAACAGCTGTGTTTGTTCGTTCCACTCAAAACTGAATTATAGTTTTACTATCAAATTCAGTTGTTCTCTTTCGAAAATAAATCAAGTTTGTTATCCAAAAATGGATTGTGAATGCAGGCAAACTTTTTAAAATCAATATCGTTGAAATGAAATGTTTTAATGTTCTATAAAAATGCTTTTTTTTGCTTTAATATTGTTTGTCGTACCGGCGTCATATTCAATATCCTTTTCTAAATTGTGACCCCACAAACCGTATAGCAGTCGCAAAACAATACAACTTGAGAATAAGCTTATGAAGACAGTAAATAGTAAGCTTCTCCCAATATCATTTAAAATATTGTTTATAAAATAAATATTCTCAAGCATTTTTTAATAATGCTTTAGAACCTTTTCAAAAATTCAATTTGATAAAAATTTATAACTAAAAAACCAGCACAATGACGAAAATATAACAAATTTTAAAGGTAAGTAATTAAAAATGCACCCCTGTGCCTTGTAATAAATGAAATTTTGCTATTCTAGATTAGATTGAATTTAGGCGTTGCAAGGAAAAATGTGGAAGAGAGATAGAAAGTCTGAGGCTTAATAATTGCAGTGACTTATGGAGCTACATTACCAGTTAACTCCTGCAGTCAGCCAATGTAAATGTGAGGTAAGTTTAATGCATTTTACATATAAAACCATATGCAGGCACTTAATTTTATTTATATTTTTTTTTCAGAAAAAAAATCTATGCTGGAAAGATAATTTAACTAAAAAATGTGCTAAATTAAGAAAGAAGTCATCTGGGCAACTGGATTTAGCTTGTTAGAGCGCAAGTCTCTTACGCAATTCTTGTGTTTGTAGAGGAACAGGTTGAGGGTAAGAGAATTTTTACTCTTTTGCCTGTACTCGGCAAATTCATTTTGTTTTTTTCATTCTTTGTGTGCTTGTGTGTTTCAGGAACTTGCTTATGTTTCTGATTTGTTGTACTCGTACTCTGTATTGTTTTATGTGTGACTGAGTGAAACAACATATAAGAAATTTAAATCAAACTAAGAAATTTTAAGCAAAAGAAAAATTAAATTTATTAAGCTTGAGGTTTTATTTTATAAATTTATTTTTATATCGATATTTCGCTTCAACTTTCGTAGCTTAGAAAAAGGAAAAAATAAATTTTTGTAATGTAAACGGTTGGGCACTTTCAAAAGGAAATATAAAAATATTAAAAACCTAAATGGTTGGTCAAGTCATTTGGCAAGTGTGCAAGGACTCTTAGTTATTACCTATTCTATGTAATTAATGTGAATAAACATTTTCAGTGCTGTTCTGTATGCCGAATCCGAATATTTTATTCGGAATTGAGAAATTCAGCTCTCAAAAATGTTGAAAACTAATCAAAACTTGCAAGTTGAAGTAGTTTTGTAGTATGTATATGAATACATACACACATATAAGCAAAATTTTTTTTTTTTTTTTCAAATTGAAAATTCTCTTTGAAAGCAAATAGTTATATACGCCGTCATCTTCTCCTCGGATGGCATGTTACATGCTCTCATTACGAACCAATTTGAATAGCAAACTTGGGAATGTTTTGTTTCAGTAATTCAAAATTTTCTTGGCAATTATAAATCAGGACGATATGTGTTCTGTAACATGATCATCAAACTACACCATTTACTTTGCTGAAAACGTTGGAGAGCAAAACGTTGGAGTCAAAAAGTCCATATTTGGCAAGTTATTAATTCACATTAAATGTGTATCCATAAACACTCACGAGTGGTGGTAAATTATGGCACACATAAATGGATTTATAACGCACTTAAAAGAGCACAGTGGAACAAAATTCCAAAGAAGTAATAAAAACTCGGCTGAATTACTGCTCGTACAATTGGTTTAGTGTTTTGTTAGAAAATGTAACCACAAACATTTTCATTTAGTTGCGTTTATAAAACACACAAATACTTAATATGAGTGTTTGTATGAATGTGCATTCATTTATAAACATCAACAAGTAGTAGTACGTACTACTTACGTACCATAAAAAACATACAAAAATGTTTTTCTCGTAGCATGTATTTTTAGTTTATGATGAATTTTGACCTCCGCGCGCCAACTAGTTTGTCACACTTTTGAGGCCAGGCACGTATACGCCAAGAGGTCAATTTTTGTTGGTTTCATTGGCCGTTTTACGACAGCAACCACACATGCCCATAATTAGAAGAATTGTAACTCCTTTTAATTCATGTTCATAACTTGCACGCAGTTACAATATTTAACGGAAAATCCAAAAGCATTTTAAATTTGTATGAGCCGCTCTTAAATAAAAATTCCGGTGAATATTATGGAAAGTACTAAACCTTTAAATACTTAAGGCTTCAAATCATGTCTGATTGCTTTTTGTTAGTGTTTCATTGTGTATGTAGCACATGTTTTTACATTTTTTAAGTTCTCTACACAGAATTGCAATTAAAATGAATGAATGTGCAACGATGAGCATACAAATAGCAGCAAATTCAAAAAATTTTAAATTTCTAGGGAAACTTGAAGTGTAAATAAATTAGGCCTCCATTGTTATGTCAGATATTTATCGCATTTTTCGAGGACTTTTTTTTTGACAAAAATAAAAAAGGAAGAAAAATGCATCAATTAACACTAAAATCAAAAATATATTTCTTCTACATTAAAAAAAAATAATAAAAATAAAAATTTATCTATAATAGGTCCTTTTTCACCCCTTTTCGCTGTAATAATTTGCGACATTCAGTCGTAATTCTTTATCATTAGGCCTCCATTGTGACCTCACATATTCTCCGCATTTTTCTAGCATTTTTGTTACAAAATTAACAAAAAGGAAAGAAAAAACTGTATCAATTAAAAATTAAATCAAAAATACATTTCTTTTATATAAAAAAAAAAAATAAAAAAAAAAAAAATGAAAATAAAATGAAAACATTAACAAAATGTGGCAAGATACTGATGAGATGATTAAGTACCATCCTGAATACGCAGCTTTTCATAGCTACTAGCATCTGTTTTAGGTTTAGATGAAGCAAGTAACTCCTAAATATCATTTAATGTCTGTGGCAGTATTAATAAATAAAGATTAGCACCCATGCCCCGTAACTTGGCCAGATGATATTTCAAAAACTCGTGTCTGTGATCTATTGCAGTAAACCAGCTCAACCTACATCAATCGTATTCATATACTTTCCTGCTAAGGAGCTCTCTGACCACTTGTCGAGTTTGTGCGGTATTAGGCCTTTCCTTACATATTTTCACGCCATTTACAAAATCAGAGTCACTTAGATCTCTATAAGAATTAGAACTGGGATTAGGAACAAAACAATTGATCACTGCAACCAGAATATACCTATTGGTATTCTGATGTTACAGATACAATTATTTGTTAAGAATTCAAAGATTTTCTTGGGTGATTAGTGCACCAGACCATTAGAATGACTCAATCTCTTCATCTTCGTGATGAGGTCACTTCGAGTGATCCTCATATTCACCCAGTGTTTCAATACTCTTCAATGTCCAGTCATGAATTCGTGACAATGACAATTCCTCTTTGATTTTGGTCCAGTAAGTCATTTGTTCTCCAAGAACAGAATGGTATAAATGCATTCGCCACCCCGATACCCCCTTGTCTCAAACTAATATTGTTGTGATTCTATTTGCAGCCTTTACCTAAATCTAAGTTTAATAAAGCTCCAAGACAGAAATTGCTAGCCATCACTTTTTTTGTGAGTTTATCTGCCTTCTGGTTACCTACATCTAAACTGAATTGAAGAGTTTTGAACTGTCATTTTTTTTTTTCAATTAAACAAGTGCCGCTGCTATTTATTTGTACATTCCTGTTGAGATTTTTTGACACAAATCATCAAAACATTTTGTGCTTTAATTTTAATTGTCTTGATTTGTTTCTGCGTGTGTGTATTACATTACTACGGGAACAAGTTACCTTTTGACCACTTGCCCAGAAGATTAGTTAGTTGCCTAACATGGTCAGAGGAGTTTTATAAACTCTCAACTGACACAGTATTTTTTATGTGACGTTGTTTCTCCAAAATTAATTACATTTCTGGTTTGTATACGAGTATGTATGGAAGTGTGACATTTTTCATAACATTTTCTTAAGAAATTTAACTTTAGATTTATGATACAGCTCTTTAAATCTAATTGGTTTTGAGAACTAATTGAGGTCATTGGCAGTCAGATTTCTGCGTTTCGCACTCAAATTAAATTTTATTAACAAACAAATTATGTTTACCAATTTGTGTACATCATAGAGAAATAAATATGTATTAGATTTTTCAGGCTTTCATTTTATTTAATGAGTAGCGTTAGTATTCACTTCTAATTTTGAGGCACTAAACTAAAAAAACTTGTTCATATTCAGGACGGCTGCTAACGGAGCTCAATTTGAAAGTGTTCTCAGAGGCATGCTTCTGAATGCCATGGCTTCTGTAAGGCTAATAAAGTTGACTTTAAAGTATTGGGTGCGATTTCATGCAGTGAGTGAATGAAATTATACATCAGATGAAGTGCGATTGAAGTGATTAGTAATCAGGGCATTTTACGTGAAGTTGACAGCGAAAAAAAGTGAGGTCTAAATTATACGAGTACCTCTATTGGGTATCAAAATAAATACTTAATACTTTTTTTATAATGTTTATTTTCCAAGTTATGGGCTTTTACTGCTAATTGAAATAACGATTTTTTTTAGAGTAGATTTTCTAATAGAAAATGAGTGGAAAAATTATACAACTAAAAAATTTTCGGAAACGTAACATACATAATTAATGCAAAAATAGTAAAAATTAAATTTCTAAAAAAATTTTAAAAATCACATTTGACTAATCCACCTACTCCTTGTGCTGTTAAAAAAAAAAAAAAAAAAAAAAAACTTTTGAAAAAATTGATTAACAAACTGAGTTGGCCACCTCAATATGTATATGATCATTTTTAATGTACAATAAATGGCTTTGGTGTACTAAAGTACATACGTAGTATGTATGTGTATGTATGTGTAATTACATGTGCACACACCTACTTCAACACATTAACGTATTAACAGATTGTAGATTTGGATGTATGAATGTGTACACATAAACGAAAATAAAAGCTCCACCCATGTCTCTTTATTCTATTTCCTTTTCACATAAGAAGTAAATAAAATACATAACTATGGCTGTATATCCACACCAATTAACACACATACACTTAAATGTTTTGTAAAAGTAATACAGGACATCTGACATACTTATTTATGCAAATGCTGCACACAGAAAACAACTTCAGTTGTGATAACTAAATTTGTTTCCTTTCATTTGTGATAATCAAATTTTTCAGTTAGTGCAACTAGCATTCGATAATATAGGCCAAAAATTTGTTCTATTAAAAATATTTCGAGCTGTATGAACGAATTTCCATTGTCAAGTTTAAAAATTTCGATTATCACAACTGAATTTTTGATTGGAAAGAAATTTAGTTCTCACAACCGAAGTTGTTTTTTGTGTGTGTAAATGTGACTGACAAAAATCTTGTTAATAAAGTGAAAAACAGGGGGGTTATTATGTATTTCGATTCGAATCGAAAAGGCTTTCGAAAAGAATTTTTAATTTAAAAAAAAAAATAAAAAATTTATATTTTTAAAATTACCCTCAAAATTGTTAATACAACTCGGCTGGATTTTCGAAAGGTTCTACATATTAAATTTTTTTTTCTTTTACATAATGACTCCTCTGATCTTCTGGGAGTTAAGAAGAGATAAATAAGTCTATTTACTCAGCAAAGCGATAAGGTGGGACTTATTAGATGAAACTATCGTCTGTTTCCACTTTAACGGCAAACACTTGATTTACGATCCAGTAGTAGTTTTTATATTGTTACTGGATTTTAAAAGAGTGTCTGTTTAAGACTATTTTTTATTAGTTAAAACTTCCAACAACCCCCTGTATTGCCTCGGACTGTATATCCCCTATTTTATTTTTAGTTCTATTTAGACGATTTTCAATACAAAGAAAAGCCTTGCTGTAAAACACTAATTTTATTAAAACTAAAAATAGATACATACCGACAATATGTTAAATTAAACAACAAAAAATAAAAAATTAAGCAGCATAAGTTGCTAAAGAAAAGGGTAAAAGAAAGTTTTTGAATTAAGGAAATAATATCAGCTCATGTATGTGTGTATGTATGTATGCATGCATCTTTTTTGATATCAGTTTTGAGCAGGCGTTTTGTTGGCTGTTGGGAAGACAATGGAACAATTAAAAAAGTTGCTGACATGTAATACAGCACCTCCGCCTACAATTCTCGCTAAAAATCCCATCCTTCTTTATTTATTGCCATTTGTCTTTTCCTTTCATCAATTCATTTCTATTCTATTATTTCAATAATTGTTGTAGCCACAATTGTGCTACGCGGTATCCTTCAACAGGCATACAATGGGCCTTGTATTGTATCAGCAAAAATTGTTAAGAACAAAAAAAAAGTATTGCATTTCATTTGATAAAATGGGAGCTCTTTATGTCTATATTATTTTTTCTTGGTTCCTGTTTAAGCAAGTTGCCACATTTTCAATATTTTTGTTAGTCGATGATGCTTTGGAAATTTTTCTAATTTTGCTTTCAAACATATTTGCCTTGAAATAAGTCCTCCTTTTCCTCAATTTTTCTATATTGCAAGTGAACATAAAAACAATATGATTTACTGGTGATTATTTAAGCATTTTTAAGTTTGCTTAATTTTAAATTTATTATTTCTGGCCACTAATATAAAAATAATAAAAAAAGGGAAGAGTTCATTGAAAAAAAAAATCAGGTAACTTTGTTTCGAACTGTGGTGGCACTGATTTGACGAGATAATTCATTAAAAAAAAACAATTTAATTTAATTCGCAGACGTTGGAGAAATTGCCCAGAACTAATGTGCTCATGTTGCTGTGTTGGTGTTGTAGATTTCATAATAAACATCCTCTTAAAACAGTTGTCTCCTTGTGCATGATTATTTATTCTAAATAATTTGTTTAATTATAAATGAGTCCCTGAGAATACATAAGTAAAATAAACACAAGGGTTTGTGTTTTTCTATGTGTCCTTTCAATTGTTTTCGTGTTTATTTCCTTTTACCGCTTGTACTCGTGTTTATCACAACTAAATTGCGCGATTACTAATCGGAGACGTGCTGTTGTGTAGCTTCGTCGAATACCACAGGCAACATCTCTCATCACATCACTATCATGGTCGGAGATCAAATTTCATCGTGATCGTTTTTTTTTTTCTTCAAGTTTTTATGATTCTCATCATATCTCGCTACTCAATCTTCTTCAAAATATAAAGGGATCATATTATGTACAGAGCCTGGATTCATAAAACAAATATTTTCATAAAAATATTATACAACAAAAAGGAGAAAAAAAAACAAACAAAAAATAAATCTAGTGATACTATGGATTTGGTGGGAAATTACGCCAAAGGATAATAAATCATAAACGAAACTACATATTGTAGAATAAAATTTTTAAACAATTTTTACAAGAATTAAACAAAAGAATCTGCTTTCTCAACTAAATGTTATTAGATCAGCAATTAATTGGAGAGGAGAGTTTTTATCCCAAAAAATAAGCAATTGCTCACAGAAAATGTCACCGCACAAGTTCATTCTAAAAAACGTGCATTGTTTGACCTCATGGTGGCGCCGCCTACAATACAAAATGTCAAATGTTTTACACTCAGAGAACTTGATTTATTTCTAGTCAAAAATTCAGTGTCCAAAACGTCATTGTAGACTTTTTTAAATAAAATAATTTGAAAATTTTGCTAAATTTGATCTCAGCTGTCTTAAAAGAGTTTTTTTAGTATTAATAATGGACACAACTTGTGATCCAAAATTGTGTTTCCTTAATAATATTTTGGCTTGCGTCACCGAATTTTTGGGTAGAGGCAGTTAAAACTGCTCGCAGTTAAAGCTGCTTTTTCCCTGTACAGAACTGCAATGCAAGGTTTAAAAAAAACAATTTTCGATTATTCGTAATAACATCGTGAAGCTGTTTGATTGTAATAGAAAACAGGCGTAGTGTAAGAATAGTCGCTGGATGGGAATTTAGTTTCTTGCGACTACGAAGATAGAAACTAGTGTAGCTGTAATTCGTTTTAAAAGAAGGCGATGTCACTGGGATGCGAAATTAAGTCTATTGCATGCATAAAAAACCAGACTTCACTAGGCCTTTTTGAAATGATCATCAGTAAATCCTAAGATTAAGGAAGCTTCCATTTCTTCGCCTTGACAATAAGGATACTCATTGCACCGTAATATACATTTTATTTTCAAGCTACTCCTTCCAATCGAGGCTTATTTTAATATGGATACAGGGACATTAAGAGTATTTCGAGAATATTGTTTAAAGCTTTTGTTAGAAACAGACTAGAAATCGTTATCTTAGCCGACGTTTAATTAATAATTTTTCATATTTCATGAACTATCAATAAATTAATGTAAAACTATTAGAACATAATTTAAAATTTTTACATTCGATAACAAAATAGCAAAAATGTCTTCAACAAAATCTCATGACAGACAAATTGAAGGCACAATGCCACTAAGCATTTTGTTCATTAACGACAGGATGATGAACTATATTGTCATCAATATCTGGCTAAATTTTTATACCAAATTTATAAAATTATTAAAAAAAATTTAATTCTAGTAGAAAATCTTAAAATTTTTTAATGAAAACCCCGATAGCAACTAGCAATTCTGGAAGCAAACATGAAAACAAACTAAAAAAAACTATAATTTGAAATTTCGTTTGATATCGAATGCTGTAATTTGACCTTTTTTTATATAACTTTTCATCCAACTGACCAATCGAGAGGATTCATGTTGAATGCTGTTTTTTTTTATTTCAAATTTATTTACTTATATACACTGCAGGCAAAATTATAACAACTGCACCATAAATTTTCGGAAAGAAAAAAAATTAATCAAAAGGGAGCTCTAAACGCGTGCCGACTAAATTTAACACACCAACATTTGTATGAATAACACTTGTAAATACGAGTACGTATGTATGTTGTACATCTCCATAAACCTACTTATCTTGATGTGCCTACAAATGTGTGAAAATGTGTGTAAACTTGTGTTGTTTGTGCTTGTGGTGTAATGAATGGTCGTGTTGAAGGACTCAATGAACTATTTAACTAGAAGTGTGTTTACAAACCGACAAACATTAAACACTTTCCAGTGTTTTACAAACTTAAGATTATTTTACATACGCAATTAACAATTAACTGCCAGAAATATGTAAGTGAATTGAGCAGTGGGACAGACAATCAAATTAAAGTTGATTGTTTATGAATTGACATGTGGCAATGGGGATGTATTAATTAAAAGACGGTGGCGATGTCTTAATTGCGGCAACGGTGGCCAGTTTTTCTTTTTCTATTTTTTAAGTGAGTGGGCACATGAACATATCGCTTTAAAACATTTTCTGTAAAAGCCAAAAATGATTGATTTAAAGTAAATTAAAAAAAAAAAATATAGAAAAATCTATAATTTTTTAGATTTTTCTTATGAATACGTACATGTCTAAAGACAAATTTTTATTATATGTAAAGCTTGTCTCAGTAAGAGCATGATGTTGGAATAAATCGATTGTTGCACGTAGTCCATATCAACATGGAGAGCCAGCCTTGAAGACAATTTTATTATTTATTTTTTTTTAATTAAAAATTTTCCAAAAAAATTATATCGTTTTTACCCTTGTTTTAATGTAGCTGGTCTCCCTATTTGATGCTTAAGTAAATGGACAAACGGAATGAGAAAATGTTCCTATTAATTCAATTTATATGAATATTAATAAACTTCCGGTTGAAGTTTTGTGTGGGAGAAATAAAATGTTTTCAATTAATCACATTCTTTTATTAGAGTTACCAGCTAAAATTTTGTGAACAGAAAATCGACAAATAAAAAGTGGACTTTAAGAAATTTTCATTTCAAATTAAAGCTTACAAATCTCTTAAGGTACTGACTGACTATCCTACACGATCGTACGATTATGGCAAAATAATGTGTGACAGAATTCTGTCCTACTTGAAGAAATCGCTTTAAAATGGCGAACTTTATGCCACACTATTATACAAAAAAAGATGGAAAAACATGTTTACTCACCTTAATACTTTTAAAAGTATTCATTTTCTTCTTTGCCGCAAAATATTTTTTTTACAAATATGTACAATGAAAAATAACCTAAAAGTTTGTATAAATAAAACACAAGCTTTTTATTGTTGCTATTTTTCTGCCTTGAACATAGAAAATGCAACTCTGATCGCACAGATAAAATTTATTTGAAATTTTTATAACATTAAAAAATCGGACAGACCTGTCAAAAAGTGCCTGTTCAATACACACTATCATACTTTTTTAGCACACATGGGTTTTTAGACAGATCGTACGACTAAGTAGGATAGTGAGTCAGTACCTTTAGTAGATATTTTTGAGAAGCAAGCGATAATAATGGCACCGCAATTTATTTAGGGGTCAGAATTTTAAAAATCCTATTTTTTAATTTGAATTTTTTCTCAAAGTATGAGTATCTTAAAAACATTCTCTAACAATTCTATTCGAATACACTTAATACTTCTCAAGTTTTTATATAATTATTGAAGAGTTATCTAACCCTCCAGAGCAGTAGCGTAAAGCTTTTCTCTAAGCCGGAGACAGTGACTTCTATACGTATATAAAATTTATATAACTTTTTGAAAAGCAAAAACATTTATCCTTGAAAATCACGAGATAAAATTTGTGAGACAGAGCTTTGACTAAGGACAAGATAGGAGTTACGCTAGACACCGCAAGCTTATGATACACACCTCAATATTCAATATCAAACAATGTGTTTGATTGACACTGTGTGCGATATTGACGGAAATCAAAAAGAGTTAGATTTTTGTGAAAACGCACACAAAAAATGTCTATCAGCCGCTTAAAACGTTTTTTTTTGTTTAGTAATAAATTTCTTTTCCTCTAAATAAAGAGGAAACTGGCAACACTGTTTAACACCTAATGCAGCCAACATTAACAAGACGTCCCGACGCAAGCATCTATCCATCATGTGTTGGCAAATTAAGTTTAATGATGTTTAACACAAACAAATGATGAAATCATCTCATTCGTGAAATATGCAAGTCCAAATAAAGTAGTAAAAAGGATATTTTTATTAATGTATGAGAGCAAGAGTTTAAGGATGATTAAGTTTTGTGTTTTTAGCTTTTATTAAAATAAATGATTCAAAGTTTATTACACGAATACCCATTATGTATGGGAATTTTGCTAAAATCTTATGTAATTTGACCCCATTAAATGGATGTTTGCAAAAATCCTTAACAGCAAAATTTATGTAACAATGGTGCACTTAATCTTCTGGTATCCTGACTGAACAAGTGTTGTTGTACTTTCAAGGCAGCATTTTTTACTGTGAATAGAATTTGACATTGTGTTTAGTAAGAGTTTTTTTTTTAGAGTAAAAGGGAGGGAAAGTGAAAAAATAAATTCGCACGAGTTATTTTTTTTTTCTCAATTTAAGTTTAAAATAAATAACTAAACAACAACAATGAGTAACGGAAACTTTTAAAGGTGAGGGCGGCTTGTGCGTGCAATGTAATGAAATTTCTCAAATCCACCATCAACTACCACTCTTTCTCTCTGTAATTTTCTCATGCAAACAATTTATTTTCAGGATTTTTGCCCATTTATTGGTTTCCTTAAGGAAATACCATGAGATTGATGTATGTGTTAAGAATTGTGGGAATAAAATGGGGTATAAGCATCATTCATACACAACAGCTTATTTATAGGACGTTCTTTTTTATGGAAATGTTTCATAAACATGCAACCCACACATTTTTGTAAAGCCTTCTTTGCTAATAAGTAACATTTTATTAAATGATTATGCTCTAGATGTAAAAGAGCAACCTTTGGCACATAAACGAAACCGTTTTTACCCCTTTCCTCATAAATGTTTCTTAAAGTAAAATTATGCTGCATATAAACAGTTTGTCATCAATTTGTGGCATCCAGTAAAAAATTTTTTTCAAAAGGAAAAGCTAACTAAAGGAGAAATACCGTTAAATTCTTTAGTGGTACTTTTAATATCCAAGCCTTAAATTGATCATTATAATCTTTTAATTTGTTCAAAACAATTTTATTGGTCCCTTTTTAATATTAAAAAAATCTATCTCTGAGTCCAGCTAGTGCAGTAGTAGATAGTAAAAAAATCAGAAAAGGAACTATGTGGTACTTTTTATTTATTTTAATGATACTGTTTTAATGTTTAGAGCTTATATGATACCTTTAGCTTATATTTTGGATGGAACATTTTGAGTTTTTAATATTAAAATATCTTTTTTAACCACGACGTTTCTTACCTTGCCTGCAGAAAACACCCAGGGTTTAGACAGGAATCAAAACTGCAATTCCCAGATTGGTGGGTTAGTACGCTACACCCATTGATTAGTGATATAAAAGGGACTATTTATATGGTACTTTTTATTTACTCGTATATTAATGTTTTTTTTATTATAATATTGCCTTTTATTAATTTTTTTTGCTTTGAGACAAGACCTAAAAAAAATCTTAAAAACCGCCACATAGTACTTTTTGTTTATTTCAATGGTACTTTTGTCGTTTTCAGTACATAGTAGTAACCAATATATAATTTAAGAAAATAAACCAAATCCTGCGAGTACAGTGATAAAAATTTTATATTTTCCAAGTGAAGTTTAACTCAAGAATGTTTTGAAAATGTAAGTTTCCCTTAAGAAAAAATTGGTTGGTACCTATGGTTTGACTTTTCTTAATATTTATTAGCGTGATATGTTTTCATTTCACCCCTTAGCCTTTTTGTTTTGTTCCTATTTCCAAGTACATCCTTAAGTCATTATTATGTTTATTTATATTAACGTTTCAAGTTCACACATCGTACAAGTCCACATACCTTATGCTGGGAATGTGACTTTGTTTACTTTTTATGGTACTTAAAAGTTGATAAGTGTTTTCTTTGTATTGTATTCCGGTTGTCATTGTAGTTACAGGATATCGCACAGATATTTCAACATTCCTTACGAGTTTCCGCCACTACATTTCACCATTACATTTTGTATACGAGTATTTATTAACACTGTTTGTTGTCTTGTTTGTTGTGCTAAATATTTCCTCACTTATTGACGGTGATAAAACATTTTCAGCATCTTGTATAGACTTTTATGAGTTTTCCACGTATTAAATAACTGATTGATGACACTTTCAGTTTTTTTTTTTTGCATTGTGTATCGAAGGATATTGATACAGATTTTGCTGTTATAAAATAATATTGCAAAAGTAAGATTTTCCATAAATTATTAGATTTGCGTGTAATAATTTACATATTTGTTTTGGAAAATTTGCTATTCAATTTTCTTTTTGAACAAAGGACATGTAATTTCATAAAAATCTGATGTCTAATATAATTAAGATGGATTGTTTCTGGCTTACTTGTTACTTATAAAAAATGGTGTTAATGTTTCGAAATAATTAATTAAAATATTGGGCTTCTAAATGACTTTGCTTAAAAATAGTTAATAACAAAATTAAAGAACTTGTGATTCAGTTTGGTTAACTAAAAGCCAGAATTTTCTGTAGTGTTTACTTAACTGGAAAATAAAAGGTGATTTTATAAGAACTATCGGAAATTAAAAAAAAAAACACATAAAATTCAGAAAAATGCATGAAATATTTATTTGGATCGATAGTTGGGTCGATATAATTTAATGTTTGAAGATTATTTCATGCAAATGTTGGCCGCGGCTGCGCCTCAAATGGTCCATCCGCTTAGTCCAATTTTGGCATACTCTTTCCAACATTTCGGCCGGTATCTCACGAATAATGTTGGCAATGTTGGTTTCCAGTGCGTCAATCGAAGCGGGCTTGTCCCTATAGACATTAGCCTTAACATAGCCCCACAAAAAATAGTCTAGAGGCGTTAAATCGCACGATCTGGGCGGCCAATTGACTGGTCCCAAGCGTGAAATAAACTGTTCACCGAACTCGCCTCTCAATTGGTCCATTGTTTCGCGTGCTGTGTGGCATGTGGCACCGTCTTGTTGAAACCACATGTCATGCAAGTCGAGCTCTTCCATTTTGGGCAAAAAAAAGTTTGTTATCATCGCACGGTAGCGCTCACCATTCACAGTAACGTTGTGATTCGCATCATCTTTGAAGAAATACGGCCCAATGATGCCGCCAGCCCATAATCCGCACCAAACGGTTGTTTTTTGTGGATGCATTGGTAGCTCTTGCAATGCTTCTGGCTGCTCTTCACTCCAAATACGGCAGTTTTGCTTGTTCACGTATCCATTCAACCAGAAATGAGCCTCGTCGCTGAACACAATTCTTCGATAAAAAAGTGGATCTTCATCTAACTTTTCAAGAGCCCATTCACCAAAAATTTGGCGTTGTGGTAGGTCGTTTGGCTTCAATTCTTGCACCAGTTGTATCTTATAAGGCTTCACACCCAAATCCTTCCGCAAAATTTTCCACGTAGTGGAGTAACAGAGGCCCAATTGCTGCGAACGGCGCCGAATCGATAATTCACGGTCATCACCAACACTGGCCGATACGGCTGCGATATTTTCTTCAGTTCGCACTCTACGTAAGCGTGTTGGTGGTTTAATGTCCAACAATGTAAATTTGGTGCGAAATTTTGTTACAATAGCCCGAATAGAAGCCTCAGTAGGTCGATTAAACTGACCATAAAATGGAAGAAGCGCGCGATGAACTTTCTTAACAGAGCATGCATTTTGGTAATAAAATTCAATAATTTGCAAGCGTTGTTCGTTTGTAAGACGATTCATGATTAAATTATAGACCAAACTGAAGATGTTTGACAGTGACACAAGATACAAAACGTGCGTGAGCTGTCAAAACTAGTGTTGTCAAAAAGATAATAGCAAAAAAATCACTCTTTATATGGTCTAGCCCCACTCAGTTGAAAAGGTTGGTCACATCCCATTAATTGTGACGAAATATAATTTACTAAAATAATAAGAAATAAGAAATTTGTAGCCTATTTGGTTCATATCAGTGTTGAATATTTAACTCCTAAAGTTAACCAAGAATTATTGAATCACACATTCGTAAGCTAAAAACAGAAAAATATGAAGTTAAAAATAATATCAAGTTGAACCTTCAAAAGTATGCAGCTTTCAGCGCAGACAATGCACATTTTCCCATTGGTCCTTCATTCATTCATTCTTAACCACTTGCTGTGGCTAATAAGAATTTCTAAATTTAAAATCGTTTTTAAAAGGAAACCAACTTTAGTGTGATTACGATTATGGACAATTGTGCTTACAAGCTTAAGCCAAAAAATACTTTTAATATTTTCTTTCACTCAAAACTGCAGAGCAAAAATTGAAGCTTCGATTTTATGTGTTCTAGTTCAAGTT
The DNA here is from genome assembly GCA_947397855.1 of Thelaira solivaga. Taxonomy (NCBI): domain Eukaryota; kingdom Metazoa; phylum Arthropoda; class Insecta; order Diptera; family Tachinidae; genus Thelaira; species Thelaira solivaga. Next base: position 67,559,587 of record OX377614.1, read on the forward strand.
TACAAAAGACAGATATTTCATTTTTAATTATTTATTTTGTGATAAAAAAAAAATTATATTCAATTCTTATCGACAATTCTATTTAAGCTGTCTTTTTAATGAAAAAAATTATTTCTATCCTTGAAAAGCAATACCGACCGCATGGCATGAACAAAATGTATTTAAAATGATACAGAATACATATTTATTTTTCTGGATAAAATTAAAAAAAAAAATATTTGAAATTGCTTCCCCTAAGTTAAGGAACGAACATAAAGTTGATAACGAATGTTGCACCCAACAATTTAAAGAGTCAACATTAACACGAAACCGGTAGAAGGCACAAAAAAAAAAAAAGAAAGAAACACTTGAACACTAAAATATGTCCACCAAATAAGTACACTTGAAAAATTTAACTAACTAGTAGCATAATTACAGGTAGATTATCTTCATCCAAACATCCATCAATTCAATCCGAACCACCAATAAACAGAACAGAACAGAACAGTCAGTCGGATGACTTTTTAGCAAAAGACGCAATGATTTAAAAGAGGCATGTTGTGTCAACATGAGAATTCGCACTTGTCAACAAGTACATAAATACAATACAATATTTGAATTGTCGTCAGTCAGCCAGCCATTCAGTCATTCACCAATAATGCCCCACTGACATCTTTACCACCAGCATCGTATCGCCATCAACATCATCGATTGTTAAGACAAGAATAAATGCTTGCACATACACACATACTGATATCAACGAATATACTCGTACAGTAAACTGAAAGTTTAAGCAAAAACCTGTCAACAACTGCGAAAAATTGCACAAATTTTAGACATACCACTCAACGTATTAATCTTTTTTTATTTGTTTGTTTGTGCAACAAGCGTATAAACACTAAACTTGTGTTGAATAAAATATTCCCAATTGGAAAAATAGTACGAAAAGTTATTATTAATGGAGAACTATAACCCTAGAACCACTAGTGCGATTTACTATTCAATTAAAAAAAAGTAGTTGACTATAAAGTTAAAGAACTTGTGATACAACTGTCAGCTGTGATGGTTAAATAAAATCCTGAATTTTGTGTAGTGAGTGGCCCTTAATAGAACCTGCATTTTCTTTATCACAGAACTTGCATTGACTGATCCTTATATTTCCTCTATCTTACACTGGTGATATCTAAGATCTTAACATCCCTCAATGTCACTCTAGCTGAGTACTTGTGGCTTCATCTGATGTGTATTTCAAAATAAAGCGTTTCGCTTGCAGAATTGTGATGCGATCCTTCATCTCTCGGCAATACTAATTTAATTCCAGATTTCGTCAACCTCCATCTTACACTGGTGATATTTATCTTAGAATGAAAATTTTAATACTTATTAAATCACAAATTGTTCCTATTGAACATTTTTTTTTAAGAATCATGAAATTTTTTTGTGATCGTAATCTAAGTTCTCCGCTAAAATTTTATACATCTGAAAGAATTTTTTGTTTCATAAAAAGTTTGTCAAAATTTGTTTCGTCTTTTTTGTATTTCCTTTCCTTTTTGAAATTATTTTCAAAATTTATTTTCAAAATTTATTTTTGTTTCTCCACATGTGTTTCGGTATAAAGCGAATTATTTTTTAAATAAAAAGCGCAAACTACAAAAATATACGAAAACCATGCGATAAAATAGAAAAAATCTAGCAAAATGTTCAAAATAATATTTGTCACTGCTTTCAACTGGTCTATAGGATTATTTTCAGTTGTTGGTATGTGTATGCTTGCGAGCAAATATAATTAACTGTATGGATCATCAATACGTTTTATTGATATGCAGGAGGCTTAAGAAGATATCATTGGTGCTGTTGCTGCTGACTTTGTTAGCAAAATTCAGTTTAAAGTGGCAAGTGCGGTATTTAAAATTTTCTTGGAAACTAAACAAAATATTCATACGAATGCAATGGATCATCATCATCATGTATGGGATAGTAGTTGTTGACAATTGTTAAATACTGAAATAATAGCAATAACAACAACGGCGACATTTGTGTGTATGTTAGTTGATTTACTAAATATTTATGAGTGTGAGTATGTATGAGTACACTTTAAAAAATTTTACTACTGATTAAATTTTTTTAATTTTCTTTCGAATTGAATTAAAAAAAAAAAAAAGAAACTCTAATTTGAATTAACTAGAAATGACTTCATTCTCATAGAAAAAAAATTCAAAAACAGATAGAAGATCTTTTACTTGTTGCAAGAGGTTCGTAAGAGAACAGCAAAAGCCTTTTTTTACAAGCCTGCAAATATGTTTGTTACCATTTTGCTCTCAATTTCACTTCTATGTTTCACATAAGCCGAAATTGACCAAACAATTTGTTAAATTCTAAAGCACATTAAAAATTTTCATTTGTTTTTAGATAAATTTGAATTTTGTTTTGCCTCTTTTGAATCTTATCTTGCAGACTTTATAATTAAAAAAAAAAATAAAACTTTATGACTTTGATTTAAATTTGAAAAGACCAAGGCTTAATTTTACATTTTCTGAATCAAGTTTTACATGTTATTGAAGATTTGACATCCTGTAGCTCAATTGCTTTAAAAAAAAAATTCTTTTGTTTTTCTAAAATCTAAAATTAAATTTTTTTTCAAGTGTAGTCAGTTGACTGATTACACCCACAGAAAAAATGACACCATTCGTTGCCAAATTGACAACAACCGGTGTATCGACCGCGTTTGTGCTCTTTTTCGGCAAGGCATGGTGTCATTTTAAGTGACAACATAGCGTTGAAGAATTGACAACGAAGGGTGCCAAATGGACACATACTGGTGTCGAAATACCGGTGCTAAATCGACACCATTAGGTGTTAAAATGACACCATACTGGTGTCGAATTGACGTCGTTTATTAACAAAATGACAACACGCGTTGTCAGTTTGACAACGTTCGTTACCCACTGGACAATGTTCTTTGTCAAAAAAGTAAAATCGTTGGTTTTCTCTAAGTTGACAACCAACCGTTGTCGATTTGTACACGCTAGTGAAAAAATGGAAAACACTCGTGTCAAAATGACCTCATTCGTAGTTGAAACTGCAACGAGATTTTTGGCTCAGTGTAGTTAGTTATTTATTAAATAGTAATGAGTTTGGGATAGATATTTTGCCAACTTTGTTGGCGGCTGTTTGATAAATCGATCATTTTTACACTCGGTCACTGTGGGCCACTGTAATCTGTTAGTTTGTGTTTACGTGTGCATCCGTACGATAACAATTCTTTTTTGAAGTGAACTAGTTAGACACAGTGGCAACTTGTTTCAAAATGTGGCGGTCTTCGTATGCGTGTGTGCATTTATTAAAGCACTCTATGGTATTTGTGGTATGACGTTAATTAACTACTGCCGGTCGATCGGAACGTATCGGAACGTTCAGGTTTATGTTTGTGTTAAATAATTTTATGCGTGTGTGTGTCATTTGTGGTAGAGTGAGCGCTGCATCGGTTCGCTCGCGTTATGCAGTTTGATTTGTTATTGATCTCTTTGAGGATGGCAAATGGATGTGCTGACGTGAATGTTTGTGATGTTGGCCGACAGGTGCTCTCTGGCAAATTTCAATGAAATAAAAATTAGCTCACGTAACTTGATTAGACTTTTAAAGACTTTCTTAGAACTGTTGTGGTGAAAATCATACTTGCATCAAATTTGTAACCCAAGAGTTTATATTTCAGTTGCAGTTTTTACATTTTATGATTGTTAAATGAAGACAGAAAGTTAAGAGGAAAAGTATTACTTTCGAGAGCGAATACGTGAATGTAATATGAATAGACAATCTTAAACTTTATAAATTTAAACACAAAATATGATGATTTATTTTTGTTTGAAAAAAAAAAGAAAAGAAAATGACACAAATTTAGAAAAGCCAAAAGTTATTCTGCCTTAAGAAATTCACTAAAAATTAAAAAATTAAGATTTTTATGCCAAAAGCTTGAATTTAGAAAAGAAATTTCTAAGCAAAAGGGAATTTTGGAAAATAGTAAAAACTTTAGGCTATTTGATAGTCTTTGCTTCTAAATTAAATATAAAAAATATTTTCAATAGTTACACAACAAATTCTCTGTAGAATTTATTTTCATAAAATTAAAAAAAAAATATTTTTTGAATTCAGCTCAAGATATTTTTACTCCCAAATATCATTGTGTTCTAACAATTCTTGTTCAGTCTGTTTAGTTACGTGTAAAAACAAGCACTCGTATCAGTAAGATAATAATTGCTTAAATAAATACACCGTAAACAAACAAACTACTGGTCTTGAAAACCGACACCATCACCAAAAATTATTTAAAACTGTCATCGCATTCGTAATAATGCGCTTGGAATTTTTGTAGACACGGATCTGCTTCAACTTGTGAACAAATATTGCATGAATTCTTCTCAGTATTTGTGCCGTTTTGCGTCTGTAGTTGTTAAACAAGACAAGAACACACAAAAATTATTTTTCACAGATAAAAATCTTTATTATTAAAGTTATTTGCACACATTCTGTACCAAAGAGTTAGTATAACAATTAAAAGCATACACAAAGCTTATTCCCAGCAACAATGGCATAATTCAAAATATGTGATTTTTGATTTAATAATGGAAGCTTCCTCTGTGTTCAAGTCAATTGTTTGAAATGATTAATACAATATATTTTTTAGGATGCCCTGTAGCATGGTGGGGAGCGTGCTAACCTCTCAATCTAAGAGTCTTAGGTTCGATTCCTGCCCGTGCTCGTTAAGAAATTTAATCTTAGAATTAATTTCTAAAAATAATAATATTTTTTTTTTGTGAAAAGAGTCTTAAGAAAAAAAAAGTGTTTTCTTTTAAAATAAATTTTTTTAATTTTTTTTAATTGGAATTAGATCGTTGTTGCAGTAAATAAGATGGGTACACTTTAGTACACCCATATAAAAGTTTTGTTAAAACGCATATGTAACTTTTAAGCTGCGCTATACGAATGGGTTGAAATGAGCCAACAATTTGACAGCCTAAAGTTTGTTTGATTACACAATTGAAAACTGTTTCGAAAATATGTATTTTGGAATGCTGACTGATTTCAAATCTGTCTTGAGCTTTGTTCAGATTGGCTCTAATTTCTGAGATGTACCGTTATTTTGTAAACTCAAAAGGTGACGCAACCCAGGTATATGAACACTACTGGAAAATAGTTTGTTTGTTCTGTTTGTTAAAAAATAATATGCGAATTTAAATAAGAAATTTTATAAAATTTGACTTGAGAAATTTTTAAAGGGTATTGAGATATTCAACCAAACTGTTATTAAAACTTTTACTAGATTATTTAAAATTCTGTTTCGCCCATTTGTCATCAAAACAAATAATAATAATGAAATGAAAAAGAAAAAAAAAACAAAACAAAACGATGAACAAAAAATGAAGTAACAACTTTGAACATTGCGCATGTGCACCTTTTTTATTGCTGTTACGTGCCACGGACAGGAGACAATGAAAAATTTGCCATAAAACTGACAATATTTTTGTTTGGTTCGCTATGTGTGCTTGTTTGCTTGCTCTTTTATGCCCGTATCATGACAGTTACGTATGAATATGAATTCGGGTATTTTATTCAAGGAAAGCGACTTGAACTTTTAAATCACTTTTTTTATGACTCTTGTACTGGCTGGTTGATGTTAATGTTTTTGCTTTAGTTCCGAATTATTTTAATCGAGTTTTTATTTATCTGATCATAAAGACATGAGAGGAGATTTATTCTGGTTTTGTAATTTTAATTTTTTATTTTTGTGTAGAATTTGATGGGTCTTCTCTAAGAATTTTATATTAAATTATTACGTGTTAACAATATTTAAACGTGTTATTAACAATTTCGTTTACTTTTTCATATTTATGACTTAAATATTTGAGTTTTTGTTTGTGATATTAATTTTTTTAGAAATAAAAGACCGTAATTCGTGATTACAGTTTTATAAAAACATAAACCACATTATCATCAATAAAACTGAAATTAAATTAAATACTTGCTTACTTTTTTATTATTTTTTAATTGCAATTAATGTGTCTGTTTGGTTTTCATTTGAAAGTTTCTATGTTATCTAGTATTAACTGACTTGTTACACTTGCCAATAGGAACCTAAAGGCTTAACGTTGCATATTCAGTTCAAAAACATACGGTATTGAACATCAATCCCTAAAAATCATATTTTTTAATTGAATCTAGTTCTATGAGACTCTTAAAAAATTTATCTCATCGAATTAACAGCAGAGCTACTTCTTGAGTAATTGGAAATTGACGGAAAACCAGAATCAATTCAAAATAATAATTTAAAGCGATTGAATTGAGTATGAAACCTTAGGCCACAACATGCAAAAGAGAAAGATAAAGCTTTGGGTTTGTCATATAAAATTTTCTCAACAACTTCACTCCGAACTGACAGAAATATTAAAACTCTTCTAGTACTAACTGTTCTCATTTTCTCAGAATTTTAATTGTGGATTAAAATTAAGCTTCTGACATTTTTAATTTTTTTTAATATTTAAATTTATTCTTTTCCTTAATATAAAATAATTAAATATTTTCTTTTTTCTTTTTTATTTCAGAGTTTCGTTACTAAAAAAATGCAGTGAATAAAAGTGAGTGATTCGTAAATTTTAAATTGTGATCGTAAGTAAACGTGATAGCTGTAGAAAATATAGTGTGAAACGTTAAGCGGTTCGTGTTCGTAAATAAATAATAGTGATATAAAGTCAACGGTGCGGAATCGTAAGTAATCGTGACGGCATTACAAAGCTGTCATGCGGGAACGTCGTACAACAAGTTCGGGATTGTAGATAATCGTGACGGCATTAAAAAGATGTCATGCGGTAACGTCGTACAACAAGTTCGGGATCGTAAGTAATCATGACGGCATTAAAAAGCTGTCATGCGGGAATATCGACTAGTGTCGGGAGTGCCGGGTATTAATTAATCACAAATGAAAAAAAAAAGAACTACAGTGGTGATTAATTAAAATAAATAAACTCTTACATTGTGGTTATCTGTTACCCTACGGATTTCAAGGTGGTTTTTTCGTCCCCATCACAATGTCAACTAACTGAAAAATGTTAAAAGTCAGCTATCACGCAGCTCGCGAATACCGGTTATTAATTAATCACAATTTTTCCAAAAGCAAAAAAAAAAAAAAGAACTACAGTGGTGATTAATTAAACTAAATAAACTCCTAAATTGTGGTTATCTGTTATGCTACAGATTTCAAGGTGGTTTCGTCCCCATCACAATAAAAATGAACTGATCGTTGTTAACTGTGAAATCAAACGTTACATCAATATTTCATCAATTTTCCTCATGACAACAATATTAAACAGGTTAGTTCATTTTTTTTTTTTTTTTCATAAAAGAAATCATGTAAAATTTAATTCATTTCTATTAAACATTTTAATCAATATGAAAAAAAAAATTATTTTGAAGAAATGGGTGAAAACAGTATTTTAGCGAGGTAATTACAAATTAATTTTTTTTTTTTAAATTGGCTCTGGTGTCGTGGGGCCCTCAATTAGAGTCACAGTCCGAGATATACTTCTATATATATTAGTTTTACTGGAAAACGTTTGATTATATTTATTAAAAAATAAAATTCGAAATTCTGCAACAAAATTTCCTTTAGACCGTACCTACATTGTTTTTAAATTGGCTGACTAGTAAAAGTTGTAACGAAAAAATAAGTTTTTTCCAAAATAGAAAACGAAATTTTGGACTCTGTATAGCATTTTGGTTTCTACAACTAAACAATTTGGTTGTTTGATTGTTAACAAATTTAATTCTCACAACTGAAGTTGTTTTGTTCTGTTGAGGGAAATTTCTTAATTTCTTTCTTTTGAAATTACGACTGGTGTACAATTCATTGCTCACATCACGCTACAGCCAAATAAGTTATTATTGCCATATGTAACGGTGAATAACTCAATAACCCTACTTTGAACTGCCATAGTGAATTATGGGTCTATACTTCATCAAGGAAAGCCGTGTATAAACTTCTAAAATGAAATACGAGTATGTACTTACATAGAGAAGGGGAGAATCCGAAATGAACAGTATACTGAGATGGTGTCTGCATGATTTAAGAATGGAAGTCTGTATAGTACCGAAACTTGTGTTCTAGACAAAATCAAAATGAGTCAAAGAGCATGAAGGCATGACATATACTTTTACTGTATAGCTGAAGTCCTAAAAGTTTTTCTTAAACATAAAATTAATATTTTCAATGCCATATCCGAATCACAATAAATTAAATTTTTTGTCATGTCTCAATTTAAGAGATTGTTTTTTTTAAATGTATATAATTATTTATTTAGACTTTTATTTTTATATATAATTAATGATTATTGAGCTTTAGTCTTGTTTTTTATAAAATTATTTATTATTTTCAATATTTCGTCTTCTTGTGGAAAGCTTCGTTATGGCGAATTATTGAAAATAATAAATAATTTTATAAAAAACAAGACTAAAGATTGTTTTTTATTAACACGATTATCGTATTGATCCTAATAGTGTAACTCAGAGGCGAATCATAGGCCTTCATCTGAAAAATCGTCATCGACTTAAAATTGCGCCATTACCCATAAAACATATTGCGCTCAAATATTTTATTTTATACTTAACCTGAACATTTCTTCTTTACAAGTCAATAAAAAAAGTCTGGAATAGATAATTAAGTAAAAATTTTAGTAAAATAAAACTTTGCTCATTTTAATATTTGATTCCAAATGCTAATAACTTCGATGCGTCATTTATTTTTTAATTGTTATGACTGCTCATCGGCCTCAAAGGCTTGGGTGCACCCTGTAGCCGGCTCTACAACAAAACAAATAAAAACACAGTAATGATTTTTTATTTAATTGTTTATTGTGTTCAAGAAATCAAATCCAGATAAAATATTTAATTACAAAATTGTTTATATTTAGTTTGTTTGTTTTTAATAATTTCAATACTTAAATTATGTGTAGAATGCTAGTTGTTGTTGTAGATTGAAATAAATAAAAAGTAAGTTTGTTTTGCAATAAATAATTTAAACAATTACAAATAAAGTAAGAACAAATTTTTAAAAATTTTAACAATTTTCAAACAAAATAAACAATGTCCGACATTTTAGGCTTATCACAATAATACTGGAATGTTTATTTAAATTAAAAAAAAAAAAATTATATTTTTTAATAACTAACTAGCTATATATGTATGTATGTGTGCGTGTGTGTTTGTATATGTGTTATGCACATAAATGTCTAACCATAAGCTGAATACGTTTGATATTTAACTAATTAAACAATTAATTGTTTTGTTTTTGTTATTAAACATTTTTTGTATTTGAATTATTTATGGTTTTTCATCTCTGACATGCTCCTTAGACTTTTCTTTAGCTTCTGGCATTCTATCCGTTACTGTCTCATCCAACTGATTGTTAATGTTGTTGTTATTTTCATTTACCTTTTCAACTTCAATGTACTCATCGTCTTCAGCATTATGGGGATTGTGTTCATTTTCAACAAGTTCTTGTTTAACCTCATTTAAGCCACCAACGGTTTTATCAGCTCTTATATTGTTCAAAGTCTCTTCATTCTTGGCCAATTCTTGTTCATTTTTAATCGTTGGTGGCAATTCACGCACATCATGATCAACTAAATGATGGTCCAACTCAGCGCGAAAATAAAACTTTTCTGGACACAAATTGCAATCGTAAGGCTTAGAGTTGGTGCCATGTTCTAGCATGTGATTGAGAAGACCAGTGGGTGCTGTAAAAACTGCTGAGCAAATGTAGCAATTGAACCCACGATCCTCACAACCGGCAAACGTATGTTCGACCAAATGTTCTTGCAGTTTCTGGGCATGTGGTAAAATCATTTTGCAAAGATTACAGCGATTTTCTATGTAGTGCCTAAGTTCGACAGGACGTTCAAAGTGCTCACGTTGTTGTTGTTTGAATTTTGTATTGAGATTATGTTTGCGGCAGCATTTCTCACAAACCTTAGCCTCTGTAGCTGAATTGGTAATGGGTTCCAAGCACAGAGCACAAACTTTTTCTTGCACAGTGGAGTTTATAACATGAAATCTTAAAGAAATACACATTTTTTTAATACAAAATTTGAAAAACTAATAATAAGGCAGGGCTGGCTACTAAGGCGAGATAAACTTAAAATCAAATTTCTGTTTTCGAATTTACACTTACTTTGCATGTAGACTGATCTCAAATTCCGAGTGCAATGATTGGCGACAACATATACACTGTACCGGCATTTGACCTTCTGTATTGTGTTCGGATAAATGAGCCTTGTAGGCACTGACATCGACCAATGCTTTAGAGCAATGTGAACATCTACCCGACTGTCCCACCTTTGAATGCTGTAATTTGTGTTCGGCCAAAATGGCAGGCGATGGAAATATTTCATCACAAATTAAACACTTGTGTTTGCCAGTGGAATTGTGACATGTTTTCATATGGTGCTCTAATTCACTCCGCGATTTGAAATTGCCCGAGCAATAGGCACATTTTAAACTGACCCCCGTTTTAAGATTGTGTACAATTTTGCGATGGGAGTGGACTTCGGACTCAGTACGAAAATCGTTTCGTTCGCATATGCCACAACTAAAGCCAGCATTGTTTGTTGGAGGGGTAGGCAAGTCTCTAGCATGATGAACATCATGAGCTCCTGCTGTTGGCTGTTTGGGACTTATAAAATAATTCCCTGTTGCCTTATTAGTGTCCTGATGATGATGGTGTTGCTGCTGCTGTTGTTGTTGTTGCTGATACATTTCCATAACGGTGCGATTTGTATCAAAGTATCTTTGTGACAGGCCATACATCAAAGCTGAGTGTTTCATGACATTCGTGTCAATTTGTAGCGGATTGTAGAATTTGTTGGAAGTGTTATTGGAAAATAGGCCCTTGTTAAGATGGGAAGCAAAGGCCATGTTATAGTCTAGAATGCTGCTGTTGTTGTTTTGTGGTGCCAACGGCATTAGTGGTGTTTTGCCAAATAGAGCATTCACATACAAAGAGTTTATTGGAGATATAGCATTTGCATTAGGAACGGGAGATATGTGTTGTTCTTCTGTAAGAGTTTGAGATGCTGTCGGAGCTGGTGGACGCTCCAAGCCACCACCATGATTTGTCTGCATATGGCGATCCAGTAGAAATTCAACATGAAAAGTTTCCGGGCAAGAAGGACAACGAAATTGTCTGGCATGAGCTGCCAAATGAAATTGCATCTCTAGATCAGAGGAACACACAGTTCGACAGAACATGCACTGCAACGAGTTTACTGGTGCGGGATTATTGTTAACAGCTTGATGGCGAGTTTTAACGTGAACATTGAAATCTGTGTCTGTTCGAAAAACATCCATACAAGCGGAACATCTAAATATTTTAGTTTCCGCCGAGTGTGTACAAGCAAAATGAACTTGAATGGCCACCTTTGATTCAAACATTTCGTTGCACAAACCGCACTTGAGCATTGTTATGGCATGCTGTTCCAAGAGATGTTTTTGTAATTCTTCTGGCTTGGCAAAAGACTTTTGGCAATTTGCCGAACAATTGAACTCGGAATTTGTGATTAGAAAATGTGATATAACGTGTCTCTCATATTCAGCATGTTCTCTTAATAACAAACCACAATGGTGGCATACCAAATTGAGTCCTTGAGAAATGTGGGTCTTTAAATGATTGCGAAATGATTCAAAATCAGGAAATCCGTCGTTGCATTGGTTACAAAAAAATAAACCAGGCTTTTCGCTGGCAGTTGCATGTTCAGGGATGAAATTTTGAGTTGTGTTTGTAGGCGTTGTTGACCTACGATTATTTTGACTTAGATCGGTAGGCTCATCTTCGCTATGCCGATTCATTGCTTCCATTGATTTGGGACTTGATAAATTGTTTTCTTCTTTTATGATATTCTCCTCTGCACTAGCTGCACTTTTTAGTGGTGGTCCAGTCAACAAACGAGGACTAAAAGTCCCCGTTGCTGCTAACCGATTGAAATGTTCAAAGTATGAATTAGGACTGGTCAAACGATCCAAATGGGAGGAGCGCATATGCTGAAACATGGCACCAATATTGGGAAATTTCATAGTGCAATGTTCACATGATAATTGAAATGTATGATTTTCCACTGGTGGATGGTTGTTTACAGTAGGTGGAGTCATAGAGTGGGCTAATTCTTTTTCATGCTGAGTTTGAAGATGATTATTCAGCTGTTCGACCGCAGTAAAATCCGATTTTGAACAAAATGTACACTTGAGCATGTTTGATGATGATGAACGGCCACGTTTTGGATAATCCATACGATTGGGACTTGGTTCAGGTGCTCCCGCAGAGCCATAACGTCTTTTCTGCAAACTACCATTGCTAGAAGCTGAACCAGTAGAGCGTGGACTGTAATTTATTGCTTGGGGATTACCGCCAGCTGCCAAAAGAGCTGCTTGTTTTTTATGATTTTGCATATGAGATGTAAGAGCTGCCGCTGTGTTGTAGCCACGATTACAAATGGTGCATTGAAATGGTTTTTGGTTATCATGGGTTTTCATGTGAATTTTTAGGTGATCACTTAAACGAAAAGAAAAAAAAAGTCCAATATATGTTTGTATGCATGTGATTGTTTATGTATGTATCGTTTGATAGTGTGGCTCCTGGAATCAGTAGATATTTAAAAAATGTTTATTTACCTTCTTGAGAATGCCGCTTCGCAATGAGGGCAACGATAGCGACGATCGCCCGTATGCAACTTTGTATGTCGATCACGAGAGCGCTTGTGTTTAAAAAGACGAGCGCAGTATTCACATTTGAAAGGTAGATGCTCAGCGTGACTCTAGAATTGAGCGAACAAAAGGAAAATGTAAAAACAAATAAGTTTTTCATGAAATTTTGATTGTGATTGTTTAGAAAATTATCTTTCTCCGTTAAAATTCATTGTTAATTATTATATTTCTCTCATATTGAAATTAATGAAACCAAAAAGGAATTTAATCTGTAGTTTGTAAGCTTTCAGAAAGTGTTTTAACATATTCGGAAATTTCTTTGTATTATTTTTAATTTTTTTTTGTACCCCAGTGCTATTGCTTTGAGGGATTTTAGCGGCTTTCGGATAAACCACAGAAGATTACGAGATAAGAGAACTATCATTTTAAAGGGGAGATTGTCTAAATTTGAAATCTACCGTCCAAATACTCAGAAGTTACTTTAAACTATTTTTAAAAATTTTTTGAATTTTCCATATACCTTCGACTAGACCTCTTGCTATGAGAAATTTTTACCACTTAAAAAATAATGAGTTAGCGATAATTTTAGTAAGATAAAGACACCATCTAACAAGATTGAATGCTGGCTCAATTAAAAAAAAAAGTGAACTTAAACCAGTTTAAAATATAACCGCTCATATATTATTTAGTACACGAGTAAAAGTGATTACAAGAATTCGCCTTCAGTTTTTCTATTTAGAGTCATTAAAGCAACCGCACTCTTCTTTGAAATAAAATATTTTTGGCGACAAATGAAAATATTTTGATGCACCAATTGCAATAAAGTCTTATGCCCCCCCAAAAGTACATCTCACTAATGTGGCAAATCATAAATATTTGAAAAATTCTTTCGTCAAACTCAAAGTATTTAAAATTTCTGTTTTAGTTTAACATCAAGCAGTTAATAAATTTTTTTAACGGTTTTTAAGTATCGCACAAACTAAGGAACACGTTGTTGTCTCCTTTCAGATTTTTATCAGAATGCGCAAATTTTTAGTAACAACTTTTGATGTTGTCGTTTGTCATCATACCGCATGTTTTGTTTATTTTTTTTTTTTAACAACATAAATTTTGTCTCAGTTTAAAAACCTTTTACTCTGGTTGAAATTTTTATGCTCTACAAATTATAATTTGACCAACAGAATTTATTTTTTAATTTCAAAATGTTTTAAGGAATTTAATGTCAAACAAAGAAGCTACATATTTTTATTGTTAATTAAACTCAAAATATTAAATTAATTAAGTCAGCGTGAGTTCTAAAATAGAAAAGGAGTTTTAAAATGTAAAAGCAAAGATTGGAAGCAAAGTATTGCATTTTGAGATGCAAAAATGCAAGGCAATATTGAATTTTATTCAGTTTTATTTGATGCTTGCACAGCGATTGCCTTTTTATGACAAACTAGAGCATTTTAAATAAATACGATATAAAACGATGGCAGTTTTTAATTCTTGTATGTGAAAAATTCTATCACAAGAACCAACAAATTGCAATTTATTACTTCCTAGAAGCACCGATATAAGGGAACGCTACAGTAGTTGGGTAGCCAGTTAATACTTCTGAACTACAGATTCCCTGGCTCGAATCCAGTTCGTGTTTGTATCAAACATCATAGAATGTGTATAATAAGCATTTGCTTCTAGGTGACTCATGCCAACAAAATTCATGACCTGCATATATGTACGGTGTCTAGCCAGCCGACCATTGCACATACACACCATTTATGCACAAGTCACTACAAGGGGCTATAGTGAGTGTATAATTTTTAAAATTAATAGAAGGCGTTGGGCAAAATTTTTATAGCCATACACACATAATTATAATGATTTGTTTGCCAAAGTCTTTTAAAAAACAGTTTAAAAAACCATAATAAACACACAATTATTTTTTAAGCTTTGAAATTGAAAAAATAAAGAAAAAAAAAACAAGAAAATGACAAAATAAATTTTATACATGTTATAAGAGCGTTAAATACATACGCACACACGCACACACACACACACTCATACATACTCATTCTCGTTATATAAAAATGAACCAACTGATTGTTTGCATACAAATGGGCTAATTTCAGTATAGAATCTCTTGATATCTAAACTCTTTTTTATTGTAGTTAAATTACGCCTGTTTGTCTGTCTCGCTGCTCCGTTTGCAAGTATACTAAACTAAATGGTATGACTTACTTGTCCTGTAACAAAAGGAGTTTAGTATTGTTGGCTTAACAAAATAAAACACGTACACTCTCACTTACACACATCCAGTGACTCGATTTCATAACGCTGACGCTTCAGATTCAACATATCAAAGCTTTTTAACCGCTCGCATAAGGAGGTGTACACACATACATACCTACTACGAGTACATATAAACAAACTTTAAGATTAAACATTTTTGCGGTAATCATCTAAAACTGTGATGATTCCCTCTACATGATTATTATGATGACATTGTGGTATTAGAATGTATTTTCTGTTTGCTGCTCGTTGTTTCGTATTGTAGATATTTTGCTTTTTGCAAGCATTTAGCCACCTACGGCCGTTAGTTAGTAGCCATTTATCACACTAAAGTAGGTATCATTCATTCTCCAATCTTAACAAGATGTTTTGGTATGCAGAGGTCGTTTGGTAGCCGCAATTATTAAATAAATTTTACTCTGTTCCATCCAAAAGCTTCTTTAGTATGCTCAAATGGTTTTCTAAGAATATTATAATCCTACATGAGTGTGTGTTTGTGTGTATTGTATTTAATAATATGGAAATGCAAGTGCACTTGGCAGAGTCGTGTTTTGTCTGGACTTTTTTTTTTTTTTTAACTTGTTTTGCAAAATACGCTAATTGCATAAAAGCGTCCAAAATGTTTTATGACACTCGTACATATTTATACTGGCAAGTCACAAATACACTTTTGATAAGCATCTAAATGAGTCTACATACTCTTCTAAATGAAATGCGTACAATTTATTAAAACATATTGAATTGTGTACAATTACATATACTTGCGTACTTGAATTCTTGTATGAATAAAAATATTTTTTTTATTTAAATAAGCAAATTCGTTAGATAAAAAACCGCAGTATAAACAAAATACTGGACAGTATATGATATGAACACTGGCATTAGAAAAAGAAAAAGGTTTGGGGACAAAGATTATTTGAACAGCACACAGTTAAAGGATAAATTCTATAGGCAAAAGTGTTTTGTTACTGACAAGTGTATTTGTTTTATAAATGTTTAACTGATATGACCATGCCTTAACGCCTACATAAGTGGTGCTTAAAATTATACTCTTTACTCTAACGATTCTAACACTAAAAGACCGGCTAAACCGGTTCAAACAGCTGATTCTAAATGAAAACTGTAATAAAATTTGAACATTTTTAATTTTGAATATATTTTTTTTAAGTTGAGAATTGTCAACATGAGGCCTGGTATATTCATAGATTTAAACTTCTTGAAGGAATTCTTTTGATTTCTGTAGAATAATTATTATTACCCAAAGGATCTTTTGTACAGCCCTAAAGAAGTAAATAATGTTTTACAAAGTAAGATAATTTCATTTAAGGCGTAGTCTTAGATCAGTAAACTTATGTGTGCACAAATCTACATAAATAAAATTAATTTTCTCTTTGTTTGTTCGCTATACAAATTTTGGTTTTTCAACAGATTTGTCTGAAATTTCATACCGGCCATGCCTATTTTTACGCCCACTTTTCAACGGTTTCCCTCGCCACTGTTCAAAAAGATGTGTGCACGTCTGAAATTATGCTTTGAAATATTCGGTTGGCGCCTCTGATAATAATGCTAGCAAAAACATGAAACACTTGTTGGATTTTAATGGATTTTTTTTAATTAAAATTCTATTTGTGAGCGGATTTCTCTTAAAATTGATCATAGGCTCGCAAAATACTGGCCCTAAGGATGTCGAATTACATAATAAGGAACCGAGCCGGTCGAAAACATCTAGTAAATAATAATAATATATAAAATCTACTTTTTACTCAGTGATATGAAGTTAAACAGGGTGCCAAGCAATTGAAAAATAATTATTCAAGTTATACAATAGAGTAAATTAGGAGTCGTCTGGCTGTATTTAGCATGAAATTGCCGATAAAAAACGATCATTTTATACCTCATGTTTTTCACAATGTGAAATAGCCACATGCAATGTGTGATTTTTAAAATATTGATTCCGTAAACTGTTCAGCAACAGATTCTGACAAAATTTGACTAGAGTGTGTTCTTTATTTGCTATGTACAATTATGGCATAATTATCATGTGTTATAAATGCTGTTATAAGCAAACGAAATTGTAAAATCTCTGTAAAGTAATAGTGAATTTCATAGTGAAAAGGACACTTAAAAAACTTGCCGTAATTGTTCGTTGCAGCATGGAAAAAAAATGTGCCATCAAATTAATTAAAAGACTTTTCGCTAGAGACATCTTCTGCAATTATTTCCCTCCCAAAAACTATGACATTTATAAAATCCATTTCATATTTGTTACATTGGGCAGGCAACTGGAAGATTTTCCTTGGTCTTTGCCAAGTATGAAAATATTTAAAATATTTTCAAGTTTTAATGTGACACCTTTAATCAGGTAACAAATTGCATCTCCCATAAAATTCATACATAAAATAAGTGTTGATAGGAAACTACCAAGAATAACAACCCCATTAAAGTGTCATTTACGCACAAACAATTTCAAAGAATATTAACTTAATGAAGACACCCCATTTAAAACATTTTTTCTTTCCAAACTTACCTGTTCATGTTTTTTCAAATAACCAAGACGCGGAAATGATTTATCACAGAATTGACATTGATAAGACCCGTCAGCACTGGCAGCATTGTTACCAGTTTTAATGCCATCTCCTGTCAACTTATCAAACTTGACTGCATTAGTTGTAACGTCAACACTGTCGGCAGCCGTAGCAGCAGCAGCACCGACGGCACTGTTGCCATTGCCAACCGTAGAATCCCTATCGATTTTGCGTAATTTTGAAGGCATTCTTAAGATGTGTTCAGCATAACGATGGTGACGGCCATGACGTTTTAGTTGATGATGATGGTGGTGTTGGTGTTGTTGTGTTTGATGGTGTTCTTCGCCACTTTCAGGAATATTTGCAATTATCTTATTATTTTCTGCAACAATTGTGTCATTGCTTTCACATAATTTTGTTGCATCATTTTTGTGTATCCTTTCGCTGTTACGTTCGTTGCCATTGTCACTGGTGTTGTCTTCATAGTCAGCGCCATCCAAAGTGCTACTAGTTTTTTGTCTTTGCAGACGTTGTGTCTGCAGGGCCAACGTTGCATCTTCTTCATAAGAAGTTGAATTAGGGAATGATAAATGTGGTGGCACAGCTAAATGCTGATGATGGTGATGATGATGATGATGTAAAGAATTTGGCGTAAGTGTACCATCTGATACTGAAGGTGAATAACTTGACGAAGTATGCGTAGAGTACATGTCTAAAAAAAAAACAAAAATTAAGAAGAAAAATTAGTTTTTTAAATTAAATTTTATAAAATCATTTGACTCATCAATTAGTGACTTGCGTAGACGCGTAATTTTAGTGTAGGTGGCTTAAGTAATGTTGGTGGTTGGCATCCTTATTAGCATCATGCAATAACAGGAAATGGTTCCTCTATTAAACGCTATGAATTGCACTGTTACCACAAGATACACATACACAAACGTGTGTATTAGAGTAAGTGAAACTAATGTAATTAATCTGATGTTGTCTTATGGGTCGTAAGCTGTGTGATCCAATTCTATTAATATTTTTAAAAACTTGTGAGAGCCGCTATAGGCTTTATTAAGTCACTTAGAGTGTGTTGTGTCATGATGATGATAAAGCTTGTGCCTCCCTCTCAACATCACACATACCCATTTTTAGTCATGCAAAGCAATAATTTTTTAACTCTACATTCAGTTTTAATTCTACATTTTAATTATAGTAATTTTTTTGTTCGTTTTTATAACTGATACGAGTACTTTGTTACTGTGACAAGCACTCGAAGTCATTTGCTGAAGATCACACTCATCTTAATTTTGACTATTAAAAGGCTAGACGCCCCAATATTATTTCAATTGTTTGTTGCTCATTTAACAAGGGAAACTACAAATTAATTTTAATTGGCATCGGTTACTGTTTATTTTTCTTGAGTGTACTAGTATTAAGCAATTTGTTCCTACTTTACTTGGCTGTGTGCGTTTAAATCTCATAATTAGTTTTTTTTTTTTTTTTCTTTTTTTTGGTTTTAAATTTGTTTCAATCTGTAAAGTGTTAATTGCTTTCAGTAACAGCGCTTTAAGTGAATTTTACATTTTGTTTGCTGTTTGTAAATCACAAGGGTTAAAAGTTTTCTTAAGTTTTGACTCAATTTATTTTTAATCTGAACTTTTTTAACCCTGTTTTGTTAATTTAAATGCTGTGCTGTTCACAAACATTGCAAAATCATGAATAAAAATTTAATTGAAATGAAACTGAGTAAAGAAACCCTATAAATTTAATAGGCAAGCCACAGTACCAGGAAAACTGTGACAAAAAAAGAAACGATTAAACTCCAAGTTGGAAAAATTTATTGCTGATAACTAGCGGCGGTCGATTACGCTAGCCGTAAGAGAGCTTAAGGACTTTAATTTAAATAGATTTAAGAAGAAAAGCTTATACCTGATGATTTTAATAGATTAACCAAATTTTGCAAGGATGTATAAAAGAGCAACTTGTTGCTTTTAGTTGATTTAAGAGTTCCCTGTAACAAATTCGGGAACATGTTCCAGGACTACTTAAAAAATATACTGGTACCATGACTGGTGAAAAAAAAACTTAACACAGATATAATAAAAATGAAAAAGTAACAAGAATAATAACATAAAAAACAAATTTAAAAACTTTATAAAAGAAAAAAATATGGTCACATTAAACATAGTTTCTTCTTGGCAAAAATATTGTTATTAATTTGAAGCTAGATTAGATTATTATGATCACTGTTACCGTGTTTCTAGTTATTTTTAACCATCTTATGTTTAGCGTCATAGATATGGTTGCATTTACCATATTATTTTTGAGAAACCATAAATATGTTTATAGTAAACACGACTTTAAATTCATAAAATTCTTATGAGCAAAAGCCAGCTCTTTATAAAAGTCTACTTTTTCTTGACTATGATTATCAACCAATATGTTTAATTAAATTACAAAAATATGGTTGAAAACAAATTGTTTTCTATTTTGTCTCTTTCACAACCATATAAATAAATAAAGTATAAAACAAAAACTTAATAGTACAAACTCAACTCAGCCTTGGGCCTGAAGTGGTAGAGTAGCGAGTTAATGCTTGCTTCTTAACTGCAAAAGCCTTCGTTTGAATCCAGATAGAGTCAAATAAAATTAGAAAAAAATCACATCAATATAAATAGTATAAAAAATTTTTATTTACACAAAAACTTTCTCTTAAAAAAGGTATACAAAAATTTAATATAAAACTTTTTTTAAAAAAAAAAATTGGATATAAAAAATTAAAAAAAAATTTTTTTTGGCTGCTGACCGGGGTTTGAAGCAGGGCATTTGCAGTTGAGAAGCAGTTTTCATATGTTTGATTTAATCATAAGTCTAACCACACTCTGCTTCCACCAGAATATAGTTGCCTCAACCATATTATTTCTTTGCATGTAAATATAATAAAAACAAAACCTGTAACTTTTAATTAAAAAACGGAATGGCTTAGGGCTTGTACTGTTGGGACTAGTGACGTATTTAGCACGAAGTATATACTACTAAAACAAGGAGCGGTCTTTACACCTTAAGAACTAGTCCAGTAACATGTTCTGTCACTAGTTATTTTTTCCCTAAGGGTTTTATGCAGTGTCAGTAGCCTATAATCACTTATATCTCAAATAAAAATATTTTTCCCATGCAAATTCCATTCGTTCAGAAGTGTAAATTGTTATTAAAAATTTATCGTCAAGTTTTTTTTTTTTTTATCACAACAAAAGCAGCATTTGAATTTTAAATGTGTGTCATTGCATTTCTTTGCTGCAAATGAACTAGTCTTCCGTATTTAGAGTTTGATAGAAACATTTTTAAAACATTGCTGTTCTAAAACTAAAAAAAAATCTTGTTTATACACATATTGTTGCAACACAGAACAAGGTTTGAATTAATTATTTTATGTTAAACAATTTAAAGTTATAATTTCCAATAAGCCTGAGAGTTCAATGTGATCTTAAAATAGTTTTCAAAAAATATATTTTAAATAATTTCTTAAAAAATAATAATAAATTTAATGATTGTAAAGGAATATTTGAATTCAATTCTATTGCCTTAATAAATTTACGCTTCTTTTAAAAGCTAAAATTTCTAAAAAATTAAAACCGAATTAAATATTTTAATTTAAATAAAACTTGAAGTATTGAATGGGATTTTAGTTGAACTTATTTATGAAGGAATCATTCAGAAATTTTTTTAGATAAATTTAAATAAATTCAATAGCTTGAAAGCGGAAACAAAACATACATCCACTAAATTATGTACCAAGATTTTGAAATCCTTTTTTAAAAAATTAACATACACACATGTTGAGTTGACGAAACCTTTTGACTGTTTGACTTTAGGATCTCGTAAGAAAAGACTTCTGAATGACTTCTTGTTGACTCCCACAGAAATAGGCGTGTTCTTACTGAACAAGATAATTGCCTTCATTCGAACCCTAAATAATAAGAATAATAATCTTGATATGAATGTAAATAAAAATGATTTCTCATTTAAGTCTGCACACTGGACTTTTATAATCTCCTATACGAGTACATCACTAATTGCAGGCATTGTTACACTTGCTGCCTTTAGATTTGTTGGTGAATGGAAGATAATTCCCAGAGTAGAAATGAGTGTAGAAGAAGGCCATTGGTACAAGTTACCGATAGTTAAAGTTAAGATTTTATAAGTCAAATATCAAGCTCTTTATTGTACATCAAATTAAAAATATCGATAAGTTAACTATCGCATAATGTGTCCTTAACTATCCACCCAAATTTGGTTCCAAAGTTATAGCCCCCACAAAATTCTAACTTTATCTAAAGTTCCAAGTTTTATTTAATACTTCCTTGTAATTTTTAAAAACTACATCAATAAATTAAATTTCATTATCCTTATGAGCTTATACGCATTTTAGATTTCTGCCATTTGCCATTTACGAAATTTGTCTCCAAAGAAATTTGAAATTTTGCAGCTGTTTGCACTCAGCTATTGGCGAAAAGACAAATGTTGTAAGAAGAATGTTACATAATCCTGGTAATCTGTTAGATAGCCCTTTATGTGCCACTTAACCAAAATATTCCCGACTTTAATCTATTGTTTTACATGAAAATGAAATGCATAAAAAAGAATAATTTATGTTTTTTCTATTTAACACATGCAATTTTTCTAAAATGAAATTGAGCAAAATTTTAATTTAATTACCGGCATTAACAATTTCCTTGGTTGCTTGAATCTTTTCAATTAAATTTTCTAGTCTTGAACTGGGCCCACGGTATAACATTTTTAAAGCCATCATGGCTTAACACTGACACTAATTAATTTGTTTTTTTTTTTTCTGTTTTATTTATTTATTTTTGCAATTTCTGTTTTTATTAATAAATTAAACTTCTAGTATTTTTCTAGTTTAGCACACATTTTAGGAATTTATTTAAGTTTATATTTTATTCATTTTGTAATGCTTTGCAGCTTAAATAGATTTTTTTTACATTTTTCAATTAACTTTTCTACGTCAACATAGAATGAGCACCAATGACTGACTAAAAATTAGCCTTTAAATGTAGCAAATCAACCAGGCGCAATTCAACTACACAACTGAACCAAATAGTTGGTTACAAAAATTAAAAAAAAAAATTTTTTTTTTTTTTTTAATAAACCTGAAAAACGCACTCCAAAAGGCGTTTCTATACCAAGAGTAGCAGCATTCAAACGCGTTTCAAATACACAACACGACACAACACAACACAGATAAATAAAACGATGATGCGTACTGAAACGTAGGATGATGATGATGTTAATAGTGGGTCTTTATATGGGACTCTTAATAATAATTCATTGTCTGTAAAAGCATTTGAGTAGCTCGGTTGGCATCCATGTATGTACTCGTAAAATAAGCAGTAAATAAATACACAATAAGAATTAAATGTGATAACAGAAACACACAAGGCAGAGGTGCCTACAACCGTAACGAAATGCTAGCACGAGTGAGCAAGCAAGCAAGCAAGCGAATACGTAAAAGTATAAAGAAATAAACGTCTGGTGTTAACGAACGACAACCCAAGACTGGTGGTGCTACAACCATCATCAACGTGATTATTACTTGAAAATTTTGTATTCTTGTTTTCAGTAAAGCGCAAGGGGATTGGGACAGCATACCGGAGTCGCATTAAGAAAACAAAAACAAACTCATTCACATGAAGCCACACTCGCTTGCACTTAAATTGTCTCTGATAAATAAAAAAAAAACACACATTGAACGTTATTTGGGTCCAATGCATGTGGCCAATGTAATGAGAGTAAAGTACAACACAAAAGAGCTTAAAAATGGTACAAGTGTGAGTTATGTGTGTGTTTAAATATGCAAGTTTGAGGTGATAAATGGCGCCCACACAAAAATATTCATACACGACAAACCCACTCTCATTTGCTTCAATCTCATTCCTAATAAAAAACACACACACACAGCCTGCAAACTGATGGTGCCCACAATTTTAATGATGATGATGATGACAATTTAATGCCTCTACTTAGCAAACAAACTAAAGTACAATAGTAGTTGTAGTTGTAGTTGTGCGGTGATGGTGGTGGTTGTGTTTATGGTGTTTTTTTTTCTCTTTATAACCACTTTGAATAAAGCAATAAGTGCGAAAGAGAGAACACAATTTCCACATAAAATATGTGAATAAGTGTGTGTGCTTAAGTGTGCTTGTGTATGTGTGTTTATTGCGGGTTTCAAGTATATAAAATATTTTAAAAAGGCGGAGCATGGGTTCCAACAAACGTACAAGCAAGCACATGTTCATCGATATGCACACGCATACACACACACACATTTGTAAGCACTTACTTTTTGAATTGTATGCAATTATGTTGTATTGCTTGTTGTTTTTATTTTATGGAAAACAGATACTTGTCATGGTGTTTGTTAAGGATTTTTATGCTGCTGTCTGCGACTTTGGTTTTTTGTAATCGCTTGTGATACTTACTAATGGGTTATCCGTGTATACTCTTTCAAAATGCCAATTGTTTTACGTGTTTAATTTTTGTTTGTTTTTTCACTTTAATAATTTTTATCATGCAGTTGAATATTTACTTTTTGGTATTTTTTTAAATAAATTTTGAATAAATTTAATCAAAAATGCGAACCACAAGGAAACAAATTGTGTAATTTTTAAATTAGCATCCTGGGGCGAAACTATTTCGATATCGATCGAAATTTCCATTTAATTTTGATCGCTATCGGGTGGGGCAATTTTGTCAATGGATTGTTGTGACAAGAATTTGTATATTTCTATTGCAGTAGTTGCGACATTAAAAGAAAAATTAATGTGATACTGTCCCCGTACGAGTGCACTTATTCATATTAAAATAAAACTCTTATATTTTGCGAAAGTTGTGATTTTTTGTTATTGGATTTTAAAAAAGACATGTTCCGCTTAAATATGAAATAAAATATTTATGCTGGCGATGAAGCGCTTTTCTATCTGACTAGCTTTGTGAATGCAAAAAAAAAGAATTGTGGAATTTGGGGCTCTGAAAATGCTCATGGAATTCGGGAGAAAGAAATGCGGATTTTTCTTTACTTTGATGAAAATGAGTCCAAAAGTGTTTCTGTGAACGGAATTCGTTATATCAACAATACAACAGAGTTCTTGTGGCTTCAACTGTGTGGGCGCCACACAGCGCGTGAAACAATCGGTTTATCGCAATATGAAATGATAAAGTGGAGTCTTACTGGGACACCCATTGCAACAAGAAAATAAATAGAATCAAGGCATGATATGCCTGCCATCTCACGGTACATTTTCGTTGACGACAATAAATTAAATAAAACTTTCAAATTTTAATTAAAAAAAAAAAAAAAAAACAATTTTCTTTAATAGGTTTTCTCATGCATTTTATACTTCTTTTTTTAATTGTACACAAAAATTAACACGTAGAAAGGATATTTTTGCTAAAAGTCAGAATACATACACTCTTGAAAATTATGTTTGAAACGAAATAGAACAGAACACAAAATATTACAGCTGCTAAACGAAGAAATTCCTATTGTGATCGAAACGCTGTCTCAGTGACAACAGTTTTTAAAAAATAATTCTGTGTTTAATGCAACACCAATTTTTGCTAAAAAAAAAAAAGTAATAAATAAAAATATTTCAAAATCATAAAATAAAATTTTTTTTCTTCTATTAAACTTTGCTTATAATTAGAAAATAATAACGATTGGTTTTGTTAACAAATTTAGAAAACATATTTACGTTTTTTGAAAATCTAATCCAATTCAATTACATATTTACTTATATTTTGTTTATTTGTTTTTTTCTTCTTTTATTTAAATAAAATTGAAAAATTATTACTTCCAATCCCTGATAATAATTAACAAAATTTAACTTGAATTTAAATTTAATTATCATTTAAAGTGGACAACCAACAACTCGGCTAAATGTTGAGTAAAAAAAAAACAAAAACTGCTACACGCAAATATTTATTTATTCTCATGACAAACGAAACAAACTAAAAACAAACTTCTACTTCTACAAATAGCTACGTACGTGTGTATTTGAAAGTCACAAAAGTACATAAATTATGCATTTTGTTAAATGTTAAAAACTATGCTAAAAGCTTTTTAAGGACATAAAATAGGAGGACATTATGAAATATATACGTAATAAAGGGAACAAAAAATTAGCTGCCTGGTTTTTGAATTGGTGGTATTTACACTTCAATTGTTGTTTAATTGTCTTCCCGCAATAGTTTCATTTTGCCTGAATTAGTGTTATATGACAAAGTGTGTTGTGTTAATTAAATAAAAATAGACTTTAATAGTGTCGTAATTACATTTTCTAAATAAATAAATTTCACCATTATGCATTGCAAGAATGCCATTGGTTGTCGTTTATATAAAAATTTTTGTTCATGTGGGCGGAGTTGCGCATGACTTGAAACTTGCGTGTTTAATAATCAAGCATTTGGTGTGCAAACATAATCTCCCTCTCACTCTCACTCTTTCTCCTTCTCATTTCTATTTTGTCTTTCTATAGGGGTATGCCCAACCCATATCAATATCTACATGATTGTTAGTATTGACAGTTATTTGGTGAAATCGACATGTGTAATTGTGTATTGTAGTTTTTTGTTTTCTTTTCTTTGCACTGAATTGTTTTAATGTGTCTTGAGTCTTTTGTATGCTTCCAAATGATAGCTCTATTAATTAATATGCTTCATACGACCTGTTAAAGCTAAAATTAAAAAAAAAAAATTTTATGCAATTAAAAACTAATATGAAATCCTTTCGCCTCACAACTAACAAGCCCGTTAGCTATAAAAATTAAAATAAATTTTATTTTAAAAAGTGCTTCTTTAAAATTAATTTTATTTTTACTATAAATAGTAGTAAAAATTCAACCTTATTACGAGTGTCATTGTCGTAGTCGAATTCACCACAAGCCCATATAAAACATATGGCCACATATCACTATTTTCGTCACGCTAACGACACTCATAATCACCTGGTCTTGTTCGGTTCTTTACTTTTGAGAGAGCGTATGTATTCAATGTTAGGGAAAGAATAGAATTTTAATCATATTGAGAAAAAATATATAAATTGTTGTGCATCCAGTACAAAAGGATTTGTAACAAAGACATCGAATGCATAGTTAAAAAAAATCAACATATTTTAAAAATAGATTTTTTAAAAACTAAGCCCCTTATCCAAAAAAAAAAAAAAAAAATTAAAGTGGACTCTAAAGTCCACGTTATCGAAATTTTTCTTATAAATTTTTCAACAATTTTACTTTAAAGTCTACGTCAATTTTTTTTTTTTATGATAAGATTAACAAAATATAAGGCAATATTTTAGCCTTTAATTTTGTTTGTGGCCAAATTTTTAATAATTATTTTAAGGCAACATTTTTTAAAATCGCTAAAATAGTTATAAACGTTTTTCCAATTAAAACGCTTTTTAATTCAAATGTATGTGACTCGGGATATTTCCATTCTACCACATGCGAATACTAAACGAATGGTTTGAATGTTTTTGATTTTTTTTACATGCATGTAAAAGGCAATTAATAAAAATTATGAATGTTTAGCAAGCGATAGCAATAAATATTTGAATGACAATAAAAACGAATGTTGGCATTCATTTCTCTCATGCAAAAGCATCTATTTGTGTGAGAATTAAATGAAAGTAAAATACCAAATTTCTTAAAATTAATTCAGCATTTACTCAGTTATTAAAGTTTACTAGGAAAGTACTCGAATTTTAATGCAAAATTTCGAGTCTAATATAAACAATTTTAAATACTCGCAAGCCTCAGTCCTGTCTCCTCTTGAATTTAGTTAATAGCGTTGTCGGAAATTAGAGCCAATAATAAGTTTGAAATCAGCGCTTCAAAATACTTTCGAAACATTTTTACAGCTTTGAAAAATTCATTATAAAATTTTCTTTCCAGCAAACTTGATTAATGGGTGCGTAATTTTTCTCATTTTAAATTTATTTTCTTTAAATATATTTTTAAATAATTTAAATACGTTTACGTTACATTTTAAAATTTCAAAAGTAAATTTAACATGACAAGCACATTCTTTTACATCATCTTAAAATTACAATTACCAACTTTAGGAAAATTGTAATGTAAAAAAAATGTCAAAACAGTTATAAAACTTATAAATTCAATTAGATTTCATTTGATTGAAAAATAAAACACCTCCCTTGCAAAAGCGTTAATTGTTGATTGCCTTGACAATTGATATGTTTTCGTTATTGGGCACAATTTAACACAATTTTTGCCTTTTTCTTTTTACACAAACAAAACAAAAGTACGACCACCTTTGCGGCAGCATTAATACGTAATGCTACAGCAGCCTTGAAACAATTTTTCTCAATAAAATTGAGAATAAAAAACAATAAATTTTTTTGTTTTATGACGGAGTAGTTTGTGTTTATTTATTTAAAATTTCCAAATGCTAATTACCCTTGAGTGACAGTGACTTTTTGTTGGCGTTCAGTGGAGGGGTGTTACAGAAGGACACCTTCAATCCACCCAATTTTCTAGCACAATTTATTTGTGATTATTTATTTATGATTAAGTTGGTGTTAAGGCAAATAAATGAGCAAAATCTATACTAACACTAAGATATTTTTATTTAAAAATTCATTTAGAATCTTGTGAAAAGGGTTTGCTGGTACACAAAACAAATATTGAACCACCCCAAGTAACAGCCCGCTACCGAGCTTAGGTTTTGAATTTTTAATGCGCGGCTATATGAGCGACCACTGATTGTAGTGATTTGCAGTCACTTAAATAAATTATCCTTTTTGTGTTGTCTGCTTTCTTTTTTCCTTTTTTTTTGGATTTGATTTGTCACAAAAGTTCTCCAAAACTTTGTTTGACATTGAAAAGTTAAACATTGTCTTTTGGCACTCACTCACATGAAAGGCACCAAGGCATATTGTCTAGATGACAAACTGCTACAATGGAAGGGTTAAAGGACATTATCATGTACTACCACATATTAAGTATGTATGTATGGATGTGATGTGTGTGTGTGTGTGTGTGCTCACTCATACATAATAGATAATTTATAAAAATATCCTTTAGCTTGTGTCATGTCTTTTGTTATAAAAATTAACTCAAACTGTTATTGTGAGGCGGCAGTGCACTGGCAACATGTATTATTTACACTAAAAAAAATTTTAATCCAAATTTGTTACTTATGGTGAAAGATTTGTGGCAAACAATCAGAATTTTAATCAATGTCCCTTGAGGTACTTTGCTTTCTAAATGAGGGGTGCTCAGTAAGAGTGTACTTTTTAAAGTTTTTTGTGCAAGTGGCAACTTCGAAATTTAGAAATTTGACAGCTGTTTATTCTGATTATTAAAAATGAAACATTTTACGAAAGCTTAACACGTTATAATTGTATTGGAGTACAAAGAAATCAATGCGATGAAGCTCATTACCATGTGAATGGTTTCGTGGATACATACAATTGTCAAATTTGGGGTTAAAAAAATCTTCATGAAATCCATGAGAAACAAAGACATCCAAAACGAGCAACTCTCTGAGCGGATATTGATTTTTTTTTTTTTTTTGTTTTTTTTTTTTAAGATTAAGCCGAAATTGCCACATGATAACGAAGTTCTTGTGACCTCAACTGGACATGTAATTTCATCCAGACGGCGCCACCCGATGCTTGAAACAGTTGATTGATGGCAGCATGAAAAGGAAATATATACTATTACTGGGACACCCTATAGCAACAATTCTGAATAAATTAAATGAACAATATCCTAAAAAAATTAATATTTTTTGGTGTTAATTTAAATTATATTAGTTTTCAAATTAATTATTTTACATGATATTCTCATGACAAAAATGTTTCTTTTCTTTGGATGTGGACCTGATACATATGCATACTATTGTCGCTTTTGAAATATATTTCTTGCTATAAATTAATGACAAAATGTTCACATGCCAGAGAAAAACTAGTAAAAAGGGGTACAGTTTTTACCCTCTGCTTCTTGTAATTTGAAAGATTTGAAACTTTTTAATTAAAGAAGAATAAAATTAAAAATGTTTAAAGAAGGCATTCAAGTTCCTGTTTTACCCTTTTTTCCCCCACAACTGTACAAATGTCAGAAAGTACCAAAAAGAATAGTTTAGCTGCATCTGTAGTAGCACCAGAGATATTAAGATTACGATTTTATAATTTTTTAACTCCTTAATATTCGAATTTCCAAAAATCCCTTGTAATACGTTCTCCTCATTGTAAAGGGAATTCATTCAGCGAATCTGAACAAAGCGATGATTAATCATTTATTCACTCAAGCATTAAGTTTACTTACTGATCACCCGAATTTAAAAATTCAAATGGACTAGAACAACTGACTGAAAGATATTTTGGAATATTTTTCAGGTTATTGTAGTCTAGATGGGATCACTTACTTCATGTTTGATCTTTCTTTTCCAATGGCCACAATGCTTTTCAAAGTGTATTTTTTTTTTTTTGGTAGCACAAACTTTCATCAGTTACTTAAAAATAACATTAACATGAATCAAGTAAACAGGTCATCTCAGCAGACCCATACCTGCAATAAGCTCACTCACTCCTTGCTTACATCCATGTCAATGTCTGTCAAAGTTTAGTGTAAATAATTTTTAAAAACCCTTTTACAAAATCAGTTTTTAAAACATTTTACTTTTCTCATGCAAGAGAATATTTTATGAGCACATTTTAAAAAGTTGTCCACAATTTTTTGTTCCCGTTCTGCCGTCATCCATTCGCCTAAGCGACATTTTACTTAAACCAAAGGATACCAACGAGTATATTGTCATTTAATTGTCACTTTGATGAATTTAAAATACTTTCATACCTACAATTGTGTTGCAGCATCCTTTTTTTTGTTTTGTTTTACTCCTTTGCCACTCTAGGTAGTCGCTTATTTTCTTATCTTTTGTCTGTATATCATTCATTCATTAATCTTAATAATTAATTATTTTTTACAAAATAAAAATCAAAAAAGAAAGGATCCTGGTTTGTGTTACATTTTTTTTGTCGTTGGCTAATGATGTCAAGGGGTCCACCACAATTGTTTGGCCGGTAGTTAATTGATTAGATAATTATTGTGAGTCTTTCAGAGTAATCGCTGTTACTTCAGTAATACCTGAATGAAATTGTAGACGAAAATAATTTTTCAAGTGAAATCAAAGAGCTGATAAAGGAAATTTATCAGCTTCAGTATAGGCCATTATTAATAGTATGAATTTTTTCTTCGAGAGCATGATACCACCATGAGTGTTTCAGCTGGGCGAATTTCTTTAGCCAACACTTGCTGTTCTTGAAACTTAAAGTTGGACGAAGTAGCAATTTTTAGCAACTAGTGATTTAAAATAACACGGGAACGGGTAGTGCTTTGAGAGAATCTTCACTCTATGATGTCTTATTGGCTATTGCTACACAATTGTACGATTTTAGGCAGCAAGAAAATATGACAGAATTTTATCACACTTCAAAATGGCTACATATAGGCCATATGTTAAACAATACTTGTGGCTTTTTTCTTATCAACCATCAAAAAAGAAAAAAAATCTCAAGCCAAATCGTATCATTTGATACTGAAAAACATCAGCCAAAATTCTCGCCTTTTTCTATTAAAGAATTTTAACATTTCGAATGCGAAAAATTAACCTCTACTCCAACAGAAACTATCTTTAGACCTTCACTTTATCTCGTAAAGTGGAAAACACTATGAGCCTATTTATGTGATTGAGATCTGTTTCATTTCATCCGATTAAATTTGAAGATTGCAAACACCCTTCAGTTGTAAAATTTTCTGGCTGGTTGAGTGTTTTATATCAAATAGAAAGATGATTTTGCAAAATATACGAATCGATATATCGTGTGGCTGTTAAACGCACAAGACTTAATACAAGTGTTTTTCAATATTTTAAATTGGGTCTTACTGAAGGTATTACAGCCATCAATTGGAAAGTGAGCATGCGGTAGTCAAAGAGACTCGTTAAACCCACGCCCATTAAGCAGAAGTTATTTTGGACCTCCGCAGAAATGACATCAAACATTGAGCTGCTGACAAGCCATTGTAAAATCAGCTACGACATGAGTAAAATCGGTGTGGTACAGGGCTACTGCTATCGTTGCTGTCAAGATGTGTGAAAAAAACCGATGGAAAATATCCTGTCCGATTGCCCAGCGGTTACTCCCACTGGCCTTAGAAAATCTAGGTGTAATGCGTGATACAGTAATCGCAATATAAGTGAGGAGAGCTGAGAGCTGGGCTCTCAGCTATGCAATTGTGTGGCCCAAAATAACAATAATAATAAATTGGGAACACTTTTTATTAAATTTTTTTTATTATTTTATCCATCGAGTGAACAAGTGCTAAACAAAATTAAATTTTTTTAAACAAAAATTGATCTCAGAAAGTGGCAGGTGAACTCAGATGAAAGCATTAAGTCAAGCACATTTTGTTGTACAAAAAATAAAACCAAAACCAAAGAACTAAAAGTTATTTAAGCTAA
Source organism: Thelaira solivaga (assembly GCA_947397855.1). Lineage (NCBI taxonomy): Eukaryota > Metazoa > Arthropoda > Insecta > Diptera > Tachinidae > Thelaira > Thelaira solivaga. The sequence continues at coordinate 67,591,644 of OX377614.1, forward strand.
AAGCAAACATTTATTTATTAAGACCTTTTTAAAAGAGTTTAGCGCGTGTTTATTAAGCCATGATCAGTCGAAAGGCCAGCAAAATCACAAAAAGCACCTGCTTTCAATATTGAAATATTGTGGTTTCAAAACAATTTACTGCACACCACAAAAAGTAAAATCAATTCATGAATGAAATAAATTTCGAAAAACACTTAAAAAAGTTAACGAAAAAAAAAAAGGAAAAGAATTACAAATGCAACCACTGAGGGATTAAACAGATGAAGCAACAATCAGTACATTTTGTTTTGACGTTTTCGACGCCAGTTATTACATTATTTTGGGCGCACAAGCATACACACACCACCACGTCAATGAAACACAATGACCCAGATGACCATAATGATTGTGATAGGCTTCTTGATGCTCTGCCAGAGAGAAACTCGGTTAGTTTAGTATGGATACCGGGACATGAAAGGAATGTGGGGGAGGGGGGCAATGTGAAAGCGACAATAACTTCGTTAGTGCCTTACTACGTGAAAGGAAAAAAAGATTGCTGTAGAGCCGAAGCGGGCATGCGGCAGTCAAGGAGGCTCATTAACGGCGAATGTACTACGAAATATGTTATGCTGTCCTAATAAAATAAAACTCTGCACTGAACTATTGACAGGCCATTGTAGACTCAATTGCGACACGAACAAAATTGTTTTGAAACATGACGACATGAACCGTCAGAACATATTTTGTGCGTTTGCCCAGCGTGAGAAGACGCAGAATTAGCTGCTTAGGTAGTAGGACACTGGCATAATTCCCACAACAATTACGAGATCCGTAAGAAATCTCGTATTGTAGCTGAAAACTGGTGTTTACAATAGATCTTACAGGTCGCGGTGCAGTTATAGTCCACAATAAAATTAAATTTAGTTGTTTAATTATGCATGACAGGTCAAGTGGGAAAGCAACTTGTGCACAGTAGTGTAACAATTAGTGTTCAGTGTATCTACTAATCGGCTTTTTAGGTGAAGAAAGAGTGAGAGAGAAAATGCAGAGCGAGCATGACTTGTGAACATGTCATCATTTATTTCAACGCCTTTCAAACGTCAGACAATAGACTCTAAAGATTAATCACTTTTCAGATAAAATTGGTGGCCCCTACCAATAAGTTTTATAAAAGAAAAAAATTAAATAAGATCATGAAAGATTGATTGATTTGCTTCAGCGCCTTAATTTCTGATTACCTTTTCATTTCAATTTGTGTGTTGCACAGTAAAAGAGTCTGTCTAGAAGAGGATTTTAGAAAAACCAAACAAACTGATCCTTTAACACTGATAGCACTGAGTTTATTGAAGGGATTTTAAGTGAATGTGAAGTTTTTATAAATAAATAGTTCCACAGTTTTCATATGCATTTACCATTTATTCTTCCTCATTAGAATTATTGCTGCCATAATTTAATTTTTCATTTTAAAAATATATAAAAAAAAGATGATTTTATGAAATATTGAAGCACTAAAACCTTATTGCTACGTAGCAAATACAGAATTTATCAGAATAATTCATCGACCTAATGAAATCTATAAACAATGACCGACCAAGTAATCGGATGTTTGTTATCCAACATGTAAATCTTTGTATTTTAAAAACGTTCGTCAACAGTTTAAAGGTACACACACACACACACTCGTACACGGAATGGATATTCATGGAACAAACAAACGAGTTTACATAAATGTGCTGCTTATTCGCTATAGAATTCTCATTCGACACTAATAAAATCATATGAGAGGTTTGTTTTAATAAATTTAAAAGAAATCTACACCATATCCATTGGTTTCAACCAGTTAAAGTAGTCACTTTCAGTAAAGGAAAGCTCCTTTAAGGAATATAAAATATTTAAAATTTAGCATTAGGCAAGCAGCCTCCTGTTATAAAAAATAAACTTTCTACACACATTTTCTGGGTATTTTTTTAACCATAAAGAGCTAAATTATTATTTAATATTAAAATTTGTTATTTATTATCGGTATGGACCATGAAATAGACTCTAAATAGACACTCTGATACCAAAGTGGTATTACAAGTACAATTACAGGAAGTGACATGTATCATTTTAAAGGGGAGGTCTTTTAGATTTTAATCTGCCGCCCAAATACTCAGAAGTTACTTTGGATTATTTAAATTTTTTTTTTTTTTTAAATTCCTCACTACCCCAGTACTGTTGGGATTTTAACAACTTCTGGACGAACCATAGATGATTAGGAGATGGAAGACCTACCATTTTAAAGGGGAGGTCATCTAGATTTGTAATCCACTGCCCAAATACTCAGAAGCTAGTTTAGACTAATTTAAAAAATATTTTAAATTCGCTCTAGTACTCTTGCTTTAAGAGATTTTTACCATTCCCCATTTTTCAGAGCTACCACTACAGATTTTGCCCATGGAAATTAATCTGTAGCTTCTAAGCTTTCAGGAAGTGTTTTAACATTTTCGGAAACCGCTTTCTATTAGTTTTAATTTTTTTTTGAAACTTTCATGTAGCCCAGTGCTGTTGTTCCAAGTGATTTTCCGGACGAACCAAAGCAGGTTGCAGGATGTAACATATATGATTTTAAACGGGAGGTCGTCTAGATTTGTAGTCTATCGCCCAAATGCTCAGAAATTACTTTGAATTATTTAAAACATTTTTTTTTTGAGGGATTTTGGCAATATTTATGATAATCAAGCTGGAAATGGTGTTATTCTAAAATTTTAATAAGAAAACGGGTATTCATACAACATTATGGGTTCATACGCGTGCCGTTAACGTGTTGTTTTTATTATTTTCATATTTTGCCCTTTATGACATGAACGCTGAAAGTGTGTTGTAGACTAGTTTAAGTCTTACTTACTGCCGTTTCGCTATTCCACAAGTTTTGCAGTCATTCCCAGTCACTTACTAAGCTATTTTCTTTTCTTTACTTGTTTTTTTTTTTTATTACAATTTTTGTTAACCAGATGTGCTAGTTAAGTAGTACAACGAGAGTAGTAGTACGATACTTGTTAGTATATTTGCGTTTCTTGTGCTCGTATATATGACAAACGTGCTTTTTCTATTTAAGCATTAAGACCAACACAGTGGTCGTCTGTCCGTTTGTAATTTCGAGAACACTTTTGACTTCCTTCGTCAGTTTATTGTTTCTTGTATTCCACTTATAGTTTTTATTTTTCATACTTATTTAGTTTTGTTTTACGACAAATTTATGTGCTTTCATACTTAAGAATTGCTTTGTTAGTTTTTTTTTCTTTTTGCTTCTTTCATTTTGTTATTGTTGTTGTTATTTTTGGTCTTTTGAATTTCATTATAATTTTGTTAAATAATAAATGCCTGTACTGGAGTTGTTGATTATTAACGTGGCGGTCGGTGGTGATGATGGTGGTGGTGGTGGTGGTTGCAATATTTATCCTGAATTAAATGGATTTTTTATGATCTAATCTTTTTATTATCAGTAGCAAAAATTTACTAATAGTGCAAGCAAAGGTAGTGGAACTTCAAATGCAAAAATTTCAAGTTTATTTACTTATTTATTTATTAACTTTTTATTCCATTTCCGGTTAAATATTCATTTCCTTTTCCTCTCAACCAAAAGGTGTTTCAAAATGCATACGAGTTCTTTGCTTTTTTTTTCTCTTTTATTTGGAATCTTAAAATCTAATGAAAATTAATCACTTAACTACAACAAAAAGAATAAAAAAAACACACATAATCTATGTGTCTAAAAACTTTAAAAATAAAAACGTTTTGCTAGTAAAACAAGTCCAAGACTTTCAATTTTTCAGTGAAGAATGCAATGCAAACCTCATGAACATAAATAAATTCTCAAAAGAAGTAAAACTTTTGAGGGCTGTACAAAAGAAAGGAAAGTGGAACTTTTTTTCCTTGACTACTTTTCTTTTCAATGACGCTGTCAACTCCCAAGTTGTCTTTTCAAATAAAACAAGTGCAAACTGCAAAATCTCATAAATAATGTGGATTTTTGTCCTGCTGCCAACAGCCAAAATAAAAATAAAGGAAAAATAACGACACAAAATATATTTGTATGAAAAGAAAACGCAGAAGTAGTTTTTGTAAATCTCGACAAGGTGTTTTGGATTCTTTTTTTCATCTGTTAGATGCAAGTTGTTTTCCAAAAAAAGGAGAAAAAAAAACGAAATGAAAAACGAATGAAAGAAATAAGGATTTTATAAAATGCAAAACAAATCTCAGGTGTAAACAGTTTGACACCACCCCGTCTACAATAACAACAAAAAACAAGAACAAACTTTTTCCACTGTTATTTACAACAGTTTCGCGAAATATGATGGTCAGGATATAATGGAATTAGAAAACAGTACCAACACACACACACATAAGCATGAAGGACCAAAAACCAAAGCAACCACACAACCCTACCAAGCAACCATCATAAAAACAATGAAAAAATTCTCTAGTGATAACGAAAGAAAACTTGAAATAAAAACAAAAAAAGCTTTCAAGAAATATTGTTTCGAGGCAGGTAATAGTCGACAGTTAGAGCTCCTATAAATACCAAATTAAATTTTTATTTTTACTGCCTCTTTCTTTTGTTGCACTTGTATTGAAAACAAGAACAAATTTTGCTAAATGAATTATTTTTCACGTTATTCTCGTGGAAGAGGGATAGCATACCATTTCGCGGAAACTACTTCTATCTTCAATGTAATACTCCTAGGCAACATATGGACTACAAATTTCATACTTTTAACGAAATAATTAATGAAACGCAATATTAGTGAATCAAAAATATGACAGCCTAAAGTTTTTATTATTATTTCGATTCACATCAGAAAAACAAAATAAAATTTTTAAAATTTTTTTAACAATTATTATTAAGTTGTCTGAGAAGATTCGCTAATACCAGCTTTGATATCCAAAGTAGTCCCCTGCATAAAACTTGCCATATTTAACAGGCAACTTTGCACGTTTTGAGACTTGGTATTCGCTTTCTTTTGGTAGCATTCAAGATACTGCATAGACGTTACACTTGTACCTTTTTTGGATCCGCTCTGCCACAGTTAGTGATCAGAATCTGCGTTGTCAACTTTTGAATTTCAAAAGCCATCAAAACCTAAAAAAATAGGGCTTCAAAAAAAGCACTAAAATTTTAGCAAACATCAAATCAAAATGAAATTTTCTAGCAAACCAGTTGAAAAACCTCCAATCCACAATTAAAAAAAAAAGTGATACACCAGTTTTGCTTAGTCCTTTTTAACATATTGGACATTTAAAAGAGGACAAGCGAATTTTGTAGATGAGGGGTTGAAGACGCTCAGTATGTAGTACACGAGTTTCTCTTTCTTTCTTTTCTGTCGACTATTTACATCGTACTTCTAGAGTCAAAATCAACTCAACACACTGACATAATATGAAAGCGAATAAGAAGAAGAATAAAAAATATAAATTTCTGTTTTGCAATGTGCAATCTGGGAAGGGGACTTATTAGCATCCCTTATTGTTGGGGCACCTTTTACTCACGCTGACGAGAAAAAAATAATTAAAAATTTTTGTTGTAGAATATATTAAACAGCAAAAATATTAAAAGCACTAAGCTGACAACACTGATCAAAACCTTGTTTGATCTTGTCTTAAAGCAACGATTCTGAAAATTAAAGACACCATTTCTGAATTAGAATTTTTTTTTTTAATTAGAACTTTCAAGCCTTTGATTTACAACAAGTATTATGTCTCAAGTATTTACGTAGCGTTACAAAAAGAAAAAAGGAAACAAAGAAAATATTGTTTTTACGTGCATAGTTATGACACCTAAGAAAGAAAGGATTGTTTGGATATTTTAGCATCAGTATGGTTTTCATTTCTATATTGTTTTTCTTGTGTTTTTTTCCTGTTGCAGGACATATGTTACTAGTACTTTTGTTGTTGTTCTGCCAAGTCTGTATGTAACATCTAAAGCAACAGAGCAACAGTAACAGATTTTTGTGCTTCTTATGAGATCAACACTGTGGTTGATGATAAATCTCCAAAGACACTTCACCAGATTTGTTTTAGCAGAAAACAAACAAGAAAAAATAATTCAATGAAAAGCAGCTAAATTGAAGTGAAAATTTTAATTTTTTATTAAACCAAAATTTATAAATTATAAAGGATTTCTTTTTTCAAATTTATTAGTTTAAGTAAAAATTCAAAATTTATATTCTCTGTTGTTTGGTGCTTTTTGTTTCTTTTTTTTTTTTTAATTTTATAAAGCTTTCGTTATCCCTACACTAATCATGTTGTCGTAAAATAAAATCTTGTTTATATACACGTTTTTGCAATTGGATTTTATCCTTAAGGGGTACTTTTGAAGCTGCATTATGACACACTTAGGAACAATTCTTTCCGGCCATTTGGGACCACCCAGTCATTCTTTATTTACGTATGAGGAAAACAGCAAAATGTGTGCGTGAGTTTCTGAGAGTCAGCGTATACTCGTATGTAAGTAAAGAAATGAAAGCATTTTGTTTTATTGCTAAAAACCCTGGATATAAAATAAGGCAACATACACATACACATACACGTCATACAAAAGTGTTAATAAAAAACACATAAAACAAAATTGGTTAAAACACTTTTTGGCACACTTACACGAAACTCTCCGTAAACGTAACTTAATCATAATTTTAACGCCATTTTATTGGTAAGGGACATTGTGTGCCTGCATGTGTTGGTGATGACGTAAACTTTATTTACTTTGTGAGCGGGCATTTGCATTATGCATGCTATACGTAAGTGCTATAATTTATTTATATCAATTTAAATATAATAAAACAGGCAACACCAAAATGTAGCAAGAAATTATTATTTTTATTTTATTTTCCAAAACAAAAAGTATGAATATTTGGCTATGGCAGTGAAGGGTATATAAAACTCGGCACAGCCGAATGTTGGGTGTTGTTTTTTAATTCAGAGAACAGAGAAATAAGTTATTTTCTATAGTCTAGGTTTGTCACCCAAAAGAAGAAACGAAAAAAGCGATGATTTAGCACCCAATAAATCAGCTAAGCCTGGTCGCATACTGTGGCTCTGTTCTTTTGAAATCCAGCGAAATCAATGCCTGCTAATATAATCAATCTTCCATGTGGTTATAAATCATATATTAATTAATAGTTCCTCAAACTTAAAATACATTTAAAACATATTATCTAAATAATGATTGATTACGGTTTATCTCTAGTCTATTTTACTTGTAAACTTTTAGCTTCAGCATAATGCCTATTCGCTTAAACTGAGTTAAACATGTTAGATTGATTGATTTCAACAAAACAATTATTTTGCAGCCAACTTCATTACATACCACGCTTTTAAAATTGAATTTTTCAACCCCGCAGCGCTGCCATTCCGTTATTTTAGTTTCCTACATATATTTTGTATAAGCATTCAAAATTTTGACAGTTAAAAAAACCCTTACTGCGCTAATTTATGTTCGTCTGCTTCTTTGATGCTGGTGGTTACTGTTAAAAAGTATAAAATGCAAAGATGCCTAAATGCTTAATACGAATAAATATTAGCTCGTTTAACTTGCAAAACACTAATTTATATTGTTTTTAAACAAAAAAATTTTAATACAGAACACAAAGTTAAAACTGGAAGAAAAAAGTACTTGTGTACCTAAAAGAAATTAAATTTACAAAATGTAAACAGCACAGCTGCAAAACGGCATACTTAAAATTATAAAATATTTATAAAACAAAACTCCTTTACAATATGGCAATTTTAATCCCCTTGTTTAAATTACCCACTTTAATCACAGCGCGCATTGCCATCAAATCCTATCACAATAACAATTTTTTATTATTGGCAACTCTCTGACAAATTGCCGAAAATTTAGTTATCTTGCACGTCATCATTAAAATCGGTCGTTCTAAATTTTTGTCGCCTTTATTTGCATTTAAAAAAGTGAAATAAATAAATTAATTGTTGTTAAAGTAATAAAATATAAGTTTATTTAAATAATTAAATTAAAAAAATTAGTGAAAACATTATAAAAAAGTATAAAACTTGAATATTTCAATTATTTAATTTAGTGGTATACATACCCAATATGAAAAGAATAAAAAGAAAATTGTATTTTTTTTGCTTTGCTGGTGCTTCGTTTTTTGTATTTTTTTTTTTTTTTTTTGTGTGTGTGGCCGATGGGTCTCCGTGTTTAATAGCGAAGATATGTATGTGTATTGTGTAAATGTGGGAGCATGCAAATAAGTTGTTGTTGGTTTAGCAATTAGTAAAGAAAAAGAAAAATATTAAAAAAATAAAAATAGGAAAGCAGAGTAAATGATTGCAATTGTTTTTGTAATTATGGAAAAAGAACAAAAGAATTCAAAGAATCAGTGCTGCCACCAATTAAAATATTTTTAAAGACGGTTATCGGTACGGTTTTAAAAAAATATATAATTAAACAAAATAATTTTAAATAAAATGGAATGCTTATCAACAGCTATTAAGGGTGAGTTTAAAAAATAATATTCAGAATTCGATTTTATTATACTGTAATTTCATATAATGATTTATAATTTATTAAATATTTGTGTGGGTAATTGGAAAAAAGGTCCAAATCATAGATATTCACATTAAATATAAATTTACGGAAAACTCTTATTATCGAGGACTAGAACTTTGGAAACCTTGAATTTGAATCTAACTAATCATGACAACAATTTTTATTTAATAAGGCTTTTTAAGAAAAGTTTTTTTTAGGAAATTTGTTGAAAAAACTCTTATAAAACAAACTTTTTTTTTATGTATTTGTTAGTAAATTTTTTTTTTTTTGCTTTTGAGCTAAAAACAACAACTGAATCTTGAGAACATCAAAAAATTTTATTTTTTATACCATAAATTATTTTTGTAACTAAAAAAGAGCCTTTGCAATAATTGAACACAGATAAGCAAATTTAGGTCAGTTCAGTCATAAAATAATTAAAAGAAAGTTTACCCACATTAGTACTTAACACTGACATACTAGTGTAAGAGCATTCGAAATGCAGTCGTTTCACATGAAACAAATTGACAACAATAATCATTATTAGACAGAAGTAATTAAATGTGTAGTACGCTTAACATCCCAAAGATTATTAAAGATAATTTTAGAAAATAACGAAAAATTCATTTGAAGAAATAAATGAACAAAAAACTGAACTAAATACGGAAGCCGTTCTTTTTTTATGACATTTTATTTTAGTTTTGTAAAACAAAAATCAGGTTAAATGATAAAAACGTTCTTTTATAGTTTTTTATTTTTTGTTTTTGGAAAACACAATAAAAATCAAACTGTCACTTTAATTAAATACACACATACTGTGTGTGTGTTTCAGAAATAGATTATGATTTACAATAAAATTAACAGTTTAATTCAGATCATAACAAACATTACATTATCTTAATTTAAAAATAAAAAAAAACCTTCCATGTACATGTATGGGCATTTCCATTACAAATATTGAATGTTTGTTCCAATGATCTGAATGTGAAAGCAAAATGCTAATTTTTGTTTCAAATTCTTAGATGTTATTTTGAAAGTGGTATAAGTACACTTTTGACTTAGCTGTAGTTTTAGTAAGATATAGATACAATTTTATACTAAAATTTCAATAATAACAGCTCATATAGCATATATATACGATATATCATCGTGCCTCCATAAACTAGTGGGTAGTGTGCTAACTTATCAATCGTCAGAGATATCCGAACAATTATTTATGTAGTTATTAATACCTCTGGCAGAAAAAGAATATTTTCTGTACAAATAAAATTTACTTTGGTATTGCTTATTTACTTGGTCATTTTTAAGCTATAAAAATTTTTGAATTCCGTTTCTGGGATTTCTCTATACTCCTAGGATATGGTCGCCATACACTTTTGAATTGGCCCTAGTTGATGGGTTTTTCAATATCTCTCTTTTCCCAAAACTCAATTAAATTACTCTAAAGCTGTTAATAAGACCCTCCCATAGCTGTCTATAAGCTATAGGAAGTTTAAAATAAAAGCTTCACTATTACAAACTTTTTTTATTTTCAATTTCAATGCGCGCATTCTAAGGACTCTAAACCATAATGTAGATAACCGAGGGAAACTGGAAAAACAGCTGGTTTCATTAAATAAAGCACATTATAATATAATGGCTTTGCTAAACCCCTGCAGCAATTCAGTTTTCAGTGGAACTGCCCATATGTTATGTACTTGCATGTTAGAGTGTACTGGACAAGTTTGTCTCTGTATTAGCCTACTTGAGGGTTTGTTTGTATGTTGGTATGTGTGCTCACAACCATAAACTATAAGAACATTTTAAAGTGTGACAATGATATAAATCTTTGTTATATTTCTTATGAATGGCGGTCTTTTAAAATACAAAACCAAGCACACGGAAAACAAAAGCCATATAAAAGAAAAGTTGTTTCAAAACGGAATCTTAAGTAAAACCAACAGCAGCAGTAGCAGCAGCAAAAACGGCAACAATATCATCATATAAAAACTAAATAAGTCATTGTACGCTTAAAATGTCACATGCTTGACAAAGTACCGAGGTTTTGGATAAATACAGATCACATACATACTTATGTGTGTAAGTGCTTGTATGTATGCATCGTTTATAATAATAACCAGTTTAGTTGCCAAATATAATTTCTACATAAACAAACAAATTAAATACTTGTTTCATAAATTTGTTTTGTGGTCTTGTGGCCGGGGAAACTATCAAAAGGGTTAATTTAAGTGACATGACCACACACAAGCATCTTAACTTAACTGACTACTTAAGACCAAAAATTCTTTACGAAGAGTTGCAAACTAACACTTGAAGGCTTTTGCATAATCCAGTACAAATTACACTTTTGGTCGAATTTATACTCGTACAGTAAAACTAATTCATGAAATGATGAAATAAAATTTTTTAATTTCATATCAATTGCGTAAAGCTTTCGTTTTAAAGAGGAATAAAATTTTTTGAATGATTACACTTTCTTAACTGTCTTAGAACTGTCAACAGCATCATAGTAGGATAGCTTTCCCTATTACTGTTCGTTACAAAGGGATAATTAACACAAACCAGTAAAATAATATGTTTTATGAATTTTTTTTAAGAACTTCTTTTCAGTTGTGGTTGTCTTACAACTTAAACGGTAGCTTTGTTAAACGACTTTTAATGGACTTAGAAGCTCTGCACACTGAAAACCACTTCCTTTGTGTGAAGTGAAATTGCCACCAGGCAAAATTCAGTTTTGATAATCAATTGTTTTAGTTGTAACTATCAAAATTCCATAATGCAGCCAAGATTTAGGTTCTCTTAACTATATTTTAATTTAATATCGATTGTCATAACTAAAATATTCAGTTAACACAACTGAATTTTTTACTGATGACAATTTCAGTTCCCAGAACTCAAGTTGTTTAATGTTTATGGAGATCCTTTGCGCTAAATCTGTCTACGTCTGTTTCATTTTTCCATACTGATTTTATTTCAACTAACATTCATTTTATTTCACTGACTTGTTTATTTTATGAATTATTTTAGCTAACTTTAGTGAGTCCTAAAGTTACATAAAATTTAAGTTAAGATTTCTTAGGTCAAGTAATTGGGTTTTGTGTAGACTTGAAAACTAACTGAACAAGATCATTGAACAATTCTTTGCCTCATGGCGCTGTCGACTGCAGGAGTCGGGAGAGTATCTAGCTTTGGTAGAAGTATTGGTTTAGGTGATGGACTCCTTTTTCGTTTTCTACTTTTACTTCTTTTTAACTTTCTGCCTTCTAATTCTTTAATATACTTCTATCGCTTTCCTTCTTTATTTTCCTCTTATACAGTTATCACAAAGAGACCGATTTTGTTTTACCCATTTGGACGCCCTGTGCAACCTGATGTCACAAATTATTAAAAAATTCCTGTAATGTCCCTTTGAATGGTGCACAATATTTTTTTTCTTTGTTATTTGCCAATAAACAAATTCATAATCGCACACATATTCGTATAATTGTAAAAGCTATAGGTTGAAACGATTATTTATTACAGATCCCATCCGGTAAAATCTTAACGTGACAAATTTACATGTCATGTATGAATATTTGTTAAGTCTCATGTAACATTTAAATGTCCAAATGGAATCTAAAAAATACAAAAAAGAAAAGAACCAAAAAAACTTGAAGACAATTTACTTAATATGAAAAGATTTTCACTTAATATTGCAGCAATGGAATATGCGTATGTGTGTGTGAGTGGGCCTGACAACTTCCCATCTTTTCATAATAAAAAACACACACACACATTAGTTAGTGCTGTTTTGCCTACATTTGGCTTTGTAAAATGGCCGTGTGAAGGTATGAGTACGAAATGTTTTAAACTTCTTACACAAAAACTACTAAAACAAAACATACAAGTAATTAAGATTTAACTGTTTGTCTTGTAAGACAAATGCGTAATTAATTGCCAACATCAAAAGGAAACATGCTTCAGAACATGGACTTGAATTGTTCATTTTATAGCTCTACGAGTACGTAACGTACAATGTTACTCGTATGTGCCAGTGTGAGCATTTATTTGTAAGAACTTTTATCCCCCCTGCCCCTCCTTTAAATGCTATTGAGTTGAGTATGTCTAAAGTTATGCAAATTAAAGTATTTAAAATAGTTTTCTTGAGAAACTTAAAACGACTTGGTTTGAATTATTTGAAAAGGATATCGTCGAGCACAAACAAACGTACAACAACAACAAAAAAGTAAATAAATAAAAATACAGGAAAAATTCATTAATAAATCACATCTAGCATGTTCACAAAAATACATTTATTTACTGTTTTCATTTTAGGTAAATTTTAACACACAAAAAAAAAAAAATTAAATAGAGCTCCCCTAACCTCCTTAACATATAAAGAAGTGCATGTGCTGGTGTGTATTTTTAAAAACCTGTTAGACAGGACAATGTGCAAATATTTTTAAATTTCCATATCTGGTTATAAAAAACGTTTGTATTAAACAAAAACCTGTTAAAACTTGAACATACACTCACAACTTTATGAAAAAAAAGTATCGTTACTGTAGAAAGACCAAGCTGAATTTTAAAATGGCTGAAAATTTAAATGTAAATCCATTATTGGTAGGAGCATAAAACAATATCCAAATAAAATGTTTTACTTTTGACAGCAGCACCTCTTTCTCACACATGAAGCACACGCAACTACCCATAACCAAACAAACAATGTGTCTATATACATTTGAAGGGCATACATATCCACTTGTGCACACATACATACACACTTGTGTATCCCAACAAACATAAATATAAAATAAAATGTTAGGGCCATGGACAGAGAAAGCTGGCGATGTAATAAGTCAACAACGACTGCACTTTGATGCCTTAAAAAAAATTAAATTCGCTCACCAAAATATGGTACTCGATACCAACCGAAATTTGATATAATTGAAATTTGTTCAATAAGGAACGCCGTAATTTTGCCCCTTGGTTAGGTTTTTTTTACAACCAACAATTGTTTAATTTATAAATAACTTTTTAGATGTAGGACAATGTCATACAGAAATTGTTTCAATTCTCTTTTCATCTTACCCGGAGCTTTGACATATGAGACACTGAAAGACAGAAAAACATTTTTTATTCTTCTTTTTATCCACTTTCAAGTTTTATCCAGTGTTATATGTTTGCACAAAGTGACTGTGGTTTGAGAAATTTGATGTGAAGCATCAGTAGAAAAGTACGAAAATGAATACAGTAAGAAAGTCGTCCGCTCTGCTTCTTCAATATCTTGGCTACAAAACTCGATTGTCTTACTTTCAATGTCCAATATGCAAAAGGGGTCTGGAACTAATACACATGATTGAAGCAGTTCAAAATAAATCAAGATGTGACAATAAGTATAACTTACTTATAGAAGTATAAACGTATCTGTTCTGTATGGCCAACGGAGTTAAAAAATGTTTAACTACATTTTTCTTTTGCTAAAAATTTTGCCAAATTTTTTTACAACCAAAATAAATAGAAAAAAAATATTTTAAAGAGTAGTAATTTTTCACTTCGGAATAAAATATTCCGACTCGAAATACAGAATAGCAGTGATAAACTTATCAAGAGGGAGTAATCTTTCCAATTGGAAAATCAAATTTAATTCACTTTGTTCTCATTTGCTGGATGACATTTACAAATTTCGCCCAAATGTTTGTTGGGATTCATGTATCTTTTTTCAGTCATTTTGATTTAGTCATTGATTGTGTATTTTACCACAACATATTTTTAGGCTTATTGTGTCTGCATGCTTACATAAAATCAGATTGACAACAACAATAAAATCCATGCTCTTATTTAGTGTTTTGAATAGGTAAGCATAAGATTCCTGGGAAAGAACACATTATGGTCATGGGTCATTATCGCATTACAATATTTCAGATTTATTGTGCAGCAAAAGGGTTGGTGCGTAAACCAAAAATCAAATTAAATTCATCAGTGTCGAGTCTAATATATCCTTCACGGTTATAGCCAAACATTCACATTCTTGTTAAATATAAAAAAATACATTAAAAAGAGCTTCCCAATGAACTGGAAATGATTCCGCTTCGAAATCAAAATTTTACTTTACAACATGAAAGTTGAAAAGTTAAAAGTCAAATCTATTTAGCTATAATTTCGTTATATATGTAGCTTAACGAAATGTAAAAATTTTAAGTGATAATTAAAACACTGATAGCAGACAAGATGTTACACCCAAACAATCACTTGTAAATGAAACCCTTAAGAAAACCAAACAGGAAATACAAACAAACAATAAACAAAATTGATAAGATAAACCCATTTCACACATTTTTTTTAAAACACAAGCCTTAACAGAAAAGGACATTCCAAATCATATTATGGCATAATAAATAAGTGAAAAAACAAACAAACGAGTACGAGTAGTCAAAAGTGAAACTGCCAACTTGTTAATGGCATAATCTACGAGTTAAGCACAAGTTTGTATATACGAGTATGTATGTATTTGTAATATAGATATGAAGGGTTTTATTCGACAAGTCTTCTCCATTTAAAGAACTTCTACTGTCCCTGCAAGCAACTCAGTTGTCGACTACAACTAACGTTTGTGAACTAATTACGAGCTGATTCACAACTCAAAGCAGTTTAGTAAAATTGTTTAAAATGAAAACAAAATATCAAGTGACAACTTTGGGTGAAGTCACTGGTGGAGCTGATCTGATAAGCTGCCCACTACTCCAACTAAATGTTGCTTTAAATAAATAAAATTAAACACTTATTCTACACTACACTGATATCCCTCAGAGCAATAGACTGGGCTATATGGAAAAATAATCCAAAGTAACTTCTGAGTATTTGGGTGAGAAATTACAAATCTAGACGACCTTTCGTTTAAAATGATAGCTATCCCATCCCTTAATGTTCTGCAGAAATCAACGTGTTTATGCATATTTGTACTTATGCACTTATATTCCTCGTAAACATATTTAGAAATATTTAATGACGTAAGACGTATTTGATAAATATATACAAATACTAAAAAACGTAACGGATTACGTTAAAACATATATAACTTGGCATATTTGTCTTTACTCACTTGACTTTTTGAAAACTGATCTGGGTAAAGTCAATACTTGCGTCATCTAACTGATTTAATTTTAAGTGTTTTTAAAGTTAGTTGAGTTGCTTGCAGGGTTAGTACTCCTTCACTCCTTCGCATACATCACATGTTCTAGCAAGAAGAATTTCTGTTAAAATAAAGAAATGTTTTTCCTTTAGTTTTGTAGAAAGTTGGTGGGATTTGTTTTATAATTTTTTTGTGCTCCTTTTGTGTTTTATATCCGTATTGCTGAACAGTTAATACCAGCAGTTGAATGTTGCTTGTCGTTGATTGTTGTCTGTGTCCATTTTTTATTTGCTTTTGTGGATTTTATTTGTTCAAAGTTGAAGTTGGCAAAGATGGTATATGTGGTATGGCTGGATATTTGTTTGGTTTGTTGATTTGCTGGTTTTTGGTCTGTCTGCTTGTGTGACTGACACCATAAATGACTGGCTGTCTGACTCAATGACTTGGTTGGATGGTGTTGATTGCTGTTCTGGGTTTTTAAAATATAGTTAGGCAGCCGAGTTTGCTATATGGCAGCCATTTCAAAACGACTCCCTCGATTCAGGTGTAGAGCACCCCGGAGTGTCGTGACCAGCACATATATAACACCCAATACAGCAATTTCAATGGTTATGCGCTTATTGCTTGTGTTCAACAACATTTCGTATTATTTTTTCTTTTTTTGTCTATGATATGGTTTTTCTTGTACTTTATTTCTTTTTCATTTCAGTTTAGGATTTTAATGTTCGTACAAGTGTGACGTTGCACAAGTTTAGCAAGATGCTATTATTTTAAAACCACATACGAGCATATGAATGTGTGTAGATTAACGTTTAGTAGTACGTAGTGGCATAATAATATACAAATAATAAACATACAATTAAACATATCGTACACATTACAAAATCGTTGGTTTAGATATTCTAGCGAATTTGGTTTTTTTTTTTGAAAGAATTTTATTGGAAATTAATTTTTTCTTTAATTTATAAAGAGTATTTAAGATTATTATCATATTTTCAAAAGAAAGAAACAAATAAATAATAAAATATTTTCTGCAGAAGACACATAAAAACAATATTGACTTGAACAACAGAATTAAATAAAAATTATTGTTTTAGGCTAGATTTTTTAGAAGTCTATTAATATACTCTGTCTTGGCAGATTCTTCAATCTATGAGTTAGAATCCTTTAAATAAAGAAGAAGACCGTAATTTTAATCCGTTTTTTAAGGGTTGTGTGGGAGTTAAAGTGTGTGTTTGGTGAATTCAAAAGTATATGGCGACCATTGTTCGAGCATAGAATTTATAAATATTAATTAAATTTCAGACTTTTTCTTGCCAGAATTCTTTAAGTAAAAAATGAGTTGACAAACAAAAATTTATATAGCCCTACCGGGAAAGTAACTAATCACAGAATGTCTCACTGGACTAAGCCCTAAGGTATAAAGACCCAATTCTTTTGTTGATTTTGCATGTAATAGACTAGTCTCTTTGACACTGCGTTGTCTTAGAAGGGGGCAATTTCAACTCTCTCTATGCCAGTATATTTTTAAGTAGTCATGGGACATCTTTGGGAACAATTAGAAAAATAATTTTATTTATAGAGAAGAAGTTTGTTTTCTGGCAGTGATATAAATAAATTTTATCAGTATGACTATCATTTTAGAGATTTATTTATATAACACTCACATAGTGAAATAAAAATATTCTTTTCACTACTTTTTTTTTTTTATACTTTTCCTATTTTTTCTTTCTTAAGAACCTTTTCCTGACAGTAACAAATACATTAAGAGAAGAATTAGTGAAATTGTCAAGCCTGTTACACTTGATGCCCTGACCAAGGGAAATACATACAGATAGAAGTTTCTTTCAATTGGTTTTTATACTCTTTATTATTTAAAATTTTTTGTTTTTTTATTCTTTACCAAACTTTGGCGCTGCTTGCAAAAAAATTTAATTTGAATTTTTAATGCATTATGATGAATTTTTTCAAATTACATGTTCCAGCAAAATTTTTCATTCCTACAATTAAAAATAACATTCTTAATCCCAAGCTGAAACTAATAAAAAAATTTCAATAATTTTTCATATTAGAGAGTTTTTTGCTCTTCTGTAATTTTTTATAATCTAATTTATCTCAAGAGTGTCATAGTTCAAAAAACATGCAGTACTGTTCTGTATTCCGAATCCGAATATTTTATTCGGAATTGAAAAATTCAGCACCTTATAACTACTCTGTGGTGCATTTTAAAATTTTGGCTGAATTAAAAATACATAAAAGTTTTCATTTAATAAGAAGAAAAAAATTAATTCTACACTTTTTCAAATCCGTGTGGTATACAGAACATACAAGATGATTTTGCAGGTGATTTAAGTAAAGGAAACAGAGCATATAAAATATTTTGTTTCAGATTTTCTTAGAATATCAAATAAGCTAAAAGAAAAAGTTAAATTTAATAATTAAACAGACATTTTTTTCGACTAGGCTTTACTGTGCTCTAAATAAGACGACTGTTTTGTAACTGGTATCGTATAAAGTGTGAGCTACATACTGTTTGTTACGTCACGTAACAGTGTAGATCGTAAACTTCGTCTATTGCAATCAAACAGTGCGTTACACGAACTCGTTTTTATGCACGCATTTTTTTTTGTTAATTCACAACACAACTAATTATCTGTAATCCTTTTAACTATAATTGGAATCACAGGGAATCCCCTTTAACTCTTGTTATATTTTTTAAAACTGTTTACTTTTTGCTTTTCACTTTTGTACTGCTAAATATTGCATGCACTTACCAGAATAGTAACTATCCAAGCTTAGCAAATCCTCATCAATATCTTCATCATCTACATCATCGTCTAAATCGTCAAACTCCTTTAAGGTGTCGTAATTATCACCATCACCTTTATTTTCTTTAATTACATCCTTACACATTTTCGCTGTTTCATTGGCTTTGCTAGTGTTCTCTTCTTTTACCTTTGGGTGGCTGGTATCCAAATGGTCGTTTTGTAAAATTTTAGCTGAAGAGCCATTAGAATCATGAGCGTGACCTTTAAGCAAATAATTTAATTAAAAAAATATTATTATAATAAACATTTCAATGAATGCTCTAAGTAACACATTACAAAAAAATTATATAAATATTTGAAGTTTGTTTGTGTGTATGAACGAGTATTTGTATTTATTTTTGTGTTAAACAAAAAAATATTTAGATACAAATAATTACTTTTTAACTAAAAATGCATTAACGTGAAAATTCCCCAAAGGGAATTATTTTATGGAAAAATTTGCACACTGAACTTGTACACACATACAAAAAACAAAACATCTCTCAGAAATTCAGGTAACTCCAAAGACATGTGAGTGCTTGTGTGTGTGTGTGTGTGTGTGTGTGCCAAGTTATAACAAAACGTAAATAAATAAAAACACAAAACACTAAGCACTAAAGCTGAGAAGCTACAGACGCTTGCCAACAAACACGCGCAAATACAATAATCTAACAACTTCTAGACACCAAGGAATGTGCCACAACAAAGTTAAAAAAAAACTACTACTACTACCCATGCATACCATCACAAAAACACTATTCCTTAAGAAAAAGGGCCAAAACGAGAAAAGAAGGCCATCAAGAAAATCAATATGTTTTTTGGCTAAAACTGTGAATACCACAACAACAACAATATTACCTACCAAGTAAGCCAGCATATGAAAAATGAACTAGAGTTACGAAGGAATGTAAGTAAGTGTGTTTGTGCTTGAAGATTGGAAAGCAACGAATAGCAGTCCTGACTACAATGTGTGGAATATTTTATGTTGACTATGGAATGCCATAATCTTCGACATTGCTGCGGCATGTCCCAGGTGTAAGGAATTTTGATTAGTCAAATCCCTCGGGTACCATAATTCCCCCACAGTAGTGCCAGCTATAAGAATGAAAGGCAAATCTAAAATTTCTGTTGCTGTTGTTCTTATTGTTATTGTGAAAGCAAAAGCCAACAAAACAGCCAGAGAGTATGGCAAAAGAAGAAAGCCAGTCCATAACAATGTTGTTTGTTTATTATGTTGTGGAGGGATGAAGGGATGAAGGGAAGGAGCGACGACAACCACATACACCTACACATAAATGTTTGCAGAAGCTTGCATACAGCTAAAGTAAGAGTACAGAATTACTTGCTACGCATGTCCTTCTTGCAATAGAATTTTTATTAGTCAACCAAAGAGAATATTAAGCTCTTAAATTTTATTTATTATATGAAACAGCTGTTGTCATTGTTATTGTTTACTTGTTTATTTATTTACATTTTTTTTAATATTAAAAATTACTTGTGAGAATAGCTAATTCCTGAAGTTAATTTATACGAGTTGTTTAAATGCCTAAGGCTAAATATGAAAAAGAATTAGTCTGAGAATTATTTTATAACAATGAAATGAAACGATTTAATAGTTTTGAACCTTAAATTTCAATTTGGTTTTTTAGGCTCTAGAGTCTAGAGACACAGAGTGTGTAATTCAATGCTAGCACATTTGGCCTATAAAATAATTAATAAAATTAGGAGATTTTTTAATTTTTCAAATTTTCACTTGATCTAAAAACAATTTTAATTAATTTCGGCATGAGGTGGAAAATTTAGAAAAGAAATTAGATAAGAAAAAATATTTATTTACTAATCTTACTGTTATCTTAAACTTTTTTAATCTTTTTTTAAACAATACAAATCCGCGAAGCTTCTTGTCTTGTCTGCAGAAAACAACCAGGGTCTAAACAGGAATCGAACCTGCGACCACCAGATTGATAAGTCAGTAGGCTACCTAATAATCTCTGGGTGAAAAGTATAAAAAGTTCGTGCGTGTCAAGTATTTAATCAAATGTTTCTTAAGCTACGGTCACATTAAACAAATATTTGTCGAAATAAGCATAATCACTATATCAGCTACATGTACGTTTATATCTTTTGAAAAAATAATCGCTTAGATTAATTTAATTTTCTATTAAAATATTATTTGAATTAATTTCGTGCAATACAAGTCATGTTAGACTATAAAAAATATTAGCAAAAAAGTAGCGGCCACACTTATTTTGACAAATATTTGGGTAATGTTGACCGTGGCTCTACAAATGGAACAAGCAAGCAAAACAACAAAATTTACAGTTTTAAAATTAAATAAAATTAATTACACTAAGCAACAAATAGGAAAAACATTTTTTGTTTTATTTTTCTGATAAGCTAGAGTCACCTAACTCACATTCTAGAGGTAAAATTTTTTTTGAAAAATTTTTTTTTTGTAAAATATAAAATTATTGAAGGCATCATAACTTTGAAACAACGTATCCGATTTTGTTACGAAATATCTCAAAAAATTTTGAATTTTATGAGACTTAATTTGTTTTTTAAGTAATTTTTATAGTTATTAAGAAAATTAAAAAATTTCAATTTTATATTCAATTATAGGCAGTTATTACAGCTTTCGATAGTTAAAGTTAGAATGTTGTTTGGCAAATAATCGTTTTTTGGCTAAAACTTTGGATTCAAATTTGGGCGGATAGTTAAGAAAAAACACACTATCCGATATTTAACTTACAGATATTTGCAATTTGACTTATAAAATCTTAACTGTAATTATTGGCAACTTGCATTCACTTTTAAAACCACATACTTGTATAATAGAAATAAATTAAATCACAACCCATGAATAAATACTGATTGACTGTCCACGTAAATTTAAATTTGAGTTGCAGTACACTTGAGTGACGTTTTTAAAAGCCAACATAATAAATTTGTGAAATTGCTTTAAATAAAAATTTTATTAAAATTTTTAATAGGGCTTATAATTTTGGTCTGTGTAAATTTCAAATTATTTCTTATAAAATCTAAAAATTTCAATCAATAGCATTTTATATCAGAAGGGTCTTTTTTTATTTATAAAAAAAAATTGACACAGGAAATCTGATGAAAACCCCCAATTGCAGAATCAAGTTTGTATTTTGCACCAGTTCTGGTATGTGAGTTGCCTTTTGTTTATTAACTTTATTCTCATGGTAATTATCCTTTCCGTTTTAGGTTTTTTTTTTAGAATACTCACTATTGCTCTTTTTTGTTTGTCTAAATTATTTACAAGAAAGTAAAGAGAAGCCTTTGAAAAAGAATATTGAGTTTTGAGCTCTTTGCATCATAAATAAACAAAGAGAATTTTGATTTGCCAAGTAAAAAGAAACACAAAACCATAATAATAATAATAAAAATGAAAAAACAAAAAAAAAACAAGAGCAAAGAACAAAGACAAATTTAAGCACTTAACGAGTTGTATATGTGAGTAAGTGGCATGCCACAATACAATGCCACCTTAGAGATTTGCAAAAGTTTTTATGACACATGAAATGTAACATAACAACACACTAATGTACTTGTGAATCCGACCGATATGTGTACGAGTGTGTTGGAACTGTTAGAAAAAAAAATAAATATTCATGACTGTGTGTAAGTGTGTGTGTAGCATTTGGTTATGTTGTTACACTATTTATATGTTTACACGCATACAAATGTATGCATGAAAAAAAAACAATATTTGGCTTATGAACTTCTAAACGAAACTATTTGTGAAAAAAAATTAATAAAAAAAACTTCCTAAAAAATCCACTAAATACAATTGCAATATCTTGCTTTACACACACTCGCACATACATATTGTAGAGAGTATACACAATTAGTGGCACCACATAGCAAGATGCTTATGACTGTGGCATAAGTTTGTATTCATACTAAGGCGACTCATCGAACGCACGTAGTTTTTTGTTTGTTTGTAATACACTTGAGATTTATTTGGCATCAATGCAAAAGTCAGTCATCTAGTAATTTAGTCGCAAATGAAAATCGTGTAAATGAAGTCAATTCGTTTACGAGTTTTAATAACAGAAGACTGGAAAACCATTTAACTATTCAATACAAGCAAGCAAGCAAGGAAGCACCTCGTGTTGCAAAAACAAAATCATTTATATGGCACCAACACCACTACAATGTAACACTCGCCCACTTATCTAAATATTGTACATGTATGGGTAATTTAATATGTGTGTATGTGTGTGTGTGTGTGACAGGAGAGAATTTGTTAACAATTTGACTTGAATTTCTATTTCACTTTTTACATTTTTGTCATGCATGCAAGCATGTCGTATACGTAACGCGGTTTTTTGAAGTCATCAAATGAAAATCGCGAAACAAGAATTCCCTACGAACATTATGAACATGAATTCCGTTTGAATAATTGTGCATGCGCTACTCTACATTTCAAATACATTCCAGAGTATGTTTGTACATGCGGTAACTTGGTAAATTGAAAGTCCTTCTAATCAAATGTTCTATGTCTCTAAATGCGTATGTATGTATGTATGTATGTATGTATGCACATATGTGTGTGTTATTGTACAGTATGCTTTGCTTATTAGCTGTATTTTTTCAGTAGGTAGTTAAATTTTTTTTGCTTTCGACTAGCATGACTATGGAATGGAATGTTAAGTAACCAGCCTGAAGGCAGTTGTAGTCAAGCATCAGTATAAACGTACCACCAATATTCGTATGTACAAAGTCTAATTATACTGACAACTTCTGTAAATTTATGAAAACGTAAACATTGACTATATGCTAAGGCACAGTGGGCTTGGCATGTAAGAAGCACTAAAAAAAGTTTCAGTTAAATTCTGCATAAAAAATTCAAATAACATAATAAAATTTCGTATTTGTACCGAAATTTCTGAACTATATAAGCTAAGATCCCTCTGTAGCTCTAGTTCAAGTCATTTTTATATTAAATGTACCCGTCACTTCAATATGACGATATGCTAAGAAGGGAAATATGCCCAGCTCTCAAAACTTTGATTGCTTCAAAAGCTTTAGATAAATATTCATAAAAATAAAAATGAACCGCAAAATGTGTTGGTAAGCGCAAAACTCGAGAACGACTCAGCCGATTGAACGAACTTTTGTTTTATAATATTGTTAAGGCGTAAGAAAAATTCTTATATAGAGATTTTTATTTGTAAATTAAATTAATTTATTAATTTTACAAAATTATTTTAGTGTGCAGGCCTACTGTAATACATTAACAACACACATTTACTTTTTTTTTTAGTTTCATGCGAGTACTTACAAATACACTTGACCATTTTTGTTTTTAAGCACAAATGGAAAATCCTCCTATAGGTTTATGCTGCTGTAATGCTTTCCTATGCAATTGTTGCATATTTTGGTGTCTGTGTGTGTGCGCATGTTAAAAGTCGTAAATTGTGAAGGATATTCGCATATTAGCAGTCGAATCTTTTGCTAATTTCATTTTGCAAATAAAAACGCCTCTAACTTTTGATATTTTTATTAGTTTGAAATTTTCTCGCTCGCTGCCAATATCAAACGTTGATTGTACCTTATGAATATGACAACTTGCAGCTCATTTTTGAGTTGAAAGACGACACATGTTGAACTGCAGTATATAAACTTAAAATACATTCAAATGCGCTGCAACAACTGGGGAATAGTTTTATTTCAAAAACCAAACAAAAAAAGTTATTTTTTGAATACAACTACTGCGAGTGCAACCAGTACGTTGTTTCGCTGATGTTTCTAATGGCATAATTCACAGTAAGGATGTTGGTGTTAAAAAGGACTGTGGCTATATGATGAATGTTGTTTTTTTTTCTTGTATTGCTCATTCTATTATCGTATACGAGTGCCTGCAAACACGTGTTCTTCCTCAACTTTGAATACATGTGCTTTAATAACTTCAATGACTGAGTGTGTGCATATATGTCAGTGAAAATATTTTTCTTGGCCACTTTATGAGGACTCTTAAACACGAGCAGTGATGTATTGCCATTCACATTTGTTAAAACTACGAGAGCACGATTTTTGATGAGCAGTTGTAACAGAAAATTTGAATTTGTGGGTTTTTTTTTCATCTTTTAACTGCTGATTAGTCAGCTAATCATTTCTATTTCCTGAAGGATTTATTAGTTTCGCCTGAATTGTTCACATTTTAAATTTAAGAAGTAAAAATGAATAAGACCTTTTAAGTGCCATAAAACTATTGAAAAGTAGAAAAGGTGGCCGCCACTCTTGTTTGACCTGTAGTTCTTTGGACTGTACGTAATTCACATCAATATAAAATGTTGCTACAACAAGTGTATTTAAAAAAAATGCAATCTGATGCAGTGATTTATCCAAGGCCTATTCATTTATAAAGTGATCGCTAGAATAAAAAAAAATCATTTGAATTTTGAGATGTTCGAAGCTTCCAGGAAGTGTTTTTACATTTTCTGAAAACTTCGTAGTTTTTATTTTATGATGCAAAACAGAAACTGCCAAAATTCTTGAGAACAACAGTTCTGGGAAGAAATTTCCAAACAAAAATTGTAAAATAGTTCAAAGAAACTTCTGAGTATTTCGGCGGTAGATTACAAATCTAGGCGACCTCTTGTTTAAAATGATATCTGTCCCATCCCACAATCTTTAGTGGTTCTTTGGGTAGTTGCTAAAATCACTCAGGGCGACAGCACTGTGGTATATGGATATTTGAAAATAATCCAAAGTAACTTCCGGACGAACCATAGAAGATTACGGGATGGGACAAATATCATTTTAAAGGAAAGGTCGTCTAGATTTGTAGTCCACCGCCCAAATACGCGGAAGTTACTTTAGACTATTTTTAATTTTTTTTGGAAATTTCCATATACCCCAGTGCTCTGAGTGAGCCCCTCCCCTCATGCTTTATGTAGAAAGATACTTTTAATCTGCTGTTTGCAAACCGAGAGAAGGATGCCGTAGACCATGGCGATATTTTGCTCTGAGAGCCTCAACCTCAAGGTTGTTAGGGATCTGCTAAAAATTTAGTTTACTCTTCTGTATAAATAAAACTAATTTTATTTCCATAATTCCTTTATGTGAATAGAAACCCTTTACAGCGTGTTATGTTTTACATGAAATATTTGTTATTTGTGTAATTATCGCTTTTCATTTAAATGAAATCGTTCATTACCAACATCATTCATGTAACATCAAACTTTGTTAATCAACATTGACTTTTGAATCAACTCTCAGACATCAACGAATAATGATTACCTTTTTATACTCACACTACATACACTCTTAATTGCTGCAACAAAGTCATATTTCGGAATATTTATATTTTTTTAAGTTAATTCGTAGTGAGGAATTCCGGGTTAGTTTTATTATTCAAATAATTTTGTTGGATAAGCAACAGCTTGATCTGGATCTAAGACTGTATCAGTAGATTTATTAATTAATTAATTTGGCATTAATTTTCAAGACAATTTCGCTAGCGCACAAACTGGGGAACAGAGTTTTTTTCCAAAATAAATAAAACCAAAAATGTTGTTTAAATTAATTTTGAACTGGTTAAATTTTTGTTTAATCATTCCATTGATTTCAACATTAAACTTGCAGTGCATCTACCAACAGTACCTGCTGCTAGTGTGTATGAGTGCATGGGTACGAGTAAATGAAATGCATTTACAAATTATGAGTGAAAATGGTAGTTTAGGTGGAAGTAGCGGTAAAGGTGGTACCGTTAAAATTAATTACAGGAGTATCATCATCCTAATTTCAACCCAAGGATTATTAAAAGCTTATGATGGTCATTTAGCTATAACTGCTTTGTTGTTAGTGGTTGCAACTGCCACGCATGCAAAACAATATTAATGATGAGAATGTATTTAGTGGCGCTAATCATATAACTTTAACACATACACTAATATGCTGCAGCTTGTTCAATTTTGTTCTTTTAGCTTTCATTAAGCCATACACAACAAAATTTGTTGCCGTTTTTCCTTTTTTTTTCTTTCGTTTAGTGTCGTTTCATTTGACTGTATTCTCTAAGCATGCGAATACACACATATACATTTAACTAGTTTTATTGACTATTGAATGTCATCCACATGCTCGTACACGTCACACATTTGGGCTTAAGCCGGGTATCTACAAATTTACATACCCGAGCAGCAAAAATACAAATACGCTTTCAGTCATTTTACATTTTTATATTCGTATTAACTTTATTCTTTCTTTGCTCTGCCGGTCCTGGGAGATTTTCTTTTCACTACTCTGCTTTTAATTCGATTCGTTACTCGGTTGGCAAACTAATTCTCGTGGGAATATTTTTACTGAAATATATTTTTGTGTTTGTGTATTAAATGGAATAGTTATTGCCAAGAGAAATGAATGTGTTGTTGCTGTATTAATTTTTCTTGTATGTTAATGTGCGTGTGTGTGTTTGTTTATTTATAAAAATTATAACGCTCGTTAAGCAGTAACTTTACTACACACTCTACACATAATAAATTAAATTATTAAATTTATTTATAAAAAATTTTTATAGTGAGAGAAACTATTTTTGCTGCAAATGGCGAAACCAGCAAATCGTCCATAATTTTCTATTTTTAATGTCAAAAATGTAAAGGAAAAGCACTTAAACGAATATTTTTATTAACGGATTCTTGTTCACTAGAAGAAATCCTTCTTTTGTACAAATAAATTTATTTTCTGTTTGTTTGTTTTTTTCGTAAAAACAATTTTTTGTTTACCAACAGATTTTTTTTTCCGGAAAATTGTTACCAATCATCTATAAACTCCAAAAACCACGCCCACTTTTACACCCACTTTTACTTGTAATAAAATAATTTGAAATTTTTGATTAAAATCTTAATTTTCAATTGATTTCTTTAAAGTTTGGGTCATACGCTCTCTACTTCTACTTCAAGCAAGACTTACCATGCCTACTATTTAAAAAAGAAATGAAATTGGTTGTCTAAAAATTAAAGTTTTAAAATTTAAGGCATGATTTCATGAGGGGTGTTAAGAAATATAATTCCATTGATACAGTTGTTGCTGTTGCTTATCCAATAGAATTTTAAAATTCATTTAATCTATCCGCAGTTGGTCTGCCAGCTTTAGATTCAGGAAATATTGATGGCCCAAAACTTGCTATTGAAAAAAAAGATCTTTCTTTTTTACTGTTTTAAAAGCAAACATGCTGATTAAAGGGTTGAATAAGCATATTTATCATAAAATGTTACACATGCTTGTCTTGTAGTGATGTATGACTTTCAAGTATGCTTGTGCAGTCTTTTAATAGTGATTGAAGTAGAAGCGGCTTCTAATGTTTTTGTTCCAAGAATGCCCTTTTATTTTAAAAGACCACAGTTTCCAAAACCAAAATCGTTTTAAAAAAAAAATTGTGCAGGGCATATTAACTACCAGTCATTATTTTATTTACACTTTTAAGCTAAACAATCGAAGGAGTTAAAATTTTTTTAAATGATTGTAGATTTTTGTAGTAGCCCAAAAATATTTTCTCGACATGTACACACAGATCTTTCAGGCTTCTGACATGCATATATTAAATGGTTTGGACAGTTTCTGATATTCCCGACCGCAATGTAGCGGCCAAAAAAACAAACAAAAAAAAGATTAACTGAACCTACTCCCAGAGGTAACCCAATAAACGCACAAACTTTATGTTGTGCTAGCTGTTTTTTCTTTTTTTTTTTAGTTTAACAATTTATAACAAGAGTAAAAAGTGACGTATGAACATGTAGTATGTATGTACTCGTATGTATGTCTCGACACCCCTACATGTTAGGAAGCATAAAATGATGTATAAAAATGTATTTATATTTAATATGCCCATTGTTGCTGGCAGTTGTTGTTGCTGGTGTTGTTGTAACACGTCAAAAAAAAAGGTGTCACATACGCAAAATATGATAAACTTTACTTTTGTCTCATGTTCAACACCCAAAGGATTAATAATGGAAAAATGAGCAACTTGAATGGCTGCACAGAATAATACCTTTGGATAGCAGGCAAGACCAGTATCGGTAATAATAATATTTTCTGTACCCACATACACAGGCGTGTGTGTTTTATAACAGTAACCCACTTGCCTGTGTGTGTGTTTGTGTGGGTTTTGTTTGTAGCTGCAAAGTCTCGAGATGTTTCAGTTGGAAAGAATAAAGTTGAAACACCCCACCAACCTCACACCTTTCAGTCACATCCTTTTCCCTATTCTACTTTACTATTTATTTAAACTCTACAACTTGTGCTTCTTTTATTGTGTTGCAGGTTACTTTCAATGAACCCCCCAACCAGCCAATTCATTCATTTCATTCATATTTCGTGTTACTCTTATTATCCAGCTACCTTGACTTTTATTCTATTGCTTTTCTTTGCTCCTCTCTTTAAAATTTTCTTAAGCTCGTGTCTAGATGTGTAGATGTGTGCATGTATTTGTAATGAATATTTGTTGTTATCAAATAAAGCTTCAAATGGATGTGAAACGCTCGCTTGCATGGCAAAAAGCAAAAAAACGAAAGAAATAATGAAACAACAGCAAGAGCATTAAAAAGAAAAAATGCTCGCTTGTACAACAATGTGTAATTTTTTATTCGCACCAAGTTTACTCCCTAAGGATGACAAACATCCTCCCATTCATACGTTACTATTTATGTTTGCTGGCTCATGTGTGTTTGTGCAAGTTTGTTTACACCAAAGCGAGCATAAGAAACGTTTTTGTTGAGTTTTTTTTTTCTCTTCTTATTTTTTGTTTATAATAAATGTACGTAAATGATATACAGTAGAATAAGGATAGAGTGAATTCTGAGGCTTATAAACTATTGAAATTAGAAATTTAGGAATTATTTTACAGAGAAAAACTAAAATTTCGTTCGTTTTCATTCGCTATCGAATGTGCCGATTTGAGCCTTGAAATTAGTATTGAAGTTGAGCATAGATTTCTCATATTCATGTCTGATGTATAAACAGCATGTGGGCATAGCAAATTTTCAGTTGTTTTGACCACAAATCTGTTGTCTGATAATTTCTATTAAGTGAAGAGATGATGTTTGTTCTGTTCTCATTTATGATTTTAGAGCTATAAAAATAATTATATGAAAATGGTTCAGAATTTTATCTGACCCAAACTGAACAAAAATTGTGGCTATTAATGGTCTATTAGGACTCCATAGAGTTCAATTGAATAATGTGGTGGCAGCTATAAAGGGTTTCTGTAAATTTACTAAAGAGATGTGGATAGCAAAGGCGTGCTGCAGAAGTTGCCAGCTTGCACACCTTCAATGTTTCTCCTCAGTATGAAAAAATTAGGTTGTTTAACTATGGGGCCTCTACGCTGTTATATATAGGGCTCAGCAGGCTACTTGCTCTTCTTCTTGTTTTTCTTTTCTTTCTCGTTTTCTACTTTCACTTTTATTGTTTTTCTTACATTTGCCTATTTTGCTTAAGGAAGATTCCGCTTTAAACCACTTACTCTCCAAGACAGCGGTATAATGAAGAAACCTAGACTCTTCCCTCTCTGAAATAGGCCGTCTTTTAATTATTTTTAAACGTAGTCAATTTTGCCAAAGAAATATTGTTCTGTGGCGATTCTCTTGTACTAAATTTACGATTGCAGTATTTTTAGAATTCAGCTACGAAAAGTTATTTCTTGTTGTTGCTTGTTGTTATTGCTACTTTTATTCCATAGATAATAAAATCTATAAACAGTAAAAACTCGCATTAATGTGGCTGCCATTATAGGAGACAAAATACATTTAACAGTGGAGCAAAACACAAATATTATCGTTACTAAAACTTCTAGAAGAGTAATCACTGTATAATTACAATAAATAAAATCATTAAAAATCATTAAAAAAAAAACTCTAAAGTAAACAAAATTTCGCCTAGAGAGAACTTAAACTTGAAATGAGCAAAAATTGTTGCCACCTGTTGTAAAGAAGCCATAAGAGCAACACAATTGCTCAATATAGGGAAGTATAATATTAGCGATATGACAATATTTCTCAAAACGAATTAGAAAAGTTTTGCTTTAATTTTATTATGGCTTGTTTTCTCTAACTTACGTGTGAATTTATTTCTTTTTCAACAAAAAATATTTTGAACGTTTTTCTTTTCAAAATAAATTTTTTCCTTAAGAGAATTTCATACTTTAAATGGCTCTCCTGTAAAATTGAATTAATTAGCGATGTGTAAATTAAAAACTTAAAAATTTTTCTAATTTAGAAAACAATAACGAGTAATAAGGAAAAAGCTCAAAGCTAGGAAAATTACACATCTAAAACGACTTTGCTTATATGCTACTTGAGTCTACAATATCTTGTCATTTTGCAGAGACTCAGAATAACTTTGGCCTTTGCGGCTCTCCAGTAAATCCTGTAGACTTTGTTATTAGTTCCAAGAAGCATATTAGCCTTGAAGTTACCATAAATTATTTGCCTACTGTTAGTTCCTACTCGTGTGTGCATAATCGTTTTAGTTTCTGTTTTTAATTCTATTTTAACTCATTTTAAAATTTATTTTTCTAATTGCTTAATTTTTGTTGCAGCACTTTTTAACAATTTCTGACCCACTTTTTGTTTTTTATGGTGTTTTCATGTACCAAATTACATTTAACTCATTCAAATACAATCAACTCACTAACATACATACAGACGCACTCACTCACAAAGCACTCAGCAATCTACTTTCATATAATTTTTGAAGCCTCAGCGGGAATTAAGACTAAAAAAGACAATTTTCGGATCCCCAAAACTTATCACACACAGTCTCATATCCCCTTAGAACACTATACAGCACGCTGGAGACTCCAGCAAAAAGAGAAGAAAAAAAAAACTAAATTACGCTGTATAAGAAAGAGGAGTAATGGAAGAGTACGTTCCAAGCATCAACTAAAGAAATATATTATAACACGAGTGTGTGCGTGTGTGTGAATGTGTGTGTTTGTGCTACAGTTGAATTGAGTTTGTATAAATATAAAACTAAGTACGTAGACACACACACTTACAGAATAAGATTCCTTCGATGTACTACTTTTTAAAAAGCAAGGATACGATGTTACGAATATTACTGGAGCAACATAAAAAGATAGAAGTATTAGAAGGCCTTCCAGAGGGCCTGTTTTTAATTCCCTAAGTTTGTTTTTCCGCTCTTAAGGGCGGAAGTAGGTAAAAACCTGACATATAAAAACAAATTTTTTCTAGAACGCGTCAATAACAAGTAATGTTTCTTAACAAAACATTACAAATCCACGAAGCTACTCGGCTTGCAGAAAACACCCAGGTTCTGGCCAGTAATCAAACCTGTGACCCCTCAGATTGATAGCTGTAAAGGTGTAAAAAGATGAAGAGGTGTAAAAGGATCAAGTTAAAGCTTTGGGAGAAAAATATATCAAATCTTTTCTATAACTAAATTGAATTATTGACCAAACATTTTTCAATGCTTTTACTGTAAAAAGCTTTTTATCAGCAAACATACGATATGATGTAGAGTATACGAGTGTTTGTGTTCTAAACAAATAAAAACATTTACTTGTACGTTTTGTATGATTTCAAACAAATGTTGCACTCCAACTAACTAACTAATATCGATGAATTTCTGTGGGTATTGGTGTTTGTTTGTGTGTAATGCTTAGTATTACAATATTGCTTTATTGTATTATGTCATCATGCCAGCTTGTAGATGCTGGCAAATGAAATTTTGCTTCAAACCATTTTGTTTAGCCAGTTTTCACAATGTAGATGTTGTTGCTGTTGTCTCACTTGGATTGCATAAAACTCCCAAATGAATTGAATGCTGTATGAAACTGGCACAAAAGTGAATATTTAAATGGTAGGTAGGTGGTATAAGTATTAATAAAAATGCACGTACGCATTTAGTAGTCACGCCTATAAGAACCTTAACAAAGATCATCAAAACAGGAGCGTAAAAGGGTTAACAAATTTACAGTTTTAAGTTAACTAATCCTCACAAGGGTCATACTGATCCGTCTTTGTTATTCACTTTGTCAAATTCGTTTTCTCACTAATCTGCTTAGTAGTAACTGAATAATGGAAAATCTATCTGTCATTTTATTTAAACTTGAATTTAATTCATTCTACCAGCCTTATCACGACTTCTTTTCAAGCCCATGAATATGAGCAAATTTACCTTTTTTTACTTGTAAATAAATAAAATATTTAAGCTAATTTAGATAGCTTAAGCCGGAATTAATGGTTTTAGACCACCACAAACTAATTTTGACCTTTGAATCGGCAAAAAGTAACCTTTCTTGGGCTAAAATTTTTTTTACTTAACGACATGATTATAAATTTGATTCTGAAGTCTACGTCAATTTTAGTTGTAAATATAAGAGGATTAATGTGTGTTAATTAAACGAAAATAAGCAATTATTTTAATTAAAATGTTTAATTGGCAGCTGGATCTATTTCTTGTGTGGAGTTAACCAGCATCAGCTCGCCTTTATAGAAAAACATTTTGTTTTCTTTGCAAAAAAAACTCTCGCTCTTAATGATAAATTCGGATTGCTGCACTTGAAATAATATTATAAAATTGTCGTGTTCTTATTATAATTTCTTTACTCCAGTTAGTGGTAGCTGCAATAAAATTCATGTCATGCTCTTTGCGTGGCGCCCTCTATACACTCAAGTGCCATAATCATGACTCACAGGAATATATTCATGTAATGTACGAGTGTTTCCTTAACATGGGCACATTAAAGTTTATTTTGTGCACAACCACACAACAAACATCACAATGACAACAATAACATCAAATAAAAGTGGTTGTACGGGTAGGGCATACATGTATGTACGTACGTATCATGGAAACAATCATACAATCACAAACATTTTCATTCATAATGTTTACTATGAAAGGGGAAAAATAATTTCCTTTACAGCTTATACGAGTGGGTACGCCAATAGGACTGGCTGCTCATTGTACTCGTATGTATAAAATACAAGTCGATTGCAAAGCCATTCATAAGAACTTGTGAGGTGCCAAGAGATTGTTGTGAATGCGTATAAAAAAAAAACTATTTTGTACATAAAATTGTACAAACACATAAAATGCAACAATTCCATATGTGTTTTCCCCAAACGAGGGTCATTCAAGCCAGCAAGTTCAATAAAAATTTAATTTAATTTGTAAATCAAAGCGGTTTTGTCTAGTTGTCAGCTGTGTCTTATCGCACGGTAAAACGCCTACTTGGAAAAAAATACAGACCTTTTAAACTGCTTTACGGATTTTTACGAAATAAATTGTTGTTCGTGGTAGATGCGTTAAGAATATCATATTTTGAAGTATCCTGTTTCAGCACAGGGTGGTTTAAAATGGCGTCAAAATAGGCAACCTAGGGATTTTTAAACTTTTCGAGGTCTGTAACTTTTGTAAAATTGAACCGATTTAAAAGATTTTTTTGCTTAAAAATTTATTTATTAAAAAAATAACTTTTTGTAGTTTTAAAATAATTTAACTGTAATTTTGTTTTTGTTTTTCCTGATCTTCTTTTTTTCTTTTTTGATTTTAGAAATTGTTTTGAAAAATTGAAATTAAGTTGCTCAAAAAATTTGCACAACTGATTTGCTTAATGGGAAAACTTTCTAAAATCGCTAAATAACTTGCAGGTATAGAACAAATTTATTATCACAGTATGTGTGTCAAAACTGACACAACTTACAGAAATGTAAATTTTTCAATTTACAACAATCCTCGTACTTGAAGAATCTGCTTGTATGGCATTACTTAAAGATATCAGTCCTCCCCATTGACTAAAAGAGAGGACTGTTTTCAAATGCAAGCAAAGAAGTAAATACATATTTTACATACAATTTTAATACGTTTATAATACAAGTGTGTACTTGACACAAGTTAGAGAGCAAAAGTTTACACAAGTACGTGCATGTGTGTGAGAAAAAAAATAGTCTAACTGTGTAGTTACTTACAGCTACTCTTGCTAGATGAAAATAAAACTAATACAAACACGCACACTGATGTAGGATGACAATATGTGTATGTCAGTGTGTGTGTATGCTACTCATTGACCAAAAATTAAAATTTGCATTTTTTGGTATTTATGAGACTGTTGAGAGTTATTAGCTGGACAAGCAATTACACGTGGGAGTGTTAACTTTGTTATATCAATACTGCAACAACAAAATAACTATCGTATGTAATATTTACATCTGACATACAAATGGTACTTGACTAACAGAGCAACTATGTCAGTGTGTTTGCCTGCAGACAATGGTATCTTGACTTCAACTTGTGTAATGAAAAGAAATTCCATATTTTGCAATAAAAACTTACCATTGTTAATATTTGTCATGGCTGATAATATTGTTGTTGTTGTTGTTGGAACGGCTGAAATCTCTTGAGTTGTAAGGGGAGGAACTGATTGTGACGCAGTAGGAGTTAAGTGCTTGTGATTGTCAGCTATGACTGCTGGTACATCTGATTGCCTTTCAACTTCCATTTCCAAACTTTCTGTGTCACTAAGTAACTCTTCTTTGGGATCTAATAAAGCCAAAGGATCTTCACATTCCTCCTCTGCAACTGCCGATGATGAGGGTGTTTCACCCACTGCATTAAAAATTGAAAACATGCATTAGACAAAATTAAAAAAAAAAAAAAAACAAAAAGTTAAAAATTCGAAAAGAGAAAATTATTTAAGTGAAACTCAAACGAGTGCACAGGAATATAAAAAAAATAAAAATAAGAAAAAAATTGGAGTAGAAAAATAAATTGCATGCAAAAGTTTATTTTGGGTTTGTTAGACATAAATCTTTAAGTACCCCCACGTTACCCCTTTAATGGCCATATAAAAATTAGTTATGCAATCGAGTTTTAATATTTATATGCCCCTCGGCAACAGCTTGATGATACAAGCACACCATGCATACACAAATTTTGTACTACATGCGAATGTATGCATACCACCATATCCTGCTTAATACAATAATTTTATTTAAAAAATGAAAATGAAATAAACAAAAAGATGGATTCATTCAACCACCTTCATGAAGCGTTGGTTTTTTTGTTTTGTTTTTTGAAACATACAAAGTATCGCCCAACGAAAGAAATTTGTTTTTAGAGTAAATTGGTTTCCTTTTTTCTGTTATTCTTCATCAGCAGTTTTATATCTTCACACATACACACACTTGTTCACATAGGTAGTTAGCTGTAGCTATAGGAACCGGAACAGGAGTAGCAATACTAAAACAAGCTGGAGTTATTGTTATTGTATCAGCTCACTTTATGCAGATTACGCTTAAGTACTCCCTAGGCGACCATAGAGGTATAAATTCTATTTACACGTACGTATATTTTATTTTTTACCAATAGCTCAACTTAAGTACCAAAGACACACACACCCACACACACACATACATATACACATGCATTCCAAAATACATAAATACAAGGACAACAGCAAAAACGAGCCAACAATACAAAATGCTTAAAATAAATTCATTTCTTCTTTAACGCCAAAGAACACGCATACAAACTAAGCCGCGCTCTAGTACCCTGTATGCAATTTAGTAGTCGAGGCGAAAATACAACATTCAGTTTACAACGAGTGTCATTCTACAAATAGCAATCATATGGCTGGCTCATAAAAGCCTCCCTATGCTCTCAGCTAACTCTTAATAGCCATGATGGGTTGGTTGGTTGGTTGGTTTACGTGGCGGCCTAACAGACTGCAATTATAATAGCAAAACTATGTAGTGATCTAGTTCCACCCTGTGATATTAAGATATCAGTGTCTCGAATCCATAAGAGTAGTGCACTCGCAGAGAAGGTGAAAGACTGTCTCCTTACTCTTAGATGCTGGGCAACTACAGCAAACTGAATAAGCGTGCGATATTATCAATCTGGTGGTTACATATTCGATTCCTGCCCTGACCCTGGGTGTTATTTGCAGATTTGTTTGTCACTGCTCACTGGCTTTTACTGTTTTGGATTAAAACATCCAAAATTGGTTTCAAAATACCTACGACAATCTAGTTCTTTTAAAGAAATGAAAAATTCTGAATGGTACAATGAAATGACCTTAAGTAAATTAAAATATCTCTCAAAGTTGTACAGAGGACTGCTGCTGGCTTTGCTAAAAATAATGTACTCGTAAATATCACCCACTTCTAGTTGTTTAATCGTTAACTGAGTTGCCGGCAGGGTAATGTAAGAGAATTCCAAACATTTGTCTGTACGTATGAGTTTTTGTGCTGAAAAATGATGATGATTGGTAGTGGCATTTTAATAAATTGAACAGAAAAGGTGCTCAACAAAAATTAGGACACCAGCATTAGAGCAAGAATTCATTAACAACAACAACAACAACAACAGTAGTCGTAATAGCCTTTAACCATCTGTGTATGTGACCATTGCAAAAATACACTCTCTGAAATAACTGTAGTAAATACTTTTGTATTATGTGAAGCTATATTTCTCATAGCATTTACTGTAATTATTACACTGGTCAACATTGAAAAATTTTCCAAAGTGTTTGTATTCATTTTCGATTTCTAACAGGCAGATTTAAAATTATAACTTTCCACAACTTGGGTATATAATAACGAGCATTTGCTGGCATTATCTAGGCAGCAATCGAATCTTTGAACCCTGTAATATTTGTGGGAAAAAATTTAATATTTTTCAACCAATGACAGCGTTTCATTAGACGAATGAAATATTTAATTAAATCTATACAAATAATATTCGCTGTACTAATTTCTCTTTTCCAAAGGATTAATTTGAAATTTGGTACATATTCAACCCAATTATGAATAAAACTTCCCCGGGAGTTTTTTCCCTTACCCTTTCCTCTTAATATAAACAAAATTTCTCCCTTTTTAACATGACAAGTTATCTGATTTAGGGAATTTTCTCTCAAAAACAAAAATTCTCCCAGGGAAAAAAGCCTTGGGAATATTCATAATTGGCATGATAGTCTCTATACTCTAAAGAAGGTCGCCATTAATTTTGGAGTGGGCACACCCGGTTTTTTACGCCCACTTTTCAATGATGCGTAGTCGTACTTAATTTAAGCCTGACAGTATTCTTTGAAATATTTTATTTACCACTTTGATGCCTCTGATTTTATACGCTAGCAAAGTCATGGGAAACTTCTTAAAGTAGTGAATGGCTGTATTTATTTTGAAGCGTTTTCTAACGATAAAAATTCTACTTGTAAACGGATTCCTTTAAACTCTAAAGATACCGACTGAAATAAGAAAAGACCGGTTCGGGCGAGATCGATCACAAACATCTAGTGAATAAATATTTAATTAAACTAATGAAACATGTCATTGCTTACAAAAAATTTTTTATTTAATTAATAAACAAAATTTTTTCAGTGTGAGTGGGGTGGGAGAAAAAAAAAACAAAGAAATTAAATTATTTAAAATTTTAACAAAATTTAATCTTTATTTGTGCTTAATTGCAATTTATTTTAAATTATCTTAAACCATTTAATGATTTGTGTTTATAAAAGTTGTACAGATAAAGTAAAGGCTTGAGAATTAAAAGAAAGAAAATCGGTTAAGCAAAGATGTAGAAATACTAAGCGAACCAGCAAACCTATGATTTATTTGAAACGATATTAAAAACATTTTTCACCATTTCCTAAAATGTTTTCTTTTTAAAAATTACCCACATAACCCTAAAAGCATTCAATGGATTTTCCAACCTTTTAATTTTTACTTGAACTCAGGAATGAATTTTTTTATTTAACATTAATTTTCTATAAATTTAACTCTCTGTGTTTTATAAATGGAAACAGTGTTAATTTTTCTTTTTTTCTTTTTAATTTTGGTAAAACATGTGTAATCGCATGCAATTAAATTGAATTTTTTATAAATTTCCAACCATTTTTCTTTTTATTCATTTGCTGGCAGCAGTATTGTTCTGCCAGACCAATGCGCCACTAAGAAAATCCATAAGTAATTTCCAACATACGAGTACACACCAACACACATGTGACAAACTTGTACAAAAAC
The DNA here is from genome assembly GCA_947397855.1 of Thelaira solivaga. NCBI lineage: Eukaryota > Metazoa > Arthropoda > Insecta > Diptera > Tachinidae > Thelaira > Thelaira solivaga. The sequence continues at coordinate 67,630,086 of OX377614.1, forward strand.
ATTTTGTCCTTTCCATAAATGTATCGTTAAGATTTTAAACTACACCTCAAGGAATCAAAGGAATGGCCATTCAAACACAACAACAAACACAAAAATGAACAAATAATATACTAACACACATGCAAAGGTAATGAATGGAAAAAATATTAAGAATTTTAATGCACTTTTTGCGCTTGTCGTTATTTTTGGGAGAACAAATAAATTTATAACGAAAAAAAAAAATAACATCAACACACAAGATGACAAATTTATACACACAAATACTTGTAAACACATACACACATCCCCATGTATATTCCTGTGAACATTTTGTTGTTGTTTTTTTTTTTTCCTTTTTTTGTTGTTGTTGTTATTTTGCTTATAAATATAAAAACAAATTAGAATTTTAATCACGTTTGAGGTTTTTATGCTCATAAAGAAATTTGTTTTTCTTTGAGATTTAATATTCAGGGGAAAATTATACGTCAGTGGATGCGTAAATGTAGCGAAGTAACAAATGTGATGAAATGTAATGATTAATAAAGCAAAAGAAGGAGTAGAACTCTGGCTAATAATGATACTTTGTTTGTTGTTATTGGCGGCAAGTTTTAAATTTATTTCTTTTTAATATTAAAAAAAAGTGATTTGCAAATATTTAATTTTTTTTTATTGGATGTCTGCATTTTTTGTGGTTTCTAGGGTCTTAAAAAATTTAATATTTAATTGATTTCAATCAATGCCCCTGAAGTACTTACTGCGTAAGATTATTTGTTGTTTTTTTTTTCAGAAATTTTTTTTAATAAGGGTTGGTTTTTTGTGAATTGCGAATAAATTTGTAATCTGTTAATGGATTTTGATGAACTATAACTCATTTTATTTTTAACTTGTGCAGCTCTCAATGTTTAGACCAAAATTTAAGATTTTCTCTATATTAAATTTTTAATGATTTTTTAAAAAGCAATTTTTGGAAATTTTGAAAAAATTTGTTAATTTTTTTTTTTTTTGCACAATTTTGTCTATAAGACAAAAAAATTGATAGTAATATAATTTAAAAGTCAGTTCATTTCCAATTTTTTTGTAAATTTAATCTGTCGAGTTAGTGCAAATCATATGGCGCAACCTCCTCGAGAACTACAAGTAGGATTAAAAACAAAGAAATCAATTTTAGTTTTGACGACATTAAAATCATTGTAGGCCTGTGTATTTATCAGCGCATTCAATTTTCCAATGAAATGTTTCCTATTTGCACAAACTTAATTAAATAAATATTAAATAACTGCCTTTCTTGCCTGCTGTTTGAAAACTCTAATCCTTTAATGTTTTTTTTCTTTCGCAATTCTTTGCTATAAATTGTTTGCTTATAATCTAGCATGTAGCCCCCTTTATCCAAAAAAATTAAAGTAGACTTTAAAGTCAACGTTATCAACATTTGTCATATAATTTTTTCATAAATTTTACTTTAAATTCTACGCCAATTTTTTGTGTTTTAAATGATTGCAAAGTTGAATCCATCAGACCCTTTTTTCGCCATTGAATTTAATAAACTTAATTATTTTCATTTTAGCTCTTTGTTAAGTTTCCTATTTTTTTAAGCACAATTAGGTATAAGAAAAAATGCAGCGTCATAAAACTTGTGTTGTTGGTTTTAATTTCTCTCCAACTATAAAAATTCATCATTTTGTTTTTTGAAAATCTTGGTGGGAATCTGAGCAAGAGTTTTTTTTTTCACGTACTCACTGGAAGTAAGGTCTTACCAAACTATTCTTGGAGAAAACCTAATTGATTTTTCTTTTCAATTTGGCCAGCTTAAGATGAAAAAGCAGTTGTTAGTGTTTTGTTTTTAACACATTCCATAAGATAGCACTTTTCAAGCACAATTATTATACAGATTTCTTAATTATTTTATTAAAAATAAAAAAACCAAATGTTTGCTCTACATTTGTGTGTTTAAAAGTATGAAAAGGTATTTATATTGTCACGTCTAAGCGTATCTGTACAATTAAAATACACGCATATATGAGCTACACATATGTGTGTGTGTGTGTGTGTGTGTAAGCGCCCATATGTATGCAAGCGATTTTCATTTTTGTTTAAAGCCCCCAAGAGTGCATTTCGCACTCATACACTAACAACAGCAGTAATAAAAACAACAACAGTATAAAAATAACTGCCAGCAGAACGAAAGTGTTGTTATGACTTTTTTTTGCATTTTTTTTTGTTTGTTTGTCTATGTACGTTTGTATTTGTGTTAAACACAGTTTCAAAATAAATGCTATTACGTACGCACTGTAGTTTATAAGCAAGTAATTTTCTTCTACATTTAATAAAAAGGCTTTTCTTTGTCCTAAAACACACACAGCAAGTTTAGTTGCGCAACTCATGAGCTTAAAGGAGACTAAGGAAAGAAGAAGGAACCTGCTTTTGTTGTCTATCTATTCGTACCTTTGAAAACTAAATTTCTAAATTTTGCCAGAAAAAAATTTTTGTGTGTGGACAGAACCACAGTTTTAAAAGAGAATTAAGAAAAAGTTTAGCAACTAAAGGTGCCATGTATGTTTCCAGGCTTTCTACACATGAGTGGAAAGAAAATTCTAAAAACTTGTGGATTCAAGCTGAGATACTGCTAAGAGAAATAATAAATATCTTAGATAGGCAAGCGGCTCTCCAATATGAAACGTCAGGCTGACGTTCTTCACACAGTGGCTTCATTAGCAATAAGCAGGCTGGCTCTTGCATAAAGTTTTCTATATTAAACACGGTATTGGTGAATACTACTAAAGGAAAGCGCACAACAGATAGCAGGATTTCGAGACGTGCAAGATTGAACGTCAAATATAGCATCCGGTAAGCTGTTGCATTAGTTGTGCCTGCAGTCTTTAGCTGCGACTGTAGTGATACGTAAGAATAAACTGAACTAGTAAGAAAATCGCAGGAAAGTCGAGTACATTCCAACTGAACTTTCAGCTATCTTTAACTAGAAATTCATTAAATGATCAGTCCATAGTTCGCAGGACAAAAGAGCCTTTTGGTATCGATACTCTAAAAATTAAAATGAAATCATAATTTTCATCTTAATATATATCGGTTGTCAGATTATTTAATGTTCTCAACCATTTTCTATAAAAATAAAAAAAAATATTATATTTTTGTTTAATTTCCTCTAGAAAATTAGCTTAAGAGGCTTTTATTGAATAACAATATTTTTGTAACAGCTAAAGTGTCTTGAAATCAGAAAATTTTATTCACCAAGCCACTGTAATACGGTTTTGTTTTACTTTTGATGGGTTAACCTTTGTACCCACCACACACAAACCCACACACACACTTATAGAATGGTGTGTTTGGTTAAATTGTTAGCCAACATTGTTAGCGAAACTTTATGTTCAACGGGAGAAAAGGTGCACTTTCCTATCACATCAACTCTAGTTGATGTTTTAACAATAATTTTAAAACATCAGTATGGGAGTTTCCTTTTTCTCTTTTTGCAAATTTAATTTTTTCAAATGTGCTGGAAAAATAGTTTTCATTTTTAAGCATTTTTTTTTTAAATAATAAAAAGTTTTGTGGTTTCTACAACAAAATCAAGCAAACAACATTTTTAGGCACAAGACGATTTTAACAAAAGCGAAAAAGTAATCTAAAATTAATGTAATTATTTAGTTTTTTAATTGTGTAAAAATTCCCTGATGATCAGAGAGCAGTTCGGCTACACTTTTTTCCGAAGAAGCCATTACTACGAAGTGAAATGGCCACTTTCGTCTTTACTTTTTAGAAAACAACTTAAGACTCGAATAGGAGCGACCTAATCACTGCGGCCAAAATATATCTATTGTGCCACTATCCTCATGTTACAAATACTTCTTAAGTGTAGCATTCATTAAGAATTCCAAGACTTAATTGGATGATTTGTTTGTCATGTCAGATGGCTGCAAGAAGTAACAGAAACTTGTTGAAATCAGACGATTACACTGACACAATATGTGTTCTGCGTTCTAGTCGTCTTCATTATATTTTCCAAGAGTTTCAAAACTCTATATTGTCCAGTTACGACTCCCTTGCTAAGCCAGTCAGACCCAGTAAGTCATTCCTGAACTCTCTAGCCTCAAATAAGAACCATTACATCCGCATTGTAAAGTTACTTAACAGCTTATAGCTTAAGCTACTTTTTAAAATTACTTTTGAGCCTGTCCTCCTTTCAAACGGTTCCCATAACACTCACAAATGTAAACGAGTATGTGTTCTGTTAGAGGAGCAGTAATAAAGAGAGGGGGGAGTGACATGTGTACTTAAATGTCTAGCAAGTAACTCCCAAATGGCCACTAAGCGTGCCATTACTTACACACATACAGAAACACTTACCACACATACCAAACCAAATAAATACGAAATGTTCAAGGGCTTTCTTGCCAGTTGTAGCACATTTTTGTTTGTTGCGGAAGCTGTGGCCTCATGCCTTTGTACTTGCAACAAATCGGTAAAATCATTCTTTAACGATTTCTGTTTTTCGTCTTCCCTTTTTTTTTTTGCAGTGAAAATATAACGACAATTTAAAAGAAAATAATAATCACGGTGGAGCAGTTTCAATGGAAAATAATACCATAAATTTCCAATAACTACAATAACGCCACTCTTTCGAGCACACAAAATACCCCAACTGCTTTAGATAGAATTAAGCAAACCAGCAGTTGAAAAAAAAATTTACAGAAAAATTTAATCCTTTTTGTGTAAAAAATGTTTATTTTTTTTTAGTGTTATTGGGCCACAGCATTAAAAGTCACTCTATTGTCTGTATGAGTGTATTTGACAAGCGTCTGCAATACAACTAAATAAATTTAAATAGATCTACAGCCAGCCAGTGACCAAACAACTCTTTTCCATTTAACAAGAAAAAAAAATTGTTCAAATTTGAATAGTGATAGATGCATGCCCTCATCCATTCATCCACTCTAAAGATTTGATAACTCTTGTCGTGTACCTTGACATTTGCAAACTCATGGGATTTGCGACATAAATTCGATTCATATGCTTTTTTTTTTTTTTTTTGTTTGTTACAAATTTATTGTGTGTATGAGTGTGTAAGTGTGTTTTCAAACACAAAAGCTTTAAATGTTGTAAAATATATTGCATTTATTTATTTGCTTAGCATTTACAAAAACAAGAACAACAACAACAACAACAGCAGCAGATTATATACAAAAGACATAGAAATTATTTTCAGGGGAATCCCTTAGAGATCATAATAATTGAATGGAATGGGATGATAGCTTTGCTTAATACTTAATGTATAAAAAAAATTAAAAATTTAAAGCATTTTATGCTTCTTGGTTATATTTCTCGAAATCAATAAAAACTGTAGCTTTTGGTTTGGGATGAATTTAGAAAGAGACACCAGCTGTTGTTACTGTTACTATTGCAAATCAAGAACTTTTCACTTTTGGCTTCAACACTTTTCCTGGGTCATTACAACATCTACACATACAAAAATTAATCCACATTTACTTCGGGAAAGCCATAACTTCAATTAGAATTATGGTGGGACTCAGTCAACTGGTCACTGTAATACCACATTAGTTTTGCAATTACTCTGTAAAATAGAAATTTGCTTTGTAAGATCACTGAACTGTCTTCAACTTCGTTTGTGTCAGCTTTGCTGCAATTTAAATTTTAAAAGTTAATCACTTGCCAAAGTGCCTATCAAGCCATTTGAGTAACTCGTATTGTGATGTTCCATTAACCATTATTGGTGGACATGTCTGCCTATAGAGAGTAAATGTTATGTGGGCACATATTTTTAACCTCTACTTTTTCAGTCATTTCTCTGGCTGGACAGTCAATTGTAATGTTTTGGTATTGGTATACTTTTTTTCACATGTTAAGATTTGCTGATGATGTAGTATTCGTAATAATCATATTCATGCTTACAGGGCTAAGTGTCAGAGATTAAAAAAAAATATTAAAAAAATAAAATGAGTCTGCGTAGAGAGAAATGACCACCCATAACAATTAATCGACAACCAAAATACGAGAAGCTCTGGCATACTAGAGCTACATATCATACAGGGATACCAATATATTGTTTTTGCGAACTCTTGTTTTTTATTGCCTCGGGATGCAGATAATTGGTTTAAGAATAGCCCTGCTGTCACATAATTAACTTGCTAACTGTTTGCAATCTTTTATCTCCTTTTTTTTTCAACGAATAAATTATGAAATAACTTGAGAAAATCTTTAAATTATTTTTATTATTTGAGCAAAGAATTATTATTATTTATCAAATAATTATGCTTACTGGGTACCTAAATACTTTTTGTATAAAATTTACTAACGTTGATGAAAAACACACTCGCAACTCACACTTGCACTCAACTTTTATTTACGTTTATGTAAGGCAAAATACAGCAAAACATTTGAAAGAGAAAGAGAGGAGTAGCAGTCAGTACTCGTGTAAGAGTAAAACAAAATAAAGTGAAAAAAAAATTTAATCCTCAAGGGAACTCCCAGGGGATTGGCTATATGGTCCCATGAGAAATAAGAAACGATGGGTTTTCTATGTTATTTTGTTATTATTATTGTTGCTGTTGTTGTTGTTGTTGTTATTATTGTTATTTTTGTTACTGCTGCTATTGCTGTATTCATGATGATGAACTGAAAAAGCAACAAATAAAAATACAAAAACATTGCGTTGCGCATTGCTGAAGCTACAGTAGAACTTATGCAGAGCTTTCAAATTGTCAATTCGAAGGAAAAGCAACAGTTACCTCTAAGTACGTGTAAGTGTGTGATATTGTTAACTAAGAATGATAGAAATACAAGACTACGCCATGCGCATCATTTCCCGTTAGATGATGTAGATTGTCCACAGTTTGAAGAAACAAATAATACATTTCTGTCTCTCTCTCTCCTCTCTTTAATTTAGCTGTAAGTTATTAGCAAATAAGAACACATAGCCTGACGTCATTTGTGCTGCATGCGCTGACAACTTGTAATTTTATGTGTGGGATGCCGTAATCTTGTATTTCTATCATTTTTGGAGATTGTGAGTTTAATGAATCCTTAAGACCATGTCGTCGTGTAGATAAAACATGTTTTTTCCAATAGCAGTTCTGCAATTTAAAATTCTAAAATTCTACGAGTCTATTTCGAATTAATTTTATAACAAAAAAAATTTTTTTTTAACCATTTGTCAAACGTTTATCAAAACAAGAATCATTTAATCCATGACTGCCAAAAAATCATTTGTTTGTCATAAATAGCGCTTCGAAAAATCGATCAGTTGTAATTTCTAAGCCCTCTAAAGAGTAAAAAAGTATTTAAATTTCAAAACTTTTATACAAAAAACTTTGCTGAGCCTCTTTCTGACTTCATAACGAAACGACAACAATGTAAGTGCTCAAGTACCGCTTGTAAAAAGCAGCCTGCCTGTGTAGTAGTAGTAGTAGGTAGTATTAAAATGCAATTAAACAATTAATTCCTTATACTTTCTGTTTGATAGTCTACTGGGTACGAACTACTCGTATTCCATAAAAATATTCATTATATGATGGTTAGAGGAAAGTGAATGGGAGAGTGTTTTTAGAGCCTTATTTTTGGGTAAGAGAAAAAGGAAAGGAATTTTTACAGTGATGCGATGCTGCTGCTGCTGCTGCTGTGTTATTTGGGGAACCATATTCACAATCCATTGGGAGTTTTGTACTGTACTGAAAAGGAACCTTTTTATTTCTGTTTTGTTTTTCATATAGGGATTTTGGGATGTGTAGGTACAAAACAAAATACAATTTCACATGATGATGACGATGATGGGCAAAATGCAAAAATCCCCAAAACATGTTGGTTGGCAGAATGGCCTGGGCTGTGTGTTTGGCAGATATTTTTTGGTTTTTGTAAAATTTTATGTCACTTAAGAGTATCATACAACAACAACAAGAACAACAATGGAAATGACAAAAATCGAAATCGATTTAAAAATTTATTTATAATAAAAACACGTGCAATAAAAATGGCAGGCAGCAGGCAGCTGGCAGACAGGCAGTAGGAATAACATGTGACAAAGTAGGGAGCATTAAAACGGGCTGCTGCCTAGTCAGGCTCTGCTGGCTTAGTCATTTCAATCCAGCAGGTGGTGTGTTAGAAGTGTGTACCGCAAACTTATTTTTAAAATGAAAATTGTGCAAGTGTGAGAAGAGTAAGACAGAGACAAAGTTTGATTACAGCCAACAAAAATTCATTGATGAGTCTCTAAAGTGTATACTCTTGACAGTTGCCAGAGTGCATGATTGGCATTACAATTTGTGTAGAAATGTGTGTGTATATTTCAGTTTTATTTGTGCATGCATCAATCATATACTCACAAACACACATGCATTCTTACAAACAACAATAATAATAATAAATTATCCAAGTTGTAAATAATAAATAAAATACTTACACTTGAGAAAAGCTCGTGGTTTTGACTGTTTGCGACGCGACATATTTAAAAAAAAAAATTTTTAAAAAAAAATTCTTTTATTTAAAAAAACTCTTAACCGATACTACGAATGTCCTTAGTCCTGCGAGATTTATTTAAATTTTATTTAAATTTTTTTGCATTTTCTTGTTTAACTAACAAACACACCTACAACTTTTAATATTTTATTTTTGGTAACACTTTTTATGGCATTTGCTCCTCTATATTTTTCCTTATTTTTTATTTGTTTTTTTTTTTTTTTAATAAATTATTTAAAATTTTTTCTTACGCAAATTTTACACGCGCGCTTTTTTACTTAACATTCGTTAATTTATTGTTGCAATTTTATTTTTTGTTTAGTTTTCTTTTCTTTTTTTACAACTCACTACACATATGTTGTGTGCTTATCCTTGCAGCAACATTGGCGGAATGTCTTTAAGTAGCCGGAAATAAAATTTTGTTTGTTACAGAACTAGAAGCTACCGGTATTGTCTGGTTGGCTATTAGTTCAAGTGTGTGTACGTGTGTCTAAGTATGTGTTTTTTTGTTGCTCTTAAATTTATTTGGAAAAGTTATGCTCTTTTGGGTTTTTGGCTCATTTTTTGAAATGAAAAGAGAAAATGAAGCTCTCGTGAAATTCAAACAAAAAGAGCTTGAATTAAATGCACCCATTCCACCAATTGTGGCATTGAAATTTAAAAGCAAAACAAAACAAACGAAAGCAGAAAAAATAACAACAAACCATTGCCGGTATTTCCACAACTCCCCAGAGGGTTGAATTTTTATAGTAAAATATTTGATGGAAGAGTATGAGAATTACTTTTAAAAACTCTATATATGCAAACACACACACATGCACTAACATTACATACGTGGACTCTAATAAAATTCTTATCAAATATAAAACATCAAAAAAGTAGGATTAACTCAAAGAAACTCAATTTATATGGAAAGTGTAAAACCCTAACAATTGAAATACAAAAAAAAATCGCCGTCAATGGCAGTATAGAAAAGAAAAAGGAACAAAACAAAACACAATCATCCCTTCGTTTGGAATTGCACCAATCATTGCACAAGGTGCTGCTGCTGTCTTGAACAGCCCTACATACGTATGAAAGTACGCAGCTAAACTTTGAGCAACGGCAAACACTCATGCTACAACTCTCAAGTGTGCTGTGTTCGTTTTTTAGGTCCCTGCTGTTTATCTACACGATAGGGTGCTTTTCAGTTATGCTTCTTGCTCTCTCCTTTGACTTTTTTCTTTTTTTTTTTTTGAGATTTAACGAATTTGCTTTAGTTGTTGGCTTATAGAAACATCAGCACTATCAGCGTGTTCTTGCTTACATGTATTGCGTCCTTGTATTTAGTAGTGCACGTGCTCATAGGGGGTCTTGCTCATGGTGTTACATGGGCTCATTTCTCTACATTCTTTTGAATGTCTGGCTGATTTTTGTGACTTAAAAAAAAAAGTCATTTTGAAGAATCATTTAACGATTTCTCATCAGCGGGATTTTGCATGTAATTGTGCGAAATTTATATAATAATTGTTGTAGTTATTTCTTTGAGCGAGTTAGCATTTGGAAAACCGTGAGAAAGTTTTTCTAATGCAGATCATTAAAATTGAGTAAAAATAATCCAATAAAAGATTTATAATCAGTTTTTATTAAAGTTAATGCGACACTAAAATTAAGTTTCTTTCAGCTCTAGATCAATTTTAAATTGTTTCTAAATTTCGCTACTCTCTTGTGTACGAGTATGTAGCAGTTGTAGCATTTGTATTATTTAATAACTTAATTAACTGCTAAATGTTAGTTAACTATCTTTTTTTATTCATGTATTTTTATGTGTTTAATCTGCTTCAGCTTTGTGTAGCTTCTTCAGAATATACCCTGCCGGTAAAAGTCATATTCCAAGCCCCAAAATCTTTTAAACGGAAGCTTATGCCGTTATGATATGTGCTAGGAAATGCTTGTAGAGAAGGACTAGCAGGAGCATTATATACTTGATGTCAGACAGTCAGCCTGCACTGCTGGCCTTACGCTCATCTGAGCTAAGACAGTCAGTCATCTGTTAACGAACTTGGGATCCATTACAATATTACGTTGTGTTAAATGCCTGATCACGAGGGACTTATTTACAAGGAGCTGGTAGGCTATTTTACCTACATAAGATCCCATATTAAGTTCAGAATGTTCAGTTGATAGGTCGCTTTTGCTTGACGTAGAATTGCAAGATTCCGTTTTAAACCACCCACTTACCAAGACAACGGAGTTATAAGCGAACTAAACCCACCCTGTATAATTGAGGTATCTGAGAAGATCCCCTCAATTTATCAGGCATTTCTGAAGGCTACTTTAGGAAAATAGAAAAAACAGGTTCCTGGGTCCCATAATAATTTTCAAAACAGTGGAAAACTCAGGCAAATTAAAAACTTTATGAAGCTATAGTGGAGTACATCCCAGAAAATATTGGCACTCAATCAGACTGCTTACATGACGAAACCTCCTGACGGTCCCGGCTTGGAATCTCATAGGTCAAGACTTCTGGTAGGCTTCTTATTGGCTTCCAAAGAAGTAGGAAAGCTCTCATTGAACAAGATAACTGGCTTCATACGAAATCTAGATCAGAATTCAATAGAATTTAATTTTTATCGAATGCCGTAATTCGGAACCTGGTACAGTGAACACAAGGGCTGTACATAAAATACTTTGGCTAATAAAATAAGTCAAAGTAGAATTTAACAAAAATTCTAAAACAACAAATTCACTCATGTATTAGGGTGTCTCAGTAAGAATGAACTTTTTCGTTTTAAAATAAAGAGAAAGAAGGTTTTTTTTTTTGAGAAATTTATTTTGTTTTTATTATAAAGAGACATGTTCTGAAATAAAATATCAGTGCCGGCAATTCATTTATTGGAAAAACTATTGACTAAATAAAAACTAATTCTCAATAGTTTTTAAAAAAAATTTTAAATTCTCAAACAAAAAACTCAGTAAGCATGGAACCGAATAAACAAACTTAACAATGTTATTAGGTTTGCCTAAAATCTATGAAAGAAATGCACGTGAGCTTCCAGCAAATATGTTAGGCTAGCATATGCAATACTCTTTCCACCACAATACACACTTTATTATATGTAGAAGAGGAGAACTCAATTAAAACAAGTTATGTTATGCAGTGGAGGTAAACTTTTCTATACATCGTCATACAAATTCATAAAAACCCTAAGTTACATTAAAAAAAAATTACAGAAGCAGCAAAAAAAATCTCTCTAACATGAAATACTAACCAACCTTTTTCAAAAGTTTGCAGTTAAAACTTCAGCTTATTAATTACTTATTTTAATTGTAGGGGTTCAAGCTAGTTGAACATTAATTTTTTCTTTTTTTTTTTTTGTAAAAATAAAATATGTAAATTGAGCATGATTAATCAAGGAGTTGAAATGTAATATTTTGTAACTTAGGGCCTTTTTGAAATCATATGACGATATGTCTTTTACTTGTATTCGAAATATTGTTAATAAATTTTACTGAACTGTTTTACCTGTAACGTAATGAGAACATGAAAAAGCAGACACAAAAACCACTTCACTAAATTTTGTTATTAAAAAGACTGCAATTTTTCAAGATAGAAATGCCAGGATTAGGGATTTTTTTTTTAGTAAAAAATAAGTATTTGTTTTGGTTTGTGAACACGGTACAATTAAAATAGCACGTAACAAAACCATAAAGCACTGCCAGTTAAAATATTATTTTGTCTTGGATTAATAACCGTTTAAAAACTAAAAATACAAAAACCAAACGGTATTGGCTTTTTAAAATCAAAATCAAATTTTGTATAAAGAAATATGGAAATGAAACAAAAATAAAAATATTTTTACAAACCAAATTTAGGAAATAAGCTTAATAAAATAGCAATTAAAAAAAAAATCCATTGGAATTATCATATGCATCAGACTTATAACAAAAAAAATTTGCTTAAGCTTGTAAGTTAGTCAACCTAGTATTTAATTTTGATGGTTAGAATTTGGGTCATTTCCCACTCTAGTTTATTTGTAAAACTTGATTAAATTAAAAAATCTCAAAATTGTAAAGCCATTAAGATGTGGATTAGTCTCTTATGGAGTTAAATAAAATTCAATACCTGCATGATCATGTGTGGTAGTATTTTTGGCCAACATCAATGTTGCAAATAACATGAAATTCATATGCATAAAAAACATTTATACTCATACGCATGCGTACGTAATTTCATCTGAGAGAAAGAGAGTCGGGTAAAAAAAATTCATTGATAAAAAAAGTTTTGTTTATGAATGAATTCGAGTAAAAGAAAGAGGAAAGCGCACAAGCCAGCAACCAAAAAAAAAAAAAAAAGAAAAAACTTGCAATTTTGTATACAATAAAAACAGTAACAATAACAGCTGTCGTTTTCATGATCCCATCGAATCAAGCCATCTGCAGGACAACAGTTGTATGCGTGTTTGTGTTGGGTTTTCAATTAAACTACCGGCGTTTTGGTCATTTAATAAATACTCTCTAACACACACGCTCTCCCAACATCAATTTACATCACAACTCGTAAATAGTAAATACGTAATACCAACAACAAGGAAACTGTTTTGTTTTTGATAACAACATTGATTTAATCAATTGGTGATGCACCTTTCTTTCCTTTTATTTCTCTCTTTCCTACTTTACTTTGCAAATAAAACAAATGAAGATGAAAAAAAAAAAACCCTAAAAACACCTTTTCTTCAAATTTTGCAGCATCTGCAGCAGTTTTTTTTTTAACACACCAAACATACAAGATACAAGAGAATTTTTTTTTTTTTTTTTTTTTTTTTTTTTTTTTTTTTTTTTTTTTTTTTTTAAACTAAACACGGTGTAGGCACATACTTTTGAATTCATGCTTGTATTGTTTGCTTTGTTTTATTCCTTTTCTTCTTTTATTTTATTCAATTGTTTTCAAAAAAAGAAAACAGAAATAAGAAAACATTTTTACCAGCAAAATCTATTGTCAGTGTGTGTTTCACATTTTATCCTTATCCTTTTGCGTACAATGATAACTAAAACAACAACAATAAAGTAAATGAAACACATGCTTTAATTCGAATTCATTATTATGAGTACCTAATTCTTTCTTGTTGTATTATATTTCACAGGGAGGTTGAAGCACAGTAGGCTCATTCTAAGTAAGACATCAAAACTAAAAATTAAATTCAATGAAGCAAAAATATCTTTTAAAATATTTCTTTAGTCCTTTATTGCAGCAATTCTGTAAAAAACAAAACAAACAAAAGATAATTGCATAGCACGTTAAATTTTCCCATAAACTAAGAATTGCAGCAATAATAATTGCTTAACGTAAATTGGAAATTAATATAAAATAAATTGTGGTTATGGGCTGTTATAGCTGCCACCACCTTCCTCAACTAGGCTCTTCGGAGCCCCAGTAATTACAAAAATCCACTGAAGTATTTTATAGTTAAATGTTGGATTAGAACAAGTTAAATTTATTGGTAGAAATTGCGAAGAGTTGGCGGAAGTAAGACTACAAGAAGAAAGCTGAATGTACATCATATATCTTAGAAACGGCTTACTCCGCCTATTCAGTAGCTACCAGGAATTAATTAAAAAAAATTTTTAAATCACAAAGAGATAGAAATAAATTTTGTCTGCAGGCATACAGTATTAGAAGAAGAATTTATTAAAATCGATCATGGTTAGCTTCTAATGGAGGGGATTCAGCTTAAGGTTTCAGAGAAAGAGAGAGAACGTTAATTAAAAAGGAAGAAAAGATTAATTAAATTATGCGAACGGAAACGATTTTGGGTCGCACCTGAATTTTTGTTAGTTGTTCCTGAGCTCTACTGTAGTTTATTGTTATTTGTTTGTTTGTCGCGTTTACGCTGGACCGAAACCTACATCTGTCAAAATTTTCTTGCTGTTAATTTTATTTTTTTTTTAAACTATTTTAGCTGCTTTTGTTATTTCATACTCATGCCTATTATTCCTTAACTTCCTTTTATAACTACTCGTACATACAAACGTACTCATACACTTACACGTGCATTTGTTTCTATAGCTAAATAGTGCGAGTACGAATTTACTGCTTTGTAAATGTTGCGATGACATGCAAATTAAGCAAAAATATTTTAAATTTTTATTGTGTGAGTAACACTTAAAGAAAACTTTAGAAAAAGAAATTAAAAATTTCTTGTTGAAGTCCAGCTGGTGCTAAGCCAAATATTTTTGAAAAAGAGGAGTGGGGAAGAGCTTTTCTATTTAAGTTTTGACACACTTAAGGGTGTCTTGCCTGCTTTCTAGCAGTGAAAGATTTGGGTCTCAAAATAAAAACTGTTGAAATAAAAGCAGTAGCACTGAAACGCCAGCTGACTGTTTTGAGACCCCTCCTGTCAAAAGTTGTTTAAATTTTTTTTTTTTTTTTTGTATAATACAAAGGGAGAGCAAATTTTGTGTTTCTCTTTAAGTTGTAAATTCCAAAATATAGACCAAAATTTAGTTCTCCTAAAAATATTTTGGGCTGTAAAACCGTTTGGAAAGATATTTAGTTCTCACAACCGAAGTTGTTTTCTATGTGTAGTTTCATAGGCCCAGAAAGAGAGTTCCTCTGTCATTCTGTTGCTGAACAGGATTTAAAAAAATAAGACAAATATAGAAATCGATTTCGTTCGTTCAAACGTAAACATGTTTGCACTCACTTAGAAATTCCTTTCCAGTGGCACCCGAGTTTTCTTCTCTTTTTCTTGGCCTCTATTGGAAATAATTATTTTTATTTAATTTTTATGCTAGCAAACGGTATTATTTTCCTTGCCAACTTTTAACTGTAAAATATATCGCCCCAGCATTCCTGAAACTTAAGAATAAAGTTATTGAGTTAATTGCCACAACAAGACATTTACTTAAAGCGATTTAATCGCCTTTTCCCTTCTCTGTACTTGTGTGTTGCAAAGGGAAAAAATTTTATTTGCAAGTTCACGGGTAAATTTAATTTATGAATTTTTTCATTAGATTAATGAAATTAAAATCTGTATCCATTAAAAAAAAAAAAAATCAAGCCCTTTACTTTTGCTGTAAAATTTATTTTCTTCAGTGTATCTTGCATTTCCCTCAGAAGGACTTACTGCCTCAAAAAAATAACACAACTAAAAACTATTGCAATAAAAAGTAGGTACACGCTAAAGGGCTGCACAAGCATACTTCACATGGCTTACAAGCATGAAAAATTGCATACACATGTTTGTAATGATGGGTGTGTGCTACACTTTATTAAATACACACACATTTGTACAAGCAAACGAACGAAAAAAAATTTTTTGTGGATCAAAGTGCTGTTATGACTAGGTAACACACACAACAACAACAAAAACAACAGATAAAGAAAACAATAAAAGGGAAAAAGGTTCAATGTGAATCAAGAACAACCACACAACGTTAAGCCAAACTTCATTCGCAATTGAACCTTGCAACGTGAAGGACGTGTGCGACCGAAAGAAATATAACAAGAGTGCAAAAAATATTCTCAAAATTTCTCTCTCAATCACATGACGGATAATACTGGCCAACACAATGTAAAGAGAATTTATTTATTTATAAAACAGATGACGTCGTAAAAAAAGACAAAGTGTTCTCGCATGTGTGTGCGTGTGTGTATGTGAAAATGAAGTATATTTTTGTATACGAGTACAAAAGGATTTTGCGCATTTTCATTTGTGTATTCTAAGGATTGCTATAGAAACTAAATAGAAAAGAATCGTACGTAAAAGGAAAATACACATAAAAACGCAAACATTCAGTGCAGTGCGGCTTTAAGCAAATGAAATTAAAAACTAAAAAGTTTCTTTTTTAATTAAAAGTATTTTAAATAAATTAAAATTAAAACAAGTGGCGAATTAGTTTTACTAGAAAAAAAAAAAAAAACAAAAAGAAAATTAAAAAAATGTCAGAAAATTCATCGGAATTTTTGAAACGCACCTGCCTCATATGTGGTTGTCATACAAATCAAACTATTAATATTTATGAGCCACGCAGTGGACCAAATATTGTACAACTTATTCAGGCGAAATTCAAATTTCAGGTATTTTTTTTTATAATTTTCTTGTAAACTTAAAAATGTAAAAATACTTTGCTTCATTTGACTTGGGAAAAAATCAATATGAGACAATTCCTTTTTGTTTTATAAAATGAGTCATCGTATCTTGAGTAGGGGTGATTGACTTTCCAATAAGAATATTTTTTTCTTTAGCAAATAGTCCTGACAACCCCACCACCCAACACATTTTATTTGTTTGTGTTTGTGGATTCACATAACGCTTGTCTGTACTTTTTTTTTTTTTTTGTTTTTTATGCTATTAATATTAATAAAACAAGATACCAGCACGGAGCATCCTAAAGCATTAAAATTCATTATAACTAAAATTAGCTTTTTAGAAACTTCTCGCAGTTGTTGCAAAATATATGGGTAAGGGGTGGAAAATACATATTTATAGGTCAATATAATAATAACTACGCTAATATTAACAATATTGTTAAGTTTAGTTAATTGAATTGAATAGCAAATTACTTTTGTGTAACAGAAGGCTTGTTAGACTAGAAAAATATTTGCCAAAAGTAGTGCTTACCCTTATTTCGGCAATTACTTGTGTAACGGGACCATAGCTTGAGTACATTTTAAATCAAAATATTTTTTAAACATTAAAAAAAAAGTAGACATGCAGATGAAAGCATATAATACCTTAACGTACACCGGATATTTAAACAAAGTATGAACGTTAGTAAATTTGTTTTGTTTTGTTATTAAAACAGCAGATGTCACTTGTTTTCATAATTCCCACATATCCCGTAATTCGATACGAACTCTCTCTCTTTCTCTTTCTGAGCCTTCTTCAATACACTTTTTTTAAAGTGGCTGGCTGATCTGTCTTTACAAAAGAAAACAAAACAAGAATGGAAAAATTATCGATCATTTGCCTTAGTAGTGATTATCCTTGTACACACACACACACACACACACACACACACACATAAATAATATCGATCATGTTTCCATATTTCCTAAAACTCTTGTCTTTGGTGTTGGCAAAGTAGCTACTTGTTTGAAATTTGATACATTTTATTTAGCCTATTTTCGCTCTTGTTCTCTATTATATATTATGAGATATTTTGTTCAGAAATATTTTTTTTAATGCAGGTTGCTAGTAGAAAAAATGTAATAAAAAAAATGTCAGCTGCCCTTTGCCGGTGATAATCAGACTGGAGCAAGTTGATGTTGAAGATCATTTATGCAGGTTGTATAAATGTTTAACATTGAAAGTTGCAGCATAATGAAGACACAAAACAACAACAACAGCTGCTGTGGGTTTTTTTTTTTTCATTTAACTACAGTACAGTGAGCTAAAACTGAAAAGTTTTAAAACTTGCATACTAATTTTACATGTGAGAAATTTTAAAGACAGAAAAAAATATTTTTTTCTTTTTGTTTACAGAATTATTTATTTTTGAAAAGGTAATTTAAGTAAATCCAACGTTATTAAAAATTTTACCTTAAAGTCTACATCAGTTTTTGTTGAATAAGAGGCCATACCTTTCAAGAATTACCGTCAACTACTTTTTTTTAAAAAGTGGACTTGTAACACTTTCAAAAATAAAAGCTTAATCTCTACTTACTTTCCCACCATAAAGCAGTCGACTGCATAGATTAAATAGTGCGTATTTTTCTTCTTAAATTTAAAAGATGTTAGTCAAGTCCAGACACTTTATTATGCAACTCTTTTCCAGACTATATTTTTGTTTTAATAATTTTGAAATAATATGGATGCGATCGTGATCGTTCGTTTAAAAGTAAACTGTATTAATATTATTAAAGCCCACTGTTTGCTTTAAGTCAAACAAATCATTTTAAGGATTTCTTCCACATAATGTACGAATTTTCTGTTAATGCTCCAATTTCTGTGGGTCAGTCAGTTCTCAACTCTTCGTTATCTGGCCAAGAATGTCTGTTGTTTTATGTATTTTGAAATTTCAAAACACACAATATTTTTAGCTGAGTGTATATGAGTATGTGTTTGGTAATAACATGCAACATAACGACAGCTGTATTTGTGGCAAAGTAATAATAGCACCTTTACTGGGTACTGCTGCTCTGGTTTATTCAAAATTATTTTTTATCACACATTTTTTATGAATTTTTTTTATATTTTTGCTTTTTATTTTTGGTTTTATACGAAAATGAAATTTTTGTATGCGTATTTTGCACCTGGTGATCGATTCTTGTGCATTTTACAACAAAACAACAAATTCAACCAGCATATGACGTTTACTTAGGCAAACACACACTGGTGTTTGACTCTTAAAAACGCACAACTTGGTAACAATTAAACCTTTTTGTTTATCAATGTAAATCCTGTTTAACTCAAGGCACACGCGTCATCTGTCATTTTACCATGCAACAACAAACAACTACAACATTCTGTTATTTCTAATACCGTTCATACGTATGGTGACGCACAATAGATCTAACTAATGATCATTTGTTCAGGTAAACAATTAAAAAAGAGCAGAGCATACGAGTATTTTCTGGTATCAATTGTAAATACAGGGCATGCGCGCCAAGCTCTTTTTCAAACAAACACCTCTGAATGGTTTATTGAATTTACAAGCACTCTGCTGCACCACACAACCACTGACTGGTAGGCAGCTGTTATCAGACATTCAGCCAGTTTTCTTTTTTTTTAGTTTTTTTTACTTGAGCAGTTTAACATAATTACAAACGTGTATGTGTGTACGGCTGTGCGTATTTACCGGCTTTTTATGTTAAGCTGTTTATTTTCATTATAGTTTTTGGTGGCGGCAGGTGGTTTTAATCAAAAGCAAACACACACTCACACACACATAATTTATTTCCTATGCAACGGATTTTTTTTTTGTTTTGTTTTATTTAACCAGCATAATTGTTTGTTCTGGCCTTTCAAGAAGCATAAATTTTAATTCACCCTGAATTTATTTTAAAATTATTAGGGCGTTACAGTTACAGCCTTCCAGTAATTGATTTGTGGTTACATTAGCCTGAGCTCAAATTTATTTCTAAATAAACCGCAAAACTAGACCAAAGAAAATATTGTGACGCAAAATCATTCTGTTGAACCACTGTGTTATTATTCATAAGAAATTGCAATTTAGTATTTAAGTTAATGCGTCGAATTTTTGAGTGTAAAGCTTCATGTTAGTTTTAAGTGTTCTAGAATTGGTTATACCTAGAACTACGTAGTAATATCTAGCTGTTTGTAGAAGGTTCTAGGCCGTTACAGTTAGGTAAATCTAGAGATGACTCTAGACTTAAGTGAAACAGTATATAAGGCAATGGTGAGATTACCAGACAAGTTCAGTTCTAGTTGAGACATTAAACTGTGAACAAGGTGTGTGTGTCATAAACAATAAAGTATCGTTGTGACGGTTGTAATAAAAGTGTGTGACGGTTATAATAAGTGTTGAGGAAAGAGAACTTCTTGTGTTTTATTTTACGATACGCACCTTAGCAAACTAAACGTTTTTAAAGCAGTGTAAAAGCGTAACAATATTAATGTGATTATGATTTGTGTTTTTCTTGCAGCCCTTAAATGAGGACAAATATTTATGCTTCAGCTGCAATAATTGGCTTATTAATTGGCATTCATTGCAGGCATTAAACAGCAATGATGCCGAAAGTCCTTCGGGTACCTTTCGATCCCACTTAAACAGCGGCAATGTTGTGCAGGATGAGAAAAGTTCGGGATCCAAAAAGCCAATGGCAGTGTGTCGGCCCATAGCTCACATAAAACCCAGGCAACTGGTTGAAGCAGTTGTTGCAACACAACAACAAATTGATTCTACTAATGATGAGCCTGCACACGAATCAAATGAAAGCAATAAATCGGCAAATAAAATGAATTTTAATAAGCGCAACTTTCGGTTGCATTTAAGCAAACGTGGAGCAGGTAAAATCCAGCAAAAGTCTATGCATCAGTGTACGTGTGGGAAATATATGGTGGTGCGTACTAAACATAAAGGCAGCCTGAAACTGGCAGCAACAATAAAATGCCGCAAGTGTCGGGAGTTTTGCCGCTTGAAAGCTTGCTATCTGCGCAGTATTGTACAAGTAGAAAAAGAGTTGGCGCAACGAGAACCTCCACCAATTAATGAACATAATAAACAACAAAATCTAGTCATTGCAACAGGAATAGAACAAAAGAATAATAAAACAAACGAAAGCCAAAGTGAAAACCAACAACAACTACAAGTACCACCTTTACAAGTTGTGCGTCATAATTATTTGCCAAAACCAACAGTCGATGGTAAAGTTGTTTCCATGTTGAGACGTTTGGGTACAACATTGTCACGTGAACCACAAGAAAACGGAAGAACGCACAACAATAACAACTTGCCAAACAATAATTTACCACAAATTATGAGTCCCACTAAACCAAAATCAAAGTGGTTGCGTCCTTTAGACGATGATGAAATTTTAGTAAATTTCGATTCAAGCATATCGGAAGTTCTACCCTCTTTAGCAGATCAATTTACACAAGTACAATCGTTTGCTGCCAGAAAACGTCTTACGTTTCAAATTTCCGAAACGGCGGAAGTAAATGAAAACGAAAACGTAGCAGTAAAATCAAATGTAAGCGAAACTGATACAAACCCTGAGAACTTCACTAACACATTCAATTTACCCAAAAGCTTAACAATTACCTTGATTTAAAATGCTAGTAACAAATACATACATAAACACCTTTAACGGATACATACATATTTAAAGCAGAAGCAAAAAATAGGGAAGTGAATATCTACTCTAGCTACCAAAAAAAAAAAAAAAAAAAAAATTAATTTTAGCCAAATTTCTAGCCTGATATAAAATTGATTTGAATCAGGAAATGTAACTGCAAATCGTATCATTTTATCTATAAAGTTTTTAGAGTAAAATTACAAACACCAAAGTATTAAAATTTATGACATTTTCGATACTCTTGTTGCCCTATTTCTTGTCGGTTTATTTAACCGCAGAAAATGGGTTATTTTTCAAGAAAAGAAACAGACACATACCTACATACATACTAATCAATATACACACATATTTGTTTTTGTATCAATTCCACCGTATCAAACAAAAATTAAAACACATACACCCATTTATACCTACATAGAACACGGGTACGTTTAAATATTTTAATATATAATTGATACACATACATACACACAAATTTGTTATTCAGTTTTTAAAAATTAAAAATTTAAGAAGCATAAAACGCAGTCGAGAAAATAAGAAAAGAATGAAAAACTAAAAATAAAAATAAAAAATAAAACGAAAAATATGTATTTGCAAATGTTATAGTTTGTGTGTAAATTAATTTATTTTTAATTGTAATTTATTGTATATTTTATTTAGATCAATTATTTTTATTGAAATTTAATTAAGTTGTACATAACTCACACATAAAATACACATAATTGCTTTATTTATTTATTTAAAATTAAATTAGAAATAATTTTTTATTTTTAAATTTCCAAATTAATTTAATACTCAATACAAAACGAAAGCAAAGTAAAATAATGAAACCATACACATACATACATTATCAAAGATGAATATTTATTTCATCGAATAAAAAACATAATTCAAAATTGCCATAATTAAATTGACGCATAAAAAGTAACGATTTTTTTTTCAAGTTATTTAAAAAATAGTAAAACATGGTAAAGTTTTATTGTAATAAATCTAGAAATTATCTCAGTCTCCTTGCTTATTCTATATATTTGTTACATTGTGTGTAACAACTCCTACCCTTTCTCTGCTTATCAAACCCAACTGACCATTACTTATAAATTGCGTTTGTATATTCTTTTTTTAGGTTTTTGTTGAAACGAAAATATTTTTGTTTTTAAAACGAAACGACGACGAAATAAACTAAGCATTCCTGTTGGAAAGTTTTTATTGTTTGTGCAGCTCTGAATAATAAACTATTTTTCCAAGGAGAAGTTTTCAAAGTCATTTCAATAAAAAAAAAAAAAAAACATTTTGAATTCAACTTTCAAATTAATAGTTAAAATATTTTTATGCGTACGAATTCAATATTTTTTTTTTGTTCTGTACAACTAATAAGCCACAACATAGAAAACCATCTACAGAAAGAAAAAAACATTTAAGGAGCTGTGGGGAGGAGGAGGTTTTAGATTATTGAAAAGGTAAGCTTAAAATGTTTTTCATTTAAGAAAAATTTGAAAAGATAATTAGTGAAAACAAAAGACATACGTATATGTATGTATGTATGTTGGTATATACATACATAAATCGATATTTTAATATTTGGGATTCGCCAGTAAGATTATCGGTTTTCAAATTGCAGTTTTTCCTTGAATCTAAATTGAATTTTAGGAAAAGAATAACTTACACAAGCTTGAGGATTTATAGTGATGCATTCGAGATTTTTAATTTAATCCTAAATCGGGCAGGTTTATTCATGCATATACATATTAATATAGATATTAATGCTTCTCGTTTTATGTTTTGATTCTCTGTCATGTCAGTGCTGCCGTCGTTTTGCTCAAAATACTCTGTTAGCTCATAACAGGCCAGGCTATTCTAAACCTTTTCAAATCGCTCTTGAATTTATTAAAGGCTGATGCAATTAATTATGCTTTTCTATTGCTAATGTTGTTATTATGGTTGCATTTGCATCGCTTCCAATAACTTAACTGTTGAATTAAAACAAAACTGTAATTTAAGCCCCTATTACAATTTAAAACTTAATTCGGTTGAATTGGTGCCAACTTTTAGTTTGAGATAAAACGTTTTAAGTGCGTTTTATCTACTTGAAAAATCTGTATGTTAGCACCACAGTGGCTTACAAAAATTACAAAAAAAAATCTCTCCCGTTTTGTAGATA
The DNA here is from genome assembly GCA_947397855.1 of Thelaira solivaga. Lineage (NCBI taxonomy): Eukaryota > Metazoa > Arthropoda > Insecta > Diptera > Tachinidae > Thelaira > Thelaira solivaga. The sequence continues at coordinate 67,653,446 of OX377614.1, forward strand.
AAACTTCCCGGAAATATGAAAAGCGTGAATGCCCCTGACAATATTTTTTTTTTTTTTGTTGTAAATATTTTAACTACACAACTTATTTTATCTGGCAGTACCCATAACAAAGATAAACCGAAATTAAATTTATAATTTGGTGAACTAAATAGAGGTTAGTGAAGTAGCTAAATTAATAATTAAACGAACTAAAATTGGTGAATAAATTTAAAATATGGTGAGTTTTTCAAGCCAGCTGATAAATTTGTAAACGTTTTGTATACATTGGTGTGGTAGCACCAACATTTTTTTCTTCTGTGGCAATACTGCAATTAGTGCGCTAAAATATATAAACAAATTTTGACATTTAAAAAAGAAACAACAAAAATATAAGAAAAAAATGGCTTGTGTATGTACTTGATGCTTTGGTTTAGTTCAGTTAGTGTTACCCTGTGAGTCAGTGCACAGCATATCGCGAGTGTGGTCCGTACGTTTGTGTATTCTTTTTATTTTAACCAGTCATTGGTGTGCATTCTTTGTCTATTGCAATTAGCCTTGTGAATTTTAAACAATAAAGTTTAAATATGTACGGTGTGTAAAACCAATTGTATATAAATAATAAATTAAGTAAATATGTAATAAAGTATGTAGACATAAAAATCAAACTGTAAAGGGAAAAAATTAAAGAGTTAACGATAAAAACAACAACAATAAAAAGTTCTTATCGAATACTGCAAAAAGAATTGTGTTAAATTGCGTGTTTGTGTGTGTGTTTTGTAAAAAATTCTTTTTTGCTATTTAGCTTTTAATTTATTATTTATTAAGAAATGTAATAAGTGCATTTAGTAAAATTTAGTTAAACCAATAAACTGAACTAAAAGCAATTAGTTAAAATTTTCCTTTAAGTGAACACTATGAAAAGGATATACATGAAACAAAAAAAAAACTATTGAAGTAAATTGTTACTCAATTTCTAAAAACAAGTATACGGGAAACAAATGCCAAAAGTGATTAACTAATTAACAACAATTGTTCAATAACACATTTTATAAAAACAGTTAAAAATATAAATAATTTTTTCCGTTTGCTAATACCCTATATATGCCGGGCTGTATGTTTAATTTAGGTTTATATTGGTTACATTAACAATAATTTTTGATTTTCTGGGAGAGCTTTTAGCATAGTAAAGGCTTAAAAAAATTCACAAGAAGCTCTAATGTGATCAGTAGGGTTCCTTTTTCAGTCTTAAAAATTTTATATGTCATGGAGCTGTTAAACGCTTCTAAATGTACAAACAGCTGCTTTAAGTGATAAACTGGTTATATTCCTTCCAAGTTTTTAGAAAAAATATATATACATAATAAGTACATATTATGTATGTATATAAAAACTTGTTAACGGGTTCTTAGAATAATAATTTCTAGAAGAGCTCACCATTATTTATATGTGTGTGTGTGTGTGTTACAAATAGCCTTAAGTCAACTGTTTTTTTATTACAACACAAAATATATTTCAAAATTACTTTATTTTGATATACTTTTTATGAGGAACATAGGCCAATTGACTAATTGCTTGTAATTAATATATCAATTACCGCTGGCCGACTATATGACTAGTTGCTATCTCAGCTTATCAGTGTGCGATTTGTATATCTGTTCGGACATAACCTACAAAATTTGTTGAATTCTTTAGTTCAAAGAATTTATCTATTTTTTTTTATCGGCCAGGTGGGGGTATAGGTATATGTATGTAGCAATTTTTTTTTAATGTACACATAGCTGCTTTCCTTAGCTATTGAGGGTTATTGCTATCAGTTTTTTAAACAAAATTATTTTGTTGAATAGGTATAAATAAATAGCCACACAATGTGATGTGTAATAAAATATTGTCAACAAAAAACGAATAATAAAATCGCAAGCAACTACAAACTTCATTAAATAAAGTTAACAAACAGTGAAATAACAGGCGTAAAAAAGTATATAGAACTTTAAACATAATAAATAAAATCATTTTACTTGGAAAATAATGAAACAATCAATAGCAACAACAGCCGTTAAAAAGTGAACAACAAAATAAGGGTAAGTAATTTTAATAAAGAAAGTAAAACATGAAATTTTTTGTATATAAAAATATCTACATAATGCCATGCATACATACATACTTAAATATATATACCTACATACATACATATTTATATATATATATATATAGCTACATACATACATAAAGAAATGCAAGAGAATAGAGCCATAGAAATGAATGTCAGTTTTCTGGAAATTCGTTAGTTATTGTCTGCTATAATTTATTCTTTTTTGTTTACATATTCTGGTCGCATAGTATTTTTCCTATTTATTCCTTGTTTATTTTTATACTGAAAAATGTCTATTACTCCCATGCAGAGTGGCTAAAATTAACAACTAGTGCTGCCATTACTGTAATCATTATGCATGGCAACATCCATGTTTAAAATTTGAGTTAATTTGATTTGTTTTTATGCATGTGGTTTCTAATAGTAACATTATAAATATATTCATATCTGCAGACATACATATATACCTACTTTCCTGGCACATTTTGTTCTAGAACTTTGTTTTGGTTAAATTAAGTGTTTGCTTCATTATACATTTTGAGGCTTTTTCTCGAAAATAGAATTTTCATCCTGGCATCGGGAATGAATAACATAAATAATTAAACTGACTTAGCAAATTCCGTTCAATTATGAATAATCCCCGAGAATTTTTATTCAGGAATATTTTTGTTTTTGGTAAATAATTCTCTTAACTAAAAAATTTCCTGCAAACAATTAAGTTGACAAAGTAATATGACATCAAAATCAGTTTCTACGTTTCCAGTTGTAAAAAGCCGTTGATACTTGCGTTTTTTAGTCCATGGAATTTAATATTTCAATTTAGGACATGTATCAAATACCTTTAATCTGGTAACATTAATTAAAACCTTATCGATTATTCACAGTTATTTTCCTTAACCGGCACTTTGCTCGGTCTTTGTGTTTTCTCTTTCTGTTTAGATTCAGTTCGCTCTCATTTCCCATATATACATACTGCACAAGCATGTGTAATATTTTATAATAGAAAATACTTGTAAGTTCTTTCATCGCTGTAATACATACAAAGGTACATGCAAATATACATACATAATAATTTTTTTTATTGCCATCATTCTAGATGTCATTGGCCAAATACTTTATAAATTGTTGCTTAAGTGGTTTTCATTATACTGTAATATTGGCTAATAAAATTTGGAAAAAACGAAAGAAAAAAATCTATTATCGAAAGTTAAAAAAATAGGTATGTTATGAACCAACAGATTTAACAGGCGGTGCCTATACTTCAATCAACATTTTTCTTTTCACTCACTTTCTGTCTTGTTGATTTATTTTGTGTTCATTCAGTCATATTCCAATGAGAATCAAGAATTTATTTGTGATTGAATTTGTATTTATATATGTATGTATGTCTGTAATAAACAAATATTGATTATAGTCAGCGATTTTCATTAGAATTACAATTGAATTTTGTTTCTATATGTCACTAAGAAAAAGGATATATTTGGCTTTATAATGGGTTTCGTTGTGGCGATATGTATATTAGGGCTGATTACGAGTGTCGTTGTCTTGGCGAAAACAGTATACATATGTTTTATATTGACTTGTGGTGTATTCGTCTACAACAAATGCAGTCGTAATAGGGCTGATTTATACATTATAATTGTGACAGATTTTTATGGCCTCAATAATTGCCACAAAAAAGATGTTATACACCAAGCCAAGGGGCATACCTTAATAGGTCGTAAAATAATTTTCAATATTTAAAAATATAGAAATTCCGAAATTTGTTTTTATTAAATGACTTTTATATTTAAATATGGAACTACCGAAATAGTTAATTAAATATTTTTTCTCCATTTATATCTCGTTTTTGACTTGTAGCAAATCTCTGGCTACTTTGACCATTTTATAAACGTATATACAGCATGTATGTATTATGCCTGAATGTATGTACATGTGTAACTGACAATATAATTTATATTTTTTTAACAAATTTTATCTATTTTGATTTTACACAATTTGTTTGCTAATTACATACGTTTGTATTGTATGTAATTTGCAGCATGATTGCATTCGCGCAATAGATATAATTACAAAGTTCAGTTTTTTACTACAAAAAAAAAAAAACAATTTTGAAAGTGGTGAAATCGAACAATACAAAATTAAAAAAAAAAACACTTAAAAACTATAGCAAAAAAATTTATTAATGCCTAATGAGTCCACATAAAATAATTTAAAAGAATTAATTGTCTAAAACCTTGAGAATATTCTTAATTAAAATCAAAATTAAACACATTTTTTTAAAAAGAAGGTTAGGTGGTACAAGTCGCTTCACTTAGGTCCTCTGATGTACTCTCTTTGGTCCAGTTGAGCTTGAACGATAATAAAGGCTATAATCGCACACTCCTCCATATATGCTTGTGTGAGTTTGTATGCATATGTTGTATATTTTTCTTTATTACGGAATTAGTTCTTTTAAATTCATTTTAAATACTCGTATTGTAGTTGAAATTGTAAGAGGTGGAATTATTTCTTACATAAAAACCGGCTTGCTGTAAATAATAATTCTTTGTCTGCCAACAAATGATTCATATTTTTGAACATCTTTTGTTGTCTGCTTGATACCTTTCTTTCATCCTGTTTTAGCAACAACGCGCATACTCTGTATATTTGCATCTTTCTGCATAAATGGAAACGTATTTGTAACATGAAATTTTAAATAAATTTACGTGTTGCTCTCTTCCTCTTTTTTTAGTTTGTTTAAATAAAACTGTGTAAATCATTGCAGACTGGCTGGTAACAAAGAAAATCAAAAATGTGTTAAAAATTCAAAATGAAAAACTATATTCGTTAATTTTGAAATACACACTATATACAACACCTACACTTTGTGTTCATTTGATGTAAAAACGTACTAATTCTAAAAACAAAACTGCTGTGCCCATATACGCTTTTATCTAAAAAATTTAATAGACTTCAACGTTTAAAGCTTTCAATTTATTTATTTGAAAAATTTTCTTCTAGAACAAACTATAAAATAAATTGATGGCGATGTTGACGACGCCAAATGGAATAAGGATTATTATACTTTTCTATAGCCCAATTATGAATGAAAAATCCACGGGAGTTTTTTTCTCTTCCACCTTTCCTATTGTTATACAAAAAAATTTTCTTCTTTTTTATCAAAGAATATTCTGATTTAGGGAATTTTTTTTACCAAAAGCCAAAATTTTCCTAACAAAAAATTTTTTTGGGAAAATTCATAATTGGCCTGATATTAAATTTTGAATTCTTGATTGCTGTTAAAACAAATAATGTGTAGTGTGTTGCGTTATTAATTGAATAAAATACAATTTTTGACTTGCTACTTTGTTGCTATTCTTTTTTTCTTTAACACGCAAATGAAACAATTCATCATTCACTTTAAAAAATTAAAAAAAAAAAACCAACAAAATATTAATGAAAACCAGAACTACTAATATGACGATAGCAACACCCTCTCACACAAACTTCTGCCCGCACAACTAAATTGAAAATTAAGAAGAAAAAAAAACAGCTGGTCTGCCAAGTGAAGAATAATAAAAGTAATTGATTCATTTGGTTCATTGTAGAGAGTAGTATTGAATAGGAAAAATTTTAAAAATACGTTTTACTGGACAGAAGACAAATTTGTTTTTTGTTTGTTGGTAATGGAACCGATATCACTATCAGGGAGTAACACAGGCTATATTATAGAAAAATACGCCCACTTTACGTCCACAATTCACCGATTTAAAAAATAAAATTATATTTTTCAACGGATTCTTTTTAAAATTTGGGAAAATCACTATATTCCAGGAATGGTCAGCCCACTTTTATAGCTAATCAAATACCAGATTTTAAACAGATTGCTCTGAAATTTTATATGTCTAATCTCAATCTAAGATTTACCCGGGCGAGACCGGGTAAAATCAGCTGGAAAATTATAAACGCGAAAAGAATTTATGGGCTAAGGCAGAAAGAGTTTATAATAAATTCTTTAATAGATCATTGTAGGAATTAAATTGAAATTTGTTTTCGATATCAAAAGGTGTAATTTGCCTCTAGAGTTGTGGAATTTGTGATAATAAAAGAAAAAGCAATCAAATTTTTATTTAGTGGCAGAAAGTACTTGCCACAAAAGCAAACCACAGTATAGCTTTATAACATCAACAAAATATTTTTTTTTAATAGACTTATTTCGTTTTTAAAATATACGGTTCAAACTTAGACATATCTCGCTTTTATGCTTAATTATTTATTGATTCCTTTCCACTTCTGGTTCATACATACGGAAAAGTCTGCCAAATGAAATATAATTATAACAAATTGTTTGTTTTTGTTGTTATTTTTTATTTTCGTTACGGTAATACATATTATGTTTGCGATATGTGTACGAATCAATTATGGAATTGACAAATAAATTTCATTTCTACACTTGCATTTATTTATATCTCAATTGTTCAAAATACATATGCACAAACGTACATACTTTAGTGTGAATGTATGAGTGGCGAAGTTTATTGAACTCTGCTGCAATAAAATTCAGCAAGATGATTAAAATAGTAATTAAAATTGTCATGTATTTTCGCCGCCTCGTTTTGGTTTGTTTGGTTGTGTAAATTTGTTATTGAGAAAAAGAAAATTTTTTATTTTCAATTATTTTTTGTTATTTAACAAGTGACAACTTAAGTTGCCCATAGATGAGATAATTTTTACATGTGAATTTCAATGTTTTCTTCATGTCACAAACAGAGTTCGAAAAGAAACGAAACGAAACAAATGCAAACGTTTCGTTTTGTAGTTTTTTACATTTTGCTTTATAAAATTAAAAGTAAAAAGTTTCTTGGCATAAAACTAAGGTCTTGGTTAATCAAGTGTCATATTTGAAAATGAGTTTTAAATGATAAAAATGTTACCTTGTATTTGTCTTTTGAACAAGAATACTTTTTCGTAGAAACACTTTTTATTAATTAATAACATTTACCAGCTACAGCCATAAAGTTTTCTTGCTTAAGGTGCTTAAATTAATTTTATTATGCCACAAGCATTTGTCTTAGTTACTGGACACCAACGTTTATTTTATACGCGGGTCAGCACTTCAAGTACTACCAGCCACAATTGCTGGTTTAACTTTAAAATGCAATATAAAATTTGCGTATTGGCTCATTAGCTGTTTCAGTGATGCCGGTAGATATAGTCAGTCAGAATTCAATGAAATCTAGGAAACACTTTCAATTTGGTTTGCTCGTGGCTCATAAAAATAAAGAATAAAATTTTTAATTGACAACCTTTGAGTGTCGACTCTTGTTTCTGTATGAACTTTATGTCAATACTTACTTAAAAACAAAACAAAACAGAAAAATAAAATCATATTATTTGTTGTTGTTCGTGATGTAAATAACCATTTTGCTTAAGAGTTTATTTAAGAGCAATTGGAAAAGGAAAAAAATTACATTAAACAATTTATTAAGTTAATGTTTTAATAGTTTTTAATTTACCATGTTTTTGTTGTTTTAAAGGGAAAATACTTTAGTTGTGTCATGGAAAATAACTGCTTTTAAATATTGTGTAGTGTGACTTGTATTTAAGCTGCCGCAGTTGTCAGGAACCTGAGATTAAAGAAGAAGAAACATTTTCTTTGACATGATAAACTTTCATTTGAACAAATTAAGTCCAAAGCATTGTGACTCGAAAGGACAAAAAAATGTAAGTGCTTTCATACGATTGAAACCCAAATTGGTTCGAATGCAAGTGGCTGGCTTTCCTTTGCTGAAATATGATGAAAGATACAAGTGATTTCATACAAAATCAGAAAATATGACTGAAAGGCAGCGACATGGCGAAACCCAAATTGGTTCGCTTAAATTTTCTTTCGAAATTGTGAAACAGGCTGTAAGAAAACAATATCATGGCTTTTCTAAGATATCGCAGCTCCTTCTCAGATGTCACTATGCTACAGTGTGTCTAGATCGCGAGTAAATTCTTGGTATTTTTATTCTTAATAGCCAGTGATGTTCCGTTTAACTGCTGATCTTGGTTCTTTTGATGAAAAATTACCCTGCAGCTCAATAGAATATTTTCTTTGTATTAAACCAACAGTCCATCTTTGTAACTACCAGTTTCATTGTTTGAAAATTGAAAAAAAAAAACAACATTTCCATCTCTGTGTCCCACCCTTTCCGATGTTATTCTCTTGCACAGATAATCCGTTTTACTTTATTGGTCTTGAAGTTTTATTGTTTTTGCAAGTTTGGGCAAAATCTTGCTTTTTGTTGTTTCAGACAACAAGCGTATCTATCTACTGCAGTCGATTTTAGGTTTAAATAAAATAAAATGGCTAAATAGCAGTCTGCTTGAATGACTTGACTTGTTGTTTTTTTGTTTTTTTCTTAACTTAACTTTGGCTTTGTTTCTTTTTGTCTCTAGCGCGGTTGAAGGTCTTGTATCTAGTTAGTTGTCTTAAAAAAAACTTCGTGCACAATAAAGTTATGTTTTTGTACTTGTAGTTTCTTTTTGCTGAGCAAATGTAGTAGAGTTTTATTGTTTTAATATTTGAGGTTAAAATTGTCATGTTCTAAAATTTTTAAGTTTATGATTTGGCCAAAAATATTCGCTGTCATTAATTTGTTATGCAAAAGAAAAATGAAGAAAAAATATTTATTTTAAATACCCATAACATTTCATAATAATATTTTAGTTGTTTAATAAGCATAATTTTAAAATTAACGTCTCATTTGAGATCATGATTTATCATTTAGCTTGTCATTCAAACTTACATTTCTGACCAATGAAAATTATCTACAATGATTGTTTAAATGAATCATGAAAAAACAAGCTTTTGCTGTTTAAAGTGTTAAACTTATTAAGAAAATTGTATTTTTTATTTACGTTAACTTACTGCCTTTAGGTTCTTAAAATAAATTGATGTATTTTTTTAATTAAACATTAGTTTTTTTATATTTAAGCCCAATTTGATCAAATTTGATACGAAATATATCACAACCTTGAAAAAATAGAAAGACAAAAAATAAAAATGTCACACAAGTTAAAAAAAAATGTGAAGCATCAAAACATTCTTTTTTTTACCAGTGAACATGATATGTGTCGTATCATACAATCTTTATAGGTTCGTTGGGAAGTTGCTAAAATCACTTAGAGCAACAGCACTGGGGTATATGGAAATTTCAAAATAATTCCGAACGAACCATAGAAGATTACGGGATGGAACACATATCATTTTAAAGGAGAGAGTGTCTAGATTTGTAATCTACCGCCCAAATACTCAGAAATACCCCAGAGCAACAGCACTAGGGTGTGTATTTGATAAATATGCCATTAATAATGAAAATATATTTACAAATACTAAAACCCCTTACGGTTACGTTAAAACATATTTAACGCACTCACTTTTGGACTGCCATGTCTATAGTGAGAAAGTGAATTTTTGTGCAGTTATTTTCGAAAGTAGATATGGGATATATTTTTTATCGTTATTTAATATTAACAATCTATCTTTTCATATTAAGATAATAAGCAAATTTGTTCAAACTTAAATTAATAAATAATTTAACGTCGAAATTCATTAAAAAAAAGCATTTTTGTTTACTCAGAATAATAATAAGCAGAAACAATAATGTTGTATATGAATTTGACTGTAAATATAAAAACTTACTGAAAGTATTTTTTTCTTTTTGTTGCAGGTAATTGCTGTTCATCATATTTTAATGTAAGTACATTTTTGTATATTTAAGTTACGTATTTATGTATAACAAGAAATATGGCGAGAATTTAGAATAGCTTAGGTCTATCTGGTAGCGGGTCTCCTATATTTGCCATTAGTCAACTGAACGCAGCCTACTGATATGGTGCGAATATGTCAGTCTGGGATCAAGCCTTGTTAAGGAAGAGCTCTATATAAAGATTAAATAATAAAACCGGTTAATTAGTATTGGCTGCTTTCTATTTTTTTGTCTATTTTTAAAAACCAAAAATTTTATAATTTTTTGAAAAAATTAAAAAAAAAATTATTTAACAAATTAAAGCCAATATATGTAATATTAAATTTTTTGAGATATTTCGTAACAAAATCGGATTAGTCCTCTCAAAGTTATGATAGGATATGTGAATCAGCCTCTTTTAAAATCTCATATTTTACAAAAATAATTCTAGAGACAAAAATTATCCCCAGAATTAGAAATACTGATGATTTTTACAGATTTTCAAAGTTGTTTTTATATGTTACATAGTGTAATCTTAGATACAACAATTCCTGTTTTTTATGAAACAGACATAAAGCGGGCGGAGGTAACTGATTTCGAGTTGGCAAAATCAGTCATTGTCTTGCACAGATTTAGGCAAAGCGAGGGCTTACGTTGTAACTGAGTGAGACTGCTATTGACTTATTTAAGTAAGAATTTTCGTTCCACAAAAAGAGAAAGAAAAATCAAGGAAAGTATGGATTTTTAAACATGTTTTGTGTGTTTGCTTATCATCATCAAATTTTACGACCAAGTACGCAATTATTATTGTTTTCTTACTTGCTGCTATCACTGCACATGTAAGAGTGTTTGCGGTCAATTATACTAAAAATAAAGTACATACGTAGCGTATGTATGTAATTATTTGTGCTTATCTTTCATCTGTTTTGTTACTTTCTGGGAACTAAAAAAAACTTTCTTTACCACATCCTTCATTCCTTTGGGGGGTCAATTTTTGTAGCTGCGTTGTTGTGTTGCTGGTCCATCTAAAATCACCACTGACATAATTTCCAAAAACAAAAACTTTGCGCTTTTAATCATACTTAAAGAACAAGTTGAATTAAGAAAAAAAAAACAAAGTTTTCTGCACACAAATGCAATAAAACAAATTATTATCTGAATTAAAGTGAAACCTCATAAGAAGCGTTGCATTCGGTTACAAACTTCTTCGTGTACTTGTGTGCTGTAGATGGATGTATAGGCTGACTGCATTCCATTGAGTGGCCGGCCAGCTAGTAAGCCAAGTCAACCAAACCAGCTGACTTGTTAAAAAGGGCTGTGGCCAAAGGCCACTGACACACTTACCCGACTAAAGCATAAATAATTTTCAGTGCTTTTTGCAAGATTTTTCGTTATGACTAATTTTTTTTTTTGTATTTTTTGCCAAATAATAAGAAGGTAGAAAGAAAGTGGCTGAAAAAAAGTGAATTAAATACAAAAACTGATAAATTGAAAAATTTACGACTGCTTAAGCCATAACCAGGTGAGACCGTCAACACAACAATATAATTTCAATGCAACAACACAACAACACAACAAACAAACATGCCAGTACGTGTGTACGTGTACGTATTCATACATACAAAGTGGAAAATTATTAAATAGAATAACTGCAACAAATAGCAGCTAAAATTACAATGTAACTCTAGGAGAGTTTAAAGTTGCTTCGTAGAAGAGAAGAAGTCAAGCATCACATGCGCACAACACAAAAATTAAAATAAAATAAAACAAACAAACAAAAAAAACAAGGTACCAACTATGGCTTGTTTGTTTACAGCATAGTTCCCAACGTCATGTAAAAAACGTTTATCTATCTGTTCGTTTGTCTGTCCATTCATCCTTACTCAACTTAAAAACTCATTTAACTTCAAAGTCAATTGGAGTCATAGCATCCCATTCCATCCCATCTACTACCAGCCAAGCTTCCATTAAAAATCACAAAACTTCAAATGGTGTGTTTCCAAATGCTTGTACATACAAAAACCCTAATGGCAGTGTGAGTTGGTTGGCTGGCTGTTTGGATGATCTTTTTTTTTTTTTTTTTGCTGTCTACGTATGTTCATATGATTGCTTGTTTTGGAGTTTTTCTGTGTGTTTTTGTAAAGATTTTTTTGTCCAGACCATAATAAAGTAAAAAAAGAAAAAAATAAACTTAAAAGCACAGCCATCGTATTACAACGTCTAATACTTTACGGCTCGTATGACTACTACAACAACCACCATTTGCTTCAGTGTAACAATAACAAACAAAATACTATTTCACTTCTACACAATTCTTAAATTTACAAAAAACAAGCACAGCTGTGTGACCCACTCCCAATTGAATGCAACGTGTTACTTGCATAAGTTGCATTCAACTAGTAAACTACTCCTTGTACGGCGGCTATAAAGCGTGTTACTCGCATTTTTTCAATTTATACCAAAACAAAACTGTCAAATCTTAAAGTAATAAATTCTTTTAAAAATATGCTTATTGTGAACCTGGGTTTTTGTAAACTTTAAATACACAAGTCAGTCAGTCATTTAGTGTGAAGAAAGGTTTTCCTTGGAAGAGATGCTGGCTGGCACATCAATCAATTCGGTTTAATCAATTATGCTGAGGAAGTCTAAAGCTCAAGCTAAGCTATAGCAAATATTTTCTTGGATATTTCGTTGACATGTACATAATAAAATGCGCTAACGCACTGTCACATAAACATACATACACCTTTCAAAGTTTGATGCAAGCGGTTTTGCGGCGTCATTTCAAATTTAAAATTTCTTAATCGTTTTTAGTTTGCAGTTTTGCAACATACTTTATTTTAGCTGTATTTCACAAATCTGTATTTGCTTCCTTTCGAGACAGTGTATCAATCAGACTGGTAGCGATTCATCAGACTTATAAATATTCCGTAGTTTTCTGCTTTAGTTGTCGATTAGTAAAATCATCTTAACACTTTTCTTTATAAGGGAAACTTTTACGTGAGCAAAGTAAAACTTAAGTTTCTTACGTCACGGAATCCGCCTACTATTTGTTGTATGTTGCAGCAGTAAGAGTACACTTTTTAATTTTAAAATAAAAACACATAATTTTTGATTTTTTTATTCGATTTTAAAGAATACATGTTCCGATTAAGTGTGGAATAAAATATCCGTGTCGGCAAAGTGAACTCAATGCCAATTAAGGTGTTATATAACAGCTGATGAGCGTATCTGTATTCCACTATTGCTAAGGTGATCGTCAGTTGATTATTCTATTGCACACTGCAATTACTATAATATGACGTCACTTTGCTTCAATAAAATGTTTTATCTTGAATTTCTACTTCCATACATACTCGTACATGCAAGTACTAGTTCAAAATGTGTCAATAAATTTTTCACACAACTTTTTGTTTTACTATACAAACGGCACTAGAAGCTGTGATTTGTTTTTGGGCAGCTTGTTTTCACCAAAAAAAAAAAAAAAAAATCAAAATAATTAATTTTCTAATTGAATTAAACTCTTTTAAAGTTCTGATTGAATTTATAACAAACAACCTTCTAAACTAAATGCTCATGTGTATGGTGGCGGGGAGTTAAAATGCGACACAGGCGCTGATTCACAAAATGACCAGACACATAGACGTTTTAATGCATCCAACATTAAGCTTAAAAGGCATTTTGAATGCGGATATATTAAGTCAAACAACAACAATAAAAACTATTGAAAAATATAAATAAATTCCAAAACAAAAACAACAAAAATTGCTATTTATTAGCGATGCATGCCATTATTTTGGTGCATTTGTTGTTTAAAAAATAAAGTAAGGAATCAAAGAGTTAGTTCATTGATTGCAGTGTTAATTAAAATGGACTGTTATAAGATTTATTAAAGTAGAAGGCTTGAACAGACAAAACCGAAAATTTAATTGGTGTCTTATCTGACTCGAATTCAAAATTTCTACGTGCAATTGAAACAGTTTCAATACTTTCGTAAACATTTATTTAAAAAAACGAATAAAATTGAAAGCTATATAGATTTCAGATATTTATAGTTTATATTCAGAAAGTTTACTGATTTTGACAAATTTCACTCAGAATATTTCATAGTGAAAATCGTTGTGTTCAAAAAGTAGCCCGAAATTTTCACTGTAAAGTATTCAGACTGGAACTCCACAAAATCAATTCACTTTCGGAATAGCAACAACATAGTTTTGGGGTCAATTAATCTATTTGATATTGATCAATTCTAATATAATTTAAAACAAAGCTCGATCGATATCGTATGCCGTAATTTCAATGACTTTTTATTGATTTATTTATTGCTCCTCGCACAATTTTTCATTCCAAACATTAAAAACAATGGCCCATAATCATAGTCACATTAAAGTCGGTATCTTTTTAAAAATGATTTTAAATTCATAAAATTCAAAAGTCAGCTCTTAATAAAAGCCTAGTCTTTGTGACAAAAAAATTAAAAAATGTTGATTAATCTTTCATAGTAGAGATTTTTTCCTTCTGTTGTAAAATATTGAAAATGTTTTGGAACAGAATGTGTGTGAGCCTTTTTATATTCTAAGAGCAGTGAAGTACCATAGTTAAGCGCTATAATTTTTAAAATATTTTGCTGGGATATTTTGTCTTAAAAAAAATTATTCACAATCATGTTGTCGCTTTTAACAACTTCCGCATTTAACTCTGTATTTAAAATTACTTTCATTGAATTAAATTTAATAAAAAAAAAATTGTATTTTATCACTTAATTAATTTTATAATAAAGCTCAATGTTTTATTTCATATAAAACGTACATATATCACGCCCACTATTATTTAAAAAAATATTTAAAAAAAACTTTTAAATCGCCCTGTGCAGATTTACAGAAAAGTTTCTTATTTGCATAAAAAAACTTTAGAACTCTATGAAATGATAATCCACATTATATATTATACCATAAATGGGATAAGCCACGCCCAGTTTATATTCTATTATTAGCAACCCAAAATATCTTAAATAAAATGTTGGACAATTTTCAAAACTATGGATCTATTGGGGGTAAGCTTCTACTTAGTAGAAACAAACATCCGCTACTTTTGTTCGTAACAGAAATAAAGAAAATAATTTGTTAACAAAAAAATCAAGAGAAACTTTTAATATTTTTTTTTTCATTATTTAATTCAATTTGAGTTTATCTGCGGCTGTACATCGTTTTATTATATTAATTTAATAAATAAATTTTCACTTAGTTAAGTTTGTTGTTTGAAATTTTCTCTGGTTTTCGCTTGGTATATTTTTTTTTTTAAATAAGCTGAACAATTTTCCATTTCAAATTTCACCTCCGGTCAATTTATTGACTTTACAACTTGGCTGGTTAAATAATGATTGAAATGTTTGACAGGCTTATAGATAAACCAAGATACATAAAAAAAAATAAAAAATTAAAAAAGTAACAACAACTGAGGTGGCTGGCTAGCTGTTTTATTATTGACGTTCGTTTTATGTCTGTTGGAGATTTTACTATTTAGTCTGCTTTACTTAAGAGAAATTAAAAAAAAAAAACAATTTAACTCACACTTATAAAATGTAAAATTTATAGTTACCTTTAGCTTGTTTGATTTTTGTAAAGTTAACTGATTTTGGTTAACACTCGTTAACACTTAAAGTTATTTTTGTTTATTTAAATACTGAAAGACCAGCTCAAGCAGTAAACTAACCGGCTGCACTTAAAAAAAAAAAAATCATAAACAAAGTACAGAAATTGAAAAAATCTTAACTATTTTCTATACACAGATAAAAGGATAAAAAGGAGTGATGGAAAACTGAAATACACAGTAGAAACAAACAAATAGACATTAAATTGAATTCCATCCACATCGTTTTTATGTAATAAAGAAGGAACTTTGCAGGGAATATATGAAAGAACTTATTTCGTTTTTCTCTTTTTCATTTGCTGTATCATATGCATTTTGCAAACCACATTAAATAACAAATTTATGAATCGTTAAACTGCAAGGCTTTCAATCTTACTAAAATTACGGCTGATTAATTTTTTGACTTGTATCACTTTTAAATATAACAGCTCATATGCTACCTACCACAAAGAACTCCCTGAGGTAGAATAAAATAAAATTTTTATTGATCGATTGACATTTATAGCTAGATTGATATCTAATCTAAAACTTTCACACAATTTTTAATTCATTGTTCTCTATCATCTCTCTTTATTGCTTATTTTTCTTCAAGAATTATTTCATAATTTCACTTGCTTGTTTTGTTTATTTCTCTGTTCTCGAAGCAGTGTTGCCGGCTGCAATTCAAAAAAAGCGTTATTTTTTAAATATTGTGAAAATTCTCCGCACTTTTTTTTTATTTAAATTTAAAATGAATTTATACAAATAAAAATATCAAAAAACATAAATTAAATTTTTTTTATACCATTTGAAATTTGAGATAAATTTTATTTAAAATTTGGTAGAAAACAAGATCTTTTACAGGATATGAGTGCTGTTTTGTACTCCCAACGGATTTAAAAAAAATGTTTGTTTTTAATATTTTTCCCACGCAAAAAAATAATTTTAAAAAATCGGCAAATTATATTCATCCTTATGCCATTTGGTGTCATCGATACAAAACGACATAAATTTTTATCGTTTCTAGGAAGTTTGAATTAAAATTCTGTTGACACTTATTTGGTATTATGTAATGACGTTTGTTTCAATAAACTTCAAAAACATTTTATTTTATTAAAAATTTAAAAAAAAAACTATGACAGATGTTAGAAAATACCAAATTATAAGTGAATTGATGTCGACGACGACAAAACTGATGTTGCTTTAAAATTGATGACGATGTTGCTGACACCAAATGGAATAAGGGTGATAATATTATAATATATTATTTTTATATTCTATTCTAGTCTATTCCACTCTATTCTATTCTATCAATGTGGTAAGGTAGAGATCTTTCGTTACTCTTGGCCACTTCTTACTCAGAGAAAGAGAAAAAAAAACAGGTTTTAGGTATTTTTTAAATTCAATTTTCTGTTATACTTTTTGTGGTTTTTTGTCATACTTTATTTACATCATTTTATACTATATATATGTCGTATATGTTGTTTTTGGTTGTTTTTTTTTCTGCTTATTTAATATCTTTAGCACATGTTATTGTTGTTGATTCCTATTGGCATTAGCTTTTGATCAAGAGACGACCACAGAATAATTTGTATCACTGAGTCATTTAATTTTTATTTTTTATTTATTTATTAATTACATTTTATAGAAACAGGTTGGCGGTGTTAATGTTTAGTTGTTGTTGGTTTTTTAAAGTTCTTTTTTTTTTAATAGAGTAGCCATGCAAATTTTTAAAGAAAACAAAATTTTTTTATTATTATTTGATATTAAAAATTAATTCTAAGATTAAATTTGTTTACAAGCAATGCTAACTTCCAGGCTCCGGGTAGGAATCGGTCCCACAACCTTCAGATTGAGAGGTTAGCACGCTACCCATTACTCTAACGTACAATGTTACGTTTTTTTTTTCTTTTTTTTTTTCTCAAAATTGCGTAGTCGATAATATTAAGACAAAAGTATCTGATAGGTCAGAGGCCTATTATATTTTTGAGGATCGTCCTATAAGCAATTAGAATGGAAAATATAATCATCGATGCCCAAAGTTAAATTGCAAAAAAAAAAGTTATAGAAGAAAATAAAAAAGTCTATTACGAAAAATTATCCAAACTTTTTGAAAGTTTTTACGGTTTCCAGAACGTTATACGATCGAATGTTAATTTTTTTTTTTTAGCAATTCAGAGCTAGTTTGTTACAATTTTTTATTAATACCACGTCATTTTTATTTTCTGAATTTCGTAAAAAAGACCCACAGAAAACGGCTTCCAAATGCTTTATTCATGTTAAAAATTAAAATTTCTTTTTTGTGAAAATAAAAAAAATTTTAATAAGATAATGAATGACCCCTATTATGCATTTTCAAAAACTTTAAAGCTTAATTTCCTTGCGTTGTTGTCATATACTCGTACATGTACTCGCATGTTTATTTGTATTTACAAATTTATTATGTTTTCTAGTTTTTTAATGGCCATTTACCCTGTTAAATCAAAAAATCAATTAACCATTGACTTAATAGAAAACCTTTTATGTTGCTTAATGCTTTTCTTTTAACAAAAAAAGATTATGTCTAGATAACTGTCAATGTGATTTTTAACAAAGTTTTTCGAAAAGTTGAAAAATTGACAGAGACTTTCTTTAGTTGTTTTTGAAATATGACAACAGCATTCAGACCACTACTACGTATGACATAAAATGTTACCTTTACTAGTGTTGTTGGTTGGGAAAGTGAAATTTTATACCATTGCTTTGTTTAATACTAATTGAATCAATTAATTTTTCAATAGTAATAATGTCCCAAATAATACATTGGGGTCTCAGAAAAAAAAAAAATTAATTAAAAATTTTCTGACATGCAGATGATTGTATGATGTTTACATTTGCATAAAAAAAGGCAGTAATTTTTATAGATGAAGATTTTGCAGTACCGGTAAAAATTAATTTTCATTATCAGTAAATTTTTACTGGTAACACAAATTAAATTTCATAGCCTATCTTATCTTTAAGTCTTCTCCTTCAATTGTGTTGCAAAACTTGAGAATGGCTAAACCAATGCGGCTAATATTTCTGTGCTAAAAGAAAATGTCGCTTAACAGTCCAATCTAAATTGCAGCGGCAAGTGGAGCGTTTTTTAACGTCATTCCTAAGTAAGAGCTTTGACGGTGCCCATTCTCTGCAATAATGTTAATCATATTTTTTTAATAAAACCCACTAAAGACAAACAAAATTATAGTTAAAAACGCTAAATTAAAAAAAAACTAGCTAAAACGTCAATACAGGTCAAAAATAACAAAACGAAAATAAAAGCAACAATTGTTATGCAGCTTCACTAAAAAACGTGCTGTCAAAATTGGCTTTTTTTCAACTGCTCAGCGTTGCTGCCGAGCTACGTCGTTATGCTCCCTCCATATATTTTGTATTGACATTAATATTTTTGACTTAAAAATCGTTTGACGCGTCAATTTAGTTATGACTGGTACAATACGGTTAACTGTCATTTTGACATTTATTGTCAGAAATAAATTGATGCATAAGCAATGTTACCAAATTGTTCAGATTTACTTGAAAAATCAGTCAGCAATTCGGGAAACTTTTAAAAGACTGCGAGATTTTATCCAAAATCAAAAAGACTAACAGCTTCCAAGAATATTGTCCTTGTAAACGCAAATGGAGAAGATGTAAGTTTAGAAATTGAATTGCCTTGGTGGTCATATGACTGATAGTATTTTTAAAAGTTAATGTCGTTTTTTTACTTTGCAACAACAACTATCAACATTAACTGCTAAAAGAAAATCTGTCAACAAGAAAATTAAACACTAATTTGTCTTGTATGTTTTAGGGCAAGAGCACTACCCCAGTACGAGGATTTCTTGTGATTAATTACAAGACTTCCACTATTTAAATAGACATCATTTGTTTGATGTTGTTGCTAATGTTGCACACTCGGCTTTTTTTTTTTCTTTTTGTTTGCAAGCACTTGAAATATGTTGGCAGTTTAAACTTTTTGACCTTATGAGCGTTAATATGAGATTTTTAAACATGCATTACATGCCACAAATTTAAAAAAAAAAAGATTTTTTTTTGAATGGGCCTTTGTTGCTATTCGTTCATCTTTCGTTTTATTTTAGTTTAATGAGTGTATTGCAGTTTTCTCTCTTCTTTTTGTTTTCTTGGTTGCAACATGAGTAATTCTATCTGTGATTTTTTTGTTTATTTTATTTTTTATACACAAATTTTTTTTTAATGATCATGCAACTTGTAGTCTTCATATTGTATTTCTTTTAATAAAATATTTTCTTGCTATTTGCCATGTATGTATGTGTGCTTATGCATGTGCACTTTAGAATCAGAGTAAAACGCGTTCTACTTTTTTTCTTTTCTTTGCAGCGACTGCTGTTGTTAATATCTGTGAAATACAACTGGTAGAGAAACAGTGGAACGTGACAAATATTCTAGATTTGCTTAAAGATTTTTATTTGTGGTTGCCGTTGTTATTTGTTTGTTTGTTTATATTTCAGTTCGTAATTGCATTAAAACATTAGTATCCGCAACAACATTTTCTTTTGGTGTTTTTGTTTGTTTGTTTGTAATCTACAGCAGCAATTTTAAGTCATGATTACAATTTGTTCAAATAGTTGCCACAGTTTCTTTATTCAGCACGCTATTCTATTCGTCTTCTTGCTTAGTTCTGCTGTAATTTAATTGCAATTATGATCACTGGCTGTTGTACAGCATGAAAAACATTTGTTATTTGGGCCACACTTTGACTGTCAACAAGCCAATGCTTTTTCATGAAATCACAAACCTCTGAGGCGTTTTAAAAACTCAACCAGTACGATTTGTCAGTTGAATTTGAAGATTTTCTATAACCAACTGGTCGCTCCGTTTGATATTAAATTTCGAAATGCATACATTGTTCAACATTATACGTGGTAATTTAATGTAATTTAATATTTCTAGCGAAAAACTGTTAATAGCCATTGTTGTGTTAGGAAAAGCTAAATTCGTTAAGTATGGACTGCTGAACTCAAATTATTTCCATTAATTTTTTATTTATGTACTCGAATTTCCATAATTTTATTTTGTTAAAGACAGTAAACCGTAAGGACAAAATTAATACTCAAATTTTAGTATTGAATTTATTATTGAACGGACTCTTTGAGCAGACTTTGTTTTTATTATTTTTATAAGCAAAAACAAAAAATAAGAAAATTTGTTATGAAGACTCAAAAAAGTATGATTAAGTAAAGACTTAATTTGCTGTAGTGCTGAGCAAGGTAGGAACAGTCCATTCTTCCACTCTTCTGTGGCACCTTGGCTTGGCTTATTAAGTAGCATTCGCAGTTGTTGGAACTGTATGGGGATAATGTGATATTAGCAGTATCTATAAGTCTGTCTAGCTCTATCCCAAGAACCGCATCTTCTCGATTTTGGCGTATTTTTTGAGCCCAAAGGCATATAAAATGGGCGTGTTTCCAGAAGCCAGAGCGATTTCAAATTCATCTCGTGCTCAATTAGGAATCTTACACCTCGTTAGCAGGTAGTAATGAAGATTAGGCTCATCAAACGAAAATAGCGGTCTTGAAAAGGGCAGTTGACTTATGGACAAGTTGGTTGGTTGATTGATATATGTGGCGGCCTAACGGCCCTCAATTAGGATCGCAAGATTCCGCTTTGAACCACCTACTCGCCAAAACTATGTAGCCGTAAAGTGACCTAGATCCACCTCGTGACATTGAGATATCTGAGAATTTCCCCTAACCCTACTCCCGATATCTCAGGTAGTCTGTTCATCGGATATGCAGCGAGAAATCTGTGAATCTCGTAATTTAGCAGCTGCTTCTTAAAATTATTTTGTGTAAATATTTTTTTTAGTAAATGTGCTTATAAAAATACTTCTTTTTAAAAGAAGTTTTCCATAGAATAGAAGGCTTTTTGTATAGTGAGCTCCGGTCTCGCTTGACTACTGCCGGTGCAGGCTTGTATCATTCTGGCGTTTTTTTTTTATTTGTTGAAAGAAATGCTTTTTTAGCAATAAAAAGTCAAGAATAGTCCTCCATTTGGTTTTTATGTAAAAGAACTTGAGAAAATTAAGTTAATATGTGAAGGGAACGGCTTATAAATCGGCTTAAAAATAATAACAGAATGGATGAAATGTTAAATGCAAACAAATTTCAGTCAATAAAATTAGCCAGAAGAAAGTACGTTACAGTTTGCTGAATTTTTTTGATCGTTTCGAGTTTGAGCAAAGAGACTGCGTTAAAGTTCATTTTAGTAAACCAGACAATTCAGTTCTCGTTTTTGCGATAACAATTATTTTGGTCCCATTCCATATGATTTAAAGCCTGTAAGCCGTTTAAAAAATCTAATTTTCGTAAACAATTTAAAGAAAAAAATTTAATAAAAAATTTTTAAAATTCGTCACCAATCTAATGCATTTTTTGTCATCAAATGTTGGATTGGATGCTTGTGTATAACGAAAGCTTGAGTAGTAAGTCGACAGCCTTGTATTACTTCGCCTCGCCTTTAATATAAAGATTTGTTTACAAAATTTTTTATCTGCTACTGAGCCACAGGTGATCTTAAAATCCGTGATACATGTCTCACTCTTGTTTTTTTTTCTCTTCA
Source organism: Thelaira solivaga (assembly GCA_947397855.1). Taxonomy (NCBI): domain Eukaryota; kingdom Metazoa; phylum Arthropoda; class Insecta; order Diptera; family Tachinidae; genus Thelaira; species Thelaira solivaga. Next base: position 67,675,481 of record OX377614.1, read on the forward strand.
CAGAGACGTTTATTTTCTTTTGCTTTTCTAGTCTTTTATTACAAGTTTTTGTTAGACACAGCTTATGATCATCATCATTATGATCATCATCGTTGTTTTTGCCAGATCCACTTGGGATTTGTTTGTATATTTTGTGTGTTGTTATTTTGTTGTCTTTATTTTTTATTTTTATTTTTACTTTTTTTCACTCATGTTGACAATTTCCCAAGCTTAACACAAATGTCAAGTTTTTTAAATAAATTTAAATTAAAGTAATGTAAGGCAACAACAAAATAAATAAATAAGTTGCCTTTTGATACGGTTTTATGATTTCTCTCCATTGGTCATATCAGTTTACTTATCATCAGTGTTTCAATTTTAGTGCATTTAAATATGTATCTGTGAGTGTGTACTACAACAAGTACTTATTCAAATACATAACCCAGCCACAGTCACTTGGTTGCACATGCATGCTCGTACACAAGTTATTGCAGTATCACGTCGAGCGTTGTCTACTTCTACTTAACTTTTTTATTATTTAGTTGTTTGGGCTTAAATGTTAATTTCTTTTTTGTTTTTGTTTTTTTTTTATGTCTGCAAATAAAATTTTGCAATTAAAATAATTAGTGAGAAATATAAATTAATCAAGTTTATTATTTTTTTAATTTGCAACCTGCTGGTCTTCGCGAAGCTTAAATTATTTTAAAGAAAAATCAATTATGTGGAGGAAAATTATGTTTCATTGCGGCTTGTTAATTTTTTCTTTTGCTTTGGCAATTTTTCCTATTTAAAATGAATCACACCCGTCAATGGTTCAATTGTTGCATTTATTTCATGATTGGCACGTTTTTGTTTATATTTTTTATTTGGAGTGAAGGCAATTTGTTTAGTAGTGATAACGTAGCTAATGTTCCATTTCATAGTCGAATTTACGACAGTCTAATACAAAACGTTTGCCATTACGACAACGATCACAATTAAATTTAAAATTTTTTTTAGCAACACAAATCCGCAAACTGACTGAAGAAGAGACAGCACAACATATATTTTGCTACTTCAATGGTCTGATTTGAACCCGTTTTAGCTACTTAGAGCATCAATACCTACAAGCGTCGCCTAGAAAATCTTAATTCTTAATGAATACTAGAGTCAAGGATAATAGTGCCACAATCGCCGCAGTGATTAGGTGACTTCTTTCTTCTCATTCTAATTTTACCTTTTATTTTATAAATCTTCGAGAAGAAAATTCTCGCTGTTGAACTTATCAATTGTAGTCAAAGCATTCTTAAGGCCGGCTATATTAAAGATTTTTTGTAATCAAAACCGATATTGGTCATAGTAAAGAGCATAAAATGCCGGCTTAAAAGGCAGGCTATAGCGCTCTCAAATAGTTTGCAGAGGAAGATAAAAATGCAACAACAAGCATTTCTTTCTAATAAAATTTTATGTAACCAAAATTTCACTCAAATAACAAACAGCCAAAATTAAATTAATTCGCTTCTATGACAGAGGAAGTAGTATGTATGTACGAGTATCTTTACACTCAATTGATGGGTGTGTGGTTTAACAAGCTTGGCAAATCCTATTCCCCTTAAAAATATTTCAAAATGTGTGAAATTTTTTTTTTTTTTTTTTGTTTGTTTTAATTTCAAATACATTTGGGACACTGAACTATTGCAGACAAACGAAAAGAAAAAAAAAATAAAACATTTCGAACGAACGAAACTATAGTCTTAATGAATTTCTTTCTCACCCAAGGCTGGTTATAATTGCTAAACCATTAAAAATATAAACATTAATTAACATCTAATACTTGTTTCCCTCGACAACCGCTGACAGTCTCCAGTTTGACTGTGGGCCATAATTTAATGATTGTTAATTTCGTTTCAAGTTTAATGATATTTACTGCGGTCAGCTGGAAAAACACACTAACTAAGAGATATACTCGTATATTGAAATTTTACTGCAAAAAAAAAAAACAAGACAATTTTCATAAATTAACATAATGTGTTTCTTTCACTTTTTTTTTCTATTAATTCATTGGTTTCGCTTGCTTGATTGGAAGTCGGTAATTTGATGAAAAATTATCATTAAATTGTTTTACAAAAGGTGGAAAATTAATTGGAATGTGTGGCTGTAATGTGGCTGTAATGATTATAATGGTGTTGATAAAAACGGCTTGCGCTGTAAACATGCAAATTCTCATGTTGTATCCCCACTTGCAACAATGTTGGAATCTTCTTTGTTTTGTATGTTTTCGTTTTACTCGCATGTGTTTTAATACCAGATACAGAATAAAAAATTTTAATTTTCCTTTTAATTGATTCATTTTTAATGCAAACGCAGTTGGTCTCTTTTTTTATTGGCGTAATAAACATCCTGTGATTTTGAAAAACTTGAACATGAAAAATAGATGGGTCAAAGCTAAAAAAAAAAAGTTCAGTTAATGGACTTTTTAACTCCTATTGAAAACAATTTTAAGACGGCCCCATAATTTCTAGTGTTACTTATCGCAAATGATTTCATTCCTAAATTTATTTTTCAATAATTTTTTTGTGCACAATTTACATGTTAATGTAGCAGAGCAACACTAATAACTTTAACGGCAACTCAACAAAAAATACTCGTAATTCAATAATGTGCTTTTAAAAGTCTTATTGATAAGAGAAATAAAAATTCCATAAATAATAATGTCAAGTGCCAACAAATTGCCAATTTCAATAATTCAGCAAACAAGTTGTGTTTGTACTGCTTTCCATTTTATTCATTAGACACCACACAGATAGATGCCTCATTGTTTGTTTCTACTCTTTCGTAATGATAAATTAACTTGTATAACATGATCGACTAACACTTAATTCCATTATTGTGCACTGTTACTGGTTAGTTGGTTGCTTGGTTAGTTGTCTGCCTTTTTTTTCTTCTTAACTAGTTGCAAAGGTTTCCTTTCATTTTAGTTTATTGTAAAGTATCTATTATTTTTGTCGACATCATGTTGCAAAGTGTTGAGGTCATGCTCTTTCGTGCTCTCCTCCAATATCACTAAATTCGATCAATAAATTAAGCGATTAAAGATGAACAATTGCTGTTTTGCTTGCAAACAGCATCCTTTCATTTTAAAGACAAAAAGTAATAATTTTTCAACTTGAATTTATATAAACTGATTGTAAAACCATAAAATGGCAAAAATAATAAAGCATGATTGAACTTTAGCTTATGGTTTTACTGCTTAAAAAACAAAAACCAAATGATCTACATCTAGCTGGGTAATTTGATGACCCCATTTATTCATTTGCTGTACAATTATGAAATTACTGACTTGACTGCTTGAATGAATCGCACTAGTAGCAAACAGATATTGAAGTTTATTCATGCAGCTGTTATTGCCAGAGAATTTTGTTAGTAAAAGAGAAGTTCTAAAAGTTATTGACTCTAAATAGCAAATATTATCCTTTGGCCGCAGTAATTGTTACAGTAAGTCTGATTTTATTCAAGTCAAGTGAAGCGATTTTTTCATATTAGCATTGATTTAGTTAAAAGCATGATATCGTCCATGATATCGCACTTTAAATCATAATTTGTAGACTTTCAGGCGATAGATTACTTCTAAAAAATCCGTGTATTTCTGTAGGTTGTGTAGTGTCTTAAAGAAGTTGATTTCATTTTTTTAGCTATCGCTTTTACTATCATGCATTTCTGTCCACTGCCCAATTGAAATTTATTTCTTTACTTTGCGTTTTAGCCCAATTTAATCCACCTAAAAATGATGTACACATTTAAAATTTCCTTCCTTTCCTTTTCCTTTCGAATTTGTTAGTTTTTCGCTAGCATTTGTAAAACATATGACCGACGTGTTGCCACTTATCCCAAATATAACCAGTAGAAAAATACATGCGTAACTGGCTGATACATCTGGTATCCGTGTTAGTTTTTTGCAGCAAATTGTCATTTTTTTTTTAAATTATATTTTCTCTATTTTTTTGAGTTAGTGTTGCTGATAACAGTTTATTATTGTTTGACTTTAATGGGGTTTTGTTAAAACAGCAGAAGAAAAAAAGAAACAGTAGTTGCTCCTGTAAATAATTTTTGCACCCATAATGTCTGACTGTCAGTCGTTAAATAACGTTGACAGTGATGGCTTTTCTTAGATGTTATTATGCTTCGTCAGCTAAGCACTGAACTAGGTAGTAGTCATCACCATCACCATCATCAGAGTAAGAGTGTCTCTCCTTAGCTTTGTTCATAGTGTTTGAACATTCATTTTAATGCTGCTGCTTTTTTTTACTTTACTTTGTTATTGTCTAAGAGTTTTGCAATTGATAATGAAATTTATCCAGATTAGACGAGTTTTTTATATTATAAATTGTTGCTTGTTTTGGTTTTTGTTTTAGCATCTGCTCCTCTCTGCCTGGTTAGTTTTATTTATTGCAATTGTATATGCAAGTAGTTTGATAAAATTTATGAACAATTTCGATTTATAGTGAACGAAGCATTGCAAACCGCTGAAATCTGTAGCAAACTTAAGACCAGACCATCATCCTTTTTGTTGCAGCAAACTCATGATGATGACCATCATTATAAACATGATATTTGGTTACTTTGTTACTGTTTGGCGTTTGGTGTTTAACGTTTTATTGAAAAAAAAAAAAGTGAATAAACTGAACCAGCTATAAACATGATTAGACATTACGCTGCAGGCATTATAGATCATCATGTTGGGTTGAGGCTTTTTTTTTTCTTTTTTTTTGCCTTCAAGATCAGTTTCAGATAATTGTTATTGTATTTAAAAGATAACTGGAATCACTAAATTGAAAAAAAAAACAAGTAAAAACTTTGTGCTTGAGTGCAACGAATCTAGTAGACCCTGCACTTGTTGGTAATACAAAATTTTAAGAATGCACTTTTTACTATCGTGTAATATGACAGATGGCGTCGTCTTGTTGAAACCACAAGTCATCCAGATCTATGCCGTCCAGTTGAGGCCACAGAAATCATGTCCTGCACAATTTCGAACTCATCTTCAAAAAAAATAAAGCCTGAACGAAGTCCGTACCAGACAGTTGCTTGCTATTTCTCCTGGATTTGCTAGACAGTTTTTTGAAACATACGCTTTAACTTCACTTTGCTACTTTACAAATTGAACGCATTGCCGGTACAGATATTTTATTTTATTCCCTACTTAATCCCTACAATCCAGTAAAAAAAATCACAAGTAGAATGCTTTGCAATGAAAGCGAACAGTTACTGTAGTGCAGTAAAATAAAATAATTTTTGTATGAAAATAGGGAGGAGAGTAGTATTAGAACCCTAATGGAATACTCCTGTCATTCTAGCAAAAAGTGGTCCCGCAAAAGTTAGTTAATACACAGGAATAAAAATTTCAGTATTGATTTCCTTTTTTCGTTTTATTTTTCACAACTTTCTCGTAACATAAAAATACTTTTTAATTAAAATTGTTTAGTAAATCTTATCCAAAAATCAATCTTTAGTTCAGTGTCAAAGTCAAAATTACAGTAATATCAAAATGATTTGAGTTTTCTTTAGTTAATTGATCAATTATCAGGCGCTAAAACTATAGCAAATCGAGTTAATAAGATTTTTTATTTAATTGAATTAATTTCCAGCTAAAGTAATCGAAATCACTTTTAAAAATTCTTTGAAATTTTTTGAAAATTTTCTGGCTAAAATCAATTTTGTTTATGGCCATTTACTTGTCCAACAATCATCTTTTCCTTCACCAAACAATTATTTATGATTAAAATTTTTGTTCGTTTTTAAATTTACCAAATAAGCAGCGAATTGGTATTTATAGTGATAGTTATTCGCTGAAATGAGTAACCGATTAACATGTTCAAAGATGCCATGCATAACTCAAATGATGGTGCGGTGCTAGAGCAGAAGGAGGCGTATACTGATAATGCAAACTGTCATACCAGTTGTACTTAAAAAGTCGTTAAAGCAAAGGGAGGAGGCGGAGGATTAAACTTCATGACATTGTTGATGGCAACTGGTAAATCTTATGTTTACATTTGTGTTGCAAATGTTTTCACAAATTATGTTCATTGCAAGTCTCACTCCCTGTGTGCTTGCCTGCCTGGCTGCCTATTAAATGCAACTTTAGCTTCAGCCGTTATAACGAGTGTTGTTGAAAAGTTGCAACATTTTTTTTTTTTTTTTTTGTTTTTCTTTTTGAAGATTAAATTTCTATAGACCAGACTTGCTGGCTGTTTCAATGTAAATACTAGAAAATGTCTTTATTGAGATCATCATGATTATCTTAAACAGCATCATTATTATCACTGTAATCGTTGTTATCATCAACACGTTCGTCATCAAAATTATTTTTTGTTGGTTGGCTGCTGTTGTTGTTAAAATAGTCAGACATTGAATGTTTTTCATCAACAATTTGTTTTGTTTTTTTGAAATGTATGAACATGAACTTGTTTAATATATTTTAACCATTATTGGTTTGAAAACTGCCCTTGTATGTATAAAACCTGGACACGTTCGATCATCAAAAGAAAAGAAAAAAAAAAAACTTTGATTGTATCTACCGTTTGTACGTGTTCGCATTATAATACCAACCACTTAATGTGCGAGTGAGGTGGTATATTAAATGTGTCGTATCATTTGTAAAACAACTCCTTTTAATAATTATTTTTTTGTGTTGTGAAAACCGAAATTTAGTAGGACTCGAATCATGGCATTAAATGCTGAATGAGATCGAATTGAGAAAGACTTGCAAAACTTAACTTGCCGTGTATGGTCCTGATCTTATGAGTGTCGTAGTCGTGACTACAATAGCGATATTGTCCGGGCATATGTTTTCTATTAGGTAATCATGAATACGACTACGAGAATGACACTCGTAATAAAGCTTAAGATGCTGATCGACACTTTTTTAATGTTTAGTCAGCCAGCAGATCCTGCAGGCAAGGAAAAATTAAATTTGCTTAATAAAAACTAGGAAAATAAAAATTATTTGTGGCACAGGTAAAAAGCAAACTTCTAGTGTAGAATTTCTCGAAAGTAACGAAAGTTTACCTGCCGTTCGCATTTTCTGGGCTCCAAATGGAATTTTCCGCATAATTCTATAGCAATAGACTATTAGAAATAAAGTATAGAAGAAATTAACCCACAAAAACTGCTTAAATGAATCATTTTTCGATCGCTCTTCACAGGAGCTTTTAGGATGTTCTATAAGAGGACTATTGTGGTTTATGCCATTCAAAATTTTCAAAAAATCTTTTTTTTTAGTTTAAGCCGCACAAATACTGATTAATAATAATCGACTTGACTAAATGCTTCTTTTTTTTCTGTTGGTTTCTAATTTATTTAGTGTTTGAAATATAAATTTAAAAAAAAACTGTGAGCAAAATCTAGTCTGTCTGGATCAGACATCTCTCTGTTTTGTCTTAAGTACGAGTATGTATTTTCTAACAAAGAAATATGAAATACGTTTTTTATGGTTTTTGGTTAAATACGTATTTGAACAAATATTTATAGAGTTGGGATTTTTTATATTTTTTATTTTAAATGAGTCGTGGGTAAAAGCTGTTTAAAACATTCGCACCATATATTCGTCAATGTGTGTTTATTTCACAGTTGGTTTTTGTTTATCCATTCAATTGCCGACTGGACTTGTCTGTCCAACTTTCCGCCAATGCAACACTTTCTTCGTAATGTTGTTGTTTTTATTTGTTAACTTCTCACTTGAACACCATGAGGAGGATGATGATGATGGTGATTATGATTCAAAGCGTTTGATGCCTCGCAGCCATCGTCATCGTCTTTACACTCAACAATTTATCATAGAAGTGCTAATGCCGTGCCAATATTTTACTTGTTATTTTTCTATCTTTTTTTAAAACTGTTGCTGTTGTTGTATTTGTTATCGACTTTAAAAATCTTGTAGATGATGTGCGGTCATTTCTTTTATTATTATTTATTTTTGCCAGATTTTTATCTGCTTTTATTTACAACATTCGTTTAATAACACTTTTTGCTGAGCAGTTTGCTTAGAATCAATAAATTTATTATTGCACACCCACCTTCAATTTTTGTGTTTCATGTTTTCTTCTAACAATTCATATTTATAGTACAATCAGGCGCGTATTTATAGCAAGAGGGAGGTGGGAAAACTTTCTAAAACAAATAAGTTTCTATTGTTATTTAATTGATAAGCATATTCTGCCAGGCTCGTTATTTTGATGCGAAAGAAAAGCAGTTACTAATTTTCGACTGAAAATTTTTTCACTTATCGTTCACTTGACTACGTTTTTTCTCAATATCCAACAGTTTCATAAATAAAAGAGAGCAGAAAGAAAAATATATAACACACACATACACACACACATGACGAAAAACAAATTTAATTTTTTTAATTAAAAAGAAAATTTTATGTTGATTGTTAAACAATCAATATGAGAAGATAGAAAAAAAATTTTTTTATTGCCAATTTAAGTTTTGTTTTTTGTGCGTTTTGTGTCAATTTTATAAGAAAAAATATCCTAACGATAACAAGGAAACCAGTAACTGACTACTTTGCATTCGTACAAAGACAAAAGGAATTTTTAGCGAGTCGCAGCTTCGATTTTCTTTTCGTAATTGTCGTAAAAATTTTTTTTGTGAGCCACAAATCATCTGTTTCTTTGACGTCTCCAGTAGAAGCGAAAGATAATTTTCCACATAAGAAGCCTGGCTGTTTGTCTGCAAAATTCAAAATTTTTGGTGAATTTCATTTCCCAAAAACTTAAGGTGGCTGCGCGCCTGCTTAAATTTCCAGAAAATTAGTTTTTTATAAAATTTAAAAATAATAAACGGATATAAACAGCATATCAATTTATTTTAGTTTATCTTGTGATTTAACATGATTTTGTATTTTACCCACAGCAGCAGGAATGCCAGAATATTTTGTAAATGGTAATTTGCAACATTAAATAAAAAAAAAGGCAAGAAGTTGTTGTTAATATAATATTTCTGTACAAACAGCACATCAATCATAAGTAGTTTTTTCATTTGACTGGATGTTACTTTTTTAAATTATTTAAGTCCAATTGCTTAAAATATATTTTTATCTATTTTATTTCTTTTATTGTTTTTGCAGATAATGTGTTTTTCATCGATACAGATAAGGTAAGAAATATTTATTTATTTTTAGAAAAATTTAAAATATTTCTGTAACACCAACATTTCCATTTGTATAAATTTTAAAATTAAACACCTGGATAACAAATACCAATACATTTACATACACACTTAACTCGTGTTGTATCTACTGTTACCGTTTTATAGTTTCAATTCAATAAACTCTTTTTATACCGCCTGTAAGCATTTGAAATGCCAGTGTCGTGCCGTGCCGTGACTAAGGAATAGAAAATGTGCGCTCATAAATTAATTAAAAATAAAATAAAAGAAATACATTCAAACGTATGTAAGTATTTTTTTGTGCCTAAACAATCATAGAGGCGTGTATACTTACTCAGTTCACTGTGGAAAAAATGCGTTCACAATTATTTCTTTGTTGTCCATTTCCCATGTGCAAAAACTCTGCTTATTTCCAAATAAAGATTTCCTTGATGACGTTGATATTGTGATTAATTAAAAAAGAAAAACATAAAATGATATTCTTACAGCGTGCGTATTTACATGTGTTTGGAAAAGCTTGAAAAAAAAATGTCCATTTTGGTTTCTTAGTACTCGTACATGCCTTTTCGCTTTTGACGCCATTTAAGAATAGTGACAGGAAAATAAGATAAAAACCGACCGAATGCACACGGCATTTATTTATAAACGCCCAGAAACACATGGCTCGTTACTGTTGTCCATCAGCGTCGACGTTGACTTCGATATCACAGCATTAATTTTTCTATTTTGTAATTTTTACCTAAAATTTATTCAGAGTTTGTAAGTTTATATTTGTGCTTGATTTTAATTTTGCTTACATACGCCAGCAAAATAAGGGCAGTGATTTTCTTCGAAGTGCCTATTTAAGCACTTGGCATATTTTAGGTGCTGAAGAAGTCATTTTTAATCACTTGGGTATTCATTACCTAAACCACAATTACACATAAAATATACCATGTCACCGAGTATTGCATTTTATAGCTTCTTAAATGCTCATTTTATTCAGTGAAGAGAGAAGATTACGGAATGGACATACATATATCGTAGTTGTCTAGATTTAAAATGCGCAAGTCGCTCTTATATTTCTCCTAAAGATATTTGTAAATATGCCAAATATTTACAAATACTGAAAAACGTAACAGGTTACGTTAAAACATATTTATCTTCACTGACTTGGAAAAGGCTTATAAAACGTTTACTATTGCTCTATATTCTATGTAAAAAATAGTGCTTAATTTTTTTAATTTTTTATTAATAACGGTAATGGGCTGTTTCCCTAACACTATCGTCTAAAATATTTATAAAAAATAGATCAAGAAGCTGAGTGTTTTTCATTTTCTAGACAAGTTGATCATTTGTGTTATGGAAACAGCACACAATACCACCCCAGTAGTGAAAACAGACGGAGTGTCTGAAGTGTTCATTTGTAGATTTCCCACTTGATATTGTTTCATCACATTCTTCGTTCACTCAGCTGCTGATATTCAAGTATTTCTTTCTTTTGTTGTTGGCTTTTAAAATTATTATTTTTTTTATGTATTTTAAAATTAGTTTTTTTTCCATTTTCATATTATTTTTATTTTCGTTTACAAGCAGCCCACTTGTAAATGGTTTTATTTAAAAATAAAACAAAAATTTTTAAATTTAAATAAAATATTTGTTTCTTCTTGTGACTGTGGTCATGGCAAAGAGGGAGAACAATAATGAAGACAACTTATAATGTAAACAAATTAGTTTCTGGGTGTTTTTATGTGCGATCACAGTTTTGTTTTAATGTTTATTTGCCCATTCGAAAAAATATTAAAATATTTATAAATACATTTTGAGTGGCATTTATTTGCTTAATTGAATTTAATTTTCGTGTAAAATTTTATTTTTAAATCTGTTGAAAATTTAGTATAAAAATATAATTTTATTATTAATTATGATGGCACATTGTAGGCATTTTTATTTTCTTGCATATTAAAAACACTAAACAATTTCTATGGCTCGATGATTTATACACTCTTCACTCGTCTTGTATATTTACAACAATTTCAATTTGTAAAACAAAAAAAAAAACTTTTTCTTCCAAAATATTTATAGATTTACACCAATACTGACTCTAGCTAAAAATGTTTTTATTGAAAGAAAAAAAAAAAGAAAAAAAAAAAAAAAAAAAAAAAAAAAAAAAAAAAAAAAAAAAGAAAAAAAAAAGATGTGTTGTCGATACTAAATATGATTTTGTGGCAAATTTTTTTTGGCCTTGAATAAAATATTTTTATAGTTTTCTAAGCAACATTGTTGTTTGATGCACTTTTTTTTTATTGTTGCACATTAAGTCGATATAAATTGTTATGTGTTTTTATTTTAATCTTGCTCGTTTAAAATTTCAAAAAACATTCAAAGAAACTTGCATAAATACGAGTATAAACGTATTTTAGAGGTTAATTTTACTTATTGTCTATGACTTTCAATTTTAAGGGAAGTAAGCATGACTGCTTTTTACATACTCGCATAATAAATGCCTTTCATAACGCATGTTCAAGCACAACAAATTCTAAACTTATCAAAATCACTTATCATGTGTGTTTAATAAAATTCTTACAATAAAAAAGCTTAATTAAACAAAATAAAAAAAATATTCTCAAAATCAATTAAAATTCATCACACAATTTGAAAACGGTCGTTAATCTATTTCTGTCATATTCCTACAAAAATTATCAGAATAATTTTTTTTTTTTAATTTTATTTAAATTTTATTAAATATTTTTATTTCTTATTTACTTGTAATTTTTTTTTTTTTTGGGAATAATACATCTAATTTCCAATTTGAAACAACACTTTATTATCACCTGCAAGTTGAATGAAATCAGTCACCATCATACGACTGCAGCTTTACCATCAAGGTCGTATGCATCACTTTGCTGTGATTTGCATGATAATAAATTTATTCAAAAAAAGTTATTGCTGAATAACAAGAAGATTTTTTTCTTTTTTCTTTTCAAAATAACAATACCCAAGCAGCAAGCAGATTGCTGTAGAATAAATCTTTTGTTTTATAATAGAACAACTTCAATTGAAAAATTATTGTAAAAAATTCTGAGGAAATAGATGGCAAAATGTATTTGAGAAAATAGTAAATATTTTAATTTTTAAAAACTAAATCTTATAATAAAATTTAGATGCCTACATAAGCAGTTTCTGTAAAGTAAAATCTTATGCGTTCTATAATAAAAATGCTGCCAACATAACGAAATGTTAAAAGAATTTTTAATTTATCATTTTGACATTGAAAATCGATTTGTTTATGTTATTAAATTCATATATCATTTCTATAGTTTTTCTCTTTCTTTTCATAAATTTTTGATGAAAATTTTGTTTAAAATCCCAGCAAAATATACTGGAAATTATTCTTTTCGAAGTGAATAATCGATTTTATTTAAAAAACAAAATTAAATTTTCGAAAACCCCTTGTGTTCATGAAACTATAGAAAATATATTCTCTTAACTAAAAGTTTTATAAATAATTACATAGAACGTTAAGGTCTTTTGTTTTATAAAAATTTATTTATGTTTTTTTTAATTTTTTTTTTAATAATTTCAACACAAATTCGTATTTTCGTTGGGGAAAATTATTTTTAACAAATTTTTGTATAAGTCGAAAACAACTTTATTTAAAAAGATTTATTTTAAATATTATTTCCTGACGAAGACACCAAGGACATGTTGAAAAATATTCATAAATTATCTTTAATAATAAAAATATGACGACAAAAGAATAGAAATTATTTACTTTAATAATTTATTTCTTAAAAAAAAATATTTTAAATTAGAATTTCCAACAAAAAAAAAAGACAGATTTACAACGTCCGTTTCTTTACGCTTATCTATGAGTTGTCATCTTTACAGCATAGAGAGCCTTTGTGTAAAACTTAATTAACTAAAAAAGCAATTTTAATTGTTTTGCTAAAAAGTGGGCGTGGCATTGTGGCCTTTTTTTGTTAGAACTATTAATCATTTTTACATCAAAAATGGCCTAATTAAAAAACATAATTTTGCTAGACAGCCATAACTTCTTTCGTATTGAAAACAAAAATAAATTTTCTTATTTTGTTTTTTTTTTCAATAGAAATGTAGGAAAGAAACTAGCGGTGCGGTGATTTATACAGAAAGGGGCCTTAGCTCTAAACTTTTTTTTTACCACATTTCAGTTATTATTTATAAACTTTTTTTTTTGGGTATTTTTATATCTTCCTTAAATCAACAGAGTTTTGCATCATGGCAGTGGTTCTATTTATGTTTGTTTTTTTTTTTTTTAACATTAATGACCACAAATTAATTAATTAAATTTCAAAATAAACAAAAACATTTGAATTGAAATTAAATTTCGTTGTAAGCACATTTATTTCTTATGAATACAAAAACCAAAAACAAGCCGGAATAATAAACAAAATTAAACATCTACTACAACACGTGTTTAATGTGAATGTATGTGTACGAGTACATCAGTAACATTTTAGCGCAACAACTTAGAAACGAAAAAGAAATTATTTATTATTAAAATGTTTTAATAAAAATAATTTATTTACAAAAAAAGCAATTTTTTTACTCTTGTGTACACGTATATTTGTTTAGATAAAAGAATTGGTTGAGCTGGCTTCTACACATGTTCTCAGCTCACAGTGGGGTCGCCAAAAGTAAACGAAAGCATCTGCCATTAAAATTATTTTAAACCAACTTTCCAATTGAATTGTAAATAATAGATAACGATTAATGAAAATTCTGCTTGAGCAAAAAATTTTAATTTTAATTAAATCCCATTGAAAAATTAAAAATGTTAAAAAAAATTCCGTAGCAGCTTTCCTACTTTTCCCCTTTCTCTAATTATGTATAAAATATTTTCTAAATGAACAACCTTACACAAAGCTAACAAATTCAAGTCAACTTATGGACTAAAGTATTTAGAACCACTGATTTCAAATCGGTATTTCGTTTTTGCAAATTGCCTCTGGCGTGTGATATACGTCAAAATGCTTTTGTTAAAAAAAATCCGCAATTTCGCAACAAAATTTCCTTCAAGTTGTGAATCTGCTCTCTAGTTTCAAAAATATCGTAGAAAACAGAAATATTATTGTGAATGTTATAAAAGTTAACAAAAAAAGAATTGTAAATGAAAGAAATAATACAGTCCGCTTATCGACGTGGTAAATCCTCACAAATGTTTTAGTAACGTATAGAAACCATTTTCCTCAAAGTGGACTTATACCATTTAAAAAAAGTTCAAATAGTTTATTTACTAGTTTCAGACAATCCTAATAATATTGGCTAAACCACAGTCAGTTAGTTAACTAAAAATTGTGAATGCGCCACTTAATTATTCAAAATGTAAATTATCTATACAAATTTATGATGAGCGTGGCAACAAGCACCTACATAGATAAATTTAATTATAATTAATATATGCGTGGATAACTTTAACGTATTAGAGATTCAGAATAACAATTTTATGATAGGCTTCCCTCTAATTTTTAGCATATACTTTCGTTTCAATGCTAACTGGTCAAACACATATTATTTTGAATTATATTAAATTTCTCATGAACCCAACCCCATTGTGCTTTCTTTTCATGGGAATGGGTGTGCATTAATGTGTTAGTGAGTGCATTTGTTGTATGTCCGTCTATAAACGATCTTTATTATTGTTTCTTTTTCTTAATTCCGGTAAATTGTGAATCATTAAGCCAATAGAACGCAATTTAATAAAAATAAAAAAAAAATTTGTGTGTAATTTTATTTACGATTTTAATGAAGAAAAACCGATAAAAAAAAACTTTAAAATGATTAAGATAAAGAAAAGGCAAAAAACGTGATGATTGTGAGTAAATTGTATTGACTGCCTCAGCAAAAAAACAAACAAAAAGTTTCTTCTACATTCAAGCTGATTTATTATTAAATGTCTATTTTAAATTTAAAACGCTTAATAATTAAATGTTGTTTGTTTACTGTTTGCTGTTGGGTGTTTGTTCTTATGAAATTAAAGTAATTAAGTGCCCGACAAAATAAACATGATTGTGAGGAACATGTTTTTCGGAAATCAACATAAATCACATGTTTGGTGCTTTAAAAAAAGCAGATTGTCAGAGGGTAGTTTTTTTGTTTTGTTTTGCTGTTATTATGAAAAACCTTGGGGCGAATTCATTATTATTATGGATGCCGTTTTTAGAGAAATTTTTGTAATTTTTGTAATTTTTTACCCTTCACTGTATTTTTTATTAACAATAAAAATGTGTAAATACAGTTTACAGACAACATTGCATTTCTTTTTAATACTATTTATACCCATTATGATTTTGGCGTATTGTATGTACTCGTACATACATTTCAGTGAAGGGATATAAACTATATTATTTCAGCATCTATTATTAACTTAATTCTTTCTCAAAGTATAATGAATCCGCACATCTCTGGTGTGCTTGTGTTTTAGCGTATAATGCCAGAACAGTTAAAATGAAATTATAGTTGTTGTGCAGCGTAAATTAAACAACAATGAGAAAATTCAAATAAACTTGTACTTGAACTTGAAAATAATTGCTTAATGCTTCCGCACAACAACAAAAGAGGTCAATTTAAATTGCATTTTCCTGATGACATTTAAAGTAAAAAAAAAAAATCAATAAAGTAAATTATGAAGGCAATTACAAAAATGTTACAATAAATTCATACGATTGGATTCGTTTTAGTTTTCTTACAAGAAACATTAAGAAGCAACTAGAACAAAATGAAATATTTAATTAATATTTTTATTATATTTGAGTGCTGATTTCTTAGAAACGAAAGAAAGACAATGTCATGTCAAATCTCATGTAGGTTTCTTTAAATTTAGGCTAACATCTCAGCAGTTTAAGAAAATGTATATATAGATCGTTACCATGGCGAACATAACTGCCAAAGAAGCCTCTTAATTCTTAATGAATACTAGACTTAGGGTAGTGTCTATTCTGACCGCAGTGACCAGGTGACTTGCTCCCGCTTCCTATTTTAATTATACAAATTTCGAAAGTAAATTTATTTACCGAAAAATAATTGTTTAAAATTTAATAAAAAATATTCACATTAATTGTTAATGCTAATTACCCGTGTTACAATGCTCTTATTAAGTTTATTTTGAAAGCTTTTAAAATCAGTTTTTTATTTTGTAAATAAAAGCTAAAAATTTTAGCAAAGCAGTGGATAACAAAAAATCTCCACTAGAAATGAAAATTGGGGATAACAAACAAACAAACAAACAACAACAGCCGAATTAGAACAATTAACGTAATTAGCTTATTGTAAATTAATATTACAATACACACATACTATATACAAAAAAAAAAAAATATAAATGAGTTCAATGCCTCAGCAATCGTGACCATTGTCACGTCAGTATGAAGAATTAAAAAAATTATGTGTATTAAGCAAATTTCAGACAAATCCTTTGGAAAACAAAAATTTGTGAACAACAAGCAAACAAAAATGAATTTCATTTAAATGGATTCGAATGGATATAGAAATTTTTTCAGTTAATTTAATATTTCGCAATACATTAACAATTGTAAGTCGGGCGGCGGGCCGACTAAAGCCCATTATGATAATATGAGCAGTTTAAAATTGGTCTACTATTTATATGGCCATGATTAATTGTAATAAAATAGAAAGGGTCAAACACTACAAAGCTTTAGCTTAGCTAAAGCCTATTATTATAAGTTACCAGAAGATTTTTTTTTTTGTTATGGAAGAGCTGAGTTTTCTAAGGGACCGCTTGTTTTATATATCATGATCATATTAACTTCTGATTAGTATTTCATGACAGCAGACAAAAAAAGTGTTATTTGACACGACAAATAATTAAATAGAGTGCGATGCGTGCTTTCATTACGAAAATTTTTTCAAATTACGATATACAGCTTAAAATCGATTTATTCAGTTTAAAAATTAACTTTTTTTATCGCACTCTCAAAAAAAAATTAAATAAATAAAAACGTGACATTAAATGACGTGAACTACCGGTTCTGAATATTTGTTAAGGAAATTTTTAAACTAATCTCTTTCTGCCACAGCCACACACATAAAACGCCACATCATGTTGTTATCATGTTGTTTCAATTACAGCTAGTATTTATTCTAAAATGAAATGAAAACATTGACTCACTCGATTGTTAAGAAAGAAAAAAAAAAGGTGATTCAAAAGTGATAACGTTGTTTATTGCCAGCCATGTCGTTGCTTACCATAAAAATTTATAAACGTTTCCCGTTTAGTTGTTTTCAATTTTTCAGTCATAATACAACACACACACAAACGCACGTACATTAAATTTAATTTAATTCTTTTCGTATTCTCCTTTTTGCTTAAAGTTTTCAATTAAGTTGTGAACAAACGCAACTTATCTCACTTAATTCAATTTACATTCTTTTGTTTTATTCGCTTTAATTTAAAAATGTCTGTCATTCATACATAATTTCAATGAGAAGGACCTTGTCAACAATTTTATTGTGAATCCCAATTCTATGCATCACTTATTTTTCCCACAATTACCTATAGAAATCTAAATCTAAGCAATTTGTTTTGATCTTATTATAACAAACAGGCAAAAAAACACACACACATACATGCATTCATACATATGTATATGATCTGAAGTTAACATTAATTTTAACAAATTAAAATCGGCTGTGCCGAGTCTTCTATACCCTTCACTGTAGCAGCCAAATATTTATATTTTTCACTTCCCACAGTCTTCTTAAAAAAAATAAAAATAAAAAAAATTAATTAAAATAATTTTTTTAATATCTATTTTTTGGTTAATTCTAAAACAAATAATTAATTTCAGTTAAAGAAATTCAAGAAAAATCCTTTCTTGGGAGCTCATTTATTAAATCAATAAAATACGTACTCAATTTTTAAATTAATAAAAAAAATTCTGGGAAAGATTACATAAAAATGGAATATAAATTTAATTTAATTTCAAATAAAGAAATTAAAATAACCAAAAAATACAGAGGATTTCTCTAGCATCTCTCTTGCCATAACATTTTTTTTTTTGTAGTTCTTTTATACACATTTATAATACCGATTGACTAATTGAGTGTTTGTGTGCATAAACATTACGCACATGTGCAGCTTAAAAAATTTCATAAAAAACAAAGCAAAAATTAAAGAAATCTAAATTTTCTGCTGCATTTTTAAATTTTCTCAATCATTTTTTTTTTTTTTTTTTTTTTTTTTTTTCGCACAGACTGTCATTTCTGATAAAACTGCATACCACGTTTTTTGTCCGTTTTGTTTTTTTTAGACAAAATACGCTAAAACACGCACTCGGACAATTTAAAAAAATCGATTTAGTTGCACTTCAGAGACCAATGTAAATAACAATCTGCGCTCAGGAACTTCCAACAAATTGCAATACTATATTTTTGTGTAGGTCTTTTAGGGACCTCAGAAAGTTGATTTCAACATCCACACGGACAGACAGACATCGCTTAATTGGCTGTATAGGATGCCACACACGGAATGACACGCAACTTAAATGAAAACTTTTAATTTATTTTCCTAAAAAAAAAAAAAAAAAAAAAAAAAAAAAAAAAAAAAAAAAAAATATTTTTGAGTTAAGACAGTTTTCTGGTAAACAAGTAATCTGTATTTAATTGTTATTAGTTTGCATGAACGTATTTTATCGTATCCAAGAATTTGATACCAGTAGAAAAATAAAAAAAGACCAAACATTTTTTATTTTTGTATTTTTATCGTTTGCGTCTTATTTTTATTATTTTTTTATATTTATTATTCTTCTTTTTTGTTGCTATACATATACATGTAGGTAGTATAGGTAGTATTCTCTGTTACTTTTCACAACAACAACAAAATTGCTTTGTATCTTTTGTTAATCATTCCATAAGATATTTTACTGTTAAACTCTTCTGATTGTTATTAACTTTTAATTTTCTTTAGTAATTGGTATGAGAGAGAGTGTAGTGATGACTGAGAATTAGAATTAAAAAAAAAAAAAATAGCGACAGAAATTAATAATAAGGTAGGTGTTGTTTTTGTAATTTGTTGAGATTTTTTTTTTTATTAAAAACTTATTTTATTATGTAGTTTTCGCCAGTAGTTAATAAGTCATCATTCAATACAAAACAAAAACATGTGTTAGACTTAGTGATGCCAGGTGATTTGAATATTAATTAATAAAATATATTTTTAATTATTATTAATATTTAATATTAGAAATTAACTTTGACCATCGGCTGCCAGAATCTTGGCAGCAATCGAACCTGCGACCCCCAGATTGATACTGAAGATTTTTTTACTTTAGAACTTAGTTTATTACCATTTCTATGACAGTGATAATGACATTAGTTTTTTATCACACAATTTATTTTATTTATTTATTTATAATTTATTTAATCATTAGAATAAATTCTAAGACTAAATGTAAATGAGGAGCGCTAGCTGCATAGGCTATCGCCTCTTATCAATAAAAAAAAAATTGTTAATTCTTTGTTTTGGTAACCAAGGCCGCCATTTTCGCAATACAAAAAACAAAAAAACTATAGTACATATGTGTATACCGTCATATGTTTTTAAGACAGTCTTAAGTTAAAAAAATATTAACATGGGACTTTTTGCTGTATGAGGCACCACATATATATATATATATATTTTGCACTTTTAAAATTTAAATTAACGTTCTTGAACTATTAACAATTTTAAAAAGTTTCAATAATTTTTCATAACAGAACCTGTTTAGCTTCTCCTATAAAATTTTTTAAATACTTGAACTTCTTTCTAGGCCTTAAGTGCTTACTGTAGGCAAGCCAATCAGCTTTCGGACTTGTGT
Organism: Thelaira solivaga; assembly: GCA_947397855.1. Classification (NCBI taxonomy): domain Eukaryota; kingdom Metazoa; phylum Arthropoda; class Insecta; order Diptera; family Tachinidae; genus Thelaira; species Thelaira solivaga. The sequence goes on from OX377614.1 coordinate 67,695,442, forward strand.
TAATTTTACTAAATTTCCATTTTTCTGTGTTTCAAATCAAAATTTAAAAATGTTTGTTTGTAAATTTTTCTCCTCTTAAGAATTTTTTTTTTTTTAATTTGATATTTCACTTACTCTGGCAATCTTTATCAAATAAATAAATGAAGGCCATAAATTTAATAAAAATACACAGATATCCATATATAAGAGAAAACTATCAAGAGAATTGAGCACATGCATTGCAAAGCAGGGATGGAAAAATCTATGTGGTTTTCATTTATTTGAAACTATTTTGCCAGGAGAAAGATAAAAGATAGAAAGAAGGGTAAATTGAGTGTTTTTTAAATTAAAATCTACATAAAGTAAAATTACGTTACAAATATTTATCTTTAAGCTGTTATTTTTCAAATAACGTTTCAAAAACCAATTTTTATGGTCTTTGTGACATCACAAAACTCTACATCATTATCGTTTTCATACTGAAAATCTGCCTCAATAGATTTTCAGTTACACTATGCAACAACTCAAAAAATTTTTTATTTAAACTGATTACTTTCACTTTAACGGTAATTACAAGGGGATTTTAATGCTTTATGGTTCAATTTATTTCCATTATATGGCATTTTAAGATTAATCTTATTAAATAATAACACCGGCTAGTATTAAGCGCTTTTTATTTTTTGTAAAATTTTAAAAATCTAAAATTTTTCTCAATAACTCAAAAAATAATAGTTGCACTAAAAAACAAATTAAAGCCAATAAAATTTAAAATTTTTACAGATATTTCGTAGCAAAATCGGCCAAGTAATTTCAAAGATGTGATGCAGCCTCTTCAAAAATCTCATAATAAAAGAAATAAAAATAAATAAAGAGAATTTCACATATTAATAATTTTTACAGAAAAAATAGTCTGTGTCTAATGTAAGACATATTTTTTAATTTGTTGCATAGTTTTATAAATCGATATTTGTTGGATAACATTTAAAAATAATTTTCTTTTTGTGCTATGATGTCTTAGATCACTTCCTGCTGCACATTATTTATTTTTCTCTTAGAGAAAATTTATTTAAAATCAAGTTAATAAAACAAACTGTAAATTGTTAAAAAGAAAGTCTTATTTTCATGGTAAAATGATAATTAAAAATTTCCCAAGCCTGACGCACACATAATTTTAAAGTTTTTTCTTCTTTTTTTTTTATTTAATGCTTGTGTTAACACGACCATCCAACTCATTAAACAGAATTTAGTTTGGTCTGAGCACTCGCTAACAACGTTTGTATGGTGGGAAATTTCTCGCTTTCGGTAATTGAATCGTTCGTTATATCGTGAGTGAATAATATTTCTTTTACTTTCCACTAAATGGACTGACATAATAAATGACACCAACTACAAGATTCGATTAATAAAAAAAGGCTGTTTCAGCAATATATGATAAAAATATAAAAAATTAAAAGAAGATATAAAAAAATATTCAATGTAATCGCCAACAACGCTAGTGTCATAATCGTACGAGTATTTTCTTTGTGTTATTTTTGTTTGTTTGTGTATTTTTATTGCTTTATTTTATTTTTTACTTTTGAATTCGTTTTGTTTAAACAAAAGATATTTATAATAAAAATCTCTTATACGACAAGTGCATGTGTTGATTATTCGATTTATTTGTTTAATGTAAAAAAATTGCATCGTCAAAACAACAACAAAAAAAAATAAAAGAACAATAACATCCATACGCACTCATACATGTTATTAAAATAAATCTTTAAAAAAGAATTAAATAATCATGCATTATTTACATAAATATATTTGTTGAAAAATAGTGTCTATTAATCATGCTGTTACACCCAACAAAAACAACAACTCTATAAATATTATCAACAAAAAGTAAGAATGAAAGAAAAAAAAACAGTTAATGAAAATAGTTTTTTAAAAATACATTTTATTTCATTAAAAATATCAAAATCTTGACATTGCATCATATAGGCGCAAAGACGCCGGAAAATGATTTTTTATTGGCGGCATGCCAAAACAAAAACTGTGCTATTAGGAGACAAACCCCTGGGAACCTATATTTTCTGAAGGGGATATAACATTTTATTATTAAAGGTTGTTTACCACTGTCGTCAACGTCGTATTGTGTACGTCAGCGTGTAATATAAAATCTATGAACAGAGCTGCCATATTTCAATGTTTTTACTTATAAAAAAACATTTTTTTTTTGTCGTTATTCAATTAATATAAAACTGATTAAATAGAATTGGACTTTGGAAAGTTAAGCAGCCAGAATGTACCTATTAAGGCACTACTCTCCAGTTAAAAATTCTCCCTAAGTCTAGTATGTATTCAAAGTCTTCCTTTGGAGATTTGTCCACCATATCAAATGGTAGTAGGTAGTGAAGCCCTAATCATTATAGTATGTGTTCTGCTATCGCATAATACATCCTTTTTACATAATTTTAAAAGAAACTATTTTTGTTTACACATTTTATTATTTTTACTTTCAATTAAGAAGCGTTAGTGCCTGTCATGCATTTTTTTTGTTTCTTGTTAAAGTTTATACTTTTAAAATAGAGTTCACTGTATTAAAATTAATTTATTATTTTTCGCTTGGCTGTCGCTGTGTGTGTATATTTAATAAATATTTATTGAGTGCAACTTAGTGTTAAATGAATTTCATTGTTTATAAATAAAAATAAATAAAAAATTGCATAGTAATGAGGGCTTTGTAGTTTATTTGTATTAATTGTCTTTAACATTGCAGATAATATTAAAAAAAATAGAAACAAAATTTATAATAAAATCTATAAAAAAGTCTGTTTACTTGAAGTTTAAAAACGAAAATTTACAATGTCTGCTTTGATGTGAACTCGACAGCAACAATGGTGTGATGTTAATTAGCATTTTAAAAATATTTTATCTTTTTGTATAAGTTACAACTGCGCTTCAAACTAATGGCACATTTGCGAATTAAAGCTAATAAAATTACTTTTGATTTCTATCGTTTAAAAAAAGTGATAAATAAAATTAATAAATAATTGCATTACAAACACATGTACATACATATGCACATGCACACATATTGGATAAATGTATAACCCCTGTGGGTTAAGTAACGAAGACGAAGAGACAGTAGGACATATACTGTGTCACTGTAGTGATATAATTTTAAATCTCTTTCGTTACTTAGAGCATCTCCTTCGCTGTGGGTTCTAATTCTAAACATTTTAACTGAATTAATTGCCACATTAAGTGTTTAATAAAATCATTCAAATATTTTATCAATATGACAATTTTTTGTAATTGAAATGAACTTTTTAGTTGTGACCTGACAATGTGAATTAAATATTTAATGGACTCTATTTTTTTAATTAAAATATTTAATTTTTTTTTATTCCCTTGTTGACGGCTTAACCAATTTCATTAATTCTTTTTTGTTTTGTTTGTTATTGTCGGGAGAAGAATCTTATGAAAGAAAAAATTAAGAAAGTTTGCAAGGAAAAACGCCATTTTTCTTGCAATGTGAGACCGCATAAGTGTTATATACATAAATTAAATTAAATAACAATCCTACATCCGAGATACCTGCATAGTCTATATAAATAAAATTATTTTTCTGTTTGTTTGTTCGCTAAACAAATTTTTGTTTTCGAACAGATTTGGGCTGGTCACGCCCATTTTCATCCTCACTTTTCAAAGATAAATTTGAAATATTTTATTTACTACTTTAATTGCCACCTCTGCTACTGTATAAAGTAGTGAATTGCTCTTTTATATAGATTAAAAAAAACGTGTTAGCAGACCGACTATTCACGAAGTGAGTAATTTTCTACTCAGCAAACATAAACTAAAATTTTTTGCTTTAGCACTTCAATGCTCAAACCATTTTGAAAAGTTTGATGGGATGAGCAATAACGTTTAAATTAAATATTTAAATTTAAATTTAAAAATGATTTGATTTTTAATGATAACGCAAACATACATATTTGAAGCTTTTGACTTGTGTTTACAGGGTACCTGAACACACACATGCTCGTACATGCTCATGTGTGCTCATGATGAATACGTGCATGAAAGTGTAAATTTGAAATGAAGGCACTGTGGCAATTGTTTGTTGTTATAATTATTATTTGTTGTGTGTGTGTTTGTATGTATTTGATATAATTTTCTTTCTTTTGATTGCTTTGCTTTCTGTTTTCTTTTACATTTTCCAATTACTAGATTATTTTTCAATTACCAATTATTTGATGATGTTGTTTGAAATGTGTAAAGAGTGTAATTTTTCTGTGTTATTTTTTTTTTTTTTTTTTTTTTTTTTTTTTTGCAAATAATTAAATATTTTCATCGGCATAATCATCATTATCGCTAATCTGTATCTGTAGGTATTTGAATGAACGTATGCATGTTTGTGTGTCGTTTTGTAGACAATGCAATTGATCAAATGAAAGAAAACTGGGTTAGATTATTGTGTTAAACTTGTTGTTATAAAGCGATGTGTTGTTGCATTGGAGTACATGTGTGTCTCTCTTCTCTGTTTCCACTGCTCTTCATACATTTACTCACAAACTTTTTTTTTGTGTGTCGACATCCAACTAGACAGACAAGAGAATACTAGGCTAACAGGCAGACTATTTGAGGTGCGGTACCGCTGTCTGTCCATGTTTGTTTTTTATCAAAAACGCCAAAGTCGAAATGTTGAGGAAAAAATTCATGTTGCTTGTATTTCTTTTTCTTATTGATTGTTGTTGCCACAAGTAGAGTAAAAGTGGCAATAGAAAGTGGCAATTGTGCGTTAATTAAACAAAACATTATGCAGCAACACATTGACTGTTTGTTAAATTTAAATAAACATAAACGTCTGGGATTAAACTTCATCAATAATGTTTCGAGAATAAAAAAAAATGGCTTTAGCATTACTTTTTGTTCAATTTCTTCTTGCATTAATTAACACGGTTTATTTGTTATTCTGGTTTTTGTTTACAATTTTGTATTCAATGAAAGTCATTGACGTAGACTTGGCTTGTGTCAGTTTTAGAAATAATTTTGCTTCTGCCAGAATTTTCTTCTTAATTTTTTTTATTTCAATGTATCACGTCCCTATAAGCGTTGTGCTTCTGCATAAAATGTAAAATTTCATTTGTTACTCGTATCTTATTTACACAGTTGCGTGCATATCGTCATATGTTTTGGAAAAAGCCCTAAATTATAAATACGAATGGCATATTTTGGGCTGTGAAAAAGTAATTTCAAACCGCATGGGACTTTAAATGACTAATTTTTCTTTTAAAATTTCACAATTATGCAGAATTACATAAGTAGTATTTAATAAAAATATCGCCGAATATTGAATTTTTGTAGCTTCATAGATTCACATTTTATTCAGTGAACATTTTTCAAAACAGAACAATTAACTTGCAATGACTTGCAATATCATAATTTTTTTAAAAACGACTTTAAATTCATATAATTCTTATGAACAAAAGTCAGCTCTTAATAAAAGCCTACTTTTTTGTGACTATTTTTGCTTAGAAGTAGAAGTACTTCTAGGTCGCAGCTGCAGTGATTTTTCCACTTCCTTTCGCTCACTTTTTATTTGTGGCGATTAGATTCAAGGACTCGTACTTTTTTAGCTGCCAACAAAATCTTTGAAGATCTAAATAATTTTTATCTCTAATCCAAGATTAACTAAATGCATTTTGTGCTTTTATTTCTTTTATATTAGCTTTCGTACCATAAACAAGCGTTTACTTAAACTTGTACTAATAGTGATCAAATTACCACTTCTCACTTAACGTTTTTTTTTCCTAAACTAAACCAACACAAAAGTGAAGGCGTCTAAAAAAAGTGCATTTTGTTGTTGTTTTTTGTTTTTTAGATTTACAATCATAAAGCCTCTGGCGTTTTTTTTAAGCTAATGCCCAATTTAATATTTAATATTGTCATTTATGTTCGTTGGTGTTAATTTTGGTTTTATTGCGGATCAGTGTTCCGCTTATACTTACAAACATTGAAATGTGTTGATCACACAAACACATTTTTTTTATTTCTGTCGACGGTTCAATTATCAAAACAAAACTAGCTCTTTGTATTATTTTAAGCAATCATGTGTAATGCTTGGCCCTTCAAAAAATTAAGTTGTAAAATAATTTTTAGGAAACGAGCAATTCAATTGTCTACAAATTTGGCAAGAAAAACGCTCAAAAATATTTTAAAAATTTATTACTTTCCTTACAAGTTTCTTAGACGATTCGAAGGTTCATTTCCTGTAAACAGCATTGGAACATAATGATAATTTTTATATTAGTAAATATTTTTCAAGCTTAACATTAACAAAAGACTTAAGATGCAAACTTTCATATTTAGCCAGTAAAAGAAATATAACAAAGACTTAGGAACTAAACTTTATTATAAATTCTAGAGGAAACTTTTTCAAGTCTTCATTTAATGTGTGATTCCAGCTTATGATCTTTAATAGAAATTGTTTTTATTTTTATTTTTCAATATAACAACTTTCCTTTGGATGTCTGTTTTCTTCAGGGAAATTTAAATTTAACATCTAAAAGAGAGTCGCAATATTGAAAATACAGTGAATCATTTATTATTGCAATTTTTTTTCACTCAAGTTGGCACATCTCTGAATTGTATGCTGTAATGGGTGTTAAACGTTGAGCGAGCAACGTTAGAAACCACAGCTGAATGATGAAGATGACGATAAAACTTGCTTACCACCACCACAAATGATGTAATAGTTATTATGGAAAATAAAAAGAAAACTGAGACCATCAGCAACTCAACCAGACATACGAATTTAAAAAAAACGACTACGTAAATTAAAGTTAACGCTCAATATGCGTCTTGTGTCATATTATACCCAAGAGTTTTTCTAATTGAATATTTTCTTTATATCAAACACAAAGACTATTTTCAAATTATATTTCTTATTTAATTTAGCAATTTTTTTTGCAATTTAATTGTTTTTGTTTTAGTTTTAATTAATTATAGTAGGAGAACAAAACTTCGCTTTTTCGTCATCTTTTTATTTAAAATATAATTTTTTTTTATTAAAAATTAATTTTTACTCATTCGGTGCGATAGAAATCGTTATTTGCCATGATTATTGATGTGCCAACTTCGAATATTTTTGTTGAAAACTGAATACCGAATTCGGTAAAATATCGTTATACTTGTTTTTTTCGATACGAATGTTCGTAATGAAAGTTACTGAATCGCACTACTGAAATCTACATTCCCGTAGCTTTCAATTATATTCATCTTCATGAAATTATTTCCTTTTATTCATAATAATTTACGAAATTATTAAAAATACTTCAATTGTATTAACTTACCAGAGCTTTTGGAAACGCATAGCAGATTTAAAAAGCCGAGTTAATTATTCGTAGGTGGACTTCACTGACTTGTATTTTGTTAAAATCGATGCTCATCTTTTAATTTTTCCTCTTATTCCGCACTAAAAACAGTGCTAAATAAAAGCTCTTCTCACCGAAGTGGTTTTCTGTTCGGTTAACTTTTGAAAAAATGTTTAAGATAAGTCATACACATTCACACGCACACTCACACATGCTGTTAAATACGTTTCTTTTTTTTATTCATTTATTTTAAATTGCCAATTGCCTTTCATGTTTAATGTTTTGCGCAAAATTAATTTAATTAATTCAGTCTCATGTGCTTTCATTCATTCCTCTTTCTTTAATTTTTTTTTTGTTTTGTTTTTCGCTTTAAGGAAACAGTTGCTAAATGATTTGCAAAGAATACTTTAAAAAAATCATTACTTTTTAAAGCTTTAGCAACATTTTGTAATTTGTTTTTTTTTTTATTAATAAAAGCAATTTAGGTTTTAACTTGTGTTAAAAAAAATTGCTTCCTTAACGTATGACAACAACAAGAACTACAAAAGAGACAACTTGAGTTGTTGGAAAAATATAAATAATTGTCGTTAGTCTTGTAGGTATTACGAGTATTAGTTTTCTGTTTGTGCTGTGTGTTGCAGTACGAGGCCTGTTCAATAAATAGCAGAAAGCATCATTTCGTTTGGAAATATTATATGCCTATTTATTTTTAATACATAATATATTATCTTTGTGAGAAGAGGTTTATGGGACTAGTGGAGAGCCCAAGCGGCCGTACAGAAATCTAAAATATTCACAAAAAAAAATAATATTAGAATCTACATTGAACTGATAACAAGACATGCTTGACAGACTCATTTACTGCATAAGTAAAGTTGGTATCGCATCAATCACGAGATAATTTCTGAGAATAGGAAATCTTGGAACACGTTCTGGGTGTTTGCCCATTTCGTGGAAAGATTTAGCCGCAAAGCCTACAAGAATTTGCGAGATTAGTGTAAGTGTAGGATTAGTTTCGTTTAGCTAAGCGTTTTAAGTAGTGGAAAGATGCACAATATAGATATCCACCCTGAAAAATTATTCATTATTTTCCAACCACTGACAATATTTCATTAGACTAATGACAACATTTCAGTGATTCGAGGAAATTTTTCATAAAATGAATGAATATTTCATTGAATTAATGAAATATTTCCTTACTCTAATGAAACGCGTTAAAAAAAATTAAACTATTTATTGGATTGATGAATAAAATTCTTTCTGTTTAGTAGTTTTGCTAGGTTTTTATGAAAAAGAGTGTTTGCAAAATATTTCCCATTAAGGGCCCCATACACGACAACAGCATGCTGGTGCAATCAAAAAAATATACAATCACACCACAAGCTCATATACAACCATTCGTATGGGTCCTTTTAGATTTAGCAAAAAATGTTTTCATTTTGTTAACACACCTCGTATACAAATACATTTGCAATTTATTTTTGATGTCCGCCCACATTTTGTGGCAACTAACCAGTCTGCCTGACGGTCATGTCAGTAAGTCTGCCGTATGCTTTATTTGTTTTCTTTTTTCTCCTAAATCATTTGGTATTTAATTTAAATTTGTAGTTCTTTAATTCATTTCATTTATAAAATTATGCCAAAATTAAAAAAATAAATAAAATCACACACCCTATAGTTTCTCCCACAACAGTCATACTAAACTGTCATAATTTGTTTTAAGTGACTTGAACAAAATTAATAATCATTATAAAATATCTTAATGTATAAAACAATTAGCATAATTTGGCTGCTTGTGGTAGGGCTTGGTTATTTTAAAATAACCAACAAGTATCTTGCAGATGTTACCGTTTCATAGTTTATTGTAACGAATCGTGTGAGGCTGCTTAACTTTGACTAAATGCGTTCAGTTTTGTTTAGCTGTTGTTGAAAGATATTCAGTGAATGCTGGGCCCAAATCACCGCATTCGATATCGAACAAAAACTATCATAATTTTAATGTTTTTGTATGAAAAAATTTTGAAAATTACGTTTGGGCTTAGTCTTATTTGAATAAAGCTGTGTTTGTTTGTTTAGTTTTTTGATAAGGCCAATATAAAACAGAGGCCAAATTAAGCCATTCGACATTTTATACGAATGCCGTCATGGAGCAGCAAAGCATACAACCACACAACGCAACCAAACACACACTGTCAGAATCACTAGTTTGCGTATGCTATCCTGTATGGGCCGCTTTAGTCAATTTTGTATAAAAATCTCAACTTCCCAACAAATCAGTACCCTTAACATTTTCTCACTTGAAGCTTTGGCCGATATTTTTAAGAGCTTCTTTAAATGCTTTAGCATAAGTAAAAGCCTACTTTATTGTAACTATAATTAAGGCTAATTGTGGCTTTTTGCATTAAAAATCAATTGTTAAAATAGTTTTTTTGTAATTTTGAGACTTGGGCAGTTTTTAAAGATAGCCACAGTTTTATTTTGTTAGTTGCCACCTACAACTTTTTTTTCTGTTCAATATTTAATTAAAACAAATTCATTTGTTGGCATATTTTTAGTCATACTGGTACACCTCTACTTTCATTAATCTCTTACTAATACACAGCACACCACGTCTGTCTGGTAGTGTATTTCCATAAGTTTAAATTTCTATTTATTTTCACTATGAGAGCACTTTCCGTTAAATATAGATTCTGTCTTCTGTTTTTTTTTTTTTATATTCAATCACGTACACTTGAACGAAATTCTTGTTTTAATTCCTTCTTTTTTTAATTTTTAACTTAAAATTAAAATAAAAGTTTTATTTGTGCGTTTGAGTTGTGAAGTTTAGTTTTATTTGTATTTAAAGTTCTTTTCGTTTGGTTTTGTTTGCTTTAATACCCATCACATCACCATCATTCATTATCGCCGTCGTCATTTACAAAAGTCACACAAACAATTTGTATGTTAGACACGTTTATACTCCAACTACAATAACAAAATAATGAATAATTTTTACATATTGTTTATGCTGTTGTTGATTTTTATAATACATATTTTGTACTGCATTGCTAAACAATTTTTTTTTAAATAAATAAATGATTAAAAGTTGCTGCTATTTGTTTGTTTTTTATATTTTGTTCTCAAATAACAACTTTTACCTAAAAAAAAACTTTTAGCTCAAAATTGTTTTTTTTAATTCTTATGCCACAAAATAAACAAAATTATGAATATAATTGTAAAATTATGATTTCTTGTTTGTGAAACTCGCACAATAAATTGTTTTGATAAATTTTTTATTTCGTTCTGTTCTGTTTCTCTAATGTTGAGGAAATTTCCAAACAGAACCATGTCTCGCCCGTATTTTCTAATGGTTATAAAAATTTGAACTGTTATATTTGAAGGTGGTATAAGTCAACTTAAAAAAAAAAACAATGAGTTAGAAGTAAATTTAGATACCAATTCTAGATTGCCACTGATTCATTTAAAAAGTGGCCTTATACTAGTTTTAAATATAACAGCTCGTATTTTTGAAAAAAAGAATTCTGTGTAATCATAAAGTAAAAGTGTCAAGTAAAAATATATTCTCTATGAGTGTTAAAGTTCTAAGATCTGTAGTAGAAAATATTGGAACTACAAATGCTTAAAGTTCACATTAAAAGTTGAAGGCAACACAATTCTGCTATTAGCTTGCCGCACATTTTCCATATTACTCCGGAGCTCTATTAAGGGAGTTTTGGGAAAATAAATCACAATTTTGATTCTGTTCTCGGAAGAGAATAAATGATTTACTGTGGCTGAAAAAGGTTATTAATTTAGTTTCGTACACAAACGAAAAAATGCCACAATTTGGCCCCAGTTTTTGATTGCATCAATTTTAATTTTAAGATCTAGTCTGAAACGAATTGATAATTGGCCTATAGAAAAGCCTAATTCAAATAAAAAGTTTCTTTAAAAAAAGAACCACAATCGTTTCAATTAAATTCAAAAGAATTCTTTTGTTCTTTTCCATAGCTTTCGAACTTTCTTGACTAGAATTTTAATTTAAAAAATTTAACAATGTAATCTCTCTCAGTGTATAAATAATTCTTGGTTTTGTCATGTTTTCTAGTTTGTTGTCATCGAGAAACAACATTTTTTTTTTTTTGTGTTTTAGAGAGTAAACGTAAAATGGTCTCATAATCTCATCATAACAAATACATCAGGTACTACAACGACAGCTAGCATGATGTGATGATTGCTGTGTGTACGTATGTATTGTATGTGCGATGATAAATAAGTACACCCACTTGCTGTGAGCCAAATATGTCAAAACCAGCAGGTATTTTTAAGCCAGAAAATAATAAACAGTTTAAAATTAAAACACTTGAATCTTTGACGTTATTTTTCTATTTTTATGAAAAGAAAAAAAAAACGGAGAGCTGATTACACAATAATTTCTTTTTTTTGAAATTCAGAATTCAAAAAAACAAATTGTCTTTAAGAACTTTGTAAAAAAATATCGGGCATCTTAAAACTTTGAACTAAACCAAGCTGTACTACTCACTTGCTATGTTGGCGATGCTCAAAATAAATGAAAAATTGTTTTTTTTTTCTCTTCTAATTAGAATAATTTTTTTATTTAGTTGGCAGCAGCTAACAGATGGTCATGCTTTTGCCAAGGGGATATACTAGTATTTGGATCGTTTTATTATTATTAGCAGAAAAGCTCTTTGCTTTTAAAAATTAAGTAATTAATTTACTAAGTATAGAAGCAGAGACAACATGTTAATGCACTTTACAAAAATGTGTTTTAGATGTCAAAAATATAAATTAAAAATCCTTCGCCGAAACATCAACAACAATTGTCGCTTTTGATTAAAATTAAGTTAAAGCAAATGATGTTCTGCTTACAAATTGTGGTAGCTTTTTGCTTTGCAATTCAATTATTTGATTCATTATTATTGTCATCATGGGCTATAGTTGCACAGTTATTTTTAAGATCTATTTTGCAGCCCAGTTACAATTACATACGAGATTCCTTATGAATCTCGAAATTGTTGTAGGAGTCAACATACCTAGGTTTTCTGGAGCCATGATCCCACAGATTAGCTAGCTCATTCTGGCTCTTGCCAGCGATGAGCTGTAGCACAGCGTATGTTCCTCTTGACAGAAACGAAATCGTCTTGGACACACAGATTACTCGTGTGTAGCAACTTAATGTGGAGTTTGATGTCATTTTTGCTGTGGTTTAAAATAATTTCTGCCCTAATACCCTCAAGGTTCATAAAATGACTTTTCGACATTGAACGAATTGCCGGGGCATATATTTTATTACATACTTAACCGGAAAAATCACAACTCTCAATAAATACGTGTTTTATTTTAAAATGAAAAATGCACTCTTACTGAGACAATCTTTATTAATGTGACAGACTGATACCAGCCGTTTTAGAGGCAGAGGTTGTAGAATCGAAAACTATTATTATTGTTAATTGAGCCGGAAGTACCGCGACCCAAAGAACATTTTGGAAAGCCCATTTAGGAGTCGAGTGATACCAGTTATCTTCTTCACTGAGAGCTCTTCTGTTTGTCGTCAAATCCAGAAAAAGTCTCTAAGAATTCTGAGATTTGTTTTTTTTTTATTTAAAATATTTCGGTTTTCTACGATATTTAAAATATTTAATCATCGCATATACAAAACTACTATTTATTTATAAAACAAATAATTACTTGGAATGACCTTTTTTAACAAAATACTTATTTGTGCCTATTGAATATTGTTTGATCAGAAATGCGCACATATTCAACTAAATTATGTCGATATTTAATTCGTTAACACTTCACTTGTCATGTGAAATTTGAGAAACAATATTTACACACCAACAGCAACAAGAATAACTTGATTTTTTGCTGTTTGTAATTCAATCGTTGAAATTAAAAGTAAAAAAAAAAATTAAAATTAAACTCAGTCATAAATATAACATGAACTTGAGAACCTACGCACAGAACCTTCGTGTTTCGGAATAACAGCAAACAGCAGTAACAAACAAACAAACCGAGGTGGTGGTGCCATGTAAAGAATTGTTGCTTTCAATAGTTTTTTTTTTATTTTTGCAAAAAAATTGTGTCAAGGAACTTATTAACTAGAAACAAATAAAATTCTTTTTTTAAATATAATTTGTTTTTTGCACGCTACATCTTTGGAAAGCTGAGATAATTGTGTGTTTTGTGTTTTTACTCATGTTGTGCGAGTACTTGTTTGTTACAACATTTTTTTATTTTCACTTACCTAAGTAGCCGGCCACATGAAACTTACCGACAAAATTTTCAAAAAAAAAAAAAATTTTTTTTAAATAGTCCAAAGTAACTTCTGAGTATTTGGGTGGAAGATTACAAATTTAGACAGTCTCCCCTTCAAAATAATCCAAAGTAACTTCCGAATGAACCATATAAGATTGAGAGATGGGACATATATCATTTTAAAAGGGAGGCTCTCTAGATTTGTAATCCACCAATTACCCAGAAATTACTTTCGATCATTTTCAAAAAATTTTTGAAATTCCCTAATACCTCAGTACTGTTGTCCTCAAGGATTTTGGCAGTTTCCGTATATTTAACTAGACGTATTTATCTTCACACACATAAAAATAAGAGGGCCAAAAAAGTTCTGGGTACACACATAAAAATTCTATACTCCACAGAAGGCCGCTATATATGTATTTTTGACTCTGCCACACCCATTTTAACATCCACTTTTTAATTGAAGTAATTAGGTGGGTTTTTGAATGATTAATGATTCTATTTTTGAACAGATTTCTTCGAAATTTAATACACGCACTCTCTTTACTCTAGAGTAAAGAAAGCGCCCGTTGAGAGTGAATACAATTTTTTGCAAAAAATTAAATAAAAATCGAGCAATAAATTTGAATCGCAGAAATTGAAATTATGATTCAAAAACAAGTTTTAAAATAAAACTTTTGTTTTTTGCAAACGTCTTTGTTGCTTTAATTCTCTAGCAGTCTGCTTGTTTGCTTTAAATTATTTCACGCTTTATCTCTTTTTACCAGTCAGTGTTGTTGGCTGGCTCACTGACAGACTGACTACCAGCTAAATAACTGAATGCTTGAGTTGCTCCGTTAGTGGGTGTTTTAACACATTTTTTCAATATTTAAAGTAAGAAATGAAAAATAAATAAATTTGCTGAAATGATGCCATTGTGGTTATTGTTGGCTGACATTGAACTCGGAACTGCTTAAGCACCAAATTGTTCACACGCAGCAAATAGAGTTCAAGTGCTTGTTTATTTGTTATTATTACGAGTCTTTTCAAAAGCACATAATTTCTTAAAATTAAGTTTGTTTGCGGTGGATCTTGTTTCTTTAACAAGTTTTCTTTTAAAATGCTTTTGTCACATTAATTTGTTTATGTAGATACTCGTACTAGTTCGAGTGTAATTTTTTTTATTGCGAATCTGCTTGTCTAGTTGCTGGGTTATTATTTGTTTAATTTGATGGTGGTTTTTAAAATTAAATGCTTTTAATGATAAATAAAATAAAACAAAAATTTTCTCATGTAAAGACTTGCCTAGTTAGTTGAAGTTTCTAGTAGGCATGTTTAAAATAATTTGGCTAAATTCGTTTTGACTTTGCTATGATCTGGTTTATAAGAAACATGAATCATAAAAATTATTAGTAATTTGGTTTCAAGTCAATGGCTTGTATTCTTAATTGACAATAACATGCTTAGAAGAACGATGGTAAAATATTATTAAAAAGAAAACGAATAAAAACAATCCTTCGTATAACTAGAACGGAACGGTGAAGTGTTTGACTCATTTATGAAGATCATCAAAGTTGATGATCATCATTATTGGTTTTTGTATCATGGATTTTGAATAAAAATGTTAAAATAAAAACAAGTTTCGTTTAGAAATTTATATTATAAAGTTTGTTATATTTAAATTAAATAACTTATTAGTTAGTTTTATTTGACCTTTTTCTTTTTAATTAAAATGGCTATTTTGTTAAGCTTGAGGTCTTATTTTTCAAAAATTTATTTTTATATCGATATTTCGCACCAATTTTTGTAGCTTCTTCAGGATATAATTATAAATTAATCAAATTATTAAAAATACATATTTCAAAAATTTTCTTAACAAAATTAAATTAGGGTGTCAATAATAAGGTAATGCCAAACAAAATTTGAAAAATATTTAAAAGTAATATGTTAAAAATGTATATATAAAACAATTGTTATAAAAATGTATGGTTTTAAATAAGGATTCTTAAATTTTCTAATTTTCCGCGCAATTTTTTAAATTTTTTCTGTCATAAGAACCTTCTCCTGACAATAACAAACACAACCAAAAAAAAAAAAATAATGAAATCGGTCCAGCCGTTCACGCGTAATGGCGGGAGAAGAAGAAGATGGAAGATAGATGGTTGGTTTTATTGGAATGTAGAAAACCACATGGTAGATTTTTTGTTTTTCTCTATTTTAAAGAATTATTTAACAAAAATTTAAACTCTAAATTTAGCAGAGAAAATAATTATTGTCCTAAAATAATAAATTTTTATTCTCGTTCTTGAATTCTATGAAAACATTGTTTCTTGCATAAAAGTCAGTATTGCCTATGATTAAGAAAAACTTAAGACAAAAACGCCAATATTACACAGAAGTGAAAGACTTGGATTTTACAGATTGACAGCAATCGAAAGACTTCACACAAAAACTTACACAGAAGTAAAAGACTTGGAACAGTTTTAAAAATTCGACTATGACAACGACACTCGTAACTTCTATATGAGTTTGATATTCACATCATTTATTTTATTATTTTTTTTTTCTTGCAGAGAACGTCATCAGCATTAGTTATAAAATCTTCTGTACATACTACCTACATACGTACATTCATTAGTACCTATAAATAATTCGTTTTGATAGAAAATTCATCCATCAATCAACTTTCGAAAAAAAATTCATTTTGATATTTGGTAAAAGAAAGAACTTTCTTGTGAATTTCTAACTACCGCTGGTACTTAAATCGTTGGAACATTAAAATTTTCAATTTGAATTACATCATAAATACAAAATGGTCGACTATTACATAATTCTAGAGGTACCACGTCAAGCCACAGAAGCAGAAATAAAGAAAGCGTAAGTTTTAGTTTGTGATCTCCTGTTACAATCAAATTTTAATTGTTGCTCCTCCTTTTTTTTTTTTTTTTTTGTCTTAAAATAGTTACAGAAAACTGGCATTGAAATGGCATCCTGATAAAAACCCAGATAATCTAGATGAGGCCAACAAACGTTTCCGT
Source organism: Thelaira solivaga (assembly GCA_947397855.1). Classification (NCBI taxonomy): domain Eukaryota; kingdom Metazoa; phylum Arthropoda; class Insecta; order Diptera; family Tachinidae; genus Thelaira; species Thelaira solivaga. The sequence continues at coordinate 67,712,057 of OX377614.1, forward strand.
GAATTATCCGAAGCTTATGAAGTTTTATCAGACGGTGAGTTTAAATATCTCCTTTACATATCATACCTACATATCCATACATAAATAAAAATATGTGCAAACATGTGTATGTACTTACTTATACATATAAAATGCAAATTGTTTGTTTAAAAAAAAAAAACTAAATCAAAATCTATCAATTTAATAATATTCCGTTTGAGTAGAACGAAAACGAAAAATATACGATAATCGCTCAACTTTACATAAAAGCAGCTACAACAATTCATCATCTTATAAATCAACTAATGGCTATGGTAGTTCAAATGGTTATGGTAGTTATCGCTACCGCACAACAGGTGCCAAAGATTACGATGATTATATACCCAGTTATTGTACATCAAAGCGTGGCAATCGCTATCAAATATTCACCTTTAGAAATTTCTTCGAAAATACACCATTCCACAAGCTCTTTGGTAAAAAAAGTTAAATTTAACTATTAAAAATCAAAAAGCAGCAAGTGTTCTTTAACTACAAATAGCTTGTTGTTACTAAAACTAAAAAAAATTGCAATTGAATCAAAATAAAACCATGATAAACAATGGATGCTGAATGTTGCTCCCTGCTAGCAATGCAATGTGTTCGTTATCATTATTAAATTTTTTGTTTTTTTTTTTTGCTTGCAGTGCAAAATCGCCTTGTTTTTTGACCAGGTGCGCCTGTTTGCTACTGCAAAAGCATTTTCACGTTGAAAATTTAATATTTTTTCTTTGTGCTTGTGTTGCTGTAATTTTTAACAATTGTTTTTTTAACTCACTATAAAACTTTTGAAAACTAATCTACATACACACATACATCAAGCATAAAAGGATTTATTTAGGAGTATTTGTTTATTTTCTTTAACTGTTTTCGCTTACAGCTTGCGGGGCATATAAAAAACAAATATTTTTCTAAATCATTTGTATGTACTAATTTAATGAAACAACACGGGCGTTCAGTTCAATATTGTTTACAGTTTTTAACATTTGAAGGTGTAAAAATGTAAATCACACACACAAAAATTTAAGTGAACGTAGAAAATAACAAAATAACTATTGGTTAAATAAAAAAGATCTTGCATCTTTTAGTGAGAGCAAAAACGAAAACTTCTATTATTTTTTCTTTCAAATGTTTTTTTTTACACTTCAAGTACTATAACTTGACAATTTATTAACCAATTTTCAAAAATGCTTGTTTGAAAGATAAAATCAGATCCTTTAAACAGAAGAAAAAACTAAAGAAATCCATTGGAAAACAAAGAAGTTACGATGTGAAACTGTAACAAACACGTTTTTCACTACATTTACAAAATCATCTAAAAATATTTTCGTTGTCTATGGACTCAAACAAAACAGAATTGGTACATGAGAAATCTGAATAATTTTTTTTCTCAACTTTTGTATCATAATGAATATTAATTATTTATGAATTCAACATCTTTCTTGTAAATAAAATATATTTTCTGTTTGTTTGTGGGTAATTTTTTTTATTGATTAGCTAGTTCAAACATAAAAATAAATAAAAATTTCTTATAATCGTCCAAAAGAAATTTTATTACACAAACAATCCTAATGAAAATTATTGTCCCGAGATTACTGTATCCTTTTCCCTGTTCTATCATAAAAAATTAACTGGTTTGAGAATTTTTTACTCAAAATTTTTTTTAAATCCCCGAGGATTATTTTTGTCCTGTCTAGACCCTGGGTCTATCAACAGTACTTACTTACAATTCATATTTTTGAATAGGCTGATAATCTGGAAAGCCAAATAAATGTGTAGAGTTAGCTTTGGAAAAAGGTTGGCATAAGTGTGTGTATGTATTTGCATTTATAATTGCTCTTGTTACTTGGCCGTTTTAATTAACCAAAAACTTTTTTTTTGTATTTTTTTTGTAATCTTTTCAAGTTCCTTATTTTAGACTAATAAAAACAAAAAAAACATTGTGATTTTCTTTTTTTTTTAATATTCTCTTTTATAGAAAAGAAACGCCGAATTTATGATCAATATGGAAAAGAAGGTTTATTGGGTGACCGCGGACACCGTTCATCAGGCCATCATGCACATGATTTCGATGAATTTGACATAATGGGTGGTTTTCCATTTGTGTTCCGGCCGCCAGAAGAAGTTTTTCGTGATTTCTTTGGAGGAAATTCACCCTTTGCCGATTTATTTAGAGGTGAGCAGAGTAAAAATATACTTGTTTTAATTTGTTTGCCTAAACAATGAAAATAATAATCATTTGTTTTTGTGTTTGCAGAAGCCCATTATAGTACACATCAAGGCAGTCGGCGTACAAATGGTTCTTCCGGTAGTCGCTCCCACCACCTAAATCATGGAGCAAATTCAAAAATGGCTTCACCATTTGCTTCCCCGATGTCCAATTATTCAATGATGGACTTTTTAATGCCCAGCAATGGCTTTAGCTCGTTTTCATCCTACTGCACAATGTCAAACGGCAGTAGTCGTGCTAATGGTGTTGGCACAAATGGAGCAGTTAAACGAACTTCAACATCGACAACATTTGTCAATGGCAAAAAATTCGTGAAAAAGACGTAAGTATATAGCACGTTATCGTTGTATAATTTCAAAAATGCCGTAAGTTAAAAAAAATTAAAGTCGACCTTCTGATGGATTAGAATTCACCTGCAAACGGACAATCCAATCGTGAAAAAAATTGTATGAAAACCACTAAATTTTTGAGTGTTTTTCAATATTGTCAACTTAGTCCTTTTAGCCCCTTTTTTTTATCACTTATAGCCATTTTCTATGCAGAAAATGCTTGATATAGTGCCTTTTTTACTCGTCAGTGACACTAAATTTGTAGGCAAGTTGCACAAACAATTTTTAGTGGAATTGAGGGGCTTTAAACAAGATACGTAAAAGTAATTTGCTTAAAATATGCAAAATATTAACTTATTATTTTAATTCATTTTCTGTTTGTTTTTTGTTCGCTATATACATTTTTGTTGACACATATGATTTATACTTTTGGACCAGTCATGTCCATTTTTATCCCCCACTTTTCAACGATTTTCACTCCACACTGTGAGTCCGTACTTAATTTATACTTAAAATTATGCTTTGAAGTATTTTATTTATCACTTTAATTGTCCCTTCTGCTAATAAGCCACTTTATAAAGTAGTGAATGGTTGTATTTATTTGGATGGGGTTTTTTTAACAAGAACAAATTCCATTTTTGTGAACGGATAACATATCCTTAGAGACCTGTCTGGGACCGGGCAAAAACAGATGGTAATAAAATAAAAACTTTAGAGAAAATAAAGTTTTGGACTTGTGCTTGTTCAAATTTTAGTAATAAAAAAATACCCACTCTTTTATTTCGGTGCTTTTAAAAATTAAGAAGTTGACTACTGTGTTTTTCATACAAATTTTTTTGGCTAATCTTTCGTGTTACAGAATTTTTTTTTAATTTTAATATATCTTTTTGTCTCTACTGAACAATTTTTAAGTTAAAAAAAGGCTTTTATGAATTTATGTTACGATAATGCAAAAGTATTAATAATTTTTTTAACCTTCACTGTAAGTAAAAATTGTGTATGTAAGTTTGTGATTCCGTTTGTAATTTCTACAACGTACATGAGCCGCCCTATAAAAAATATATCTTCTAAATCCGTATAAATAGGGGAGTCGATTAAGCGATGTGCGTCTGTCTGTCTGTCTGTCTGTCTGTCTGTCTGTCCGTGTAGTCATTGAAATCAACTTTCTGAAGTCTCTAAGCAACGTACAGCAGAGTTTCAGTTTCTTTTGAAATTCAGTGAGATTGATCCAGAAATGGCTTTCAGTCAAAAACCACGACTACCTATAATGTTGGTCATTTTTCTGAGCGCGTCTGTTGCGTATTTTGTCTTAAATACAAAGCGCACGCAGTTTTTGCAAAATACTAATTTATATATTTTGTAAACAGAATAATTTTAATGCAGGACACAATGTTAAAACTGGAAGAAGAAATTTTGTCTGAACAAATTTTTTTAGAACACATGGGTGAAATTAACCTGAAATAATAATAAAAAAAAAAATTCTGGTACTGAAAACATAAGCACTTGAGTCTCTAAGAAATAAAAGTCACATAATGTAAACAGCATATCTGCAAAACTGCATACCTAAAATTATAAAACATAAGAAAAAACTCCTTTACATTACAACAATTTAAATCCCCTTGCTTTAATTACCCACTTTAATCACAGCGCGCATTCTATCAAATCCCACCACAATAACAAATTTTATATTTATTGGCAACTCTGAAAATTGCCGAAAAATTTAGTTGTCTTGCAGTTATCATTAAAATTGGTCGTTCTAAATTTCTGTCTCTTTTATTTGCATATAAAAAGTGAAATAAATTAATTAATTGTGGTTAAAGTAATAAAATATCAGTTTATTTGAATAATTAAGTAAAAAAATTAGTGAAAACAACATTAAAAAGCATAAAACTTAATATTTCAATTAAATGATTAAGTGGTATACATACCCAATATGAAAAGAAGAAAAAGAAAATGATATTTTTGTTATTGCATTGCTAAGCCTTCGTTTTTTAATAGCTCTTTAATTGTGAAGAAATGTATGTGTGATTGTGTAAATGTGGGAGCACACAAAAGAGTTGTTGTTGATTTAGCATTTAGTAAAGAAAAATAAAAATATTCAAAGTCAAAAATAAAATAAAAATAGTAAAGCAGCTTGATTGCAATTGTTTTTGTAATTATAGAAAAAGAAGTAGAAGTAAAAGAATAAATGCTGCCACAAATTAAAATATTTTTAAAGACGGTTATCGGTTCGGTCTTAAAAAATATAAAACAAGCAAAATAATTTGAAATGAAGTCAAATGTTTATCAACAACTGTTAAGGGTGAGTTTATAAAAAATAACATTCAGGATTCGACTTATTTATACTGCAATTTAATATACATATAATAGGTCCATAACATATTCACGTAAAATACGCATTATAGAGGATTAGAATTTTAAAAACTCTAAAAGTTTTCCTTATAAAATTGTTTTAGCAAATACCTAATAATCATTGAGATTTCATTAAATGCAGCATTCCACCATCGCTGAAGTGCAATAATAAAATTATTGAGTTAATTGCGACAGTCGACTTAATTTACTTTAATCAAAACTGAAGTCTGTGGAAATTTTAGAAAATATATATTCCGATGTATAAAAAATACAAGAAGTAAAATTTGGAGAGTATTTCTTTAATTTAAAATGACTACAAAAAACAAAAACCATAATTAGCAAACTGTTTCCACTTCTTCCCAAAGCAAATATTATTAGTAAAACTTGTTTTAATGAGTTTTCTGCAGCATGATACACCCATTTCCCTTTAGGAAGTGTCAACATTAAAACAATATTAAAGTTACAAAAAACAGTCGATAAATTGTTATGTGGAAACTAGACTCAAAATTTTCTCAGGACATTTTCTATTTTCATGAAAAAATAATGAAAAATATAATAATTTATGTACATATGTATGTGTATGTTTTAAGGAAAAAAAATTTAATTTTATTCTAACAACATATACAGGAATGTTCTGAAAAAGTAGTGGAATGAAAATAAAATTAAATTTGAAACGTTAACTTTTTATTTTTGATGTTCTACAAAAGTAGTTAATTTATTTTAAAGTTGTTCATTTTAAATGAATTTCGAAAAAAATGTATAAACAAATAAATATTGCTATATGACTTAAAATGAAAAATAAATAATGAATACGATTCTAGTGTCCATCGAGCATGAAAATAATGAATTAGCTAAAGCAAAACTCAATAGACTTTTTTAATGATAAGTTTAAATGATAAACTTATTTAGGTTTTTACAGTAACAAATATGAAAAGAAATATTTTAAATTATGTATAATGTAGACTGACGGCGCCTTCCATCCCAGTCTTATTAAGGTTTTAGCAGAAGGCGGGTTGCAGCGAAGGGTTGGAAAAGACAGTTATGTGGATTTGGCTAGAAGCACAACATGAAAAATTATAAATCTCGTGCTTGTCATTTTAGAAAGCCATATCTGCCCTAGGTGGATCACATTGACCATGGATCACAACTAGCATAATATTTCGAAGCGTAATTTTATGCAAGCACAACTTCTCCTATTTTATATGATCACCTTTCATAAATCCTTTTGCAATGTCTACATTGTTTTGCATAAGGCTCAAAAATATTGCATCCTGTTTTCCCTTTAAAACATGCACAATTTCCATTTTATATAAACATATATTAATCGTTTGCTATGCAAATCGTATTTATTCGTACATATATCTTTAAAAAATTTCAATTTCACAATGAAATTTAAAAGTATTTTCAAAACACTTATTTTTGACTTAACTTCATTTGTGGAACATGAAAATTCGAAAAAAAAAGTAAATAAAAAGTATAAAGTAAAATTCAGAACATCAAACATTCTAATTGAAGTGAAATCAAACCACTTTTACTTCAAAGTGAAATGTAGAACATGCCTGTATAACTATTCGCAACATTTGTATTGTATTCCTTGCCTTTTGAGAGTGTTTTGAACAATTAAAACAATTACACTCACTTTTTTCAATTATAGTCACGTATTGCTTGAAATTATGTGAATATTAATTTTTTATGATTTGATTCAAAGGCAACAAATAAGTCACTCATTCTGTTCTCTGATACCAACATACTGGTATTTCATTAAAGAAGAATTTCATTTCATTAAAAAAGAATTGCTATGAATTTTGAAAGTATTTAAAATGCTGATAAATAAATAAATAAAATACTGGAAAAATAAAACGATAAATAGTATCCCAACCTTCCTCAACTGAGCTAATTTCGCCATACACGATATCAGCAAAATGTCAAAAGCTGTTTGATATCGGTGCAGCAAAGGAGAACCCAGCTACATGGCTCTCTTTACTCGTTCTGAAGAAATGGGTCGATTATCGATTGCAACCAAAAGACCACAGTTTTAAATTTTTTATCCTTAAAAAAACACGATTTGTTTCTTAGTATTTATTTTTGTTTATTTTGTTTACTTTTATGTTTTCAATTTTTGAAAATAGCATTTTCGATAACTTCATGGCAAATTAAAAATCGTTGCCATTCATAATAAAAACTTTGATTTCAGTTGCATTGACCATTGAAAGTACAACTCAAGTTTAATTCCTATCCACAATCGACACAAAAAATTTTGTCCGAACATAATTATTTATAAATGTAGTAGGTAGTTTAGTCTTTCACAACATATAAAAAATTTTTTTACGGAAAAATTTGGGAAACAAGTGACTGAATTTCGCTTTAGTTTTTATTTAAAATTTAAACTAAAATTGATTGACCCAAATTTGAAAATAAAGAAAACGATGCTATTTTTTATTATTTATTTTTATTTTTTTTGCTTATAAAAAAAAAGGCTACCAAAGCAGATTTCTGGTGGGTGTCATTGGTTTCACTTTCCTTGTATGAAAATTAAGTACATATTTATTTGAAAAAAAAAAAAAACAAAAAATTTATTTTAATGAATATTTTTTTTAATATTTAACAAAAATGTGTGATTTTATATACACATATTTATCTCTACAGTGAAGGGTATAATATATAAGACTCGGCACAGCCGAATTTAACTTGTTTTTAATTGGTTTCGCTTTTTTTCAGGGTCTATGAAAATGGCAAAGAAACTGTATTTTCATATGAAAATGATGTCCTGAAATCCAAGACTGTGAACGGAGTTACACAAAAACTCTCTTCAATTACCAATTAAAAAAAAAAAAAAGATAAAAAAAAAATCATTTAAAAAAGTCATTTCTTATAGTAGATACAAAGTCAAGACCAACACAGATATTCTTCACACGTTTTAGCAGAATAATAAGAAACTAAAATAAAATTTAAAGAACCAATGCTACAACAAAAACTCCTCAATTAAATACACAAAATTTTTATTAATTTTTATTCTTAATTTTTTTTTTTGCTGTTGATTTAAACAATTGCTTTAGTATTTAGTGTAAATTTATGCAAAATTGAATTACAAGCAAATTGTTTGGATTATAAGAAAAGAAAAAACAATAAAAGGAGAAACCTTTCAACATGAAAATCTCCTTTTGAACACAAGTGTTAATAAAATTATAAATTGGTAAACAAAAAGATTGCACTTTTTGTTTGCTGCGTGGTGAATGAATCGTCATTTTTATGAATGAGTTGCTGAAGATTAAATAAACCTGAACATTTTCATCAAACAAAGAGCTAAAGAAAGAAAAATCAGACAGCTATAAATTAAGTACGTCAATAATGTGATGTTTTCCTTCTTCTAAAGGCAACATTAACCAAATACAAAATTTAAATTGATGTTCGATTTTTCTTTCTTTTAATTTTATTATTATTTTATTTTTATTTTTTTTACTATAGTTGAAGTTTAGCTTATAGAAATTACAAATCTAAGATGTTCTCTAGTTTATACTATAATTTGATTGCTTAACTAATTTACAATACAACCAACATACATACAAATTTAAAATAATATGTGTTAGTGTTAAAATAATATAAAAATAAAAGGAAATATATAGATGAAAAACTCCCTTCCATTCTATATGAAAGATTTTTTTAAAAGAAATGCCAATTAATAAAAAGCAAAACACAAGAGGAATTAATTTTAAAATAATTTTACTTACAAATTAATTTATTGAATTTATAAACACACGAAATGAAATGAAATCTAATGAAAAAAAAAGAAAATAAGAGAAAATTCTTGGAACTTAATATTAAAAAAAAAATTAAATAAATAATATTAATAAAAATAAAATAAAATATATAAATAATATATTGTTATGTGTTTTTTTATATTTGTTAAAACTTTAACTTTAAATCAAAGTTCTACGTCAGGAAACGGAATGAGTGTTATGAGTGATTCATAAAAAACGAATACATTGTCAATGCAATACATGACAACAATCGAAAAAAGTGAGTTATATAATGTTGTTTGAATAAAATTAAAATTGTTTTCTTAGAACATACAAATACATAGTTTTATTTTTATTATTATTTTTTACTAAAATAGAAAATTCCCTGAAGAAAATTTTGACTCTACTTTCTACCTGATACCAATTTGTCAACTATTTTGCGTAACTTTAGTATTGTTTTAATGTTGACACTTCCTAAAGGAAAAGAGGTGCATCATGCTATAGAAAACTCTAATTAAAAAAATTTTACTAATAAAATTTTTATTTGGAAAAAGTGGAAGAAATAATTTGCTAATTTGGTGCTTGTTTTTTTTTTTAATTTTGTGTGAAAAATATCGGAATTTATTTTTTCTAAAATTTCCAGACTTCACTTTTAATAAAATTAAATTATACTATAAAAATGACAACGAATGGTTTAAATGTTTTTGATATTTTCTACATGCATGTAAAAAAAAAAGCAATCAATAAACATTATGAATGTTTAACAATCAACAACATTAATTATCATTTTTGAATGGATGCATTCAAACGAATGTTTTCATTCCTCTTTTACAGACAACTTTATGAAGACTGATCTAAATTTTAGTTTTTTCCCTTGGAATAGGGCTATGTGGCGCATGTAATTTTTACTGCCAAATGCGGCATCCAAACTTTTTAAGCTCTATCGCCTAGTAAAAACTTCATTTCAAAATATAAATCCGTTCAAAATTTATTTCGAAAAAGCAAGATATGCAAACGGAAACAAGTTATAGCACAGTTGCTGTTAACAAATATGATACATACGAGTAGCAGTTGTATCAGTTTCAAATCAACTGAAGTCCGCTATAAAGAATTATATAAATTGGTTGTAAATAGCCCTGCTAGCTATCTGCCAACCATACGAGATATAAAAACATGTTTTTGTTTTAGCAAATTGTGATGAAATAAAACGATCATATCAAAATTGTTACCAATTTCGTTGTAGTTATTCAATATGACATTAAATTCGACATAAAACATTAAAAAATAATGATTCAGAGTAGCGTCTGATAAAATGGGCTCTCTTCGTACTTATTGTGTTAAGTAAACATATTTTTTTCGAGAATGTCGTTTACAATAATGCATTTTGCAAATCATATATTGATTGGAATTAAGCACAAATAAAGATTAATTTTTTTTATTAATTCAAATATTTATTTCTTTATTTTGACACAGTAATTTGATGTACTACATTCATTGATTTCGTAATTAATTTGGGAAATGTTTTTCTTTAATATTATAATTGATTAATTTCTTTTCTTGGAATATCTGCACGATATTGCATGCAAATCAATAATTAATTTAATATGCAAGAATTGTGCATCTGATTGTATATAAATATACAATTGCATAAACAAAGTTTAAGTTAATTAATTGTTTTGTATATAATTCATATGACTACTAGGAATACTGTATTGTGCAAGACTAATATTTCTGAATGATAAGTTCCATGGCATCAATTTATTAACTTATGATTAATATCTACTTAAACAGATATAATTTAAAATCAAATTAAAAAAACAAAAAACTAAAAATTAAAGCACAAAACAGTTTCCAACTCCTGCATACAAATCCAGTTTTAACTCTCATAATTTGTTGCAGCTTAATATCATATTGATTTTCCTCAGCAAATTTGAAGACCACAAGATGATGCTACATCTTTTTGATAAAATTAAAAAGAAAAAGCTTGCAATTGTAAAAGAAAGAATTTAGAATCTAATTCCATTAAAATAGGTACATAACTTTTTAAATTATAATGTAACTTTATGTGTTTAAATAATTAATGCTAACTAAATACGTACGTCTCATTTTAAATAATAAAATGTAAAATAAAAAAAAAATTAGTGAGGATTCTATTTGAAGGACGTGTATAAGTCCTTAGCAAAAAAGTTTATCCGCTGGTACATTATTATTAATAGTGTATTTAATAATGAGTCTTTATAACAGTGTGTGCGATTTTCACTTAAAAGTAAACTAATTTTATACATAAAACAAAAAAATAAAAAAGGACACAAAAAATAAAATTCAAAAGTAATATTACTTTAAAGCACAAAATTAAATAAGTATTTTTGATTATATAATAATTTTAATAAATACGATAACAACAAAATAAAAACCTATGTACTGTTAATAAATTCATAAAAAAATGGTTGTGTTCGTATAAATAAAAATCAAAGGAGTTAGTAAAAAGGGAAGGAAGAAGAGGAAGAGAAAAAAATTGTTACAAAAATAGTTCTAACGGTTAGAGTGACGGGGGTAGCAACAATGGCAGCAGTAGCAGCATCTTGTGTAGAGCCTCAGCATTAAATTTTATATATTGGCATAGAGGCCATTGTCACCTGCTATGGCCGTGACCGGCTGTATAGGCCTTTGCTTGTTTTTGATTAGATTGAGAGCCACTGCAATGACTAGACGTATTGCTTCCTCCTCCAGTCGATGAAGAGGAAGTAGCTGCTGCAGCTGAAGGAATGTGGTTATGTTGAAATCGCTCTCGATCACGTTCTGATTGATGCTGATTGTGATGATGATGATGATGACGACGACCTCCACGAAAATGATGACGTCTGCCTCCATGATGATGGTAATTATTATTAGATGGATCATCACGTTGAGTCTGCTGAACACCTGGAGCGAAATTAGTTTTACCATTTGTTTCCTATAGAAAAGAAAACGAAAAAAAATCATGTTTTTAAAATTCAATAAAAATAACCAATGAAAGAGATTGTGATTAGATTCACGTTTTTCAGCGATATTTCGGATAAGTAAAACATTTGGCACATCTATGTATACAACTGATATAATTTGTTCCTAATTAAATTAAATTACTTTATTTTGTTAATCCAACTCTTTAGTTGACATATACAATAGTTTGTCCGTTTAAGTAGGTATGTAAAATTATGAAGCTTTGTTACGATCTGCTGCATGTATACATGCATACATATTTTGGTACGAAATATTAAAAAGAAACAAAAAGTTATAAACATTTCCCAGCTGAAACATACACACCTTTTGCACCTGTTGTTCAAGCAATGATAAGGCTTCTGGAGTAGCCGAACCACTGCTACTGCCTCCACTAACCTCTACAAAATTGGTATTGAAACTATTGCCACCACCCTCGATAGTTTCAGCTGTTGCAGTTTCTTCTTGTTGTTTACGTTGTAATCGACGACGAATTTCTTCCTCTGTCTCTATGGACAAGACTGATCCTACATCGGCTTCTGAGTCTATAATAGCCCCACGACTTTTCTGCTGCAAAAACAATGTGGACATTCGTTGTTGAAGCTCCCTTAACTCGGGTGTCGGTTTAAAATCTGGAGCATTTTGTAAATCGGAAGGCGGCATAGCACAACGTAAACTGTCGGTCTCATCTTTAATATTTTCACGACAAACTGGACAGTGTGCTTGAAATGGTTTAGCGGTTTTTTGTTGCCAAGCTGGCAATTTATTATATTCTTCTTGATAATTGCGTCGCATTGCATTTAAATGGCGAGCGAGACAATAGCTATGTAAATAATGGAAGCATTCTGTTCGTGTAAATTCGTCCCCATCACAGAAACCATACAAGCATACTACACATTGGCCACTAGGTAAATTGCTATCAGTCAAGTGTTCGCGTACAACTTCTATTAAATCAAATACCACGGGAAATCCGATCGATTCATTAAGTTTAGTATCGATTGCCGACTTTATTTCGGCCAAACGTATATCGTCTAACCCCCTTGGACGTACTAATTTATACTCTGGAATAACATCTGGATATCCCTTTGTAGGAATTACTTGTAAAGTGACGCATACATATTGCTGGTCTGTGTCGTCACCGACAACGGGAAACACAGTTGTTTCGATTAATTTTGGAACACTGATATCACATCAATTCAAATATGAAATTATTAGTAGTGTATATATAAGTATACATATTAAAATTTTACCTTTCCACATCTCTTTCTATGAGAACATCATCCATTAATATTGCTTCTAAAGATTCTACTTCGTCTAATAATCTGTGCGAATAATAACTAATTGAAATCAATTGTTTTTTTTTCTTTTTTTTAATGTTCCTTTACTTACGCATCCATTATAATTTTTAAATGTATTGTTTTATGAAATTTTTTAGTAACACACAATCTTTTCTCTTCCTTTTTTCAAGTTGCATCAAAAAATCGATTTTAAACGACTCCTACCTTTTATTTATGAAGTTTGCTGCAGCGAGCAGAGAAAACAACAATTCTCGGCTCCTATTTTTGACAGCTTTCGGCCGACTGCATTTAAAGGGCTAAGCGTTGCCACGAACTCAGGAAAAAACAGGTAATTGTTTAAAAAAAGTTCGTTTTTATTTTTATTTATATGTAACTAAAACAATTATAAAATTTTATTTTATTATATTATTATTCCCACTAGCTCGGTGATTATTTTCCGCATAGAAAATGTTAAAAATCACTAAAAAGCCAAAGCTGGTAACGCTGCGTCTCCTATCAAGTTGCCATATTTAATATTAAAAAGCCCACTTAAAATGAATTTGGTTCAGGCGACATTTTTCTTCGGCTTTGTAGTCTACATTAAAATGTGCGTAAATTTTTCACATTGTGCTATATTATAAAAAATATTTTTATATATATTTAAATGTGTAAATTTTTTAAAAATGCTTTTAAATACTTACAAGATACGGGACAAAAGTTTACATAAAATAATTTGCACATTTTCCAATTGGAAATGTTTCAACCTAACCTAATTTGTATCAAGTACTTTTCATTTTATACTGAAGATGGTGAAATTCATGATGCTGTTACTGAAAAAGAAATTAAATCAAATAAAAAATGTATTCCAATTATAAAGAAAGACCTGCAACTTAATGGGCTGTTTATGTTGTATGTTGCACAAAAGTTGGATGTACATCGTGCGGACAAAATGAAAAAAGAAAATATGCAGAATGAATTGATTGATGCAATTGTAGTAAAAGAAGCACACACAAACAAATAGTTGAACAAAACGAAGTTAAATGGAAAATGTTACTCTGCCTCTAAAGGTAAATTTATTAGCAGCCAGCATTCAGTACTGTGGTCAAAAATAAAATCTGGAGTAAAAATGTCAACTTGTAAAAAAATTAAAAATTTTTTGTTATTATTTAATATTAATCAAGCTTGTAAAAATATTATAAAAATTGTATATATTATAAAAATAAATTTCCCTGAAGAAGACCTTCAAAAGAAAGTCGAAATATCGGAAAATTTAAATAAAAGCAATTTTTTAAGATGTTAAGCTTGATTAATATTAAATAATAAGTTTATAAGATCGAATAATTTAATAAAATTGCAGACCATAATATAGCTATGTATTTTCTTTTTAATAAATTTCAGATAATGAGAAGCGAGAAGATGAATTTCCATGGAAAAAACATTGTGGTCTATAAAGTGGCTTGTCGTTGAGCCTGAAGAAATATTTGTACGGTATTGTGATTAACCTGTAAAAACTTGAGATGTTTAAGCGGTGCCCTAACATTGCAAGTCTGTAAGTCTGCAAGTCCTGTTAAGAAAACGGTGCGCATAGTGCGTAGTGCATAGTGTATATTTGGAAAATATGTACCAAAAGTCAGAGTAGGGGTAGGAGTAGGAGTAGGAGTAGGAGTAGGAGTGGCAGCAGAAGCAGGAGCAGGAGCTCATAGCATAGTACTATAAAAGCGAATCAAGTGAAAGGTGTCCATGAAAAGGTATGAGTAAAAAATTAGTTGTTGAAGAGCAAAAAGCAAAAATCAAAAGTAACACATTTCCTTTTTAATAAATTTTAGGTCTATGAAGTGGTGTGGCCGTGGTGTGGCGTGGTGTGGTTTAGAAATGCAGTAGAAATGATTATTTTTTACTAAAGAAGATTTGGAAGAGCAAGCAGAAGCAGAAGCAGAAGCAGAAGCATAAGCAGGTAAATATAAAAAAAAAAGAAAAAGAATAATTTGTATAAATTTATTGGTAACATATTAGTAAAATATTTTATCTTTTTCTTGAAAAGTTTCTAGAATTTGGATAAAATTGAAGGAGAATGGAGTGTTGTAGCCGCAGTTGTCTGTTTGCAAGCTGTAATTCGAGTACTCCAGTATATGAGGAAATGTGTTGATAGTAATTGATTGAAAGCAAGCAAGATGTAATTGCACATAGAAGATATGAGTACACTAGCAATATTGTGAATGTTGATATTGTATTGTAGAAATCAATAAATAAATTTTTGTGTTGAAATTCTTATAATTCTCATTCAGTCTATGAAAATAACTGCATAAGTCTAGAGAATCTTTAGGGAGGTTGGTCGGGGATGGTGGGGGGCGTTGGCCGCATAGCGGCCGACAGCCGCCATAGGCGGCTGTCTATTATAAACAGCCGCCTCCGGCGGCTGTTTATAATATATTTAAACAGCTGCCTTCGGCAGCTGTTTATACTACTACAGCCGCCTTTGGCGGCTGTCAATATAGAAGCAGCCGCTCTGCGGCTGCTACCGACACGCAAAAATGCAAAAGTTTGTCTTCCCTCGAGAATCGTCCCAGATCAATTACTTTGCTTTGTTTATTCTACTCAGCTCATGTCGTATCCCAAGATCAATTACTTTGTTTATTAGCACGTCGGTCGGAGTAGTAGCGTCTGTCTGTTCCTACGTTATTTAGTGCCAGTCAAATTAAACTCAGATTATAAAAATTTATTTTATAAGTTTATCAACTGCTGCCACCACGCATCGAACATGGTACCCTTGGCTACTAACACCAGCCGCTCTACCAACTCAGCTACATGGCATTGTTACACGTCGAGATGTGATTGTTAGTTTTATTACTCTCACCACACTTACTATGGTAAAAAACTTCGAGACTCGAAATTAATGTTTATACTCTGTGATTGGTAAACAACTTCGAGACTCGAAATTAATGTTTATACACTGTGATTGGTGTGTATTGATTTTATAGAGTAAAGCATGTATCTATTTTTAATTGCTTATGTTTGTTTTTCTTTATTTATATATTTATTAATTATTTTTTATTTAATTTTCTTTACATTTTTTAAAAAATAAAAACAATATTAATAATTTTTAAGCATATAAGCACATTATAGGTATAAAAATCACTTGTAAAATTTCATCATATTTCATTTAAAGAATATTTTTTACATATAAATTATTTATCTTAAATTATTAGAAATTCAATATAAGGTGAAAAAAAACAAAATTAATATTAAAAAAATTAAATTAATAAAAAAAAATATTTTTTTGATGGCTTGAGTAGGGGTTGAACCAGCGACCTCAGTGACTTTTAGTACTGTAATATTATTTTTTCGATTTTTCAGTCTTTTTTCAATGGCGTTAAGAAAAAGACCACCTAGGAAGATGTCTGCAAATATACAAATAAAAATGTTTTATTTATTTATATTATAATAACTAATAGCTTTTCTATCTCTTTAAGTTAAAAGTTTTCATTATATCAATTCATTTTATAATTTAAACTCTAATTTTATGTCCTATGTCAAATCCTGCTTTTGATTCTTTATTTTAAAAGTTATTCTTATTCTTTGTAAGGTTATCAAGACCACAGAGAGGTGCTAATTTAATAAATAAATAAATCCAAATGCCTTCTGATACTATTTTAACATTCGTGATACCAATCTCACACCAAGTTAGCTGTAATTAAACAATGTTTAGGTATAAATAAAATTATACACAAAGTTGATGCTTCAATTCAATATGTTCAGATTAAAAAAAACTAAATTTTAAATTATAATTTTTTAAATAAAATATGGGCTGATATCGAACTTCCGTCTTTTCTCAAATTTACATATTTTTTACTTTTGCTTTTCGAAAAAGCAAAATTCCGTTTAGCAGATACTAAAGGGCTACAGAAGCCCATTTGAAATGACACAATTTGAAAAATAGTTTTTACAAAATATTTTTTTATTTGACTGTCACAGTCAAATTACAGAATACACAAAGCACAAAGGAAAATTTAGTAAAAATAAAATAATTTGAGTGATTAATTGTGAATTAAGAAATAAAATTAATTAAAATTAATTGCAAAAATGATCAGTCCTTTTAACCATTTCAATATACGATTAAGACAAAACGTGTGCGCAAAGAAAAAATATGATAATTTGAAGCATCACCATAAATATGTTTATAGTTATTTTTAAACGTCTTTAAACATATCATTTTCATATTATTTTTAATAAAATTTTAACTGAATCCATAAATATGTTTATAGCTAAAACACATGCATGTATTTAAACGTTATGATTTCAATAACCACAATGGGCCATAATCATAGTCACAAAAAAGTATGCTTTTTTTTTTAAGAGCTGACTCTTTTTCATTAAAAATTCATGAATTTAAAATCGATTTAAAAATATATTGACTTTAGTGTGACTATGATTACGGGACACTATGTTTAATTTAAAGGTCTATAAAAGCATACAAATATGTGTAATATTTTATAATAAAAAGTGCTTGTATTTAAGTCATTTCAAATATGCTTGAAATGCATTTTAGTTTAATTATATGAAAAAATATAGTTGAAAATAAATTGTTTTTTATTTAATTCAGTCATTCAAACTGAACTAATCTGTGTGTTTAAAGTAGTTGAGCGGTGATTTAATGCTTCTTAATTACTTATGCCCTAGTTTGAATCCCAGTAGAGACAAATACATTTGGAAAAATAATCAAACCAGCTGCACAATGTAATGAATAAAAATTAATACAAAAGAAGTCAAAGGAATCAAAAATTTTCTTTTAACATAAAAATTTTATTTAAAAAAAGTTATGTGTATCTAAAAGGTATAAAAAATTGTATTTAAAAGTGTTGTATAAAAATTGTTTATAAAAAAAAAATATATATATTTGCCCAGACCGGGGGTTGAACCACGACATCTGAAGTTGAGAGACATTTTTAATATGTTTGATTTAAAAATACATCTGGTTAGATACAATCATGTTATTATTACATTTAAAAATAATGATTCCGCACGAAAAGGAAAATTTAGCGAAAAAAATATTAGTCGATACGAAAATTGCTATTTTTCATATCTTATTATTTTTAATTGTGCATTAAAAAGTTGGTTATTGTAAATAAATTTACTAATTTTTCAGCTCTTGGTGATGAGAGAAAACTAAAAATTTTTAACATCAAAATAAATTTTAAATAAACAAAAAGAAAATTAATTTTTAATAAAAAAATGAAATTATTTTTCAAAATATAAAATAAATTAATCTAAAACAATTTTTTTTTTGAGAAATTTTGTATTGTAAGCGTAACCAAAATGTAGAAATTTATCTATATTGCGGAATCAATAATTGCAAATTTTACTTCCACACAAAAAATTCTTTGCGCAATCACAGAACGGAATAACTAATTAGACCCACTATGTTTCCAATAGAATATGGTTGCCTCAATCATAATTCTTTTATACGTGCCTGTAGCTCTAGTCGCCAAAACGAATCGCACTTTGTTATTTGTGTCACATTGCAGTTAAAATTTGATTACAAACTGTTTTTTTTTTTTTATTAAACGAAAAAATCTACAAATTTTCACATTTGAAAACCAAAATATAGTTTTCTTATATCCATACAGATAAATATTTCAATGGAATTTAACTAAAAATGCAATTTTCAAATAATTGTTAAGCCTGCTTGGTAAACTCGTTATGTGTTGTAGTAGCTTTGCATGGTAAGGTGGGTTTTTTATGTTTGCTTTACATTTCGTATTTCTTAGTTTTGTTTTACTTTTAGAGAATAAGTTTTTTTCCTTTATTTGTTTGCACGTGTTCTCTATTCATGCTTTGCTTTCGTTATCCTTAAAACCCTGTGAAGAAAAAACCGAAGAAAAGCTTTTTTCATACGCAACATTCGTATCATTAAGCGCAAGCACAATGAATAAGCTTTTTTTCAATACTTTAACATTTCATTGAATGCTCAGATTTAAAATTTTGTCTACTAATGCACCTACAAACACACTCTTGCACATATAGTATGTAATCATACATTTAAACTAACACAAACAAAGTTTTACCCTTTGCGGTTCATATAGAACCAAACACAGGGCGAATTTCCACGGCACAATATGAATCAGTTTATAACGGAAAGTTCTAAGCGCCGGTCAACAAAACACTTAACGCAAAGTTAAAAGTGGAAAAAAATTTGAAAAAAAAAAATAAAAATTAAAAAAGAAAACACATACACAGTAAATAATAATAAAAAAAATATTAATAAACATTAAATTTAAAAACAAAACAACTAAATGTTAACAAAAGTGTATTGTAATCGGAGGAATATCTAATAAATTCTTATTTAAACGTCGTGTTTTCTTTATTTTTTTTTTTAAGTAAAAAAATAAGTTAAAATTTTTTGAAATTTCTTTGAAAGAAAAAAATTAAATATTCAAGATTCAAGAGGAGTATAAAAGCCGTCATATCTCTCCAGCCAAATATTTATACGAGTACAGGAGTATATAAAACTACCCTTACGACGACTGGGAAAAAAAGTCAAATTAAAGAAAAATTTTAAAACGAGTCGAGTGTATGTGTAGTTCCAAGTTTTATTGAGTATAAATGTGTTTGTGAGTGTGTGTGTTTCAATTTTATATACATAAAGGACAAAGAAATAAAATTTCTTTTAATAAAATAATTTGCTAAACATATGAATTGTTGTCTTAAAATTGCTCAGGTATATTAATTAATTTATTTAAAGAAAAAAATTATATTCATTACAGGCAGACATAAGTACCTAAGACATACATACATACATACTTATAGTCAGCATTTGTACCCAGTGTGCGTGTAAAAGTGTACCACTCTCTGTCTGTTTTCGTTTTAATATGGAAAATAATTATACAAGAAATTTTAATATCGCAAACGTCATTAAAATTTTTCATTATGTACTTTGCATTGGTTTTTTTTATTTATGTTTAAACAATTTAATTTTATTTATTGCTAATGCAATATTTAGTCTATTGCTGCAGTCGTTTTCATACTCTTTCTCTTTTGCTCTCTATTGCTGTTTGCTCTCTGTGTATATTTTTCAATAAAATTAATTTTTTATTTTAACTTTTTTTTCTTAAAAAAAAAAAAAAAAAAAATTCTGGTATTTTTTCGTTATTACTATTTGTTTGCAACAAAGTTTATATAAAACAATTATACAGGGCAAATATTCTGCAGAAAAAAATTTTTTTTTTAAATAAATTACTTTTCACAAAATTTATTTATGTATTTCAAAAATTTATTAATACAAAAATAAACAATTTAATGCTTTTGTAAATAAAATACAAAATTAAAAAAAGAAAAAATAAATCAATTTTTAAAAAGATAAAATGTTGAAAACCAAGCACAACCGAAAACTTAAACACATACACACACATACGAAAAAATAGTTTTATTAAAATTTTCGGTAATTAGGGTGGCGCAAGAGGGTGCTGTATTTACCTCACACTAATCATTTACATTTTATATACATACTTGGTATGTGTGCATGTGTATGTATATAAAAAATTTATTCTTAAGCTTGCCGCAGTTGAAATTAAAACATTTTTATAAATACACTCGAAAAATTGCGATTTTGGTAAGCACTTAGGGCCAAATTCAAAAAAAAAAAATTTTTCGTTTAATAATATTTGTTTTGGCAATTTTGTTTAATAAGCATTTACAATTTTTTGTTAATTGTTAAAATTTTTAAACGTTAAAAATATTTTGATTTTTAAGGCTTTTAAAATTGCGCATAATTGTATTATTTATGATCAAGTTTCAAAATCAGCAAGTAATATTTAGATTTATTTCAGTTTAAATATTTTAAAATAAATTCCTACAATTTGATGTGCTGTTAGTAAAAAAAAAATATATAAGCCATTATTGTTGAAAGTGATGTAAGTCCACTTTAACAAAAAAAAAATACTCAGCGGTAATCTTAGTAAGGTTGTCAGTGCTGTTCTATATTACGAATTCGAATATTTTATTCGGAATTGAGAAATTCAGCACCTCATAGATACTCTGTGATCCTTTTTAAGATTTTTAAAATTTTGTTTTTCTTTATTTTACGTGAGAAATTATTGACAGAAATAAAAAACGTTAAAGTTTTCATTTAATAAGAAGAAAAAAAATGTAATTCCACAGAACATGCACGTATGTCTGTATTTTGCTAAAACTACCGTTTAACCAATTTTTTTAAGTAGACTTGTACCACTTTCAAAAATAACAGCTCATACAGTACAAGTACAAATATTCAATTCATATAAATTAATTATAAAGAATTTGTAATTTTTTTTTGTTTAATTAGAATTGCGAGTTAAATGTCTATTAGACGATCATGCGCGACATGTCAGCACGGTATGATGAGAGTGAAAATATCAAAACAGCAATTTTTCGCTATTACACGAGCATGATGGCATGATCGTCTAATAGGCGCTTTAAGTGTCTTAAAAAACTGAATAAAGAAAGCGTAAAACGCAGACTGCCGAAAGTGCTCAGTAATACATTTTTAATGCTTTGAAAAGATTTATGCGAATTTTGTGTGCACTAGGGGTTTAATAACTTAAAAATTTATAAGATGAGCTTCTAACATGTCCTGTAAAAAATTGTTTGATTATAATTTTGAGCCGTAATCGTACTCACAAACAAAGTAGGCTTTTATTAAAAGCTGACTTTTGTTATTAAGAATTTCATTAATTTAAAATCGTTTTAAAAAAAATACCGATTTTAGTGTGACTATGATTACGGAACATTGCTTTTAATGGCTTTTAAAAAATTGTTTCCATTTAATTAAGTAAATAGCAAGTAGACTGCTAACAGTTTGTGCTTGTGAACTATTTAGCTCACTAGAAATTGGTTTAAAAACGCTTTCGTAACAAAAAAAAAGTACTTTAATTTTTTTGCTCTTTGTACAAATTGCTTTGTCCAATTTATGAAGACCTTTCAGAAAGCAGTTTTAAAACCCACTTATGTAAATGCGAGTGATAGCTTCTTGCGTCCATTTGTCTTGAATATAAATGTGCGAAAGCAAGCAAAGAGAATTTTTTTGAGTGCATTTAATAAAAAATACTGCAAAAGTTACGAAAATTAAGTTCAGAGAGAAAGAGAGGAATGTAAGAAATAGAGAGCGAGAGAGATTATGATGATGACATGGCGAAAATTGTAGAATGTACAATGGAAGCGGATGTGTATTTTCTTATAAAACGAATACATACAAACACACTAATGACAATTTTAATATTATTATGTGTGTATGTACATGTGGAGATGTTGATGCCAAAATCTATGACAATGTTGATGTGCTTTTGAGTTGGTGTTAGTGGGGTGTAATGAAATGGAGCTCCTGTGTATTGACAGCAACATGGACTTTTTATACTGCAGTGAGGCTGGCAATGGCATTGGTTGGGTATACGTATGACTATTTTCACTTTTAATTTTTCTATATTTCGTTGTCCACATTTTTGTACCCTTAACTTTGTAAGTGAATACAAAGATTTATTCGGTAGAAGTGTGTTTGTTTCTTATCTTGTGCATAGTTTACCTTCCTTCCTTCCTTCCTATTTTGATTTGCAAGATATTGCCCTGGCCTTACCAATCACTCTACTACTGTTTTTTTCTTCTGCTTTTGTGTACAAAATCAATTTTTATATTTTGTGTCATGTTTTCTCAAAAAAAAAAAAAAAAAAAAAACAACATTCTGAAAATATTATTTATTAAAAATATTGTAGCAATATCAAAATTACAATTCATTAACATTTTCTGATGCTGTGACACATGCCATTTAAATAACCGATTGATGCTGGCGAATTGTGTGTTTGTGTTCACACGTAAACGTTTATGCAAATGAAAATTAACGTTTCATTTTAGAATTCTATTTTTTTTATTCATTTTAAATTGTTTTCCTTTTGAAAATATTAAAATTTACAAAATCAATTTGCTTAAAAATGACTCAAAAATTCTTTTGAACGTTTACACAACGTAAACGTTGGCAAATAAATTTATTTTATTTTAATAAAGAAAAAGTTTAGATAAAATTATAAAATATTAATTTTTTTTTAAATTATTTCGTTAAGAAATTTTGAATATTTTAAAACTAAGAAAGCACGCGTGTCTCTGTGTTTTATCAAAATATCTTTTTTTATAACACCCAGTTTTATATAAAAATATTTTCAGTCTCGGTACTTTTCCATAGAGATGTGATGGGATGACTGTAATGACAGTAAGTGTAACTTAAAATAATCATACGTGTGTGTGCGTGATAACTTGCAGAAGTGTTTGTGATGCCGTAGTCGTTTTAACAAAAGTGTTGTGTAAATAAAACGTGTGTGCGTACAGGTACAGTATCTTCAAAGTATGTATTTTATGCAGTTAGAAATTTCACAAAACACAATATTAAACGAAATAAGCGTAACCACTATAACATGTGCACAAACGCTTGAATATATTGAAGAAATATTCGCTTAGAGTAGTTTAATTTTTTAATTTTATAGAATACAAATAGTTATTTTTGAAAGTGATATAAGTCCACTTTTTTAAATTAATTAACGGTAGTTGTAATAACATTGTGTATATATTTTACTAAAACTATCGCTAACTAATTTTTTTTAAATGTGGACTTATACAACTTTCAAAAATACCGGCTCATATATTTCCACAAATATTTATTCAATGTGAGCGCAAGTAAATTTACTATTAACTGTGTACTCATGCCAATTACGAATATTCCCAAGGATTTTGGTTTTTGGGAGAAATTTAGATAAATTTAATATTTAATTTATTTAAAAAAATAAATAAATTCAAACCCGCTGCATTATGTAATAAATAAATATAAATTAATAGAAACGAAAAAAATCAATGGAATAAAAAAAATTATTAATACAAAAAATTTATTTTAAAATTTTTTTGAGTTCATATTAAAAATTTGTTTAAATATGTATATTCATATAAAAAATGAATGTATTTAAAAAAATATAAAAAAAAAAAATTTGGCCCTGGCCGGGGGTTGAACCTCAACATCTGCAGTTGAAAGGTATTTTTAATATCTTTGATTTAAAAATATATATGGTTAGATGCAATCATAAATCTAACCAGAATATGGTTGCCGCAACCATATTTTTCCTTTGCGTCTGCCTATTTAATTAATGGGCTACATAAAGGCATTCCTTTGTGTACTGCCTGCAGTAGGTATATTTTAAATGTTCTTGTTTATTTCAAAAAGAGATTTAACACAAAAAAAAAGCTGTTTGCCAAAATAATAACATTTTTGCGACGTAATAAAATAAACTTAAACCAAAAATATACACACAATACATAGAGAACTAAATACAACACAAATCATTTTAAGGACCTTTTTTGGTTGTTGGTTCGTTGTTTTTTTTAAGGTCTATTCTTTTTGTTTTGCTTTTTTAGCTTTCATAAATGAATGTCACTCAAACACACACTTGAAATATTAGTTTGGAAAAACCATGTGAGCCCAAAGGGCAAGGAGACTAAGACAATAAGGGTTGGCGAAGAATAGAATACAGCAGTAAGATCAAGAAGGGAGACAAAAGGGAATTTTGCTTTCAAATTTTTATTTTTAATTCTTTAGTAGACGTTACCTTACTTCCACTATTATTTCATATAGAAGTTTGCTTCCCGAAAGCTGATAGAATAATGGCGTACATATTTTATTTATTTTTTAATATTATATTTTTACTGACATACCGTTCATTTATTTCAATAGTGTCACAACGCAAACAAATTTTTTTGGGTTAATAAATTAATTGTTTGTGAGGGAAAAGAAGTGAAAAAAAAATCAACACAATTTCTATTGTTGATTGAAAAGCAATAAATTCAACATTAAAAAGGAGATTTTTCTTTTCTCATTATGGAAGAAAACGATAAATATAAAATCTTTTAACTTTAGCAAGAATTTATATTTTAATATTGAGAGCAAAAATTCCAAAAATATTAGCATCAAGTGTTGCACAGTGTAACAAATTCGTTTTTTTCCTTTCTTTCAAGTAAAAAATTGCCACATAATTAATTATTTAAATGATTTAATTAATATATTAAACGATTTAACAATTTTTTTAATTGCAATTTTAATTGGCTTATCAATTTTTTTCCCTGTGGTTTTATAGAGAATTTCTTTTTATCTTTCTTTATCCTTGCATCATCACAGAATGAGTGTAAAGCCAAAGAGGATACAAAATAATATTTCAAAAAGCTTAAATTCAAAGCTTGACATGAGTGTAATAACAAATTAAGATAAACAAGAGTGTAAATGTGGCATTTGCTGACTGTGCTTAAAAGTACTTGAATTTGTTTATTAATTTTTTGTTTGTTTTTGCTATAAAATGTAAAAATGTACTCGTACGTTTGTTGACTACGGAAATTGGGAAGGAATTATTATAAGACTATTCGAGGTTTTGACTTTTCGTAATCTACTAAATTCCTGTTCATGTTGGATTATGCAGAGATGGTGTTAGAAGAAGCCAACTAAATAAACTATAAGCAACAGTTGCTAATTTTTTATTACAAAAAAAAAAAAAAAAAACAACTTCGATTCGTACAGTAAATGTGATGACGTACTTGAGATTTAAACTTATTTGAGGAATTCACTTAGTCGATTTATATAACGAAATAAGTATTCAAATGTTTGGGGTGGAATTTAACACGACTTGGGTGGGAGCAATTCCGAATAAAGATTAAATTTTGTTAAAAAATAAATAATTTTACAGCACACCACAGGTCCTTCATTTCATTTGAATTGGAATGTGTAATTGCCATTGGAAAATAAATTTTGAAAATATCAAATAGTTAAATAGGCCATTGAAAACTATGAAGGAATACACTTTTACTTTTTCGTTGGCTTCAAAAAAGTTCACGCACCATCCTTACGCTTTTAGCATTTATACTAAAATTAAAATATCAGTTTCAGTTACACTCAATTTGTGAGTTTGTTAGCGGTCAATGGTACGATATATGGTGCTCAGATCACCAAGTTCACGAAGATAATGCCAGGAAATGCTTTCTTAAGCAAATAGACATTTTCTTAAGCGCGATGCAAGCAAGCCCAGGTATTACGCGTGGATGGTGTAAGGGAAGCAAAGAGGAGGTAAACCGGGTATGACACAATTTGAAGGCGGAATTGAATGCAGCAGGGTCACCAATAAAAAGTAGTGATTCATTAGTCAAAAATCAGCAAATGAGAAAGTGCAATAAAAGCTAAGCAAGATATGTATCCATTTTGTAAATCCACACATACTTTAAACTTAAAATTTGTTAGTTTATTTGACTTTATTCTTTTTAATTAAAATGGCTATTTATTAAGCCTTATTTTTATATCGATATTCGCTCCAACTTGCGTAGCTTCTTCAGGATATAAGTATAAATTAGTCAAACTATAATTCCAGCTGGGATCCTTATAATTTTATTCCCCATTGTCCTATGTTTATTAAAATTTTTACCTTACAGTAATAATTGAAGTGTAATATTTGACAGTTGTATAAGTCCTTAAAATGTTTCTCTCTTTTTTTTTAGCTAATAATATAAATATTGTATATGAAGTTAAGAAATTTCTCATATGATATGAAATAAAATAACTTGCTAATTTTTTTTTTTTAGAATTTAAAAAATGACTTTGGTGCGTCAAGTTTTTTTTTTCAGTAAAATATCCCAAGATAATGTTTTTCATTAAAAAAAAACATCATTGGCCATCATGATACTAAATATGCATAAAATTTGGTTATAGACTTTATACATATCGTCATATGTTTTCGAAAAAACCCTAAGTTGCAAAATATTCAAATTGTTGTATTATGAAGCAACGTCTCAATGCACAAAATCCTGCAATATTTTTCCCTCCTACAATTAAAAACAACATGCTTAAACTGAAAAATAATAATATTTTCTTCTTCTACAAAACTTTTTAAATGTAAGTTATTGCTTTTTTGAAAACATATGGCGATATATTTGCTATTAATTACAAATTTGTTGAAAATAAATCATTGGCTTTATAAGTGTGATAATATTTAATCACATATTATTGGATGTCATCCAAGTAGTAGGCCAAGAATAACAATTTCTTTTTTAATTCACTCCTTATGGTGTGTTGGTGAAATTAGTAAGAAACCTAATCATATTTTCTTAATTAATTAAATAAGTTTGTATATACATTTTCTAATCAACCTTGTAATTCTACTTTGCAAAATATTCTATTAACTGAATATAGAAAATATTTGGTTTTTTTTTATTACTCGTATTATGAATACATCCAAGTTAATCTGTTAGTTTTATTACGATAATACGAATTTTTATTAGAAATTTTTGTATTACAAAACGTGATTTTTTTTTTTTAGAATATTCGACAGCTACTAAAATCTGTTTCTTTATTCACAAAACTGCAGCCATGAACGTGATTTTAAATAAAATTATTGATCTAAGTAGATTAAACTTCAGTAATAGTTTTTATGGGCTTTGTCTTGACTGAGTATTTAAATGTTATTTAAACTTAAATTTCATTCAAGTATGAAATTCCATTTTACAGTGGTGATTTAAATTACACATCAGTTTGACATACTTTACATGCACCCGTAAATTTTTAAAACACCAAGAAAGAAATATTGTGGTTTGTGTTAAAAGTTATAGTCTTTTAAGAATATTTTTAAATTTTGTGCCGGTTATTAAGAACAGGAATTCAGACTTAAATCATTGCAGCAGCTACACTCAAAAACCAGTCTTTTTTGAATAGAATTGCCATGCATTACATGCAAATTATTATTTTAGCAATAAAAAGCACAAAATTTTTTATGATTTTTCGCTATTAAATTTGCCAGAAGATATTCTTTGAATTTATCGCACATATTTGGTATCAGTGAGGAGTTCCTTAAACAATGAAAAAGTTTTACTCAAAATGTAAATGGAATTGATCGATAAATCCACCTTCAGAATTCCGATTGCTTTGTTACTCTATTTTTCAAGTTTCCATCAAAATTCAATCCTATTCTGTATTTCGATTTGTATCGAAATTTTCTCTCTTTAGCAATTTTGGTATTCTTCGTTTCCATCAGAATCGAAATTTCTTCATTTGACAGCTTTAAATTTTTTTTGTTCCGTTCCATTCTGTTTCAATCGAATTTTTTACGATTGTATGTATTCTGCATTTCTATCGCAGCTACGTTTTTCTATGTTTGTAATTTGTTACCGGAATTTTTTCGATTTTTGTTTTTACAATATAAAAAGTGTGTAAGTGAAAAAGAAAGATTTGCTAAGAATAATTATATTCTTTTAGCTAAAATTTTTAATTTATTGCAGGTAAAAAATAACACATTTTGCATCTTTCGACAGTTAAATTATGTGTTTAATTAATATTTAAAGTTTCATTTATTATTTATAATAATATAATAATAAAAAAAATCTTTTTCAAACTGACGTCATTTCGAAGTCAGTGATTTACTTTTTTGTTCTCATTTTTTTCTATTACATTCAGGTTCTTGTTTTAGGTTTGTATTTTCTTGAAATTTTTACGTAACTTATAAAATGTGCAATTTTTCATTTCATTTACACAAGAAAATATTTATTTTTTGTTTTAAATGTGCTGATTTTGTGGGATGAAAGAAATTATTGAGGCAAGGAGAAAAAAATTAAGCAAAAATTATAATTAAATGTGGCTGATTGAAATGTTTTGTTTAAAAAGAAATAAATTAAATCGTGTTGGTGCGTTTGATTGTGTTTTTGCAAAATTTGTATATTTTGTAACGTGTGTGCATACACACACACACACATACATATCAACATACTAACCTATAACTACTAATTTGAATAGCTTTGCTATGAATCGCGTTTCGAAAATTCATTGAGACAATTTTAACGAGTCATTTAAATTAAAATATAAAACATTTTAAAAGCTTTACATTCATATTTATTTATGATACGTACGTATCTACGTAACTTTATTTGAAAGTGGTAGTATATGCATATAAAGGGTGTCTCAGTAAGAGTGCACTTTTTCATATTAAAATAAAAACACATATTTTTTAAAAGAATCGTGATTTTTTTTCATGGATTGTAAAGGAGACATATTCCGATTAACTGTGCAATACAATAAAATATCAGTTCTGACAACAATCTGTTCGATGATTAATGGAGCAAAGTAGAGCCAGAGCCCATTTCTCCAATGAAGCGCATTCCCATCTGAATGGCTTCATGAATACACAAAATTGGCAAACTTGAGGATCAGAATCCATGAGAAACAAATGCACTAACAACGAGCAACTGTCTGGTGCGAATTTTGGTAAGGCCTTACTTTTTTGAAGAGGTGCGCTGACTATGAATGTCATTAGTTACAAGAACATTATAACAGAGTTCTGGTGGCCTCAAGTGAACGGCATCGATCTGCACGACATGCGCTTTTTCAGTTTATTAAACTGAATATTATGAATGTTAATTTTCTAATAAAAAACACTTTGACAATTTAGATTTATAAGCTACATAAAATTATTTCCGGCCAAATTTGTTAAAAACATTTTTGGTTAACAAGGATTAATTAAACAAACTTCCCTTAAAAAGCTTTTTTAAAAAGCTTTTATTTAACAAAAAAATTTTTTTTTAAGAATTTAGTCGATTTAGTCCCAATTTCTTAAAACAATTTTAATGGCTAATAAGGAAGTGGCTCAAGCTTTGTCTTGAGCCTTTTCCCGTACTTAATGTTTGATCAGAATTTTAAATACAAAATTGCAGAAAATGATTTGGTAGTTTTGCCCACATCTATTGTTTCTAAAAATATCGTAAAATAAATTTTATTTTTCAAAAGAATTTCTTTTTTATTAAATTATTTCAAATAACAATATATTAGAATAGATTGTTTACAAATAATTCATTGAAATAGCGATAGCAATACACATTAATTAAGTAAACAATTGAAGAAAATTCCTTATAGCCGCACTCGTTCATGCACACACTTACACATGTGTGTGTAATAGATTTGTTGTTTGTGTGTTTTAAATATTTCTATTTGTTAAAATTAACAATGATTGATAAATTGTGAAATATCACGTGAATTCAGCCATCAAAATGCACAGGAAAAATAAATTAGAAATATTTTATTATATTATTGAACCGAGCAGTCTGTTCTATAAAGTTTAGAATAAATGGTATACGCAGGTGACATTATGGTACCTGATACGCGGCCTTACACCTTGTGTCATCAACATTGTACTTAATTAGTAGAAGAAATTGGAAGAGTTCATTCATTAACTCTACGAACAGATTTAACTATGGGTGTCCCCATTATTATTATTTATTAGGTAGCGTACTAATCCACCAATCGGGGGGTCGCAGGTTCGATTCCTGTCTAGACTCTTGGGTGTTTTCTGTAGATCAGCCAAGAAGCTTCGCGGATTTGTGTTGTTTAAAAAAGTGATGAGGCATCTTTTCAACTTAAAGGCAATAATTGTCAATTATTTTCTTTAGTTTTAGTTTTATTTTATTTATACACTTACAAAGTGTAATAAAATCAAAAAAAAAATATTGCATCAACAACAAATTTCTTGTGAAAGTTCACGGCAAGCACAAAATGCAATTTTATTAATAGAAAACTATTTGTGGCAGCTACAACGATTAATTAAATGAACATGGTGTTAGAAGGAAAGTCTATGAGCTAGACATGCGAGAGCAATACAAAGCAAGATAAATAATGTTTAGCGTTACGTATACGTCACCTGGGTGTATTTATCAAAACGCGATTAAAAAAAAAAATTCTTCGTTTTTGATTCAATGTTCGATTTATTTCAATTGATTTATACACAATAAAGTGTTTGTCTGTTATTCCTTATATACATACATACTTATCAATCACATGTACAATCCTACATACATACGTTTTATGTACTCTTGCCGATTGGTTTTTGTTGTTGCTCTGCTCTTTGTAAAAAACTTTCTCTGGGCTGTGTTTTGATTTAGTGCGCAGTTTGCATGAGAGCAATTGCACAAAACGGAAATCGAAAACGAATTCACAGCAATTTGCTACTGCTTTTAATTCGCTGCAGTCTCATTAAGTGATACCAGAGTTAAAGTGCAAAAAGTTCATTTCATGTTTTCTTAATTAAGACAAGATTATGCACAAAATATTTATAGTTTTTTTTTTTTTAAAAGAAGGATTTATTAATAAGCTTCCAAGAGAAATTTTTTTTATTAAGTAAAAAACAGAAGAATATGTTGTGAGCTGAATTATGAATATTAACCACGAATTTTTTTAAACAGGCTTTTTTTTAATCTGCTCAAGCGGAAAATTTTAATAAGAGAAAAGTGAAAAATTTCCAGAGAATTTTTATTGGAAATTGGAATGTTTATATTGGGTGTCCCAATAAGAGTGCACTTTTAAAGTGCAATAAATCGATTGTTTCTGTGTGGCTATCTTGCTCAAACCAGATCCATACCTTCCAGTTGAGGTCACAAGAACTCCATCAAATTTCTGTAACGAATGGCGTTCACATATAAAGCAACTTCGGCCTTATTTTCAAAAAACTACTAAGACCTAACCAAAATGCGCAACAGACAGTTGATCGTTGTTAGTGCATTTGTTGCTCATGGATTCCATGAGAATTTTCTGAGCCTTAAATTCGTTAAATTGAGTATGAAAATGCGCTTCATAGGAAATCATTTTTTTTCCAAAAATTGGCTTTGATTTTACTTTGCTCTATTAGTGACTGAACGGCTCAGATATTTTATTACATTTCTAATTTGAACATGTCTTCTTTACAATCCAATAAAAAAAATCAGAGTTTTCTTTAAAAAATACGTATTTTTATTTTAAAATAAAAAAGTGCACTCCTATTGAGACATCCTTTATTTATCTGCATAATTAAATATATTTTTTTTTAATTAAGAAAATTAATTTTTTGCACTTATTAAATTACAAATAATTTCTATAATAATTTTGAAAAAAGCCTAATTTGGTTTAAAGGACCGTATCCCTGTAAAAGTTATATGTAACTCATCGGCAACACTATTCTCAGCATGTGCTGCTTATACGCATACACAAACCTAAATTTAGTGAGCATGCATGCAAGTACTAAAACAACGTTTTCTTATTTTTGAAACATTTCGTTGCGTCACAAGAATGTCCTGGTATTTGTACGAATACATATTTTGTAGCTATACTATATGAAAAGGACTGTTCGTCTTTACTTTGTGAGAAGATAAACTAAAAGCTGATTTTAAAAAAGTGCTTGTGTGTGCTAGTACACAATTTAGAATCCCTAAACAGCAAATACATAAATAAATCCATTTTTTAACTGTGTATGTATATGCATGTGTATATATGTATATTTATTTAAGTACGTGTTGTAGTATGTGTGAACGTGCATAAGCTGAAATTTATTTAATTGCATGTACTCGTATACACAATCAGTTAAAACTGCGTCAGCATGGACGAGCCTCCGTTATTATATACAATGACTGGCTTTTTTCTTTTTTTTTTTTTTTTGTTTGTTTTGCCTCTTGAAATACTCAAGTAAATATCAAAAATATGGGTGAATGAATTGAGTACATGCTATTGCATATACATACATACATACATTAATGCATGTAAATATGTTCATACATAAATGTTTGTACATACATTCGAGCATGCACTCGTATTTCTGTTACATCCACTTACTTACACATGCATGCATATGCATGCTTACCAATTTTATCACTTGTTTTTGTTTAAGTCATTTGTCTTTTTGGTTTTATTAGTTATTTGGTTGCCTTTTTTTTTAACCTAAAATTTTTGCAAACAAAAACACAAA
Organism: Thelaira solivaga; assembly: GCA_947397855.1. Taxonomy (NCBI): domain Eukaryota; kingdom Metazoa; phylum Arthropoda; class Insecta; order Diptera; family Tachinidae; genus Thelaira; species Thelaira solivaga. Next base: position 67,744,760 of record OX377614.1, read on the forward strand.
GATTTTAATGAGTCCAAGGACATTCGAAATATACTTGTAAACAAAAAAAAAAACAATTTACAATGAATAAAATACACAAAAGATTTTTTTTTAATAAATCAACGAAGGTTGCTTCCGGATTTTTGTGTTTCTCTTTTAAGGTTTATAGAGATTTCCATTTACAAAAATCCATATCAATTGGTTCAAGTGATTTACTTGTCTTTTGCTGCTTCTCTGTGTTCTTCTGCCTGCTATATATTTGACATCTTTCTATCGCTATCCTTCTTCATTTTTCTTGTACTGCACAAGCTCTTTTCTATGTTTTTATTGGAGCACCCTGTGCAACCAAACCTCATCTTTAATAATTCATGAATAGAGACTATTATGTGCTGGTAGTTTCATTTTTTTTTTATTATGGTGGGTCACAACAGTAAAGCAACCCACTTCCCAACTAAAACAATCCAAAAGGGATTCATCTTAGCTAAGTCTTCTGGAGCCAGTAAGCCTGTCTTTTTCGTTAGAAACTTGGGGTCCTCTTTAGATTAGTGGGTAGTGTTCTCACCCATCAAACCCCAGCGATCGCAGCTTGAGACGCTTAGTGTTTGGTTTCTTGTCATAAAAATCATTTATGCAAAATTTGTCAACAACATAATTGGATTCTGTAAATCTTTAAAATCTAAAAAAAAACAATTCTAAATTCCACAATGTGTATCAAATTGGTGATTCATAATGCCTTTTCGTGCTGCAAATACGAGTAATTCGTGTCAAAGTATTGTAAATGTTGTGTAGGAGTTGTACTTGCACCGTTACTTTTGTTAAATGGATACTGTGATTTAAGCCATTACATTTATTTTTAACCACGACAACGTTTTTAAATAAATGTATGATGCATGCATGTGTTTGTGCAACAAACACAGAGTGCATTTCGAAGGCTAAAAATCAATAGTTGAAAACCTTGAAAATGAAATGCAATAGAGTCCATGTATTTATCTACGTATGTATGTATGTATGTATATATGTAAGTATGTATGTCTGTAGGCCTGTGTTCAAGTATGTAATAAATAGTGTTTAATCGAACTCAAGACTGTTAATATTTCGACAGGTCTTTGTGTGTCTTCTTCAAGAAAAATAATTTTGTTTTTATTAAAATTTTTCCTGTGTCGCCGCGTCACTTGGAAATATTTAGTAACAATTTTTGTTAAACAGAAGAGAAGCTTAAAAATTATTTATTTAAAAATAAAATATTCTCGCGAATTAATTTTAAATAGTCCCGAGGGACATTTTTATTTATAATGTGACTGAAGTCATGCTAAATAATATTTAATGAAAGTGCTAATACTTCGCGTTTAAACAACTTGTGTGTTGATGCATTGACATAGATATGTATGCATATATGTATGCATGTTTGTATGGATTTCTTTGTTTCACATAAACAAGACCTTGCGTCAATCATTTGCACCAAATAGTCGTATGTTGCATATCATGAGTGGCATATTATGCCACTTCATGCTTCTGTTTTTAATATGAAAATTATGAGAGTAATATTGTGTTCAAATAAAACTATCTAGATGGATTGTACTCGTATGACCAACATGTTATTTGTTGACTTTCATTTAATTTGATGTTGCACAATGAACATAATAAGGACAACGCATTGCAATGCAATGCAGTGGCGTACGTTTAAAATAAAATAAAAATAAATTAAGCAACTCAAATTTCATACATACCTTCTGTTTACTTTAAGGATTCCAAATTATAGAGAAAAAGACCGGCTGAGACCAGACGAAACCAACAAGTACATCCTAAAATTAGAAAAAAAACAAATTATTTTTTGCTTCAGTTATAAAAAAATGTCAAATAGAAAAAACAAAATAATAAAAGCCAAAAATTTAATAACTTTTAATTCATTGAAATAAAACTATTAGATTAATGAAAATATTTTATTTAAATTCGAATTGCAAGAATCACCTCGTGACAATCAGGTCTCTTAACCCTACTCCCGATATCTCAGGTAGTCCGTCCATCAGATGTGTACCGAGAAACCTGTGTCTCGAAGCCATAAGAGGCGGACACTCGCAGAGAGATGAAAAACTGTTTCCATACTCTCGGATCCCTGATGATGTGCTCGCCAATCGTTCAGTGTTCTTCCCATTCCTGCTAACCCGATGAGCAGAGCGTTTACCATCATAGCGGGGTCATAGTTAATGTGTTTTTTATTCAGACCCCGCCATCTGGCATCTGCCTTTCTTTAATAGCAGCCTCCATATTAGAGCCAGCCTTATCCAATTTATCCATCTGCTCATTTCCCATAAAGGCGCTGTGTGCAGTGAATGTATTTTTTTTTTTTTGTATTAAAAAAGATTCAAAGATGTTTCCGAATAAACAAACAATAAATTGCTGAAAACCTTTATGGCGCTATTCCTCGTCTTAGTAATATTTAATTTTACACTTTTTCTTTTATAAATTTAATAATAATTATGTATTAAAGAAAACACAATCCATATTCATACATAATTTTGTGTGTTATTTTTGAGTGTCGCCAGTATTCTAAAGTGTTTTATTTTTGTACACGAAAGAGAGGGCGAGTAAAGAGGTCTGTGAAAAATATTTCATGAACAAACAATAACTCAAGTATCACAAAAATATGTAGTGACATCAGTAAGAACGTAAGCAAATAAACAAAACAAAACAAAACAAAAACACTAACAGGATCTAGTATATTCAAACAGAATTGATATTGATCAAACAAAGAGTAGGCAAATGTAATGTTAAACAGAGCAGAGTGGAGTCAGAAGTTGTTTTCTTTCTTATTCTTTAATTGCTTTGATTAGTAGTAACTTTGGGGTGGAGTGATTATTATGATATGGGAGTCAACACATACTAGTGGGTCATGTGTTGTGAGCACAATGAATACTAAACTTAATTAATAGAAATTACATTAAAGATGTTTTGAGATCCAACTGAGTATTCGCAAAATAAATTTAAAAATTAATGCCATTAGCATTTGTTACTTCTTCGTATCAAATGAGTATGAAATCCTTACGTAAGCGTTTTTTCATACTTACGGGTAGGAATTATTTAAATGAACACACAAACACATTCTATTGTTTTTATTCCTTAATTTTCAAATTAAACATTTTTTATGTTTTTTTTTCAGTTACTGACAAGAATTCGAAATTCTTCAAATTGCCATTTATAAATATTGCAACGTGTGTTCACTTAAGAAGACTAATAATTTTTGAAAATAAAATTTGTAAAGGAAATACTATAATACTCTCCTCATCCAGATTGCAGTTTCGTTTCACTTGTTGATGGCTGCTACTAAAATTATTGATGCGCCTCGCAATGGCCATGAAATGGCGCCTTTGAATACCCGAGCCCGCGGAGATGGCACACATGGCGTAACGATTGTATTAACTGCACCCCAACGAAATTCAGTCAGTTCAGTAGAGATACCTGGTGAGCCAGATCGTGCAGCATGGTCTGGAAAAATGCAGTTTTTTCTCAGTATTATTGGTTACTCAGTGGGTTTGGGTAATATATGGCGCTTTCCATATTTGTGTCAACAAAATGGTGGTGGTAAGTAAAAGACTCAAATAAATTAATTTTAAGCTGCTGTTGTTGTTATGGGTTTCAGATAAATTATAATTTTTTTTTAATGAATTTAATTTAACATTTTTTTTACTGATGGTTTTTCTGACTAACCAAATGTAGTCCATTAGTGGAAGTGTTTTGTAGAAATTCTTGCCATCCATAGTAAGCGTTTGGTTTTAGCTTCCTCACGGTGGGGCAAATGTGGCATTAAATATATTTAGAACGACATATTAAGAAGTAGTGAAGGCTACCCCTTCGAATCTCACTGACGCACAATTTATATAACGAGCAACACAAATGATTTCATTTGACTTTGACTCTGAAATTAATGACATTAAATGAAATTCTATTTAAAACACAATTGCAATTTGGCGCTATTTGATTTGTTTTTATTTACATTTACTAAGTGGCGAAACCGCTTTGTTAATTTTTCTGTTTCATTCTTTTTATATTTATTTCTATATTTGAACAATTTAATTTTTTTTTTATGTTTTTTGCAATCAATTGTAGATTTAGGTTTCTATTTTCTATTGTTTGAATTGAAAACGCATCGCATGGCGACATTACAAATGAATGATTGAACGAGTGCAGCATTGAACTTTTTTTTTTCTTTTTGTAAAACAGTTTGCTGCACAACATAGACTATTCAGACAAATCGTTCAAGTAAAACGAGGAAAGAATTTTATAATGGAGTACACGAAACTCTGATAATTAAACGAATGCATTTTTGGAAATTAAAATTTTTTGTATTGAAAAAAAAAAAAAAAAATTGAAGGGTTTTATGACAGCTAAGAGATAATTGATTGGATGTCCTTTCATTTTGAAATAAAAATGCGTAGTTTTTGAGAGTAGTGATTTTTGTTATGGGATTGTAAATATTGGGTTTATAGTCAGAGAGTGAGCAGAAGAAACTATTAGATCACTTATCTCGATTTGTTGATTACAAGCCTTCTGTCTAGTTATGAGTGTACTGAACTTACGAGCAGATCTTTTTCCACTTGTCCATTTTCACAATTTTGTATACATTATTTGACACCCGTGACTTCTGCAAATATTTACTTCATTGTAGTTTAAATACGAAAATATTTTCTGCAGGTATATTCGTCACAAATAGCAAATAATTGTCTCAACCATTCAAACAGCGTCTTCCCTTCGTAACCATTTTCTAAATGTGCTGTTAAATAAAATTTGTGTCACTTTAAAATAATATAAAATGCACCACCACTTTAAGTACCAATAATTTGAAAAAACAGAAAAAAATTAAAGCTACTACGCAAAAACCAGTGAAACTTTTTAAAAAGTCCCACTAAAAAAAAAAAAGTGACATTAATATTGCCGAAAATTATATCAATAGAATAATTGTTGGATAGTGTATTTTTTTTATAAAGAATTTTAATTAAAATAAATTGCCTTAAAAAATTAACTCTTTCCTTGAATTGGTTATTTTATCCTTTAGCTACTTTTTAACAAACACTTAATTAATTCTTTCTTTCTTACGCTTATAAAAAATGCAATCAAAATTATTCAGTCTACAGAATTAATATTTTCCAATTATGAAATTAAAAAAAAAAAAAGAAAAATATGCAGTTATTGTTTATGTGAGTGTTCTTAGGGAAAACTGTGAATGTACAAAAAAAAAAAAAAAAAAAAAAAAAAATAATAATAAATTCTATCACTAAAATCTTGCTTATTACGATGCTTTAGTATCATATTTTTCTATTTAGTTAGTTATGACATTCTATAGGCATTTGTGTCATTATCCATAGCTGATAATAGATGTACCTGTCCATAAACTTTATGCATTTTATTACAAACAGTTACTATAGAATGAACTACCAATTCGTTTAGTAATTTGGCACTTTTATAAGTGAATTACAACATTCAACCATATTAAAGAAGCCTCTAGTTTTTTTTTGTTTTGCTACTGATGACAGATAATAAAAAAAACAAGTTCCATTGTTAAAGAAAAAAAAAATATCATCTGCTTGACTCTATTTTTTTATATAAAAATATATTTTTTTTGCTTTTCTTTTTCTTTGCTTTTACCAGTTTATTTTGTACTTGATCTAGTTTAATTTTAGTTTTGTTTGAGTTGCATAATTTAAAATATTAACTCATACGCACACACATTTACACACATAAACTTATTCACTCACAGTAATACTCTGTGGGAGAATATTTTCTTAAGAAGTATTTTGATTGATTTCAATTTGCATCAATACTTTTGCCTTTGCTGTTGGCAAATTGTGTGTGTTTGTTATCGTATCCGTTTTCTATTTTGCTATATTTTTAATACATTTTAAATTGTTATATAACAAGTTAAATTTAGTGGTACCTAATCTTATGAACCTTCCACTGTTCTAGCCAAATATTTATTTATATTTTTTAAATTGCTAAATATTCAAAAAATTAAAAAAAAAAATTCCCAATGGCATGGAAAATATTGCTTAAAATAATTTTATTAATTTTTAGTCATTCTGAAAGCAATAAATTAATTTTAGGTAATAAAAATCAAGTTGAAGAAAACAATCTCAGAAAAAAACTTCTGGGCACAATTTTTCTACTGAAATGTTTACTTTTATTACAAAAGTCTTTTATTTTTTTTTTTAGTTTAAGCTTCAGTTTACGAAAGAAAAACTTTAAAAAGTTTTATTATAATAATTTTTCAGATTATCGATTTCTCTAATAAAATTGTTTATATGTAACTTAGGGCTTTAATGACGATATACTCTATACGCTATAGAAATTACAAATGAAATTGCACGTAAAAAACCCCCTTATCCAAAAAAATTAAAGTCAAATTTTTCATATAATTTAAAAAAAAAAAAATTTACTTTAAAGTCTACGTCAAATTTTTTTGGATAAGAACAAAAAACTTTAAAAAGTTTGTATTTTAAGTCTTTAGTTTTTCTTAGAATTTCTAATAAAGTTTAGTTTTTAAGTCTAATAAATGTTTTACTGGCTAAATAAGAAGCTTTGCATCTTAAGTTTTTTGTTTATCTAATAGATGCAGATAGATGTGTAGGGAGGCACATATACGGTGAAAAAATTTATAAATTCACTTACAGTGAAGGTTAAAAAAAAAGTTTTTATTTGTTTTCAAGATTAATTTTTAGGATATCTATATGAATTGAACTGAATAATTTATATTATAAACTCGTACTGACATTTTCTGCAGCCCCAGAACAATTCCACATTAAAAGTCGAAAAAAGTATGCACATTCGCTATTTAAATTACTCCTAGACACTAGATTGCTGGAACTACGCTTTCGGAAAAATCCCTTTTCCGAAATTTTAATAGAAATTTTTCAGTGTAGGGCGGTTGGTTACTAAATAATTAAATATGAAAGATACATGCTAGTATGCATTTGTTTTTTTTAAATGTATGACGTCTTCAAGCCATTCATATTAAAATTGTGTTTAATATTTTCAAAGTTTACTGAAGTAAAGTGTGTCCAATTGTACGTATGAATTGTATGTCTGAGTTTATGACTATTTGAATGAATCATTAAGCTGACTTTATATCTACCTCTCTCAGAAAACAGAAATATTAATGACCTAATTAAAATTTGTTTTGTTTTTGTTTTAAAATTAAAAAAAAATACCTCAGAAGTATTCCGCATTTAAGGCAAATTGTAAAGCGAGAATGCAAGAATACAAAACTTTTGGAAGTTTTTCTTTTTGTTTGCTTGCAAACCAACCAAATAATTTTGCTGTTTTAGAAAAATGTATTTGCAACCTGCAAGCACTGAATAGCCCCATAAATCAAATTAAATTTTATTAACAAAATGAGCTGTTAATTAAATTTTACTTTTATTTTTTATTCGTATGCCCATGTGAACGGTAAGCAAAGTACACAAGAACTGCACACGTCAGTGCTAATCCAATTTGATTAAATATTACAGTCGGGGCATAATAAATAACCAGATGTGGTTTCAGGGGAAGAGAACAATTGCAAAATTTCCGCTTCTAAAATTAAAAGAACAATTCTATTTATACTCTTTGAATTAAACAAAATTTTTTTTTATGATTTTGTCAAGTTTCCTTTTAGAATTAGTAAAACAAGTTACTGAAAAATGACTAAAGAAATGAATACCCCAGCAACAGCATATGCGAATTGATTTTGTGTCAGTTGATTTAAGTGTGGGTAATTTTACAAATACCCATGCAGATGTGTGTGATTAAAATTATCTGAAATATAAAATTTTATTTATGTATTTGAATTCAGCATGAAATGATTTTGTTTTGTTTTCCTTTTTCCATGGGCAGGTGCATTTCTTATACCATTCATGGTGATGTTAATATTGGAAGGCATACCCCTGTTTCTTATTGAACTTGGCATGGGACAGCGCATGCGTCTGGGTGCTTTGGGTGTTTGGAATACCATACATCCCTGGCTGGGTGGTATTGGCATCTCGTCCTGTATAGTAACGTTATTTGTAGCCCTTTACTACAACGTCATCATAACGTGGGTGTTCTTTTATTTATTTAATAGTTTTCGGGTAAGTAGACAAACAAAATGTGATATCAATTCCAAAGTGATTTGTGTGTTGATGTGAAAATTATTTTAGTACCCTTTGCCGTGGTCGTCATGTCCTACTAATGGAACGGGTGCTGTATTGGAGGAGTGTGCGCGTTCTTCAGAAACCACATACTTTTGGTATCGCACAACTCTCGATGCTGCTCCATCGATGGATGAACCTGGCGGTCTGAAATGGTGGATTGTGCTCTGTTTGCTGCTCTCCTGGACAATTGTGTTTTTTATTGTGATGAAGGGCATACAGAGTTCGGGTAAAGTGGTGTATTTCACTTCACTGTTTCCCTACATTGTGCTGACAATCTTCTTTATACGTGGCATAACATTACGCGGGGCCAGTGCGGGTCTAATGCACATGTATACACCGAAAGTGGAAAAACTAGCAGAGCCCACAGTGTGGCTGGATGCTGCTACACAAGTTTTTTACTCATTTGGCTTGGCCTTTGGCTCCTTGATTGCCTTTGGCAGTTACAATACACCCAAAAATAATTGCGTCCGTGATGTTTTATTAGTATCCGTTTGTAATGCCATCACCGCCATATACGCCAGTGTCGTAATATTTGCTATACTAGGCTTTAAAGCAACCGTTAACATGGATCACTGCATTGAAGTGTAAGTAAACCTTTCAAATATTCTCATCATCACAATAGAAATAATTATAAAATGTCATTATTAAATATCAATTTAAACAGTTTGTTTGTAGGCATGAATGAGTATGAGTATGAGTATGAGAGCTATTGTTTATTTTTAGCAACAATTCATTAATGACTAAACTGACATTCTGGCACGTGAATCAGGCACACGGCAAAATGTAAGGCTTGCTTGTACCGACAAATATCGTGCTCTTAAGTGTTTACAATTGATTTGTAAGATCGTTTAGGAAAACAAAACAGTTACAATTGCAACAAACATGTGAAATAATAAAAAAAAAATTTATGAATTGGAAAAGAACTCAAATACCAATTTGTGATTGTATTTATTTGTGTGATATCAGTGATAGGCGCCAATTAATTGTTAATTGAATATTTGCAAAACAAAAAAAACATTTTTCGCAGAAATAATTAAATATTAAAAAACCGTTATTGCAAACTAAGGCCCACAAATTATTACATTTGATAGATATGAGATTGACAAGTGTTTTTAAGAGATTTTTGTACACTTTATTTGTGGAAAATTGGGTTTAATACTCAATTTTTAAAATGTAGGTCTTTTACTACAGAAATTAAAGTTGGGGTTCGTAGGCGAAAAAATTACTGTTCGGTTGAACTTAATGATAATTTAAGCATTGATAAATCCAACATTTAACTAATCGGTATTTCTTAATTCACTATCCTATCGTACGAGAAAATATGACAGATTTTGCCTCAACTTTAAAAAATGGCTACACTTATGCTACATTATTACACAAGAATCATCAACCATAAAAACAACAACTCAGGGACGAAATTTCAAAGCATGCGATATCGATCGAAATTTCTATAAAACATGCTAAAGAGAAGAGGATTTAAAATATTTTTATTTTATTTATTTTTACCCCCAAATTCATAAAAAATATTATGTGCTTATTAAGGGCTTATTTGACAGACTTCTATGCAGAACTTGTCAAATAACCCCTTATTAAGCACATAATATTTTTTATGAATTTGGGGGTTACACAATACAAAGTAAAATATTGAATAACCAAAAAAAAAAAAAAAACATATTTTGCTTTATGACACTTTTGGAATAAATGAGCGATATGTCGTACTTTTGCACATTTTTATGTCATGACTGAGATTATTTATTGACATAATTGAAGGTGATTTACTGTAAATTGTATGTCTTCCTGATTAAAAGAGAAGGAGATGGCAATATAATGAAATTGTAGAAAAACTAAACAAACAAACGTTACAGCAAATGTTTTATTTTATTGGTTAAAAATAATAATAAAAAAATTAATATTAAAAAAAAAGCAAAATAGATGTGCAATGATATGCAAAACAAATATTGAACGGCAATTTTTTTTATTTGGTTGCAAATTGTTTATAAATTGCAACTTGATTTTACTGGATTGTGGTAGTTTGCCAAACGGGAGAATTTAAACTAAATTGACAAGAATGACACAAGTTGTATGCAATTGTTCACATGTTCACATAGTTGCTTACACACAGAAAGAAAACATTGGAAAGCAAAGGTCACATTCCACAAATGTTGTTTGGCGAATATTCTTTTTAAGTCCAACATAACTTGTATTACATAAAATTAATTCAAATAATATAAAACTGCAAGTAGGTAAATGTGCCAGTAGTCGGCACATTCTCTTTTTTCAAATTGGTACCATTTTATGACTCTGTAATGGTACAGTATTGGGTATAGTTTTAAATGGATTAAGCTATTTTTACAATTTTTTTTTAGTAATTTAGGAGCGTTTACTATGTTGTATTTTAATAAAAAAAAATAAATTAATCTAAACCTACATGTAGCTGATGTAGAGGATGTTTAAGGAAATGCTTAAATTTAATTTAATAAATTGTGTTAACAAAAAGGCTACTCTTAATATTTGTCAGTCGAGTTTAAAACTTTTTGATAATTTAAAGGAGAGTTTTTTTTTGCTGCCCACGTATGTTCATTTTCTCACTAATTTTGTAACTCATCACTAAACATTTTAAGAGACATAATGGATTAAATCATAAATGAAACATCATTTGCCTATCATTTGCTGTTTTCTGTAAAAAAAATCAACATCTTTTTGTAATAGTTTTTTGATTTTTTCAGAAACAAAGACATTTTATTTAAGCACGAAGTGTTACCATCCAATAATGTTACTGATGAAATTTATGAAGCAGCCTTGGCCAAAATCTCACCAAACCAATCAAAGGAATGGGAGTTGGGAGAGTGCAGCTTAGCCCATGAATTGGACAACGTAAATATTATTTGAAGCACTCCATTTATGCACTGTTATTTATGATGTTTATCAATTATTTTTTAGGCGGCCGAAGGTACAGGTTTGGCTTTTATTGTTTTCACGCAGGCTATTGTAGAGTTGCCGGGTGCACCATTTTGGGCTGTGCTGTTCTTTACGATGCTGTTATCCTTGGGATTGGGCTCACAAATTGGTATACTTGAGGGCATGCTGTGCACACTATTTGACATCGACATCATTAAGCGGGTTAAGAAACAACATGTTACTGGAGTGGTGTGTCTTTTCTGCTTTATTGTCGGTTTCATCTTCTGTACAGGTGCTGGTGAGTATTGGCTGAAGATGTTTGACTCCTTTGCTGGTACAATTGGTCTGGTAGTGATTGCTCTTATGGAAATGATATCTGTGGTTTACATCTATGGCCATGAAAGGTATATTAAGAAAACAATAAACTCGAAAAGCAAAAAGGAAATCTTGAAAACAAAAAATAAATTAACTCTATTAAAGATTCACTGAAGACATTTATCAAATGACTGGTTATCGACCCGGCATTTATTGGCAATTAACTTGGCGTTACTTTGGACCTGTAATTATGGTGTGCATTCTTGTCTCCTCGGTGGTGTTTATGATTGTCAAGAATCCCACTTATGGTGCTTGGAATGGAGAATTGGTATTTTATATTATAAAACCCTCAGTTATGCAGGCATTTTGCTTAATTATAATTTTCTTCCATTAAAGGGCATGGTAGAGGCTAAAGATTATCCACCCTGGGTTATGGGTATTGCTTTGTCCATGATTTTAGCTGGTGTTTTGCCCATGCCAATAGTGTTCCTAATGCGTAGCTTCCAATGCCTTAAAGTTGATTTGGATATTCATCAAGGTTCAATTCGAAGGAATGAAACAACCGCTTCTACCAAGGAAATGATTGATAACGACGATGATGTAAGTAAAATTTATGTGAATTTCATATTTATGTTTTTCGGAATTTGTATATTTGCAATCACACAAATTTGAAATACGCACGCGTATGTATTCTCATTCAAGGTTTTTGTTTTTTCAAAACTCATGTATTCTTATCTCAACAGGATCAACATTTTTAGTTGATTTTGTGTATTTATGTAATTAATTTATGCGTTATTGTATGAAAATTTTATGTTGTACTGATGATTTAAGCAAAATTAATATTCTTCACTGAACCAAAACAAGTATTTGATACACAAGTCCATTACGTTTTAATTCATTTTAATGTTTCGTCTCATTTTCGTTTTGTTTCTTAATAAATGCTTACGTTGCCTCGTATTTGATATTAACTAAATCATTACAAAAAAAAAAAAAAAAAAAAAAAAACAATAACATTCAGATTGTGAGTCCGGATATGCCACCACAAGATTCATTAGCGGCGACACGTTTTACAATTGGAGACTTTGAAGTAAGTTGTAGCTAGAATGCTTTACTTGATTTTATTTTTTGCTGAATTAATACAATGCGAACCCCAAAGCCACTTATGAATCTATAAAATGAACTCTCTACATAAACTATATTAGGTCTTCAGTGCAATACGAAAGCTTATTGATAGAAGCTTACGAGTAAGTGCAATGAAGAAGCTAAAAAATTTTAATAAAACTAAAAATTTCAGAGTAAAAAAAATCTAACCACAAAATTGTATAAAATTATAATTTATACGTTCAAATTCATAAAAAATAATTTTTGTTTAATAAGAGATTATTAAGCTGATTTTTTTAGGAGAAATTTACTAAAGTTCTTATTAAAGCGTGCTGGGTATAGTTGGGTGGTGCTTTCGAGGCACTAAAAAGAAGCTAAAAGGCAGTGCAAAAAATAAATTAATTGTATAGTTAGTTGAGGAATTGTACTGCCTACTGAAAGATCTATTGTGCAGTCTAATTCCCAACAAAACAATTCAAGATTCCTCACGAACCTCGTAATTATTTTGGATTCATTTTACTTTGGTGCTCTGGAGTCAGTATTCCACTCACTAGTTAGCTTTTTGTGCGTTCCAATGTTTCTTATACTCTGTGGCAAAAATGACAAAAGTAATAAATGCCATAACAATTTTATTCATTAAATAATTGAGTTGACAATGCAATGTCGTGAGTAGAATTTAAAATTTGATGTCATTTCTGCTGAGTTTCAGCGTGAAAGAAAGAACTAAATCTTTTTATTGTTTCCTAAAAACGAAGGAAAAGCTAAAAAGAAGTTAAAATTTAAAAAGGTAGTAGAAGAGTACTGTCTTCTCAATAAAAAAAAACAACAATAAATTTATCAGTTAATTAATTTATGGAAACTAGTTTGATTTTTTATACCCTTCACTGTAACTAAGAAAGGTGTATGCCAGCCAATGGCATACAAAAGTAAGAGGCTTAAAATACTAACTTCCAGTTTTGCAACAATCAAAAGATTTAAGAAACAAATTTCAGTTTTAATTAGATAAAAGAGACTTGCAACACAAACTTCCAGTTTTAAACCTATCAAAAGACTTAAAAAACAAACTTCAGTTTTACTCCGAATTAAAAGACTTGGAACACTAACGTCCAGTTTCACAGTGATCAAAAAACTTAAGAAAGAAACTTTAGTTTTACGAAAGACTTGAACTTCCAGTTTGAAAGCTATCAAAGGACTTCAAACACAAATTACACTTTCGAATTTACTTGAGGAATGTCTCGTATATTCACAGCATTTGTAAGTGGCTTTTCTTGGTAAGCGTATTGAATAGTCTTTTGTATTTACTAATTTACTATATAATTATTGTATTTCTTTAAACTTTTTTTCTTTTTTTGCTTGTGTAAAAAATTCTCTTTAAACAGAATTAAAATAAACCATAAAAATATAATCAATTAAAAAACAAAATAACCATTCAAACGCTTTTATTTAAAATATAAAAAAAAATCGTTTACACAATACCCAACAATATAGAAACATCAACCAACATGCTAAGTGAATTTGCAAAATTAAGAAAAAAAAGGAAAAGGATTTCAATATTGTAAAATTGTTCAGCTAAAATAAATTGAAAGCATAACGAACGGTTACCTCTTCCTAAAACCATAAATAATTACAACAACAAAAACTTAAAAACATCATTAACCAAAGAAGCTAAAAATAAATTTTCATTAAAAATAAAAACAAAACAAAAAAATTATATGAAACTCAAATCTTGCAAAATACACATACGAAGATACACACGTACATGGCTCGCTCATCTAATTTTATTGCAAAAAAGTTCTATACCTATTAACACATATAAAAAAAAGTGCTTTTAAATTAACATCAACTTAACTAATCTACGAATAAGTTGAATAAAAGAGATACATTAAAGCAATTAACTAATTTAAAACTCCAATTCAAAAGAATAATAATTAAAAAAGGAAGATGTGTGTGTGAGAGGAGAGCGCCTTCTTCTTAATGATTTATTATGAATTAACAAATTAAAAGCAAATTTAACCAAGAGATCAGAGAGAAAACAAAACTTTTAAAAAATAAAATAAAATCATTTTGTAAATTAAATATTTACGAACGAATAACAACAACTAAGTACTAACTATTTTACAACTAGAGTATATTTTAAACAGCAATTATTTACAAGATTGATAAAAATAACAGCAAACAATTTAAACTCAAATAAATTAAACAATTAATTATTTACTTTATATGGAAGAAGTGAAAGCAGCATTATGGGAAAATAAATTAATTTAAAATTTTACAAATTCAATTGAAACTTAACACAGTCGGTCATAGTAAATGCGATTGCATTTTAATATGTATTCAAATACCATGAAATTAATTATTGTAGATAAAAAAATAAACTTTAGATTAGAATTAGAATTAAAATAAAAATATACTCACTAACTTATAGAGAACAAATTCCTGAGAAAAGCTCAACGTTTAATTAACAAATTTTATTATTAAAAGAAATAGTTTTTCATAGCAGCAGTTTCATACCAGCAGTAGACTTGACAAAATCAGCCAAAAATTTTGATTTTGATCTAATGACACGGTGTTACTTTAAAACTTGCCAGTTCAAAAGAGTAACTTGTGATGCTAATCAGGCCGCCAAGTAAATAAATCAACCCAGGGCACAAAAGTAGACTTTTGAATAAATTTCACACTTTTAAATACACCTGTAAGCAGCAAAAGCTACAGACATAAAATTGCGTTACTTCAATAAATTTTAACTGAATTAAGATTTTTTTTAATTAAAAAAATATTTGAATTTTTTATAATTAAATACAATGAAATATTTTGAATTGTACTGTTTGTGGCCTTGTGAAGTAAATTCCTTAAAGTACAATATAGTGAGCTTGTATTCCAAGTGCTATTTGCGCTACCCTCTCTCTAGGGCTAAGCAGCCCACAAAATTATCTTATCTTTGTGCCTGAAGCCAAAGATCTTCAGCTAATAGGAGGGAGTCAGGTGTAAAAAAATTCGGCTTAATAGTTACAGGGTAGTTAAACTCAGGCCATACATTCACTCCTCCAGATCTAGGCCTCGATCCTTGATCAATAAGCAGTTTGCTACCCTTATGGGAATCAACGAGAAGTCTCCCAGAAGTTTTACCTTATGAGAACTTAAGGCTTAAGGCATAGCACATGTGCTGAGGTTTCCCCATGCAAACAACAAAATCTGCATTGCCTTATCTCAGTATTTGCTATCGGATACTGACATCTAAGCCACTGTTTTACCACTTTTCTCCCTAATGTCTTCCAGAGAGATGGCAAAATAGAATTTTAGTCCTATGAATAGGATTTGATTATTTGTTATCCCAGCATTTTGACCGGTTCTTGCCAGCATCACCTACACAACATGAGGTTGTTATGGTTCCCAAGTTTGTTCAGAAAGGACAGACAACCCATTACAATGGCTTATCTTAGCTCAGGTCAACATACTACCACTATTCGTCTTCTAGTCTTTCTCCTTAAACTTTTACTAGCTCATGTGGGGTAAATCCCAGTAAATTTATAAAGTTTGTCTAGGTTTTTATGTGGCAAATTCTACATGACACTTAATGTTGTCTACATTTCTTTTTCTGAACATGACACATGAACCAAGTTGGTGTTACGTATTGTGCTAAAGCATTGGACGTACGGTAAAATAACCCAGCTAACATTTGAGATTGCTAGTAAATATTTCTCGCTCTGGGTCGAAATCCCAGCAGAGCCAACTTGAGGTTTGTGGCAACTAAATATGCAAGAAAAATAGCTTTTCTATCAAAACAATACTGCAGAAGTTATCAAGACGAAGAGAATTCAACAAAAATTTTGTTTTCTCTAAGTTGCAATTGAAAATTCAAACCAAGTAAGAGTTTTCAAACACCAAAGCACTTTGAGGGTGGGTGTATTCATTTCATTTGAATTTTAAAATTTTTAAAAAGTCATCTGTCTACTTCTAACAAGGTCATTTTGTAACACAGTGTAATTAAAGCTTAGCCATAGATAGATAGTGATACTTATGATACATTGGCAGTGATTAATTTAATATTTAAAATCAATTTTTTCTTTTTAATAAAAAGTATTTAGTCTTATAAGCACGCATACATAATTTTATCCCAAAACATTTATAAATCTTGATTGTGATTCACTTTAGATTTATTTGTTTAATTGTTCGATTGTTTGTAAATTATTTACACACACACATCAACTGCTAAAATATATGCAGACGTACTTACATACTCGTACTTCATAGATATTTATTTACATATTAAGTACTTGGGTTCAATTGGTTAAATGTCACACATTTTGATGTTGAAAAAGGTAATTCAAATAATTAATTAAACAATTTATACTCTTATTAACTTTATTTTTTTACGGACAAATTCATAAAAAATATAAGAAATTTGTTTATGAATTTGTCCAAAAAAATTTATTTTGCAAACAAAAACAAGTAAATGAATGAATGAATTCTAACATGTATTTTTTTTTACAAAATAAAAATAAAAGTGGCCAAATTCTCAACCGTGCTTTGTGAAAATATTTTTTAATATTTTAAATTTTAAACAAAAACCATTAAACGTAGATTTGGGTACATCATCCCATTTGAAACAAATATTCTAAAAATTTTCCCTGCCCTACTGAGTATTTACTTTTATTTCCTGCCGGTATAGAGATCCTTCTTTTTATTAAAACTTTCTGAAGCCTTTATTTTCAATATTTAATTAAAAAATTTCAGGACTATAACTTTGTTCATTCAACTTATTTTATATATTTTTGTTTCTTGTGGCGTTTACATAAAACAACAGTTTATTTCTTCGAATATGTTTGTGTAACACATGAAACTGGTTTATGTATTTTTATGTTTATGTTTATGGTAATTTATTGTTATAAAAATGGCACTCAAATAATATTCTGCACTTTTGATTAACTAAATTTAAAGGAAAAATGTTTAATTAATTTTTAATAAGTTCACAGCAAAGCAGCGTCTACCGATTTCTTATCTCTGTATTAAATCCATAAATATTTTTATTTGTGAACTGAATCTTTATGTATTTCTTTTTAAATTAACATTTCTGTACAATGATAAAGCTTTTGTTTTCCACAACAGGGAAAGATAATGTTATTAAAGCTTTCTTTTTTTCCTTCTTTTGTTTCTGTTTTTTTTAATGAAAGTGAAACTGTGAAAATTGTAATTGTTTTTTATGTGCATGTATTTGTACTTTTTTTATTTTATTTTCATTAATTTAATAAAAGTTTGTGTTTGTGTTTTGTTGTTCATGATTACAGGATGATGAGGATGATGATTTCAGTGGTCCAGCATTAGGGGGTCATGTTAAAACCAACAGTGATGCTTCGGATGATGATAACGATGAAGATGATAAGCCTGTCACAATGCGTTCGGCAAGGGTGCATGTCGCTGGCAATCATTTAGATGTGCCAACAAGCAAAAAACCATTCAAAATGGAAGTATTCGATTTGTAAATCTCTCATTAATTATAATGAAAAATTTTTAGTAGCAACATATACTTTTTTTCTTTTGTTGTTGTTTATTTGAAATAAAAAAATGTAAGTTAAAAATAAACTACCAGAAAGTTACACACGTAAAATGAAACTCAAATTAAAAATAAAATTAAATACTTATTCAAATAGAACAAAACATTAACGAACAACAATATAATAAAAATAAAATTAATTTTATGTATTTGTAAATTTTTAATAACATTTAATTGAATTTATAATTAAAAATATTAAAAAAAAAGTTTGTAAAAATAGAAATGCAGAACAATACAAATTATTTTGTATTTGTAAATTAATAAATTATGTAGATTTTAAGGAAATAGTTTTTAAGCATTAAAATTTAATTATAAAAAAAAAAAATGGAGAAAAATAATAATTTATAGAGTTCAACTAATGGAATTTAAAAAAAATTTAAGTATTAATTGGAAATGATTTTAAGAAATTTTTTATTCAAATTCTCATTTTAAAATAATAATTTTTTTTTGTTAATAAGGCAGTTTTATTAAAGAAAATATTAAATTTATTTTAAGCAAACCTTCTGCTGGGTTTTATTAAGTTATTTTCAAATAGAGTTAAACTCCAAACTTTTTTCATTTGTTTCTCTCCCAATAAAATTGTTAAACTCACATATAATTATTTAATATAATGATAATAACTAGTAGATATACATTTAACAAGTATTACAGCATTTACACTGTGACTTTCAAGGATTTCTTACTGAGAGGCGGTTAAAAATCTACTCCTGTAAGTCATCGTGTAAATTCTTTGTTCGTTTTACAAACACACAGCCATACAGACAGACATACGTACATATGCTTGACTCTTTCAATTTTATGTTCCCGAAATAAAAAAGAAAACAAAAACATAACAAATTAAATGTAATTTTTTGTATTTAATTACGTACATGAATTATTAAATTTGTTGTTTTTTTAACTGATTATTAAATAGTTTTTTGTTATAATTTGCCAACAGCTTTTGATATTTTGCCCCCTCACGTTTACTATCATTTAAAATTTGAAATTTTTTTTAATAAGTTCAATATAAATAAAAGCTTTTTTTAAGGCTTTCAATTTAGTTCTTATAGCCTGTTCAGCGATGTCACAAGAAAACCTAAGCAAACGAAAACAAAGCAAAAATAATGTACGAAAATTTGGTTTTGTTTTCAATTCAAATGTACATTACTTTCGTTCATTTTGGTTTTCTTGTGACATCGCTGAACAGGCCATTAGTTTATGTTTAACTACCAACAGTAGGGTGTGAAACAATAAGCCATTTGCCATAGAGTTATGCAAGAGGAATCTACACAAAAGAGCCTTAAGATAGCGGTGCAATTATAATAATAATGCTCAAGAAACATGTGTCAGTGGCGGCAGGTAACCATTTCCCGTTCTTTTTTTAATTATTTATAAAGTGAATATTTTTTAAAAAGAATAAAATTAACTTGTGGGGTTTTAAACAATCTCTGCCCTAATGCTCTCGGGGTTAATGTCTCTCTTTGACTGCCACATGGCCACTGCGGACCTCCAGCTGTGTTGCAGACTTCGTTTCTCTTTCTTGCGTAGTAGGACATTAGTGAATTTGTTGGTCACCTCGCAGAAGGGCTCTGCGCCCTTTTTAGTCACACAGTCCGCTTGCAGCAGTCCCAAACCAATCTTGATGGAAAGGAATAGCTTGCTAATGCACATAGAGTTGCTTCTCTGTCTGAGAAAATGTATATTTCTGTAGCAAAAGTGCCCCTTCGTACACATTCCCTGGCATATAGCTCTAAGGCGTGAATCTTCGCGTGAAAAATCGAAGCTGTAACAACTTTATATAATTTCTATATCAAGGTCAGCCTAAATTTTCAAGTTAAAAATACTCACTCACCTACATACCGACATTTTAAATAAATATATGAGCTGTTATTATTTAAAGTGGTATAAGTCCACTTAAAAAAATGAGTCAGCGGTAATTTTATTAAGATGGTATCTTTTTTTTTTAACAAAATCAACACTAACTCATTTTGATTAAAGTGGACTTATACCACTTTCAAGAATAACAGCGTTACGTTCTTTCCAAAACTAGCCATTTTTCACTGTGACTTTTTATCTTTTTTTTATCATTGTGTAACACGAACGGTTTCTTTTTACGCACAATTCAAGCTTTCATTTATGACAAACTTAAAATACGTTAATACAATTACAAATAATTAGTATTTCTAAGGAATTATAAGTATTAAAATATTTTGTTGGCAAAAATAAAAATTAAAATTGTTTAAAAGTTTTACTAATTTAAGTTTATGTTAAAAAAAAAACCATGATTCATAAGACAAAAAATAAACTGCTGTGAATAGTTTATAATTGTTTTAATAAAAGAAAAAAGAAAATAAATAGTTTTTAAGTAAAAGTTCTTAACTCTTTTTTTTATATATAAGCTTTTTTTTCAAATTCTTTATTGAAATTTTTTATTTCTCAAAAGCAAAATTTATTTCTACGGATTTCGAAAGTAAAAAGTTTAAACAATAAAAATTCGTCTAAGACAATAAGCGAACATTTTTTTATGGAAGGCAAAATAGAATACTTTTTACAATGAATTTTTAAAAGAAAACTTATTAAAAAAAAAAAAACTCTTTCAAATTAAACAATTATTTTTCTACTTCCCGCGCGAAAACTGAAACTTCTAAGTAAAAAAAAAAATCAAATTTTACAATTAAATATTTCAAAACTACTGATTTCATTTTTAATTTAATTTTATTTATTTTGTTGACTTTTTAATTAAAAGCAAAGTATAGAAATAAAAAAATAATAAAATCAAAAAACGCCATATAAAATGCAGAGATAAATGTACCTTT
Organism: Thelaira solivaga; assembly: GCA_947397855.1. NCBI lineage: Eukaryota > Metazoa > Arthropoda > Insecta > Diptera > Tachinidae > Thelaira > Thelaira solivaga. The sequence goes on from OX377614.1 coordinate 67,765,558, forward strand.
TTATTCACAAAAACACGAAAAAAATATATATAAAATATAAGTTAAAATATAAAGTTCACCTTAACAGAGGTCATAATGATGTTTTATGAATAAAAAATATATATTTTAGTAAATAAGTTTAAAATAGTTGAGGCTTAATTATATAAAATTAAATTATCTCTTTAATTTAAAAAAAAAAAAAATTATATAACAGATAAATTGTAAATTACTTATAATACAAGTTTGTGTGTATATAATTATAACTTATATACTCCCACATGTACATGCATATTTTTATTTTGTTAATTGAATGACGATCATGATATTTTCCATTAACATAAAACTAAAATTCCTTGAAAATTTGAAACAATTGGACTTAATTATTATTAAATATTTATACAATACGAGTAACATTTAACATACATAAAGAGCACCCCATTTACTTTTTAAAATTTGTTTGATCAACGAATCACTTAGACTCAATATTTAGAAAAATATACCAGCGGTAAAAAGAAACAGTCAAAAGCTCTTCTAGTGACATTCGATGACACCAGTCAACACTGAGAAATTTTCCAAAAAGTTTGCATTCGTTTTCGTTTAACTAAAGTGTGCTGATGACAAAAATATCGATATCGAATACGATAAAGAGCAACTTCTAGCGAAATTTTGAAATTTCAATTAATTTCATGCCATGTCGCACTAGTTTTTAATTTGCGAAAAGTTTAACTGGTGGTAAAGGACTGTTGAAAAAGCGTTTAGTAACTTTTAAGGGTTCGACATGCTGTTCTCTTGAAAGCCATATTTTTGTTTTTGCACTAACGAATGAATGTGTGATTCAGTAATTTTTGATTAACTTTAAGAGTTAAAAATTCACCACTAATATAAATACCGTGGACAACAACCAAAAAGGCTACAAATATCTTGTATAACAACCAAAAATGGCTTATTTATTTTGCGGTTAAGTAAATACCACACAAAATTCTGGCTGACAGTTAACAATTTTACTACATCACAAACATTTTTCTTTAAAATTGAAAAGCTAATCGCACTACTGAAGATCTGAAGATCTCGTGATACCAAATTAATTGATCGAAATTCTATTCCTTTTGTATGAATATGAAATAATTTTAAAAATTCCAATAGACCTGACTGGCTATCGGATTAAGTTATTTGATTTTTGATTTTTATCACTGGAATATTGAAATACCTGCACACAATACATACATACTAACATATTACATACTTATATTATTAAAAATGAATTGTATTTTTAATAAAATGAACAACTTTAACAAAATTATTGTTTAATAGCAAAACAAATGTTTAACAAAGCAAAATTAAATAGTTGGTTAAGTTGAAAAAATAATAAAAGTTGTTTAATCTTTTAGCAATAAAAAAAAATTTAAAAAACCAGATGCACGTAAGTAAAGTTTGGCTAAAATAATTTTTTTTTAAATTTTTCTGCTTTCAAAACCCTTAAGAGAATATTTTCTTTAATAAATATTTTAATTCAATTTAGAATTTCTATTTGTTTAAGAACATTAAAAAACTAATTTTAAAATCAAAGAGATAACTTTGCTGACATTTTGTTCCCCAAAAGTTGATTAAAGCATTTTATTTTGGTGCTCAATTAAAATAAAAAGAAAGCAAAACAGAAATTAATTCAGTTCAAGTAAATAAAACGAAATACGCCGGGCCCTTATGAGCAACTTTGTCGTTTGTTTGAATAAAACAAATAAATATAACAAAAACGGAAATATTTCTGATCAAAACCTACACTAACAGCAGGTATTTGCTGTTTTAAATGTAAGCGAAAGGTAACGTTCGACATAGAGAGAAACCAATTGCGAAATGTGGTGCCTAGTCAATAACAGACCATCGAATGGCTACTGTCGAATTTGTCAAGACGAGGAAGAAAATATGGAACACCTTCTCTGCATATGCCCTATCCTGCTGTATTAGCGAAGTTCTATTTCGAGTAGTGCCACTGTCGACTATAGGGGTTGGCATGCTATATGGCTTTATTAGGAGCAGCAACTTTCTTTCCCCTACTATTTCCTACTTCCCTTCACTCTGCTATCTTTAATGCTATCCGTCACAAAGGGACCACGTCAGAGGAGCCAAGTGAGCCCCCTCCCTTCCTCCTTCTGTTTTTCTTTATTTTAGGAGCCCTGTGCAACTTATCCTGGAGATGCACTAAATTTTTTGGTATGATTTGTCGTTAAGACTTACAATGTTTGATTAAATTAAATGTGAACTTTTGCTCATATTTCACTTTCTCTAATTCTCTTCACTTTTTTTTTTGTCATTGCAACTTAAATATTTGCCCAAAATCTGTGTTTTAATCGATTTGCACTACAGCCTGGTCTTATCTTATCACAAGCAAACAAAAAACAAAACACATCAAACCCAGCACATTCATACACACACACACAGCATAAACAAATGAGTGAGTAAAAGTAATGCAAGAAATTAAATGGAAAGAAAAACAATGAAACATAAACAATCTGCTTTTTTTTTTTATAAAATAAAATAAAAATAAGAAATGTTGTTGCATGCAAAATATTTTCAGTAGCAACTGTTGCTTGTTGACGTACAGATCACATCGCCTATCATTTTTTTTTATACCGGCAAGAGCTAAATATGTTATTTGGATTTAATTAAACCGAAAAATAATCAATCCTTTGAAACTGAGAAGCAAAATAAATAAATTTAAAATAAAAAGAAAACAACAAATTTGACAAGACGTCTATCCAGACTAAAATAGCGGCAGGAGCAACATTCGCAATAGCAAAACTAAAATGTTGATTAAAACAATACAATTGTTGAACAGTGGGTATGTGTATGTGTGTGTGTGTGAATAATAATTAAGATAAATTTCAACAAAATATACGAATAACAGCAGAAAATTAAAAAAAAAAACATGTCGAATACTCTAGCATACTACACGCGGCAAAATGGAAAAGGTCTTATATCGTATGAAGCCATTTTAGAGGACTACAGCTTTAGAAGCTCTAAGTTGTTCTTATGCAGCAAACAAATGAATACATTCATTAGCATTGAACCACAATAATAAAGTTACTGAATTAATTGCGACAACAAATCAATTTTCATCTAAGTCGACTTAAGGGATTTTTCAGATATTGAAGCGTTCTAAAGATACAATCCATCTATTGTTTCATGCACTGTGTGCCATGTGGCACAATATTGCTGAAACCACATGTAATCCAGTTAAGATCGCAAGAACTTCGTTATCAGAAGCATGACCCTGATCATCTTTAAAACTAAAATTCCTTGAAAATTTTTAACAATTGGACTTAATTATTATTAAATATTTATACAATACGAGTAACATTTAGCATACATAAAGAGCACCCCATTTACTTTTTAAAATTTGTTTGATCAACGAATCACTTAAGACTCAATATTTAGAAAAATATACCAGCGGTAAAAAGAAACAGTCAAAAGCTCTTCTAGTGATATTCGATGACACCAGTCAACACTGAGAAATTTTCCAAAAAGTTTGCATTCGTTTTCGTTTAACTAAAGTGTGCTGATGACAAAAATATCGATATCAATTACGATAAAGAGCAACTTCTAGAGAAATTTTAAAATTTCAATTAATTTCATGCCATGTCGCTCTAGCTTTTATTTTGCGAAAAATTTAAAAATGATTACAATTTAATTTCATACAGTCACTGGTCTGACAAAAATTCTCGTTGTGGGTGCATTTTTTTTCTCCTGGATTGCATGAAGATTTGCTGAACCTCAAATTCGTAATGCTCTTCATACGAAAAGATGACTTTTTTCAAAAAAGTAGCATTTCTCAAAAAATACGTCTTTTTATTTTAAAATGAAAAAGTGTACTATTACTGAGACACCCTTTATTATTTATAAAAAAAAATTAACTCTAAGTATTGGTTACTTGTAAAGGACTTTAAAATTATAAAGTAAAAATTAAATTTGGGACTTACCTAATGAAGTTTTTGATTCTCACTTTTTAATTTATGCTTTTTAGCCTGGAACTTAAATGATAAATATGTAACCTTCACTGCACTTTTATTTTTATTTAAAAAATTTTAACAAAAATTTTTAAGCGGACTTTGGTTTGCTTCAAAGTGATAAGTGTTTGGTTTTAGGTCACAGCCGACTTCTCTTTGGAAAAATAAAAATTTCCTAAAAAGAACAACAACACAATACATTTATTATTATTTTTTTTAATGTTATTTTCTTATTTTACTATTATTTATTTAATTCTATTTTTAAAGAGAATCAGTGGTGGGAGATAATTGAAATTTATATTGAAAATATTTGTATTTGTATTTGTTGTGGTTAAATGAGAATTAGAATTAGAATTAGGAACTAGCGGGAAAGAGTCGCCTGTTCTTTGAGGTCAGTATAGACTTATTGTGATCCTACTTTCTTGTTACAACTTCTCCCTAAGTCTAGTATTCATTAAGAATTCAATAACTTCTTTGGGTGATTTGTTCGTCATGTCAGACAGTTTTAGGTAGTGATGCCCTAAGTAACGAACACGGTTCCAAATTAAACTACTAAAATTAAAAAGTCTCTTCATGACAAAAGATTTTTGATTTGATTTTGTTTATTACGCAGTGAATTTCATTATATTTTATTATAGTCGTATTAGACTATAAACACATAAGGCATATTTTATGTTCAAGAAAGGTTTAGAATCAAATTTTAAGCGCGTTCGCAAAATTAAAATTCTGCGTGAGTAAATAAATAAATAAATTTTTACATTAAATGGGAAATACCAAAATATAAAAAAAAAACAACCGTCTTCCCCGGAAAATGAGAAAGCCTGTGAAAAGAAAAATCCTTATGATGTAGCTGCTACAAATGAGCAACAAAAGAAGCGTTATGCATGCATACATAACTACATACATACAATTAATTGGTAAAGAAACCTTACATTCACAAAATGTATGAAATTTTTTACTGGTTACAAGGGCTTCCCTTCCATAGAAAAAGCAAAAAAACAGAGAGCAGAAACACCGCTAAATACGATACGATAAATACAATCTTATAGCAAATTTGATGTGATAAATAAAAAACAAACAAGAAAATTTATCATTAATTTCAGTAAAATGAATTAAAATTGACAACGTCCACGAAATTTCAGTGCAAGAGCACTGGGGTATATGGAAATTTCAAGAAATTTTAAAAATAGTCCAAAGTATTTCGACGATCTCCCCTTTAAAATGATATGTATCCCATCCAATAATCTTCTATGGTTCATCCGGCAGTTGCTAAAATCTCGCAGAGCAACAGCACTGGGGTATATGGAAATTTCAAAATAATCCAAAGTAATTTCTGAGTATTTGCACAATAGATTACAAGTCTATTATAGATAGCCTTCCTTTCCGTAATCTTCTAGGATTTGTTTGCAAGTTGGTAAAATTTCTTAGAGAAACCAACGTATTTATTTATATTTTTTTAAGCTTTGGTCTATCACCTAGTGAAAGTTTCATTTAAAAATATTAATCCCTTCAAATGTTTTAGCAAAAAAAATTCCACATGTACCAGAGTGGGAAATGGCAAACATTTTTAAATCACTCTAACGTTAAAAAAATTTATAAGCGTTATAATTGAGTATAACAATCCACCCGTTCGATATGTAACCAAATATCATTCGATAAGAAAGTTAATTCGATCCAGTATGTGGTAAATCGATTCCCGTACCTAGTCCACATATTGAAGCTGATCAATTTTAATCAATATAAAACAAAAAGCCTTAGGATATGCAAAATTTTTGGTTTTTCTTAACTATTTTATTTTGATCGTTGGCTTTATTGTTTACTTTTTGTTCATGTGTTTTATAAATATTTAAGATCCCATAAACACCCGCCAGACACAGTCAACCACTAAAAAAAAACAGAAAATTTATTTATTTTTTAATTGGTGGCATAACCCAGCAAACACATAGTCAAACTTTTATAATAAATTTTCTAAATATTCGATTTATTTGAATTTTAAATTCGTTCAAATTGGGTTAATTAAATTTTGTAGACATTTTAAAATTAATTGTTTATTAATTTTTTTTGTCTCGACGAAGCCCAAAAGAAAAAACACTTAAATGTAAAAGGAAGGAAAGTTACCGTTCTCTTTTTTTACAATATTTTCATAATCAAGTTTCCTTCAACAGAAAACTATTTTTTTGCTTCTAGTAGGAAGCTAAGTGTCATTTTGTTTTTCTAATTAGTTATTCAGTCTTGGCTATATAATTTTAAAGGAATAGTCAAGTTTAAAAGTAACAAGTTAATTGATGTCTTGTTCACATTTTAAGAATGCATGAGGAAACACATAGAAAAACACTTTTCTGTGCTTTGGTGACTGAAGTTTGGGTTTAAAAAGACAAAGTGGTTATGAGATACACATATCCAGTAACAAAGTCTAACACTTGACTTGTGTTTTTGCTGTGTAAATGCCACAATATCAGCAATAATATTAAACAAAAATAAAATTGATGCGATTGCAAGCTGCACTTAAAGAAAGTTTTTCTGGGTTCAAAATTTTAAATTAATACAAAGAAAATAAAATTTTTCTCGGATTATGTGGTTGCTGTTACTGTTGGTGTACCAAATACGCTGTTTCACAAATGGCGGACTGAATAATTTTTTCCAAGTATGCAATTATTTCAAATAAGCAAAATACTTAATCTAAAGCTTTGACGGCAGACTTAAATATTTTGCTTGTCTTGATTTATAAAGGCCTTGCATGAAGTAGTGCACTTTAAAGAAAAATAAGTTAGCGCTAGTTTTAGCAGGATATAAACACCATCTTGATAAAAGTGCCTCTGACTTGTTTTTTTTAATGGATTTATACCACTTGTGAAATTTTTATTAATTTAAAATTTAACAATTTACTATGTATGTAGGATAGATCTAGCTGTGACATCAACCTTCGCCGTTAACAATATGCAAGAACCTTCTACTTAAAGACAAACTGCGATAACCATACGATAACAATAAGAGTAAGAAGTGTTTTAATTAAAGAAAAGTTTGTGTCTCTGATGGAAGTTTGTTACAAAAAGCTAACGAAACATATTTGAACATTCAATATTAACAAATGGCAAAATTAAATAACTGTAAAGCAGCTAACTGACAAATGTTTAATGCAGCAAGATAGCAACATTAAGAAAACACCCTGTAAATGAAACCAAGCGTTACAAGTAAATATTAAGAAATCCAAAACAAAAGCAAGCACTTGGCAACAGCTTGTGAGAAGTTTGTTTATTTTTTATTTTATTGTGTGTTAAAGCAAAGCTAATTTGAAATTAAGAAACAAGTGTTACAGCAAATTTTTTTTAAGGTGGGATGGTTGAGATTAAACGATCAACAAAGCAAATGTATTTTACTTTACAAGTTTTTACACAAGCACAGGCATATATAAGTAGCTTTAAGTAGGTGTAGGAGTGCATTTAAGTATGTATTAGAGCAATGCACAAACATACTTCAAATGGCCCTTGCTTGTAGAGATGTGTGGCTTTCAAATATGCTTGAGCATTGTTCTAGCATGTATGCACACCGCATTACGGGAGCGCATATCAAACGGGTGTCTTATTTTTTTATTTTTTATAAAAATTACTGTGCTGGTGTACTACTTGACGATAACATTGTTATTGCCCATGATTTTTAATTGTTTATTAATCACGAAAAACTAAATAAAATATTATCAACATGCGTACATACACATAAAACAAATGAAAATAAATACTACATAAATTTAATCTTATTTTTTAATATATATTTTTTTAATATTCACTGTTATCGTTTGTTTATTTATGTCGCTGCTTAACTGCGCAGACAAGGAAAAATAATCAATTATCTGCTCTTTTTTGTATAAACATTTTTGTAAACAAAATTAAATTATTTTGATAAAAAAAAGGTAATCCAAATGCGAAAATCAGCAGGTGTGTTAGAAAGCCTTCTAAGAAATTCTATTTATTAAAAATTTTTTAATTATTTTGTGTAAACAGACTAAAGTTTTGATCGTTTTAAATTGATATCGCATGCAAATAATTTTATTCTTCATTAAATTTAAACGTTAATGTGTCGATTGTGTTATTGTGTAAATTTTTGTTAACGATTTTGCATTGTGTTGAAAAAAGTGTAATCAATTTATGTTGTTTATTTTGAATTTTTAAAGAGTTGGGTTATTGTACATGATATTCTTAGCCTTTTTGTACACGATACGCTAACAAGTAGTTACTGATTTCTACTTTCCTTTATTAAAAACAGCATAATATGTTGTTAACCTAACCTAACTTAATAATAGATTGAAACTTTCAAAGTTTCTAAAATGCAGACAACTTTCTGCTTGATCTTCTAAGTACGAGTATGTATATACTTAATTAATTGGTATTACACTTAGTGTTGCATTTTTTAATAAAGTATCTTTGAATAATGTGTATGCAAGATCTGACTGCTAGAGTCTATGTGCTTTAAATTAAAAATAAGTAGAATAAAGCCATTGTGTAGCAGCAGAACCAGCAGTAGGAGTCACTTTTTTAAGAGGAAGGAATTATATAAATTATAATTAATACAATAAGCAAAGTTGTCTTTTTGATTTGGGTGCATAAACTAACCTGACTACCGACTACCATAAGAAGGCCTTACAAAAGGCCCATTTCATTTCTTTTTATTTTTATATATATTTTTTAATTATACACATCTATACTTTATATACAATTGCACATACAATTTTATGTTCATATTTGTGTTATGGAAAAGGCAAAATAAATAAATATTGGACTTTGGTAGAGATATTCACCTTTGAAAATAATTTTTTAAACACGTTTTCAAAAGTCGCTTTCATCATTTGTTTTTTAATTTTTTTCTATTTAAAATTTATGACTTTCAAGCATCATCACACAGTTTCTAATAAGCAAGAATTAAAAACTAAACAAAAGGCTTGTGACCAACTCGCTCGGAGATTTTCAATTTTAAAATTAAAATGCCACGCAATATCTTCCATTTCATATAAATTTCATAATTTTTTCACATTTTTTTTATTGTAACCTTTTTTGAAGTCTAGGGAGTATCAAATTGTGTAGAAATTCATTGAAAAATAAAATTTTATTTAATAAAAAACCCATCTAAATGGTTCTGTTAAAAAGTGGGCGTGGCCGGCTCAAAAGTATAAAGTTTATATGTTATTTAAAATTTAACCGTTATAGATTCTTATTACCAAGACGGACACTATCATCTCTGCTCGGAAAAATGCCAATATTTTAACCCAACACCAAGACTTTATTGGTTAAAAATAAATAGTTTCCCCAGGCACTAATTTCTCCATATTTGTTCTAATTAACATCATGAGAAACTTCAATTTCCCTATCATTACTTTTCTCAAGTCTCACAAAACTTTCCATTCTAGTGTTCTAGTGTATGCTAACCCCAACAGAACTCTATACTTAACAGCTGACAGACCATTGTAGTCTCAGTCTCAGTCTCAGTCTCAGACTCAGTATCGCATGAATAATACCAACGTTCATGACGACTCCTGTCGTTTCAGTCAATAAGAACCAGAAACATATTCTGTACATTTGCCCAGTAGTGGAAATAAGCAGAATTAGCTTAAAAATCGGAAAACTATTACGACATTGGGAGGAGTCTTGGATTGTTTTAGTTGGGAGTTTGGCTGCACAAAATTACTAATAATTTTTTTTAATTTTTTTAATTTCTAAAATATTTAATTCTTAGATCAAATGGGAAATAACATGAATTAAATTTTACACGCACATGCGCAAGGTGTGTATGAATGTGATCCAGCAACTTTTTTATTAAAATTTTAATTTTAAAACTGTTGTTGAGACACAAGCCAAGTTATGATAATAACTAACCTCGAATACATATAATGAGACGAGCCCCTTCTGCAGTTCAATTAATTTCGACTCACAATTTACCTTTCATCGACACATACACACACACACACACTAGCCATATTCAGTTCAGTAGTTGTGTGAATAAATCAGGTTCATGTGAGAGGGGATTAATTGCAAAACATACGTAAGATACACATAGATAACACATGTACATGAGTACAAATATGTATATTTGTTATAACTGTATGTATTTATATGGGAATGTGTGTATGTATTTGCCTCTATATGTGTGTTACTTTTAATTCTCCAAGTTGGTATGTTGTCAGTAGAAAATATTTTTGTTTGGTTTTTGTTTTCATACTTTTGCTCTTTGTTTACTTCAGTTTATATTTTTTTAGGTTTTTTTTTAATTATTTTTTATTGCAAAAAAATTTCAACTTGTTTGGTATTATTTTATTGATTTTTAATGGTTTTATTTATATATATAGGTTTTTTTACTTAATTATTTATTTTATTGGCTCACATTTTGGAGGCGAACATTTTATAATTAAAATGTACAATTTTTATAGAAATTTTTTAAAAATTTTTGCTAAAGAAGGCGTTTGTTTACGTGACCTTGAAATTCAGTAAAAAGGTTTTTGCTGTAAACTGATCTGCTCTACTTACTAAATGTATGTATGTCTGTATGTGTACGAGTATGAAGGAGCCTATAATTTTTTATTATAGAAAAATTATGAAAAATCCGCCAGTTTTAAACTTTTTTTTTTTTTTTTGTATTTTACATAAACAAAAACGGGTTTTGTTTTGTAATTTTGTGTGTGATCTACACTTTGTGTTACGATATGGGACCTGATCATTGGCTTCCGTTTATAATAATTAGAGCAACCCTCCCTTAAGGGCTGATTCACACTGTAATACCTGTAAATCAATCTCAAGTGTCAAAAAATACGTATAGAAATTTAACAGTCGTACGACTCTCATCATTTTTAGAAAATATTCTAAACGTTTATACTTTTCCTTGTATCAGGGTTGTATTTTTTTTTTTCATACAGACAAAAAATAACAAAGACAGCTGACAAAATCCAATGAAAATCTCAGTACTTGTTTTACAGTGTATGTAAACCCTCCCCAAAAGACTTTTCGACAGTCCTATCAAATATCATTTGATTTTGCTCTAACCCAATTTAATGGAAAAACCCACAAGTTTTTTTTATATCATTTTTTTTTATTTGGCAATGACAGGCCACTGCAGTGCTGGACATTGTAGGGTGTGCTGCTGCTGATTACTAACCGTTATCTTTTATTTGTTTTTTAAGAAATTGGTGAATACATAAAAATTATTTTCCTGGAATTTTAGTACAGTTTATGACAGTTTATTCATAAATCAATAAGTGAGGTACTATTTTTGAAAGTGGTTTAAGTCTACTTAAAAAAAAATAAATTAGCGGACTCAATTTTTTTAAAAGTAGACTTATACCACTTTCGAAAACAACAGCTCAAGTAGTTTTTTTTTTTTTTGTAATTTTTGAAAGCACGAGTTTGGCTTTTTGTCTAAAATTAAGGCAAAAATTAATTGAACTTTTAAGTTTATACAAGCTGGAATTTATTTTATTTTATCTTTGAGATGTACATACTGAACACATTTGTACATCCATGCATACACACACATATTGCTCATTTACTTCAAAAATTTCATAATTAGAAAAAAAAGGTCTATTAAATAAATGCAACAAAACACACATAAAGCATAAATGCATACCCATTCGTATGTAAATGTGTACAAAAATGTTTACCTACTCGTCTAAATAAATGCCAGACAACTTGTTGTAAGTATTTCTTGTGATGGAGCTACCAGTTTTATATAGATTATGGGATCAAAGTCCAATGATCATGGCCATTTAAAAATGTGTTCTTGTGGGTTGTGTGTGTGACGTCATACATACAAAAACCAGAAATGCATACGAACATGTATCTTTCATATTTAATTATTCAGTATCTAGCCGCCCTATACTGAGAAATTTTATTAATTAAAAGTTTAGCGTACAAAAAAGTTTAGCCTATCAATCTGTCAGTTGTTGCTGTCTTGCGCTTGCAATTGAAATTCAGTTCGATCAGTCCATAAATAGCGAAGCTATGAGTGAAAAACCTCGATTACCTCTATTTTTGGGTCAGCTTTTTTAAAGACTAAAAACCATGGTATATCAAAACAATCTGTCCCCAAATAAAATAGCAGTGGAAAAAGTCCATGTTCTGTGAATGTAATACTAAGCAGGAGTTTCGAAACCTGTAAGAGATTTATTATACTACGCAAACGATGCAAATCTCTTAATTAATTTAAATTTTATAATTTGCAAATGGGTTTTAAATTTAAATTTTTTTACTGCAGTATCACATGCAGACCAGCCCATTTTTTAAGTTAATTAATTTCTGTATAAGAGAATAATATATATTTTTTTTTGTATGACGTCAACGCTAGTAATGATTCAACTTAATTTTGTTATTTACGTTTTGCTATCTTTCCTAAAATAGATTTCAATATTTTGTTTTGAGAACAAAAAATACGCGTGTTTTTAATATTTTTTAACATGTTTTGCTTAAATACCTGATAAGATTGAACAAAGTCGCTAAATTTTGACATTTGAGACGTTAGAGTTTGTATTAAATAGAAGCAAAAGCCGAAATTATATAATTTTTAGTTAAATCGCTCAAACGTTAAAAAAGCTATTAGCGTTTTTCGAATAAAAACGCTTTTTACTAACAGTGGATGTGGCATGTGGTGAATGTTTCATAATTATTTTTTACTCTCTCTGGTCACTTCCATTTTTAGTTATGCCCAGTCTACTGCTTTTTGTTGCCAACTGTACTATTCACATTTTAGGCATGATACACCTATTAATCACTTACATAAAATAAAAATGCGAGTTGTTATCACATGCAAAATTGTGCTAAATTTAGTGTGCACAGATAACAAAATTTGCTTAAAACAACAAGCTAAAAATAACTTAAACATTTTAGAAAATACCACATCTGTTGTTCAGAAAAAAAAAATTATAAAAGAGATCAACGAACGAGTGCATCACTATGCTGTTTGGCACTTTTGGTTATTTTTTTCAATGTAGGCATGTTCACAGAAAGAACATGTTTGAAAAGCATGTTCTTATTTAGCTTTATGCAGCTAAAGGAAATATTCACAGGCAATTGTGATGAAACATTGCATCATGCAATTTGATAAATCAAGGTAAGTAAGCATTCAAGTAAACTTACGCTCTCAAACGCAATACAACGATTTATTGCATTAACTGAATTGAATTATGACTAAATCTCTTTATGAGTTTAGTTTAGTAAAGTCTATATCCCCAATGTCTAGTTCAAATAAGGAGTATCACCTTTTCAGTTACTTTTGGAAGATTAAATTTAAAAACTGTATGTTGGTTGCAATTGCTATGAATCTTTCAAGTATTTCAAAGAGTACAAAGCAAATTGGTAATGATTAATTAAAAATGGCCAGTTCTTTCAAGTGAGTCATAATCGCGATCGACTGTATTAATTTATTGGCCAGCATGAAAAACATCGTTATCTGATTGTTTACAATGCGAGGAATAAAAACAATAATATTATGAAAAACACGCGTGTTTTTCCATTCATTAGCGTAAAAAGTTCGCTAATCTTGTATAATATTTTTCGTTAATACAATGAAACGATTATTGTATGTACACGTGCTGATTTATGTATGTGGGTATGCTTACACGGTTTGTATTTTTATATTAAGCAAAATATTAATGAATGACAACATAAAAATATTTTATAAAAAAATTTTGTCACGTCACGTTATAATTTTTATTTGTTCGTTTGTTTAATTTATTTTAATTTTTTTTTATAAAGGTTTTTGCACTGACCCTGGGTCAAGCTGAAGCCAATCAATAACGAATGAAAACGAAAAAAATTTAGGTTTTTTTTTAAATGAAAAATTTTAAAATTTCGATGGTAGTCGCTGGACGATTGATCTCTGTCTGTGTGCACATCCCTACTTTAATATTTCTTTTTTGTTTTTAAATTTATTTACAGTTCGCAGCTGTTATCAACTAGACTGAAATGTAATTTCCGTTTAACATATCGTGCCTTAACCTCTTCTCAATATGTGAACCCACATCACTTAACGGATTCCGTTAAATCTTATGTTGATGAATGTGTAACTCTCTGCCGACCCGAACGTGTTCACATCTGTGATGGCTCTGTAGAAGAGAGTTCTTTACTTAAGCAATTAATGGTGCAACAGGGCACTATAGTCAATTTGAAAAAATATGAAAACTGTTGGTTGGCTCGTACGAGTCCGGCTGATGTTGCTCGTGTGGAATCGCGTACATTTATTTGCACACCCAGAAAAGAACAAGCAGTACCAGTGACTAGTGATGCTACAATGGGAGCCTTGGGCAATTGGATTTCTCCTGAAGATATGCAAAGAGCTATTGAAGAACGATTTCCTAATTGCATGCAGAATCGCACTATGTACGTAATACCATTTTGTATGGGTCCTGTAGGGTCACCTCTTGCAAAAATTGGTATCGAAATTACCGATTCACCTTATGTAGTAGAATCTATGAAGATAATGACCCGTGCCGGAGTTAAAGTTTTGGCTGAACTCGAGAAAGGCGATGGTGAATTTGTAAAATGTTTACACTCAGTGGGTACTCCTGTTGATGGTAAAATTCAATTGCCCTCTTGGCCTTGTGATCCCGAGAGAACTATTATTTTACACAAACCGGAAAACAATGAAATAGTTTCATATGGGTCAGGTTATGGGGGTAATTCACTTTTGGGTAAAAAGTGTTTTGCTCTACGTATTGGAAGCACCATTGCTAAACGAGAAGGTTGGCTAGCTGAACACATGTTGATATTGGGCATCACCAATCCCCAGGGTAGAAAAATTTATATAGCAGCCGCCTTTCCCTCAGCTTGTGGTAAAACGAATTTAGCCATGATGACTCCCACTTTGCCTGGCTATAAAGTAGAGTGTGTAGGTGATGATATAGCCTGGATGAAATTCGATAAAAATGGTGTGCTAAGAGCTATAAATCCTGAAAATGGATTTTTTGGTGTAGCACCTGGCACTTCCATAACCACGAATCCCATAGCAATGAAAACTATTTTTAAAAATTCGATTTTCACAAATGTTGCTTCAACATCAGATGGTGGGGTGTTTTGGGAGGGTATGGCGGCATCTGATTTAGGTGAAGTGACCGTTACAGATTGGTTGGGTAAACTGTGGTCCCCTGGCTCAGGTAAACCATCTGCTCATCCCAATTCACGTTTCTGTACTCCTGCTCAGCAGTGTCCCATTATTGATCCGGCATGGGAAGATGCTGCTGGTGTGCCCATAAGTGCTATTTTATTTGGAGGTCGTCGACCATCTGGTGTTCCTTTGGTTTATGAGGCACGCAACTGGAAACATGGTATCTTCATGGGTGCTGCAATGCGTAGTGAAGCCACAGCTGCTGCCGAGCATAAAGGCAAAGTAATAATGCATGACCCGTTTGCAATGCGTCCCTTCTTCGGTTACAATTTCGGTGATTATTTACAACACTGGCTAAGTATGGAGTCTCGTGGCTGTGTACCCAAAATATTTCATGTCAATTGGTTCCGCAAAGGCAACGATGGAAAATTTCTGTGGCCTGGTTTTGGTGATAATTCAAGAGTGCTGGATTGGATTTTTCGACGTGTCGATGGTGAGAGCTGCTATAAAGATTCTCCTATTGGTTTGTTACCCGCAGACAATTCCATCAATACAAAAGGGTTAGCTGACAAAGTGGATTTAAAGCAACTTTTTTATTTACCTAAAGACTTTTGGCAACAAGAGGTGGCTGACATTGAGAAATATTTCAATACGCAAGTGGGTGCACATTTGCCCCAAGATATTCACAATGAACTGCAAAGTTTAAAACAACGTATTCAAAATTTGTAAACATTCATGAAACAAAATAACAAGAAATGTAATAAAAAATATCTGTATGTATGTATGTATGTGTGTGTATATAAAATTAATAACCTTCTTAGACTGACACCAATCGCTTATTCTTGTTCTTAATGGACATAATTTAATATAAATTAAATCACTGAATAAATAAAATTGTTTAACAAAAGAGTGTAAATTCTTATCAAATTCAAGGTTACAAATCATAAAGGTCAAGTTTTTCTTTTCATTTTTATATCAGCGCTTTATGCTCGTAGTAGTCAGCCATGTAATTTGATTATGTGTGTCATGGTCATCAAGGCTAAACAAGATTCGGCGATCAGTTGGCAAAACTATTGTAAAATAAGTTTAATATCCATCAATCTTCACCGTCGAGACGTTAATGACTCTCTATCTAATTTTTCGCATCAGTAATTAGCCTATTCGTTCACCTGGCTTTCTTACTGCTTGGCTACCTATTCTGCCAAGTATTTATAAGCTCTGCCAGTACTTCATTCTAATATACAATTCCTAGGCGGCAATCATAGCTGCTTTGACAGACGCAGCTTCATCTGACACTGTTGTGGAGGACAGTGTCATCTTCTGAATTAAGCAATTAACGATATACCTATCCCGGAAATTACAGCCAATTGGAAAAGTACCAAGTGCAGCTTTAAAATCAGAGTCCAAAAAAAAAACTTTGGAAACAGTTTTCAGCTGCACCACACCAAAACCATGTCTACTTGTGTAGTGAAGCCTTCCGTGCAATTTACCATAATCGTAATCATACTCCCAGTAATCTTTTCTCTATATATGTGTGTGTGTAAAATGCTTAATTTTAAGACATCTTAGCAGAACGTCAAGCGAACGAACACACCTCCTTTTTTTGTATATGAAACTCGAAATTATTAAATTGAATATTAAATTATTATTTAGTGCAAATAAAAAATGTATTTTTAGCACACTTAGAGATTCATAAATGAGATTATGCCAACAAATTTGTTGTTAGGAAATTTCTGTTTACTTCAGAAACTAAATTAAAAACATCTGTATGTAGTATGTTATGGTTTTAAATTAGCTTTCTTGTGTAGATATTTTTAGGTATATACTCGTATACCTATAACTTGGTCTACAATATTTAAACATACATATTAATGTTGTTTTATAATAACAAATTTCTTATCAGCTAACTGTGAGAAATAACTGCAAAAGTGTGTGTTTTAAAAACAAAACAAAAAAAAATTTGGTCATTTGAAATTCATGACACTCTACAGCATAGAGTACAACCACAGCCACGGCAACTCAAATTGTCAATTCTGGCTAAAATTCAAAAGAAAAAGTAGCTGTGACCTTCTATTTTTTTAGTTTTTCCGCAGAATGAAAGCTTGCTGGTATACAAAATTAGTACCAACTGAACTACGCACTCTACACGAAAAGAAAAAATATGGTTAGGGCAGCAATAATATGGTTATATTTATGATATTAAGAATGCTTCTCAACCGCAGACGGTCAGACTCCAAAAAAAAAATATTATTTTTCATATAAATTTTTTATAAAATATTTTTTTTAATTTACTTCCAATTAATTAAACATATTGGGCTACAATCGTAGTCACAAAAAAGTAAACTTTTATTAAAAGCTGACTTTTGTTAATAAGAATTTCATGAATTTAAAATCGTGACTATCATTATGTGCCATTTTGTTTGTTTTGTTTCTGATGGATAGCATGGGGATTTTCTAAACCTAAAGTTCGACTGTCTTGTGGAGCAAATTTATAAAAAAAAATTGTTTGTGTAAAAAAAGCTTTTTAAGCTAATTTTCTATGAGAAATGTATTCAGTAATCCCTTATTAAAAAAATTTCTTTTAGGAATTTGGCTGTCTACAATTATTTTACTAATTTGAAATGATTCTTAAATGTTTAATTAGATTAATTTTTATTTTTTATTTATTTACTTTTTTTTTTTTTTTTTTTTTTTTTTTGTTGGTTTAGTTAAGTGTAGCTTGCACAGTCATCTGCCAACTTTCTAACATGTGTTTGTATTGGCTGGGTAGCCTTCCTGAGTCTGTTTGAAAATTTTGATTCTGTAGCCAATTTAAAAACAAAAATATGTTTAGCTTTAGAATAGAGTGCCAGTATTCCAGTTTCAATTCAAATATTTGAATTTGAGCATGAAAAAAAAAACAATACAAAACAATTTCTAATTGACGCAGGTAAATAATATCTTGTCTCAAATGATTTAAATTTAGCAAAATTTCAAGATTAGCTCGATTATAAATTTTTTTGTTTGTTTTTTGCATCATTAACACACGATGAAACAAAACTTGAATTTTCTGAAATAAATGTTACAAGTTAATAGCTGTACTTTATTACCAGATAAACAAGTCTTAATTGAAATTAATATTAAAAAATATTATGATGCAGCTCAAGTGGAAATATTCATAATTATTTTAAGTATTAATAGACACTGTTTTTAACCGAAATTTTTTGCTAATTTATTAAGACACAATTAAACGAGCATCTTACAATTTAGTTAAGGTATTTGCTATTGCCGCTTAAAAATAAAAAAATGTATTGCAATTTACATTGTTAATGAGAAAAATTATTCCATTTTAAAAAATAAAATTTCTGGAATCAACGTAAAAATTTTAAAAATTTTCTGCAAAAAAAAAATAAAAAAATTTGCTTAAAATTTTTTGTCAATTTGAAAGAAAATTAATTCGCCTTTATTATGATTTGTGGTACGCAATCACCATGTACTACACTTCCCACTAACCTATTGTGGCGCTATAAATTTCGATGGATATCGGGATGCTCGATTGATTCATTTGAAATCAGTCCCGACGCCGACTACAATGGACTAATACCCAACTAGTTTAACTGTAGCAAGCCTCATCCGCTTCTCCCTACTGAATTCTAGTCATACTATCTATTGTGTTATTTGCCCGCTCCTTACAAAAAACTAATTTAAGCAAACTATTGAAAAGGCACGTTTGTAATATAAATTATTTATAAAACTAATCAGTTAAAATAAAAACCAGGAAATCTATACACATCCATATACTCGTACATATAGGCGTAGATATGTAAACATGCATGTATGTATGTACAAATCGAAAACAGGTTTTACTTACAAGTAATATTTACAATTTCAAATAAATTCTTTTTGTTTGCATTGTTGACCATCTTTGGACTTGGCACTTTTCATCTTCATTAATTGTAGAAAAAATTTACGTTTTAAAATAAAAACATTTTTCTACTACATATCTATTTTGTCTATTATATTCAATTATTTATTTTATTTTTTTGTTTGTTTTCTTGACAATGAATCGTTTAGTTTTTCGATATTTTTACAATAAATTTTTGTAGAATTTTCCATTACACGCACGCTGAAAAAGGAGATGCTAATATGATATTTTGAATGTATTTCCAGTGCATGGATACAATAAATTAAAAACAATTTTGCACAACCAAGAATTCTCAAGTACATACATACATACATGCATGTAAATTAACACATCAAAACATGTATACATTTTGTTTTCCCCATTTTAAATCACATGAGAAAAAATCCCGTCATAAAATCTATTTTACGACTGGACAATTTTCATGTGATCTAAAGTGTTTACGTTTTTAAAATTTTTCATTCAGATACAAAACAATTTTATTTATTATTTTTATTTGGCAACTTGGCAAACTTTTTTATCTGTTGTGATAAACTCGACATAATTACTAGATTATTTTTTTTTTTTTTTTTAATTTTATTCTTCCGCAAATTTCCAATTTTTTTTTTTATTATTCTTTTTACTATTGAGCAGCCACGCCTATTGTTATGGTTAAATTAACTGCTTGCTATATACTACGGCTATTTATCAGGCTGAGTTTTATCACTGAGTGAAATTAGTCAGCTAAGTCCTGAATATTCCCGAGAAATTCTTACATTTTTTGGCAAAGAAAATTTCATTTTTTTTTTTTTGCAAAATACAGAGAATTTTATATGATAAAAATAGAACAATTTTATTCATAATGAGAGAACAGGGAAAAGCGAAAAAACTTTCAGTGAAATTTTATTCACTACTACCTGCTACCTATATGAGCGAGAATTATAGAGGAAAGCGTATCTGTATCTTTAAAAAGTCTGGCTTTTGATCCATAAAAAAATAGTTAAAATACTTTGTTTAATAAAAGTGGACCTGAAAAGATCATTTAGCCTTGTCTTTGATATTTCGTCTATAAAATGAGAAATGGGACTGAAGGGCAGTCCCAGCCAGCAGAAAATAATCTGTTTTTTTCATTAATATTTTTTTCCAAATAAAACATTTCTTCTGTAGCATAAACAGAAACATTTAGTTTTACTACACTTTTTTATTCCTATCGCTTTGATTTTGATGCAAAAAATTATTGTTTATTTTTTTTATTATTTGAATTACAGTAAGTCTGCACTAAGTCTGTTTTATCAATAATAACGATACAAAAAAAAAAAAGTTTGTTTACTGAATGTCTCCAATATCATTTAATTTTCAGTAAAGATTCTTTTGTATTTTCCATTTCAATATTGCTCGTTTATAGTCTAAAGCCAAATTAAATAAACAATGGCGCGTGTTTCTAGCAATTCATTATTTGACCGAGTGTACAACCGATAAAAAAAAAAGAAAATTTATCATTGTACTTTGTGCTGCAAATGAGTTTTCCGTATTTGAGTTATCTAGCTGTCTGCTCTACACATTCACACTGGCATACACGAATTTATGTGTTTTGTATTTATTTATTAGGTTTTTGATAAAATTAAATTAATAATTAAGCTTACAAATTATCATTTCAATGTAAATATGATTTTGATTTAATTTATATTCAATTCAATTCTGTTTTGCGTGTAATGGCTGTAATAACTTTATTTCCACATTTCTATCAGCAAATATATGTCGCAATTAACCCAGAAATATTTTTCATACTAAAAATTGACTCAATTTTAAAACTGGCAGATCACACTTCAAGCACCTCAAGCTAAAAATATTTTTATAGTTTTTTTTTAATTCAATAAAAAAGTTGTTACATATTGATTAAATATTTAATTGATTAAAAAAAATTATTAAAATATTTAATTCTTGTAAAAGGTGATTTTATAAGAACTATCGGAAATTTAAAAAAAAAAAAAACATAAAATTCAGAAAAATGCATGAAATATTTACTTGGATCGATAGTTGGGTCGATATAATTTAATGTTTGAAGATTATTTCATGCAAATGTTGGCCGCGGCTGCGCCTCAAATGGTCCATCCGCTTAGTCAAATTTTGGCATACTCTTTCCAACATTTCGGCCGGTATCTCACGAATAATGTTGGCAATGTTGGCTTCCAGTGCGTCAATCGAAGCGGGTTTGTCCCTATAGACATTAGCCTTAACATAGCCCCACAAAAAATAGTCTAGAGGCGTTAAATCGCACGATCTGGGCGGCCAATTGACTGGTCCCAAGCGTGAAATAAACTGTTTACCGAACTCGCCTCTCAATTGGTCCATTGTTTCGCGTGCTGTGTGGCATGTGGCACCGTCTTGTTGAAACCACATGTCATGCAAGTCAAGCTCTTCCATTTTGGGCAAAAAAAAGTTTGTTATCATCGCACGGTAGCGCTCACCATTCACAGTAACGTTGTGATTCGCATCATCTTTGAAGAAATACGGCCCAATGATGCCGCCAGCCCATAATCCGCACCAAACGGTTGTTTTTTGTGGATGCATTGGTAGCTCTTGCAATGCTTCTGGCTGCTCTTCACTCCAAATACGGCAGTTTTGCTTGTTCACGTATCCATTCAACCAGAAATGAGCCTCGTCGCTGAACACAATTCTTCGATAAAAAAGTGGATCTTCATCTAACTTTTCAAGAGCCCATTCACCAAAAATTTGGCGTTGTGGTAGGTCGTTTGGCTTCAATTCTTGCACCAGTTGTATCTTATAAGGCTTCACACCCAAATCCTTCAGCAAAATTTTCCACGTAGTGGAGTAATAGAGGCCCAATTGCTGCGAACGGCGCCGAATCGATAATTCACGGTCATCACCAACACTGGCCGATACGGCTGCGATATTTTCTTCAGTTCGCACTCTACGTAAGCGTGTTGGTGGTTTAATGTCCAACAATGTAAATTTGGTGCGAAATTTTGTTACAATAGCCCGAATAGAAGCCTCAGTAGGTCGATTAAACTGACCATAAAATGGAAGAAGCGCGCGATGAACTTTCTTAACAGAGCACGCATTTTGGTAATAAAATTCAATAATTTGCAAGCGTTGTTCGTTTGTAAGACGATTCATGATTAAATTATAGACCAAACTGAAGATGTTTGACAGTGACACAAGATACAAAACGTGCGTGAGCTCTCAAAACTAGTGTTGCCAAAAAGATAATAGCAAAAAAATCACTCTTTATAAGTTTTTTGTTTGTCTGTATCTCAATTCTTATACTCTTATTCAATTTAAAAGTTTGAGTGTCAAGTTGTCTTAAGTCTTTTTTCAACAGTTTGTGTTTCAAGTTTTTTAATTTTCTTTGACATAGAATTTCGTGCCTTAAGCCTTTTATATACCTTGTATTTTCAAGTCTGTGTCTTAAGTCTTTTATTTTTCTTGCACTTTTAAGTTTGTGTCTTAAGTCTTTTATTTTTCTTTGACATTGAAGTTCGTGCCTAAGTCTTTCATTTTTCTCCCACTTTGAGGATTAAATTTTAAGTCCTTTATTTTTCTTTCCACTTGAAATTCTTATTTTTCTTTTCGATTGGAAGTTCTTGTCCTAACTCTGTTATTTTTTCCTGCAATTTATAGTTAGTGTCTCAAATCTATCTTACGTGAGGACTTTCAGTAGAAAATATTGTTCCGAACTAGGCAGATTTAGACAAAGTTTCTTTTATTCTCTTTTTGGTAATAAAATTTTTCCCTTTTTGGACATAGAATAATCTGTCATTTTCGAAATTATTTCCCAAAAACCAAAATTTGCCCTGGGCTGTTTAAAAATTCAATTTGTTTAACAATTCAATACTCATGTTGTTGTCTAAAATTGTTTTACAGAAGCATTTTACCTCATCCCTCACATCATGTTACAGATTTTAGAATAAATGAATGGTAAGAGCTCTGAGCAGGTTTTGATTTCAACATAGAACGTCCATTTAAATCAACTAATGCCTTGTAGGTATTCTTAGTACAGGTAGACTTAAGTTTGTTATGGAATATAGTTTACCTAAACGAAACTTCAATACTAGGAAATACAAACTGGCATGTTTGTCTGTAAGTACATACTTAAGTACCGTGTATATACGTATGTGAGTATGTACATAAGAATTACTGTGACTGTACACAAGTAGATACGAGAATATGCGTAAAATGTACATAAATACTCCTATACTCGTACATAGCCACATATGTACATATTTTTTTTAACGAAAATAACCTAAATTAAAATTTTTTTTTGTTTTTTTTTCTTTTGTTTTGAGAACAAATTTGTATTATAGATACAAAAACGAAAGCCATATGTATCTGTAACTCGCACACATACATACACATCTACTTTAAATACACAAGTGCACAATTCACGGCAGATAACGTGCCTCTTTTTCTAGTAATTGAGTGAGTTAGACTGCAGAGGTTCCAGAAACAAAGAAAAAATAGCGAAATAATAAAAGTCCAAAGTTCTTTTAAACAGAACAGAAAGAAGGTGTTTAAATATTGTGAATGATAGAAAAATATAAATGTTATTGCCACCTATTTAACTTTTTTAAAATGATGCAGAAAATTAAGCTTTGTTTTGGTTTAAAAAAAGTTTTTTGTGAAAAATTGTTGAAGAAAAAATTTTTTTTTTAATTTACAAAAAAAAAAAATTAAAAACGTTTGATATCCCATGGTAAAAAAATATGAAACAAAAAATTTTTTTAATTCTTTCATTAGCTTTTCTTTGTGTGTATTTGTAAGTGAAATAGGAATTTTACTTGTTGCTATACGCGCAAAATTCATTAAAATAAAAACAGAAAAAAATCCAATATAAACACAACAAAATAGATAACAAATGAAGAAATGTATTCGGCTCCATATAAATACCCGACAACTACACATACGCACAGACACATCCACCAAAACACAACTTACACAGTCAGTCTTGCCAACCATTGAATTTCTCAAGGCACTAGAATCGTTCATGTAATTTCTTTAAAAATCACCAGCGTTCATGCTCACAATTTTTTTTATTTTTAATTCAACAAAAAGTTCATTAAAAAAATATTTTTTATTCATAGCAGGTTTGTTAAGCCTGTTTTCATAGTTCAGTAAACCCTTTTCTAAAACCAAATGCATTTTTTATGAATGTATACTTTAACCCCAGAACATCATATAATACATCTTTATTTATTTTCTACATTTGTATTTAGCAAAAAACAACTTCGGTTGTGAGAACAGAATTTCTCACCAGTCACTCGTTGACTGTCATATTTGTTGTCGGTAATTTAAAAGACATTTTGAAGCACATACGGAAGGATTGTAACAATGAAAAGGAAACTCAGAGTCGTCAATAATTCTTCAAAGACCACATGTGGCTGGTGAGGCGTAGGTTGGCCACCCCTGTTATATTATAACAACTAGATAGATATGGAGCAGCATTGCTTTCTTCAAATATTATTTTTAAGCTCTTATATTTCATTCAGGTATAGCTTTATAAGCAATTCTTTTTGT
Source organism: Thelaira solivaga (assembly GCA_947397855.1). Lineage (NCBI taxonomy): Eukaryota > Metazoa > Arthropoda > Insecta > Diptera > Tachinidae > Thelaira > Thelaira solivaga. The sequence continues at coordinate 67,790,029 of OX377614.1, forward strand.
TGGTCTATTTTAAGAAGCTAAAATTTATTAACAAAAACTTAAGTTTTCATTTTCCCTTTAACCTCATTCAATTGGCATGAATAGAAGAAAACTATTAATTAATTGTTTAAGAATTTTCAGTTTATTCTGAATTAGATTTAGCGTTAATGGATCGAAGCGAGCACTTCTGTGTCTAAAAGCGCTTAGTTGACAATTGTGTTTATAGCAACACACAAACACACAAATATTCATACATATGTACCCATAAACAAAACAAGTATTCCAAGTTAGTCTGAAAGAGTAGTTGGTGTTTAATGGCCAAAACAAACTGACGAGCCCCCGTGAAACAACCAATCAGCAACTGACACTGTTCATTTCTCTATACAAAATTATATTCACTCAACAGGCATACTTATGCTAACAAACACATTAAGGAGAACAAGCGTACACATACAATAAAACAATCAAAATAATAACAAAACACATGCACGTACACACACACACACACTCAATATATGATTGACGTTCGATCTTTGATATAGTAAAGAGATAACACGTAACAAAATAAACAAACTGAACTAAACTAACGAGTTCTAGCTGCCTCTAGACGATACACACACCCAACCACACTCTTTGTAAAGTAAGTAATACTACGAAATCCAATTGTTTTTATTGTTGAATGTGTGTGTGTACGTATTTGAATATGCGTTACGTGTCTGTGTTCCTTCCACCCAACCATTCGCATGGATGTGGGGTATAAAAGCGTTCACAGAACAGAGCGTGGCATCAGTTGTGCGAGGTCTGAGTAAATGGAAAGATCAAGTGAAACTCTCAGTGATCTAAGAAACAAATTAACATTTGACAAAAAACTTTGGAAAAACATATGAACCTAAAAAAATATATAGAAAACACAAAAAACATTTTTTTAAAGCCAAAAATATATTTTTTAAAAATAAAATCAATCAATTTGTGATATTTTAACTTGTGATCGTCTACAGTGTGTTTGTTGTTAAACATTAAATTATAACAAAAAAAACTCTAAAAAATATAAAAATTTATATTAAGTGTTTTTCCTAATAAATCCTATTTTTTTGTAAATTAATTAAAAAAAAAAAAGAAAATGCCAGAACTTGTTGAACAAAGTAAAACAATGTAAGTACGAAGACGAAGTTTATAAAAGAGAATTGCAGAAAATTGAATAAAACTGTTGGAAAAAAAACTATATTCTGCTTAATTCGTAATTTCGATTTTATTTTTTATCGTTTTAGTACAATTAGCGCTTCGCGCCTTCAAAATAAAATTCAACAGGATAATTGTGGTCTTTATAACCACATTCGTGGAATCAATGTGTCTTTTGGCTCGGCTAATAGTTTGACTGCTGGCGTAAGAGCTTTCGTTGAAGAATCTATAGCTCTTTGCCAACCCGACCAAGTTCACATCTGTGATGGGTCTGAAGTGGAAAATAAAATTCTTTTGAAATTGATGACTGAAAGTGGTACCATTATTCCCTTGCCAAAATATGATAACTGTTGGTTGGCTCGTACTAATCCAGCTGATGTGGCCCGTGTTGAATCGAAAACATTTATTTGCACAGAATATAAAGAGGAAGCTATTCCTACTCCCAAGGAAGGTATCCAGGGAACTTTGGGCAATTGGATATCGATGGCTGATATGGACGTAGCCATTAAGGAACGTTTTCCTGGCTGTATGAAAGGTCGCACAATGTATATTGTTCCCTTCAGTATGGGTCCAGTTGGTTCTCCTTTATCTAAAATTGGTATTGAAATTACCGATTCAGCTTATGTGGTGGCCTCAATGAGAATCATGACTCGCATGGGTGCTGCTGTCTTAGCTCAATTGCAAAAGCAAGAAGAATTTGTACGTGCTCTGCACTCGGTTGGTACCCCTGCAAATGGTATTATTGAGTATCCATCTTGGCCTTGTGATCCTGAACGCACAATTATTTTACACAAGCCTGCTGACAACTTAATCGTTTCGTATGGTTCCGGCTATGGTGGTAATTCCTTGTTGGGCAAAAAATGTTTTGCTCTACGTATTGGCAGTACCATTGCTAAACGTGAAGGTTGGTTAGCTGAGCACATGTTGATTTTGGGTATCACCGATCCCAACGGAGTGAAAAAATATGTTACCGCCGCTTTCCCTTCGGCCTGCGGCAAAACAAATCTCGCTATGTTGAACCCATCTCTGAGCGACTACAAGGTTGAATGTGTTGGTGATGATATTGCCTGGATGAGATTTGACAATGACGGTATTTTGCGTGCTATTAATCCTGAAAATGGCTTCTTTGGGGTAGCACCCGGTACTTCCATGGAAACTAACCCCATTGCCATGGATACCATATTTAAGAATACAATCTTTACGAATGTAGCCTACACCTCGGATGGTGGGGTTTATTGGGAAGGTATGGAAAGCAGTTTGGCTCCTGGAGTACAAATTACCGACTGGTTAGGTAACTCTTGGACAAAAGGAAGCGGTAAACCAGCTGCGCACCCCAACTCGCGCTTTTGCACTCCTGCTAATCAGTGTCCAATTATCGATACGGCATGGGAAGATCCAGCTGGTGTCCCCATTAGTGCTATACTCTTTGGTGGACGCCGACCTGCTGGTGTACCACTCATCTATGAAGCTCGCAGCTGGGCTCATGGCGTGTTCATTGGCTCTGCTATGCGCAGTGAATCAACTGCTGCTGCTGAACACAAAGGCAAGGTTATTATGCATGACCCTTTCGCCATGCGTCCCTTTTTCGGTTACAACTTTGGTCATTATGTGAAACACTGGCTGAGCATGGAATATCGCGGCAATGTGCCAAAAATTTTCCATATCAATTGGTTCCGTAAAGGTGCCGATGGTAAATTCATGTGGCCTGGATATGGTGATAATGCCCGTGTGCTTCAGTGGATATTGCGTCGTTGCAACGGCGAAGAGTGCTTCACCGATTCCCCCATTGGTCCAATACCCGCCAAAGGTGAACTTAATGTTAAAGGTTTAGATGGAGTCAATCTGCAAGAACTCTTCTCATTGCCCAAAGATTTCTGGAAGCAAGAAGTTGAAGAAATTCGCAAATACTTTGAAACCCAAGTTGGTAAAGATTTACCTTCCGAAATTTACCGTGAACTAGAGCAACTTAAGCAGCGTGTTGACGCCATGTAATGTTAAGAATTTATCCTTAATTTCATAAATTAAAGACACTATAAACAGTAACCTGTTACCAAATGGATTTATTGCAAAGAATACACCTTTGAATTTTCTTTTCTTGAACTTTAAATCCAAATCTAATTGTTTATAATGAAAACTGTCAAAAGTTCTTATTTAAGAATATTTAATCCATGAGTATGTACCTACACAACTTTTATTTAAATTTAAGTATAAAAAATAAATCATGTTATTTATAATTTTAAGGAAAATTATTGTGTGTGAATTGGGAAAAATTTAATAAAAAAAATTTGTGCCAGTTTACATGTATTTTTCTAAAAACAAAAAAAAATCCTTTTTAATTGTTTTTATAAAACTTAGAACCAAAATAAAAATAAAAAGTCTGAGCCACAGAAATTTAACAGCCTATAAATTTCCCTTAAGCCACTTTTTGATTCTGGCAATTACATTTGGCATCTTTACGTGAACGTATGACTTTTTTCAAAATTCAAACTACAGCAGGGTTGAGTTGTAAGCCTTAATAGAAAAAATGTTTCGTATTTTTAGTTTTTCAATTTTTATATTAAAAAGCATATTCGTTTAATAAACGCAACCGAACGGAATCTTCAGATTCCAGTTAAGTCAATAGAGGTTTATTAAGTAAATTTTCTATGGGTAATCTTGTTTTATAAATTTGGCCGTTATGGTTTGTCAAATTGAGTTTGAAAACAAAATAGACATTATCCAAAAAAAAAAAGCTTTTGGTCAAAGTTTTGTTAAGTTCATTAGCTGTTCCCAAGCGTTAATTCAACATAGTTTTTTGTTAAAAAGTTATAAAGGGCAGTGTAGCAATAAAAAACTTTTTATTTACTTCATGCGTATGCATTTGTTATCTCTAAATTTATAAGCTTGAATAAATTTCTTGTTTCATTGAGTTTTATTATAATAAAACTTGTCTCCTTTTTTTTGTGGAATCAAAAAGTTCGTTGGTATACACAAAAGCTTTTTTTTAACTAGAAATAAAACTTGCAAGAACAATGCTTTGAAGCTCCAAGCACAACAATCATTCATTCCAGGCCTGTAATGAATCCCTAGAAATACTTTTACTACTACAATCGGCACAACAGTTTGAAACGAGCATTTAACCCGTAAAGACGTGACAAAATCCTCTCATAAAGTGCTACATAGATGCCGCTTTCTTTGGCATAAAAAAAAAGTAAAGAAATTTGTTGTGTATTATGTGCATGTATGTGAATGTGAAAATCAAATACAGATATACAAGTGAACACATACAAGTATTTAATAATGTATGTATAAGCGCACTGTCTGTGATTAAAAAGAAAGAAAGAAAAGCAGACCCTTAAATGCGAGGCCTTACAATTAGCATTTGCCTGGTTTGTGGGGGCGATTTTAAACTAAAACTGTAAACATTTTAAGAGTGACAAGACAACAACGAAATAAAATTCATTTTGTTGTAAATCAGAATTCATGGACATCAAAGCATAAGCACCAGTACCTAGCAACAGATTAGCCATGTCAACGACTAACAATACCGTGATAATTAACAGCAACAACATAAAAAAAGAAAGTATTAAATCTCAAGGGACGGACTTTTAGTAAATAAAACAATTAAACGGTCATAACATCTAGAGATACACATCAACATGCAAGCAAGAAAAAACAAATACACACACACACAGAAAAAGTAATATATACATGCAAGGATAACGTCTTTACACGTACACGTACACAATGATATAAAATTCATTTACTTGTGAAATAACTTGTTGCTGTTCAAAGTGTTTCCTTGCACACCACACTCTGACACACACAAACTGCATACACAAGGGTTTTTATGGTGATACTTCTTTTTTATAGCTAAAAGATACAATTTGAAGTGTAATAAAAAAATAAATAACTAAAATTTATTCATTTTAGTACTCGTAGCATTTCAAATTATTCTTAAATGACTTATGGTAGCCTAATAATAACCATCAATCAAGCACGGTTCCAAGGAAATTTACTACCTACTCCGCTAAATACGGAAAAAATTAAATTAATTTGAAATAAAATAAAAGTTGTGATTTTTATAAATCAAACTTTTATTAATTAAGTGAAAATATAATGCGATACTTCTATTCTGTTTTTGATTTTTTTTAAACTCCCCCTTTTTTTAATGCGCACCTATGAAAAACGAAACAGTTTTGTTTCTCTGTTTAATAGTTTAGATATCACTTGAAACTAACAAGGAGAGTGTAAATTCAAAATTGGGGACTAGTTTCTGAATGAAAAATTTCATCTTGTAACGATTCTCTTTTCCCTTTAGCTGCGGCCAACCGAACACTAGGAAAACAACTTCAGTTGTGAGAACTAAATTTGTTTTTAATAAAAAAATTCAATTGTGGTGATCGAAAATCGGTTTTACATCTCAAAACTTTTTTAATACATCTAAATTTTCGGTTCCTGTTATTGAAAAAAAAAACTTTGATTATTGCAACTGAATTTTTGATTGGTAACAAATTTAGTTTTCACAATTGAACTCGTTTTGTACTCCTAAGTCTGATAAAATTAAAAGTTCTAACCAATTCGTTGTAAGCTTCCTTTCATTTTTAAATTGGGTGTAATTATTCAGTATTTTCCGCAATTGCGAAAAGTATTTTTTGTGTGGAAGCAAAATTTGCAAATTATTCATTCCGTTCCGCAGTTGTGGTATTATCTCCACATTTTGTTAACGTTTAAATTTCATCACTGAAAGCAAACGGAAAGACTAAAAGTGTACGAAAAAAATACAAAATTTCGCTAAAATAAAAGGTGTTTTAGCTCAATTTCCTTTTTTCGAAAATATTTAAATTTTATTTATTGCAAGTTAATTTTCTCTTTGTTTATTTAAAATTTATTTTTATGTTTTTAAATTTTTCTTATTCACAATAGACAACTTTTTAATTCACAATTAAATGAAACAATCCAAAATAATAAGATAATTCCGCAGGAATGAATAGCAATTTGCACATCGAAAGATATTTTTTTCCGCTAAAATTTTCCTTTCTGTGAGGAATCAATAATACAACGCATTATCTTTATTCCCAAAAAAAAATAAATAAATAAATAAATAAATAATTAAAATTACTAAGTTCAACATATGAGCGGTATAAGTACACTTTTTTTTTAATAAATCAGCTTTAGTTCTAGTTAGATAATGTTTTTATCTTACTAAAATTATTTTTTTTAAGTGGGCTTATGCCACATGAGAGGTTTAGTCGAAAGAATTATTACACCCATATTTTTTTTGTAACTTGAACATTTCAATTTGGAAAGCTTCTTCGATTTGTATCAGAGATGTACATGAATAAGATGCACGTGACATTTTTTATTTTGTTTAATAGTGAATCACTATTAAACAAAACTAAATGAATGGTGTCATTGCAAGATTCATCATATCAAGTGGTTTGTTACAAAATGCAGGTACTTGTTTGCATATACTATAAGCTCTTACCTTTCACAAAAGCAACGAATCAAAACTTTTTAAGTAAATATATTTTGGACTGTATTTAGTTGTAGGTACTATAAATAAAAATATTTTAAACAAATTGCAGACCTCTTTTAGATGTTAAGAGAAGAAATAAGGCAATTCTTCAAATTCAATTTTTTATTATTTTATCTAAAGTTTAATTCGTGAACTTATATAAAAAAGAAATGTATTTATTATTACATTGGCCTTCAGAAATTAAATAAAAAAAAAACTGCATAAACTGAAAAAATTATTCGAGTTTTGTTTTGAATAAATAAAAAATTGTCTAGCAAAAATTTTGTTCATTCAATTTACAAATTAATTTTTTATCCCGGGCACAATACGAGCATTATTTTATTACTGCATAACTAATTTTATTACTGTATAACTAACGAGTTTAGCAAAGTAACGAACATTCGGCTTAAGATCTGTAATTGTATGTTAAAAAAAAATAATAATTGTACCCGATATGTCCATGAATAAATAAAAATCACTGTTGCTTCTGATAGCATCCTCCATTTAATGTCCAATGCTGTTTCTTTTTTTTTTTTTTGCTTCTATTGTTTTGTGTTCTTGATTTTGTGATTCTTGACTTGCAGACAAACAACAACCAATACTGACAAGATTATAAGAAGACCTTGCATAAATTTGCATAATAAAAAACTAAAACTGAACATCTTAAAAAGTTACTTTTGTCGCCTTTTCTTTGAGTCTTTGCGTATTTGAGTGCGTCAATAAAATGTGGCCATTAATGTAATTCTTGTGGTGATTCTAAGCAAATGGAAATTTTTCAATGAAGCTCCGCCTGACTTTGTTAAAAACAAAAAGAATAAAGTAAATTGTAAGATGTTAATTATCTAAAGAAATATGAGTATTTTGTTTTTGTTTGTTTTTACTTTGTTCTTACTAAATTAATTCCTATTCATGTGCTACGGGCTAAAGGCTTAAAAATCAAAATACTGCTTAGATTATGATAGGAAAGTAATTCATTGACATAGAAAGACCATTTTTGGGGAACAATTGCTTTATAAAAAATTTAAGTTGATAAGAAAGTCGACATTAAGGATGCTGTCCAGTTTTAAAGCTGTGTGTTACATATGTTTTTAGTTGTACCTACAGACGACAGCTATTTGATAGCTGCATGTCTTTTTGAATAATTTTTTCGGTAAATACACGTTTTATTTTTCACTCAGTTCAATTTAGTTTAGAGTTTTTCCAAATTTTTATTTCAGCAAGGAGCTTTTTATTCGACCCAAATTTCTTCAGGTTGGGAAAAAGAAAATAGTCGCAGGGGGCTGAATCTAGAGAATATGCTGGATAGCAGGGTAGCAGTTCGTAAGCTAATTTATGGACTACACATTAGCGCACTCGTGCATTGTCTTGCTGAAACAGCACTTTTTTCACCAAATGTAATCGTTTTTTGCTTTAAGTTTATATCGAATCTGTCTAAAAACTCGCCGGTAATCATGCTACCCTTCTGTAGTCTATGTGAATGACACCACCTTCTTCCGAAAAAAATGTGTCTTCGTTGGCTGACAGACCCACTGCTTTGATTGTTCCTTGGTGTCTGGGTTATGTAATAAACACAAGTTTAAAGTGGTCACCCAGTTGTGCTGGGTGGGAGCAATCGCAGCACCCATCTTAAGAATAGCTTTTTCATATCGACAAATTCAAGTCAAATATGTGACTGCAACCTCAGCCATTTTCATTCCCTGACCGCCCAATATTATTCCATAAATTTCAAGACACTTTCTGCCATGATGACATCTTTTGGGCGACCAAAAGATTTGGTACATCCAGTTCTTAACTAATAAAATTGATGATGCAGAGTTCCCATTATATTTATCAAGTCTTTGTTTGGTTTCAGTGTTATTTTTTTTTTTAACAAAAAATAATGCTTAATTTTTTTTAAAGCTGCCAAACACAAACTAAATGATGCAGCTTGCTCAAAATTTTACAGTATTTTATTAAAACATGCAGTGTTGCATTTAAAGTTACTGCGAGGAAAATCATACTGCCCTCGTATGTACGTTTATAATGTCCTATTCTGCATTCAAAATACTGTAGTTACTGCTAAAGTAACTTCAAACGAATTTTCGCCCACATGCTACAATTTCTTTCAAGAAATATTTATGTAGGGCGTAATTACGATTACTGGTAAAAAAAAAAAAAACAAAAGAAAAGGAAAACAAACAAACATAACTGCTAAATGCTCTACTTCTACCGAGAACAAATATTACAGAAAAAAGTGTATTGGTATTGGTAGATATTCCTTGTAAAAAAGACTATTTATTGTTACATGTTTGTTATTGTAAGCGAGTAGTCATCATATTCAATATTAATTGGTGCGGAATTATAAGCAAAAAAGAAAGAAAATCAACTCCGATGACAAACAATTTATATGTACCTGTTTTTGGAAAAACAAATAATTTCTTGTATTATGAAAATACAAATGAATGTTTTGGCATCATATAACAAGACTTATCGTGACAGAAAATAAATAGCAAAACAAAAATTTTCACTTTTTCATTTTAATTTGTAGTAAAACATGAAAAGCTTTTGTCAGCACTGACAATCAGCTTTAGAAGTTTCAATTAAAAAAAATCTAACAAGAGTGCAAAAGGATTAAATGAAAACTGTATAAAAAATTGTGATAGAACCAGATTTAAAACATAAAATTCACAAGTCTGTGAAGCTTTTGGCTTGTCTGAATAAAGCAATCAAAGTTTAAGCAGAAATCAAACCTGTGACCCCCGGATTAATAGAACTAGAAGGTTTTAATTCTTACCAGCAATTTTTCCAACAGTTTCAATATAAAGAATGTCTCAGTAAGACTGCACTTTTTCATCTTAAAATAAAAACAAGTATTTTTTGATTTTCTTATTGAATTGTAAAGATATGTTCTGATTAAGTATGCAAACTGAAGTCAATGCCAGTTCTTCGAAAAAAGTCATCTTCTCCAATGTAAAGCGCATTTCTATTTAAATGGCTTCGTGAATATACAAAATTGTGGAATTTGTGGCTCAGAAAATCCTCATGCAATCAATGAGAAACAAGTGTCTTATTTTTTTTGGAAAATTTAGCCGAAATGGCTTTATATGTGAATGCCATTCGTTACAGGAACATAAAACCACGTCTGGTTTTAGCAAGACAGCGTCATCTGATACACATCGGTTTATTGCAACATGATATGAATAAGCATACATTTTGTTCGAATTTGCAAATTCCTACTCATTCACTAAATTGCATATCTTTTCTAAGACATTTTTTAACTTCAGGCTTTTGTTGCAACAAAAGAGTCCACAGAGTCCATTTAATAAAAATTATTTAAATTTATTTTTTTTATTTATTTATATTTTTCTATTAAATATTTAAAATACCCATGTGGCAGACAGTTCCAATTTCCTATTGTGTTGTTTACGCTTTTATAAAAGTGTGTACAACAACAAAAAATAAAGAAAAAAAATGTTTATTTTGCATGTATAACGAGTTTCCGTTGTGACATTCAATGCAGTTATTGATAGGAAATTCTTGGTTGGAACATGAATATTTTGTTAATGAATGATGGCGACTCTATTCCTATTACTTCTATGTCTGTGTGTGTGTCCGTAAACGTTCTCTACAAATTAGGACATTCCCTTGAAAATACTTTTTAATATTAACCCGTTTTTATTTAGCTGAGTATGAGCCTGAATATGTCATCTTGTTGTTTTTGAGAAAATATTTTTCCGATTCAAATTTAAACAAATTAATTTTAGTTTTTATTGCAATTAAATTTTCCAAGATAAACGTTGTAAAATTAAAATAAATGGAACATAATCATAGTTACAAAAAAGTAGGGTTTTATTAAGAGCTGACTTTTGTTCATAACAATTTTATGAATTTAACGACGTTCTTAAAAAGATACCGACTTTAGTGTCATTATGGGCTAATGTATTTTATATTAACTAACTTATTTTATTTCATTTCATTTATAATAAAACATATCAGATACTTTGAAATAAATTCACTTGAACGTTCATTTTTAATCGATTCGTTTTTTTTTATTATGGAATACTCTTACTTACACACTAGTGCAAAAACCGTAAAAATACTTATTTCCCTTTTGGTGCTGCCTATTGAAAGGAAATAAAAAGTAACAACAACTCAATACAATACCTGAATTGTCACTGTGATATCAACTGACTTTCTATATCAAATGAAACCCACACATTCAGAAATATAACTGACTAAAGGAACTGCTTTTGAAAAGAAGAAAAGAAAGACCCTGCACTGCAATTTAAATGAAATAAAAAAGGTTAAAGGACAAGAAAAAAAAATCATTTACTTTTAATTTTATTTATTTCTTTATAGATATTAAATTTTTTAATAAAAAAAAAAAATAAATAAGATACAGAAGTTTTAAGAAATAGTTCTCTAAGCATCGACAAAAGTAGAGTGGGAAAAAGTTAGAGAGAAGCAAATAATTTAATAAATTAAGCTTTTAAGAAAAATTATAGAAAAATATCTGAAGTCATTGGAAAAAAAGTAAGTGAATATAAATATGCCGAGTAAAATATGTTTTAACGTAACGCCTTACTTTTTTAGTATTGCTTTGAGGGATTTTAGCAACTTCTGGACGAACCATAGCAGATTACGAGATAGGACACACATCATTTTATGGAGCAGGTCGTTTAGATTTTAAATCTAGCGCCCAAATACTCAGAAATTACTTTAGATTATTTAAAAAAAAAATTTTGAAATTCCCTTATACTCCAATACTCTTGCTTTGAAACTTGGTTGCGAAATAATTGCTTTTTTTTATTTAATTTATTGTTTACTAGTAATGATATTTTAGCTAGTTTTTTTAATCTAGCGTTTTTAACTCTATTTTTGTTTGTCTTTATTAAACAAGATGATTTACACCACCAGCGCCCTTATTTAGCTGGTGGGCTCTAAAAAAAACGATATGCTTGCCGCTCCTAAACAGAATGCTTTAATATATTATTGAATCTCTTAAATATACAAATACATTCGTTAATTCCTTGGCTCTTGTGCGTATAATTAATTTTAAGTTATTCTAACACAAGTATACTCACTCAAAAGCTTGAGGTAAACTGTGTTGAAAGAATAATTTTCAACCAATGACAAAACATTTCATTAGACTAATGATAACATTTCATTGAATTAATGAAATATTTCATTAAATAATCTAATGTAACGTTTTTTCATTGGATTAACAAATAAAATTTTTGCATTGTGATGTATAGCAATAATTGAGAGTTATTTCAGGGAATAATTTGGGGCATAAAGTTATCCCACATATCCAAAAGAAAACGTTCGGTATTGATCACGTCAATAATGAGGTTTCAATGAAAATAATTACAATTAATGTTTGTTAGCATACAAATATTTTTGTAATTTTTTTTTTTTTTTTAAACATAAGCAGGAGACAAATTACGGCATTCGATACAGAATTTAAATGGAAATTTAGTTCGACATTGAATTCCACAATTCTTTCCACAATTCAATTCAGATGAAAAATCAAGGAACGAAATGTTGAGCTAAACACTGAAATTTAAACAATAGAAATTCATTTTACAAACTTGTGCCAAACTGAATATAAAAAAAAAACTTATTCAAAAATGTCTAGCCCAAGGCATCCTCCAACTAGTCCTCGTTATATTCCCAAAATGGAACAACATCACTACAGCTGGGATGAAGCTAGTAACGACAGTAAATCAAAGTCCGGTAAAAACCAAACATCAGTTAAAGTCCCAGTACGGGCATCATCATCACCAATACCCTACAAAAATCAAAACACACCCAGGTATGTCATTATTTGCAATGCAAGTCTCTAGAGCAAAAACAAAAAAGTTCTTAATCAACATTTATTTCTTGAATTAGAGTTAATATATTTTAAGTCATCCTTTTTTTATTTTGATTTGAAAATCCTTTAATTTTTAATTTTTATATAGAAATTTTCAAGTAGGTGGAATTGCTTACGAGTCTGGTGTAAAGACCTCTTCGCTCCCGCAACGGAGTCCTTCGGTACGCAGTAATTATAGTTGCCAAAGTAATTATTCAGATGCAGCATCGCCTGCTTCTTTGGGGAGCAGTCGATCAAGTAGCCGTGATATCCCACCACGAAGTCCCAAGATAACAACCACATTTGCAAATGATTTTAGCGATGATGGTGGTCACTCTTCGACATCTTACTATCACACACCCACATCGGGAGGCCGTAGTCCTAAGAAAACATTTTCCAATGAAAATTCTACAGACTCGCCATCTTGTTTGTTTCATTATAGCAATGAGACACCGATATCTCCTCGAAGTAGTCCCCATGCTCCACGTAACTTTGTATTTGATGCCATTAGTCCCATAATGAACTCTCCTAGCAGAAAATTTGAATATTATGAACCAGCTTTACCAGATGGTAATGCTGCAGTAGATGAAAACAATGACTATGAAACTAAGTCTACACCTTTTTCACCGAAATTATACGAACACAAGAGACAGAACTCGAAAAAAATACTAAATTCAACTCCTGCAGAACAACTGGCCAGATTTGACAACTCAAATCAAACGTGCAAACGTAGTGGTGAATGGGAAATGACTGTATCTTCGAATGCGGGTACTGACTATCAAGGTTTAGGTATTAACAACTTCTATATGAAACGTGACTCGTGTGTTACTGAGTGCACCCAATTGTCAGTGGAATCGGAAACAAGTACTTTAGCAACCACTACCACATCTTTTAGTTATTCTGAAAATTCCACAAGGCAAACACCACCTGACCAGGCCCACGATTTAAGTCCCTTATTAGAACAGAGTGCTTTAATGCGCAAGCGCAGACATGCCATAAATATAACTTCAAATCCTGGCTACCAGGTAAATTTATACTCGCACATAAATTACTTGCACACTTTATATGTATCCATCCACTTTCATTATTTGTTATTGTACAGGTGCTTCATAGTTCACACTCAACTTTAGATCGAACTTGTTCAGACAGTGTGGTTTCTTTGCGTTATAGAAAATCTACCAGTGATTTGACTCAAGATTCTGAACATGATAGAAATAATGGAAAACCGGTTGGTGTATCGCCAACACCTTCAACTAGTAGCTATAAGCCACGCAGACGTGGCAGCTCAAAAGGTGGCTTAGCTTATTTAGCCAGTCGTCGCAGCTCTCGTGAATCCATGAAAAGTGCTTGCTCAAATGCTTCACTAGTATCAAATGATGATATTGGTCCATTAGCATTTCAGTCTTCAAATCGTGGCCGTCAACGTAGAACTTCAAATTTTTTGGAATTACCAGGTTAAAAAAAAAATCTCACTCAATTGTTACTTTTTGTTTTAATTTAAATTGATTTTATGGCATCAATAGTGCCCGATCATTTTAGGCCGCGTGTTTGTTCATTACCAGATCGTCCTTACAATCCCCGAGCAAGTGATGATTTATATCGTTTGCGCCACTTTTCGATTAGTAAAGGCAATGTCGTCAATTGTGGTGATTCCATTATATCCAGGCGTTCACGTAGTAATACCAGTGTAAATTCAACAAATAGCCGGTAAATATAAAAACAAATAAAAATTTGTGATTTTTTATTTATATAAAAAACACATACACACAAACATAAGCGTGATTGTGAAGAGAGTAGAAAGAGCTGCTCAACACTACAACCATCGTATTCGTAGCCGGCAGATTCCTCGCCACTTGTTTGAATGAACTGCCAAGTAGATGGATGCTTGAAATGCTTAAAGTAATTTGATATCGTAAGGCAGTTTGAGAAAAAGTGATTTTCAGAACATGCCTGTATGTTTATGTTGTGCATGTTGTACATAAAGTCAAAAGAAAACTTTACAGGAGTAATTTAAAAATTAATAGCATTTCAATTCCCGTTTGCTTTTCTCACAAAACAGTGCCAGTGAAAGATCTCCATTCGAGGGCTCGTGTTGTGGCGGTGGTTATGCTAATGTTGATTCAGTACCAGCATCTCCCGAAGACGATGATGATTCGGAAAATTTTGAACCTCCTCCGCCACCCCGTTATCGTGTTGTTATGTTAGGTGACTCTGGTGTTGGCAAAACGGCATTAGTCAAACAATTTATGACTTCGGAATATATACACACCTACGATGCCAGTCTAGGTAAGTTGATTTGACCCATCACTCACTTCTCTTAAAGCATATTCGCTTTATGGTATGTAAGCAGTAATTCACTAGCTTTTGCTAATAATGCACAATGAAAAAAGTACTTGTTTTTAAGCACAACTGAGTAAGTTAAAAGCCCCCTTCAACTAACCATCACGAACCGCCCAATTCCACCCATACTACTCCCATTCCAAGTGTGTTTGAAAAATGTAAATTTAGCACAATTCCATAAGTGTAAATAATGTGTTTTTTTTATTTCTTCGGCATTTATTTTATTTTAATACTTGGTGTTTTTTAGTTAATAATAAATATTTGAGTTTTAGATGATGAATTTGGGGAAAAGACTGTTAGCATTTTGTTGGATGATGAAGAGTCTGAATTGGTGTTCATTGATCATCCGAGTGTGGAAATGAGTGTAAGTTAAACTAAATTTTGCCAGCAACTTCAATTCATCATTAAATACATTTTATTTAATTATAATTCAATCGTGTCAATAAGAGAGAATAAAATAAAACCCAAACTGGTTTTCTTTTCGTTTTCTTATCCTCTTTTTAATTTTGTTTGTTTTAACAACAACAAGGTGGAGAATTCCCTGTCAACTTATGAACCTCATGGATGTGTGGTAGTTTTTTCAATTGTTGATAAGGCCTCATTTCGTGTTGCAGAAGAAACAATAAATTATTTGTGGCAAGAAAATTACACTAAAGATAAAGCGGTGATACTGGTTGGTAACAAGGCCGATTTAGCCCGCTCTAGAGTTATAACGTCTCAAGGTATAATAAATCTCTAATGAAAAATATGTTTGTTTCTTCCCTCTATGCACCTTACCTTAATAATTAACAAATAAGTTAGTTAGTTATTCATGTTTAAATTACCATGGTTACACTCATTTATTATCTTGTTGTAATAAAAAGAATTTTACTTATTTGATTTATTTTTTTTTTTCTTATTGTAGATGGTAAATCATTGGCCGCATCACGAAATGCCAAATTCATAGAAACGTCTAGTGGTATTCAACACAATGTCGATGAATTACTTGTGGGCACTTTGAAACAGGCACGTAAATATTAATTTATTCATTTTAAATTTATTTAAATAAATATTAAAGTTAAGTATTTGCCTTGCTAAAAGACCAATGTCTATATATACTTTAAGATCTATTGTGCAGCTCTGTTTCTAACTACAATCCGACACTCCTTACGAATCTCGTAATTTTTGTAGGACTAATCACGCTTAGGTCTCCTGGGACCAGTGTCCCACTGCCTAAACAGCACATTTTCCGTCTGGCCACCGCTGGGCACTTGCACAGAACATGCTCTAACGTTTCTCGTCCCTCCTGACAGAAACGACAGCTTGTACATTAGCTGTTGTAAGTGATTCGGCCTTATAAAGTTGCTTTCCAACAAGCACTTTTTTGCTGAGTTAACTCGATTCAATTTACATAATTCTTGCTACTTAAGCTGGTAATAAAAGCTTAATTTTTAATTTAGTAACTTTTAAAGCTTGTATTGGAAGTGGAGATACTTTCTTTTTAGTAACAAATTATGATTAAAACGAAAAATTTAATTATTCTTTTATTTTTATTTTTATTTAATTTTTTTTTTTTTTGGTTTTTTTTGCAGATACGCTTAAAAGAATCGCGTGGAAAGAAGAGCTCGTCGAAAATGAAAACCTCTCGTACCCATATATCTTTGCAAATGGCAAAAGAGATTCTACACAAAATTTGCCTTACTGACATTTCAAAATCCAAGAGCTGTGAAAATCTTCATGTTTTGTAAGTAGTAAATACGACTAAGTATTCATAATATAAATTAAAAAAAAAAAAATTGATTTAAAAAAAAAAATAAGCAACAAATTGAGAATTGTATCAGGTCAACATAAAACGTTTTATAAAATTCTAAAAACCAGTATGAACGCAGATATTTATGGTGTGCAGTAGGATGAATATGCCAAAAAAAAAAGAACTAGAATTAAATTAAATAACTATCTAAATAGTATAAGAAATTAAAAAGAAAAAAGAAGAAGACAATTTTTATGCTTTACAACACAAAAAATAATAATCACCCCTATCATGAATAAAAGTGAAATTGTTGTTCCCCCGAAATTTTCATTCCCCTCGAAGGGAAAATTGCTATTGGGAATCTCACGTGAGATTTTGTACACGTTATCAGTGCAGAGTGAATGTATAATAAAGAAGAATTTATAAAATTTTCTAAGTTTTCAATAGAAAAACAATACATTTTTGTAATTTACGAATGGTTCTTGTAATAAAGGTGTCGACTTTTATTGTTAAGCAGTTTTCAGTGGCCACTGCATATAAATAAAAAATTTCTGTAATTTTATAAGATTTTAAGAGCAAAAACAAAATTTTTTTTATTGAAGCAATTTATGAATGGTTCTTGTAGTAAAGGTGTTAACTGCTGTGGATAAACGATTTTATAACAAAATAAATTAATTTTTTATAGGTGGACAAACACTTTTTAATTCTTTTGTTAAAAAATTGCTAAATTCTGCTTGCTAAATTAAATTTTAAGAAAAAAACAAACAAAAATACTTGTGTTCGCCAGCAAAAAGTAAGTGAACAGATTAAAGCAAAAAAGTGAACAAAACAAGGGAAAAAAATTATTTATGATAAGGGGATTTAACAGGGAATTCATTCGTAATTGCTATCCCAGTGAAAGTGAACAAAATTCGAGGGAAATGATATTCATGATAAGGGTGAATAATGCAGTATATCGATATCATAAAATGATGGGGATGATTAAATTTAATGAGTAACGAAATGTTTTTTGAATTTATTTTAAAATTTTATTCAACGATAACAATTATCAGACAATCATGGGCATTTTATTACAATTGATTATTTCTATTATAAATTTCATCCCTATCAAAAATTCGTTTCATAATTTCATTTCTGCATGACAAAATATTAAACACGCATGCCTGAATAGCATTCTCTTTAAAATTATCTGAATTATAAGAATAGATATATCAATAATGAGAAATCGCTTAAGGGGACTTGAGTAAAAAATTTTTATTATTGTAGTTCGTGGACACAATTAAACAGATGGCAGTAAAAATAATAACGTTAAGGGATTTTAAAGTTGTAGTCCTCTAAAATAACTTAATAAGTCACAAGTGGTTTTTCAATATTGCCACAGCTTTATGTACGAATGACTGAACGCTTTAGTTTCTTCTAAGAAAATAATGAATTCAGCTCTTGAGTTACAAGTAATTTTTTTTTAATTTGTTTTTTTGTTATTTATTATAGTGCAAAGGAGAGTTAATATTGAAATAACCGTACCTTTCAAAAATAAAAACGGTTTAATGTTGCAATATCTGTATAATAGTCAGATAGAAAAAAGAAACAAAATATTATTTCGTTTAAAAATTTGTTGCTTTAAAAAAAAGCTACATGTTCTAACTGGCTTTTTTTTTAAATACTTTTAACATCACAATATCAAAACGAAATTCATGATAAAAGTTTGCCGCTTTTTGTTGTGATTATTGCGCAATGGAAATTATTGCTGTAATTCTTAACTCTTACTTGCTAAATCTTTCACACATATTTCACTTCCTGCAGAGTGCAATTTGTAATCCGTTCTACTAGCAAGGAATTTTTCTCAAATTTTAAATATCTCACTTGAGGGTATTAACTCCAAATTTTTTAAATTTAACAACATTTACTATCTGCTGTAAAAATTTCAAGGCACACCTAATTCTCTTTTTGCACGAATTTGATTTAACACGACTTAAAAATTAAAATAATTTTTTTTTACACGAATTGTTTTTTTTAACACAAGTTTTATGCAATTTAGAGATGATAATTCAGCAATAATTTCACAAGCTGATGAACAAAATTATTCTGTTGATAGCTCTGATATTCCTTCTTTCCAAAATTAATTTATTTTTTATAATATAATTATTAAATTAAAATGTGTAAGCACTAAATAAATGAAGTGAACTCTCACAAGAATTTTTTACTAATTCTCTTTTTACTCGATTTTTTTTTTTTTTTTTTTTTTTTTTTTGTGTAAAAAGAGAATTAGGTGTATTCCAATTACACTTACATCTCGAAAACCATATTTGAGACCAATTTCGTGATAGTGCAGTAGTGTAACCACAAACAGTTTTTCTCCTCTACTGAAAATTTTAAAATTTTGAGTTAATACCCTCTTGATCAAGTGCGATCGATCAACTCGTCTCTAAAACTTTATATGAAAAGTACTTAAAAATTTAATGTTTTTTTATACCAACTTTCCAGACTTGCTGGTTGGTCACTTCTTTATTGCAAACAAAATTATTAAACTTTTATTTATTTTTTTTTTTAAGAGTTGAGTTCATGACAATTTTTTTTTAAGAAGAGAAAATACATTAGCAATGATATTTTCCGAAAATATATACACATAAGTGAATATATTATCTATTAGAAGTTTACAAACAAGCATTTACAATATAAGTGTTGTTGCGATTTTTTTTAATTGTATATTTAATGTCAATTTTCTCTTAGGATTAGTAAACTGTTTTTTAAGAAATTGTTATACATACTCGTATTACACATACGCTATTGTTTCATATAAATAAATTAAAATACATTAAACCACTACCAACACTAACTTTATACTTGAATAGCTAAGCTAATTACTTCTTAAAGTCTCTTCCAAAAATGAATTTAAAAAAAAATCATATCGAAATGACTGTTTAATGTTGACTGTATTTTACAATTTTTCTTTTAGCAGAAACAAAAAACCAATTAATTTAAATTATCATTATAATAATTAAGTATAACAAATATCCTCATATTAATATGAAAGAAATCCGGCTTAACTTATTTGCATAATAAATGTTTTAATTATAAAAGAAAAGCAGAATATAAAAGTACAGTTACAGTTTAATACATTAGCAACTAATTAATTTAATAAGGAGAACCAAATGTCTATAAAAAAAAGAAAATTAATTAATTTTTATTGTAATAATTTTTCAAGCAAAGGAAGCTTTTTCATAATTTTTTATTGAATTTTTATTTTTAATATACAAAACTCTATGCTGTACTCATTTCCATCCAGCCAAATTATTTACAATCGAGGTTCTAGTTTTCGTTTGGACTGAAACAAATTTACTTGAGCAAGCGGAAGCCAAATTATTTCTCTAATTAAGCACAGAGTAAAGAGGTGAAGTTTTCCGAATAAAATATTCCGATTTAAAATACAGAACAGCAATTAATGTTATCGACATTTTAATTTTTTTATAAATAACAAAAAAAAAAAAATATCTGATTACGCAATATTTAAACCTTCCCACTTGTGTATCTGTACTAAATAAATGTTTCATTCTTTATTTTCTTTTTTACCATTGACTACCTCTTTTAAAGAGACAGTTCGCTCATAAAAATTTTATTTTGAAAGTTGAAAAACTTTTTAATTCCGTTTTAATTAAACACCTTTAAACCTTGTTATTATGACGGAGTGTTACCTTCGCTTTAATGAGTGTTTATTAGTAAGAAATGCGCTAATATAAAGTGTTTTAAATTAAAAAAAAAAAACCTTCATTCTAGTTCTTTATTTCTCATCTGCGTTTTAAGTTTGTTTTTTTTCGTAGCCTTTTCAATTACCATCATCATAACGAACTTTTGAGATGACTTATTTTTAAAGTTGCGTATTTCATAAGGTTTTTTGTAGATTATTTATCTGCTAAGCTTCCAAGGAGAAAAATCAAATTTATATATTTGTTGTGGTACAATAAAAACAAATCATTATGACAAATTCATACAAATTCACATATGAATTTTCGCAGTAATTTTGGTTTTATAAATGAGAGATTCGTGTTTCTTTCTTCGTCGAATCGACGAACTTAATTTTTACTTTTTAGAATTATATTTTTTGTTTTATTAATATTAAAATTTGGTATAAAGTTTTTACGTTACATAATCAAAAATGAAATTAAATTGATATCTAAAAAAATGTATTTTCTTATATTCTGTTGGATCTGGGGAGGATTAAAATTTAGTTTTGTCGATGAGACGAAGAAAGTACTTAGTGTATTAAAAATAAGAAAAATGTTGTTTTGGAAATTCAAAAATTTAAAACATTGACAAACAGACAGGAAACCATGGCGTAAGAAAACCAGGTGACTTCAAAAATAACAATATTACAAAAAGCACATATATTTTGTTATTGCTTTTGAGGCCCCTAATGTGAAAAGTTATTATCAAGAAGTGTGCTAGAGCGAAACAAATAATTTGTTTTTAATTTTTTTTTTCTAAAAGAAATATCCTTTCATCAATTTTCTCAAAATTAATTTAAACAAATACATAAGGGATAAAGAGACAAAGAGCAATTGGACCAGATAAACGAACTATTTCCTCTTTAATTTTTGAACTAAGAAAACCGTTTGCTTTTAAACTTCCAGCATTGTGGAAAACATAGGGTGCTCTGTAGTAGGTAGTGTAACAACTCATTAATTTGGAGGTCGCAGGGCCGATGACCAAAGTAACCACATAAAACATATTTTTTGTCCTAAATTTGTGCCACAATCAAGGATTGTTAATTACACTTTATACATTAAGCTTTCCTTTACTCAAACGTTAAAGAGAGTGAAACTAACACAAACTAAAACTTTTTAATATAAAAAGTTGCAAAAAATGTATCGTATGTAAGTAGAAAAAAAAATATAGAAAAATTAAATATATTTTTCCAGAATTCTACAACTTTTTAAATTGAAATAAAAATATTAAATAAAATTAAAGGCCTGTTCAGCTAAATGCGGACGAAAGTTCAATTATGCGAAAGAACTTTTCGTTAACATTTAGCTGAGCAGACCCTAAATATTATTAATAGTATATAAAAAAATAAATTATATAGAACAAAAAATTACGCTTATTAATTACATAAAAAATTATAAATTAAAATTGAAGTAACAACTTGTAAGTCTTTATAAAAAATACCCACCGAATTTAAGAAAAATTATTTTGAAAAAAATTTATTACAAGAATTACATTTACTTATCAAATTAAGCTAAAGAAAATATTTACTACTTCTACTAAAACTACTAATACTAATATGCACACGTATATTTTATTTATTATACTTATACAAAAACAAAACTTTTCTACTAAATGAAAGTTAAATACGAGTTTTAGTTTAAAGCTCTATAAATAAAAAAATAAAAAAAAAAATAAATTTAAAAAATTTTAATTTATATGAAAAGTTTAATACAGGTTGCAATTGGATAAAATGCACAACTTTGAGACCCTTATTTCAACGTTTTCCGGAAATTTTGATAATTTTACACAATTAATTCGTTTACAGAACAAGTTCTGTTAGTTTTTCAGTCGTCTCTAAGCGAAAAAATGTTAAATAATTGCTCAACAAATCTAACTAACGGAGCTAAATATCTTTACTCACATTATTACTTGCCCTTCAGCTGCTGAATTACCTCATATTCCTAGAATATCAATTTAAAAGACTTGTTATTTCCCTAACAATTGGCAAGTCCCAGAGTCAAAATTTCGTTTTGGTACAGATAGACTTCCGAAAAGAATGCTATCGTGAGTCGGAACTCCCGATTAACAAATTATTTCGCTTCCACAAAATTTCCCTTGTAGTAACTTTAAATGCAACACATCAACCACCATATACTGTCAAATTTTGAACAAGCTGCGTCAATTAGTTTGTGTTGGGCAGCTATTAAAAGCAGACAACCTCGTGAATTTTAACGAAAAGGGAAAAAAATAATTTTTGTTTTAATGAGTAAACATTATAGCAAAAATCCATAAATCCATCTACGAAATGCTATCCCATACAGCATATTCTCCAGATTTAGGCCCCCTGTGACTGTTTTTGTCTCCAAACCTGAAGAAATGGCTACGTGGTAGAGATTTGAGTCGAGTGAAGACGTCATTAGCAAAACAAGCGCCTATTTTGAGAACTTTGAGAAAACCTTTTGTTTCGAAGCAATAAAAAATTTTGGATTACGTTGAAATGTAAAACGCTTATTTACCAAAAAAAATTTTATTAAAAAAGTCACGGAGCTATCAAACAACTCTCTTAAAAGGACATCAAATATTGTTAACAGGGAAGCTCTAAGACGCTAAAGTTTATATAGAAATAAATGTCAACAAAAAAGAAATAACTTTTTCTGGAACTAATATTACAAATCTCACACTAAGAAAATTATTCCTTTTATGATTTTTTTTTGTTTAAATACAAATCAATTTTATTTGGTTAAGCAGTTTATTAATAAAACTTGAAAAAATACTTTAATATATTAAAATATATAATTAAGTTTTTATTGTTTGCCAAATATTTAATGACTGTTAGAAGCAACTGATAGACAAATTAAAAAATTTAAAAAAGCTTAGAAATATTTTTTTCGTATATGAACTGAATCTAAGAGCAAATTGTTTATAAAAAATATTTTTATATTTTATTATAAATTCTACTTGTACTTAAAAACCTATAGAAAATGCAAGTGTGAATTAATTAAGTTTTAACTACATACACACACCCACCACACACCATGCATATGCGAGTGCATTCTTTAAAACGTTAAATACTGAAGCAAAAAATTCATTAAAGGGCTAAACTTAAAAAGAGTAGCAAGCATTTGTGGTGGCTAAAAGAATTTTACATGCATACCATATACACACATATATACCTATCATATATTTAATATTAAAAATAATAATAATGTTTATGTTTATGTTTGCTGTTAAGAAAGAAAAATGTCTTTTTATTCATTTGGAAAAAACGGTAAAAGTAAGTAAAAGGGAAAGAAAAAAACTAAATGGGAATATTGTATAGCGAAAATGTATGGCATATTGATGTCATATGCGCAGTGAACTAAGCGAAAATCAAAACGATTTTCATAGTTGCTCTAGTTTGTAAAACTGTGCATTAAACTTTTACAATGTAGGTATGTTTCAACACTTTTAATTGTGGTGTCGTTTTTTAAAAGTTAACGAAAAATTAGTACAAAAAATGTTATTACACTTTACATGCTTATTGAAAGTTTAAGCCAGCAAAACATTAATTAAAGCTATCATCATGACCAGAGCATCATTATATACTACGGTATGACATGGCGGACAAATCACCCAAGGAGGTCTTTAAATTCTTAATGAATAGTAGATTTATGAAATATTTGTAACTTGAGGGTATTGTCAAAATCGATCTATTATAGTCGCAAGAACGCAATCAAAATTATACTCATGCATTCATATTTGCTGATGTTGTGTATGGCTAAATTCGCTTAGGATACCACTCCTTTAAAATCATTGAAAATTTTGCAGTTCAATTTGCAAACACGTTTTTCTTAAATTTTTTTTTTTTTTTTTTCATTTTCTTGTTTTCATTATTTTTTTTATTTAATTATTTATTTATTAGTATTTTAAATACTTCTATAATTCATAGCAATTCTTCTTTAAAGAATTGTAGCAATATGTGCGTATTGCCGTTGTGCATTGGTCGATCAAGGGAATTCAGGCTTAAATGCGACTTTTAATAAATACTATTAATTTTATATAACAATCTAATTAATATTTATTCCTATATTCGTTAATATTATAATTTTTGAAAACTAAAATTAAATTCAATTTAATTTTTTTTTTTTTTTGCACATAGTGACAAATAACAATAATATTTATCTGTGCTAATATGGAAAATAGGTTAAGTCGACTGTCGCAATTAACGCAATAACTTTATTATTATTGGGCTTTACCGATGGTATGATGGAGCATTTATGAAATTTCAATGAAAACAATACTATTTGCTAGAACCAAAAAAAAAATTTAGGGTTTTTAAAAGTCTAGTCCTCTATAATGACATAATAAAACAAGCAAATATTTCCCGTGCTACCAGATATATAATATATTATAAATAAATGTGTATTTTATGTGAATATGTTTTGGACATTTTTATATAACCCATGCACCTATTTAATAAATTATAAATCAATTTATGAAGTTACAGTATACATAAGTCGAACGCTAAATAATAAACTTACCCTTAACAATTGTTGATAAACATTTCACTTTATTTTTAATTATTTAGCTTGTTTTGTATTTTTTTAAGCCCGAACCGATAACCGTCTTTAAAAATATTTTAATTTGTGGCAGCACTGATTCTTTTACTTCTACTTCTTTTTCTATAACTACAAAAACAATTGCATTCAATTACTCTGCTTTACTATTTTTATTTTATTTTTGACTTTGAATATTTTTATTTTTCTTTACTGAATGCTAAACCAACAACTCATTTACATGCTCCCACATTTACACAATCACACATACATTTCTTCACAATTAGAGAGCCATCGGGCACACACAAAAAAACGAAGGCTTAGCAATGCAACAACAAAAACATAATTTTCTTTTTATTCTTTTCATATTGGGTATGTATACCACTAAATTATTTAATTGAAATATTTAAGTTTTATGCTTTATAATGTTGTGTTCACTAACTTTTTTATTAAATTATTTAAACAAACTGATATTTTATTACTTTAACCACAATTAATTTCTTTATTTAACTTTTTAAATGCAAATAACGACGACTGAAATTTAGAACGACCGACTTCAATGATGAATTGCAAGATAACTAAAATTTTCGGCAATTTGTCAGAGTTGCCAATAAAAAAATTGTTATTGTGATAGGATTTGATGGCAATGCGCGCTGTGATTAAAGTGGGTAATTTAAGCAAGGGGATTTAAATTGTTATATTGTAAAGTCTGACATGTTTTATAATTTTAGGTATTTCGTTTTGCATTATATAAATTTTATTTTTTAGGGACACAAGTGCTTATGTTTTCAGTACTAAAATTTTTATTATTTATTATTATTTTTATAAGGCTTTTATGTATTTCAAACAAAATACGCAAAAAAAATTCACTCAGAAAAATAGTCAAAAATGGAGGTAGTGGAGGTTTTTGACTCATAGCTTCGCCATTTCAGGACCGATTGGAATGAATTTCAATAGCAACCAGCGCGCAGGCACTTTCAACAAATTGATATACTAAACTTTTCTGTAGGTTTTCTAGGGACTTCAGAAAGTTGATTTCTAAGGATTTATACTTAATAGAGTGGCACATGTACTCGTATATGACAAATTTTTACTTTTTGTGAAAATTAAAATAAATATACACAATAAAGGTGTACACAGTCCCTCATTTGTAAAATTTGAAAAGAACTAATGTTTCTTAAATGTCGAAAATAAATTCTAAATAAGAATTTATGGTCTCTGAAGTAAATTTATTTGATAGAAAATATGAAAACAAAGTACAATGAAGGAAGGTAGGATGGTTATACTAAACACATATTGTATGAGTATAAACTAATGAATTCATTTATGTTTATCGATTGGCAAACAAATATCGCCTTGGTGTGTTTATATTTATTTAGAAAAAATGATTACCTAAAAGCCTTCCCTTCGGGATGACTACAGACAAATTAATCAAGAAAAAATATGAAATAAAATAAAATGCCACCATTCCATTTGCTACCATCGTCACCATAAACATCTCTTCGTCATTTTGCGTTTGTTACTAGAAATAAATCAAAAAGAAAAAAAATTTGGCACTCCCGACTACAGCTTATCATCATCATCATCCTTCCTTCAGCTTTACAGATTGTTAAGGTAATTCATACAAATTTATATATGTATGTAAGGCTGGATTGTTTTCAATATAACACGTTCACATGCATACATACATTCATTCGTAAAGAGTTCAAGGAAATGCTTTTTATTACTTTCATGTTACATATAAAGAGGAGTATGTATAAGAAAGATTATTGATACAAAAAAAAAATCCAATGAGATGTCAACTTTTGATTAGTGAGTGTTGTAATGCCATACCAATCCTAATAAGCAAATTGATTTTATTTAGTAATTTATTATAAATGAACTATTGCATGCTTGCAGCCATCAATAAAACTTTTTCATGAATTTGACCGTAACTCCTTAAGCATGTAACAGATGAAAGCAAATTTCTCTAAGTACTTGAATTAGTTGCTACGCTCATATTGCAAAATTTATTTATTAAATTAATTAATTACATCTGTAACAATATGCAAAATATTACGTCTTTAAAGAGGCCTACAACTTTAAAAGTTTTTTTTTTATATAAAATTATTTCGATTCGTTCGGCTCCTGTTAATTCTGGAATTTCTCAACGACAATAATAAAATTATTAAGTTAAGTCGACTTATAATAATAAATTATAAGTCGACTTAAGCATTATTCAATATTAGCACAGAAATATTATGGTTAAATAATATACCAAACACAGAACATATTTTGTTTTATTTAAATCTAGAATATCTTAACTTTGAACATGAACTTGACAGAACATTTTCCTTAAAGTAACTCATATCTAAATGTACATTTCGATAAAGTAAGCTACCATATCTTGTCTATTAATTTAGTTAAAGACAATTAAGACCACTGGCTTACTTTACCTTTATACCATGTATTTCCATTTGTAACGACTACAATAATTTCTTTTAATAAATATTTTGCAATTTTTATTTTATACGATTTTGATAAATTAAAAATGTTTATTACGAAATTAAAATTTTACATTTCTGTAAGCATTACTTCACCCAATTTTAATTCAACGGAATACGGGTAACAGCCAAAAGTTACAATAGCCACATGCATACATTTATATTCAGAAAGTTTCTATCCCTTAAGTGAGTTATGTATAATAAAACATAAAATTTAAGTAAAAAGTTACAAAAAGGAAAGAAAAGATTTTTTTTTCCAATAAAAAGTTAAAGAACAAAGTAAGTGTAAAGGAAAAGCACACAATTTAATTTTACTTTTCTTCATTTTTAGTTTATTTTTAGGTTTCCTTCATCCTCTTCATTTAAAAAAAAAAGAAAAACTTGGTGATAGTTTTCCCATGTTTTGATTTTCCGCTAGACGGCTAAATTTTATTTTTATTTGCTTTGAAAAAATTTTTTTTTGTATTATAGGTTTTTGTTAGAATTATTGTGACAAAATTTTAATGTTTGAAAATTTGCAACTTTTTGTTTGTAATATAACCTTTAACATTTTCTATTGCAATTTAAGCTATATTATATTTATTTATGTCCTTTACTTAACGAATCTTCAGACAGCATTAATACATATTTCAGAGAAATCATCTAATTTATTTAAGTTAGGATAGACAGATTTGAAATTAAGAAAATATAGTACAAAAATGTGCTGTTTTTTTTTACCAAAAAGTATGTATACTACTAAAAACGATAGACATCCCCAATTTAAACTAATAAAATGCTTATAAATTATGGCTCTTAGTGTCTATATGATTGTTCAAATAACACACTGTTATTTACATGCTAAATAAAAATAAAAGCTAAAAAAAATTTCATGTATTAAAGGTACAAATATTCTTAAAAATAATGTGACAATAGCAGAGCAATAATATTTGTTGTACAAATTATTATTATATGTTTTTGCTGCATATTATGTTAAACACCGACAATTACAGCCTTAACATCTTATTGCCTGTTATATTACAAATTAAAGCCTAAGGAATAAAATTAGGAGAGAAATTGATGTATTATACAGTTTATAAAACATTTTAAGTTTATCAACACATTTAAATACAAGAACTCACAATTAACAATGAAAAAGAGAACAATTTCACATCCTTGCAGAAAAAAAAAACTGTGGCTTAATTTTGTTAGTCGGGACTAGTTGGTTTTTTTTTTTTTTTTTTTTTTTTTTTTTTTTTAATAACAACGGAAATCCGCGAAGCTTCTTGGCTTTTCTGCAGAAAACACCCAGGGTCTAGACTGAAATCGAACCTGCCACCCCTAGATTGGCTACCTACTAATCTACGGGGACACCCATAGCGACGTTTATGGGGTTTTGGTATTACTTCTACTTCTCAGGAAAAAAAATGAATTTAACATTGGCGTGTCATTGGAAACTTTTCACTGATGCCCATCTAAATAACAATTTTTGTAGGTTATAAATATATATGGTTGTATAATTTAAAATAGTAATTCAAATAATGAAGAAATTGCAGTGATTTAAAATTGCATACCATACTTGTGTAGTTAAAAATGACTTCTTCAGCACCTAAAATATGCTAATCGCTTAATTTTGTCAGTGCTGCAAAAAATCCGCATCGTATTTGCATATGCGTATTCATATAAACTAAAGTGAAATAAAAAATTGTATCAACACGCACATACAGAAAGGAAGTGAGAGAGAGAAATATTCACCGGTCATCTGTATTAACTGAATATGTAGAAGAATAAAAGGACGATGGCTTACACAGTTGTTGAATATTTTCCATAAAAGGTGGAATGAAAAATGCTGATTTTCTTCTTTGATTCACCATTATGTTTAACTTTTTCTTCTTTGACTTTAAATAAAAGTTAAAAAAATTGTGAATAGCAAAAACAAAAATAATAGCAACAACCCGACCATTCCCTTCCTTTCATTGTTCACTCAAATATAATTAATTGTATGACTATAAAGTTGCCAAGAGGCTTAAATAAAGGGTAAAGCGGCCCTCTTAAAGACCTCGTTTAGCATGTAGGCTTTTTATTACAAACAATGCAATTGCCGATGAA
This sequence comes from Thelaira solivaga, assembly GCA_947397855.1. Taxonomy (NCBI): domain Eukaryota; kingdom Metazoa; phylum Arthropoda; class Insecta; order Diptera; family Tachinidae; genus Thelaira; species Thelaira solivaga. The sequence continues at coordinate 67,819,391 of OX377614.1, forward strand.
ACACAAATTTCTCACACAGTCTTTTATTATCTTCCGAGAACGCAATCACATGAATGTTGTTAAGATCCTCTTTTCAGATACTCTCTAATTTTAAGTTTCATAGAGCTTCAAAGCAGTCCGCAGAATGATCTTGGTGCAATGAAGCTTAATTCTACAATAAGTTGATAAGATTTCCAATTTGCAGGGAGTATTTTTTATGATTAAAAAATTAATCGGCAGACTAAAAGTATATAATTGCAAAACTCCAAGTTATATAAAGGGCCCCACCTTCATAAGGCCTTTACAATGATTTATTACTATTGCGATACCTGGATGTTTCTTTAGCTTTTAAAGTGTGCTAGAATAAAAGGTACGTAAAATCTAAATTTTTATGTAAATTAAATTCTATTATGAGAAGACAAGTGATGATGATTGATGAAAAGAAAATTTAAACAAATAAAATGAAAAATTGCTTTAAGCAAGAAAATATAAAAAAACATTCTTTTTAATCAAATATCACTTACAAAGCTGCAATTTATATAAATTTTGTCCGATATAATATATTGACTAAGAACCTGAGGAAGACATTTTGAAAGTTACACACATCACTGCAAATGTAAGGTATTCAAACTATGCTGTGCCGAGCTCTAATATTGGCCACTATTGAGTAATAAGGTTTTCTGGATCTTGTATGGTATTTATTATCATACAACGCTACTATAAATAATTTTTGGAAATTAAAAATGTCCAAATTTTTGCAAAAAAAATTGTTTTTTGTTATTTAAAAAAATTTTTTTTAACAAAAGGGCTGATATTTAAAAAAAAAATCGTTTCTTTGCATTTAATAAGAAATAAATAAAAAATATGCAGTGTATGTTTATGTGATTCGTTCAATACCACCTGAAACTGTAGTCTTTCTTGAACGTTTGAATTGTTGTTCACTTATTGATAGATATAACTCTCATTTAGTCAATTAGGTTTGTAAATATATATAAAAGTGTCTACATAAATTTTTTTTTTTTAATTTTTATAAAGAGTGCTGCATTTTGGTAGGACCTTACTTTTTGAAGATAAGGTGATTAAGAACGGCATTCGTTAAATTAACATGGTGTGGAAGACCATGTTACAGCAAGACAACGGCACCTGAAATAAAAAAGTGCACTCTTATACAATAATAACACACAATGTACGATAATTTTTAAAAAATTTTACATTTTGAATAGAAAATGTTTTTTTATTCAATACATTCTTTTTCTTTCATTCTTATTCTTTTTTCTATGAAAAAATTATTTCTTAAAGAAGTCAGTCAGTATTGTCCTTGACTAAGAAAAATTTAAAACAAAAACTTCGGTTTCACACAGAAGTAAAAAAAACTTAGAATACGAACTTGCAATTTCGCAATGATCAAAAGACTTAAGACATAAACTTCAGTTTTTTAAAGAAATAAAAGACTTGGAATACAAACTTACAGTTTCGTAAAGATCGAAAAACTTAAGATACAAACTATATGTTTGTCTTTTAAATAACTTGTGTACAATATGACTACGAATACAGAAATCTTATAGAAAGAGAAATGCTAGTGAAGAGTTTTTCGGTATTTTTTGTCTTCTACCATTAATTTGAATTTCTTTATTTAAAATTAATTAATTTCTTTAACATTCTTTTTTGTTTTAATAATGCTTGCCACGTTTTAAATTAAATTTAATTTATTTTGCATTCTTATCTTTCTTAAAATTTATTTATTTATTTTTTCATATTTAAAAACTGAGTACCTATTGATAATACAAATATTTATTTTGGGATAAACAAAAAATTATTATAATCATTGAAATCTTTTTTTAGAAACCATGATAACTTTTGTTTTGTATTACAAGACACCGTGCTTTGGAAAACCATATTACTTCTACTAATGAATGTACATACATAAATATTTACTATTTGATATAAATAATATATATTTATACGGTGAATTCTTATTTATGGCACAAAAATATCGCATGTAAAAAAATTATGATTTTTTAAAGAATATGTAAACAACATTCAACAATCAAATAACAACAATCAATCAGAAGAAGATATAAGAGTATAACCAACAAAAACATTTATAGGTCACTGGCCGGTGTTGTTTAAAGTTCAGTAGCCGCTTCAGTTTTGGCATACCCTTTATAATATCAACTACAATTGCTTTTGAGTTTGTTATTTGCAGTTTGTAATTTCGTTTTGCTTTTTTTTTGGCTTTCAGCATCGCATTAATGAAACAATAAAATCATTTAGTCTTTTTGGCCCAACTTCAAAACACAGCAACATAAAAATACGAAAATAATTATCGGTGAATTTATCGTGTACAACATTTTACGTTCGCGTGTATGCCTGCATGTACGAGTACATACCGGGCATAGATACATACAAATTTGAAAGTGTGCTCATCGTTGGAATCAATAGAGAATAAAGAATTTTTAAACTTTTTATAAAAATTCTAAATATTGAAAAGAAATTTTTCAAATAAAAATGCAAAATTTTAGTGAAAATGTAAAATTTGAATTCAATGAAATATTGGGAAGGTAAAAAGGAAAAAACACAACTTTTTATTTTTAATGCCGTTTTTCATATTAGATTTTGTCAGTCGTTTTGTCATCTAACATGTCAAGGTTGATAAGCTATTATAATTATAATAAAAAGAAAAAGTAAAATGTAACTTTAAACTCTTATAGGCTGCAGATTTGATTCCATAGTACAAATTAAAAATAAATTAATTACATAGACAACAAAACTAATAATTAGAGGCATCACAAGGGTTATCTAAAAGAAACAAAATTAATTTCTTGAAGTTGTTACTTGAACAGACGTGACTAGTACGTTAATAAATAGACAACTTGGGGTTAATTAACTTCGAAAGTATCTGTAATAAAGTAATTTTTGGAGATATTTTACTATATTTCTTTAAAGGCATTTGGTAGCTGCTATTAATATAGAGCCCGGTGAAATATTAATTGAAGAACAGCCCTTATTGATCACCACACACTGGGAATGTGATCTGATGAAATGTACGAAATGCTGCGAAGATTCTTATGTCATTTGCAAGTAAGTTTTCGCAAAGAATTATTAAAAAAAATTATAGAAAACCTAATTTTTTCTCCTTATAACCAACACCAGAAAATGTCAATTTTTTCCTCTCTGCATGGATTGTGATGTACACGATAGTTTTGAGTGTGAGTTTTTTCAAACCCACGCAAAAAGTATTTCCAAAAATCTACTCATTAATAATTACACCATAAACGCTTTGCTAAAACTCTTACTAATGCATGAGAATCCAGCAACAGCAGAGAAATGTAAAGATTTAGAACCACATAATTTTAAATTAAATGAATATCGTGATAGCGATATGTGGCAAGATCATGAAGAGAATATTTTGCAGCCTTTATTACAGTCGGGTGTTATGGATACTTTAAAGAGGGACAAAAATTCAAATTGTTCGGATATAGATCTTTTACATAAATTGTGTATTCTAATAGATGCAAATGCGTTTGAGGTGGCGAGTAAAGTAAGCGGAGATTCAATAAAAGGTCTCTTTGTTCACGCAGCAAAAATGCCACATCATTGTGTACCAAATACAGCCACTTCGATTGATAATGAATATAATATGAGAATTTACGCTGGAGTTCCCATTAAAGCAGGAGAAATTATTTATAATTCATTTACAAACCCTTTAATGGTAAGCAATGAATGTAAACACAAAAAATAAATATGTGAATTCATTTTTCGTAAAAATAACTGAATATGTTCCTGTTAAATCACTTAATTTCAAAACTTTAGGGCACCATTCAACGACAACATCATCTTCGCATGACTCGACATTTCGAATGCTGTTGTAGCCGATGCCAAGATCCCACTGAAATGGGTACTCACATGAGTTCGATTAAATGCAAACAATGCCCTGATGGCTATGCCATCTGCAGGAACGGTAAATGGCTGTGTGACCATTGTAACACCACCAACGATCCTATACAAATACAAAAACTACTTACTGAAGTATCCGACGAAATGAACAAGGCCAACGGTGATATAATGGCTTACGAGGAATTATTGCACAAGCATGCAGCTGATTTTCATCCAAATCATTTTCTAATGATTGATTTAAAACAAAATATCGCCACTATATTACGAGGAGTTCTAATGAATCCTATTTATAAACCTGGCAAGGAAATTTTAGAGAGGCGATTAGATTTGTGTGAGGAAATACTCCCAGTAGTCAAAACCGTTATACCGGGCTATTCAAAATTGTATGCAATTGCATTGTATGAGTATTTGTTGTCGTTTTTGGAATTGTCTGAATTGGACTTTCGTTATAAGGAAATAACTAAAGAGGTTTATCAAGTAAGCAAAATTTTACTTGACATTGCATACCGAGTATGTTTTAACTGTGAATATAATTTTAGGAGAAATTAAAATTCGCCAAAGATGTAGCCGCCCAAGCCAAAGATTTATTATCTTTTGAACCAGCAAATTCCCCAGAAGGACACTTGGTGCGACGTATTTATATACAACAGGAATTAATTGAAGAAAATTTAAATAAAATTGGCATCAAATAAATTAGTTTAAATTTTGGTGTTTGAAAATATATTTTATTTATATCTAAAGTAGATGTAGGATCATCAGTGAATTTTAATCAAGATCATATATTTTATTTAGATTCTCTTTTGAAGATCTAAGGGCCTGTTCAGATAAATGAGAATAAAAACTTCTTTCATATAATAGGAAAATTTCTTTTTGGTTTCAATACAGTTATGAGAAAGAAGTTTTCGTTTACATTTAGCTGAACAAGCCATTACACACTTCAACACAACAGTTCAAATTATAATCAAAATGTTAAAACTCTTTTAATAGAAAAAAAAAACATGTACATACACCGCCGCACATTAAAATTGTTTTTCTTTTCCATAAATACTATAAACTATTACCCTCTTTACATTGTAGAATATAAAAAGCCCCTGCAGTGCACTCTAATTTTCGAAGTGTCGCTGCTACGAAAGTCAATGTTTATACGATGCCGGCCATCTTTCCGTTTCAGTTAAAATTTAATGTTTTTTTACATTTATTTAAAAAAATTGTATTTTTTACAATTGTTCTATTTAAAAAAATACAATTTAGCACTTTTTTGCAAGGGAAAACTTTTAATACCTTTGTCATTAGCTATTATTTATATTAAGGCAAAATCCCAATTTCCTACAAATCTCATTATTATTTTGTTTATATGCTATCACAAATTTTGTCAACCCAAACCACTGTGCCAAAATTCATGAAATTTTGCTAGATAAGTTTATTTTTCATGTCAGAAAGAGAAATTCATATTTAAATAAAAAATAAGTACATGCAAGTAAATATATGTGTACGTACTTATGTGTATTTATAATGTGTGCATATTTAAGGGAAATATATACAGTGACACTGAAAATAATGTTGAGATAAATTCATACGGTTTTATATGATACCAAAATTATTACCAAATAATAATAATTACGAAATAATTTAGAGAAGCCACATACTTTGACAAATATAATTTACGAAATATTTTGCACGAAAAGTGCATGTTAGCTAATAAAATAAAATGCGAAACTAAAAAATATTGAGAGCATTCAGCATAATTTTTGGGTTTTTTTAGAAACTTGTAACTCTCTTTAGAAATAATAATTATTTTTATTTCAAATATTGATCAACACTGCTTAAAGAAATATATACATACAAACGTTTATATTTCTGCATAAGTATTTATATCTATATATATAATATGATTTAAAAATATGCATTTAAAAATTGTAAGTAAATTATCATGTACACTTTGTAAACTCAACAAAACAGACACGCATTTACAACACGCTAAGTTATATTTAAAATATAATTAGAAAAAATGGAAGATCATTTTCAAAAAAATTGCGTAATAGAAAACAATAAAAAACTGGGCAGGTAAAAAAAACCAATTCAAATAAATTGCAGTGTTAAATAAATAAATCGTTTATAGATATGTAAAATCTAAGCATGACTTGATTGCGGGAGATTGTGTGCTTTTGGAACAGCCCTCTTTGTTAATATCTTCCAACGGAGAAATAAGATGTCAAAATTGTTTTAAATTGACTAATAACTATTGCCTGTAAGTTAAATAAAATACTAGGTACGCAAAAACAAAAAACAATTTGCAAATAAAAAATTCATATAGAATCTGTAATGTAACACCCTTATGTGAGCTGTGTAAACAACACCATGAATATGACTGTCAAAGACTAGCAGCTATGAGCGGAATCGATACAAGTATTACGAAAAAATATCCAGACACTTACGGCATTATAAAATTTCTATTACTACAAGATAATCCTGAGACACGACAGCATTTTACCACTATTTTAGAGGCTGAAAGCCACATGGAACAGCGTCGTAATACAAATATTTGGCATTATTATGACAAAAATGTGATACAACCAATTTTAGAGACTGGAATTTTAACATTTTTGTATCATGGCGATGAAATAAGTGCAGAGTTCTTGCAGCGCTTATGTGCTTTAATCGATGTTAATAGTTTTGAAATACGTGCTCCAGATCTCGGCTCAATGAAAGGTGTTTATATTAAAGGAGCGCTACTGTCACATGATTGTATGGCCAATACATGTATCGCAATAGATAACAGATATTGTATGAAAATTTATGCAAATCAAGCTATAAAACGTGGGGATATAGTTACAAATTGTTATACGAATATTTTGTTGGTAAGTAAGGAATTTCATAAGATAAACTGATAAAAACCAAATACTTTTAAAGTAAAATAATCAATCATAACCCGTTTAAACATACAAACATCTTTAATCTCTTTAAAAACAAGCATTAATTTTAAAGCGAAAAAATATAAAGAAAAAGAAATATGTGTCAGGGGCCTTTCATTTGAGTTAGTGAATTAGATTTAAATTATGACTTACAATGATAAGAAGAGAATTCACTAATTTGATGAAATAATAAACTGTATAATTTGTATACGTTGATAATTATAATCAATGATAAATTAAAAAAAAAAATTATTAAATTTTTACAGAATACAGCTGAACGTAAAAAAATTCTTTTAGAAGGAAAATACTTTCATTGCAATTGTAAGCGCTGTGAAGATCCTACGGAGTTGGGATCTCATATGTCAACCATAATATGTGTTCGTTGCCACAAAGGATACATGTTAAAAAATCAAGCTGGCAATGAATGCTGGGAATGTCTTGAATGTAAGCATCACGAACCGTTTGGAAATATAAGCAACATGTTAGAAAAATTAAGAGCTAAGGAATTACGAAAAACTGAAAATTTAGAAGAAATAGAAATAAATCTTAAAAAGTTAGAACAACTATTCCATCCACAACACTCTATGATAATTGATGTCAAACAAAATATTGCGTCAATTTTAAGAGCTATAATCAATGATATTAGTTCTTGTCCAGGCCGTGAGGTGTATGAACGCAAAATTTCTTTATGCAAGGACATTTTAAAGGTACTCGAAATAATTGCGCCGGGAATATCACGTCCAAAGGCCATTGTAGTGTATGAATTAGCCAGCACATGTGCCGAATACAATCGTATGCTTTACCAGAAAAAAGAATTGAACAAAGACGCTTTAAGGGTATGTTGTATTACTTGCAAAATATAAAAACTAATACATGCATGTGTATAGAAATATATATTCAGATGATTCTTATTCATTCTAACATACCCAACAGATTACGACTATATTATTCACATTCTCCACAACTAATAAGAACAACGTAATTCCAAATATCTGTTATAAAAATAAACAAAAAATAAACTAGTCTTTTACTAACTACTCTTTAATTACTTCATTTTAATTTTGTATTTTAACAACTTTAGAAACATGGTGCCGACAATATCGCTTATATAGCTTTCAGGCGTCCTGAGATACATCACATTACATGACATTGTACTTCGCTCAAAGTGTCTTCAATACGACTACGATAAAAACCATTTTAAAAGCCCAAGCATGAGAAATTTATATTTTTCCAATATTTTTTAAACTAACAAGCCTACTGATTACATATGTACTCGTATACAAATGGTATACATCAAATAAATAAAAGAAATTTAATTTTTTTAGAAGCTTTTACAAGAATCAGAGATAATGTTACGCTCAACCATACGCATGTTGTTGTATGAACCTAAAGAAACTCCTGAGGGTAAGTTATTTACTTCCATGATGCAGGAATTGAAGTATTTACAAACTGATATTAAAATGTTAAATTAAATCAAAGTTTTTGTTTTTTGTATACATAAATAAATAAATGCTCTGTGCAATAAAAATTACATCACTTAATTGTTATTTAATTAATCTCATTTGGTTTGGCAGAATAAATAGAAACAAATGCAGCGTTTCTAAAATATCAATTTAAGAAAATTGTTTTACAAATTTAGTGTAAATCAATTTGGAAAATTTTGCACTAAATTAAAAACTAACCTAGTAAATATTATTCAAGCTTAAGATCTCAATTAAAATTGTTTTTGTTTTAATTTTCCAATATTCCGAGTTTTTTTTGAAAGTCTTCATCAGAGAAATTTATTTATAATAATTTATAATAATAATAATAATTTATTTATAATAATAAATTTCCCTGAAGCAGACCTTCAAAAGAAAATCGAAATATTGGAAAACTAAAACAAAAACAATTTTCATTGTGATCTTAAGCTTGAATAATATTTACTATTAATAAATTTATAAAATCGAAAAATTTACTAAAATTAATGGCCCATAAATCATAGTCAAACTAAAGTCGGTATTTTCCTAAAAACGAATTTAAGCTCATAAAATTTTTATGAGCAAAAGTCAACTTTTAATATAAGCCTACTTTTTTGGGACTATGATTATGGCCCAATATCTCTAGTTTTTATTTAAGACAACCGAAAATCGTGGTTTGTGTATAGAATATAGTCAGGGTTTGAAATCAATCGAAACTACAACATCCCATTCAATTTTTTTCTTTTTTCATAAATTTATAATTATCTCCGGTAATTGTTTGCCGTTCTCTGTACCAACTAACTATATATGTGTATATATCACTGATGTAAGTTAGCAGAATATTTCACTAAAAACAATACTTTATTGTCTATGTTAATGCTACATTTATAAGAATACAATAAAATACAGAAATTCAATGAAATTAAAAAAGGAAAATCATTTGGCCAAAAATAATACTTGCGTACAAAATTCACTAATTAAAATAAAACTAAAAAACCATTGATCGAAAAAAACATATGTACAAAACAAATGAATAATAAAAAATAGTAAATAATTAGAAAAGCGACTATAAAATAACCCTACACTCATATAGAATATTATTAAACCCTAAAAAAGTATTAACTATTCCAAACAATTTTATAACTTTAGATATGGATACATATACACACACATATGTATACATATATAGATATAAATGTGTCACGATTTTTGTAATCTTACAAATATAAAATGCCAAGTGAAAGGCATGAAAGAGTCGGCGCAACTGACCACAGTGTTACTTGTTTATTTTAATAGGTTTTGTTGGTGTTCTTATTTAGCCTAGAACAGAAAAGCATATTTTATTCTGATAAATTTTAAAATAGCAAAATTCATTACACGCTTGAAATAGTGACGGTTTAGTTGACATCTGCTGCTAAGTTTAAACATCAAGTCGGTTAAATAAACCTTAACAAGGACTAAAATTGACAATAAAACTAATAACGAAATAACTCAAATATGATGGAAGAAATTAGTGACAAGTGTAAAATTGAGGAAAATCCTGAAATGGCAAGGTGAAAATGGATATTATATTAAAAATTATTGTGAAACAATATTTAAGTATGCAAAGTGATATTTCAGATATGTAAAAGCTGCAGAAAGTATAAAAGCTGGCGAAACTCTGGTGTTGGAGAAGCCTACATTAATTTTAGCTGTTGCAGGTGATAAGCGTTGTTCGAATTGTTTTAAATATGCACAAAGTTATTGTGGGTAAGTTTAATATTTAAAGTGAATGTTATTATATAAACTGTTATTATTCAAATGTTTTATTTAAACAAGTGATAAAGTGGCAATTAAAATTTGATGCGAAAGTGATATTTTATGAAAATTAAAAAGTAGTGCTATATGGTCAATAGCTTAGGGACTTACTAGATTATATAATTATAGGCTCGGTAGACTAAATGACAAAATAATGTGCCCCTAGGCTTGAAAGAAGTGAAATCGTTGCACAGGTCAATATTATTACCAACCAGTAAATAACAATGTTCTCTTCAATTTCAGCAAATGTCGCATATCGCCTCTATGTATGGATTGTACACAGCACAGTGAATTTGATTGCAGCACTCTTACTGCTATGAAAGAATTAAAGTATGAAGATTTGAAAAAGTTTCCTGAAGCCTATGGCATTATTAAGTGCCTTTTGCTATCAGAAAACCCTGAAGGCAAAGAAGCCTTTAAAAGTATATTACAATTGATGTCACATTTAGAAAAGCGGCGTAACACAGCAGTATGGCTAGAACGCAACAACAAAGTTGTACAACCCATCTTAAAGGCAAACCTTAAAAAATATTTACAATTGGGTGATGAAATTGATGAGGAATTTTTACAGCATTTATGTGGCGCATTAGATGTAAACGTGTTTGAGATTAGGGCACCTGATAAGGCCTCCATGAGTGCTTTGTACTTGAAAGGTGCTCTACTAACTCACGAATGTTGTCCCAATACAAATGTTGCCATCGATGAATTGTATCGTATTAAAATTTATGCCAATCGTGATATTGCTAAAGAGGAAATGGTAACAAATTGCTACACAAATGTGTTATTGGTAAGTGATGAGAACAGAAAAAAGTGGTTAGTTTAATTTATTTTGTGTATATAAATATGTATGTATGCACATATATTTCTTGTCTTTCAATTTCCAGGGCACTGAAGAAAGACGTCAGAGGCTACAAGAAGGTAAATATTTTTTTTGCACTTGTATCCGTTGCAATGATCCCACCGAAATGGGTTCTCACATGAGCAGTTTCATTTGTGCTCCCTGTGCTAGCAACAACAAAGAGAGTTATATTGTTAAACAGCCCAACAAGAAATGGCAATGTTCAAATTGCAATCACACCCTACGACCAGAACAAGTTGAAACTATTATAGATAAAGCTAAAGAGGAAGTATTTCATTCGGAAGGTGATTTAAGACGTTACGAATTAGTTTTAGCCAAACTCAGCACTATTTTTCATAAAAATCATTACATTATGATCGATATAAAACAAAATATTGCCAATATATTACGTACAATTATAATGAATAGTTTACATAGGCCAACTCGTCGGGTCTATGAGCGAAAAGTACGTTTATGCCAAGAACTAGTGATGGTCCTACATATCATACAACCAGGTATTTCTCGACATAAAGCAATTGCTTTGTATGAGTTAGCACATGCTTCGGCTGAATTATATCGTTTGCGTTTTGGTGAAAAAGAGCTAAACGAAGACGAATTACACACCTATTTGAGACAGTGTGAGGCGATGTTTAAAGAATCCATACGTATGCTGCTATATGAACCGCCAAATACACCGGAGAGCGAATTAATGAAAAGTATGATGGGTCTATTGAAAGATTTAAAGAACGATATACAAATATTGGAAAAATCAATGGAGGCGAAGATTTAAATTTTAGGGAAATAAAGTTACAAAATAAAAATAAAATAATTTTAACAAAATTATGAATAGAAATTACTGAAATAACTTACCTGACGAACAAACATTTTTGTTGCTTTTGGGAGGTGTTGTATAAAGTTTTCCGTTAGACTATAGGCTTGGTTATAAGTGTCGTTGTCGTGATGAAAACAATAAACGTTCACCATAAGTTTTATATTAACTTAGATTAAATTATATTAAATTAGACTAGAACAACAACAATTGTAATAAAACTGAAAGTTTTTACTTCAAAATTTCCTCAATTCTTTGAATTATCTCCTTAGCTACTATAAAACGATCCACACACAAATTTTCTGGACAATCAACACACTTATTTAATAGCAGCCATAATTTTGAATTCGATGACATAAACTTTTCCGGTATTGGATGAAGAAATCCCTTTGATTGGTCCTTATGCAGATCTTCTCTTAAGAATTGACAAGCTGAGTAGATATTTATATCACTTATATTATGTGAGGCGATATCATCCGCTATATACGCAAAACAACCAGGACATTCTATATAAAAATGTTTATGTATTGATGATTTATATTTAGCCTCTGTAGAGTCCACTATGAAAATTGTATCCAAATCAATGAAATGCAATTGCTTATTCGCTTTATTGTAGACTACATTGTCTGCCGTTAAATCGGTTATATATAACCGGTAGTTATTAAAACCATATGAAAATATAATAACTGCCTGCAATAGTTGTTTTGCAATTTCTAACTTCGTATAAAAATCCGTTTTGAAAAAATTATATAAAGACTTGCCAGCATATTCCTGATAGAGGGTGAAACCGCATACAGCATGAGTTTTTGGTACCGGAAAGTTACTCTCGTACAAAATGGGTAATATTAAGGGTTGTATGTTGTTCAACAAATAATTATAAATAGCGACTTCTGAGAGATTCCGATGAAAGTTTTGCAAGCTTTTTATAAATTTATCTAAAGTTTTTAAAGGAAAATATTGCATTCCCTCCAAGATCTCTTGTTGTTGTAAAAAATTACGCTTTAATTCGTGTATTTTGAAGATAATTTTCGTAGTTTCTTTTTGTTGAAATAAGTATTTTGCTATTAACATTTCATCGTCTTTTGAGTCTTTCAATTTTATCAATTCATTATTTCTTTTCCACAATGAATTACCTAAAAATGCCAAAAGCTGCCTTAAGGAAAGTTCCTCAACTGATTCTATTTCATCAAAAATTATGGAGCAATGTTGTATTTGTGTTTCAAAACATTTGTGACAATATTTAAGATCTTCTTCGAAACGTTTTACATGTGCAATTTTCGATTTATTGATGCCATCTTTTGTTTCTAACGTATTAAGGACAATTATTAGCAGAAATATAAATCGGATTTGCGTACACTGCCGTTGCATATACATATGTATGCATGTACTAGGAAAAGAAATTCACTGAAAATTAGAAATAAAACATAATGTGATGAAATTCATTTTAGATAAATTTTGTACTTTATATAATCGATTTTGTAGTTTCTGCGTATATCACAAATAAACTTTAAATTAAAATTAAAATTTTATATTTTTTGTACGTATTGCTAAATACATTGAGCCATAATCATAGTCACAAAAAAGTAGGCTTTTTTAAGAGATGACTTTTGTTCATAAAAATTATATGGATTTAAAGTCGTTTTTAAAAAGATGCCGACTTTAGTGTGATTATGATTATGGCCCATTGTTAGTAAAATTTGTTAATTAACACATATGTTTCTGAAAATTTATTAAAAATTGACAATACCGGTCATTGTAGATATTTTTACTAAATATTTTCTTAGTATTTTTTTTTTCTCTGCAGTTTCAGATTTTCAAGTTCTTTTTTATATTTTATTTACTACTATAGAGAACTATCTTTATAATCTTTTATTCTATAAATAACTAACAGTCTTTAATTAAATACTGGCCGGATGAAATATTATAAATATGTGTATATATTACAGAAGATTCCTTGAAATAAAAGCTGCTTGCCTATTTGTTGCTTTTTCAATGTAGGCACAGCGCAGCAAGTTAAAGATGGCAAAAAAAATGCTACACCAAAGAAACAAATACATTTTTCTGCGGTGAATTGGCCTCAACGTAATAAAACAGGTTCAAGGTTTCAAAAGAATGTACAAAAACATGGGTAACAAAAAGTGGTAGTACTTCAAAGTTTCTGTCTATTTAAATATTGAATGTTAATAATGAAGACAGATGAGATATTTTCAGAAAGTACAATTGTGCAGAATTAGGATATAGGATTTTCAATGTTTAAGATCAACGAATTGTATCCAATAAAAAAATAAAAAAAACACAGCAGCTGTTATGGATGAAATAAATATGTATTGATTTTTTATTCATATACAGTAACTTTTTATAATACTAATACCTGCTCTTTAGAATTAAAATACCGTATGCTCTCCCTATCGTTTCTTCGCTCTTTGATGCAAAACAATACTAACAGGTGCAAAAAGTAACCATACTGATATTTCTAATGAATTCCCATCAACGTTGCGAAAACTTTTTGTAGAAAATCATAATTTGAAAAAAAGCATAAAAACTTGCCGATTGATATTTACTAAAGTGAATAAAATATTTTTTTGTAGTCAAATAGTACATAAGTATGTATCAGTCATTTATGATATGAATGTGAAATATTTATTATGCACTTTTTAAGTAAATGCATGATATTAAACTCTTCATAATCACTTCGTAGGAGCACATATAATCCCTACACAATTCAGAACGGTGGATATAAAAAAATTACTTTTCATTTAAATAATTGCAGATTATAAAAAAATTTTTTTTCTTAATGAAAAGCAATACTAATTAAAGACATAAGCAAAAATTTATTGATAAAACTGCTATCTGGCAAGCTTTTGCAGTTTTCTATTTGAAGAGAAAAATTCTAACAGATTTTAAGAGAATTTTAGCTGAATAGCATTATGAAAATAATCGATCATAAAATACTAAAGTTTTGTAAAATTTAAATCAGTTAAATGAAAAGTGTTGACGGCAAAACAGCTTTAATTTTAAGAAAATAAAGATAAATAATTGAATAAAAAACTTAAGGTTGCTTTATTACAATTCTGGATACTTGCCTTAAAACAGATATCGGTCAAGTTCAAGAAATTCAATTGATTTAAGAAAATAAGCAAATAAATAAAATCAATAAATAACACAGTCACATACGAGTATACACATATATGTTTGTATGGATGTACATATTCGTATAGTAAATACGTACATAAAAATAATTATTTCAAAATTTGTTGGATTTATTATTATCTGATATTGAAGAAAACTATATTTTTTTTATTATTTACGCAATATATTATTCATATTTATTTTTTTAACAATATACATATAAAAAAATAAACAAAAAACGTCAATGTGTGGACAGAAAAAGTAAAAAAAAAATATTTAAAGTAAAACTTTTTTATATAATACCTATATACTACATATGTATGTATATATTTAACAATAGCCGCACTTAAAACTATGTATATATGCATGTGTGTAAAAACATACACATGCACATGATAAAATCTCGTGTTCTAAAAGATTGCCAACAGATTTGTAAGATACTAAGCACCTCACTGAACTACAGAATTTTACACCATAAATTTTAAAAAACTAATAATTTGAAGGTAAGAAATTTAATGTTAGAATTAACAAAGTAAAATAAATAGTCTATTTAGTTATAATAAAAATTATTCTTAGTAAAAACGCCGAGAATTTACATTAAGTACTACAGTTGTTTTCAATATTTATATACTCATATGTAGGTATGCATATATTAATACATGTCAAGAAATTAGTTAGTGGTAGCAATAAAATCGGCGGGGTGAAGTAGAACCTTAAATGACATTTTATTTTATGGATTCGCACCTGGGCTTTATATTTATATATGTATGTACATCGTTTTCCTTACTAATATTATAAACGTGAAAGTTTGTACGTTTGTTACTCTCTCACGCAAAAAGTGAAAGGATTTTAATAAAACTTTATAATAATATATTATAATCAGAGTAACAAATAGGCTAGTTTTGGAACGACCACTTTTTAATAAAACAATTTACATGGGCCTTTTAATAATTAAAATCTTATTTTTCAAAACAGATTTCTCTTAAATTTCTATATGTCTCTATACTTCATTAAAGGTGCCATGTAGTTTTAGACCGACCATGCCCACTTTAACCCACTCTTTTGAGGCTTTATGTAATTACATTATAATAAAAAAATGGGAAAATTTTTTCATCTCGCTTAATTAAATGAAATTAAATGAAATTTGCTAAAAATGAAAATAAAGTATTGTAAACTTGAAAAACTGAGTGCAGATCAGACGGGAAACACTCTCGTTACACATACTCTCCCTTAGGCACTTTTTCCTTCCGGAAATATTTTTAATTTTCAGTAATTTAGTACAAATAAATACTTGTAACACCTGCCATTATTTCGTGCTTTTTAAATTATCACAAAAAATAATAATAAATTTGCATAATTGACGGGCTTTAAATATTCGTGATGTACTAAAGATTGTGAAATGTTCTTGTATTTTAAAGGATGTATTGTTAACATTAATATAATAAGAATAAATATTGTTGCTGCTTTAAAATACAATTATCTCTTTGTGTTTGTCCCAATTTTTTTACAGATGGCGACAACTTTAACATCACCTAATTTAAAAAATGAATTCCTTATAGAAAACTTAAAAAAATCAGCTCAGCAACAAAAAACGCTGAGCAGACGTTATGAAGAATTGCTGACTACGGAAAAATTTTGTGATTGTGTATTTGTGGTGGGTCAGGCGGATAAAGTGAAATGTCATAAATTGATATTGGCTTCGGCTAGCCCCGTATTTGAAGCCATGTTTTATGGACCCATGTGTGAAGTGGAAAACTTTGTAGAGATTTTAGATATGAGCCCAGAAATATTTCAACTTATGATTTTATACATTTATAAAGGATCAATAGATTTTCATGATCTAACGTTAGAAGACACCATTGAGTTATATTACGGAGCCGAGAAATATTTGCTGAATGACTTGAAGATCGAATGTTTAGATAATATACAAATGAAATTAAGATTTTCGAACATTTTGGCCTCATTGGAATTAAGCATATGTTTAGATCTCACTAGCTTATTGAATATTTGCATGAATTTTTTTACCCGCTGCTGCCTAAGTGAAGCTCAATTTGTGACTTACTTAAAAACGCATTACTATCATGTGTCCAAAGATTGTATCAAAACCATAATAAATTTGTGCAAAGAGCAAATACCCCCCCAAAATCTTTTATGGTTTATATACGAATGGTGTCAACAGGAATGTGTAGAAATGGGTTTGAAGTCAAGTGAATGCTCTACCATTATAGAAGATTTTCATTTGACTGAATCTGTGAACTCGATAGATATTAAAGACAGTTTAAAACCGCAATATGTACAAACACTAGAACGATGTTATTATAAGGCTTGTCGTCCATTTAACGTCGATTATGACAATTTCACTTGGTTAATTTATATTAAATCAAACCGTTTTATTTCCTTACAAGGCCTCATTTTACAAAGTCGCCTAATGCCCCACCTTACTCGCATGCAAGTACCTCCAGATTACTTGGAACATTTATGTATAGAAATAACAACACCACAATACGATCCCAGCCTAAAGTGGTGCTATGAGGTAGGCAAACAATTAACAAAATACAATTGTGATTTTAGTGTTAAGTGGTCCAAAGGTATAATGTTATCACCTGATGTTGAGTATCAAATTAAACTTATTTGGAGGCTTGACCTATGCCAAGGTGCCGAATATCCTTGCAGTTTATTTTCAACTCTAGTGGACGGCATTCAATTTAGAGAGTTAAGTACCCACAGCGGTAGTTTGGTTAAAGGTTTACATTTTATAAATTTATTGTAGATAGTAGATACAGAAAGATAATAGTGCGTATTTTAACATTTTTAAAACCTAGTTTGCATACTGATTTTTGATTACAAAATAAAAAATAAAAAGTTCATTAAACTTTATTGTTTTAATAAAAAAAATTAAAAAAGCGTTCGTATTTTTTGTTGTTACGGATAACCAGTTTCTTTGAGTTTTTCAAAAAATAAATTAACAATCAAAATTTATAATTATACAGTGACTAAAAAAAACGAAACGAAATCAGGCGGTATAATTCAAAGCACGCATGGATCTACAAGTAGATCCTGTTTCACTGCTCTGGTTTTGGGTAATGTTCAACGCATCGCTAACTTTTAATAAACTCTGTCATGGAGGATCAAGAATCGTAAAATGAACTTCTGTGTGCTAATATCAATAGTCTGTAAGTAAGCACAACAAACGCATGCAATATTTGCCACTAAATTTAAAGTTCTTCGTATGAATCTTCCTCAGTGTCAGAATTATCTATCGAGCTTGACGTTATATCAAGGGAATTCAAAAGAATATTATAGACTTTTTCTCATCAATCCGCTAAACAAAAAAAAAAATATATAACATTTTGACTTCAAATTTACATAATCCAATAAACTAAAACGCTCTATATTGTTGGAATATAATAAATTCAACGATATTGCCTACAGAAATATTTAAAAATACTTATAAATATATATATATATATTATGTAGCAAAATTAATCAACAAAATAAAAGAAAGTTTATTTCTTTACTTACAAAATGGCAAATTGTGTCGTGGCGCAAGTCCCTTTAAAAATTTAAAAATCTTATTTTTAATCACAGTATTTCATGTAATCAACCAACCGGAATATTTTATATAACACTAACTAAGCCGAAACAACATTTAAATCACTGAGAAACATTAAAATATACTTTTTGCTCGAAAATTCACTAAATTTTTAAAAAAAATTTATTATGTTAATGATGCCATTTTTACCAGTTACGGGGGAAAAACGAAGGCGAATTCAAACAAGATGAACTCGCTTTGACAACAAAACAACAATAGGGAATCAACAGGGTACCCCATGGAAGAACTATACAAGGAAATGACATAAACACAGTTATACAGCTGGTATCTTTAGTATCTGTAAAAATTTACTTGCCTTGCCTGAGCCCATTATTTTTTACACAAAATACGTGCAATATTTATTTTTCTCCTTTTGTAGGAGGTTTTTGACATATAAGAATATGAAATCTCTACGGTTTTCGTATATTAATGTTTGTTGTTTATTCAATTTATTTTGTAGAATTTGTAGAATTAGTAAAAGTAATTTAGTATAGTTTTTACTAAGTGTAATTATATCAATACATTTTGTTAGTGTAAAATGGGAAAACAAATGTCAAAATTAACACACATAAATAAAGAAAAATGTGAATGTGTGTAATTTTGTATACACAAGAAAGAATAAACACACAAAAAAAATTTAAACTAATTTCGTAAACACACAAAGAAGAATAAAAAAATTAAATTAGATCGAACAAAAAACAAATGTAAACACAAAAAATAAATTTAGACTTGCGTCCACTTGATATAATTACACTACGGGTTTTACAAGTAATAAAATAATTTTTATAATTACCTTATTTATATTATGAAAAAATTAACACAAGATGGAATCATCAAGCACCTCTATATTAAAATATTTGTCAGTTGTTAAAAACGTCATCTCTTTTTTATTTATTCTAACCATAGTCTTTTCACATTGAAGCAAGTGACTGGCGCAAATAGGTTTTTAATTTCTTCTATTTTTGTTTGAACTATGCGTACCTCTCACAGTGCAAAAATTTAATTCTCTTTTTATCGTTTTCTTTTATTTACAATTTTTTTTTATTTTTTTTTATGCTGTTTCTAGGCTTGTTGCATTTATGTTCGATCTAGTTCATATGAACGACTGAGTAAATTGAAAGATTCTAATGCTTCAATTTTTTTAAATTATTTCGTTCATCGTTCACTAACTGCTTAGGATTAAAATATTTAAAATTTGTTTTAGTTAAAATGTAACAAAATTGTATTGCAAGCTTAAATATAAAAAAATTTTCAATTTGAAATTGACGTTTCCATGGTATAAGAAAACCAGGCAATTTCAAAAATACATATACTACTACATTACAAACATTCTATATATTTTGTTATTGTTTTTGAAGCCCCTCTTGTCAAAATTTATTTCCGTTGATTGATATCAAGAAGTGTGGTAGAGCGAAAAAAATAATTTGTTTCCGGTTTTGATCTCTCTTAACACATTAATATCTCTTAACTTTTGACAGACAAAAAAAGCTGCTTTATGTGCTTTACAGTTTCTGCTATGTTATAAACCTTCTGCAAAATAATAAATTTTGATAGGCATGAAGAAAATAGGTGTATATTTAAATTAAAAAACGCATGTAAAAATCTTGTCTATTAGTACATTAAAGCGATTCGCTCAACAGTTGCTTTATTCCAAATTGTCAAGATTTATTTCAATTTAATCTTAAAAATTAATTCATAAAAAATTACAAATCTTGCATCTATAAATTAAAATGTAAAAATTTCAAGCAGTATGAAAATGACGAACATAAAATATGTAATTGTCTACTCTCTATACTTTTTTTTCAATATTTATATTGGCGTTAATACTGCTGTAGATTACCAGTGCTACCAATATTTTACAGCGATAATTCGTTTTAACCCAGTTGAACTGTAATTTGACAGCCATTTATTGAGATAATTCCAAAATACATTTCCAATCATAAAAGAAATTCAATATTTACTAACATCCGCTGGAAGCAGTTCAATTTGAAGAACTTTAAGAAATTTATTAAGTTATTGTTATCTAATCTTACAAGAACATACAATTAACTGAATAGAGTTTTAACTCCCATAAAAGCTTAAGGAAGAATAAGTATTAACACCTAACTCGAAAGTAAAAATAACAAAATGAATTTTCATATGCCCAACTTTGATGTGAAAAACTTGGTTAAGGAAGCTGGGAGTACATTTTCAAGAGTGGTGCAGGTAAGTAGTTATGATATATGAGTAAATGGTCACGAAGAAAATCTTTCCTACCTATGTATGTGCTTCTAAGAAGGAGGGGGAAAAATGGTATGCAATTTTATCCTTTTTCTTATGTTGTATTTTTTGTTTCTTTTTTAATTATGTCTACGTACAGCTAACTGAAGAACGTTTAGGTACAACTGAACGCACAGAATATGATGCAGAGTATCAAAATTTAGCTGAACGTGCTGATGTTACCAAAACATGGACGGAAAAAATCGTGAAGGATGTTGAATCTGTGCTTGTACCAAATCCTCAGAATCGTGTGGAAGATTTTATTTTTGAAAAAATTGATAAATCAAAACCACAACGTTTAAGCAATCTCGAATATTTAGCTTTGGATATGTTAGAGGCTGGCGCAGATTTTGGTCAAGATTTACCGTATGGTCAAGCATTAATTAAAGTCGGCCAAGCCGAGCAAAGACTAGGAAAATGTGAAAGAGATTTCATTGCTTCATCTAGCATATGCTTTACAACACCTTTGCGTAAGTTTTTGGATGGTGAAATGAAAACTATCACTAAGGAGAGAAGCGTTTTGGAAACTAAACGGTAATTGTTGAAAAATTGGTTGAATATTATGAAAAAAAAAAACATTTATAGCTTTTAGATGTGGTTATTGATTTTATATTTTTTATATGCGCTTAATGAACAGCTGAAAATTCAAAGTTAATTTTTCAATTCCACAAAGAGGCATGACAAAATAAATCCGCCTTGAACGTAACATTGAACCATCAGATATATGTGTGTATACAACAACAAATGTCATTGATGACCGTTTGGCTATAAATAATTACATACCTATGTAATAAAAGGGTTGTAATGACTCATAAGTGGGATGCAAGAAAAAAAAGTCGTGCAAAAGTTACCGTTTAAATGTTCATATGTATTTAAAATCTTGTTAGATCTTATATATTACTGAGCTTGTCATACAATTTCGGCATCTTTAAGTAAAAAATTTTAAAAAAATATTTTTTTCCAGATTGGATTTGGATGCCTGTAAAAAACGTGTTACCAAGGCACGCAGTATGTTGGGTCAGCAAGCGGTAAGAAGACTTTTAAACACTATTAAGTACTGATGATTATAAAAACATTATTTGCACTTTCAACAGAAGGATGGCGTTTCACCAGAAGCCATTTTGGAGCAGGTAAAATTATATAATATATATATTTTTAAACAAAATTAACAATTTTGTATTTTAAACTATTAAGGCCGAAAGAGATCTACGGGTAGCACAATCAGAGTTTGACCGTCAATCGGAAATTACAAAGTCATTGCTCGAAGGCATAAGCACTTCCCAGGCCTCTCACTTAAGGCATTTACATGCCTTTATTGAAAACCAGGTACGCTATTATAAGCAATGCACGGATGTCATGGATCAATTGCAACTGGATTTGTCCAAGTAAGTTTAAAGTTTAGTTAGAATAAGTAGAATGATTTTAAAATTATAAATGATATTACGTTGCCGTATTAGATAACTAAACTATGCCCACTATAACACAGTAGCATTTTGTTGTCATAAATGCACCTTATAAATATTAATCATGCACTATTAATCACTTAATATTATTCTAAAGACGTTTTTATCATAACAAATTCAAAATTTAATTTTATTAAATTGAAAAAAAAAAAAAACGTTGAACATCAAAAACAACAAACAAAATTCCAAACTTGGTTTGCAGACTTAAGCCAGAAAAGCCGCGTCTACGCATTAATAGTGAAGATATAGATACAGGGCCTCCCAATGCAAACCAAAACGTTAACATTAAAAATTCAACTATTGTTACTACCAACAGTACTAATAATCCAACACAATTTAATAATACGAATATCGTACCAGTTGCTGTGGCTGCCACTGAAACTGCCAATGCTGCTAAATCTTTAGCCTCTTATTGTCAATACGATAGTGTAGATTTAGATAATTTAGAGAGCATAGACATAACGACAAATCCCTTTAGTATACCGACAGCTACAGTCAACGATAAAAATCCCTCGAAAATTTTAGATGAATGTGATTTGAAATACGATACTACGGCTATAACATATATATAAGTAAAACACGAACACCCAAGTTTGAAGTATATATTATTCATGTAGTATAAACAGCAAGTTGTAATTTATGTTTCTGCTAAGACTTTTTTTATTGCTCTTTGCAAACCTTTATAAAGTTATGAAATATGGCACCCTGTTTTTTGTTATTATAATTGAGAAATAATGTGGAAAATTGATATTTTTGTGAGGCGCTCTTATCACATATTACTTTTATCAATTTATTTTTAAAATCAGAGTATACATTAGCTTACTCAGAATACCTCTTTTGTCTTCCAATTAATTTATTTTTTTGATTTTTATGTTCTGTCGTTAAATATTTGTGGATTTTGTATCTTTTATCATTTGTTTGTGTTTTCATAACATTTTAGCCTACATAAATATAAAAATGATTAAATATAGATTTTTTTTGCTTTAGTTGTTAAATTTTTGAGATTTTAGTTTTTTTATTGAGTAGAGTATCAATCATTATCAGACCGATGTGATTGATTTTACATTTGGTCTAGTAAAATAAAAAAAAACTAAAATACAAACATGTTTTATAGAGTCTGCCAACTGCAAATTTACATAATATAAAATTAAGACTATATTAATCTGTAAAATATATTGAAAATTTTATTCATATATTTACCATATATCAAACTAAAATTTTATTCCACATAGTTTTTAAAGGGCATGTTAAAATTATACTAAGTTAAGTCAGTTAAAAAGCAGGGTGCAAAGTAGTTAAAAATATATAATGAATTAAATCGGTACTAGCATTTTTAAGCTTCGTTATTGAACTCTTAAACCTAAGACGTTATGTCATAAATAATATATTTTTCTTAAAAATATAAATGCTTTGTTAATTAATGACTCAATATGGTTAATATTAAAAAAAAAACATTTATCTAGCCATTATATAAGAAAAAAATTAACCCATAAAAAATCATTACCTTTTTCATACATTCAAAAACTCTCAAAACTAAAAAAACAACACAAAAAAAATTTTTTAAATACTTGAACGATAACAAAATAAAAAAATAAAACAAAAACGAAACAACTTACAAATCTGACATAAAATAACAAAACAATAAAAAAGTTTGGGAGGCCCTACACCTTATCAGCCCATTGAAATGGATCAATACCAAGCAGCCGGTGGTATAGAACAAGGAGGAAATCCTTTTGCCAGAGCCAACAACAAAACAAAAATGCGTAATGCACCCATCAGTGTGAACGCAGGTCAAATGAAAAGAGCGCGTATTCTATGTGACTATGACGCCAAAGACCACACGGAACTCACATTAAGCGCAAATGAGGCAAGTTTTTATTATACTTACAATTTATTATTATATAATCACATAGATTTATTCTGAAGAAGCTACATAAATTGAAATAAACAGATTAACATAATGTAATCTTTATTAGTGCTTAATTCCAATTAAGCACTAATAATGATATAATTATACACCCGTCAAGGTGTTGACGTGCTCGCACCTAAGTTTGCTAATATTCTTAGGACAAGTCTAGAATTAGGAGTATTGTCTAAGCATAGGATGCTTTTATACCAAAAGCAGGTAAACGATTCCGACCCATTTGCTCTACTATAGTTCTTAAAGGTCGCGGTGCGATTATAGTTTATAAAAGAACGATGAATTATGGGCTACATATTTTCGAACTTACAGTATGTCACCGACAATTGTAAATTCAAATCTTTTAAATTTAACGCAAAATAGTAACTTGAGTTAATTAAATTCGATTTACGTGTACGTGTTAATATTTACGTTAATACAATTATTTATTATATAAATCCAGTTCTCCAAGTTTATTTGGTTAATAATACAAAGTGACGTCTCAATAACGAATGAATAAAGCAAATTGTAGCCAACTGGACAACTAGGTCACATGATAAATAATTGCACCACAGGATGTACATATACCGCACAAATAAACAACCAAAAAAATTATTTTTTAATTTTATTAATTACATCTATTTTAAGGTTATTTTGGTGGCTGAATGTTCACCCATGAATACTGATTACATGTATGGTAAACAGGGCTTATTAAAAGGTTTGGTACCACGAGCTTTTCTCGAAATGTTGGATGATGACGATGAGGAGGTTGCAGGTGATGGTGGTGAAGATGAGCAACCCATAAGTGGTGATAGTGATTACTAAAAGGTTTGTAATAAGACATTAATATATGCATGCATATATTTATATAAATTTTAGTAAGCGGGACAATTCGATATTGATTTAAATTTCGTGCCGTTATTTATACAAGTAAGCTAACTATAAATTAATGAAAAGTTTATATGCAACAAGTGAATCAGTTACCGATATGTAGAATATAGTAATAAGAGGCGTTTGGTATCATAAAACCAAATTTGATCGTATGAGTGCATTGAAATTTTAAAAAAATGTCATAATACTCTCATGCTTTATTCTACATTTGTTGTATTCTTATAAATAATAAAATACTCATTTAAACGCCAGTATTTCAAAACCAATGATATTAAAACTTTACAAATAGAAACACAAAAAAAACACATACTTAAAACGAAAGTGAAAGTGACACAAAAAATTTTGCAAAAAAAAAGTATACAGCTTGCTTTCAAAATAAAAAAAAATAGGAACTTTGAAAGCAAAGTTGGGCACTTAATTTTAAAGATAAGAAAAATAAAAACAAAAAATTACCTTATAATGAGTACAATAATTTATCATGTAGTAAAATAGCAACAACATTAAGAAATATTAGAAAATAAACGCAAATTTACTTTATAAAATTTAGCCAAAACTATTAAACTGAAACACTTGTACAACTTGTTTATTGTGCTTGTTATTCACAAGTTATTAATTATTTTACCTGCATATATAAGACATACATAAATATTTTTTGTTTGTTATCATTTATGCTTTTTATAGTGCAATTAAAACAATTCAGTCAATTAAATTCTAAGTCAAAGTTTTTATTGCAAGATTCTATAACTAAATTACTTACGTATTAAATAAAAATATAAAAATTAACTATTTCAATTTTATTAAATGTAAACTTTAATGAACCGATAAAATCCAATACATTTTTTTCCATTTATTAAATATTAACATTATTTGAAATATAATATTTATTAACTATTGCAACAATTATAAGAAGAAAAAAATAAATACTCGTACCCTTCCTAATAATAAATAATAAAAACAAAATTACAACGAATTAGGTTTTGTTTTAGTTTGACCCAATAAATAAAATTATACATACAATGTGCGTGCATCTTAACCAAAATAACTAATATTCTTTCTCTTTTTGTGTCTTTGTTAAATAAAAAAACTTTACGTAATAAAAAATATAATAAAAATTAATAAACGGCTAGGAGGAAAAAAGAATAGAATTAATGTCATAGGTCTTAAAACGTTGAGATATACAAACATGTGTAGTTAAATGTATGTATGTATATGCGGGCAATCTTTATAATTTTCCAAAAATTATTTAATAAAAAGAGTAAAAAGTGTAATGTATGTATGTATTACAAAGTTCAATTTAATGCCGACAACTAAAAATGTTATGCCGACAGTTGCAGTAAAAAGGACTAGAGTTCCAAGATTTATACTGTAAGTATTACACAAAGGTTTTGCTTCCTGTGAGTAAAACATTTTATTTTTATCTTTCAGATTTTTATCGGCACCAGGATTATTTCTAATCTGCATTATAAAGGATGGAAAATTGCATAGAAGCCAACAATAAAGTAAATATAATTTGAAAATTTCTTTATAATACAGTATACATTCGTTGACAGTAATTAAATTACAGGATTCACGGAGCATCCATCCATACAACTGAACATTTATCCATTGTTAAAACGTTAAAAGTGGAAGCCAAGACCATTTTATAGAGAAAAATGAGGTCGGAAACATCAAGTCATCTTTCTTTTAAGCATAATTTGATAGCGGACATTAAAGTACACCAAGGAAGTGATAAAACCTGATGAAAATTGCTTTGTATTACAATATACATTTGAGAAAAGCTTGAAGGTTGCAGGTTCGATTCCGGCAAAGACCAAATATTATATTCATTTTTTTAGTTGTTTTAAATAATGCAAATATGTTTTTTTTTTTTTTTTTAATTTTTCACATATAATAATTAGAAATATATAAATATTTTTAATATAAAACGGAAAATATCTCGAACTTAACAACTTCATATTGCTAAAAAATTATAGCAATAGACAACTACAAATAAATAATTTCGACTTTATTTAAGGAAACACATTGAAAATGTAGGTAAAAAAATAAGTAAACAATAAAATGCAATTATTCTCACACAGAATGTACGCGTACCAACTTTTAAAAGCAAATTTCGAGACGAAGTGCGTTTAGTTAGTATTAATTTTGAAGAGTGTTTAGTTAGCATTAATTTCAGTGTTGTATTATAATTTACCTCATTATCTGTGGTGAGTAACTTAAAACTGAGAACCACATGTAAATACTCAACATTCATGTGTAGCTGAGTTGGTTAAGCTGTTGGTGCAGTAGACGAGTGGCCTGGGTTCGAAACGCAGTGGCGGCAAGGAAAATAAGTAAGTACAAAATGAAATTTTATGTAGAATATTATTTATCCAATAAACAGTTGTATTAATGTTAGTGTGTTGTTATTAGGTTAGGGTTTAGCACCAAGGAGAGGAAAAAAACCAACAACACAAATTATTAACAAAAACAATAAATAAAAAATAAACTAATAAATAAAAAATTTCTTTTATTTTTTGGGCTATTTTTGGACGCAAATAAATTCATAAAATCTATTTTGGCCAGCGCCAAGCCATTATGGCTACTTTCATCAAAATTTTGGCACCAATGGCCTATTTATAGCCGTTTATAGCTCCCTATGGCCAATTTATAGTCAATAATGGCATACAATTACCTATTTATGGCCATTTTGGCCACCAACAGCCTATTCATGGTAACTTTCATCAAAATTTTGGCACCAATGGCCTATTTATAGCTCCCTATGGCCAATTTATCGTCAATAATGGCCATAAATAGGTAATTGTATGCCGTTATTGACTATAAATTGGCCATAGGGAGCTATAACTAGGCCATTGGTGACCAAATTTTCATGAAAATTACCATGAATAGGCTATTGGTCCAAAATGGCCATAAATAGGTAATTGTATGCCATTATTGACTATAAATTGGCCATAGGGAGCTATAAACGGCTATAAATAGGCCATTGGTGACCAAATTTTCATGAAAGTTACCATGAATAGGCTATTGGTCCAAAATGGCCATAAATAGGTAATTGTATGCCATTATTGACTATAAATTGGCCATAGGGAGCTATAACTAGGCCATTGGTGACCAAATTTTCATGAAAGTTACCATGAATAGGCTATTGGTGGCCATAAATAGGTAATTGTATGCCATTATTGACTATAAATTGGCCATAGGGAGCTATAAACGGCTATAAATAGGCCATTGGTGCCAAAATTTTCATGAAAGTTACCATGAATAGGCTATTGGTCCAAAATGGCCATAAATAGGTAATTGTATGCCATTATTGACTATAAATTGGCCATAGGGAGCTATAACTAGGCCATTGGTGACCAAATTTTCATGAAAATTACCATGAATAGGCTATTGGTCCAAAATGGCCATAAATAGGTAATTGTATGCCATTGTTGACTATAAATTGGCCATAGGGAGCTATAAACGGCTATAAATATTCCATTGGTGACCAAATTTTCATGAAAGTTACCATGAATAGGCTATTGGTCCAAAATGGCCATAAATAGGTAATTGTATGCCATTATTGACTATAAATTGGCCATAGGGAGCTATAACTAGGCCATTGGTGACCAAATTTTCATGAAAGTTACCATGAATAGGCTATTGGTGGCCATAAATAGGTAATTGTATGCCATTATTGACTATAAATTGGCCATAGGGAGCTATAAACGGCTATAAATAGGCCATTGGTGCCAAAATTTTCATGAAAGTTACCATGAATAGGCTATTGGTCCAAAATGGCCATAAATAGGTAATTGTATGCCATTATTGACTATAAATTGGCCATAGGGAGCTATAACTAGGCCATTGGTGACCAAATTTTCATGAAAGTTACCATGAATAGGCTATTGGTGGCCAAAATGGCCATAAATAGGTAATTGTATGCCATTATTGACTATAAATTGGCCATAGGGAGCTATAAATAGGCCATTGGTGCCAAAATTTTCATGAAAGTTACCATGAATAGGCTATTGGTGGCCAAAATGGCCATAAATAGGTAATTGTATGCCATTATTGACTATAAATTGGCCATAGGGAGCTATAATTAGGCCATTGGTGACCAAATTTTCATGAAAGTTACCATGAATAATCTATTGGTGGCCAAAATGGCCATAAATAGGTAATTGTATGCCATTATTGACTACAAATTGGCCATAGGGAGCTATAAATAGGCCATTGGTGCCAAAATTTTGATGAAAGTTACCATGAATAGGCTGTTGGTGGCCAAAATAGGTAATTCTATGCCATTATTGACTATAAATTAGCCATAGGGAGCTATAAACGGCTATAATTAGGCCATTGGTGACCAAATTTTCATGAAAGTTACCATGAATAGGCTATTGGTGGCCAAAATGGCCATAAATAGGTAATTGTATGCCATTATTGACTATAAATTGGCCATAGGGAGCTATAAATAGGCCATTGGTGCCAAAATTTTGATGAAAGTTACCATGAATAGGCTGTTGGTGGCCAAAATGGCCATAAATAGGTAATTGTATGCCATTATTGACTATAAATTGGCCATAGGGAGCTATAAACGGCTATAAATAGGCCATTGGTGCCAAAATTTTGATGAAAGTAGCCATAATGGCTTGGCGGTGGCCAAAATAGATTTTATGAATTTATTTGCGTCCAAAAATAGCCCAAAAAATAAAAGAAATTTTTTATTTATTAATTATTTTTTATTTATTGTTTTTGTTAATAATTTGTGTTGCTGGTTTTTTTCCTCTCCTTGGTGCTAAACTCTAACCTAATACAACACACTAACATTAATGCAACTGTTTATTGGATAAATAATATTCTACATAAAATTTCATTTTGTACTTACTTATTTTCCTTGCCGCCACTGCGTTTCGAACCCAGGCCACTCGTCTACTGCACCAACAGCTTAACCAACTCAGCTACACATGAATGTTGAGTATTTACATGTGGTTCTCAGTTTTAAGTTACTCACCACAGATAATGAGGTAAATTATAATACAACACTGAAATTAATGCTAACTAAACACTCTTCAAAATTAATACTAACTAAACGCACTTCGTCTCGAAATTTGCTTTTAAAAGTTGGTACGCGTACATTCTGTGTGAGAATAATTGCATTTTATTGTTTACTTATTTTTTTACCTACATTTTCAATGTGTTTCCTTAAATAAAGCCGAAAAATTAAAAAAAAAACATATTTGCATTATTTAAAACAACTAAAAAAATAAATAAAAAATTTGGTCTTAGCCGGAATCGAACCTGCAACCTTCAAGCTTTTCTCAAATGTATATTGTAATACAAAGCAATTTTAGTCAGCTTTTGTTTTATCACTTGATTTTTTGTTATTTTCTTTAAGATGGTGGATATCTTTGCTGCAATTCTTAACATCTTTCGCTCCAAGAAACCTGTAATTTAAATATTCCATTTTGTTAATAGACCTCATACCAAATCAAACTTTAACTTACTTGTACATATTTTTTTGTCTTATATATATAGTCAAAGTAAAAGGTGTTAAATTTAAGCCACTGTATTGCAATTATTAACATTTGTGCTTAAATTCGTTCTTCCTTTTTTACATGTTCATCTTATTAAACTAATTAAATATAAATTATATACCTATATAAACTGAGATGTTGTTTTCTATTAGAGCTTTATTTTGTTCTTCTTTTTATGTGTGAATATTTAATGCTTAAGTATTTTTAAATATAATTCAAACGTTTTCAGTGTAAATTGTTAATTATATTTTGAAAAATTGCAAATTTGTAATATTAATTTTAAATTAAAGTTATCTTAAATTTGAAAAAATAAGGAATATTTGTTTGACGTATAAATAGAGAAAAAAAGAAAATAACACAAAGAAAGGACAAGCTTGCGGAAAAGTGTAATTAATTATAGAGAGAGAGAAAAAAAAAAGTAAAACTAATTAAACAATGTTGTATCATAAATATGCATTAAAATTGTTGTTTTTTAAAAACAAGTTGCTGTCTGTCTATAAGTAGATGCACAATATTTTAATATTTCGGGTGGTTTCATTAAATTAAAACTACATATATGTCATAACACCTATGTAAATAATGCAGATATTTACATAATAAGAAATTATTTGAAGTTATAAAATAATAAACGTACTCATATACATAATTTATATAAAACTAAACCAAAATAAGCTAAAAAAAACCGTTTCGTTTCGTAAAAAAAAACAAGTTTCACCGATTCACGATTAAATTTTTTTTCAATGGATACATACTTTGTATTGTAAAATTTGTTTGCAGGAGTATGTGTTAAAAAATAATACGAAATAAAAATATATGACTTCGGATTCTTTTGTTTGTTTAAATTAATAATATACATACATGTGAAAAACTCCTTCTTCCTGTTAGAGAGTTTATGTTGCTAAATTGTTCTATTTTTATTTTTAACCTTCGTGTAGCTATTGCATTGAAGAGACAAGGTTTAGCAAATTTTAAGCCCCTGCAGTACTATCATCAGCAACGTTAGGATCAACAGCATTTTCCGATTTGCTTGCACCCACCGGTTCATTATTACTCTGCGTACTATCTGTTATATTGCTTATATTGGGAAATTGTTGGTCAGCCGTTTTAGTTGGTGTGTCTAATCCAAATTCTGTGCCAACTGGTTTAGCGTTTTCTATGATAGTTTGTGATGGCGCTGTGCCGGATGTACTTGATGCCGCCGTTTCGTTAAATGGTGACTTACTTGTAGCAAGAGATACTACACTGACCTTTGGTGGCGGTAGCTCATCATAAAGTGGTGTGGCAGATTTTGTATTTTTATCAGTATCATCTAATATTGATGTGTTTGTAGTGTTTGATTTTGTCTCTGCAGTAGCAGCGTTATCATCATTAAAATCTTCAGTTCCTGTTTTTTTATCAGGATGGCTGTGTTGAAAATCTTTTTTGTCAGTTTTACTAGCCTCATTATCATCAATATTTACTGTGCTACTGCTTAAGCATTCGGTGCTAGATTTAACTGATTGTGCTGGCTGTCTATTATCGCTTTTAGCGTCATATTCTTCCAATTCGCGATCCCAATCTTCTTCGGTATCCGAAACACTTGGTTTCTTTTTGTTGTTATCCTCTCGTGACATACGACGACTATTGCCAGCAATACCACTCCCGCCGGTTCCACCTGATATGCCTCGTCCACCTCGCATTTCACGTTCACCATCATTGCGATCACGTTGTGGGCCACCAAGACCACGACGACCGCCTCGATTATTATCACGCATGTTAAAGCGATCGACACTTCCTTCGCGGTCACGAAAACGATTGCCGCCTCGTCTTTTGAAACCACCATCATCACCTTCTTCATCACTCCAATTGCCACCATGTGTACCTCCTCCTGACATGCCATCACGGCCACTACCAAAACCTCCTCCTCTACTACCACGACCACCGCCTCGTCCTCCCCCGCGTCCTCTACCACGTCCACCAAAAACGTCATTGATATCTCTATCAAAAGGATTATTTCTATTAAAAAATCCTGAAAAATAGAAAAGAAAACAAATATAAATAAATATTTAAACAAACATTTTATTTAATATTTGAAAATCAGCTTTTCCGATTTCAGACTTACCAGGTCCTTGTTGACGACCCCCTTGACTACCAGGCCCACCTTGGCTACCACCGCGCATAAACATCGGTGGTCCACCACCTGGTCCTCCTCTTTGATTGAACGCATTTGGTGGAGGGATACGCATTTGCATTAAGTTTGTAGGTTGATTGAAGCGATTTTGCATATTGGGATGAAAATCATTTCCACCCCCATTGAAATTGGGGCCACCGCCTCCGCCCCGAGGACCTGGTCCACCACGTTTATCAAAATCTGTAAAATAGAAAGAATCCTTACTATACTTGTAAGTAACAATAAAAACTAACACCGTTTACCATTCACAAAGTCAGATCTATGAGACATTGCTCCGCTATTACGACCACTTCCATCGACGAAATTGTGAGGTCCTCCTTGTTGTAAGGGGCCACCATTTTCACGCCACCTATTTTCGTTGACATCATCATCTGGACCAGCACCACTACCGCGAGCTCCCCATCTAGAATTAGCACCGCCGCTGCTGCGATTGCGTTCACGTGGAAAAGGCTCTCCAGTAGCAGGCGTGACCTTGTCAATGTTTCCAACGCCACTCCCGCCTGCAAACGATGGTGGAGGTTGTGAGAAATTTAAATTACTCCCGCTGCTACTAATTCCAGTATTTGCCCCTGCTAAAGTAACTCCGTCTTCGTCTTCCATTTCAATATCCATTTGGTCGTCAGCAGATACATTAGATGGCATTGCCGATACTGGAGGCCCTCCGGTGGGCGGTGGAAATTGACCAGGATGTGTGCCAGGTGGTCCACCCATAGACTGCATATGGGGTGGCCCCATAGGTGGGCCACCACCAGGACCAGACATACCGAAGCCAGACATCATCATCATTGGGTGGGGAGGTACTATATTAGGAGGCATATGTATACCAGATATGGGCATACCCATGTGAGGAGGTCCCATCATTCTTGGAGGTCCACCTATGGGAGGAGCCATTGAAAATTGACCCGCTACCAGTGGCAATAATGGCGGTGGACCACCAGTGGGTGGCGGACCAGGTGGAGGTTGTGTTGTATCTATACCAAATAACATACCCGGATTTCCACTAGCCGCCAAAGTTGGTGGAGGGACTGAAATATCACCCGATGGTAATAATTGTTCTCTTGCACTTTCTTTCAAACTCTTCAACTTGTTTATTTTCTCTTTCATCCATCCCGGCATAGAATCCTCATCAAACATACCGCCCTCTTCGAGAGTATCGAAATCAGTACTCTCATCAATTTTATTCCAAGGTATATAAGTAACACCCAACTCCAAGTCCCAAAAATCTTTCCATTCCTTGCTTTTAACACCCTTGCCAGCTGCCCAAGATATTGTTATGGCTCTGCCTT
Source organism: Thelaira solivaga (assembly GCA_947397855.1). Lineage (NCBI taxonomy): Eukaryota > Metazoa > Arthropoda > Insecta > Diptera > Tachinidae > Thelaira > Thelaira solivaga. Next base: position 67,853,306 of record OX377614.1, read on the forward strand.
GTAATTTATGATTCTTTAAGCACTGCATAGCCTTGTAGGCATCTTGGCGACGATTCATCACTATAAAAGCACAACCGCGTGGTACAATTTGATCGATGCTCACAATATCACCATATTCACCAAACGTATCGGACAATTCCTCTTGATAGACAAGTTTTGATAAATGACCAACCCATAAAGTTGTACTGCAAACTGCAAAATATCAAGAAAAAAAAATTTATTATAATAATAACATATAATTACATAGAGTCAAGAAATTTATTGCAAGGAGTAACTTCTCTTTAGAATTGACGTGCAATTGTTACATGTTAAGAGAAATATTTTATATCCGATATCAAAATATTAAAACAAATGAGTGACTCAGAGACTTTGCTTCCCAAAATGGAATGCTATAATACTCTTAAGAAAATAATTTCCATATCAGAGGCCTGCAAAAATTAAATATTTGCATTTAAATATATTTAATTTTTGTCGTCACACGTTTATAATTTTTATGTTAAGATATTTGCATACGTAACATTAACTTGTACTTTAGCGATGTCACAAGACAGCCTAAGCGAACGAAAGCAAAACACATTTGTATTGAAAACAAATTTTCGTATATTGTTTTTGTTTTCAATATAATTATGCGAACGCATTTAGCTGAACAGGCCCTAAATAAAGTTCCGTAATTTGAATCAATAGTATTCAGAAAAATATTGTCCAGTTATGAAAACTTTAACTGAAACGTTATATAAATTAAATTAGTCTTTTGTCTTTGATATGGATTCACTGAAACTTTTCAAAATTCAAATTATAAGATAAAAATTTTATCAAAATATTTAAACATCGTTTTGTTACATGAAGAAAAAGTAATTGCAATCGATATATAGCAAGTACAGTACATGTCCCGTATATAATGACATTCAATTTTTCAAAAATTCTACAAAGTTAAATTAAAAGCGATCAAGAAATAAACTAGCCGTTGCTCAATGTATTATAAAAATTGTGGCAAAAAATTATTTATATTTAAAACCAAATTACTAGTTAATGGACACAAATCATAAAGTTCTGAAATGATGCTAAGCAAAAATTATTCCTGATAATTCACTTTAAGGAAGTAAATTACCAAGCATACACACGAAAAACCTGTCTTTGTTCTTAAGTGAACATGCGAAGGTCACAAGCATTTTAAAAAAGGATGTATGACACAAATTTTTCCTATATTTTAGGAATTATTATTAAACTAAAATCAGTATGCATTAGCAAATATATGTATATAATCACTAATCTCTTAAAACATACAATTACCAGACATTTATTTTTCAAAAGTCTACTCAAATTATCAGCAGTCAACAAGGAAGACCTAATTTTTTAGTTAAATTAAAAACGTATTGAAATTTAATGTAACTTGTGGTTAGAGTTGTTCTGCTAGTAACATTCTATCCACAAATTTTGTTTGGTTTTTGTTTACCTTATATAGCCAATTTCTTTAAGCAGTTTTGGTCAATATATAAAACAGATATGCACTGTCCTCTCTATTGTATATATATATATATATATATATATATATTGGATCTGGTGCAGTATTTAAAACATAACTTAACATTTTTATAAACAGATTTTATAAAATCATGTTAAATGATGATTTTGTGTTTGAAAACAAGGTAAGAGTTAACAGAATACTTGCTCAATATGGTTTGACAAAAATGAATATTTTTTTAATTTAAATGTTTTACACCAAAATTTTTGTTATGTGTTCACATATGTATGTAAAGTATGTGAAAAATGCGTACAATGAGTTTAGTATCACCGCACTTAATTAAAAATTAATTAAAGAACTTTGTTTTTATAAGTAAAATTTACTGCCTAAAAATGTTCGTTTATATTATAAAATTCTTTGCATGAAGAAATATGAAAATTTGCTTAAGATTCAGTCGTTTCGTAGATCTAAGGCTATAACCGTCGCGACTAAAAAACCCTAGTTTGTATGTTTTAATATGTGTATATAGATGCTGATAATTTACTACAAGCACTTGTTTAAAAATGTTCCTATATTTCAAGCACCGCTGTCAACATTTCATGAGTCATTTAAACAAAGCATAATTAATCACGACAACACACACGTCATTCGAAAGAGAAATTACTCCAGCTGCAATGGGAAAGAGAAAACATTTGATTATTAAAATGTTTTAACAAAATTTTGTTAATATAAACACAATCATATTCATACTATTTTTTCATAAAAATATTTATAATTAAACACTTTAATTTAAAAAAAAATTGTTTAATAAAATTTTTGCAAAAAAATATGAATTGCGTTTTGAAATTTTAATTATTATTATTTTTTAAACACAGAGATTGGAAATCTATACAAAGTTTTTCAATGAAATTTATATAACTTTTTCTTTAATTAAAAAGATTTTTTAAACAAATTTTCTTTTATAACTTGAAAATAACTTTATGAAGACGACAGTTCCAAATACAACAAAACAAACAAAATTTCATCATCTGTATTGAATTGATATAAAAATATTATTTGTACATTTTTCTTCTTGAATTGCAGCAACACCCAAGACTGGGGAAAAACTGGGTGCAAAAAACATGAATACGAATTAAAATAAAGTATAAAAGCAGTGGAGAAAGCAACTCCAAAATATTTACAGTGTGTAGTGGAATTGAAATAGATTTGAAAGTTTGTCAAGTTTAACACTGCGGTTTGTATAATTAAAATTCTACTTGTAAAACTAAAATTTTTTAATTTTTTTCAAGCATTTGTAGTGTAAGGCTTTTACGTTTGGAATGTTTTCTTTTACAATATAAAATCTGAAATGTAAGATATCATATAATTAACAATTTTGTAGAAAAGAACTAAAAAGAAAGCCAGAGGATTATAAACACCGATGAAACACTTTGCTGTACTGTGCTTAATCGAATTTTTTCAATTAAATGAGATTGGAATTTCGATTGATATTGAAAAAAATAATTGGCTTTACCTCCATCACAACCAGTCTGGATTGATTTTGGAATAGCAAATGCAAAATATTTCAATCATTTTTTGAACAAGCAAAATGTGTACAAAAATTTACAATCCTCTTAATTCGTTGAAATTTCAACTTTACCACTTAAATGATCCTTTTTAATCTCTGGAAGACCCTTTTTACGACGTTCACGTTCATGTTCACGATCCCTTTCTTTGTCACGATTGTTGCGCTCACGTTCCCTTGAGTTGCGGCGTCGGCTGGAGCGTGGTGAACGACTGCGAGAGCGAGAACGGCTCCGACCTCGGCGATTGCGACCACCACGATCTCGTGAACGAGAACGACTACGAGTGCGCCTTCTTTTGTATCGATCACGATCTGGAGAAGGGCTACGAGAATCATTACCATCCAAATTGATAACCTACATGTTTTGGAAAAGAAATTTAAAACAAGATTGCAAAAAAAAACGAAAAAAAAAGAGAATGTAACAAAATAAAATAAATCATTTTTAAGATACAATTATCAGAAAGAAAGAACAAGAAAGGAGTGGAAAAGGGAGGTGGTACTGAGGAAAAAAACAAAAGTGGTAGGCAGACATTGAAGGGTTGTAGGGAAAAAATAGGATATGAGGAAACGACTTACAGTCAGTCACGAAGTATTTTCTTATAATTTAAAAGCGTTTTAAGAAAGTTATTTAAAAATTACTTTCTTAAACATTTCATGATAAAACCTCAATAAGAAAGAGTTAACAGTGTAGTTATGCTCTTCGAAAGATGCTGCAGAGGTGTTGACGTGTGTGTGCTTGCTTTGTTTTTAATTCTAATACTTTTTCTAGCTCATTTGTAAAATTTTGACATTTGTTGCGGTGACCTTGAATATTATCACACTTTTAAACGCATATTATACAATTTTTATAATAACTTGAGCAAATATTCTTTTAATTTTTCCCTTTCATTAACATATTATTGTTGTTGTTTTGTTTAAAAAGTACTTTAAAAAATTAAAACAATTACTAATTTAAAACTTACCAGCTGTCTACTCAAACGTTGTTATACCTTCAGATCCGTATGGAATTTCTTTGTTCTTTAACCTTACCTTTTGTGGTTGTTTCGATTTTATTGAAATGGATTTTTTATAAAATTTTTTTACGTTTGGCTTTTTTTTTAATTATTTAAAAAAAATTGACGCCATTTTGTTTGAATTATATTATTTTACGATCAATAAAAACTAATTTCACTAAAGCAGCAATAATTTATTCATTCTAAAATTTAAGCTGAGTTTTTTAAAAAGTATTTTTCACTCGGGTCTGGTGGTCTTTCCTAATCCAACAGTATTTTAAACGTTACACTTTTATTCGGTTTCATTCGAATTCGCTAGCTTCCAAATTGAAGCAATCTAACCGTTTTCAATTAAAATGATTTTTAAATAAATTCGAGGTAATACTATTATAAAAGAAACGTCAAGCGTTATCAAGTTCCATCGTTTTAGTCACAATACATATATCATATACCAAATTATAGCTTTCAAAACTGCAAAAAAAGTTATTGATTGTGATGCAAAGAAGAAATTTGAAATAACCGTGGAAATTTAAGAGTCATTGCAACCGATAACCGTAATGCCGATCGAAATAACTTTCTTCTTGAGCTTTGACTTGAATTTTTCAAATAGATCTCTGCTTCAGTAACCAAATAATTTCAGTCCTATTAACCTTTTTAAAATCCAAACGATCTATAGAACAGGCGATATTTTTCAAACAAGGACATACAGAATTAGCTTTCAGCCCGGTCTAAGTTTTATTAATAACTAGTCAATTTGAATAAAATAATGCTTGCAAAAAAGTTTTGAAAAGTCAAATTCGAATGAAACCGAGAAAATAAATTTGCTGCCGTATCGAAGTTTATTAATGCCACTTTAAATTTTTGTATATCAAATAATTTTGTTAATGAAAAATCTTCAAAATACATTCATTCAGTTGATTTTAAGATACAATTTACAAATAATTATTTCTTAGTTTCATTTATTGTTTGGTAGTTTAGAAGCGGCCGTAGATATAATACAGTACTGTGCAAAATATAAGCAACAAACAAACTTCAGACAAAACTATGTGACTGCTATATTTGGGATATTAAGAAATTATTTATATGTAAATATACATATATGTATATAAAATAGTTTATTGTGTTGTTCTGCACGGTACTGTATTTTTTTTATTATATTTATTCTTTGCTTCTCTTAATTAATGCAGGAAATTTTGTTGTTTGAATATAAACGTATAACAACATAAGGTATTAATGCTGATTTGTTCATAATGTGATTTTAAATTTTGTTTTTTTAACAACTTGCACGTCAGCACAACTAAACAGAAATTAAAGGGTATATATTTGTAGTTTTATTTTAATGAACTAGCTTCTTCACAAAACAAATAACTTTTCTTATTTATGGAAGATTTATAGCAAAATACTTTTTTTTATAATTTCTTTCATAATTAATATATAAAAAGAATTTTTTTCTTTAAATCTACAATAGATTTAAAAAATATTGTTTGTGAGACGCACAAAGTTTTTAAATTTGAAAACAAAATAGCACCAATAATTTCTCTTTATATTGTGTAAATTAATGTTTTATTATTCTTTTTAATAAAAATTAAAATATATATTTTTTTTTATATACAAAAAAGCATAAAACGTTTTTAGAATTACCAATTACATACTTTTAAATTTTTAATTTTTGTAAAATAATGCAACTCTTTGAACTTCAATAGAATTATCAACTAAAAGGAATCAACTGTAAAGCATAAATAACGTTGTTGACAGCCACTTGCATGGTGTTTTGCAACAAGAAAGCCATTCAACATTAAATGAACAATGTTTACAATTTACAACTATTCCGAAATTAAAATGTGTTCTCTGAATTTAAATCATAATATATAAACTTTTAGTTTACATTCCACACTAAATTCCATTGATAAAAAGAAAAAAAATTTTAAATTTAGTTAAATTGTTTCCTTAATTTCTTGTGGTAATTCCAAAAAATGTTTATAAATTTTACAAAAAATTTATTAACATTTTATGCTTTTTTATTGAAATTTGTCGAGTATATATTAAAAAATGTTTTCATGACTTTTTATGTTTGTAATAAATAATAAAAAGTAAAAAATAAATATATATAAATTGATACCTCAATTTTATGCTCCTCCGATACAAATTCAACTTCTTTATTAAATTCACTTCCATCTTGATTATTGGTGCCAGTGGCTGAGTTCTATAAAAAATGTTATAGAAAGAAAACGAGGAAATTTTTTTTAGTAACATTTGATTTTAAAAAAAACTGCAAACATGAAAAATAAAAAAAAAAATATTTAACAATTATAGTTACCTTTAAAACGTTTTGTAAATGTTTTTCGAATGCTTCTTCCTGTAAACGTAAATTGTGTTGTTTGTCTTCTTGTTTAAATTTTGTAAAATTTTGCAATGTTTGCAACTGACGCAAAACATTTGGATCGTTTAACAATTGCTTTAGATTGTTGTTCTACAAAAGAAATACAAAATAAGAACAAATTAAAATTAAAAAAAGAAACAATAATGAAATGATAAAATGAAAAATAAATAAAACAATTTTTATTTTCAAGTTAGTTGAAAAATCACTCGTTCTAGAATATATACTACATACTTTTGAATGTTTTGATAAATATTCATTATCAGTTTTACCGCAACACGCTTTACAAAAAGCAATCAGAGATTTGAAGCGATAGACTTGTAGCATCAAGCACGCTTGATGACTTACTATAAGATTTATTGGTTAAATAATTAACAAAAGGATTTTTATTCTTAAAGTAGCATATGCTACTTTATGCTCTTACTAATTACAACATATTACAACATAATCTTAAGACTGATTGCGCACTAACCCTAAGTAAGTTCTTTCGATTACACATATGTATACGTAAATATGATCACAATTCAACAAGTTCTGGAAAACGAAACTACTGTATATAAAGAAAACGTTACAGATACAGAGAAAGATGGTTCTCGCAAAAGTGCACAAGTAAAGCATCTAGTACAATATTTAGCTTTTAATTGGGTATGTAGATTACTGCTGGATAATTATTAACACAACAGTGGATGTAGAAATTTTTTATTATCTATCTGCAAGAATTGAGTTTATGATGTATATAAAGTGCGACTTTTGGCAATTGAAAAATAAATAATTGAGAAAAAAAATTAATTTTTCTCTCGTCCAACTCCGCACTAGAAAGAATGTTGCAAGTAGATAGTATATGCGTTCTGGAACTAGTCGGGAAATTAATACCATTTTTACTGCGAATTTGAAAAGTTCATTGTTATGCGAGAAAAACCTTAAAAACTTAAATGAAAATTGTTATGTAATTATCAGTTATTTCTTTGTGTTTGATAAAGACAAAAAATGCACGTTTGTGCGGGAAATGAAAAAATAAATTTTTACTATAATTTGACCGCATTGCATTGGTTATATAAACGAATTTCTCGCACAACTACAAGGAATTTGCGAAGCAGTCCAATAATTAGAAATACATAGATATAAATTCCTAAATACAATCATACATATATAAGAAAGAAATAAGATGAAAAATACAAGTATGCAATAAAAAATTTGATGTTCAGTAATTAATTACATCCAAAATATTATTAGAATTCTTAGGTGAACCACCACATTCATCGCTGCTAGCATCATTGTCGGCAATATGATGGCCACCACCATCATCGTATTCATAATCATGAGAGCTACGTTGATATTTACTATATGTTTCAGGATGATGAATTTTAATTGATTCCAATGTTGACTTCGATGAGTGGTCGCGTACCTTTGAGGTTGATGCCATATTGGAGGAATTATTATTTGAGCGTTTACTATGCTGCTTATGTTCTAATTGTCTCATAGAGTTGTTAGTACTACGTGAACGTTCGTGAGGACTTACAGACTATATTTTAAACATGTATGTGTAAGTGTAAAAGTATTTTAAATGTGAAACAAACAAACATATATTTATTCATTAAAAAGCCCACATAAAAGTATCGTAAGCATTGTTAAAGTAGAGAAAAAGAAAATAAGAAACACAAGACAAGTGTGTACAATTGTTAGATATGAGAAAAAAATAAAAATGACAATATTTTAATGTATAATATGGTTTAGGCTTAACTTACCGATAAATCGGCCAAACCACTTGTTTGTTGCTTATCTTCCTGCGTAGGAGCTGAACCAACACTGCCAATGCCGCTACCACCCACTCCGACCCCACCGTTTCCACCACCACCCAAACTTATATCCATGGAACTACCTGAGGTATTCAGGCCACCATTTGCTTGTGAAGCTGATATATCCGTTAAACTCATATTAACAGAGCCACTGGGAACTGCAGAGCTGGTTGCAGCTCCCGGTGGTGGTACTGAATAAATTGGATGATTAGGGTCGGCCAAATCAAAAATCGGTTGTATAACATCAGGGGCGAACACACTATTCTTTTGCCATAAATTCAGTACACGTATGATACGGCTTTTATCTTCAGGAGCGCAGCGAAATAAATTTGCAAAAGTTTCTTTCATGTTGCGTGCGAAACGAGGTGCAAACACATCTTTTTCCGGGCCATATTGATGACGCGATTGTCGTACAATCGAGTCGATAACATAAAGACCGGGAACTTTATATTCTGGTTTACATTTTAGTATAAACTTTTCCACACTTTGAACTACATGTTTATAAAATTTAATAGCTCTCATAGCAGCTCTGGTTATGGCAGCCATCTTCGCTTTTGAAATGGGTGGTTTACTTTCATAAAGCCCTGAGAGCTACAAAGACATTTGAAAATTTTTCATTAATGTTATATAAATTTAATTGGTTTTTACTATTAATACAAATAATAATAAAGTATATTAAAAAGAATTCATTTAAAAACAAAGTAAAAATTTTAATTTAAGAAAATAGTTTGTGGGCTTGTTATATCAAGACCCCAATATGCAAAAAACGCAAGAGGAAAATAAATACTGCAAAAATAAAACAATAACTTTAAATTCTTTCATTTGGACTAATTGAAAAATTCAAATAACTTGCAATCTAAACAAAACACAACACTGAAAATCTGGTATAAAAACAGAGGTTAAATTAATAAGGGATTAATTACAAGGAAAAACACACTACACCTGAATAGTGTGGTGTTTTGAAAACGTCCACAAGCGCCGACTACCTTTTTAAATATTTATTTTATGTAATAAAAGTTTTTCAAATAAAATAATTTTATTTACTAAAATTTGAAATGCAGTTAAGACTTAACTCACCTCATTATTAAACGCCACTACGTTTTCCATTTTTTTAACTTTATTTTATTTGCTCAAAAAAATCTTTCGTCTACCCTCAAGAACAATCTTGCAAGCAGCCACAATTAGCAAATTTTTTCAAAACTAAGTTTTCTTTTATTCCACTTATTTCATCATATATTTGAAATTTTTCATTGTTATTTTATATGCTTCACTTGAAGTAAATGTATTTATTATTTTTAACAAATTCCTGTTTAATATTTAACACTTTTTACGAAAACTTTTCTCAAGAGATTTTTTCTTCTAACCGTGTGAATTTTTCTTTAAAAGAAAAGACAAGGCAAAATGGCGATTTTTCTCAGCGTTGTAAAACTTTTGCCAAATATATTGCAGGGTTGCAATAGACTACACATTAAAAATCTTTAAAATTATTTCATGCAAAGTGTGGCAGCATATTAATAAAGTATTGAAACCTTAAAGTAAAAACAGAAATTTTCTAAAAATAATAATTATTTGAATATTTATTTATTTGTATTGTACAAACTACACATTTTTTAGAGATTATAGCGCTATTAAGAAAGACGATAGTTAAATTATTTTTTATATGGTGCAGTTATATATATATTAAAAAAACTGAATCCTTTCACTTTTTTTATTGTATGGCATCTTTACAAAGAAAGAGAAAATTAACGCCATTTTTTTATAGAATGACGTAAATTTTTGTTATACAAATTAATACGTAAATAGATAATACGATACGTACAAAAACAGTTTTATTAAAAATATTTGAAAATTTTCAAAATAAACATGACTGCCAACCACAGGCCCTTAGAAAGCAGTGACATTGAGTTAATTGATTGCGTACGTGCTACACCCTGCCTATATGATTCAAAGGACCCTAATTTTCGTTTGGTCTTCAAAAAGGATGAAGAATGGCAAAATATAGCTGAAGGTTTGAACATAGCACCTTGGGATGTACGCAAACGTTGGACCGTATTAAGAGATCGATATGCTCGAGAATTAAAACAATTAATATTGCACCCCGACAGCACAGAGTATGGCAAAAATGATTTTTTCCTTCGGATGGATTTCTTAAGGGATTTTGTTAAGAAGCGTGAAGTGAAACGAAAGCGTTGTAATTCCCGGGGAATGAGAATAAAAGCGGAGTTAAAACCAACGCCCTTAAAATTATTTAAAGTTGATTGCGATGAGAGTACTTATGGGTCGGACGACTATACAGTATCTGACCAAGAAAAATCATACATTAGTCATGACAGTCAGTATTGCTCCTCCGAAAAATTTAGTTACGTTGAACAATTATCACAGGATCCTATTGTACAAGAAGAGCAGCATGAAGACGTTAATTTGAGTGAGCATTGCGGGGACCCGGAATATAATGACTACGTTGAAGGTAAAAACATCTTCAATTATTTATATTATATTGTAATAATTAAAAAGTCTAATTTGAATTAAAGGTACCTCTGGGGCTTACGAATCTGTTGAAGAGCATAATGAGACTTCTACACATGATGACTCGATTATCAATATCTCAGGATCTTCACCTAAAAATGTTGAAACTGTAACAATCAAACCTGAGAGTACTAAAGTGCCCGATAATTTTAGTATTACAGCTATAGAAGAAGAAATATCTCCACTACCGCAATTGCAACAGAGGCCTATTATAGTAGACGTTTGTTCAGAGGCTGCATCATCCAGTTTGCAAATTGATACGGAAGAATATTTCTCTAAAACAATAGCTTCATATTTGAGACAACTGTCTCCACGTTATAAAATCAAAGCCAAGATAGAAATGATGCAGATAATTGAAAAATTTTTAGGTTTAGAAGAAAGTAATTTATAAGCACATCTGCAAATTTGTTTAAGTAATTTTAAGTTTTAAACTATTTTTAAGAATGTACATAAATAAAATACTTTATGCAATTACTGTTCAATTCTTAAATTAACAATTTAGAATCTATTTTATCATTATTGCTTATCCACATTAACAAAAGTCTTCGTTTATTATATCGGTGTTAACAGCTAAGCCACGCTCTTTTAGAGCCTTTGATATTAAACGATGCTTTTCTTGCCGTTGTTCCTGCTCTCTTCGTTGAGCATAGAGTATTTCATCAACAGATATTTCTTTTAAAGGTAAACTTATTTCTTTATCACGATCCTGCCAAAACAGTGGAAAATATTAATACAAATTTAACTACATAAGTTCCATATAAAAATTACTATTTCCCCTAGCAATACGACATTTTCTCCTCGTATTATAAAAACTCCGCGGGGTATATCTCCATACTCATTGCCAACATATATACGTTCTATAGTACGATGTAATACTAGATTAGCAAATTGGTCTACGGATCGCAAATAACCTATTAGAGTACGACCATCTCTTAATAAAACCATCAGTTTTTCTATATTAAAAAAGAAAATATCAAAATACATATATGTTTACATTGTTTCGGAGGTTACTTACTATCCACTTCTTCTAAAAGATGAGCGGTACCAGCTAAAGGATTTAAATCATCCATATTTCTTGTAAAAAATAATTAATAATCAAGATTTACTTGTAAATACAAAATAATATTTTAATAAACTTTTTTTTTATAATGCGAATAACTAAGCAAAACAAATTTTACAACAAATAAGTGCGAAAAAAAACAAGGTTGTATTTTAAGGCACCAATAAATTTTTTTAACAGTCTATGGCCATTATTTAATAATAAGGACACCACATTTGATAGAATGTATTTTGTTTGCATAAAAAACCAATTCATACGTAAAAATCGTCATATGCAGAAAAAAACAAATATGTAATTAGAAGATAACATGTAACTTTTTACAAAAAAAAATTAAATTTAAAAAAAAAAAAATTTTTTACAATTAAACAAATTTCGACATTAACTGCATACAATATGATATGAAATTTTCCATCCCTTTCATCGTATGGAAAATATATGAAGACAAAGAATAGAATGACAGCTTATATTTTTTACTGTGCCCCTGTGTTTTTTAACAGACAAACCACTAAGCAACAGACAAACTGAAAGAACAACAATAAGAAAATTACGAAGTTTCTACGAAAACGACCAAAAATCTGTAAAATATACAAAAAAGTGTTAACGAAATTACATAAAACAAGCAAATAATAGGTAGAAAAGCACTTAATTATTGAATTGATAATAAATTACAAAAAGGTACAAAAGTCGAAATCTTTTACATTCCTAACAATATGAAAATACAGGGTGCAGAAAAATATTCAGATAGAATATATCTATTACGCACAGAAGAAATGAGACGAGTCATACTTTTTGCAATTTATAAGCACGATTGTGTAATAATATTAGTAAATAAATAAATGAAAGTCGGTGAAGTATAATCTATCTATTATTTATATTACTGCAGATTTAGTAAATTAGCTTATTGTGCGTTTTTTCTATTTTAAGGTTGAATGAGAAGAAATTAATTTTGCTTGTGTCAATATTTTATCGTTTTCTATTAAATTATCCTGACAGGTTTCTAACATTAACAAAATCATTAATCATAAATAATTACGGAAAACTGCTAAAAGGAACAATTTTCTTCATTACGAATTAAGAAAAACTAAAACAGAACTCACAATATGAATGCTTTTCTGAGGACCTGGCGTAAAATTGGTATTAACTCGCACATGGTTTTGCCATCAAAAAAATGTAAGTACATAATTTTGTAAATTTTCTTAAAAAGTTTCTTTTGTTAAACTAATGTAATACATATTAAAAATATACGGGTAAGGAGTTTGTGGTTTTTGGCAAATGCTCAGATTTTCTTTTTAAGTTTTCACACAATAATTAACATATAAACTTGATCTGAATAGAAGTGAATTTTTTTTCAATGAAAAATCAGTTTATTGCACTACATACATATACGAGTACATACTTATGTATTTATATATGCGGTTTGTAAAAATTAAATTCACACTAAAGTTTAATTATAGAAATTAAATGTAATTTAAATTTAAATCAAAACATAATTGAAAAAATAGTATTTCTTTACATAAAATTTCAGTTCTTTTGATAATAGGCATTAACTTTTCTTATATTTTTTTAAAGAAATTTTGATATACCTATTTTAAAGTTAAACAATTTTTTTTAAATTACTTTTGTTTATAATTTTTTTCCTTACAATATGTAGATTCATCAGCATACTATTGGTCGCATATCGCGCTGAAATATCGTACGGATTCCCATGTACCCAGATATTATCTGAGTCGGCATTCATTGCTATCAAATTATAAATATCCCTCGGCAATGGCAGTAGCTGCAAAATATGATTATCATACTCTCCAACCAAGTGAATGCTATGTGACAATGTCAAACTGTATTTATATTAACAGGAGACATTTTCGCTTAGGTCAAAGTAGGTACGAACAGCCCTCCTCCAAAATCGAAGTAACTGTACAAAATATGAAGAATAAACAAAAGGAAAAGGTGGAAGAAATAATTAAGGAGGCAGCTACTGGTACAACAGGAGATAAGAAGGTGCAGGATACATCACAGAAACAAGTTGCTATAAAGAAGCCTTTAAAAACCCGCATTTGGGAAGAAATTGTACATTACTATCACGGATTCCGACTCCTGTTTATTGATGTAAACATTTGCCGCAAATTGCTGTGGCGTGTGCTAAACGGCAAGACCTTGAGCAGAAGAGAAAGCAAGCTTTTGGTTCGTACCACTTCAGATGTGTTCCGTTTAATACCTTTCTCGGTATTTATAATAGTTCCTTTCATGGAATTGGCGCTGCCTTTGTTTATAAAATTTTTCCCCGGCATGTTGCCGTCCACATTCCAAACTAGTAAAGAAAGGGAAGATAAATTAAAGCAGGCGTTGCAAGTGCGCTTAGAAATGGCCAAGTTCTTGCAAAAAACTTTGGATGAAATGACGGTACAACACAAAGAGCACAGAAGTGAAGAGGCCAAGCAATTTGAATTGTTCTTTCAGAAGATAAAAGATCCTAGTGAGCAGGTCTCCAATGAAGAGATCATAAAGTTTGCTAAACGATTTGAAGATGAAATTACTTTGGATTCTTTGAGCGGAGAACAATTGTCTGCGCTGTGTAGGGTACTAGAATTGAATACAGTAGGAACTTCGAATTTGTTACGGTTTCAGTTGCGTCTAAAATTACGTTCATTAGCGGCTGATGATCGTGTTATAGAGCGTGAAGGCGTAAACTCTTTAGATTTATGGGAATTGCAACAAGCTTGTAAAGCACGTGGCATGCGTGCATATGGTTTGACTAAGGAACGCATGCAAAGACAACTTCAGGAATGGATAGATTTGTCTTTAAACGAAAAAGTTCCTCCCACCTTGCTTCTGCTTTCGAGAGCTATATCAATTTCAGATGATTCCATTACCACTGACAAGCTTAAGGAAACCCTTAGAGTTTTGCCCGATTCTTTAGCCAATCAAACCAAGGCTGCCATTGGTGAACGTGAAGGCAAAATCGATAATAAAGTTAAATTGGAAATCATCAAGGAAGAAGTGCGTAAAATTCAAGAAGAACGTGAAGAAGAACGACAAGAAGCCAAGGCTCAGGCTCAAAAAGAAGATTTGCTCGATAGGGCAAAACTCATTGAAGATGTTAGTGCGGAATTGCTAGATCGCGCCAAGGATGTTACTGAGAAAACTCCTCTTTTGGAAAGAATTCGACCTATAGTGTCCACTGTCCTCAGTGAAGCCGAAACAGCCAAAGAAGTTGAAACTGCCAAAGCTAAAGATGCAGAGGAAAAATCCATTTCCTCTAAGGATGTAGAATTGTTATCAGAAGCCCTGAAAACACTATCTACAGACAAGAAAATGGTGGTCGAAAAGGAAACTATTAAAGATCTCAAAACTGAATTGGAGGAATACAAAGAGGACGTTGAAGAATTGCTTGAAGTTCGTCAAGTGGTGCAGGAGCCTGTCCATGAAAGTCGTGCCGCTAAAATGCTTTTCAAAAAGGTTAATAGCATGATTGGTCAACTAGACAAGGTATTAAAAGATTGGGAAGAGAAACAAAACATAGTTAAGGCAGTTGGCGAACAACCGATTAAACAGCAAGAAAAAGTGGTGAAACACGAGGAAGAAGAAGATATTGTGCAAATCCACGAGCTTGTGGATGCTATTAAGAAGGTACATATATATTTATTATTCTTTAGTTAATTCGTCCAGGAATTATTTATTTATTCATTTTTAGCTGAAACAAATTTCAACAGAGTCGAGACTCAAACAAATAGAAAATGTTTTAAGCAAATTGGATGCTGACAAAGATGGTGCAATATCGGTAGATGAAGTATTAAAGGTTGGTTAAAATTACAAAAAGATAAGATTTACAAAGTTATAAATTCAATATTAGAAATACAAACAGATTTTTTCAATTTTTAAGCTTTATAAAATTTAAAATGTTTTATAGGAAAATACTTTCTGACTCCACTTCTCTCTCTCTCTCTCTCTCTCTGTCTCTCATTCTCACTTTCTATATTTAATAGGTTATCGAAGCTATAGGCCGGGAAAACGTAAAACTGAATGAAAAACAGTTGGAAGAACTTATAGCTCTGCTGGATAAGGAACAAATTATTGAGGCTGAAGAAAAAATTGAAAAAGCTATTGCCAAAAGTATAAAAGAAGCTGATGAGGCCAAAAAGGTAGCTGAAAATATACAAATTAACGAAACCAACAAGAGTAATAAACAGCAGAAACAGCAAACATTACCCTTAAACTATACAGATGAACTAAATGATTCTGCTCAAATTATCAAAGATAACGCCCTTAATCTAGATGAGACGGACAAGAAGAATGTGCTTAAAACAGATGTAAGAATTTATGAAATTATATAATTTTACTTGATAAAAAAAAAAGCTACCGTACTTTTTATTTTTTAATAGACAAAACCGGATAGTGTGCTTTTAGAAGCAGTCGAAAAGCAAAAGGATAAAATTTTGCCTAAAGCGGATATTATGCCAAGAACATTACCACCTGCTGCTAAAACAAATCAAGTTAATGCTAAAGATAAAATGATCTGATTTGATGATGAAATTTCAACGTCTACATTTAAGAGTAATCAAAAGAAATAAATAACCTTGTTGCTAAAAAATAGGACCACAATGGCAGTTCCCTGAGATTTAACGAAAGAAAATACCTAAAGGAAAACTAAAATACGTCTTATAATATGTTTACATTATTGGTGTTTTGCTTAACAGTTCGGGTGTGACATACTCTTTGTCAGATTATTTGAAAATTTATTAAAATCTATGCAAAGTAAGCCACCCACCTGCCATTTTCTTTTAACAGCTTAAATTTTTTTTTACCTCGTTTCACTTGATGTAAATTGAACTTAAACAAATTTATTAAAAACAAGTTTTTGTAATCAAGTTTTACTTGTTGAAGTTCATGTTAATAATAATTTTTTTTTCGAGTAGGGAGAGCCATATTAAGAAGTTTGTATTATTTTGTTTGTCATCTGAATACTGTCCGTGTATACTAAAAATATGTTTAAACGTACCTTAAAAAATTAAATTTATTTGATAAAATAAATAGCAAATAATCTAAAATAAATGAATTTTGAAAAAAGCATTCAAAATATAATATAAATTATAAAGAGGCGTGAAAGAAGAAGCAGACAAATACATAGTTCTCTAAAAAAAGGAAACAAATATGTAAGTTTGTTTGGCTTTTTTTCTTGTCACTAAAACAGCTAGTTTTTTTAAGCACCAACTTTGTGTACTTGTGCGCTTCCACAGGATATAATTTATAATTATATCCAACTTTCTTCAGGATATAATTATAAATAATAAAATTATATAATATCTTAATTATTCGATCTTCTTATTTTTATTTTATATAAAATTTATTTGAGCTTAAGTTTTTTGTATTAATTATTTTTTTGTTTTTATAATATATAATTTTATTATTTTTATTTTTATTATAAAAATAATAAAATTATATATTATAAAAATAAAAAAATAAATTTTATATAAAATAAAATTATAATTATATCCGAAGGAAGCACACAAGTACACAAAGTTGGAGCGAAATATCGATATATAAATAAATAATTATAATCCGTTTTAATAACTAAATTAATTTTTTTTGTTTCCTCAAATACCTTAAGCTTTACCTGCGCCTGCTATAAGTTATATAAACTTGAATGTTTTTCTTTTCGATCCAAAAAATATTATTATTCTCCTGGTGTAAGCTTTCATTTGGGTTTCTTTTTGTTATTAAAAAATTTTGAAAGCAAATTGAGCTCCTGGTGTTTTTCTATTTAATTTTTATTTATTAAAAAAAAACTTTAGTTAAAACAAAAATAATTATGATTAATTATTGCAACTGAGGCTGTTTAAATAGTATGATTTTTTTATTTTTTGCTTCAATTTATATTTTAAATAATTTAAACGATTCATGTCTGCATCTGTTGTCTATTTGGCTTCAAATTGATGTAAACTTACAATAATTATTTATAATTTTTTAAAAAAAAAATATGAATTTGCACAAAACCTAATGAATGAAAATAAAGTGAATGAATTTAATTAATAATATTTTTGTATTTAATAAGAACGTTTGTTAAAAAAAATATATATATATCTCGTATGTATTAAAAAATTCTTTTTCTTGTGTGCAAATGGCAAATTAATTAAATAAAAAGAAAATAAACGAGCAATTTGGCAAAAAAGAAAATTGATTGTAATGAAAACAAAGATTTTTATTTTAATTTATCTTGCAAGGGAAACAAAATATTAGTTTAGGTTTAAAAGGCAGCTTACGAAGATCAGAATAGGGTTCACTGGGATTCTCTTATGTTGGAACTTCGTAAAAAAAATGTGAAAGTAATGAAATTGTATACTTGATAATAATTTAGGAGTTCTAAAATAAAAAAAAAAGGAATGGAAATAAAAAATCAAAGAAAATATTTTTACTAAACGTTGTTATCTAAAAAATTTTCTTTTCATAACGTTTCAACCTAGATCTTGGGTTCAAGTAATCTAAAATTAATTAAATTGTAACACAAAGCTTGGTATTGAAGATCACATAAAAATAATTTACAAGACAAATTAATTGAAGCCATATTATTATTGCTTTTGTTATGCATGAAATATATAAGGCTGAGCTGAAGATACAAACCAGAGAACTGCAAAAATCGCATTTTTAGTTAATTGTGCATGATTGAATATTTTTTTGTGTAATCTATCAAACCATACAAACGAACAATTTGAGCACAAACCGCACAGGATTTGATTTCATCATGTTCGAGGCACAATAAAAAACTGAATGTTTTTTTATACTGTTCGATACGATTAAACATGTGTGATCGTCGATATAATGCCTTTTTGCATATTTGTGTTCTTGAATGTTTGCATTTTTGCTCTTCAAATTCAATCGCGTAGAACAGCATAAAAAATAATTATAATAGTTTGTAATTGATGAAATCAAATGTTGTGTTTAATATTTTTGTGTGTTGAATAAATCACTCACACCGGTTTCAGCTCTCTGGTACAGACAATTCAATTAAAATTTACGATTTTTGATACCCTGGATATCGATTCCATTTAAATTACATTGAAATTTCAATCGATATCCCATGCCGTAGTTTGGCCCCTGAATTTATTTTTTAATATTCGAATAATAATTGTGTTTCATATTAATTTTAAACATTTTTCTTCAAAATGTTTTCCAAATTAAATTGTTATAAATTCCAAGCACATTCTATTGAACTCAAGGATAACAAACTACAAAAATATTTAAAAGAGAGAAACGAACAAATTCTGAAAAAATGTTTTAACATAAAAGTTGATAAGTATGAACCGCCAGTAGGAGCAAAGACAACTAAAACTGAAGAGTTGTTGTCAGAAAACGCAAGCCAACAGGCGAGAATTGAAAACAAATTAGGACAAACAACAAATACTAACGTAGACGATTCAGCAGTAACTGAAAAGGAAGAGGCCACCCTTGAAGCTGAACAAGAAATAGTTGTAGTAAAAAAATCATTTGTTACTGAAACTATGCAGTCGTCATATGCAAACAAAAAACGACCTACCGTCAAATCACGTAACAATAATGTGAATCATGGCATGAGAACAAAACAACCCACTTGGAAATCCCCATTTAGCTCAGTTACCACAAAAGGTACAACACGCACACGTTTACAAAGCCATAAAAATTCACAATTTTCTTATGATCTTTCACGTGATGAACTTAAATTTAATGGTAATTTTCTTAGTGCCATGAAGCCAGCACCAGAAGGCGAACGTCAATTGCTTAAAAGTGGTCAAAGAAAAGAATACCTAATGCACAGATATGGACATAAGCCAGTTGTTAAATACAATTATCCGGAGGCCACATCATGGCGCATTGGTTGGCTGTTGAAAGATTATTAATTTTTTTTTGTAATAGAGTCGTAGTGTAAGCTTAAATTAATAATAAAAAAATACAAATTAATAAAAAAAATGTGAACAGGGCATGATCCAAGTGGAATTTTGTTTTTAAAATGCCCACACAAAATTTGTTTTAAATTGTTGGCTTTTGGAAATGAAAAACCTCAACGCAAAGTGTAAAAAAAGTTGTTTTATTTTGTTAAGAATCTTTAGTTAACTAAGAATGACAGTGGCTTAGCCAGTCTTACTTTCTAAATCTGGAAAGCGTTTCCTATCGTTTTACTTAATAAAATATTTTAACGTTTAAAACCCAGTCAGTGTGACTTATTGCCTTGATTGTCACTTTTTATACCCTTCAATGTAAGCAACAAGGATATTAAATTAATTTCTACATCGAACACGGGGCACCCTTTAAAGTATATACATTCTGGATCCTTATAAATAGCCGAGTGGATTAAACGATGTCCCTCTATCGGTGCGTGTACTCGTTGAAATTAACTTTCTGTAGTCTCTAGGCAACGTATAGAAAAGTTTAGCATACCAATCGGTCAGTCAGCCGGATCGGTCCAAAAGTGGTGTTTTGCATTTTTCAGAACATGGGTGTTAATGTGTTTCTCTAAAGTTTATAATTTTTCAAATAAAATTTGTAAAATTTTTTTGGAAGTAAAGAAAAATTGCTCATTCTGAGATGTTTTTGCAAACCTTAAAAAGACAAATTTTTCTGGATACCTTTGGCTGCTTCTCTTTGCTATTCAAAACGTTAAAACTTACTTTATACCTCCATTTGTTGGCTGTACTGATAATTTAATATTTCAAGCTATTTAAACTAATAAACAATGCTTGTCTACCTGCTCTTTAGACATGTAATGCCAAGCATAGCAACACATAAAATACTCTAGACACTCAGACAATTAATTAGCAAATCAGCCATCAAGCCAGCCAGCCAGTCAGGACGGTCATGGGTAAGAAAAACATATTAAGAAAAGATGCACTTAAATTAACAAGTCAATAAACTGTAAATTGATTAAGGATTAAATTTCTTTGGAAGAGAGTAAAATGAAAAAGAAGTGTCAAAATGTCCTTAAATGAAGATTGATTAAATATTATACAAAGAGTAAATTGTATGTATGTAAAAATGGCTAAAGTATTTTTATGTGATTGTTTAAAAATAATAGAGAAATTTGCTTTGCTAGCGGTCAGCCTTAAGTTAAATATAAATTTTGAATTCCTGCTGGGCTTTTTCTATTATTTTCTTTTATAGAAATAACTATGAGTCTAATATGTTTGGCTGAATGTGAATGAACTAAAGCTAAACATTTAGAAAACTATTCCAATAAAGAACACTTGCAGGAAATATTTCTCTCATTTCAATTAAATTAAATGAAATGAACTAGATAGATAATATTTATTTAGTTATCTACACTAACGTAGTGATATAGGAAAAGGTAAACATGCATATGTATGTGTGTAGCATGTACATATGCAAATATGCATAAAGTGTATGTGCATGTGTTTGTGGGTATAGAATATCTAAACGATAGGAGACAATTTAATTTTGTAACTCAGTAATAATTAAATAAATTGAGAGATTTTGATAAATTTTACCCGTTGGCTTCATACTTACATACATAAATGCTTTACAATATAAATAATAATAATTAAGCACATATAAAACAATATGAAGACAGTGTGTAATGAAATTTTTAAAACATTAAAAAAGTTATTAAATTTGTTTTTTAAGCAAATTTTCTATAGCCTTTAATAAATGAAATGAAATTTGATTTAAAAAAACAAATTAATAGCTAAATGAAGAAAACTAGCAAGCGTTTTGATTTAGTTAAACGAAAAGGTCAAAAAATATTTTATTTAAAAAAAAGGATATACTGGCAGCTTTTAAAATTATGAGGCGATTCAAAAGAAAATTTAGCCGCACCGTAAAGGACATGCAAAGACATTCATTTGTGAAATTTAATTATGACTTTAACCATTTTTCAACATAAAAAAATTCATAAAAAAATTTTTTTCAAATAATTTCTTTGAAATACAAATTTTTTAATGTAATTATCCCAACCAACACCTATTTGTTATTAACAAAATTTTGAACTAATGAAAAAAATTTTCTTTATTAAATTTTTCTTTTTATAAAAATGCAACTCATTTTTATATAAACATCACAACCCACAACTATTTTATCATTAAAACATTTTCATTTAATGAAAATGTAATAAAAAATTTTTTTAATTAATTGTTTTTTATAAAAACCCAAAACAAAACAACCAAAATCTGTGCTGTCAGTGTAATTATATTTTTTAAAGCGTCTACGCTTATTTTTTTAATACGTCAGAATTTTTTTTGTTGTAAAAATTAGTGCCTTCACTGTATGCTAAAGTTATTTCTTTATATTTTTTGTTGCTTTTGTTTCTTTAAGTGTTTAATTTCATTAGGATGTATGTATATCAATGGATCAATAAGCTTTTATTGCAATAATTGTTGCTGTTTTTGTTCTTATTAAAAAAGAGAAAACTTAAGTATTTTTCAATTGTGTGTACGTTTATCAATCAAGCTTTAATTGTAATTAATTTACAAACAAATTTGTATGCAAATTGTGTTTATTTTTAATGTAATCGAGTTAAGAATTTTTTTTTTAATTTAGTTAAATATAATTGTTGCAATTTGCACAAAATCTGCAACAATGTCATTTTAAGATTCCTCTTAAAAGCCTCAATTTAAAATTTGAAACCAAATGCATCATTTACCTTTTTACGTTATTTATTAACAAATTGTTATTTCCTTTTGTTTTCTTTTTAGTTAATTTAGAAAAAAATTTAATTAACTCCTGTAGCTTCATTAGAGTAGACAGTTATTAACCTAAAATTTATTAAAATAAATCCCCTTTTAATTAGCTAAAATCCCTGCAGTAAATAAATTACATTTAAAAAAATTTTAAGCACTTGAATTCTAATTCTGTGCTGGTAGACTTAAGCTCATACATTTTTCTTTGTTATTGCCCAGTAAAAAAAAACAAGAAAAAAATATATTTCACAAAGTTTAAGTAGGCAATGAAAAAATCATTCAAAGTTGAGTTGACTGCATGATCTTTTAGAGTAAAATAATTTGAAGATTTTGATACAAGTAGTTTTATATCGATTTGGTCTCTGTGGTTATTGCAAGTCTTAATTGGAATCAGTTACAAAATATTGTGTGCTTTGTCTAGGCCTTACTAATCCACTTTTATTAATAAAAATTATTTAGTTACTAAAAACTGTTGTAGAATTTACCAAAAACTGTCGACCACTTAAATGTGTGAAACACACAAGGACGATACATTTTCGATTTCTTGCTTAAGAGTTAATATCATTTTTACTTTTTGAGTTTTTTTTTTTTATAAAATTTTAGTTATTGTTGCCGCCCCGCCATTGTTGTTGTTAAAGCTGATGTTACACAGAATTTGCGTTTTGGTCGTTTTTGATTTTAATTTTTTTTTGTTACTTTTTTTTTAAACATTCAGTCAAAATTACATTTGGAACAAGTGTTTAAGCATGTATGAAAATGTGTGTCTCTGTGTTTGTGTGAAAGGGAGTTAGTATGTATTTCAAACTGTAGCGAAAATTAAGTTTATGCCTGAGTGCTTTTTACATGCAATAATGAAATTCTTGTTATTGCCTGGGCTGTGTACTTTCTTCTCCCGTTTTGTTTTTGGTTTTATTTTTGCTAAATAACAAAACAAGAAAAAAAACTGACTGTGATTTTGTAATGAGTGCAGTTGGTTTTTTTTTGTGAAATTGTCGTATCTTTTATTTTATTATTGTTATTGTTGAAGGATGATAACGCGCTTTAAACATTTTATTTTACTTGTAATGTTTTCTTGACGATTTGATTCTTTTTTTACACTGTTAAGTAGTTGGTCTGGTTGTCTGCCTGTCTGTCCGCCTGTTCGTCTGTCTATGTTTTTTTAGGGTAAATGGAAAAGTGCGTGTAATGGATTTTTACAAAATTTGTTTTTTTTAGCATCCTTTTGAATTGTTTTTAAAGCCAAATGGTAATGGAATTGTATAATTTGGATTTGCTGATGAAATGTAATCTTTTCATTTTCTTATAAAATTGAAATGAAAACTGAAACATTTTAATTGGATTACCTCTTAACTCTTAGTTTTTTGTTAAAAAGAGAAAAATAATAAATTTCATTATAATTGAAATTGTCTTGAAAATCTTCTAAGGAAATAAATACTTTTAGCAGTTACACAAAAAATTGGCTTAACAAAGTTTAAGTATTTTTTGTTTGGTTTGTTAAACATTTTTTTTTGTGGAAAATTATTTTGTTTAACAATTTATTTATTATTGAAAAAATGTTAAAAAAATGTATCAAAAAAAGATTTTAATAGTTTCAAATAAAATTATTGAAAATATGCAATTAAATGAATATAAAGAAAATAAAATTTGTTTAAATGAAGATCAGTAGTTTCTTATATAATTTAATAAAGAGGATATTTACTAAAATGTGTAAAAAAAAGAATGTATATCCTTTTGCATGTATGTATATTTTTTTATCTATTTGCTAAACATTATAAATTGTATGTATGTTTGCATATTTGTACATATATGTACACTGAAAAAACAATAAAATTGTTTTTTAGGATATTTTATTTCTCCATACTTCTACATATTTTATGTAATTTTGAAAATTCATTTCCTGTCTAACTAATGTAGTGTGTGTAACGCTTTTTGGCCCATTCTGTTCATCAATTACCAACATTATTGTGTGTTTCAATTTTACACAACAACAACAGTAACCCGGCAAACGATAACATTATGAGTTTCCCCTCGTAAAATACAAAAGTAAATTCAGACAGCCTGCTTTTGGCATTAACTTTGATTGCAAAAGGATTTTTAAATATTTTATACTTTGAAATAATTTAGCTTAAAGTCTAGATAGTATAATAATGCAGTTTCCATCCCACAAACAAACACACCCAACTCAGACATTTAATTTTTTTATACTAAAATTTATACTTTATTTGGTTCAATGACTAAAATTTATAAAAATCACTGCCAGCCATAAGTTCATATTCGAAAAAAAAAAAATACAAATAAAAATTTCACTGATTGGGTGTGAATAAAAATTTGTATGGTAGACCCACACATACATACAGACTAGAGCAAAGCACAGGCATAAATACTTGAAAGGGCTTAAAAGCACTTTTTATTACAAAATATTACACATGTTTGTAGTGATGTGTGGCTTTCAAGTATGCTTGTGCAGTGTAATAAAATCCATACATACCCCACATACCCATGGTGGAACAACCTGACTGTGTTATAGCTAAATAAAAAAAAAAATCCTTACATGTTGTGAAAACTATACCAACAAATTTGGTATGAAATTTGATTCTAATATACTGTAGATTAGATAGTAAAACGGCTGTATTGGAGCAATCGCAATCGCAAGCGCAATCCATCCAATTCATTCATTCATCAGTAAGTTTTTGTTACAATGAAAATATTGAATTTCATTCTAATGAATGGTTCATTAGCACAACAGGCGCATTCATTTCCAAGTGCACGTGTCGTTGGGGGTAACAATGATTATCTGGTTATTTGATTTTCATTGAACAAACTAGTAGAAGATCAGAAGACAGAAAGAAAATAAAAATTATCAAGTTTTAGAGGACATTTGCATAAATCGTAAAATATGTTTTGAGCTAAAAATAGCAAAATAGAAGATTTAAAATTAAACTATAACGTTTGATGAACATCCATCCCCAAGCGTTTATAGCATCAATTGCTTCTCAATTACTTCTCGTCCTGGCCCTACTGCAGAGTAATTAAATATTTTGTTTACTTTTCTTCACACACGAGTTTTTTGTTATAAATATAAACTCTAACCCTCTGTTGCTTGTATGTGTTTTGTATGCTGTAACGTGTAAGCTGGTGTTGCTGATTGCATGTGATTGAATAAAGATAAGGCCGTAAAGGAAAGTAAATACCAGACGCCTGATTGCAATATAGAGTTGTAAAATGAAATACAAAAAACCTGCAGCAGAAAACAAAAAAAAGTTTTAAAAATATTCCACAAGGCGACAATTCAAAACGCCCTATATTTTATTTAAAAAATAATAATAAAATAAACTACAGCATTAGGATAAAGAAGAAGACAGAAAAAGTTAAAATAAACGGAGAAGCAAATTTGACAACTATTTCATAATACGCAATAAGCAAGCTGGACCATATTGTTTTACATTTGAAAAAAAATCTTATAATTATTTAATATTAATCAAGCTTAAGATCTTAAAAAATTGTTTTTATTTAAATTTTCCGATATTTCGACTTTCTTTAGACAATTTTCTCGTATTAAAATTTTAATTTTATATGAAAACTTACTGATTTTTATTTACAAATCTAATAAATACTTTTATATAGTTCACAGAGCAGAACTCCTGTGAGTAAGTTAGTGTAAGTGTTTTTGTGTGTCTGTATGTCTAAATACTTATTGTGGTTTCAATTTCAAATTAGAGTTTAGTTTCAGTTTGTTAAGTTTTCATTATCAAAAGTCAAACAGAAATAAATAAATGAATTTATTTAAGATATAAAATAAACAAACAATAAATAAAATTTTAAAAGTTATAAAAATTATTCAATCAAGCTACGGTTTCATTAAAGAAATATTTGTGGTTATGCAATATGGCATCCACATAACGTTAATATATTTTGAAGAAATTTTTGCTTAGAGTAATTTAATCTGCTTCTATATGAATAAAATTATCTTTCTGTTTGTTTGTTTGTTCACTATAAAAATTTGTGTTTTCTAACTGATTTCTATACTATAAGGAAGGTCGCCATATACTTTTGGGCTAGCCACGCCCACTTTTTTAACGAAGTAATTAAAATTAAGTGCCGAGTTAAATATATTTTAACGTAACCCCTTACATTAATTTTCAAGGAAATGGTACCTCGGCAAAATGGGGTAATGGAGTAAGAGTACTGGCGTATGAGGGAATTTAAAAATAATCCAAAGTAAGTTCTGAGTATTTGGGCGATAGGTTTCAAATCTAAACGACCTTCCCTTTAATATCATATATGTCTCATCCCGTAATCTGCTATGGTTCGTCCAGAAGTTGATAAATCCCTCAAAGCAATAGCAATATGTTACATGTAAGTTTAAAAAAAAATTAAAAATAATGAAAGGAA
This sequence comes from Thelaira solivaga, assembly GCA_947397855.1. NCBI lineage: Eukaryota > Metazoa > Arthropoda > Insecta > Diptera > Tachinidae > Thelaira > Thelaira solivaga. Next base: position 67,880,133 of record OX377614.1, read on the forward strand.
ATTTCCGAAAATGTTAAAACACGTCCTGAAAGCTTAGAATTAGGAGATGAAACTTAAACTCCTTTTTGGTTTCATTAGTTTTCATGGGCAATATCGGGAATGGTACTTCGGCAAAGTTTATTCAAAACTGATATGGTTTGATTAATTAGAAATTTTTATCAATTAAATAAAAATGAAGATGGAAATGCATGTTATTAGGCGAATTGAGAACAGTGAACGATAGTAGGAAGTGCCTTAGCTATTAACGCTGTTTCTGTTAAAGCTCAATTTTCAGGAACGCTATATCAGCATTAAACGAGGTATGCCTCTATTTGAATTAATTTTTTTGTAATAAAAGTATTCGCAAAAAGTATTTCGACAAATATTTGTGTACTGTGACCGTAGCTTTAATGAAACCATAAAAACTTTCACTTTTAATAAGAAAAACTTTACAAGTAATTCAATATAAATACACGCGTTATGCTGTTTTAAATAATAAATAAGAAAATAAATAAATTTTTATGAAGACTATAGAATATTTGCTGCATTAAGTAGTAGATTAAAGATTAAGCTCCTAATTGTATTAAAAATTACACTATACGTATTCATTGTCTAAAAGTAATAGCCCAATTATAAATAAAAATTCCCTAGGAGTTTTTAAAATTTTGTTTTTTCTCTTAATGTAAGTAAAGCACAATTTTCTTTTCTGTTAAATAGTAAAACTAAAAATTCAAATGAAGAAATGAACAGCTTATTTACTATGAAAACTTTATAAAGAGAAATGGAATAGCCTGTTACATAGTATCGAACACAAACTTTTGCTTTCATTAAATTTCTAGAATATAAAGGTCCGTCAAAAGCCTCAATTTATTGCCCAATGTGAGTTTGATATGTGGGACTGGCTGTAAAAATCTAAACAAAAATTGAAATGTTTTATCAACAATAGGAAAAATTGCACAACAGATGAGTTTAAATAATAAATGATTGGAAATGTGCAGTGAATGCAAATACAACAACCCAGCAAACATTGTGTTAAGAAAAAATTAACATTTTACTCTATTAATAAAATATTCATTATATAGAGATATACTCTATTTCAATTATTAGAAACATAGTCACAGCAACAATTGGAAAGTGTTTTGTTGTGTGATATTGTGCAATAATACTTGCAATCAAAACCAAATTTACTTACAATGTGATTGCCTGCAATATTCATGCAATAAATAGAATTACGAAAAATAACAATAAATTTAACAGGAGAGAAATAAATGGAACAAAGAAAACCAATAATAGGTTTAAAATTTTTATTACAAAGTTAAGAGTGTTCTGCAAATCAGGTAAAAGCACATTCTCGACATTAGGTAAATAAATTTCTTTAAAATGTAGAAGTGAAAAAAAAAATTAACAAAAATAAATAGCAAAAAAACAAAAATTGTTTAGAGAAAAAAAAAATAATTTTTATGAAACCTGCTTGTTGTATACAACACCGTTCATACTCCCTACGTGTCTAATTCTAATGAAAATTTTAACAATAAATACTATGAAACAGACACACAGTCCAATCTATACACTTGCCAGAAACTTCGTGTAAATGTAAAACAATAGAAATAACAATAGAGCAAAATTGTCGGCAAATTTATTTAAAACAATCGATATCAAACAACACTGACAGATTTTTTTCAGGAGTGCCGAGGGCGGAGGTGGCAAATATTTGAAATGTGGTAAAAGCAGAAAATCGTATTGCTATTAGAAAACATTTTGTTTGTTACATGTAATAGAATTTTATTTAAGAAAATAAAAATTATTTTTACATGAAATGTTGCGTAAGCACTTAAAAAGTTAAATTTGAAATTTAAAATGAATTTAAACGTTAAAGTAAGATTTGAAAAAAACATTTATGTTTCAGTAATTCGTAGAAGTAAAATGAAGAAGAAAAGACGATTATTTTTGGTTGTTAGAAAAAAAGGATATATGGAGAGCTTTGGTGCTGGTCAAACTTTTCCAATGAAATTTGGCTTATATATAGCACATATTAAACTACATTTTTATACACACTTTCAAAACTATTAAATGGATTTTAATATGTTTCGTAAAAAAAAAAATTAAAGCTAAAAAACTAATGCATTTACATAAATATTTTATAGAAGAATAAAGCAACAACATTAAAAAATAAAAAATATTAAGTCTACTTGTAGCCACATGCCTTCATGAATTTTGATAAGCTTTTGGGAATTTTTGCAAGTATAAAATGAATAAATGTTAACACTCAAGCGATGTTACTAGTACAGATTTAGTTAAAGTTTGTTTCTATTTTATTAGCAAGTGCACTCATACACACACACACACACACACTTGCTTTTCTTTTTATATTCCCCCTCTCCGCCATTTTATTTCAACCACAATTTTATCAGCTTCTATTTATTAATAACAATAAGGGAAAATTAAACGTACATAAATAAACGTATGGAAATTGAATTTTTATACATAAAGGATATGAAAGTAATAAAATTTTACTAACCCAGTTTTATAAAACAATATGAATATTTTAGTTTTAGCACACATACACATACTGCGAATATGACAGTCTAGCACACATTTCTTCTTTTTCTAATAGTTTACACAGAACGAACGAACATTCTATCATAAAAACAAGGAATGTGCAAACACGTTAAAAACACACTCACACACTAAACTATTTTATAGGCGTTCAATATGTACATACATAAATATTTTACATATGAAAACAATTACAAAACAATTGTTATATAAGAGTTCAATTTAATAAAATATTGAAAACAATTTGTAAATTAAACGGAATTTTCTATCGAACTCTTAATAATGGAAACATTTTAATTAAAATGAAAAAGGAAAGTTTTCAAATGTAACCAAGAAGTACGAAAAAAAATTAATTGTAATTTGCAGAATTTTTACACATTAAAGAGAATGTTAATATTAATAAAAAGGTTTAATTTCATTTGCTTCATAAGCAAAAACGTTTCTAGTATATCCTTTTTTTAAAAATCAAAAAATTTATAAAATTACTTTCATTGGAATTGAATTGAATCTTGTTTTTAAATGCAGGAGTATGAGACTTCCTCTCTGTATCCGTATCTGCATCGACACATGTACCTATACCTGTAACTGTACCTGTATCAAATATCTCTATTTCTATTTCTTTTTTGTTCATTTGGCTTGATAATAAATCACAGTCTTAACTTGTTCAAAACATCTTTATAATAACTTTTAAGGATCAAAAATACTAAAACACAATTTTGTTTGAATTTTGCACGCATTTGAATGTAAATATAAATTAAGCACTAGAACATATTGTTAATTAAAACTTATACAGCCAACACATGAACAAGGAAACAAGATACTTAATTAGATAATGAAACGAGTAAATATGTTTTCTTCAAAATTTTACGACACGTGTTGATTTAATTGTTGTTTTCACATTTAACAGCATCACTAACAATAAAGTAAAACGTAAATAAAAATGAAAAATAGTTAAAACAAATTGTTGACATGGTAAACATTTGGGAATTGTTGCATGTGTTTAGTAGTTTCAGTTCACATCTTTTTACACACACACACACACTCATAGCACAATATATATAAGACCAAACATATTTGTTTGTATTTAGTAGAAACCTTTTAAAAATACAATATCAAGTTCATGAAATTTTAATTAAAAATTATGTTGGGAATGAATAATTAATACCCGTATTTGTTAACTAAGGAATAAGTTAATGATGGATAATTTCGGAACAATTTGAACAATTTTCTATTTACTTTGAAAAGCGACACACTCTATACTCCAAAAAAAACTGAGCTATAAAATTAACTGAATGATCTAATTCAATCGAATAGAAGCTTAAAAGTACTGTTAAGCCACACTGAGAAAATTGTGTGCTCATTGCAATTCATTCATTCATATCGTACAAAATACGAGCATGTGTATGAAAAACCTTGCTTTTCTCCTTATTCTCTGCCACAAAACTTTTACAAAATAATTATTTGTTAGTAATTGCTTAAGTGACACTTTTGTTTTACAGCAACACAAACTGGAATGTCATGTCAAATTAAGTATTTTTTAAAAAATTACAAAATTAACTACAATCAAGAAGGAGTGTGCAGTAGGTATTCGCAGTTCTTTTAGTATTTTTTTCCCCTTTTCCCCAAGTCATAGTTTTAATGGTTTAATCTAATAATTATTACAAGTTTTTATTTTTTTTTTGTTTTCGTTGTAGCACGACAACGCGTTATTGTAAAAAAGAAAGTAAAAAAAAGAACTTAAGAAATAAATTCTCTTGATACTCACACGCACTCAGTGCTTTAAATAAAGAATAACTTGAAAAATCTCTTGGCCACACAGGTATTTGATTACTTCGCTGTACAGCAGCAGCATCAACGCATTTTTATTTTAGTTTGTTATAAAAATAACAACAAATTAAGTTGTGAACAAGGTAACAAACAAGCAGCAGAACCACAGCACGAAACTACAGGTTACGCTACACAAGTTTTAACACACAGTGTGACCATTAAATAAAAAAAAAATTAAAGGAATCAATTGGGCTGTTATAGGTATTTAAAAGTGGTATAAGTTTACTTTTTGAAAAAAATTAGTTAGAGGTGAATACCACGAACTTATTTTGTTAAAGTGGACTTGTAACACTTCCAACAATAACAGCTCAATGAATTGTTTGATTTTTGCTTTGTTTAAAAAATGTTAATAGTATTAATTTTTTCAGACCTGGCCACCTGGCAGATAATAAAAATAATAACGATAAGTAAGGATGTACATACAACAGGAAAATTGTATTACAAAAAAGTTGTTATTGTCGTTGTTCGTTACTACTGCGGTTGTGTTTTCTTTTCACCACAGGTTTGTGTGTTTTGTTTAAGTATATATGTAAGTGATTGAGTGTGTAGGAAAACTTTATTTTTTAATCTTTGTTTTCTTCTATTACTATTGCTTGTAAGTACTTTGTACACACAGTGTTGGTCAAAACAGAAACAATATCTAATCAATTTGTAGAGACATTCAAAGTGAGTGACAAAAATCGTTAAATATTTTTATGTTTTATTTCACAGAAAAAATTATGTAAAAAAAAAGTTAATTAAAAATTTGTGATTTTTATTAAAATTTTAATTGCTTTGACTATAAAATTGCACGACATTATCATTTGTTAAAGAAAATGTCAGATTGATTAATTGATGCAATTAAATTTTTTTTATCAGTATTAAAATATTTAATTTGGTTGAGTCATTCGTGTTTTACAAAAATATTTTTGTTGAATATCCTTTTCTGTTTAATGAAAGGGTATTGTTTCCTATATCTTTTATATTTAAACTGGTTTTTGTATTGACTGTATATACGCTGTTTGAATGTGTTTTTATTACAAAAACCAGTGTTAGTTTTAATGTGCTTGCATGAAGTTATCCTGACGTATCCTTGGCAACGGAATTAGTAGCGACTGATTCGAACACTAAAACTCTTTTTTATTTTCTACAATCCCCTGCAGAAGGGATGATTGCATGACATAGAAAAATTTAGGCAAAAGTGACTCTTTCATCACTTCAATAAATAAATAAATCCAGTATGAAAAATCTATAGTCCAAATCACTGCATTCGATCCAGCAACTCGTGTATCGAAATTTAAAATTTTTTTTCATATAAAAACAATAGAATTGGGATATGTGATGATTTGGGCCCAGGTAACATAATAAAATTAAGTGAGCAAATGAAAGAAGTGCATGGTAAAGTGAAGAAATTATTAAGAAATTTTATTTTTAAAACGGACTTCGGTTTGAAGCTGCTACCTGTCAACAGACAAATTGAAATTTTTAATTCAAGAGACATTTACAGTTTCACTAAAAAACTGGCTCTGTTTTGCTGGTAATGGCTATTTCAGAGTTTCCTTTAGAAGGTTTTAATATGTCACCTCTAACAACAATATTTCTTTGTTGGTACATAAATTCATTTGTAACCATGTGTGTGTTGAGTGCGTATATTGTCTTTTTGTATTTGTTATGGTTTTTTTCCTAGTCTGTGGCATTGTGGGAATTAAGTGTGAATTAAGTTCAAATCGACATTTTTATTTCAGTTTTCTAGACCACGTTTGGTTGACTGACTGGCATGTCCTGCTGCTGTTCACAGGGCACTTTATTTAGTTTAGTTTTCTAGTTTTTGTTTTGTTGGTTTTCTTTATGTTTGAGTAACGAATATCAAAGTTTATAGAAATAGATTATTTTCTTTATTCCTGTCTGTCTCGCTACAGGACACATACAAGTAGTTTTCATCATTTGGTTAGATTTTTACCTTAAGTGTATGTATTTTCGTGTGTATTTATTGACAAAAGGATAAACTACTTGCAAGTTTATTTACTTCTATTTTATTTTTATAAAATTAAAGTTTTACGTATTGTTGTTTATGGTTTATGTAATTTTGCTTTTATCATACAAAACTGTTTAACATGTTTAAGGATAAAGTTGTATATATTGTTGATGTAGTTTTTTTTAATGTTAACCAGATTCTACTCTATCAAAGCTTTTTGTTTCACAAGCCCCAACAAAAAAAATTTGAAATATTTCAAACTGATAATTTCTTGCATTCAGCTAAATCTTTAGAAAACACTGCACTATGGCTTAAATTATGATTAAGAAATCACAAACAAGAAAAAGGACAAACTTTGTCATGGAACACTTTAAAGCAACGAAGTCTATAATAAAGTAACAACCAAAAAAAAAAGTATTTTAAGAGTCAAAAGCCTAACAGTCAAATTCATAAAAAAATTTTGTGCTTAATAAGCGCTTATTAAGTGTTTAAAAATTATGATTAAAAATTAAAAAATGTAACATAAAAATAAGAAAATTTTAAAAATTATTTTTATTTAAAATAATTAATAAAATATTCGAACATGAAAACAAGTATTCGATATCGATCGAAATTTCCATTTAAATTATATTGAAATTTGTGAAGACTCAAAATTATTTAATTTTAAACCACACAGATGGAGTAAACTAAGTGAGTGTGAAGCTTAGGTAAGAAGGAGACGAAAAAAGGGAGAGAGAGAGAGAGAGTCGTGAATGATGATTTTGTAGAGGCTGTAAAATTACATTAATGTGGTTCAAGGCGAGTTTATACAAGGTGATATCTAGAAATGCGCTTAGGTTAAACAGAAAACAAAAGCTGGGCTCACTTTGGTCCTCTGACGTGGTCCCTTTGTGCGCTTAACCCATTACAAATTTTTTAAAGGAAAATATTTTGAATCTAAAGCAAGAAATTAATTTTTAAGAAAAGGTTTTATTATAAATTCCTTTAGAAAGCATTTCCCAGAGCAACCTGCCACCTTTCTGATTCCTTAAACTTTTATATGTTTAATTAACTTTAAAACTTTGTTAGTTCACTTGCGGCATGCTATGTATTTTGTAACCTATATTACACAAGTAAAACTTATTGAAATAATTTAACTTAACAACTTTTAAACATGAACGTTTTATTAAAATTTTTTATTATTGATTTAATTAAAAACACTTGACTAGGAAGTCTAATTAACACACTAAATTTTATATTTTATACGATTTGAATTTTTTTTAAACTAAACGTCATCATCATCATCTATTAAAGCTTCCAATATTAATGACAGATGCTTATGGTCTAAAGTTTTTGAACTAAATGTTTTATTCAAATCTATTTCTTGTTGGTCAACGTCTTCATTCGCCATGAATTTTTGCTCTGGCGAAAATTTAAAAAAATTAAGAGGCGAATGTTCCTGGTTGTTTGTACATTTTGCTGAAGTGTTGGCAGTTGGAGAGCAAAAATCGTCCTCTAGATATGTTGGTTTATATTTTCTCCCCTCAGGAGATTTTGAGAAGCCAGAGTTTAGCTGCAACTTATCCATTCTTTTTACCGTTTCCATAAACTCTCTTTCATCTGTGTCATTTTTCAATTCAAAGTTCATTTTGTGATTTATTTAGGAAATTTGAACGTAAAGATTTTTTTATTTTAATAATTTCTTGTTTCCACTTTGATGCATGGAATGGTACTGTTGAAAAATTTCAAAACGGTTCAGCTATTTACACTGCTGAATATGATTTGTCAGGTAGGTTTTTAATCATTTAGAAAAATTTACGAGCGGGTTTCAAAAATTACCTACTACATTTATTTACTTCCTTTTTTTTTTTTGATATTTTATTTAGTTTTATGACATCAAGCATAGTGTAATTATATGAAGTAGACGCAAGTCTACTTTATTTTTTTGTTGACATTTGGTTTTTGTTCGATCTAATGTAAGCATTTTTTTTATTTTTCTTTGTGTGTTTACGAAATTTGTTTAATTTTTCTTTGTGTTTATTCTTTCTTGTGTATACAAAATTACACACATACTCGTACATGTTTTTCTTTATTTGTGTGTGTTAATTTTGACATTTGTTTTCACATTTTACACTAACACATATTCATAAAAGATACGAAGAGAGAACAAAAGGAAATTGCTGAGTACGAGCAAGTCTGTGACCCTTTTCAATACTCTTTCCTCTCTCTCTCTCTCTCCTACAAAATCAAGAATTGCCCCATTAAAATTGCTGTGTGTAACTACACTATTTAAATGGGATTAAACATTTCTAGGAATTTTTAAAAACTACATAGGTAAGCGGCTATACTATGTACCTATATTTATATTTTTCATCAGAAATCTTAAACTATTCGACTGTTTGTCGCACGAAAACAAATTTTTATTTATATCCTAAGCCTAATCGTATGGATCTCTATAAAATGTAATCTCTTAGTAATTTACGAGATGCATAAAATCATGACAAATAGTGTGTTTTTTTTTTCTTTCTATTTAGGAAATTAAATTCAAGGTAAAAAAAAACCCTAAGGAACTTTTTAAAAATTCTCACAATTAAACACTGAAATTTTACGAAACATGGCACTTGATACCGATAGAAATCACAATAGAATTCAAATGGAAATTTCGATCAATAACGAATGGCGTAAATTACTTCCAGCTCTATATATAAAATTAGTAATAGGTAATACTAAGACTTATCATAAACAAAAAATTCTGACATTAAATAAAAAAAAAAAAATAATAATAATTAAGAAAGATTCCTATATATGGCTTCTGCACCCAGATACAACCAATATTTCTATAATTTTTGCTTTGTTTTTAAGAAGAATTTGGAAAGTGAAAAATATGAATATTTCGCTAACACAGTGACGGCATAGACGAATTTAACTTGTTTTTCTGCAGAAATTTATGTCATTAAAACGGCTAGTTTTTTAAGTTTCATATCTTTATATTTCCTTCGAAATTCACTAGCTTTTCTAAGATTTCTTCAACAATAAAATCTCTAGTTTCATTTTTTCTTTTAATTTTATAGAATGTTCACTTCATTAATTTGTTCAAATTAAGTTTTTTTTCGACATTATTTTGTTTTATTTTTTCCTGTACCAGATGCCAGTTATAAAAATTTATTTCTTTGAGTACTTTGTTTTTTATTTTTTTTTGAGTTGCTATTGGCATGATTTTTGTTCTTGTTTTTGCTTAAAACATTTTTTTTTGCTGCTTCTGCCAGGATGAAAAAGACATTTGGCTTGAAATTAAAATGCATTAAATTTTTATTCATTTTATTTTTTATTTCTGTTATTAGTGATTGAGTTTCATTAATTTATTTTTTTTCTCGCAGTTGCTTAATAAGCCATTAGATTTTATTTGATGTGGAAAAAATTAAAAAAAAAGTTATTGCAGTAAATGAGTTCATTTGAAGTGTTTCACACTTAATAGTACAAATTCGAGTTAATTTGTTTAATTGAAAAGTTTTACATGCATTTTAATTTAATTTTTTTTTCTACAAAAGAATTAACTTAAAAAGATAAATAATGATCTGTTAAATGGTAGAAGTTTTTTAGGGTTTATTAAAAGAAAACTGTACTAATTTTCTAAAACCATTTAAATGTATTTTCTTCTTTAATTGAAAAATAATCAAATAAAAAACATCTAACAGTAAACTGTATATTTAAAAAAAGTCTGCTCATAAAAATATTAATTAAAAAAAATTATGCAAACCCTCACTCTCTGATCACCGTTATAAAATAAATGAAATTTACATAAATTTTGTGTTTATTGTAAAATAATTTAAAGTTAATAGAATCTTCCATCTATAAAACTGCATGTTTCCCGTCCTCAATCATTCAACAGATAAAAAACTGCTCCATTTAAATAATTATTCATTATCCTAATGACAGGCATTAATTTATGGGTGTATTTTTATTTTTTTTATCTTGATTTTCTATTTGATTTTATTGTATTTAAATTAATGTCTTTTTTTTAATTTAATTTATTTTTATTTTTACTTCTTTTCCGTCTGCTTATTATAAAATTTATTAAATTAAATTATTCAGGTTTTTTAATTTAATAATAAAAAATATATTTACCTGTATTTGAATATATTTTTTATCCCCTAAAGAACAGACTACATAATTATTTATAATAATACGTGCGTTGTTAATACGCCCTTTAATTGACTTCATTTCAAATATGAAAGTACAAATTAAATTAAATAACAGGCTTTAGTTCTTATTGGCAATCCCTTTATTGATTTTAATTAATTCCAAAGTGTTACTCCATTTAAAAAGAAAACTTTTTTTTTTATTGAAATGAAAGAAAATTTTTAACCAAAAAACTCTTGTAAAATCAGTGCGCTCCCTAACAGTGACGTCAAAATTTTTTTATTTATTAATTTGATTTCTTCAAAATTTGTTTTTCAGGTGAATAAAGTTTTTCAAGTGTATATGTTTTATTTCAATAACAAGTATTTTATCAGTACATTATTTGCATATTTTTTAATCACAAATAATTTTATTCGGTTAAGTTTGTAAAAATTCTTTAAAGAAATACCTGATGTATTCGAAGAAAATTTTTTATTAGAATGATTTTTATAATCCGCATATTTTTTTTATCAGTTAAAATTTTCAATATTTTTCTTTGCCAAATAAATTTTTAAAATTTAGTCGCAAAAGTATTTTACTCTAATAATTTTTTATTCGAATAATTTCTTTTTAATTAATTATAATATTTATTTAAAGTTTAATAATAATATTTGTTCGAACAACATAATTTATTCGAATAATTTTTTAAATCGAATATTTTTTTTATATAAAATTCTTTAAAATAAATTAATTTAAGCTTGCATTCTCTAATTATCTATATTCTAAGAAGTAAGCTGTTATTTTTGAAAGTGGCGTAACGCCATTTTCAAAATAAATGAGTTAGCGGCAATTTTGAAATGATGAGTCTATGTTTTATTAAAAAACTGATTTTTTTAAAGTGGGCTTAAATGAAATTCAAAACTTTGCATTTCTTTTTTATTTGCAGGGAGTTTTATTTGCTTGATGTAGAGTAATTAGAGTGAAACAAATTCTCAAATCCACACACCATAAAAATAATTTGTTTATTTTTTTTTTGTTGTTTTAAAATAGGCTTTTTAATTTGTTGTTGTTCATTTAATTTTATGTTTTCATTTAATTAATTAATGTTTATTTAAAATTTATTGATTTAATTATATTTTTCGCTTCGTTAACTTGATCATTTTTTTATATGAATTATTTTAAGCAACGAACATGTTTAAAATAATTTTTCTAATTTATTTAATAAATTTTGTATGCAATAAACTTATATTTGTTATATGTGTTAAACATATAATTTAATTTAAAAGAAATTTAAATCACAATGTATCAAATAATTACAGACAAATAATAGTTTTAAAGTAATCGGCAGAGATTGATTAGCATTTAATTGAGTTTTAATGCAAAATAAATAAATAATTGCACATTGATATGTTTGTTTACAAAAACAAAGGTTGGTTTTTTTTGCATGGCTAAACTAGAATTATTTGCTTTTATTGAATGTAATTTAAATTAAGTTATTTGGTTTTAAGTATATTGCAAAGAAGAAAAATGTGAGTAAAATTTTATAGAAAAATGGCATGTGAGATACAGATTGAAATGAAAAATGAAATTGTAGAATGTCCCAGGTTTGCAGCTGAAAATGATATTTTCAAAAAAAATTCTTTTGCACAAATCATGTCCATATGATCTTCTATTAATTAGGATTTAATAGGCAAACTCATTAAAGGTTTGATTTGATACTTTGCCAAAGCATTTGGTTTATTACATTTAAAAATGTACCAGAGGTGCGTCCTAGTGGTCAAATAAGGCGTAAAATTATAATGAGCGGAATTGCAAATAAAATTATTATTTAAAAATCATGAGTAGAAAGGGATTCCTCCACCAAACCAGTGTCTGGGCTTAATATGAGTTTTTCTGCTTTTTAAAAATAATCAAATTATCAGAAATTGAATAAAAAACTAAAAATATTAGATATGTGTCTTCAATATTATGGAATTGTACGGAAATATTATCGGTAATAGGTACATATACTAAACTAAAAGCGAAAAGTATAAACATATACCAAATACTATACATAACTTAAAAACAAATAAAAAAAAATATATTGAGAAATCGATCTAGCCAAAAAATTTTTTTGTTTTTATAATGTTAGCCAGACTGTAGTCATTCTGGCCAAGAGGTGATAAGGTAAGATTAAATGGTTAGTGGAAAAGAAAAGAAAAGATTAATGAGAAACACAGTAAAAATATGTTTTTCATTATTGAAGGAAAAAAAAAATAAATCTTGTTAAATGCAATTACTTCATTTAGTTTCTATTTTTTTATATAATAAATAAAAAAAGTTTTGAGTTTAATTATCGAATTTTGTTGGAAATATTTAAAACTTATACAGGATGCCGTAAATTAGATTTAAAATATTTACAGTAAAGTAACAAAAACCTGTGAAGTTGTTTAAAAGATTGTTGAGTTTATTCTATATAGGGACGTTTATACACTCGTAAAAAAATAAACTAAATAAATAAAAATTTACGGCATTTGCTTTTTGAAATATAAAAATAAAAATGTTCCATTAAAAATTATAAGCAATAAAATTTGTTTACGAAAATTTGTTATTTATTCGACTAAAAACTCTCCGCTAACCAAAATATTAAGTAAACCAAAGCAGAGACGAGAGTCTTAACTCCTATCAGGCACATAAAATTCTGTCAAACACAAAAGTTGTCGTAGAAAACGACAAAGCCATTTCAACAAGTAAAATTATTGTTTTATTGTTACATCTAGCACAAGGTGCATATAACTCTAAATGTTTGGGAATCACTGAAGAACTAAAGAGAAAGTTTTTTATGAGAAACAAAAATCTTTTCAGTGCATTCTGAGTGTAACACTTTTTTATTACTCCACAGGAAGTCAAAGTTAATTTATATACACAAGTATTTATATGTAATATGCAAATCCTTAAGTAACAGAAGGACACCACTGTTTTGCTCTTCTTTTTAAGAGGAAAGCCAAAGTTGAGGTCAAAAATGTGTGTGTCTGGGTTTGTGTGCGTGTGTGTGTGTGTGTGTGTGTGTGTGCCTTAATAAAATAATTTACAAAATACTTTAATAAATAAAAATAAATGGAAACTCAAATACTTAAACTTAAATATTTAATGCATAAACACGTTGTTGCTGCTGGTGTCTATTTCCTTTGGCTTTCACAGTTCTTTTTTGCACTCTGAACAGTGCTGGCGGCTGCACGACTTTTTGGGCAAAATATTTTATATATAAAAAAAGCACAGTAACAAATTGTGTTTGTGTCAAGAGCTGTGGAAACAAAATTTGTACAAAAAACACCAAAACAAAAAAAGAAATATATATTTTTTAAAGGGCATTAAACGAATAATAAAATACGCTTAAAATTGTGGATGATGATTTTTCTCTTCTTGAACGAATTGCCATAATTTTAGTTAAAAACTAAAAATGTTTCTTAATTTTTCAATAAAAAACAATATTAAATCTTTAAATGGCATGATCCATGATAGGCAGATCTCACAAAATCCCATAGTATTAGTAATTACTTAATACGAAAATTGCTTTGGTCAATTTTCGTTTTAAAATTGATTAAATTAAAATCAAAGTTTAATAAACGTAAGCTCCAACAAACTGAAGCTGCCATTAGTAACTTTTGTAGGGAGCATAAAAAATATATTTAAATTGGCACAATAAAGTTGATTTACTAAGGCACCACCGTTTGTTGCAACTTGCAGTATATACTCCACTCAACTAGCACCTTATTTTTTTGTTTGGATGTGTTAAAGGTAGCAAAATGGAGTGTGCATACAAGTAGAGCTTTTGTAGCTGCACTTGCAATCATTGTTGTGTCATAGAGTACTTCATGCTTGAGTTAATGTTTTTCCTTTTTTTTTCCTTGGTTTGAGGTATTACAACTGCTTGTTGGCTCTTGGAATGTTTATATACCCCAACATATTTTATTACAATTTTTCTTTTTATTATACTTTTTCGACACACTTTGTGTTTGTAGCTTTCATCATAAATTGTGTGCGGAATTGTTGTAGTGCCGTAATTAATGTACTTGTTAACGCCCTTTTTTATTGTGAATAAATTATGTGACAAAAATGGTTTTACAACAAGCACAAAAATGTGTGTGTAAGACTTTGATTAAATGACAACAAAATTTTAATGTATAAAACAAAAGCACAAGTAAAGGCTGTTTAATAAAAATCATAAATATTTAAACCAAAGCCATATCATTTAATGAGTATCTGATACGAGAATTATTAATCTCTTGCATTTTCTTCTATTCCCTTTTTGCCATAGTTAAACTGCATTTAACTTTTGCATTATTTATAACTAACGAGATTAGTTAAGTATTTCATTTCTAATATTTATTGCAAGTGCGTTTATTATTTTTTCTACTGGCTTTTTATTGACTGCACAAATGAGGGAGAATAAAATGCCATTAAAAATAATTACGAGCAGTATTATATTCGATGAGTGAGTATGTGGCATTTGAAACCACTTTAAGTTATGCATTCATAATTTTTTGTTTGCTTATTTGAGAGTGAAAACGAATAAAATGGATAATTACGTGTACATAAATATTATTATTTAATTGATGATGATGATGATGCTGTTGCTGCTAATGACGATGATGAGCTAAATATGGATAATGCTGTTGCTGATGTGCAATGAAACTCTGATGCAATTTAGTGAAATAATACTGTAAACGTTGATGGAGATAGCTGCTGGCTAATTTTGATGAATCTAGATTGCAAGAAATTAAATTACATGAATTTGTGTTAGGGGGAACTGTTTTGAACACCAGCAACAACAAGTTTGCTACATTTTATAATAAAAAGTATAACCACCATGAGACAAAAAAAAGTATAGCAAAGAATGAAAAATAGACGCACAAATATAGAATATAATTATAAAAGTTGTAAAAAGAATAAAAATTTTAAAAGTATAAAAATGATAATAAATATAAAAGTATAAAGTATAATATTATAAAAAAAAAAATGTATAAAAATAAATAGGTTTACATTAGAGTTTAAAAATATGAAAGTACTAAAGTATAAAAAAATTTAAAAAAATTAAAAGTATAAAAGTATAAAAATTAAAATTATTAAGGAATACATTAAAGCATAAAATTACAATAGTATAAAAGTACAAAAATAAAGTTTTAAAAATAGTATATAATAAAAAACAAAAGGATAAAAAAAGTAAAAAAAAAAATAAAAGCATAAAAATAAAAAGTATAAATTATAAAGAATAAATATTTTATATATATATATATATATATATATTATATGATTCTAATTATTTTGAAAATACATATTCGTTTGCTAAGGCACGTATACGAGTACAATACAAGGTCAGAGTAAAAAAAAACAAGTGTGTACTTGAAATAAAATTTAACCTGTTTGTTTTCCTGTTTGTTGTCTTTGAAAATTGTCTTGGTGTATAAAATTGAGTAAAATTATACAACTTTTCTATATATGCATGTATGTGTGCTTTTGAAAAAAGTAATAGTTTCAAAGTCAAAGAAAAATTAAACACGACTCAACATACTCGTATGTTACAACATGTATGTAGGTATGCCTCTGCTCATATGAAATCATTATAATTTCTATCTATACAAATATTGGTGATGGTTTATGAATATGAGTTTCTTTGTGTCGGCACCCTTCAATTTTTTTTCGTGTATTTTATTTTTCATGTGCAATATATAAATAAAAAAATAAGAAAAACAAATTATAAAATTATAGCAGAAAAATTACATGCTGTGAAAATACGGTAGAGATTTTGTTTTTATAATTTGTTATGTCGTTTCGTATTTTTTTTTTTAGTTAAACATTCATTTATTTTATATATTTATTTATAGTATTCAGTGTATGTACGTTTCATTAATGAAATTATTTTTATTTAAGGCAGGCAAGTCAGTCAGTCAGACTGGCTGTAAGTATTTGTTTCTTTTTGTAGTTTTTGTTTGCATATCCTGTGATCAAGGTTGTCACAGAATACAAAAAGCAACACTAGCAGACATTGAATTATAAATGTATCATTAACATAAACAGAAAGGACTTCAGCTAGAGGTGATTTGTTTGAAACAAATAAATAAATATGTGATGTAATTTCAGATTAAAAAGGAGATGAACATGTTTAAATAAAGTTTTGTTAATGGTTGTAAAAGCTTTAAAAAATTAAAATCAAAAGAACTTTTCAGTTAATGGTTTTTGGAAGTTTTATTTAAAAAATTTTTGTTTTAATGTAATTTTCATTTAGAGGTACTAAAGAAGTTTTACTAAGGTGGTTATGAGTTATGGTTATTTAAGAAAAGTATAATTTATTTGCCTGCCTAAATTATTCTAAAAAACGTACAAAATGTAATCAAAATTTGCAGAGCAAAACAAGGAGGAATTGAAATAAAATTCTTTTTAAATTTTTTCTGTTCCTACTGCAGGTACAAAGGAAGCGTTTTAAATGAAATATGTTTTTATATAATATAATGTTTTTATATTGAACATAAAGATAAAAAGAAAGTAGACATGCCTTTCTGGACAAGTTTTATTTAGTTTAAATAAATTTAAACTTAAACCTTCATAAGAGTTTTGATGTAGACACATTTTAGTTGCTGTTAAAGTTAGTTGTAGTTAAAGCAAAATTTTCACAAACAGGATTTTCTTTGTAATTAACTGTGATTTATTTTATTTGATTTTAATTAAACGAACGGTAAAGTGAAATAAAACAATTAATTGATACTGAAAGTTACTGTGAGTTTTTATTAGTTTTTATTTAATTTTCTTTTACTTTACTTTTGTTGTTCATAATTAACTGTCTTAATTAAAGAAAAGATTTATTTCAACTAGAAACATTTTATTGACATTTCTCACTATGTTTAATATTTATTTATTCACTCCAGTTACGCTTCATGAATTCGAAATACAAGTAAATTGAACACTGAGATTAATAATCTACACAAAATGTGGTCGTTTGCTGTGAACAATTCTAAGAAAATTGGTAGTTCAATGTGGCCAAATTAACAACTATTGTTATAAGTTATATAATTTTACAATTTCAAGTAAAAGGGTTTTTCAAAATTCGGACAAAAAAAATTAATTTGTTATTTTCAATATTTTTATTAAATTTGTGGTATAAATGTATTTTTTATTTTGTGGTTATTTTGAATCAACCTACACTGTCATAAACAAACATACAGACGCATTAAATTAATTTCTAAATACAATTGAACTGAATAGTGTAAATCAGAGTAAATTTGCTCATGTTTCATTTCATTTGTTGAAAGTTAAATGTATCAAAATATGCGTGAGTGAGTAAGAGTGAGTGAATGAGTGTTTGTATTAGTAGTATTAAGCTTATTGACCAACATACGAGCTGTGTTTAGAAATTATAGAAAATTTAATACAATCCCCTTTATCATACAATTCCATTGTATGCTTTGAATGCTAGAGGATTTTTCATACAAAATATAATAAAAATAATTTCATTTTTTCTCAAAACCGTTTTTGTAAAGCAGCAAGTAAATGTTTCTTGTCTAGAATTTTTAAAATGTAATAAATGGCAGTGATGATTTCATGAGCAAATTTCACAAATAACTTTATCTATAGAACACATCCTGTACACACGAGTGAATATTACATGTGTAATGTGTGAGTGTGTGTATTTGTTAAGCACATTTGTTTAATTTTAGCTGCTTTAGAGCTAAATTAAAGTGGAAATTGAGTTACGGTTTATCAAACAGTTTTGTGAGGTGTCAGCTTATTGTTTAAATTATAGCCTTAAGATAGCAAATAACAACAATAACCATTAGTTATTGATGCAAGAGTTTCAAATGAAAAGACTTGGTAAAAGTTTTCAATTATAATTAAATAACAAAATAAAATTTAGGTAAGTAAGAAATAATAAGAAATAAAAAGAAAATTTCTGGTATAAAATAAAATTTTGTTATAAATATTATGGGCCACAATCTCAGTGACTGATTGTTCCATAAGAATTTTATGAATTTAAAAAGATATCGACTTTAGTGTAACTACGATTATGGGCCTATGTATTTAAATTAGAAATATTTTTCTGCAGAACTAAATTAGGTTTTAAATAATTTTAAAGTAGTATTTTTTTGTATAAGCTAAGCATTTTTTTTTGGTAAAATTTTTTAAGTATAACAGTTAAGTATAACTGTTATACTTACTAAATATTAGCACAAATTATATATGCTTACTTTGAAATCTAATTTAGTTAGTTTATTAAATTTTTTTAAGCTATATTTATGTAAAAACAGATATTTTATAATTAAATTGTATATGGTTTTTTCCCTAATGTTGAAAAAAATATTCCACAATATTGCAATTGAATTTTTTTTGTAAAAGTTGAAAAATTTTAAGTTCAATTAAGAATTGGTGTAGTTTAAACTTCCTGAAAAAAGTCTGAGTGTAAGACTTTCTTTACTAATTTTTAACTTTTCATATTTCTGTTGTTTTTAGTTTCCACTAAAATTATAATTTTTATTATTAATGACCTTCCGTTTGCTTTAAAAAGTAGACACCTTTAATATTGAAAAATTAGTCACAAGTATTAGCAGCAAACAAACAAGAAAAACTTATGGAAAATTGCAGGAAAGAAAAGAAAAAAAAATATGTTCATTAATAAGGCATTTTCGTTTGCAAAACAAAATAAATTAACTAAGAAAAAAAACTACTGATAATTTTTTGACGTACTACTGGTAATCATCATAAATTACAGTCAGCTAACTTGAAGTAAAATAAAGCAAAAATAAAATAGACTTTTTTTTTAAATTATGACAAGGATTTTCCTAAAAAGTTTTATTTTTTTTAATTAGTATAGAATAATTAAAAAAAAAACGAACAAAAATTTAAAGAAAATATTTGAAAATTAATTAGGAGTTCAGTAAGTGAGCACTTTTTTTAAAAAAATAAATTTAAAATTTTTTAAAAATTTGTTTTATGTAAATATTAAATCATTTTTATAAATTAAATTAATAATTTAAAATTTTTTATTTCACATTAAATATTTAATTGAAGACAAAAAATTCCTTTAAATTTTCTTACTTCTTTCTTCTGGGTCTTAATATTTAATTGTAAAGAAATTTTCCTTGATATGCTATTTGAGGAAAATTACAAAAAATTTCATATTATTTATTATTTAAACAATAAATGTAAATTCGTAGGATTTAAATTTAATCTTAAGCGTTGGATGGACGAATACAATTCTTGTTTTCAATTATTTCATGTTTTGTTTGTATTAATGTTTTCATTGCACATCCGTTTCCTATCTCAGATTTCACTGTGTATTTATTTTTATTTTAATTAATTAATAACATACGCACACAAAATGCTGCGATATGGCATGGAAATACTATACAGAAATAGACACATTGAAAGAGAGTATGTAGAAAGTTTTATTTCATTGAAAAAAAGAAGAAGACAAACAAATTCAGGAATGGAAAATTTTGTATTGGCAAAATACAGCATTATTCCCGTAAGATAAAAAATAATTTTTTTTTCTAATTTTGTCATTCCCAGAGAACCCAGGTGAGCTCTGTTCAGACATTATTTAGGTATCTTGATTAACTAACAAGTTGTTGGTAATTCTGTCGCTAATGCATTCCCTTAACTAATTACTGTAATCATTACTTCAACAATTCTTAAGAGTTGACTGAAGCTCATGTGTTTAATTAAGTCTTAAAACACGAAATGATTTTTGATTTGAATTCCCATTTTCGTAAAACGCTTCAATAATGTCAAGTTAAGTTTTGACATTTTTTTAAATCGATAAAAGCTTATTAAAAAGATGAGGAACATTACAACACTGTATTAGCAAAACAAAAAGGATGTTTTGGTTTTATATGCCGCAAAGCCAATTTATTTTTTAAATAGAGCCTAACTCCTTGCATTCAATATCGAATGAAATTGTTGAAAATTTTTGTCTTTTGTTTGGAATAATTGGAAAATGTCAACTTTTGCTGTCTGTCTACCAAACAAAATTGCACAAGATTTCCAATCTGACTTTAGGTTGTTGCATGGCTGTTGTTTGATTTTAAGAAAATAAAATATTTTCATTTCGACTGGCTGGCTGTATGAGAGAAAGTGTGTGTGATCATTTTGTTATTGCAATTTTGTTTTTATTTTATGTTGGCTGAATTTAAACCGCTTAACTTTTGTTTATATCAAGTGTCATAACCTGCAGGTTTTTTTACAATTTTGTTTGTTTGTTTGTTGTTTTCATGTTTGTATGTATTTGTTAAAGTGTGTATTTCAATTAAAATAAAGTACTTAAGTGTTTATAAATGGTTCTGGCTTCATTAAGTGTAAAGTGGCTTTTAGCAGGAACATGCTTAAAAAACTTTTCCTTTTACAGGTAATAAAATTTAAATTAAATCAATATTTTATTTTCGTTACAAAAATGTCATTCGAAGAAAAGAGTATTATAAGCAGATTAATTAAATTTAAATTTAATTAAAAAAAAAAAAAGATTCGAATGAAACAGAAAAAATATTTTTATTAAATTAAATAATGAAACATTTGATTGTTTCTAGAAAAGTAGAAGGCGTTGTTAGATATCTCTCGTCATCTGGCCTAAAGACATTAAGGTTTTGCGTCTTAAAATATTGACTTATTAAAAAGCCCAAATAAATTAAAATGTGATTAAGGCTTCAGTCACATTAGACAAATATTTGCCATTAGTTGAAATAATATGATGAAGTATTTTAAGGAAATATTCAACTACTCTAACCGAATATTTCTTTAAAATATATTAAGTGTTTGGTTTGATGATGATGGTATAGTGGTTACATTAATTTCGAACAAATATTTGCCTAATTAAATCGTAGCTTAAGTAACAAGTTTTCTATGGTTTGTTGTAAAGAGAAAAAAAAAAAAACAATAATTATAATTTTGTTTATTAATCCAAGTCAATTAAAATCGTTTCTGGTATTTAAAATTTAATTTTGATTGATTCACATACTATACGAGCTTCAGTTCTGAAAAAACGAAACAAGCAATACCTGTTTGCTGAAACTAAATTATATTTTTTATTTCATTACTTAAATTGAAAAAAAAAAAAAAACAATAAGAAAATGCTTGTGTCATTTTACATTTTAATTGTTAGCTAGTGCTAGAATTAGTATTTCTTTTTTTTTTATTGTCCCAGGGTATAATTGTTATTTTCAATTTACTAGTGTATCACTCTCTGTTTCCCCTACTCTTCTCTAACACTTACTTACTAAGTGCTGAATTAAATAATTCAAGGAGTTTGCTTGAAACTTGTTGTGATTTTTTGTTCTTTTTTCCTTTTACGCTGCTCTGTACACTGTTACTCTTCCATAGAAATAAAACAAAAAACATAAACACAAAAATTGTTTACAAGTGTAATGAAAATAAGGATTATTGAAAGTAAGCAAAAAAGACAAAAAATGACTAACAACCGCTTTAGTATTTGCTATGCCAGTAGTTTAGTTACTACGAGAGTACGAGTATAACAAATGAAAACCAAAATGAGATCACATCACTTCAAAACAAAACAAAGGAAAACATAAAATGTTTAATGTCTTTCCCTCCTCCACCCTAGAGCCCTAACCCTGACTTTACATACTGACTGCCTTAAATGTTTGTAAAAAAAAGACATGCAAATAAAAAAATAAAAAAGCACAATTTCATGCATATATCTGGCACAGAGTAAGAAGATATAGAAAAAAGGAAAGTAACGATTTAAAAGCAAATTCAAGTCACATTAGTAAATGGGTTATAACCATCTACTGATGCTCATTCAAGTAAACGGATTTATGTGCCACTAAAAAAAAAAGAAGAAAGAAAGCAAACATGTGCATGTACTTTCAGTCGTTCTTTCTTTTTTAATAATTTTCTCTGTGGGATAGATTAATGATTTTGTTTTGTTTTTGCAATTACGAGTATCTGTATTGAATACAATTAGGGTGGCAGTTTAACTAACAAAAGTAAAGGAAATTCTGTTGGCTAGTTTACTAACTAAATAAATTTAGTTTTTCTTTTTATTGTTAAACCAAAAATTTATTTAAAAATATGTTTTGGCGCAGTTCCTATGTTACTTTGTTCCTTAAAAATATTGAATCTGTTGGCTGACTATAAAATGGTTTAAACTAAATGACAGACTCAAGTATTATAATATGTTTTGCTAAATGTTCTTCAATTGTTGTCAAGTGCTGGTAAGTATTTTAATGCTTGAGACAAGACGCCTCAATCTGTTGTTGCAGAAATGTATTTTCTCTATTAAACAAGTAAATGGCCAATCAAGTATATCGAGCCATGACCGCCAAAAAAGCTGAACCAACAATTATAAAATTTTACAGGAGAATGTAAACTTAAGCTAAAATCGTTTTTGATATTAAATTCTAAATGTTCACATTTTTGGGATTTTTATTTATTTTTAATTTCAATTTCTGTTTTTGTTTTCATTTTTTGTAGTAAACTTTTGCTCCCTTGCAACACTCCCATTATTTTGGTAATAAGTGTTGACAGTTTAAAATGTTCATGTTAAAAATTTATGACCAAAAATAGCACACACATACACAGATGTCGGTTACATATGCAATTTAATACTGTTTGTTGTTACAATTGTGACAGGAAACACAAAAGTTACACAAAACTAAAATGTGTATTAATAGCAAAAAAAAAGTGTCTCTATGTTACTTAGTAATGCCATTATGTTTTGCAGGGAATAAATACACATGCTGCTTATTGTCTTTTGATAAAATAAAAAAAAAAAAACAAAACAAAAGAAAACCAACAAATATTATATTAAAGCTTTTAAAGAAGTAATATCTTTTTTTTTGATATTAAAATAAACTTTTGTTTAATAAAGTAAATGCAAAAACAATAGCCACAACCATGGCAACACAAATCCCCACTGCAAAATGTATCTGTTTTTGTTGTTAAATATCTTGCAAATAAATCATTTTATTTAAAAATTACTCTCGTTCACTCACTCATTCTCACTCTCTCTACCTCTCGTTTTAAAGGATTAAGACTCTTGTGGGAATGCTTAAAGTTAAATTGAAAACACATGAATAGTTAACAAAACGAAAAAAAAACTTTTAGTTCATAAAGTAAAATGTAAATTTATGTAAAAGTTTATTATTTATGGACTTCTTTATTCAGAGTTTGATCTTTTGAAAATGTCAATTTTATGTTGTCCAAGTAGTTGAGTTCAGCAAAAGAGAATTGCAGTGAGATTTATCAATATTTATTTTCTCATTTATTTTATTGTTTTTATTTTACTAAATTAATGAAGTACAAAAAAGAAAAATTATTTGAAATCAAATAATTTTTAATGTTTTGCTACATAAACAAAAAGTTTAATTTTGAAGTAAATAAGATATCAGCTTTTAAAACAAGTTTTAATTGTTTTATTATTTTAAATAATCAATAAGTTGTTAAAAAAAAAAGAAAAGAAACAATTTTTAAATAAGTATTTTCGTATTGAATTTTTTAGTCATTAATTTCAATATTTTTGGCATAAATTTTGTCAACACAAGCTATAAATTTTAAACAGAAACTTTGCTAAATAAAATATTTCATTTCATTACGTATAATTTAAGAATATTTAATTTTATTATTTTTAATCAACTTTGATAACCCTTAGCCATTATAAAACTATTAAGCTTTTCATTTAATAAAGCAAAGAAAATGTTCATTCGTTCGTTCTGTTATAAACTTTCAATATGTTTTATAAATGCGAAATGTGTTTCAAGCCTGGCAAATAAATGAATAAATAAATCATTTGTGCTGACATAAACAAGTTTAATTTTATTTATTTATAGCAACAACATTATTAATTTTTTGTTTTTTTTTTTCATTTTATTTAATACTCGTATAAGAGAAATTAATATGAAATTGTGGTGGTGTGTGGTTTTTCTACAATTTCTAATTGCAATTTTATTTAATCAAGCATTAAATACACTAAATTAAGTATGAAGGATAATAAGAAAAGCAAAAAATGTAACTAAAATAAAAGTAATTAGAAAATAATTATTTACTAACTGTAATAATTTTGTAATTGCATTAAGGAAAATAAATATGAAGCTTAAATAAAAATAACTACAATTGGAGAATTTGATAAATTTCTGCTCTACGTATTTTATGCATTTAAATATAAAAAAAAATTAAATTCTTTAATGTTTTGTTTAAAATTTCATTGGCTTTTCAACATAAACAATTAAAAAGAAATTGTTTTTCCTAAATAATTGAAAAAAACTACAAAGATGCTTAAAAATTTTAAAAATAAATTTGTTAAGACAAAATTTTAGAAATCGACATAACCTAAATACCCTTCGAATGCTTTGAAATTAGTAAAAGGAACGTATCACACAATCCTTAATATAAAAATAAAATTAAATTAAGAGTTAAGTGAAAATTGTATCAGCTCCCCATATATCCTTTTTTTTTTTTTTAATTTTTTTTTGATCAAGTCATTTGTCATTTACCTCAAAAATGGCATTTACCTAAAAAAATTAACAGAACCCTAAAAAAATTTTGAATATTTCGAAACTGTTGAAAAGAATGTATCACAAAATACTTAATATAAAAATAAAATTCAATTGAAAGTTTAACGAAAATTGTAAAAACACCCTTTTTCTAAAATTTTTATTTAATAAAATCACTTGATATCGTTTAAAATAAAACAAGTTTTGCACAACCATATTTTTAGGAAATTATTTAAGTTATGCGCAAGCATAAATACAGATATCCTTCAAATACTTTCTTATTATTAAAAAGAATCTACAACACTATCCTTAACATATAAACCAAATGTGACTGAAATTGAAGCATAATTGTAGACACTCTCAATATATCCTTTTTTTAGAATTAAAAAAAAATTTGTTAAAATTTTAATTTCAGTTAAATTACCTGAAGAAAATTTTTATTAACTTGTAACTGAGCATTATAAACAGAAAAAGGACAAATCGTCAATTAATTCAAATGCAAAATATGATGTAAATTAAAACAAACTTTTGAAAATAAACGAAATGGTCTTGATAAAACTAAAGGTAATAAAAATTACCTTAAAAAAGATAACTTGAAAACATAAAACTTGGAATATTTTCCCAGCTAGAAAACAAAAGCAAAATTATATTTAAATACATTTGAAATTAAAGTCTATATCAACAACCCATTCAGTGCTTTCACTAAATAAATCCTTTTGTGTTTATTTTTGGTTATAAACATTTAAACACTCCTTTTTTATTTTGTTTTAATTTGGTAAAATATTAAGCAGACAAAAATTGTCTGCACAGTACGAGTGTACAAGTATTAAATAAATATTTACCCTTGTTGGCCTTTATGACAACAAACAGTTAACTTAATGGCATTTGCTTAAATACTTGTTATTACCGCATAATCTCTCTATTTTATTTTACTACTGGCCGGCTGGACTGGCTGGTTAAAATAATTTTAAACACATAAAACAGTTAATGTTATGGCTAAATTTGAAACTTTTAGTTTGAGTGGCAAGACTGAAAGTTCTCAGCAGGAGTTAACGTGTCAGCAGTAATTGCTGAGGTCTAACTAAAAAGGTTAATGATTAAACAACTGAAATATACTTTGAAATTTTTATTACAAAAGTTGTTATCCTGTTTTAATGTTTTATTTATTTAGGATTTTAAATAAATGTTAATTTAAATTAAGTAAAAAAATGTTTATTTAATTGCCCACAAGGGTACATAATTTGGTTCACAATTTCTATTCGTTAATTAACTATTTCGAAACATTTTCTTAGAAATTAAAAGCAGAAAAATTCTATAAAAAGAGAAACAAATTTAATTTACAAGAATTGACTTTTTATGCTTTAATCATGCATGTTTTATGCTTCATAAACTTTATTTTCCACACAAACATTTCGTTAAGCATTATCGATATTTTTATGTTTCTTTTGTTTTAGTATTTGTAGGTACAATGATGCAATTTTATATTTTCAGAAACACACACACACACCCCCAGAAATGTTTGTAAAATAAAAATTTAAAGGCAATAATTTCTTCAATTGAGATTCTGCACTCTAAAAGCAATATTTTAGTCGACCACTAAAATAACACATTTATGTTATCAACTATAAACTAACTACAAAGTAATGTTATCTAAAGTCAAAGCACACAGACACATATGGTACTTCTGTGCTGTGAAATTGGATGGGTTTTTAAACAGTTAAAATTCTATTTGTAAACAGATTTTTCTAAAAATTGATACACAAGCTCTCTAAGGATAAAATTATTTGAAATATTTGGTTTGAAGAAATTTTTATAATCAGTTTCTAATAACAACTTTTAAGTGACAAAACAAAACAATATTCCTTTACGACTCTGTACGCATAAATCAATAATAAAATTGACTCAGTGTTTACATTCTGCTTGCTGTAGCTAGTTTGTGTTTTAGTGTGTGTTTAAGTGCATGCTTTGCCAAACTATAAATGTTTGTGTGTTAATGTAAAAGATAGATTGACATCAAGTGTCAGTTTATGTTTGAAAGATTATCAATTTATACGTGAGTTTCTTAAGCGAAACATACATGAAACTATTTTTATTATTACATTTGCCAATAAACGTTGAGTTCTTCTATAAAAATATATTCAACACACAAACTTCTATACTAAATGAAAACTCACTGTAAGAGAGAAAAAAATATTTAATTTTTTGTACACAGAAAAAAATTTAAATGTTTAATTGGAACAAGTGAATACTGCAACAATTAAAAAAAAATAACTATTAAATATTAGGCCTGATTATGAGAGTCGGCAAAGCCGGCCATAGGTTTTGGGTTAGTTTAGTTTGTCGTAAATTCGTAATAAGGCTGCTTGATTGATTGTCATTCAGTTTCTATAACTTTAAAACAAAATCATAAACAAATATTTTTATTAAATATTTGAGATGTTAATTTTGGAAGTCGTACAAGTCCACTGAAAAATAAATTCATTATCGGTCTTTTTATAAATGGGATGTACCGCTAATTATTTAAAGAAAAAATGGACTTATACCACTTTCAAAAACATCAGCTCAGTTAATTAAATTAATTAATTTTTTAGTTCAATTACAAAATTGTCTTACATTGATTGACCGCCATTTGGCCGTAAATATTTAATTGATTCAAATAATTTTTTTTAAATGAAAATTCATTTTAATGGAATTATTTCACTCTATCGACTTAAATATGTAATTTAAAACAAGCATAAGTCAAAAAATATTTGTTCTTTGACATGATAACGGTAAAAAAAGGTACAGTTACCCAGCTGGGAAAGAACTTAGTTTCATTTTTAAGTCTTGCCTTTTTAGTTTTTGTCACACGCTTACTTGCTCTAGATGAGGGAGTTTTTTATTTATACAGCCATTTTCCCAACACGTTTTAATTATTACATTATCTTAATTTCTTTTAATTTCACTTTAAACAAACTAAAAAATTATTGCTGAAAATTTTTTCTATCAGTTCCACTGTGCTATCTTCTATCGTTAGCTGACATTCATATGTTTACTTTCAATGAACAAGTGAGTATTTGTTAAGTGTGTGTTTTGAAACTGTGCTGTTGTTGTTGTTATAGAAAATTACCAAACCAAACATCTACGCCAAGTTTCAACAGGAGTATTTAATAATTTTTGGAAACTGTTGAGAATGCACTTTTTGGGTAACAAAAAAAAAGCAAATATGATGAAATGAAAGATTTTGTAGATATTTTAGTCTGTTTAAAGTGAAAAGCTTTTAGCTAAAATGTATCAATCTAACACTTTTGTTTTCTTTTAAGGAAAGAGTAGTTAAGCATGTGTTTTTTCTAAAGCGATAAGCTGTTAAAATTTTTAAAGTTTTATTTTTTTAGTTATGAAAAGTGAAAGAAAAAGTTTGTGCAGAAGGTCAAATTATTTAAACTTAAAAAAATTCATTAAAAACATTTTTGCTTATTCAGAACTTAATAAGCAGTTTTCCTATAAGAAATTTGTTTAATAAGCGTTTATTAAGCAAAATTTTTTTTATGAATTTAGCTTTTAGTTGTTATAGTTATTTTATCAGTTAGTTTAGTATTTTTTTAGGAAGAAAAATCTGCAGAAAACTCACAGGATCTAGACAGAAACAAAGCCCACAACCCACAGTCTGTTAGACTAGCAGACTGGTGGTGCAACTGAATTTAGTTGCTATATGGTTGATTATCTATTTCTATTACCATTCAAGAACTTGTTTTGTTGCAAAACTTTAAGAGCATAATTAGAATTGCAAACAACTGATTTATGTGACTTAGTAAAACAGTAAAAGGAAAAACTTTAATTTTTAACATCAAAATAAATTTTAAATAAACAAAAAGAAAATTCATTTTCAATAAATAAAACGAAAGTATTTTCGAAAAATAAAACAAATTAAGCTTTCATTGAGAATATTTAAGCATAAACAATTTATCCATTTATATCGCGGAATCAATGATATGGCAGTAGGAGAATACCGCACCAACGGAATGAATACTTGAAAAATTCTCCTTCCGCAATGAATGAATAATTAGATCCATTAAATTACTCCTTTTTAGTTAATTTATGGTTTTGCATGTACTAGTTAATACCGTTACGTTTCAAAAAATAAAAATTAAAATTTTTAATTGATTATGATGCAGTGTGTTAATCAATTTACTTCTTAAGCAGAAGCCTTAAGTAACAAAATTTTAAACAATTTTAGTTAATCTTTCATATTAAGAGTTTTTTTGCTGCTCCTGTAAAATTTCTTAAATGTAACCTAGGGCTTTTAGCAACTTATATGACGATATGTTTATCTTAAGTTATTTATCTTTTATTTTATATTTATTTTATTTAATTTATTCATTTATTTTCTTTATTTTCTTACTCTGCATTTTATTTTTTATGCAGCTCCTATTTAAATATTTTTATTAAAAAAATAAAGGAACAACAACAAGTAGATTCTGTTACTGCTGCTAACAAAAATAAAGAGAAGAGACACAATTTCAACAGAATAATAATATGAAAAATATTTCAAAGTCGAGTGTCTCCATTGTCAAGTATTATTTTAACAAGACAACATTTTCAATTGTGTTTGTATGGGGGTGTGTGTATGTATGACCAAAAAAAGTGTTTGAATTACATTTGAATACGATTTCGTGGTTCTTTTTTTTTTAAATGAATTTTTTAATATTTTAATTCACACACTAAAAAGGGAGAAAATTGTATATGGCAACCGCCTTTTAGCTTAAAGATTAAAAGAAAATTTAGAAAATAAATT
The DNA here is from genome assembly GCA_947397855.1 of Thelaira solivaga. Taxonomy (NCBI): domain Eukaryota; kingdom Metazoa; phylum Arthropoda; class Insecta; order Diptera; family Tachinidae; genus Thelaira; species Thelaira solivaga. The sequence goes on from OX377614.1 coordinate 67,909,795, forward strand.
GTAATAGAATATACAATTTAAGCCAATAATAAATCACTTCAGTTTTATAAATTTAATAAGAAAACTTTAATTGGGAAAGATTAAAAAAAGAAAAAGCAAATAACTTTTACTAATTGCAAGAAAAATTTTTAAATTACAAATAACGATAAGATAAGTTTATTTTACAATAATTCTTTGTACAGCTCATCAGAAAATCTTTATACTTTCCTTGACACGTCAACAACAAAAAAAAAAAAGGTTAAGCTTTCAAAAACTGCTTGGTTTATCTTTGTAAATGAAATCAAGCAACATGAGTTTAAATTAATTTGTTCTTCTCATGATAGCGTTTCTTCTTTTTTACTTAAATCATTTGCTGTATCTTGAGAGACAAACATAAAACGTTAAAGAAAGAAAGAAACACAATAAAATCTTTATTTCTATTTCATGGGAGCAGGGACAAATGAGTGTTTTTAAGCTAAACAAAATAAATATAAAATAGAAAAGCAAGAAGAAAAAATAAAATGAAAAACACCAGAAATAATAATCACACGCCTTTCATGTTGTAACTTTTAATGACAGTGATTGAGTTCATGAAATTTGTTGTTGCTTTTAGTTTGCTGTGTGTGAAAACTTTTTCCTTTTTTATCAGTTTTTGCTTTGGTTACGAGTATTATATTTCATTACTTTTCCTTGGTTTCTGGTTTTTCAATGTTTCGCAAATGATTTTAAATGCAAAAAAATGATAAGTTTTGCTTTCTGCATGATTTTTGTTTAATAAAAGACCTTGAGTTTATGCAAACTAAACAAAAAGTTTTTCCTTTTGTTTTTAAAATTTTGTAAAGGTGAATGTCGTATTTAAATTAAGAGATTTTATTTGTTCAATTTTGGCGCTTTGTCATAAAGGCAAGAAGAGTTTAGATAGACGTTACAGAAAAAAAAAAAAAGAAAGAAAAGAAATTTAAAAAAAATATTTTTTTGTTTGAATTAAAAGCTGTGTATTTATTAAGTGTTTTAAGGTTTGAGGTTGGCTTACATATATTTATTTATTTTAAGGGCCACCTTAGTTGCGCTAATTGTTTAAACAATTTTTCTTTTTTTATGAATTAATTTATTTAAAGAAAAAATGTCTTTTATTCTTTGAATAAAATTTAAAAACAAAACGAATTAGTTTTATTTATTTATTGCGTAATTTTTTTTTGTCTTTTAGTTGCCAAGGTAAGTTGAGTTGTGCCGACTGCTCACTTAAGCAGAAAATTAAAGTTGTCATGGTTATAAGAAGAAAAACAATATACAAAACCAGAGAAAGGAACTTTCAGCAAATCATGACAAAGTGTATGCTTGCACTGACAGTTATTTAAAAATGGATTTTGTAAAGTTTTTCTTAAGGAGCCTTTAAGGCGTTCTTGAAATGAAAGTCCAAACGAAAAACTGTTTTCTCAGCCATTGTTTTATTTTAATTATTTTTTTTCTCAATAATGTAAAACAAACATATTTTGGGGATTCACAGTGCTGTCATATCAGTCACAAAGTCTTAAAGTTATATTATTTTATGACAATTTAAAATTTTGTTGTTGTTTTGCAATCAAAAAAGTCCTAAAATAATAAGACTTTTTCTACTGTGTTTAATATTTTGAAATAACACACTGAGTGTTGTTTTTTTTTTTAAACATATGACTTTATGACTACTGTGTGAATCCAATTATTGTTTTTATTTTCATAAATTTTGTACCTGCCTTATACCTGCAACGTAATTCCACAAGTTGATAAACAAAAGTTTTAAGCAAAATTTTTTATTTGCATTACGTCGATATCAATGGCAACGAGATGTGTTTTTTTTATTGAAATTCTTAGGAAACGAAAACGAAAATATACGGCTGAGGTAGGGGAGATAAACAAGGAAAAACTAAAATTTAATCAAATGGTGCAAACTTTTTTTGGAGGAAATTAATTTTTTTTGTCAACTTCTATGTTAAAAAAAAAAAAAACAATAAATTAAAAACACATACAATTTAATGTAATAAACATAATCAGCGTCAATAATAAAAAAAATTTGTGAAAACTGCCAATTGAAAAATAAATAGAAATTATATCCTTTTTGTAAATAAGCAGTAGATCATGAAAATAGTCTGCCTGGGGGCTGAACTCTTGGGCTTGTAAAGTCACATTATACAAATATTTGTCTAAATAAGCGTCACCTTTACTCTTTTGCAAATATTCCACAAAATCAATTCAAGTTGTTTTTTACCAAAAAGGTTAAACTACTTTAAGCAAAAACTTCATAAAAATATATAAATGTATATGTGCTTATTTTGACAAATATTTGTGTAATATGACCGTAGCTTAAGTTTGCCTGCGGTTGTCTATTTTATTAAAAAAAAATTGGCGAAATTCTTTTGCTTTTTTGGTGGCTGCTATTTTCATTAATTTAAAATTTTTTTAACCAAACTTATTTCCAGTTTTTAAGTTCAATATATGATTTTATTTTTGGTGTATTTTTAGCTGTTTTTATGGTACAATAAATTTGCAACATCAAACGTACAGCATTTGATGTTTTATAGAATGAAAAAAAAAAAAAAAAATTGAAAAAAAAGCTTGTGGAATCCACAAAATATAATTTATTTATTAAATCTCTTTACACATATCCCTTCATTAATTTTAAATAAAGGGAAACAAATTATTATTGTGAAGAATTTTACTGCTAAGTATTTAAGTGAGTTTTTTTCTTTAAAATTATTTTCATCAAAAAACGCCTTTGACAGAATTATCAGTTACAGAAAAAAGTTTTTACATGCTGCAATTGAAATCAAATTTAATTCAGTCAATAAACTGCACTGATTTTAAAAATTCTGATGAAAGTTTTGTAAAAAAAATTAAAATAATTAAACATTAGGGAGACCTTGCCAATTTGTTTTTGGATAGATTAGAAAATTTTTATGAAATTTACTTAACAAACATTTGATAACTAAAGTGTTTAGCATAGCAACTTTCTAGAGAATCTAAATTTTCGTTTTCTGGTTTTTCAACTCAGCTGTACACTCCTTGAAAAGCTTATCTTTTGCTTATCATTTCCCTGGGCGTAATTGCCAAGCTATTTTTACAAAATAATATTTTTTTTTTAGCTTTTATGATTTTATTTAGCTTGAAAAAAAAGGATATGTTCACAACTTTTAAAGTTTTAGGTCCTTGCTAAGAAAATTTTGTAGCAGATATTCATGTTGAAAATTTCAAGAATTTTTCTTAATTTTTAAGCATAATTTTTTAATTTTTTTATAGTTTAAACCACTTTGAGCCATATGTTGTCTACAAAATTGTTCATTAATTTAATTTAATTAATTAATTTTAGTTAATTTTCTTTATATTTTATTTATTAAAAAAAAAAAAAGAACTTTTTTGTTTTGAGAAAAAAACTAAAGAAATTTTGTTCTTATACAAAATTTTAGCAAAATTCTTTAATTTTTGTAATATGTATTCATTTTTAAATGGGTTTTTGAAAATAATAATGCATAAATTATGTATTATTTTAATTTTTTTTTAAAACTTTAAAAAACGTAAACTTTTCATAATTTACTTTAAAAACTTTTTTGTATTTTTATTTTTGCAAGTTTATTTAAATTTGTTTGCAAAGATGTGCACGTTTATTTAGTAAACATTCAAGTACAAGCAATTAATTGTATGTAAACTTGCTTTTGCTTGTTTGTGCTGGCTTTCAGAGAATGATAAAGCAAACTGTTTGTCCTTAGAGTGCATTTAAAATGAAACATAACACACAACTTGGCTCATTATAATATAAAATATTTAACAAACTATTAAGGAAGTTCATGTGTTGTATACTTACAAGCAACAAGCAAACAATATTAAGAAAGACTATTTAAACAAGGGAGGAAGAAATCTTTGAAGATATTGCAGAAGAGCATGATTACTGATTTAAGCAAGAAAAAAAAAAAAGCCGGTCACATGTTCAGTTTTCGTTTATTTTAAAATAATTCTTTGGAGACTTCAATTAAATTTTGAATGAAAATAGCAGTTTTTAACGTAATGCGCGGATGTTTGGGATTACTTAATGTTCGAGTTTTAAAGCGAATAATAGACTTTGTAACGAAAGAGAGTAGAAATTCGGAAGTCCTTGAAGACTTAATAAAAGCTAGTAATGGAATAGTATAAAGCATTTATAGCTAAAATGTTATAATGTAAATCTTTAAGGACCAAAGGAGGCCAGGCCTACATCTTTAAAAATAAAATTTAGTTTTAATTTAAAACAAAAGTTTGTCTTTAGTCTTAAACCTTGAAAGTTGTTTAAAAGAAAAAAAAAATTCTTAATCCCCTGGAACTAACACATTTTGCATGTTCTTTTATTAGTCATTTAAAACTTTTGCTTTTGCTTTATTTAAATAAAAAAATCTTTAACACACTTTGCTGCGGCATCTTACATTTTTTTTTTAATTTGTTGTCTAACGGCTTAATTGTAGAAATATTTTCCGAAAATTTATTAAATTGATTTGAAAATACTATGAAAAATTGCAACTTTAGAAACTCTATCAATTACTACCACAAGTAAGTACATTAACTGCTCGTATGTAGCAAATAAAAAGTCGCAAGTAGTTGAAAACAAACTTTCGTTTTAGCACTTAAAATAAAGTTTTATTTTGGTGCTTTCTTTTCAGCAACGAAATGTTAGTCATAATTCAGCACTTAAGCCAATACTAAGGCTAAAGCTGCAAACAAAAATAAGTTTTTTCTTTTAATAAACAGTGGGCTAAAACAGAATTTTTATTACATAGAAAAATAACTAAAACTAAATCAAACTCAAACAAACAAAATTGAAGGCAAATCAATCAATCAAAAAGCTTTAATTTTTTTGCCCTTTCTTCCCCCTAAGAAACGAATTTTTTTCGAAGCAAACGAAAAACAAAATTTTTACATTAAAATTGCTTTTCGTGTTCCCTTCTTTTAATGAAAAGAAAACGTAAAATGTGAATAAAATTCATCTAGGCTGTTTGCTGTTTTTTTAATTAAAATTAAACATTTTAATATAAATTTTTTCTGTTACATATTTTATTCACGCTGCCTTAATTTCTTTAATTAATCAAATCAATTTTTTTTTAATTTCTTTCTGCTTATTTTTGTGTACAATTTAATCCCCAGAGTTGGTCTTTTTTTTACAACAATTGCTACTCAACAAGCAAATCACGTACATGTTTTTGCTAAAATTATGATTGAATTTCTCAATTACTGGGAGGGAAAAAAATGTGAAATTTTTTTTTTTCAATTTAATATGAAGGGAAAATAACATTTTAAAAGGAATTTATCAAGCGTGTTTTAAACTTGCACTTGAATTTAATTTTGTGTTGTAAAAATAAACCAAGTTACTACAAAACGAAGAAAAAGACAGTCAGTGTGGGTTAAAAATTATTAAAAATAAAAAGGAAGAGTGATTTTTTCCCTTACAAAAAAAAAAAAAAAAAAAAAAAAAAAAACTAAAACTTTCATTATTGAAAAAACCTTTAAAGTGTAAAATTTTATCTTTAAAAGAAAATTAGCTGAACACGTTGAAATTTAATTTATTAAATTGATTTGTTAACAAGAAAATAACAAATAAATATTTCTTTAAAAAATAAATTGCCTTTACTACTTTGGCTGTCTTTACTTTGGAAAATTAAATAAAAAAATTTAAATTATAAAAACCCGAACACACACTTTATAACTAACGTAGCTTATAAGTGATATTTAAATATGAATTCATCATATAGCACGTATACGTAAGAGTGGCGGTTGTGTTTCTGTACGAGTCAAGTAGACCCAAGTGAGAGAACAACAACAACAACAACATGAGAGAATGAATGCATAAATAAATAAGTGAATGGTAGTGTTAATCATTTTCTTGTTAAATATTAATTAATTAATCATACACCGGCATGTGGGAGTGTGCAAAGAAGTTAAAAACAACAACAACATATTTAATTGAAATAAATATGAAATACCAACGTTAATGTGAAAATCTAATTACTTAAATAGAAAATAATTTAATACGAGTAAAGACGGGTTTTTAAATAAATGAAGCCTGAAATTCTAATTATATTTTCAATATGAATTTAGAAGTGGCTGGTTGTGAGATCCGTTGTTATGGCAAATGTTTATGTGCAGGCGCTTTCTTTCTTTTTTATTTTTTTGTTGTAAGAAGTAAATAAATCCTCCTTTAGTAAGAATTAAGCGAACCAAAAAATTTAATTTAATTCAATACCAAAAGACGAATTTTATATATAAATTTTATAAAAACAAAAGGACCACAACTGAAAAAAGTTTTAGGAAAATATATTGAAAAATTTTCCCTTTTATCAAAAAAATAATAACGTAGTAAATTATTTGAAAAATTTCGATCACGTTGATTTTAAAATTTTTATTTATTTTTTTTGTTTTGATAATAAACCCTCTTATTTTTTTATTTTTTTAGCGGAGTAAGAAAATAATTTAATTCTTAAAAAAAGCACTTCAAAAAAGAACAGAATACAAAGAAAACTATACTGATAAATTAAATGTTTAAAAACTAAGATTACTCATCTTGCATTTTATTTTTTTAAGCAATAAACCAGTTTTTATTAATATTTCTTTGATCATCAGAAAATTTAAAATAAATCAAGATATTTAACTCAAATTGAGTTTCAAGATATTTGGCAACACAAAAGAACCCCATACAAAGTTTTCTAATCTGTACAAAAATTAATTGATATGCAAAAATAATAAAAGCTTAAAACCCTCTCTGGGATAATGAAAAACTTGCTGGAGTTTTTTTTGTTTTGTTTTGCCTTTTAATAACCGTTAGCAGCACATATTTTTCTTATTCCAGAAATTGGCGTTGCATATTCAGGAAGATTTTTTTTGCCTCTGTTTCAGCCAGCCAATTTCACGCAACATTGAAATTTTACACTAGTGTGTGTACTCGCGTATTACAACTTTTCCATTTTTATTTTGTACTTTTTTTTTTTTTTTTTTTTTGCAAATATGCTCATGATAAACTACATTCACCTACATTCCGCTATATTGCGTTTTATGTAACAATTTTTTTACATGAATTTGCATTTATGAAATAAAGAAATTGATGTGCAACATTTGGTTACATGCGTTATGGAGATAAAAGTTTTTTTTCTTTAGTTTTAATTTCAACGAATTCTCTTCTTTTAATATTTTGCAACAGTTTTTAATATATTAAAGAGTTTTGCCAGTTTGGTGTAACGCAGTAGTAATAAAATTTTATTTTGATTTCCAATTTAAGCTTTAAAGCTTAAGACGTAGAAAATATAAAAAGAAAAGCACTAATAGGTTTATATTACTCTTTGATGGTCCTACTTTAGTTTTTTTAGTTTTGTGTAAACTGCAAAGAGAGATAGATAGATAGGGAGCGAAAGAGTTTATGTCCCTTTGGAAGCATAAAAAACCCATATAAACACTACAGCAGCAGGAGGTAAACGTGGTGGGTAAAGCTTAAAGTATGATAAACTTTTATGCCACCTATTGTGAAAATTCTCCCACAAAAATTTAATACATGAACATGTTAAACCATAAAATGTATTTTTAATTTTATACTATTTTGCGAATGAGTTACAGGACTTTTTATTATGCTTAAAAAGAACTAGTTTTACTTTTTCACTATATAAAAACAAGTTCGGTTACTAAAAACTTTATTAAAAATAAATTAACAACAACAACAAAATTTATTTACAACAATAAACTTTCCAAACTTTAAAAAATACAAAAGTAAAGATTAAAACATTAAAAATCAAATAATAAACTTTAACTCTAACGATTTAACAGCTGCTATGAATTTATCTTGTTTTTTATTTCACGAATTAATAGCACAATCATATAATATCCAAGTAAAAAGGGAGAAACAAAAACGAAAAACCAATAAAAGTAAATATAAAAAAGCATAAGATACAAGACAACCAAACACTTTTAAGAGAATTAGATAAATTGGCTAAGCAATATAAAAAATATATTTGAAGAACAAAATGAGTAGGAATAATTTTCAACAGCTCCGTTTTTACTGAAGAATCGAATAAAAAAATAAAGTAATAGAAATTCGCTATAGAAGATTTTGTTTTCTCAAGCATTTGCTTAGAATTGAAACTTTGACTTTCACACCCACTTTTCATAAAAATACTTTCTCGTATTTAATTTAAGCCTGAAATTATGTTCTAAAATATTTAGTTGGCGGCATTGCTAATAATGGCATGAGCCACTTTAGAAAGTAGGTAGTGAATGCCTGTATTGATGTGGAAGGATTTTTTTTAAAGAATAAAATTCTATTTGTAAACGGATTTCTCTAATAATTTTACATAAGCTTAAATACATATAGCGACTCACGTAATAAAGAACCGGGCCGGGCGATGCTGGGCAAACAATCATTTTTTCTTAAAAAAATTAAAATACATAACAGAGAAACAGTATTAAGATGAATTAAAGCTATATACTTATGTATAACACAAAAGGAAAATTATGATTTAACAAATTGTGTGAAATATTAATTAGACTTTTCTTACACAAATTACTAAAAAACTATTTCGTCAGAAAAATAGAAAAGTCCAAAAATATATGAATTATTTTTCAAGCCAAAAATATAGGTATAAGAAGACTTTTAAAATTACAAAATAAATTTCTCTGACGAAAAATACGATTTCTTGCATAGTCTGCTTTTTAGAAATATTTTGTTTTTATTAAAAAAATAACTTAAAGCAATTTTCCTTTAGTTACTTATTCCTAACAAAAATACTTTTTAATAAAAACAAATCGGCAATACTAAATCAACACATTTCGCAATTTCACCTTAACACACTTTTTCCTATGCATTTCATATTGTCTTTTTTTTACTCTTCGTTTTTAATTCTTACTTTCATATTTTTTACAAACAATAACAAGAAAGAAGAAGCCAACCGACTACCAAAAAAAAAAAAATTACTTTGATTTGCACACTCGTCGTATATACACATTTTGTTTTTCGTTAATTGTTTGCTCTTATTTGTTTGTTTTGATTATTCTACTACTTGTGCAGAGAGTGGATACACTTTTGTTCTAGTGCGAGAGTAAAAAAAAAAAACAACAAAATTGTTAAAAGACATGTCAATGCATGTTTTTAAAATGATTGTGTACAAGAATGCATGTACATACAAACATATGTGTGTACTTTTGTTGTGTGAATCTGATGATGGTAATAATTATAATTACGTACATATACACTATTGCACATATTAATAATAACTAGAAACGATTTGTGAGTTTCTTAGACAATAATCTTAGGATTATGAATTATTACTTCAATTTAATTATTACAATTTACTTGTCATACAAATAATTTTTTGCAATAAAGCCTAGATTCCTAAAGAAAATTTTAAAATGCTATAAAAATGGCTTTAGCCGTTTAGGCGTTACAGTGTAAGAAACAGACACAGAATCTCAAATATGATAGTCTTGGCCCCAGTATTTGCAACAGTTTTATGTTATTTTCATGAATTAAATTAAAATAAGTTTTTTTTTTTTAAATTTTTAAAAGGTTTATTAAAACAAATTTAACAGAAAAGTAAAACTAAACAGAAATTTTATTAAAGAAAATTTATTTAATAAGCCTTTTCAATTTTAAAATTTTTTCTTTTCATGAATTTCTCATTAAATGTATTTAAAAAAAATATAAATGTTGACTTACCCCTAAATTTTTTTTAATAGACACAAGTGTATGTATATATGTATATGTATGAAGATATTCATGTAATATAACGAATGCACTTACCTGAAATGATAAAAAAGAAAATAAAAAATTATAAGAAAAAAATAAAATAATAAATAAATTATATAAAAAATATTTTAATTAACATGCATATAAATTTTACAATGATAATAACAATAATACATATATAGCTAGAAATGAAAAGGATTACTTAAGCTACGGTCACATTACACATACATACGAGTACATATGTATATGCTGCTGTTTTAAAAATCACCAAGTCTATTTGGTATGTATCAGAAAATAAAATGTTATTTTTGTAAGTTAAGTTGATTAACATGATCCACTAATGTTTTTATTGTTTTGTTAAAAAAAAAAAAAATTATTTTAATGTGAAAAATATTTATAAAGTCTTATAATTATTATTATTTTCAAGTAAATAATTTAAGTCATAAAATATGTTTCGCAGTTACCTTAATTGTATAAAATTTAATTATCAAACGACGTTTTCAGTTCTTTTCTTCACTATGCACTTTTTATTTATTTATTATCACAGCTATAACACTTTATTCTACTTGTCTACTCTACTGATACACTTTATTTATTTTTAGCTTTTAGTTTTTTTATTTATTTTAAATTCTTACTACTTTCACTTGTTCAACACCTCCGTTCCTCGTCAACTAATATGCAAATATCATTTACATTTTCTTATATTTAAATTAATTTGCAAACAAAAATTGGAGAGTTTTCTTTTACATAGTACTCGTACAATTGAGTAAATGAGCGCTAGCAAGAAACTCTGAGTGAACCACAGTTATACAAAAACAATGTAAAGCTAAATATATGTAAAATAACTAGTGGTCTGACGATCATGATTTAGCAGGTTATTTATTATTGTTATTAAAATAAAAATAAACCGAAAAGAAGAGTAAAATAATTGGGATACTTATGTGTATGACGTACACAATTGCTTTTTTTAATACAGTGAAACATTGTTAAACTAAATTGCCAGCTTATAAGGAAATGTTTTCAACTAAAGTTGATGGGATATTTTTTAAAATAAAATTTTACTTTAAAAGGAATGCTTCATGGATTTGTTTTTATTTATAAAAAAAAAAAAAAAAAAAAAATAATGAAAATAAATTTTTTGTTAAAGCCACTTAATGCCACAAAGTTATACAGCCTACAGCTTACCTTTTTTGGTGTTTAAATACTTTCGCTGCTGGCCTTAATGCAACAAAAACTCAGTTTTAATTAAAAGTTTTATTTATTTTATTTTTTTAATTATTATTTTCATATTTCATATTGTGTTTTTTCTTTCATTCTTTTTTTTTTTTTTTGATATTTTTGTTATATTTTTTCTTTCTTTTATACTCACAATAATTTTTTTTTGTTTTATTTTATTTGATTTTAGTTTTTCGTTATAATTATTTATTCATTTATATTTTAAGTAAAACTAAACTATTTCTACAACATTTAGAATTGTTTTTTTATTCAATATTTGCAAGTTTGTTTTTATTTTTTTTTTTAATTTTCATTTGTGTTTAATTTCTATTTAAACAAATTGTTTTGTTGCAACAAAACAACTTGTCTGTTTTTAGTTGCTGTTGTTTTTTTAATGGTTTCAATGGTAAAATAAAACTTATTCACAAAAAGTTGCCATTCAATTTGTGTGTCTTTAGTTTTTTTTTTTTGTTTAAAAAAACTTTTTCTTTCTAATTAATTTTAAATAATTTTATTAGTTGTAGAAGGAGTTTTAGGTGTTAGGGAGAAAGGGTTGTGTCTTGGTATTTACAATTAATTACATTTTGTGCTACAAAAAATTTTAAAGTAAAAATTAAAAAAAAATAAAATAAATTTTTACAATATTTGGTTTTTTTGTTGTAGTTTTTTTTTGTTATAAAAAGAAGAAACCTTTGATAAAACGTTTTTTTATTTGTTTGTCAATTTTTGTGTAGTTTTTTTTTTTTTTTAATTAAAAAAAATGTCTGGCTTAATTTTTTATTTTTAAACATTTTTTTACTTAGTTATTTGGGGCCAAATTATACTCCTAAATTTTTAATTAGTTTTTAGAAAAAAAAAGTAAATGTTGTATTGAAATTGTTCGTTACTTTAGGTTTAAAAATTTGGACGAACTTAAAAAAACTTTTGAATAAAAAAATTCAATAAAAATACAATACCTGAACCAACATCGTTACATTCGATATCAAATGACTCTTTCTATATGAAAAAATTTCTAAATTTCGATAGAAATTGCTCGGTATGGAATGCAACCATTTGGCCTCAGAAGAAAAATTTATTTTTATTCTTTTTCTTAAAATAAATTTGAATGAAAGTATTCGAATAAAAGTGTTAAAATTTTTTCAATAATTTGTTTCTTTTATGAATTAACAACTACCTACTGCTTTATTTATAAGAAAACAAAAAAACTTTTTACTTAATAAAGTTTTTAAAAACAAATTTTTTTTTACAAATCAAAAAAATGTTTTTCTAAATTTGGTCTTGTGAATTTTGTTTTTAACTCTTAATCTAATAACTTAAGCAAGGAATCACAATTTTCTGTAACACTAAATTAATTTTAATTAAATCTTATAAAAAAACAAATAAGTAAATACAAATCAAATACTGAAGTTTAGAGTTAAATAAAAAACTTTAGGTTTTTAAAACTCCCCAGGCGAACATCACATAGAAACATTAGGCTTGAATGCGTTTTGGCTTAAAATTGTTGTGGAATTCATATTTAGTTCAATTTAAAGAATTTTAATTACCCATTTCCTTTTTGTTTTTTGGTTAATTTAACTGATAAAAAAACTTTAAATTTTTTTATTTTTAAAAAGAAAATAAAAACATTTTATTTTAAAAAATTCTTTTATTTTATTTGATTAAAAATTATATTCCTTTTTGTGCAGTTTTAACCGCCAACAGAAATTAACCGATATCAATTTCCGTTATTGATTTTTAAACATTTTGTTGTAATACAAATGAACAAAACATATCCTGTCATTTAGTTTAATTAATATCCTTTCTATGCATCACAAAAATATTTAACCGCATGTGAGTAACTACCAGTCCAAGTGTGGTTGGTTGTTGGGTTTTAAATTTGTTAAACAAAAGTAAACTAAAGCGGAGAAATGAAATTGTATTTTGTAAAATGAAATCAAAAAATAACGAACAGAAAGCAAGTCTGATACTGAGAAAGAAATCCTTGAAAACTAAAAAAAAAATTCCCTACCAACAATAGGAAAAGAAAATAAAACTAAAAACAAAACCAAAATCATTTCGGATTAAGTTTTTTTATATCCAGTATCAGGTATGAAAGAAAAGGATACACAACGCACGACAAGTTTTACACAAACATTTAGCGAAAAAATGTTTTATGAAAAGGGAAAATATAAAAAAAAAAAAAATTGAAAAATAAAAGGGAAACTGGCTATTCACAGTCACATACCAGCTCAAACACACACATTTAATAATTTATTTTTTATTAATTTTTTTTACAATTTAATTCAATTAATAGTAAATTAAGTACCCCGCCTATATAATAAACACATTCTCGATTTCGCAAAAAAGGAAAAGTTTTTCAATTTTTTTTATTTGCATGAGGCCGCCTCTATTTTAAGCCCTAAAATGTATGCAGGAACAACAACAAAAACATATTTGAAGCGCAATCAACATAAAAATTTATAGCAAACACAAAAACAACAAGTAAGACCAAAAACAGTGAAAGAATTTAACCAAAAAGAAAAAAAAACATGTGAAAAAAGGGTAGCAGGACCAAAAACAAAGAAACAAAATAAAACTGGATTCGTTAGTTAACATTTTTTCATTTCCGGTATTCAGCCATTGGCACAGCGACTGTAACAAATTTTGTTGGTGGATGTGCATGAGTTTTACAGGTCGATGTTGAGGCTAAAGAGGCAGATGTTGCATTTAAACTGGCAGCTGAAGTGGCATTTTCTGTTGTTGTTGTTGTTGTTGGTGTTGTTAAAGGTCGAAAATGAAAGATACATGATTTGGTGCGTGTTAGTAAATTTTGGTGGCGTGGCAGCTGTTGTTGTTGTTGTTGCTGGTAATGATGTTGCTGATGATGTTGATGATGATGTAAATGTGTGTGACCACGACGTACGGGTGGTGGTGTGTGACAGGAGGCTTTGGCTAAGGTTAAAAATTTTTTGGCAACACTTAAACCAGGCACACCACCGCCACTGCCACTGCCACTGCCACTGCCACCATCACCATCAACATCAGCATCTTCATGGCTTAAACACTTTGTAAATGCTAAATTTTGTAGTTTATTTTTGCGCTGTATCACATCCTCTGCGTACTAAATATCCGGCACACTGCCACAACCAGTTAGAGTTGTTGTGTTTGTTGTTGCTGAACAGGGCATTGAAGCAGAAACACAACCAACACCACCAATAATACCAACGCCTAAAGTTTTATTGGCCTCTGTATTGGCCTTCGTTTTGGCACAATACAAATCATGATGATGTTGATGTTGGTGTTGATGTTGATGCTGATGATGAGTCAGATGATGCTGCTGCAGCTGTTGTTGCTGTTGCTGTAGCTGAAACTCGTGTTCACATAATTTTGGCTCTGATGTGGAGAATTTATTAAGATCACTTGTTGTTGACATGGTGTTTGCAGAATCAACTAAATTGTCCTCATGCTCCCGTATATGAAGATTTAGATCACTTTGTTTGCTAAACGAAGTTGTCATCATCATCATGGGATGATTAACAGGTGTTGCATGTTGATGATGACCATGACCATGCTGCCCATAATGCTGCTGCAGTTGATGGGCCGTTGATGTGGGTATAAAAGATTTTTGCATGGCAGCATGTAAACTATTTGAGCTGACTGTACGTTCTAATATTTCACCCCAATATTTTTCAGATAATCCCTCTATATCGGGTCGTATGGTGGATGTGTTGTAACCATGTGGATGATGTGCATGATGACCATTACTGGATGCCATACCCAGTACGCTGCCTCCGCCAGCACCACCCACATCTCGTATATGAAATGATTTAGAACGAGTTAAGCTGTTGCTGCGTGCTCTGGCACAAATACCCAACATTGAACCTGCACCACCACCACCACCACTTCCTGTCCCCACTAATCCTGTAGCGATGGTATTTGTGCCGCCACTGCCACTGCCATTATTTTGGGGTGGCCTTGATGTTGGCGGCTCCGGTGGCATGGGTAATGTGGTAATTTCAAAATCAGAATTTATGTGACAACATGGTGATTTGTGTTCGGGTGTGTCCTCATGGCCATTACACTGTGTTGTCGAGTTAGTAAACACATGATGATACACGATGGCAAGAAAAATAACAACAACAAGAAGAAAAAAAGTAGCAGATAAAAAAGAAGAGAGGAGATAGAGAGAGAGAAAATTAAATAAAATCACTTTTGTTAACTGTGAACTGTAAATACAACACACGAACAATAAACGATAAAAAAAAGTCATTATTTAATGGAAAGTGCCCCACTTACCAGAGACACACAAAACAAAAACGAAAACGAAAACGGCCAAAACAAATAAACAAAATGATAAAGTATTCAATTTCTTTTATTGTTTTTTTATGTTGCCACAGGAAATTTTTGTTCTGCAAAACTGAAATTTTTGTTTGGCAAAATATTAACTCGACTAAAGAGAGGGGAATTGTTTAAAAATTGTAACCAAAAGAAAATAATAGCAAAAGCAGAAGAAATATTTAACAGTTAAAAGATAAAAAAGATAAAAAGGTAAAAACAACGGAAGGGATTAAGAATGAAGAAAATGAAACTAAAGAAAATAAAACGCTTTAGAACAAGTGCTGCCAACTTGGCTATTATTTTGGTGGAAAAGTAGCACAGCCTGTCCCATGTCATCAAATGTTACCGCTTGCTTACAAAATATGTATGTGCTTTTAGCGTAGCTTTTACTGCTTATAATATAAGCAATCGACAATGTTCGTTATTGTGGTTCAGATTGCAACTTTGTGTTGTCGTTTGTTTTTTCCGTAGCTTAAAAAAAGGGTCTTCTGGCTTTAGAAGAAAGAGATTTTTTGCGGAAAAAAATTCGTTGGTAATTTTTTTTTTTATTAAAAAAACTAATTTTTTAAAAATAATTTTAGTTATATTAAACTAAAGTCAAACTACGATTTTAAAATTAAAAAAAAATTCAGCGAAAACTAAAAAAAATTACTTTTTCAATATTTCCCAATAAAAATCAGCGACAAATAATCGACATTTTATTAAAAGAAAACTGTAAAGCACAAAAAAATATTTTCAATATTTTTTAATAAATAAAACTAATAACAAAAGGTAAAAAATCTTTTTTAATAAAAAATATTTTATAATAAAAAAAAATTTTATATATTAAAAAAAAATTAATACAAAATATTAAAAATAATTAAAATTTTATTTAAAAAATTAAATATATTTTTTGTATAATTTTTTTTATTAAACATTTTTTTTATATTTCTTTTTTAATTTTTAATATAAATAAGTTTATTTTTATTATATTAAACATTTTTTTTAATTAAAATTTTTGTATATTTTTTAGTTTTTTTTTTGGATATTTTTTTAATTTTTTTGTATTATTAATTGTTTTAAATTTTTCTGTTTTCAAAATTTTTTTATTTAAAAAATTATTTGTTTTTATTAAAAAAAAGATTTCTTTATGATTTTTTTTTTATTTTGGAAATAATTTATTTTATTAAAACTTTTGTTTCCTGTAATTTTTTTATATTAAAAATTTCTTTTATTATAATAACTTTTTTTATTAAAAAAAATTAAAACAATTTTTTTTAATAATTTAAATTTAGTAAAACAAGCAGTTTTATTTTGGTGGAAAGTCGATTATTTGTCGTAAGTGGACTTTTCTTGTGAAATATTGATCATTTGTGAAAGTCCTTTTTTTAGTTTCTCTGAAATTTTTTTTTTTAATGTTAAAAACGTGTTTTGACTTTAGTGATTAAGAGATATTAAAACCAGCAGCAAACCAAATTTTGTTTCTTTATGAAATTCTCTTTGTTCAATAATAAATTTACACAGCGCCAAGTGACATTCGTTTCTATGTAACAACAGGATAAGATAAAAAGGATGAAAATGTTAATATTTTAATGTCCTTACAAAACCAAAAAAAAAAAAAAAAAAAAAAAAGAATTTGATTGTCTTATGGATTGAAAGTGAAAATATTTATTCATTTCTTTGCTTGTAATTTATTGAAGAGTGTGTGTGTGTGTGTGATGATGGCTGAGGGTATGTAACGTCTTAATGTGTATGATTTTGCTCTTTGCCATTTGTATGAAATTAGGCGGTTCTTTCTAAGGATTTCCTTTTTTTTGCCTGATTTTGTTGTCTTGGTTTTTTTTGTTGTCGATTGTCTACCTTTTTCTTTCTTGTGGTAAAGTTTTTTTTCTTAAATTTAATTTATTTCTTCAATAGGGATTGCTGCTTTGGCGTTGTACTTTGATTTCCTGGAAATCCCTTTTTTCTTGTTCTGTGATTTATTTTATCAGTTTCAGATTAACCTAATTTTATTCTTCGCCTTTTTTGTTACACATAAATTTCTTCAATAAAAATACTTTTCACTGATTAAGTTTTATTTTGCTGGTTCTATTGCTTTAATATAAAATCTTTTGAAATTTTTTGGGTAAATTCTGTGTGTTATTTGATGTGAAAGTTTTCCATTTCAAATGGAGAAGTTATAAAATTAAACTATAACATTTTTAGGCATGTTATTTGGAACTTTATTTAGTTCTAAAAAAATATTCTTTTTTAATAAGGAAACAATTCCCTTGGTGCTATTTAAGTTATTCCTGTAACCTCAAGCATTTCTTTATAATTGAATAAAATTCTTCTGGTGTCTTTAAGGAAAAACTTCGAAACGAAACAACAGTTTTAGTCTTTTAGTTTTGTTTTGTTACAATTGATAAATAATATCTCTAGCTGAATGATAAATAATACTTTTTGCTAAGAAATTAAAGCTTAACATGATGGACATTCTCTAAAACACTTAAAAAAAGAGTCCTTTAATTTTGAAAAATGTCTTTTTGTTTGTTCTTTTCTCCTCTTTTTTTTACGAAAAATATAACTAACTAGAAATGAAAGTGTAAGTACGTGTGTATGTGTGTGTGAAATATTTAAAGAGTGAGTGAATGATAAACTCCTTTTTTATTACACGCTAGGGCACTATAACCGTTATCATATAACTTATTAAAAAAGCAGAGAAAAAAAAGCAAAAGAAAGTAAAAACAAACAAAAACCGAAAATGAAATGCAAGATCATGAAAAAAGACTGTAAGGCAGCATTTAATTCAATGAAACACTCACCCGTAGTGCCAAGAGTTGTTTACTTAAACGTCTAAAATCCGCATTTAATAGCCAGTACATAAAAGGATTCCAAAAACTATTGCTTAAGGCAGTCCAGGTGACCAAAAAGTCCAAAAACGGAGGTAACTGGATGGCATCACAATAATTAAAATAGAAATTTATTTTTTATTTTTTTTTTGCTGTTTTTAATTCAGAGTTTCAAGAGTAAAATTAAATCAGGATATAATATTTTGGATAAAGAAAAAATAAAGTTAAGTTTTCCTGATGAGCAGAGTTGAGAGCTTTGAAAAACTGTTAATAAAAATTGCTTTACTTTTCATTAACTAAAATAAAATTTAAGAAAAATATTTTTCATGTTTCATTAAAAATAAATAAAATTTTTAATCAAAAATTTTTTAATAAAAAATTTTTTTTTTTAATAAAATCAAAAAATTAAAAAAAATTTTTTATATAAAAATTAATTTTCTTAAAACAATTTTTTTTGGAAAACAAAATTTTTTTAACAAAAGAAAGGAATGATCGGTACTAAAAAGCCTTACTTTATAGCCTCAAACCAAAAAAAAAAAAAAAAATTATCCGCAGCAAAAAATTAAGTTTTGAAAGCAAGAGAAATGAGAAAAATTTGTGTTACAGGACTGCCAATATTTTAGGTTTGCCCTTGAGAGAGAACAGTACTTCACGATGTACTTTGAAGCGTAGCACATACCAACTTCTGCTAGAAATATAACCTGTGACATGCTTTACATCTGTTTAAATTTTGGAAAATTTATTTTTCAGTTGTTTCACAAGGTAATTTTACGTTAAAAAATAATTTATTGAAATAAAAAGACTCTAACTGAGACTCACCTTTGATCCCGTACACGCTGTAACAATTTCTTGTATTGTCCAGGGTGTAACCATAACGATGAAACCCAATGATATTGTGGCCATGGAACGTGACGTTGAGCCACTTGAATTCTTTTCTTGTATGGGAACAATCTGTTTTGTTCAACAAAACAAAGAAGAAAAAAAAACAACAGCAGCAGCCAGAAAAGGGTTGAAAAATAAGATTTAATAAAGGAAAAATATTTAGGCTTTTTGAAAAGCAAATAGAATTATAAGCTCTTGTTGCTTTTGTCTAGCTTACCACCCCCCTTCCCCCACCAATTATTCACAAAATTTCTTACCTTTTTGGTAATCATGTTTGCTGGATAATTTAAACCCAGACCCATACTCATGGCCATGCTTAAATTCATGATCGGTGTATTTGGCAGCATTGTTGAGGGTGTATTGGCCCCACCTCCAACATTACCAGAACCACTACCACCACCTGCTGTCATTAAACCACCACTACCAATACTACCACGATGATGATAGTGATGCAAGTGAGGATGTGTATGCTGGTGATGGTAATGATGTAGAGGATGATGCTGATAAGCTGGGTGATGAGCGGCAGCTGTTAAAGGCATTGTTGGATCATTAAGTCTGAAACGACTCATATGAAAACTAGAACCATAGCAGTACATCAATACCATGGTGGTGGGAAAGTAAAAGGCACATGTGGCCAATATACGATACGATGGTTTACTATAAAACGGTTCACAAGCCATAAGACCTGTATTATTAAAATAATAACCTGTTTTAAGCATAACAAATGAGAAACAGGAAGAGCATCAAAAGAAACAAACAGAAAAAAATCGAGATGGTAAAAATTTCATTATTAACAAGTTGCAGGGAGGTACAGAGAGTTTTAATGTTTAATGAAAATTTATTAGCAGGTAGAAAAAAAATGGTTGTAACTAGAAATTAGCTATAGCAGTTAATGAATGATAAATAAAATAAATTCAAGCCCTAAAAGGTGCTCGAACAGAATGAGGAAGCAGTTGAGGAAACTCTAGTAGCAAGAACGTGTTTTTTCAAACACTTGAATATCAAATCACCAAGAATTTTAATAGTTTTCATGCGTTGTTTATGAAACATAATTTAGTTTTACATATTTTTATTTTTTTTTTGTTTTGCTGTACAGATATTTTGCAGAAATTTCTATTTCAAATTTTAATGAAAATGTTATAACCCCCCTAAAATATGTTGTGTTTATGACTAAATTCTGCTGCCTAAAAGATGACTATAAACATGTCCATCTAACAAGTTTATGCGTTTGTTTATCAAATTAATATTTGAAATTTATAGTTTGTATAAGCTGCACAATTAATGTGCTTTAGCTCTCTCTTTCTCATTCACTCTCTTTCCCATGCAGTTCATATGCAAAACTCTTAGCTCAGCTGTATAGCATTTGCATTTTAAATAAATGACCGACTTGACTGGGTTGTGTGTGATTGGAACATATAAAGTGGTTGCCTTAAAATGTTTAGAATTTGGCTTAACTCTAAAGGCTATTTTATGCTTAACAAATTTGCTGTTAATCATAACAGTAACAGTTATTGTTGTAATTTTCACTAATGAAATGCACGAATAGAAAAAGCCGTTTGTACAGCATTAATTACAGCTTTTAGCTGATTAGAACTGCATGTGTTAAGCGCTCAAAGAAATTTTATTAAAAATTTCTTTTAATAAAAATGAGAAAGGCAGCCATCAGAACAATTCGAAGGGGTTTTTTAAAAAGGAAATTATGCAATCTGGCCAAACAAATTGTATAGCAATTTTTTATAAAAATAATTGAATATATAGATCCTCTTATCCAAAAAATGATGTAGATTTGAAGTAAAAGTTATGAGAATTTTTTTTATAAAATTTTTCCACAAAGTTTACTTCAAGGTTTGAATAGGATCAAAAACGTTGAACAAACTATTGACCAATTAATAAAAAAAAAAATGTTTTATAAAATAAATTTAACCTCTAGTTTGAAAAAAAATTATTTTGTAACAAACGATAATTTTGTTTATGAATGATCATGAGTAAATTACCTTTTGGTAATACCAAAAATCCGAATACTGTTAGACTAATAATCCACGTGAGACTGAGTACGGCAACGCAGCCCTAAAATAAAATAAGCGAAAGTAAAATTAAACGTTGGCACAAAAACAGCCAGGCCCACAATATCAAAACAGATAATTATTGTTAATGAATCCTTTGATTATATTTTTTCATAAGCCAGACTGTTGTCACATACTAAGAAGTGTTAAAAATTGTGCTGGTTGTTGTTCAAACGAATTAGAAAGTTTCTAATTCAAAATGCCATATAAAAAGGAGCCATTTATATATTTTTTTTAAATTAAATTAAATAAAATAAATTTATTTTTTTTAAATTTTAAAAAGAAAAATATTGTTTTTGAATCTCAAACTTTTTTACAAAAATTAGTGTTCTGGGAACGCACAATTTAATCGTCAAAAATTTTTTTTATAAAATACACTAAAAATTGAGTGTTTTCCAAACAAACTTTTTAGACGATTAATTTTTTTCTTTACAAATAAGGCAAAAATAATAAATAATTTTTAAAGAATAAAAAAAGCACATTAATGTGCTGTTTCAGTAACACAAACAAGAAAGTCGTCTAGAAAATTTGTTTGGAAAAAACTTAATTTTTAAGAATTTTCATAACAAATTTCTAGACGATATCGTCGGCTGGGTTAAAGAAAAAAAAAACTGGAAGTTTTAAATAATAAAAAATAAAAATGATGTTTTTTTTTATTAAATAAATTTTAAATGTCAAAAATTATTTCCTTTATTATCCTTGTTACTTATTACACAAAATTATTTATAAAAATCTTTATGCTTAAGGCTCCTCAATCCTCTTTGATTTTTTTTTTTATTTTATTCAAATACAAGTAACATTTATTTAAATTTAAGCTGTTTTAACAGAGGAGTACTAGTCTGTACTGTGCACCCTTATATCTCTAATTGTTTGATTTCACTTTTTTTGGAATTCTTTTAGAAAAAAAAATATTTCTTTTCTTTTACTAAATAAAACACATGTTTTTTTAGGTTTTTTGTATTTTTAGCCACTTTATTTTATTATCCCATGTTATGTCCTTCTTATCTTTAAAATAGCAACAAAAACATAAAAACTCGGTTTTTTTTGTAGCTTAAATTCCGTATCCGTCATGTTAAATGGTGAAAAGACAGAAACTGGGTCATAAAAATACATGTGTGAGTGTGGATGTAAGCAAACATAAGTACCCGTTATAATATTGAATACATACACAGAGAAAAATTTTATTTAAAAAAAATAATTTTTAAAAAATTGTAAAATTAAAAAGAAATTAAAACAGAAGTCAAAGTACTGCACTTGCATATGGAAAAATTGAAATCGAATCAAAACAAATTATTTCATAGCAAATTGACTATAATTTTTATTTAATAACGAAGAATACAACTTAGACCTAAAAGATCTATTGGGCAGCTTAATGCTAACCAAAACAATCCTAAGCTTTTAACGAATCCAATAATCTCTGTGAGTTCCACAGCACATTAAATAAAATGGAAACACAAAGAAAGAAAAAAATATTCGACATGCTATCGAATAAGATATTCGGATTTAAAAGATAAAGCAGCGATTATTTTTAAAAAAATATTTCACAAAATTTATATTTTTTAAAATAAAAAAAATTTCAAGCAAAAAAAAACCGTATGTACTTCCTTTGGGCCATTTTTGTTTTCTATCACCAGAAAGTAAAATAAAATAAAATAAAAGTAGATGTATTTAACACACACCCACTTAAAAAAGGAAACATAAAAATAACATTCTCTATGACTCCATTTATTTATTTCTTTTTCCTACTTAAGGAAATGAAGTTCAGCGGATTTAACTGCAAAAGCACAACTGAATATTTAAGAGGGGGTTATAAAAATCAATAAAAAAAATCAAAGAAATTTATTTAAAATTTTCTTTTTTAATAACAAATTAAAAAAAAAATCAAAGAAATTTTTTTTCCACATTTTATTTATTTTTTTTTAAATATAATACTTTTTGTATAATTTTATAGGGACCATCTTAATTTGTGCTTAAATAATTTTATACTCTCGCAGCATTTTCCGCTTTTAAAGGAAAAGCAAACAGTAGCCAACACCCATATTCAAATAGTTGGCAGCTAAAAGACACTTAAAACAACAGCCCACTTAAAAATAATTTTCTTTGCTTTTGTCAGCAGAAAATAGGAAATATTAAACACAAACACACACTCATACACATGTCGTTTAGTGAGCAAGATTTGGCTTTATTAAAGAAAAAAATAAAAAAAATAAAGATTTTCAACATTCCCAACAATTAAGAAAAAATTATTTCTAATAAAAAACACAGAAAAAAACCTACGTTTTTGTTTATTTAATTACATAAAACCAAGAAAATTTATTAATTGAAATAAAAATTAAAAATAATGGTGGGCGACAGACAAATTATGTTTTAGCTGGCAACGCACACGATTATAAAAATTAAACAACAAAGAAAGTAAGTAAATGCAATAACACTTAATTTGTTTTAATTTTAGGGAATTAAAAAATATATTATAAACATTTTTTTACTTTAAGGCTACAATCATAATGTGACCTTTAAAATCTAATGTGGAGTAATTTTTTTTAATTTCCAAAAAGGAAGTTGTCAATACCAAAAAAAAAAAAACAAAAATTCCACTCATTAAATTCAAAAAGCATGAAATCACTTGAAATTAATTTCTTTTAATGACATGATTTTAAAAATTTTACTTGAAATTACGGTATTCGATAGACTGATATCGAAATCTGTAATTTGGCTCTGCGTATCTAGTGCAACAATTTGACTTTTAATTAAAGAAAAATTAATTTGAAAATAAAACTTTAAATAAAAAAAAACACATTTTCAAACAAAATTAGCAGAAAATGGCTACCAATTTTATTTTAAGCAACAACCAACACACTTGTCAACAACGTTTCGTTTCTATACTCTAATTTAACAAGTAATTAAATTTTGGTTTCCAATTTTTTTTTAAATAATTATTTTTGGTTAAGGGCTTGTTTTACCTTTTTACTAGAGTGCTGATAATATCTGCGGGGATGTAAAGCACACATGTATCTATCGATTGCCATACACACTAATATTACCGCACTTTGTTGTGAGAGAGCACCACGCAACAAGGCCTGTATTCAAAAATAAACCAAATGAAATATGGGAGAGAAAGAAGACAGAATTTGTAAAAGTAAACAATTTCAAAGAAATTAATAAGGCAAGCAAGCATAAGCGTCTTATGTTCATATTGGAAAATTATTTTGGATTTACCTAACTGTTCTGTATTACTTTAGAAAATGCGATTAAAATCAAGTTCAAATCTAATTTTAAAAAGCCTTCAGCTTTAAATGATTAAAGTAAATACATTTTTTAGATTGTTAAAATCCCCCCCACACACACACAAATTCCTACTTGATTAACAGAAAAAAATGTCTGCTGCTTTTTTTTAAATCCATTTTAATACACAAATTATGTATATTTGCTGCTGTGCGTATCGTCAGGCTGTCAGTCATAAAAATGCTTTTTTTTTGAAATCCCAATTATTACCTTTAGGGAATTTTAATTCAGAATAATTTATTAATATTTACTTCGGTTGTTTGTTTGTATAGTCAGCAATCTCCTTACAGTTTATTTAAAACAAAAATCTTTGTACATTTTACTCGTTACGAGAAAGACATGTACATACTCACTTAAACTTAATTACCAAGAAAAAGCAATAAATAATTAAAACAAAAATAAGAAGAGAAAAGAAAAGATTACACTCAGTAAAGCTCTGTGTGTACCGTCATAAAACTGTTAATGCTGTTAGGCTTTGTCCAACCCCCGTTCAGTTAGCTCTACTCGTAAAAATTTCATGAGTGCTGTAATGCTTGTCGTCTGTAAACAAAGATTAAGCGAATTTGTAAGTTACAGAGACTTACCTGTATTTGACAAAATATTTCACCATACGGCCAGCAATGAAGTAATGCCGGCAACAAGCCAAACGGTGTAATAAGCAGACCAATTGTGAGATCATTTAAAGCCAATGATGTGAGTAGATAACGTGGCTTTA
Source organism: Thelaira solivaga (assembly GCA_947397855.1). NCBI lineage: Eukaryota > Metazoa > Arthropoda > Insecta > Diptera > Tachinidae > Thelaira > Thelaira solivaga. Next base: position 67,934,779 of record OX377614.1, read on the forward strand.
ATATTGAACAAATCCAAAAATTGATACAAGTAGTTATTAAAGTTTAAAGAAAATATTAAATAACAAATGAAATATGCTGAGTATCCAATTGAATTTTTGTGGCAGAGCAAAAGTAACTCCACACCAACATCAAATTTGTAAAAAGTAAAGTAAATGATTAAGAATGGGAATTTTTTTTTTATATGAAATCTCATCAAGAGAAATTAAAAAAAAGAAAAAGTAATCGATAACTTTATATTTCGGTAGCTCAATTTATAATGTTATCGATTATTAAACTCAAAAAGTTATCGATAATTCAATTGGGAAAAAAAAGTATCGATAATTCAATTATAAAATAATAGATAACGATATTTCATAAATTAAAAAAATAACATCGTTATCGAATATTTTATTATATAATTTAATTATTAATAACTTTTAGAATTTAATAAATTAATTTCTATTAAAAATCGATAACTGCTTTATTTTAGTTATCGATAAATTTAATTTTAGTGCTAATAATATTACAAACAATATTTTTTTCTCTGCGAAAACAATCCTTATAAAGCTGTTTTGCCTACCTGCTGGTGTATGTAGGGTGAATAACGTCTGTTATTTATAACAAAGATTACTAAAGCATTCGCCCCAATAACACCTAAAGTTAAAATAAGTATTAGCACGGCTTCAATGGTCTCGGCAATGCCAACGTAAATTAAAAAATTATGCGATGTATAGCGGGTATTGGAACAACTAGAATTTTTTACAGCTGGTGGTACGAGCAATGTACCAGATTTAAGGTCCATTGCAGTACTGAAATTAAAGAAAATAAAATTTTCAAGTGCATTTCAAAGAAGGAATTTATTTTTTTTTCTTTAATTTAACAGCTCTAAAGTAGATGGTATTTTCTTACATTTCCCTGCTCCTGAGTGTAGGCTATAAAATTAAGATTATGATATAAAAGGCTATTATTTTGGTATCCATAAAAAAACTTTTTACATTAATTGAAACTCTTTTAACCACTTTTTCTTTCAAAAATTATTTTATAATTTTAAAGAAATTTTTTTCTGGTGATTGCGGCGTGTTGAGATGCTAATCAATCTGCATAAATTTTCTTACAAACTTTATAGTTTTTATATCACAATAGCAAAATTTTATAAATTCAATTTAAAGAACGCAATGAAAATGTAAATATGAAAAGCTTTGAGATGAGTGCCTGTAGCTGAATGCAGTGTGTGTATCAACAGCATCTGTTTGTTGCTGCGGGTGCAACAGCATTAAGCAATATTTGGTGTCGTATACACATCAATAACGCTATCGATAAATTTCAATTAAAAGCTGAAATATCAACACAAACTTTATTGAAATTTAATTCACGACAAGAAACTCCGTACTGGCATACAATTTAAGGCACTTTTTAAAGTTTAATTAAATTTAATTTAACACAGCAATTCTGGAGTATTAAAAAGGATACAAAAATATGGAAGGTTGCATGCAAGCAAATTAAAACTTAATAAATAAATGGGTTTCTTAAAGTTGTGGTTATGGAATTTGAAGCAGCCGTGGAAGCAAAATAAGTTTATTAAGAGTCAATTGTGATACTCAGAATTGGTAAACAATAATTGATGAATTGATGAATATTTTGTACCAGGTTCTAATAGAAAACAAAGCAAACTTAGCACAACAAAAATGATTTGACAGCAGAGCCATATGAGCTAACAAAAACAGCTGTTTCTCAATTTGCGGTAAATATGTCTGAACAAACAACAAACTCTATTAAAAAATTTTTTTCCATTATTGACTTTGGTGTTTGAAAAGAAATGTTTTTAGCGCCGTCAAGCGATTCTGGAGCCAAATTCCATTTAAATTGTATTTAAATTTGAACCCTGATAAAAATATCAACTCAGCAAGTTTTTTTTTTTTTAATTTTCGTTATTTAAAATATTTTTTTAGCCTTCAAACGGAAAAAATTCAAATTTCATAGCAAATAAATTTTTTCATTGTTCTTTTCAAATTTACCCTCAATTTCAAATCTAAAATAAACTCAATATGAACGATACTGAAAGACAGCAAAATTACAAGCAACACCGCTTAAGAGTGCAAAAGGCCACCAGTTTGGTGGACAGTCAAGTCCCCAAACCGAAACCCACTAGCGCCGAAATTAAAAATATTTCCTTTTTGGAAATGATGAAGTCGCTTATTATAGACAACAAGCCGGCGAAGGCTGTAAAAATAACTGAATTCAAAAAACATTTTCAAGAGGATTTGGAGAAAATCATCAGCAACAGCAAAACGAAAAGTTTCACTATACCGTTTCACGTTTGGCAACGTTACGAACATTTGGAATTCGTACAAGATTGGAATTTAATGCAGAAATTATTAAGGCCGAGTGTATTTTTGGATTTTGTTTGCAATGGCCAACAGCCTTTGGGACGTTTAATTGTGCAATTATTTACGGAAGCCTGTCCTGAAGTTGTGCTACAATTTGTCAGCATTTGCATGAGCAAGCAAACTGGTCATTTCAATATCACTCGCTTACTTTTGCCGCTGTGGCTGGAGGCAGAACTTTTGTTGCAGGACAAAAATGCCTTGACCTCAAAAGCTATTGCGCACGATCCCAGAGCCATTAATCATGGCAGTCATGCGGGTGTATTTTCGTTTCCCAGCCGCTACTTACGTGGCAGCAAATTGAATTTCATAACATTCACCGTGAGCTTTACAGCCATTGATGTTTTGAATGGCAAAAGAATCGCTTTCGGTGTAATCACTGGTGGCCACAAGGTATTGGAACGCATGCAGAATCTTGAGGTGACACGTACTGGTAAACCCTGTAAAACAATTGCTGTATCAGCATGTGGTGTTTGTTAATGTGTGTGTGTGTCCTGTGGGCATATGAAGCTTATTAAAATGAGAAAGAAAATAAAGTAGTTGGCCTACAGAATAACAATGAGTTTAAATGACTGACTGTATTTGCCATTTTTTAACGGCTTTAATCACAGTCGTTAAGTAGCTACTATTGAAGGCAAATGCAGAGGCCAAATCGTGGCATTCGATATCGAATGAAATTAATTGAAATTTTGGGGGTAAGTTATGGCACTCTATATCAATCGAAATTTCTATTTAATTAAAAATGAAAATTTCGATCGGGAGTAGTCGTTCGATATTTAATGTGGTGATTTGGCCACAGGCCTAAATGAAACTCAGTCACTAAAGAAGTTTAATTTTTTTGCTAGATGTTTTTGTTTGGTCTCGCCCGGTCCAACGAGTGTATGTAAATTCCAATTTTCAGAGAAATCCGTTTACAAATTCAATTTTAATTTTTCAAAAAACCCATCCAAATAAAATTACAGCCATCCACTACTTTATTAAATGGCTTATGTCTTTGCTAGTATTATTAACAGAGCTGCTATTTTTAAAGAACTAGCCTGTTCGCCCTGCTTCACTTCCTTGCACGCTTATCCATTCCATGAAAAAAAGAAATAAACAATTAAAAGGACATGCTGTAATCTTGACCTGTGTTGTTTGCCTACGTGTGAATATAATTTTAAAGCTGAAAATATTGTCAAGTTTTGTGTTATAAACCAGCGAAAGTTTTTTTTCTTCTTTTCTTTGTAATAAAAATTGCAAAAACCTCACTAACATTAAATTGCTTCTTTTTTTTTTTAATTTTCTGACATTAAATGTCTAGTTAAATGCTTTTAAAACTTTTTGTTTTATTTTTTTATTCAAAAGTTCATGATTGTAATTAATTTTAATAATTTTCATTTAAAACTTTTGCTGGGTAGAGGAAACTTTTGCACGTGTGTGTTCGTATAAAGTCTGTGTTTAACGCAGATGTGCTTTAAATGGTTGTGTTGTGCATAATGTAAACAATAAAAACAAAATAATAATAATTGAAATTCACCAACCCTAAAAGTTACCCAAGTGATCATGTAAAATAAGGAACACTTCAAGGTTTGATAAATTTATTAATAAGTTTTTGCTTATCCAGTAGCTTTTATCGAAATTTTGAACATGTCGATAGCTTTCATACGATGTTGAATATGAGCTTTTGGGCTTTGATGGTGAAATAACTTGCACGATCACTGGACAACTGAAATTATTGAAAATATGGCTTTAATAAAAACCAGCACAATGAGCGATTTTAATACACTATAGAAAAAAGCAGGCTTTTGTAATAGATTTCTGTTATTTAATAATTTTTTTTTCGATCCCTGGACAAGGTTTACTTAAATCGCGGCCATACAAAATGTATGGAGCATAGCGAAATAGCGCGGGGGCAACACTAAGCAATTGGAAAATTCAATTTTGACAGAGTGTTTTGTAGTGAAGTTGGCTGCAAGACAATAGTTGCTGTTATTTTTAGCTGGCTTCTTTTAATTTAGCATTTTAAGCTCTATTTTTTTTGTCTTTAGTGGGTTTTATTTATATTTAGGGATTACGCAGAGCCAAAACTCTTATTTAGGGATGACGCTATGATATAAATAGAGGACGCTGGAAAATGTTCCGCTTGGAAGGATACTGATAAATATATTTATAGTTAAGATTTGGAGTCAATGTCTGAAATACTTAGCCAAAAAAAGTTGCTTTAAGTTTTGTTGGCAGTTTTGTCAATTGGATTCTTTCAAGAGAAATGTATGCAAGTGCAAATGCTAGGGCCGGTGTAAGCGTAAGTGTGTGTCTGTTAAATATTTAAGTGGATTCCCTGTATGCATCCTTAAATTCAGAAAAAAAAACTTTTTCTGTAGATGGCTGATATTTTATATTTTACCTGTATGTGGCTGTTGATGTGGCTGTGTGTGTTTATCTACGTTTGTGTGTTGAATGAATTTACTGTTTTTGTGTTCATTTCGGTTTAATTTCCATAAAGAAATTCTTATGCAAGAAATAAAATTGTGCCATGATGCACAAGAAAGTAAAAAAAAAAGAGCTGAAGACAAAAACTATGAAAATTATTATTATTGTTTTTTTTTTTAATACAGAAAAATTATTTTATTATGCATTTTGAATAAAAGCATCAACATTATTATAATTAAGCAATAAGTAATAAAGTTTTTATAGTTTTTTGTTTATAAATTTGTTTTCAAAGAGAAGAAAAGAGAACAGACTGACTACCTCTCAATCAATGCCTACAATTACATAAGTTACTTTGATTACTTAAGTAACAACAGCAGATGTAGGATGTTTTATACTCAGCTTACAACTGAATTCTAGTTTTAAGTTGAAGAGAAATTCTATTTTCGAAGCTGCTGTGTTGACTGTTTCAGAAAGGCTTCTATGCTTAAAGCGTTTTAAAGCTTAAAAAACACTTCGTCTGCTAAAACAAAAAATTTAAAATACGATTGCAATTTTATGAAGTCGGCTTAAGCACCAACACTTTGGGTCATAATCATAGTAACGAAAATTTAGCTTTCTCTTGTTTACAAAAAATTTTTGTATTTAAAATTGTTAAAAAAAACCGACTTAAGTGTGACTCTGATTTTTATTTATTTAGACAGCAAACTAATTTAATTTTTAGTTCTTTTTTTTTATAATTTCCTTTGACAAAAAAGACTTGTGTTGATGTTGTTTAATTACATTTAATCCTTTACTACTCAAGTCATGCATTTCAAACAGCAATCATACATCATTTTAAAATCAGATGCGTGTGTGAGTGGCATATGAAATAATAATTCAAATTTATAGCCTGAACGAAAATAGCAAAAAAAAGTACAAACAAAAAAACAATATCAGCTTGAAAAATAAATGACGACAAAAATTTATAAATATGAAAATAATGTCTGAAACATTTATCAAAAAATAATCAATAATAAAAAAAACACACTCAAAATTCAAACAGGCAAACAAATCACTAGAGCGACTATGAAATTAACGAAACAAAAATGAAAACTAATCAAAAGGACTAATCTTAAAAAAGGGCTTGTAAGCCCTTTCAGGTATGATTGTGTTTTGCTTTATTTGATACGACACGAGCAGAGCTCGCAAAAGAACCAAACGCAGCATATGTAGACGGTTCGTTTTCCAGAGTATTATTATTGCACTCGTTTCGTTTCTTAGCCAACTCTGAATGCAAGTCTGAAGATTTTTTGTTATTTTTTTCTTCGTATGGAAAAAAATACAAGTCAGTTGAAGGAGCTCAGTCAAGTTAACATAATTGAAGTATTTTCGTAAAAGAATTATTAAGAAAAAGGAAATATGTAATATTTTACAGTGCAATGTGTGGATCCATGGACTATTGGCATTTAAAGCTAATTGACCTTTTTATCTTCCTTGCCACTTGATGCGGGTATTATTAAATAAATTTTGTTTAAAAAAATTAAATTCTCCAGCTGATGTTCATGGAAAATAATTGTATAAAAATATTTGATAAAGCAAAACAAAAACAAACAACAACCTCCAATAATCATAACAGATAGAACTATAAATAATAGCCGGCTTATATTATTCAACACAAAAACAAAAACAAAGTTATTTTGTTATAGAATATTTATTTCTAAACAAATAATAAACTGTTTATTTGTTAGACAGGAAAGCAAACACAATAGAAAAATAAATCCGCCGCTCCAACATACAGACGTTCATATAAAGAAAGTCTGTGTGGCAGGCATTTTATTTATAAAATGTTACAGATAAACAAGCCATAAATTTATTTAATAAACAAAAAGTAAAAAAATAAAACATTTATTATTAAGCTTTTTGTTATTTTTATGTTTAGTGCCAGCTTAGAGAAATTGCCGTGGGAATTAAATACATGAAAACATGCTCACACACTCGTATGAACTCATTGTAAAAACAAAAAGAAAAAAAAGAAACGCCAGCCTACCACTCATTTACATCACTATGGGAGCTTATGTTGCGTTAATATGAGCATAAGTGTGGCTGTGTGTGTGCGTTTATCTGTCATATAAATAATTTTTTGTTCCTTTTAACTTTTATCTATTGCAGCCTTACTTTTTGTTTAACTTTTGTTTTGTTGTGCCACATTTTTTTGCTTTTCTTGTGTGTTTTTTTTTTTTTTTTTTTTTTTTTGTTAAATCTAAGAGAAATTCTTGATCCCAGTTTCAGATTAAAAGGCCAATAAATTAAGTTTAAAATTATTAATTTTGGAAAATTTATAAAAAACACACTTCCTGAACACAAAAACTGTTTGTTAACCCTTAATTTTTGAACACCTGCTTTTGTTATTTATTATTGTTTTTAATTTTTCCTTGTCGACTTAACGAAAAATTGACTTGTTGCCGAAATTAACTTCATAACTTCACAGAAACGTCTACCACCAAAACATTAACCCGGCGGATGATGTTGGGGGGGGGGGGGGGGGGGTGGGGGGTAAGATTCCTAACCATCCCCGGACTACTTATCGCATTACTGCGAAATGGATTTTTCTTTTTTTCTTTGACTGAAAACAATAACGTTTGCTACCTTTTAAAGTTGTGATCCTCTAAAATAACTTAATAAGACATAAGCGGTTCTTCCATTTAGACACAAAAATATTTTAAAATTAATTTTTTTTTTATTTATATTGAAAACATTTATTTTTTATGAGAAATTTAATTTCCTATACATTTTTTGTAATTGAAGTTTTTGCATAATAAATAATTTTTTTTTAAATTTTTATGGCCAGCAAACATCACAACACAAAAATGACAAAAAAAAAATTCCTAATAAAACAGCAACTTTATGAAATATTTATGTTCTGGAAAGAACATGGTTTTGTCAGATTTTATTAAAACTCTAATAAATCATGTCTGTTTGAAAAAAAAAAAATTTTAAATAAAATAAAATATCAAGGCAATAAAACATGATTTAATTTACGACAAATGTAACATAAATAAATTAATACTTTAAATTGTTTACAATTCAATTTTAAATGATAAACAGCTGCACACCATAAGCAAACAAGCAAAACAAAAACATCAAATTAATAAGCCTTAAACAAGCAATATGAGTTAATTGGGGAACCAAAATAAGTTAAGCTTTTTCTGCACTTTAGGGTTCGCATCAGAAAATTCCTCATTTTATCTTAATCAACCTAAACCAACTTTGGGTGTTTTTTAATTTCGGCATAGACTTTTTAAATTTAAATTAAAAAGAAAAAATTTTTTTGTTGAAAACGTTTTAATAAAAGAAGCTTTTTTTTTTGGAGAAATTCCTATTAAAACTAAAAAAAAAAAATAAAAAAATACTTTAACTGGCATTTAAATTAAGTGCTAATTAGCCACTCACAAATAAATAAAGAGAAAATGAATTAGAATTAGCAAAAAAAGGAAATAGATTGGCAGTCGAATCGTTATTTCATTTAAATATTCTCAAAGGCAAAAGTAAAAAAATTGCAAGCGTTTTACTGCGGCAATTTAGCAAAATAAAATGCACCTAAACAAACAAGTTTATGCAGCACAAAGTAACTAAATAACCCATTTTCTCAGCTTTCTAGCTCAAAATTTACTGCAATAGTTTCTGACAAAACAAAAATTTATAAAAAAAAAAAAAATAAAAAAAACGCTTTATTTGCATAAATTAATTTATCTAATTTCAATTCTCTTTTGTGAAATTTTTTAACTCCAACTAATTCAAGCCATATTTGTTGGAAAAGGCAAAACACATATTTTGTTCATTGTAAAATAACAACAATCCTTCCCCTTCTCTTAACAAACTAAAATTTACAGCAAAATGAAAAGCCGCCTTTGGCAAAAGGATTGTTATAATGCCAGTTTGAATGTGGGCTACTGGCACAAATAATGAAGGAATAAATTTAAAAAATAAAATATGCAGTTTACAAACGTTTATGGCTGCTTACTTGTTTAATACACAAATAGCAAAATAAAGAAAACAAATTAAAAAAAAAAGGAATAGAAAACAAAAGCATTTCAAAGAAATTAGAAAGAAATAACAAGAGTTTTTGTTTGCTAAAGCAAAAGAACAACAACAATTTCCTTTGGGTTTGCAAAACCTTCTAAATTCGCTTAGTTAGCTGGCTGCCATAAACTTATCAAGTTTATTTCTTTTCTTATTTTTGACTGCCTTGGCAGTTTGCTTTCAATTAACTGTTTGTTACTTTAAAAGCTTGACTAAAAACCAAACAACTTTTTATTAAAAATTTATTGATTTCAAGTTTGAAATTTTGTTTTCATTGAAATTAAATTGATCTAGCAAAACAAATTAGTTAATAAAAGCAGGCGTTAGCAAAGTTCTTCCATATTGTTTTTTCATTTAAAAATTTACATTTAATAAACTTATTATGAAATGTAGAGAAGCTTAAAAAAAAATATCTAAACGAAAATTTGTATTCTCATTCTAAATCATAAAAAACTGTCTAATAATTTCTACAATTATGTTAGTAATTCAGTTCAGTAAATAGTTTGATTTCCATATATTGCCCGAATTAGTCTACCTCATGTATATCCTTTATTTTTAATATTAAATTTTGGCTATAATTTTTATCAAAAGTCAGTGAAACTTGATAACTATTTGTAAAATATTATTTCTAATTATGCTACAAAATTTTATTCAAATCGGTGTAAGGATAAGGCTACTCACCATATATCCTTTATTTTAAAAATTTTATTTTGTTAGCAAATTTAATCAGATTAAAGTATACAGCACTTACACTGTCTTATATATTATTTTAAGCTACAGAGAGAAGTTTTATAAAAATTTTTCTCAAACTCAAATAGTTTTTTTTTCAAAAACTTTAAATTTAGTAAAACTCGGTAAAAATTATTTTTTTTTTTAATTTTTCTCGTTATTACAACTTTTAATAGTTAAAGTTAGGATTTTGTGAAGCAAACAACGGGTTTTTGGTTAAAACTTGGGAACCAAATTTTGGCGGACAGTTAAGGACACGCTATAAAATATTTAATTTTAAAGCTTAATATTTGATTTATAAAATCTTAACTTTAACTATCATAATTTTTCTTGTATGTCTATTTTTTATTAAATTAGTAAGAGGTAATTTCAGTAAGATATTGACACCATCTTCTTAAAATTATCGCTGCCCTTTTAAAAAAAAATGGACTTATAGCACTTTCAAAAATAACATCTCATATTGCTTATTTTAAAAATTCCGATATAAAAAATTTTACTTTTGCACACCCACCACCACTCAAATTGTCATGACCGCATATAAAAATGAAAATCTTATGGTTGTTTTGTGGGATTTTGTTTTTTTTTTTCTTTTAATTTTCTAATAAATTTTTATCCCTTTGGCGGTTCTTAGTTTTCTTTATTTGATTATTGAAATAATCATGAGAATGTTGGCAAAAGTTTTACACCGGAATTAAAGTAAAATGGAAAAAATAAAATAAATACTTATCATTATCACTCAACATTATCAACAACAGCAGCCATTCAGTCAAAACAACACACAACTGCTTTGTTGATTTTGGGGTTAAAAAGTTTTTCTTTTTCTTTTTAGAAGGGAAAGAAAATGTATTAAGAAGAGGAAATTTATTTGTTAGTTAAAGAAAAAAAATTATATTTTTTTTGAAGAATTTTTTGGTTTGATTTTTCTTTCTATAGAAACCTTTAAAGTGATAAGGTTGATTTTTTTGGTTTGTTAATAAAAAAAAACTGCTAAAATGTATACGACAAAGATTGGAATTATTACACTGTTCTACAATACCGCCAAAACTGAAACTGATTTCTGTGGCAATCGATTCCCTGATTCAAATTAAAAAAAAAAATTATTGCTGACAAAATTGTGTGGCTACCACTAAATTGTAAATAAATTCAAGTGAGTGAAAATAAATATGCCGAGTGAAATGCTATTAAAATTCTGTTTTTTTTTTGGCCACAAGAGCTCTGGCTTGTTTTTTTTTATAATTTATAGACTTTTGATTTTATTAACGAAATAAATAATAATAAATTTATTTACGCTTAAGACAATTAATTGTTAAGGTTGGTATGTTAGAAACTTTCTTGTTTGTTTTGTTGTATCAACAATTTATTCATATTGTCGTCTTTAACTTATGAATGCCAAGTGTTTACAAATTCAAATCAGTACTTTTGCATTTAAATTGAATGATACAAACACTTTCACAGAAAACAAATTAAGATTTTGTTTCTGTTTTTGTTTTATGTTTAATAAGGTTGAATGATTAAATTAAAAAGTTTATTTAATTGGACTTTTTTTGGGAAGGCTAGAAGGTAAATAAAAATTTCTAAAGAAGATTAAAATGAATTTAATATTTGAAAATCAAACAAAATTTATTTAAACATCGTAAAGCCTGTTCCATTTGAAAATCATTTACAATTTGTTTTTCTGTAATTAAAGCCCTTCAGTCTTGAACAATTTCTTCGTTTTATCATTTAGTTTAAATATTTATTTTCTATTATTAATTAACTGTGTGTTTTTTATTCAATTTAAACATCAAAGAAAGCAGTTGTGTGGCCGTATCAGACCCTTTTTTCATTAATCATACGCTGAAGGGTTTTATGTACAATTAATTGAACGTTTTGATGTGTTAATAAAATTAGAATTTTTGTTTTCAAAAAATTAATTCAACTTGAACAAACTTTAAGCATTATCAAACCTCATTAGTTATGCTGATTATATTTACTTGAAAAAAAGAAAAAGAGAAATAAAGTTTTTAATAACTCAAGTAAATTTTAGTTTATAAAATAAACAAATTTTGTTTTGCTTAAGCACACACACACACATACACACAAATAAATACACTCTTCTTTATAATGTAAGCAAACCAAAATGTTTATTTTTTTAGCTCGAAATACTAGAAAATATTCTTGTAACTTTGCAGCACTTAGCAGCCATTTCTTAAAAGTGACTTATTTTGACATGTATTGTTATGGTTGATAAACCATAATAACCCAGCATTAGTTACTCTTCAAGTTATTGCATAAATAACAAGCAGTTGATGATGATACAGAAAATGTTCAAAATGAAAATATTTGCAAACGGCTTGTGTTACGTCTACTAACACACACAGCATTTTCAGTTGCACAACTTTTTCTTAATTCTCTTTCGAAATTGGTCTTCTGTTTACATACAAAAAATTTTATTTCGCTAATTTTAAGTCTTTTGCATCATTAACTTAAAAGTCTTTTCTTTTTTTCTCAATTTTAATAAAAGAGAACAAAGAAAAGTTGCCGAGTACTAGCAAGTCTATGCATTTCCATAAACTCAAGAGCTCGATAACTAAAATTGCTGTGTGTGTTACTGGATTAGAGAAAAATTAAGTTCATTTTGATAGAAGATATTTCTAAGAACTCTTTATTTGAGAGAAATTTTAATTAACGGCTGAGGTTTAGCCAAGGCTTTTATCATTATTAACATTTTAATGGTAACTAAACATTTTAATGGTAACTAAATTAACATTTTAATGGTAACTAAATGGCCTCATGAGATGTTACGACAATCAAAAAGAATAAGCTTTTCAATTAGAAATGAGCGAAGGATATTAAAATGATACCCAAGCTACCTATTACTATTATTTGTTCCTTCTTCTTGCTTCTTTACTCTACAAATAATTGATCTGCCTATTTTTCTTACTCATACAATTTGGTTCCCCTTTCCTACTAAATTTTGTATTCTGTGCCAGCACAAGTTAAATGTGCTGCATTAGTTGTTTGTTTCGTATGTTTAAAACCTAAAACAACTAAAATTTATTGGCTTTTACTAGAAACTAAACTTAAAAAAAAAAGAAAAATAAAGAAACTTAATAGAAGACTTTCAGCAGCATATTCCAAAACAATAATAAAAACAAAGATGACAATGATGATGACAAGCATAATAAACAAAATTCAACGGCAGTAACAAAATCAAAAAATTATTTCATACACACAAGTGAGCAAGTAAGAACCCTACAGTTTCTTTCCTACTCTGCTCATGTTTAAAGGATTATTTTCTATTACAAACACTTTTCTAGATTTACTGGGTATTTAAAGCACAAAAAAAAAACACTTTTTCTTAGTTAAGAAGTACTTGAAGGCAGCTCTAGTTTTTTGTACTCTCAGAGCAAAAAAAGAAAGTCAAATCAAAATATATTGTTTGTTAGAAAATTTGTTGGCATCATGTTTAACAATTTAATGTAAACATTGTACTTCATAAGAATCCTGCAGAATTCACTGAAGCACGGCCAAGGCAAAACTAACACAAACACACCAGCTAACACGTATGTTTAAATGTAGTTGTAGTGTAGCTGTGCTGTGTGTACGAGTATGAACTATTTATTATGAAAAGAAAATATTTTCTAGTTGCACCCAAAATCTTAAAATAAATATTTTTAAATATTGTTGTTGTTGTTGCTATAGCTATATTGCTATTGCTGGTGTTATGAAATATTGTTAAAAAAATTTTGTTTTCCTTCTCCTTTTTTTAGAATGTAACAAATACAGATTTTTTTCTTTGTTGACTTGGGTGGGCGGTCGAGAGTAAGCGTTGGTTTTTAATGTTTACACATGCTTGTAGCTGTCCTTATTGAAAATATTATTAATATTTATTATACAAATAATTGTACATATAAATTGTAGTGGATAGTTGATTTCGTAAGAGACTCTTTTTTAATAAATAATTTTTTTTGTCTAAATAATAAGATAATTTAAAGAAGAACAAAATTGATGTTGTTATTTCGGCAGAGATAACTAAAGTCAGGAATCTTGTAGGATAATTTTTAATTTATGGTAGACGTTCTAAAGCCAGGAATATTTAAGTGAATTGAAATTAAAAAAAAAATCTGGGGAAATGTTTTGCTGCTTCTTCATTTCGCCGGTTCTAGTGTGTATTATTTCAGTTAAATTTGACTTGTTGTCGCAAACAACTCAGCAACGATTTCAATTGCGAAATAATTGTATAATGAAAACTTTTAGTCCTTCTAAAGTTGTTGTCCCCTAACCGATTTATGTAACAATATCCGCTATATGAAAAACGGCACACCGCACCACACGTTATTTATTTTTAACTAGATGTTTCTGCCCGGTCCGGTTCTTTATTATGTGTGGCGGTATCCTTAGAGTCGATATAATTAGCCTCGGTATCCTTAGACCAGAGCATGTACCAATTTTTACAAAAATCTGTTTAGAAATAGAATTTTAATTGTTATAAAACCCATCCAAATAAACATGCCTCTGCTAGCATTATTAGCAGAGGCGTCAACTAAATATATCAAAGCACAGTTTCAGGCTTAAATTAAGCACGAATGCACATCTTTTTAAACAGTGGCTAATAAAAATCGTTGAAAAGTGGGCTCAAAACTGGGCATGGCTGGTCCAGAAGTATATGATGATTATGTAAAATAAATTACAGATAAATCTGTTGAAAAGCAAAAATTTGTATAACGAATAAACAAACAAACAGAAAATTAATTTTATTTATAACGAAGATAAAAAAACTTTTTCTCTGTTTTTTTTTTTAAGAAAACTTGTAGCCATCTTGTAAAAATTCTTCTTTTGCTTTTTAAAATAGAATTTGATTGGAATCTATTATATCCTGAAAAAGCAATTTTATTTACTTTCCCTTTATAACAAAGCCAACGACTAGATCATCTAAATTACTGGCGTTTGTAGGTTTAAGCAAACAGAAAAATAACACAAGCAAACACTTGCATATTAAATTGACTGAACGCAAGTATTTTATAAAATGTTTATTGTTTGAAACGATACTAAAGCAAAAATAAAAATTAATAAATAAAACAAAAAAAAAAAAACGAGAAAGGAAAAAGGCAGCTACTAAAGCTACAAAATTTTTTTTCAAAAAATATAAACACACATTACAAATTGAGTAGGTTTAGAAGATGAAAAGCTATTTCATAAATTAAGGGGGTTAAGCATTTTGAAAGTGAAAAAAAAATTATCAAAGCAAATTATAAAGCTTTTCCTAGTTTTCTTTTTAAAAAAATTAATTTTCAATATTCTAAAAAAAGTTACGTCCTTAATATTCCCAGTCCTTTTTTGTTTATAACCCACACACATTCATAAAACTCATACATCACTTCTAGCACAGAAATATCACTTATTTGCTTCATCGATTGTGTTGAAAAACAGTGTTACACATACAAGCATTTAAAAACACATACACCCACAACCCACAACAGGATGCCTGTTAATGTTTGAATGCTGATGGCTGGGAAAACCATGTAGAACTTGTATTCCATAATTGCTATACAGTGAAAAGCAAAACAACTTAAATTTGAAGTCAAATCCTGAAATTTTCAAATTTTTTCATACAAAAATATTAATAAAGTCTCTGCAAAACCATCTCTGCCAGTTAGAGATAATGGCTTGGCTTATCACAACTTGCGTTTAGAATCTTTTAACATCTTCTTTTATTGCAAAGCAAAACGAACACATTTAGGAAGGCTGGCTGGACTTCTAATTAAGTGTCTTGTTTTCACTACCTTTTCTGCTATTCACTGTTAATTTATTAGAAATTAAAAGCTGTCTATGAGCACAAGATACAATTTCTAAATTGTTCATGTCTGCTTGTGGTTTTCCAACTCATAATTTTTATTTTTTTTTGTACAAGAAGTTTAAGTTTTCAGGGTTGGTAAATTAAAAGCTTAAAATTTACTTCAATATTTAGTAAAAAAAGGAAATTTTGAAAGCAGAGATGTCTTTATATTGGAGCTGCTAGGTTGCACAGGGTGTCCTAAAAAGAAAAAGCAGTAGCGAAGCTCACTTGGATTGTCTGCGAGTTTCTGTAAAATTTATAAAACACCAGCTTGAGCTGCTGTTGCAGTTCCAGAAAACTATAAGCCGTTTTCTTTTGTAGTTGAAACAAAGAGGCCAAAGTATTTTTGGCAAGATTTTGCCTAGAAGATGCATAAATTTTTTTTTTTATTCAAATAAACTACAATTGAACTTTTGTAGTTGGAACAAATAAGAAAGGGAATAAAGAATTTAGCCAAAAGAACAGCAGCGTGAATTTCTTAGCAGTAAGATTTTGCCTAAAAGATTCGCAATTTGTAATTAAATTTTCCCATCCCTTAAGGAACACGGGGAACAGGGAACAGGCAGAGTAAGTTTAGTTGCGAAACCCGTTAGTTCTTATAAACTCAAGAGTTGTGCAACTAAAATTGATGTGTCTGTTCCTCGTCTAAGCTTACACTGACTAAGGATGCCCCTGGTTTCGTTAATAGTTCCCGCTCTTCATAATAATTCTAAAAATGTGCCCCACAGTTTCGATTCCTGTTCAGATTCTGGCTACTTGGCTGCATAAAAGAACCTTTGTGTGGCGGTTCATGTGGCTTAAAAAACTGTTGAGTTCAGCAAAGTGCTTGATTAGATTTACAAGGAATCGCAGCTAAGCTCGTATGCGATATCATATAAAATCGCAACTTCTAAAGTTGGAATTGTGTATTCCAAATAACAAATTTTTGCTTACACTTCAAACTGAGAGATGATGCTCAGTTAAATCTCTGCTGATCTTTCCTGCTCGATTTTAGCTTTAAACTGATTATTTTTGCTCCATAAAATTAAAGCCTTTGAGAAAAAAAATTAAATCGCCTAAAAAATTTGTCTGAAAAACACTCGAAAAATATTTAAAAAAATTTTTAATTATAAATTTTTTTTTATTTTCAGGGAATTTCTCTGCTCTGATTTTTTTTCTATAACAGTGATTTTTTATTGTTGTTGGTACTAAATTTAGTGTAGTGGCGCCATAATTGTTACAACAAATTGAGAGTGAGAAGAAAAATTTATGAAATGCGGTTACAGTGAAAGCTGCTATCACGAGATTGTAGGCTGAGATGAAATTTTTATATTAAAAATAGCAACAACAAAAAAAATAAATTAATAAATTAAATTTTTTTTTTTTAAGAAAAAAAAAAACTGGGTCCAAATTATGACTTTCCTGCTATGATTAATAAAAACACACACATTTAAATTAAATAGAAATTTGATGAGTGACTACAACACTCACCTATCAATTTAAGGATAGCAGGTTTGATTCCTGCTTGGACTTTGGGTATTTTCTAGACTCTAGTCAAGAAACTTTGTGTTGTTCAAAAAAGGAATGCTGTTGATGTCGTGCTTTAATTTTTTTCTTCTTTTTGTTAAGAAACTAAATTTGAAATTGAATTTGATTTATTTTTTCTCTAAACTGTTGTGCAGTTTTTTTTTCATAAATTTTTTTTTCTACAATTTCAAAGTATTTCGCGTAATAATGACTATTACCCGGTAATTTTTTCCCCAGAAAAATTTTATTTTTGGTAAAAAGACCAACATTTTTTATAACAAACAAGAGAGCAATTTTATTCCTAAAAAGAGAAAAGGAAAAAGTTAGGTTAGGTTGGGTTGCATAGCGCTCACTTATTTCTTCCGACGTTGGCCCTTTGTGAGAAAAGACGGATAGCAATAGAGATAGAAGTAGGGTAAAGAATAAGACGAAGTTGCTAGATACTCCTAATGAAGCCGACCCTGCGCCGATCCGCCAGGGCAGAGGCTGAGAAGGTGTTCCTTCTCCTCGTCTTGACAACTCTTACAGTAGCCATTCGTTGGTAGCTCTATGGCTTGAATGATTACCAAAACTGCTTGTTACTGCCGCCACCATATTTCTAAATTAGGCTTTTTGGAATTCCAGTGGAAAAACTTCCGGGGTATTCTTTTTTCATAGTTGAGCTGATTTATTATTTTGGAGATTTCATAATAATTTTAATAAATTATGCTGGGTCAAGCTTGGATCGCTTTGTTTGTTTTTACTAGATTTCCTGAATTTTATTGACGGAAACCTTATCCACCCAGATAAGATAAACTTCTTTAGCAATAAAAAAAAAAAAAAAACAAAACACTTCATTCTCTGCACACATAAATAAACACGACCGCATGCATGACCACAAACATGTTCTTGCATGTTTATTTCTGTGTTTTATTTATTTATTGCCTCCACATGAAAGTGAAAGTTGAATGGTCAATAATACTATATTAATAATAAAAAATAGAAACAAAAAACAGAGCAAACAAAACCAGAAATAAATCTTTTGAAAGCTTAAGATTATTTGCTTGAATTTATTAAAACATTTACACGCAAACAGCCTGCATGTTTTCCATAAAATACATTTCATGTGTAGGAGGGAGCTTATGCGTGTGCATGTTTTTGGCTTTTTTGAAAATTAAAACTCACACACAACAATAATACAAAATTGAAAAAAAAAACATTAAATGTCTTTTTTTAATTAAAATTTTTTTTTGAGTGGTCACATAAGTGTTTTATGGTTTATAATATCGATTCCTGTTTGCTATAGTTGCAATAGTTAAGTCCTGGCAAAATTTATAAAAAAGAATAAACCCAAAAAATGCGTATTTTTAAGAGTTGAAATTAAAATAATAGTTTTTTTTTAACAGTTTTCTGTTTGAAAAATTAAATTTTTAACACATGTGACCTGTTAAATTGTTACAAACACAATCGTAATTCAACATAAAATAATGAAATCTAAAAAAATCGTACACAATTTACATTTTATCTAATTTTTGGCCTGGGAAACCGTTGTCTCTATGGTAGTTAAAGGGTTAAGAGAAAGTTTTTTGTATTGGAAGAAACGAAAGAATTAGAATATATATTTTTTTTAAATAAACATAAAACAAAATCATTTCTTAGAGCACAATTTTTTTGAATAAATTTTTTCTTTAAATAAAATTTTTTTTCTAATAAATATTTTTTTCAAATAATTTTTTTCAAATAAAATTTTTTAAATAAAAATTTTTTTCAAATAAAATTTTTTAAATAAAAATTTTTTTCAAATAAAATTTTTTTCTAATAAAATTTTTTCAAATAAAATTTTTTAAATAAAAATGTTTTCAAATAAATTTTTTTAAATAACTTTTTTTCAAATAAAGTTTTTTAAATTAAATTTTTTTCAAATAAATTTTTTTAAATCATTTTTTTTTCATGTAATTTTTTTTCAAATAACATTTTTTTTTAAATCTTTGCCATTAATACTGAAAACTTGAAACTTTTATTAATTTTTTAATTTGAAAATTTTTCTCATTTACCAAAGAAAAAAAAAATTAATTCATTTTAGGCTACCAAAAATTCCAGACAAATTCCTTTAGACATCTGCCTGCCTTAATTGACTTAACAATATGTAAAACTTTTCGAAAAAAAAAAAAAAAACAACCACAAGAAAATTAGAAAAACATTTTCATAAACTTATTAGAATGGATTATTATGGGTTCTCTTTCTCTGTTTTTTTATTTCAATCAAAATGTTTCATAATTGCTATAAAAGGAAAACTTTATTTTATGGTTTTTTGGCACACTTTCTAAATATAATTTAACTGAACACGAAAAAAAGGAAACCATTGAACAAGAAACTCAACCAAACCAAACCAAACTAAAAAAAAAATTTTTATATAAATTTCAAGGAAATATGAAATGATTATGAGGGCATTCATTGAATAAATTTATTTAAAAAAATACTCGTTTCTAAGGCAAAAGGTCAGGCATTATAGATACCACATTGTTATCTTTATTTAGATTTTATGTAATTTTTTTTATTAGTTTTCCAAACAAAACAACATTTTAAAAACAGATTTTTTTTTTAATCGGTTGGTTTATTTGAAAAAAAAGATACAAATAAAACCATCTGCTTAAATATCGTGGTGAAGGTTAGAGTGTCACATTACTTTCCTCATTTTGAAATTTGAAATTTGCCAGTTGTTGGCCTGCTCATAGGAAAAACTTTAACTTTCTTAAAAGTTATCGTGGGGTTAAATTTATGAAAAAATTATGTGAAAATATTTTATTCTGAAAAGCAGAAAATTAAATATTTTTTTTTTTAAGTTATGACACTGTTTTATTAAACGAACGAAAAAAAATATGTTAATAAATTTTAATTCAAAAAAAAAAAAATTAAATTCAGTTTTAAGTTTAATTTTGCAAAAGAAAAAAAATATTTTTCCACCTCCTTTCTAAAAAAAACAAGCTTCAATAAATTTAAATTAAAGTTACAAAAAAATACGGTTAAATAATTTTTTTTTTAAAGAAAAGAAAACATAAAATGATATAAAAATAAACATTAAAAGAAATGAAAACAAAATAGTCCTTTTGAAAGCATTTCCTTTTTAAGTTTTTTTCTTTGCACTTCAATTTATTCAGTTTGAAATGCTTGTTTGCTATGGCTTTTTTTTCCAGAGAAAGAAACTAAAAAAACCCGTTTCATAAAAAGCAGTTTTTCTTGTTTCCGCACAATATTTACTTCAATCTAAAGTAATAAAAAAAAATTAGCATAAAGAAGCACACAATGCCATCAGGCCGCTGTAAAACATTTTGTAGAATAAATCAAATAATCACCAGCAAAATAAAACTCTAAATGAAGGCTACAGCCAACAAGAATTTTGGTTAAAAGAAAAACTTTCGAAATTTGTTAAAAGGAAAAAGTTAATTCAATTCTAAGGGAATAGTTTGCGAGCCTCCTGAGTGCTTTAGCCATCTTCCTATAACTCATGACTTCTATAACTAACTAACGAGTAGTTCATTCTTATGGAATCCCCAGTTACCACTAACTTTTACAATCGATTACAGGTGATCTGATGGTTTTTGATTTTTTTTTTTTTTTTTGAAAAAGACAAAGAAAAAAATTTTTTAAAACAAAAATTCCTTTTTAAAATCTAAAATGACGTTTCAAATTTTTTTGTTAAAAACTTTTAATGCCAATTTAATAAAATTTTCTTAAAGTTTGTTAGTACCATCAAAAAGAATATATTTTTTTTTAATCAAAATTTTTTTCAAGAAATTTTATTTTAGAAACAAAATTGGTTTAAGGCTGATTTCGTTATAAAGTAATGAAACTTTTACTTTACCATACACTGACAAGCGTGCTTTAACAAATGAGAAACAATTTTCATACACAACCACATGCCCAAAGTTATGCTCATCAATGCAGACTTATGGAATAAAAAAAATGCTCTTTTAAGTTTGAAAAGGAAGTGTGTGAGTGTGAGCATAAACCACTAAATGCTTAACAAAATGTGAGACTGAGTAGCAACTGTCTACTTTTTATTCTCAATTATTTTTTGTTTCCTCAAAAAGAAAGGAAACAAAAAATTCTGTACCTGAGTGTTTGAGAAGCTGTTCATGTGTCAGTTTGTGATTTGTTTGTGATGAATGTTATTTACTGGAAAGAGAGGGTAGAAGCGAAGGAAACACAAAGAAAGTATTTTCTTAAAATATGCAAACGGCAATCAGTCAACAACTGATTTTTAAGAAAAAGAAAAAAACAAAATAAATAATTGTAAATACCTTTTGTAACGTCTTACCCCACCCCATCTTCAAGACAACAATTTGTTTTCTTAATTTTAACTGCTCCTGCTTAAACTTGTGCAGAATAAATAAGCAGCCAGTCAGATTTGTGATAAATTTTGAGTTAAAACAGAATTTTAATAAAGTCAGTGTCAGATAAATTAAATGAACCTTTTTCTTCTCATTTTAATTTGAACTGTCTTCTGCAAAAACAAAAAAAAATTTAACGAGTATTCAGCTAAATAGGAACAGGAAGTCTATTCGAACCGGAAAAATGTAAATGAAGTGTGTAAAAAGGCTAAACAGGCTTTTTACGGTAAAACCAAATTTACCTGAACTCAAAAGCAAGTTTTGTTTTCTTTTTGGTTTTTATTTATAAGAAAAAGAAAATTTGTTAAAGAACAAGCTGCTTAACTAGCTGGATTGATTGTTCATTCAAGTGAAAAATTTCTCAGCTTAAGTTTTTTTTTAACATAAAATGTTAATTTTAGTGATAATTTAGGTAATAGCCCAGTCATAATTCCTTGTTATACAAAGGAAATTGTTAAAACAAAAAAGTAAGTGAAAATTAAAAAAAAACCTAAAAAGAGTTTTAAACAGTTAAAGGTGCAAGATTCACTTGTTTGAGTTGCTAGTTTATTTTAACAAAAGCAGAATGTGTGTGTGAGTGTGACTGGAAACAAAAGCAGTGTAAGTTTTTTAGCCTTTTTTAAACTCAGGTAACCATCTTTTTAGAGCTGTGAATTGAATATAAAATTTATATAAAATTTTTAAATTTAAATTAAATTTAAAAAAAATTTTTCAGTTTCTATTAATTTACAACTAGCTTTTATGATTCTTATTTTTTAATTTAATTTAATAGTTGTGCTACCTAAAAAAAATATAGAAACCTTCAATATGTTATTAGATTTACAACTAGATCTTAAGCTTGAAAAAACTAGCTTAAATTAGCTATATAGAAGAAAAGATCAAAAAAACTTATTTTATAACTAAACGTTTTTTTAATTTAACTTATTAATTTTATAACTTTATACTTTTTATAACATTCTACTTTTATAATTTTATACTTTATATAACTTTATACTTTTTATGACTTTATACTTTTATAACCTTGCTACCATTTAAGAATTAGTTAGCCATTCAGTCAGTCAAACAATCAGTTAAACAGGCAGTTAGTCACTCAGTTAGTCATTTAGTCATTCAGTCAGCCTATCACATATACAGTCAGTTAGTCAGTCAGCTAGCCAGTCAATCAATCAGCTATTCAGTCAGTCAGTCAACCTATCAATTAAATAGTCTGCCTATGTACGAGTACAAAAGACAGATAAATTCATGAATTTATAACTTTATAACTTCATAATTTTATACTTTATAGCTTTATATATATTTTTTTTTTATTTACAAACTTTATAGCTTTCGTAAATACAACAATAGTTTTTCACAGATTAAATTAACACACTAAAAGGAATTTTCAATTCGTGTCATAAATTTTACTTAAAAAGGTTCTTAATCTCTTTTTTATAAAAATCCAAAATTGTATTTGTAATTTTTTTAAACTAAAATTGTGTATAAATAAAATCATTCATGTCCTCGTTATTATACTCCTTTAAGCATTTTTTATTTGTTTATAATTTGTATAGATTGTTTAATCCTCCCATAAATCTTTTCCTTTTTTTCTTTCTCTACAGTTTTATTTTTTTAAAGCAGCATATCTGGAACATGAAAACAAAATTGTTGGTTTTTAAACGGTTGTTAATGCCAACAGAAACGTTTTTTATTACTCCCTTGTACTGCAAACAAAACAAAAATCCTTTCACTTTATACTTCACTTCACTTCTCTCATTGTTTTCTCTTCAGTCGTTCTTTTTTTATAATTTCTATAAACAAACATTTATTTATTTGTAAATTTATTGGCTGGTGTAATATTTTGTGTTTTTATGTATGAATTTTATTGTTTGTTATAGAATATTTTTATTATTTTATTTTATTTTTGGATTAACATACTCCAGTCACAATCGCCTTAAAAAATAAATCAACTTATTAGAGGATTAAATTTAAAATACAATTAAAAAAAAAATTAAAAACAAAATGTCAATCCTTTTCTCAGTTTTTATGCTGTTAAGCGAAAAAAATATTTTTTGGCAGCTTTTAGTTTCCTTGCCTTCAAATAGCAAAATTGTCAAAATGTCTGTGCACTTAAATAAAACTGTTGAAGTTTTTTTCTTTTATCTATTTTTTTAGATAGTCTTTTTCCTTTTTTTTTGGAAGTAGGTGGCCTACATATGAACATGGCGGAATGCATAAAATCGGCTTTAAATTTTGTGTTTTGTTTTCATTCTCTTTATGAAAACAAAAAGAAAAAAAATTAACACTTGAAAATGAAACTTGTTAGTGGCACAGCTTTAACAGAATTGAAATTAAAAAAAATAGAGGGGAAAGTAAAGAAAATAAAAATAAAAATAATAGGGAGATCTCAAATTCTGTTAAATAGAATGAAACTCTAGAAAATCACAAGGAAGTTTTTTCAAATAAAAATTGCTGGGCTGAAAAATTTCCATAAAATAAGAAACAGATTTTTGTGTCAAGAGAACTTTATTATATTTAATGGCCTTATTCTATAAAGAGAAGTATCTTAAATCCAAGCCTAAGCTATAAGGATTTTCTACACACTGAAAACAACTTCGGTTGGAAGAACTAAATTTATTTTAAATCCAAAATTTACTTCACAGTTCACAGAAAACACCTTCATTCTAATCAAAAATTCTCACATTTTTTTAGTTTTAACAACCAGATAGACCAAAATTTAGTTCTTCTAAAATATTTTGAGCTGTTAAGTCGATTTTCTATTATCACAAAAATAAAGTTAGTTTTCATAAACGAAATTGTTTTCTATGACGAATGAAATCGTTTAAAATTTTTTTGTTTCTTTTTAAGCAAAAATTTGTTTAATTTTATTTAAGCTTAAGAAAATGGATATTTTTGAATTAATTTTTATTCTATTTCAAATTAAAAATTCAGTTGAAACTGTGAATTACAAAAAAAAATCACCGCACTCGAAATTTTGAAACAATAGGCTGGCACTAGTAATTAAAACAGTAATATGTGGCGTCAAGTCGACTACGGCAACGACATTAGTAATTAGGCTGAAAGTGTTAAAATCATTACTACTACTTGGGCCAAACGTTTATTAATTCCAAAAGAATTGTTACGTAAATCTTGGCCTTAATGTGTCAAGAAAATATCTTAGTGGCTCTAAAAGTGAATGATTTATGGATTTGTAATTTCGAGAATAAGAATTTGAGCTTTAAAAAAAAGTTAAGAATTAAGGAATAATTTCAATAGTGAAATTGCGCTGCTTTGGCTTCTACATAGAGTAAAATCATAGTAGAGTACAGAAATTATTTTATTAAGTTGTAAATGTGTTGTAAAACTATTTACTTTAGTCATTTCCTTTTCAACGAGTTAATACTCAGCAAATGTTTTGTTGGTTTATTTCCGTTTATTTTTTTCTTTTTTTCTCTATTTCTATTTATTTTGTGTCATTCCGTTTTTTTGTTGTTGTTTTTGTGATGCAGTTTAAAGAGCTACAATTTGTGTGGCTAAAGTACATTTGTTTCTTTGACTGATTGCTGTGTCGGTTAACATTTATGGCTAAACATAGTTAGCACAACTTGTTTTGCTTGAATTCTTTTTTTTTTTTTTTTTTTTTTTTTTTGTGAAAAAAAAATTTTTTTTTCGTTTTTTAATTTGCACTTATTGCTGTCGTTTTTGTTTATAACAGTAGCGACTTGTCATTGTAAATGTTGTTTTAGATGCTCAAGTCCTTTTTTCTGTTTCTACTGCTTCTTTTGTGAATGCTGTTTTGCTTGTGTCAATATTTTGTCTAGCAAAGCAAAAAATACATGAAACTAAAACAGCAGTTTTGCAAAGAAAAGTTTAGAATATAAATTGTCATTTTATAAGCTGACCACTTGAGAACGTTTTATTTGCAAAGAAGCAAAAGTTTATTTATTTTTTTTTTAATAAAAACGAAAAAAATACTCGTAACTTTCTTAGGCAAAAGAAATTAACAAACTTTTAAATAAGGATTTACAAAGTTCTAACAACTGTCTTGTGAGCTGATTATTAAAATCAAGCAAAAATTATTTTTTTTTTTGCTTTTGCATTTAGAAACTAAATTTAGTTTTATAATTGTTAGAGTTTTTAATTGCTTAACTTTACATTTTTTTTAAAATATGTAATTTATTTTTTTTAGTTTATTTTAAAAGGTAATTTCATAATTTAACTTAAAATTTGTTGTGGCTAAATAGTGTTAAAGCTTAACTAGGTCTTATAAATAACTTGATTTTTTTTCTAATTCCATATGTATACACACACAATACAGGCATACCTCGCTACAGAGCACTTTAGAATTTTTCACAAAAAAAAAATATTTTAACTCTAAAAAATTAAAAAAAAAATTCTTTTTCTAATGTCATATGAAAATTGGAAAACTCAATTTACAGTTTTTGGAATCGTCTTAATAAAAATCCCAAAATGAGAAATTTTGTATTAAATTAATCATTCAAAATACTGATATGGTTTGATTAATTAAAAATTTTTGTTTAAATAAAAAAATCAATTGGACCACAGACACATGTTGCTAAGCAATCTAGAAAAAGCTTGACGTTGGAGATGAAATTGAGAACAGTGAATAGTGGGAAGTGCCTTAGCTAGTAACGCTGCTTCTGAGCGCTAAACGAGGTATGCCTGTATTTGAAATTAATAATAATTATCAGCTGCTTGTTGTTTTCGTTTTAAAGTGATAAATAAATTAAAAAAATTAATTTGAAATTTTAAGTTTTGATTAGAAAATAAAATTTACCATTTAGCGCATTACTTTTGTTTTAACAGCTGACTTTGTTGTTCGGTAGGTGTAGGGGGAGCTGTAAATTTGTAGCCACTAAAAGCAAATTAACACGTTTACTGCTTCTTCTTTTTACTGTAAACCTTTTCCAGGAAGTTGAAGGTATTTGTTTTATTTGTGAGCACAATCAAATTTGCAAGCAGTAGTAAAAAATCACCTGAATTTGACTTTTGCTGTCATGCCCAAAAAATGAAAAATCCCAAATGAATAAAACTTGTAGTGAATGAGCTGCGTGAGTTGTAAAAGAAAAGGAAAATGACACGCAACGTTTACATGTTTACACTTTTTTTCTCTATTTTGTTGTATTGATGTTGATAAGATTTTTTTCTAACACACCTACACACACAGAGAGTGAGACAGCGGAAGCGCAAGATAAAATCTTAAACGTATGAGTTTACAAATGAATTCAGTAACTCATTTGGTTGACAATTTTTTTTATTAAAAACATACAAACGCTGAGATGTGAGTCGAGTCGTAAATATAAAACTTTCGCTTATACCCATTTGTGTTCAAATTCGTTTAGCAAAGCAGATAACAAACGAACAAGTAAGAATAATGTCTGCGTCCGTCTGCATATATGAAATTTATTTTATTTTTTCATTTAAACACCATGTGCTGCGTATGTGTGAGTAACAACTGTTTCCGGTTTAATTTTTCTTCGTTATTTATTTAATTTGTTTTTTTTTTTTCACTTTATTTTTTACGTGTTTATTTGTACAAATGGCTGTTTATTTTATCTTTTTTTTTTGTTAAAAAATAAATTTCTGTTTGCAAAGGTGCTTGCTTGCTTTCATTGTAATTTAGTAGTTTAAAGGATTCTTCGTTACAAATATTTTATTGCATTTTTCGGATTGTATTTTGTTTGTGTTTTTTTTTTTTTTAATATTAAATTGCACTAGACTTGTCTTATTTTCTTAGTTTTAAAATTATATTGCTGTCAAATTTGCTAAAAAGAAATTTGAACAGGAAATTGTTTAAGTTTTTTTAAAAACGAATTTTTTTTTAATTCTTAACACTGAAAAACCTGTTTTCGCAGTAAAGGGAGTAAAAAGTACCATTTGCACAATTTGCACTTTTTATTTATATGAAATTTTAAAATTTGTTTGTATAAAAATTAAGATTTTACAATTTCATTATTTTTTTTTTTTGCTTTTAAAGAGGCTTTTGAGAATAAAAACTAGGGGCCACAACAAGTCACTTGGTCACAGCAGCCAGAATAGAGCTGTTGCAACACTACTCTCAAAAATTTGGGCTTAAATTGTCCAGAACGGGCTCTGGCAATTTGGTCTCCAAATTTGGTATTTTTTTTAAATAATTTTTTTTTTTTATAAAAAAGGCTAGTATGGAGGAACTTTTTGAAAACTGCTTATATAAAAGGGGAAAATTTTACCCTTTCTTTGGTACTTTTGTATAGAAAAAATCTTTTAATTAATTAAAAGTAATAAAACTTAAAAGAGCAGATTTCAAAGTCAAATGAAATATTTCATGAAGCATGTAAATTAAATTTAAAAAAAATTTCATTGGAAATTTACTTTAAGGGGTTTTAAAAAAAAAATATTTTGACGAAAATTCAGAACTTTTCAAAAGTAATTATTTTTTTTTTCAATAAGAAAATAGTTTTATTAAGAAATACTCGTAAGCTTCAAGAAACTTTTATTAAAAAATTTGAATTCAGTTTTATTCGGTATAAAATGCTTTAACTGAAGTTGTGGTTTGTTTTATTTATTTAAGAAACTAAACACTGGTATTTGTTGAATTTTTAAAAAAAAAATTAATAAAATCTTTTTTATATTTAATTTAAAAAAAACCCACTTTAACTTTTTCAAGTTTTTATTTCTATTTTTTTTAAAACTTCTGCAACAAGTTTTGCAATTTCTACACACACAGCACAACTACTTTTCTGTTTGATTTATAAAATTGCAATTATGCCTGCAACTCTTTCCTTCAGTGAAAAACTTTCTTTAATTTATGCATTTCCTTTTGAATTTTCTATTTTAATAAATTTTTCAACAATTCCTGTGCTCTAAGCCGTACCATTACGTTGAAAGTCTTGAATAGAACTGAATTTGTTGCTGTTAAATAGTAAAAATATTTTGTTACTGGAAATAATGTGTGTTGTGCGGTTCAGCCTGGGCTAAGGATTCTTAAAAAAATTTAATCAACAAAATATAAAATGGAAGTGAAACTGTTATAATTTCTCTCTCTCTCTCTCTCTCTCTATCTGACTCTCTCAATGATGAAGTTACTAGCATTCTTGTGTGTCATTTTACGGTTGTTTTATGGTTTTTTACGAGAAGAGCATTTGGAGAGAAAGAGAATCAAAAAAAAACTACTGCTTGTAAACTTTTTATCTGTCATAAACACGTGCTAACAACAAGTGTGTCATATTGTTGTTCTAGTTTTTGTTGTTGCTCTTGTCATTGATGTTTTCATACATTAATCGGAAAGTGTATTAACTTGATTGTATTTCAAGCACAGTGTTTGCACAGGTAAACAAATTCAATCAAATCAGAATTAAAAAAAAAAATAAAAAAAAAAATTATTTTTTAAGCTTTTTAATATGTTGTAAAAAAAATTAAAAATTTTTTTCTTATGACTGAACTCTAAAGGACACTTTATTTTCAAATACATTTGTTCGGAACGAAATTTTTTTCCCTACAATATTTTGTTATATGTCGTTTAAATTCTTTAAATTTCATATGAAAAAGTTTAAAAAGTGAAAAATTAAGAATTTCTTCTTAAATAGAAATTGAAGAAAGAAAATTTTTAAGAGTGAGAAAAAATTTAAAAATTTTAATTAGTAGCTGAATTCAGCTACTTATTCTGAACAAAATTTTTTTTTAGTAATTTATATTCTCTTTTTTGTGAGAGAAACTTCAAATTTTATTTGCACGGACAAAAAATTTTGTTCGGAACCAATGAAGGGATTAGCCTTTGTATATTTTTTTTAAGTAAAAAAAGGTTATTTTTTTTTAATTTTTTTACTTAAAATTATGCAGAGATTTTCAAAAAATTATTTTCTTTTTTTATCAGCCAGAATAATTTTTTTTTTTTTGCTTAAAAGTTGACTTAAAAAATTTCCATAAAAAAAACTGTACAATACATATTTTAATAAGCAAAATAAATTTTTTTTATAATAATAAATTAATTTATAAATGAGCTGCTATTGTATTATTATTTTTATTAATAAAATTACTAAAAAAATGGACTTATACCACTTTTAAAAATAACTATTTACAAAAATTTTTTAAAACAAGCTAATTCAAGCAAAACTAATTTTAGTTTCTATTTAAATAAAAAAATAAAAAAAAACTTTTTAAGCAGCACAAATTAAGACAAGAAAAAAATTGTCATAAATATCTTTTCAAAACAATTTGGAGATTGTCAAGGACATGTGCTTTTTTTTTGTGTAACAAAAACTTTAAAACTTCCAAACATAAACATGAAACAGAAAGAAAAACAAAATAAATTAATTTTTGAATGAGAAACGAAAAAAAAAAACTTTATGCCAAAAAGAATAACACGCAAACAAAAATAAGAGACAAAGAGAAACTAAAATCCTAAACCAAAATTTACTAAAAACAGAACATTTTTTATATATCTGATGTTACATGCCATTTTCAAAATATTTTGCTTTCTTGTCTCTATTTTTGAGGTTTTTTTTTAATTTCTCGTAAAGGATATCCTTGTTAAAGCCAAGCACGCACATTTCCAAACCAACATCAATGTAAAACACACATTAAAAATCACAAACACACATCAACTCTAACTAAGAATTTAAGAAAATTCAGTGAATGGCAAAGTGAGAATGAGAATAAAACGACTAGAAACCAACAATGAAAAATTTCAAACAGGAAACGCAAGAGAATCATACTAATAGATGTGTCCTGCTGCTTGTATTTTTTTTGTTTGTTTTTGATTTTCTTGTAATTTTTTTTCTTCTTGTTGTGTGTTGTTGTTGGTTAGTTGTTGTTCTATGGTAATGTTTCTGTTGTTGCATACAATTTGTTCTGCTTCTTCAGCTGTTTTTTTTATTTTTTTTCTGCAATGTCCCTTTAGAGCACGAAACACGCATTTTGCTTTTACCGTGGTATACAATAATTGCAATTTAATTATAGCTGGGAGTATGGTGAGGAATATAAGTGAGAAAAGAAAATTAAGAAAAAAATGTCGTCAAGTAAAAAAAAAAAAAAAAAAAAAAAAAAAAAAAAAAAAAAAAATGAGACAAAAAGTGTGCCATTAAAAGAGGTCAAGCTGCAATTGAAAACGAATTTGATTTTATTGCTGTTGATACGCTTTAATGAGTCTTTATAATTTTGCAATAAAAAAAAAGAACAGAAAACGAGTTATCTAAATAAAAAGCAAAGAAAAGATATCATGGCAAATTGTAAAGGACTAAGCTGAACATAATAAAAGAAACTACATAACAGGTTACATGATTCAGCAACGATTCCTAATTGAATGCATAAAAACATACATGAGTTTTTATGTGACTGTAACAGAACTTGCTTTACATATTCCACTCGCTTCCTAAAAAAGTTTCCCTCATAATCTTCACCTCTTTTCTAGATTATTTTCATCATCATTTTAATATTTATTTTTCTTATTTACAGCTATAAATAAGTGTTCTCAGTTGTTATGTTATTTTTACTGCTATTGTTATAATTTTTATTAGTTTATTTGTGTGTGTGTGTGTTCAGTTTGCATCTCATGCCACCCATGACTTTTAAAATGTTCCAATCGCACGTTTAGCATGTTAAACATTTTTTTCACATACAAAACCAACAAAATCATTTGGAAGCTCATGATACACACACACAAGCAAACCTGTCAAACATCATGCTCCTTGAGAAGGAATGTGTGCATGTGAATATATGGACTGCATTGAGACATGCGTTTATGTGTCTATAAGAATGCATTTAAAATAAAATATAGAAAAAGTTAAAAATAAATAAATAAAATGCACACAAGACGCAAGGCAAATGTTACCGGAAATAATATGTTGCTCGTAGTTTTTTTTTTTTTAACTTGTTTTCTAGCAGAATAAGCTGGCTGCTGTGGATGACATGAAATTAAAAAGAAAAAAGTATAAATTCTTGCACACATGTAACCCAGCATCAGCTGTCGTTAAAGGGTACTCTTTCTAAAGGCAGGGGTTCACACTATACCTCCAAAAAAAAAAAGACTTTCAAACTTCATACCATAAAAAGGTTTCCTCTTACAAGAAGAAATAAAAAGCCGATTTTGTTGTTTGAAATTATTATAAATCTTAAAAATCGTTCTCTTAAATCATACTCCTGTTTTTATAATCATCTTTAAAGGACATATGCTGTAAGAAGCATGCACAATTACTTGCTTGAGCTGAAATATTTTTTGTTGGATTTAAAATTAGAAAATGTATTTTCAAAACAAGACTTCATAATTTAGGTTTAACTAAATAAAAAAAAAAAATTTAAAAACTTTTCACAGTGGGAAAAATTATTAAGGAGAGAGAAAAAAAAAATAAATTAAGTGCTTTTTAAATGTCTGCTAAACATCCCTAAACTATAAATTTTTTTATCCACAAATAAATTCACTAAAACCCAAAAGCAAAATGTCTTAAATGCATTTACACGCAAAATATTTAGTTTTCGTTTTAGGATTTGTGTTTTACGTTGAAGTAATTCAATTCAGTATTTATGTAAAAGAAATTATAAATATTTTATTATCTTAACCGTAATTATTTTATGCTAAATATAAAATTCAAAGGATTTACAATTTTATTTCACACAATTTTGTACTGTAAAACCATCCAAACCAACCAAACTAAATTTATAGTAAATCGGCCAGAGACAAACAACTTGGAAGGAAAATCATCTTCGCCACTAACACTCAACACCATCATCATCAACAACAACATTTAAAGAAATAAACGCAAAAATGTCTTCTACAAATATCCTTTGCATCTTATCTTGTTCATCTTTCTCCTTCTCCCTTGCGTTTTTTTATTTTTACTTTTGCCATTTTGTTGGTGTTTGCTTAAGAGCCCTTAAATATTTACTTATTTTAACTGAATGGCAAAAATCAGAAAATTCTCAGGGTTTGTTTGTTAAATGCTGTGCTTAGTTCTGTTAAATGGCTCTGACACACAAACCAGGATCAAAATTATAGTTGTATTTTTACATGAATCTTGGAAACTCTTCTTGTTGCTTTTTCTTTAAAAAGATTCCTACTACAATTACAACCACGCACACACACACACACACACACACAAACACACACACACTTTGATTCATACATATTCAAAAACTGTTATAAAATACGTTATTCATTTTCATTTGAATTTTATGCAAATCTTTGTGGCAGGAAATTTTTCTGTATAAATTTTTCTTTTATTTATTTATTTTTTAAACACACAAACGAGTGCATGCAAAGGAGTTTGACTGTGTGTAAGCATATAAACATTTTTGTATGGCAAGTTTGTAATAACTTGGAAAACACATACCCACAAACATTTAATGCTTATGGCAAAAATTTTATAAGACAATTTAAAAACAAAAAAAAAAATTTAAATTCTCTGGAAGAAAAACAAAATATGTACTCGACCAAAGAATCACATACACATGTGCCTTGTGAAAGGGATTACTGTATATTCCTATACACTAATTTATTACTCAAGAAAAACTATACAGCAAAACAAGTAAGTTTCTCTTTCTTCTCTCTTCCATCTTATTAGAAACAATAGAAAAAAATCGATAAATACTTTCTTTATTTTCTACATAAAATTATATTCTTAATTTTGGGCTTCTGCAGAATAATAAGTTTTTTTGAAAAGTGCATAATAAAAATAAATTATTGAAAATCTGTTTTCACATAAAATTTATAGAGACACAAAATATGGCTTAAAAGGCAATAGCCTTTGACAATTTTATTTTATGTCATTCTCTCTATGGAAACGTCATAGTTTTGATTTTATAAAAATTTTACTTGTAGTTTTTTTATAAAGAAATTTCATAACTTTAGTTAATATAAAAATAATCGATAACTAAATTTTTCAAGCCAAAAGTAAGCAATAACTTAACATTTAATGGAAAAAGTAATCGATAACTCAATAGTTATTAAGGAAAGTAATCAATAAAAATTAATCGATAACTTAACATTTAATGAAAAATTAATCAATAACTTGACATTTAATGAAAAACTAATCGAAAACTTATTTTTTAAGACAAAAAAACAATCGATAACTCAACATTTAATGAGAAAAGTAATCAATAATTTAATTATTTTAAAGAATATATTCAAGACAAAAGTAATCGATATTTAAATTATCTATAAAAATGTAATTTAATTATCTAAAAAAAATTATCTTTGGTCTCACTTTTTTTTAAACAAAAGTAATCGATAACTTTTATCGATTAAAATTTCATAAAAAATTTCACTTTTCTAAAAAAATGTTTTTTGCTAAATTTCTTATAGCTTAATTTTTATAAAGAAAACTAATCGATAGCCCTGAAAGTTATTATGTGTTATTTCATTTTACTACAATTTTTTTAACTACTAAAATCTGGTTGCAACACCTCGTATTTCTTTGCTTTTTTTTTTCTAACAAATCACAGACACATAAAAAGTGTTGGTAAATAATGCAGCAAGTTTTACTTTTTATTTTAATTCCTAAACAGCTTTAAGTATTTCTAAGCAAAATTTTCTATGAATATTTAAATGTTGCAACAGAGGAAGCAGCAAAATAGAGCTGCTCAAAAACAATACTTCGGTTTGTGAGTAGAAGGTAACGAACACTCAGTAAATTGTGTTGCCAGTCAATAATCTCATGCAAATAATAGCAGTTAAATTTTTAGTTCGTTTGCTGTTTGTATTTTAAATGCAATCAGATAAAAGGTTTCAAGTATTACAAACTTGTAGAAATTTGAAAAACAATAAAAAAAATGGAGGAACAAAAATTTAACAATGTTGGTAGATAAGAAGAATTTTACGGAGGTGCAGGCATGAGAAGAGAAAAAGAAATATCTATTTCAGCGTTTTAAGCTGTAAAAATATTTATGATGAAATGATGATAACTTTATGTAACGAACCGCTTTAGAGTTATACCAGTTTTAGAATAATAAATCCGATAAAAAAAAAAACTGAAAATTTGAATGAATCTTGTAAGAAGCATTACTGAGTTATGTGCTCTGGATTTGCACTTTTTGGTTCTTTTTTTTTAATTTTTATAAGGAAATCAATACCATAAATTGTTAAACAAATACCTTTGAGTAGCTGCTGTTACTTAGGAATTTATATTCAGGCTGTTGGTTTTGGTTTTCTTTTTTATGCTTCTTGGGAAGTATTTCATTTATTTTATTTGAAATTGTAAAGAAAGCATTACCAAAAAAAAAAAATACTTTTTGGAAAAGGACTTGAATTAAAAAAAAAAAATAAAAATAGTAGAAACAAATAATGTCGAAACTTCAAATAAAATTTTCTGTTTTAGTTAGGTCTCATTATTTTATTTTATTTTTTATCCCCCTAATCTTTTGGAGATGTTTTAAAAATTGTGTATGAAAATTATTAAAAAAATTAAGTATTTTTCTGATTTTTTGACTGCTTGTGTTTGTTTATATTTTGGAGTTTTTTAAATTTTCAACAAACTTTTTTTTTGTTTTATGTTCTGCAAAAAATAGAGACACAATTAAAATTTTCGTGTAATACAATACTCTGCCTGATACCGAAAACAACTCTTTTAGCTTTAGTTTTTTTTTTTTTTTTGTATATTTTTGCCAAAAAAAATTTTCTAACTTCATCAACAGCATTTTATGGCAAAGTTTACGTGACTTACATTTAACAAACTATTGATTTAATTAAAAATAAAACAAAATAAACAAAAAAAAAAAATTAAAAGGAAAAAATTAAATTTCCTGGATTGAGTTTTAAAGTTGTGCCATCATAGTGTGATGCTGCTGCCATTTTATGATGGTTTATGTGTATTCCTGTAACAGCAAATGAAACTAAAGGCGGGAATTAAAAGTTTTTCGTTGATTTGATTAGAAGAAATTTTTTGTTAGAGGATACTAGATGTGGCCAAAAACCAGACGTTAGAGTTTAATTGTCTCACCAAAAAAATTAAAAAACAAAAACTTTCTGTTTGGTAAGTTAGCAAGAAATGTGACTAGAATCATTTTAAATTGATTACAATTTTAACTTGAATTTATAAAGAAAAATTTAATATGTTGGTTTTAAATGAAAAGAACAAACAGATTAAATGTTTTAGTTAAACTAAAAATTATTTTAAAAAAAGTTAAGAAAATCGATTAGACAACAAAATAAAATATTTAAAACAAGAATTGGCAATTACAAATGTTAGCTGCCACTTCACACAATCAGCCAAAGACTAAAAATAGATTTTCTTATACATTTGTCAAAATGAATTCTTCAAGTCCATTTTATTAAATGTGGACAAAAGTTGTAAATGAATGAAGAATAGCCATCCATAAAAAATTATTTAAAACGGGTGTAAAAACTATATATTTAATTTAAATAATTAAATATAATCAGTCTTATTACGAGTGCTATTCTCGTTACGACAACGACACTTGTAATATGGCCTATTGTGAATGATAATGAAGAATTTATAAATTCGATTGTAAAAAATTTAATTATCTGTCCTAAAAACATACAAAAACGAGCAGCCTCTTACAAAATAAATAAATCATAAATAATGGCATGCCACTGCTGCCATTGCAAAAATGATGACCATAAAGAAAACTCAATTAAAAAGAAGAAAAATTTATAAAAGAAAACTTTAAAAAAAAGAGACAGAAAGAAACCAAGAAACCCCCCATTGTTATGAAAACAAATGAAAACTAAAATAAAATAGAATAGAATAGAATGGACTACTTCAAATTGAAAAGGAAGAAAGCAGGCAGCAGCTAATTTAGCTGCATCTTTGCAATTCAAATTAAAATATACAAGTGATACAAGTGCTGTTGTTTAATAATAACAAAAATAATAATAAATTTACGGAGAATTTAATGAATGAAAGACAAGGTTACCAAACAGCAAGTGTTTTTGAATTACAATACGAGAAACAGCTGCCTGCCAGCCAGCTAGTCAACCAGCTGACTGCAACAGGCAAAACTTATTAATTCAAAAGCTTCATTAAGAGTTACAACAAAAGAAAATTTCACATTGCAATAAAAGCTCTTAGGAAATTGTTTCTGCCGTGGAATGTTCTTTCATTTTATTTGACTTAAAATTTTTTTCAGAGCCCAAATCGTTGCATTATTTACTAAATAAAATTGTGTGTTTGGCCTTGGCTTTTTTATTTAATTATTGTTTCTTTAATCTTTAGAAATTTTACATTTTTATTTTAAGAAATTATTTATTAATTTTTTTTTATTTCTACTTTAGGGTTTTCTACTTTCACTTTTCTGTCTGTCTGTCCCTTAATTATTCCCCGCTTACACATTTGCTTTTTTTTAAAAGAAAATGAAAATATTGCTTCAGAGGGAAATAAGTTAGCAAAGAATTTAATAAAGTTTACAATAGAATGGACAAGAACAAGAGCTGTGTGCCGTGAAAAAAAGAAAAGAAATAATTTTTGCAAATGAAATATTTAACTGTAACGTAAGTGAGTTTCTACATGCTTTCCTGGTTTCTGAACAATAGAAACCAATTAAAGGCGCTTGAAAGTTAATAAAAGGAGTTGGAAACGGAAAGACAAATGGACACTTGAAGTAACTGAGAAGTGAAAAATAATAACGAAAATAAAATTATAAAGAGAAACGAAGAAAGCAGAATTCAGTGCATGTAAGAAAATATTTAATAAGAAATAAGTTACAAGAAAAAAAAAAATACAAAATACTTGAAATTTAAGAAAAAAATTTAATAAAAATAATTTTTTGAGCACGCACGCCAGTAGGCTTCAACGAAAACTGCTTTAGCTGCCGGCACCTGAGACCAAGGAAACAGGCTTTAGGACATACATTTCTCGCTGCACATTTTATTGACGGATTACTTCAGATATTGGGGATAAGGTTAGGGGATCTTCTCGGATATCTCAATGCCACAGGGTTCAAAACAGAATCTTGTGATTCTACTTAAAGGCCGACAGGTCGCCATGCAAATCACCCAACCAACGTGTAAAGAGAAAAGAGAAAAAACTCCTGGGTTATTCATAATTGGGCTGAATAATTTTATTTAATATAAAAAATATTTTTGCTCCATAATGTTTATTAAGCAAAAATAATTTAATAAAACTTGAAACAAAATATTTTTTTAAACAATTTTGTTGTTTTGTTTTTCTTTTTCTTTTTCCACCTGAACATAACGTTTCGACAAAAAAAAATATTTTATAGAAAACCTACAACAACTACTACTGCATTTTAAGATTATTTTGCAGCATAATAAAACATTCTCTCTCGCTTTCCCCCTCTCTCTGGTGTACAATTTTATTAAACTGAAACAAGCAGAGAATTTAAAGCACAAGTTACTTAGCTGGCAGCAAAGAATTAATCTTTAAAATGCACAAAATGTAGTTTAAAACCCAGAGAAGTCGTGATTAACATTTTCAAGTGATTAATAGAGTAAATTTTTATACAAAAAATTGCAAGTTGTTGTAGAGTTTCGTACAACAAAACAAAAAAGTTCTTAACTATAAAAGCCTTTAGGTAATTACAAGTGATTATTTTGTAAATTCTGTTAATAACTGCAATAATTTAATTTAATTTTCTTTGCTTCTTTTGCTTCGATATGTAACTTGCTATTATTCACTCCTGTAAAAGTATCTTATTATTTTGAATTGCTTCATTTAATTGTGAATTAACAAGTTGTCTATTGTGAATGAATTGTGTTAATTTTTCAACTTGATTTTTTTTTTTTTAAACGAAATAAATTTTAAATAAAATTGCAATGAAGTAAAATATTCTTCTTTAATTCTTTAAAGGAACAATTTTATGGAAAAGCAAGTTCAGTACAGGAATTGAATGAAATTTTTTTTAAATTGCAGCAAATCAAGCTCCTTTGGCAGCATTAAAATCAGGCACAATGTGACAGAAATGCTAACTGAATTAAAATGATCTGGTTCTATGGTTCGTCTTGCGTATTTTAATTGCTTTAATTGCTGTTTAATTTAATTAATTTGCATAAAATTTGTTACTCTCTCTCTAGTAAAAGATTTCCGCTTTATTTTAATCTTTTTTAAGCCAATAGTTTTCATTTCAAATTAAAATTAATTTTTCTGCCTCCTCTTCATTATTAGTTAATTTCTGCTACTTTATTGTTCTTCTCTTTGTATTGGTTTGGTAAAAAAAATGTGTTAATATTCCAAATTTCATATTTTAATTTAAGCATTTTTGTTTTTGTTAATTTTATATGCGTTTATTAATTTAACTGGCATTTAACTTAAAATGCAATTGTTAATCCAATAAAAATATTTGTCCATTCACACATATGCCAACACGAAATCCAGCCACAAAGAGGATATTTCTCATTATAATGTGCATGCCTGTGTCGGGGTGGAGGTGTGTCAGAGTATGTAAAAATAAGTGAAGCTTAAATATTTCAGCCTGAATGCCATAATTAAAATATTTTTTTTTGTGTTTGCCTGCATGTGTCTCAGTATTATTAAAAACACCAAATATGATGCTAAGTGGTTTAAATTGTTCACATTTAACAATGAAAAATTCTTGTTGGCCATAATTACATGCTGACTGCAGCCATGCAGCCACACAGCAGAGTTTACTGTTTGCAATGAAATTGAGTGCTTAAATTACAATTAAGTGAATTATAAATAATTGATTAAATGTTTAATTAAAAATTTAAAGAAGAGACTAAGAACGGCCCTAGACTCTGAAAACCGCGATCACAGCTAATCAGCAAAGGCGACTGAAATTAATTTAATAGTCCCGTCAATGTTATATTTCTACCTCTTGGATACACTTAAATATCGTAATAATATGTCACTGTCATGTTATTGTCATGTAAATGTGATTTCAATATCACATCAATTGTATGTTAGTCATGTCATTACATTGTCATACAATTAGTGGTTTAACGTCATGTCAGACAAATGTCATCTCCATAACAAATTAATTTTATGTGAGTCCTTTGCATATCACATCAATTTTATGTAAGTCATGTCATGATATTGTCATAAAATTAGCTACTTAATGTCATATCATTGTCATGCTATTACCATGTAAATTTCATTTCTATATCATCAATTACACATCAAATTTTCAAAAGTCATATCATGACATTGTCATAAAATTTGTAGTTTAATGTCATGACCAAATTATATTAGTTAAGTAAATGTAACTTTAACGTCATGTTAATTTGTATTTAATGCTCTCAAGTCATTTTCATGTAATGTGATCTCCATATCAAGTTAATATCATGTTGGTCTTTTAATGTGATTTCATAACCTCGCCCACAACTCAATCATATGCTAATGGCATGTCAAAGTTTGTAAACTGTTTGCTTGCAAATTTACTTTTTTTTTTAATTTTTATAAAAAAAAATCTTTAAATCAAATGCATCAAACAATATTGTGGCTCCACTTTGATGTTTAAAAATGTGCAAACCCAAAGTGTAATTCAAAATCGCTTTGTTGCCTTGGCCACAACAAATTAATTGATTGAAATAAAATACACACTGACAGTTAATTGTTATTAGAGAAACAATTTAATTTAAAAAATAATTTCTGTATTTTCTTTTTATTTTCTAATTAGAAACGTTGTTTGTGTAGAGAACAAATACCAACAATTTTATGCCTTATTGCTCGACTTCAATGTCGGGTTTTATTAAAAGTTTTCTTATTGTATTCACTATTGTTTTCTTTTACAAATTTCTTTACTATCCTTTTTTAGGTCTTGTAAAAATGCTAAAGTTTATTAAAATAATTCATTGTTATTTCTATTACAACCTTTCCTTTTAACAATAAGTTTGTCATTTCATTTGTTTCTTCTTTTTTTGTTTGCTTACAATAATCCCTTTGGAGACTTGAGAGCAGCAGCATTTAAATATTAAAAGAAGGAAATGGTGAGATGAAGTTTTCTCAAGCATAAGCTAAATTTGGAAAGAATTAAAGCTGTTCACTTTTTAAAACAATCTCGCAATTTTTTTCCTCAGCTTTTTTTCTCGAGGTTTTTCTAGCACTTCGTGGTTATAAATAAATTTGTAACACGTCTTTTTATTACTTGGAAATTTAAAATTCTAAAGAAATAAATCTAAAAATCTTGCTTTTATTTTATAATAAATTAAATTGAAGAGTAAATAATTTTCAGATTTTATTTTTGTTTGGTCTCTAAGAGGTGTAACTTTTTTCTGGATGCTAGAAAAGTTTTTAAGCAGCCGGAATGAAAATCCATGCATGTTAATGCCAACAACACTGCCAGACGTTTCTTCGTTCATTGAGTGAACACAAAAGAGTAGAAGGAATTAAGCAAAGAAGGAAAGTTTCTTTTTAACAAATAAATAGTAAAAGCAATAGTATTAAGTAACTTTATTACCAACATGCAAAAGTGCCTGGATTTAAGGTAAATTTTATTTAAATAAAAATCTTGGCTGCTACTTTTTCACACACTTTAGTGGAAAAGGGATTATGAATTTTACTTTCAGCAGTTCTACAATTTGAAAAGGAAAAAAAAAACAAAACTTACAAATTTAAATAATTTTGCCTTGAAATTTTGCAACTTTTGTTTTTAATTAAAATAATAAAAATAAAAGAGAAAACTTGGTAACGAATTAAGTGGAGACACCTAAATTATTTTAAAGAAAACTTGAAAAGTTCGCAAGAGTCACTTTATATTAAAGCAAAAAAAAAAAAAAAAAAAAAAAAATTCCAAAATAAAGAGGAAAACTTGTAACAAAAAAATTAAAAAAAAAACTTTAAAAATTGCAGGCGTTTTTATGCTAAATTTCAACTCTTTAAATTTAAACTTTATTTTATAGTTTAGTTTATAAATCCCTAATTATCGTATTAATTAACAAACAATAACAACTGAATTGTAAACACATTTATTTTTCGGTTTTTAAATCGTTTCTAAAAAAAATTTCAATTTTATTTTATTTATTTTTCTATAAATAAAATGTAATGCTGAAATAAATACACAGTCAGCCAATTCAGAGCAGTTGCAAAAAAATAAATAATTTCTCATTAAATCACTGGCTAAATTTGCCTCATAAATATGTTTTTATTTGCTGTTTTGCTTAAGCCTAATTTAAACTAAACAGATAATGTTAAGCAACATAATACTAAATTAGCGCAGAAAAACAAAAACAATTAAAAAAATTAATATTTGTTAATGAAACATTGTTTTGTCCAGTCAGATTTGCTAAACAGCATAAATATTTTTGTTTAAAAATACTTCATTGCTATTTAACAATGATTAATGAGGGCAAAAAAAGTGTTTATTTTCAAATGAATTGAAATGAAAATGATGACATAAATGTTACACTGTCCAGCATTTGAATAGAGTTGAAAAAATGTTTTAAAACCTTTGTGCACCTTAACAAAACATAGGCATAAAGTTGACAGGACTTTTCTTAGAGTTAATAAAATGTAACTTTAGAAATCTATTTTAAAAACGAATATGTATGAAAAATATTGCAAAAATTTAAACTTGAGTTTACAGGAAACGAAATTTGTATTGAAATTTTTCAATTATTTTTGAGAGTTTTTCAAACAAATTTTTTAGAGGATTAAATTGCTCGTTTTATTTTTTTAGCACATGATATTTTAAAGATAAGGTCGTTCAGATTTATAATCTATTGCCCAAATACCCAGAAATTACCAAAACCAAAAAGGAATTTAAAAGCTTAGCACCTAAGCTTTCTGGAAGCTTTAGTAGTTTTTATTTTACGGAAATTTCCCAAAAAATCCTTCAAAGCAACAGTACAGTAAAATAGTCCCTGTGCATTTGAGCAGCAGTTGACCTCCCCTTTAAAAATAAGATGTGTCCTATCCCATAATCTTGTTTGGATCGTCCGGAAGTCACTAAAATCCCAAAAAGCAACAGCACTGGGGTATAGGGAAATTTCAAAAAAAATTTAAAAATAGTCCAAAGTAACTTCTGAGTACTTGAGCGATATTACAAATCTAGGCTACCTTTCCTTTAAAATGATATGTGTCCCATCTCTACAGTTAGGTTAGGTTAGAGGCTTTTGTAAGCATAAATAAAAACTTTTAATAATTTTACATTTCAACTGTCTATTTCTCCATTATTTATAAAAAAGTGAACTGTCTAACAAATTTATTTATATATTTTTTGATTTGTTCCTTTTTTTATTTTTTTAAGCTTAAGGTCGAATTGTAATTATTTATTTTTATATCGGTATTTCAGATTATAAATATTTGTTAACGATATTCCAGTTATAAAGGTCTTACTGTAATTTGCATAAATTGCATTTATTTGAAATAGGCTTTTAATTAAAAAATATTAACTGTTACTTTAATGACAGTGTTATTTAATAGTTGTAGCACAACCAACTAAATACATTTTCAGCATAATGTCAACTAATTAAAATTATCAAATATCAACAAATGTGTATAAATGAGAGTTTATATTAAAAAAAAGAAGAAAATTCTATTTTATTTAATTTTTTTTTTATTGAATAAAAAAAATATATATTTTTTTCCATACATTACTCTAGCACATGTTTAATT
This sequence comes from Thelaira solivaga, assembly GCA_947397855.1. Classification (NCBI taxonomy): domain Eukaryota; kingdom Metazoa; phylum Arthropoda; class Insecta; order Diptera; family Tachinidae; genus Thelaira; species Thelaira solivaga. The sequence goes on from OX377614.1 coordinate 67,977,489, forward strand.
TAATTAAAAATAATTATGCAGAAATATTTTTAAAATAAAATAACACGCACTAAATAGTATTTCCACAACATTTTATTACTATTTTTTTAAATATTTAATTTTTGCTAAAGCAACAGCACAAAATTCTTTATTTATAGAGAGAAAAAACACGCAAATTAATTAACAAAACACACACTTTATTAATATTAGCTGAAAAGTATGCAATAAATTATTTGTTTATGTCATGCGAATTGCAAAGGACTACCTGAAACAATTTCAGAAAAAAAGTGTAGCGTTAGGTTTGTAACACTAAACAAAATTTTAGCTAATTAAGGATTAATTTAGGTTTTTCTGTCTGGCATTGTGAAACCTTTAACGTTCAAATTCGAAAACTAGTATACAACACTTTCTTAACTTGCTATCTTCATTTTAAATTAGCTATTGATTGATTAGCTAGTTCCGTGACAGGTCACAAAGTATGCAAAAAGCAGTAATTGGAAGCATGTCACACAAAAATTTGTAACAAGAGCTGTGGCCATCGTGAATCGATAGAGCTGCTATCTGGTGCTTGATTAGCTTGACTTGACATGTTTCATAGAACATTATTTTTCCTCTAGCTCTTAGCTTAAAATAAATTTATTATTTTGAAATCTGAATTACTTTTAGTGAATGACATGATGTGTGAACACATTCATGGCATTTGAAAAACAACAATTAATAAAAATCTCAACAAATTTATTTATTTTTTTAAAGGAATTAATAATTATGACAAAATAAGTCCTGTCAAAACATTGACTTATTTTGCAAACGATATAATTTTTAATTGAACTTGTTTCCTGTTTCCTGTTTTCTCTTCCCTTTTTTCTATAAATTTAAACAAAATAAATATTTAACAGCGCAACACTTTAACAATTCTCATTTAAAATAAATTGTGTTTTTCAAAAGCTTGAAATAATTTATTAAAAACAAAAATAAATAAATAAAAAATAAAAAAAAGCAAAGCAAAACAAACAATTATAAATCACTTTGTTTAGTTTAAATTGAAGTTGAAATGCATTTTGCTTTAAACATATAAATTTACTTAGCACGACAAATAACACGTACGTACGTACGTACCCATTTTATTGTGCACGCAACCAACTTAAAATCTGTTCAACTTTAATTTCTGCTCACTTTGTTTTTTCCCCATTTCACACATACTTGCAACTTCATTATACAGTCAGGCAACTAGTTTATTTTATTTTTGTTTTTTTTTTATTTTTATTTTATTTTTCTGCTGACACCAGACTTCAAAACTATTTGAATTCATGATAAGGAAATACAGCAACATTAAAAAAATACGTTTTTATTCCGTATGCATGTGCTTTTTAAGATTTTCTTTGTTTAAGGAAATAAAACGGTTTTTAAATATTAGGAGGGCTCTGAACAAGCCCTTTATTTATTTTTATAATTCCCATTTAGTTGAAAAAAGTTCTCATATAAACAGCAAAAATAAAATTGCGAATGAAACTCATTTGAAAATCAAGGCAACAAAAGACTGGTGTGTAGGTTGCTAAGCTATCAATCTGGTGTTTGTAATTTCAATTGCTGCCACAGACCATGGGTGTTTTCTGACACAAACAAGGAATATTATAAAAATGCATCAAAAAAATTTATTAGCCTGTCTTAAACTAGCAAAGTCATCCTTTGCTTAAAGCATTCCATCTCATAAAGTGCACCCTAATATCGCACACATTCTTGTTCACGCTGATGCATAAAAGAAATTCTTTTAAGGAAAAGCATGCAAGTATTATAGCAAAAATTGTTCACAATAAATGTTGTAAATGTTGTTTATAAAGCAACAAAATGAGGTTCAAAGTAACAAAATAAAAAATAAATTTTTCTTCAATTTAAAGTGAAAAAAGGAATCGTTTCAGCAGATGCAGCTTATTTCGTATGTAGATTGCACATAAACTCATGTTTAAGAGAAACAAATGTGAAAATTAGTGTGTAATTTTAACAAAGCGAACACAGGAAAGCTCAAAGATTTGAAAAATTAAGAGTGGAAAGGAGTTTGGTTTGAGCAAAAGAAGCTTAATTTCGCGTTGCTTTTGAAGAAATGGAAAAACCACAAGAATTTAATTTTTTTTTTTTGGTAACAGTTTATTAGCAAACTCCAACTTAACTTAACCTGATTTCATTATAAATCTTGTAAAAATTACTAACAACTTCCTGTTGCTGCAAAAACGAAAACAAACAAAAAATATTTTCATTTAAAATTTGTTGCCATATGCTGGTGCTGTTTTCAATTGCTTTGCTTGCTGGCAAATTATATGTAAATTTGCTTTAAGGTGACTTGACTGAAATGCACTGCATAATCAGGTCTTTTCATGAATAATTTACCAACAAGCTGTGTATATGCTTGTCTTGAAAAAAAAGAATAAAAACAAAAAAGCAGCAAGAAAAAATAAAATGGAAAATGTAAATTATTTTGAGCCATTTATTTGTGTTATAGAGTGACCCAAGCGAAGCCAAGCTGCTTGTTTTCGTTACACAACAGCTAATTATGCCAAGTTTTTTTTTTATTTTTCATGCTCTCATATTTAAATTCATCATCATGATGAGAAGCATAAGGATTTCACCATGTAGACGTAATCGACAAAAGAAAATCCTCTATATGACTTTAAGTAAATGAATGAATGAATGAAATGACAGGCATGCAAGCAAGCATATCAAGTCAATGACCCCCGTTGACCCGGTACACATTATTTTTCTTTTGCATTTAGTTGATCTAAAAAAGGACTTTTAACAAAAACTAAAATAAAAAATAAAAAAATACTCGCACATGTGCACACACTCATATGAAAGGACCTGTAAGTATTTAGTAACATTTATTACAATAGTTTTTTTTTTGTTTTTTTTTTCAATAGTTTTTTTACGTTTTTTTATGTGGAAATTTCATTTGTGGGTGTAGCAGTATTCTTGTGTATGTGTATGTGCGTTTGTGCATTTAACATTCTTAATAACTGGCAAAAATGTTTAGTAGATTTAGACATTAGCAACAGAGATTTGTGGAAATAAAAAACATTTTTTTATTGCTGCTTTTATTTCTCCTTAATTGTAATGCGTAGACTGGTAGAAACCAAAGACCAAAGAAAGGGAAAAAGGACTTAAAGTTAAAATTATCTTTTTGAAGCCTGAAATTTAGCAAACACTTTAGTAAGTGATACTCAAGCACAAACATAAAATTAAAATTTTGATTTCTTTCATGCGAAAGTGCTGATTTCACTATGAAGAATACTGCGAATGTAAGTGTCGAAATCCGAGTTACGAAGGAGACAGTGATATTGTGAAACCCTAATGTGAGTGACGGACTTTGTTTCGTATTTGTAAAACAGCCTGTTAATTTGAGGTTCTCATTTTTTAACCGAAAACAAACTAAAACCTTAATAAACGTCTCAGACAACAAACACTTGTGGGTATGAGGGCAAGACTGCAGCAAGTTTTCCTGTGCTATGCCTGTATCCACTAAAATTAAAAATTTAAGGGTTTCAAACTAAAAACTTCTTTTTCTTAACTGACTTCTTACAACTTATTTAGGTCCTCAGCCCAGTTTAGAATGGCTCTCCATGCGCTTCGAATCAATGAAATGTTGTTGGACTTAATCTTTCTAGACTTTAATTTTTCTAGAATTTCTTTTTTTTTTTCAAAATTATTATTTAATACGTTTTTCCTCTTTACAAATTGAGGCTACAAAATCAAATAAATAAAAAAATAAAATAAAGTAGCAAGTTGTAGTGGCATTTATTAGCGTCCATTAATATTGTAAAACAAGCACATTTCTCTTCTAGTAAATAAATATAAATAGGCTGACAGTTAACTAGAATAAGTATTTTATATCTAAACATTACTGTCGTCCTCTTGCCCCCTCCCTCTGTCTCTCTATCTGCTACTTAAATTAACAACAATTTTTCTCTCAAACACTGTCACCCAATTACTCATGAAAGCCGGAAAATAAATTTAATTTATTGAGATAAACAAGGCAAGTTTCCTTGAAAAAAATTTAATTAATTGAGAGATTAATAGGAAAGCAAATGTATTTCAAATGAAAACATCATTTGATGGTGAATGCCGTAATTTAACTCAAAAAGAAACTCTTTCCTTTGCTTGTTAACCTTATTATTGCTAAGATTTGATCAACAACATCGTGATGCTGCTTGATAAGCAAAATAACTTTTTAAATTAAACTGAAAGGAATTAACCACACGAAGTCGTTTAGATCATTTTATTTTGGTTAACTGGGTGTAAAGCAACAAAACTTTATATAAAGCATGTATTTACTGCATTGTTTCTCTTATATATTTTTTGCTTTTATTTTAAAGTCAGTGTGGTATTCAACAAATGTTTGTTTGCAGGTTTTATAAGGATTTCAACTCGCTAGTATTAGACAAATATTTATCATATACTTAGTTAGGATTACACAATAAATGCAAATAAGTATGTGTAGTACGTGCATGAGTATAACTGAGTGTGTTTGTTTTTGTTGGCGTAACGTTTTCAGGTTTAATAAAAATTATATTTGCGAGTTCATTTGAAAAGACAACATCAGTGAATAAAACCTTAAGTTTAGTAAATGAAATCCTTTTTTTTTTTTTAATTGCTAATAGTTTTAGGAAAAATTTTAAGAGAAAACGTCACTTTTAAATTTAAATAAAATATTTTTTTTTATAAAATCTCAATAACTTTAAAGCAAAGAAACTTAGGAACTAAGAAAAGTGTTGGTTAGTCACAGCAAAAGAATATTTTAAAGCAGATTAATTGCAATCATGTTGGTTATTTTTAATGAAATCATGGAAATTTTAAAATTGCTTACTTGGTTAAATAAATAGCTTAGGGATAACATAGCAATATGGCCTATTTCACGGAAGCTACTCCAATCTTCAGTGGATTATTTTCAAGCTTCATAAATTCCTGGCAAGTCATATGCAACTGATTGAATTTTTTCAATGAATTTTATTTATTAAAAATAAAGGATATATGAAATAGAAACTTGTACTTGACCAGAGGAAAATTAACATTTATTTAATAATTAAAAAATTTATTTTGCTAAATTGTTCTACAACTTTGCAAACTTTTTTTAATTTAATTTCTACTTAAATTCAGTTTTGGTAACCAAGGATACTTGAAAAGTGCTAATAATTTACTACCGATTCAACGAAAAATTAAGCACCATAAACATAATCAATATTTGATTAAATAAAATTTTTTTCAAAAATAAAATAAAATTAAATAATAAAATAAATTTTTTTTTTAGAAAAAAAAAAATCACAATTAAATAATTTTTTTTCTACAGCATTTTTAATACAATTAAAGAAACATAATTGTTAATATTAAAAAAAATTTTAATATAAATGATATATTTCAGACTTTGTTATCCTAGCACAGATTTTAATGAACTCATTACTACATAGAAAATTAAAAAAAAGTTATTTACATGTTTTCCAAGCATTTTCAGAGCTTAAATTTAATTTAAAAAATAAAGGATATATGGGAAGAAAGCTTGTCCTTACACCGATTTAAATGAAATTTTCTGTAAAGCTTCGTGTTATAATTCTACAACTATTTGCCAAGTTTTATTAAATTTGAAGGATATTTTGAAACTAAATTTACGTTTTAAGAAACAGCAAGTAGAAAATTCTACCTAAATTTTTTTTTAATTTTTATCTTATTGGTCTATCAAATTTGATTTGATTTATAGCTTTTTTTAATTTACTAAAGAACCTCTAACTGTATCCCTTTGAAATGAAATCTAACCAAATAAATCCAATAAGTTGTATTTTTAATTAACATGTACGTACATTTTATTGCTGCTGCTCTAACAAATTTTTTTAATTGACTGTGCTTAAATGGAAAAAATAATTTTTGCAACCGCAAAAGTCTTTAAACTTTTTGTGGTATATTGGACTATCAACAACCAAATGGTACGCAATCAAATTTACGGTTTTACTTATTTCTTGTTTGTTTGCTAAAAAGTCAAGGGCGTAGAAAATTCGTTGTGGCCACCATTTTCTTGTTATTTCTTTTAGGTAAGGCCAGGCCTCTTTTGTTTTGCAAATAATGAGCTTTTCAGTTATTGTTATTTTACCCATCCCCCCTTCCCCTCCCTTTACACCTTTTTTAAGGTGTAAAAAAAACTATTATTTCCTTTACAAAAACAAAGCAAAAAAAAAAAAAAAAAACAAACTAATAAAAGGTTTCTACTGCATCCTTTTGTTTTACACAAATTTCCTTTTTATGTGTTGTTTTCTTTCATCTGTACAAGAAAAAGAAAAACAATATTTTGGCTTAAATTCAAGCTTTTTTAAGAAGCTGAAATTAAACAAAAGATATTGAAAATATGCATTTTGTATCTTCATACCTTTTTATCTCTAACAACACTCACCTGCACATGCCGCCTTCCCTGGGCACTTTTACACATATTGTTGCGATCTCAGCCAACTCAACCACTTTTGCAATTTATGCATATGCTGGGCAATATGAAATGCCATGCAGCAAAGTGGCATTCTGTTTAAGAAAACGAATTTATTTAGTGCTGCAGGTTGTTTGGCCACTTAGGTTTTTGAGACGATACTTGAATAAGACTAAAATTAAGTGTAGTTGGCGATAGAGAGGGGGAAGGCGGGTTAGTAAAATGAAGCGACAGTTAGAATTGTCTGTCTGTAAGAAAAATCAAGTTAAGGACAACAACAAAATGAGTTCACCTGAAACAACAACAAAGAAGAAGAAGAAGATTGAACGTACAAGTGTGTGTTGAAGGTTAAAAATGGATGGACAGAAAAATGATTGTTGGCTGCTGTTATAAAGAAAGCTAAAAGAGGAAATTGTTGTGTGAGGGAATAACGATAAAAAATAGTAAAACACAAAAGGAGATGTAACAGGCGAAGAAAGGAAAGAAGATAAAGAAGCAAAAGAATCTGAAAATTTTCATGAAAACAATGCCTCCAGCTTAAATATTGTGATTGACTCATTTATTAAAAATCGATTTATTTGAAAAACACAAGCACACATATATACTCTCTCAAATTAAGTTTTTTTCCAAATGAAAAATTTTTCCGCAGTTGGTTGGTTATGCCTCTTTAGCTTCAGGCATTTAATAAGTCATTTATAACCTTTTAGTAACTGAAAATTAACTTTTTCTTTGATTAAAAATTTTCTTTAACAAAAATCATCACCTGCTGGAAAAGCAAGAACAACAAAAAACAGTTTGAGTTTTTATTACGGCAATAAAATCTGTGATACTCAAGGCTGTTTGCGAAACAAGAAAACACATTTTAGGAAAACAATCCAAAATAATATTCATACACGTTTCAGTTCAGTTTTTGTCGCTATTCAAAATAAGTTGCTTGAGTTTGTCATTCATTTTTCACTTCCTATCATTTTACTATCTCGTTTTTGTTGTTTGTGTGTGTCAGCTTTTTTTTATTTTAGTGGTGGCCAACCACAACTTTATTCTTCATTCATATTGCTGACGGATATTTAACTTGAATGAATTGCTTCCGCTTTCTTGTGATTATTGTTTAATGTTGTTTTGTTTGTTTGTATGTGGCTTTAGAAAATAAAAAGAGCGAACGATATAAAAACTATTCACATGAATATTTTTGGAATAAAAGAAAAATGAATGAAATTTTATACTTTTGAAAGTCATGCTCACACATGATCAAATAAATAAGCAAAATGGCTATTTGCTTTGTCCTTCACTCTCAATGCTAAAGCAAGGATGGATGTTGAAAGCTGATTTGTATAAAGACTAAACAAATAAAGAGGAACTGATACTTGTTTTGATGATTAAAAAACTTTTTTAAATAAAAAAAACTCAGTGTTTATTTACAAATTTTGCTACATGAATTTTTTTTTTATTAAAACAACTTGTTCCCTTCAAAGTTAAGCCTCCTTAAGTGACCTTTTGGAGACTTCAGACTCGTCATATGAATCCACACAGCTTGCCTTGACAAAAATCTTCTCAGAAAAGCTATTTTAGGTTTATTTTTGTTTTAAAGCTTTTGTGTATCGAAATATTTGCTGAAAGAAAATAAATTTCTATTTAAGCTGCAGACACTCACACTTACAACTTATAAAAAAAAATTCAAAATCTTTTATGTAAAAGGAAAGTAAGGAAGGGAAACATTTAAACCTTAAGCAGTTTAATATTAAAAACTAAAAAAGAAGAGCATGACAAAAACTACATGAAATTTATAAGAAAAAATCATTAAAAAAATTTCATATTTTTTTGTCAAAGAATTGTTAATAGAGCAAGAAAAGGAATCAAAAGCACAAAAAAGCTAGATGCTGATATTTCACAATTAATAAATCAAAATTTAGTATTTCTTATACTGCTAAATTAATTTTGGAACTAACCTCCTAAGCAAGTGTTAAAAATTCCTTTATTTTTTTCATGCTTTATTTTTTGTTTCATGCAAAATACTTTTCTTTTATGAATGAAAAACATCATTTATTTCGCATCACCTTTAGGGGAATTTACATAATGAGTTTTGTGTTTGGGTGTTTTGTTAAAAAATAAAAATAAAAAATATGTTGTAGATCTAATACTGAATAAAAGAAAAAGAAAACACGCAAATGGATGGTTGGTTGGCTGGCTGAATGCATGTTTATTTAAAAAAAAAAAAAAAAAAAAAAAAAAAAAAAAAAAAAAAAAAAAAAAAAAAAAAAAAAAAAAAAAAAAAAAAGATAAATGGGCTTTGCTGAAAAACAAAATTGGCTAAGCCAGCAACAATCATGTGCTGTGTTTTAAATTTACATTGAAACTTTTATTATTTTACAGTTTTTGAATGTCTTTATGAAAGTCTTTGCTTTTCTATTCTTTTTAGTCATGGAGACAGTTTTTCATTCCTAAATGAATATCATGTAAAGCACATTTAATTATCAAATGACTTCAGAAAATTTACTTAAAACGTTTAATTTAAAAAAAAAAATTTTTTTTGGGAAGAAGGTAAGGATTTTGCTCCTTTTTAATTAAAAATTATACAAACGACATTTAAAATAAAGAAACTTTTTTTTAAATTTAGATGCCTTCTTAAGCGGCTTCAGTTTTCTTATTAAACAACAATTAGCATCTAGTGAACTTCTTTACCCTCTTAAACAATCACCGATCAGTTTAAGGTAAAACTTACTTTACGGTATTAATTCCTTTTGTTTGCTTTTTCACTTTCCCCATTTTTGAAATGCTTTTCCTTACAACTTCTTATTTAATTTAGTTATAAAAAAAATCTATTACGAAAATTATGTTAAAGAGAAGCAAGAAGTGTCTCCCCTTCTTTCATAGTCTTGAAGCAGGAGACTTTAATATTTTAGTTATTTTGTTGAAACACAAAATCAAATGACTAACCAAACAAGGAATGTCTGTAATAATATTAAATAAAAAAAAGCTTGTTTTATGAAAGTTGACTACAAAACTGAACCCAATATTTTCTTGATGTTGTAGAAGAAAACACAAATTAGGTTAATGAAAATAAATATTCAATCAAATTATTAAACAAGCATTTAAGAATAATTAAATAGTTTGCTAGAAAGCAGAAAAATCTAAATAAAAAATTATGTTTTTTTTTTAATTTAAAATCTTGATTATGATAGAGGAAAAAAATAGTGAAATTATATAAAACAAACTTTTCTTAGACAAAATTATTTTGGTAGATTATTTTTATTAAAAAAATTTTAAAGTAAGAAGGTCGTTAATATAAAAATGCAGAGTATTTAATCTGTTAAAAATCTGGCTTTTGATTAGTAAATAAAAACAAAAAATTGACTTTTAATTATTAAGTAATAATTTCACTTATTTTCTTTAAAAAATAGACGTACTACTGAGCACGGTCGCTCCAAATGTATATGGCGACCTTCTATGGAGTATCTATTTAGAATGTATGTTCCAAATTTAAAAAAATCTATGACAAAAAAAGAATTTTCATCATTAAAAAAACAAATTCAGTTACTTTGTTATAAAAGAAGGCCTAAAAATGGGCATGGTCTGTCCAAAAAAAATAAGTATAAAGATTATTGAATTTATTTATATAAAAGATAATTCAATTAATGCGAATCACTACCAGCCATTAAGAAATTTTCTTTAATCTTATGGTTTGTGTGTGTGTGTGTGTTATTTTATTGAATAGCTTAGCACGGAAATCGAATGCAATTGCAATAACATTTGGCATGTGACTACAGATTAATTATTAACACAAACTTGTTGTTTAGCAATTTTAATTGGTTAATGCAGACCAGCACATAGACATCATTATAGCACTCCCAAACACAAGATTATTGAAAATATTCTTGCCTCACTGCACAGCTGTTAGCACACATACGAGGTTACTCTTTAAATAACCAGCAAAAGCAAAAGATTTCCTACTCTAACTTTCTCTAATATTTATTTTGAGACAATTTATTTTCATTTTGTTGTTGTATTTTATGCTTTAAAGTCATTTTGCTACTGGCTCTAGCAGCATTTTAGCAGGCATTAACCACAATCAATTATAACAAGTTGTCATTAATGCCTTGTGTCATCATGAATAACATCATGCATCACAATTATACATGCACACCATACCACACACACACCACCATGTGAAATGAATTTATAACTTCGACTGTGTGTGTTTGTGCGTATGTAATTATTTTAATAGCAGCAATATAACTTTGAAATACATGTTATTTTAGTATGTAAGCCATCAAGAACAATAACTACCCAGTATTGCACTAACAGTAAAATTATTTTAAGCGGAAATGGATTTTGTTACATGCCATTTCCTCTATTAAATTTAATTTGTTTAAATTTTGGCACGTAATAACTGTGCAAAATGTTACTAAATGTCCCTCTATCTGTTTATTTATATCAGTCTCAGCATAACGTTTATGTTTATTTTAATGCGCTTAGCACCTAAAATGTTTTTGGTTTCAATTCTATTTTACTGCAAGAGCTGTAATCTGAAAATACTGTTGTAAGTAGGACAAAGCTGTGTAATCCGATTCCACTCGTATTATTACAAATTGAAATATGTGTGTGAAGTTATATTTTAAAATATAAATCCCAAGACACAAACCATTTCAATTTACAGTGCTCTGTTAAACTGTTAACATAGCTCTGTTAAATAAATAAAACTGGGGTTGCTTCACTAAAACTGAAATAATTAGTAAATTGTAGAACAAAATGGACCAAGAAAAATGGAACAGCTTACCTAGGCTCCAACCTTTCCAAAAAAGGCAAACAAACGGAAAAAAAATTGCACAGAGGGCGAAATTTTCAATTTTTAAAATTTTATATTTTCGGGGATGAGCCCATTTTCCATGGAAACGGGAGAGAGTGGGCGAACCAAACTAGTTGGGTTTTATGGACTAGGTGTACCTCTATTATAATCCATAGTCAGTATATCTAACAGAGCGTGTTGGAAAAAAATATAACAAATTTTCCAAATTTTAAAATATGAAATTTCTCTAAGGGATGAGCCCATTTTCCATGGAAACGGAAGAGAGTGGGCGAACCAAACTAGTTGGGTTTTATGGACTAGGTGTACCTCTATTATAATCCATAGTCAGTATATCTAACAGAGCGTGTTGGAAAAAAATATAACAAATTTTCCAAATTTTAAAATATGAAATTTCTCTGAGGGATGAGCCCATTTCCATGGAAACGGAAGAGAGTGGGCGAACCAAACTAGTTGGGTTTTATGGACTAGGTGTACCTCTATTATAATCCATAGTCAGTATATCTAACAGAGCGTGTTGGAAAAAAATATAACAAATTTTCCAAATTTTAAAATATGAAATTGCTGATGTGCGTGCTGTTAACTTAGTTTTTAACATTGTAGTTTTAAATATTTATTTTACATTTTATTCTTTTTTTTTCAATTTCCTCTGTGGGGTCAAAGAAAGAATTTTTCAAAATTCCAAATTTGTGTGACCAAGTTAAGTGATGGCATATAAAATTTTAACATTTTGTTAGTTTTACAGAATTACTTGGTTTTATAGAAGTAATTCTGTTATTGTTTGCGAGTGTCTGAGCGAGAGAAATGTAAAATAAATATTTAAAACTGCAATGTTAAAAACTAAGTTAACAGCACGCACATCAGAGCAATTTCATATTTTAAAATTTGGAAAATTTGTTATATTTTTTTCCAACACGCTCTGTTAGATATACTGACTATGGATTATAATAGAGGTACACCTAGTCCATAAAACCCAACTAGTTTGGTTCGCCCACTCTCTTCCGTTTCCATGGAAATGGACTCATCCCTTAGAGAAATTTCATATTTTAAAATTTGGAAAATTTGTTATATTTTTTTCCAACACGCTCTGTTAGATATACTGACTATGGATTATAATAGAGGTACACCTAGTCCATAAAACCCAACTAGTTTGGTTCGCCCACTCTCTTCCGTTTCCATGGAAATGGGCCCATCCCTCAGAGAAATTTCATATTTTAAAATTTGGAAAATTTGTTATATTTTTTTCCAACACGCTCTGTTAGATATACTGACTATGGATTATAATAGAGGTACACCTAGTCCATAAAACCCAACTAGTTTGGTTCGCCCACTCTCTTCCGTTTCCATGGAAATGGGCTCATCCCTTAGAGAAATTTCATATTTTAAAATTTGGAAAATTTGTTATATTTTTTTCCAACACGCTCTGTTAGATATACTGACTATGGATTATAATAGAGGTACACCTAGTCCATAAAACCCAACTAGTTTGGTTCGCCCACTCTCTTCCGTTTCCATGGAAAATGGGCTCATCCCTTAGAGAAATTTCATATTTTAAAATTTGGAAAATTTGTTATATTTTTTTCCAACACGCTCTGTTAGATATACTGACTATGGATTATAATAGAGGTACACCTAGTCCATAAAACCCAACTAGTTTGGTTCGCCCACTCTCTTCCGTTTCCATGGAAAATGGGCTCATCCCTTAGAGAAATTTCATATTTTAAAATTTGGAAAATTTGTTATATTTTTTTCCAACACGCTCTGTTAGATATACTGACTATGGATTATAATAGAGGTACACCTAGTCCATAAAACCCAACTAGTTTGGTTCGCCCACTCTCTTCCGTTTCCATGGAAATGGGCTCATCCCTTAGAGAAATTTCATATTTTAAAATTTGGAAAATTTGTTATATTTTTTTCCAACACGCTCTGTTAGATATACTGACTATGGATTATAATAGAGGTACACCTAGTCCATAAAACCCAACTAGTTTGGTTCGCCCACTCTCTTCCGTTTCCATGGAAATGGGCCCATCCCTCAGAGAAATTTCATATTTTAAAATTTGGAAAATTTGTTATATTTTTTTCCAACACGCTCTGTTAGATATACTGACTATGGATTATAATAGAGGTACACCTAGTCCATAAGACCCAACTAGTTTGGTTCGCCCACTCTCTTCCGTTTCCATGGAAATGGGCCCATCCCTCAGAGAAATTTCATATTTTAAAATTTGGAAAATTTGTTATATTTTTTTCCAACACGCTCTGTTAGATATACTGACTATGGATTATAATAGAGGTACACCTAGTCCATAAAACCCAACTAGTTTGGTTCGCCCACTCTCTTCCGTTTCCATGGAAAATGGGCTCATCCCTTAGAGAAATTTCATATTTTAAAATTTGGAAAATTTGTTATATTTTTTTCCAACACGCTCTGTTAGATATACTGACTATGGATTATAATAGAGGTACACCTAGTCCATAAAACCCAACTAGTTTGGTTCGCCCACTCTCTTCCGTTTCCATGGAAATGGGCCCATCCCTTAGAGAAATTTCATATTTTAAAATTTGGAAAATTTGTTATATTTTTTTCCAACACGCTCTGTTAGATATACTGACTATGGATTATAATAGAGGTACACCTAGTCCATAAAACCCAACTAGTTTGGTTCGCCCACTCTCTTCCGTTTCCATGGAAAATGGGCTCATCCCTTAGAGAAATTTCATATTTTAAAATTTGGAAAATTTGTTATATTTTTTTCCAACACGCTCTGTTAGATATACTGACTATGGATTATAATAGAGGTACACCTAGTCCATAAAACCCAACTAGTTTGGTTCGCCCACTCTCTTCCGTTTCCATGGAAATGGGCTCATCCCTTAGAGAAATTTCATATTTTAAAATTTGGAAAATTTGTTATATTTTTTTCCAACACGCTCTGTTAGATATACTGACTATGGATTATAATAGAGGTACACCTAGTCCATAAAACCCAACTAGTTTGGTTCGCCCACTCTCTTCCGTTTCCATGGAAAATGGGCTCATCCCTTAGAGAAATTTCATATTTTAAAATTTGGAAAATTTGTTATATTTTTTTCCAACACGCTCTGTTAGATATACTGACTATGGATTATAATAGAGGTACACCTAGTCCATAAAACCCAACTAGTTTGGTTCGCCCACTCTCTTCCGTTTCCATGGAAAATGGGCTCATCCCTTAGAGAAATTTCATATTTTAAAATTTGGAAAATTTGTTATATTTTTTTCCAACACGCTCTGTTAGATATACTGACTATGGATTATAATAGAGGTACACCTAGTCCATAAAACCCAACTAGTTTGGTTCGCCCACTCTCTTCCGTTTCCATGGAAATGGGCTCATCCCTTAGAGAAATTTCATATTTTAAAATTTGGAAAATTTGTTATATTTTTTTCCAACACGCTCTGTTAGATATACTGACTATGGATTATAATAGAGGTACACCTAGTCCATAAAACCCAACTAGTTTGGTTCGCCCACTCTCTTCCGTTTCCATGGAAATGGGCCCATCCCTCAGAGAAATTTCATATTTTAAAATTTGGAAAATTTGTTATATTTTTTTCCAACACGCTCTGTTAGATATACTGACTATGGATTATAATAGAGGTACACCTAGTCCATAAGACCCAACTAGTTTGGTTCGCCCACTCTCTTCCGTTTCCATGGAAATGGGCCCATCCCTCAGAGAAATTTCATATTTTAAAATTTGGAAAATTTGTTATATTTTTTTCCAACACGCTCTGTTAGATATACTGACTATGGATTATAATAGAGGTACACCTAGTCCATAAAACCCAACTAGTTTGGTTCGCCCACTCTCTTCCGTTTCCATGGAAAATGGGCTCATCCCTTAGAGAAATTTCATATTTTAAAATTTGGAAAATTTGTTATATTTTTTTCCAACACGCTCTGTTAGATATACTGACTATGGATTATAATAGAGGTACACCTAGTCCATAAAACCCAACTAGTTTGGTTCGCCCACTCTCTTCCGTTTCCATGGAAATGGGCCCATCCCTTAGAGAAATTTCATATTTTAAAATTTGGAAAATTTGTTATATTTTTTTCCAACACGCTCTGTTAGATATACTGACTATGGATTATAATAGAGGTACACCTAGTCCATAAAACCCAACTAGTTTGGTTCGCCCACTCTCTTCCGTTTCCATGGAAATGGGCCCATCCCTTAGAGAAATTTCATATTTTAAAATTTGGAAAATTTGTTATATTTTTTTCCAACACGCTCTGTTAGATATACTGACTATGGATTATAATAGAGGTACACCTAGTCCATAAAACCCAACTAGTTTGGTTCGCCCACTCTCTTCCGTTTCCATGGAAATGGGCTCATCCCTTAGAGAAATTTCATATTTTAAAATTTGGAAAATTTGTTATATTTTTTTCCAACACGCTCTGTTAGATATACTGACTATGGATTATAATAGAGGTACACCTAGTCCATAAAACCCAACTAGTTTGGTTCGCCCACTCTCTTCCGTTTCCATGGAAAATGGGCTCATCCCTTAGAGAAATTTCATATTTTAAAATTTGGAAAATTTGTTATATTTTTTTCCAACACGCTCTGTTAGATATACTGACTATGGATTATAATAGAGGTACACCTAGTCCATAAAACCCAACTAGTTTGGTTCGCCCACTCTCTTCCGTTTCCATGGAAAATGGGCTCATCCCTTAGAGAAATTTCATATTTTAAAATTTGGAAAATTTGTTATATTTTTTTCCAACACGCTCTGTTAGATATACTGACTATGGATTATAATAGAGGTACACCTAGTCCATAAAACCCAACTAGTTTGGTTCGCCCACTCTCTTCCGTTTCCATGGAAATGGGCTCATCCCTTAGAGAAATTTCATATTTTAAAATTTGGAAAATTTGTTATATTTTTTTCCAACACGCTCTGTTAGATATACTGACTATGGATTATAATAGAGGTACACCTAGTCCATAAAACCCAACTAGTTTGGTTCGCCCACTCTCTTCCGTTTCCATGGAAATGGGCTCATCCCTTAGAGAAATTTCATATTTTAAAATTTGGAAAATTTGTTATATTTTTTTCCAACACGCTCTGTTAGATATACTGACTATGGATTATAATAGAGGTACACCTAGTCCATAAAACCCAACTAGTTTGGTTCGCCCACTCTCTTCCGTTTCCATGGAAAATGGGCTCATCCCTTAGAGAAATTTCATATTTTAAAATTTGGAAAATTTGTTATATTTTTTTCCAACACGCTCTGTTAGATATACTGACTATGGATTATAATAGAGGTACACCTAGTCCATAAAACCCAACTAGTTTGGTTCGCCCACTCTCTCCCGTTTCCATGGAAATGGGCTCATCCCTCAGAGAAATTTCATATTTTAAAATTTGGAAAATTTGTTATATTTTTTTCCAACACGCTCTGTTAGATATACTGACTATGGATTATAATAGAGGTACACCTAGTCCATAAAACCCAACTAGTTTGGTTCGCCCACTCTCTTCCGTTTCCATGGAAATGGGCCCATCCCTCAGAGAAATTTCATATTTTAAAATTTGGAAAATTTGTTATATTTTTTTCCAACACGCTCTGTTAGATATACTGACTATGGATTATAATAGAGGTACACCTAGTCCATAAAACCCAACTAGTTTGGTTCGCCCACTCTCTTCCGTTTCCATGGAAAATGAGCTCATCCCTCAGAGAAATTTCATATTTTAAAATTTGGAAAATTTGTTATATTTTTTTCCAACACGCTCTGTTAGATATACTGACTATGGATTATAATAGAGGTACACCTAGTCCATAAGACCCAACTAGTTTGGTTCGCCCACTCTCTCCCGTTTCCATGGAAAATGGGCTCATCCCTTAGAGCAATTTCATATTTTAAAATTTGGAAAATTTGTTATATTTTTTTCCAACACGCTCTGTTAGATATACTGACTATGGATTATAATAGAGGTACACCTAGTCCATAAAACCCAACTAGTTTGGTTCGCCCACTCTCTTCCGTTTCCATGGAAATGGGCCCATCCCTCAGAGAAATTTCATATTTTAAAATTTGGAAAATTTGTTATATTTTTTTCCAACACGCTCTGTTAGATATACTGACTATGGATTATAATAGAGGTACACCTAGTCCATAAGACCCAACTAGTTTGGTTCGCCCACTCTCTTCCGTTTCCATGGAAATGGGCCCATCCCTCAGAGAAATTTCATATTTTAAAATTTGGAAAATTTGTTATATTTTTTTCCAACACGCTCTGTTAGATATACTGACTATGGATTATAATAGAGGTACACCTAGTCCATAAAACCCAACTAGTTTGGTTCGCCCACTCTCTCCCGTTTCCATGGAAAATGGGCTCATCCCTTAGAGCAATTTCATATTTTAAAATTTGGAAAATTTGTTATATTTTTTTCCAACACGCTCTGTTAGATATACTGACTATGGATTATAATAGAGGTACACCTAGTCCATAAAACCCAACTAGTTTGGTTCGCCCACTCTCTTCCGTTTCCATGGAAATGGGCCCATCCCTCAGAGAAATTTCATATTTTAAAATTTGGAAAATTTGTTATATTTTTTTCCAACACGCTCTGTTAGATATACTGACTATGGATTATAATAGAGGTACACCTAGTCCATAAAACCCAACTAGTTTGGTTCGCCCACTCTCTTCCGTTTCCATGGAAATGGGCCCATCCCTCAGAGAAATTTCATATTTTAAAATTTGGAAAATTTGTTATATTTTTTTCCAACACGCTCTGTTAGATATACTGACTATGGATTATAATAGAGGTACACCTAGTCCATAAAACCCAACTAGTTTGGTTCGCCCACTCTCTCCCGTTTCCATGGAAAATGGGCTCATCCCCGAAAATATAAAATTTTAAAAATTGAAAATTTCGCCCTCTGTGCAATTTTTTTTCCGTTTGTTTGCCTTTTTTGGAAAGGTTGCAGCCTAGGTAAGCTGTTCCATTTTTCCTGGTCCATTTTGTTCTACAATTTACTAATTATTTCAGTTTTAGTGAAGCAACCCCAGTTTTATTTATTTAACAGAGCTATGTTAACAGTTTAACAGAGCACTGTAAATTGAAATGGTTTGTGTCTTGGGATTTATATTTTAAAATATAACTTCACACACATAATTGAAATAATAGTTTCCTTTGGAAGTGTGCAAGCAAAATAAGTAAACTTCAAGCAGAAACGATTACAATTTCATTCTTATTTGAATATCAAAAATTATTTTATTTTTACGATTAAACTATAACACTTCTCAAAAGAAAATTTTTTCCTTAAAAAAATGTCTTCTTAACACAGATAAAAATGTTTCCATTTGAAGGGCGTTGCTTTGTCGCATTAATTTCGATAAAAACTCATGTATCGTAATTTTTATAATACATCAAGTGATAGCCAAAGGTATTGTCATACCAGAGTCCTGTCATTGTCATGTTTATCCCGTGTCAAAGTCTAATGTTAGAGAGCCATGTTTGAATCATAACTACGTCACGTAAACTCACTTATATTTCGTTACAATTTCAATGTCATGTCCATATCATTTCAATGTAACGTCATATTATCAACTGCCGCTTTTAATGTCATGTCATGTCAACGTAATGTCAAAATTATATTACTTAAGTCGTGTTAAAGTCATGTGAATGTTTTTTCACCGTCATGTCATGTTCAATTAAAAAAAAAAATTACATGGAATAGTTTTATTAAAGCAAAGTTTTAAATCGGAGAAAGTGCCTGCCATTAACCTTTCATATAACTCCGACGTGACAGATAATGTAAAAAGGGACAACATTGGAGTAACCAAGTGAGCACCTTTATTTCTTAATATGATTTTATTAATTTTATAGAAAACTTTGTCTTTCAATTAAAATATTTTTCCAAAGGCAAAATTTAAATTAATTTTTTTACTTAAAACAACCTGAATATTTTATAATGATTAAAACCTTTTTCGATTGCACCACCCATAAAATTCTTTTTCAATCAAATATTAAATTTGATGGTTGTGTCATCCTTGCAACTTGTCGTTTGTGTATCGGCATTTATTGTTTTAGCGGTTGGTAAATTTTAAGACAATTATTTTTGAGACCACACAAATTCGCTTCATGTACTTCGGATGTAATTTCATTTCACATACACACATCTGCGGTTTTGTTTTATTAATGTGCGGTTTTTAATGAATTTAGAATGGAAAAAGGACAACAAGTGTTGACTGATTTATTTAAATTTGAGAATTTGTAATGGAAGTTTTATAAAATCATTTTTTTTTTAATTTCTCTTGAGGTTTCGCGCTAAACATTTTTATATTTTTTTTTCCTGATTTAAAAATCAAATAATAAAAAAAAATTTTAAATTAATTTCTTAAATCAACAGCTTGCTGCTGTCAAAATTCCTACAATGTTGGCTTGCATTGCATTGAATTGCAAAACATGAAACACCCTTTAATTAATTTCATAAATGTGATTGATTGAATATTAAAATTTTTTTGAAAATTAGTTAAATGTACCAATTGAAATGCTAGACTCACATTTTCAACTACTAAATTTTATTAAATTAAATATTAAACACTTCTTCTTGCATCATCAGTTTCAATTGAATAGAATATTGTTATCCAGGGATTTGAATTTATTAGAATTATTTTAGAAAGTATAGAAAACAACAGCATGATGTTGTGTATGTGTGTGTGTTTTGTTTATAAATTATTGCTTAATGATGTGAAAGATTTATTTTGAAAATATTTTACAACATAAACTTGAATATTCAAGTTTATTTTATTCAACAACAAAGCCAAAGACAAAATATTTTGAGTTTTTATCTCTAAAATGTTTAAAACTTTTAAAGTGAAATATGTTTTCATACATTTTCTATTAAATGCTTGTACGTGTGTGTGAGTTTTTAAAACAAACATTAAAATTGCTGAACCAGCAAATGTAGGTAGAATTTTTTTTTTTTTATGAAATTTATGACATGTAAATACGAGCAAAAGGGAAAGGAGAAAGAAATGAATTATGCATTTATCCATGACCTTAGAAATGCCAGTCTTTTGTTTACAAAAAACTATATTTTTTCTTAAATACTCTAACGAAAAGTAAAAGCAAAAAAAAAAAAAAAAATAAATTAAAATTGAAAAAAAAAAAATTATGAGGAACGTTTAGGAATTTCAAAAAAGGAAAAAATTCCTAGAAAAACAGCAATTTTTTTAAAAATTTAAATGGTAGTTACACATTCTCAGTATTTCAGTTGAACTATAAGTGACACAAAATAAAATTAATTTAATATCAAAATCTAATTCATTTTAATATCATGCCTATGCCTATGTCATGTCAAGACTGTGCCCTGTAAAGCCTATTGGCCAGATAAGAATATGCCCTGATATGCCTATCCCTTATCAAGGCTATGCCCTGTCAAACGTTTGCCCTAACAAGTCTATGTCCTGTCTGTCATGGCTGTGCTTTGACATGGCTTTTCTCTGTGTGATGCCTGCGACCTGTCAAGCCTATGCTCTGCCAGTCATTTCAGTAATTTTTATAAAAATCAATGACAAGTCATGTCAATCAATGTCTTGACATAATCTTTGCAATTACAAATCAATATGATTCAAGTGCCATATCAATAATAGCACTGCAATTTGAAAAATCTATTGCTTAGGCTTCTTTGTCATATAAAGTAAAGTGACATGTCACTGTCATGAAGAAAATTTTTTTTAATTGCTCTGCTTTTTTTTCTGTATAAAACCACAGCTTAACAATTTTGTGTTTTACCTTGAAAAAATTTTTATTGATTAAAATACTTTAAGCTCATAATGTGAGTAATTGCAGTCATTTAAAATGTACTTCCAACCGCTCTCGTAAGCTACAACATGCAACTGAATTAAAGAAGAAAAAACAAAAGTTTTTTTTTTTAATCCTTTTCTTAACACGAAAACTTTTAACAGATTAAATAAATATAAATTTTGTGTTAAAGCGCTTAAGTCTAGAAAAGTTTTGCTTTTGCAGCGAAAACAAGCTAAAGTATGCCACAACATTACACGGTTAAAAACAAATAAATTTGCTTAACTCAACAGCCAAGGAATGATGGAAAACAGACTAAAGAAACAACAACAAATAAACACAATGGAATCACTTTATACACACATACATAACCGTTCATATACTGTATTAGAGGAATATTATCTATAGCACAAGTGTGTTGTTAGTGTTACACAGAGCAGGGAGTGTGCTGTGCGATGATGGTAATTGTATTTGTACACTAAGTGCGTAAGCATGTAGTCTGCTTAAAGTGTATTGGTATGTTTATAAAACAACCATTATCGCAATCTTTTATTTTTTTTTTTATTATAAAGTTTTTCCTTTAAGTATTTTATATTATTTGCCAACATTAAGCAAAATATTTGCAACAAAAAAAAAAAAAAGAAAAGAGGAAAGAAAAATAACACATGAATGCAAAAAAATATTTTAGCAATAAAAAATTAAAGAACACACACACAAGCTTTTATGCAGCTTAACACAGCCACTCACCAACATGCAGGAGGCCCAATGCTACCAAAGATAATGACAGAAACAATAATAAGTAGTGGCAACATTCATGACTTATCTACAACGTGTATGCACTCAAGTGTGAATAATGCAACTTAAGTGAAAGATTTCGATTTTTATGTTCTTCAACCCACCACTATCGAAATTCAAAGCAAACAACAGTGATGGCCAAAAATTAAAGAGCATAAAATTCAGAAAGAAATTCAGTAGCCTTTTTTAAAACATCAAATTAAAAAAAAAAACTTTTTTTTATAACATAAACGTAAACGTCACTCACTGCTGCTAAATTATATCACATTCTTGTGGAAAAGTCCTTAAAATAAAAAGGAAAAAAAGCAAGCTTATGTACACACATGAAGTATGTATGCATGGGTGGGTGTGTGTGTGTGTATGTGTGCCACTTATGCACTTATTTACACACACACACTTTCATCTAAATATTTCTGAGCAAAATATGGAAGAAATCTTTATGGAACAATAAATATGTTAAATATTTAAAATGAAAATTGTTCTTAACTAGCAAATGGGGTTAAAACTAGACCACATAATACAAAAACCAAACAACAATAACAAGCAAAGGTTTCTTTTTTATATTTTCTGATTTTTAATACTTTTTTTTTATTTTTTTTTATTTAGCAAGATGCTGGTGTAGGTGTTTGTGTATGAAACTGTAGCATAAAATAAGGCGCTTTGTGCAATCTAAAAAGGGTGTATTGAAATTCTGAAGCTGGTGGAAACACTTGGGGCGTTATTAGTTATCGATCAGAGAGACCACAGTTATAGTGACTGAGCTGAAAGAAAGAGAAACTAGAGACAAGCAAAAGTAACTGAAAACAACAAACTAAGTAAAGTAAAGGGTGCCCCCTTAGATTAGTGGATAGCGTACTAGCCTCGCAATCTGATGGCCGCAGATGCAATTCCTGTCTCTCTCTCTCTCTCTATCCTTTCGGTAGCGGTTGAGAAAAAGTGAATTGTTGCAAAGCCTAATTTTCTACGTAACGATTTTCTGTCAAAAATTTGGATTTTACAAGTGTAAGGATCTCAGCCTGAACTGCGTTTTTGAGAGATAGAAATATTAATTAAGATTTGCCTGCAACTCAGTTAGCAACACTTTCAACAAAAGTAAAATAATGCTGATTTTTTAGAAACCCTTTTATTTAAAAACAATTCCTTTTTTTCTAAATATCGATTAGCCAATTATCTCATGTAAAACAAACCCTGCAAAGGCATCAAAAATTGAGACCATGAAAAATATTTAATTAAAACGAAAACTTTTATAAGGCTGTTGGCTTTCATTAAATGTGAGAATGAAAAAGTGTTATTCAAGAAATAAAGTAAATTGATTTTGAAATGTTTTTAACAAAAGCTGTGTTACCTATGTTCTCTCCTTTATTTTTTTTTCAAATGCATAATTTGATTAAACAAAAATATGTAGAAACATTAACAAACAAAGACAAATAAAATTATTTTAATCCACTCCTATTGCATTTGGAGACAAGCAGTTCTCTATCAAGGAACTGGGTTTTGCTTAATTTTTATTAACCAAATAAGCAAATGATTCTCCTCCAGCAATGTTTTTTCTCTCTCATGCAAAGTGTAGCAGCAGTTAGTTGCAAGTAACCATCCATTTTACAAACTAAATATAATAAAACCAAGTGTAACAAACACAAAATAATAAATTGTACAAGCAAAATGTTGTTGTTGTTGGTAAGTAAAGTACGAGTAACTACAGCAGCAAAAATGAGTATTTTTTTTCTGTTTTTAATTTTTAGATTTTGGGGAGAATTTTTGTCTAACTGCCAAAACAACCAGACACACACACACACAACACAGCAGAGAGTGACATAGAAACCTTAAATTATGAATTTGATATACAAGTAGTAAATGGTTTAAAAAGAGGAAAGCAGAAACAGGATTTTAATTTAACAATTGTGGGTAGCACAACAATAACAAGTTGCAATTGCAACAGAGAAATTATAAAATTTTTACAATTTTCTAATAGTCACGTTCTATTTTTCTTATTTTAGTTTCCTTTCATTTTTTGTGCAAAGAGAAAAAAAACAACAACAATAATTTTATTTAAACAAATTTTTATCATAAAAATTACTTTTTGTGTGATACTCTGCCAGTGTAACTTTAAATAAATAAATTCTGTTCTCAATTCAAAGTTTAACTTTCGAGTTTTAGCTTAGTATCATTTGCAATGACAATGTTTGTTAAACAAAATTCAATTAAAGTATAAAAAAATTGAATAAAATTTTCGTTAAGGATTAGCATTGTATGGAAATGTTGCCAAAAAAAAAAAAAACTCATCAGGATATTTTGAAATATATTTTGGAGGCAATGGAGAAATCAAAGATTAGAAAACTGTAACAGGCCTTGAAGGGAACAGGTCTAATAAGGCCCTGGTCATGAATTTTTACCTCAGTAAAGTGAAAAGCATGATATTGTTTAAATGACAGCTTATGTATGTGTCATGTTATATGACTGACACTTTTATATAAAAATTGTGTTTGATATAACATGACATTAACATGACATGACATGACACTAATATTACATGTTTGTGTCATTAATGTGACATAACATGACTACGATATATAAAATATTTTGACATTTCTAACATATGGAGTTGACGTGATATTTGTATGTCTTAACATGACTACGGCATGCCATTACTATGAAATTTACGTGATATAATATGAAATCGCATTACTAGATATGACATTAGTATGACATGACGTGACTAAAACTAGACATGACTTTGACTTGTCAATTTATATAAAATTGGAAAGACTTTTACATGATATGGGATCCATTTTCATCATGCTATCTAGCAGCATTTTATGCTTCTTTCATTCGTTCCACTGTCGAATTTTTTACTTTCATTGTGTGCATGTGCTTTCAGTTCTAAGGATAATACAGTCAATGAATACAAAAGGCCAAGCTCTGGGTTGCAGTAAAGGAATATCAAGTCTGTGAAAAAACTTTTGGTTACCAGCAAAATGAATTCCGTCTAATTTTGGTTAAATCAGCAATAGAAAATTGTATTACAACTGAAAACTATTTTTTTTTATTTTACTTCAAATTAAAAGAATAAAAAAAAATTATGTAAATTAAATCCCTGTACTTGTAATTGTTGTGATAGTCAGAGCAAAGTGTTTTATAAACAAAAAAAAAATATTTTTGTCTATTTTTATAGAGTGATGAATTAGAAAATATAAAATTGTAATTTAAATATCAACAAGAGTAAATACCAAAATTAACTACACACATCCTAAGACACACTACCGCTCACACCAACAGATAGTCAGGCTAGAAGCTACTGCTCAAAAGGTTAGATTTTTTAACATAAAAGGAACTATAGTTTTCTTTATTGTTAGACTCCCTGCTATTGCAAACAACAAATAAATACTTGCTGCTTACACACACACGCACACTCGTACAATTAAATTAATTATCAGACCACACAGTGTGTACAAAGAATTTTAGTCATGCCCGCAAATGCTTTAAGAGTAAAAAAAATTACGTGTTAATAATAGAAAACAAAATGTAAAGAAGAAAATGCATGTCATAACCACCTCAAAAGAATTTTCTGAAAAAATTTTGTTATGTGTGTGTGTACGAGTATGTATGTAACTACATTAATTAAAATAATTAAAAAAATTCATATTAAAATGAAGCAAATTCTTGTTTTATTTCAAAACTAAAATTCAGGGGAAAATGCAGACAATTTCTTTAGGGGTTGAGTAAATGTCCAATTAAGTTTGATAACGATTTATGTTTTACTTAATACATTTTTGAGGTTGCATGTTTTAAGCAAGAAAATTTAATTAAAAACAAAAATTGTAACAAAACTTTTGCAATATTTGTTCAATTAACTGCAGGAATGCAACTGCGACTTCCTTAATATCAGGTTAATCTAACTGGACACCCTAAATGCAGCCATATTAAACATTTTTTAAAAGCTTAAAATTTTGAAAAAAAAAAATAATTTTAATTAAAGAAAATATTTCTCTAGATGCTTTTCCGGAGGCCAAGCTCAATTAGATTTAAATTTCATGCCAGAAAATTGTTCAGACATGACATGCTAGAGATCAGGTTTTACTCAATGTTTAATACTCCCACTCTGGGTCTAAAGCAATCCACTGAATTTAAGTGGTTTTTTTTTTATAGAAATGAGCGTGACAGACTTTTTTATTTTGAGATTTTTTGTGTGAAATAAGGCGTAAAGTGTATTAGACAACTGAAATTCTCTAGTAACTGGCAACTATTGAAAAGATATTGTCTTTTGCCTTAATTTGATCATGTATTTACTAGCAAATAGTTTGCTTTGATTCAAATAAATTTGTGATTTTATTATGTGTAATTTGTGTTACTACAGATTTTTATTCGTATTCGTATTCGTATTCTTATTTCTATTTATATTTGTTGCTCATATCGTTTGTTTGCATATCATGTACAACTTAATAACGATATCATGATGTCTGTCTGTCTGTCTATTTATTGAGCAAAATTATAGAAAACGAATAAAAAGTATAATGAAAAAGAAATAAAAGAAAATAAATATAATTTAAAATAAATTTAGCATAAATTATGTGTTAGACATTGCAAGGATAACAAATACACACAGAGAGTGTGTGAATGTTTATGCTATTGTAGAGCCATTGATGTTTATGTGCCTCCAGTTGTGTGTGCTGCTCTACTCAACTAAAATACAAGCCAAGTTGTAAACAAAACCCAACTGCTGCATGGTTTATCTTTCTTATAGGCAAATATTTACAGTGGAAAGCGAAAAATAAAATAAATAGATTTAAATGAAAAAAAATCAAAATTTTTCAAAATAAAAGCAAAGTTGACTTTCGATATGAATCGTTATGAAATTGTTATGAAATTGTTATGAAATCGTTATGGAAATTGAAAATAATATAAATAATTAACGATTTTAAATATTTCTGGAAGAATTACTACTGAACAGTGCGACCTGAATAATGAACGAGAAGAAAGCATCAAGAAATAATCAAAGCTAATCACAAAATTTTAATAAAAAAAATCTCTATAAAAAAACTTTAATTCATAATCTAACCTTTCCTTTGCTAAATAACAAAAAAAAAAAAAAAGATTTTCTTTTAAAAGCTTATGCCCATTATTTTCTATTTCACTTTAGCTGATGTTTGTTTTGAATTGGTTTTCGTTGTGTGTGTAAATAAAATAAAAATATCAAACGGAAACTCAAATATTGCTTTTAGAATATAAAAATAAAAATAAAAATAAAAATAAAAATAAAAATAATAACAAAAGAACGAAAGAGGAATACATATTTCAACAATTCTATAGCTGCACTCTTACTTTTTTTTTTGTATTTGTTTGCCAGATATTTTTAGGTTCTATTACTAAGGCAACTCTAAATGTATAAAGTTCATTGCTAAATTATGGCAGGAAGCCAAAAATGTTACAACATTTGCTTAACACAAAACTTAATGTAACTTTAAATAAAAATGAATAGAAATGTAAGCCATAAATGAATTGTTAGCGAAATATTAAGGATATGCAAAGCATTAGAAATAAAATCAAATATGATTCTGATAAATTTTGTTCTCAAACATGAAAAATGAAAGCAAAGTGTTCGCATTCAAGACTAAGAAAATATTTATTTGATTTCACTAAAAGTCAATATTTGCTTTTATAATAAAAACCTAGTTCGATGGGCTCTGAGAGAGCCTAACTAGCCCATTTCATTACATAAAGTCCTCAATAACTTGGTCACCGCTACACCTCCTCCCTTAACTTACCTAAACAACTCGTACTAATCGAAACTCTTGCCTAAGCTGAGCTGAGTTGAGCTGTTTTATATTTATACTGAATCAATTTTCTTCCAAAAACCTCCACTTTATTAAAAAAAAAAATTAAATAAAACTTTTACAATTTAATTCCAAAAAAAAAAACAAAATTTTTATACCAAAAGAATTTTTCAGCCCACCAAATTTCTTTTTATTATGACGACAAACTAAAAAAAAGATGTAAAAGTTTTCCTCTTCTTAACTCGTCTTTGAAATTTCTTGAGTAAAAAAAAAATATTAATAATTTAATTTCACTTTTCATCATGTTTTTCCAAAGGAAACAAATAGCCTAAGAAATGAAAAGGTGTTGACAGTTTGATGGACAACAAACAGTTTTAGCAGCAGCCCCAGTGCAAAATAAAAGCAACACATAAAGTATAAAAAGGACACAAGTAAATCGAATACAGTTTATTTTATGCCCTTTAAAAGGCAGACCTTTTTTTTTAACTTATCAAGTTAAGGACTGGGAAATTGGAAAAGTTTCTTTCTTTAACTCAATTTGCCAAAGTAGACACTTCTAAAGGCCTTAAACGAAAAAAAAAATCTAAGAAACATTTTTGTTCCTTTTTCATTAGTTTATTGGAATTTTAATTATAGTAACACTCAGCTAACAAAATACTTTCATCAAAATATATACAATAACAATAACAATATTATCATCATGGGCTTTAATCGCACCGTGATCTTTAAGGGAAAATTTTTTTAAATAATTTTAAACCGAATAACATTTTTTATTCGAATAATGTTTTTCCAGGCATAATTTTATTTTTTTATGTATAAATATTTTTATACGAATATTCAACCGAATAATTTTTTCACTGAACAAAATTTGATTCGAAACCCCTTTTTTTGAAATATTTTTTTTTTAATAATTTGTTTAGTAGAAAAAATTTTAAAGGAATAATTTTCTTCCATCATATAGTTTTTTTCCTAAATGAAATTTGAATCGAATGATTTTTATATCAAATAAACCAGATTTTTTTAAAGCAATAATATTTTTACCCAACAATTTTTGAAGAAATTATTTTACGAAGTAAAATTTGATTCGAATATTGTTTTATCCAACAATTTTTTCACAAAAAACAAAATTTTTTCAAGCGAAGTAGAAAATATAATTTTAATACTTTTGTCTAGCGGAATAATTTATTTTCTGAATATTTTTTATGCAATTAATTTCTTTTATTTTATTTTTCTTGAGCGAAATTTTCTAATTTCAAATAATGCAAATAATATTTTTTACCTTTTATAAGTGAATACACAGTTAATTTGTTGTAGCTCAAAATAATATTGTATTTGACTTACCCTGTAAAGAAACAAAAAACAAATAAAAAATGAATTAGAAAAGTGATTACAAATTAAAATTTTTAAATATGAAAAATATTTAATAATTTTGAATGAAATAACATGAGAAAATTAAATAAAATTTTAAGAAATGCAAGTCAAAAAATAAAGGAGCTGTTATTTTTGAAAGTGGTATAAGTACACCTTTTTTTTTTTATGTGTCAGCGGTAATTTTAGTAAGCTGTGGTCTTACTAAAATTACCGCTGTCTATTTATTTTAAATAAAAAATAACAGCTCAAATGTTCTCGACTTAAATTAAAGTCAGTAGAAATAGTTACGTACTTGGCCCAATTTCTCATTTGGGACTTTAACTTTTTCCACAACCACCAGCGGCTGTGTTTTTGTTTTTTGTACATCTCTTTTTTTATTATTGTTCAATAGACTAAAAAATAGAATTTGATTTGTTACTTTACTTATGACTGATTTTATTCAATAAAGTATGAATTTGGGCTGCTAAGATCGTGCCGCATAAGCAAATTATTGTTATTTTTTACAGCTTTAAATGTTTACATCTCCAACTACACATTTGCTTTGGTATTTGTGAATGTGTGTGATCTATGTATGTCCTGTGTCCTGTACATGCGAGTGCATAAAAAATTTCTATGATGTATTGAATGAATCTTCCTCTGCCTGCTGGTGTTCATGTCTGATGATCCATGATTTAATGCGATAAAAGGAGTCAGTGACATACACACATACACATACACACACACACACATACAATAGGAGTTCATTAAAAAGTAATTTTATTTTTCATTCACATTGCCACCGAAAATAACACACACTCGCACACACCCACACAAGAATAAATTATTATACGGACAATGTCACATCGCTGCACATGATGTGTAACGCAACGTTATCCTCTTATATTTTTAAATACAGACATTTTAACTTTAAATAAATGCACACACGAATGCGTAACTAAACGATTGACTGATTCACTGTTTGATTGAGTAACTAATGGACAAACTAACCGACTGACTAACGTTTGGCTGTCTTTCCTCCTTCGCCCTGCTGGAATTTATCATGCGATTGTACAACGAGTGTGAAAATTTACATTTATCATCATCATCAGCATCGTAAAATGAAAAATAAAAATGACAATCAAACTGCAATCACAATCCATGGCAAATCAAAACGTTAAAAACTCATTCAGGCACGACAATAACAACTTTCATATCCACAAATAACTAAAAACAACAACAACAAGCTTGTCCAAAGAAAAAACCGAATAAAATTAAATAAATTGATTGTTTATGTTAAATGGCATGTTTTAATTGATTTATTTTCAATAAGATCGTAAAGCAGAAACAGCAGCACAAGCAGAAGAACATGAACATAAACACGAACATAAAAAAATTTAATTGTTATTTAAATAATTAAAAGAGAAAAATAATAATTGTTTTTAAAGTGTTTTGTTTATCAGCATTTTCCCAAGAGTTTTTTTTTTTTTTTTTTTTGTAAATTTATTTAAAAAAACTAAACGTTTTTCCCGGTCTCACCCGGACTGGTTTATTATTAGGTGAGTCGGTATCCTTAGAGAGCGTATGTAACAATTTTTAGAGAAAATTGTTTTAAGAAAAACCCCATCTAAATAAATACAGCCATTCACTAGTTTTTAAATCGGCTCATGCCTTTGCTAGCATTATTAGCAGAAACACTAATAAATAAATAAATAAAATATTTCAAAGCATAATTTTAGGCTCAAATTTAGTGGTCGTTAAAAATAGGCGTGGATGGTTACCTTCCTTGTATTATAGAGACTAAGTCTCACACTAATCCCTTGCAAAATAAAAATTTTTATAGCGAACAAATAAACAAACAAACAAACAAAGAGAAAATAAATTTTATTTATAGATATAGATTAATTTTTTAGTTAAGTGCAAAAAAGGACATTTTATTCACACACAGAAAAGAAAAAAAAATTGAACTTGAAAAGGTAATTTTATTTTTGTCAAAAATATTTTCTCTTACTTAAAAAAAAAAATATATATTCTTATAAAAAGTTGTTTAAAATACTTGTCTTTCACCAAAAGTACTTTTTTGTTGTCAAAATAGTACTTTTTATTACAAAGTACATACTTTTTTCTGTAATTTTTCTTTTTACACTAAAAATAGTTTCAGCTGGATTTGGGTTTATTTGATTAAAAAATTAACTCTTTCAAGTACGATTTTCACACTTTCGCTTGAATATAAAAATTTTATGGTTTTTTGCTTGCAATAATGATATTGTAATTTTGTTGATATGTGACACTGCTACCTGCAATTAAAAGCAGCAACAAATGTTGTGTGCTTTTAATTGTTGACAAACGAAATTAAATTAAATTTAATTTTTGTTATTAAAACAACAATGACGACACAAATAAAACTACAATTCATTCATTCATTCATTCACAAATGTGAAAATAATGATGGAAATAAAAGACAAGGACAATTGATAGGCTTTTGCAAATTAATAAAACTGATATGGAGAATGAAATTTCAATTATTTTATGAAATTAGATATTCAGGTTTCCAGTTCCTTTGTTACAAAAACCATAATTATAAAATATTACAAGGAATATTGCCATTAATTGTCATAGAAATGAATTTCTTTCTTTTTTTTTTTAATTAATTAACTAGAAACTCATATTCGAGTTCAGTTTAGCGCATAATTGCCTTGTCAGTCAAGTGTGACTTTAATTTTATTAAACTCCCTTTTATGAAAATTTCTATTTTAACACAATAATTTCATCATTATACTCGTGCGTGCATTAATTTTCTATTTCATTCAATTAAATTAAATAAAAAAAAATACTCTTTTGGTTTTTATTTAAATTAAAAAAAGGAATATTTTCTGTTTTAAATAAACGAACGAGGATTTTTTATTTTATTTTCCTGTACAATACAATTGACAAATTTATTTAGTAGAAAATCTGTAGTTGTCTTTATATTTTATTCAATTTTATGGCCACAACTCTAGTATTTAGATTTTTTTTTTTTTGCTTTTATGGAAAAATTGCAAAATCCTACAACAGGCAGCTAAAATTGCATCAGAGCCAACAACATATTCAAACTTAATGATGCAAAAAAATTGCAGTTTCATTTCGAATTTGCCTTTTTATTATAAAAAATACATACATGCACGTGCATACAAATATTTATAAAATTATTTCTCTAAAAGTAGTAACGTGTGTTTATAGAAAAGCTTAACAATAAAATAAAATATTTTTCAAGGGGCAATTTTTCAAGAGTAGGTTTTTTAAAGAAACCAGCAAATTTGTGCGAAGAAAAATTTATTCAGATCTCCTCTTTAGAATAATATGTGTCCCATCCCGTAATCTTCAATGGTTCGTCTGGAAGTCACTAAAATCATTGAAAGCAACAGCACTGGGGTATAGGGAAATTTTAAAATAGTCCAAAGTAGCTTCTGAGTATTTGGGCAGTAGATTATAAATCTAGACGATCTCCCCTTTAGAATGATATGTGTCCTATCCTGGAATCTTTAAGAGAAGTCAATGTACGAGTATTTATGCATATTTCTAATTATTTCTCCTATTTAAAAATATGCCACAAATACTTAAAAGATATTTACAAATCCTAAAACACGTAATGGGTTACGTTATATCATATTTAACTCAGCAGATTTATTTTCACTCACTTGATGGTTTTTAGTTTAAAATAATCACTGATTGGATGACTGAAAAACAAAGAATGTAAACAAGGGAAGGCAGTGTGGCAATTGCAACAACAACAAAATAAATAAATTTGTGTTGAGTTTGGTATTTAATGGTATCGAACAACAAACAACTGTTGCTGTGGCACGCTGAAAATATAGAGACTCAAATCAACCATTAATTTTACAAAACAAACTGGTCACTTACGGGTTCAGTGATTTCATTAATAAACAAGAAATTAATGGAAATTAAAAGTGGTTTGAGCTAAAAATATTATTTTCTTTAAATCTGGGAAAAATCTGTTTAAAATAAATTCATTTTCTGTTTGTGTACTCGCTATACAAATGTTTCTCTTCCAACGGATTTGTCTAATTTTGTTTGGATTTTTTTACATTTAGTCCGAGGAAAGTTGGACCAACTACGCTCACTTTTCAGAAAGATTTTTTATAAGGGGAAAAGATTAAAAACATTTTCTTTAGGAATAAATTAATCGAATAATTTAAAATGCAACAATCTAACCTAAAACAAGTTCAAATTCAGGTTAAGTTTTTGGAAAATAATTTTTTTCGGTTAAGTTGCACAGGGCGCTGTAACAAGTATTATAAAAAGAGGCTTTTAATGTGGTGCCTTTGTAAAAAAAAAAAGACAGATAGAAAGATGAAAGGAAGTAGGGATATAATAGGATAAGAAGAAAACATTGTTTCTACTAATGGAGCTGTACAGCATGCTGACTCCTTTTGGAACTAGATTTTTATAAGCAAAATAGAGTCATTAAGAAGCTGTTGACTGCACTGAAAGAATTATGTTCCTATATCCTTTCGATTTTGTTATTAATTCAATAAAAAAAAATCAGTAGACTAAAAAATGGAATAGATTTATTGAATTTATGAAAATGTTTTTCTTTCAGTGTACTTTGCTATCTTCTTTCATTTAAGAGTTTAATATGAAAGAAAATTTAATTGTTTACCTTTTTTAAAAATGAATAAAATTTAAAAATAAGAAAATTTTTTAACTTAAAATTCTCTTTTGATTTAATTGAATTTAAAATGCTTCAATTGTTTAAATTTTAACCTGCCTGTGGCAAGAAATCATGTATTTTTTTTTTATCTAATTTAACAAAGACTTTTTTCAAGAAGAAATTTCTATGTAATTTTTGTGTGAAATTTTATAAGACTCAAAATGAAATTTTAATAAAATTAAATTTTGTTTTTTTTTTTTTTTTTTTTTGCTTTTGCACAAAAACAAACGTTGTGAAATAAAGTCTTAACAATTTAAAAAAAAAAAACACAAAAATTATTACTGAAAAAAAAAAGAAATTGTTAACAATTTTAGCATCTTTCTGGCAGTTCAACAATAATTTTTCCCCTATCTGGCTATTTCAGACCAAACAAAAAAATGGCAGCAACACAAAAAGAAAGAAAAAATAAAATAAAATAAACGCCACTAAAACTACTTAGAAAATCATAAAAAATATTTTACATTTTCCTTCCTTAAGAAAGAAGTTAAAATTTAACATTTTTTGTTTTATAGACGCATTTGCAACAACGTTTTATTAGGGACACCCACGGCACTGTCTGACTCAATGTCTGCTGTGCTTTAAAAAAAAAAAACAAAAAAAAAAAAAATTCCACAATTCAAGCACAGCAAATACAAAAATAATTTTTTTTTTTGCCAGTTATGCATGCTGTTTTCAATATTTTCTTTAAGAGAAGTTTTCAACTGCCGCACACACCGCACAGCAAAGACTCAAGAATTAGCTAGAGGTCAGGCAAGCAGGGTTAACACACAAAAAAAAAATTAAAATACGAGTGAGCAGCAAAAACTGAAAATGTCAAATAATAAAACACAAAAGTTTTAGGCCACAAATTCGTAACAAAAAAAGAAAGGAAAAAGAAGGAGTAGGAAACAAGCTAACATTTCAATTGACACAAAGTTAAAGGCAACGAACAGGAACTTATTCACGCTTGCTTTTTGGGGCCATAACTTTAAGCAACAACAATAACAACAACCTCTCTAGCAGCAAAACATTTATAAAGAAAAGGGAAATTAGTTTTTTGACCTAAAACAAAAAATTTGTTTCTTTTCTCAAAAAAGCAAAACCCTATTTTTTTAAACAAAATTATGACAGCCCAGCATGCACAATTACAGGACGATGTGCTGTTATGGGCTATTATTTGGGCCTAAACACCCACTTGAGGATTTAATTCCTGAAATCAAAAATAAATTTAAAGCTACGAAATCATGATTAAAATTCAACAAATTATATTTGTTTTATAGAAGGTTTATTGAGGAAGTTTTTTTAGAATAACTTTTTTTCTTTTTTAATTTTTACCAATTGAAAAAAAAAATTTCTGTGTGTCCAAATTACGCTACTCGATAGTGATCGAAATTAAATACAAATTTCGATCGATATCGAATTCCATAATCTGGGTCCAAATCGTCGTACTCTAGTCGTATATCGAACAAAACTGATAGAAATTTTAAGCTTTTCGTATGAAATAATTTTTAAATTTCGATAGAAATTAATCAATATCGTATGCAGGCCTCGGGCTACTGAAAATCTGTTTAATAAACCTTTAATAAAGCAAAAATAATTTTTATGAATTTAAACAAAAATTTAATTTAATTAAAAAAAAAAATAAATTTTAATTATTAAAATAGGGGCCAGAGTAGCAGCTTTACCCTGCAAATAAAAAAGACTTTATGTTTTTTTGTATTAACACTAACAACAAATATTGCTATGGCAATATGGAAAAACTGCCTATGTCTTATTAAGTCATTTTGGAGGAGCCCTAAAAATTTCTCTAACAAAATTACTTGCATGCTCTCGAACACTATTGATTTCGTTGATATCCCTGAACCGCTAAAATAAAGGTATTGACTCAATTTTTGCTTAACTTGACTTAAGTGATTTTCTTTGTTAAAAACAACAAATATCTGTTGTTTGTTGTCAGCTTTTGATTATGTGAAAGTGGTATAAGCCCACTTAAAAACAATAATGAGTTAGAGATAATTTTAGCAAGGTAAGGACCGCATCTAACTAGAATTATCGCTGACTAATTTTTTTTTTAAAAAGTGGACTTGTACCTCTTTTAAATATAACGGCTTATATATATATATTTTTTTTTAAATTAAACCAACAAAAACGTTCTTCATAAATAGGGGAATGGAATCTTTTTTTGCAATATTTTTTTTTAATTTTCAATTTTAAAATTTAAAAAAAAAACATTTTTCCAATTTAGTTTATCAAGTTAAGCCACAAAGAAATATTTTTAAATAAAATAAAAAAAAAAAAGAAACAAAAAATAAAAATCATAAAATTTATTGCTCACAAACTGATAAGTTGCATTCACAGAGAAAGCAATTTTCCCTGTACCATAATCGTCCATAGAAAAACAAACACAAAGTTTTAATTAAAAGAAACCTGGAATGGGAGTGTGCGTGTAAGAGTGTTTGTGTTTGCTATTTTTCACACACTTTTTGCAGTCGCCCAAAAGCAAAAAAAAAATTATTTTTTATTTTATTTTTTACAAACTGTGAAGCCATTGAACAAAACATAAAAAATGGTGATAATTGCATTATGTGCAATTCAGAGTCTGAGCACACACACACACACACACACACACACACACACACACACACACACACATAGAAAAACACATTACTAAATAGTTATGCAAAATCCTTAAGCACAAAACAGTTTAAATGCGGCATTTTAATAAAAAAAAAAAACTTTAAAAAGTTGCTATTAAAAAAATTATGGAAGAAATGAGAAAAAAATTATTTAAAGCCAATGACCCATAATCATGGTCAGTATTAAAAACGATTTTAACTACATAAATTCTTATGAACAAAAGTAGGGTCTGAGTAGAAGCCTACTTTGTTCGTGACTATAATTATGGCCCAAATCACAAATAAGCTGAAAACGTTCGGTTTTTAGTTTGCTCTACAAAGCCGCTAAAAAAAACACCAACAGGACACAAAGTCATCTAGTTAAGGACCACCAGGCATCAAAATAAAAATTCTAAAAATTATTATTACGGCCATACTGCTTTCCCTAAATAAATGAAACCAAAAAAAAAAGTTTTTTATTTAACAAAATGCCAACGTAATACTGCTGCATGCAGAGATAACAAAACAAATTCTTGTTAAACACATGTCATTTAAATGTTACAACAACCCTGAATTTGTTAGACAAAATAACAAAATTGTTAAAACATTAAGCACACAAGCAAATGCATACGTCTGTTCGTCTGTCTGTCGGTTTCTGTGTAGACAACATTTCTTCATTTTTCCGGCCTTGAAGCAAAAAATAAATAAAACAACGAAACAATAATTTGGTTTCTTGTTTATTGCATAGAGTTGTTGGCAAAGTAGAGCGAGATAAACAGGGATACACAACAGCTGACATAAGTTGGGTGACAGAAAAAAAAAAAAAAAATTAAAATAAAACAAAAACGTCCAGTAACGAAGAGTTTTTTGCAAATCAACTAAGACATTATTTGGATTTTTAAATAGTTTTAATTTTGCAAGTTATCACTGACGGTAAAGCTTTTAAGAAAGCTGTACTTTTTTTGCTCTCCATCGTTTTGGCTTCGTAGTTGTCAAAACTTGTATGCATTCTGTGCTCGCCTTTGTTTTTATGCTCAAAATACGAAGAGAAGTTTGAGTGTATGACGTTTTTATTTTTGTAAATCAGTGTTTGTTGTAGGCAATTTGCTATGGATTCTGTTAAGTGAGGCTTGGCTTCCGGCTCAAAAAAAAAAAAAAAAACAATTTTATACCAAATAAACTGCTGTTGCCTGAGCTCTTTTTCTTTTCTTTCTCTCGCATGCAGTGAGAGTGTGTGTGTTTGTTTTTCATTAATGAAAAAAAAAAATTATTTGTTTATCTATTTACTGGTTTGTTTATGAATCCCCTCTGTCACTTATGTATTTCAACTTGTCCTTCTTTATTTATGTTTAGTCAATTGCCTGTTGTTGTCATTTTTCTTTGTGTTTTTTTTTTTTTTTTTTTTTTTTTGTCTGGTAGTGATAATCACAAGCACAGTGAATTGCGGCTTCATAGGCATTAATTACGTTACTCCTTTATTAATGCCTTTAGCTGCACAAAAACACAAAATTTTTGTTGTCGCTGTTGTTGTTTGTGTCTCTAAATGTCTGTAAGCATGGCCAGCTGAAATTGGCATATAATTGTGCTCTGGTGTACTATAAAACGGAAATGATGATTTGGCTTCACTGGTTGGTTGGCTAGTGATGCGAGTACAAGAGTACATGAGTGTAAGTAATGGATAGAAATGAATCCTTTTTTTAATTCCTATTTTATTGTGCTGGTGACAATTTTTCTTTCTAATTTACTAATGAAAACTTTTTGTCTTGCTACACAGTTTGGGTATGTGCATGTGTATTCATGTGGCTGTCTAACTGCAGCTGTTGGATTGTGTTGACTGCTGTTGATTTTGCTAATATTAAACCAATAATTTCTTCTTCTACCCTTCCTTTTTTTTTTTTTTGGTGATTATGTGATGTTGTTTGAGTTGACTTAATTTTTTTGTTGCTATTGCTGCTGTTCACTTGTTTGTTGTATTTTGTTGTTTCTGTTGATGCGACAAATGAGTGATACTGTCAACTGATGATGTTGCTGATGGCTCACATCTTTTCCTATTTTTATTTCTCTGTGGCTTGTAAGTATGAAATTTACATTCCACATTTTCAATAACTGCTGTGGATTAGTAACCAACCACCAAAAGGAAATATAATTTAAGCTCTTATACTTCAGGCCCTATTTAGACAAATTCAATTCAATTGTAAATGAAATATTTCACCAAGAGAGTGATTTTCATATGTATAAGCCTGTAAAGCGGTACAATGAATATTTCATTTTTTAATTATTTTAAGTCACAGCAAGCCTCTTCTAACTAATTTTAAAATTATTTCTAATTCAATTGTTTGTTTGGCACATCGACAGCACAGATGCTGAACAGCAGAATTGCATTCGAAGTTGTGCATTTTATGCATCACAACTGCTAAACATCCCTCTCAATTATTAAGTCACTTTAAACTTAATAACTGCCATGTCGTTTAGCAACAAACAAAATAATGAAAAACGTTTTAAAACTTGAAAACTTGAGCCTTAAAGCACTAAAAAAAATGTTTTCAACTTTTTAATGTTTTAAGAAATTATTTATTAGAAAGAAACACTATCAACTGCCTTAAAAACATTCACACATCCTCACATACAGCCTAGCACACGTACTTGCACGGAGGAACCATAAAAAGTTGTCTTTTGAAAAAAAAAAAAACTGGGTTAATTGTTTTGCTGTGTAGCTAACACAAAGAATACAAAAATTATTTAGAGTCAATTTAAAGATAACACTTGCCAAACAAACTTGTATGTTTACGCGACAATGTACCTTTTAATTCTCGCAATACAGTGCTGCTGCTGCTGCTGCTGCTGCTGCTGTTGAAAGAAATAAGTATTAAAGCTTTTTAATTACCATCGTTGTTTGCTTCTTTTTGCAAGTCGATCTTGTGTTAAGTGTCTTTGTTGTAGAAGCAAAACTTTAATGTTCTTGTTTGAAAACAATTTGAAATTTAGTAAATGAAAGGATAATAGCAAATAAGCTTTTAGTGCACACGTACATGTTGATGTCTCTGTTTACGAGCATGAGTATCGTTTGAGTATCATTTTAGGGAAAATTTTGCAAGTCAATTTAAAATGACAATTTCGCCAGGTAAGAAAAATTCACACACACATTAATTTTAATTGGGTTCAAAAGTCAGTACAGTAGCACAAAAGTTTTCTTAAGCTCTTTGACTTTTATGTTAAACAGAACAGGCAGTTATAAAAATAATAAAGTCTTTATTATTACAGAAAAAGGAGAGTAAAATTGCCAAAAGTAAATTAACTTCCTCAGGCATAAACAAAAATTAAGGACAACCATATCTGCAAGCCTTTCATTTACCTAAGAAAAAGTTTTCTAGGCCTGCTGTTTATTAAATATTAAAAAATCTTTACAAATTGAATTTGTTTTGCTATTATTTTTTATATGTAATTAAGGATACAGAGAAAACGAAGCAAATAAAAACAAAATTTATAGAATTTGTTAAGGACAAAATGCAGTGAGTGAAAATATGTTTTAACGTAATCTTTTACATTTTTTATTAGTACTGAAAATTTTTTGGGACTGAACATTTTCTTAAGAAATTATTGTTTGTAGCAGCTACTTGTATTTACTTTGAAAACTTTATAATTTATTTATTTATATTTTCTCATTTCGAATGTCTTACGAATTAACAATTATTTAACCAACGATTTTCGTTAATTAAGGTTATAAATACTTCTTTTTTATAATTCATTTACATATTTCGCTGCTAAATATTTCAGTAACAGTTGCGGCTTAAGTATTCAAAGCAAACTTTTTCACTTTTAGAATTCAATTAAGAATGTACATTTCATTTTCAAATGGAATATTTTAGACACTGAAAAAGAAAAATTTAAAACTTGAAAGAATTTTCTGATTTATCCTCTGGAGGTAACATAACCAAAAAAGTTTATGTTTTTATGGGTAAAGTATGCGGGTATTGGCTTATAAACCTTGCAGCTACAATGAACCAAAAGGCAAACAAAATATGTCTATGACTACATTAACATGTTGATGAGTTAAGGATGAGCACAAAAGGTATACTCGCACCCAAATGCAAACACAGTCCAAATCAGCCAGCCGGCAAGTCAGCAAATCTGTCTGGCACAAACATATACATTCATGAATTGCTTAAGGGAAAAAAGGCTTTCAACAATGTTTCTTGTTTGTTGTTTTCTTTTTAATTTCAACTCCTTACGGCAGTTGCTGTTTGAGCCTACTTTTTGTTTGCTTTTCAATTTTCATTTTTGTTGCTCTTGAAGTTAAATTGAAAGAAAGAGGAAAAAAAGGAAATTATTTTTTTTTTTTTTTTTTTTTTTTGCAAACGTAACGTAACATTTTGGTTTGTTAGTTTTTATTTAATTGGCTCTGTTGTTTGTTGGTACTTTTTGAATTGTTTTGTTTTAATAAATGCCTTAAGCGACGGCCGTCTCACAAAAGGTCAGCCAACAGAAATTACTTGAAATTCATTTAATTGCAAAAGTCTTCACCAGCATAATAACTTTTCATTTCGATTTTATTAACAAATTAACTTTGTTTAAGTATAATTTGCATATTTCTGATTTTCTGCCTTTTTAACTTTAAATAATTAACTTGGTAAAGGTAATTATTATATTGTTGCACTCTTTTCTTTTTTTTCTTTGAAAACATTTTCTTACAAAAAGGAGGGTCGTAAAGAAAGGCAGTTGCTTTTTAGCTGCTTGAAAGCTTTAAGAATAGAATTCTTAAAATTTTCTACGAAAGATTATGCCAGGTGTACATAATATTCATGGACTTTTTTTCTATTCCTATAAATTTTGCGGCTCATTTAGAAAGTTCCATTAACTTATTTTCCTTTCTTTTTTTTCCTTTCACTTGCTTTGCTCATTATTAAAATAATTTTTTATTTCTGTAGTTTCTAACAAGAATTTCTGCTTTGTTTTATTTTTTTTTTCCTTTTAGTTATTCTAATTTAAATAAACTTAATTATTTTGGGTTTAATTTTCTTTTGCAATTAATAAACTTGTTACCTGTAATAAATTTTTATTATTTGCAATTTTTTAAATGTGTGAGTGAGTGAATGTAAATTAATTTTATTTTAATTTACTTTCACATTAAGCGGTTAATTTCTTGCTTAAAAAAGCAAAGAAAAAAAGGAAAGAAATGATCAGCGTAAATGGAAATAAATTAGAAAAGGTAAGGAAATAAAAAAAAATAATTTTTTTTTACGCTAAAAGTTTTAAATAAAAAAAAATCCAATTTATTCTTCATCCAACTGATTTTGTTTGTGTTAAACTTGCATTGTTATAATTTAAAAAAAATTAAAACAAAACGTTACAGTAGACTGACACCAGCGAATTCCCTTCAATTTTAATTAATTTGATTTTTATTTTCTGTAATTTAAATTTTATTTTATTTTTTTATTGTTTAATTGTTCATTTCATTTCATTCAATTTTTTTTCTTTTTTAAGCAATCAAGTTATTAGTTTCATTTGTATATAAATAAATAAAAATTTTAATCCTTTATAACCTCAACTATTAACTTATTTGAGTTAAAAAAAAAAATTTTTTTTCTGCTAAATTTTGCACTTTTCTATAAAAAACCAAAATTCCGTGAGTTAAAAAAATAACAAAAGATACCGGCAAAATTTAAATTAAATTCAGGTTCAACAAACTTTATGAAATCCAATATCCACAGGATTTAAAATTTCATATTGCAAATGCACACTAACACACAGAGACGGACAGATAAATAAATGAATGAACCAGAGACCGAGTAAAAAACTAAATGCTTGAATGGTGGAAAAAAAAAAACAAAGAAATGTTTAACAATAATACCATGACTACAAAAAGAGATGAAGAAAAAAAAATAGGAAAAAAGTTATAACTGCATTCGTATCATAATAATAAGTGTGTGTGCATATGCTGGCATGGGCACATACTACATATGCAGTAGATAGTGAGGAGGGCGTTAAGAATCGGCACTAACGAATCTTGACATTTTTTAAACGAGAATTTTTTTGCCAGCAAAAAATTTTAAACGACTGAAAAACTTATTTAAATTCGATATTCAATTCAAAATAATAATTTATTAAATTAAGCGAATAATCTTTTAATGGATTTTCATTTTGTGGGGAATGGAACCAAAGAAATAGCTACAGAGAAGCTATAAAAGCTTAGAGGACCACCTCAAATCACTGCCTCTGTAATACTGCACTTTTTAGTTCTCAATTTTTTGCTATAGCATCGGCATCATACCTGCTTTATTTAGTTCTATTTTGTATAAAAAATAAATTAATAACGACTTCAGCCTTTTAAAAAAAAATTTTTTTTTTTCAAAGTTACAATTTTTCCATTATAAATAA
Organism: Thelaira solivaga; assembly: GCA_947397855.1. Taxonomy (NCBI): domain Eukaryota; kingdom Metazoa; phylum Arthropoda; class Insecta; order Diptera; family Tachinidae; genus Thelaira; species Thelaira solivaga. The sequence goes on from OX377614.1 coordinate 68,020,140, forward strand.
AGAGTGATAGAAATGTTTTTAAACAGTAAGGCTGGCATTGAAATAGAAATTATAAAAAAAAAAATGTCAAACAAACTCTACTTTATGGCTCTTTGAATACCAGAGTAAAAGGCCAATGTCAACCGGATCTGGAACTAGCTATCGCTAAGGAAAGAGATATTTAAATAAAAATACTAAAAATATGCTAAATGTAATATTTTATTTAATGATTTTTTTATTCTTTAAAGTTCCTTTTTAGTGTACAATTTTTAGGCATTTGCAATATTTGTTACTCTGTACCTTAAGCCAAATACTAGTATTGCTTTCCATTCATCCTCTACAAGCTTGTGTTTGTTAGTGGATATTCAGATAAAAATATTCAGTTTAAATTTTTTTTTTTTTTGGTAAATTGTAACATTTAAATTTAAACTTTGGATGCTTTGGTAAAATTGTTATACAAATTTTACAGACAGATTTATTTTTTTATTTTTTGATTATTTATTTATGAGCAGGTTAGTAGTAAGTGTGTGTGTGTGTGTGTACTCTGATATTTTTATGCAAATTTTTGTGGATGGGTGTTACAAGTTTTTAAATGAAAATATGCAAGCAAAATAAATATGAAGAAAAATATGAAAAAATAAAATATTTAATAGCGTAATGGTCATAGTCGTTGTATAAAAAGAAAAAAAAATAAGACTTGTGAAATTTAAAGTGAAATTAAAGTGAAATTTTTATGCATTAACGTTTATTGGCTAAGTGAACCTGATATATCTAGTTTTTCTTTCAAACTCTGTAATGACTTTGAAAGGCTCTCGTAGTCGAGTTTTCGACAAGTCAGTGGGTCGAACAAAATTTATTTTAATTTATAGAGTCGATCTTTGGGCCAGCACATTCGCATAATTTTCATTTTATAATTTTTTATTTTAAAAAATTTTCCTCCAACCTTCACTTTCACCTTCTTTTTCTCTTTCTCGTTCTCCGTCTCATTCCATCTGTCCTGGTATTATTTTTGTCTCAGGGCGATGCAATTTTCTGCTTAAAATTTTTGGATTAGTTAAGGCTTCATAAGAACTACAGAAGAACTTACAAGCTCGTTAGCCAAATACTAAAAATTTTAAATTGATTTTTTTCTTTTAAAGATGACAAGTTTGTAATTAAAAAAAAAAATTCAATTAAAAAAGTCCTTAAATCTTCAGTCTGTCTAGCTTCTTTATTTAAACTCTCATTTTACGCATGTCATGTCTTTTTCCAAATCATATTTGTTGTCGTAACGCACACCAATCAAAATAGAAGATAAAAGAAGACAAATGAATCTATATTTTGAGTTTATTAAATTTATAAAATAAAAAATCTTTTTTTTTTTAATTTTCTCACAATTTGATTTCACATATTCTGTTTTTATTTTGAAACTAAAACAGATTTTCTAGGTTGCCTACATTTTTTATGCTAGTGACTAAATGCTTCCATATGCGTGTTGTGTAAAGGTTTGTGTTTGTTTATTCATGTCCTTCAATATCCTGTGTCGAGTTTCTTTGTTGTTATTGTTGTTTTGCATGGCTTTTAATTTATAACTTTTATTTTATGTTGCTATTGGCCCACATAACAGTGTCAATGTGTATGTAAATGTCAATTTTTTTTGTTTTTTTTTTTGCTGTTTTGGTAACTCTAGCCAGAAAGAATATGTCGTGCAAATGCTTGCATGTGTCAATATAAACTTAACACTTGCTTAGCACAAGGGTCAGGTCAGTGTTTAAAATTGAAACCAAAAAAAGTTTTTTTTAAAGCACACACACACACATACACATGCATACAATATTTTACAACACATAACAAATTGTTATTTATCACACATAAAAAAATACAGTAAAATCTTTTATTAAGGAACAGTTTTTGAATGGTAGCCTTTGCCCAGGACTTTTTTCTGGGAAAAAAATTTAAAAATTAGTAAAAGATTTTATGTTAAAAAAACCCAAAAATAGTTTTTTTTTGAGAAATCCGTTTACAAATATAATTTTAATCATTAAAAAAACCCCATCTTAATAAATACAGGCATTTACTAGCATTATTAGCAGAGGCGCAAGTGATAAATAAAATATTGCAAAGCATAATTTCAGGCTAAAAATTAGTACGTTCACACATATGTGCAGGGGTAAATAAAAGTCATTCTAAAATGGGCGTGGCCTTCCTCGGAGTACAGAGATTATAACTGTCAAATTTCAGACAAATCCGTTGCAAAACAAAAATTTTTATAGCGAACAAGCAAACAGAAAATGAATTTTATTTAAACAGATTGGATAAACGAGAAAAGTAAAAAAAAATTTATTCGTTGTTTCTTTTTCAGACACGCATTTTGATGGTATTTTATGGGCCTATTGCACTGGGCAAACTTTGTCACAGAAAAAAATTAAAAGTACGTGAGTGTAAGTAAAATTAAGAAAACAAGAAATTATAGAAAATTTTAAATATTCTGAAATGTTGAAAATTTTTAATAACCAAAATTAAGATAAGAGTTGAAATCTTTAAAAGAATTTTATGATAAAGAAATTTTTTGTTTGTTTATTATTGCTGCAAAATTCATATTTCGTTTTGCTGCTCTACTTTTTTTTTGCTTTTCTTTATTCTATTAATTAATGTCTTGGTTTCTGTCATCATTATTAAAACATTCTTTCATTGGAATTTATATTTCTGGCCAACTATACACTAGTATATGACAAATTACAAATTAATTAAGAAATGCCTTCAAGGGTTTTACATGAAAATTATTAAAACAAGTAGGATAAAAAGCAAGTAACAGGAATACACATTTTAAGAAAAAATTACTCTTGTTTTTTTTAGCAGATATTTGGCTTAACAACCTAAAATTTAATCATTTGCTATTTGCCTTTGATTAAATGTTTTCAATAATTAACATAAATTTAAGTTTGTACAACTAAAATTGTTAAATACGAGAAGCGCAATGCCTAAAACGTATTTGCCACATAATTTTATTAATTAATTAAACACATCACTAGGCAACTTGTAATTTCAGTTTGTAGCAGCGCATTAAATATTCCTTTTGCCATGAAACCTTTTCGTTAATCAATTTAAAATTATTTTTCCTTTTTTTTTTGTTAATTTAATTTTAATGCTCCCCTTAAACAATTTACTACTGAACTCATCTTGTTATTTATATTTACTTTATTTAAATGTATTCAATGGCACAACTGTAAACTCTTGCGGACATTTTGACATAAACAGCGACAATGACAAACCAAATGAAATTGTTGTATGTCTGTAGGAAAATACAAACAGCAGCAGCAGCATGAAATAAACCAACAAAATATTTCCCTTTCAGTTTTTTAAATGTAAAAAATAAATAAAAAAATATTTATTCACGCTAATGATTGGACATAATTATTTTAAAAGATTAATTGTTAACAAACTAAAGGCAGTTTTATTTTTAAATATTTTCAATAAAATAATGAATGAGTGTGTGTGTGTTTGTGTTATTAAAATAATACTTGTACGACTCCGGCTGGCATTAATCATTTCTATTAGCGTATGAGCGCTATTTAATCAATTAAAAATTATAATATTAAACATACGTATGCAGCACGGCTAAGCATTTATTAAAGGGCTGCACAAGCATACTAGAAGTGGCTTACTATCACTTTTTATTATAAAATATTCCACATGTTTGTAGTAAGTATATATGCTTGTACAGCCCTTTAGTATGCTAAAATGCTACAGAGCTTGAACAACTAGTGCCATAGTCATTTTACAGGACTACAAATTTAGAAGCTGACACAAAATGAAACTGGTAATCTCCTAAATCCATATTTGGCTTACCACTTGGCATAAACTAGTATGTAACGTCAAACATGACACATGAGGACATAGAGAAAATATTGCAGAGGAAAAGAAGAGACCTTGAAGCGGAACAGAGCACCACAGAAGGCAATAGAAGATATTAAAAGAATGGGACTTGAAGAAGCAAAATAATAGATAAGAGCAAGGAGGGCAAAGAAGGGGGCCCGAATACTTCCACTCCACAGAAGACGGGTGTGGGTTTAATTGGCAGGCGTTTTTGTCTAACATAACCTGGCAGGTATGATTACAGCATTTCCAATTTCCTACAAGAAAAAAAACATTACACTCACTGCGACATGCTTGTAAATTAATATATTCTTAGCTAGGTCCAATATACATACTTTGACCTATTTTTTTTGGAAAAAAAATTAAAAAAAAAATAATCGAAGTTTTTGAAAAACTCAAAACTTCCCGCAAACGGTATTGCTTTCATTGCTATCTCGTTAATACGTCCCAGAACCACAAAAACAAAGTTATTACGTTAATTGCGACAGCAAAATCAATTTTTTCTTTAGTCTTTTTTTCTTATTCCTTGAAAAAAATTTTACAAATAATTATTAACAAAAAAAAGTATTTGTAGTGAAGTGATTTAAATAAAAAACATTTTCAAGGCTTTTTTAATATACAAAAAAAAAACTTGAAAAAAATGCTATTAAAGTAGCAAGTGATCTTTTAAAGTAAAACCAAATACATTTTCACAAAATAAATCATGATAACCAAGACTTTGTTGTTTAGTTTAGAAAAAAAAATCACTCAGTGTGTTACAGCTAAGGGGAATTTAAAAGCAATAAAAGCCAGCAAATAACAGCAACAACACAAAAAAAACATATTTTTTCCTTAATTTTAAAAACATTAAAAAAATATAAATAAAACAACAGCCACCAAGGACACATGAAATGTAAAACATTTATTCCAGCCATTTAAAACGCAGTCAAAGTCACTTGGTAAAACTTCAGTTACACTAAAGCACACACAAAAGCACAACATTTTAATGGGCCAATAAATAAAAGTAGATACTGAAAAAGAGAAGCACAGCAAAGAGCTTTACAAAACCACATTCATTATCAACTTATCATATTAAATATGAGAACATAAAATTTACTATGAACTAGAAATGTTTACACTGAAACATTAAACTAAAAAAAAATCATAAAAATAAAATACGAACAATAATAAAGTAAAGCATACAATGCGCAAGAGAAAAATATTAAAAATTAAAGCATATTTTGGGGAGTTAAAAAAATATTAAATTTAACTAAAAAAAATTATACTAAATAATACTAAAATAAATGCGAGGAACCAGAGAAAAAATTTTGATTAAATTTTTTTAAATTTAAAGGCAATTTTAAAGTGGACTTATAACACTTTCAAAAATAACACATCATATAATCTCAACATTACAAAAAAAGTACCATTTAAATTATGTTGTAAAATGCATTTGTAACATTATAAAACGAAATTTAAATTAAATATTTTTTTCCAAGGTAATAAAAAAAAAAGAAAATCAAGATTGTAACACATGACAGCAATAACAACAAATTTTTCTTCTAACAAAAGCTTGACACCACAGCACGTTTTGTCAAAAATGATAACAATTTTCATAATGCAAAATGAAATCATGGCACGTAAAGCACCCAAAGCAGGTATGTAATTCAAATCAAAAATTTAAATAACCAAAAAAAAATCTATAAAAACGTCTAGTCAATCATAAATAAAATGTTCATATATAAAATGCGTTTAAAACTGAATAAAGAAGAAGAAAGGAAAATGTGTGAATGGAAAGCACATCTGCTTGCAACTGCTAATGGCACCGCTAATAAAAAAAAAAAAAAAGATAAGCGGAATATGTTACATGCAACATATGGGAAAGCAAATAAATTCGTTCTTAATTGGAATAAAAAAAAAAAATTTTATTAGAACTTGTTATGCCTTCGAACATTTAGTAGCAACTAAAGCCCTTAAGCTTGCAAGACATATTGTTCAGTAACCTGGATAGAAACACACTGGAATTGAAACATGTGTGTGTGAGAGAGAGAAATTTGCATGGAAATATTTATTTTGCATGCTCACTGGAAATAATTTCGAGAGTGCATCAAACTGTTATACACAAAGTCTATTACTTCGCTAACAACAAGTGTGTGATACACTTTTGTATTATTATTTTTGTTGTTGATTTTTGTGCCTTATAAATTCCATACGCATTATTATTGCAATTGTATAAGGTCAGGATCATAAAGTGAAAAACAAAAAAAAAACATTTTATGCAAAATATAATCAATTTTTAATTAAAATGTAGTAAAATTTAAATAAAATATTTAGAAATATTTACAATAAACTGAATTTTTTAACGTTAATTTGTTAACAGTTTAATTAAGAAAAATTTTATTATGAATACAAAATTTTTTTTTGGCAAAAGGTTTGTGAAAAGAAATTTTTTTAATAATATTTACTAATAAATAAAAATTTAATTTAATTTTTTTATTTTTTTTACTTTTTTTCATTTTTTTCAATTTTTAAAAAAAAATTTTTGAAATTTTTAAAATTTTTAAAAAATTTTTTTTTTTTAATTTTATTTTTAATATTTTTAAACTTTTTTTTAACTTTGTTTTAAATTTTTTTTTTTAATTTTTTTTAACTTTTTTCAATTTTTTTGAATTTGTTTTAAATAATTAACAGTTTTATATATCTTTATTACCTGACAAAAAGCGGTAACAAATTTAAACTTCTACTGGGGTGCTGCGTATATTGGTGGGTATTAACCTGAGAGTCGCAGATACGATTCTTGCCTAAAACCGGGAAGCCCGATGGTCAAAGAAAATAACAAAAAATATATGTTCCTGTAAATCATAAAATGTCTATTCTGCTGTAGTTTTATTACATCCTATTAAATTTTCTCTTGCTCTTTTTTTAACTACAAAATAAAAAGTCATCAACTTTATCCTTTTTTTTTTTTTAACCACACACGCTATTACCACAAAAACCACACAACATATTGTCAAAATCTTGAGTTAAATTTTCAATTTAGTTGCACCAGCATGTGCCATTTAATGGACTGCGACGCAAAATTAAATCCATCCATAATAAATTTCTAAAACCAACACTTTATAGGAAACAAAGCATAAAACAGCTACAAGGCAAAACATGTAACGAAAGATCAAAAATTTTACTCAGTTGATCCCATTTGACAGTAAGACCAGTAAGACTCGTTCAAAGTGTTAAATAAAAGTTTGTGTTTAAGTGTTCTAGGAAGGTATTTTAGCTGCAGATTTCTTTAGCCGTAGTCAACAGTAGTACTAGTGGTTGGTTGGTAGTGGTGATATAAATTATTGTACAACAATAACAACAACAGCAGCAGCAGTAACAGTTTAACATCAACAATAACCAGCCATCATCAGAAACTAAATATAGAAGTGCTGAAAATAAACTCTACGTTGTGTATGACAACAAAAACTCTGTTTAAAAACCAAAAAAGAAAAAAAAATTGGCATAAGGATGGCGAAAGATTGAAGGTAAACACAGAAGTTGAAGGTAGAGGAAATCTATTTGTTAGAGTGTTGCTTGCGTGTATGTGTGTTTGCCAGTTGCAAGAAATACAATAAAAAATTGCGTAAAAGGTTTTTTTGTGCCAAATTTGGTATATTTTTAACGAACAACAAAAAAAAATAAATAAATTCACTTATTGACAGCCAAACATGCATTTTAGTGATGAACAGGCAAATGAAAACCAACACTGGCATGTGTTCCTCAGCACAATATTAAAGGATTCATAAGATAACCAACTGCTGTAGTAAATTTGTTACCGTGTAGAGAAAAAAAAATACACACACACACATAAATGAATGAAAAGTATTAGCTGTTAAGGAAATTAAACGGAAGCCAACTTTAAAGGAATATCAAGTTAAGTTTAAATCAAGTTGAAAGACCATTAAAAATCGTTTAAAGCCCAGCTTAAAGTAAACTTAATTTAAAAAAGAATTAAAAAAATATAACCCCTTTTTCAAATCTTTTTGTTTTCACAAAACAATTTATGATGCTGCTGGCAGTTGTTTACATGAAAGCAATAACTCTTACTGCAAATAAACGGGCTGTTTTCATCTCTTGAGTATTTCAAGAATCATTTGAAGCTTTCCTGTGTGATCAAAAAACGATAAGAAGCTACTAATGAGAAAAACAACCTTCATAAGCAAAAGAGAACACAATAACAGCCATTTTTAAATTTATATTAAAAATTTGATTGACTGACATGGCATGCAAGGTTAAATGCAACCAGCGCCTTTCACTTGTTATCTCTAACTCAAGTCTTCAGTGTTTGAGTGATTGATTGATTCAATCATTTTGGTTGGAGGAATTGTAAGACAACGTACCTCTTAAGCTTGAGCCAAAAAAAAAAACAAACAAAGGAGAACAATATGGCATGACAATAAACAAAATTAGCACTTTGACTTTTATGCACACACCACACACACACACACCCACACATGTGCTTGTAAAATATGAGAAAGCAATTCATTTGTTTTCATGTCACACAATGAAATTTTAACAACAATATCAGTCTTGACATTTAAAATGTCTTTTTGTTTTCAAATAAATCCCTATTGACTTGTCTATATGAATGAGTTGAATGATGAATTGTTAAATGTGCACATAAGTAGCTGCATACAAGCACACTCACACACATGAAAGATGTGTGCACATGGTAAAGCACATTTGATTTTTGGCTGCCATAAGCAGCGCAGTGATTTTACATGTCAGAAAATAAAAGAACAATTTAAAGAAAAAGTTTTTAAAAAGCCAGCCCAAGAAGTTAAGTGTTTTTAGTGCTTATACTTTGGATGACTAGGACAGTCCTTAGGCATATCCTACTCTATTTTATTTAAGTAATTAAAAATATTTTTTTAAAAAACTATCGAGTACAGCAGGGTTTGTTAAATTTTCAATTGTTTTTTTTTTTTTATTTTTTTGTTTTTTGTCTCAAGTATTAAACTGTAGACAGCGACGTAAATTCCTTTTATGAAAATTTTATTTAGTCTTCAACAGCCGCAGCAGCCTTTAAGAAATTTTTTTCTTCTCATTAAGTTTCTTGTTCAATTTTCTATTGTCCAACTCTGCAGCTGGCCTAAATTTTATCTTATGCATTCATTATGCTGGTGCCTTTCCTTACTAACACACATGCTGTGCTAAAACATATAATTAAAACTAAATCAATTGCTTTATCTATCTATCTACCTCTCTCTCTCTCTCTCTCTCTCTCTCTCTCTCTCTCTCTCTCTCTCTCTCTCTAGCACACTCTCATTCACCTGCGCCACACACATACATGGCATTCAGAGGCAACAACATTAACATCATTATTTACATGATTGTCGTGTGTATTTAATGAATCTGATGTAGCATCGTGTACAATTCAAAAAAATTAAAAAAACACATTGAAATAAAATAACAAAAAAAGGAGAGAGAGAAAAAAGGAACACTTGACATTGTGTTAAATATTTGTGAACGACTGCTGTGTGTCACAGTTAAAGTAAGCACAGGTACATGTGGCATATTAAATAAACATTCATTGTTGCATTCGTTTACCCACCCAGTTAGACTGATTGTCAGTTTGTCAGCAAGTCTGTTAGTCAGGTGAAATGTTTATTCATACAATTTTAAACAATTGTGTCTGGTTTGAATGTATTGTTTGGAATATCTGTTTTTTTGTAGTCATGTTTAGCAAAATATATTAAAAGGAAAAAAAGACACTCACAATTCATGTGCATCTGTTTGAATCAGCATGTGCTAGTAAGTTAGTTTCCTGCAAGGATGTGTGTGTGTATGTGTCGCTGTATGCACGCCTGCTTGTAAAAATATGTTTTTCATGTTGTCGTATATTTTTTTTTTTTTTGTTATCGGTTCTGTGAACATGTCACAGTTACGAGGAAAGTCTGTTTTTTGAGTTAAAAATTATTAATTTTTAAGGTCACACGCATTTTTCCACAGACTATTCATGCATTAATAAGTTGTGTTGATTGTAAAGTTTCATAAAAATGCAAAGAACTTTTAGTTTTTTTTTTTTAAATAAGCAACCAAAAAAAAAAACTTCATAAATTTAATGAAAATTTTTCATGACTATAATGCACACCAGAACCTTGTAAAATGGAAAATTTTATAACATTTTCATTGAAACAATAAAATAAGCCAAAAATATTTTTTCATAAAATTAATGAAAATTTTTTCATGAAAATAATGCAAACTAGATCTTTCTGAAAGGAAAAATTTTATGCAGCAAAAGAAGGTTTTCATTGAAACAATAAAATATTTAACAAACAAAATTTTTTTTCATGAAATTAATGAAAATTTGTTCATTAATATAATGTATAAAATAAATTTTGAAAATGGAAATTTCAATGAAATAAATTAATATTTTTAGTGCAGTAATAAAATTAGATACAGACACAATGACGAATTTTAGGCATTAAATCAAAGCAAATTCATTAAGTTAGTGAATGATGTTTTCGCAAGCTGAGCAAAAATTCGAAAAAAATTTTCAGTTTTTTGTAAAAATAAATAGTGATTTTTCTTAGTGATTCTTAGAAAATAAAAGGACCTCCACTAATTTTAGTCAATCAATTAATTTTTTTTATAAAACTCAACAAACGTACCTCGTAGTTGTTTAATGTATAAAATGACTTTTTTATATTAAAAACAGAAAAAAAAGAAAGAATTCCATTTTCATATTATGATGTTGCCTCCAAATCATTTATTCCTAGTTTTTCAAAAGGTATTTTGGTTGGCTGGCTTTTTAATGTTCACAAACTAATCTGACCTTTTTGTTGTTTCATTCAGTAATTTGTTGTGAATTAAGAGGAAATGAAAAATCAATTTCGTCAATTAGTCGACAATTAATCAAACACTTAAAACATCTTGCTGTCTGTCAAATTTTTAATAGACACTGTGTCATCTTTTGTTTGAAATTAAATTGCTCTTGTTAGCAGTACAGAGAGAGAGAGAGAGAGAGAGAGAGAGAGAGAGAGAGAGAGAGAGAGGGAGAGAGGGTATGTGCCTGTAGTTCATCTATTAGAAAATTAAAATTTGATTAAGAATAAAATTGATAAATTGAGTTGTCTTTTTTAGTTAGCAGCTGCTGAAAATAAAGCAATTTCATTCATGTTAATGACCATGACATGTTGAAGAGAATTCGTGTAAATGCTTCATTAAATTATAAAACTTTAAACGCAAAAGTCACATTGGAGATGTAACAATTGCCAAAGCAGTACAGTTTTTATTGAAAACTTTCACTCACTATCTGGCTGTGTTCTCTTCACCTAGTTTGCTTGCCCTGTAAATTATTCTCACGCCTTTTAAATGCCGTTTAAAGCGAAATAAATTAAATCTTTTGATTTTATTTTTACAAACAAAATAAATAAATTTTAATTTTTATTTGATTTTTCATGGCAATAATTTGTTTTTTTTTTTTTATATTTCATTTATTCATTCATTTTTATAATCTCATTTTAGCAAATTCATTGTGGTTGTGTAAAACTGCCATTAGAGGAAATCTAAATGGAATAGAAGAAATGGCGGAAATTGAACTTCCTGCAGTTGCAAATACAACACAACAGTAAGTGCATTTTCAATTTTAAAACACGCTCAAACACATACACATGCAGCGCCGAGTTAGACACACAGTCGTGAGTGTTTAAGACCTAACGTTAGTTGTATTTATTTACTCAAATGCCATAAACAGTTTCAATGATGCTCCAAATACCGCTTTACTTCGTTCGAAATGGAAATATTTTAAAACACACACTCACACACAGATACAACACAACACTTTTCATTTGCTTTTATATCTTCTCTTCATTACGCTAAGAAACGAAACCACAACAATCATACTCATCAGCATACACACACACACACAGTCAACCCCAAACCAATTCACCACGTTGCATTCACGTTTTTGTTTTTTGCTTTTTTTTTTTATTTATTTATTTCAAGTGGGACTGAAATATTTATGAGCAGGAGAGCGTGAGAGAGGGGATAAGCTAAAAAAAAATTCATATTTGCAGTAATAAATAGAACTAAAAAAAATGTGTTTTATTGGGTCAATTTGTTTAAGAAAATGTTTAAAGCAGAGTGATGCATGCACGCAAATTTAAATAGAGAAAATGCTGCAGAAGAAAAATTAAATAGAAATTTATGATAAGAATTTCCAAAGCTAACTGAAGAGCAACATGTGACCAACAATCCAGAACAGGTTAAATTTTTTGTTACTGAAGCCTTAGTGCCCTAAAAATATTTACAAAAATTAACACTAGAGACAAGAGTACCTCTTCAGTATTTAATCAATTCTTGTCAATTGGTCACCTTTAACATACTCTCTGCGTTTTAAAGAATAAACTTTTCTTTGCCACAAAACGTTTGTATAAATGTTATAAAAAATATGCAAAAAAAAAGTCTTTCCATAAAAACCAGGCAATTTTTCGAATTGCAGTTCCGTTAAATTGCAAATACCATCAACCAGAAAGTCACTGCATGCAAAGCAGCCAACAGAGGTTTCTTTTTTACTTTTTTCCCCTTTTTTTATTTTGCCTCCACAACATTTCAACATTATTTATTTTTCTCTCTGTTCCTTAAAGACAAAAATGAGGACATACTTGCTAATTTTTTTCTTCTTTTTTTTTTTTTAAAGGTGTATAAGGATGTGTAAAAGGGTGTGTTAGGAACTACGAGTACACAAAAACAAATAAAAAAAACCTCTGCTGTGTGTAATGGCAAGTGGTTTTGCGGAAGCAAGAGGAAAACGTAATAGTACCATTCAAGTGTTTGAAGTATTCATTTCCTTTCAATTTTATAACAACATTTTGCTTTACATTTATTTATTAATGCTAGAGAAGTAGCAAGAAAAAAAATTATTTTATTTTTAATTTTAATAAATTGAAATAGAACATGGAAATTTTTCAACACAAAATGTTGTTAAAATGTAATTAATTTAGTTTTTTTTACAAACTTTCCACCTCTCTCCTTCTCCGCCTTTCCATTTTTTATTTTTATTAATATTTTTCTTCTACTTTGATAGAATATAAAAAGCTTTTAGGCAGTTCCTTTTCAAATTTATAAATTTTTCTTTTCTACTCGAGTTACTGGCACTGTAAGCAAATAAAATGTAGCATGTTTTTAGGCAAAATAGCTGCTTTATGCCGTTAGTTAAAGCTTATGGAAATAGTTTTTGTGTAAAGAAAAATAACAAACTGCCTACCAAGACACAGCAAACAAATAAAGAAAATTTTTGTTTAAAAAAAATTAAAAGAAATTTTTTAAGCAAAAGAACAATCTTCGGAATGCTTTATTAATTTTAATTTAAAAGTTTGTTTTAAATAAAATAAGGAATGCAATTTATAGTTTCACTTAAATTTGAGAAAAAAAAAAATAAATAAAATTAAAACCATTTTAAATTGAAAAAAAAAATCAAAAATTACTAGTCTTACAACAAGTTGAAAAAAGCTTGTGTTACTCTTAAAAATAATTTTATACTCTACGCTCAAACAATAAGATATTCGGTATATGAATCCAATTTTTTTTTAATTTTCCTGCAATTTTCTCTTTAAAAGAAATGGTTTTTAAATTCATTAGTAACATTTAAATACTGAAAACCCTAACAAAATCATTTACAACAACAACAAAATGTAAGCAAGCACTAGCACTAAAATCTATCATAAATTACATTTTTCATTTAGAATTTATTTTGAAGCCATAAATATTGCTAACAAATCCAAACAAATTTGTTCAACGTCTATTTAACAACATAATTTAATAACACAATTTACCATAAATCCATAACACAATATTGCAACAACAACATAGACAAATAAAGTCAAAGTCAATCAAAAAAAAAAAGAAGAGCAGAAAATAATAGCTTCAAAAATTAAAACTAATACAGTGAGTAAAATTTATTTACTAGAGCATTCAAAATTATTTAAAAATAGACAAGACAGAACGAAAGAAAAGAAAAATTTTGAAAAATCCAATTCTAGATCCCAGGATCTAAGCAGAAACCAAAACCCCAAGACTGTAAGATTTTTTCACAAGTTTTTCAAAACAATTTTTTCACACCAATAATTTTTATTCGATTAAATTTTATTCGAATATTTTTTTTTAAAAATTATGTTTTTTTAATTTTTTTTATACAAATAAATTTTGTTTATTTAAACTTGTTTCAAATAAATTTTTGTAAGCAACCAGTTTTCATCGAATGAGTAACTTTTTCCTCTAAATATTTATTCAAAAAGTATTTTTTCTACAATTTGGTACAGCTAACTAAAATTCAATTACTATTATATTACTACATAATCCCTTACTTCCATCTCTGTCTATAGAGAAAGTGATGAAAACATAATCCCAATATTTGTAACTGTGGCTATTTACCCTAAAAATACTAGCTGGCTGTATTAAATACATCGAAATTACAACAGCATAAAGCTTTCATCCTGCATCCTCATTGTTTTCTCTAGTCAGATTGATTGTAAAAGTTACTACAGCAACACTTTTTTTTTGTTTTGTGTTTGTATTAGTGCTCATAATTATTATAATACTTTCTATACCTCAGTTGTTTGTTATGCGAAAATATTTGCACGAGTATCCTTGTAGTGGTGAATTAAATTCCTTTCTTTAGTTAACGTAGTGCACGTTGTAACAACGCTGTAACACTAGTAATTGTGTTTTGTTCAACATGAAATTCCAAAAGAAAATAAAGTGGCTGGTAAAAGAGTAAATATCAAAATCATAGCAATTCAGTTGCACCACAGAAATTATTTCTACTACAGATAAAGGCTTGTCCATTCGTTCCAAATATTGTTTACATGCAACCACTGGAGTTCAGCCATTTAGAAATACAGCCAAACACTGCACACACACACAATCAGACAAACTTGTAAAATATTATTTTTGTTGTTATTTATTCATTTTGTATACAAACTGTAAAATTGTGATGGCCATTGTGTTGCATATTTTCAAACTATTACAAGTGGTTTCTATCAAAAAAAAATATTTTTAACTTTTTTGTTTAAAGAGAAGATACAAGAACAGAAATAGTAGCAGAGCATTAAACACTTAATTTTACACAAACTTATAAAGTTATTAGGAAAAAAAAAACAAATTGAATGCAACAAAGCAGTCGTACACCCAAAAATATTTTTAAAAAAAATCTTTATAGTTTTTAAATAATTTATTGCCCATCATTTTTTTGTGTTTTGCAAAGTTTTACTATCAACTAAGTGGAATTTATTTTAACAAAAGATTTATTTATCTTTTATTTTTGTGCAAAAAAAACCATCCACCGGCATACTTTTCAACCCGTTTATCCTAATTCCCAAAAAAAAAAAAAAAAAATAAAAAGCAAAGCCTGGGTTTTGCTACCAACTAGCAAATATTAAATCATGTAATTGTAATACACATAAATTATGAATTAAGTGATAAATATGTGTGAATGTTTGGCAAGATAAAATATAAACTCGTACACTAGTAACAATAACTCAATATCAGAGAAATATGTATGCAAATAATGGTCGTAATTTTTGAAAATCTACCAGTATTTATTATGAAAGAATAATAAGTTGCGTAAATCTAACAAGCAGCATACTAAATCTTTATTGTAAATATTATTTGCAATTAGAGAAAATGTGGCAAATTGTAATCAAATGCTGATGATTTATAGACTTTAATCTGTTGAATATCAGAAATATTAATTTTAGATAAAAAAAAAGCTAGCCCAAGTTTTTAATCATAAATTGCAAAAAAAAATTAGAAAAAAAAGAATTACAATTGAAATTAAATTGTAAAATATTAATAAAAGTATAAATGTACCAAAAGCATAAAAGTATAAAAGTATGAAGGCAAGTTATTCCACTTTACTGGTTTTACTACTTCCTTACTTTAGCACTAATAAAGCAACTATTAAAAAATTTTCGTTCATTTAAGCTTAAACTTTTAGGAAGAAAATTTTCCAAAAAAAAATATGAATTCTAAGAAAAACTACTAACAATCCCAAGGAACTGTTGTTTATTTAAGTTTCCCATATACTTATATTTTTTACACTGTATTTGTCAAGTTTTAAATTGTGAAACAGAAACATGTCGTGTGTGCCCTCAAAAATATTGCTTCTGTACAAAAACATTAGGAAAACTTTTGACAAAATTTCAATTAAAGCGTGTTCTATTTTTTCATGTGGCTACCATTAGTCGGCTGAATACAAAATTTTATAAGAAAAATATATTGATTTTTTTTAACTGGTTCTGCTTTTTTAATAATATTGAAGCAGAGAATATAAAAATTTTTTTTACAAAATTATCATAACGCCCATAACGCAATGAAAAATATTTTCAGAGTCTATAAGCTATTTTTCAACGAACGATGGAATTTGCTTATTTTTTTAATTCCATTTTATTTCATTTTATTAAAACATAAATTCTTGAAAAATTATAAACAAATCAATTTCACAAAATTTTTAAATTTTTGAGTTTATCAGCTGTTATAAAAAAAAACAGTCTAAAATAAAAAATTTTGACAGACATGAAGAAAACATGTGTTTTTTTAATAAAAGACATCTCGGGTATGGGGACCTTTAAGAAGACAGCTGAAATTTAATTTTGTTCTCCTGCTCTGTAATTGTAGCAAACGTTTTCATTTTTTCATAACCAAAACCACCAACAAATCACACTCGCTTTGCAGTAAATAACTACAAGCGCCTGTCTATTTTATAAAAACCCTTCTTGAATTCCGTTACAGTAATTTAATTTAAGTAAATCCCCTTAAGGCAGGAGGCTAGAATTTTTTAAATTAAATAATTTGGCTCATTCATAACACTTTACTCATTTCTCTTATTAAAAAAAAAATAATTTTTTTCTTGCACTCTTTTGAATTATCTCATCCCTTTTCAAATAGGCTTTACAAATATTTATCACTACAAATTGTGCTCTCCCTCTGCCTCACCCTACACACTTGAATTTTTATGTCATGTTTCCTTTACAACTAAGCCTAGCAGGAGATAATGATATTCATGTTTGCATATTTGTATGTGTATGTGTGTGTGCATGAATTTTTTATTTTTCATTTCAGCAACACATTTATGTCTATTTATCATCTTCCCTTAGAAAAATTGTAAAAAAAAGAATTATTTTTTGCAAAATTTTTTTATTTTATCTTTGACATCTTTGCCTACATCAACAACATCTTTATAAATTTGAAGGGTTTTTTTTAAACAAAATTCAAACAAAAGTGGGAAATATTATATTACATGAACTTTTTCTTATTTTTCATATTTGTCTTCTCTATTTTTGATGACAGCTAAAACAAAGAATGAGAATAAGCATAAAATGCGAGGCTGTTTACAGAATTAAAGGAAATACAAAATGAATGCACAGATGCATCACTTGTAATTGCAGTTCATTTTTAAAGGCAAAATGAAATTTTTATTTAAGCAAACTATGAAGCGGCCCTCGTATATAAAATGTAGCGAAAATCTATCCATTAAATAAGTATTTTATAGCAACGTCTATTTGTAATTGAAATTCATGGTGGCTGTATCTTAACAAGGTCAATGTTTTACAAGGTTATTGATGTTTCAATGCGCTGGTATAATTATGTGTCTGTTTGTGTGTCCGTATTGGCAACAAATACTTAAGTAGTTTATTTCAATGTTAGTCAAGCGCAGATAATTTTCTTTTCCTCTTGATATTTTCTTAATAATAAGAAGAGGAATGAAAAAAAAAACAAACAAAAAACACTTTCGTTATTATTAATGTCATAATTATGAGCCAGTGTTAGGGCTGAGAGTGCTGCAAAATTGTTGAAGTCTTGTACACACAAAGAAGGAAAATATCTTTTAAATAAATTTGAAAAATTGTTAACGTTTCTTTTTTTATTTTTTTGTTCGTGTAAACATAAATTTTTGTTTATTAAAAAAATTAAAGAAAATTTAAACGAAAAATATAAGCTTTCATTTCATTTAATCTTTACAGAATTTAGGCATAGTTTAAGGGAAAGGATGATTAAGAGTCTGGTCTGAGTATTTGGGTGGTAGATCACAAATCGAGACAGTCTCCCAGTGCAGTTGCTTTGAGGGATTTTGGCAATTTCCGTTTTGCATCATAAAATGAAAACTATGAAACTATCCGAAAATTAACTTTATGTTGCTAAATTTAGAATTTTTTAATTTATTTGCTATTTTTTTTTTTAATTTTCTATTTTTTTTTTAACAATTTAAAATATTCTACCACACACACGTCACAAGTTTTCAACAACCACTACTGATGCTACTGAGCAAGTCAGTTAGTCTAGTCTTCTATAACATTTTGTACTTGTCGAATGTGTGTTTGTTTTGCTTTTTCCTCATACACAGTTTTAATTTTAACCAAAATGTGTCAAAATGAAATGTCAAGCTTTACTTTATTTTCTTGTTGTTGTTTTTATTTTTATATTTTTAACTAACTTTTGTTTTGCATATTTTTTATCACTCTTGAATTTATTTTATTTTTCATATTTTTTTTAAGAATTACTGAAATGTTTTCTCTTAATTTGAAGTAATTTTATTTATTCATCTTATTTTATGGGTTTCAATTTTTTGATATGCATATTTAACAACAACAACAACAACAGCAAGTTGAAATAAAAAATGATAGTTTTGCTTTCAATAGAAAAAAAAAAGAAAAAATAAAAATAAAAATGAAATTAAATTTATGTTAAGACAAGCCATGTTGTGACAGTTAATTTTCTTTGGTAAATGCTGTGATGCAAATAATATGACACATTTTTCTTAAGAGTCTGTTTGTCTGTCTATTTATAAATGCAGGAGCAAAGAAAATAAAAAAAAAAATAAATTCAAAATTACACACACACAGTCATACATCAAAAATACTTAAAATAAAAAGAGGGAATTGAATTGAGACACTCAAAAATTAATTCTGAAGTCAAGGAAACGCAGCTTCAGCTTAGAAAGAATTTTGGAAAAAGTACTGAACTCAAATTGAATAAATATTTTTTGTAAAAGGCTTCAAATATTTTAAATAATTTTTGGTATAATTCTTTATTTCATCAGTCTTATAGAAATCAGAAAATACACACACAGTAAATGTTTGTGGTTTGTGGCATTAGAACTTGTGGATACACACCAGAAAAAAATGTGATATGATTTCAACTTACTGCTCTATAATCGATAATATTTATTGCTTACCAACCACCACAGCAAAAAGAATAGAACAAGTGAAAATATTTTAGTTAAAAGGATTTACTGGGTCTTAGTCAGGCCAAGATAAAGTAGTTGTATTCAAATAAAGATTTATCACAGGAAAACAGCAACCAAAAAAAAACAAACCCCAAAAATAGTTACGACGTAAAATAATAATGTTTCAGGAAGGCAGCTTGCTGGGCGCGTAAGCCATTTTGCACATCGTTAACAGTTTTTTTTTTTTTTTGTTTAAATATTCAACTGTTATATAGAATGGAAATTGCCAAAGGCGGAAGTGCAAAGCCCAATAATACGAGTATTTAGATGTGTTTGTAGTGGTAAGCTGCTGATGACAGACACTGAAAAGGAATGTTTCCATATCAATAGACTGACAAGTGCTGCTGTGCAAAATGTAAATAATTTTTGATAATATTTAACAGCTTGTGGTGTTTAGAAATTCCATAAATTTATTTACTGTTAACAGTTAACACAACAAAGTTAAATTTTGTTTCAAAACAATTTGATTTAATAAAATAAATTGTATCTTGAATTTAGATTCTGATTATAGAAAAATCATAACAAAGAGACGCAAATTTAAGATGCCAATTCAATGGGAAAAACAGCTTCCATTTTTCAGGCGGGGTTCTGCGCCTTAAAGGGAATGTCTACAAATTATAAAAACTTTCAGTTTTATCTCGTGCCATAAAATACATTTTAACATAAAAAATCAATTAAATATAAAAGGCCAAAGTTATAAGCCCAAACCTTGCTTTTATGCTTCTTGTAAAGTCGGCCGTTAAAGAAAACAATAATTTTGTTTAAATATTTAATTGATTTAATTAAAAATTTAATTTCTATTGGACTTTTTTTTAATTTAATTCAAATGTTTAATTGATTTATCATAGAATTTAATTAAATGAAATATTATTTTTGAAAGTGGTATAAGTCCACTTTAAAAAACATATTAAATAACAGCAATTCTAGTAAGACGTCATCTCACAAAAACTAACTGCTCGAATTATTTTTTTAGCAAGAAAGTTTAATATTTCAAATAATGAAAAATTATAATTTTTTTTTAATATAAAAAAAAGAAAGAAAAAAGTGCACTCACCTTTCAGTTCTTTAAAATTATTGTCATGAAGAAAGCTGAGCTGTTTGCATGTAGAGAAACACTATTTTTAACAGGTTGCAGTTTATTAAATTGTGACGGGGCGTGCCCTGAAAGCTGAGTGCTTAAGCACACAGCTAATCACAATTTTTGGAGTTCATTTCTTAAAATTGCCATCTTTATTGGCCGGCACTCGCGCTAAGTACGCTTACGAGCGGAATGTTTATAATCACTTATGAACGCGCAACCGTTGACCGACATTCACGCATGACAGCTGTTTGATGCTATCACGTTCACTTGCGATCGCGCACTACCCGTTTACCGACGCTCACGTATGACAGCTTTTTAAGGCCATCACATTTATTTACGCTGACGCATCAGTCGAACGACGCTCACGCATGATAGCTGTTTAGCGCTATCACGTTTACTTGCGATCGCGCAACCGTTAACCGATATTCACGCATGACAGCTTTTTAAAGCAATCATGATCACTTACGATCGGGAATTCATCAACGATATTTTACGAAAGCATGACTTTTAATCATCACAAAAATATTGAAAATCGCGCGCGTTCACTCACACTGCAGTTTTATAACATTTCCAGGCTGTTAAAACCTAAAAATAAATAAAAATAAAATCAATTATTTTACAAGTTAAAATTTGTAAGCTAGAAAAAATTCTAGAGTTGATAGTGATTTTAGTTAAAAGGATTTACCGGGTCTTAGTCAGGCCAAGATAAAGTAGTTGTATTCAAATAAAAATTTATCGCAGAAAAAAAAAAAAAAAAAAAAAAAAAAAGCCCCCCAAAAATAGTTACGACATAATATAATAATGTTTCAGGAAGGCAGCTTGTTAGGCGCGTAAGCCATTTTGCACATCGTTAACAGTGTTTTTTTGTTTAAATATTCAACTGTTATATAGAATGGAAATTGCCTAAAGCGGAAATGCAAAGCCCAATAATACGAGTATTTAGATGTATTTGTAGTGGTAAGCTGCTGATGACAGACATTGAAAAGGAATGTTTCCATATCAATAGACTGACAAGTGCTACTGAAATACTTCTGCAACTTTATTGTGCAAAATGTAAATAATTTTTGATACTATTTAATAGCTTGTGGTGTTTAGAAATTCCATAAATTTATTTACTGTTAACAGTTAACACAACAAAGTTAAATTTTGTTTCAAAACAATTTGATTTAATAAAATAAATTGTATCTTGAATTTAGATTCTGATTATAGAAAAATCATAAAAAAGAGACACAAATTTAAGATGCCAATGCAGCAATGGGAAAAATAGCTTCCATTTTTTCTTGTGAATTCGGCCGTTAAAGAAAACAATAATTTTGTTTAAATATTTAATTGATTTAATTAAAAATTTAATTTCTATTGGACTTTTTTTTTAATTTAATTAGAATGTTTAATTGATTTATCACAGAATTTAATTAAATGAAATATTATTTTTGAAAGTGGTATAAGTCCACTTTAAAAAACATATTAAATAACAGCAATTCTAGTAAGACGTCATCTCACAAAAACTAACTGCTCGAATTATTTTTTTAGCAAGAAAGTTTAATATTTCAAATAATGAAAAATTATAATTTTTTTTTAATATAAAAAAAAGAAAGAAAAAAGTGCACTCACCTTTCAGTTCTTTAAAATTATTGTCATGAAGAAAGCTGAGCTGTTTGCATGTAGAGAAACACTATTTTTAACAGGTTGCAGTTTATTAAATTGTGACGGGGCGTGCCCTGAAAGCTGAGTGCTTAAGCACACAGCTAATCACAATTTTTGGAGTTCATTTCTTAAAATTGCCATCTTTATTGGCCGGCACTCGCGCTAAGTACGCTTACGAGCGGAATGTTTATAATCACTTATGAACGCGCAGCCATTGACCGACATTCACGCATGACAGCTGTTTGATGCTATCACGTTCACTTGCGATCTCGCACTACCCGTTTACCGACGCTCACGTATGACAGCTTTTTAAGGCCATCACATTTATTTACGCTGACGCATCAGTCGAACGACGCTCACGCATGATAGCTGTTTAGCGCTATCACGTTTACTTGCGATCGCGCAACCGTTAACCGATATTCACGCATGACAGCTTTTTAAAGCAATCATGATCACTTACGATCGGGAATTCATCAACGATATTTTACGAAAGCATGACTTTTAATCATCACAAAAATATTGAAAATCGCGCGCGTTCACTCACACTGCAGTTTTATAACATTTCCAGGCTGTTAAAACCTAAAAATAAATAAAAATAAAATCAATTATTTTACAAGTTAAAATTTGTAAGCTAGAAAAAATTCTAGAGTTGATAGTGATTTTAGTTAAAAGGATTTACTGGGTCTTAGTCAGGCCAAGATAAAGTAGTTGTATTCAAATAAAAATTTATCGCAGAAAAAAAAAAAAAAAAAAAAAAAAAGCCCCCCAAAAATAGTTACGACATAATATAATAATGTTTCAGGAAGGCAGCTTGTTAGGCGCGTAAGCCATTTTGCACATCGTTAACAGTGTTTTTTTGTTTAAATATTCAACTGTTATATAGAATGGAAATTGCCTAAAGCGGAAGTGCAAAGCCCAATAATACGAGTATTTAGATGTATTTTTAGTGGTAAGCTGCTGATGACAGACTTTGAAAAGGAATGTTTCCATATCAATAGACTGACAAGTGCTACTGAAATACTTCTGCAACTTTATTGTGCAAAATGTAAATAATTTTTGATACTATTTAAAAGCTTGTGGTGTTTAGAAATTCCATAAATTTATTTACTGTTAACAGTTAACACAACAAAGTTAAATTTTGTTTCAAAACAATTTGATTTAATAAAATAAATTGTATCTTGAATTTAGATTCTGATTATAGAAAAATCATAAAAAAGAGACACAAATTTAAGATGCCAATGCAGCAATGGGAAAAATAGCTTCCATTTTTTCTTGTGAATTCGGCCGTTAAAGAAAACAATAATTTTGTCTAAATATTTAATTGATTTAATTAAAAATTTAATTTCTATTGGACTTTTTTTTAATTTAATTCAAATGTTTAATTGATTTATCATAGAATTTAATTAAATGAAATATTATTTTTGAAAGTGGTATAAGTCCACTTTAAAAAACATATTAAATAACAGCAATTCTAGTAAGACGTCATCTCACAAAAACTAACTGCTCGAATTATTTTTTTAGCAAGAAAGTTTAATATTTCAAATAATGAAAAATTATAATTTTTTTTTAATATAAAAAAAAGAAAGAAAAAAGTGCACTCACCTTTCAGTTCTTTAAAATTATTGTCATGAAGAAAGCTGAGCTGTTTGCATGTAGAGAAACACTATTTTTAACAGGTTGCAGTTTATTAAATTGTGACGGGGCGTGCCCTGAAAGCTGAGTGCTTAAGCACACAGCTAATCACAATTTTTGGAGTTCATTTCTTAAAATTGCCATCTTTATTGGCCGGCACTCGCGCTAAGTACGCTTACGAGCGGAATGTTTATAATCACTTATGAACGCGCAACCGTTGACCGACATTCACGCATGACAGCTGTTTGATGCTATCACGTTCACTTGCGATCTCGCACTACCCGTTTACCGACGCTCACGTATGACAGCTTTTTAAGGCCATCACATTTATTTACGCTGACGCATCAGTCGAACGACGCTCACGCATGATAGCTGTTTAGCGCTATCACGTTTACTTGCGATCGCGCAACCGTTAACCGATATTCACGCATGACAGCTTTTTAAAGCAATCATGATCACTTACGATCGGGAATTCATCAACGATATTTTACGAAAGCATGACTTTTAATCATCACAAAAGTATTTAAAATCGCGCGCGTTCACTCACACTGCAGTTTTGTAACATTTCCAGGCTGTTAAAACCTAAAAATAAATAAAAATAAAATTAATTATTTTAAGTTAAAATTTGTAAGCTAGAAAAAAATTCTAGAGTTGATAAAGGAGAGGAATTGCTTTGTTATATCATTAACTTTTATCTGAGTAAACTCTATGTTAGAGTCAACGGAGATCTATATTGACATATATCAATAGCTTCGTGTTGACGAGCTCTTTCACAATCTATTGTCTATGGCCTGTCAAATTACAAAAGATGAGGGGTTTTTTTATGATGGCAAAATAACAGTTCTAGACGGATCTTTCTTCATTTTTTTTCTACTTTTAAATTGTTCTATCCCACTGTTGTCTCCTAATAAACTTATAAATAAAATACCTATAAAATATTAATGCCTGTTTGGGTTGTAGCTGTGTAACTGGGTTTGTGTCATTTAAATTCCTCTACCTGCTGTGAAGTATCTGTTCGTGTGGATTTTCACGTGGGTGTGTGCGAGCATATATTTTGCAGACATATTTTTGGTTTTATATAGAAGTTTTTTTTTTTGTAAAATTTATTTATTTTCCTTTTTTCTTTATCCCTTAAAGTTTGGTCAGTTGCCGAAGACGACCAACCGTGTACATAAATGTAAAATTTACAAGCACACACACGCACACAAAAGTCCATCCATCCGCATATAAACTTAAAACGACTAACAGAGTGTTAAAATTCTATAGCATACATTAAGGATTTAAGGAATTAAGCACACACACACACACACACACCATCAAATGATTACAACGAAAATGTAGATTTACAAACATTTTTAACACAAGCATGTAAACACATGTAGACACAGGACTATGTGAAACGTCCATCTCAGACGTTACAAGCAAACAAACTACAACTACAGCTTAATTTAAGGTACAACATCGTTTAATGTTCAAACACAAACAACAGCCTCAAGCGTTGACAGTATCATGCATCGTGTTGCGAAAAAGGTGTGTGTTTGCGTATGTGTGCCAGTGTGTGTTTGCAACTACGTGTGTGTGTGTTTCTTTTTATTGTAAACATTTTATTATTTATATCTGCTTGTGAGCATGTGTTGTCATTTCCGTTTCCTTTCTACATGTTAAATTGAACATTTTGCGCAGGTTGAAGGCAAGTAAAAATAAGTTAAACAATTAAACTAAATTGCTTTTAAAAATTTCATTACATGCTTTCCTTTCTATTTTAAGCCAAACAAAAAAAACTCATTTTCATCCAGCAAAGAAAAGATGCTGCTGAAGTGAGGCAAATGTAATTTAACTAAGTGTTTTATACATTTCCGTTGCAAACTTCCTTATGCATTTTGGGCGGTAGTTTATTTGATTTTTCTTTTTTTTTTTGACATTTTAAATGGCTAACTTTGGTAAATATATTATTTTATGGCTTATCACCTTGTCTAGCATTTAGAACAGAAAAAAACTTAAAAAGATTTAATTTAAATGTGTAATTATAATGAAGGACTCAACTCACATGGAGGACAAAGTTTACTATCAAGACATTTTAATTAAAATTATTTTTTTTATTCTCTAAAACGAATTAATTTTGCAAAATGTTTAAATTTTGTAAGCGAATATTTAAAAATGAAAAACAATATAAAAAATATGCATTTTGAAAAATTGTTTGGTAAAACCATATAGAAAATTGGAAAAAATTTTAAAATTAAAAATCTGCCCCAATTATGGTTGTTGGGGCCTAATAGGGGAGTTGAGAGATTTCAAAACTGCACACCTTATATTCAGAATCGAGTTATAGAGTGTCAAAAAGAAAATATTTTCTTTTATAAAAGAAAATAAGAAAAACAGCAACCCGGGTACTCTGATACCTGTATAAAAGCAAGTGAAGAAAGATAGCACTGGAGATAGAAAACTGAAAGGACATAGATAGGAAGACAGATAGAAGAAGATGATGAGTCCGCTACTCAAACCAATTGCTACTCTTAAGGAAACCAGTGAACCTTAAGAGGACTTAACCACAAAAATAAAATTACAAAAAATTAAATGAAAAATATTTTTTAATTTCTACTCAAAATTAGATTTAACAGAAATTGTTGCTGGAAGTTATTTTTAGAAAAAACAAACACTTAAACTTTTCAATAAATATATAAAATATCAGACGGCAAAAACTCTACTTTTCTTTGATTTTGCAATTACTTTCAATTTCAAATAAGGTCACCACCTACAGCCACTCGTATCACACTTTGTGTTGCTTCAAAACTAGCATAAAAAGTTATTGTGGCCAAACCTAATCTGACCAACATTTAAAAATCCATTTAAAGCCAATTTGTCTAAGAACTACGAGAAAGAAAAATAAACCATAAAACTGGCACTTTGATGAAACACTTTTCCTTAACGCAGAATTAAGTTTTAAGCAACATTTCCTTTATGGTTATTGCTTAACAACAACAACAATAAAATTCTTGTTTTTTTTTTCTTTCTTTTACCCAAACTTTAACAAAACTGTAAGGCTAGAGTACGATGCTGTTTTTCTTTTTTTTTTTTACAACCTCTCAAGTAGTTTCCCTTTGAAGCTTTTAAAAGAAGTGACTATGAAGTGCTTAACAAAATTGTAAAGGTGGAATTTGTTGTTAAAAATCCTGTGCCTTAACACTACAATTCCACAAAACAGTCATGCAAATAAAATCAAAAGGGAATCAACACAGGGATTTTTATATGATGGTATGTAAGTGGAGGGTAAAAAAAGTACTTTTACTAAAGTCTGATGCTCCGAAAAAAGTACTTTTCTTCTACAAAAAGAGTACCAAGCAGCAGTTGAAAAGTATTTAGCGTTGCTGATTTTTTTTTTTCAAGTTACTGAAAACCACTTTTCAGCAAACAAAACATTAATACTTTTGCTCAAGTGGTAAACAAGTACTGCTTTTGGTAAAGTAGTTGACTAAAATAGCTGGTTGAATGGCTTGTTGGCTTTTAGTTATTTGTTTTGTTGTTTTTTTTTTCTCTTTATTGTTGTTGTTGTTGCATTGCCATTGTTTTCTTTTGTCTATTGTCGGAATACTAATGAAAATATAAGCTAAAGTAGCTTTTTTGTGGCCATTAAAAGTAATAAAGAAAATGAGCAAAAGATATTAACAACAACAGCAAGTTACAACTAACAACCTTTACAACGCAACCAGCTATTGTCGGCAAATACCATCAAAATAATAATAATAATAATAATTGTACCTTTTTAGCAAAGTTGTCAGAATTATTTTAATGGCAACAAAAAAGGCAAATAAGTAAAATTGTACAAATAAAAACCCTTGGCAATTAAATCTGCCCAGCCACGTACAAGACATAAAAATCTTTAAAGGCTGGTTGGGCAAGCAGTAAAATAAAACATTTCCAAGCAAGAAACATTAAAGTTGAGAAAGTAAAAGCAACAAAAACCTAGAGTTGCTTTAAATAAATAAAATTTAAAAAAAAAGGATATTGAGAAGAAATAATATTGAAGCATCAGGATTGCTGTAACAATCTGTTTGCTTTTTGAAATATTTTCAATTATTGTTTCAGTCAGCATAAGCTTAAAGGGTTGGCAGTTGCTAGTCTTTCTGCAGAAATAAGTTGCTTAAAAAGAAAAATAAAACTATAAGACTTAAACAACTAGATCCACTGTAGTTTTTGCTGCTACTATTTTTAAACACATTAACTGGAGCCATCAAGTAGCAAAACTATTTTCTTTCCACACATGATGTTCTTGCACATTTTCCCAGTAACTGAAATCATAAATACAGTTGGAAACTTTTTTCATTCATGCCATTCATGCTGGCCAATAGATTGGCTGCTCTGTCAGGCAATCGAGTTTTGATGGAAACGTATCCACCTAAAACTTTCTTTTGCTTAGTGTTACTTTTAATGCCTGTCTTATCTATTTTTATTTATTTCTTATTTTTACTTTTTAATTTTTTATTTTTATTTGCTAGCAAAATATAAGAAAATAACTTTTGTTATTAAATGTTTTTATGGATTGAATGGTCAAGCAAACTTATTTTTACACACACGTAGGACTCTTTGTGTTGTGTTACATAAATTGAAACAATAAGCAGGAAAAAAAAACCAAAAATCAGAAAGTTTAAATTAAAACATTAAATGAAACTTTGGCAATATGATTTTATACACTCAATAGAGACATTAACTTCAAATCAAAGCTGGTTCAAAGACAAAAGAAGAAGAAGAAGAAGAAGAAAGTAGTTCGGAAACAAAAGAAGCCCAAGAATAAGAAGAAAAAAATTTTTTAATTTAAATTGACGACATATTGAGGGTTCAATGCTAGGTTTTAGCAAGAGACTCTGAAATAAAATGAAGCCCAGGAAAAAAGGAGTTGAATAGGAAATGTAACTAGACACGGGATAGATTTCAAGCTTGAAAAAGCAAAGTTTGTTTTAAAGGAACCGAAACTTACGACTCACTCACTAATAGTTTTAGACTTAGAAACTGAAAATAGTTTGCGAAAATTGAATTTGTCAGCTCAGTCAGTACCCAAATCACATAAATTAAACGAAATTTTACATTTCCGCTTCTTTTGGGCTAAATTTTCTGATAGAAAAAAACTTTTAAGAAACATCCCGTTCAACACACTGACAGAAAATAACACAAGTCAATACAGTACAGCTGTCATAAACTAGTATGTAACATCACACTCAGCATAAAATTTACTTGGAGTCTTTTTTTCTTATTGTGACTGCACTTATTGTGATTGCAACTAATTTTGCTAAATTTGACATGTGCTTTCCAAAAACGAGTCTTTTTTTTGAAATCACAAAAAATGTGATTTTCAGAACATGCCAGTAAATAAATAAATTCTTTCAAGTTTAATTGTTTGAAGCCTTTTCATACAAGATTTTTTTTTTTTTTGTTTTGGTTTTCTTGTACAAATTATTACTTCGTTAACAAATAAAACTCAAGTTAAATAAATAAAATCCACTAAATAATAAAAATTGTTGATTTCAATATGAAAAGTTTTCCTTTTGTGTTTCATAAGAATGAAAGACAAGAAAAATCTTCTCTCTGAAAAGCAATAACCATGACATAAAGGATCTCTTAGTAGATATTCATCTTACATTAATAACACAAATGCAAATGTGTGTGTGTGTGTAAATTTAAATAAGTGTGTCAGGATTTGCATGTTGTAGAGTTTACAAGTAATACACTACACACCAACACTAGTAAATATAAACTCAACAACTCGTAATACACACCACACCATGCCATGCCCAAGCCACTCCTACAACCACACACACACACACACACACACACACACACACACACACACACACATACACACACACACACACACACACACACACACACACACATACACACACTATTAATGTCATCTAAGCGTGTAATCATTTAAGTATTTGACAAGGACCACAAAGTATATGCAACGATAAAATGCCAATGAATGTGACACAACCCAGCACACATTTTTACTAAATAAAAAATTTATTTAAATTTCTCAACATTTTAATAGAAAATGTTTGCTGGGATGTTTACGTTAGCTGTGCAGGTGATACAGCTAATACGAGCTGACTAAAGCAAGACAGAAAGAAAAATGCAGCAGTAAAAAATGTTTTACAGCTATAAAATTTAGGTTACTTTTATAAAGCCTAAACTAAACCCTATTGGCACAGTGTAACAAAAAGTATAAAAAGCTTGAAAAATATTGGCCAAAAAAATTTTATTACACCTAAAAATGCTAATTATTTGTTAAAAAAAAACTATTGATTTCTTTTGTTGAAATTGAGAACAAACATTTTCTAAAGCCTTAGTTGCACTGTTGCCACACACACAAAGGAAACAATTTTACAATAGAACAGCTGTGCTAAGGAAACAGAGAACAACATTTTAATAATAGTCGTCTTTTGCACATAAAAGAAATCATCATCTTCATAATCTTTGGTATTTAAATATACAAAACGTTTCTATACCTCTTTTTTGTAACAACATTCATGTGAATGGTGTCTTTGTTCGGCATGACAAGGACTTTGAAGGCAAGTTATTTAATTTATTGAGAGAAAAAAAACCTACAAACTTTTAAATAAAGCAAACCAAAGACTTGACTTGTAATTGTATGTAGAATTCATTTTGGCCAACGTTTTTTTTTTGTTAGTGATAAGAAGAAAGGACACGAAATGCAAAAAAAGAAATTCACACCATTTGTGTCAGCTAAAAAACATGAAAAGGGCTATAGAATTTAAATACTTTTTTTTACATTAAGATGGAATCCATGAAAAGAAACAGAAAAAAATAGGTTTTAAAATACAATTCAATTGGTATTTTATTGCTTAATTTAAAAATTAATTTAAAAGGAGGCTGAGCTTATTATTGATTCATTCGCAAAATATATTAAGTATTGGGTAGAGAAATGTGATTTTAAAGCTTCATTGCCTCAATTTTTGATCAAAGCGGTTATGTGAGATAGCAAACTCTTTTTTTGCTTTACTTGCTTATGCTTTCAGATACACTTTTCCCATTCAATTTAATAATTTTCTTTTTATTTCTCTTGTCTTTTCTTGTGATTCATTTTAAAAACTCTTTTTGTTTCTCTTCATTTTTGTTAAGATTTTTAGCAAATGAGGCGTTTAATTTTAATACTTGATTTACAAATATTTGCTTGTGCCCCCTGAGAGACTAAATGTCAGACTGACATTTCTGCCAACGTCCTAATATAATGGCCAAATACATACAAGACCATAAACTTTGATATGACAATAAACATGCCCAGTCACCAGACAAAAAAGTAAGCCGCTTCATACGGTAAAGATTTTGACTTATTGACATTCAACTTTTGTTGTCAGCCATACAAAACATAACAAACTGAGTTGTAACTTCAATAAAACAGAAAAGAAAATTGAAGATGTGAATTTTGAAATGGGATACTAAGAGGCTTTCAAATGATAAGCTGCTGAAAGTATAAAATAAAATAGTTGTGAACAATTTGCAACTTGATTAAAAGACGGAAATGTATGAGAAGAAGATTTTGCTTTCAGTCACCTAAAGCAACAGTTAAGGGAAAATTTTTTTTTTTTTTTTTCAAATAAAAGAGCATTAAAAATCACCACAAAACTGAAAAGAGAAAGAGAAAGAGAAAGAAAGCCACCAGCTAAAAGTTGTATTAAGAAAACTTCAGAATTTTCATTCACTAAAAACTTTTCTAGCAAAAGAAAATCTCTTGATAAATTTAAATTTACAACAGAATGCACAATAAAAACAACTAGAATTTCTAAGTTTTCTTTTAAAGCCCCCTAGAAAATAAACGATTTTCTTATTCAGTTTCGCAGAGACTTTAATGTAAAATAAACCTTTAAGCGGGAAAAGAAAATCTAAAGAAAAAATTTAATTAAAAAAAAGCAAATTTTGCTTAAAATTTTTTTAGGAAATTTTCCAAAAAAATATTTATTTTTTGCAAGAAAACCCTACGAAAAAGTGTTTAATTTTACAAAATGTTTGAAAGCAACTAAAAGTCAAATAAAAAACAAAAAAAAAAAAAATTTCTACGAAAAAAAAAATTTCAGTAAAAAAAGGATTTAAAAGGCAATAAATGTACTGGCCAATAGTGGTGAATTAAAAGGATACATGCTGTTTTAAAAGGAAATAAAAGGTGGTGAATTTTAAAGGATTTTATCACTTAAAATACCAGTAGCTTAAGACGCTTTGAAAATTTTTATTTTGTTACATAATAATCAAGTGTTTTATGCTCTCTGTTAAACAAGTGCAAGTGTTTGTTTGTGGTGGGTGGTCGCTATGCCAGTATGCAAGTATTTTTGCTAAAGCTTGCCACTTACTGGGTGTGGCAAGTCAAAACATTTTGATAAACAATTATTACGTTAAATGCCCCTACATGCAAACTCGTGTTTGACATTAGTTTACATGTTGTTTTATGACATTTTCATACAAAAATTATGTGTTTTTTTCTGTTTTGTATGAAAACATATTTTGGTAAAAAAACAAAAAATTATAAAAAAAAAAAATTTAAATATTGTAATTTTTGAACAATTTGAACCAAAAATAACTCAAATTACTTGTTATTGATTTTACTTTTAAATGAAAATAAAAAGAAAATAAATTAAAAAAAAAAGTATTAGGAAAAGGAGATGGATGGCAAAGTAAATTAATTTGAAAATATTTTGATTAAAATCTTTAAACAGATACGAGTATAAGCATGCAACTGTTAAATTTCGTAATTAAAAAAATTGTCATATTAATAAAATATTTCAGCTGTTATTTTTGAAACTGGTGTAAGTCCATTTAAAAAAAATTCTTAGCGGTGATTTTAGCGCACACACAAGATAGTATCTGTATCTTACTAAAATTATCGTTAACTTATTTTTTTAAGTTGACTTTTACCACTTTTAAAAATAAAAGTTAATTTAGTTGATTCAACAAAAAATTTAATTAATATGACATTTTTTTTATTAAAATATTTAAAATATTTTTAAAACCTTTTTGAACCTTTTTAAACGATTGCATTGTTTGTTGTTTAATTTTCACACTCTTTAACTCTAAAAAAAAAATGAAATGCAAAACAAAAGTGTAACTTTTATATTTCTTTATAATAAATGACCACTAACAGTTTTGAAATCAATCACTGCAATCTGCTATACAAATTTCATAACGAAAAGAAGAAAAAAAGGCATGAAACTAATTTTACTCTTCAAAAGTATTTATTGCCAGGGTTCATAAAAACTTTTTTTTTAAAGAGAAGAAGAAAAACCTTCAGCAATGAGCAGAACACGACAGTCATTATGTGTTATTTTTGAAACCATTTTAATGCAACCAATTTATTATTTTTACAAAATAAAAGCCCATAAAAATGTCATAAAAATATGAAACAACCATAAATAAATATAATTGAAAAGCAGTCAACACAGAGAAATTTAAACAAAGTTATAAAAACCTAAAAACATCTATTTGAATAAAATTCATTTGCTGTTTGTTTGTTTGTTCGCTATACAAATTATTGTATTCCAAAGGACTTATCTGAAACTTGCTACATATAGTCTCTATATTGCAAGATCATGCCCATTTTTACGCCCACATTTTTAATGTTTTTTACTGGCCACTACTTAATTTAAGCCTGAAATTATGATTTGAAATATTTTATTTACCACTTCTGAGTACTAGCAAAAGCATGGGCCACTTTATTTGGATGCGGTTTTTAACAATTAAAATTCAATTTGGAAATAAATTGCTACATACGCTCTCTAATAGTATCGACTCATGTAATACTAGACCGGGCTGGATGAGACCGGGCAAAAACATCTAGTATTCAAATAAAATGCAAAACATAAAAACAATTTTTTTTCTTCTTATGCGGAAAAAACAAAAACAATAAAAAATTTTGTGGTTTTCAGAAGAAAGTGATTAAGTTAAAATGTTGTGGATTTTCAAAAAAAGAGATAGTAAATGTTTGTATTGGAATTCATTATCTCTGTCTAAGAAGACAGAAGTTCCCTGCTTAAGATTAAGGCTTCGAATGAAGAATTATTATGTTCAGTGAGAGCCTATTTATTTTTCCGGAAGTCAACAAGAAGTCTTCCACCTGCATTAGCTATATTGACTGTTCCTTAAAATATTTTCTATCATACGCTGGTGATATCTAAGACCACAATGCCCCGTCAGCAAAAAAAAAAGGTTAAAATATAAAAATCCATCACTTTGCTTGCTAATAATTTGAAAAGAGCTAAAAATGGACATAATCGTTTATACATAAAAATCTAAAAAATTACATTTAATTTATTTTCCTCCATAAAAAAGAAACTTTTTACATCAACGGTTGTGCAAACAGACACGCATCTTTAAAATTGGCTCAAATTTGCCACAGCAATAGTCAAAAAAAAAAAAAAATAAATAAATAGAAAAATAAACTGGAATAAAAAGACTTAAATAAAAATGCAAAATTTAAAAAAAAAAAATAAAACCTAAGACACAACTACCTCGAATAGTATTGAATTTTTAATGACCCACTTTTCCATAGAATGTGTTGGTTTTTAAATATTTTCTTTTCTTCTCTAGTCTTCTTTTTTTAATGCATTTTAGCTTTTCTATCCCTTATAGTTGTTTTATTTTTATTTACGTTTATGAACCTTATTATTGGTTTGTGCTAATTCTTTTGCCTCCAAAGACTAGCAAACCAGAAAAGCTGGAGGAAAAAATTAAAAATTTCTTAACGCTATAGAACCCAATACAATAAAGCATAAGTGCAGCACAAAAAAAATATTTTAAAAAAAGTTTTAAGCAGATGCGAGGGATGTGGCCCAGGCGAAGCGTACAAAGCAAAAAAGATTCAGTTCAGCCATTAAAAATGTAATTTTTTAAGCAGCTACTAGGTTTTGTGTCAAAAAAATCTTAAGAAAAATTCCCGTTTTTCTTAATTTTAATTTAATTTTATTTACTTAAACTCAAGAATATAAATCACTACAGGCACACACCTCTTCTGTAGAGTACAATTTTGCAACAGCAACAACAAAAACTTACAACGTCAGACAGTTCAAGAGACTTTAATATAAACAATACCAGAGTGCATAACTTGAATACATTTTCACACACTCTTTCATACAAACTAAACAAAAAATAAATAAATAAATAAAAATAAAAAAAGAATCCATGAGCCCAGCCAACAGGCGAAACTTTGGTTAGCAACTTAAGCTCAAACACACTCTCACACACATAAATTTACCAACAAATATTTTTAAGGTTTCGCTAAAAAGAAACACGAAACTGAATAAATATTTTTAAATCGAGTAGAAAACAAACAAAACCCCTTAAGAGAAACAAGCGATTCAAAACAAAGAAAACAAATACGACACAGCAGCAAAACAAAACATGAACGTGCAACAAAAAGTACAAAAATTTGTTTAAAACAATCAACAAGGCTGTCATAGAGTGGGTTAGGGTTAAATGGTAAGAAAAGTAAGCATCATGGCCACAAAGATAAGCAGACACACAAACAGACAGACAGAGCGATAGAGGTATAGCTTAAAGAGCAACAAATTTGGCTGTGGTTAATAGATTTAAAAAAAAAAAAAAAATTCCTCAAAAACAACAACCAAAACAAATTGATGGCTGTTCAAAACTGATTTTGGTGGCAGCAACAAAAAAAATGTAAATTCTTTTATTGACCTAAAAATAACAACAACAAAAAAGAAACTTTTTTTTCAAATACATTTTTGTTGGAGAAAAGGTCAAGCAATAAAACGTTTTTTTAGTGTCTTTAGTATATGAAACAAAACAAAAAGAATTTTTCTAAGGGAATTTTTAGAATATTTTTTAAGAGCAAAAATCGTTAAATAAGAAGTTGATTTGGGAGCGGGATTTTGAAAGGAAGTTGGTTTTTAATTTTTACTAGGCGAACGTTATTGAAAAAAAAATTATTAAGTGGAGTAATTGATGTAGGTCACTGTCTGCAACTTTTTGAAAATTCCACACAATTTCAGGAAAAGTTTTGTTTACTGGTAAGAAATTCAAAAGAAAAGGTGTTCAGTCACATTATTTTCAGAAGGCAAATTGCGACATTCCAATAGAATCTAAAATTCCATAATTTGACCTTGGGATAGATAATTAAGTACAAAAATGGAAAATTGAATTTTCAGAAATGTCTGTGAACATAAGCTTTCTCAAATGCAACCACAAATGAAGCGAATAAATTAGATTATACAGAATAGCAGGCTCAACTGTAAAGACAAACGGAGCTTTAAGAATTGAGGACTATATTCGGGATTAGATCCTACATTTTGGGGGCTCAAGTGGGATTAAGTTCTACACAAATCTGTGAGTTATGAATAAATCTCCTCTCCCTTAACTAACTCTAGTTCAGTTTAATTATTTTGCACATTGTGACATCATGATGTATTAAATTACATAAAAACTATATTTTCTAACGAATATGATATTCAACTTATTTTTTGTTTGTTTGTTTGTTTGTATTACATTTCCAAGGTAATTAATAAGCCAAACAACAATAATAATGAAACAAAATAAACTTCAAAAAACATAAAACCAAACAATAACAAGCACATTAACACCAACACTAATAAACAGAAATTCCTAAACAAAATTATTTAACATAAAATAATTGGTTTTATTGTTTTAAAAGTGTCCATACACACTTTGCTCTGGTTTAATATGCAATTATGACCGTAAAAGCAATAGAGTGAGTGCACATGGAATGGCATACAAAACTGACTGAAATAAATGAAATAATTGCAATAAAATAATTCAAGTTCTATTCCATTTAAAATTCAAATAAATATGATTAAATTCCATTTAATGACACACGTAAAACAGGAAAATAAATGATAATCATGAGGGCTTATTTCTCTGGTGGGTTGGCAGTGGGTACACACAGGCTGCCAGTATGCGGGATTTAAAATTAATTTTAACTGCATATACGAATAAAGAGCAAATCATTTTCTTTCAAATTTTTAATTTTTTTGGTCCATGAAATTTTAAAATTTTTATTTATTGGTGAAGGATTTGCGATTCTAAAAATTATTTAAAATAAAATAAAATGCCCAAGCGTACAACCTCATAAATTTCAAACAACAAACGAGAT
Source organism: Thelaira solivaga (assembly GCA_947397855.1). NCBI lineage: Eukaryota > Metazoa > Arthropoda > Insecta > Diptera > Tachinidae > Thelaira > Thelaira solivaga. Next base: position 68,056,704 of record OX377614.1, read on the forward strand.
TTATTTTATGAAAACCGATTTACAATTTCTTTTATATTATGTGGCAACTTTGTTCTCAGGGGGAACACAAAAAAGAAAATATCCCAAAAACCATAAAAAAAAAAACGTTAAATTTTTGTAATGAATTTGTGGTTTTTATGGTCACAAAATAAATATTTGATAAATTGAAATAAAAATAAACATTTAAAATGATATTTAGAATTGTGGACAGTTTATTTAATAAAATTACATTTAAATTTGCTGTTATGTGTTTTGTTTTTATTAAATATTATTATTAGTGTTGTAGTTGTTGTTGTCGTTATTGTTTTTCTATATTTTATTGCTTTTTAAGGAAAGTTTAGCCATCACAGTATTGTTCTGTTGCTCTTTAATACCCAACACAGGGTTTATTTTAATTTTTCTATTTAATGCGACCAGTGTAGGCGCTTGGGTGGTGTGACACTACGAAAGCCAACCAAAAAAACCAATTTAATAAAGCAAAAACCATAATGTCACGTAAATTATATGCTTCAATGAATAGCAGATTGTTAATAAAAACAACAATGCCAGCGCAGTAAAACGGCAATAATAACAATAAATAAATTTCAACAACATTAAAAAGAAATATTTAATAAAAGAGAGTTAAAGAATAAAAAAAAAAAAAATAAAACAGTCAAGGGTGTAGAAACAACGAAAAATATTTTTCTTATTTTTTTTTTAGAATATAGAAATTTAATTTTACAAAAATATTTTCTTTTTGTTAAATTTCAGTTTAAAAAAAAGTATTGGAAAATTCATATTTAAGTTTTTCTTGTAAAATATACAAAAAAAAAATGGTATTTTTGCCGCTTTTATAAAAAAAAATACAATTTTGATTTGAAATAAGTTTCATAGAAAATTTTTGTGAAAAATTTGATTCATAAGAAATTTAAAGTCTATTGAATTGTTGCTTTTTTCGTATACCAAAATATATTTTTGTTTCAGTATTATAGCCCTCTAGCTTAGCCCTTTTATTATTTTGTATTTAGGATTTTTTTTAAGCTACTGAGACTGAAGGCTGTTTGCCTTCACTACTTTTTCATGCTTTTTGGTTAAAAAAAAATTTTAAATTTCCAACATTAAAACAAAAAAATATGGGCCCTAAAATACTTTACAAAATTGTCTTAAATGTCTAAACTTGTGCCAGTGTTTTGTTTTTATTTTTTTAAGTAAAACCCCCTTGAAATTAGCATTGAATTCTTTTCTTTTTTGATATTTTGTTGCAATTAGTCGGTTTTTTTTTATTTTTATGTGTCAAGCATTAACTTTCCACTGTTTAATTCTATTAACAAATTTTGCTGCAAAGAACACAAGCTTTCATGTCCAATTTTTATTTTTTATTGGATGTTAAAATTTTTTATGTTTTTTGGGACACAAGTTACTAAAAATAAAAAACAAATAAATTGCCTTAATAAAAAAAAACGTGGTGAAGCGAATAACAATTACGACTGACACAAGTTGACTTTAATGACATCAATTAAATGGCAACAATTGAGCAACAAATAGAGCGGCCTAGAATATGCTTGTTTGGTTTTTTTTTTTTTAAGTTTAAAAAAATTATAATTAAAAAAAAAACTGAATTGAAATTATATAACAAAAAAGGACTTAAAAAGAAATTTATTCCAGCTATAAATTAATTACAACCAAATAAATTAATCAAATAAATAAAGCACTTTAATATAAACAGAGGGCGCTAGAAAACGCTCTGCCTGCCGCTCAAATAGGCAAGTAAAAATCTTTGAAAAGTGGCTTTGGAGTACAGAGATTATATGTACTAAATTTCAGACAAATATATTGGAAAGAAAAAATTCATCATACGCTGTGATGGCTTAAATAAAAGTCCCTTTAAAAGGCAGCTAAAATTTTTTACTTTAATTTTTTTTTCTACTATAGATTTAAAAACAAAATGAATCACAATAATGAAACACTGCCCTCCATCACCACAATCCACACCAGCGGCACCACAACGGGGACATATTTTACGTACCATATACCAGGCATGGACATAAATCCAGGACCGTATGTCTTCACTTTAGTCAGTCAATTTTTGGGTATGATAACACCTGATGAGTTACCCTTAGGTAAGTTAGAAAAAAAACTCTTCACATCAAAGATTTCTTTGTTTACAATTCGTTATCTGTTTTGTAATTACAGGCCAAGTTAGACAATTAATTTATTCCAATTTAACAATAATAGATTTTGTCACAAATGTAAGTCTCACATAAAAATAAAAAAGGAATTTCCTTGGAGAAAGCTTTTGTTTTATTAAAATTAATTGTGTATTTTTATTTTGTTATTTCTTTTCATGACATTTAGTCCATCAAAACGGAATCCGGCTTTATAGCTTTGATGAGTATTTTTATTATACTGGCTTTAGTGCCAATATTGGCGACATGTGCCTGGTGCTGTTGTCGTCGTAATCCTGAAGATGACATGGAATACTCCCATAATGCACCTGTAATAATGGTAGATGATGCCTTGGAGGATACACTGCAATGTCGTAAAAAAGCCTCAATAACAACCATGTGGATAGTTTTTTTATTATTATGGTAAAAATAAAGCACAAATTGCTCATACGAGCAGCATTTTTATTATCAATTCAATTTGTCCTTGACTGAAAAATGTTTAAAATAATTTACTTTAACACTTTGTTTGTTTGTTTGTTTGTTTGTATTTCTTGCACCTTTTCTTTCTTTCTTTTCATTTTGATTATTTTATTAATGCTTTGAAATCATTGCAGTTTATGTGATTTATGCATTTTTTATGCCAACAGTCGCTTGGCCACCACCGTTGAAATGTCACCCGAAATGATTAAGTCTACTGTCCATGATATGGAAGTTTTTCTAAAGGACACACATTTACAAATAAAACATAAACTTGATAATGGTTTTCATGTTTCCGTTGAAAAAGTTGTCAAAGATTTGGAAGGTTGGTATGGCCAGTGATACAATAAAAACATACACAGAAACACAAAAAAAAAAAAGAAAACAAAAGTAAAGAAAGAGTATAAAACCATTTACATGGACTTTCATTGCCTTTTTACATGTGTAGAACACATTTTAGATACTTTGCAACTTTATTATAACTTTTTTTTTAAGTTTTTAACAAAGTTTTTAGTATTTTGTACAAACCAAACCAAACACGCATAAAAGTACGAGGGAGGTTACAAAACTATATAAATAAATATTTAGATGGAAAGTTACTAACAAGGAAAGCTTGTTTTATATTTTATTTCTAGTTTAGCGACAAGCAAAAGAAGTATTTTATACCTTCAGGTGGGAAACAATGAACACACTTCTAGTGGTGTACAAGCGCTCAGGGTCTATCAAGTCATGGCATGAAATCAGGCAGAAGTTATCTGCTTAAAATTTCCTAATTAGTCACCGGTTTCATCCATTAAAATCTGCCTAAAACTCTTCCACACTCAGGTTGGCTTGTAGTGACCAGAATTTTTTCTTAAAATTAATTTTTTAAGTTTAAAAAACAAACAAAAAAACATTTTATTGCAAACATGCGACTCGAAGTCATGCGGCTAAAGTCAATTTGAATTTTGCTTGAAAAATCAAATTTTTTAAGTTTCCAAAACAACTTTTAGTCAACTTTTTTATCAGCAAAAATCTTATGAATATAAAAACTAATAGCTCAAGTCGCACTAGTGATCAAACAACTTCAATTAAAATTTTTAAATTATTTCATGCAAAAAGACTAAAATGTTGCTGGCTTTCGTTCGATAGCAAATATGACTAGTTTTAGAACAAGTAGCCAACAAACATGACAATAGCGTATCATCTGTTGCGTGTGCAGTTCTTTAGTATATAATTATGCAACTACCCCTCGTGTATGACACACCATTTTGACTTTATTTGTATTCGTTTGGTTTACTTATTTAGTTGTAGTCAATGGCAGTAGTAGCAGTTGCCGAGTTAACTATGTGGCAGATAGAAAAGTTTTATGCTTCATATTGTGTGAAAATTACCCTTCTTTTCTTGTTACTTTATTTTCCTATACACTCATTTTCCTTTTTCTTTTCCCTTCCTTTTTTTAATGTTCTTGCAATATCATGCATTATTTGACTTTAGATGTGGATGTTTTATTGGGCGAACCTATTCAAGCGGAAATTTCTGCTCATACTGGCATTGAGTTGGCCTACGATTCTTTGGCAACATTAAGTTTGGGTAAGTACAAAAGTAATTGTGTGAAATACTAATAAAAAGCAAAAACAAAATATAAAATAAAAAGATGTTTGGCCTTCAAAATGTGTACTGTGTTTGTAGCAACTAAGCAATTGCACAGTGGTTGAAATTAAATAAAAAATAATAGATTTATTTTTTTTTTTTTTTTTAAGTAACGAAAATTAGTGAAAAATCACTAAGATATAATTTCATGATCTTTAGTGAACCACTGACTTTGGTTTGGTAGTGACAGTGTCTAAATTAAAATCGTGAGCAGGATGATAGGCAGTTAACTAAAGATGGTGAATACGTTCTTAAAAGTTCTTTAAAAATGGTATGAATTCGTGATTCTCACAGCAATGAAGTGTCTCAGTTCTGTTAGAAACTGACATTTGCTTGGGATTTTAAATCCAGAATTTTTTCAAATTTTTTTTTAACAAAAATTATTTTATTTAAAAAAAAAAACTGTATGAATTTTTTAAATAAAATTTTCTTTATTTCACTCCACTGTGCCGACTCTAACGATGTACGAAACATCATCATTTATATTCAAACATTAATATTTCTAATAAATCAATTATATTATTAAAGACTTTGACCCACTTAGACAAATAAACTGTAGTATACGTCTTGTAATGAATGCTCTTGCATACGAACAACCACAAAACAGACTTTTTTAAACAATTTCAATAATAATTTATAACCATTTGGGTAACATACCCTCTCTTTTACTCTCCCCCTCCCCCTACCAGTGTGTGTTACTGCAAATGTACTTTTAGTCTTAATATTTTTTATTTACTGTTTTCTTTTTCAGTGAATGCAGAACTTATCTATCGTGTCCTCATGCTACAGGAGACAGTGGGGCGAGCCTTGAAACTGGCACAGGAGGCAGCAGCTCGTATGGAAGAATTGCAAATACAATTGTCCGTATTGCAACGTCAATGCACATATCGTGACCGTCCACTATGTGATACATTGCGTATAAGAAGTTTCGAGGAAAACGGTATTATTGATGCTCTTAAAACGGTAAGAAAATATTTTAAAAAAGAAGAAAAACATTAAAGTGGAGACATTAAAGAATAATAGACAATAAAATGTAGCAATTTTTGTGCAAAGACTATTGAAGAATGTGTACTTGGTGAACGTAAAGATTTTTATATTCCAGTTTCACTGGAGAAGAAAGCTGATGCTCAAATTAAATATTTTAATTTATAAAGATTAAATTATTAATTAAATCAATTGAAAATTTCATCAATATGACAATCATTTTAATTCAAAAGAAAAAAATTTGTATTTATGAAATAATTAACTGAATTAATTAAATATTTAATCAGTATAACAGCTACTTTAATCAAATTATTAATTAAATCAATTAAATAAGTAATCAATATGACAATTTATTGATTTAATCAAAAAATATATAGAGAGATAAAGAGAGAAAGGGTAATATATAAAGATAGAGAGAGAGAGAGAAAGAGAGAGAAAGAGAGAGAGAGAGAAATAGATAAAAAGAGAAAGAGAGAAAGATATAGAGAAAGTGATATATATAAAGAGAGAGAAAGATATAGAGAAAGTGATATATATAAAGAGAGAGAGACCAAAGTAAATTCGTTTACTTTAATAAAAAATATATCAGACTTAGCGTAGTCTAGACTTTTTTTCAATTAGATAAAATTAGAAAACGTCGGAGATCACAATGCGTTCCTGACACCGTTACCAAGAGTATACTCGTATAAAGAATTCTAGTAGAAAAGGAAATTGTTTTTTAAGAAGAAATCTTCTAGAATAAAGTGTAAAGTCAATAACCTGAAAACTTGTTGCACTTTCGGCAAAAGTGCTCTTACTGATCTAGTGTTACAAAAGAAAATTTTAAGGGGAGAATTGAAAGCCTAAATTGAGCTGTTTGTTTTGAAAATGGTATAAGTCCACTTTAAAAAAAATAATTCAGCAGAATTTTAGTAAAATTGGACACCATCTTACTACTCATTTGTTTCTTTAAGATGACTTATACCACTTTCAAAAATAACAGTTCGATTCTCATTTAAATAGAAGGAAAATGCGTTACTAAAAAGAAACCTCACACCAAAATCTATTGAATTCAACTCCAGTTTTTTTTTTTTTCTTTCTCAACAAAAAGTCTTGTACACTTTTCTTATTATTTACTTATTTAGTTTATGTTTCTCTCTTTTGCTTTCTGTGCTTTGCAATAAATCAATCATAATATTTATTTACTACCAGTTTGCAATTTTTCAATTATAAAATTGAATTTGTTATCTTTGCAGCAGTAGTTTTATGATTTTGCTTTATTAAAGGAAGTTAAAAGGAAAAAGAAAAAAAATAATAAACGTTTGCTTTGGGAAAATCAAACAAAATTTTATTTAGAGAAAAAGAAAAGGCAAACAGAGGAAAACAGAGGAAAAAGAAAACGACTAAGTACACTTTCTTGTTGTTGCAACTAATGTTTTATTTGATGCAACAACGTTACTCATATTTGTCATGTCATGTTAGATGACAAGTAGTTTGAAATTAATTTTCTTTGGACAATCACTCAACTCACATTTACACAAACAATTTTTGTTCTCTTTATTTTTGCATTTCCCCTCACAGCTGCAAGAAGATCAAGCCATATTTCGTATGCGTTATTTGGGTGAAATTGAATTTGGGGCAACTGTTAAGAATTTATCGTCTGAAGTTGGAATGTCACGTTCAATATTTAGTAATTTTCCTCAACAAGTGAAGATGGACACAGCATATGAAAGGAATTGTAAGTCATTTATTATCATTTTAAACTTTAGTTTTCGTTGTTGTTGCTATTTTGTCTCTGGATTTATTATTCTTTTGTTTTTTGTCTATAAATGCCAATTACAGGCAAACAAAGTTGTCAAGCAAAACGAATTGTTAAAAGTTTTTCTTTAAAAGCAGCCACATTCACCTGTTATTTTTTTTCTTTTTCGTTTTGGTATTTTTTTGCTTTTAAATTTGCAAACAAAATTTACATGCACGAGTCAGGAGTAGTTTATTGTCTTGTTGTTGAGAAACTTGAGAGTTTCAGCAGGTGCGCAACCAAGATGAACTGAGAAAAAAAATTTGTTTCAAAGCATTTGTAAATCCTTTTGATTGAGGACCTGAGTTTTCTTTTAATTGAAAGTGACGGATATTTTGTGTTTAAGATGTTTTGCTGAATTATCATCAATTCAAGATGAACATCTTCTTGATTATGGTAACTTTTAATTAAGAAATTATTTTTGTGTTTTAATTTGTGGCTCAATTTAGCCAAATTTGCCAGCAAAACAACAGCAGGTTTTCAGGTAGAACAACAAAGACTTAATCCCAAAGCCGGATCAATGTTTACAAAACTAAAATAGAATTTTTCTAATAAAATTTTTTTATCTTTTTTTGCTGTTTGTTTCCAGTTCAGTCATAAATTAATTAATTGAAAACAAAATTCTTCTAATTTTGGTTTGAAAACCTAAACGTGACTAATTGAAAACACTTTATGCAAGCAAAATTGCAAATCCATTTAAAAAGGAAAAATACACGCACACACACACTCTTTCTAAATCTAATTTCTTATGCAACTTAACGCATTTGATGTCATGTCGTGTTCCTTTTTTTTTTAATTTAAATTTGCAGACACTTTAGAACAATTGGAAAACATACGTCATCGCACCACGGCCAATGCACAAATGCTAACGGTGACCATAAATGCCCTGCTTGAACGTTTAAAAAATGTTTGGTTGAACTTTGAGCCGCACTATGTTAAATTACAGGACTGGTCAAATGCCTATTGGACAAGTGGTTGGGTAACGGCGATGGTGATTGTTTGGATTTTACTTTTTTTGTTAATGTCCTACTGCTGTTTCCTGTGTGAGGCCAACATTAAGGCGGGCGTTGTACTCTTTGTGGCTGTCATAATTATATGTTTGGGCAGCATTTGCATAACCGTATACGGTGTTGTTTCCTTAGCGATTGGCGGTAATGCGGAAATATTTTTATGCCAGCCGATGTATGATGCTGGCAAAGAAATGACAGCCACAACAGCCATTTCAACAGACGTTAAATGGAATTTGAGGGATAACAACAACAACAATAAAAATGGTTACGATATGTTGGGTAAGTTATTTGATAAACCGGGTTACATTTATGCCACAGAAACGCAAACTGGAATTATTGGTGAACTTCTAAGGCCGGATGGAGTGAATCATTCAATTGTAAATGTTAGCTTGGCAACAGCCTTAAGGTATGTATGTGTGCACAAGAGTATGAGATGAATATGCTTCATACACAGCCACTTGTAGTTGGATTTAACTCTAGTTACACATACAAAAGTAGTTTTGTTGCTTCCATGTTTTTTTATTGTTTTTTAACTTGATTAAGCTGAGAGGATTTGCTTAGTTGTGTTTGTATTTCGTGGCTATTGTTAGTCGTAGTTATGATTTAGTTTGTTAAACAAGTATCTTGTTGTTAAAATTATGCGTGGAATTTACAAGTAGCTAAACAGAAGCAGTAAATGGGTGTTTCCACAAATGCCCAAAAAGAATGTAGTAAAATTGATTTTATTTTTCAGTTTTAGTTTTACAAAAATTATTTTTGGCTTAAAAATGTTGTCTCATAAAAGCGCTTGGAACCCAATCGTGGGATTCACACAAAAAAAAAGTTGTTTTTTTAAATGAGTAAGTAATAATTCTAGTTATTTGGTGTCCTAAAATTATTATTATTTTTTTTATTGTTATTTTTTATTATTATTTTTTATTACTATTTTTTTATTATTATTTTTTTATTATTATTTTTTTTTATTATTATTCTTTTATTATAATTTTTTTATTATTATTTTTTCATTATTATTTTTTCATTATTATTTTTTCATTATTATTTTTTTATTATTATTTTCTTATTATTTTTTTTTATTATTATTATTTTATTATTATTTTTTTTATTATTTTTATTATTATTATTATTTTTTTTATTATTATTTTTTTATTATTATTTTCTTATTTTTTTTTATTATTATTATTTTATTATTATTTTTTTTTATTATTATTATTATTTTTTTTATTATTATTTTTTTTATTATTATTTTTTTATTATTATTTTTTTCTTATTATTTTCTTTTTATTTTTTTTTTATTATTATTATTTTATTATTTTTTTATTATTATTTTTTTATTATTTTTTTATTATCATTTTTTTATTATTATTTTTTTATTATTATTTTTTTTATTATTATTTTTTTATTATTATTTTTTTATTATTATTTTTTTATTATTATTTTTTTATTATTATTTTTTTATTATTATTTTTTTATTATTATTATTTTTTATTATTATTATTTTTTTTATTATTATTATTTTTTTATTATTATTTTTTTTTATTATTATTATTATTTTTATTATTATTATTTTTTTTATTATTATTATTTTTTGAAATATTGTAATTCCTTCCCTCTTTATTAGTTTTTTTTATGTTAAAATATTCTATGGAAATCTCTTTATGTTAATTTTATTCTCCGTTTGTTGTTTTCCATGGAAATGCGTTAATTCAACAAAATTTTGTTGATTTTGTGTAACTCCCTAGATTCTTTTTTTCGTATTTCTCCCCCTTTGATTTTGGTTTGGAAGTGTGATGCATGCCAATTAGTTATCGATACTGTACGTGTTTCCTTTTTTTATGCTTTATTTGCTCCTGTAGCTGTTTTACTATTGTTACTCTTAAATTGAAGCAAACGATATGAAACTGTAGACAAAAAAAAAACGAAAAATTTACGCCCCCAAGAAAGGATTGCTATAGAAAGAATAACAGTAAAAATTCAACAAAATTTAGCAGAGAATCCTTGTAACAAAATAATATATGTTGAGCAAAAATCAAAATTTTAAAAAGAAACCTTTACCACCCCATTCTACTCCAAACAGCAGCATTCATCTCGACCTCTTTCTAATTTAAACTCTTAACTAGAAAGGCTCGCCCTTGAATTTTTAACTCTTTATTGCCCTAATTTAACTTATATGACCCGAATGAAATCCCTCAACACCCCTGCAGATTTAACAGCCAGTTTTAATAATCAAATCAAATCAAAAATATAAAAAAAATCTTTTTCAATGTTAACGCTTACTACGTGACTGCTTAAATGTGTGCCCTAATGGAAACAAAATGCAAAATGCAAAAACAAAAAATAATGTAACGAACGAACAAACTTTTAAACTTAAAAATCATGTTTAACAATGAACGAATGGCTAAAAAAAAAATTCTTCGCCATAACAAAACCAAAAAAAAAAAAAAAACTGCCTTCAACTTTAACATTCATTCAATGTTTCGGTCATTGTTGGTTGTTCTTCTTGCTCTCCAACACACAAAACCAAACTAACAAAAAAAAAACTTTCCCAGAGGATGTGAAAAAAATGAAGCATCGTACAATGTCTTTCAATTGGATGCATTCGTTAATACAACAGCCATTTCCGATATAAAACAATTCCCAAAAGTCACACAGGCCATTGATGCCATCACTGTATCCGAACGTACACTGTTGTCGTTGACACAAACTATACAAACCATATTGGAGAATATGTTGCAAATGTCATCATTTAATTTAACCACATACCGTACGACAATAGGAGCACCCACGCCCGAAAAAGATTTGGCTACTTTTATTGATCAAATGCAAAGAGTCGCATTGCAGGTAAGACTTTTTCCTTTCTTTTCCTTTTTTTTATCAAATGAAGAATTAAAAAAAAATATATAAAAAAGGAATTACCAAAAAAATTGGGCAAAAATGTAATTACCCTTGTTGGCCTATTTTGCTCTGTTCTATAAAATAATCTGCACTTTATGCTTTGTGTCTAAAGGCTGCTGTAACTTGGGGCCGACAAATTTATTAATAAAAATCATAAATATTTTTTTAAAAATGAATAAAAAGGTGCAGCAGCCTCTTTTTTAAATCGAAAACTTTATTATAAGTGAAATATGACCGCAAATAAGTGAGTGAAAATATATATATGCCGAGTTATATATGTATCTTCACTTAAAATTAACTTTCGTTGTCTTTTTGTAAAAATTGATCGAACTAAAGCAGCCGGGCATTGGACTTCTATTGTATGTGAGATGTAGTTAAAAATTATTTTTAATGTAGAAAATAATAAAAAAAAAATTATTCGCACGAAAATATTTCTTTTTTTTTTTTCAATGTGTAAAATAAAATTATTTTGTGGTATGGAATTTTGGAAAAAAAATTGTATAAAATGAACTCATAAATTGATTTTCTGTAAAATCATATTTCATAATTTCATTAGTATTTTATGTTACTTTAGTTAAATTTAATTCTAAAGAATTTATTATTTAAATTTCGTTGCATAAAATTTTTTGAAAACATGAAGTTTCTTAACTTATGCAAAATATTTCTGATTATTTAAAAGAAATTTAATTAATTGCAATTGGCGCACAAAAAAATATTAAAATTTTTTGTTATTTAAACAAACTTTTAAAGAAGAAATTTTACAGCAAATTTTTCATGAATCAAAAATATTTTTTTAACAAAATTTTTCAAACGTGTGAAAGCTGCTGTTTGAAAAGAGTTAAATAATTTTGATTTGTATTGCGAATTCGAATATTTTATTCGAAAGTGAAAAATTCATCATTTGAGAACCATTTTGTGTGTCATTTGCAGATTTTTTAAGAAATTTGTTTTTGCTTTATTTTGAATAGGAAACAAATTAAAATAAAAATGTTTATTTAATAAAAAGAATAAATTTGTATTTCACATTTTCTAATATACATAGAACAAAATCTAGCTCAAAGACGAGTGGCCGAACATTCCCGAACAGTCTAGGGAATGGATGCAAGCTGTACTCATGATCAAGCTTAAGACAAACAAGCAACAAATTATAAATTTATTTTTGTTTAAACAATATTTTTACATCAAAAACAGAAATCAAATTAAAGACATTATCTCTGATCTTCCCACAGATTTATGGTGACTGTATTTGCTGCAGGGCAGAAAAAAAAACTTAAAAGGCTGTGGGAATACATAAGACTTTGACAAATTAACTTTACTCTTTCCAAATAACATTCAAGTGTTGGTGGCCAAAAAAAAAATTATTTATTAAATGAGCCGTTATTTCTGAAAATGTTACAAGTCCACTTTAAAAAAAAAGAGTTAGCGTTAGTTTTAGTACGCTGGTGTTTACGTCTTACAAAAATTAGCACTAACTCATTTTTTAAAAAAAAGTGGACTTAAGCACTTTTCAAAAAAATAAATCAAATAAGCTTTTAGAAATGCTAGAAACAAAATAACTTTTTTTTAGTTTTGGATCATGTTAAGTTTCCGGCAATTTTAATTGTCAGTTTATTTACATCAAAAGCTTTGAATTAGAGATGAGCTCCACTCAAGTGAATAAATTTTAACTAAGATTTGCGTGAATGCTGGTAAAATTTATTTTTGCTCTCTTAAACACTTTCTAAGTACAATTTAAAATTTACCGAACATTTAACCAACCGACAATTGCACATGATCTCTCAACAGATTAATCTTTCGTTTACATGTAAAACCTTAAATATCTCTTTCGAGTATATTTTGGTGTTTAAAATTTAAGCTCATGTTAACGTACGACTTTGTCCGCCCGGCTGTAAGTGAAAATACATTTTTTCCCTGACCAAAACCACTCGTCGTACCTCATTGTATAATTAACAGCAACGTGAATGATTTAAATTTAATTATTTTGTTATTTGTCTACAACTGGCTTACACACTCACGCCATCATCTCTGTTTCTTTTTTTTTTTTTTTTCTTTTAACTTAAGAGAGCATAACTTATTCCTCCTTGCCTGGTTTTGTTGTAACTTTCACTACAAGTAATAGAGAAGTAGAAATAAAAATACATACCAAACTCGTACAAGCATTTAAATCTCACAAAAACAAGATAAGGCAGATGCTAAGAATTGCGATTGTATGTAATTGGAATAGTAATTCGTAATTCCTGTTAAAGTACAATGTTAGTGAGTGAACAAGAAATCTGCAGAAAGAAATAAAGTTGTAATTCTACACCAGTGCACATGCAAACAAACACATTCGCAGTTAAATATGAACTAAATTGCTTTATACCCAGGTGCATGCCAATCTAACATGTACTCACACGCAAATACTTTTCTTTGCAACCTACATGAACTGCATACCTGCAGTTCTGTAAAACAAGCGACTCCTTTTCAATGCTACATTGAAATTTTATGATTTAAAAGAAATTAAACAAAATGCAAACGTAATTTAAAATAATAACAAAAGTCAAGATTAAAATTAAATATTTTCTGATATTTTTTCAGAACTGCTGGAATCTTTTTAATCCTTTTTTTTTTTTTTGATACGCTTAGTGGTACAATATATTCTTTTCCATTTTAAACTGTGATTGTGTATGACATACATTTGCTTCTTTTGTAAAAAAAAATAAAAACGAAACAAAACTGGGGTTTGTTTTAAAGCTAAAACAAGAAAACACAAAAAGAGGTTGGTTTGGGCTATTTGATTTGCCTCAATAATATCCCACAGCTTCTTAATTACTAAATGTCAATTTTAAAGAAAAAGTTTTTTAATGAAAATAAATGGTAAAACGTACAATAGTTTTGAAACAGTTTACTAAATTGAATGAAATACAAAGTAGATTCACTTTAAAAATGAAATTAAACTAAACTCGAACTCAGACTACCTCGGAATCAGCCTCTAACCAAAGCCAGTTAGTCTTTTTTTAACATCTTTTTTTTCTTTTACCTTCACTGCTTCATATAGATACAAGATGTTGCAACATCTTCACGTATGACAACACTTGGTAGTCGTTCGAAACGTTTACAGGCCTCAATATTACAACCACTGGAACAATTACAAAATGAAATTCTCTATCACTTAACAGCATTGGAATTACAACGTGATCCCTGGGCGAAACAGGTTAATCAGACGTTAAATCATTTGCGCAACATACAGGGTTATTTGGAGAAGACGGCCGGTGAAATATGTCAAAACCAAACACGTCTCTATACAGCAAGGTTTTTCAAATTTCACACTCACCAACCAAAAATAAAAAAAAATTTAATTTTTTTTCATTTCTTTTTTTTTAGATTAAAAACCTATTTGAGCAATGACAAGGCCACCATGTCTTCACAGCTGGGTGAAACTACAGCCAGATGTCGTCCTTTTTTCGATATATTTGATGCAAATCGCATATTTCTCTGTCGAAATATGATTGATTTTGTTAATGCTTTATGGTTCTTTACTTTTCTAACCCTACTAATGTGGTCCATTGCCACGCCAGTGGGCTTAAATCTTATTACTTTGCAGAGAAAAATGAGTGGTTTACGTCATGCTAAGCTGCGGGCCGCCGAGAGAGCTACTGAACGGGGCGATTCATTTAGCAGAGGGCGTAGAAGAGATCGTGGCCGTAGCACATCGCATGACAGAGATCGTAGTACAAGTAGCGCCACCAGACCAAGGCCTACTTTGTAAGTAAAAGATAAAAAAAGGATTTTGGTAGAGGATTTATTAAAAAAAAAAAATTTATCCACAGACAACGTACTGCCACCGAAGAGACTTTAGATATCGACACTTTAGATGATGCACCCACACAACGAACTCAAATGGGCCGAGAAAGGGAGCGTGAACGTGAACGTGAACATGAACGATCAAGAGAACGTGAACGGGAACGTGAACGTGAACGTGAAAGGCAGAGTAGAAGCCGTGAGGTGTCACAAGATAAATCTGGACCACGTAGACCCGTACAATTGTGAGTTTTAAATAATGTTTATTAATCGATTTTGTTTAATTTGGAAAAAAATAGGCGCCGTCAAGGCACTGAAGAAGAAATTTTAGATTCCGAACCAAGTCGCGGTACTTCGTATGAACGTGAAGAAAGTCAATCACGCGTAAGAAGTAGTGCCCAGCAACAGCAACAGAGGCAGCAAAGACAACAACACCAACAGCAGCAGCAACAGCGTTCCAGATTTCAACAGCCTCCCCCTTTGTAAATAAAACAAACAACCAAGAAATCCTCAAAAAACAAACCATTTTTTTTAATTCCGCATTATTTTCTGAATTTAGACGCCGGCAAGGCACTGAAGAATTTGCTTTAGATGATGATACTAACTGGCAATCATCGCAGCAAACAGGACGTGGCCGCAGCGAGGGCCGTGGTGAGGGCCGCCGTCAGCAATTGGATTCCAATGAACCACAACGTGCCAGACGATCAATAACCCCTGTACTACCCACACGACCTGATGCTCAGCCAGCCCAGCCAAAGCCCAGAACTCCAACACGTCTAAAAAGTCGTGTGTCACTCACAAGCCGAGCGGTATCGAATATTGTAGATAAACGTAGCGGCAGTCGGGGTCGAGAATTGTAATTTTATGGCAATTATTTATAAAAATTTTATGCTTTTTATTTGAAATTTTAATTTTTTAGGCAACGCCGGGATACCGAAGATTTTGAGCTAGATGATGACAATAGCTATGGTTATGGAACTTCTAGAAGTACATCACAGGCCGCTCAAGCGTACGTTTTATTGGAAATTATAATTCTTTAACACTTTTAAGGAAACGCCTGCCTAATATGTGTTTTTATTTATTTTTTTAGGGCTCGCCGAACTCCACCACGTACAGCACCACCGCCACCGCCTCCACCCTCTAACAGGTTCTATCAACGTTATTAATTTTGTATAAATGTTTGTTGAAAAACAATTTATTTCTATTAAAACTAAAACCTTTTTAAATCCCCAACAACGTTTAAAAAATTGTGGATGTCCACAACAAAACTTAACAATTCAATAAATTTAGAAAATTATTGACTTGTTAGTTTTTGGTATGGACCAACACAATTCCACTTTATTCTTGTCATATAAAATATCTGTTTTTTTCTTTTTTGATTTGTCATTGCTGCCCATATTTTAGATTCCAAGCGAGTAGCGTGCGCAGTGTACGTTGGCATGCTGGTGACGAAGACATGGTATTCGAAGATTGTGATTCGCCAAATCCCATGTATATGAGTCATGATCTCAACAACGATTGAAACACTATAGTGTTCCCCTAGTATGTATTTAAGCATTAGTTTACAACAAAAAAAAAATAAGAGAAATAACCCATGTGCACGATTTTACCACAAACTACAAATTATTATCTTTTATTTTTAATTTTCTTATTCCATTTTTTTCTTTTTTTGTAATCAATAATTATTTAAAAAAAATTATTTATTTAAATATAAGCTATTCAAAAATAAATAAAAATTTTACAAAACAAAAATTGCAAGTTTTTTAAGTGAAGTGGAGCTAAAAAGTCGAAAATATAAGGCCGTATTTTGACCATAGGATTTTAATAGTTTGACTATTTTAGAGCAATAATTTCTCTTGGCCCAATTGCAAAATTAATAAAAAATTTCTTACTGAAAAGAACAAAACAAAAGCAAGGGGGTTTTGCTTCGTTTTGTTTTGCTTATTTTCCTACTCTGACCATAATATATTTAAATATTAAATTGAATTTGAATAAAATGAGAAAAAACACCTTTCCTAAACGAGTAATCGATTTCTTAACCGTTTCATCTGGCAGCCTTAACAGTTGAAACGCTGGTAACTTACTTGCCAGCGCTGCCTGGTACAACATTTATGAGAAATAATTAAGTTTAAAATTTTTCCCAGAGAAAAAATTCCGCCATTTTACATAGTGTTACTTTACAAAGTAAAGGATGTGAAATGTTATGTTTATAAAACTAAAAAAAAAATAATATTTTGTACCATATTGAAATTCTTAATTTCCTTTAAATATATGGCAGCATTAATCCTGACATGACTGGAATAGAATGCAATGTGTATGAAAGCTGAATGTTGTGAGCAAAATTGTGTACATGAAAACCTCATAATGGTCAAAATAGTTTTAATTTATGAAAGAAAATTAAGACCGACCGCACATTGGGTTCTTATCTTTCAAATTAAATAAATAACTATTAAAGAAATTAATAAAATGTTAAAATGAATTGATTAATTTAAAAATAATTTTTAAATTATGAAAATGTTTATATAACTTAGAAAAATGACAGTGCAATCTTAACAAAAACAAATAAATCCACTTTTGAGGCATAAACAAAGACACAACACAAAGATGTGCTAAAATTGCAGACTGCAACACAAAATACATATACATACATACAGTGCAACAAAAAACAAATTTGTGATAGAAACTTGCAATTTTTATAAATAAAAGTATTCAACAACAAATTAAAGTTGATAATTTAAATTAAAGTGAAATAAATAAGATAAGTGTTAACTAAGTAACTACAATATTTTATTTTAATGTTTAATAAAACAAAGAGTTTAACCACAGTGTTGTTGAAATGATGATTAATTTTTCTGTGTGGTTTTTTGTTTTTTTTTTACCTTAAAAAATTGTTAAATAAAAAAAAATAAATATCTTGTGGAAATACTAAATAAATTTGGACTAGATTTATGCAAGCATATAAATAATATCCATAAACACTTTTGTGTAACACACATTTTATGGTACATACGTACATATACACATGCATACATGCATGCCAGAATTTTAATCTTAATTAAGAGAAAGAAAAAAATAAAAAAAACTACATTGCATGTATGTATGTATGTATGTACATATTAATTGTATTTTTGTGAACAAGTGTCTTTCTTATTTATTCTGTGTACTGACCTTGATACAAAGAATTTACTTATTCCAAAAAAACAAAAATTCATCATAAACTTTATTTGATTTTACGAAAGTTCATTCAACTTTTTAAAGATTTAAAAAAAGTAAATGACCAATTACACGATTAACAAGCTATACACATGCAAATGTAAATACAGGTAGATGTAGCAGGGCTGGAAAAGTGATTACTCAAATGTTAAAAAAAATATTGACAAAATGTGAAAATTAAAAATTTTGATAAACATTTTTAAGAGAAGAATAAAAATAGAAAATTTTTGTTAGCTTTTTATGTACTTGTTTGAATATTTTGAAACTTCATTTTGCCTCTTGACTGAAATTCTCATTTAGTCAATTGCTGTAACAATATAAGTATTCAAATGTTGGGCCAGGAGTTTAACAAACTTGGTAGTAATTCAGAGTAGCGTCTGATGAAATGGTACATATGGATATACTATTCCTTTTAATACTTATTGTGCTAAGTAAAAAAATTTTTGATTTTTTCCATTGAAAATAATGCATTTAGAACACCAACATAATTGGAATTAAGCACCAACAAAAAAGAACTTTTGATTCCAAATAATTTATTATCAAGAATGATAGAAATAGTAGGTTACGCCATCCCACACCTAAAATTATAATTAATTATTTTTTATGCAAATAGTGGACAAACTGTGTCATCTGACGGAAAATCATGCGCAATATGGGTTTTATGATTTAAACAAGTTGAAGAAAATCTTGCTAATTTTTCTTTCAATGGAAAAAATTAATGTCTGTTAGTTATAATTTCAAAAAGTAATACTTTCTTTTCCTAATTAAACAAAAGAAACAAGCATTGTATTGTACATCCCTGATAAGCTTATATGGCTTTTGTTCTTCACCTGTGGATTTCTTTCCTTCTCTCTCTCTGTGTCACTACATCTTTAAAAATAATATTTTTGTATGTGCAAAATTACCCATTTATTTTCATAAATTTTTATCACGTTGTTTTTATTATCGCTATGGCTGTTATTGCTAATCAAACAGGTTTCAAACAAAAATAGTTTTTAGATTAAGAAAAAGAAGTCAGGAATTTACTTATTTCATCACAACTTTTTTTTTTCTTTTTGGGTAAACAATAACAGAATTTTTTACGTTCAATTTATAAATTGATAAATTGAAAAATTTAAAAAAAAAAATCTTTTTAAAAAGTGCACTGAAAAACATACCTAGAATTTTTTATAGCACATTGAGATGAAGCTTAAACCGCAAAACACAACACGTGCGTTTGCTCTTAAAATAAAAACAAACATTTTGCATGCTGCAATGAGTGTAGTGAGGGAGAATAGAGCTTTGTTGAAGATCACATACATACACATCTAAAATTTAATGCATTTTATCTAATTGCTTTCAACGATAATTTATTAGGAAAAATTCATAATAAAAAAGTTAATTTTAAATTTTAATTAATTAATTATTTATTACTACGATTTTTTAACAAACCTGAACAACTAACTATAGTATAATTAAATTTTTATTCAGCCGTTCTTACGGCAAATTAGTTATCAGTACAACTCACCTAGGCAATCATAAATATTTTCTTCATTTTAATAACAAAAACAAAAATTAGTACATTTTCTGCAAAAATAGCAATTTTTGTTGCGTATTAAATCTTAAAGGTCGCGGTACGATTATAGCCCACGATGATAGCTGACTGTGCATGATTAAAAAATTTTATGTGGAATCAATCAAAACTACACAGACGAACAATTTGAATAAAAATCGTTTAAATCATGTTCGAGGTACTATTAGCTACTGATTCTTTTTTTTGGCTGGTCCACACTGTTGAATTTAAATAGTAAAATTATGCATATCATTAGCATGATGTAAACAAATAAAACAACCACTCCTATTTTACTATGCAGTAGTTTACTCAAAGATGTGTGATCACTGATTTAATGCCTTTTGAATATTTGCATTTTGCTTTTTAAATTCAATCGTGTTGAACAACATAAAAAACAAATAAAATTGTGACTCGCTCATGATTTAATAAAATGTTGAGCACAATTTTTTATGCCTTGAATAAGTCACATACACCGGTTTCAGCTCTCTGTTACAGATATAAATTGAAAGGAGCTAAATCGACTTGCTGAAATATCATGAATCTTTTAAAGCTCACTTTATGCATTTCTAATTTTAAAGAAGTTAAAGTTGGTTTAACAAACTACTAAATTAAACAAAAATTAAACTCTATTACACGACGATTATTATTTTTTTAAAGAATTAGAGTTTCTACCATGAAGAAAATTCTAACTTTCATTTAAAAAGTTAAAAAATCAAATTATTTTTTTTTTTAATTTAAATATTTCATACTACAAGAATTTTAAAGGCAGGGTACTAGAGATTAAGAAATTGAGCTCAAGCAGTTTAGAAAAACAAAAAGCTAATTGTTTTCCAACAATATAATGCCGTCAATGCAATGAACAACTGCATGAATGAATGAATGATTAATACAGTTGGAAAAAAAACTGAATTAAACAATTAAAAAAATATGTATGTCATTTGACCATAAATAGAGTTTAATGTCAATGTCTACAAAACCAGTAGCTTGCAAGTTTTTTAAATGCATTTTATACATCAAATTAAACTAAAATTATCACCAAATGCAGTCTCCCACAGAGATGATAACAGAGCAATAAAGTATTTTTGTTTTTTTGTTTGTTTAGCGATAGCCCACCCCAAAAAAAAAAAATAAACACCTCCACTATCATGAGTTTTCATAGTCGCAGCTCTAGTGAAGTTGAGGTCACTCCATATGGTGAAATTATACAAATATTTTTCAAGGACTTTCGTGAGGATTTTGATTTTAATGATGTTAAAGATAGTGTACGTTACATATTTGCTGACAGTGAATTCGATTACATAGTAAAAGAGGTAAGTTTTCTCTGCAGTTATCAATAGGAAGTGTTTATTAAAACAATAAAATTACAACAATTTTGCAGAAAGGCGATGCCCAAATTTGGCATTTAATTTGGCTTTTACAAAGCAAATCAGAAGATGACATATTGAAATTTTTTGACTTAATATATCCGGACTACAAGTGGATTGTGGACAAAATTAAAACGGAAGCCAATGAGCACAGCGATGACACCATTAATTTTTTAGAAAACTTAAAGTCCATACAAAGAGATTTTCAGAATCATACCGATTACAATGTTCATCGCACCAAACAGGTAAATTAGAATCAATTTTTTTTCATCGTATAGAAATTTATTTAAAGAAAAATCAAAAATTAAAAAAAAATATTAAAGTAAATTTTTTTGTCAAATTAATGAACTAAAATAAAAAAAAATTATGTGAATTGAAACACAAAATTTAATGAATTGAACAAAAATTATTGAAGAGCTTAAATTATTAAAAAAATTAATTTAAATATTAAAAATATTTTTAAGCTCAAAATTTTAAATATTTAGCATTTTAATTAAAAAAAAGTTATTTTAATTAAATCAATACACTGAAAGAATAATTCATTATTTTTCACTAATGAAATTATTTCATTGATTCAATGAAATATTTCACTAGTCTAATTAATCGTGTCATTGGTTGAAAATAATTATTGAACAAAATTCTTTCTGTGCACGACAGTTTTAAGTGTAGAAAAAAAATTAATAACATTGATTTGAATATTTAATTGATTTAATTAAAATTTGCACCAACATGAAATTTATTTTAGATTAAAATTTTAAATGTTTTTTTTTTAATCACAAAAAATTTTTATCAAATAAATTAATGGATCATTTTCGTTGGCAGTTCTTGTTGTTACGCTCAGCTTTACGTCGCCTTAATCCCCAAAAAGGCCTCAACAGTGTGGTGCTGCTGGGCGATTTATGCAGCGGGAAGAAATGGCTTGCACTCGATGTCTGCTCAGAATTCAGTGTATTAAAACGCATGAAATTCAAAATATTTTGGATAGATTGCACAAACTGTACCTCCCAACAGGAGGATTACAATGCCTTAAAAGTGCTTATGATTAAATTAAATCCCTCACATCAATTTGATGGTGCTAACATTTCTGAAAATTTACTCAGACTGAAGGAACACATAAAACTGCAATTGAAATCAAAACAATACAACGACTGCCTGCTAGTCTTGGCAAATGTGCAAAATGTTAAATGTCAGGAGGCCTTTAATTTAGGCTGCAAACGCTTGATTATAACACGCAATAAAAAAGTGAGCGATGCGTTATCGCCCAAGCTTAACATACATTTAACTCTCGATGAGGGCTTAAGCTTAAAAGAGTTTTATTTACTGCTGGACAAGTTCATTGGCAGCAGATACAATTGGCGCAAAGACAACAGCGATTTGGCAAATGACATTTATCACATGAGCCATGGTGATCCCTGCATGTTGAGCATTATTGCCAGAAATATAAGAGAAAAGAAGTCCAACTGGATTGAATGGATGAAAAAGATTAACAATTTTCAGTGAGTACGAAGCTGACTTACTTAAAAAATTTTTAAACTTTTTTTTTCTTTATTTCATTTTTACAGAATACCGGATGTAAAACTACAGCGTTACATTGAAAAGTCTTTGCTCATTTTGAATCCTTATCAATTGAAAATGTATGCCACATTTGCTGTATTTCCTTGCTACGCTCAAATACCAGTTAAGGTGAGTGAGTGAGTGGTGACACAGGCTTAATAAAATTTTAAATTATTTATTTATTTATTTTGCAGCTTTTGGCTTATTTATGGAACATAAAACTTTATGAAGCTGAGGATATTGTTAAGAAATTTCATATAAATTCGTTTGTGCAAAAGCAAATACTCGAAGATAATGACACAATAGTTTGCAGGATTAAATACGTTTACAGTTCTTATATAAAGAATTGCAATAAAATGCAACAGCTCATCAATCCACAGGAGCTACATACAAAGATTATTGAATACTATCAGTAAGTATTTCTATACGAAGCGGAAATTACATTTAATTTCTAATTTCAATATATTTTTTTTTTCTTTTTAGAGTTGAAGAGCATTTGAATATACGCAAAGATGTTGATTTAGATTTTGATTCGCATGATGGTTACTTTTATCGCTGGATCGGTTGCCATTTGTACGGTGCCAACTTGAAAAATTTATTTCCGAAACTCTACAAGGATTTTGGTTTTTTGGGTCAGAAAATGCGTGCTGTGGGCCTTAATAATACTATTGCCGATTTGCGCTATTACGACAGCGAAATCGCACTGGGCGATCGAAAATATTCATTCAAGAAATTGAAAGCATTTTTAGCAAAAATTGAAGAGAAAATTACACATTTTTCGGATTGTTGTCTGCTGCAATATGCCCTGCTGTCAGATGATTTTATAAGGGAAATGGCTTTACAGCAAATAGAAAAGTTTCCACGTCGCTTGTGGTTTACCGAGAGGTACAAATTTTGTTTTATTTTTCCAAAGAACATAAAAAAAAAATAAAATATTCCTAAAATTTCAGAGGTCAATATCAGCAGTGGCGTTTCATATTTAGCCTACCCCAGCCGGCCAAAATTGTACGCATTCTAGACCATGATCTTTGCATAGTGGTGCTGGCCAACAATAATACTTTGCTGGTAGATCTATCATTGGATTCTAGGTGTACCCTGTTGCAGCTTATAGAGGGCGTCAATATTGTGGATATTAAAATCTTTGACGCCAACAATCACATGCTAACACTAGATCGCTTTGGTTACTTGAATCTATGGTACATCTCGGTGGAGAAGCGGCGCTTTTTAAATCAAAGACGCAACATAAAAGCCAACTTCAATACCACCACTGCCTGCAAAGCCAATCCACTGTCCCCTAAGCAAATCATTAATGATTATCTCAACTGTTTGGGCAATATTCAGGCATTTTATTTGGAGGAAGTTAATGATTCGATGTCTACACTGCTGGTAGCCTTAAATACGGGCATGCTCAAGTTTTTTGATTGGAACCAACGCACCAAAGAGTTTGAACAAAAATCCTATCAAATACCACACAGAACAAACATTCAACGAATCCACAGCATTTGCAAAATCCAAACGCACTACATGATTATAAATTACACTGACAACTGCACTATGAATGCCACATTTTTGAAATTGCGCAACACGGAACAGGAGACAAAAAAATTCAATTGGCCTGAGAATGCCCAACTGGTGTACCAGAAGGTGAATGGTGATGTGGTTTTGCTAGTATTCAATCATGTGGTTCTGCGTTTGTCACTTAAATTCTATCCCATTTTCGATGGCCAACTTGAGGTGCTGTATGATAGTCCCCACTGTGTGATCAATTGTGGCAAAATGTTGCTGGATAATCAATATCTAATGCTGGGTACAGAAAAAGGCTTAAAAATTTTCGATGTTACCAGTGGCCATGAAACCTTACAAAGTAGTGTCAGTGAAAACATAAGTTCCGTGGATAATTATGATTTAGATGATGAGGAATTCAAATCAATGATCGTTTGTGGTTGTAGCAATAAAAATATTGTGTATATTTTTGGTTTGCGCATGGGCACCGATGGCAGCCTAACTTGGGAGCACAGTACACCACATCAGACCGAGGATCTGGCACATTTAGAACATCTGAAGAACACACGATTTGTAGGACACACTTTATTCGATATTAATGAAGACAATGATATTCTATATGCGGTAGATTCAAAAAATAGGGTAAAAAGAAGATAAAAGAAACACAATTTCCAAATTCATGTATTTGACTAATGAATGGCCTTCGTATTTAATTTACAGATTCATCAAATTTGCCCCACCGAAACTAAAAATTGGTCTATAATACCTTCGCTAGAGGTACAGCAAAAAGTGATTGGCATAAATTGCTTTAAGAATTCAGTGATTGTGGCTTTCGAGAATGGCGACATTTATGATTTGCAACAGAAACGTTTGATTGTGAAAGCCGATGAGATTGTGCATAAAGAATTCTTTTTGAAAACCGTTGATGACAACATCTTGGTGGCCTCATCAGCCAAAGAGATGACGTATGTGAAACACATGACCAATGAAAATGAGAAAACCATAAGAGCATTAACGAAATATTGCAATATGGTGATGGAAAGCCATTTATTAATAGTAAATAATTTTGGTGCTACTGTGGTAAGTTGATTTCAAATAGTTTTCTTTCTTTTTTAATACTTTTCGTTTCTTACAGTTTTTCAATTGTGAAAACAATTTTGCTATAACCGTGGGCATACGGCCCTATTGCCTATTGGCCTCCTGTGATTTAAAAGACAATGTGCTATTTTTGGGATTTTCTAGTTATGCTGTGCATGTGAGTAGTTCCGATTTTCATTTCATAAAACTTGCTCGAAGCTCTATAAAAAAAATTATTTTTTTTTTTAAATTTTTACAATTGTTATTCTACTTATTGCTTTGTTTCTATTTTCTATTATTTTTATTAATTAATTAATTTTATTTTCTGCTTTTCTTTAAGTTTTGGTTAAGAAAAATATTTTCGTTAAGGTAAACAATTTGCAGGAAAGTAAAAGAAAAATAGAATATTTCCACACTTGTTTTGCTAATGTAACTACACTACGACTTATATAGAAATAATCCTTATTTCACTAACAATCAATAGCTCTGATCGTCAGGATATTTCGAAAATGTGTTCATTTCGAATCGAGCAACATAATAACCCTTCTGTGATTTGCATTAAATTTAGAAAAATGTGCAATAAACAATGTTTACTCTATTTAATTCATTTATTGTTAAAAAAAATTTTAACGTCATAAAATAACGACTAAATCCTATAACTCTCCTTCAAGAAGAAAATTATTTTTTGTCCTTTCTAATATTCTCACAATTAATTTGCTTTAATCTAAACAGCACAAAACAGCTTTTATTATACATAATTGAATTCTATTTCTTATTTTTTGTCTATCCTTTTTTAATTTTCTATAGATTTACGTTTTGGAAAAGAATAGTGAAGGATGTATTGACTGTCACAAACGTTCTGAAATTTTTCCTCTCAAAGATGTTAAAATTACTTGTTTGTCTGCCTCGAATAATGCCAAACTCTTGGCCATTGGACTTGAATCGTCAGTAGAAAATGGTTTGCGTTCATGTGGCGACATTGAGATTTTTAAGTTAAACGATGACCACAAGCCACCACAATTGATTTACTGTTTAAAATCGCATGTAAGACCCATAAATGATTTGCTGTTTTCACCACTAAATGAAATACTGGTCAGTGTAGCGGAACAAATATGCTTTTGGAATGTAAACTATGTGCTCAATAACCCTCTGGATATGGGCAATAAAAAAAGGCACAGTTCACGTTTTACCTCACAAAAAAGCGCTGAAGAAGTGGACTTTAAAGTGGAAACCCAACAGCAAAGAAGAGATCGTTTTTTGAATTTCGAACAAAAGTTTTTAGCCTCCTTTGAAACACCTCAGTATAAGGCTGTTGTTGCTGGTAGTAACAACAGTTTAGAACAATCTTTGTGTTCTGAGGAACTTAATGATGACAGTGTGTTTAGCAGCAGTATGGAAAGGCAAGAAGAGAGTCTATGGCCGTACCTGACAGGTCCTAGTGATAAGCCGGAGCTATTAGCTTGTCTAAAATTGGATGGAAATGAGGCAAAACAAATTTTTGCCAATAAGAACTTTACCGAATTTTATACAATTGATGACGAGGGTGTCTATTATAATCTTGAACGTATTAAGCCAAAATTATTAGCCACACCGGAATATGTTGATATGCCCGATAGTAGTTCTTCGTCCTCAGTTAACATGGAGTATTTAGATGTTCATCGTTTATCTATAGGATCCTCCACAATTTCTGGCACAGATGTGGTGGATACTGCTAATACTTGACCCTTTAAATTGAGTACTTACTGCTCGTATCTCCAATATTTAACAAATCTTAAACATTTTTTAACATCCTTCATACTTTTATCCTGCTACTACTATTTAGTCATGTATTTATGCATTTTTGATAATGTGATATTTTCATAAAAGCAGAAGCAAACCCCAACAAACATGGAAACAAATCCTTACTCTCTCTCTCTTCTCACTGCTCTCTATTTCTGTATGTCTTGCATGCAATTTAAGGAACAGCAATGTTGTTTTAAAAACATTTTTTGTCACAACTAAGAACTGATTAAATTTAAATAGTCATTCATAATGATTAAATTAATTAATTATACTCGTAATAATGTCCATCACACTTGACTGCCAGCCTGCCCTCTCTCTCTCTCTCTTTCCCTCTCTGTAAGGTGTGTTCAAAATGTATGCCCTTTATGTGTACATTATGCAAATATTTTAACAAAATTTTATATTTAGTTTATCTTCCTCTCTAATATATTTACTTTAAATAAATGAATTAAAATAAACATAAATATATATTTTTTTTGTATTTATGCCATAAATAAAACATTTTTATGTGTTTTCTTTAAAACCGTTTTTAAACTTAATTAAAAAAGGAAGAAAATGTTATAGCATTCGAAGGAAATAAAAACTACCTAACAAAATTCTGTATAAAACATTTCCCCATATAGTATTTAGATTTGAAACGCCCAACAGCAAAGTGAGTGAAGATAAATATATTTTAACGTAACCTCTTACGTTTTTTAATATTTATGGCATATTTATCATATACGCCTTACGTCATTAAATATTTCAAAAGCATTTATGACATATTTTCAAATATGTCTAGAAGAAATAAATTGCGTAAGAACAAATGTGCATAAATACGTAGCTTTCTCTAAGACATTTTTACCATAAAAGATTACTGGATAAGACACACACTTCCAGATTTGGTGTAACCTGCCTCCCAATTACTCAGAAATTACTTTAGAGTATTTTTAAAATTATAAGAAATAAACTCAATATGTTTATTAGATTTTACAAAAAATACTTTACGAACGTAAACACTTTATTTATATTGATATAATATAATTTATAATTACAAAATAGACATATTTAAAGCAGACATTTTGCACAAGCAAGGCTAACCACCGTACAATACGGTTTTTATTTTAAAACAAGGATTCGCGATAACTCCACTAAGGATACGGAAATATTTTTTTATAAAACATTTATATCAATAATTAAATTTAACATGATTTGGAAATTTTAATAAGAAAATTCTTAAATAATAATTGAGTTACTTTAGTTATACGAGACTTTACTAGAAAATTTAAGAAAAAAAAACTTTTAATTTTTTTTATTTCCCCGTTTATATTATACGGCAGGTTACGTGTAACAAATTAAAATTTGTAGGATTTTAAAAATAATTTTAAACTAATTAGACTTTGAAAGGCTGGATTTTAAATAATAATTTTGTTCTTTAACAAAAAGACATACAAAAGTGTAAGCTTTGAATATTCCATTAAATAAATGGAAAAAAAGGATTCAATAATTAATACATAAAATTAAAATTAAATGCAAATTGGTCAAATAATATTTAAAACATAAAAGTCACGACTTTTTTTTAAACGTAGACATGTTTCGATAATTTCGAAGACAGACCACTTAATTGATCGAGAATTTCTAAAAGAAAATAAAAACAACACACATTTCAATTGGTTTTTTCTTTTTTTTTTTAAATAAATTAATTATTTTTTACCACTTATTTGTAAGCTGTCGGAATTATTTTTATACGAATTATAAATTTGTTCAGTTTCACATAATTTTTGGCGCTTAAATAAAGCAGTACGGAGGCTTTCCTCTAAAAACAAATGAAATAATATTAGCAGTTACTAAAAATTACAAATGAAACAAAAATTATTAAGTTTGTTTAGAAAAATGGGTTTGTTCACTTTACAAGCAACTTACTTCTGCGTAAACTAGAACGCTGGGCTTGACCGGCAGGCAAATTTTTTTGTTTGGGTGGTAGTATTGCTGATGATGATACGCAATCTGCTTTTTTATTGTATTTAGAATTTAAATTTTCACACAATTTTGAAGTCGGTGTTACTGAAAGTTTCGAGCATTCATTTAATAACTGTTGCTTTCGGCGATTTTGTTTTAAGGTATTGTTATACAAAATGCTTGTTATGGAGGGCGTTATACCATTTGTGGTAAGCATTTGCTGTGAGTCAGTTAATTCATCTGACAATAAGAGCACTTCAGATTTGTTTTCAATATTATTGGCATTTTTATCACTAATTTCATCTATCAATTTACGCAACATTGAACGTAATATTTTAAAACGTTTAAGTACTCTGTGTGGTTCTAATTTTATAGTATTACTGGTTAAAGCCGATTGGCACTCTTGCAAAACTAAGCCAAACTTCTTGTATAATTCCATGCGATTGGCATCACTATTTAGTTGCAACTGCTTGTAGTTAACTGGCAATTGGAAGTGTTCATATAAAAATTCACCCATTTTAATTATATCCTCTAGAGATTCCTTATTATATGTTTTGTCGTTCTGGTTAATGGTTTGCGTTAAGAGTTCAAAATAGCATGTAGCAAAAGCATGACTATCTATAATCTCTTGTATAGAGTTTTTAAAAATGGAAACTTCTTCATTAAAATGTTGTTCCAGAAGTTTTGCGAAGAGATCTGACGTACCTTTTGTTTGTAAAGATGGTATAATGCAGGAATCCAAGGATTCAAACGAAGCTAAGCAGCTGCGCACAATAGTTTTTACTGTAGAAATTTTTAACATTTTTAAAATTTAAGAAATTAATGTAAGCATCCACGACACCCGAAGGTATAAAAAATAATTTTCAAGAAAATCAAGAAAAGAAAAAAATTGATATGCAGAATTTAGACCATTGCACCATGTGGAACAGTGTCGTTCAATTTCATTTCGAACGTTTAAAAGCAGGTGTCAGTTGAAACTTTTATCACTTTTCATTTGTTCAAATGAAAGTGAACGTATACGCATAATATTGTGGAATGGGTTCCTTCATTTCTGCACTTTATAAAAACGTCCACTATTTTCAAAAATGTGATTAACAAGTTCAAACTTACTTTTATGATTTGGCGCAAACGCTATAGCAAAAACACCAATCTGCGTTGTCCTATCTACATTGACATCAAAATCTGCTATCAACTCATCTAGCTCTGGATCATCTGCATCCCGTTCTGCTATAACTTGACGCAATTTATCTATTGAAAACTTATTAAAATCTAAAAAGCATGTGTAGATCAATCGTAAAAGGGCCTCATTTATGCAGTCTTCCAAGTGGTAAAGGGCATTTTCTAAAGAAATAGCCTTAATTTTACGGTTACTATCGTTTAGAGTTGCTCCTGGGGACATTGCAGCAGTGCACTCATCCTGAAAAGCTATGCATTCGCGTAACACTTTCTGACATAATGCGCTTAAAGCTTTTTTGTCTTGTTTTAAACTGACATTAGCGAACGACAAAGTGTGACCTAGAACTAGATTTACAATCGAACGGATTTCTTGACTATCAAACATAGCCTCCGCCCGATTTTCAGCAATGTTTGAAGACTTTTGTGCCTCCAAGGTCAGCGATTCTTCTTTATAATTACTGTATAGTGACAACAAATCTAAAACTTTATCCATAAGTTCTACAAAACACTTTTCTTCAGGCAATTTTGACTTTTTACCAACAACGACGCTTAAAGATTTTACACAGGAACGCAGGCGATCTAAGCACCAATGAATGCGATCTAAAAAATGTTGGCGTGCAGCCTTTTAAAAACAGAAAATTATTTCTACTCGTACTGCCTCAAGTTATCTGTAATTACCGATATTGCTGCACCCTGTTGCTCCTCCTCTTTAATGGTGTTTTCCATGTGTTTAACGCAGATCACAATTTGTGTTAAGCACAAGAACATTACTTCTATCTGATCATTTTTGTCATTCCTTTGTTTCTCGGATAACTGGGACAACATTGTGTGTAAGTTTTGAGTAAATTTTAAAAATTCCAAACAAAATGTCTAAAGAGAAACTGGCATTTATTAAGCATTTCATATGAAAATTTCCAATGAAAGTTGTCTTACATTAAGCCAGGATATTCTTGTATTTTGTATGCTCATATATCCTCTATTGATTATATTACGACATTTAATTAATTGAGTTTGTAGTTCGTCTTTGCAGTTATCCATAATAGTTTTTAATTTTATATTTTTTTTTTTTTAATTAATCAAGGCGAATGCCTCCAAAGTAAAAAGCAGTGTTGTCGTTTTTCAATTACATTAATCCTTAATAAGGTCTCGTAGTTGCATAAAATTGCCGGAAAAGTATTTAAAGGAATTTTGGAAAACATATCAATACCATTGTAAGATTACAATTACAATTACATTATTGTATTTAAATACTTATCGATTAAAAAAATTTTTTTTTTCCTGATTATAATTGGAGTCAATCCAAAAGCAGGAAAAGAAACACGTAAAATAAACACTCACGTACAATAGTTTAAAATACTTTTATTTTGATATGGCAGCAATAATAATTTTGTAATTATTATTTAACTGGCATCCCAATGATTAACCGATTGCATGAATACGTTTAGTTCAGCACTAATGTCGTCGAAATTGATGATTATTATTTGGAGGATTTTCATTTTACCATAAGAAAAATTTTCTTTGGATTATATTTTAAAATTAATTATTAAAAACAATGCAGATATTCTGTTGTTTATAAAATCAAATCGAAAGCGTAGTGTGTAATAGAAGAAACCTCTCCCTAGGCAGTGAAATTACGTTTATATCTTTCTAGCAGCCGTATTAAGGAAAAAAGCCACAAAAGAGCAAAAAAGAAGAAGCAACCTAAAACACAAGCAGAATGAGTTCGTCAACTTCAAGCCGCAAAGAAACAGAAAGGACCAAACTAATACAGGAAAAATGTCAAACATTATTAACACAAATGCTAAGAGATGAGGATAACAAATATTGTGTTGATTGTGATGCCAAGGGTGAGTTAGTAACAAAAGCGGTTACAATATTGTAACCAAAAAGTTACACAGGTAATTTTTTCTATGGAAGTCGTTTCATATGACTGGTGTAGGGGGAGAAACATCCCTATTCATGTGCGTATGCGTTAACCATCAGCTATCGAGTTACAATAATTAGCTAAGCAATCTATGCTTGAAAAATAATAGATAACAAGTGCTAGCAAAATATTGACAAATCTTCGTTTTATACTAGTAAATGTATACATGTAGTATAGTGTGTATGCCGAATGTGGCATACGTACCTGCTAACTAAACACGTAAAAACTTTTTTCGAAAAGATCATTTTGAGCTGCTTTGGTTATTATCATCTGACGATCTCCCTTACTAATTATTTGGTGACGTTTTCTTCATTTGTATTTTTACTCTTTTTTTTTAACATAACAAAGAGATGCGTCATAAAAACCAAACACCTCTATGTTTATTAATTCACTCTTTATAGGTGCCTATTTACATATAATACTTTGCATGTTGTCTGCCCTATTGCACACATAACTTCTACCCCTTATTTAAATACTTAACAACAAAAGTCGAAAACAAAATCTGTATGCAGTTGTTTTTAAATATTTCTGATAACAAAAACTACAGGCTACTAGTAATTGTTACCATATGAAATAAATGATTTAAATATTTATCAATTATAAAAGTATTTATAGTAGCTTTACTCACTTCTATATTAAAAGAAGATAATAGGGTATTTCTTTGTTGCAGTTTGCAGTTGATATTATAAATAATCTTTTTATATTCTGTTTTATTTACTAATATTTATTTTAAAAATTAGTATTACTGTTTTTGTATTAGATTTTGTGTTCAAAGCCCAAATAAATATTAAGTAAGTATGTGTTTGTATCGAATGCACTTATGAAAATTTTTTTTAGTAGATATTACCTATTAGGTACATATGTATTTAGCAAGCGAAATAAAACGTCATTAGTAATTTTAATAGTAATTAATTGAATATACCAAGATTTTAGAATATCGCGAATAAGAAATATGAAGCTGATATTAAAAAATTATCTACAATTAGAAATTCGCTTAAATTGATATTTGCTGAATTTCTGCTTAAAAAATGGTAGAAATTAAAAAGAAAATTGGATACTATTTGCCAGGTTGATAAACTTATGTACATATTATCCACTAGTCGAGGGAGACTTCTTTTTGAATTCACCGATTTTTAATTTAAAAAATAATAAATCAATTTTTTTTTTTAAATTTTCAACAATCCTTAACAAGCATAATTTTTTTAGGACCACGTTGGGCGTCTTGGAATTTAGGGGTTTTCCTATGTATACGGTGTGCTGGTATTCACCGTAATCTTGGTGTACACATATCACGTGTAAAATCAGTCAATTTAGATACATGGACACCAGAACAGGTAATCTCTTTGCAACAGATGGGAAATTCTAGAGCACGTGCAGTTTACGAGGCCCAATTACCCGATGGTTTTCGTCGTCCACAAACTGATACTGCTCTCGAATCGTTTATACGTGCCAAATATGAGCATAAAAAGTACTTGGCTCGTGAGTGGTTACCACCATCTCCACCAAAAGTTGATTGGGGCAAGGAAATTGACGAAGAATTGGAAAGACAAAAGCGTAAAAAGAAAGCCGCTCAAGCAAATACAGCCTTAGGTATTGGTGTCATAACCGGCAGTGCAAATGCAGCGGGACATGATAAAAAATCATCATCAGGAACAGCGAATAAATCATCACCGCTACCAGCACCATTGCCCAAGCCGAAACCAGGGCAAAGCGGTAGTAGTCCAAAAATTCAACGTATTTCCACTAGTTCTACGGGAGCTGAAAACAATCATAGCAACGACCTATTGGGTTTGGCCTCGCCAACAAAACCAATGCAACAAACTTCAATGACTGGCCAGCAGACCTCAAATATTAGTGACTTACAAAATGATACATTTAGCTGCTTTTTGAGTGCTACTCCAGCTTTAAATGATACCCAACATTTGACCAATAACGCAAATGCCTCGCAAAATTCATTGGCTAAAGAGGAAGAAGACTTTTTCAATCAGGGTTCATTGAATAGCTCAGGCGACAGAGACAAATCAGGAAAATTAACAAAAGATAGTATACTAGCTCTATACGGACAGGCTCCACCCAATCCAGCGCCGACTATGAATTTTATGCAACAACAACAGGTAACTCCACAGACTGCAATGTTCGGTGGCACAGGTGTGTTTACAGGCATGACTCCTGGAGGTTTCATGGGCGCTGGTGTACCAGCAGCCAATCAACAACAATTTATGACACCACCTAATTCGGCCAGTATGTATAATGCCCCCGTAATGACAGCTCCTGCTGCCTTTAGTGCACCTGGTATGTCCGCAATGCATATGGGCGGAGCTGGCGCGGGCGGAAATGCAGGATTTGCTGCTCAATTTCCTATGCAAACAGGTTTTCCCCACACCCAAACGATAGGTGGCATCATGGCTACCGGTCAGCCTGCTACTGCAAATCTTATGCATACGCATAATCAAAGTCTTATGACTAGTTTGACTGCTAACAATGCTCCGCTTATGTTTCCCGGCATGGCCACTACCATGCAACCCCAAACAAATTTCAATCATCATCAAGGTTTAATAGGCGGTTTTCCTACAGCCACAATGGGTACAAACAGTACTCCGGCTAACAATGCTGCAACATCAAGTTTACAGCAACAATTTGGTAATCTTAATATTGGCAATGTATGGCAATAGATTTTTTAAATATAAATTCTAATTAAAACTTCTCTAAATACTTAACAACTTGCCGCAAAAAGTAAAAAAAACTACCCCCTTTTATTCCTTCCCCCCTCCACCATAGTAGTGGTTAATTTGATATATAGGAATCTTTTGTTTTCATTAATTATTTCACTCTGAAGTATTATTTATAGGAGTATATATTTTAAACAATTTATATGCTAGAAATTTTTAAATATGCAAAATGGTTTTAATAGTCTTCAGGGCACTTACATTCTACCCATTTATTTTTAAAATAATGTAGTATGAAATATTTATTATTATTATTATTCATTTATTTTAAATAAATGTCTATTGTGCGTTTTATTTAAAACTGTTCTCTATAAAAAAAAAGGAAATATGCATGAAAATAGAATAAAAATGTATAACCCTTTTTAAACAGAACTTGAAAAACTTTATACATATTCTTGTATAGGTTTATTTAATTTATAAAAAGTAAACTTAATAATAATAATAAAAAATAAGTTAATTTTTAGAAAGAATATTCTTCTATATCTCCCTCTTTCAAAGTTACGAAAGACAACATTGAAATTTTCTTTAAAAAAATATTTGTTTTAATTTTTTAACAGGATTATTAATAAATTATAAAAATATATAAAAAAATTAATATATTAGTTATTAAATAAAAATAAAAGAAATATCTTTCATTTCATTGTGGATTGGATATAGAAAATAAATGTTTTAGAAAAAATAACTTTGGATCCAGATAACAGACAGACAGCCGGGTAAGACGTTTAAATGATGCTACATATTATGTACTGATTTTCAGATTAGAAAATAAGGTTATAAAATTTAAGGCATTCCTATGAAGACTTTTTTATTGACTTTCAAGATCGTAGTATATTTTAGAATTCCTCCCATTTGTAACCGTTATTAATATACAACGAGCATAAATCTTTCA
Source organism: Thelaira solivaga (assembly GCA_947397855.1). Lineage (NCBI taxonomy): Eukaryota > Metazoa > Arthropoda > Insecta > Diptera > Tachinidae > Thelaira > Thelaira solivaga. The sequence continues at coordinate 68,092,098 of OX377614.1, forward strand.
TAGTAGATTCAAGAACCAATATTTGGAATTGTGTACCACAAATTTTTTAATTTTCTAGTCCGGTAGCCTTTTCATGCAGCTGATTAAAAATTCCAACAACTGTATGGAAATATTTTGTGAATAATAATAATTTTCTAGGTGTTGCTTAATATACTAACGTGTACTTTTAACTTTTATTTTAATAAAACCAATCGAAATACTTTTTAAAAAAGAAAAAACCTTGGAAAACTTTGCAACAAACAATTAAACGTACGAAATGAGTGAAAAAGATAAAGAAAATATTAAAGAATCCACGGAAGAAACAATTCCGTCATCTCCAAAAACAACAACGGTGCCTAAAACCACAGATGCAGGCAAAGATGCACCCAGAGAAATTTCAACTAAAGAGGCCTATTTTGCTAGTTTAAATGAATGGGTCAAACATGCCAACCTTTCACAAAATGCCATGGCAATGTTTCCTTGGTATTTTATGTCGTCATATCCTCAATTATTTTCGCAGCCAGCACCAAGTAATTTTATGCCCGCTGTGGGCTTTCAAATGGCTGGCGCTCCTACACAGAATGCTCAGCCACCGTTGAATGTCAACAACTTTAATGCCGGGGGTGCTGGTGTGGGTGGGTTTAATGGTTTCGGATTAAGACTTATTAACGACCAAGCTCAAGCTGAGATAATTAATCGTAATGGCGGTTACGAGTATGTAGTCGCTCCATTTTGGAAAAGAGCCGTTGCCGAGATAATTGATATGATAATAATGCTTTTCTTGAAAATTGTCGTCATATTTATAGTAACCAATATTTTCGGATATAACTTAATGATTGACATGGATAAAGACGTTTTAAACAAGGCCATTGATAATGAAGATTTTGCCGGAGCTCTGTTATATTCAATGGATTTTTTCGCCTTTTCTTCTGATCTCCTAGCCTTTGAAATTGCAACAAAATTATTTGTATGTTTATATGAGGCTATATTAACCACATACTTTAATGGAGCCTCGCTGGGCAAGCATATTTTGGGCTTGAGTATAAAATATGTAGAGGCCATGGTAACATTACCCAATAATAACATTCCAGCTCCAGTACCTCAAATACAATTAGGCTTCCAGGCCGCTCGTATACAAATGCGTGCTCTATTATTCCCCGCTGAAACACCAAATTTTAAAAGAGCGTTTGTACGGGCAGTAGCCAAAAATCTTGTCTTAAGTCTATTGTTTCCCATGTTTTTCCTAATGGTATTCTTTAAAAATAATCGCACGGCTTACGATATAATGACAAAAACTATTGTGGTAGAAACATCTAATCAACCATTGATTTTAAGAAGGCACCCACAACAACAACAGTAACAGAAATAACTTAGCTGATTTTTATAGAAGATCGTTTGTTAATTGTTATGGCGAAGATAGGCATTCTTTTGTTGTAAATCTTTTTCATTCACTTGCCATAGTCGTTTTTTGGTTTAATAAATAAAAACAATTTATAAATGCATGAAATAAAGTTTTAAATACATATTACTACAATTATCGGTCTCGAAACTTGTGTATATTACCTAGTTTACTGCAGAAAGTCTAATAAAGTTGCATATTTATAAAAATTCAATCAATGAATGTGTTCGGAAACCTTTTTGGAATATCTTTTCGCTTACATCAGAAAAAATTAGCTAAAGTTCTAGCCTAACATATGGTAAGGATTACCTAGCAACTTTTTTAAGAGAAAGAGGAAAAACTAGTTTTAATACAAAACGAAAATTAAGTGATATTTTCAATAAATTCAACTTTCTTCAGTCAATTTATTGTTCTTAACTTATTTGTTAATTCAAATAAAACAAAAGCCTATTTAACTTGTACGTTTTTTAAAGATTGTGCCATTACGTTGCCTTTACCGGGTACATGCAAAATGGCATTTTTATAACAAGCAACCAAAAAATCATTCGTTTTTAGATCGGGTGCACATGTTTCAAATATTTTCTTTTTAGGATTCATAATGGCATCAGGTTGCCTAAGAAAACCTTCACAGTGCACTAAATCACCAGGTACTGATCTTTCTGGAGGACTGAGTACTTCAACTTTTTCTGGTGACACAGCGCACATAACCATGGCTTCGGAGGTAGTACCACGCATTTTCGCGGGCTTAAGATTACACAAGACTACAACCATACGATTTTGCATTTCTTCAATAGGTATAAATTTCACAAGGCCGGAAACAACGGTGCGCGGCATAGGTTCCCCACAATCGATTTTTTCCACATACAAACTATCTGCATCGGGGTGGCGTCCTATTTCAATAATTTTTCCCACACGCATATCCAAGCGGCCAACGTCTATAGGCAATTCATTAGCACCAGCACCGTCTTTACTTTCTGCCGCCAGTTTTTCCTTTTTCGGTTTCTTTTCCTTGCTAGATTTTGGCTTTTCCGTATTATTAGCTGCTTTATTTTGTTCAGCTACTTCAGCAATAGGTGCTGCTATTGTTGTTTTAGAATCTGTGCATAAACTACGCACCCCAGGAACTGGTATTTGCTTTTTACCATTTTTCATTTCCAACGCTATCAATTGGGCTTTAGTCAAATCTGTTTGTCTTTGTAGTTCAGCATTTTCAGCAATAAGTTCACGTTTCTTACGACTTATAAGTTCTCCTCGAATGGCTGCTAACTAAAATGACGAATTGACACTCTAACCCAACTTTTTGCTATGTATTTATTAGCCAACTTACTTCTTTTTTCAAAGATTCTGCGATTTCTTGGCTGCGTTTATTATTTTCTATCATTTGCTCCAGGGAAACCATTTTTTTGTGTAGACAGTTAACAAATTTAGAAATATTTGAACTAGTTGCAAAAATACGATTCATGAACATATGAAATAGAAATCAGTACCCAATGTTGGCACTTTAGCGATTCTATTTTAATAAAAACGATTTTAAAAGTACTAAGCTACGTATAGTTTCTTTTCAAAATTGTTATACAAAATTCATCAGTTCAATTTTTACTAAAAATTTTTCATAAACTATGTAACGCTATTTTACTATGTCAATAGATGGACAATTTAAATCTCCCCATTATGGTTATGTTTCTAACCGTGAAATTAAACATAATTTTAATTATATTAAAACAAAATTTATAGGTACATATATACTCGTATATACAAATTATAAAGATTTATTAAAATTACATACCTTACACAAACGTTTAATTTGAAATATCCTTTTTGTTGGAGTTATATGCACCCAGCAGCATTCTTTTATGATTTCTGGATATATTACACATTTTTTATATGATTTACAGATATTTTTTTATATTATATTATATATTATATTGCATTATAATTTTAAACACGTTATTATGTTATATAGATTTAATTATTTCTTTTATACCTATTTTTATTAAAATAGATATCCTTTCTACGGGATCTGCGCCTGCCTTATACTCAAATATACACATATAAATTTCTACAAGCATGGCAATTAAACATCGACGTACATAGGTATAAATTATAACAATTATGGCATGCACAAAAAAAACCTATGCAGTAACCTACAGGGAACCTCTTTTGCATTTGCATTGCCTTACATCCCTGAAATTTTACTTTTCATAACTTGCTTTTCTTCACATCCGTTTTTCACTTAAAACACATTTTGGGGTTACTGGTCTACTCCCCTGTACTGCAAGTACATATGAATGTGTGTATATGTGAACTTTTGAATTTCTACACTTTTTGAAGCAAATTATAAATGTTTTTCATTATAACCGCACCTTGTACCGGAAACAGCGAAATTTTCAGTTCGTTATATAATACTCTTATTTTAATCAAAGCAATACCGAAATTTTCTTAAAAAATTTATGAAGACAAAAATTACTAGTGAATTTAGCGAAATAGCGGGAACTAATGAGCGTCTAGTTGAAATGCACAGTAGTAATATTAAGTTTTTAATGAGCATAGTTGCAAATTATAGTAATAAAAAACAAATTGTAGTTTTACCAAAAAATTAACGTCAACTTTTTTTAAACGATATAATGACAAAAGCTATTGTGATGGAAACATCTAATCAACCATTGATTTTAAGAAGGCACCAACAACAACAGTAACAGAAATAACTTGGCTGATTTTTATACAAGATCGTTTGTTAATTGTTATGGCGAAGATGGGACATTGTTTTGTTGTAAATCTTTTTAATTCACTTGCCATAGTTGTTTTTTGGTTTAATAAATAATAACAATTTATAAATGCATGAAATAAAGTTTTAAATACATATTACTACAATTATCGGTCTCCAAATTTGTGTATATTACCTAGTTTACTGCAGAAAGCCTAATAAAGTTGCATAGTTATAAAAATTCAATCAAACCTATTTAACTTGTACTTTTTTTAAAGATTGTGCCATTACGTTGCCTTTACCGGGTACATGCAAAATGACATTTTTATAAAAAGCAACCAAAAAATCATTCGTTTTTAGATCGGGTGCACATGTTTCAAATATTTTTTTATGATACGTAATGGCATCAGGTTGCCTAGGAAAACCTTCACAGTGCACTAAATCACCAAGTACTGATCTTCCTGGAGAACTGAGTACTTCAACTTTTTCTGGTGACACAGCACACATAACCATGGCTTCGGAGCCATACTGTTTTGCATTTCTTCAATAGGTATAAATTTCACAAGGCCGGAAATAACGGTGCACGGCATAGGTTCCCCACAATCGATTTCTTCCACATACAAACTATCTGCATCGGGGTGGCGTCCTATTTCAATAATTTTTCCCACACGCATATCCAAACAGCCAACGTCTATAGGCAATTGCTTTTTGGTTTCTTTTCCTTACTAGTTTTTGGCTTTTCAGCAATGGGTGATGCTACTGTTGCTTTAGAATCTGTGCATAACTACGCGCCCCAGGAACTGGTATTTGCTTTTTACCATTTTTCATTTCCAAAGCTATCAATTGGGCTTTAGTCAAATCTGTTTGTCTTTGTAGTTCAGCATTTTCAGCAATAAATTCACGTTTCTTACGAATGGCTGCTAACTAAAATGAGTAATTGACAATCTAACCCAACTTTTTGCTGTGTATTTATTAACCAACTTAATTCTTTTTTTAAAGATTTCTTGACTGCGTTTATTATTTTCTATCATTTGCTCCAAGGAAACCATTTTTTTTTTGTAAACAGTTTAAAAATTTAGAAATATTTGAACTAGTTGCAAAAACACTATTCATGAACAAATTAAATTATAGTCAGTAACCAATGTTGACACTTTAGCGGTGCTATTTAATAAAAACGATTTTAAAAGTACTAAACTACGTATAAAGTCTCTTCAAAATTGTTCACAAAATTTATCTGTTCAATACAAAATATTAAATATACTGAAGAATTTTTTTCAACTTTAACTAAAATTTTTACTATGTCAATAGATTGACAATTATGGTTATATTTCTAACCATGAAATGAAACATAGTTTTAATTATTTTCTAACAAAATTTATAGGTACATATATGTATACAAATTATAAAGAATTATTAAAATTACATACCTTACACACACAAGTTTAATTTGAAAAATCCTTTTTGTTGGAGTTACATGCACCCACCAGCATTCTTTTATGATTTCTGGATACATTACGCATTTTTTATATATTTTGCAGATATTTTTTTTATATTATATAAATATTATATTTATATTGCATTAAAATTTTAAACACATTACACATTTGTATTATATTATATAGATGTAATTATTTATTTTATATCTTTTTTTTATTAAAATAGATGTTCCTTAAAACGAGCGATTTAAAATAATGCGATTCAATAAGTTTCGAAATTTTTATCAGTTTTCCAAAAAAAATTTAATTTTCTGAAGTTTAAAATATTTTTTATAAAGTAACAGACATTACTTTGCAAAACAACAATTATCTATTTTTGAACCGCATGATTTGGAATCGCATGTTTTAGAACACATCTTTTCATTTTATATCACTTCTTTTACATTATTATATTTTTTATACATTATATTTTTTATTGCATTATATTTTTTTTTTTTGTTTTTATACACAATTTATTTATTTCACTATATAACGAAGAAGCATTTTAATTACTTTTTCTTTTTTATTATTTGTTATATTAAATAACAAATGAGATTATTAAGAACTACCTATTGCATTTACTTTATACTATTGTTTTATTATTTACTTTCTTTATACATATTTCACTCTTTGGAATTTTGATTGCTTAATTCCACATTAAGTTACAAAAGTTTAAGAAACTAAAGTTGAAGACTCTCTATTGCAAAGCGTCTATATGTATATATACAAGAGGTTTCATAAGCTTTTATATCAGAAAGTGTACCAAATGGATTGCCATATAATATAAATGCATAGTACGTATGTGTACATATATGTGATCATCAAGATAAAAGTAAAATTGTTTCTTACTGTGGAACATAAACTCTATGGAACAGTGTGCAAGCTGCTTTCTTTAAAGAATTTCATTTGCTTTCCTTTTTAGCAAATGTTCTAATTCATTTTAATGTATGAGTATACATATCTAATGGATTACATGCATTAACAAAGGCCTTGTACCAAGCGCGAATCCATATTAAGCTTTTGCGAAGTTGCATAAGCACAAATATAGATCTTAACAGATAAATCATGAAATGAAGAATTTTGTAATACATATATATTATTCTATTGTTTTGCGCGAGGGAAGTTTAATTTTTTCCTATCTACGGGATCCGTGCCTGCCTTATACTCAAATATACACATAAATTTCTACAAGCGTGGCAATTAAAGACGTCGACGTACATTGGTATAAATTATAACAATTATGGCATGCACAAAAAAAACCTATGCAGTAACCTACAAGTAACCTCTTTACCATTTGTATTGCCTTACATCCCTGAAATTTTACTTTTCATAACTTGCTTTTCTTCACATCCGTTTTTTACTTAAAACACATTTTGTGGTTACTGGTCTACTCCCCTGTACTGCAAGTACATATGAATGTGTGTATATGTGAACGTTTGAATTTCTACACTTTTTGAAGCAAATTATAAATGTTTTTCATTATAACCGCACCTTGTACCGGAAGCAGCGAAATTTTCAGTTCATTATAGAATACTCTTATTTTAATCAAAGCAATACCGAAATTTTCTTAAGAAATTTATGAAGACGAAAATTACTAGTGAAGTTAACGAAATAGCGGGAACTAATGAGCGTGTGTTGAAATGCACAGTAGTAATATTAAGTTTTTATTAAGCATAGTTGCAAATAATAGTACTAAAAAGACAAAATATGGTTCTACCATAAATTTAACGTAACCTTTTTTTAAACGATTAAAATTTAAAATTAATTTTGAATTTAATATTGAATTCAGCACATTTCCAAAATAAATTAATAAAATATACAATTTACATTGGGCGAAGCACAGATTTTAATTACTTTATGGTTGAATTAAACTATTTTTCTAAATTTTAAATCTGCGCGAGTATTTTCAAACTTCACTATAAAAATTCTGGCAGCACTGCGTAATAAAATACAAAGCTAAAGTCTGATTGTGATATTGTTGTTGTTTTCATTTGCAAAAACAAATTAGATTTATTTACTGTTTAAAGTGCATGCAAATGCACGTACACACACACGTATGTAAATGAAACACATATAGTACATATATATTAATTGGATATGTTTGAGTTGAATTCTGTTCTGGAGCTTGCATTAAAATAATTTAACATCTAAAAATTAAATTACAAAAAAAGAATCTTAACTACATAGGTATTTATAGAGTAAACAAATTCATAGAAAATCAATAAATTCGACGTTTAAGATTAACATTTTTTTAAAAAGGTATTTTGAAAAATTTTAAAAATTATATCTTGCTCATTTGCTAAAATAACTTCTGTGTAAAAATATTAGTAGTGGAAATATTTGTACTTCTAATTTTTTCCGAACAAAGTTTTTTAATTTTTTAAACACATTTGAAAAAGACATTGGTTAATTAAGAACCTTAATTGAATGTTTTGTTACGTCAACTTCTTTAATTATTTACAAGAGGAATTTAGGTATTAAAATTTTTAGACAAATACCATAATATATTAATTACACATATGTATAAGTATATTAAACTAATTTCGCACTATCATTGTTTCTATATTAGAGTGCACACAGACTAGGCAGGAAGAGTTGCTGGCACACCTTTAGAATTGGTACTGGAGCCCAATCAGTTACACATCTTAAACAAGCGATTACCGAGACCGCATTATGACAATGATCCTTAGAGGATCAAGAGAAAACAATATACACATATTCATTTGGTTGCCTTTAAATATTTTTCATAATTGTTGCGCAATTTGTATTTGTACGTTTTTTAACAAACGTGCTCCTACATTGTCTTGATTGCAGTCATATGCATGAGTTTGTCATGAAATAATCATGGTTAGGGAGCTCACGACTTGCTAGTTGGTAGTATACACAACTGTGGCTTCCGAGATAGAACTTTGAAAACAATAGCATTTCTTATTTTACAATTGGTAGAAGTTTCAGAGTCTGGAAACATCAATATACAATCTTTTCCTTATTCTGTTATTTGGTAGATTTCGCATTTTTTTAATAAATAGCTATGTTTTCTACTACAGTTTGAGGCCTTTAAAATACATGCCGCACATTTTTGTCAATCTTAATTTCTTAAGATATTAGCACTTTCTATGAAAATTCACAATTCGTACATCTCATGATCTTTTAAATTGTGTATGCAAGTATCTGTGACCAACAGTGAACATTTTAACTCAAATTTTTGCTGTTTGTTGAGAAACTAAATTTTTAGAATATTCCCCCACCAAAAGAAAGAAATATTTGCTAGTGGGAGTATCTGGTGAAAAATATAAACAATTCCTACACAGTCAAATTCTACTTTTGGATAAACAACAATCAAATTAAAATGCGGAAAATAAAACATACCCACATAAATGCATATGTATGTATATTCCAACAAGTACATAAAATGCCTAGGAAACTTCTTGTATGTATGTAAAGGGAAGAAACTTTATTTAACATTTACATTTTACCTTTTCACTTTCCATCACTTACTTTCGTCACAGCAACTATTTCCAACTATTCACTTCATAAGGAACTTCTCCTGAAAAGCTTATTTCCGGTGTCCAACAGTACATACAACGAAACGGTTAAGTTTCGCCTAAATTTCAAATAACTTATTAAAGTTCTTAGTTAAAATCTTCAATTAACCGTAAAACACGATATTTTGAATTCATTACAGAACATTCTTTAAAAATTTAAGTTTTTTCAGAAATTTATAGAAACGAAAATTACGACTGATATTAATAAAGTAAAGGCGCGAACTATAAGTGTCTAGTACGCAGAGTAATAATATGTGGTATTAAACAACGTAGTTGCAAAATAAAGTACTGAATTTAAGATAAAATATATAATTTTAGAATAACTTAATATTATAATATACATAGTTATTTTAATAAGAAATGTATGTTTTTAAATATAATAATATAAACTAATAATTTTTTTACTATAGTTACATGAAACTATCTGCAATACAAAAATTTTTACACATAAGTAGAATAACAATATATAACTTGTTTCTGGTGACAATCTAAATTTTTCGAATCATTTTATGATATTAACTAATAATAATTCAATATAATTTAAATTTATACTAAAAATATTAATAATTTGTTAAACTTTTAATTCTAAATAATTTATCACGTACGAATGGGATAATTTCATACACAATTATATGGCTCTTTAAATAGTAAAATTAAGTAGACACAATTTTAATTATCTGGCAACACAACTTTGTGAGTCACTTCTTTTGACAGTAGTTCTTGTTCAAGCTTGTGATTGCCATTCTCTAGAGTGATTGAAAAAAAATCATTTTGTGTGTATTTCTGAAGTTGTGAAGCGGGTGCAGTGTCATAGTAGCTGGAATAAATTTTAATTTGGGTGTGTAAATTTCTATTTGGCATAAAACTTACTAAGTAATTAACAAAATAATATTCAATATTAACAGCTTGTCAACTTTATTGTAAGCTAAGAAGGTAAAACTAACAAAAATGTATTAATAATGTTTGTGTTGGGAGTTTTTAGCCAATGAAAAAAATTGTAAAATGTTGTGTGGTGAAATTGTGTGAAAAAAAACTAACTAAATCTAACAAAAGAAAATGTAAATACTTTACAATAATTAATTGAGAAATAAATGTAAATTAACACAAAATTTGGTAAAATTTCAAGGTATATTTTGAAGTGAATTTCTAGAAATTTTCTTTTGCTATTTTAGTATAAAACGATGTATGTGCATGTGTGAATGTGTTTTTGCTTATTCCTATATTTGGTTTTTCTGTTTGTATTTGTTTAATTTTAATTGCATTGCTTTTGCGTTGTCTTTGCCACTCCCTTAAAAAGTTGATGTAAAGAAGTACCCCCTTTTTGGCTTCCTTTAATAGGGGATTAATACATGTGTTTGCTTGGGGGGTTAGCCTTCATCGATTTCTTTTTTCAGGGTATAGCAGACTGCTCTATTTTTATTTGATGTTATCGTAGTTCTATAATTCTTCATTATTTATTATAATAAAATATTTTGAATTTGTTAATGTAAACATGGAACAGGTATTGTTCATTTCATTTTCCAATTTTGAACAATAAACATTACAAATCTATTGGATATATTAGTTCGTATGTTGTAACATTCATCAGTCTGACCTTATAATATGCTGTTGAATGAGTGGGGCGAAGGGCAATAATGCAGTTGTTCACTTTTTTATATATCGGAAATACAACATACATACATACTTGAACTCATGTGTTGAATTTTAATTCAAAAGTTTGTAATTATATGTAGGAATATTAACTCGCTGCTGCGTAAATCTTAATAATATATTTAAAGAAAATATATTCGCTCAGATACCTACTATCCAATAAATTTTAAGAACTAATACCCAAGTTCTAAAATTCGTAATTAGTGTATGTCCTATTGCATTTCAGCTTTGTTACCTCTTCTGTATTATAACAGATATTTAGCTCTATTACGAATACCGTGACAGTCGAATAGGCCTGATTACGAGAGTACTTCTCGTTTAGGAAACAGTATTGGGGGCTACCCGGACCATATTTTTTATATTAGCTTGTTAGAAATTCTACAAGGGCGCAGTAAGACTATATAAAACATTGAATAATAAAGAATTATTTATCTATATAGAGCCAGGCCTCCTACCTTACTAGATATGGCGTGTTAAAATGACCAGGACCACACACAGCACGTTTAGTTGGACAATTCTTGATTTTGTAGGAGAGAGAGAGAGAGAGGAAAGGGGTAAAAACTTGCTCGTACTCGACAATTCCTTTTTGTTCTGTCTTCGCATCTTTTATAAACATGTAAAAAAAGAAGACATGCAGCTTGAGGCTGAATGAATGACTGAATAAGAATGCTAAAATTGCCGAAACAAAATTGCCGTGTGTAGACAGCGGCAATTTTAAGAGAATTGAAAAAGAATTACCCAACTAAACTTGCTGTGTTAGGTCCTGGTCAATAGAAAGCTCTATTCGGATTTTGTTTTTCCTTAAATCTAAAAATGTCTTACTTAATTTTTTATATTCAAATAACATTTAAGCATATTTATATTATTGCATTTTTAAATAACCAGAGACCAATCAATAAGGATCTACTAGTAAATTAAAAGATCCCAAGACGACAAAATTACTGTCGAAAATTTTCTTGAATATATGGTACTAGAATTGACTGCAAATTTTGCCAAAAAGTTTAAATTTTGGTACATACTATTATTTACAGCTCGGTTAATTTTACTACTTAATTTTCTCACCTTGATTTTTCAACAGACGCCTTAGTTCGCGGTTTTTCATTGTAAATTTCTCAAGTATTTTGCGTTTTAGTAAATTTGTAAAAAAAAAATAAATTTCGGGCTTAGTTACAATACATAGTTTTAAAAAGTACTTTAAAATCAGTTCAAAGTACATATCGTATTTTGCGGGTGAAAAGAAACTTTAACGGAAATCGATAGGAAAGGAATTAGTGTACCTTAAGTTGTCACCGAATTCGAATTTTTGTGTTTTAATAGTCAAGTAAAAGATTAACAGAAATATAAGCTCAGTGAAAGTGTAGAAAGTTAAGTACACAGTGTGAGGAGTTCAAAATTTGTTTTAAAAATTATATGTAAGAGAATCAATTTCATTTTAAAAAATAAAGGAAAAGTACACACAACAAGGAAATTAAGTTGTACATCTTATATACATAGTCTACTAAAATTAAATTATATGGCTTAATTTCTGTGGTAAAAAGATAACAAATCTTAATTTTATGTATCAAGCTTACTGAAAAGTATAAAAGTTCATAAGATCTCTTATATAGGGGACAGGTGCACAGGGTATGTATTTGCAATTATCTGTGATTATTAGGAACAAAGCTTTGAATTTATTTGTACACATCATTTGTAAACGTAATCGTAGAAGAGTGACTAATTAATTCGTATTATGTGATTTTATATCTTCATCTCTGATTGGTATTTAATTGTGCTTTAATAATGTCTAAGCAAGCATCTAGCTTTAAGCCTTAAGCAAACCACATCAATTCTTGCTCAGAAAAAACAGGACTACAACTTAAATTTCACTTCCAGTAGGCTATCTTTTTTGAACATGTGTAAATTCATTGTTTATATGGATAAAATACATAGGAAGTTCATAATTGATAATAAAAAGAAGAAAATACCTTTAATCTATTGAATATTGTATAATTATTTAGCGCATTACTTTATTGGTTTATTCAATGTTTTATTTTATGTTGACATAGTAACACTAGAATGAATATTTGTTGAATACTTAATTTAAGCTGTTTGTGTGTGGACTTAATTTTTTTAGCTATACCTATAATTATGTATTTACATCTTTTTATATACCTAAATACGTAACTATAAATGTATGTAGTACATAAGGCACGAACTTCTGTATTATGTAGATTTAAATGTATGTACCCATGTCGCTTGCTGTGAACTGTATTGATACGATGCTTACCTATATATCCCAAAGATTTTATAATTAAATTGTCTTTTGATTTAATTTCTTTTTTCTACTCCCAAAATAATTTTTTTGCAGCTTAATCCAAAGAAAATAGGGATATCTTACTCCCATATATATACCCACAAAATATTATTCACATTTTACAATTACGCTCAAGTTTGCACTTAAATATTATCATTTCTAACTGTTCACCATCCACTATTTAGTACACTTCCCTAGAAAATATTTACATTAAATTAAAATCTCAAGTAAAGAAAAATTTCATATTTGTGCGTAATACATACATTTATAACTACATAATATATATTTACATATAATATATATTGATCCCCTCTAAAATTTCAAACTCATTTCAACTACAACAAAACAAACTTCACCATAGGACTATCAGAGACAGCAGTTATGGACGTTATGTCTTCTTCCTTGCAGCAGCAAAGAATTATTGTTGAACAATTGAGACGTGAAGCAGCTGTCGATCGTCAGTCTGTTTCGGAATCTTGTGCCGCCATGATGCGTTACATATCGCAACATGAACAGGAAGATTATCTTTTGACTGGATTTACCAGTCAAAAAGTTAATCCATTCCGTGAAAAATCTTCTTGTACTGTACTTTAAATACCAGCAATAAAGAAGCAAAAACAGCGGTTATGGAGTGTGATGATGATGAGAGTGATGATGAGGAGCAGCTGTTTAATGATGGAAATGAAGAGTATATTACTGAACAGTTTGAATTTAAAATTAAGGCAGGCATATGACTACTTTGGAATTTAAAAAATTAACTTGATAAAAGGAAATATATAGAAATCACCACCTAAACTATAATTAAAACCACAAGAAAAATAAGATCATTTTATTGAACAAGTTCTACTGGCAAATAAAATTTAATGTTGGACATAACTTGCTGCAATTCCATCTGTAGGATTAAAAAACAAAAGTATAAGAATTATTAAAAGAACAAGAAATATTTAAATAATAACAACAGCAAAATATGATTAATATTCCAAGACAAGAAAAACCGAAATGGCAGAAAATAACACGAGTACTACAACCAAGATATTAATCATTGCTATATATCTATATACACACATATACCAACATATATCGTATTTGAATAGTGGAAATAATAAACTATTTTTAATTTACATATATTCTCTATAATAATGTACATACATACATTATAAATGAAAAACAACAACAAGTAATTCAAAATCATTTATATAAATGTGTGTTTACCAATATCAAGAAATTAATTAACACAAATAATATACAAAAATAACTACCTACTTTATCATATATGAAATGTAATTGCATAAACATTAAACAAAATTATTAAAACAAAAAACATCCTCTATAATAATAATTAGAGATGGCCATTTAAAAGCTGATTCGCATTTAAATTTGTAAAGAAATAAAGAAAGAATTGAATTAAAAATTTAAAACAGAAGTATTTGCCTTCAAGTATGGAAAAAAATATGTGGGTGAAAAGAAAATTGTCCATGAGATTTGAGCTTTTTTAAAGCAGCAATAATTTATTTATTAATGGTAACGTATCACAATAAAATAATTTTCATTTAAATAATATATACGTTTAATTTAAGATAAATTTCTTGTATAAATTTGGAAATTTATGCAATTTTCATTTAACATGAAAATAATTTCGAATTTATATTTCATGCGAAAATTTATTCTCGAAATTTTAAAATTTGAGAAAAAAATCTACTTTTAACTGTACTTGATATTATATAATTCTATTTTAGAACTAATAAATACATACAGAGGTACGAATTAAATGAAATATTGAATTGTAGTCTTCATGAATAAAACAACATTCGTAATAAATATGAATTGACTTTCTGCAAACAATTCTCACGAGTTTTTTATTTCACTATTAAATTGAAAGCATGTATTGTACGAAATGTGGTACTAAATGAATCAAAATAGAAATTAATATTAGCAGCCAAATTATGGCAGTCGAACAAAATTTCTATGTAAATTGCATTGAAATTTTGTTCGGTAGCGAATACCGTAATTTGACTCCGATATTTCGATATAGATTTTGTCGATTTTTTTTTTATTTATTTAACGACCTAATTTTTAAATTTTCAAACCAGTAGCTCGTTATCGAATGATAAAGTTTTTTCTAATAATATATTTATATATCATTTTGTTTTATTAAAAAGAACTTTATTCCAATTTAAAATTGAAAGCTGGCAGAATTTTATAATTTATTTAAAATATGTCTGTTGCAGAAAACAAATTTTTGACTAACTTTTAAGCGTCCATCTCTTTTATTAAAGCTTATGCAAGAGTGAGTTTCCTTTTTAACGCCCTCTTGATAATCTAAATCTACACTACACTCCCTAATCATTTTCATATGTGAACACAAAGAAATAAAATACTTCCCTAAACAGCAAAACAAAACTATAAATGGAACTCCAACAATAATAAAAATATCTTAAATTCTAACTTTTACAATCTCCCTGAAAAAAATTACCTATAATAATGAATATCAATTTAAACTTCATTATATCTTTCCTGCATAAAAGGAATGTGTTTTTGTATTCATTTGTTTCGTTAAAATAATTTTTTTTTTGATATTTACATTTTTTTAAATTGTCCTAGCCCCGTCTAGGATATTATTTAAACAAAGTAAAATAAGCAAAAGTAACTTAAAAGCAAACAAATGACATATTCTTATATAAACATTAAAATTATTTATTTAAATAAAAGTTAAAAAAAAGAGTTTTTGATTAATATTAATAGTTCGCCATACTAAGAAAACGAATATTTATTAACAAAACAAAAATATATATATATTTATATAAAATTTGCTTAATACAATAAATTTAGCAAAATAATAAAATATATTTTTTCTTCGTCACAGGAAAATATAATAAATTAAAAGAAAAAGTTAAAAAAAAAAAAAAAAAAAAAATAATAATATAAAGTTAAAACCAACGTTAAATATTTATCTAATTAACTAAAAAAGAAAATACTTTAAAATTATTTATTCAAATAGTATTTAGATTTTTTCTCTTTTTTAAATCTTCTTTAAACCATAAAGTTATGCAAAAAAAATTATATATTTAATATGTGTTAAATTAAATATAGGGCGTGTTAAAATCAATTATCACTTATATATTAAAATTTAGCAAAATATCAACAAAAAAAGATCACATTTTATTAAGGAAATTTTCTTTTAATTCAAATGTTAGTTAAACTTACATATACAATAAAAAAAGGAAAATTTGGAAAGGTTAAGATTGATAAAATAAATATTTATGTTCTGAAGAAAGCAACTAAGCTAGCAAAAAGGAAAATTTCATACAATTTAAAAAAATCGTACATTCATCGAAGCCCTTTTGTAAAATTTAATTGTCGAAATATTTTAATTTTGTTTTAAAATAATACATACATGATATTTATAAAAAGAGATATAAGTTAGTTAAATTATATTTCGCAATAATAAACTGCTTTCAAAAAAATATGTTTAAATTTAAAGTCTAAATTGTCAATAAAGTCTGTTGATAATTTCCAATTAAAGTAAAGTTCAATCTTCTTGCTGAATTGCCATAATGTAGTCTTCTATGCTACACTAAAGCATGCTTTCCAATTAAAGGCTTCCATTTTGTTTAAAGAAAATTTTATATTAAAAAATATATTGGTGTTTAGTATTAGCATAACTAAAACAACGAAATTGTATAACATTGGCTTAGCTTAATTTTTTAAGGCATAAACTAAAAGTTTATGGTAGATGTTGCACACTGAATAAAATAATAAAAAACAAATTGGAAACAAAATTAAAATTTTAGACTTTCAACAAAAGTTTGTGTTGCTTGAAAATTAAACTGAAAAAATAATCGATTTTAAAATCAAAATTTTTCAGTATATAGTTGATAATTGTAGTTAACGTTTTGCTGTCGTGGGCAAAATTTTAAACATAATTTGACACAGTATCCTGCTAACTTAAAAAGCTTAACGAAATTTTTGACCAAAAATTCCAAAAGGGCTCATGTATTTTTTTATTATTATTAACTTAATTTCGAAATGAAATTTACTTTTTGTTGCTAAAACAGAGTTAAAACTAAACCACAGCTACGGTTTCAATTTTGCTGTCGTGAGCAAACAGCAAAAGCGTAAACGTAGCTAAAATTATTTTATTCGAATTCAGAAGTAGTTTTCAATATTTTAATGCACATACCATAGCGTTGTATTTGATCTCAATAAGGATAATTAGTAAATTATCTGAATTAACGAAATTGTTAGGTTGTAACTAGTGATTTTTATTAAATACATTTACAAATTGTTTGAAAATTTCCTTTTTTCACTAAGTTATGACGAGTCATCGATAAATACATTTAATCACTCGTTTGCAACAGACTATTTAAATAATTACGAATGAACTATAGTTTAATTTTAAAGTAACCAATTTATAAGGAAACCAAGGCTTTATTTTTCTTTCATTCTTTGCATTAATGTATTTTAACAATAACCAAACAATTTAAAATTTGACTTTCTAACCAACTTGTATGTATAAACAATTTATTATAAATAAAGCTTCACTTTCTCAGTTGTTTATTTTTCTTAAAATAAGAAACAAAACAAAAATTAAAATAAAAACATTAAAAAATTTATATATTAAAATTCACTTTAAAAATTTTACTTAAAATAATTTATTCTTTTTTTGTATGTATAAAAAGCAAAAAAAGAAAATGTAAATTTCAACTAAATAATTAATTTGTTGAGAATATATTTAAAGTATAAAATAATGGAAACAAATATAAAACATCTCAAAGGCTAAGAGAATATTACTGTTAGCTCTCACATAAATACACACACTCTAGTAGAGTAAATCACATCCAAGACAACACCAATAAAAACAGATAGCAACCACCAAAAGCAACAACAAAATTACCAAGAGACAACCATCTAAACAGAATTTCAAATTTATTAAAAACATTAAACAAAAAATATTTTAAAAATTAACAAAGAAAAAAAGTATAATATAAATTTGTTTGCTTGGAGATTTCAATAAAAATATTAGATGTGTTAACTAGTGGGACACAGTAAAAAATCGTTTAAAAAACCTTGAAATGAAGTGTTTTATTTAAGTGTAAAATCACTAAAAAATTTCACTATTTTCAAATAATTTTTGGCAGGGATTATAACGAATTTAATTAAACCACTTTATGGCAAATAAAATCTAGTGCGAATTATTTGTGTAAAATTTAAATTGTACAGAACTGACTTGATCCCTATTAGGTGGGTTATTTTGTGTAAGTTTGCAGGTACAGAATTTTTAATAGAATTGAATTTGTCCGCACAGAATTAAAAACGCACGAAATACCAATCAGAATACATATTATAAAATTAAAGGTGACTCTTATTTCAATTAAGAAAACTATACTTTTTTAGTTATTTTTTTCATAAATATTTTAATTTTTTATTTCATCACTTCTATAAGAAATTTCTTTTTTTCTTTTTTTAGTTTTTCTTAAATTGCAAAAACATTTTCGAAACTTGTATTACATATATGGATGAAGTTTTAAAAATTATGTTAAACACTCAGTTATAATAGAAACAATTGAAATTCTTATTGGGAAAACATTGAAGGATCAATACAATAAAGGTGAGTTATAATGTGAGTTTAAAAATAAAAAATATTTTAAACAATTAGGATGCATTTAGTGAAACGTAAGAAAAAAATGTTAGATGATTCAAAATTAAATTTAACTTTCATCATCACTGCCAGCATTTTGGCGTGGTTTAGGTCCTCCTGCACGTTTAGCCATAATAATTTGATCTACTTTGAGTATAGTTGTTGCCGCTCCCACAGCATATTTGATGCCCCAGTATTTAGCTTGGAATAGATCATAGATTTTGGCCTGGTTCACATCAAATGTTTCGGCCTTTTCAGCCTCAATATTTAAACCCACATTTTTGCCAGACGCTTCTTTATGTGCCAAATACATTTGGTTGACAATTTCGGTTCCATTAATACCAGTGTTTTCAGCCAAAGCTTTAGGGAATACTTCTAATGCGGTGGCAAAACGTCTGACAGCATATTGTTGTAAACCGGGTAGGGTATCAGCATAGGCAGCAATTTGTGTAGCTAATTCAATTTCGACCGCACCAGCACCAGGCAGAAAACGGCCATCTCTTGATAAACCTTTGAAATTATTAACACCATCATCAATGGCACGTTCAATATCATCCATAAAATTGTCGGTAGCTCCACGAACAACAATAGTTGCAATGCGTGAATCCTTGCCTTCGTTTCTGTAAAGAAATATTGAATAAAATATGTAATTTGTGCTTTCTTCATTTATAGTATTTTTTTTTTTTTTACAAATATATAATAAATTTTACCTGAAAGCTACAATTGATGTATCACCCAACTCCTCGATGCATACTTTGTCGCAATAGCCCAACTCTTCTTGACTGGGAGTGGTTATTCTTGGCAAAACTGTACCATTGACAGCACGTGACAGACGTCTCAGATCAAATTTCGAGTTTAAGCGTACAGCCATTAAATTATATTTATTGAGAAAATGTAAAGCCATATCTCCTACTTTGCCCCCGGAAACAACAACCTTGACACCAGTCTCAGCAATAGCCTTAATTTGACTTTCCAAAAGATTCTCTTCGCCAGCAGAAAAGTTCATTAGTTCATCGGCAGACTTAATTAATACAGTACCCTTGGTTTCAGTCTGTATAATGTCAACGGGGCAGGAAAATATGGCAATTTTAGCTTTAGCGGCATAGGAAACATCACCTTCAACAAAACGTTTGAAAACCATACCATGTATCACTTCAGAACTAGCCAAGCCACTGCCTAAGATTTTGCACACACGTATGTTGTCCACATTAAAAGTACCTTTGTCGGGTAAAATCGACACACAAGCTTTGGCTACTAAATCAGTAACAAAATCTTCCTGGCCGTATTGTTTGGACATAATAGAGGCATGTAAGCATTCCTTAACCTGATTTATATCACGATAATCTTTTATTTCGTGGCATACTAATTTGGGTAGAATTTCTAAAGCCTTTTCCATGGCCTTTTCATAACCATCAGCAATTTCTGCTGTGGTTATTCCCAAACGCAAAAGTTCTTCAGCTCTTTCAAGCAAAGCACCAGCAAAAATTACTACAAAATTGGTGCCATCACCAACCTCAGCATCTTGCATTTCGCTGGCCATGACCATTAGCTTGGCAGCTGGATGTTCTACATCCAATTCTCGCATTATAGTTCCAGCATCGCTGGTAACAAATTGTTTTTCAATGTGATTGATGATCATTTTATTCATGCCATTGGGACCGTAGGCGGAACGCATGGTTTGGGCAAATTCTTTGCAGGCACTTATGTTACGGTAAACAGCCTCTTCCAAACCGCTGTACATCTATTAAAAATACAATATTTTCTATACAATTGGCTAAAAACTAACAAAAAATGAAATAAATAAAACATTTGTTTTACAAAAATCAAAACCATGATGAGTCACAGTCACTTTGGTGCAGCATGACAACTTTGCTTTTTCTTTTGTAATTATTTTTATAAAATTTTGTTAAATATCGACGGTTTTCACTTACACGGGCTCCATCTTTCATCATTTGGGCTATGCCAGGTGCTTTGGGTACAGATAAAGCCATTTCTTTGCACAGATTTTTCTACTTTTCGCAATTTATTAAATCAGCCAAACGAAAGTTCTCTACAAGCAGCAAGAGGAAAACAATTATTAACCTCACTTCTTGTCAAAGCCGCCTACGGTTACTCTGCGATTACTGAACACTGGGTACTCGATATTTTCTCGAATGTTTTGTCATTCATTATAAGATAATGCCATATTTATTAAAAATTTAATGAATTTAACACAAAAGATTTATAAAAAGAGGAAAGAGTTACAAATTGATTTGAAGTAAGGCCGATTTAAAGTAGGACTTAGAAGTAGAAGTTTTTTTCAGTTAACATCGAAAAGAAAATATGGATGGATGCAATTGTCCCATTTTCGCGGTAAATACAGAGTTGTGTTATGAAAATTTATCGATGTGGCAATGCCTCTATTGATTTTTACATGAGTTATACATACCTCTGTTAATTAATACATCTGCACATACAGGAAGATAAATAGATAAAAACATCAGTTATTAAAAAGACTTGAAAATTTAATTTAATAACACTTACAAGTGAAAAATAAATTAAAAACTGTGTTGTAAATCTCCAGCAGGCGAAAGAACATAAATTAATTGTGCAGTCTGACCTCACTAAGGCTCAAATAAAATAACCAAAAATAGACGGGTTTCACTTTGGTCAGCCTGTTGCATATATTATCAGTCACTTTGAAGACCCTAAGCAGCAACATAGGGCTCGCCGAGACTGCTTTATTGGACATAATGGCTTCCAATATACAGCAGCAGCGTTTGATTAACGAACAGCTGAGACGCGAGGTTGAAATTTCGCGTGCCCGTGTCTCAGAATCGTGCATGCTGATGATAAAATATATGTCAGAACATGAGAACGAGGATTGCCTCTTAACTGGATTTACCACTCAAAAGTTAAATCCTTTTAGAGAAAAAAGTTCCTGCAGTATTTTGTAAAAAAAACTACAACAAATTTATTCATCTATAACGGTTCCTAACATATCTATTATGACGGTATTTAAAAGGGCACCTTAAACAGTGCACCATAACAATAAATGGAACTCAATTATTTATTGGTAGAAAATTATACATACATACATATATAATACAAATATAAAAAATATAACTATAAATAAACATATATAACTATCGATTATAGTTATAAAAATATAGCACACAGTATTAATAATTATAAAAAAAAATATATATACATATATACATACATATGTGAACCGTCTACTATTGTATACACAAAACTAAAAACTTATAAATGTACCAAAGCAAAGCTCTCTATTGGAGTTCATGGATTAGTTTGTATCATAAATATTTTGAATTGAGTGTGACATCTTAAGTATGCACGCATCTCGGACGTACTGAAATGCATATACATGGATTGAAATTACCCACAAGAAATAATACAATAAAATATTATTATAATTATAAATGTATTTGTTGTTAATAATGGAAAAATTATATAAATAAATAAAATCTATTGGGAAAACTCTTGGTTAATTTAATATGCGGCATGATGGATGACTGAAAAATGTCCAAAAATTTTGCTTACTGTTGCTGTTTACTTTCGTTTGGGCTAATTGTGGTCACTAACTTTGGTTACTATTATTATTATGTTTCATTTTTTTGAGTAGCTTGTTTCTTTATCTCCTTACCTAACCATTAACTGGATCCGAATTGTTATTCTAATTATGTAATTAATTGAAATTTACCACAAGTTATAAGTAGTTTCTTGATTTTTTTTATTTATTTATTGTAAGTTTACAATTACATTTGTTTGTAAATGTTGCAGTGTTTATTTATTTGATTATAGGAAATTTATATGGTTAGTTATTTTTTAAGTTTTACCCTGTGAACTTTGAATAAACTGGTCTTTTTTTCTGACCAATTTTCAATGAGTTTGGTTATATGTGATATAGTTATTTGATCCTTAATCAATCTTTTTTTATTCTCAGAATTTTCTGGTCTATATAATAGATATTTTTAAATTAAGAATATTATTTAAGTGGAATAATTAATGTTTCCCTGAAAAAGGAATATTTATTTTTAATTTGAATATTTTTTTATTCGGAAAATATATTCTTGCTGCACGATTTAATTTGAACACTTTAAATTTTCATTATTTAATTTAAAAATTTATAGAAGTGACATTATCATTTCAAACAGTTTACCTCACATACATTTCACTCTTAATCTTTCTAAAGTTCTTAAAATAATTTAAAAACATAAATTCTTAAGTTTTCAAGAAAAATAATAAATAACAAGGGCTACAAGCTTAAAAAGAAAATACAAATTAAAATTAAATTATGTATTTGCATGTACATTTGTATGCACTATTATGTTCACAAGCTATTAACAAGATTTGCAAATAGTACATGCAACAACAATGCCATAACACTCTAGCATTATCTTAACACGAAAGCCAGCCAGCAGCCAACAAACCAACATTTTTGGTTCAATGACCTAACAGTCACCAAGTTGACAAATACACACATACATACATAAACACAAACACATGTAGGCATTTATACATTCAAGCAAACCTGTATATGCATTTATATTCCTTGTATATGTAAATTGATATGCATTTATAAAATGCACCAATACTTGTGCATTTATAAACTAAAGCAAAGTTGGCAAGTGTATCCTTACAAAATTTAAAGCACATGTACACTAAATAACCATTTGAATACGATTATTTTACAATAACAACAACAAAAGAACGAAAATAAATAACAGTTTAATAAAAACTACACTTGCACACTCGTACACGTATCTACCATGCACACAGCATTTGTTGTGTATCCTTTTAATCCTTTACTCTTAAATTTTGTTAGAATATGGGTGTGTTAAGAACAGAAAAATCTTACTCTCTTTCCGTAATCTGATAGCAGTAACTTGGCGTTACAAGAGAAAGTTTACATTCTCTTAAAAAATAAACAAAACAAAAATTGTGTTTGCAAACAATTTATGTGAAAAACATATTTATTTATAACAACCATTATGTTTCATCATGATTAAGTTCTTGAAACTCAATGAATTTAATAGAATTTTATGGAAATTTCTGAAGAATTTTATTTTTCAAGTGATAATAGCACATCATCAGCATCATCATCACAATGATGATGTGATGTTTTAAAATAGTTTATTGTTTTAGCATAAATAGGGGTATAAAATGCATGTAAGTGAATGCCGTGTTAGATTTATAGACTAGATGTCTTAATTTGATGTAGGTACCGACACGATTGACAGAATTCATAAAAGAATGAAGTTTTCATTTTAAACTTTACAATCAAGCTCAGCAGAAATAATTATAAAATAAGAAATAAAATGTGAGTTTTTAATTTAATGAAATTTCCTGATGACTGTAGATAAGCTTCTACGAAATATAAACATCAGACCACCAATTTATTCCTTAATAAATAAAGTGTATTGTGTATATCAATAAATTAATCATTTAATAATTTAACTCAATTCAAAGCTACTCCCGAAAACTGTAATTGTATTTTAAGGCTTCGCTTTGTAAAAAAAACACAATCACCTACCGTATGTATACATGATTAAGCATGTACCTACGAGTATGTTGCTTCAATTGATCAAAAATTATAATTGAATAAAATGACGTCACTAGAACGTAAGTAGTTTTGTGAACCCAAGAAATGGCATAGTAAGCAAAATGCAATTGTTGACTTGTAGGCATGCACAACAACACACACTTCATCAGACACACACACACACGCAAAGATATACATACATATAAACATAGAGGAAGGAGATGCAATTTATTTATTATAGAGTCGAAGCTGACGAAATGAAGCAGCAGATTAAAAAAAATTGCATTTATTATTGCTACCATAACCTAGTTTTACAACAACACACACTTCATATTTTATATTTATGAATGTTTGCTTATGCCTTTCCATACAATGAGGTACAATACACTCCCACATGGAAACACGTGTGCGTACGTGCATGTTTCTGTCCACCCAGTGAATTATTTATACATAAAAAGAATATTAATGGAATTTTTTTTTAAATTATTTAAAGTGAAAGCTATTTTTGAAAAAAGAAAATTAACAATATTTTAACAAAAATTTTCAATAGTTTGTTGGAGAAGCTACAAAAAATTCTCTTAAACAAAAAGTTATTCCCATAAAATATATTAAAAAACAAATGAATTAATCGAATAAAATTTCGACTTGGAAAATATTGAATTAAAAAAATAGGAGACTTGAAATAAAAAATTTGCAGTGAATAAATGAAATCAAAAAAAATTGTTCGAATAAAAAATCTTTAAACCGATACAATATCGAATCCTTGTTATGGAACAGAGAAATTCGCGTAGCAGCGAAACTTTTAATTGTACCTATTGTTCACAGATTATTTTACACATAATTAATTAAGCTGCATTTATAGTGCCCTTATGAAATGTGTATTTAGGCAGCTTTTTTTTTTTGCCTTTTGTTGCAGCTGCTGTTCATAATAAAAAAAAAATGATGTTGTTGGCGTGAATGAATGATGACGATGAGAATGATGTTGGTGTTAAGAGTGATAAGCTACTGAGGTATGCATAAGCATAATTTGACCTAGTTTTTGTTGTTTTTGCTTTTTAAACTTGCAATAAAATCAGTTAAGTGTGTGTGTACATACAGTATGTGAACATAATATAATAACGTGTGTATTTACCAACGCAAATATGTGTGTATGTATGCATTTATGTATTTTATATGCCAACAATCACAACAACAAAAAAATTTATTCACATACAAACTGTGTTGTCACAACTAAAGGAAATAATTGCTTGCGGGTATAATCTTTTTTTTTTTATTTAGTTTTACAAATTTAGCGGAAATTTAAAGAAATTTTAGAAAAAAAAAAACGAGTGCGTGTGCTAAATATAATAAAAGTTTTTATGAATGAAAGGAACAGTAAAGGATATGTCTGTGTGCGTGTATAACATGGCAAATTTAACAACTTACATACACAAATGCTAGCTAGTAATTGTGAAAGAATTTTGGTTTGATGTGGCATGTTTGCTTAGTTTGCCAGGGGATGCAATTTGTTATGAGCGATTGCCAGTAGGTAAGCGAGACAGTGAGGGAGTGTGTAAGTTAAAATTGGAAAAAAAGTAACATGAAAACTTTAGCAAAGCATATTTTCTTTTTTATTTAAATATCTGGTGCTTTTTTGCATGCCATTGTTACAGTGGAACATTTTGAAAATAATTGCATTTGAGCGGGTAAACCGGAGGATTTTTTTTCAGCGAAAATTTTATTTTTGTGAAAAAATTCTCTAAATGACAGGATATTGTTTGAAAAAAAAAAGAAAAATATTTATAATAAGAGGAGAGGAAAAAGAGACTTCCGGAGAAATTTTTATAATTAGGCTAGAATGTGTTGCTTCCATATGCTATTGCTCATACCTATTTTATAGTCAATTAATTCTATATGATTTGCTTTTATTTTAATACTTAATACTGAAAGAAAAATGTTTCATAAATAAAAAAAAGATTTCATTAAAATTATTTCATAGATTCCATGAAATATTTCATAAATTATTTGAATTAATGAAATATTTTCACTGAATTAATACCTACCGTACAAATTTTTTGTTATTGGCATTTTTTATTTGTTGTTATGGCGCATAATTTTCGTAGCCCCAGTAAATTGTGAATAAATTGAGAAGTTAGGAATGGATTTTAAAGAAATATGGTATTAAAATTAAGAACAAAATTACAAACTATATTAATTTTTAATTTTTAATGAATTAAAATAAAAAAAATTTAACATTTTTTTATTTCAGAAATTACAATACTGCTGAGAAATTGGTAATAACATAATTTAGAGGCTATTTATTCCCTATTCTAAAGAGTTTTTAAGCTTAGTCAGAGAATTAGTTCTGAGTAATTTCATTTTATAGGTATGTAACGTAAAGTAAAATAGGTTACAGGTTGAATCCATTTCAGTTTTGGCGAAAACAAAGTCATGGTACCCCAGTGTAATAAAAATAATTAATAGAAGCAAATTCTTAAAGAATTTTTTTTAAGTTTATACGATTTTACTTTAAGGCCATTTATTTTTAATTAATAAAAATTCCAATAATAATTTATATCGAAATAACTGTTATTCACATAGAAATTATTATTCAAATTAAGTTTATGTATATCAATTAATTTATTTTCTTTTTTTATAATTTTAGCTCCCAGTAAACCCCGCGAAAAATTGAACCAATTGTGCCTAAATAATATTACAAACCTTTTATGAAATTGAATTGAATGTTACTACAGAGTTAGTGGTGTGACAAATAGAACTACAATTTAACAAGAATCTAATTAATTAATCTAATGCATCGTTTCATCTAACCATTCATCCATCATTACAAAACAATAAGCATATGACGTGATCTGTAATTTAACATTAACATTAAAAGTAAAGTAACAGGGCGAATGTAAACTTAACCCAAATTACTGTGATGTTAATTTAACAGCATTTTTAACAGACACCAAAATGAAATGAAGAGAATTGTGAAACAACACACAAAAAATAATAAAAAGAAAAAAAATTGTCATAATACGGGATTTTAAATAACAAGCACATGCTTGCTTTGCAGCTCATTTTAAGTACAACCGGTGCTCGCTTAAGTTGTGCTAAATAAAAGTGATAAATTCCTAAAGCATAGAAAAAAAAATAAAAATAAAAATAAATAGAAAAAACGCAAGTGAAACAAAGAAAGAAAATAAATAACATTGTGCTTATTTAATAAACAAAGAAGACAAACAAAAGTGAATAGACAATTAAAAAGTGATTTTAAGAAATAAAAAAAAACAAAAAAAAAGCCTACAGAAAACAAACATTGCTTAAAAAAACAAACGGCAGCATCATTAACAACAACAATAAAATGGAAGCTGATGACAAAAAACCCTTCAAAGTAAGTTATTTTCATTTAAAAATCTTATCATTATTAATGAATTATCAACTTTATAACAAATTCATTCCCAAATATATATACACTTACACATACATACATACCTACCTACTCCAAATTATACACACAACTCCAAATTTAGAGTTTTCAATTTTGGGCGTCTCTAGTTATTATTTTCTTTTTTTTTGCTTTTGATTTAACTATTTTTGTTGTGTTGTTGTTGTTGTTGTAAATAAGTACATACGTATGTGCAACAGTATTATTGCAATTTATGGAGTGCTGTGTGTTTGTGTGATGAAACTACATAAAATAAATATGCCAGCCAGAAACTGGGTGAACGTAAAATAAAAAAAAAAAATTAGTTGTTGCTGTTGTAAGGGGGTAGCCAGTTTGTCAGTCTGCTTACCAATTCCATATGTACGTACATACCTATGCAGTGCCTACATTTATACATACGTGTCTATGTTACTGTATGTATGCATGTGCGTATATTCAATTTTATATGCAGAGACAAATGAACATGTGTACATACAAATCCATACATTTGTTGTTATTGCTTTTGTATTCATCAGTTATTTAAGAGTATATAAATTTACTTTTGGCGCTGTTGTTGTTATTTTCTTGTTTTTGAGTTCTGTTAATAAAATACGTATAAAAAAGTCTCTTTGTATGTTATTCCCCATAACATTCAAGAGAATTTAGCCACCACCAGCTTCTTTTATTACGTTGCACACGTTGTGTTTTGTTTGTTTATTAAAAAGAATTTTTTTTGTTTGAAATCTTTCGTACACTTCTGTGCATTAATTTGTATTAAAAATGCACTTTCAAATAAATTTTAAATAAAACTATTTGCTTTTCTAAAGAAAGAATCCAATAAGAATGAGAAAAGCAAATAGCAACCAATTAAAATATAATAAAAATAACAGGCTAGAATTACAAAAGCGACTTAATCAGGGAACGTAAGAATTATTAGAAGTATTTTTAGAAAAAAAAAAAATTATTGAGACTTAATGGGCCATAATCATAGTCACAAAAATGTAGGCTTTAATTAAGAGCTGACTTTTGTTCATAAGAATTTTATGAATTTAAAATAGTTTCTAAAAAGAAAACGACTTTAGTGTGACTGTGATTATGGGCCAATGATTTAAAAAAATTACTTTTGCTTGGAAGTTAATAATAAAACAGGAAAAAAAATATTTTTATAAAATAGACCAAAAAGCTAAAAATAAAATATTTATTTATTTGTAAAAAAATTTTGGTTTTAAATGAAATAATGAATAAAAATATTTTTTTGGTCTTTAAATTACCCCTTGAATAAAAATTGAAAGGGATATATTTTTTTAATATTAATTTTCTTAACTTTTTTCAAAATTTGGATTTTCAAATAATCTTCTTTATTCCAATAAATTACAAATCTAATACTAGTTCGAGCACAAGCGACAAAGGCTATCGGATCTAATCATCTCTAAGGCTTCCCTTTGAAATAAAAAAAAAAAAAACATTTTTTTCAA
Source organism: Thelaira solivaga (assembly GCA_947397855.1). Classification (NCBI taxonomy): domain Eukaryota; kingdom Metazoa; phylum Arthropoda; class Insecta; order Diptera; family Tachinidae; genus Thelaira; species Thelaira solivaga. The sequence goes on from OX377614.1 coordinate 68,121,207, forward strand.
CATTCACAATAGATATTTTAATTTTTAATTGTTGGTTGATTAAATAAAACTATTTGCATCCTACATTTATTCCTTGAAAGCGATCTGCTTTAAGCCTTTAAAAATTGTTTCATTTGTTGTGTTCTGTTTGTGTGTGAGTGTTTCTGTTTTAACGGTTTTTTTTTTAATTATTTTTTGAACTCACAAACTAAAAGAGAACTTAAACTCAAACATTAAAAGTTGAATTTTAAATAACTATGGAATTCTTTTAGTTTTTTTTTTATAGTTAATATGAGTTTAATTTTTATAAAAAAAGTTGAATAGTGAAAACTATAAGTAAACAATTAATGCAATTTGAAAATGAAAACATGAATTGAAATAAGAAGAATTAAATAAAGTGAAATTAATCATTGAAATGAAAGAAAAATTAATAAATGAACTAATAGCTACTACATTTTATATGTGTGTGAAGATAAATACGCTAGTGAAATACGTTTTAAAAAAATATGGCATGCGATAAATAAAATTTCCATACATATTCTTCACATACGAGTATACTGAATTTAAATTGGTTTATAGAGAGATGAAACCATTCAGGCCAAATCCTTCTATCTCAAGAAATGGGACCTAATGGGACACTGTCTAAATTTGTAATCTACTGCCCAAAAAACTCAGAAGTGACTTTAGACTATTTAAAAATTTTTTTCGAAATTTTCATATACAAAAATAGTGTATATGTGACCTCTGAGGGATGAAGGCTACTGTGGCTAAAACCAAAATGTACAAAAGGCAAACCATGTAAATAAAAGTTTCTGCTTAATTTTGTAAAAAAAACTATCATTGTTTTTAGATTGTTAATAATTTTTTAGTAAATTCTTAAAAAATGTTTTCAAACAAAACACAAGATAACTAAACTCGCTTTCTTTGCTTGTTCGGTTGCCCCATTCTACTTAAAATTTATTTTTGATTTTGCAATTCCTGCAATTATGATATTCACATGGGAAATTAATTTAATGGCGGTAAAACAGGAACGAACAACTACTTGATGGCAATTTATTGATTGAATCATCAATTTGTATTTAGTGAAAGAGATTTCTAATTTATCTTTAGGCTATTTGTAACAAAACAGAAAGTATTTTGGTTTAATATAATTTAATAAAGGCTTTGGTTTTAATTTTATAATTTTTTTTTATATTTTAAATTAAAATGCTTTCAAGGAAATTTAAAAATTATTTCAAAATATATAAGCCGTTTAGTTGTGCTTCAAATGCTTCACATTACTTTAATTAATTAAAGACTAAATTTCTATCTGAATCTGTGCTAAAATCATATTTCTATTAAATATTTAAAGTATTTATTTCTTGATACTCCTTACATTATTTTCAGTTTTTTATGTTTTTTTTTTAAATTCTTTCTGTCCACTTTGCAAACATTTTAAATTTTAAAAACTTATTGAACATTTTATTATCCATAACGTATTTAATGTTAGTGCTGTAAAATTTATAAATCTAGTTTTATGCTTTTAATTCCTTTGAATAATCTCAACCCACTTTTGGTTGAATTATACTCTACAACAAGGTCATCCATCCATCCATCATGCTTATCACTTGCTTGCTTTTCATACTGAGACCATGTTACTCTGCCTTTCAATGCTTGCACTCTGTTAGTTTTAACGTGCAGCGCATAAAATCAAATCAAACCAAACCAAAAAGCTTGTTAATACTTAAACCCATTTATAAAAATTCTTACAATTCATGAAATTCATTGAGGCTTTAATATTTAAGTGGGAATTTCTAAGGGCCGCCCCTCAGCTATTACAAGTATTTCTTTTAGTTTGAGCACCTATAAATTTGGCGGTGATGTTGGTTTTTCTGAGTGTGTGCTGTTGTATGTTGGCTGCCGAACACAGAGTAAAAGAATAACATAAAATAACTTTTTTTTTATCCTTTTTTATTTGTTGGGCAATTTATTTTTATAAAAATTTTGCATGAGAATTCCTTAAAAAAATTTTAATTCTAGTAAAAAGCTGAGAATATATTTTTTAAAAATAAAACAGGCTGTACTTCTGAATTCTGAATTCGTAAAATTATTATTATTGTAAAAATAAAATTAATTTTTTGCTGCTGTGCTTGTTTGTTCGTAAATTTTTGTTTTCCTGTGGGGGCATATAATCTTTATACTGCAATGAAGTTCGCCATATACAAACTCTTGATACGGTCACTCCCATTTTACGCTCACTTTTTAATAGCAAAAGCTTAGATGTGTTTTTTTTATGATTAAAGTCCTATTTTTCAACGGATTTCTGTGAAATTTTACACATACACCGTCTTTACTTCAACTCACAATGTAAAGCATCGAGAGAGCTCGGATGAAAACAGCTGGTATAAAATAAAAATTTAAAGTCATTTTTGTTTCTTTTGCATGGTTGCTAAAAGTGCTCCGGTTCTCTGCAGTTGCAGTAAATCCCTGCTTCGAATGCTATCCAGCCTAGGGCAGTTTATCTTCGCTGTATTGCACGTCTGTTCATCTATTCACCTGGACTGCGCTCTACTCTCGATCTGCTGTTTGCTGACTGAACCAGCGATGCTGCAGGGTGTGTCGATATTCTGCTTTGGCAGCCTCATAATCACCTTTAAAGCAGTTTAAATAAATTTAATTTGAATTATAATTTTATTGGTGGCATTAAGTACTTTTGCAGCTTGCACACTGTTAATTTACAATACCATCAAATATACTTTACATTTTGTACACTTAAAGGCTCTTCTACATTAAATGTGCTATTAAATCGTTAAATGGTTGTTTGTCCGGTCTTGAAAGGAAATTTCTAAAGGCATTGCCGAATAAAGTCTTTCTCACATTGTTTTCTTTTCCTCTTTTTTTTTAATTTTTTTGTTAATTTTAGTGCCATGAAAATGAAATATTAATTGACATTTCATAGCCAGAGGAAGTACTTTTATAAAACAAGAGTATACATTGAGGATGCAAATAATACAATTTAATTAGTGTATATAAAAAGGAGTAGCATTAATTAAAAGTCTATTATATTCAACTTTTAACTGACAAACAAGAAAATTAAATATTTTAATAAATTCAATTAAAATGAAAACTTTTTGAAATTGAGTTCATTATTTAGTTTATAAGATTTTATAGAGTTTTGTTTTTGTTGTTATAGTTGTTGTTGTTTAATTTTAGTAAACTATTTACGCCAATGCCGTGTAAATTGTTATTTTTTTTATTGGCATAACGTAATAGTTTCCAGTTTAGTGTTGTTTCCTATTTGAGACAAAATATCTGGCGTTGAAATATTTATGGCTGCTGTGAAAATATTTATTATTTTAATATAAAATGAAGTGTTTTCTTCTGTGGGGGAAAAGCTTTTTGAAAGACAGTTTAAAATCTTATTAGAATTTATAATAAATTATTTTGTCTTCTCCTTTGCCATTCCACTTGTTAGTCAGTGTGTTAAAAAAAAATAGAAAAGCAATATATGAGCTATTATTTTTGAAAGTGGTATAAGTTTATTTAAAAAAAAAAAAATTAGTCAGCGGTAATTTTAGTAAGATGGTGTCTATATCATTCTAAAATTACCGGTAACTCATATAAAAATGGACTTATATCACTTTCAAAAATAACGGCTCATTTTTCATGCTACTTTATTTTCGCTATCATTGAGTAAACAGTCATTATGTTTCTAACGAATTTGTTTTATTCGCTTTTAAGGGATGAAATATATTTAAAGATTCTTGTAACAAATCCCTCCAAAGGACTTAAATTGTATTGCGAAGGTATATAAATTGAACCATATCTATATTCGCAGAATATAAACTTTTGTGTGAGAAACGATATAAAACGAAATTTTAGTAATTTTGCTCTCTGAGATTTTACTTCTCCTTCTGTGAAATCTGATGGACAAATAATTTGAGGTTTTAAAAAAAAAGCACGAAAGCGTATCTTGAGTGTTTCGTTGAGTTTGCCTGACGGCCGCATGTGTACACTGAAAGAAAAATGTGACATAAATCCAATGAAATGATTTCACTAAAGTTTTTCATTCAAAAATTATGTGAATTTATGAATTATTTTCAATGAATTAATTAAGTATTTCGTTAATCAAATGAAATGTGTCATTGGTTTGAAAAATTATAAATTTTTCAATGGATTAAAATTTAAATTTATAAAATTAAGGCAAATTAGGCTTCACTGATTTATTGACCAAGATTATCTACTGTTGTAACAGCATTTCATATTTAAAATGGAAATCTACATCAATTTGTTTATGTGAAATATTTAAGCCCTCCAGTGTTTTCAATTTGATGTCATAGATATTTAAATAACCAGTCAAACATTAAAATTTTCCGTTGAATATACTTTCAATCAATTAATTTATTTAACCACAACTTTGCACATGCTTTGCTAAATCAAATTACTAAGCTAAATTGATGAATAAGTTTTTAAAGGGAATTTATATCAGAAAAAGGAAATCTAAACATGTTTTGAAAACAGTTTAATATAATTTACTCCATAGTACGTTATAAAATATATCAATAAATTTACATATTGATGTGTGTACGTGCAAGAGTATTTATTTGTATCGGCCTTTGGATTCATTTTGCTCTGCATGTGTGAAGATGAGAGTGGTTAGGATGATAATGCTATTTTAATGTAACAAAATTGCCATAAAATAAAATAATTAAACTGGCTTTCTTTGTAACACTAAAAATTTTATAAAAATTTTTTAACTCTCCACTAGCCAACATGAACAAATGTTTATCTTGCAAAAGCCTTTGGGGCAAAAATAAGTTAATATTTTTTTTTAGTAGCAGAAATATTTTCTTTCATTGAGAAACAGAAAGAAACAAAAAATCAAAAATCCCTGAATTGGCGCGGCAAGCGTTTTTTATCTGTCGAAAATTCTCATGCCGATACAAAATTTTTGGAGCATGCTGAAATAGTGTAGCGGCAAAGCAGTTTTGACACGGCGTTTTGTAGTGAAGTTGGCTGCAAAACAATTGTTTTTTTTGTTGTTATTTTTGTCAGTTAGTTAAAACTACTGAGAAATACACACCGCCACCACTTTTATTTAGGGCTCCGCTTGCCTCTCCAACTTAGGTTGTAAGACCTTTGTGTTCGTTTTCTATTAACAAAATTGGTGTAATATGTTAAGAGCAACTCATATGACAGCACTACATATTAAACCACGTTCACAGTTTATTTTTCAAATTGTCATAATCTCACGTCTGTTCATAGCAAATACCATCATTAAACCAAAAAAAAAAAATGCAAAGCATTAGCAGAGAATTATGTATAAAAATTATTGATTTCATCATCACTTCCCTGTACACGTACTCACTCACAACACTTGCCTAGAAATGTAGACGAAAAAGAAAGTAGGAGGACATGGTTATTGAAATTTCGTTTACAAAAAAGGAATTCATATTTTTTTTAGATTTTTTTTCTTAGAAATTGTTTACGCATATTTACACTTCAATCCTTTTTAATATGAAAAAAGCCTCAAAAATAAGATTTTGATTTTTTTTTTAAATAAATAAAATAAAATAAATTATACGTTTTAGGACTTAAAATGGGAATTAGTAAATTTAAAGGCGATATACAGTCATATTCAAATGAGCTGTAGTGTGAATTAAGTAAATCAGGAGAATACATTACACGATTGCTTCCAAACACTTCATACTTATTTGTGAAGAGTAATAAAATGAAAGTCCAGGTTGCAGGGAAGCTTATTTGCAAGCAGATAAACAAGTCGTGACAAAAAATCATTAATGCATTAATGGATAAGCCAAAAAATTTTTTTCTTAAACTTAAAATCGGCTTGTACATAAACCGCCGATTAGCTGATTGTTTCGGCGGCGGCGCGATTTGTAATAAAATATCGGTGAAGCCGCTGCTAGCCGGCTTAGCCAATATGGCTTGCATCTCTAATCAGCTGCTCATAAATTTTGGTTAAGGCTGCCAAACAGCTGTATGGTAAACTTTACTAAGCCAACTTTAAAATTCCATGATATTCGTAATGTGCAGCTAATTGATTATAATTTCTAAATTTCTAATCCTTCCTTAATCTTTTCAATAACATGAAATTCAGTTCTCCTTCCCAAAAGCATTTTTTTTTGTGTATTTAATTACTTCGAAATGCTTTTTAGTTACAATTATTTTATTGATTGAAATTTACTGATTCATTTTGTAATTGTAACCTTTGACTTCTTATTTATAAAAGACTCAAAAAAAAGAAAATAAAGTTTACTTAATTTGTTGTACAAAGTTTTTATGGCATTGTTTTATACAATTTTTTTCTTTATCAAAACAAATGTCAGTTATAACAATAGAGAGCTAAAAAAAACAAACAAACGAAATTATGCTTAAAAAAAACAAGAAATTTAGAAAGTTTAAATGTAAAGGACACAGTATAAAAGGGTGTTCCATAAAATAAAACAAAATTTTGAAGAAAAAAATGAGAATGGAATTTATTACTAATCAAAAGTTCTGTTGTCAGACGAATTCTTCAAATAATATTTTTGACTACAGCAGCCAATTACTTTCATCACAACTAAAAAATTCTATTATCCCAACTGAAGTTTCCAATTACCTACATATTTGATTCTCACAACCGCAGTTGTTTCAGTATAAACAAAAAGTCAATCATATTTTGGACAAGTTCACCGAAATTCTGTAAAAAAAACAATTTTTTAACTGTAACAACTGAAGTTGTCTTTCCTCTTTTGCAGGCATTAAAAAACAACTTTGGTTTCCAGAATTTAATTCTAAAATTCAGTTGTATTAAACAAATTTTTGTAATTGTGACGACAGAAATTCGGCAGTGCAGCAAAAACCAACATTGAGATACTTAATTTTAGCCTTTAAAATTGCAAAATTCTATTATGTTGACTGGCAACTAACTTACAGCGTGATTCACAAAGCCGAGCGTTATCTTTCGCTTAAATTGTACACAAGAAAATATAATTAAAGGGATCACATTAGAAGACCCAAGTGAGCTCAGCTTCTATTTTACTTAACCTAGATATTTTTAACTTTACATGTAACCGGACGCTAAAACAACAAATCTGTATGTCTGCTTAATGTTAGTGCCTTCGATTGAACTTTGTTGTTTAAAATTAAAAAAAAGGATAACGTACGATATCTGACAACTAAAGTTGCTTGCTTCACACACTTAAAACACTTTGAAACAAAAATTCTGCTAATTTTGAAGCCATCCTCGTTACCCATAAACCTTTACAACACTATCTACTCTCCAAAAAATAAAATAAAAAGGGATTATCATGTTCATTATTAATATTTCAATATTTTTTTCCATAGATCTTTTGCCTGTTTCTGCAACCAGTCAGTTAAACAAAAATGCTGCCAGCATGTTTTAATCTGTGTAAATGTATTTATGCTTGTGTATACGTTTCAAAGGAAATTATATGGCACACTTTATTTCTGTTATCGTAACGTTTATGAGCTTTATGCTACAATAACCACAAGACGGAAATATTGTTAAAAAAAATTATTTTGACAAAAAAAGAAAACCAAAAATTCATGCACTTGATTGCACAAAAAATTTAAAGGGTTAAAATTATACGAACTAGAGTTTTGAGTGCGTTTTAAGCTGTTATTTTTTGTGGCACAATTTATTTATCTTACTTGTGTGCAGACAGCGAGTTTATTTGCTGTTTTAATTCTCTTGCAGTTGCAAGATTTCAGATTAAGGATTTAAGGAGCTTGACCTCATTTTCCAATTCCCTTCAAGTAAATTAATTTTGGGCTAAATATTTTTTCTGTAATAGTTTAGAAATTGAGTTTTCAGCTCAAAAGGAAATCTGCCTCATGTAAACCCTACGTCGCTTTCAGCTGTTTGCTAAACTTGATCTTTAACGTTCTGTCATTCTGTTACTTCATTCAATTTATATTTCGTGGTAAATATGTCGTCTGTTTTTTTATTGTGAAATGTTTGTTGTTGTAACACAAATGTTTGTTTTCATTTTTAATGGAAAAAAAGTAAAAGAAAAACAGTGAAAATAAATTGATGTAGTTTATAGAGTGAAAATGTTTGTTTTTTTACGAAAAGAAACTTGTTTTTTAAACCTTTTACTTGTTGGTTTTGTATTCTTCTTAATTTTTATTGGTTTTTTATCTGTTTTTCCTTTTTTTTCTGGTTGATTTTTTAAATAAACTGTACATGTTTTTAAAGTTTAATATCCTTTACCATATTCGAAAGGGAGCTGAATTTGAAGTTAAGTTCCTTGTGACGTTAAAGCAAACAAACAAATAAATTGAACTGCGTCCTCTCCAATTGCTTGCAGATGGAAAATAAATATTAAAAACTTCCTCTCTCATCAAAAAAAAAAAAACCAAATTTTTCATATAATTTTTTCATAATTTTTACTTTAAATTTAAAGTCTACGTTAATTTTTTTTTGGATAAGATAAATTAAAAATTTTTTTTAATGTTTAAGATTCACCTTTGGCCTCATTTTATTTTGATTTTCTTTTAATTTTTTTTCTTACTTAAAAAAATACCAAAGCTTAAGCATTTCAACAAAAAAGCCAAATTGAGTAAATATTTAAATCCCATGAAACAATATTTAACATGAAAACAACAACAACAGCAACTAAAGGAAATAAGTAGGGAAAGATTTCCATGTAATTACAAAACGGAAAAGGAAAAAGAAAAACATGACATCTTAAAAATTCCCATGCATGAACACAAATTGAATGGAATTTTAAAAGAGAAGATTTTCGTATGTAATTTCAGTTCCAGTTTGCTTTTAAACATCAACAATTTGAAAGAAAAAAAAAGTATGAAACAACAATACGTCAGTTATCTATCCTAATTGGCCATGTTTTTAAAGACATGCTGCAGGACCTGTTTAAGGCACAAAGCATACTAACTGAGAATAGGGTGGCTTAATTTACTTAATTATAGATTTCCTCTCTCTCTCTCTCTCTCCCTCTCTCCCCATCTCCTCTCCCTCCCTCCTACTCTCCCTCCCTCCTACTCTCCCCCTCCCTCTCCCCCCTCCCTCCCTCTCCCTCCCTCCCTCTCCCTCCCTCCCTCTCCATCCCTCCCTCTCCATCCCTCCCTCTCTCCCTCTCTCTCCCTCTCTCTCCCTCTCTCTCCCTCTCCCTCTGTCTGTCTCTAATTATTAGGAAAGTAAAAGTATATTTTCTGGGGTACTGCTTACAACATTTCAGTCCATCAATTTAAAAATTTTTATTTTATAGTTCCTGAACTCCTAAATCACATTGAAAACAAATTTACTTACGCTAATTCTGTCATTCTTCCCGTTTTTACTTGAAAATATTTTGCTTCGTTCCCATTGAATTAAGTGCTTACAAATGCTTTATTTGGGTACGTTGTGTGTTAATGCTTGTGTGTTAGTACATGACTGCCATTTTTTTTATTAGCAGACAGTCTGGTTCATTGGCTCATTTTCTTTTTATTGTTATCAATTTTTTTCTCATTTGCTGTAGCCTTTTTAATACACCGCACTTTCTTGTATAGAGAAAATAATAGAAGAATTAAAAATCTACCGGGCGGTTTGTAAAATTCTCTGTAAAATTTCCTTCCATTAAATTCAATTGATGTTTATTTTTTCAAAATGTGCTTTTTAATAAATTCTTAATTAACTTTTATATTTAACAATGTCTCTTTTCTCTCTCTTAAATTTGTAATTCAATCAATTTATTGTCTCATGTTTCTTGCAATTTCATCGCATTGAAAGAAACCATTGTTTTGGAACTTAACATGCCCGCTAGAGATAATTAATTTATAAAAATATTGCTACTATTAGTACTATTTTTACTTTTTTTTTTTTGACAACACAAGTGACCAAAGCTTCTTGGTGAAAACAATTAGAGTCTAACAGGCAGAAATTGAATTTGGCAGCCTCGGGTTGATAGATTAGTGTACTACCTACTGTGGAGCCACCAATTACTACTATTACTGTTGCTACTGCTGCTATTGCTACAGTTTTTTTTTTGAATAATGTTAATTTTTGTAGCAGTAAAAAAGCTGTAGAAGTCATAAAATTACAAGTAGCAGTGATAGCAGTAAAAAAAATTAGTAGCAAAAGTAGTAATGGTTGCTTTTTGGGGCAACGACATGATTGTATGCTATTGCAGCTTAATATTTTGTTACTATTAATATTTACTGCTAACAGTAGCACAGCCATTAATTTCACTACTTCTAATTCTAGAAAGTGCTATTTTTACTGCTTTAGTAATATAACTGCTACTAGTAGTACTACTACTGCTACTGTTTTTTCTCTTCTATAAATATTTCTACTACAACTGCTGCTTCTACCTATACTATTTACTACCACTATAATTTATCCTACCAGTTTTTTTTAAATTAAATTTTATTTAATAATATATTTTTAGCAAAAATTTCATTGTGCTACTGTTTCTTTTACTGCTACTATTATTACTATTTGCTACTGCATGTAATAGTTTTGTTGTAGTTTTTAAATAAAATTGATGGTAAAATTTGTTACATTTAAGTAACAATAATTCAACACCTTTTTGTTAAAGCGTTCCTTTTTATGGCTCATAATTTCTCATTATATTATCTTTATAAACTTTTAACTATAATAAATGCTATACCTTCAAACAAATATTTGTATCATGTATAGTTAAACTCTTTAAGCAAATATTTATATTTGCTCTTATTCGTATTATACTCGTACAAGTAGTGCAACTATACAAAATGCATCTAAAGTAATTTGTACTTTTACGGTACATATACACCCAAAGAAAAAAAAAGAAGAGAAATTGCTACAATTTGAAAAGGTGGGTTTCGAAGAAAAATGTTAAGCAAATTATATACGTGTACATGAGGGCTGACTATACGTAAATATTTTACTATTTTTTTGTGTTTTTATTAACGTTTCATTACTATTTTTATTTTTATTATTTTCATAAACCCGCATAAACATGAACACATTATTTCCTCTGAGCATAGTTTCTGTTTGTTTTTTTTTTTTTTTTGCTACAGTTGCACACACATACGAGTACATATTTCGGTATTTTTATAACCAAAAATAATTCCTTGTTTACATTTTGCCAACTACAACTACTTAATATTTCCGTTTTTTATTTGTTTTTAACAAAACGTATATTTTTCTCAAGGCTTAATTTTTGTTAAAAAAAAAATTGCTACTGAATAATAAAGGGTAAAAGGGGAGGGGGATTATTGTTGCCTGCCATATTTTAAACCAACAACTAACAATATTTCAACATGTACGGCTCCCAGCCATAAATTCAAGAATTCTTTTAGTTTTTATTCATTTACAGTGTTTTTTCTGTGTTTGCAGTTATTTTTTTTTTATTATTTTTTTTTGTAGCAGTTGTTAACATTTCTTTAGTGTTTGTGGTCGGTCTCTGGTATTCAATTTATAAAAGGGATACAAAATGCATTTTTTCTTGTGTGAATTTACGTGAAAACTAGGCAGCTGTATTATTCAGGAATTGAATTATAAATTTTAATGCTAAAGCGAAGAAAAAATTTAATAGTAGTAAGAGTTTAGTTAAGGTAAAATGAAGGCAGAGTGAGATATAGCAGCTGAACAACAATCCTTAGAATCTTTGGCTCAATTCAAGCACTTAGTATTCTTGCTTTGAGCTGCAAATTAAATAAAAAAACTCTTCTCACTAAGAGATCTTGTATTTCCAAAAAAAAAAAAAAAAAAAAAAAAAAAAAACTTAGTCTTGCAAAACCCTAGAGAGCAGCTATAGTGTAATACAGAGATGGAAAATTTATTTCTCTAGTAGTTTTTTTAAATTAAATTCTCAATTCAAAATAATTTTTTTTAATGCAACGCAACTCAAAGCATCTTTTGTGCCATAAATTACAATTAATTTTTCTAAATTTTTCCTTTAATTTTTTTTTGTAATGTCAGCCGAGTGGTTTTTTTTGTATTTTTTGAAAATAGAAAATAGAAAATCCTGCAAAATCCTTAAGTACAATGTTGAGAGAAGGCAACTCGGCCCAAATCATCTTTTGTGCCCTAAATTAGAATTTATTTTTCTAAATTTTTCCTATAAATTTCATTAATTATTTTTTTTTGGAATGTCAGTCAAATGATTTGCAGTCTTTTTCTGGTTTTTTTTTCTTAATTTAAAATGTTCGTATAAATTATACTCTCTTACCCAGAATCCATGAAAATGATTAAAAGAAACGTAAAAATAATCATGTTTCTGTGCAAAACTCACTAGTAGTTTATATGTTTGTGTGTGTGTGTGTGGGTGTAGGTACTTCCTGTTTATGGGGTTATAAATGTTTTTACATCCGCTGTAGACAGGTATATATATAAGCTACACATTTTATTTATTTTTAATACTTTTTTTTTTGCTAACTAAAAGAGGACGAAAAGGACTTATTACATGACCATTTATTTTATAAAAAATAGTTTTTGGTGGTTCTTTTCTATTTAATGAAATTCTTGGCATCATTTGGGAAAAAGTATCGTCTGCCGTAGAATGCATTTTGTTAGAGCAAACCACACCACAAGTTTTAAAATTAAATGTAAAAGGTTATGAAAACTTGCAAGAATTTTTAAACTGAAAAAAATTTTTTTTCCTGGAAAATTTTTCTATTTTATTTTTTATTTTATTTTGCTTTTGCAATTGATAAGTAAATTATTTCAATTCATGTTATTGGCCATTCACATGCAGCTATAAATAACAATTTTATACATGAATTCAACATAAAACGCTTATCATCATGTGTATGTGTGGTTTACAAATAATTAAATTGCTGGAATAACAGAATTTAATTTGAAAATTGAACATGAAAATCAAGAAACGCACAAGCAGCAGATTGAAGCAAAAAATATTTTGTTAAAAAAATGTTAATTCAGCAAAAATTTAACTGTTTTTCTTTTAATTGAAAAAACTACTAAAAGCATTTCAACTCTAACTAAACTTTGTTGAATGTGCCACGCGCTTGAAAGTGATAAGGTAAATTTTGCATTGTAAATCTGTTAACTTTTGTGGTTTCTGTGTGGAGGGAATGATAATGATCTCTTGCGAGAGCACCTAAGAAATGTGTTAAAATTAAGTTGCGTTTCCATAAACAATTTTCCTGGTATAGAAGTTTTTGTTTTGTTTTTTAAGTCGTTTAGCCCAGGCAAGGCAATTTTATGTCTACAAAATGTAAATGGAAAATCCTCAATTTTTAATATATTTTGTAGTATTTTCCCGTTTGTTTTTATGATTTCATTTTATGGTAAACTACGCCATAGTGCAACACTCGCATTACAGTGATTTTCTACAATTGCAAAAATTAAACTAAATTGAAATAAAATATTTTGCAAACTGAAGTTTTTAGTTTTTTGTTTAAAAGAAGACGTTTTACTTGCTTTGCAATAGCTTGCGAAAGATTAAACTTAATTTTAATTTAAATTTTTTATTAAATTTTTTTTGTGGACTTAAAAAGTTTGTGGTTTTTCAGTTGTTGATTCACTCCAGCCCACCCTAGCCCAACTCACCTCACGTGTAATTATAATAAATTATAATTGTGTGAAATAATAATACCCGTAATAAAGTTTAAATAGTTTGCAAATGTACCAACTCAGACTTAAAGAAGACTGATTGTCCTTGCTGAACAGCCTTTTCTATTGTTATTTTTTTATACTCATTCTCATTATCTTTTTTAATTGTTTGTTTATTGTTTGCAGTTTGGTTGTTGCTGTTAACTAGACTTTTTAGCTTGGCGCACACACACACAAATATGTGATTATTAAGGTTACAGCTGTAAAATGTGTTTTTCTTTTTCACTTTCCTTTTTCTCTTTGGCTTATAATTTTTTTTACTTAATTTTATAGCAAAGCAAAAAGGAATGAATGTTTTTTTTTAGAGAATATTACATCAGGTTTATGTAAATGATAGATAACTTTGTAGACTCGTGTGTTTTATTTGCCAGCTTTTAGTTTTTCCTTTTACAGTGTTTTGCTGAGTTGAAATAGAAATAGCAATAGCAATAGAAAAGTGTTAAAAAAGAAGAAATATTAATGAAGGTTACTTGAGTTAAGTAACTAGAAATTCAAAGCATTGTGTATGTAAAATTTTTCTTGCTTGCTTTTATATACAAAAATATAATTTACCATCAAATTCGGTTGGCAGAGATAGAGATGCCTGGCAAAAATTTAAATTAAAAAAAATTCATGTTTTCGAAGGTCAATGCTAATGTGTGTGATTAATTAAATGATTTTGTTTTATATTTAGAAGTAGCAGCAGAGAAACTAAACTTACACAGCAAGAAAAAATAGAATAAGAAAAATAAAGAGTTTTTAATTTGATATATTTTTGTTTGTTTTTGTTAGTGTAAATTAAAGTAGAATAACGAAGGTTCTTTAAATTATTTTCTATTAAATGAAATTTATCAAAGATGTTCTGCTGCTGCTCGTTTGCTTAATAACTAGAAAATAATATTTTTGAATTCTAATCATTTGTATCCTCCTTTTTTTTTTGCTACTTATTTTAAAAATCTTTCAGTTATTTTATTCTCAATTAAATTTTGACAGCACGTTTTGTAGTGAAGTTGGCTGCAAAATAATTGGATTTTCCAGTCCTTTAGTTCCCTACCATCTCCTACACAGATCGTGCAGAATTTCTTTGAAAAAATTAATTTTTTATTATTTTAACAAAATTTTATCCATGTAAAATAAATAATATCTTGACATTATACCTGAGCCAATACACTTTTGTTCCAGCCGGCTAATGTGGTTTTCTTGTTTATTTTTTATTTTTGTCACCAGCAGAACATTTTTCTTTTCTAAAATTGTAAAATGGAGATGAGTTTTCGTTAAGATTTTATTCAACACTAACCTTGACAAAGTGAAAGTCAAGGTGATGGATTATTTTACACTTGAAGAGCGCAGAAAAAAACTAACATTTCCACACACTTGCACACACATGTTCTTCATTAAAACCAAAAAAAAATTGTCTAAAATAAGTGCTGCGCCTGTTACAAATTATAATGACATTTAGGTTTTGTTGTTCTTGTGCTTAGTAGCCAAACAAGCAGCACCCAGGCAGGTAGCCAGGTAGCCGTATGAATAACTAGTACAACCACAACAACAACAACAAGAACAACAACAAATTAGAAAAAAAAAATTGTGTGTAGTCGTGTGCAAGTAAATTGACATTTTCTGTAACACCTCCTGTTTAAGATCCTTAATTTGTAGAAATTTTCCAGATAAGTTTTGGAAAATAATCTGTTTTGCCCGGTAAGGCAAAACAGAGCTTAAATGAGTCCTCTTATGTGTGTGTCCGTATTGCAAAAATCACACTCTTTATGTTTTCCGCCTCTTTAGCCATTTAAAAAAAAAACAACAATTGAAAAATAAAAAATATATTAAAAAAAATTTAAACAACTTAAAACAAATATTTTTTTAATTAAAAGAATTTAACAATTTGTAACAAATAAAATTTGTTTTTACAAAAATTTATTTTTTTAATTAAAAAAATTAAAGAAATAAAGGAAAAAGCAAATAAATAAAAAATTAAAAAATTTCCTATTTAAAAACTTTTTTTAAATTTAAGGAAAATAAAAAAAAAATATTTTTAATTAAAAAACAAAATAAAAGAAATAATGAAAAAAAATTTTTTTTATTTAAAAAAATTATTTTTTTCATTTAAAGAAAATAAAAAAAATTATTTTAATTAGAAAAAAAGTGACTAAAGATAAATATGCCCGTAACGTTTTTTAGTATTTACGACATATTTATAAATATGTTTACGAGAAATATAAGTGCATAAATACATTGATTACGGGATGGGACATACACCATTTTAAAGGAGAAACTGTCTAGATTTGTAATCTACAGCCCAAATACTCAAAAATTACTTGGGATTATTTTGAGAAATTCCTTAATACCCCAGTACCATTTCAGATTTTGCACTTGAAAATTACAAAAACCAAAAGGAAATTTAATTTATTTAAGAAATCTAATTAATCGTTTTTTAATATATAAAAAAGCAGCAAAAAATGTTTATGCTTCTTGTTAGAGTTTATTTTTAACAGACCTACTGTGCTGTGCATTGAATAAATTTATTTATAAAAAAAAACTTTTGCTCATTTTCCACATTTCAGTCCCCTTAATGCTTTTAGGCTGGTGGTTACAAACCACATTCTCATTTACCTGCATTTATAAAACCCAAAGTGGGAAATACGTATTTACACGTGTTAATTACTTCACCACATAAAATAGACTTGCATCTCAACACGTACACAAATGTCCTGCTTACGGTTTAATTAAAATAATATTTTATGATAATTAATGTCAGCCTGTAGTATTAAAGAGGCTGTTGGAAAATTAGGAGTATAACAACAAGATGATTTCATGGCCATTTGCCAGTACTGGCCAGTGTCTGCAGTAGTAGTGCTCACTACTCGTATCATCACTTACCGCTATCAGCATAGCGTATTGTTGTTCGTAGTTATCTTCTTTAATGTAAAATATTTTAATTAAAGTTCTCTCTCTCTCTCTCATTAAATATTTAAATTATGATGCTTAATGTGTACATTTTAGTGTTTACAGCTGTCGTGGGTCAATTGATATTTTTGTTCTGTTCAATTTTATTTATTTTTATTCCTGCAAAGCCAAATGTGACATGTTGTCATTAAAAATTAATTTACATCTAAAATTTAAATGACCTTATGGGTGTTTTTGTTTTTCTCTTATTTTATATTTTAATTTCACTAAAATTCTTATTGAAAATTTAATTGAGTGAGACATTTTATTTTGTTTATTATCAAATAGGCTTTTAAAACTTCAAATTGTTTAAGCTGAAAATTAATTTATTTCTTTTTTGATTTAATACATTTTTTGTTTGTTAAAAAAATACCTCGATATCGAACGAAATTCGAACAAAATTCAAATGGAAATTTCGCTTGATGTTGATGTTCTCTTTGAATACGTAAAAAACAAGATAAATTATTTTAATAAAAAAATTATTTAAAAAGCGGTACCCAAAAGCTGTAATTCTACTAAATAACAATTATCATCAATTGATTTTTATTCAATTTATTTTAGATTTTGAGAAGGCACTTTCTAAACTGAATCTCTTTATTGTTGTCTACTCTCTTTAATCTTTTTGAAATTGAATTTTTACAAACGTTATAACGGACCAAAAAAACGACACAAAAATCAACTAAAAAAACCATCTTGAAGTAGATTTTCTACTATTTCGGAAAACTCCTTTGTTATTTGTTGCTTTTGTTGACTTTAGGGGTTTTTTTTTTTGGTGAAGACCAATTCAGTCTCTTCATTAAGTTTCCAAGTTAAATAGAAAATGTAAGAAACAAAACCAAAGGAAAAAGCAGGAATGAATGAATGAAAATGTTTTTTATAAATAGAGATTTAGAAAAAAAAATTTAAATTAATTTTTAAACATGAGATATTCTAAATAGAAATAAATTGATAGTGAAATATTTTTTGCAGCTGTAAATCTAAAAAAAAATTTAAATGGGGAAAGAATTGTTGCAGTTAAAATGAAAATCTCTAGGCCTGTAAATGGAAAATATTTTCATTTTTAATCTATAGCCCCTTCACATCAATAATTTATTTTAAAACAAACAAATCTTTCAGAAATTGCATACAAGTTACTCACAACTCGTGATTAGTCGGTATCTTTTTAAATTCATGAACCAAAGTCAGCTCTTAATAAAAGCCTACTTTATTGTGACTGTGATTATTCCCCTGTGTGTGTTTTTTTATTTTTATTAAACTGCCAATGTTTTTGTTAAAACAAACGAAAAAATACACTGACACTCTTAAAGTAGTTAACCGGAAATATAAAAGAGTTCAAGAGTTGAGTGTATAAGTATGTGTAGGTAGCATTCGTGTTGTTGTTACTCAAAAACAGGAAACAGCTTGCAAAACTGACATTTTGACTAATGCTTCTCGTTATTGTTTATCCATCAACAGCCGGTTACTGGATTGTCATTGTTATTGTTAAAAGTAAATTTAAATTAACAACTATTGTTGTTACAAATTGTGTTAAAGTTAAGGCCAATACAAACCAGCTGGCACGTGCTTTTATTTGTGTGTGTGTGTTTTTATTTTTATTTTTTTTTTTAACATTTTCAAGGGCTTCACTTCAAAAATGACAATATTTCACATTTAAAGTCCAAGGGCTCTAAAGATGACACTTTCTCTAAATTTAAATTGAGTCTATTGTTATTTATTACGGTTGCAATTGCTGTAGTTGTAGCTGTTGCTTTAGCTTAAAATTGAGTGACCGACAGTTTTGTCAAAGGTCAAATATTTAAAGCCATTTAAACAAACATTTAAAATGTTGCAACAAGTTGAGAAGAAATAAATGATGCTTTAATTTTTGTAAGTGACAATTTAAATAAAATTATGCCAATCACTGTAAAGAATGATTGGCCTTAGTTTAGGCTTTAATCTTACTCTTATGGGTTATACAAAAGATCCAATGACTGGCGGTCCATACGATCTAATTTGCAGTAATAAAATAATTGAATTTTAATTTCAAAAAGAATTCGAAAACTCAAATTACTTAGCGAAAATATTTTAATTTGAGCTATTTTATTTTAAACAAAATAAATGAGTCATTTTTTCATTCTAATTAATTTTATAAATTGAAAACGATTAACACGTATTTTGCTAATAATTTCCGTTCGCCAAAAACCATTTTATAAATAGAAAATTTATGGCCATAAATTTTTATTTATTTATGCTGATGCTGCATCATGCAACATTTTTATGAAAATAATTTCCTGTTAAAAATGCAAATAACAATAATTTCGCTTTTTATAGTGATTATGATAATAATGATGCTGATAATGGTGATGATGATGTTTAAATAATGTAAATATTTTCTTGTTTTTATGCTACCAAAGGAAGGGATAGGGTGGTGGCTTTATTGTTGTTTTTGTAGAATAATAAAACGTACGTACGTATAAAACAGGGAGCGCCATAAGCAGTAAGACAAAAAAGAGTCAATAATTTAAAAATGATCTATGCAAAATAACAGCTTCTTAAATTTTTTTTTTTACAAAATGACACTTCTGTTCAATTGATATTGAAATTCAATTGATAAAACCAAGCCCCCTGTAGCCAAGCAACGCCGACTACTGACAAAAAAATGCAGGGAAATTTATTAAACGTTCAAATAAAAAAAACACCAGATTATGCATGCAAGCGTATGTGTGTGTATTTTAGTCTCTATATCCTTTAATACACAAAACCGGATACAAGTATTGAAATTCACGTAAAATGTGTAAAATAAGTGAATGCAGTTTTAGCGTTATGTCAGGCGTACAATAAACATAAAATGCAAATAGACCGCATTAAGGCAAAATATTGCTGCTTCAACAGCATTGCAAAATAACAAAAAACAAAAAACTTTATGCGGGTATCTATTGTGGGAAAACATAAATGATGGCACGGCACGGCACGTGTTTGATATTGTTTTCAGTTGGTAATTTATTTAAATCAGAAAAAAAATAACAACAATAATCAACGTTTCATAGCATTCTGTTGTTTAATTTTAAATTTCTAAGGAAGTTTTAAAATTAAAAAAAAAGAAATAAATTATTTTAATTGAAATTAAAACTTTAAAATGATTTAGTGTTAATTTGACTAGAGATTATTAAAATAAATTTAACAAGAAAATGAATTAGAGGGTTTGTTTACCAACAGCAAGTACATTTTTTATTCAAGTAAAGGGTGTTTTTTAAGCTAGATAAAATTAAAAAAAAATTTTTTATTTTTAAATCAGAAATTTACATTTTAATACACATATTTTTCCTTTTCGAATAAAAAAATTCCGGGTGTATTGTCTCATGTAGACAGCGTGTGGTAGGAAATCTATCCACCGCTGTACCGATGGCTTGCTCAGATATTTTTGCACTATGACAATTGAACTGATCAACAAACGGAAAAAATTAAAAAAATTTAAAAAATTAAAAAAATTTAAAAAATTAAAAAAATTTAAAAAATTAAAAAAATTTAAAAAATTAAAAAAATTTAAAAAATTAAAAAAATTTAAAAAATTAAAAAAATTTAAAAAATTAAAAAAATTTAAAAAATTAAAAAAATTTAAAAAATTAAAAAAATTTAAAAAATTAAAAAAATTTAAAAAATTTAAAAAATTTAAAAAATTTAAAAAATTTAAAAAAATTTAAAAAATTAAAAAAATTAAAGAAAATTAAAAAAATTAAAAAAATTAAAAAAAATTAAAAACATTAAAAAATTAAAAAATATAAAAAAAAAAATTAATAAAATATTAAAAAAAATATTAAAAAAAAAATTAAAAAAATAATAAAAATAAATTAAATAAATTTAAAAAATAAATTAAATAAATTTAAAAAATAAATTAAATAAAAAATTTTTGCAGACCAACACAAATTAAAATAAATAAAAAAAATTAAGAACAATTAAAAAAAACGTTATTATTTATTTACTCGTATGCGCCATTAGAAGCACAAAGTTTTTTATAGGTGTTGACAATTAATGACTCATTTTCTAAGCAAATCTTTAGACAAATTAAAATATTAAAAAAAATATTAAAAAAAAAATTAAAAAAATAATAAAAATAAATTAAATAAATTTAAAAAATAAATTAAATAAATTTAAAAAATAAATTAAATAAAAAATTTTTGCAGACCAACACAAATTAAAATAAATAAAAAAAATTAAGAACAATTAAAAAAAACGTTATTATTTATTTACTCGTATGCGCCATTAGAAGCACAAAGTTTTTTATAGGTGTTGACAATTAATGACTCATTTTCTAAGCAAATCTTTAGACAAATTATCGCATTCGTTTTTTATCTGAAATTTTGATCACTATCGAGTGCGGTAATTTCGAAAATGCCTACTTTGCTGAAGACAGCAGATACTGTACTGATAATAAATGTGAAATATCGAGCGCATTATGACACAGTTGCTTTGAAAGTTAAGCCTTTAAGGTCTGAAAACACAATTTTTTTTATTTAACACAAGTGGGTGTTTAGGTGTACAGGAATGGAAAATTTAATACTTTTGTTTATTATTTTTTTCCAGAAGAAAAATAAAAAAAAACTAACTGACATGACAAAAAAAACTTTTTGATGTTTAAAATTGCTAAAAAGTTTGAGTAAAAAATTTCAACTTTTTTATTTTTAGTACAATTTTTAACCTTTGCATATATTTTTTTTTTTTGCAAAAGTACGTATTTTTGTAACCCAGCCTATTGAGTCGTAATTTTTTTAAACGACTTTGATGCAGCACGTTCAAAAACTTGACATTTTCCATCTCTGATGTGACATTGTTAGTTCAAGTATTAAAATTATAGACTTAGTTTATGTTCTTAATAGAAAAACAAAAAAAAAAATAATTTGCCAGCAACTTTGAGAGCTTGTGTGTTCTAAAGAAAATTGCAAACAAGAAAAGGTAATTGACCCTTGAAATTTCTTAACAATGTGCTTCTTTAGGGGTATTCCATATCGATTTTTATTTTGTATATAAAATTTTAGGATTAAAAAATTTAAAGATTTTCATCTCATGCTTATGAATTTTTGTTTTAAAAGCGTTTGTTTTCTTTTTAAAATCTGGGTTGCTTTTACCTACGGAACGCTCCCTTAATATTTGTGAACATTTGCATTCGACTACAGAACCAAGTGGCAGAGTAATTTTCTTTTGTTGTGTTTTCTTATTCACAAGCCTTGTTGTTATTTAGTCTTTTGTATTTGCTCGTGTTTATTGTTTTTTTTTGGGTGGGGGCTTAAAAAATTAGTAAATAGATTTTGGTACAATTATTTTTTTTAAGATTTTTTTGTTATTTATTAAGAGACTTTTCTTTTCTTCTTTTCAAGGTTAAGGATATAACGCGTGATATAAAAAAGGCGGTTGTCGCTGGCTCCTTAGAAGAAATGCGCACAAAAGTGGCACACAAATTTGAAAAGATTGATCAATTACCCACAATACACATTGACTCTGATGGCACGGAAATCGATGATGAAGAATATTTTCGTACTTTAGAGCCGAATTCTGAATTGATAGCGGTGTTTCCAGGAGAACATTGGATTGATGTAAGTTTTAATTTAATTATTTTTTAATTCAATTTGAATGGAATTACAATTATTAACTTTCGAAATAAATTTGCTACATGTTGCTCGATGTTGTGTAGGGAAATTTACCTTTTATTCCATTTTATTTGATTTCTTTTTAAATGATTTTAAAAGAAGTAATTTAGAAAATATTTAAAGTTTTTCAAGTGTAAACAAGAATTCCTTTTAGACCTTTTTTTAAATTTCGTAAAAGTTTTTTTCGTAGTTCAAGTCAATAAAAAAAATTTGTTGTCAATTCCTTTTTTGCTTCAATTAAATTTCACTGAATATAAACAAACTATTTATTCGATATTTTGCTTAGTTTTTGCTTATTAAAAGGAAAAGAGGAAAGGAAATTATTTTTAGTGAAAGCAATTTTCTAATAAAGTTAGTTGTTCCCAACTGTCTGCTAGACAATGTCCTGTTATTTGTTTTTCAACAACAACAATGAAAATAAATGTCACAGCTTTTCTGTTTGTTTGTCTGCTCTTGTCCATCATTTAGAATTTTTATTGTCTTGAATATCCTTGAAGTTTTTTTTTTTTGTCATAATTTTATGAATAAATTTTGTATAAAAATTAGATGAAAATGAGACAAAAATATCGTAAATTTTTTAATTTTTTTGCCCATGTTTTCCATGCTCTCTCCAAGACTTGAAAGCTCTCAAATTTATTTTATTATTTGATTAAACAGCAAACAAACAATTTCGGTTGTGACAATTGAATTTGTGACCAGTCAACTGAATTTTAGCTTAGCTGTTACAACCAAATTTATATTCTTTCATGCATCCATAATAATTTCATAAACATTTTAGCTGCCTTACCAAATTTTTATTACCACAACTAAAAAAATTTAATTATTTTAATTAATGTTTTCTCAGTATAGTTTTACAACTTGTTTTCTTTAAAAGGAAATTAAAAAATTACTTTGATCCCTTAATGCATGTGTTTGGCTGCCACAACTTTTAACGGCGAATTATAAATCAAAATGCCAGGACATCATGTCAAAAGCACTAACTGTTGTTTTATGTTATTTTTCAAGCTGTAAAACAATTTGATTAATTCGATAATTTTGCTTGTGAGGGAGAAAAACGAGCTGAGAAGATTAATACATTTTGCTCACAAACTGTTCCCATTTTGACAGGCAATTAAGTCGTTGCAATTTTTCTTTTCTCGTTGACCATAAATATTTCACAGATTGAATTTATCCAAAAGAAAAAAGTAAAGTTCGGTGATGTTTGTTTGCTATTGAATTTAAATTGAAAAATTTATGGTTGAGAGGCTGACCTGGAAAATCACTTAAAGTAACCTGAGTAGCATAGAAGCCTAAAGTAACGTTTATTCAATTAAGAAATTTCTCTAGCAGCAATTTAAAAGTCTTCAGCCAAAAACCTCGTTTATTTTAGTTTTATCTCATGTCACTACACTCTCTGCCTCCAGCGTTTTCATTTTGCCTTGAGCAGCCCAATAAATTTCAATAAAGTATTCAAGCACATTTGAATATTTCACTTTGAACTTGTCACTGTTACCAAATAAAGTGCAATACAAAACATTAAAGTTGGTCATTGGGAGTATTGAAAATCTTAAGGACCTTTAAAAATAGTATCGATGTTTGTTTGCTTGAGTTTATGTCATAGACAAATGAAGGCAAATATGTTTTTATTTTATTTTATTGAAAAAAGAAAAAAAAAAAAGCAAATGAATTGACAGCAGCAGTGACATACTTAAAGGATACACAGCATACGTGTACATATCAATGTCAATGCAAAAGGGTTACCCAAAATACATATAGCAAATTCAAAAACTAAAGAAACGGAACGAAATAAATGCAAACGTTTCGTTTTGTAGTTTTTCAGAGTATTATTATGGAAACCACAAAATGAAACGTTTTGTAGTTTTTGAGAGTATTATTATGGAAAACTACAAAATGAAACGTTTGCATTCGTTTCGTTTCGTTCCGTTTCTTTACGAACTCTGGCTAGACGTCATCTAACTTAAATTAGTCAGAGCAAGAAAAAAAAAATAAATCTATTGTCGAACTCAAGTACAAAACTCAAAGATTTAGTAAAGGAAATTCTTCTTCCGATTTTGGCACACACACTTCGCTTGCACACTTATCCAAAAATACACACACCCTTATGAAGTATACACATTATGACATTGAATGTTACAGGTATTAAGGGAATAAAGAAACGAAATGTACATGCACCGCAAAACAAAAAATAGAAACAACAAACTTGAAGTGTAAATAAGAATACAAGTGACATGTTCATATACAAATGTTCTTACAGAAAACAACAACAACAAAAAGTACAACAAAAATATACAAGTGTATTAAAATAATAGTGAAAATTTTTTTTTAATTTTAAATAATTTTTTTTTATTTTAAAATTTTTTAACACAAAAAAAAAAAAAATATTTTATTTTAATTTTAAATTAAAATAAATTATAATAAATCTTAGTTTAACATTTATTTTGCCCACTGTGCTTTATAATTTTCTTTCTAAAGCTTTTAAAATTCATACCAGAAAAAGCATTCTAACTATTTCTCCTGTTCATTTGGCTTCGATTTTAAGACCAAAATAAATATTATTTATAAATATTTAGTATTCCCTCATGAGTGCACATCTTTGTTTTTTTTTTTTTTTTTTTTTTTTTTTGCAAACTAAAAACGAACATTGAAATACAATTTAAAGTTTTGAATAACATTAGCAAAATACAACAAGAGCAATATTACTAGCAATAACAATTTATAAATTAAATATTCCATTAATTTTAATTGTTTGTTTGTGTTTTCCTTTTTGTGGTTTTTATTTTGTTTGTAATTTTAGCCTTCCAACTATGTTACCGTAACGGCACCGCTGGATCAAATTGATGCTGCTGATAGGGCTGAAAAAAGGGCACGCATAACACAAGTTGTGGGCCAATTGCAAAGTAATTTGTGTAACGTTTCGGTAGTAAGTGATCCTGATTTGGATTCTTTGTCGGATATGGATCCAAATTCGTTGGTGGATATAACGGGCAAAGACTTCATAGAGCAACTGAAGGATTCAGGCAGGTTAGGGGGAGAGGCCCAGATGTGGACGTGGTTATCATCCCCCATTTTGTATAACTATCACACATCTATGTCTCAATGTTGTTATATTTTCATACTATTCTAATTTTTATTCTTAATTTTGTTTTTTTTTTTTTAACTTAACACATTTTCTTGAAAAAAAAAATATTTTATGGCTTTGGAAGGTTCAAAATTTGTTTTCCTTAAAATCAAATTAAAGAAAATTTTGAATTTGAGCGAAAATTTTGAAATTTAAAGAAAAATAACTAAAACAGAACAGCTGTTATATTTTTATCAAACGCATAAGTAATAACACAGAATTTTAAACTTGAGTTCTGTTGCAAAGCACGAGTCTGCAAAATTCCACATCTTTTAGTTTTGGTTTTCTTAGCTTAAGAACCTTTCCTTATTTTATTTTCATATAAATATGGGTGTGCTTGTATGTGTTGTGCATATAAAAATTATTTTTGAATTTAATTTAGTTTTGCTTTTAACTTGTTAACCTTCTAATTAACAATGCTCTTTACAAAAAAAAAAACCAATTAAATTTTATTTTTTCGTGTTTTAATTAATAGTAAAAAAAAATATAATTGTTTCAATTAAATTTATAAAAAAAAATTTTATGGCACTAAAATAATCCATCTCTCGCACTCCAGCATCAAAAGGTATTCAGAAAATTGCATAAATTATTTTTGACGTTGACAGCGTTACATTTAAAATAAATCAGAAAATATGTTGCATGAAATATGTCTAGGTATGAGTGCTTAATCTGATTTTTTTCCAAAAGGTTGCAAGTGAAAAGTTTTCAATGTGTTTTTAGTAGCTTTGAGGAAAGCCATAAAGTATTTTTTTATAAGACTAAAAGTAAACTTTTAATCCGATTTTCTTCAGATTAGAGTTTAGCTCTCTATAACGTTTTTATATGTGCGACCAAGAATAATAGAAGTTTAAGATTACGCCATGAAATTTTCTGCATATGTAGCGTGAAGTCATCGCAATGTATTTCTATTGGCTACTATTATAATTTACAGCTAAATAATAGAGAGAGAGAGAGAGAGAGAGAGAGAGAGAGAGAAAGAGAGAGAGAAAGAGAAAGAGAAATGTATTTTTTTTTCAAAAAGGGGACAATCTACGTCATCGAAGCTTAAATCATGCGCATGGCGTATCTTGTATTTCTATCATTCTTGTGTTGGACTTAGCAAAAACTTGACGTATGAGCAATTTTTTGCTTTATTAAATATTAAAAAATAATCATACGATATGGTGACCACTGTAGTTTAGAGGCACTAACTGTTAACTGTCGTTATTTTGTTTTATGTAGTTTTTTTTTGTCAATTTTCCTTTGCTACTTCAATTAAGTTTTATGCATGTTGAAGATAAAAAAAATTGTTTTCATTGCCTTTGTTTAGTTAGTGTTTTATTTTTTTTTAATTTTTTCTGCTTTTATTAAAACAAAAATTTTTTTTACCTCTTTTTTGTTGAAACATTAGGCCATTGTGTGCAAAGCGAAACGCTGAGGACAGAATTAACTTGTTAAAGCTTTTGAAAGACGGCGCCATATTCTGTTCAGAAAGCTATCCTGAGGATGCTGAGGCCATTGATGCTGAAATTCGTAGGCAATGGAATGATGAAATACACAATCATAATAACATGCAACAACAGCACCAGCAACAGCAACAGCAAAGTAATAATACCAAGACAATCGAACAAGTGCAAGCAAACACTAAAAAACCAATCCAGAAACAACAACACCAACAACAACAAAAACATCAGGAACAAACAATAAGCAT
The DNA here is from genome assembly GCA_947397855.1 of Thelaira solivaga. Classification (NCBI taxonomy): domain Eukaryota; kingdom Metazoa; phylum Arthropoda; class Insecta; order Diptera; family Tachinidae; genus Thelaira; species Thelaira solivaga. Next base: position 68,148,101 of record OX377614.1, read on the forward strand.
TATCGTTACCGATACAAATTCACAAAATGATAACAATGCAACAGCAACAACAAATACAGGTAACACAAAAACTCAAGACATATGACTACCGATTTTTGCAAGTATCACTTGAAATTTACAAAATAATTCACATTTATATAAAGAGAAAAGCTAAAGTAGACACATAAACACTTAACACACACATATACACACACACACACACACACACATACACACATAGAGCGACATTTCATTTTATAAAATTGATTGGTGTGAGTTTAAATTGAAGAAAATCAGTATTTGAATTTTTGAATTTTAAATAATTCCAAGGAATTATTAAAAAACAACAAAAGCATTTCGTATAAGAAAACAAGCAACACATTTTGAGAAAAAAAAAAGAAAATATTTCAATGTCTTTAGAAATTAATATTGAATAAAAGAAAATATTTAAAAGAATTTAGCACTTAAAATTTCTTAGGAAAAAAAACCAAAAAAAAAAAAAAATTACCACTTAAATATTTTATAAACTAAACATAGTTTTAGATAAAAAAAGAAAAAAAAAATTATAAAATAGATTAAAGCTTAAATTTTGTTATAACAGAGGGTCGTATTATTGATTCCTCACGGAAAGGAAATTTTAGCGGAAAGTAATATCGAGCGATATACAAATTATTGTTATTATTTTGAATTGCTGCATTGTCTATTGTGAATGAATTGTGTTAATGTTTCAGCTGTTGCTAACACAGATTTTTTAACATCGAAATAAATTTTAAATAAACAAAACGAAAATAAAAACGAAATTATTTTCAAAAAATAAAATAAATGCCTCCATTATGGTTCACAACTCAAATCAGTTGAGTTGTAATTGAGACAACTGCTATTGATGATTTGAAATCAGTAATAACAAAAACAGGTTGTAATATCAAAAGTACAACTAAATTAAAGTTGAGTTGTGAACCATAATAGGAGCAAAATTAAAGTAAAACACTTTTTATTTTTGAGAATTTTTATTTTTCCGTGAGAAAATTTAAGCGTAAGCAAAATGTAGAAATTTAACTATATTGCGGAGTCAATAATACGGTAGAGATGATACCGCAACTACAGAAAAATATCGCAGTAAAGGAGTGCATAATTGCAAATTTTGCTTCTGCATTTAAAAATGCTTTCCGCAATAGCGGAATGGAATGAATAATTAGACCCAAAGTGATTGTTTTTTTTTTTTTTTGTTATACCCAAATTTATTTGTGTTTAAGTTAAAGGAGATTAAGCAGGTGTGATCAATGTTTGGTTAAAAATATTAAAAAAAGAGGGTAATAATAAATAAATAAAGGAAACAATTTTATTACCAATTTTACTACATATAAACCAAAACAGGCATTTAAAATGAAAAGAAATTAATAAGAAAATACGAGCATACATTAGAATTAACAGTTTGTACAATAATTTACATTCATAACGAATCATATACTAAATACATACATATTAAGGGTATTCACAGTTGGCAGATGGAACAAAGGAAGAAATATCTAATAAAAACGATCGAAAAAATTTCCAAATTTCGCTAAAGTTCTATCGATATCAGATGCGACGATTTGGCCTCAGTTCACTAAAAGGTTTAACCAAAATATTTGAAATTGTTAGCACTTGTGAAAGATTTCTCGTTGTTTCACTACCCTAATTACACACACACACGCCCAACCACATACATGTTTATCGTATACCAATCAAAGAAAAACATTTAACAAAAAAATCAATTTATAAAAAAAATTACATTAAAATATTTAAAAAAAAAGTGCAGCCATTAATTTTTTTTTGCATGCATAACCCGTCAATGAAATTACATACCAAAAAGTAGAATTAAGGCATCTCTGTAAACGATGGTTAACGTAATGTTATGGAAAAAACAAAAAAGAAATAAAAAAAAAATAAATTAAAAGAAGCTAAAATAAAACGTAAAAAATAACTTAACTGAATAACAAATTAAATTAAATAAAAATAAACATATAAAGCATAATTAATAGCAGCAATAAATCAGTAAAACAAAAACTTGTTAAATTAACAAACAAACAAAAATTATATGAAATAAAAGTATACACCAGAATTTTTCCAATAAAATTGAATTAAATATAAAAAATCTTTTATAAACGAATACATATTAATTTAAAAACAAAAAAAATTTAATAAAAAAAAATTAAATGAACGGAAGACAGATGAAAAGCAGAAAAGTAAGAGATATTTGACTAAATGGCTCATGGACATTAAATTTGTGTTTTTTCTTACTTTGAATTATTAGCGAACTTCAAGCCTTCAATCTAGATCCTCTTCTTTGACTAACTAGCACAAGTTGCTGTTATTGGAAATTTTCTGTATTTATTCATAAGTCTAGAAGGATCGGGGATATTTTTGCTTTAAAAATAAATAACAAACTGCTCGAAGAAAAGCATTTAGTCAGTTGCAAGTGAAAAGGCTCATGTAGGCCACACTGAAAGAATTTTGTTCATACATCATCTGAACTGTGTCATTAATCCAATGAGAAAGTCATTCACCTCTATTCACTTGAATTAAAAGTATATGACGATATACTGGTATTCTTCACGCAATTGTCCCTCAAGACTTTCCTTTGCAGTCTGCGATATTTTTTGATATTCTTCATCATCAGAATTATGTGGGAAAGGCTACATAAAACATGTTTTATTTTATATTTAATACAAAATTAGAAAACTTTCCCAAAATGTATTGGGATGGTACATAGAAATGACACAAGTCTCGTAGATAATGCCATGTCGCTTTAATACAACAGTGACAATAAAGTCAACAAAAAGTTGTTGGCGCCTTACTTTTTAATTAATGGCACCATTCATTAATTCAATGAAAAGTTAATTCTTTTAATGAAATTATTTCATTAAAAAATTTTAAATATTTTCTTAACTCACATACACCAATAACAACGTTTCATTAGACTAATGACAACATTTCATTGATTTCATTGAATTAAAGAAATATTTCATTAGTCTAATAATGAGTTTTTTCATTAAATAAAATTCTTTCGGTGTGATTTAGAAATGAATGAAATCGTTTCATGTGCACTCCCTTCTTAAGCCACTGCTCATGCAAATTTAAAATTTTTTAAAATTTCTTTTTTTTCATTTAAAAAAATCTTTGGAAAAAATATGCTTTTTTTAAATTTCATTTGAGCCTGCATACCTCTTGCTTTTCTTGGTATTTAATTATGTGAGTCTGTTACACCGAGGAATTTAAGAATTAGAAAAAGACAACTTTTACAAGCGACACACATGTGAGTGGAATAGTTTTGTTTTGTGAATACGAGAACATGATTCTACTTTAACATGCAACATTATCAAACTGTTACTTCCAAACATAAAAACAACATAATCAGCAGCAATAATTAATGAAAAAAAAAATACTATCATTCAAACAGAAAACATCATCATCATTCTCATTATCAGCATCATTTTGAATATTAAAAAAAAAAATAAGAAAATATTTTGCCAGAAATACCAAACAAGAAAATAAATGAACGTTAATCAAATTGTGGCATCATTAAAAAGAAATAACAGTGAAGGCTAAAGTTATAAAGACAGTTTTTTAGGAAACTAAAAAAAAAAAATGAAATTAAAAAATATTAAAATTAGAAGTGGAAAGAGTGAAGCCTAAATAATTACACACAAAAAAGTAAAGATTTTGGGAAACAAAAAAAAAATAAATTTAATAAGAAAAATACTCCCAGAGACCTCATTGGAGACCTAAATATTGACGTTATGGGCTAACTGGAGTTTCATATGACCAATTTTTCAATAACGAAGCCATGCAAACCGCAAAGCTTTTATTTAAAAAATTGTTCATCTTCAACTGTACTTTCGTATTTAGCATTTTACTGTCATTTCAATTATAATTAAAATGATTCTGCCATCCCTTGATTTGGAATTTATTAAAATAACTTGATTGTAATTCTTTGTGTTTGTTTGTTTTCAAATTGAATTTATATAAACGAAATAACGAATGTTAAATTAAAGAAAAATCCTAAAGACTGACTGAATTTAATTGTTTTGATTTAAAAGAAAATTAAATTTACCAACAAACATTTTTTAATAAACTCAATGAATAAAATAACTGAAAATAAATAAATTAAAAAGTAAGTTAGTAATAATTTGGTATTAAAAGTAAAAGAGAGAGAGAGAGAGAGAGAGAGAAAGCAAGAGAATTTAATTTTCATATAAACAGTTTGGCAAAGCAGATAATTCTGTTTTATTTATTTTACAAGCAAAATCCGAAATAATTAAGTTTAAGTATTGAAAACAATTCATGAATTAAGAGACTCGTAGCTTGATGCCATTTGTTATTGTTTTTTTTTTTACTAAAAACTTAATTCGGAAAAAATTAAATAAAATCTTCTCTCCTAAATGCTTGGCTATAAATTTTCCCTTTCGCTCTTCTCTCTTAGAATGTAAAATCTGTTTGGTTTGTAAAATAAATTTGTTTGTATTGATTCGTTTGTTTAATATTAAAGCAGGTGTATGTGAGGTTTACAAAACTTTTAACTTAGACCATCTAAATAAATTTAATTACAGTGAAACTGCGATAGCTATGACGAAGTATTTTTTGATCCACTTCAGATTCGTTTTATCGAAGCTTCACTGCTTATGAATGTGCTAAAAAGTGGTATAAAAATATCAATGGTTAATAATTGTAGACAAAAAAAAAAACGAGAAAAAAAGAAACAAGAAAATTCTCAACTTGAAATTAAAAATGAAAATTTATTTAATTTTAAATAAAAAGCATCTAGAGCGATAAAATGAAAATTTAGTTCTAGTACTGAGTGAAATTACATTAAAAAAATATGAGAATTACGCTTGAAAGGTAAAAGTTGACAGAATAAATTCACCCTGAATATTCTTGTTTCCTCTTGTTTTATGTCTACAGTTTTATCAAAAATAATTTCTTTTATTTAAACAAGCTTCCTTAAATTATTTACTGCCAAATTAAATTCAAAAAAAATATTAAATAAAATGTAGTGGCATTTTAAATTAATTTGCAAGATTTTCAGTAAATTAAATTAAACTAAAAATATTTTTTTTTATAAATTGAACCGTAGATATTAAAAAAAAAGAAATATTTAATTGCCATGAATTTTAATAGTTTATAACTAAACCAATTAAAATGTCATTAAGGCTTGGAAATAGTAAATAAAATAGATTTTAAATTAAATTTTAAATTAACAAAAAGACCAATAACTGTGCTAAAAATGCATAAAATAAGCAAACAACAACGCATACACATTTAAAGGATTTTGTTACAAAAAAAAAAAAAAAAAAAAAAAAAAAAAAAGTTAAAAAATTTTTAAAATTATTAAGAAAGTTACTATAATTTAGCTAAATTCAATAAATTTTTTTATATATTTATGTAGTAATGCAAAGGACTTAAATTGAATTAAATGTTTTATTAAAAAAATAGAATTAAAATTTTAAGAAAAAAAAAAAAAAATTATAAAAATTAAAATTAGTTTCACTGCTTTCACACTCTCTGTTCAAATGTAACACACCAAACAAAAGCAAAAAAAAAAAAAAACTCACACATTCACTAAAATGCTTAAAAACACATACACACTATCCTCCCGCTAACTTTCATAACCGTAATCGAGCCATAACCGACAAAAAATCTTAACGAATATCACATTCGATTTTCGGTTTTTTATAAAAATCACAAGAAAGCGAACTTGTTAAAAATTCATAGTCATGGGAAATACCGTTAGAATTTTATAGCAAAAACAATTTTAGCTTAAGTTCGCTTTCATTGCTTGTTTACAGAAAAACACCTTCCCCTGTAAAAATTTTTAATTGTTGGTGGTTCGCAATTTGCACACACACACACATACACAAATTTTAAAGCCATTAATGTGCTGTTTACAAGAAACGAACGCTAATGTCCTGTTTTTTATAACGCTAAAAATTTTCAAACCAGCTGATCCCTTGTGTTATAAATTGTCTAAACATTTGCAAGAAAAAACTTTAAATTTTTAAAATATTTTTAACTGTTTTTCATCAAATTTTTTCCAGCGATTTTATTGTTCGTTTCCTGTAAACTTTGATCACTGAAAAAAGTCCAAATAATTTAAATGTTTTCAAATTTAAATATTAAACAAATTAGGTAAATGTAATTGTTGAAAAAATCCTTTTTTTAATTAAATTAGCAACACGTTTTAAGTAAAAAAAAAATAACTGAATGTTACACGTGAGAGTAATAATTAATTTAATGTTTTACACTCTCACAATCACACATTTACTCACTGAATACTTTCACTCCCATAAACACTCACAATTTTTCACCTTTAATGGAAGAAATACAAAGTAAAAAGCAACAATAAAGTGTTTTAAAAGCTAAAAAAAACAAAAAAAAAAAAAGGGTGGATGTTTTTCTATTTTAAAATGAGCAACAAAGTTATTCTTGCTCTAAAAAGAACAAAAAAAAAAAAAAATAACATAAAAGGTAAGTAAGCAAAACAAAAAAATTATTGGTTCAACTTTATGAAATTTTTCATGAAACATTTTAACGAATATTTTTCAACAAAAAAAAATATTTTTTTTTTAATACAGTCAAAGCTCGGTTTAACGAATGATATAATGTCAGGCCCATTCGCTATAGCCGAAAATTCGTTATATCCGACTGATTTTTATACATATAGAATCAACTAATCTGACAGTTTTTATAAGTAAATATTCAACGGTTAAGATGTAATAATTCAATTCAATCAATTTTATTAAATAGAAATCATGTTAAATTAAAATAAGTAAAAAATACATTCTAGGTAAATGTTGTACTTATATTTGCAAATACGAATTCATGTTGTAAAGACTAGTAGTTAAATAAGTGAGAAAAATTCCTTAATGGATGTTTGTTTTGGTACGATTTGCAGACTCTTTTGAAGAGCTTCTTCTTGCATTTCTCTAAGAAGTAATGTCTTTGTAATAGCTATATTATTTTGGTGACTCCATTGTATGCACTTTTCAAGACATTTGATTACTTCAGAATGCTTAATTTTTGTTTCATTTTCACTCAATAGATTTACAGGTACGATATCATCTTCAGTTTCTTCGTTGTCTTCCACAACTTCATCACCTTGGTTCCAAGCATTTAAATCTTCCATATTAAAAGAAACCTGAATGTGTAATAAGTACCCATATAAATTATATAATGCAACTAGCTAGAAGACTATATTCTTACATTTGGAAAAACTGTACTTAATAACCGCACTCCACGCCTGATAGAAACAATTTCATCTCCAAGTAAAATTCTGGACAAAGGAATTTCGTCTTCTTCATCAAATTCCAAATGTCCGCCAATTAAAATTTTATTCCAGCATTTTGCCAACGCGTCCTGTCTTATACTGTTCCAAGCGAGACCAATCATACACGATGCATCAAAAAGAGTAAGTTGTTTTAAGAAATTTGCAACGTCGTCTGTTTCGGAAGTTACTATTTTTGAAAGCAAACTGTTTCTATAGTTTAATTTTACCAGCCGAATTGCATTTTGATCCATAGGCTGGATAAGAGGCGTAACGTTAGGTGGCATAAATATTGTCCATATTTTCCCATCTTCTGTACACTTAACAAGCTCTTCTGCAGAAGGGTGACTTGGAGCATTGTCGAGAATCAATAAAGCTTTTAACGGCAAATTATTGGCTTTTAAAAATGATTCAACCTAAGTGCAGTTAAGTAATGTTTACAAAAACCTATGTTAAATGATAGAAACTAAACTTACCTCGGGCACAAACATTTCAAAAAACCAGATCTTGAAGATTCCAGAATTCATCCACGCATTTTTTGAATGTAAATAATTTACAGGCAAAGCTTTATTTCTAAATAACCGTGGTTTTTTTGCCTTTCCAATAAGCAGAGCAGTAATTTTTTTCTTTCCTGATGCGTTTGCACAGAGAAGAGCTGTTATTCTTTCTTTAGATATTTTTCTACCCGGTGCAGTTATTTCTCCAGCATGTACAAACGTTTTATCTGGAAGCATCTTCCAGTACAAACCCGTTTCGTCAGCATTGAATATTGAATCATTAGTTAAGCCTTCTTCCTTTATTATTGTGGCTAACTTTGTCTTAAAGGGCTGAACTAAGTCGTTTCTTGATGATAACTTTTCACCAGATTCCTTTAGAAGGCGAATGCCATATCTTTTTTTAAATCTGGTTAGCCAGCCATCACTAGCATTAAATCCACCGTCATGGAACTTGCTCTGTAGCTCTAAGGCTTTTGCTTTTAGTGCCATACCATTCACAGGCATATGCTTTTTTCTTTGATTAAAGAACCACTTGTAAAGTCTCTCCTCCATTTTTGGATACTCGCCCTTTCGAAGTGAACGTCGATTCTTGGAACCATTATTGGTATCTTCTAAATTAGAAACAATTTTCCCTTCCATTTTTTTTAATGTGCATATGGAAGACTTCGGTAATCCATATTTATTAGAAATTGCAGACAAAGATAAACCACTTCTGCAATCATCTAAAATTTTAATTTTTTCACTTAAAGAAATTCTTTTTCTATTGCTCATGTTTCTTTATGCAGTCAAATTCTACTAAAACTTAAAGTACGAGTAAAATAACTTCTAAGGTATGATCACGTCAATGAATATGTTTGTCTTTACATACATAGAAAACATAACGGTATTATAAAGAATTTTAAAGTAATATTGTTGTTGGTAATATTTACTTTTCTTCTTGCTAAGAACTTTGTGACCATTCGTTATACTGAGTAGTAAAATTTTTTACATTCGTTACATAAGGCCGTCAATGCAGCATATTTACTTATTCGTTATATCCCGAATTCGTTAAAGTGAATATTTGTTATACCGAGCTTTGACTGTATATAATGTAAAATGTAAAATGTTATTTTTCGTTTCATTAAAAATTTTTCAACTTTTAATTTAAATTTAATTTCAGAATTTTTTTTTTTAATTTTAGCATAGAAATTGTTTATAGTTACCGTTGGTGCAGTAGATACTAAGATTTCCCCATGTTTACATCCACAAAAAAATTATGCCATCCGTGTAAATAGTGCATCAATTACATTTATGCTCACTTTGACAACACATGGCGTCATTTTAACAAAGCATTCTTTACAACATAGTGTTGCAGAATTGGCAATGAATGGTGTTATATTAACACCATACTGGTATCGAAATGACACCATACCGGTGATAAATCGACACCATCTGGTGTCAAATTGATACCATTTGACAACGTTTGTTAACAAGGTTAGTTAACAAGTTGACAACGGGCTTTGTCAAATAAAGAAAATCGTAGCTTTTTTTTAAGTTGACAACCAACCGTTGTCGATTTGTACACGCTTGTTAAAATATTTAAAACTTTCGTCGTCAATGAAAAAGAGCGGGTTGGGGTTAAAACTCAGTGTACGGACATTTTAGTTTCATTTAGTTTAATAATAAATACCTTGAACGCATAAGAAATTCATTAACAAAATTATTTTATTACTTAAAACTATAAAAAAAATTGGAATTTTGTAAAAAACAATTTGTATTGTAAATTTTTATTTTAATAAATTTTTATTTTGTGAGATTTTATTGAAAAAAAATTTGTTTTTTATTTTTATTCAGTATTGGATGGGGGTTACTACAACCAAAAGCTTTAGCTAAACCAGTTTCTGGTTGTCTGTATAAATAAACTCTTTTGAAGGCAATTTAATTTAAAAAAATTATTTTATATTGGCCTTCTGAGCCTTTATGAATAAAAATTTTTTTTTTTTTTTGATTTGAATTAAAATTTTATTGTTTTGAATTAGTTTTAAGTTTTGTGTTATGTAGAGAATGTTTTGCAATTATGTAGAGAATTTTTGTTTTTAACAGGTTCTACTTATGGACAATTGCTTTCAATAAAACCAAATCAGCTGAGTTGTAACAGAAGGGAAAGTAAAGCTATCTTGCTTAGGATCTCTTTTGCTCTCTCCCACAAAAATAATTTTCTGTATTATATTTTGAGAGAGAGTTTCTAACTTTTTAATTCTTTTTTTTAATATCACACAATATTTAAATTAAAAAAACAAAATTTTTTTTCTATCATAGAATATTTTACAACAAGCAAGATTTATTATTCCAATAAAAGTTCATTTATTTTTTTAAAAAAATTTAAATTTTGTTTAGGAATTCTCCAAAGTAAACAAAAACAATAAACTTTACTTTGAGCTTATATCGATTTAATTAAAAATTCAAAACAATAGAAACTTTGCTATCATACGCTTAAGTGCTTGATATCATTAGCAATTTGACGCAGATGTTTGTTTTGCCTGAAATACACACTTAACAAAAGTGCATAACACCTTTGCCAAATGGGGAGTTTTATTTATTTATTTATTTGTTTTATAACACACGCAAAGCTGTTATTCACTTTGTTGTTCTCATAAGAGAAAAAAATGAGAGAAAGTTGTGTCTTTTTAGAAAATTTCAAATTTCAAAATAAATAAATAAATTCTAAATATAAAACGTCAGGGAAATGATTACGTTGGTTAGAAACCTCATAACATGTAATTGTGGCAGAAGCTAAAATAAAATAAAATAAAAATATTTTTATTTTAAAATTTTACTTTTCAAGAAAATAAGTTAAAGTTTAAGGCAGGTATTCAAAGTGACTAATAAGGACTTCAAGTAGTTTCTGGGTATTTTTAGCTTTGCAGTCACTCTATGAATGAATATTCATTAGATTTCAACCTTGATTGGTTTGTTTTATTAAATAAATTTTTAACTCTAAACAAATAAATATTTGCTTACACGATTTTAGTTTTTGCTATTGACCTTGTCAAGGCAAGAAATGCACAGCCGTCAACACTAACAGCACAAGCAAACAAATAGTTGTCTATCTGTTTTCATTCATTTTGGCACGTTTGAAATGTATTTGAGGTCGTTTAAATTAAATTGCAAAACAGTGTTAAGTGGGCTGCTACAACAATTACCCAAAAAGTAAAACAAATTGGAAACAATGAAATTTTTAGTCCCACTAAAAAAATTTTTTTTATTTATTTATTCAAGATATGAAACCTAAAGCCTTAGAAGGCCAATTTTTTAATAATTTTTGTTTTAAATGAAAAATAGGCTCTCAAACACTCAATGATGTGAGTAAATTTGTTTAATTTGTTTTCATTTTTTACTTTTGTACTCTTCATCGCAAGGCGTGGATGAAATACATGGTTATCATTAGCTTTATGCTTTCTATAGTAATAAATCAGGCAAGGATTTTCATGCAACTTAAAATCGATTCTGGTACTTCTCCGAATTCGAGAATTAATTGAAAAATGGCATTAATTTGTTTTTGCATATTTTTTATAAATGCATATTTTTGAATATTTTGTTATAAATGCATATTTTCTATTCATTTTCATATTTTTAATATTCTGCAAAGTATTTCACAAAAAAAAAAAAAAAAAAAAAAAACAATCATTTAGCAGCATTTTCTTGTACTGCATTCTTCTTCCTTTCTTTGTATGTGCTTGAGTTATGTATGTATTTTGTCATTTCAGTTCACTACTTCAGAAGAATTTTATCAGGTGAATGGTATTGAAATTCATCAAAACAGCTTACACGTCTAAGCCATTACTGCATATTATAGTGCATATTTTGTATTTTTAAGAGCATATTTTATGCGCATATTGTCGTTTTTTAAGTGCATGAAATTCCTTGCCCGAGTAATAAATATGCAGGATTTTAATTTTGGCGGCAGGTTACAAATCTAGGCGACCTTGAAAATGACGTGTGTCCCATTCCGTAATCTTCTTGAGAATCAATGCATTTATGCATATTTCCGCTATAAGTTCATGTCATAAATACTAAAAAATATTTATTGACGTAAGACATATTTGATAAATATGAAATAAATAGTGAAAAGACGACAAGTCGATTTTTACTTAAGTTGACTTGGGCGATTTTTCCTCTTTAGCACAAGAATATTACAAATACCCTCGGAACAAACACATGATTAATGATTCCAGAAAAACTTTTTATTATTTTTATTGTTATCTTGTTTAAAAAACTATATTACTTTTTTATTAATTTTTATTTATTTTGTTTTGTTTTTTTGTTTTTAGTTTTACCTTAATTTGCAAAAAAAAAAATATTTTTTCACACGAACTTCTCGCAACCATCAAAATTAAAACTACAATCAAAGCAAAAACAGTAACACTGCAAACAAATCGAACTACAAGCAATTATTCGTCAAAAAAATTTAAAAATGGTAAGTCCAAAAACTTTTCATTAAATTATCAAAATTTTGTAAATTTTATAAAAAAAAATCTACTCAACGATTGAGTAAAATTTAAGGCGAAGTCTCTAAAAGAAAATATTTTTGACTAAAGATTTATTAAAAATTAATTTCAAGTGACACAAAAATATATTTATTTTTAAAATACAATTTTTGATAAAGTGAACCTAAAATTCTTGAAATTTAGGGAGAATATGAAATAAGAAACTGACTTTTATTTTATAAGCAAACTAGCTGACCCGGCAAATGTTGTTTTGCCTTAAAATTTTATTTATATTAAAAAATAATTAAAAACAGAAAAAAATAAAAGTTGGGTTATTTTCAAACATATAATAAAAAAAAATTAGGCAAATCGGCGTAGAAGTTCACCGATTTGAGAAAAATTTAAAAGTGGGCGTGGTCTATTTTAATTCTCATTAAAATTTAAGCTGGGTTTTGACTAAAATATAAAATTTTTGTATATTCGATCTTCTTACTCTAAGAAATCGTACTCGTGGAGTAAAGGGTAAAAACAGGTAGTAGATAAATAAGCCAGATACCAACTTCAGCGCCACTTGCTGGGCGCATTTGTGACGTAACCCAAAGGCATATACAGAAATTCAATTAAATCAGTCCAACCGTTTAGGAGGAGTCAATGTTAAGATGTAAGGCTAAAAGCTTGGAAAAATCATGAAAATAGAAAATAATATTCGTCATGACTGGCAGCTATTTAGGTTCTTTTGCTCCTTTTGCTCAATTAGTTTTAATAATTTGATTTATATTTGCTGTGATAGATTAGGTTTCCCTGAAAAGCTTTTTTAAATCGGCCAGACTGTTACTTACTTCATTTATGATATAACGATGTATTTTAAAATAGTTTTTTAACTCAAAACAAAAACCATGTAAACTAGTGTTACAGACTGCAAATAATTATTAACTGTTCATCTCATAAAAGCGAACGTTAGCTTCTGCTTTCATTTTGATTGGCCTTAGTGTAGCTTTTTATTGTTTTCTTTTAATTTCCAGTTTTTCTTACCAAAAAAATCGTTTTTTTTTTTTAATAAAATTTTTCTTGTCATTAAGAAAGAACAAAAATCCAATTCATAAAATAATTCTCTGTGTAACCTTGGAGTTGTTTGTTTTATATTTATGGAATTAAAAAAAAAATCAAAATATTTTAAAATTAAAATTTGTTGGCAAGAAATACTTAAAAACACAAAATATTTTATGGGCATAAATGCTAATTAAAAATGCTATTACTTTTACATGCAAAATGAATAAAAGAAAAAGAGGAAAATTTACATTCAGATTGACTTGCTATTCAAAACGTACGAGTATTATTTTCTAGCGGCGCCGTATATAATTTCATACAAAGAAGGAGAAAAATGTTCAGCCATAAAGATTTGCAGTTTATCGTTGAATGTGACGGGTGTATAGCGAGCCATAGGGAAAGTGCGGGTAACAGCATCCATTAAAACACGTAAAGTGGGTTGAATATCGGCAGCCTAAAAGAATTATCATACAACAAAATAAATTGATTTTTATTAAATTCCGTAATCACTTTTGCTGTGAGAAACTTACTTCTTTTGAATATTTATCAACAGCCGTCATGGCTGCTTCATAATAATCCTCGCCGTAAGTCTTTTTCTGTTCGTAGGTTAATTGAGACCACATTTCTTTAGCCTTAAAATAAAAAAAGATTTAGAAAAATTCAAATTTTTATTAAATTGAAGAAGCGAGCAACTACGGGCAGATAAATTTAAATTCTTTCTTAGCAAAACCCAAAAAGAAATAGAAAAAAATAGTTTTTTTTTTTAATACTTAAAGTTTTTGTGAACAAAAACTATTTTTAAAAAACTATTCCTCTTGTAATGCATGAAGCTAATATGCCATGCCTTGACTTTAATTTCCTGCATGGCTGTGGGGATCTAAAAGTTGAAATTAAAATTTGTTCACAGGTACGGAAAAAGGCTTTGTTTTTGTTAAAAAGTTTTTTTTTTGCTCATTTACTGTCTTCTGTTGCTACTTAAGGAAAGTTTAAATTACTTTACAACATTTAAGTCATAAAATATGATAACATGCTGCTTTCTTCTTCTTCTTTTTTTCCAAGCACAATTGGCTTCATAATCGATAATTTGTTTTATGCATGTATCGGTTATTAGTTGTTGTTTATTTCATAAAAATTTAATAAAAAAAAAAAAAGAGAATAGAAAAGATTCCTTCAAAAATTTTACCTAAAAATTAAGGAATAAATTGTCTATTGAAGTAGAGTTAAAAAAAATTATTCTTTTCTTGTGTTTTTGGGGGTCAAAGAAAACCTATTGTTTATTTTGTGTGGCTAGACAGGATTTAGAACTGCTTGCCATTAAATTGTTTACACAATATCCTTTTTTTTTTGTCCCAGCGGTAGCCATTATAACTGTGGTTTTACCATTAGAGTCTGCCACAAAGTTTGTTTTAATGACCTTGTGTAAAAATTGTTTTTAATGTTGGTTTTCTTTTTGCTAAAGCATCCGGCCAAAGGTATAACTGCTTGCTGTCATATTTTGTATTGAGATGCTCTGCAACTCAAGTAAAATTGTTTTCAGATTTTTCTTTTTTAATTTTTTTACCTGATCACGCAGTTCAGTTTCATGTAGCCAACCATTACCAGGAGCAAATTCACCAGAAGCCACAACAGAGACATCAACACCACGAGGACGCATTTCTTGGCGTAAACAGGCAGCAAATGCTTCAATAGCCGCTTGGGTAGCACACTGTATGCCACGTACTGGGGCAGGGATTTTGTTAAGACCTTGAAAAGAAAGTAAATAAATTAAAATTGGTAGTCGTAGTAAGAAAAACCTAAAACCATGTGAAGGAATAATTAAAAAAAAATTAACACTTTGTGAACCATAAGTGTACTGAATACAATACAGTTAATTTAGTCAATTAGGAGTCTAAAAAAATATTTTTTTTTAAAGAAAAATCCAAAAAAATTTTTGCTTCGAAAATAAAATTAAGGGCTCGTGTGACCCCATGGACGCATGTCGATTCAAGGGAATGTTAAATTAAAACATAAAATCCACAAAAATTGGCTTTTTAAATTTTTGGCTTGGGACAGCGGTGTCCCTATGATCCTTAAAGGGTTCAAAATGTTGTGCTGAAACTGATTTGCTGGGTGTTAATTTAATTAATTAAAAAGCATTGAAAATAAATGGCTGAAAGGTTGGGCTTTGAAGAAATTAAAAGGGAAAATTTTCTATTAATTAAAGCAGACAGCAAATCGTTGCATTCGATATCGCTAATTATTTCTTAGCAAAAAGGCTAGAACTGCGATCGATTTCGTTTGTTAAAGAATGGGAATATTTGGGAACAGACCATTCCAAATAACTTAAAATTCCAGTGAATTTTTGAGATATCAAATGCTCTAATTTGACTCCAATTTTTTTTTTTTTTTTTTTTTTTTGGATACAAAAACTTTTTCAATTTTCTCAACAAAATAAAGCGAAAACTTTGGCCAAATAGTTGTTTCATTAAAAATTTTTATTTAATTTAATTTTAACGAACGAGAAAACTTACCAGATGTCATGAAAACAACACGACCGTGGCCACCTCTTAATAATGGCAACATCAGCTGTGTTAACCGAGCAGCACCTGTTAACAAACATGTTTCATATTAAAAAGCAAAAAGGAAAATCAGCAAATCATTTACCCAACAAATTTAAATCCAAAGACTTGCGCAATACACCGAATGGAATCCATTCCAATTCACCCAAAGCTACCCAATGAGCGCAATGTATTAGAGCCCACAAACCCTTAGCGGGTACACCATGAGAATTGTGTGGCAAGTGTTGGGAAACATATAAAGCAGCTTCCAAAAGCTTTAAATGGCCATAAAAAAGAAAGTGTTGTAAAATTAAGCTTTTTTTTATCAAAATGGTTTGCAACTTACAGTTTTTTCAGAAGTCACATCCAAGTAAATGCACTTCATACGTCCAGAAGTTTCTTCTTTTAATATGTTGGCTTCTTCTGAATCCTCAATGGGGCTATTGAAACCGGCATAAACGGTAAAACCCAAATCATCTAATTTCTTGGCTAAATACCAGGCAATCGGTGTTTCACAGCCAGTTACCAAAACACCTTTGCCGGAAGCGGATACCTGTAATAAAATTGTACAGGCTTTACAAAATCATAAAAAACAGGGTGTTGTAAAGAAAATAAAATACAATAGGTGGCAATAAAACTAATGGCCTGTTCGGCAATATTACAAGAAAACCTAAGACACCATTTACACAGGGAAAGTTTACTTTGCAAAGTCTTGAGTTTATAGGAGATAGGGGTGAAGAGAACGGGAGGCAGTACAGACTTTCTTGTACTCGCAAATTCGTTTTGTTCTTTGTTCGTAGTTTATATAACTGAAGTTAGCTGCAACTTTTTATTTGAAAATAAAACAAAATTTGAGAAACAAAACTTTCCCTGTATAAACACCAAAGAAAGTTTAAAAGAGAATTCAACAAAATTTGTCAAAGTAAACTTTCCCTGTGTAAATGGTTTCTAAGCGAACAAAGGCAAACCACATTTGTATTAAAAGCAAAAACAATGTACAAATGTGCTTTGTGACATCGCTGAACAGGCCATAAGTTTCCTTTACAGCAAGTTTACACGGTTTTTTTCTAAACTAAAACTTTGTATGCCTGAATAGTTTATTGTTCACCACAGTTCCTTAGCTTTTAAAAAGTTTACCATCAACTTTCATCACAAAAGCAGCTCAAATCTTAATTAACAAAAATTTATTAGAAGAATTTTTTTTTGTATTTTATAAAAATTTCCAATCCTTTGTGTGTGAAAGAAGCTTTTAGTTTATATGAAAACACAAAGAGTGTTAGAGGGATAATGTAGGTAAGCATCCGTGAGTCCGTCTGAGGCTGCACAAGCATACTTGTGTAATATTTCATAATAAAAAGTGCTTGCAAGCCATTTCAAGTATGCTTGTGTGCAGCCTTTTAGTATTTAAAATTTCCAAACAGTTTTCCTTGAATTAGGTTTGCCTGTCTGTGTAGAGTAGAGTGGAGTGTTTTCAATTTAGTTACTATAAAGCGTAGCGGACGTTAAAATAAAGATTTAATCATTTTTAGTTAATTTTTTTTTTAAATTCATTTTAACTGCATTTCAAAGAATTTTTTTTTACCGATTCTTGTCGCTCATATCACTCACACAAACAATTCACTTTGAAGTAAGAGTGCCACCGTCCAACATTCATTTAAATTTGTGACCTAAACCAATTATTGCTTTTCCAGCAACTACAAAACATAACAATCATTTCATAACAAGCACATAAAACAACATCAGTGTGTGATTATACCCTCAATAAAATTCGACAATTACAATGTTTATAAAGGCACAAGTGGCTTAACTTGCTGTGGTAGACGGCCAACAAATTTTAAAACAAAATTTTAATGAATAGGAAAACCATAATAACCAACCCTTCTTGCTGTGCTTCAGCCAGTTACAAACACATGTTTGGGTTTTTTTTTTTTTTTTTTTTTTTTTTTTTTTTTTTTTTTTTTTTTTTCAGATGGGCAGAATGATCGTAATTAAAACCTCCATGAATGTGGTAAAAGTTATAGCCGTGTAGTAGTTAATGCAACAAAATTGACTATGCCCGTTTATAACTACTGCTTGCCATGCCAAATGTATGTTTTTTGTTGTATGCAAAACTAGACACAATTTTTGACAAGGTAAATGTTAGTGGGAAAAATGTCATAAAGTTTTATGTTAACTTTGGTGCACTTTAACTGTACAAGACGCTTCAAAAAATTTAATTTCTTTTGTTCTATTCATTTGTTCTATTCATTTATATTGAAAACCTTAAAAGAAATTTAAATTCTTTGAAATCATTTTTATTTTAAAATTTCTGTTTTAAGTCCTTATTCAATAAACGTTTAAAAATTCTCTTCATTTTTGCTAATTTCTGCTAAAAACCAACATTCCAAAAAAAGCATGAATTAATGACAGGTGCAGATTGGTTGTTTCCAATATGCATATTTGCTTGTCAGCATCATTATCATCATCACCAACAGCTGCATTTATACAGCTCCGCCCTTGACTTTACTATTAAACATCTTTATTCATATGAATTTTACTAGTTGGTGGGGTTTTTTTTTTCAGCAAGTAAAGAAAAAAAACTAAGTGGAAAATAGAAAATTTTTTCTCTTTTTTTATTGTGTTTTTATCATAACATTCAAAAATTATAATTTTATATGAATTATTTAAATTAAAGCAAAAAATATAATTTTTTTTTGTTCAATTTTTTTCAATACCTAAAATAAAACTAAAGTATGCTAAAATAATTTTATTAAAAAGCCCCCCAAATGTATGCTGCAATAAAGCGAGTAGTTTTTTTTTGTAAATGCTTTTTGCATTTCAAAATTTGAAAATATTCAGAACGACATTTTGTTTATGAAATGAAATTTTATAAAATTAAATTTGTTATTTACTAACACAACATTTATTCAAACATACCCTTGTATACCCTACAAGAACAGTGACACTCATATGATTGACATTGTTGATAGAAATATCTATCACAGCGTAGAAGAAAGTTTCTATCTTAATGGCATTGTGAAGAATGTGATAGAAACTTTTGTGTACTTGTGATTTTGTAGCTCTCTCTCTCTCTCTCTCTCTCTCTCTCTCTTACACATGGATCACACATACTTCGTGTATATGATACCTGAGGGCTTAGAGTTTTCAAATAAATATTTAATCAGTGGATTAATTTTCCCAGATCCAGTGATTAAATTTTAAATTGTGTTGATTTAAAGAACATGGAAAAATATCTTAATTTGTGAAAAATTAATCAATTATGAAAATAGTGGCAACACTGGTTGGTTATATGTGTTGTATACGACACTTGAAATGAAAGGCCAAAGATGGCTTAGATTTTTTAAACTACTTGTTAATTTAGGAAAAAACTCTGTTAATTTCATAGTATTTTCCGCTGGCAGGTATAAGATCCTTTTTAGTTTATAAAACAATTTTGTGATTTTCCAATTTTATTTTCATAGCCTGAAAATTTTTTTCGGCTGTAAAAAATCATATAACAAACATCCCCAATTCTAATAAAAATGTCCCGGAAATTTTTTTCGCTTTTCAATGTTCTGCTTTGTCAAGCAAAAATTTCAATCTTGCTTTATTGAAGAAAATTCTTTGATTTGAGAAATTTTTTTGCCAAAACATAAAATTGGTCAACCAAAGGCCATAAAAACTTTTAAGGCAAAGAAATAAGGCTCCGTTCCTGGACGACTCTAAAAATTTTTTTTTAGCTTTTAAATAAATTTTTCACCCTATAAATTTAAAAAATAATTTTTTTCTTTATTAAAAAATTTAAGCAAAATGTAAGCCAGCCTCCAAAATAAACTAATTGCATTACATGTTGCTTTTGTATGTGAAATAAAATTCTGTGACAGCAGGAAGCAAAAAAAATAAAAAAATATGAATGCATGTGTATTAATTAAAGCTTTTATGTGTGTGTGTGTATGTGCAATATATTTGAATAAAATAGAAACACTCACAACCAATCACACATTTAAAACAAAATTTCTGAAATCTGTGCACACTCACTCTCTTTCTCTTTGCTAAAACTCCCGCTCACAAAAAACACAATTTTGTGCTGCTTTTACTTTTCATTAATTTTAATTTTTTTTATAAAATTTAAACAGAGTATTTGTAATGAAATTGCTTGCTGGGCTTATTTTTTTTTTGCTCCATGTGTGTATGCGAGTTGCTTGTTTGCTTGCAACATCCAAAACAATTTCCATTTTTCTATGAAGTTTCTCTTGTACGCAGACAAAAAGTACCACCACCTGGATCG
The DNA here is from genome assembly GCA_947397855.1 of Thelaira solivaga. Taxonomy (NCBI): domain Eukaryota; kingdom Metazoa; phylum Arthropoda; class Insecta; order Diptera; family Tachinidae; genus Thelaira; species Thelaira solivaga. The sequence goes on from OX377614.1 coordinate 68,168,194, forward strand.
TGTTTGAGCATACAAAATTGTTTCAGAATGGAAAACTTTATGCAAAAATATTGCAAAAAATTAAGCACTAGAAAATGATGTCTTACATGAGAAATTAGAAAGCAAAAAATAAATAAAAAGAAAAGAAAATTTCATATGCAATGAAAAGATGCAATTTAAAGTGAAACTGAATACAAAATTTACAAACAGGAAAGAACTACTTTATGAATATGATTGAAATAGGAAATAATTAAATATTTTTTTTAGATAGAAATTAGACAGAAGTTTCAAAATAAATATTCCTTCTTCACTGACTTGAGTTTTAATCATTCGAAAACGGGCGCTGATACGCTTATTTTCATTTTAAATTTAAAAAATTATCAAACCATTTTGTTAATTAAAAATATCAAATAAAACATTTATGAAACGTTTAATTAAAATCATAAATTTTTTTTATCTCTTACACTGCTAAACTGTCCATGTTTTGAACTTTTTTTTGATGCATGTTATTGGCCGCTATTAAGTCTAAAAATAAATACAAAATTTTCTGTCAACCATAAATAAACTGGCGAAATTAATTTGAGAATGACTGAAAAAGGTTTTCTTAAAGAAATGATATTTTTAGTTTGCTTTCCCTAAAAGATTCCACTTTTTTTGTATGTGTGTACCTACACATTAACACATAAGCCTCTAAAACTTGTATAAAACATCCGTTATTAAGCTTTAATTGTGGCAACAAAAGCATTATTAAAAGGCCATATACTCAGACACCTAAAGACAAGGCAATAAACCAAATAAACTATTTCATGATAACGAATACAGCAAACGGAAAAGTAAAAAAAGAAACAAAATCACAAAATTACAAAATGGGTTTTTTTTTTTTATAAGGAAAACAAAATGAAATTATTGTAACAATTGTCTGCATGAAATGTTTAAATGAAGAGCAAGAGAAAAAGCAAAGAAAAAAGTTTTACAAACAATTTGAAATTCTATTTTTAATTTTTCATAGACAAAGTGGTTTAGAAGTGAGAAAAAAAATTGCTACTCAAGTTCAATCTCGGGTACATACGAATTGTAGGTAAACTAGCACAAGTTAAACTACACTTTAGGTTGAAGGTCATTTAAAAGTGGGTTTGATGGGCTTAAACAGTTTACTATACGCTTAATCACAATAAGCAACTATCCACTATTCCCCTCTAAAGGGTTAGAGCGATTCACATTCGATATCGAATGAGAATGATCGAAATTTTGGTCTACAGATCTGTAACTTTTATTGCAAACATTCGTATCGAAAAAATAAGTATTACGAAATTTTATAAAATTCGTTATTCGGTAATTTTCCTTATTTGCCATGATTATTTATGTGCTGTTAACTTCTTCGCAAACTTTGATTATTATTTTTTTTTTTTTTCGGAAAGTTACTGAATACTGAATTCGATAAAATATCGTTATACTTGTGTTTTCGATACGAATGTTCGTAATAAAAGTTAGTGAATCTCACTACAGGACACTCACTCAGAGATTAATTTCTAGCATTAATTTTTATACCACAAATCCATAAAGCTTTCTGGCTTGTCTACAGAAAACACTCAGGGTCTAGGCAGGAGTCGAACCCCAACATTGATAGATTAGTACGCTACCTACTACCCCTAGGGGTCATCCAAAGTGATGATGCTCCTACTACTCGTAAAGTTAAGTTTTAACAACAATTTGAATTCTTTATGAGTGTCCCCTGCAATCTCCAGTTTGTGAGGTTAGCACATGATTAGCGGATGTTTTTTTTTTTAATTAAAATTTTTTCTTCAAATTTTATTGTTTTTAATGCCCACTGTATTTGTTTGGCGGCCTCTTTTTTTAAACGATGGCATGGCTACAACTAAAACGCTCATTTCTAGTTGTTCGTTAATTTTTTCTTTGCAATCCACCCAAATAAACACACACATTGTTCTTTGGTTTTACTTCAAAATTGCTTGCGTTACATTAGCTTACACCAGCACCTGCAATTGCGTTGGAAAGAAGAAGCAACGATAGCGCAATATTTTAATATGCTGCCACCGCCATAAGCAAAGTTAGTTTCAGGTATTTTTATGAGCTGTTGGCCACTAGTGATAAATTGTATTTAAACACGCCATAACTTGCTTACAGAAAAAAAATATATTAAAGCAAATCTTGCTTACAAGTAGCTGAGCATTAAGTGCTGCTATTTATAGTTTTTCGTGTACTGCGCGAACAACGCCACAACAAAATGATTTTAATTTCCTTATTTTTGGTAAATGAAGATAACGTTTGCTTCCAAAATTACTTTTTAAAAGCGTATTCGACATTACACACTCATTTTTCGTAGTCTAGTTGTTTGTTATTGTTTAAGGAAACAAGACAGGCAAAATTTTATTTATTTCTTTATAATTTCTACGCTATTATGCAATTTATGAGGCAACAATATTGTAATTTTTAAAAAAATCATTGCCAGCAAATTGTGGGAATGGCAGGGCAGAAAGCACATGTTTGAAAACTGTAGCTCAAAGTCAACAACCTTATTAATGACTGCCATTCCTTTGGAAAATGTAAATTTAATTAATTTTTGGGTGCTTTTTAATGGTTAACTAAAAATGTAAAACGAAATATTTATTTTTATGTGTTTTCCCTGTTTTTAATTGTGGCTGTTGTGTTTGCTGTCTTTTAAGGCAGGCAAGCGAGTGAGTGGGCGAATAATTTAATTGATTTAACCATAAGCAGGGTTTCAAAAAGAAATTTTCGCCTTAACTTGTATGAGGAAAATTAAAAAAAACAAAAAAATATTTTTTTTGTAACATCACAACTTCATGTGCATACTCGTATTCCAGTAATTAATAAAATGAGTGTGTTCTCTGTAAAATGTACGACTGTTGTAAAGACGCACTGCTCTACCTGTAACCTGCACAGAAAACCAAGTGAAAACATCATTAAGGTCGTTGTAACTGACTGAGCCTAAGTATTTGTACGAAACAATTTTTTCCATTTGAAAGTCTTTTATGTTAGAATTTAATGTTGTGTTTCATGAGTTAAAATTTTTATTAGTTTCATTAATAAACAGGACTTGCATGAAAAACAACAAAAACATTTAAAAATTAGCTCAAGCTTTAGTTTGAAGAGCTGCACTGCACTGTCGACTGTAGGGGTTGGCATGCTATAAGGCTTCATTAGGAGCAGGAACTGGTTTAGCTGACGAAATCTTCTTTTCTTTCCCTTACTATCTTTCCATTTCATTTCACTCTTCTATTTCTATTGCTATTCGTCTTCACCTTCTTCCTATACAGGGATCACAAAGATACCACGTTGAAGCACCCTCTCTGTGCAAGCTAACCTAACCTACATATTAATCCTGCACAGAAAAAATTTGCATGTAGCAAAACCTTCAGGTTTTGCAGACTGAAAATTGCGCGAATGATTTAATTAGCAGCCTAAATCTTTAGAATTTAATTTCATTGAAGTGTCATTATGAAACGTGGGTTAAATTTTTTAAATTAATGATGTTTTGCCCGATCTGGCCCGGCCCGGTGAATCAGCATCCTTCGTTTTACAAATAGAATTTTAATTTTTTTAAAAACCCATTTAAAATAAAAGTGGCTCATGTTTTTGCTCGCCAACCAAAGTGATAAATTTAAAAACATAATTTCAGGAGAAAATCGTTGAAAAATTGGCGTAAAAAAGGGCATGGTCGCTTCAAAAGTATATTATGACCGTCCTTGGAGTATACAGACTATTAGTATCAAATTTCATTAATTTTAATTAAAATAACATCCAAATTAAAACAAAAAAAAAAAAAAAATTAAGCCAATGTCCTATTGATGCCAGAAAAAATAAAATCAAATTAAGAAAAATCGTAATTATGATAATCCTAGTAATTATTATTATCCCATCGCTCTTATAAGGCTCAGCTCTTACAGGTCGCTCGCCCGTTAGTAAATTTTCATAAATTAAAAACAAATCCTTAAATTAATCATACCTTAAGACTTTCTATAAATAACTTTTATAGCTGCCATAAAAATCTATTTGCTGCAAAAACATAATTTAAGTTTAAGCACGTTTCTTTGTGGTTCAACCACAAAAAATTGTTTTTCCAGCGAAATTAATTCCATTAAAAAAATATGAAATCCATAAAAAACGAATGATGACTGTGGCCTAGTTTTGGGCATTAAGCATACCGTGTTTATTCTTTTTTAAGTGGTGTTGAAAACAGCTTAAGTCCTTAAATGTCCTTGACAGGAAATTCATCATTAATCAAGCAACTTTTACTTACTCTTGCCAATAGTTATTGTGTAATTTTAAAAAGAATTTCTATTTTTAGAAATGTGTACGTCGTTTAAAACGAAAACTCAATGCTTGTGCACAAAATTGTTGTTTATTAACTTTTTAAGACGATGTGAATTCTTGAGTAGCTTTTTGATTATGTAAAAAAGAAAAATATATTTATTTCGTTATGTCTCTATTAACACTTTCAGCTTAAATGAGGCCATAAACTCCACTAAAAGCATAATAAAATTTTGTATACTTTGGGGATGTAAAAAATGCTTTGTACTGTTGCATAGTTTTCAGTGTTTTATAATAAGAAACTCTTTCAAGCACAGATGAAAAATCACTAACCAAACTTTCGGTTAATGTTTGAGGATGAACCCGTTTTTAAGCTTAAACCAGTCAGCGCCATGAAACTTTAAATAAGCCTGTGTTGTTTAGTGAAATATTTTGTTTACAAAAAAAATCATATTTATTAACACAACAGCTTGCCTATACAGGCATGCAGGAAAGTTATCTGTTATTTAGAATTATTTAAGGGTTTCACTGACTTTATAATTTTAACTTCTGCTCTTTTTACTTCTGTACCAACTAGAACTCTTAATAATTTTTTTTATGTTCGTATTTTAAGTGAATTTTGGTTTGATTTAATCACTTGTGCTGAGTTAAATTTTCAAATGTTGATGAGGCGTAAAATTGTTTTAAATTTAAACCAGCAAACACCAAACCCATTTTAATTTTTGTTTTTATTTTTGCAATGAACTGAAATTTAATTAAGTTGCTAAACAGAAATGTTCTAAAAATACATCAAACCATTTAATTTCTTTTCAAACAATTTTAAATTGCATTTGCGATTTTAATTTCATAAGCTTGCGAAAGTTGAAAGTTTATGTGTTTATAAATAGTTTCTTAATCAACTATTTTTTCCTGAGTTTATTTTTCCCCCGCTTAATATGCTCCTTGGAAATTATATTGCGTGAACTTTTTCATATTTATGGTTAAATGAAATAATATTTTTGCACAACTTTTCCTGCTCTCTTTATTTTTGATAAGTCAGTGAAAAAATTCTAAAGAAAGAAAAAAGGAAGTTAAAATAAGAAATTATACTTAACAAAAACAAGTGTTAAATATTAGTTAAGTGCTGTACTGGGGCTACAATTTCAAAATAAAAGAAATAAAAGTTAAGTATATGTGCTTTAGAAAATAAATAAAATAAGAAATTGAAAGAATTTTCACAAGAATATTTTATTGAATAAAAGTTTGGTTTACTTGACAGTAACTTAGCGTTTGACTAAGAAAACGAGCTAAACACGTTGTTTTAAACCAGTTAGCATAAATTTTTTTAATTAAATTTAAAGAGTTGATATTTGAAATCTTTTTACGAAAACTGTATGAGTTCTCTTAGAAAGGTTGCAAAGCATATTTTTATTAAAGCTTTAAACTACAGTTTTAGTAAACACTAATCAGTTTTTGTTGAGTTCTGATGTTAATTAAAAAAAAAAATTTTTTTAAAAAAGGATATAAGGGCGGTAGCCATATCCTTTGAGTGATTTTTATAAAATTCACCAGAGAGTTTAACCTCATTGTTTTACGAATTGTAATCCCTTTTTTACAGTATCTGGATTATTATTTTGTCGGAAAATTAAAATTTTTTTAATAAAATTTAATAATTTAATTTTTACAAAAAAATTCTTGTCTTTTCTAGTCTATTTCATTACAAAAACAATTTGGTTTTGTTTAATTTTGAAAAACTTTATTCTAGTCTATTTAATTTTTTAAAATTTTATTTCGTTAATTCAATTTTATTAAATTTAAAATATCATCAAATTAGGATGCTTTTTTATTCTAAATATGCTTAGGCTGTTTGCTAAAACTTTAACGATTTCCTTAAATTAAAGACTAAAACATAAATTGAAACGTTAACAAACCCTAAACAGGATTTTATTTAAACATGCCGGGCACGTAAATGGTGAAAAAAAGGTGAACGTGAGTTTCACCTTGTGTTTGCAATACAACATACATAAACACATACACATACACACTCTTTCTCTCCTAGTTGTGACACATATGACATTCAACACGGAAAAATGATTGCACAAAAAAAAAAGAAGAAAAAAAGTAACAGCCCACACAAAAGCAAAACCTTCCAAAAAAGGATATTCGGGTCATAAAAAATCGAACACTACTTTAAATGCCAAGAGTAAACTGTAAAACATGAAGAATACGTGTCATAATTTTGATAATAAAGTTAAAGCCGATGCAGCAACAGGGCTCAAATGATTTACAAACAAGTTTTCAGTGGCAGGGCTGGCACATACTTTGATGTGCAGAAAAAAAACACACACACACGCATCCACTTTTTTTGTGTATCGAATTATTTAAAGCTTTTGGATGCTGTATACACACAGCCTAGTCAAACACTTCCATAAAAGTGCTTAATAATTTTGTGGTTTTCTTTAACACACTTAACTTAACTAACAAAAGCACATATTTTTTTTTTTTGATGATGTTAGCAAAAAAACGAACGTGTTTTTTGTTTGTCGTAGTTTTAATAAAGCAGATGCCACAAAAAAAATGCCCAGAACTGTTCAAGATGATTTTCGGTTAATAAAATCCAAGTGTATTACAGCTTAACTAAGAAGAGAAACTACTTTCTCTTGCTGTGGTTGTTGTTTATTTTCTTTTAACGAGCTAAATTTTTACTATTTAGTTGTTGTGTTATTTTCTCACACAATTCAAATAAAGTGTTGCTTTAGGGAATTGATATTCTGTTAGGAATATTAAGAAAATAATGAAACGTGAATGGAAATCCATAATATTAGGCATTTTTTTAATTGACAGAATTTTTTTTATATTATTTTCAAGTTCTATTTTAAGGTTAACAGAAATATAAATATTAAAACGGCTAGTCTTTCCCAGTCTCTTGATTTCGGCTGTGTGCTGCTTCTTCAGGATATTATTGTAAATATAATATTTTTTTCCTTTTCTTTCATTTTTAATTAGCAGATCATTTATTTAGTTTTTAATTGAGCCAAAACCTGTGCTACAAATTTGATCACTACAAAGGCTCTCAAATGTATGCTTCACATTTTTTCTATATGCACACAAAAACCATGTCGTATACTTAATTACGATTAGGTAATACACCTATAGCGTAGTCGTATATCTGATATTAATTTTTAACACATTTAAAGCCGTTGACTTCGTTTTACACTTACTTTTTTTTTATTTTTCAGTAATAAGTTTTGTTCGAGTCTTATTAAAAAAATTTCCAGTTAAAATGTTACCCAATAGTGAAATTTATTTTCTTTTTATCACACGTGCATTTACACAATGAATGTCAGCCTTAACGTTTGAATTCCATTCCATAAGAATTAATTTAGAAAAAAAAAAGTTAAGTCGTGTCATTTTAAAGTTCAGTTTTGTTTGCACAATTAACCTGCTGGAAATCACGGGAAAAAAGTGTTCAAGTAAGCAAAACAAAAGTAAAATTATTGTAAAACACTTGTTGTTCTCTTGCCAGTGACACTTTGCTGGAAAATGTCACTGTGAAACAAACAAATAAGTCACATAAAAAGGCAGGTGCTATAACAATTGTTTTGTTCAGCAAAACAAAACAAAAAAATATTTATTTTAAATAATAGAACGCACACAAGCAAAATGCAAGCAAACTGAAAAGTGAAAAGGAAAACTACAATTTAACATTTTGCACTTCATTAATTTCAATATCTCGCGTACGTAAATACAAACCGCTTGCATTTTATTTGCTATTTTTGCTAGCGTTAGAGGAAAGCTGTGCGTAATTAATTTTATCTTACGTACCCAATAAAATATGGTTTACGAATCCTTTGTTGTTTCAGTAAGTTTTTGTTGCTTTTGTTTATTTAGTTATTTTAGTTGGTGGGTATTTCTTTTCGAAATGTTTACCTTGTAAAGTTGTATTGTTTTTCTTTTGTAGTTGAATTGAATAATTAATTAAGACATTGTTGCACGTTTCATTTATTTAGTCTTCTTTTCATTTTAATGTTTGTTTGTTTGTTTGTTCAGTTGTTTATGGTCGCTCTTCCTATTACAATTTCCGCTTCCGTTAAAGTTAAACAAACAATTGAGGAAAGCAAGAGAGAGTATTTTCCGGCTTAATGGCATTTCTCAGACAGGTGTAATTATTGTTTACACACACACACACACATCCATACACATTTTAATGTGTTTTTAAAATTAAATTTAAAATTTTAATAAAAAAAAAAATAGTAAAAATGAGTCTACAAGAAAAATTTCGTTTTAAAAGTCAGCTGCCGTAATACTTTCTGAAGTTTAATTTTCTTCTAGTTTTAATTGAACTAAAATTTTACAAAACGTTCACCAAATAGAATATTTAAAAGACTTGCTGCATGAGTTTTAGTTTGCATACAAGCAGATCGATGATTAGCTTAGACAACTAACTATCTTGTCTAATAATATCCTCGTAGATTGGTGGCTAGTGTACTAAGCTATGAGTAGTCCTTTGGACTACTAGAAAGAACTTAATCAACTAAAAATGGCAATAAGATCGCTAAGATTCTGCTCCGCTTATACCTTTCTCTCTCTCTCTTTTTTTTTCTCCCAAAACACTTGACTTTCTGTGAGTTCATCGTCATAAATTTTGTTTAAAATTCATTGTAGCCCAACTATTGTTAAGTTTGAATATAAATTCTCAAACATTCACTTTCCTTAAACAGGCATATGCGGCTGCCTGTAGCCAATTTAGTATCCTTGTTGTTGTTGTTATGAATAAATCAGACCTCAAAGCATTTGAGAAATGCTGTGCTGTACACAGGTGTGTGTAATAACGTTTTGAGGTTTATTTGCGTGTGTTTTATTAAGTAGCGGCAGGCAGAGCACAAGCCAGCAAAAAGTTGAATACAATTTAAGAAATTAATGGGCATAATGCCGTAAACATGTTTGAAAATTTGTTTAAGGAGTTCTAAGTCAGTCAGTACTTGAGACATAAAAATTTTTATTGTCTTTTAAAATTTTTTTAAATTTAATTTATTTGAAATTTTGCTTTAGCCAATTTGAAACTGAAATTAAAGCAAACAAACAGCACAACAAGCTACAAGTTGAAAATTAATATGTGCGAAAAGGAACTTGTCATTTTTTTTTAAATTATTATTTTGAAATTTTCATATACCACAGTGCTGTTGCTTCCAAGGATTTTAGTGACTTTCGGACGAAGCATAGAAGATTATGGCATGGGACACATATCATTTTAAAATGTAGGTTATCTAGATTTGTAATCTACCGCCCAAATACTCAGAAATTACTTTGGAATATTTAAAAATTTTTTTTTTTGAAATTTCCAATATTTTTGCTCTGTGGCAATTATATCATAAATATTTAGAAATATTTAATGACGTAAGAGGTATTTGGTAAATATTCCATAAATATTGAAAAAAATATCTACAAAATTTAACTCGGCATATTTTTCTTCACTTAAAAAAATTAAAGAAAAGTAAAAGACAACGTTTGTTAATAATTTTGAATATTTAAAATTTCTTACTCTCAATAAATTTTACTTTAACTTTAGTGAGCATAAACAAAATTCTCGTAAAGTTGCTTAAACACTTGAGTTGAGATTAATGTCTAGCTTATTTTCAATGAATTTATTATAAATCCCAGCCGTGGGGCGTGTGTGGGTACATACCCACACACGCCCACAAATTTCTCCAGACATTCACATTGTGGACTTTAGTGCAAGACTTACCATACACATTTATGTCAATTTATTATCTTAATTTGCAAAATCCTTTAATGTTGTCCATTGAACATTCTAATGACCGACCATCTACTTCTTGCTACATCTCAAGGCAAAATGACTTTCACTAATTATCTGTTTTCATGCAAGTAGTTTTCTTCTTAAATCCTCAACGTACTCGTACAACATACAACATGCATGGTTTACCCATATTTGTCTCTGTAGATTTAAATATGCAACTCCATTAAACTTTTGTCTGCAATACACACACACACACACACACACACAAAGCTTTATTTAATTAGTTTAGTAAATATAAAAGAAAAGAATTAATTTAGTTAAATTATTTTGAAAATATCAATTACCAAATGACATCTTAATTAAGCAAAGAATAAAATTTCTAACTCTAGAAGACAAGAATTTGCATAAAAATTCATTTTTATTTAAAAGCCACAACAAATAGCAAATGAAAACTAAAAAGTTGTTGTAACAGCGTTTGAATGTACTCGTATGTGCTAAGGCATACAGATACATTTTTGTTATTATAAAGAACCTCATTGAAATGACAACAAAATGCCATAATAATTATTAAATGTTTCAGACTTGTTACAAATACTAGTTCTTGTGGAAAACTTTCCTTTTTTTTTTGCACATTTAAATGCCTCCTATTTTACCATAAAACGTTTAAAATTGTATTCTTTTATACGAGTATTTAGAGGCCAGATAAATGGCAATGATTATGTTATGAGTGTGTTCATATGATACACATACATACTTCCACTCCCGGAGTGCTTCACAATCAAATACAGATTTAGATAAATCGCCATTATATGATGGCCATTTTGAAATTGTTTGCATTTGTACGAATACAAGAAAAATGTTTACTCCACAATGAGTTAAGCAAATACATACACTTGTAGTAGAATTAAATTAAATTTTACAGGGAATAACAACAAGAACGTAGGCGAACAGGCTTAAAAATGGACTAGGCTTAAAACTAGATTGTGAAGTTTGTTTTTCTTTGACTTTTCTAATCAAAATCTCAGAAAGCCTTTACTTGTATCTGATATGATCAAGTTAATAGAAAATTAGGTAGATTCGAATGAAATAGATTAGATTAGATTAGATTAGATTAGCTTAGCTTAGATTATATTAAATTAGACTAGACTAGACTAGACTAGACTAGACTAGTTTGAATATAGAGTATAGCAAATAAGCTTAGAGGAAAGTAAGATAATTAATTTAAGAAAAAAAATCATGGCGTCTTGCAAAATTCCTGTTATTTCTTATTTGTGAAATCAGAAATTTTGTTATGCTCATTCGAAGTCTCATTTGAAATAATAAATAAATTTAAAAGATTATCTCTTAACTTCCCTCTTTTACATTGTGAAATTATGTTCATTAAATCCATTTAGAACTGTTATTATCCTTTAAACACACAAACACATACATACACAGAGATATTTACATATAATTTGATGGTATACGTTATGATGTTTAGCCTACATTTATGGGCATATGGACATGTGTGTATGTATGCAGCACTTTAATTGTATATGAGTGAGCACATTAACTGCTACTTCCACTAATACTTTCCGCACACTCATGAGTTGATAGATACTTGTGGTATTTTAGTGTCAGCATGTGAAATCAGTATTAATGTTCAACTAAGTAGCAATTTAAATGCAATTCACAAAATGCAAGAGTTTTTTTTTTATTATTTTTTTTGCCTTTTGCATTGTTTCGTTCGTTATTGCACACAATGAGCGAATGTAAGTGGAAAAAATTACGTTAAAATGGCAGCAATAAAAAATGGTAAAACGCAAATGAATACAGATATTTTATGGTTTTGTGTAAATAGTAACTGGGAGAATATTTTTGTGTGTTTGTTGGTTTTTTCTCTCTCTTCATTAACTAAACATGAGGCCAGATGTAGTGGAAATTTTTAGGAGTGTGCTGGTTCTATTAATAATTTTAAAACTTAGTAGAGTCCTTAATTGAGTTTCCAAAATAAAATTTTCTTTTCAAGATTGTTTAGCTATCTTTGACCTTTAGCTGGCAAAATCTCTTATTTGTGATGCTGTTGTCATAGAGTTTTAAAAAATTGAAACGTGTTACAACTATTGTATGTGGCTGGTAACAATATAATTTAATTTCAATGCTAAAAGCATATGTGCCCAGCATTCATAATAAACGTATAATTTTCTTTCTTTCTGTGTTTGTGTATGAACTTTGTATGTAAAGCATCAAAATAATAAAATAGAAAAGTTTTTTTAGACAAACACATAAATGGAATTGTACTGCAAGGAATTCACTTCACGCCTTAAAATACATGGAAGCTGTTAAGGGCGAAATATTAAAAATAGACTTGAATATCCGTAGTAAAGAAATGCTTTTGCACACGCTTCGCATCCAAAATAACTGAACAAAATGAAAAGTTTTTGTTTTTTCGTTAGTATTGATATGTTGGTATGAAAGTTTGCTGGTTGTTTGTAATTCGTATGAAGTAGAGTGTTGAAATTAGTTTTTGATTAAATTTAATCGTTTTATTAGCTTCTTTTTTCTGTTAACAACCATTAACAGTTTAAAATATTTTGACTGGACTGAAACTTAATTGCATCCATTTTTTGAAGTCATCGAGTACAAACTCTTTTTCCTTTAAAATTTCTCGAAGTATTTTTGAAAAATAAGAAAACCCCATGTTGGTTTTTACTAGTTTAGCTGCCGTTCGAATATTGTGCTTTTTACTTTTCAATTGGTTGTACTTGCTTTTTTAATAATTTTTATTTGATTTACTATTTCGCAAAAGCAGATTAAAAAATTTACAGTTTGTTCTACACTATTTTCTCGTAGTCTATAGCTATAATTGTGCCGACGAAAAATTTTATGTTTTTCGGAAAACTCGTGAGAATGGTGGAATAGAATAGAATAGAATGGAATGAAATGGAATGGAAGAGAATGGAAAAGCAAAAAATAGAAAAGAAAAGAAGAGAGAATAGAATACTCTACCCTACGTAGAACAGAGTGGAGTAGAGTAAAGAAGAGTAAAATCGAATAGAGTAGATTAAAAATTGATCTATTATTTTTTAAAGTAATTTAAGCCCAGTTTACAAAAAAATTGTTACCGGTAATTTTAGTAAGATGGCTGAAATTAAAGCTAACTTTTTTTAAAGTGGACTTATACCACTTTCAAAAATAACAGCTCAATTAATTGAATTGGTATAAAGTAAAGTAAAGAATAGAACCAGTAAATTCTCAATTAGAATTAATGTTGCCTTCTGACCTAAACTTGTGCTTCGCTAATTACTGAATTTAAGTGAAATTAACTAATTTATTCCTCGATAAAGACTTTTATTACATCTTTAATATCTACTGTATTTGCGTTTCTTTTTTCACGTAAACTGGTTTCGAAGGAACGAAATAAACATCATCCCAGACTTGCAGTAAATTCTCATTACGTCTGTGATATAAAAAAATCAAGTAATAAAATTTCAGTTTTACTCCCTTGTTTGTGTGTGTGAATTTATTTGGAATTTTTAAATGTGAGAATTGGCTGACCAACAAATTCGTTAACAATTTCTATGGAACACTTTGTGTGTGTGTGTGTGATGTAAAAACTTTTTAAATTTTATTGTTGGTGAATATTTTTTAGAATCATGAAAAATACATTAAACATCGTTTTCATTATTTCGTTGTGCTTTTGCTATGAACGATTGTTTGTATTTGTTTGAGTTTGCAAAAGGCCAGTTGTTGTAATATTTTTCTTCTTGGGTCTTATTTATTTTTATCTTTTAAAGAGCTAATTTAAACCAGAAAGTAACAAACCCAAGAATAACAAAGTGAGTTTGTGTGTCACATGAAATATGTTTTACACACAATAATTTTATTTATCTAGAAGAGAATTTTTTTTTATAGTTTTCTCGTATTCCTCAACAATGTCGATTTGAAGTGAAAGGAAAGGAAAGGAAAATCATTATTAGAAAAGACGACTTGTTGTTTTCTTCAAGTTATTTTTAGCTGCAAGGTTGAACTCTGTATTTTAGTGACCAGCCCCAGTTAGTCTAAGGGAAAGATAACATAAAATGTAAAATGGGTTGAATGGATGGGTTGTTTCATTAAAAATTTATTTCAAAATTCTTTTTTGTCAATTTCCTATTCACAATTAGTTTGTTTGTCTCTTAACTAAAAGGAAAATTTATTACAAACAATTCTTGTGAATGTTACTGTAGTATTTCCAAGAAGAAGAGAAGAGTGTTTTATGAAGACGTGTATGCCCAGTTTTATAACTTTATTTTACTTTTATTAACTTTAGCCATTTTGAGTTTGTCTACAGGATATTTTTATTTTTTATTTCTTGCGTTTGTTTGTTATTTATTGTGTATGAAAAAAATATAAATAAAAATTTATAATAGATTTATAAAAAACATAAAAGCAAAAAAAAAAAAAAAAAAAGGAGCAACAACATAATAATAATAATAATTTTACAGTATAGGAGTGTAACAAGCTACAGGATAAGTTAAGAAATAAATTACAGAGCAGTAAGAGCAACAAGATAAAACAAAAATGGAAAAAGAATAATAATTTTTTTAATAATAATAAAGAGCAGCTGATAATCATCACAGGCACATACACCTCACACACACACAAGTAATTTTTTTTTATTGGCCAACCAGGCCTAATACATATATTCATGTTTTCACAAAACGAAAATATATTTCGAAAATACTTCTTGACAAATTTGGAAAGTTAAAGAAAATTTCATGTCAATTTAAAATTTAATGAAAAACTGTAGTTTTTGTTTAACTTGAATTCAAAAGAACCAAATAAAGTTCCACTACGTGGCCTCAGCTTAAATATGGTTTACAACTTCAGTTCATATATCGTCTGAATCTCATGAAAAAACAAGTTTCATTAGACTAAGGAAACACTTTATGAAATATTCATTCATTTAATGAAATAGTTTTCATTAATTCACTGAAAATATTTTATTAATTGACATAATTTTTGCACTATTTCTTTGAATTAATGAAACAATTTTAATGAAATTCTTTCATAGCATTTATGAAACCCTTTTTTTCAATATTATAAATAATTTCGAAATTTTAGCTATAGTGCCAGAAGTTGGACTTTTTGGTCACCGGTAGAGAAATAAGTCTTATTTGAAAAGAAAAAAAAATAGCCCATTAAGCGCTTAGTCCTCGCGTTACTTCCAAATGTTCACCCGTCTAAGCGAAGGCTTAACAAGCACAACCAGGATTAAGTTTGAATTTTAATATGTGATTAATTTTCTATTTGTTTGTTTCTTCGCTATAAAAATTTTTGTTTTCCAATGGATTTTTTTACTGGCCACGCCCATTCTTATGCCCACTTAATTTAAGCCTGAACTTATGCTTTGAAATATTTTATTGGCGCCTCTGCTAATAATTCTAGTGAATGCCTGTAATTATTTAGATGGGTTTTTTTAAAATTAAAATTTCGCTAAAAATTGCTATAATTTTAATGAAATTTAATGAAAAACAAATTACTGATTTTCTTCCAATTTTTCTTTTCGTTAATCTAATTTTTTTTTATTGTTTGTTATGCTAAAAGCTTTTTATTTTTTACCCTTTTAAAAGCCAAATTTAAATTAAGCCATTCACACCCCATGGCTTTTATTATTTGCATAATTTAATTTAATTTTCTGACTAATGACTTTTAACTTCCAATTAATTCCTCAATTCTGTTTGTCTACAAATTTTTCTTTTCATAGAAATTTATGCTTTCAGCACAACAGTTTTTGTTTGTTTGCTTGTAGGCTTTAAACAAAAGGGTCAATTGTAAATGCAAAAAGGAAAAAACAAAAAAAAAAAAAAAACAACAATCAACTTTGCATGCTTTAAGTTTTGTAAAACGGAATATTTAAAGCTTTAATAAGTTTGTTTGTTTGCTTGGTTTTGTTCGTTCACATTTTAAAAACCATAAAATCTACTCCTATTTCATATAACCTTCCACTACTTATTAATTTTGTTATTGTTTTTTTTTTTCTTTAGGGGTTTTGTTTTATGTATTTTTTCTTCTGTTTCATTTTTATTTATTTATTAGTTTTTTGTTTTCTCAGTATAATAAATGTCCTTAACGTGTGTGGCACTGCCAACACAGTGAGTGTAGTTGTGTGAGCAGCTGTCAAGGATTATATTTTGTGGTTAACCGTAATAATCTGATACTAATAGAGTGTCAAATTATAATTCTATGGCAGAAATGTAACTGTTTCCCTTTTTGTTTGTTGTTGTTCTCTTTTTCTTTTTGTTTTTCTTCACTGAGGCAAAAAATTTAAAGTTGGTTTTTTACGTAAATATTTTGTTTTGGAATTTAAAATTTGAATTAAAAAGTTCGTTTTTTAAAGAAACTTTGTAAAAGTTAAAAAGAAAACAAAAATTAAAATCAGGAGAGAAATTAAAAGGTCACAGGTATAAATAAGTTAACGTTAGAATAATAGAAGAGAAGATTATGCTTTCCTTCAGCAACTTACTTCTAGATACATGTCACATCTAGACCAAGAACAATTCAAAGACAATTTAATCCCATATAAAGAGTATCCTAGTAAGAGTGCAGTTTTTCATATCATGCTGCCTGGGGGGCCGTCTTGCTAAAACCACATGCCGTCCAGTTGAGGCCACAAGAACTGTGTTATCATGTTCCTGTATCGAATGCAATTTTGGCCCTGACTAAAAGCTTTTCCAAACGGTTCCTTGTTCCCGTATCCAGCTGACGAAATAAACCGACTTAAGAAATGTTTCATTTTATGATTTTTACTTATCATCTGCAATTTTCTTTTTTACTAATTTCATTTTAAATTTTAAATTAAAAAAAAAAGAAAGAAAATTGCCCCTGAATGTTTACATTTCGATACGCATTTTGCAAGTTCACTTTCCCTCCTGTTAAATGCAAAATCATTAAGTAAAATAAACACAAATTTGCCTGTAATTGCTTTGTGGCATAATTTGTTTTCTTATTAGTTTTCTTTTTGTTTTTTCTTTACAATCAATTCTCCCTTGGCCACTTTTTGCTAAAAGCCTACGACATCTTTAAACAGTTTTCCGTTTCCCTTTTCTTTTTTCATTTTTGATGAACTTATTTCATGACACAGTGGTTATTCCAAAGAAAAGGAAAAAGTATTTACAATTTGCCACAACACCCCCATAAATCATTGTAATTTATTTTCCTTTTCTCTTTTCGCTTTTGCTTTTACTTGTGCCATTTCGAAAGGAATTTATTTTTGTCATATCTTGTTGGTTCTTATATTTTGCAACAGGAGCAAAATAAAAGTTTTCTAATTAAAGTTTTGCTTTGAAATATTCATTATGGGTATTTTGTGTGTTTAACCTGCTGCTGCAGAAGTAAATAAAATTAATAAGAGTTTAATGCCACCTACAAAAATTCCTTTAAATGTTTAAATGTTTTTTTTTTGTTATTCAAAATTTACCTTGACGAAGTGATAAAACAATACAGCACCCACGGTTGATAAAGCAAACCAGACAAATACCGCAAATGTTGAAATACTGGAAATATTGAGGACATGCAAAGTGTTTGAAATTATAATTGCCGCCGCATGACAGAAAAGGAATGGCATAAACAGACGCTCCAAAATATCCCATGGTATTTCAGCGGATTTTTGTGGTAGCACAGAAATAGAGCCACGTCTTAGTGAAGCACGCCTAGAGGCACGACGCTAAAAATAAAAAAGAAAACAAAGCAAAAATTTATTAATACCAGTTTAATTGTGAATTAATGGGGGAAACCCCATTAAAGGTTGTGAGCTCTGTTGTTTAAGCTGACGGATGGCTTAAAGTGCATTGTCAAACAAAAAATATTAAATATCCAAAGTCCGACAAAAGACAAATCGACTTTAATTTTTACAAATTTTTCATAAAAATTTTTTACACAATTTTTAGAATTTGAATTTAGTTTCATTTAGTTTCAACTGACGCAAATTCAAGTTTTATTAGTTCGTACTGTTTTTTTTTTTTTTTTTTTTTTTTTTGCAAGCGAGCAATGGCTTCCTTAATATTTTGTTTTTACTTTGAATCAGAGTATAAAGAGTGCTCGTCTCCGAGGCGAGGTATCATTATGAGCTATGATCGCACCGCGACCTTTAAAATCTATTGTGCAAATAGGCGAGGTATAAAATTGCGAGTAAAAACTAGTTTTATTTTGTGCTCTTGGGTTTTA
The DNA here is from genome assembly GCA_947397855.1 of Thelaira solivaga. Taxonomy (NCBI): domain Eukaryota; kingdom Metazoa; phylum Arthropoda; class Insecta; order Diptera; family Tachinidae; genus Thelaira; species Thelaira solivaga. The sequence continues at coordinate 68,186,387 of OX377614.1, forward strand.
TTGAGCATGAGCATTATTTTGTGCTCTTGCTCGTGGTTATAATTTTTTCCCTACCCTGCTTTCAATACAAATGGGCCCTTTCTTTTGTCTATCAAAATTTCGTTTTCATAAAAAAAATTTTTATTTTATTTATTAAATCGATTTCTGTTTTGCCTTCATCTTTGAGCCATTTAAAAATCCATGTTGCTGGCGTTGTGGCTTCGGTTTGGTTCTATCAAAGCTTTGAACACGAATTGCCTTTTCAATTTCGCCAGCGTTTCTTTTAAATTAGCTGCTTCAATATTTTGGTGAACTAAGAAAAATATTTTTATATTTATTGTGCGTCACTTATAGCTGAATTGCAATAATTTAATTAATTTTTTTTTTTTTTTATTAATTAAAATCCAATTTGCTGGCACAGAAAAAAACCAATGATGATCATTCCTTTTGCTTTTGATATTTTTTATTTATTTATTATATTTTTAATTGATTTAATAATATGAAAATAAATTTTAAGAAATTCGCTTATTTTTTTTTTCTTTTGGTAAGATTCCAAAAAAACAAATTTTTAAATTTAAATAAATTTAACGTAGAAACAAACAAATAAATGAAGAAAAATGTACGTTCGTATGTATGTTGGTTTTGTTATTTATGAGCCTTAAATTTCCGAAATCTGCTCAAGATGCTCCTTCGCTTTGGTTAATTTTTTTCCCTATTTTTTCACTCATTAAAAATGTTTTTTTCTCTTGTTATTTATTGCATGTGTTGGATCGCTGTTGGTTTATGGAAAGTTTTTTTAATCAGTTTCAGCAAGAAGATGAAAATTTAAATAATCAAAAGCCAAATGCCTTGATTTTGTTTAATAAATTAATAAATTTCAAAATGAAGTGAAAATAATATTAACATCATTAGGACGACTGATAGTTAGTGGGTTGGAAAGTTCCATAAATTAATTTTTTTTTTAATAATTGCAAGTGGCGCAGTAAGAGAAAGCATGTTGAGATATTTAGGTAGTGAAATACCAGACCCAGTAGCACTAAGTCCTTAATAATTACGAGAATGCCTCTAGCTAACCATTTTTCGTTCATGCTTAGTAATGATGCTGCTAATGCATTGAATAAAATCAAAGTTTTAATTTTGGACACTTTTATTTTTGTAAAATAAATTTGTGCTTCCACCATAAATAAAACTGAAAAAAGAAAATCAAATGCAATCGATGATCTCTAAATGTTTAAACTGATTAATGATTTCTTGTTTATTTTTTATTTTGGGTTGTTCATGGCTGTTGCATACAATTGTCTTTCTTAAATTTTGCAATTTTTTTTTTAAGCGTACATTGACCCATTTGGTTATTAGCCAAAAGAAAAACCATTTTTTTTTTGCAATTAAATCGGCTGACGGTCTTGTTGTCTATTATTCTGGCGTTTTGAAAAAAAAAAATGGAGGAAATGTAAATATTTTTTAAAATGCAAATTGTTATTATTAAATGCGTGCATGAGGCAGGCATATCGCCACCAAAAATGTAAAAAAGTTCTATAAAAAGTTTTAACGCGATTCAAAAAAAAAAAGAAGAAAGAAACTTGTCATCTACTTAACACGCAGTATTTCAAATAAAGAGAAGGAAAGGACGCCCAGCTTAATGGAGGGACAAATCGAAGCGAAAATGACAATAATTGGCAAATCTTGCGGAGAAGTTAAGACGTTGGCTCAAGATAGCATCATGTTCAGTAGATTTTAATTTTAAATTAAAAAAAAAAAAATATTTTTTAAAGCTTGAGTTTACTTTTAGACATAAAAAAATTATTAGCGAATGCTTGAGTGCTAAATTTGACACGCTTATGTGACTTGCTTCACCCTATATATTTTTTTTTTGTCTCTTGTAAAAAACGTTTCTACTGCAGTTTTTTAATGCAAATTTTTATGCATAAACATTTGTAGTCAATAGATACTTACTAAAGTGTTATCAAACACTTGCATGATGGCAGAGTGTGTAATCACAGCTTCTAGCAGAAAACTGTAGAGAAAACAAAAATATTTAATTGATTTAATTTTTTTTTCTAAACTAGAATTGTTTTATTCTCGTTCAAGCCTTTTAAAACACAAAAAAAAAATATTTTTCCATGAAATTTATTATTAAATTGAAAATTAATTTCCTTTGAGCAAAAAGTCAACTTTTAGTATTAAACATTTTTGCCAAAACTTGCACTTAATTTTTAGTTATTAAAAGTCATTAATTAATTTAAAAATTTTAAATCTTTTTAAAAGATTATGTCATCATTATCATCAAGATATCAAATTCATATTTTTATTTTTATGTTACACTTTCACTTAAAAGTGCATGATTTATTTGTTTTGTTAAATATTCTTCTTTTACACACATTCAATTTGTTGTCATTTGGCTTTTGTCTGCGTTATTTATTTTTATTGTTTTATTGCAATTATTTTTTCATTTGATTTGTTTCACCTTTTTACACCAAAAATTAGTAACACTTTGTTAGAGAGAGAACAAGTGCTTCCCCCTTCTTTATGGCAAAAAAAGAAAGTGTGAGTAAGAAATTTTGTATCGATGGCCCGTCTGTTTTCGTTTTGAAACGCGTCTGTCGTACAACTAAAAAGGCAACAAATTTTGATGAGGATGAGACCAAAGAAAACGTTCTCATAAAAACTACAGCAACAGCCACAAAATACGCGCAACGAACAAAAAGTATTTTATAAATACAATTTCTTGTACAGAATAGAACAGATCTTGCTTGTGGTTTTTGTTGCTGTATTTGTATCTCTTATTATTAGCTGTATAATTGTATGAAAGATCATTTATTCAAAATGATATTTTTGTTTTTAATAAAAAAATATTTTTCGTTGCTTTGCCTTTGGCTGGCTAGTTGGCTGCAGGCAACATTTTCTTTTGCGGTTTTTGTTTGTGTAAATCCGTTTTCATGTTTTTTGTCGTTAGATTTTTGTTAAATGGAAGGCATCTACATAAATTAAAGTCCAAATGAATCTACATATTATTCATAGATTCATAAATTCATAAACACATCCATACATACATCCACACATACATAAATATGCATTAAGTGTGTATGATTATTTTGCTTTTGCTTGGGAAACATTTATTTATGTTGGAAAATCTGGCCGGGTTTTATGTACGTGAGTGTGTGAGCATTCGCTATCATTACTCACTACATGTGTGCATGTATGGCGGCTATTAAATCGTGTCCACATAACAATTATCGATAAAATAATTTATTTTTAGCCTTAATTTGTAAACAACACACTTGCTTATGTCTTCATACATTAAACCGGCACATTACGCTTGCTCACGTATGTATACGGCTGAATTCATCCACTTGTTCTAAAAAAAAAAAAACACTTGTTCCGAAAAAAAATTTCGGACAACATTTTGCCCGAAGAAAAAATAAATTTTTTTCAAATCTAATTCATTCATTTTCTGAGAATAATATGATATTTTAGTTAGTAGAGAAAATTTTTTTATTGAGTGTTTTCTGCAGTACGATTTTAAAGCTAAATAAAAAGTTGTTCAGAACAAGTGAAAAACTTGTTCAGAGAAATTTTTTTAGACTGAATTAGTCCTAATTAATATATTAGAGAGTTTTCTCTCATTAATTTATTCATTGTTTGGAAGAAAATTTCGTCCAGAGAAATTTTTTTTAACCTGAATTTATACTGAATAGTATTTTTTTTAGAGAGTTTCTGGAGTACGATGCATTCACTTAGCCTAAACTCATCTTCTTGTTCGAAACAAAATATTTGTTTAAAGTAATTTATGTGGACTGAATTTGTTCTGAATAGTATTTTAGAGAATTTTCTGCAGTACGATTCCTTCATTTAGGTTTAACTCACTCTCTTGTTCTGAACAAAATTTTTGTTCGGACTATTTTTTTTTACTAAAAGTTATCTGCAGCACGATTCAAACATTGAAAAAAATAACTCGTGTTGAAAAATAAAATATAAAATTAAACCAGTTCAAGCTGAGAGTTTTCTGTCTTTAAGAGGGGATTTTTTTTCTTTTCGGCAAAAAAATTCACCAAGTCCAAGAATTTTTTATGACAAGAAAGAGATAAATTTTTATTTTTAATAAAAGAAGAGGCAAGAGAGTGAAAAAAAACTCCTAGCGGATTTTTTTTTCATACATAATTGGCCCGATTATGACATAAGTTTCTTTTAAGAAATTTTCTTTTTCGAAATGTAAAATTTTACTTGTGAAAAAAATCACCAAGTTGAACAACAAATCTTTTTTTTTTTTGATAACTTTTACTTTTTTTTGCTGAATCTTTTACCATATTATATAACAAACTTTTATTAAAAAAAATATTTTCCAATATTTGATTAAAAACTTTTTTTAATTATAAATACTTTTATTATAACTGTAATTTATATCCTTTAGTGAATATAAAAATATTTGTTTAAAATAAAATAATTATAATTTATATCCTTTAGAAGACATTCACTAAAGGATATACATTGCAATAAAAAAATGTAGTATTTTTTCTATGAACAATTTTTATTGAATAATTAATTTTTCAATGCAGTTGCTAGTTATTTCTTTAATTTAAATTTCTTTTTTTTATTATTGTTGTATTCTTACATTTAATTATTTACTTGCTAACCACTGTAACACAAACAGTTAGTTTTGAGTAAACCTTTCTCTCACTAAACACTTCTATAAAAAAACATGTTTTTTGTTTGTTTTTTGTTGTGGTCAATGTCAATTAGAATTCAATGCATTTTGTTTTTGTTAAATTGAAAGTGAGAAACGTTATACATGTATGTGAATATTTATGTACATAATCGTACCTAGTCAATGTTAAGATTTTTGAAGCAAATAAATAAGTTTTCAAGTTAATTTGAGAGGAGTTGGTGCTTGGAAAATTTAAAAATGATTTGTTTGATAAAAGTGAAGCTTCGTCGGTAAAAATGGAATGAAGTGAAGTAAAATTGTGGTTTTTATCAGTTTATTAAAATATTTATAAGACTAAAATTCTAAAGGATTTTTTTTAAATATATAGTATGCAATATGTATGTATATAACTGCGAGAAGAGTAAGTTTGTGCTGTTGGGTCTCATGCATAACAACGAGTAAAAGCGCTGAGTTGAAGCAGGTGAGCAATTGCTCATAAAGTCAAGTTCTATCAAACAGCAACAGCTTTTGCTCAATTTCGTATGCATAAAAAAGAGTTCAAACCAATTGCAATTACTTGAGCAAAGGGAGTTCAAACGTGTAATTGTTATTGAAGTGTAAACATGTCGTCAAGTGAAAGTGAAGTAGAAATAGAACTAAATAATAATAATAAAGTAGAAAATGACGACATTTCTAAATTTTTAGTGGAAAAAATGAAACAAAATAAATATTTATTAGAAAAAGAGTCAATTACCAAGTATAAAAAATAAAAAAAAAACAAAGTATAGAAGAATATGTAAAAGAAATTAAGCAGAAATTTGGAATTGAATTAACGGGGAAGCCTTTTCTACAAATATATTCATCGCTTTGATTTGAGGGTTTTTTAATTTTTATATGCGTACAATCAATCACTCCAATTGCAAATGGAAAGCAATAATTTCCTTGCCATTTCATTTGAGCATCTTTTATTTCATCAGCATTTTTCGGGAATTTTATATACTCGCTTGCTTTGGCAGATATAAGTTTCGCAATTTCCGCTATAGTTCGCGACACAGTTAATTGATGGACTCCAATATCTGTGGCTATACCATTTTGGAATCCAGGATCGGCACAAAATCTTAAATACAGTTTAATTTTATCATAGTTGCTGAGGGCACCACCACGTGTTTCTTCTGACTCCTCAAAAAAGTAATTAGCCAACCAGCAGATGCTACTATCATCAAACCTATGTATTTATCATTTTATTATTAATTAAATAAAAAAAAATAATAATAATTAAGAATACAAACCTGTACAATTTTTTATCCTCACTTGCTAAATTTTTTTTACGCTGTTGATAACATTTTGTATTTCTTTGCGGTACAAAATATTCAGCCATGATTCCTTTTTAGTGGACGCGAGTCAACTATAAGGCATGCTCAACAAAATTTGAGCAAGAAAGAGCTCACAAAAGAAAGCAAAAGCTTGTTTTTATGCATATGAAAATGAGCACATGCTCATCTAACGTAAGCAGTGAGTAAAAGCAAATTCATCAAATTTTATTATGCGTACGACAAGCACCTTTTACTCAAAAAAAAAAAAAAAAACGAGTCAGAGCTCAAGCTCACGTTTTATGCATGAGGCCCGTTATCTTTTTAATGAAATCTTTTGGGTTTGACTTCCAGGCAATAGTTGTTTAATATAAAAGGAGGTACGTACATACCTACATACATATGTAATGAAATTAAAATTAGAATTTTACAAAATGCTTGCTCTTAATTTAAAATTGTTGAAAAGGCAAATAAGCTACCCATAGAAATTTTATTATTGAAAAAAAAAAAATATTAATAAAAAAGTTATTTATTGTTTAAAAAAAGCTGTTGCCAAGAAAAAAATAAATATTTCTGTTTGTGAGCAAAAGCAAAAAAAAAATAAATTTTTTTTTTTTTTTTGATAAAGAAGATTTTTTTTGTTTTTTCTTTAACTTGTTGAAAGATTTTATATTTCAGTCGCTGGATAGTATTTTTAAAATTTTTTTTTATATAAAAAAATATCTTGAAAGAAAAATTTGAGTGTGTGTGTATTAGCGCACGGCTAATTTACGACAATAATTCTGGTATATTAAAATTTAAAATTAAAAATAAAATATTTAAAGAATACAAGGTCATTTCAAAAATTGGAAAATAAAGGAAAATTCTTTTAAGGCATAAAAATAAACCATAATTATAATAATAAATAATAGAGAGATAAGTGAGCGCTGGGATATTATTTTAATTCAAATAAATAATTACAGAAATGTAATTAAATTTTATTTTTAAACGGCCAACTTAAATTTTAAAAAGTCTTCATTTTATATAGAAACTTTTTCACGATCCTATTTAAGTGACCAGTAAAATTCTTAAGTAAAATGTTAACACGCACTATTGGCCACAGCATAAAATCACAGAATCAAATGAAAATGATAGAAACAATTAAAATGTGGCAGCAAAATTGGCTGTATTAGTTTGTTTGAATTTTATTTTATTTGTATTTTGCTGGGTCAAACTAATCTATTATTTTTGCTCTATTTGTTTTCTGTGTTAAAAGTGTCTGCATAGATTTGAAAAAAAAAAAAATATTTTTATGGTTAAATTTGCATTTTGTTACTGTCAGAAAAATATTCATACTAAATATTATTTATGCCTGAAGTTTATTTTCTTTTCTTTTTATTTATTTATTTTTTTTTTTTAAAGAAAATTGAGCAGTTTTCTTGAGCGAATATTATGTTATTCCAATTTATGTTGCATTTTTGTGTTTTTTTGGCAACCCCTTGTGACACTCTTATAGCGACAATAAACGTCCTTGAAATTATTTTGTGAGGGATACGAGTGGGGGTCAGAAAATTACAAAGGAAAAATTATGTTTTCAATGGGAGCGGTTACTTAATTAATTTTCTTAGTTTTTTCAATAATTCGTTTTCACTTTGTAGAGCTTCTCTTCAGCTGCACAAATTAAAACCGAAATATCAGGGCTAATATTATGAGGTTTAGATATATGATAATAATGATATCGTGAAGAATTGTTTATTCAGTAAAATAAGTACTGGAAGGGCAGCTTGTTCATGTAGATGATTTCGTGGAGGCAATTCCGTTCTTCAGTGAATTACGTCCAACATAATTTTATATATTTAAAGTTTTTATTTTAAATTATTTTTCAATACTTTTTTTTTTATTAAATTTAGTTTTTATCTTATTTTTTCTTTGAAACTGCAATTCAAGATTTTTGCCAAATTTCTAGACAGCCCTCGTATACTGCACTTTTTTTTAAACACATTGCAAAATAAAAAATATTGAACATATTTTCATTTCATTTAATTTTTTTTTTTGTTATCAAGAAAACATTTTCTTTATTTTTGCGTTCGTTTGTTGGTGTCCAGTCAATGCGTCTTAACCTGATTTTCAATACAAAATTACTCTCTAGTTTCTTGTTTGGGGTGTGTGTGTTGTTTGTGCTTAGCAGCATGTTGTTTGACGGCCAGTTCATTTTCATCTTAAAGCCATTAACCTCAATACACTTGTCAAAGGAAATTTAAAAAATAAACAAAAATAAATTTTAATTGGACTTAAATTTTAAAGTTTCTACTTACGCAATAATCGCAGCTTTAAAATGTCCCTTTTCAAACATTCAGTGGTGTTTAAAGTGTGTAAACTAAACCACAGAGGGAGGCATCACATTCAGAGTTCGCAAAAAAACGAAACGTTTCATTTCTTTGCGAACTCTGAGTATGATGCCTCTGGTTTAGTTTGCACACTTTACATTTTGAAAAACTACAAAACGTTTCGTTTTTTTTTGCGAACTCTAATCACACTACAGCACCAAATGCCATCGTTTCTATGCGGTCGCCTAACTCAAAGAGTTTGTTTGTGCTTTACTTTCATTATAAAATATGAATTCAAATAGAATTCTAAAAGAAGAAAAAAAATAAAGCATACAAGTGACAATGAAATCAAACAGTGACGGCTTAAAAAATCATTTATTTTGCTTATATTTTTTTTTTGTTGCTTAACGCTGTTCGTTTGCGTTTAACAAAAGAAATTAACGTGTCATGCAGAACCCATAAACCATACAAATTGTATTAAATATAATATTTACATTTGCAGGTTCGCACACTTTTGCCTTTCATTTAACTTGTCTCACTTACAGCAGCAATAAGTCAGTTTTCGCGTGTAAATTCTTAAAGTTTTTTTCCTTTTTTTTGGGACTTGTATTGAATCTAATAAACAGCAGCAAACAAAAGCAAAATAAAAATGCAAAAATTGTTACATTTTCCCTTTTGATCTCCCTCAATTATGCCTCATGAATTATTTATTACATTTTTGTGTTTACAAAGTTGCGTCTCTAAGCTTAAATGCTTTGCTTCTGCTTGCTGCTCTACTGTAGTCCCTCACTCACTCTTGTTTATTGTTCGAAATATTATGAAAACGTACAAAAGGAATTCATATACTCACTAGTTGTTAAATTACATAGAATTGTTGTTTGGGTGGGTGTTTGTAATTTTTAATGAAACAATAAAACGTTTCAAACGTTTTGACATTTTCAGCACAAAATGATTGGGTTTCACTTTAAGTATTAAAAGTGTTACTAGTGCTGCAACTTGAATGACAATGTATGAACCAACAACTAGACAACAACAACAACAACAACAACACAATTACAAATTGTGAAAATTGATTTTAGATAGATTTTTGTACAGAATTTATTTTATCCCAAACGATCTACAAAACTAAAAATAAGTTTAATTTACACACATCAATATCGATTTGTTTTATTGGTCTGGGGTTTTATTTAAAGACTCTGAAGTTATGAAATTCTGTCTAGACTTTTGTGTTAGTGCCATTGAAAGCCCACGTGCACTAGAAGCAAATACAATGAGGCCATTGTAACATTACCCAGCATGACAAAGAAACCAATTTTAAAGTAACCACAAAATGTTAGTCTATAGCCGTGACGGGAGGCCACTCCAGCACATGCAATGTTAGCAACAGCAGCCACTATGGAACCATTACCGCCCAAGGAGCAGCCTAAAACCAATGACCATACCAAAGGCATTATGGGCATATCAATATTTTGATTGAGTGAGAGAGTTCCTATGATGCGCATCATCATATCGGCCACTGGCACATTATCAATGAACGTTGTTAAAACAGCCGAAATCCAAATGATTAACAGAATTGCAACAGTCAAACGATTGCGCCCATCCACGCTGATCACAAAATGTTCCAGCATCAAGCCGATATTTTCCAACAGACCCAAAGTTATCAGCACTTGCATAATTATGGAGAGCGTCACAACAAACAACATGGTACACCAGTCTATGCGTGATAACATGCCTTCCATATCCTCATAGCAGGTCAGGGATAAAACGAACAAGGCCGTCAGAATGGCTGTCCATCCCTTAGAGACTTTGACCAAATGCGGTACCACTCTGGCCAATACGGAAATCATTAAAGTTATTAGCAAGGCTATCAGGCAAATAATTAAAATTTGAGTTTTCTTAATGGCGAAATTTTTTCTTAAATTTTCCACTCTCTCTTCAAAACCTTTGGGCTTTTGGGGCATTCTACCCAAACGCCTTAAACGTTTACGTAAACTTACAATACGGCGATCCACAGCCTTGCGTGCCAAACTATCGTCCCATGTGTAATCGCCCATATTCATGGAAGCTCTATGCCAAACTTTTATCAAACGTTTAAGTCTTCTCACCTGATAGTTTTCATAATTACGCATTTTTTCTGAATCATGGAATTGCAGTCTGAGATGAACATACGACTGAGCCAAGGCCAGTAAAGTGGGTGGCAACATGTGCATCACAAATTCCCCAAACTGTATGTGATCTTTAGGCAAAAAGGGTGAATTAATTATTAAATTATTGCTGAGAGAATTTATGGGCGTCAGTGTAGAGCCCACATTAATGGCTATAATGAGCACACTGAGCACCGGCGTGCAGTTTAATTGCATGATTTCACATAAACGCAAGCAAATGGGAGCAATAAATAGCACCAATAGTATCTGCTCAAACACATTTGACAGCACACACGACACCAATAGCACACAATGCAGCATGGGCCATATGTGACCGTTGGCCAGCTCGTAACTAACCGCAGCCAAATAGTCTTGTAAACCCGTTTCCGACAGCACTTCTATGATAATGGAGACAGCAAAAAATAGCATTAGGGTATCAATATTACCCCATTCCTTAAAGATCACACTTTGTGAGGGTCTCAAGTGAACGGCGGCCGCAATGCCCACAGCCAAAGTAGAGCAAATTATACCCGCCACCGTACGATGTACCATTTCAAACACCAAAGCCAAGTAAATCAACAGCAATAGTATCAAACCCAGAATTAAGCCAGACTTTTTTGACACTGTGGTGAATTCGTAGGCCACCTGCAACGCTATCGTTTCATTGATGTTGCTGTAGAAATGCAACTGATGTTTGGTCTCGTTAATATTGAAATTTTCTATAATCTTTTCCACCATCTCAATTTTGCCACCACCACCGAACTGTTGTTCAGCCAAAAAAAGATAGAGTACCGATTTTGTGGTTTTCACTGTACCATCATGGCCCATTAACTGAAGATCTACTGTCAGCTTGGGAACGTTAACATGACTCAAGGGCAAAGTATCAAACTTGAAAGTGTTTTTAATAAAGAAGCCGTATAATCTCAAGCATAAACTGAAATCCAGCTGATCAGCTAAAATGCTGTACTTTAGACCTTCTGGGCCGGCTGGCACCGACAAATTAATTCTTTCGTATTCAGTTTCTTTATTGGCCATCAAGAAGTAGGTAAATATTAGCCAACATATTAACATGACTGCTTGTTGCGTGTAACGCATTAGTTTACGCAAACGCTTAGTTTTGGCAAGCACTTTCAGCGAAGTTTCTTCGTGTGTATCGCTCAGAGAGTCTTGTGATGTTCGGGTTTCAGCTCCGGCACTAATACGCTCAATAGACTCTTCATCAAATTCCAGCCCATGTTGGGTGTTGAATGCTGGTGTTGTTGGCTGGACAAAGAATTGTTTTGTTTGTTGGTTGGTTGGTTGGCATTTAGCTGTGGTTTTTCTCATTGTCACTTACCTCACTTTGCTCTCTTTTACATTCTGCAGTTTTCTTTCCTTCACTAGGAAGGCTTTTTTCCGCCATATTAAAAAATTAAATTCCTTAAAGGCCGCCTGCAAAGTTTTTTGTAAAATTATTCTAATTTATTTGAATTTTTGACTTTCACAAAATAATAAAAAAAAAATTTCGTTTTCAACACCAAATTGCTCCGTAAAAAATAAATTTTTTTTAATCCCTTAAGGGCAAAAGTTTTTTTACTGGAAATTAAAACAAAAAAACTTTTTTAAATTTTTTACTCAGAAATTCAACATTTCAGAACTAAAGCGTTGTTTAAACAATAAATCCTAGGATAAAAATTTAGGGGACACATAAATCCCAATCTTCGTCGAAGAGTAAGATTCAGAGTTCCCAAAATATGCAAACGTTTCGTTTTATAGTTTTCCATAATAATACTCTGAACAACTACGAAACGAAACGTTTGTATTTGTTTCGTTTCTTTGCGAACTCTGGTAAGATTAGTTTCTAGTTTTCAAATTAAAGTTAATGTTTTGATCTTAAATGCCAAAACTATCACACAGCAATAGACGCCATTTTTTTTTAAATAAATGTTGCCATATCGTTCGCTTGTGTTTTTCTCTGGCAGGTTTGAAAGCAGTTGTGATATTTTGCATTAATAAAGTGAAGCTTGTGCTTCGATTTTAATAAAATATAATTTATAGGCTGCGTAATTATGAAAAAACGACCGATTTTTGTCTTGTGCTAATTTTAATAATTTTTTTAAAATATTTTTTTTTGCCACAACCTCTACGATATTTTTGTAACTACAAGACAGATTTAAAATTAATGTAGGAAAGGGAAATTTTATGCGAGTGTGTGTGTTGCTATTTAATCAACAGGTAGATTTTCACACTTTCGAGAAAATAAAATTATTAAAATTATTGTGCAAAAGTAATTCTGCATTCGTAGTATAAAATTCATTCATAATTGATTTTTATGTCTTTTTTTTAAACACACTTCAACACATGCTTTGTTTGCAGTCACTAAAAATAAATTGAAGTGTCATAAATTTTAATTAATTTAATTGTAATACATGATTTCAAGCAAAATAAAACACAACTACTCCAAGAAAGGCAGGTAGAAAAACACCAGGAAATTCATAAATGTTACGAATGAATGTTAAAATGAAAACTATAAATTTTCATATACAACAGGCATCACAGGAAAATGTAGAGTTGAAAAAAAGAATTGTAAACCTGTTTGCTACTGCTTTTGCTCTTTAAATATCTGAAAGAATAAAAAGTCACGTCGCAAGTGCTTTAATCAAAAATTTTCTTAAGGCCTGAAAATACGAGTATCAATGACTAAATATGTGAATGTGTGAAGCTGAGAGGAAAAATTAATATAAAAATTCCTTAAAAAAATAATAACAACTCTGCAGTGCAGTTACATGGTTTTTGTCCCTGTTTTGAAAAACATTTTTCTTAACAATTAAAGTGCATACCCAGCACCTCACATTTCCAAGTTGCATCATTATCTCTTAAATAGAGCAAAGAAGGTTTTAAAATCAAATGAAAAAGTAGAATAGTGTGAAAACAAGACATACATTTTAGAGAATTTTCTAAACGTTTATACTTTTCATACAAACAAAATCCAATGAAAATCTTAACACTTGCATTATACTGATTTTTTGACAGTCATTGCAAGTGCCATTTGATTTTGCTCTTTCAAAATCTTAAGAACTCTCGTATTATAGTGTAAAACCTGAATTACCTGCGATTAGGATTTTGCTCGTTGTCTTGATTGAAAATTAAGAAAAAGTCATTTTTATTTTATTTTTTTTATACTGACTGAGGCATTTTATTTATTTTTCTTTTTTTTAATTTTTTTTTTTTTTTTTTTTTTAATATTATTTTTACATATATAATTTCATAAATAATTTGTTTGTTTGTTTGTATTTTATTTCATTTTATTGTTGAGATATTTTTCTTTTGGTTTTCTTTTCCGTTAATATTTACGACATACTACCACCTTTTGCAAAGATTTTCAATTTTAATATACTCGTACCCCACCGTACTGCTTTTTTCTCTTACAAATTTATGTTTTTAATTTACTTTTGTTTAGATGATAATTTCATATTTTCTAGTTAATTTTCTTTGTTTGTTATTCACTTAATACTTTTTTTTTTTGTTTTGTTTTGTTACATTAAAAGTAAAATACACTTTTTTTATTTTTAATTTAATTTCATGGCTTTAAGTTTCATTAAGTCGTCCTGTCCTACAACTGATTTGTCTGATTTTGTGTGTTTATTGTGTGGGTGTGTGAAAGAGTGTGGGTTGGGTGTTTGCCTTAAGGTTGCTTTTAATTGTTTGAGAAGTTTAAAGAGAAGAAGAGTTCTAATTTTATAATTTCTTTGTTTGGAATTGTACGTGCATACCCATGTTTTCTATCTAGCAGTTAAGCGAGCGTCAATGTGTTAAGGTAAAAGGCGGTAAAATAATTGACCAAGTGTTAGTAAAAATACTTTTACTGTGAATACTTTTTGCTTTTAGAAGAATTAAGTCACTTAACTTTATCACATTAACGCTCGTCTTATAAAAACACGTGCTGTACATATTGTTTGCATAATAATTTTGTAATTTTGTTGGTATGTGTTGTTGTTTTTTTTTTTTTTTTTTAATTTTTTCTTTTAACTTAATTTGCTAAAGAAAATTATGATTTAATACATTTTCCAGCAGGAGAAAAAAAGTTGGGTAACAATTTTTTTTGTTTTTGTTTTTCTATTTGATTTTTTCATATTTCATTAAATATTTACACTTTTGGTTTTCTTTTCTTGCTTGATTAATTTAAAAATCTTGAACTTTAATCATTGAAATCAATATTTACAAATAAAAAAATAATTTTTGAGTTAAAAAAATTTTTAATTAAAAAAAATATTATTATTTAATATTAATCAAGCTTAAGATCTTAAAAATTGTTTTTATTTAAATTTTCCAATATTTCGATTTTCTTTTCTTCTTTTGAAGAAGACCTTCCAAAGAAAGTCGAAATATCGGAAAATTTAAATAAAAACAATTTTTTTAAGATCTTAAGCTTGATTAATATTAAATAATAATAAATTTATAAGATCGAATAATTTAATAAAATTATTATAAAAAAAAATATTTTTTTTTAGTTACTTCTAGTTTTTTTTTTTTTTTTTTTTTTCATTACATAAGAAATAATAGCAGACTTTTTGTATTTCAGACAAATTCTTTATACTTAAATTTTTATCAGTACGAATTAAATATTTAATTAATTTTTTTTGTTTATTTAATAAATTTAAACTTGATTTTGCACATAAATTTTTCTTTAAATTGTAAAATTAAATTATTTACTTCTTTGTAAAATTTTTTTTGTAGAGAAAATCTCTCCTTAAACTGAATTTTATTTTCTTTAATTTAAATTTTAAAATTTTCGGGGAGATTTGTTTTTGTTTTTCTCTTGATTTTGATTTATAAGAAAATTTGTGCTTTATTTATTTTTATTATTTTATATATAAAAAGTGCAAACATTTGTTTTTATTAGGGGCTACAATTTTAATTGTGTGTTAATACTAAAAGGCGGTGCAAAAAATCACAACATTTATTAAGTAATAAGTGCAGCTAGTAAATATTTTATGGGGACCAAAGGAAAGGAAATGTTGTCTTATACTAATTGTGAGTTTAAGTGTAATTAAGAAAAAAATATTTTTCACTCTCGCTAACCTAGTATTCAAAATCAGCCCAATCAATTCCTAGGAATTTTTTTCCAATAAAAATTTTGGTTTTTGTAAAAAAAAATTCCCTAAATCAAAGAATTTTCTATGTTAAAACAGGGAGACATTTTTTATAGTAAAAAGAAAGGGAAAAGTGAATTTTCCAGGGAATTTTTATTCATAATCGGGCTAAATGAGTTACGAGTATGAAGGATTGAAATAGTAATTTGTGACAATATCTACTTCAAGCCACTTTGCTTCTCTCTTTTTTCAATCTCAATAGACTTACAAAAAATTCTAGCTGTACTAGGGCATTTGCTAACAAGTCTAATAAAATTTCCTGTTTCTGTAACTCTACCTTTTAGATCTACCTTTTATAATTTTACTACAAAATTTCCATACGACTTAATTGCTTGCGCTACATAAAAAAATTTTTTTTTTTTCTTTTTGCCTTATTGAGCAACATTTTTAGATTATTTTTTTTCTTTATAAATAAAGTGTACTTTTTTTTAAAAATGTCTTTAAAAAAGTGCGTTGCCTGTCCGCTTTGTAAAGCGAAAAATGTCGTTATGGGAGGAGACAGCGATTAATGTTGTTAACGAGGTTGTTTAGAATCGAATGGTTGTGAGAATCGAAATTGTTAACATTAGACAAGTTGTGATAATCGAAAATTTTTTATTGTGAATAAAAAAGAATAATTTCAAACTGTGCCATCGAATTTCGGTCTCCACAACTAAAAAATTTGATTATGAGGAGAACAAATTTAATTCTCATAAGGGAAGTTCATTGCTGTGTAGAGTATTACTAAAAATGCTGATGAACTAATAGTAGAATTAAGCCAAGGGAGAGAGACACAGTATTTCTGTGTCTATTTTGGCCTCAGTAATCAGATGACTTGTTCCCACTCCTTAGTTTACTTCTGAATTCAAACAAGAAAGAATCTGTTGCGAGAAGCAACACTGAAAAAAATTTCCGTTTAAAAATTAATTTTAATTAAGTCTTTTCTTGGTAGCACTTTAACCTGAATATTTCCGCGAATAGAATTCATTAAATTGTAAAATTAAAACATCAAGCACAGCTAGTTATTGTAATTCGTTTATAATTCCATGACTTCCACGGGGTTTTTAAATTTTTTCGTGTAAAAAATTTGTATGGGAAACACTCAATTTTTTAATGTTTTTTAGACATCACATTAAAGTTTTGACTTTTATTGTGTGAATAAGATTTAGGAAAACCAAAAGTATTTAAAAAGGAAATTTAATTTAATGATTTTGACAATGTTTTGGTTTGCATATGGCAAGCAAACATTAAAGCCAACTAAATATTTTAACAAACTTTTTTCTTTGTTGGCTTTTGTTTTCAAATGCCTGGCAGACATTTTTTTAAAAACATTTTTCTGGCACTAAATGTATTTCAATTTAAAAAAAAAAAAGTTTGCAAATTTAAAGTTTTTCTTTTTTAAGAAATAATTTTAATGTTGTTAATAAAGTTAAAAAGGTAAAGGTTGTGTGCATGGATTTTTAAGGCTTCTGTTGCTTGCACAGAGAACTGCTTGATTTTACATTTAAGGCTTGCTTTCATTATGTGTAAAATGTTTGTTTATGTGTGCTCGTGTGTGTGGTAAATATTTTTTATTTTTATTTTATTTAGTTTCTTTTTTATGCATCAAGAAGTTTTATTTTGATAAATGTTTGTTTAGGTATTTTCTTTTTTCTTAAAAAAAGAAAAAAGATGTTGCTGACAAACGCAAAATGCTTGTTTGATTTGTGCTAAAAAGGATTTTCATGTTAGTGTTTGATTTAAGGACGGATTATATTTGAAAGCTAATAGATGTCAGCAGTACTGATTGAAAGAAACAAGCAAAATGTACACAAAATATTAGGAAAATTTTTTTTCGAAATAAGTAAACAGTTTGAATGTTGCAGGAAAGAAAAAAAAATTGAGTCTCATACTTATAAAACTTTTTTTCTGTCACAAATATAGATTTTTTTTGCCTTTTTGCTTCTCATTTTTCATTAAGTAAAAGTTAATGCTAGAGAAAAAGAGAGCTGGTTGCTCATAAGCCCTGTTGCGGCATTTTAATTTTTTGTTTCCTTTAATCTCATAAACCAAACTTTTCAAAAAATATTTATTTTTCTTTTAGTTTATTAATTTTTTAAATATATTTTTTGTTTGTTTACAAAATAATTAAAAATCAGTAATTAAAATTTAAATTTATTTAAAAAAAAGCTAAATTTCGTGGCTTTAAACGAAATTAGTTTTATTTTAAATTTTTTTTTTTTCATATTTAGGTACGCGTGACTTTTTTTTGTTCTTTGCTGTAAGATTGTTTCAATATGATTAAATATTTTTTTGAAATAGCAACTTAAACTATTAATTTTAAAAATTGTTTGTTCCGAAAAGAAAAAGTTAATAAGAACGTGATTTATTTATTTTAAGTAATATTTTCCTTTTTTTTTTTTTAAACAATTTTTTGAAAGACGTGCGTGTTGTGCCTTATTTTATATAAAAAAAACTACCATAAATATTTTGCCAAAAAACGGTGCTAAAATGTTTTTTTTTTATTAAATTTCAAAAAAGTAAATTAAAAAAATTGTATACAACAATTAAGTGCAATTGTGGTGTAATATCACATTAATACAGTGCAGTGCAGTGGTGCAAATTTTTATTATAAATACGGATTTTTAATTTTTTTTTTTTAATTTTAATTTTAATTTTGTGTGCTACGGCTTACATACATACATATATCTAATGTATTAAATATCTATAATTATTTATTTATTAAAAAAAAAAAAAAAAAAATTCAAATGAAATTTAAAAAAAAATTATATTCTGATGAAACGGGCCATACTTCAGTACAAGCTTAACATTGTAAAAAAGTAAATATATTATATATGTAATTAGTGCTGCAAATAATACACTATAGTAGCAAACACTTAATTGCTACTTGCAGCAAACATTTTTAATATAAACTTCTGCCACTGTAAACAAAAAAGTTTAAAAAGCTTTAGCTTTAAAATAAATCTTTACAGTTTTATTTATTTTCAATATTTTGTAGTAGAAGCAGTAGATGATAAAAGACCGAGTATAGAATTAAATGGATAAAACTCTAAATTTTCCATATTTTTCATTTGCTACTGAATAGTAGCAGAAG
Source organism: Thelaira solivaga (assembly GCA_947397855.1). Taxonomy (NCBI): domain Eukaryota; kingdom Metazoa; phylum Arthropoda; class Insecta; order Diptera; family Tachinidae; genus Thelaira; species Thelaira solivaga. The sequence continues at coordinate 68,204,973 of OX377614.1, forward strand.
ACTTATTAAATAAATGTAAATGAATAAAAAAAGCAAGAGTTTTGCTTCATCATTTAATATTTTTCAGCTATAGCAGTAGCTGATAAATGAGTTTAAAAAATATATAATTAAAAATTTAAAATTTTTTTTAGTTTTCGTTTGCTACAAAAATTTAATAGCAGCATTAAAATATAAAAAGTAAATGCTATAAAAGCAAACATATTTGGTTTGCTCCACCATTTCAATATTTAATATTTTGTAGCTATAGCAGTAGCTAATAAATAAACAGTCTGAATATAGAATTAAATAAAACTTTTATTTTTCCCTATTTTAAACAGACTAATTTTTTTGTTTGCTACTGAAATTTAGTAGTTGCATTAATTTAAATTAATCATGGTTTTGCTACCTACACCTGTTCTTAAATTTGTTCTTGCTTACTTTTAATATTTTGTAGCAATAGCAGTTTATAAAATATAACAAGAATAGAATTTAGTGTTTTTCAAAACTGTATGTTTGCTATACTTAAGCTCAAAAGTAGCATTAGTAGTGTTAGCATTTTTAGTAGCATTTTTTTATTGTTTAGTTTTATGCTACAGCTTTTAAAAAGCAAAGATAATAGTAGAAGCCTTAAATAAATTACTATAATTTTTGCTGTGCTATTGGTTCTAAATAAAAAAGTATAGTAGCACTAGTAATAATACAAACTTATGCCTGTAATTAAAAAAAAAAATTAAATTATTTTGCTGCTACTGCTTGCTAACAAAGAAATTCAAGAAACTCTAGCAATAATATTTAAATGGCTTTAAATTTTCTATATTTTTTAGCTTTTTTAAAAACTGTTGATTTATTTTGTATTCCTTAAACTTTCAATCCAGTAGCATTTGGTTTTATTCGTTTCTCTTGTAATGCCACCAACAGCATATATTTTTATAATTTACAGCAGTAATAATAAATTTTTTTATTAATTTTGAAATTCGCTTGTTATACCAACCCTCTAAACCAACTACCGATTTTTTTAATCAGAATATTTTATTTTTTAAAAATATATTTTATTTTTTAATTTAATCTATAAATTTTAATCATTTTCATTTTTGTTGCAAATGCAAAAGAAATTGACTTTTAAATTGCTTTCGAGGTGACTGAGTGTGTTTGTCGAATAGTGCAGTGCAATGCGTGTGTGTGCTTGTGTGTTTGGGTATGTGTTTTAGTGCTTGCTTTTGGAATTTTTTACTCATGCTTCTTTATTTAATTTAAAATTAATAAATTAAAATACAAAAAAAGAACGCTTTCAAAATGCAAAATAATTCAATTTTTATAAAGAAAAAAAAATATATTTATTTGCTGCTGGCATAATGATTTCATTTCATTTAATTTTTTATAAGTAAAACAATTGTAAAGTTTAAAGGAAACACATGCGTTTAAATCTTTATAGAGACTAACTACCTATTAAAATTGGTTCTAAAAGGGCTGTAGACGAGCAGAAAAGCTGTTAAATTTTAAATATCAATTATAATTTAAAAAAAACTTAATTTAATTTGAAGCCAACCCCTTATATATGACTCGTAATTTTTCTCCTTTTTTTTAGGAAAATAAACTAAAAATCGTAGCATTACAAAATTGGATTATTTTTCTGCTAAACGCTTGGGATTTTGCTTACCGTTTAAACTTTGCACCGCATACAATGTCATGCTGTCCATCTCACCATGGAATTTTCAAGTGTCTGCTTTTATGTTTACCTACACAAGGATCCATATGTACTGGTAAGTCTCAATTTCCTTATTATTTGTCACTAGCAAATTTTTAAAGCTTTAAAAGCTTTATAGAAATCAATGTGTTGTTTCTGTATCACAAGCGGTCAACTCATATTCAAATTTAATATAAAAAGAACTCTAAAATTTAATTTTTTTTTTCAAAAAAAACAGCACATAAATGCGTATCTAATTTTAAATTTAATTAATTTTCTTTCTAAAATAATTAACAAATACCTTAAAGTAAAATTTATGAAAAAATTATATAAAAATTTTTAATAATGTTGACTCTAAAATCTGCATTAATTTTTTTTTCTGACAAGAAATTTTGATAAAAGTTAAAGTGGATATTTTGAATATTTTTTGTGAATTGTATAAATTGACCTGCGAAATCTTTTATTTAATATTTCCTTCCAACAAGTGCAACAATTTAAAACTTCTCAGTCTGGATTTTTCTAATTCTTCTCGGGGCTTCCTACAAACAAGCCAAAACCTTCGCTGATTTATTATTAGGAATGTTCTGAAAATTACTTTTTCTCATTTGAAACGGGCCAGCTAACTGTCAAATCACTAGGAGCAATTTAAGCATTTTTCTTTGAATTCTTTAACAAATTTAATTTGAATTGTTTTTTATTAGTTTTTGTAAAAAAATTAATTATTTTTCACAACGCAATCGTAAATTTATTAATTTAAGAATACCCTTTATTTTGTGTGGATTTTCAGTTCTTGTTCTGAGCAAAGAGCTTTAAGTTTGAGAACAATAAAAATCACTACTCAAAAGCTAAAAATCTCGTGATTTCCAGAAAATCGTTCATGATTTCAGAACATGAAAAGTAATTAAGTGAATCTTAATAATCAAAATTAAACGTCCGAGATTGAAAATAAATTAAATTTTAAATTTTCCTAAAAAAAATATTTTTTTCTTGAAAAATTGAATACTAAATTGACGCCGCCGACAATAAACGACGACGAATAGTCGATTTTTGAACATTTATAGCTGTGCGTTCAATTAAAATTAGAAATTTTTAATTTTTATTTAAAAAAAAAGCTTCAAAGCTGCTTCTGTAACCTAGACTATCAAATCGTGTAGAAATTTTGTATAAAATTTAACGAAAAAAATTAGTGTTTTTTATATCAATTTTTTTTTTTAAATTTGGTTTGTAAGATTTCTTTCTATAAAAAAAGTTTAAAAAATTTTACGAACAGTCTAAATATAGAAAAAATTGATTTTAAAGTTTGATGCGATTATAGCCAATGATGATAATGAATAAAGGCAACCATATTCACAAAAATAAATTATTAATTTGTAATTGGTTAAGAAAATTTTTTTAATATAAAAAAAATTTCATATCATGACAGTGAAATTTTAACCATAAAAAATAATTTTTGCTAAACAACTTGTTGTCTATCGGGAAAATGCCAACTCCTTGTTATTCTAGTTCCTACATACAGCCAGTTAGAGCTTTGCTTCACTTAAAATCTAACTCGTTTTAACGGTTCGTTTAATTTAAGTTTTACTACTTTTAATTTAAATTTTTATTTTTTTATTTTTTTTTTGTCATTTGTAATCCTATTTTTATTTAAATTTTTGTTTGTTTAACATGAAAATAACAAGATGCTTTTTTAATATTTGAAAAAGAAAAGAAGAAAACGCAAACTAAAAGCTAAAAAAAAAGACTGTCTTGAGTTTAATAATTTTTTTTTTGTATATTCAAATAGCATTAAATTATATCATTGGCTCTGCATGTTGTTTTTAATAATTAAAGAAAACCAAAAACAATAACCTTTAAATGTAAAATTTTCAAACAAAACTTTTTAATTTAATTTGAATTGTTCATTAAAAACAACATAACATGACATAATTAAAGGCTATTTTGTTAAAAAAGACAGCCTTAAACTGTAACAAAAAGCTTTTACGTCATTATTTTCATGTTTCTGCCTCCTATAAACAAAAATTAATTAATTAATTTTGGTTTTAATTTCTTACTTAAAGCTACAATTTAACATTTAATTTAATTAAAACAATTTTTATTTATTTACTGGTTTTTGCAAACTTTTTGAAATTTCATTAATCTATTTCAAAAGTGTGTTTTGTTCAGCAAATCCTTACAAATAAACCAAAAAGATATAAATGTATTTTAAATGTTTTTTTTTTATGTTTTCTTGTTTTTCCACAATAATAATTGAATTGAACATTTAGATAAATAATTGTTGCTTTTAAATTGAATTTTGTGTTTTACAAGACAATGGATTTTTTTTTAATTATAGCAAAAATATATGCGTGTGTGTGTATATTATTTTTGCTGCTATTTTATACAAATACAAAGAGCAGCTTTGGCTCTCATTTAAAAGCTTTCCGGTGCGACAAAAAGTTTTCTTTCAAACTACACGAAATTCCACAATTTCCCTAAATCTACAAAAATATACTGACAAATTCAATTTCAATTTCCAATACTTCACAAAATTTGGTTTTTTTTTTTTTTTTTGTGAAGCACTAGTGTAAAATTATTATTCAATTATGACTAGATGACTAGATATCTAATAAAATCGCAAGTAATTTTAAGCTTTTATTATAATTTTTTTTAATTAAAATCTTTTTACTTGTTTCCAAATAACAAAAATTAAAAAAAATGTTTTTTGTTTTTTTTTTACGGTTGACTTACAAACTACAAATTTTCTTATAGCTTTTTTTTAAGCTTACAAATTTTTAACGACTTAAAAGGGAACCTCAATGACTCTGAACTACTGAATTGAAACTTTACACGGCTGCCTCAAATGTCAGACAAACAAGTTGTTTACCAAAAAAATATGTAATCCGAAAGCGCCGCTCCAACAAACCAGTGTCTGTCTGGGAATGATTGCAATAAATTTTTTTTTTTTTAAAGCAATACCAATTGATTTCTATGTGTACTTGAAAAAACAAAAAAGAAAATTTTATTTTAGTGGCAAAAGTTCTTCAAACCAAATATCACATCACTAATTTTATTTTAATTTATTTAGCCCTCTTGTAAATTTTTTTAAACTTGACAGCACAGCAAAACAGCTTTCGAAACTATGTTTGATTAAAGCTTTGGCCAAATTATGGCATTCGATATCGATCCAAATTTAAATTTTAATTGCGGTCCTGTTATTCAAAACTGAACTGTTTTGTCCACTTAAGAAAAATAATGTGTTAGAGGTAATTTTAGTAAAATTACCTCTAAGTGGACTTATACCACAATTTGTAGGAAATTTGTTTTGTAGTAAAAATTTGTCATAATTTTTATTTCAAGTCGAATTCTGGCACTCGAACTTTTTTTCCAAATTATAAAATATTTTCATACCTAAAATTTCCTTAGTTTTCATTCAATAACGAATACGACAATTTTTGTTTTTTTAGTTAAAGTTAAAGCTAATTTTTTTCAACCTACTGAGGACCATTATTACAAGTTGCCGATAGTTAAAGTTAAGATTTCGTGGGACAAATAACCAGTTTTTACTAAAACTTTGGAAACAAATTCGGGTGGATAGTTAAGGGCAGATTATCCGTTATATAAATTATCGACATTTTTAATTGAATGTCCAACAAAAAGCAAAATCTTAACTTTAACTATCGGCAACTTGTAAAGAATAATGGCCCTAAGTGAGTTGTTTACTAAACAATTTTCTATAGGGTTTCTTAAAAACGTTTCTGAAAAATTTTTCTTTGCACAAAAAGTGCATCTTAATATTTTTAAAAACTTTATAGTTTGAAAAAAACAAAAAAAATTAATTAAAAAAATGTAACAGCTTTTCTGACTTTGTTCTTTCAATAACTAAAAAGTCTAAGAGTGTCATAACTCAACAAGATAAAAATATTTTCGCAATATCTTTTTATCTTTCCTGTAAAAATATCAAAGAAATATTTTAAATGCTCGGCTTTTAATTATAAACTATTTAAAAATTTTCCCATAAAAAAACTTGAAATTCAGCTGTAGAATAACGTATTTTCAATTTTGACAGATAAATAAACTTTTTGGCTTGTTTGTAGAAAATACCCAGGGTCACTAAGGTAACCAGAAGGGAAATTGCTTTCATATCTTTTAATCTTCAATTTAAAGGGTTCGGAGAAAAAAAACCAAGTTTCCAGGTGCATTTAGTCAAGACTATACACAGAAAGAAAGTAGTGTCATAAATCTAATGAAATTATTTAATTAAAAAATTTTTTTACAAATTATGCGATTTAATAATTTTCATTAAAATAATGAAATTATTTCATTGAGATTAACTCAATTATATTTTTCTTTTAATTAGTGAACAAATTTCTCTCAGTGTGGTTAAGAATAAAGTCTGTTAGCGAATGTTCGCCTCGTTAGCGTACTTCGTACACCTTAAACCAGTGATGATGCGAAACTCAAACAAGGATACACTGAGAAAATAACTTCGGTTGTGAGAATTGAATTTTCTAGTTGTATCAATAAAAATTCGGTTGTGCAGCTCAAAATATTATTAAAAGAATTAAATTTTGGACTTTATTAATAATTCGATTACCACAACTGAATTTTTGACTCTTGACAAATTCAGTTCACGCTATCCGTGTTTTCTCAGTGTATACACAGAATTTCAGTTATGACCGTCGAAGTTTTTAATTGTTATAATAGAAAATCATTTTTGTAGCTCAAAATATTTTTGGGAGAACAAAATTTTGGTCTATATTATGGAATTCTGGTTATTACAACTAAAAAAATTAATTATCACAACTGAATTTTTGATTGGACACAAATTTATTTCTTACAACCGAAGTTGTTTTCTGTGTGCATAAGCACCTGCCACAAATCAAATTTAATTCGAGGACATACTCACGTAGCTATTGACCGCTTACAGCTTTACATATAAAGACAACTAATGGATTAAAGGGTGGGTGTGTGTTTCTTGTTATTTGAACTTTTTTTTTAAATAAATTTCAAAATTAGTTGTTTTCCTTGCTCCACCAGCCCCTAAAGAACCAAAATTATTTATTTTCCAATAAACTCAATTGTCTTTTAAAGAAAAATAATGTTTTTTTTTTTATAATTTTCCTGGTTTTAGTTTTAAATATTTTGGCACATCTAATATGAAACGCATTTAGCTTTTTTCAATCGTAAATCATTTGGGATAGTATAGGAGAGATTTTCTATTAAAACCAAAGAAAATATCTTATTTTTGGAAATGAAAATATGTCTACCATGTCTACATACGTGTAACCATAATTAATGTCTGTGTTTGTCTGTTGAATAACCCAATAAACAATATGATGAAAGAAGTGCTTAGTTATGCAGAGAGAGAGAGAAAAAAATAATATTAAAATTCTAAATGATTTGATTGTTCGTAATTCAAAACCGAAATTTCCATTTCCATTTACATCGAATGACAATGACATAAACATTCAACAGAAGTTTATAGTTTTCCTAGAACATTCTCGAAAAAGGCTTCTTCTGCTAAATAAAAGCTTTGCAACATGCTTAGCATGCTTTCTGTTGCTACATAAACTATTTAAAAAGAATACATTTAAACCGAGAAAGAAAAGCAACACACAGCGACGAGGAAGAAGAGCACAAACTCAAAAACTTTTCGTATCTATAATTTTAGCACTGACAGTCATTTAGAAAAATTTTACCCAACAGCTTAATGTGTTGTCAGTTGCTTTAAAAAAAGTCTTTTTTTTAAGGCTTTTTCTGGTTAAAGAAGATCTTTGAATTTATTTAAACCCATTTAAATTCCAAATTTTTTTTTCCTCCAATTGTTTACTGGGTTATTTTTGTTTTGGTCTTTTTATTTGTTGTTAATTATTTTATTTTGAAATAAAAACAAGTGTTGTTTTGTGTTTTATTTTTGTTTTCTTTAATTTTTTTTTTGTTGTTTTTGTTTTGTTATTGTTGTTTATGTATAAATTGTATATTAAATTTATGTTGTATGTATTAAATTATTTTAAATTACAATCAACTATTAAAAACTAATTATTTTATTTTTTTAAATAATTTATGTATAAGAGTGTTTCTTTTGTTTTATGTTTAAAATTAAATCTTACAAATTAAGTGGGAAAAACGATTTTTACAAAGTAATTGATGGCTGACAGAATCTTTGAGAACAAAAAAAAACTAAAATTAACAATAATATTTACAACAATTATTGAGAAAAAGAGAAAAGAAAAATTAAATAACTTAAAAACAAATACTGAAAAATGTTGCTAAATAAAAACAAAGCAGATGATGTGTTGGAGAATTTTTGAAAAATTTATTATTTTTGAAATGTAAAAAAAATTTGATTTGATGCCAATTAAAGATTATTGAGCTTTTGAGAATAATTCAATTTAAATTTAATAAATAAATTTTATTTAAATGTGATTAAATTTTGCTTAGTGCTGCAAATTTATCCTTCCATTAAGCGGGTGATAACCACGTCAAATTTCAACATCAATCAAGGCATTTGTGTTCTTCTTTTTTTTTTAATGGAAATTGTTTTTGAATTTAACGAAAATCAAAACTAGATTGATTTTTGTGATACGCCCACAAATGCATTGATTGATGTTTAAATTTGATGTGTCTGTCCTCCGCTTTATACATTTTACATTTTTCAACTCAAAGAAGTAGTGAAAAACACATAAAATGACGGAATTTTGTAATCAAATTTAATTAAAATCAATTATGAAATATTAAAATCTCTTTTTGTATTTGTTTTTCTAAGCTGTGTTTCTCTAAGCCAAACAAAATAGTTCACTTTGTTTTCAGTTTTCTTATCAATTATTTGTTTGGAATTCGCAATTAAATGCTTAATATACAAAAAAAATAAAAAATCAAATTTTTAAATAAAAAGTTAAATTTCTAATCTAAAAATTCTATAAAAAAATTTAATTACAAAAAAATGTATTTTAAAAACATTTTAAACTAAGTTTTTTTTTTTAAATTAAAAATATTTTTTGATTAAAATATAAAAAAAAATTTAATTAAAATTAAATGTATTTTTAATTTAAAATAATTTTTAATTAAATTTTTTTAATTAAAAAAAATATTTCAAATTTTTAAATAAAAAGCTAAATTTTTAATCAAAAGATTTAAATTAAAAAAAATTTCTTTTTAAAAACATTTTAATTAAAAAAAAGTTTTAATGACAAAAAAAAAATTTGTTAAATTTTTAAATTACAAAAAAAAGTTTTTTTTTTTATTAAAATTTTTCATAAAATGTTTCATTGTATGTGTATGTGTGTATGTATAAATTTATAAATGTATAGATAATTATTGTTGTTGTTGTTATTGTTTTTGTTATTATTATTTTTTTTTTAATTAATGTTTGTTATTGAGTATTTTTTTTGGTTTGTTTTGTTTTCTCAACGTTTTTTTATATTAACATGTAACAATTAATTAATTTTTATTTAAATTTTTTTATATATTTTTGTTGTTGTGTTTGTTATTTATATGCATGTGTTTTAGTTTCTTTTCTTTTTAATAGATAACATTAACATTGAATTAGTTGATTTTTTTTCAGTTTTTAATTTAGTTTTTCTTTTTAAGCTTAAAAATAAATTTATACAGAAAAAAAAATTTTTTTTTTTAAACTAAATACTGACAGTGTTTGAAAAAAAATATAAATAAGTTTTATTTACATGATTTATATACAAATTATGTTTTATTTTATATCATATTTTAATAGTTAATTTAGATTTTTTTTTGGTAAACAAAAGAATTAAAACGATCTTCGTTTTTTTCCTCTTTGTTATTTTTTTTTTGCCAGAACTTCTTTTTCATAATCTTTTTTTCTTGTTTTATATATAATAATTTTTTCCTTAATATTTTTTTATTCATTTTAAACTACTTTGCCTCTTTTGTAATTCATAATTCGGTTACTTTTTACACTGTTGTTGATTTTATTTTAATTTAAAACTCCTTTTTCAAAATTTCATGTATTTTTTTTATAAAAATATGACCACAAAAAATAGTTTCTATTGTTTTTTGTTTGTTTACTGCTAATTTAAAAAAATGCTTACAAGTGCCTTCTCTAAATTTTCTCAAAACTTTTTTTTTTTGTTCTTTCTATTACTTTACTTTGTAATTTATTTTATTTTTAAGAATAGTTTATAAGACTACAGTTTTTTTTTATTTATGGTTTATTAAATATTTGTTTGTTTTAATATAATAATTTTACAGAATTTTTATTTATAAATTGTTTTTATTGTTTTTTCTGTTTCTTTTTATTTTCATTATGGTAGAGGTGGGTTATTTCTCTGTTTTTTTTTTTCAGTTTTTTATTTTTTTAATAAACCATTATTTTTAATTTTCTTAAGATTTTTCTTAAATCTTTAAATAATCATAAAAAAACGAAGATCGCAGTAATATTTAAAATTAATAGAAAAAAAAAACACATTTGTCAAATATTTTTAGAAGAAAAAAACTTGAAACTCTGATTAAAATTATTTATTTATTTAATATTACAAATTAATTCCAAGATAAAATTTTTCAAGGAGCACTGGTGCCTGTGATCAGTACAAGGCTGCCAGGTTGGCACAAGGCACCCACAGAATAAAATTATTTTGTTTAAAACTTTAGACTTCAGAAATAAAAATTAATTAACCCTCGCCCTCCTTCAGCACAATATAATAAATTTAATTATGGATAAAAGCTCCCAGGGAGTTTTTTCCCCAAACATAATATTTTCCATTCATTCATGTTTCTAATTTTGTTAAATATTTTACTTTTCTTCCAAACAGGCAAAAGTTCTTACAAATCAAGTCGCAAAAAGCATGCCTTAATCTAGTTGCAGGCGCCAAGTATGTCAAAATGCAAAGAAGGTACCTGTCCTACCATTGAGCTTGTGAAAAATAAAAATCATAAATTTTATTCTGGAAATACGTACTAAATAATTTTAGAAAATCAAATACCAAATAAAAATTTTTCTGTAAAATAAATTCCTACAGCATAAAAAATAATTAAAGGTAAGTGTACATTAACTGCCTTGGCCATTTTTGTGGGAGCGCACTATAACTACTTTCGTACATTTACATTGAAAACAAAAAAATTTTCATATTTTGTTTTTGTTTTCAATACACAGTACAAAAGAAGCTAGTAGCGTGCGCTATACAACAAAAGTTGTTAAATGAAAAAACAACGTGCGCTTAAAAAAAGAATTTTTTTAAGAAAAACATTTAAATTTTAAAAAAAATTTGCGATTTTACCACATAAAAGGACTTGTACCATTTTCAAAAATAGCTCAAATATACCCAATTAGCATTATTTTTACATAAGCTGTTTTCATTAAATACGATGTTTTTTTTTTTTTTTGCAGAAGACGCGACCGCGGGGACCAAAACAAAACTTTCAAAATTTACATTTTTACCAGGTAAGCAGAAAAAATAGTAGGAGACTTTTTTTTAAAATAAAACTCTGAAAACAAAACAAACAAAAAAGTGCAAGAATTTTTTCTACATAGAGTTTCTCAATAATTCTTAAGACATGCCTTTATTTTTACTCATCTTTTTACAAAAATCCCTTAAGCATAGTGGGACACATTCACACAAAACTTAAATAAACCCAAAACAAAATATTCTTTAAAATAAGATTAAATAAAACAAAACAAACGAAAAATAAAGCGAGACATTTTATTTCGATAAAAAAAGTCGATAAAACAAGAAAAGACGAGACTTTGTTTTAAAGTCGATAAAACAAAACAAACGGAAAATAGAGCGAGCCTTATTAAAAAAAAAAAAGACTCAATAAAACAAAACAAGAAAAACTGTATGCATATCTGTACCTAAATTTCTTTTTGTTACAATTTTAAAATTATTGAAAAAAAAAATCTGTTTAAATATTTGTTTAAGATTTGTGTTCCAGTGTCCCACTGTACTCTTAAATAAGAATAGTCAAAAAGAAAATATTATTTAAAAACGTGTATGTAAGCATTAAGAATTATTGTCCAAAAAAATGCTTTATTTTTTTCATTAACTAAGTCTCACTTAAACAAAGCTCTCCCCTCTCTCTCTCTCTGTGTTTTGTATAGGCATTTTTTTCGTTATTAATTCATAATGTTTACACAAATAAACATGCATTTCTATTTACCGTTACTTTTGTTTAATTCTTGAGACACAGTGGTACAGCTAATTATATAAAAAGCTTGAAATAAATTAAATCATTTTTTATTCAAATGATTCGGGGGTCAGTATTAATTGACTTTTTTTGAATACGTATAAAAGTGTTATTTTTATATAATTAAAATTTTTGCAGAAAAAGAAAATAAAATCTATAACAAACTTTATTTATCTAAAGTAAAAAATAAAAATTGTAGTAATAAAAAGAAATAAATAAATAAAAATTTAAAATCACAAAATAGTAATAATTTTTGTAATCCTAATTGAGAAACTCGTAACTATTACAAAAATAAAAAAATAAAATAATAAAATGCTCCATTGCATTTGTCAATATTTTAAATACATGCATACCACTGTGCCATACCTATTAAAAAAAATATGGGTAAAAAATGAGAGTGCCTTAAAATCCATTGAAAAAAAATCTATATAAAAAAAAGTGCACTGTTTTGTGTTTTGCTAAATTTTATTTAAACAAAACGTCGTCCTATTGTTTTTCTGTTGACCTGGTGCAATTGTAATTTTGGTACGGTGGTTTTTAGTGCGCCTGCACAGTTTAATTAAATTTTTAGCCTAATTTTTTAATAAAAAGTGTCGGCTTTAACGTTTTTGAATGTTTTATCTCGAATACCCAGTGGTTTGTAATATTTGTTTTACAAAAATTTTATTTAACTATCCCATTGTGCATTAAAAATTTTTCTTCTAAATTTAGTTTTAAGCATCCCACAGTGCCTTAGGAATTTTTATAAAAAAAGGTTAAAAAAGGGGAGGAGTTGTTTAAATAAAGCAGGTAGTTAAATTTTTGCAGTATTTTTTAAACAAAAAGTCATGCTCTTATTTTTCTGCGACCCTAATGAATATGCCGATTTTGAAAGTTGGTTTTTGCGACCGTTTTCTATTAAAATGGTACAAGTGCTGTTTTAGGTTTTTATTTATTAAATCTTTTGATGTTTCTTTGAGTTCCCTCCAGTTGTAGATTTTTTTACCAACATTTTATTTAACCATGCCATTGTGCATTAATAATTTTTCTTTAAAATTTTGTGTTCAGTATCCCATAGTGGCTTAGGAATTTTTATAAAAAAAAAAGAGTAAAAAAGGGGAGGAGTTGTTGAAAAAAACAGGTAGTTAAATTTTTGCAGTATTTTTTAAACAAAAAGTCGTGCTCTTGTTTTTCTGCGACCCTAATGAATATTCCTATTTTGAAGTTGGGTTTTGCGCCGGTCTATGCTAAAATAGTACAAGTGCTGAATTTTAAATAAAAAGCGTTTGAATATTTTATATCGAATTCCCAGTGTCTTGTAGATTTTTTTTACAAAAATTTTATTTAACAATCCCACTGTGCATTAACATTTGTTTCCCTAAATTTTGTATTAAGCGTCCCACAGTGCCTTAGGAATTTTTGTAAAAATATCGGTAAAAACGGGGAGGAGTTTTTAAAAACTCTATGTAAAAAAAATGCTGCATGTGTGTGAGCGCATTATTTTTTGGCAGAATTTTAAATAAAAAATCGTCTTCCTGCTAGTTCTGTTGGCCTAGTGAAAATACTAATTTTGAAAATTGGCTTTTTACGAGAAAAAAAAGTTTTCTGTTGAAATGGGACAAGTGCAGTTTTAGGATTTTAGTTAAATTTTCATTTTACATGTTACGTAAAACAAAAATAACAAAAATTTTTTTTAAAATTTTGAAGGATAAAATTTTTTTTAATGAATTTTTTTACCAGATGACAGGGTGGACATCGAAAATTTTTTGGAAATCATGCGATGTCTGATTTGAAATTTAATTGAAACTGTCGTTTTTTGTTACTACTGCTTTATTTATTTTTCAAATTGCTAATTTTAAACAGAAATAATTTTGAAACAAGTTGTGTTGGACTTTCTCTATTATTTTTGTTTAGGTTATTTATTTTTTGTGGCCTGTGAGCTTTTATGGCTCTTCTGAGCTACTAGGTTCGCTAATAAACTAATTAAAAGTTGAATGACTGAGACGGTATATTTATTTTTCAATGAAGTTTTTATTAAGTTTTCCAATTTGTTTGATTGAGGGCTGAGAATTTTTCTTTAATTTCTTTTTTTATTTTTTTTTTTTAATAAATTAAAGACAAAATAATTTAAAAATGATTTAGAAAATAGCACAACCGTTACACATATTCGTTTAGTTGTTTCTTTGTTTTAAATTTTTTATCTTTATTTTTTTTTTAAATATTAACTATTAATTTTTTTATTTAATTTTTTTTTTTGCAATAAAATTTAGCAAAAAAAATGATTGATTGTTTTGTTCAAGTGTGGATTGAAATTTTTGTTTTTTTTAATATTTGTAAGCTTATAATATGTTTTCTAAATATGTAATTTAATTAACGGTTGTTTTATTTTTCTTTTGCAGTTTACAGGAATTCAATAAAAAAAGAACAATAATTGAACGGAAACAAATTTGAAAATTTTTGAGAAAAAATAATTTTCTTCTTTTTCTTGTATAATAATACTTTGTGTGTGTGTGTTTTGTTTTTATTTAATGAATATTTTTATTCTTATAAAACACAAACAAATTCATGTTAACGATTTTTATTATTTTATTTTTTTATAATTTAATATACGCATGCGCACATGCTTACATATATATATTTTGCTGTCTTTGTTTTACATATTCCTTTTTATTTAATACATACATACATACATTAAAATATGTTAGTTTTATGCGCTTAGGTTTTTTTTCTTTTGTTTTGACAGTTCTGTTGTTTTTCATATCATTTGTTAATTTATTTGTAATATTTGTTGTTTTTGTGTTACTAAAATTTTAAATAAATTGACTTATCTACAAATAGCTGCCATATCCATGAGAATTGTTTCATAAAAAAGGGGAAACAAATTATAAAAAATAGATAAATTTTTAAGAAATGATTAAAAACTAAGTGTTTTTCACAAGTAAATTATAATTTTAGCAATAAATAAAGTATTTAAAAAAAAATAATAGAGAAAACCGTTAAAAAAAGAGTTTTTTTTTAACCCTAAAAGCACTTTCTTTCGTCGTGTCGATTATAATCCGGCCCAGATCCAACAGAATTTAAGAAAAAATATTTTTTTTTTTAGATTTCAATTTAATTATAATTTAAGTTTTTTTTTTGCATTTTTAAAACAAGAAAACGATGTTCGTCGATTCGACGAAGAAAGCGCGTGCAGGGTTCAATATTTTTACGTAAGAAAATTAAGATTTTTTTTTTTTCAAATAAAGAACAATACAAATAAAAGTTAAAAATATAAAATAGCGAATGAGACAAATGTTTTTCCTTCTGCAGGTAAGTTGTAATTTTAACCATAAGAAATATTTAAAAATAAAAAATTTAAATATAAACAAAAAAAAAGAAAATAAGAATATTTTTTTTAATATTTTAAAAAAAAAATTAAATAAATTTTTTAGTTTAATAAAGTTTTTTTTAAGAACATTAAAAAATACTATAGCTAAAAATTTATAACCAAAGATTTCGTTAAAAAAAAATTTTTAATTTTTATAATAAAATTAAAATTTAAAAATTTTTTTATTAAAAAACTTTTTTAAGTAAAAAAATTTAAGTTTTTAAGAAAAAAATTTTCAATTTTTTTTAAGTAAATTTAATAATAATTAATTTAATTTTTGTAACACAAAAATGGTAATTAAAATAATTAATTTTTAAAAAAAACATCATAATTTTTTAAAATTTTTAAAAATTTCAATTGAATTTTAATGAAAAACTATTAATATTAATTTGATATTAAAAATCTTAATTTTGAAAACAAATATTTTTTAATTGTTTTATAATATATAATAAATAAATGAATTAAAAAAATTTATTTTTTTTTTGTAAAAAATATTTTTTTTGGCATATTTTATGGTAAGTACTTGCTTTAAAACAAAAGAGAATTTTAAAATATCTTTTTTTTCTTAAAAAAATTTCTTCAATAAAACAAATTTTTTAAAAAAAATTTTCTTTTTTTTTAAATTTAAAAAAGAAATCAATTAATTTACACAAACAAAAAAATTAATTGAAAAATTCACAAACAGCTTTTAGAAACTATTTTGTAGAAGAAAAATAGAATTGCAAGAATTTCACAAAAAAATCGTTTAAATACAAAAATTTTTAAGAAAATATTTTAAAAATGTAATGCTTATTAAAAAAAATTTCTAGACGAGGCGATTGTTCGTTTTTTGTAAACATCACATCACATACATAAAAAATATTGATTCTTAGTAAAAAGTTTAAAATTTTTGGGAAGTTAAATTTTATAAAAAAAATAGCTCGGTTGTATAAGCTGACTTATTGAAAGCTTATCTAAAGCACTTCAGATTCTTTTTTTTTTTTTTTGTTAATTTTTTTTCTTTTAGTTTAACTGAAGCAAGTGTTTTAAAATTTTTTTTTACAATACAAGAAATTATAAAAAAAACAAAAAGTAAAAAAAAAATTAAATTAATTTAGCAAAAAGTGGTTGGTTTTTCTTTTTTTTTTAAATAAATTTAATGTCTTTTTGTAACAAAATTTAATGAAAATAATTTTTATATTTAAATTTTATTAACTTTTGTTTTGTTTTAATTAGTCTTGTATTTTGTGTCAGTTAAACTTTATTAATTAAATACTAAATTTTATTTTGTTATTCTCTCTGTTGTTTCTCTTCTCCTTTTTCTTTTCTTGTTTATGAGTGTGTGTATTATTTACTACAGTATTCATACAATCATGACAATCATAAAACCCTAGAGTAAATATAATTATTTTATTATTAATTTTAAATATATAATTTCAATACAATATTTGTTTTTAATCAGTTTTTTTCTTCTGGTAGATGGTTTTATACAAATACACACAGAAAAAATGTATTATTTATTAAACATTTACATTTACTTTATTAGTTTCACTTTTTTTTTTAATTAAATTTAATTTAATAGATTTTTGTTCTTAAAAATTTTTATTTGAAAAAAAAGCGTGTAAATTTGATTTTTAAAGAAAAAAAAAGAACACTGAATGAATTTTGTTTGAAGAAAAAAAAAAACAATAAATATTTTTCTTTTTTTTTCGACTTCTTAATAACGCAGTTTGTTTTTGTTGTAAATACAATAATTAATAAAATTTAATAATTTTTATAATCATAATTAAATATTTTTATATAATAATAATAATCATAATAATAAATGGTTTTCTCTTTTAATTTTAAATTTAATAATATGCAAATAGTTTTTTTTTTGTTTTTAATTAATTAATTTTTTTAATAATAATTTTTACTTTTTCTTTTTAATAATTTTTTACATACATACTCTGCGTGTGTTTGTGTGTGTGTAAAAGTGTCCGTGTGTTTGGTTATTGTTTTATTTGATTCTGTTTTTTTTTTGTTTTTTTGTATTTTAGGAAATTTTGAAATGAAAAGCTTTTTTTATATTCTTGTTGTCATTTGTTAGCATTACCTGATTTGAATTGTTAAATTTGGTTTTTTTTTTCAATACTCTGCTGCTCTTGCTAGTGTTTCCTTTCCTTGCCCAATTCGAAGAGTATGTATTGAATATTGCACAGGATCTATTCCAATAATTTTTGTTATTGTTGTTACTGTTGTGTTTCTAAAATTGCTGCTTGCGTTTCTTTTTTATTTTTGTTAGCTAGTTTTACAGTTGCAGTTTTTTTTTTTTTTTTTTTTTTTTTTTTTTTTTTTGTAAATGATTGGCGGAGGATTTGTTTATGTTTGTTGTGTAATAACTGTGCTTTTCTTGCTTAATATCATTCCTTGGAATATTTGATTTGCACTTAGTAAACCTAGCGGCCTCGGGCCCATCGTAGTAACGCATCCGCCAGCACATCAAGATGGGCTTTCGTCTAAAATAAAATACAAATAAAATTAAGAAAATAAAAAGTTTTACAAGTTTTGTTCTAATAAGTTAAAAAAATATTTAACTCATAAGCGTGCAGAACATAAAACAGTTAATTTAGTCTAAAAAAATTTTTATTGTCCTCATTGACACATGTCGATGCTGCGTTAATTCAATATGAAAACATAAAATCCAAGAAAATCTTACACAATTTACGTTTTATCAAATTTTTGGCTTGAGACACCGGTGTCTTTATGGGTTAAACATTTAAAATTAATTTTTTTTCATATTTGTGTTACAAAAAAATAAAACAAATTTAACTGAAATTTTTTTTAAAATCCATTTCAAATCAATTTTTTTTTTCTTAAACTCAAAAAATTATTTTCGCTTAAATTTAGCACATAAAAATTAATTTTAAATTTAATTTTAAAATTCAATACACTCAGTGCTGTTCTGTATTTATGTATTTCGAATACTTTATTCGGAATTGAAATTTTCAGTACCTCACAGCTAATCTGTGTTTCATTAAATAAATTTTTTCTTTATTTTGGATGATAAAAAGTTGGCGCAAATAAAAACAAAAGATAAAGATTTGGTAAGAAGAAAAACTGATTAACTCCATTCGGAATACGATTTCCTTGGCAAAAAATTATTTTTAAAAAATTTTTCTTACCGTTTTATAGAACATACACGATCTTCTATCCTCATCCTCGCCTTCGGGACAATCAATGAAACCATCACACAATACATGATCATCTATGCACCGATAGCGTCCCTGCACATCCGGTGTCGGACAGGCGAAACGTTCCATGCCATCCATAGCGGTGGGGCACTCTAAAAATATAAATTAAAAAAAAAACAAAATTAGTTTAGTTGACTGAAAGCTCAAAATAAATATTTAATTTTATCTCTGCTTGGTGGGTGTAAGCTGTGTTTCCAAACTAAAAATAACTAGATTCCATATTCATTTTCATGCAAAAATAAAAAAATTAAATTTCTTTGAATTGGTTTTGTAATCCTATTAACCCACACACTGCAGATGTATTTAGAATTCATAAGAGTTCCTTAGCTTAACAACATGTGTCGTTAATGTTTTGTTTTATAGAATTATTTTTAAGACGCTCGTAATATTCGTACTATTTTTAGTTTTAATTTAATTTAAAAAATTTAACAACAGCTGTAACTCGTACATAAACTAAAGTTAATTTTGGCTTAAGACAAGTAACCAGAACACAAATTCTTTTCACTAATTATTTCTCTCAACAAGTACAAGTTTGTTTTGACAACAGTATCCAATCCCTTCCCCCATTTTGGCAATTGCAACAATTGCTATTGACGAGTTGTAATTTATTAAATTTTTGTTAACCGCAACTGTGCAAACAAGATCACAGTACGTACCACTTGTTGTCTGCCGTTTGCATTTGTTTGTAAAATAACATTTGGAATGTTTAAATTTTTTTTTAATAAAACGCTTAAGCGTTGGGCGGATGTATCGAATGGTAGCCCACTTCCCGCTCTATCCTGTGTGAGGTTTTATTAAATATTGATATAAAAAAGCACTCAACTCAAATGAGCTGAGCAGTCTACTTACTGTTGTGAGATAATTGAGTTTTTATTTTAAAAAGTGCTACAAGTCCATTTAAAAAAAGGGGACCGTTAATTTTATATCCCATCCCCATTGTGGTTCAAAACTTCAACTACTCAATAGGAGTTGCTTCAACTAAAACTTAACGGAGTTGAGTTGTGAATAAGTTTTTTAAAAATAGCAGCTCAATTATTGAATTAAAGCGTGATTTATTTCATTTTCCCTACTTTTTTATTTTTTTTTCCTTTTCAAGTCTGTTGAAATTAAGAAATTCTTTTGAAGCAATAACGATAAAAAATATGTTTTTTGCTTGAAAAACACTTTTATTAATTGAAAGATCAAGCAGTAACAAGTTTTAATTGCCAAACTTTGATTAAGTTTGTGCAAAAAAGCTGAATCAGCTTTAATTTCATTCTTAATTAAAACAATACAAAGTTAATTGGCAAGTTAAGAGTAAAATCATTTATAAAAGATAAAAGGAAACAAAGAAAATACGTTGAATGAATGAAAGAACAAAAACAATGGGAACGATATTTGAAATGAATAATAAGTATACGCGCCGCGCCGTATGCCACTAATGCGGGTTTTACACTATAACACAAGTGCTTAGATTCACATTGGATTTTGTCAGTTGTTTTTGTTATTTCTTTGGTCGTATCCAAAATTGCTGCCCTGATACAATGAAAAATGTAACCGTTTAGAAAACTTCTGAAAAACAGTAAAACCCCCTTAAAATTGTTTTTCTACTTTAATCGCTTTTTTCGACTTTAAAAACTTTAATTAAGTTCTAATACAACATGAAAGCCTTCAAACCAGTTTTTTTTAATTTAATTAAAAAATGGGCAATTGTTTATGTTTTCATTTAATTTACTTTTTTATAAAGTAATTATTTTTAAAATATTTCATTCATTTTAATTTTTAAATTAAAAAAAAAAAAGATGAAGCTCTATTTGCTACAAATTTTTTTTTTACTTTTGGCTTTTTATGTTTTGACATTTTGACATTTTTACTTTTTTATTTAAATTTTTTAATTGTTTTGTTATTCTTATTCATTTCGTTCTTGTTACTAATTATTTTAATTTTTGTTTACTTTTTCATTTATAATTTTTTAATTTAACATTTTTTTAGTTGTTTTATTTAAAATGTTTTTTTTTTATTTTATTTTGTCTTTAATTATTTGTTTAATTTTTTAGTTATTTATTATTTTTGCTTCTTTTAGTTTTTAATTTTTACATTTTATTTATTTTTTTTTTATTAAAAATTTATTTTATTAACTTATATATTTTTGTTTTTAGTTATTCTTTGCTTTTTTATTTATTTATTATTTTTATTTCCTTTATGTTTTATTAATTTTATTTAATTTTTGATTTTTTTTATAAGAAAAAGTATTTATTTTGTTTAAAATTTGTTATTATATTTTTCTATTGTTTTATTTGAAATATATTTTATTTTTTTTGTTATTTAAACTATTTTTTTTGTAAAATATTTATTATTTTATTTTATTTTTTTTTATTTATTTTTTTTATTTATTTTTTTTTTATTGATTTATTTTTTTTTTATTGATTTATTTTTTTTTTATTTAAAATATATATTATATTATCATATTTATTTTTCTTTTTAATTATTTTTTGCTTTTTATTTATTTTTTATTATTTTTTTTGTTTTATTAAAAATTTTTATTTTATTTTATTTATTTTTTTTAATTTTTTTATTTAAAATTTATTTTATTAACTTATTTATTTTTGTTTTTAGTTATTCTTTGCTTTTTTATTAATTTATTATTTTTACTTCCTTTATGTTTTATTAATTTTATTTAATTTTTTATTTTTTTTTATTTGAAATATATTTTATTTAATTTTTAATTTTTTTTTATTTGAAATATATTTTATTAAATTTTTTTATTCGTATAATTATAGTTATTTTATTGAGCTCGTTTTTATAATTTTTTTTTTATTTTAACATTATTAATATTATTAATTATTTGAAAATTAATAAATAATTTATGAAAACCAGCTGAATAACTATTAATTATAAATACAAATAAAGGTCTAAATAAATAATTATATACTCGTACATACATTTTATTTATTTTTTTTTTATAATTATTTTTTTTATTTATTTTTATAATTATTTTTTTTATTTATGTTTTACTTTTATTTTTTCTATTCTTCATTAATTATTTTTTTTTAATTATTATTCTTGTTTTAGTTTGTGTTCTTTTTTTAGTTTGTGTTTTTTTCTAATACAACAAAATTATTAAAAATAATAAATTAAAAAAAAACAATTTTTTTTTGTAATTAATTACCTTCTTGAATAAAATGTTTAGTGAAATTTTCTTTAAAAATTATTTGGGAAATAAAATTTGCGTTTACAAGAAAATGTTAAACAATTCAAAGAAAATGATGCAAAAATTATTTTAAATCATGTTAAAAGCAAAGCTACAACACTTTGACTTGTTAATTTTCCTAAAACTCTTTTTGTTATGCAAGAACAAAAATTATTTCGAATAAAAGTTGAGCAAAGTAAGCTGAAATTATAAAGCTGACCGACTATAAAACTTCTTCTTCATGTTGGTTGGGGGTATATAAAATTCGGCACAACTATAAATAAACATCATTTTGCCAAAGTATTTTTTTTTTTTTTGGTTTATTTTTGCTAATGTCATTGCACCAAGTATTAAGTTTCAGTTATGTGAATGGTGTGTTGTGGGTGGGTGCATACATTTTTAATACTGTTTTCCCACGAAGTTTAAAAATAGTTTTGTG
Source organism: Thelaira solivaga (assembly GCA_947397855.1). Classification (NCBI taxonomy): domain Eukaryota; kingdom Metazoa; phylum Arthropoda; class Insecta; order Diptera; family Tachinidae; genus Thelaira; species Thelaira solivaga. Next base: position 68,226,936 of record OX377614.1, read on the forward strand.
TCGCTGTGGCAAATTTTATGCATTTTCAGTTTGAAATATTTGAACGTAAATAATTCCCTTATTTATACTCATACAAATTTTTAACCCATTCATTTTGCTCTTTTCTATTTCTACAGTCTATTTATTTATCAAGCAACAACAGCAATACCAACCATTAACTGCTAGGACACCACCGGCACCAACAGAACACCACCTTCAATACAGCTTTTGGATTTCCTGATTTTGCTTTAACTTTTAAGCTTTTTTGTATTTATTGCTCTTATACTTTATGGCACAAAATTTTCTACGTGCATTTTTGTGTGTGTGTGTGTGTGTTTTTTGCAATTTTTGGTTTATTTTCTATTTTTTATTTCCGTTTCTATTCTATAAATAAATATTGTGAATGCTTTTGAAATAGAATGTACATAAAAATAAATCACATTTAAAGGACATTAAGGCGCCTTTTGGTTTTTATTTTTATTACACAAAAATAAAAATAAATAAAATGAATAAAATATAAAATTATAATAAGAACAATAAATAAATAAATAGATGTGCAAGAGCACGTGTATGCATGTGTGTCTGTGCACTATTTGAAGACTTAAAAGATTTTACTAAAATTGTTAAAATAACATTAAAATCAATTATGTGATAAGTTTTATGTTTGGACCAAAGTGGGGGTTCGCTTTTTTAAAGCTAAAAAATTTTCATCGAAATTAATTTCATAAATCGTTGACAGAGTTCATTGACTTTTTATAAAAAAAAAAAAGATATTTTTTCCTCTTTTATGTATCTTATTTTTTTCTGAGTTGTTTTTTGTGGTTTAACGTTTTTTTTTAGTGCAAAAACACACCCACTTAGTTTTCAAAAAACAAAACAAAAAAAAAACAACCAAAAATACTTATGGTGGTTTTACAACAAACACATTATTATCTTTCTTTGCTTGTTTGTTTGTTTTTTTGTGTGTTTGAAATGACATCTCTATGGCCTTTTGTAATGCATGCACATGCATGAATTTTATCTATTTATTATGATTGCATGTTTCACATTTTATGGCTGTCCATTTGATAATGGTTTTTATTAGTGGCAATAATTCTGTTATTTGGGTATGTGGGTTTAAGCTAAATTTCGAAATGTTTCTGAACGAGTGTTTAATGGCCTTAACGCCAAATGAAAAATTAAATAAAACAACAAGTTGTAAATTTGGTGGTCTCTGTAATAAAATTACAAAAAAAAATTATTGACACAATGTTGCCATGAATGAATACTTTGTATGCACACACCATGCACGAGTTTAATTTTTTTTTTCAATTTAAATTCATGTAAAATAAAAAAATTGAAAAAATTTAAATTCTTTTAAATTTTTTTTTTAATTTTTAGTATTAAAAAATTAAATCAAAGTAGCAAAAAACTACCCACCAGCTCTTTTTCAAAAATTGAAAAAATTTTTTAGTTTTATTAAACAAAATTAAAAAAAATTAATTAAATTATTCGAAATTATGACGAAGACATTCCTTTATTAGGATCTTAAGTTTAAAAAATATTTGTTTATATAAAATACAAAAAATTGTATTTAAAAAAGTCAGGTCAGACTGAAACAAAAAAAAAAAAAAATAATAAATAAAAAAGCAAGTGTGTGAATGCACAGAGTACTTGGTAATTTTGTGTTTTTATTAAAAACACATCCTTAAGCTTCAAATAATTTTTACAAATTTATAAAAAAATATTTTTTTTATTCAATCACTCACTAAAGTAAAAATGTTTACTGAAACTAAAATTATTTATTTTTATTTTTTTCTTTTCAATTCAAATATTTTTTGTGTACATTCGAAATTAATTTGAAATGCTTTTAATTTAGTGTTAGAGTGCCCCTAAATACACACTTTATTTTATTTATGTGTATGTAAATACATTATGTGCTATAAAGTATATAAACTTTTTGTTCCTAAAACAGAAATAGTATTTTATGTAACGTTTGCTTATGTTGCATTCATCAAACTAAACGCCGCCAATATCACCCAACGCCCACTGTTTTGTGTCTCGTCAGTTTGGCGCCTAAATTGCTGCCAATAGTTTTCCAAAAAAAAAGAAAAAACTTTATTTTATATATTTAATTTGCTATTTTTTTTTTTTTTTTTTTTTTTTTTTTGTATTGGTGTGCTTGAGTGTTTGTTTTTCTGGGATGCTAGATTTTGGTTACAAATATTTTTTGTTTCTTTCTAACAGTTTAAGTAATGCTATTTGCCATTTCACTATTTTTGATTTTCGTTTTTTTTTCTTAATTTTTTTTTTTGTTTGTTCCATCTAAGCTTTTCGTTGCTTTTCTTTTCTCGCTACTTTTTCTTTCCTTTAATTCTTTCTTGGGTCTTCTAACAGCAACGAGAAGAAGAAGCATAAAAAAGTTATAAAACTAAGAAAAACATCCATTTCGTTTAGTGAAAATCATCAACAACAATATTTTCATGGTGCAGTTAACTGTAACTGCATCTTCGTTAGAAGCTGCAGCAGCAGTTTTCGATTTTTTTTTTTTTGCTGTTGAAAAGATGTTTGTGGCAATTTGGCATTTGCTGTTATTATTATTATTGTTTTTGTTATTGCATTTAGCATGTTTTATGGCTAAAGTCGCATTGATGTAGTTTGAAAGCAATAAATTGTTGTTAGTTTTTGCCCCCTCCATCCATCTCCCTCCTTTTGTTTTTTTTTCTTTCTTTCTATTTTGAACTTTAATATTTGAGCATCAGGAGGATATAAACATTTCTTGTTGCTTTTAATTTGGCTTTGATTTTTAGTGATTTGCAAGTTTTTATTGCCTTTTGCTGGTAGAATTGCTTTACAGCAGAAGAAAAAACGTAAACAACCAGGAAAGAGATTAGCATTTTATGAGCGAAAAGTTTCCTTAATTTTCAATGTTTGAAAACATACAGACGACTAATTTAAGGTGAATGAAGCTACAATTTACTTCTTAGAAAAATTCAATATTCTCAACAAAGAAAGAAAGAAAGAAAAAGGTCAAACAACTGCAGGTATCAGTAGTGCAAGCTTGCAGACATGTAATTCAATGTGAAACTTTATATTTTATTTTATATTATTATTAGATGTTTTTGCCCGTTCTCGCACGAGTCCTTTAGAGAGCGTATGTAGCAATTTTTAGAGAAAAACGTTTACAAACAGAATTTTGATTGTTAAAAAACTTAGCCATTCACTACTTAGTAAAATGGCTCATGCCTTTGCTAGCAATATTAGCAGAGGCGCCAACTAAAGTGGCAAACAATATTTCAAAGCAAAATTTCAGGCCTGACACATCTTTAAGAACAGTAGTGAGTGAAAGGTGGGCGTGACCGGACCAAAAGCATATGGCTACCTTTCTTGGAGTATAAAGATTAAATGTGTCAGACAAATCCGTGGGAAAATAAAAACTTGTATAGCGAACAAACCAAGAAACAAATAGAAAATAAGATTTATTTAAATAGATTTTATTTTAAATTACAAATTCACAATGAATTTGAACGGATATTAAGGATACTATCTATGACAGTGGAATTTTTTTTTTAGAAATTGCGAAAATCACAAAATATTAATTCACAATAAGCCAATGAAATAATTTCAATGGTCAATAATATTTTTCCCTCTACTTCAAGGCAATTAATCATCATCCTTCAAAACCTTGAACATCCTTTTTTCATTTAAATCATGTTCAAGTATCAAGTCTTTTTCATAATTTTTATACAATTTAATTTGTTAGCCCGCACAAGCAGACACTACAAACAAAGTAGAAGAAGCCAAGAGAGAGAAAAGTAGAGAGGAAAAAGAAAAAGTACCTTTATTATCTACATCATTATTTAAGTGTCATTAAAACATAAAATGTATTCGTATCAATTTACAATTTGTCATTTTATTTGTTTTCACAAAACGTACAAAATGAAACTTGAAAGTATGAAATGAAGCAGCAACAACACCAAAAAGTATTTACAGAAAAAAAAGAGCAAAAAATCATTAAACTTTAGTTGCATTTAACAATCGACAGCAATATGCCATAAAATAATACAATTTAACACTTATTTGATTTCATTGTACGAGAGTATTTCAATAAAACCAACAACAACAACACACAAAAAAAGACTTTTTTGTTTTCAAAACTGATTTCTGCTCGTTACGGTCATAGTGGTTCAAATGTTAGTAAGATTGTGTGTGTGTGTATGTGGGGGGGGGGGGGGGAGGGGAGTAAACGCAAAATTTTATATCATTAACAATTTAACAGACAAACCAAAACCAACTGACTGGTAGACAAACGGACAGAGCGGACAAGGAAAAGTATAAACTGAAAAAAAGGAAACTAAATCATGAATAGACAGCAGGAAAAAAAATGAGACCCACAAAGCGACAGACTGACAAACATCCCACGTTTATAGATGCAAGCAAATGTTAAGTCGTTTTCTAAAGTTGGGAAACAGTCAAGTCAAGTCAAGTCAGTAAAAGCAGGTAGATTCGTATACAATGTATAAATTTGGTTGGCTGCGTATTTAGTTGAGTGTCAAGTTTCTTGTTAAGTAGCGAAAGGTGGTTTCGTTGCCGTGTTTTCTGTTTTTCTTCACTTATTCTACAATATTTAAAATAGAAATGCTTCCTTCCTTTCAAAAAGTAAATACATTCGGTTCATAAAAAAGTTTGTAACGAAATATGTTTTCCCATAAAAACAACAAAGTTTTTAATTATAAAAGCAGAGTTTAAATAAACTTATTTTTTGTTTTCTTTAACAAGAGAAAAAAAAACTTGAAGATTTTTAAGAAGTGAAATGGGTGATTTTCTTTTTTTTTTAAAGGCCAAATTGTTGGGCATTTTAAAAAAGAAAGGAAAGAGAAACAAAGTCTACAAGACTGCTGGGCATCCCTCAGTTAAAGAGAGTTATTAGGGCAGAAATTGTTTTGAATCCCAGCAGAAATGCCATCCAACTCTACCTTGAGATGCTGACAGACAGGCATTTGAACTCGTGGAATGAAGCAGATGAATCCCACTACAATAACGAGAGTCATGTACAGCCCAATTACCAAGACTTCTCACGAGTCTCTTAATTGTTATGGGATTTATTTCACTTGGATCTTCTAGGGCCAGTATTCCACCACTGAGCAAACACACACACAGCGGGTGGTATTATTGACTCTTCCTTCATTCCTGCGAAATTATCTTATTATTTTGAATTATACCATTTTGAATTATACCAGAATTAAAAAGTTGTCTATTGTGAATGAATTGTGTTATTGTGTCAGTTGTTGGTGTAAAGGAAAACATTTTATTTTCAACATAAAAACAAATTTTAAAATTATTTTTTATTATTGTCAAGGGCTATAATCTATTGTGCAGCCCAGTCAATAACTACAACCCGAGACTCCTTACGAATCTCGTAATTGCTGTAGATATTCTAGGACCGATGCTCCACTATCTAATTTGAAATAAAAAAAAGAAAATTAATTTAAATTTCAAATAAAAATATTTCCGAAAAAAGAATCAAATCAGGCTAAAACACATTTTATTTTAGCGAAATTTTTTAATTTTTTTTTTGCAATTTTGATCTTGGCGTTTACTTTCAGTGTAAGCAAAATGTATTGCGGAATCAATGAATTGAATAATTGTAAATTTTGCCTCCCCGCAAAAAATACTTTCCGCAATTGCGGAACGTAATGAATAATTAGACCCAGTGTGCAGCAGATGCTACATGATAACTCCATTTTGTTTTATCACTAAACAGATTTTTAGATCTTCAGGTCTATAGCTAAGTTACAGACAAAAATATAGCCTCCGACCAATTAAGTGTTTTCTTGACGGTTTAGGGTGATTTAATGTCGTTATAGTTTCACTTACAAAATACAAAAAATAAAAAACGTTTAATCTACTTTATGCTTTACTTCTAAAGCCCATATTTTATTGTTACAGTATTTAGGCAGCTGAGCGTGGAACGAAATCGTAGCATTGCATTTTATATCATTTAACCAGGAGATTAAAACTTAACGCATGATGAATTATGCAGGCTTGAATTTAAGTCAAACGAAATGAACACAAAAAGGAAACATGCAAATCAACTTTAAACTAAACTTGGAGACACAAGCTAAACAACAAAATTAATTAACGAAAGAAATTTTTTTTATTTGATTAATTTTTGTACAAAAAGTATTTTAGCATTTTTATCCTTGAACCAAGTAGATATTAATTAACATAATTTAATTTAAAAGAAAACAAAGCCAACACAAACTAAATTAACATTTGCCGAGACGTGTGTGTGGGCGGCATTATGTTTTTGAGTTAAAGGCCAACTAGGCTTTTGCAATATTATTTTAAATTGAAAAAATTAAAATATAATTTGCAACGCAGTCAACGAAATTGCCAAAGAGCATTCGTTATCAAATGCTGTCAGGTTTCACTACAAAAAAAAAAAAAAAAAAATATTAACATGAAACTAAAAGAGTAAAGCATAACAACAACAACTGAACAATTGAGAAACTAAATAATAAAATTAAAATACTTAAAAGAAATTTATGCTTTAACTAAAATGCAACTCTTGTAATTTTAAATTTATTTTAGAGTTTCGAAAGGCTTGAAACAGAAACAAAAAACAAAAATTCCTTTTACACAATTTTTCACTTAAAACAAAAGAGCTGTAGCAAATATGCGCCACTGAACACTGTAACTGAATAAAAAGGACACACTGGCACACACACACACACATGAAATATTAAAGCACAGACGCCAATGTTGTTGCAGTCAACTATTTTTTTTTTTTTTTTTCTTTAAAAAACATTTCAAATATTTGATTTCTTTGAAGAGATTTTTTGTTGTTCAAACAAATTCCTGCTGGTTGGTTTATATGTTTACTTTTATCGTTTCTCCCATGTATTGGTGCGTTTGTATGCGTGAACACTCGTGTTCATCAAATGCCATCAGAAGAACACGAGTGCCCCTTAAGGGATCTGCTTACCTCTAAAAACAATTTCAATTAACTTTTGCTAGCAATCAAGTTCTTGGAATTTTCAACAACAACAATCGCTAATAAAATATTTTTTTTTTCCTTTAATTACTTAAAATATTAAATAAATAATAAATATAAACACGAGTAAAAGAAGAAAAAAATTCTATTGTGTTTGACATTAAATAAGGCCTGTTGTGGGGAAACTTAATGAGTGTAAAATATGCATAAAGTATTAGGAAAAAAAATATTTTATAAAACGCGCACACACACACACACAGTTTAATTAGCGTTTCACAGGTATTTCTAAGAAATAATAATTTATAAAAATAAAGAATAAGAGCTAGATTTTTTTTATCATATAAAAGCTATTTCGAATTTTCGAAATAATATTCGAACATAGAAAAAAAAAGTGTTACAGAATCACTTGATGTTATACAGAATTTAATTTTAATAAATTAATTTCGAATATTCGAAATAAAATTTGAACATTCTAGAAGAGAATTAAATTTTTTTTAAACACTTGATTTTATACAAAATAGAACGCAAGATTTAAATTTGGCGCCATTCGAAGTATCATTGTTTGACATTTGAACAATTGTTATTGTTTGCTAGTAGAAGGTACGAGGTTAGTAAAAAATGACCATGGACAGCGAAGGGAGTTCGTTAATTGGGTATTGGAGAGACAACATGAAAATGCTGATTTTGCCGATAAAATCATCTTCAGTGACGAGGCCCATTTCCATCTTGATGGCTTCGTCAATAGGCAGAATTTGCGCATTTGGGGTGAGGAAAATCCTCGAGTGATTCACGAGAAGCAAATGCATCCTCAACGTGTCACTGTGTGGTGTGGTTTTTGAGCTGGAGGAATCATTGGACCGTTTCTTCATGAAAATGAGGCAAGTCAATGGTGTTCGGTATCGTGAAATGATAACCAGTTTTTTCTTGCCTAGAATTGAAGAAATGAGTGTGGAGGGCTTGTGGTTTCAACAAGACGGCGCCACATGTCATACAGCCAGAGAAACAATTCAATTGCAGCATCAGTCATTTATTTAAAATTTAAGTCTTGCGTTCTTGTTGGGACACCCTTTATAATAATCATATGTACTTTTCGAGTTTCAATTCGAATTTTTCATATAACATTCGGACATGGCAGAAAATGTTTCCAAATCACTTGATTTATGTATTTCGAATTTTCGAAATAAAATTCTAATATTATAAATATAAAATACTATAAAATTTAAATTTAATTTTTAGAAATTAAATTCGAATTTTCGCAATTAATTACAGAATACTGAATTCGATAAAATATCGTTATACTCTTGTTTATTCGATAAGAATGCTCGTAATAAAAATTACTGAATCGCACTACTGGTTACCTTTTCGGTCACAACTTGCTTAGTTTTCAAGATATCGATTTGATTTTATTGTTTGAAAAAATTATAAAAAAAAAAAAATTGCGAAAATGAAAAAGCTAGGAAAAAAGCTAGAGGCTAAATCATAAATTTCAAGGCTAAATTCGAGAAGAAAGGCTGGATGTAGCCTAAAAAAGGCTAAAATGGCAACGCTGTTTGTTACATATGTGTGTGTTTTTGTCAATGTAGAACCCTTTTTTAAAAACAAGAGAGCAATTAATTTTTGATTTTATGAAGAATTTTTCACTTGCAAACAGAAATTTCTTTTAAAAGTTTTTATAATTAAATTTGTCAAACTTTATTTTAAAAAAATTTTCATCTTGCCTAAAATTATTAAATTATTATTTCTGTTGTAAAAAAAAAATTCAAGTTTTCACAAACCACCAAAGTTTGGAGGATATTCTTGAGGATTTATGTTTTAATTAAAATACGCACGACAATTTAATAAAATTATGAAATCAAAAATAACCGCTGCTACTGAAACACTTAAGCCGAATTAAATTTCTTCAGCTGTAATTCATCAGTCAATTATGAATGAAAATTACATTTTCCCATTTCTCTAATTATAGATATAAAATTCTTTGATTTCGGAAATTTTTTTCCGAAAGACAACATTTTTAATTGTCTTTTTGAAGAAAAGTAACTGACTTACGTTTTACTTTGTTTAACAACAATTAAAAAAGGATTAACTAATTTTAAAAATATGCCTGAAAACAACCTACAAAAGCATCATTTAAATTACGATTGAAATGCAGTGGTAAAACGCCTTAAGCAATGCTACAAATAATTTAATTGTATTAATTTAAGTGATGCTCAAAAGATGTTCTTGTACGAAAACAACATAAAAAGCTATACAATAGCTACTCTAGACATCCCAGCAAACATTTTAGTAAAGAAAAACTTAGCTGTGAAGGAAATAAAATTATTTTTGGTTGTTGGAAAAAAAAAATAAAGAAAAAATATAAAAATTACTTGATAATAGTCGTAGTTGGCTGGTGTTTCACACAGGCCTAGAATATATAATTTTAAATAAAACCAGTTGGCTAATTTAGCCAAAGCCAACACACACACACACACATGTCGGTTTGCTTTAAAAAAAATGTTATGCCTGAGTACTTGTCCCACAAATCTCTCACCCATCCACTCCCTCTCTTTCTCTACCTCATTCTCAAGCTGTTTCTATATGTGTTTGCGTTGGATGGTGTTCTTAAGGGACAAGTGCGTGTCACTGCAGAAGCCCAGGAAAAAACACACACATACACATACTATTGCACAGCCACACATGCTTACTTACTCTATATGATAATTTCATTTTTTCAGTTTTTATTTTCATTTTCATACAAAAGCTTTTACCACGACAACTACAAATAAAAATACTCGTAAATATAAAAAAATTAAAAAAAAAAAAGTTACCAATCTGAACGTGCTTATTTGTTTCATACAACAACAAGGCTTTGACGTCAACAAAAATACAAAAAAAAAAATTTTTGTTTAAATTATCGTGTTTTGCGCTGGTTTGATTCGTCGTTAACATTTAGTATTATTATTGTTGTTGGTTTCATTTACATAAATTTTTTTTTTGTTTTTTCAACATCTAGCAGCAGTTTTAGTTTAGGTTTTTTCTTTTTTTTATAATTTTAATGCTTAAAAAATTCTCTAAAAATTTAATAATTTGATGATATTTTTGGAAAACATTAATCGGATCTTTTGTTTTCCTTTACTTGCTAAATAAATACTCGAATGTTAATCTATAAAACAATTATCAGCGTCATCATTGACAAGACACCAATAGGATTTGTTTAGTAATTAAGACAAGGATTAATAAAACTTGTTTTTACTATCAAGCGAATGATAACAGTATATCACTTTAATCCAATTCATATAAATCTTAATTTACTTTCCTTGTATGTATTATTTGCCTTTAGGAATTGTTATGAATAGATATTTATGTCTGGACTAGAATACAATTTAGTCTTAACATCAGTGTGCCGCACTTAAATACACAATTTATGTACTACTAATATAAACACACACACACTCACACACACACAATGTGTTTATTTATGTAGTAAATGACAATTAGCTAAGGAATTTATTAGGGGCTACAAAAAGTACGAAGAGATAAAAAAAAATTTTATTTACGCATTTTAGTCTGACGTCTATAGCTGATATGAATTTCGTGTGACTATCACAGATGGAAAATTTAGTAAAATTTAAGTTTTTGTTTTATAATCATGCAGGTGTATTATGTGCTGTTTAAAGGAAACGAGCAAATCCAATCGTATAACAAAATTTTATGAAAAACACTTCAAATATTCTCAAAATTGAGTTCGTCCCAGGCAAATTTTTTTCGACATTAACATGCTGTTTTTATAACACAAGCGATCAAAACTAGTCTGGAAATTTTATATGAAAAGTACTCAAAATATTAAGTATCTTTCATACAAATATTTTAGAAGAGTTGATCCCTGGAGTTATAAAAACGCACATAAGATTTAACAAAACAAAATTGTTTTTATTTAATTTTTAATAGGTTATAGCTGAATATTAAGTTGATTTTCAACAAGGAATAATCATGTAAAGACGACGAAGAGACAGCAGAAGCAAAACTCTCATGAATAAATTGTGAATAAATTCAGAAATTATGTAAGGATGTTGGTAACTTATGCAGGTATCAATATTAGAGACAAACTTTAGGATTTTGTTTATATTAAATTTTAAAGAAATTTTTTAAAAAGAAATTTTTGGAAATTTTATTGAAAAAAAAAATATGTTTTCTTGAGAAAACTTTGAGAATTTCTTCTAAACTATAGGACTGGTTAAAAATTTATGATAACAGAATTTAAATGTTATTTTCTTCCAGATTAGGTGTTTTTACAAGTTTAATCAAAGAGCTGGTTCTCGGGTTATTGCAATACGAGTATAACTCGAGAACTATTATACATGTGTGTGTTATTAAAGTAAATTAAGAATTCAATAATTTGGTTTTATATCTAAAAGTGGACAGCAAATAATTACAAGTTCAATGTTAATTGAGTCTATAAAGAAAACTAACTACAGGCACTTTTTAAGCTTCAATTTCGCCTCTTTTTCTTTCATGTTTTAAATATAATTTGTGTTGGCAGAATAACAAAAAAAAAAAAACATTTTCCTTTCTTCAATGAACATACGCCTATATAATTAAGTTCTATGTGCACTTCAGTCAGTCCTGCTTGTGATATTAAAAACAAAAACATAAAAGAAGAATTTACTAACTTTTTCTTACTATCGTAAGTAATTTTACCTACTGCATAGACTAACTAGTTAACTTTAACAAAAAAATATAAAAAATTAGAGTCAATTGCAGGCATGTTTTATCATAATTTAAGATTAAGTTTTGTTATTATAAACAAAATAATGCCATTAACTTGTTTCTTTTGACTAGTTTCTTAGGCTTTTTGAAGAGCTCTTTTATTAAATTTCACTTAAGTCATCAGAACTTCCTGTTTGAATTTCAGTCATTAACTTTTATTTATAAAATTTTTATTAACCTTGGTCGATATAAAGGATAAGACGCTTGACTTCGGTTGTGATAATCAAGACAAGGGACTTGAGACCCACCTAAAATTAATACCTTTGCGAACCACAATTTTTCCAGTAAAGTAGCATGAATTTGTTAGTGCATATTTTGTTATAAATGCATATTTTATGTAATATGTCATATCGCTCTTTTATTAATCTTTTGTTTAAAAAAATCTAATAAATTAAAAATAAAATTTTCAATTATGCCAATTATGAAAATTCCCAAGGATTTTTAGTTTTTGGGAGAAAATTCCCTAAAACAGATGACTTGCTATGTTAAAAATGGGAGAAATTTTGTTTATAATAAGAGGAAAGGGAAAAGTGAAAAAACTCCCAGAGAACTTTTATTCATAATTGGGCTGAATATTTTTAATTTACCTTCCAATATTGTCAAAAATGACTATTCTAAAAAAGAGTTAAACACTTTAAAACAGTTTTAGGACAATTTTTAACATGATTAAATCAATAAATTTTGAATGCATATTTTTTTTAATTTTATTTTTGCATATTTTGCGAATTTAAGTTCATGAGCTTCTTTGCTCTTTTTAATTTTACTAACCAGACTTCCATAATATAGACCAAATTTAGAGCACTAAGACCGATTTTCTTTAATCACAATAAAAAAACTGGACGACCACAACTGAATTTTTGATTGAAAGCAAGTTTAGTTCGCACAACCGAAGTTGTTTTCTCAGTGTAGCGGTAAGTTTAAGGGCTTTTTAGTTTCGATTTCGGGCTAAAATATTAACGTAGACTTCAAAGTCAACGTTATCGAAAATTTTCATAAATTTTATTTTAAAGTCTACGTAATTTTTTATTTTTTGGATGAGAGGCATTTGCATCGTTTTTAAATTTAAAAATGTCCAAAATTAAATTTAAAATTTTTTCTGCTAAGCAAAATTGACTCCCCTGCGTAGAAAGTTGCAATCTAAAAATAAACCAAACCAAATTGTATTAAAAAAATTTAACTTTGAGAAATCCTGTTAAATCTCCTTTATCTGAAATTACAATGAATTTCGTTTTTTTTTATTGTACTTTTTATGTACTGAAGTGTTGCTTATAAAAGTCAATATTGAAACAACAATTTATGCAAGAGAGAAAGAGAAAACGAAATGAAAAGAAAAGCTTTAGGGAAGTTTAAGAACAACAAGTTCAATAGAGAATAAGAAGAAGAAAAATTGAATATCCAACAACAGTCAGTGTCTTTTAGTTGAATGTCATTTTAAACACAAACAAAGCAACCGACACCAATACAAACAGGCAGACAGACAGACTGTATGCATTAACACATAAATGATTTTAGTTAGTAAACGTTTTTGTATTTGTGACTTTATAAACTCATCAAATACTTTTACTTGCAAAATAAAGAGAGAAAAAAAAAACACAAAAACAAATATTTACTCAGTTTTCAATATAAAAAAAGGAAGAACAAAAAATAACATGAAAACAATTTGCAAATTGAAACATGTCAATACTGCCGTGTCATTCTTCTATGATCCTTTTTTTTTTTTTTTTGTAAACATGTCGTACTGTGTGTGCTTTCAAGGCGTGACTCACCCATTGCAAGGCAGCAGTTGAACTGTGGCCCGTAGAATAAAACATTTCCTGCTTGATATGCTTGTATTTTTTAGCCTGTAGTTTGCCTAGTTGGGTTTCAAAACTTTGGTACGCTTTTTTGTAAATCTGAAGCTCTTTTTTATAACCATTTTTTCTGTGTTTTAATAAACATTCGTTTGTCTTAATTTATTTTGAAAAAATAAATTTTTACAGCGTAAAAATCTGAGTTAGCGTGCATTTGCCCTTCACTATTCTAGAGTCTTTTGCATTGTGGGTGAGGGTGTGGATGTCTATGTGTTTTTGTTTTATTTACTTTCTATTTAAAAAAAAAATATTTTAACATTAAGCCCTGAATAAATAATTTTCTCTTCCTTAATTCGAGATACTCATTTTAATGGAGATGAATTTATATTAAAAGGGTTTTTAGCAAGACTCTACATAAGAAATTTGCCTGTTTGTTGTTGGAAAGTTACTCATGAGCTTGATTGTTTGTTTCTTGACTTTAAGTCCATATTTTCATATAGAGATTTTAAGAATAAAGCTCGTCTCCCACCTACTTTAATTTAAATTAATTGATTTCACTCACAGTTATGTTGGTGCAAGTGTTCATTCCCAGCATTGTTTTCAATACTCAATTTGTGTGTGTTGACGTCAAACAGAAACAATAGACACCGTTCGTTCATTAAGCCATTAAGACACCTTAAACTATTTATGAATCTTAAGTTCTCATCTTTTCATTATCTGCTTTATATTTGAAATCGTCTTTTACGTTTTTCACTTCAAGCAAAATGTTTAGGGATAAATTAGGGAGTGTGCACAAGTCACTTATACAGTAAGATTTCTATTGCCTGGGTAAAATGTGTTTTAAATTAAGAAATTCAATTTCAAATTCCCTCGGGACTTTTTTCCACAAAAAAAAGAGCTGAAAAAGAACAGTGGAAAAATTCTTAAAGAAATTCTATTCAGGAAGTAGTTTGCTTGTCTTTGTACTATTCCACTGCAATTAGTTTTTTAAATTAACTAGATGCTTTTGCCCGGTCTCGCCCAGGCCGGTAGGTTATCCGCTATATATGCAGCAATTTTTAGAGAAAACCATTTACAAACAGAATTTTAATTAAAAAAACAAACCCATTCGCTTCTTTATAAAGTGAATTTGCTAGTAGCATTAGCAGAAGCGCCCACTAAACTGGTAAATAATATATTTTAAAGCATAATTTTAGGCTTACATATTATAAATATCTTTATGAACAGTGTTGACTGAAAGTCGTTGAAAAAAGGGCTGATCAATCCTTCCTTGGAGCATAGAGATTTTATGTGTCAAATTTCAAACTAAAATTTATATAGTGAACAAACAAACAAACAGAAAATGCATTTTATTTATACAGATTTAGGTTTGCCTCAGCTAGAAACGGTTCTAATCATAAATATTTGTTACATTTCGCTAAGTAAAACCAATAAAATTTCTTATTTGCCAAGTGAAAATAAAAAAGAATTGTGAACAGTGCCTTAATAAAAGAAAAACAACAATAAACACGTAAGTATTTTTACTTGTAACAATTTCTATTTTTAGATTAAGTAAAAACAACAACAAACAACATAAGCTGGCTTTAATAACATCCACTAAGAGTGTATGTGTATGTGTGTGTATCTTTTTCCTTACTTGTTGTTGACTTTCTAATTTTATTTTATTCTGTGGCTGTTATGCCTGAACGTGCTTTAATATTGCACGACACGACATAAGGAGAATATTTAATTTGGTAACAGATTTGTTGAAAATTTCCTTTCGCTGTCTTCTACTCTTTTTTTTTTTTTTTTTTCTTTTTTATAATAAATAAACAAATGAACTTTAAATATACAAAACAAAAAGTAAAATATTTTATTTAAATCCTAACAAGTATTTCTATTGCGCAAATTTTTTTGTATAAAACAATCTTAAAAATAAAAAACTTTAAATCAACTATTTTATAAAAAAAAAAAATTAATCGACATAATGAAACAATTCTGGGGCAATATGAAAAAACCGTCATTTTAGAGGACGACTACAACTTTAAAAGCTCTAAAAGTTTTTCTTATGAAATTGTTGCGATTCTAGCAGGCGATACTTAACTAAACCACAATAATAAAGTTCTGGAGTTAATTATTCGCACAGAATTATTTTAATATTTTTTTTCCTAATTTTAATTTAATATTTTCCAAATTGACTACAACAGAAATCCACTTAGAAAATGATATTTTAATACTCAAACTTTATTTTGACTTTCTGTTTTTTTTTTTTAACAAAATTATTCCTCAAGTCATTTCTTAAATGTTGATTTTAATACTCTCTAACTAAAGAAAAACTAAAATAAAATAAATATCATGTTAGATACCTTTTTAAAAACATATTAGGAAGCAAAAGTTATGAGAAAAACAACAAAACAAAAACGAATATCATGATGATTTAAAGCAGATTAGAAAGCCAAATAATTGGACAGACAATTTAATGTGCATGTAAGAGGTGTTGTGTGTATCTGCTTTATGGCATTAAAATTGTTTTTTAGTTTTTCATTGTTGTTTGTTTGTTATGGCTGTGGATGTGCATGAGGATGTGGCTGAGAATGTTTTTATTTTTTGTGTAGCAAAACTGCTAAGCGATATAAAAAGTCATAAATAAGAGAAATTAAAGAAACAGCAACGTCATAACAAAAATTGAAATGAAAAAGCATGTAACACATTCACAATGAAAGTTTTTTTTGCACACACGCACACAGGCATATGAAAACATGCAAAGCATTTATGCTTATTAAAAAAGGAGAGAGATGAGCTAAAACAGTGAATAAAAAACAATCAACAAATAGAGGACCTGATACTGAGGTAGTAATAAAATTACTCTTAATTCGAAGAAACGTTCCGTATATGTAGAAGAAGAGACACTCACTAAAAAAGCCAATCCGGGTGTTATAAAATACTGAAAACTCTATCAAGTCCCCCCTACATTTCAATATTTCTTGCCAGCAGTGTCAACTTTTGAATTTTAAAAAAGTATCGAAACTAAAATAAAAAAGGCATATTTTTTTAAAACCAACACTAATATGCTGGTTTTATAGTACAAGCGATCAACTCGTCTTTAAATTTTACTTTGGACTATTTAAAATTTTTTTTTTTGAAATTTCCACACACCCCAGTACTCTTACGGATGGGACACATCCATTTTAAAGGGGAGACTGTCTAGATTTGTAATCTATCCCATATACTCGGAAATTACTTTGGATTATTTTTTAATTTTTTTTTGAAATTTTTATATACTCTTGCTATGAGTGATTTTTACTATTCCCGATTTTGCCCATAAAAATTACCAGTCAAAAATTAATTTAATCCGTAGGCTCTAAACTTTCTGGAATTATTTACCATTTTCGGAAAACTTCGTAGTTTTTATTTTATGATTCAAAACGGAAGCTGCCTTGAGAACAACATTTATTTTAAAATAGTCCAAAGTCACTTCTGAGCTTTTGGGCAGTAGATTACAAATTTAGACAGTGTCTAATTAGGTCCCATTCCTTGAGATAGAAGTGTTTGGCCACAGAAGCCTTCATTTCTGAGAGACCACATATACGCTATTTTTGTACTACGTGAAATTTTCAAAGTTTTCTAAAAAATTGCACAAATACATTTGGGAGAAACTGTATTCCCAGGATGATAGCCCTATCAATTATAGTTGTTTTCCATTTAAACCCCTTTAAATTCAGTGCATATGTGAAGAATATGTAAAGAAATTGTTTTTATCGCATGCGATATTTTTTAAAAACGTATTTAACTAGACACACACATTTCTCGCAGAGGAAAAAAAGGCATTAACTCGAAAATTTTAGGCATCGAAAAAAACACTGTTAATCGTACCTGGAAGTACTCGTATGTTATACGTATACGTTATGAATTTCTTTAGTAAAAATACTGAGTATACGCTGCATTGCACAAATTTTAAACGTCTATTGAAAACTAGTATGGTGTTTCTGTAACCCAACTATCAAGTCGTGGCCGTCAAAAGTTGTTTTTTAAATATTTTAAACTAAAAAGGTTTTTATATAAAATTCAAACGGTTACATTTTTGTGATTTTTTTTAAATCCGAAAAAACCGCCTTTTTGGCGGTTATGGCTCGAAATCGCCTAGAACATTTTTATAAAAATAATTGAAAAATTTTTTAAAAATAAAAATAATTTTTTTATGGTGGATTTAATTAAATTTTTATAAATTTCCTGCTGTGATTGATTAGAAATGAGTTACATATTGAAAAATATTAATTACAAAAAACTAGGGATATTCTTAGTTGCCTAGTACTCATAACTCTAACATCAAAGCGAATCGTTATGCAGAGCAGAGGAACACATCCCATTTTTTAATATATATTTGTTTTTTGAAAAAAAAAAAAATGCCAAAAACTGTTTATGTTTCTTTATATTAAGAAAAACAACAACAGCTACATTAATATAAAATAAAAAATATTTATATAGAGATTTGTAATATTGCAAAAAGCACAAGGTAAAAATATTTATAAAAACAACAAAACGTTTGTTGTTTTCCTAAGGAAAACATGTTGACAGCATGAAAACAAACAATAAATACATTTGCTGAAATCTGCACACTCCACACTCCATAAACATGCATGCATCCTCACACACACAGTTGATATTTTCAACCATAAATTTTTGTTTGCAAGCATGCATTCATTCATACACAAACAAGCATAAATAACAACTTTCTTGGTAGCAGTTTTGCTGTTAAAAATTTTGGAGAAAAAAAAAATAATAGCAACTTTTGAATAAATATTTTCGTCTTCACACATACATACATGCATGCATAAATACAAACGTACATACATAAATACTTATGAAGTGCATTAACATAAGTACCTTCTATGTGGAAGGAGGAGAAAAAAATTGTGCGTTTTTGACATGCATAGACACGTACATTTTTTGTAATCTTTTTTTTTTTTTTGTTTCTTATTTTTAAAATACAAACTACTAAATAGGATAAGAGCACACACACGCAGAAACACACATTTTTCTGTATCACCACCACTTTTAAAATAACAACTTCTTACAGCGTGTCAGTTGTAAAGTCAAGCCAAAAAAGCGGACATGTTGGTTTGTACACTTTGGCAGCTCTTTCCTGTAACATGTAATTGTTTTTCTTTCCTTTACTCTGCTTTGCTTTAATTTAAAACAAAAACTGATCAAGAAAAGTTTTTAAATGAATTTAAAGTAATTTTTTGAAATATTTTTTTGTAGGACAAAAAAAACTTTTTTTTTTTTTTTTTTTAAATTAAATTTGAAAATAAAAATTGAGTGAAAATATAATGCGATTTCAAAAAATTATTTAAACCACCAGTCCGAGTACAATTTTCGAAAGAAAACAAATTTATTTATATAAAAATTGTTACTCAAATAAAATATATGAAAGATGGAAGAGTGAATGAAAATATGTGAAATAGCGAGAATAATCTGGTCCATAAAACTCGGTGCAACCTAACCTACCTAAACTTAGCCTCAAAAATGAAAATATTCATTTGTTTAAAGTAAAGAAGGGTTTACAAGTGAAATTTAAATTTGAATTGTTAGTATGAAATTTTTTCAGCGGTTATCACTCTAAATGCTTTTAATTTTTTTTTTTTTTATTGGAAAATTTTTTTAATATTCCGCACACAAAAAAAATTGTTTTTGTGGGTTTCCTTTTCTGTTGTCTTTTTTTCTCACTCACTCACTGCCTTTGTATCAGTTCTACCAGCGTCTTCAGTTCAACTTGTTGTCTGCCGCAAAAGGTTAAAGACCGTTCGGTCATAAACACACGTTTCATACGTTCAAACATATTTATAGCCACGATTTGTGGGCTGTTTTGTGTGTGTTGTGGGTATTAAATTTTACAAGCTTTTAGTGAAATTGTACAATTACAATAAATGTTTTCTAAAAATTTGCTTAAAAGTAAGTTGAGAAGACAATATTTATTTATATGTGTAGGAATGCTGAAAAGATGGTTTGTTTGCTTGTCACATTAATATTCTTTTTTTCTCTTCTAATTTTATATCGTATCATATTTCAGTGCAGCCCGTTCTTAACGCAATCATTTAGAATTTTTTTATATTTATCTTCACGCATTTTCGTTTTTTTGTTGCTGGAACACTACGTTAGGTAATGGTAAATTTAAAATTCGGCTACAGAAAAATTTGGTAACAAAAAACAGTGCTTTTTCTACTTAAAAAATTAATTTTTTTTATATTTAAAAATAAATTTTTTTTATATTAAAAAATTAATTTTTATTTTATTTTTTAATCTTTAAATATTTTTTTATTTATTTTATAATAAAAATATTTTTTATATGCTTTAAAGTTTTTTTATTTTTTTATTTTTCTTTGTTTTATTATTTTTCTAATATTTTTAAATTAAAAAAAAAAAATTATTTTTTTTTTAACTTTGTAAAAAAAAATTTTTAATTGTTTTTGCAATTTTTTTTTATTACTTCTTTAAATTTCTTTAATTAAAAACAAACTAAATTGAAGAAAAAAATTTTTTACTTATTTTTTTTTTACATAAAAAAATAAATTTTTTTATATTTTTTTATTTTTAGTTAATTTTTTTTTTGTTTGAACGGGGAGTTGGTCTCCTTAAATAAATAAATAAGTAAGCCAGTTTACCCTGAATGTGGAATGTGTGCTAAGATGACTGTAACCAAGGCAAGTGAGGCCAAAACGTTTAATAAAACTTAATGAAATGATACAAAAAAATATATTTTTATTTCGCTTTTGTCTTTAACTCATTTGAATATTTTTTTTTAATTTATAGTGGTGGCACAACAATTGTTAATATCAGTTACTAAACTAAATGATGGCACATTTCAACTATGACGTTACTTTTGCCGCACCTTTTCCATTTAAGCTAAAGGATATTAAAGTCCCATAAAATAGGTTATGCAAATAAAAAACAAGTGTGTTCTACAATTGGAAAGGCAGACAAAAATGTTAAAGTTTCCAAGTTAAATGTAAATAAAATAAAATAAAATGCGGTAGGTGTTGAGAAAAAATTATTTTTTCGGGCATTTTGCTTTTATGGTGGAGTAACTTTCTTTCAGTCATTTTGGGACCTGGTAAAACATCACTAACATATTTAATAAGCAGAGTAGTTACACTATGATTTTACCATTGAATTAAATGTTTCTTTAAATACTTCAACGCATTCAATCAATTCGATAGAGAGCAACTCGTATCGAAATTTAAAAATCGTTTTCATTCGATATCGAGTTCGATGATTTGGGCCCAGAAATTTTCTTTCTCAAAATATTTTTTACTATTCATTTGTAAGTTTATGTAACCTTTTTTATTAAAACGGCCAGGTCGAACTACAACTCTTTATTTTTATATCCTCGAGAACAGCTATACTGGGGAATATGGATATTTAAAAATTTTTTTTAAAATAGTCCAAAGTAGCTTCTGGGCGTTTGAGCAATATATTACAAATCTAGACAGCCTTCCCTTTAAAATGGCATATGTGTTATCCCTTAATCTTCTTTGGTTCGTCCGGAAGTTACTATGGATTATTTTGAAATTGTTTGAAATTTGCGTATACTCCAGTACTGTTGTTTTGCAAACTTACGGATCTTAGCAAACTTACGGACAAACTATAGAAGATTTCGGGATGGGAAACATATCATTCTAAAGGGGAGGTCATCTAAATTTGTTGCTTTGAGGGATTTTTACCATTCCCCACTTTTCCGAGGCACCATTTCCGATTTTGCCCATGAAAACCACCAAAATAAAAAAGGATAATAAGTCACACAGTCAGCCAGTCAGTAACGTTATTCTTTTATATGTATAGATTAGCTGCTTTATGGTTATAATAATAATTTCAGCCAAAATATGTTAAAAAAAAAACATTTCATTCGACATTCATTTAAAAAAAAAAATATTTTTTAGTTTTATTTTCAGTGATAGACAAATTTTAATTTCAAATAGAGTAGAGTGCCTGCAGTTCGTTCTTGATTAAATGAAACCCCCACCCCACTAAAGTTAATATTGTCAATAACAATTGTTTCTGGGCTAATGGTGGTTTTTACAAATTTTTCCATCACATTTCTTATTTTGCGCTGTCTGACAATCGCTTTTCTATTTCTTGGAAATTAAAATAATAGCAAAAAAAAATGTATATAAATATTATTTTTATTATTATAAATAGATAGAATTACATGGCCTCAGGTATTGCCGTAATTATCCAATGACATAACAAAACTATTCAATCATTTATAGAAAAACAATAGAAGTGACTTAAAGGGAAATGCGAGGGTAAGAAACAACACTGCCAGCGACAACTAGAATTATTATGGGCAAGGATGTTGCTAAAAATATTGTCAAATTTAAGTAGAGTTATTAAAAATTATAAAACTACTATTTTAGAAATGCTTTGCTAGAACAGTTAAGAACATTTTACGGAAATTCTTTAATCTTTATTCAGTTTACCGCGAAAGATTAGAAATTTACATAAAATTTTATTTTAGTTTAAAAAGCTTTTGTTGATTTTTAAGAACATTTTAAAATATTCAAACGGCAACTTACAATAACTTTTTAACATTTAACAAAAAGTTTCAATTGTTATTTAACGACTAACTTTTTTCTCTTAATAATGATGAAGTTATTTTTGAAATTTAATTTTGTTCTTAATTAAATTAAACTGAAAGTGGAAAAAACACTAAACGCAAACAAAACAAAACCATAAAGAAATATAAAAGCTAAAGTGCACACTAAACACAAACTTGTGTTTACAATAAAGGACTTAATTAACTTGTAGCAGAAACCAAAAATGTTCATTAAACTTTTTAATCATTGTAGCTGGAAATAGAATTTTCTTTTAAGAAAATAATAGCATTAACAAAAAAAAAAAAAAAAAAAAAAAAAAAAAAAAAAAAAAAAAAAAAAAAAAAAAAAAAAAAAAAAAAAAAAAAAAAAAAAAAAAAAAAAAAAAAAAAAAAATATCTGATTGTTATTTAAGGAAGGAAAAGTGTTACAAAGGGGGTTGCAGTCAGCTAGAAAGTAGCATCTGCTTTAACGTCTTATGCAAGCATACACTCACAAAACAAAACAAAAAAAGGAAAGAAAAAATTATTACTACAAAAACCACAATTAGAAAGAAATTCTAGTTATAAAAACAAAAAGGTTGAAGGACATTTAGAGCAAGTAAACACACACACACACACACATTTTTGTATACGCAAATAAAAAATACGTTTTATGCAAGTACCGAAAATAATTTTACCACCACCACCAACAACAACAACAACAAAATACTCATAAAATAATTTTATGCCAGATTGTGTATGTGTGTGGCTGGCTATTAAACTTCTATACAAAAAGAAATTTTACATGTGTGTGTGAGTAAAAAATACCTTTGCCTCGTCTGAAAGTGTGTGCATAAGTGTGCGTGCGTATGTTTGTATGGATGTTTAAATAATAACAACAACAACAAAAAAATCCACCTTTTTTAACCTACTTCTATCACAATATAGCGTGCAGAAATTTTTCCATTTTTTCAGCTTCTTATTATTTATATTTCAGTTTTTTTTGTTTTTGTACTTGTTTGTATGTAAATTAACATGTCTGTGCACACAAGCAAATATATATATATATATATATGTGTGTGGGTGTGTGTGTCTGTGTTTAGTTTAACTTACATATTTGTAATGAGTGTTATTTTATACTAAGTTTATGCCATTTACAATTTTTTCTGCTTTTTTTAAAAAAGTTATTTTTAAACTGCCTATATAAAGCAACCTTAGACGGAGCAAAAAAAAAAAAATATTGAAATGAACGTAAATTATAGGGGAGAATTTGAATTGGTGGGTACACTATTTAATATGAAACCTGGTAAGATACAAATAAACACGTCACATGCCTAAAGAGACATGCAGCTTTTACAATTAATTTTGAAAAAATTAGAAAAAAGGTTTAATTTACTAGATTTCAAATTTTACTGAAAAGCAAATGAAGATTTACAACAAAAAATTCTCTCTACAAGACAAGTAATTGAAATGCAGAACGTGTTCAATGACTGGGACCAATAAATTAGTCAGTGGCATTTTTTTTAAGCTGACGTTTTTTATATCTTGCTAAAATTACCACAAACTAATTGTTGCCGCCGTCAACAAAGGGTTAATTCCAGCAATCATTTCTCTTTAATACTTTTCAATTTCGTATAACATACATATATTATTATATACGTACATACATACGTACATCGTATGTTTTTACAGTTTTAGTTTTTTGCCTCAGCCAAGTACATAAATAAATATGTGCATAAGCTAACGGTCACTTACCGTTTCACAAAAAATAAGTAGACAAGAAGAAATCTTAATATTGAAATTTAGTTGAGTTTCAAAAGCGAGGCAAATAACTAATAAATTTTAAAGCTCTACCTCTACCTCTAATTTACCTTTTATGATTTATTAATTGCGAAATACATTATTATAATAAAAAATAAAAATAAATAAAAAGAAAGGTTTTAATTAAAGGTATTAGTGCTATTAAAAATTAGTTTCCTTAATCTCAACACTAATTTTATTTAAAAAGTGGACTTGTACCACTTTCAAAAATAACGATTTGTAATGCTCACAGAAGAGAGTGAATCTTCAACATGGCAACTTAGTGCTTCTACTGCCTTTTCCAGTTAATGCTTTCTGTGGTGACTTTTTTATTTGCCATTGGCACTAAATATGTATGTATGTGTGTAAGTTGTTGAAATGAGAAGAGCTGATAGTAAGCAATTGAGAGTCTGTGAATAAAATACGTGAAGCTAATTTAGTTCTAGTTTAAAATAAAAAAATATTTAATAAAAATAATAATAATATAAATACTTGGCGAAAAAATAAAGTTTCGAAATCGTGACTGTTCAAGTTTTAGTATTTTTTAATACCCGTTTTTTTCCAAATCAGTGGAAATTCAGCTTAAACACTTTAAATATGAAATGAATTTTGAAAAAATTATACAAAAATTATTTTGCTCATTTCATTTATGTATTAAATATAAATTAAGTTTTATTTAATGACTCAATTAGAATAGATAAAACGTTTTGTGTTCCTGCGTAGGCACACATTTTTAATAAGCAAAATTAAAATACAACTTCCGTGTGGCACGCACTTCCAAGAGAATTAAAAATTTTTTGGGATATTAATTTTGTCTAAACGAAATTAACTCAGTTTAATCCAAACCTGATAGTGATTTTTAGAAATTAATATTGAACAAAAACTAATCGCAAGTTTGTGGAAGACAAAACCTAAAAGAAATTATGCAAATTACGTCATGCAGAAGTTGAAGCAGTAAAGCCCTGAAATTTTCTAGAATTTAAGTTCCTGTAAAAACTTATAAGAAAAAAGTGCTGCTAGAGGCTCTGTGATATTTTTGAGGGTGTATAAGATTTTGTAGAAAAAAGTTAAGTACGAACGTTCATTCGCAGTTCTAAGATGTTTTTTGTTGCTTGTCTGCAGAAAACACTCAGCTTCAAAGCAGGAATCGAACCAGCCATCCCCAGGTTTATAACTCAGCACACTACCCAATAGTATATGCAGCAGCCATACGCCCCCGAATAAGACAAAATTAGATATAAAGAAATTAATAATTTTTTAAAAATTCCATTCCACTGAACGATTCGGCAAACAATTTTCTTAAGTTTTCTAAAAAAAAATTATTTTGTTACACTAAAATTAAAACAAAAATTTATTTTTTGAAATGCCTCTTTACAGTAATCAAATGGTCTACTTTCCAAATAAACACACACATGTTACTGCTTGTTTGTACTCCCTTTACACTGTAATTACTTTCGTAGATTATTGCGGTATAGATTTTTTTCTTTATTTTTATTGTTTTCCATTAAAATAAAATCACACATTCATATTCACGTGTGTTTGTATTTGTGTTTTCAATTGTATTAAATGGAAAAATGTTTTTTTTTGCTGTAATTTTGTTTTTTTTGTTTTGTTTCCATTTCTATTTGGCTGACATGCATTTGAAGGCAGGCAACCACTAAATTTGAATTAATTAAAGCGGCTATAAAAGTTTTACTAATTTATTTAGCTGCTAATAGAGTTTAATTATAAAAATGGGCTTGGATGGGAAAGTTATTTTTGTCTAACTGCTACAATCAAATATTTCAGATAATTAACATAAAATGAAAAGAATCGTACCAACCAAAAAAATTTATTTATTTTTTTAATTTATTTGGATACAATTTAATTATAATTATTAATATTGATTTTTATTATGTTTTTTTTTTTGACTAATTTATAATTATATCCTGAAGAAGCTTCGTAAAGTTGAAGCGTAATATCGATCTAAAAATAAATTTATATAATATGACTTCAACTAGTATCCGAATTAAAAAAAAAATTAAAAAAAAAAAGGTTAAAAAAATTTGAACTTTTATCTTCCCTTTTTTCAATAGATTTTTGGAAAATGACAACACCAAAAAATGTGAATTCGTTTTTAATTAAATATTTTTTCTAATTCGGTTTACAGCAAATAAGCTGTAAGAAATGTCGTTTTAGAAGCAAATTAAGTCAAGTTAATGTACGAATTGCATTCAATTCCTTTACTAATATTTTTAATTGTTTTCCAATTAAAGTCTTCTTAAGAATGTAATTTTTTCACACAAAGGATATATGAAAGGACATGCTTATTCCTTCACCATTGACATTGAAATATAATTTAAAGCATTAAAAATATTATTTTGAAAATTATTAGCCAAATCTAAGCGACACGTCCATATAAAAGTAAATAATTGTAATTTTTTTTTAAGTTTCAAAAATAAAAATATTACAAAAACTCACAATTAAATTATTTACTACAATACTGACTATAACTTAATTTTGAAATTGTCCAAGAACAATTGATTGAATACAGAGTGAATTAGAGGCTCTATGGGATAATGCAATCGATATTTCTTTTCATAAGTTCTTCTTGTGGCCCCTTTTAGCATAAGCCGCTGACATATTTTCTTTATCGTTATGAGAGTCTATTTATTTATTTTATTTTTTTGTATAAAAAAACATTATTTTTTTTTTCTGTTTAAATTGCAAGTTTCAGTCAGACTAAATTATTAAAAAATGACCTTCAATTAATTGTTTAAGAAATCAACTCCCTCAAGTTTTTGTAAGATGAAAAAAATCCCCTTTGCTTTTATTTTCTAAACTATAGAATCTAATTAAGACACTATCCAATTTCAAAAAGACACACACACTTACTTTCCTCCTTTTTTTTTTTTTTTGTATTTAAATTAATAACACTTGATGAAAAGACAATAATAATTTTATGAAAGAATAAGTAACAACAAAATACCTTAAATGCATTATTTCCCCTTTTTTTCATTTATTTATTAAA
Organism: Thelaira solivaga; assembly: GCA_947397855.1. Taxonomy (NCBI): domain Eukaryota; kingdom Metazoa; phylum Arthropoda; class Insecta; order Diptera; family Tachinidae; genus Thelaira; species Thelaira solivaga. The sequence continues at coordinate 68,253,788 of OX377614.1, forward strand.
AACTTCCAACATTAAACGTAAAGGCAATACTTGAGTTTTACCCTCTTTTTATGTAAAAACCTTAGGGGACTGAACATTAAAAACCCATGTCTCCACAAGTATCAAGAGTTAGATGGAGCGATATACCCTTTAACAAAATAGCATGCAGCGCAGCAATAAGAAGTACGAATAGCAAATACAAGAACACATACTGCAAGCCTACTTAAGCAATAAATGAAAGACAAAAAAATCTAATAAAAACAATAAAAAACAACACACATAACCCCCATTTAAGTAGGAAAAAGATGTACAAGAAAAAAAAATATTAAAAAAAAGACGACTTGGAAACACGCTAAAAAATAATTTGGGAGAATTTAAAATATTGTCTGTAGGTGAGTTGGCAACAAGAGCTAACGTGAATAAATCTTTACATCAGGTGCCCCTTAGCTGTACGCTGTAACATCAAATACTCTGTAGCATAAACAGAAAATTAAAATTCAAGTAATAAATTAATTTACAGAATTATTTAAAAAGAAAAAAAGACCCAAGTGTAGGGTGACTCAACCCCAACATCAAGTAGTTACAACCTGAGAAATACATCAAGATACTCAGCATTTATGTGTATGTACTTGTTAACTGTCAAATGAACGCACACCGGAGATACTTTTCTCAATAAGTTTTTTTTTGTTGTTGTGTCTTGAAGCCAGACAATTTAGCAAGAAGAAAAAAAGAGACAGTATTATTTGCACACAACAACAAAAACGATGCAAAGAAAAAAATTTACATGATTAACCTTTTTGTGTAAAAAAAAGCGTTTTATTTTTCTTTCTTCGAAAAGAAGGAAACTTACATACACACGTTTACACACAATACCAGCACAACATTACCCAGCTAGACTATGAGATACTTGAGAACAACAACAACAACAACAACAACAACAACAACAAATAACAAAAGAAATAACAACAACTTCACCTTTAAAATACTTCAAATCACACCATCAAGAATGAGGGGAACCAAAAAGTCAGTTTAACACTCGCATGAATTTACACTTACACAAACGCCAACACACCCACACGCACACACTTAATAACAAGTAACAAGCCTACAATAACGAAATGAACTTTGTTACCCTTGAATGCAGGTTGAACCAAGAAGAAGAACAAGACGAATGATACATATATTCAGTCAGGCATTTGAAAATTACTAGCAGACAGACAGACAGTCATTTAGCCACCTCATCTGTAACTCAGTAACTTTTTCATTCATTCTTTCACAAGTCCTAACACGAGTTTAATTCATAAAAAAAAGTTTTTCTTTTTCTGATTTTTAGGTGCGAGCAAGAGTTTGTAGGTCTGCCAGGTAAGCAGGCATTTTATAAAAAAAAATACAACAACAATAATAATAAAAAAGAATTACTTGGAATATCATTGGCAGCTTTGGCTGCCGCAGTAGGAAATAACCCTTTTCTACAAGTTTAATGAATGAAATTTAAATGAATGCATAAACATAATAAACGAATATAAACGAAAAATAGCGTAAAGCAGAATGAAAAAACTCAGCATTAATTCGTGTGATGAATAGCAAGAATTATTAGGATATGAAAGCGTGAAAAAATTCATATTAAAGGGTGTTCTCTGCAAGCACAATTAAATATTTTTTATTTACAAGTTTTTTGACCTTTTTTTTTAAGGCACAAGCTATTGACGGAATAGATACGAAATTAATGCAAAAATTATATTTTCAATAAAAGATTTTTTTTTAAATAAAGTTTTTTTTTAAACAATTTGTTGGCTTTTCAAGCAATTTTGTATTTCTTGAAAACGAAATTTCGTTTTTTAAATTAAACTAAGAAAAAAAACTGTTATCAGATGGAATATTGAAAAACAAGACTGCGTTTTTTAAAATCAAACTTTATTACTTGAGTCGAAATTAGTTTAAAAATAGAATTTTATTTGTTAAAAATCCTCATCCAAATAAATACAGCCATTCATGCCTTTGCCAGCATTATTATCAAGGCACCAACCAAAGCATAATTTCAGCCCTACATTTTTTGAACAGTGGCGAGTGCAAATCATTGAAAAGTGGGCATTATAATGGGCGTGGTCAGCCCTTCCTTTAACTATATTGTCTATATGTACGAAATTTCAAACAAATCCGCTGGAAAACACAAATTTGTGTAGCGAACAAACAAGCAGAAAATAAATTTTATTTATTTCAAATTTTAACTCTTCTTTTATTAAACACCCTGTCAATTACAAGTGCGTAATACAATTTTAATTTCCATTAAATTGCCTAAGAGCCACAAAAGTGTGAGAAAATTTCCTTTACAAGCCACCGGCCCATACAAACAAACACACAAAGTTAGGAGTTTATTTGAAATAAAATCATGAACAACTATTCGTTGTGCTTGCAGGAATTTTTGGAAAGAAATCAACTACTGAGATTTTGTTATAATAAAATTAATAAAAATGCACTTGCGTGGCATCAGGCAATGGAAAAATTTTATGAACTTCTAATTTGTGGAGAGGATTGAGTGACTGAGCAGCGAACAAAAAAATTTTCAATAAAACTCTTAATAACGTTTAAAATTACAGCTCAACTTAAACCGTGAAAAATAAGCTTACGGCAACCCACAAGACCTTGCAATGTGTGCTTAAAGTTTAGGCTATTTTTGTAAACTTTTGTTTAACTTCCTACAGAAAACTGACACCGCAAGCAAACTGTTGACTGACTGTCTTAATTACATTAAAAAAAAATTGTTTCAAATAATCAAAATAACAAAAACTTCAACTTTGGATTATAGTTTCATTTTGATTAAACCATTTCGAACAAAAACACGTGTGCCACATAATTTCAAAATTTAATTGTAATTAGACACCCGGTAAACATTAAAAAAAATTAAATTCCTTTTTAAAGCCAACTGTATGTAATTACTTTTCAATTGACTGTTAATCAAATCTCAAATTTAGTTACTTACTTGCTGAATTTTATTTTTAATTAACGTTTTTTTTTTATTTTCTTTCGCAGGCAGTAAATAAATTTGTCAAGCATCAGCACTTACCTAAAAAGAGAAACCAGAAAAACAGCATTTTTAATAAAGAAATGTAAAAAAATGCAAAATTTATGACTAAGAAAATCTTTACAAGTACTAAAAACTAAAAATAAAATTGTTCGTTCAATTTTTGTAAGAGTTCATTCGCTTATGGCTTTGGAGATTTTATTTTTAGTACCTAAAGTTTATTTATACTTTCCAACAACTGAGTCGAATGTTAATGTCCTTTATTTAAGAAAATTAAAAATCATTCCGCAAGAAATATAATTTTATTCATCTCATGATTATTTTCAGCAACAAAAAAAAAAAAAAAAAACAAAAATTATTATAAATAAAGTGACTAACAAAAAATTCAGTATTTTTTTTTTAATTATCGTATCACATCACATTTGCATTTCTATTAAAATTTAATTTATTTATTTCATTCTCACATAAGTGCCCATAAAAATAGTTTAATTCAACTAGTGCGGCAACGACAAATCAATAATATTTTCCAATTAAAACCAAGTTAAAAGCAATCAATAGATGCCGTGTTATAATTATGTATTTTCAATTACAAAGTGCGCAAACACTGGCCAGGGAGAACCAGTGTTGTTCATACATCATTCTCATGCAAATAAATTAATAAATAAACTGTTGACATTTCAACCGTATTTTATTTATGATAGCAAAATTTATAAATATTCTCTCTGACGTTATGCCCACGCAAAGACATCTATCTCATGCTACACGATAATAAAACAGTTTGTTTGTTTGTTTGAATGTGTGCATTAAACCACAAAATTAAAATATCATCATCATAATTAACTAGAGTAACTATAACAGGCAGGCAGGCAGTCAACCAGGCATGCATTTAAAGGTATAAAATGTTGTCATTGTAAATAAACAAGCAACTATTTGATGACAAACCCAGTATGTACTTGGAAGCTCATCCCATTCCAAGAAAAAATGTCAAATCATATCAAATACAAACAACACACATTGCGGTTCAAGATACACTCATTTCAAATTAAGGCACATTAACAAAATTAAACTGACTTTAAGCGCACACACAGCAAACACATTATTACTGACAATTAAATTACTTTTATTAGAAAAAAGAAGTGTACAGACAGATAGTAAATAATGTCAAAGAGCATCAAAACTTTAATTTTCAAATTAACATAAAATGTATTTCCTTGAACTTAACTAAAAAAACTTGTTAAGAATCAACAAATTTTGAAAAAAAAAATTTTTTTTTCCCGCCCAAAATATTTCTAATTCTAACAAATTAGGGTTGATTAACCTGCTTAGCAGCAGAAAAAGCGTTTTGTCGCTGGGTAAATTTTCAAATATTTCGTTTATTTGGCAAATTTTAATATTTTTCTTTTATAGTTGCAAAAAAGGATATATGGCCAGCTCCTAAAAGGAGCCTTGCTTCTGACAAAAAAAATATAGAAAAACAAACTACTATTTAACCTACAAATTGTAGGCATATTTTTTTGTAAATTAAAAAATAAATAAACGGTTTTACAGTTAAAAGAAATAATTTATTTTAAGCAAAACAATATGATGATTGAAGAAATGGCGCCAGACGACATCAAAATACCATAAAATTTTGCACAAAAATCAAGTTAGTTTTGATTTTGACGGACATATTTAAAAAACACGCACACACCCTCATGATTGATCGTCTAACACCCACTGCCTGAAGTCGTGTTTGTGTGTACAAACATTACGCACGTACAAAACAGATATTAATGTTCCCGTCGTACACAAAAAACAATTATACATAATTATAAACACATGTGAGAATACAACAAAGTTTTATAAGGTTCTGCTGTCATGTTTCTTGTTCTACTGCGTTATTTTTATGTTCAGTTTTGTGCTAGTGTATTTGTGTTCTGATTATTCTATGTTCTAGGAGTTCTAATTTTTACTGCACAAATTTATGCTCTTAATTAAAGCCTAAATTTTTGTGACTATGGCCCAATATTATTTAGTTTATGAAACCTAAGCTTCTGGAACTTTTTGTGTACATTTCAAATAGCATTATAAGGCTTCTTAGGTAGATAACAAATCAAGAACAATCGATATCAAGCAATTTTTTAGAAATTGTAAAAATTTTTTCTAAAATTTCTTTCGATTGCATTCGATATCGAATACCATTTTTTTTTGGCCCAGAATTATTTTTTATTAAAAAATCACTTTAATTCATAAGAGAATGTTTAAGCTTGATGGCGCTTTTGAAACAATATTGTCTTTAGGGCGGTTTTTTTTTGTAGAAACTTGTGACTCTTGAGCCGTAATCACTGTCAATTACTTTCAAAATTTTGCATTTCGTACATAATTTGTATTAGAAATTTTGCTACTGATTTGACAGACATATGGGAAAGTGTACAATAAACAATTCTTTAATTAATATCAACACTTCTGTCACTATACACTTTGTTTGTTTGTTAGTTTGTTCTCTCGTATGTAAGAAACTTAATTGAATTGACTTTTTGTTTAATTTTTTTTCTCTCTTTTTTCTATTTCTTCGGCATATTTTAGTGTCAAATTTGTTTAGGCCACATTATTTGGCTGTTAATATTTTTTTCTTTTGATGACAACAAAAATAAATGACAGCTTTTACCAAAACATACACATTTTTTTTAATATTTATTCGTTTTATCGCAACAAGTAACTTATTTTAGTTAAAATATTTTCATTTTCTTCATAGTAAAAGTAAAAGTATTAATAATGAGTGTAAAATAAGTCGTAATTATTTAATTAATAAATAAAATAGAGTTAATAGCCCGGCCATTACTAAGAATCAAATGCAACTCGCTTAAATTTTATTTTTCATTTAGGTTTAGAGATGGTAGAGTGAACGATATATTCTCCCATTAACTAAATGACAATGAAAACAATTTCGTTTGCTAGAATCGAAATCATTTTATAAGAAAAACTTTTAGGGCTTTTTTGAAATAGCCCAACTACAAATAAGCGGTTTTCCTGCGGTTGCCACAGAAATATTTAATGCGGTATTTCCTTGCCTCAATCTATATAAATAAAATTTAAATTTTCGTTTTTCTGAAATTTAGTACATATATTCTCTATACTGCAAGTAAGGTTTTGCATGTATTTGGGCCCCGACCATGCCCATTTTTTAAATATTTTCACTGGCCACTGAAATTATGCTTTGAAATCATTTATTTACCACTTTGGTTGCCTCTGCTGATAGTTTGCTTTCTAAGGATACCGACTAAAATAAAGGACCGGGCCGGGCCGAAAATATCTAGTGCAGTAAAAATTTCTACGCACTATTCAGAAGTTTGGAAATGAAGCATTTATGTGTCTAAATGCTTTATGTATTTATGAACGATTGTGCATTTAAACTCTTTACTCTCATCGTAGTTTTTAATTGTCCAAAACAAAATGTTATATTTATTTTTGTGTAAAATTTTTGTAACTTTTTTTTTTTTTTTGTTGTTTTAGTTTTCTAAGAAGTTGATTCATTATCTTAGCAAATGAGAAATGCTCGTTGATTATAAAATAAATTTTTGTATTCTGGACTGCATTCGCTCTGCATTCATTAAATTTATACGCAATTTTTCGTTAACAAATCAACAGCATGTCCTTGAACTACGACATTTAATATCCTTTTGGCTGCTTAAAATGAGTTCATGTTTTTTTTTTTTACTTAATTTTGAAACAATTGCTCTAATTTTGTGTTGCTACTGAATGTGTGTTTTCACATTGTCTCGATGGCTTTTAAACAAGTACTGTCATTTTATTTTAAGTAAAACCTTAGGGAACTAGTACAGACATACCAAGAGAACAAAAAAAAAAAAATAAAATTAAATTAAATATAAAAAAGAAATTGAGTTTGTTGTGCAAGACAAGGGAACGCTCACAGACACAAGGAGTATTTCGTCAGTTGTTTCAAATCAAGCAACATTTTAAGCGCGTTACTACTGTTGGAAATAAAAGTAACAAATTGGCTTATTTACCTGCAGGTTTTCAATATATAATACAAGTACAGTATAAAATTAATGATGTACATACAAACATACACATTTAAAAATTCATTTTTATGTTTTTAAATACATTTTCGTTTCTCTTCTTTTTATTTTATTGTAGTTGAAAACACTTGATGGCATTCAGACTACTTTGCAGGAATACACGATGGAATTATTAACAAAAAATTAATGTCAGACATTGTGGTTTATATGAATGATGGCAACCATCAAGATAAACATTTATTACATGGGGAGGCATGGAGCTTCATGCCTCTCCCCTAAAAATAAAATAATCAAAATCAAAATACACATACAAATTGTGAAAGCTGTGGGAAGTGATGTACTTTGTAACGTTTATGTAAGCGATGTATCTATTTAATGTGAATCATTGCAGACTACATCAAACATAAATAACTGTCATCAAGTGATTTATGAAACACTTTACAATACACTTTGTGTCCTAAAGATCTATTATTATGTTTGGCTAAATCAAGTTAAATGGAAAATATTACATCTGGAGTAGGCTGTTGTAGCCATCAAAAAATACCTGAATTTAAGCTGCCAACAATTCAAAAGCAGTTAAGCAGCATAGCAACTGGATCTTTTATATTTGCTACAACTATTGTTAAATTTTACATGGTTTTCAAAAAGTTTTTCATAATCTTGAATAAAGGATATATGACAAACTTTTTTTAACAACTAGTTTTAATAATAAAAAAGTTTGCAAATTACTTCTAGTGAATCGTTGCGAGTTGTAAGCTAAAAACCACTTGAAAAATATAAAACTTTATCAAGTATTAAAAGTCAAACTATTTTTTTTAATTAAAAAATAAATTTATATACCGCTTTAAAAAAAAAACAATTTTTTTTTAATATTTTGAGCATAACATAAAATAAAACTATTTTCAATTTGCTCAACAAATCACAATAATTTATTGAAATAAATTTATTGAGTTGCATGCATGCACAAGTTTGCCTGCCTAACTTTTTCTCTTAATTTGCTTTACATTATGCATTTGCGAAAAAGAAGGATATATGGCAAACTTTTGTTGGTGCTTTATAAAAACGAAACGTAATGAAATAAAAGTAACTTATAACAAACAACAACTTGTAAGCAAATATTAGTTTCAGTTTAAGTTTTTATATGGTGGATTTATTTTTTATAAAAAAAGAAAGAAAAAAAGTTACGAAATGTTTCTGCGTCATAACCATACGAGTTTTCGATATTTTTGTTAAGTTAATCTCTTAATTAGCTATTTTTAGCAGCAATAATAATTTAATATTAATTTTCTCTTTGCTTTTTTTAATTCACGTTGTCAATTATTAAAAAGTGATGAGATTTTCTTGCTTTTTTTAAGACACATACTAAAAAAAAAAAAGTTGCTCCGAAATGTATGCTTTACATATTTTTTAATGATTTTTTTTTATATTCAACTTTATTAATAAACATTTTACAAATTATTTTTTTTTTTTGCACTTTAAAAACTTCTGTTGATTTTGGGGGATAAATAATGATTTCAGTTCTCAGTGTTAGAGCTTGACGAGGAGTACATTTCCCTGTTTTAGCTTTAAATTGTCATTAATCATCATCAGCTTTTGAATAGTTTGTTGCATGCCATGTTATTCTTCACTTTTTATTCAGAATCTATACATTTTTTAAAGTGAGTTTCATGCTTGCCTTATTTTTTCTTATTTTTTTTAAATCTACATTAACACAAACAACAATACCCGTTTGCCAGTTTGCTTTCTCAACTTTTGACTTGCTAAGTATTTTATTGTTGTTTTGGTATTTTTCGAATATTATTTTGTTTTTTATATTTATTATTTTCCTTTACTTTTCTTTTATTGTTATTCCTTTTAATTCTACTGCTTAACAAAATGAGAGAAATGTTTTGTCAGTTGGCAGTTCCAACATCAATCATAACATTTCTTTTCTCTGGCCATTTTTATTTATGGTAGAATTGCTCTAGCAAAAAAGAAATGAAAATGTAATATTTTTCATGTGGTAAAATTGTTGAGGTTTAAAAGAGCTGGAATTTGTTTTGCTGTCAGTTGCCTAATTGATTGGTCACTTAAGGTTTGTTAAATTTTTCTTTTACTTCCATTTGCTTTTTTTTTTTTTTAATTTTTTGCCATTTTCTTTTGTGATTGCTTGATGTGAATGATATCTAATGTGAGTTATTGAAAAAAATACTTGTACAGCATCAAGAGAAATGACATTTTAGCACAAACAAATTGGGAATATGAATTTGTTTTTTAAAATAAAATTATAAGACTTTTTAAACAGCAATTTTTTATACAAAAAAACCAAAGCTCAAAACAAAAAGTAAAAGAAAAAAGTTTTGAAAAAGTTGTTTAATTTATAATTAACATAATATTGTTGCATACCTTAAGGATTCATTAACTAAAACTTTTGTTGCCTACAGTAGTAGCCAAAGTACTTTTTTTTGCCCACCTTGAAAATAAATTAATAAAAACTTTGTGTTGTATAAGGGGGCTGATGTAAAAAAAATTCACAGCCGTAACTTTTGCTAATTTTATTTTAGAAACCAGTCTTATACACCCTTCACTTTCACTTTCCACATTCTTCTTAAAAAAAAAAAAAAAAATTATATATATATGTAAAATTGGAATGGCTTTATTTACTGGGGTATATGGAAATTATTAATAATACAAAGTAACTTCTGAGTTTTTAGGCGGTAGATTACTTCCCTTTGAAATGATATGTGTCCCATCCCGTAGTCTTCTGAGGTTCATCGGGATTTATCACATATTCAAAATATGTACTTTTTTATATTATTTATAAGAATACAGAATATATATACTTTATAGATTGTCCCACGTACGATGTAGAAATTACAAACCGAATCACAAAGTTAAATTTACAGTTCTTACTTACAGTGAAGGGCATAATGAAAGGCAGTTTTTTTTTAAGAGCTTACCTGTAGCTTAATTGAAAGATACTCGTAAGTTTCTTATAAAAAATTATGTTTTTTAAAAACTTAATTAAACTAAGAAAGTACTTTAAACGTTAAGTCTAAAATTCTACTATTAAAAAATAACTTGAAAATATAATTTTGTTGATTAACAAATGCTTCTTGAGACCAAATGTTTCTTTTTTAAGTTTTCTCTTATGAACTGAAACTAAAAAAAAAAAAGTTTGTTGGTTGGTTGCTCTGCGTGGCAGATTGACGGCCTTCAATTAGAATCGGAAGTTTCCGTTTTGAAGCAACACTGTAGGTCCCCTAACCGTATTCCCGATATCTCAGATAGTCCGACCATTAGAAGATTTAATTATTTTACAAAAAATATTTAAAAATGCTTGACTGCAAATCAGTCAGTCGATCTTAAATATTTAAAAGAAAATTAAATTTTTTTTCTATGAACTAAGGCCCCAAATACAACAGCATACCTCTAGGCCATTTTGTTTAGAATATTTTATGACGTACCTTTTGGGGCGCAAAACTATCTGAACAGATTTTTTATAACGACAAAACCTTTAACACTAAATGTCAGTTAAACAAAATTGCTTTGTTTAATAATTTTATAACGAAGAATAAAACACACACTGTTCCAACAATGCCAGTAATCAATAACCAAATTGTCCACATACAGAATTTCTCTAGCCACAGAATTGTGGTTGTAATTTTTAAATTTCTCTTTTTCTAATAAATTTTCAGTTTGTGTTATTAATTTTATGTAAATGATTTTTTTACATAATACAAATTTCCATATAAACATTAATAACAAGCAAGTAATTAGTATTTAATTTAATTGAAAAAATTTAAATAAATAAAATTAAATGTGAAAATAAAATAAAGTTTTTTTTTTATTTGAAGACGATATTTTACAATAGAGCCAATAAACTTTTTCTATTTAAACACCCACACTAATGTTAGGTATGAGCATGACATCGAAATATAAATTTAAATTTAAAAAAAATAATGCGAAGCTCACTGCTGGATGCTGTTTTATTTTATTGAAGGGAAAAAGGGAGCACACTACAGTCATATGCCATAACGTTCTATTTCGACAACATTGTCCTAGTTCATATAAATATTTTAATTGTGTAAAAAAATAAAAAAAAATTATTTATTTGTTGAGAAGAGAAATTTTTTTTTCTAATTTGCTGCACAAAATTTTCAAAATAATTTTTCTGTAAAAATTAATATTTTCAAGTTATGACATTACTGTAGCAAAGGTGTTTGCGTAAGGATTCGTTTAGTTTTGTGCATAAAAAATCAATAAATAATGACATCATCTCTAAACTAATAAATAAAAGTGAATTGAATGTGTAAACACTAAGGGGCTGCACAAGCACTTTTTGTTTTTGTTTTTCTTTTTAATTTCAGGAAAATTGTTTTTCTTTACTTTCAAATTTAATAAGAGAAATTCCAGTTTCACAAACGTTTTTATAAATATTTTATTTGTTTTAGGAAGAATATAACTAGTTTTTTCTATATTCTAGAACATATTAACTTCCTTGAAGTGCTTACAGAATGTCAATTCCTTTGAATTGAAGTAAATCTAACTTGAGCTTAACATTTACAGTAGTTGCTTTTACATTCAAACAAATAACTATTCTGCATATCCAGCCAACTTCAAATTCAGCACAATAACAACTTTCTTACCTGCTTATTTGCAGGGCTGGGCTGTGTTACATTTTTAAAATATTCAGCTTTTTTTTTAAGTTATTTTTGTTACTGTACTGGGTGCATACTCGTATGTGTGAACCCCCCCAGTGTGTGTGTGTGTGATTCATAATTATAGTACAATGTAAAGTGTTTTTTATATTGTTGGACTTAAACACTTACAAAACTGTGTTGTAAAGGCATTTGCATTCATGAATATTTTGCACTCACAGACACAGACACAGACACACACTCGCACTCACACTTACTCATATTTACATTTACAGACTTCCTTAAATGCTTTTATTTGCATTTTATTTCAGTAACATTTGCTTGTCTATGTGAGCTAACTGTAATAATGATGATGATGACAAAACTGATGATGATGCCAACAACAGCTAGAACCAGCCAGAACCACATCCGTATTTCTAACGAAAACAACACCAACAACAGCAGCAAAAAAAATGTATTAAAAATAAACAACAGCCCTAAACAATAAACCTACCAAAAACATGCACAAACAAAAATCTTGCAAGTAGTAGAAGGCAAAGCTTAAAAAACCACACGACATCATAATTCACACAGTCTATGACAAGTCTACATACGCGCACACACACTGACACAACGTACATATAATTAATGTCCACACACAACAAACTTTTCTCAGCACTTTCGTACAAAAAAAAAACCTGGGAAATTGTTACCAGGCCATTTACACATACGCACACGTACATAAACAAAAGGAATAAAATAAAATGATTTTTTTTTAGTTATAGAAAAGAGAGCAAGAGCAAAACTTTATGGTGTTAATAATGATGAAAATAGATTCTTTTCTTTTTGCATCTTCTTATTGTTCATGTATGTGTAAGTGAGTGTAATTGTGTGTGTTTGTATTTGTGATGCTTTTCCTGGTTTTTATACGTTGTCTCTAAGCAAACAATATGACTTGCTTGTGTTTCCTCTACCCCAAAATCCCAGCATCTGTCTCCAATTATGAGCAGCAAACAAACATATTGAATGAAAGTATGGGGCTTTCACACATTCACACACATGCCTACATGCCTCTGCATGCATATTCTTAGCTGGATGTCTAAATATGTTTATCTTTGATTGTGGTTTTAATTTGTTTATGTGACAAAGTGTTGGCTTAACCATAATTTTGTTGCCATATTTCTATGCATGTAAGTGGCTATGTGTGTTTACTTAATTTCTGTAATGTGAAGCGGAGTGTTTGTGGCATAAATTACAAATCACAACATTTTCGTTTCTTATAATTTAATTAAATAAATTACAATTTAGATAATTTTAAAGCCAAATGACTTTTTTTCAGGGTTTCTTTTTGTTTCACACAAATTATGTGAAAAGCCTACATTTTGTGATAAAAATTTAAAGAATGATGGATACTTTTTTAGAGAAAATTAAAGGAAATTTTAATAAATATTTATGATTAGTTAAAATTAATTAATGAAGTTTACATATTTTTTTAGTAGCTGTTTTAAACGGTCTGGCAAGGTTCTCTTTATTATAGCGATTACATGTACCACTAGCGAAAGGATTTTTTGTACAGCCCAAAATTTAGGCTTCGAATGAAGTAAATTATCATGTTTGGTGAGAGCCTATTTTTCTCTCAGTCAACAGAAGGCTCGTCCTACCAGAGATTAAGGCCGAACAGTCACAAAGCACGTCCTCTGAGGCTTCTTTATGCAAACCACAGTACTTGCATAGACGAATCTATTTTACTGCATTTTGAGTTGGAACTCGTAAGCTTATGTCACACTATACAAATATTTGTCGAAATAGGCGCAAAAACTACTTTTTCGGAAAATATTTTTTTTTGTCTAAAATGACTCGTATTCCATAAAATTGTATTGCATTTTAATAAAAGATTAAATATTTGTCTGATGTGACCGTAGTTTTAGAGTAAAAAGTGTTTATGTTCCAAATTTCATAGAAATCCTTTGGAAAGCAAAACTTTTTTAATTTAATTTTACTTTTATAGATAAACGATTTCATTTTTGATTAAAAATTGTTGGTTGCTTTTTAATACAAAAGAAATTAACTGCAAAACATTTCGTAAGTAGATTTCATTAAAAGAAATTAAATTTCAAGTCCCCCCCCCCCCCCCCCTAAAAGAAATAATATTTTTTGTCTAATTTTCCTTAGTGTTTCACGTTCGATATTCAATAATAAATTCAAATAAAAATAAAATTTTAGTGTTTTCAACCACCCCTATTACCCAAAAATAAAAATATTTTTTGTTTGTATTCATAGAAAATTAAAGTAGACTTGAGACAAATTTGTCATAATTTCTACTTGAAGTCATTATTAGTCATTTGTGTTTCAACATCCTTTAACTGAATAACTTCATATTAAATCTTTAATATTTGCAAATGCATAATTTGATGAATTAATTATTGTTTCCATGACTTTAGTTGTTTAAGTTACACCTAAATTTATGCTCTTGGGAAATCTCTCCTATCCTAAGCTTTGCAGGCTTATCAACTTATTATTGTTTCTACTTTTTATTACACTTGACTTTATTTTTCATTTTATTACGAAACAAACAAAAGAAAAAAAATAAATAAAAAAGAGAAACTTGTACAACGTGAGATGATACTCTGGAAAATATGATGAGATTTTCAAGTATGATTTAAGTAGAGAATAAAATTATGAACCATAGTCACACTGACGACAGGCATTTAAAAATATTATTAAAGCTCTAGCACACAAGGAGGATAGTTCTGTCTTATTTCAGCTCAAGTTTAATCTATTGAGTTGATGTTACAACAAAACACACAATTCATTGACTTGAGCGAAACTAATAAGGAAGGATTCGCTGGGGACTGAACATGACAAAAAAAAGTAAAAAAAAGACTAAAGTATTATTCACTGCTTGTAAAGAAACTATAGTAAATTTTAGTTGTTGGTACTCACATGCCGTAGGTTAGAGAAGGAGCAATTCCATTCATTCATTGATTATAAAATCAATGATTTTTCTTTTTCTTTTTCTTTTTCTTTTTTATTTTTATTTTTATTTTTATTTTTGGTACAATAAATAAAGAAATCTTAGCTTCATTTCCCTAGATAGAAAGAATGCAAAAAATAATACATGAGCTCCGCCACATGCTCTTTCTCTTTCGAAAAAAAAACAACGAAAAACACAAACAAAAACAAATAATATCATCAACCAAAAATACATTGTGAACACTAAAGTTGATGACGCTGTTGATTGTCTGCAAGGAAAAGCCAAACCAACACATTCACATTTTTAGTCAATGAAGCATCAAGGACTTTTTGTACGTTCATGCCACCGCACGAACTTAGAGTCAGGCTATTGTCATGCCATTGTAATGCTGCTGCTAAAGCTGCTGTGGTGGTAATGGT
Organism: Thelaira solivaga; assembly: GCA_947397855.1. Classification (NCBI taxonomy): domain Eukaryota; kingdom Metazoa; phylum Arthropoda; class Insecta; order Diptera; family Tachinidae; genus Thelaira; species Thelaira solivaga. Next base: position 68,268,820 of record OX377614.1, read on the forward strand.
GGCCGGTGGCTGACTGATTCTTTGGTTAGCGATGATGCAATATGCTATTGTTGTTTAAATATCTTCCACAGACATTTAGGCTCATTAAATATGAAAACAAACAACAACAACGAAACAAAAAATAAAACAAGCTGCCTGCTGCTGTTACGTGTATGTTCGTATGTAAAAGCTAAATGCATTTGAGTAAAAGTCATTCATTAAAAGCAAAAAATTTATACTAAATACGTTTTCTCTCTACAGTACAGAGCCATATAGTTTCATACACCACATCACATCACATCACATGATTACAATTTGTATTTATGTAGCACTGGTAGTTATCGATTTTTATTTTTATTTTTCTGTTTTTTTTTTCTACTTAAGTTTTGTCATTCATTCATAAAATCGTTCCAACTTGTGTGGAAAGGCATGAATGCAAAGTAGTATTTGCCAAATGAATTGAATGGAGGATGTAGCGCTGTAAAGGATGTTAATTTATAGGTCATGTTTTATGGCTAACGGAACTGATAAATTAAACGAACGCCTTTACAAACTTCTTCTTTAATGTATGCCACAAATTTAAGTGCCATAAGCTAAGGTAAAGACTATTATAAGAAAGAAAGTTTTAATTTAATTACCAAAAGCAAAGGTTCTCAATGTTTAAAAATAATTAAGCCAAAAGTTAATACAAGAAACTATAAAGCCATTTGGTAAACAAAAAACTACAAGAAAACTAAAATTTTTTTTTTAAATTTAAAAAATTGAAAAAAAGGATATGTGAGCAACTCTTAAACTTTTAAAGTTAAACACTTGGTTTTAGTTGCAAATAAAAGTGTTTTTTATTTTTCGTGCTGTAGGCTACATTTATTTGCGAAAAAACATTTTCCAAGCTAATAAAAAATATATTAAAATAAGAAATACACTACAAGAGAATTTTTATCTAAAAATTATTTCCTTTGAAAAATTTTAAATGATAATAAAATAGCAAAAAAGGATATATGGGGAACTATTTAATAAGAACATTTTCAGAAACGTATCCTATGACAAATTAATATATAGAACAAATACCATTCTTTAAAGAAAAAAATTAAAATAAAAATCGTATCCTATTGAAATGCCTACTTAAATATCTAACCATAAAAATTTATTAATTTATATACAGCAACAATATATGACTTACAAAAATATTTAAACACTAAAATTAAAGGATCAATAAAAATTTTAAGTCATAAAAGGAAATATTTTGCCATAAAATTTTTATTGAAAATTGTTTATTTCAAAATAAATTTTTTAAAGCTAGAGCTGCTTTGCTAGCCTACAGAAAACAGCTAAAGTCTATACAGGAATTGACCCCAGGACTGCCAGACTTAAAGCTGAGTTTACTGTCCACCCTCACAACGCCATTTTAACAAACAGAGTAGATTAAAAAAAAAAACTTGAAAACTCTAAGTTTTAAAATCACGTCACGTTTAAAAAAAAATTCATAAAAGAGGTTTAAAGGACACGTATTTTTTTTGTGCAATAGCTGTTGTAAATTTAGTCTCCTGTCAGCATAAAAAATACTCAGCATGACACATTAATAAGCTGCGAGTACAAGCAATCAAATATTAATTAATTTTTCTATATTTTTTTTTTAATTTTTATGAATTTTCTAGAAAATAAAACTTACTTTCAAATGTTTCCTGTGTGCTGCTTTAAGTGCCACAATTTTTAAGTAAATATTTTCACAGTTTTACTTCGACTGAGTTTATGGTTTTTAGGAAATGAATAATAAAATATTTACTAAAATGACTAACTTGTGATTTGTCATAAATTAATAAATTTTCTTTTAAAAAATCCATAAATTAATAAATAAAACAATAAATTACCATTAAACATGTATGCGTGTATATATGTGTGTGGCTGTATAAATAATAAAATTTATTATTGTCAAATTCTATGTTCAACAAATTTGACCAGAATGCATACATTCTTCCTTGGATGTGAAAATTAATTTATTTAAACAAAATCAATTTTTAGTGTATCACCCACTCACTAACTAAATACAACAGCACATGACGAACGAATACTTGTATCGTTGTATGATTTATGTGTTAAATGCTCTTAAAATTGTTTAATTTATGCCATAATTTATAGTTGGTATTGTTGATGAAATTAAAATTGCTGGTTAACAGTCAGTCATCTACTCATAGTTTGCTGTTCTTGTTGTTGTTAAAGTCTAAAACAATTCTATTTTGGGTTGACAACGACATTTAAATTTCAATAAAGAATGTTGAACTTTCAACTTTAATTCTACTCATGCCGAGATACAGACAAAAGGTTGGGTTGCACAAAGAAATAAGGAAGATTTTAAATAAAACAAAAATTATTTATAAGTTTGTTTGACCTTTTCCTTGTTTTATTAAAACGGCTAACTCTTTTTTTAAGCTTGAGGTCTACTGGTAATCCTTATTACGAGTGTCGTTGGCGTATTCGAATTTATAACAATAAATAATAATTTATTGAAGATTAGTTCTCTTTTTGTTCATTTTAAATTTATTTTTATATTAAAAATGCAATTTTTTTTTTATTATCACCAACAGCTGACGCAATAACACCATTCATTCACAATAGATAACTTTTCAATTCTCAATTAAATGGCACAATTCAAAATAATAAGATAATTCGCAGGAATGAATAACAGTAATTTGCATAGCGACCGATTTTTCTTTCTGCTAAATTTTCCTTTCCGTGCGGAACCAATAATCCGATCTCAATCTTAATTTATTTACTTCTTTCCTTTAGTTCCTTATTTTTTAAGCTTATTTTCTTTACAATTTCTAATACAAAAATGTAATTTTAAATTATTCAAGAAGTATTTTAGTTGTTAGCAAAAACTTTTTTTAATAAAAATCCTTTCAGCAATTCCTTAAGTTTGTAAAATGTTGACAGCAAAGTTTGCCCCTTGTTATGCATAAACATATCTAATGGGAGTATTAAGCCTACGATCCCTAAAGTGTGCAACAAAGAAAAGAATTTCACAGTCACTGAACTTTAAACACAAAAAAAAATGTATTACAAGTTGTAGTTTAATACAAGCACATGCAAGATAGACACGTAATGAAACGGGCACGTGAAAGTCATAAAAATATTTAATGTCGCATAAAAGCACAGATATAAATTGCTGTTACAGCAATAGCACAAGCACAGCCAATTAATTAAAATATTTTTACTACCAAAAATAAATTAAATAAATTGATTTTTTTTATTTTTCTACTAGATGTGCGGTCTCGCCCGGCCCAGTCCTTTATTAGTGAGTCGGTAATCTTAAATAGATAAATCCGTTAACAAATAGAATTTTAATTGTTAAAAAACCCATTCAAATAAATACAGCCATTCACTACTTTATTAAATCACTCATTCCTTTGCTAAATATTTCAAAAAATGGGCTCAAGAATGGGCGTGGCCGGTCCAAAAGTATGGCGGCCACTAGCTCCAATTTTCAGACAATTCCGTTGGAAAACAAAAATTTTGTTAATTAATTTTTAATTTAACTTAATTCCATCGTCCACCAGATACGAGTAAATGATTATTTTACATGTAAATGCTGTGTGGTTTTCCTTATCGAAAGTGAAATCTTAAAAATTAAGTGATTACATACTAACAAACACTTGTAAACGCATTTTCAATAAATAAATATTATTGAAAGGCTTTACATTAAATAGATTAGCATGTAAGTAATAGCCTTGGATTGATTTAAAATGATTATATGAGTTGTTTATAGCGAAACAAGGCATCAAGGAAAATAAAAGGTGATGAAAGTATTGAGATAATAAAAATGAACTTCTGCCTAAAATCTGCTGCTGCATTAATCGATAATAGACAATTTAGTATGAACAAAAATTTAATTTATATATAAATTTAATAAATAAAATTAAAATAATTTATTTCCCTGAAGAAGACATTTAAAAATTATTACAAGTTCAAACGATCGAGGATCGAGATCTCAAGCAGCAGCAATTCTATTGGTCGCATTACGTACAATCAAGAGTTCTACTTCTTCAGTCTCTCTCCCTTTTTTCTATAGACTAATACCGTGATCAGTGTTGTCAACTTATGAATTTCAAAAAGCACCGAAACATTTTTTCGCATCCTATTCGTTTCTTTTTCTTCTCATTTTTCCCATACAAAGATACCATAGCACAGGGGTCTCTTTTAGTTCAACAGGCTAACAAATTTCAAATAAATAAAACCAAAACAAAATATCTAAGAAGGACTTTTCAAAATGTTTGCCAAGTTGTATTTTACAAGGCGTTTAAATATTTTTTCATTAAGATAGTCACGAATAAGCTCCTCAAAAATTCAAACTTAAACAGCGTATCCTCTACAAATCAAGTGCCATTTGAAGAAGAATATTTTTATTTCTGATTTTAAATAGAAATAATTAGGGTTTGCATGAAAATTGCTAAAGCCACACTCAAGTAAACTGTAAAAACTATTGCTTTATTAGGGAAAACGTTACAAATTTATAAATTTGCTGGAAATTATTAACCATCTCATTATTGCTGCTTTAAATATTTTTTTTATATTTTATATTTTGCCATGTTTGTCTGTTCATTTCTTTTTCTGTTTCAATTTTTTTTCTACCAGTTACATTTTGTTATTGTACTCTTGAGCTAGACGTCTGACCTGAATTAGTGCAACAAAAAATAAAAGGAAAAAATTCTTTTTTATTTATTGAAAGCAACTTTGGGTAATGAATGCTGTTTTGTTAGAGTTAAGTTTATGCTTTTAACATTTTAATTTAAGGCCGGCCATTGAAAATAAAAAGGCTTTGGTTATAATTTTTTCCTTTTTTTTTTTGTTAATTTTGACAAAGAAAAAACAAAAGCATTCCCTTTATGGTGAATTTGTTGCTGTTGAACTTTTATTCCTTTTGAGTGGCTCATAAATCATACTGTGACCTTCATGTGTACAACAGATATAGAAATAAATAAATATTTTGTTACACTTGTGTGAGTAAAATGTGTGTTTTAATTTGGAAAACAATACCCAATTGTCTTGAATGTCCTTTAACATTAAGTTTGTTTATTTAGCACTAACACTCACATATAAGTAGCATGCAGTATGCAGTCTGACTTTTAGGTCACAACTACTGCAAAAAAAGAATTATATTAAAGTAAAAAAAACACAAATACAACAGGATATTTGCCCCTTATGAAGTGTGGATACACAAAATATCGCGTCCTTAAACTCTTCCCATCTACAAATGATGGCTTTTCATAAGACAATGTGATTCTTATTTTCGTTTTTTTAATTCCTTTGTACCAAAAGTAAGCACAAATCCTTTACATTCTTTGCTGGCTAATTTAATAAACATATCATGTTGGCTTAATTTGAAATTATGTTGCTGAGGCAACATTCCGCTATTAAAGAAAAATATTTTTTATTGTTGTTGTTCTTAACCCTTGTCAATTAGCATCAACAAAAGAAAAACATTAAATTGCTGTTGTAAACAGAGGAATTACAGCAGATCCTTAAACAAATTAGCTGTATTTACATGCTAAAATATGTATGCTAAATAATCAAGAATATGCTGTCGTTTGGTGTTAAATTTTTATTCTACAAAATTCAAATTTATACCGTTTCAACAGTGTAATGAAAATAAAAATGTGCCTAAACACTCAAGAAATATAAATTCGTGAATTCCTAAAGAAAGTTGTAAAAGAGTTACACAACAAGGAATAATTGTTAGTTGGAAATTTTACGGTCTCCTTTGAGTTGAATTTAAAAACAAATGCTATTGACAAAGTCGTAATTAGTAATAACACAAAAAAGTGGCAATTTCTAAATTTCAACTGAAGTAGGTGAGAGTTATAAACTCAAATACAGGCATTGTTTTGGTTCACGGAAAGCCAACTTGTTTGCCGCTTTTTACAGCAAACTAATTTCGAATTTATATCCTTTAGTTTGCCTACGCTTCATATGTCCTTTTTTTGTGTCAAGAAAAATTTTACTCACATAAGCCAAAAAGTAAAAAAAAAACACCATTTTATTGATTAAATTTTTAATAAAATTTCCAAAAAAAAAAAAAAAAAAAAAAAAAAAAAAAAAAAAAAAAAAAAAAAAAAAAAAAAAAAAAAAAAAAAAAAAAAAAAAAAAAAAAACCCTTTAGAGCAAATTTTTAAGATGAATTTTGCTTATAGGATGTATATAATTAGTAGCTTATTTTGCAACTAAAAACTTTGGTTTCAATTGCTTACTTTGCCTGTTCTCCATATATCCTTTTTTTATATTTAAAATTTAAAAAAAATTTTATATTCCTAAGAAATTGCCTATAAGTGGCTGTTAACAAGAATCACTTATAATTTCCCTAGGCTTTTCATTATTCGCAGCATTTTTAAGTTCCTGCCAATATTTTTGCCATATTTTTACAAAAATATATTTAGTTTTCTTGTGAGTGTATCATCATCATAATTTATTTCATTTGTTTTGTATTTTGCAATTTAAATTTTTTTTGTAACTCCAGAGTCTTGCATGCTTATGCATGTTTTCTATCTCTGCCTTAAAGTTTTTATTATAATTTAGATTTCAATCGCGCTCTAGGGGTGCATTATAATTTATTTAGTTCACAATAAAACACTACTTAAACTCAAACTTTAAATTATTTTAATAATATTACAATTACAATCACCATCAACAGCAACATCATCCTCTCCATCACAATTATACTCATAATCATTTTTATAATTGCCATGATAACATCTAAAACAGTGTTGAGCTAAGCTGATGATGTTGTAGATAAAAATGCAAATTGTTCTTTAAATTTGTTAAGTATGTATGTGTTAAATAATTTCATAGACAACCAGATATCTTTTATGAAATTTTAAATCCTTTAATGTGGCTGCTTAAAAGTCTGGGAAAATAATAATGAAAAGCAAGACTTTAGAGCATGAATTTTCACAGTAGTTTCTAATTCTATTTTTTTTTACATCTTTGCTGTTTGTGTGTCTTCAAGATGTTTTGTAATTTGAGTAAATATCACCAAATGCGTGGTCAACATTTAAATTAAACAACTGGAGTGTGAAATTATGGGTGTGTACGAACAAGTGTTGGTTAAAAGAGAAACCAACCACTTTTTTTTTTTTTTTAATTTTATTTTAAAAACAGAATTTTTTTTTAATGCGTTTGAGAGTGAAGAGTGCGAGAGTATGGGAGTGTGCGTATAATTGCCTAAGTGGTGTTAGCAAACATGGGTTTATTACGTAAATTAGCTAGAATTTTGGTTATCTGAGACTGTTGTTGCCTTTGTAGTTGTACAATTGCCTCTTATGCACTTTGCAGGTGGCCCTTAGATGTTTCTTTATTTGTTACTTTGAAATCCTTTAGCAGCACTTGAAATAAAATTTTTTTTTTGTTTCAAGTAAATAATTTGTTATTTCCTTTCAAGTATTTACTTTTCCCAGGAACTTTATATGAAACAACAAAATTTTTGTTTTTGCTAAATGGAAAAAAAAGGCGTCTCGGTGTCTCGATTTCTAGTGCATCATTACACACACATACTCGTACGTACATGGTTATATGAATGAATGAATAGTATTTTCTTTTTGTTACTTGGCCGTTGAATAGCAAAGCAAGCGAGCGTTTGTGTAAATGTATGGCATTCAAGAGTATGTGACATAGTTTTTCATTTTAGCGTTGCTTTATTTATTATATTTTTCTGTATTTTTAATGTATAACATTTGTGTTCGTTTAAATTATTTGTTGTTTACATTGGCATTTCTTTCATTTCATCTGTTGTTGCTGCTGCAGCTGCACTTGCAAACAAAGTGCAAAGTTAAACAGATTGAAAGAGAAATGACAGACATAATACACTTGCATGCATGCACACACAGAAAAATAAAAGGGGGTTAAAGCATTTTAAGTTTTTAATAAAATATCACAAGATCTTGGATAATAAATTGTCACCATCAACAACAAAAAATATTTATGTAGAGGGAATTAAAGCAAGATAAACCAGCCTGAAATGATTTATCAACAAACACAAAATCGCATGAAAGCCTCAATCTAACACTCTTCTCAACTAAAACAGATTTAGAATTTTATAAACCTAAAGCTTTGAATTAGTTCTATTTAGATTTTCTATAATTTTCCAAACATCAGCTTCACAAATGTTACGAAATAGAAAACAATTCTAATTGTATTAAATAAGAAACCATTTTAAAACTTGTGAAATTAAAATAAAAAAAGTTTTTTTATTTTTGTTTTTTGTATAGAATTAAAAAAAGTTTCTTTCAAGTTAACTCAATTGACGCTCAAAAGTTTGCCCCAAAATTTATTTAATTGTTCTGGCTTCTATAAAGTCAATAGTTTTTTTTTTTAATTTCACAATTTTATTTGAAATAAAATTATTTGCAGGTTGTTTTTAAAACTAGCAGGAGAATTTTGCAATTTAATTAAGACCGCTGAAACATTTAACTTTATTTTAGTTTAACCTTTACTTTCAGGAATAGAGTTATTTATAAACGAGTGAAAGCAGTTTTTTATTTCATGAAAAAAAAAAAAATCTGATGCTACACACACACACACACACACACTAAATATCAATTTTTTTAAAAGGTTATTCCCAATTTAAGAGTTTAAGCATTTAAATGTTAAGTTGGTTCTTTAAAATACGAGTAACTATATGTCGCAATTTGCTTAAGGGAAGCAGTTTTATTTATATATTAAAATTCCCCTAAAATTTTCTAGTAATCGGTGTTAGTTTAAACTATTTCTAAATATCCTTTTTTTTAAGTCTAGCATTGGATTGAAAAAAGGTTTAAATTAAAATTTTTTTAATAAACTTCTATATTTTTAAATGTCGAAAATGAAATAACATAAAACTTGGGATATTTTACATCAGATTTATTAATTTCAACAAGTTTAATTTGCTTAGGGGATGCAGTTCATTATAGAGTTTAAAATGTTGTGAAAAATTTTACTAAATTTGGTGTAAATTTAAAGTTCACCATATATCCTTTTTTTTTATTTTTATTTAACTTATTTTGTTAAAGCTTATTCAAATTGCAAACGTGTCGTTTTATTATTATTCTGTTCTTATTTTCGTAAGTTTAAGCATTTTAATAACTGCTGATGTATATTTTTTTTTTTTTACTTTCATCTTGTTAATAACTGTACACCAGCTATTTAATTTATTTGCACACATTTTACACCTTACACGGGTTTTATGTTAGAAAAGAAATTCAATCTTATGAAGCCTACACAAACATGATTTTGTCAAGCTGAAAAATTAATTTAATTGTTAAGATTTAAGGAATTAAATAAAAGAACAAAAAGATAAAAAGAAAATTAATTAAAAATATTAAATTAAATTAAAATAAATTTTGATTTAAAGAATTATTATTTGTAACAAAACATTAGGCACCCTGGTGTTTCTTGTTGCTGTCATTGTCATCAAAACATGATGCCACACAGTTCTAGTTTATGGCTTAATTTTTTTTAAGCAGATATTGAGAACAACGTGAGTTTTTTTATGGCTGCTGTATCTTTTTGGGTTTTAGAGTTACTATTTTAAGGACAGATAATAACTTCTGTTCATTATCCGTTTTACGCATGCACATGTTTATGATAATAAATAGAAATTGAAATGCTAAATTTACGCAAGTAGACAAGACGACGACTCATGGACCTTGAATAGCAATACAAGAACAAAATCAAACAAAAAAAGACACAAGCCTGCGTCACACGCATACAGAACCAACAAATTAAAATTCAGGCACATTTGCTTTTATTTACTTTAAAATTTATTCTCACAAATTGCCACAACACTTTAAGCCCGCCAAGTTACTAAACTTATGTTTATTAAAGAAATAATAAAAATGAATGGCCAACTATTTAACTAAATTTATTTGCTAGATGTATTAGACTAAATTAAACCAAAAACAAAGAAACAAAACTATAGCCCAGTTTTCATATGCCTGCCTGAGTGTCTACAAGACAGAGTGCGTTCATGACCGCAGCTGAATATTCAAAGTATATCCTGCTGGCTCGCTTAAGATTAACCTTGTTTAAATAAATAAAAATGTATGTCAAATGGTCAGTTATTATTGTCCTGCCAAAATTATATTTTTCTTCAAAAAAAAAAGAAGGAAAACGTATCACCATAATATGTTAAAAATAGAATACTGGCTCATGGCATAATATCTAAGCATGTAGATGGGCAGCCACACTAATTTAATAGGCCTCATAGGGGGAAGCTAATTATAAGTTAAGGACATCAATCAAGTGTTCACATTATGATTTTAATTAATTTGAATGAATCTTGTCAAAATTTAAATGGAAACATTTTTTATATGACACTTGGCCATCTAGCAAACAGTTAATAGATCAACAATTTAAATTGATTATTCGAGTGCACAATGAATTTTAATGGTAAAATAAAACCAAACTGCGCAAGATAAATTAACTGTCGAATTCCATAAAAGCAAACAAGCGAAAATTTAGTTTTGTATGAACGCAACTATCGTTCGTCGTTTCTACAAAAATAAATCACAATATTTCCAGTATATGTTACACAGGTCCTGTCCCAACAGACGTGATTGCTTTACCAAAATTCATTTTAAAATTCTATTTTTTGACTCTAAGAAAATTTTCAATAAACTAACAAAATTAAAAACTTAAAAAAAACATTAACGTCCAAATTCATAAAAAAACATTTTTGCTTATTAAAAGCTTAATAAACAGTTTTTCTAGGAGAAATTTGTTTAATAAGCGCTTATTATACAAAAATGTTTTTTTATGAATTTGTTTGTAAGTAAGAGGCTGAAGAAAATTTTTAAACTTTGTGGCTGTTGTTTTTTTTTTTTTAATTCCACCAAAAATAAAATTTTAAAATCTTAAAATGGATCACAGTCTAGTTATGAGATGCTGCATTTTTCAATTTCAAATAAAATAATCGGAATACAGAACAGCATTGATTAAAAACAAAAACAAAATTGTAAAGCAGTAAATGTGACCAAAAAGAAATTTCGATCGATATCAAATTTAGCTTCTGTTTTTTAATAATCTTCAAGCAAATTTTGAATTGCAAAACCAAATTTACAAAATCTATATTTATTCTGCAAAAGGTTAAAGTTTTCCACACAATTTATTTAAATTAAATATCTCCCATGTGCGTAGGTAGGCTTCATATAAAAATGTTAAGTAACAGAAAAAATGTCACAAAAAAAAATATTTTTAAATTTCTTGGTAGGAAAAAAGTATATTAAATAAAAACAGCAGTACAAAACTTAATTTAAAATTAAATAAACTTAATTTCAATAGTCACAAAAAAGGATATCTTTACAGTGTGTAGTGCATAGGTAAAGGTCAAAACTAAAAATAAAAATACTAATAACAACAACAACAAGATAATAATTATTAAAAACAAAATTAAATACACAATTGCTTAAATAAGTCATTCAAAGTTAAATGACCTTTCAAACTTAACGTTTTCATGTGAGTATTTTTTTATTAAGCAGCTATTTTTATACGAAAAAAAAATTGTGAGAAAATTTATATCTTCATTATTAATAAAAGAAAAATTATGAACCACAGCAGGAAGATTAAATTTGTGTCTTTTCCTAAAATTTTTTTTTACGACACTATAAAATACTCAATATGAAAAAGCGAATAAATTTTATTACACTTTTTATTAGAGCACAAGAATCATTTTAAAATGAAATTATTAAACATAATAAATTATTTAAAATCATAAAGTTTAACAAAATATGAAAATTGGTTGATCGGAGTAGCTTCAGTGAGAGGGTGTCTGTGTATATGCTATTCCTCTTAGTAGACGTTGGTCTAAGTAAACAATTTTTCAATTTTCCATGAGAATGAATATCATGAAAAATAAGCATTTAACAAGCCAACCAACATAATTGCAATTAAGCACCAAAAAATAAATTTATATTTTATGAAATTTTGAAAGCTTTTCAAAGAAAATAGAAGACGCATTAGCATTAAATAAATATGTAAATAGCGTTGCGAACAAAAAATTTCATTTAATTGATGCATGAAAAAAAGGATATATGGCATACACCCACAGGGATATCAGCAGAAACAAAAAAGTTATTATTGTCTTTTAAAAGAAAGGAAATTACGTCCTGCTATAAGTAAAATGTAACAATTTATAAAAGCAAAAAATAATAATTTGGGGCAGCTGCTGATATATTCATAATAAATCAGTGAAACTTAAATTTAAACTTTTTTGCACGGAACACTTAAGGCTAAATTTATAATGGTCCTTTTAGTATATATACTCGTATGTCCTTCGGTGCTTACTGTACTGAATGAAAAGCTCATGAGAATATCATAAAGAAAATAATAACTTTAAAATAACCCAACACAATTTTGGAATAAGCACAAACAAGATAATATTAAAAAAAAATATTTTTAAAAAAAATTTGCTGGAAAAAGAGAAATTAGCATTTCTTTCTGAATGCAAAGTGAATAAATTAAAATAAAATTAATTTTTTTCACAGATTTGAATAATTAAAAACAAAAACAAAGTAAAATTTTTTAAAACCCTAGACCAAATACTAATCCTTAAAAAAAACAAAGAATCTTTCTAAAAGACAAAAATACAATAATTACAAGCATTTTAAAAATCATTGCACATTTCGAGTCTGAAATACTTTTAGCAAGTTTTTGTCAAAGGATATTGTGTATATTAAAGCACAAAAAGGTAAAATAAAATAATAAGCATGAAATAAGAATTATTTCCCTTAGATAACATTTTAATTACAAAATTTGTTCGTGTGATTAAATATTTAATTGACTTAGTTTGTCATTGGGAAAATGGGCTTCAAATTACAAATAAATATATGAAGTGAAATGAATTTTTTTAAGCCTTTCAGTACCATAAGCAAAACAATTCATTTAGTTTTTTACATATAGCTAAATCAGGAGTCTAAAAAAAGGATTTTGAAGAAAAATCTTTGTCTAAAAAATAAAAATTCGGACACATTTGACCCCATGGAACGGTTAACTCGTTAATTCAATATAAAAACATGAAATCCACAAAAATTTTACACAATTTACGTTTTATAAAATTTTTTGCTTGGAGCCCGGAATCCCTATGGGTTAATAAAATTTTTAATTAAAAAAAAAATATTGTGTTTAGAACGAAATCTTGTGATTCTAACTGACGTCAGAGAAAAGTCGCACAAGTTTTTTTTTTGTTAATTTTAGTAAATGATAATAAGAAGTCAAAATTTATGAAAATTTTTATCTACCACTGGTTAATTCTTGTAAAAGGATACACCAGAAATGAATAGCTTCAAACAAAATGAAATTTACTGAAGCAAATCTACCGTTTTGTTTTCTTAGTTTCACACTAACTTACTTAAATTTCGACATCCTAATTAGGATTTTTCAGAATGTTGACAACAACATCAAATTTAATAAAAGCAACAAATACAAGGAAGCCTAACAAAAACACCTAATTGATGGTAGGTAGCAGGCAAGGGACAAACATTATTTTAAATTAGTTGTAATTAATTCTGTTGTTAATTAAATATTGCTTGTTTGGCAGACATTTGCTATAAAAATGTACAGCCACACACACACACATACACATATATATGCTAAAAAGAAAAGGATATAAAAATAGAACCCAAAGCATTTAAAATTTTCTGCAACAAATTTTATTTTGATTCGTTGCTTCTTTTACAACAGCCACAAAATTAGAATTTTTTTTGAAGCCTAATAAAGTTTTGTTTATTTCAAAATAAGAAAATAAAGAATATTTCCTTTTCTTTATAAGTAAAACCTTCAACAGCATTTACAGCTTTTAAGCTTATGTTTGCTAGAACAAAACAAAAAGAAATTGTGAAGAGAAAATCGTAGATTAGGCAGAAAGAAATAAATTTTAAATTCCGTTGGTGATTGAATGCCTCACTGTTTCATTAGAATAAATAAAATTATTTAAGTAAAAAGTATGAAACTTTATAAAGAAACCCAAAGTTTTATTCTTTGTCTTAGTATCACACACATTCTACTTGGAAAGTTTCGTCAGGCTAATAAATTTTTTATTTTATTTTAATTTTAGAAAAGGATTTATGGCCTTATAAAGTTGGCATATAAAGAAACTGTACAACAACTTTCAACTTGCTCATTTTTGAAAGGTTATTGTGAATATAAAAATAAACCAAAGAAAGCAATTTTAAATTGGTTTTTTTTGTTTTTTGTTTTTACAGCGGCTAAGATTAATCTAAAAAGGCAAGGAAAGATTTATTTTTCTTACTTAATTTAGTTTATATTTTAATTTCATCATTTTATTCAGCAAAAAAAAAAAAAAAATTAAAAAAAAAATTTAATAAAAAAAGGATATATGAGCAGCCTTGCAATAGCTTGACATTTTACAATCAAATTCCTCACAACGTTTTACAAGTTTTCAGTTTATTTTAGCACGAGCTTTAAGCACACGAAATCATTTAAAGGAAAATATTAATTTGAAATGAAAACCAAACCCCAATGTTGTTGTTTAAAATTAAATAAGATTTTATTAAAATAAAAAGAGTTACAACACTTGCTAAAAGAGACCATAAAAAGTTGTTTTCATGAAATTCCAACTCACCTATTTGTGGCACATCGTATTGCCTTTGTCCACGCGCTGTGCGCAACATTAGCTGCGAGGCTAAACTATGAGGCGATGATACACCCGCCGCTGCAGCCAAACTGGCTGGTGTTAGGCCCGACCTTTTATGATTGGGATGCTGTAGTAGTTCTGGCTTTTGTTCTTGTGTTTTTGTTGCAGAATTGCTCACAAGAGAGGAAGCTGAGGAAACTGTTTGTTTATCTTCTTTATTAAGATCTTTATCGTCAAGTGGCTGTTGCTGTTGTTGTTTTTGTTCTGGAGTTTTCAATTGTTGTGCGGAATCGATTTGTTTGTGATTGTTCATTCTAGTGGTGGCTGTAGCCTCGGAATTAGCCATGGCCAATTTACTGCTCCTGAGACCATTAAAATGATGCAAAGCTTTGGTTTGTTGTTGTTTAGCATTTTTCTGGCCGAATATATTGCGGGGCAATTGTTGTTGCCTTTGCTGTTGTTGCAATTGATTACGTTTACGCAGCCACTTTTGCTGTAGGCGTATGTTGTTGTGATATTTTTCATTGAATTGATTCGCTTGTTGTTGGTGTTGTTGCTGCTGTTGCTGTTCATGGCTCAGAGCTTGTAAATGTTGTTCTTTTTCAAAGAAATCCTGCAAAGCTTGTTTGTTACTGTCGAAGGGTTCATGATTTTGATAGGAGTGTGCCAGCGGTATGTGGTGCTGTTTCTCAACAGGCGTTATGACAGGAAATTGTGGCATTTGATGATGCTGTTGTGGCTGATAATGATGTTGCAGTCTTTCCTTATTCTCTTCAGCCATTAATTCTTCGATATAGTCATAACCATCCATGTCCGGAAACATGTCCTCTTCCTCTTGTACCGGCTCTAATTCCACAAAATCATCCAAGTTCAAATTGTGAGGACTTTCAAATTCCCTATCCCTTTCGACTGGTTGCACTATGCGCCCATAATCGTATTTATTGTTGACTCTTAAAGGACCAAATGTGCCACCATCGTAGTCCTCAGCGTCTTCAGTTTTTGTGGGATGCTTGACCACATTACCAAACATGACATTACGTGCTTGCTGATTTAGCCAGGCTGAATATTCCGAGTCAATATCCTCGGCTGGATGCATTTTTATGCGTCCTGTTATAATGGGCCGGCCATGATAGCCTGACTCTTCGGCCGTTTGCTTTACCAAACCCATAACCATTAAGCGTTCCCTTTCCAGTTGGGCCAAGTCGGCCAATTCTTCATTTAAACGGCTGCTAGTGGTTTGAAAGGGATTGCCGGAGGGTTTATTTAATTGACTTGAAATGTGGGGTTGGCCGCTATTAATATTCGTGACTGCAGAGCCTGGGGAGTTGGAGCCCGTTAAGTG
The DNA here is from genome assembly GCA_947397855.1 of Thelaira solivaga. Classification (NCBI taxonomy): domain Eukaryota; kingdom Metazoa; phylum Arthropoda; class Insecta; order Diptera; family Tachinidae; genus Thelaira; species Thelaira solivaga. The sequence goes on from OX377614.1 coordinate 68,284,755, forward strand.
TAGGGCGTGTAGACTACTATTGACCAGCAGCAAACAGACCAGTGTGTTTGCCATAGAGAAAAACATTTTCTTTTTATTAATTTTTGCAGGTATTTTGAAGGGAATGATTTTTTTTTAAATTTTTTCCTTTTTTATTCTTTTTAATAGGACTGCAGCTTTAAACGCTCTATGTAAGTTTAAAGCACCTGCTGGCTAAGACTGCGATTCTCTGTGTGTCTATATTTTTCTCTTTCAAGACTTTAAAACAGAAGGATGTAGAGGCTGTTAAATCTAGGTAATATTTAGCAGCTTTTGAGTCATTATTTCGTTAAGAATTTTCTTTTTATTTTTTCTATTTTTTTTTTTATTAGTTTATGTTGTGAATTGGCAAAAACAATTTCGTATCGTTTTTTTATGTCTTGTCTTGTCTTATCTTGTCTTGTTCCTTATAAAGCAGCTGCTTTTGTTTCAGGTTTCCAGGATAATTTGATATTTTGCCAGAGGCAAGTTTTCGTCATATGAGAGGTCTACTACAGAAGTAGGAGTTTGGGAGTTGGCTTGTTGCTTCCGTTTAGCTGTTTCTTTTTTATTCTTATGCTTTTCCCTTTTTTTTTTTTTTTTTTTTTTTTGTTTTTGTTTTTGTTTTTGTTTGTTTCTATCTCCTCTATGTTTTGGCTGTAGTCTTAGGTTTTCTTCCTTTTGTTTTTTGTTGTTTTATTTTTTTATTGCAAGTATTTGCTGTTGTTGTTTTAGTTAAGCTGGGGGTATTACATTAAGTTGTTTTGGTTTGTTTGTAGATTTCTTGTATTCTATACCGTTGACTTTATGTTGAGCAGTCTTTTATTTTAATTTTGCTTCTATTTTCTTATTGTTGTTGTTGTTGTTGTTGTTGTCAATGCATATGTATATGTTGCAAGCTTATTTTCTTTTTTGTGCTGTTAGTATGCGAGTTTCTTTCGTTTACTTGTTTTTTTTTTTCTTTCTATTTTCCTGGTTTGTGTGTCTGTCTGTCTACCGATATGGCTGACTGCTTTATTTAGCTGTCTATTCTATTATTTCAAAATCAATAATCAATGTTACTTGTGCAATAGAAATTGTCTTGCTCACAGCTAACGAATTATTTGTGTTAGTTTTCGTTGTTTGTTGGTTTAACTTTAAATGTGTGTGTGTGAGAGGAGTGGTAGATTGGAGTTGGTGCAAACTCCTAATATTTACAAAATATTTAAAATTAAAAACAAAAATTTTTTAATATTATTTTTATAAAATTTAAGCCGCTTTTTTTAGGATTTAAACGTTTCCTTTACTTTAGCAAGAGTTTTAGCAATTGGGTTGATTTATTTCCTTTGTATTTCATGAAAATAAAAATTTAATGGAAATTAAATTTTTTCCATCCAAGCAAAATCAACTGGAACAAAATTTTTCTTTCGAAATTAATTTTGCTAAAGAACTAGACAAATTAAAATCCTACAAATGATTTTATGACTTTTTAAAAGTTTTTCTTTAGACTTTTATAAAAAATACTTAATAAACTGTTTAAGGTCAACAGAACTTGTGACTCGTCTTTGAAAAGTAAAAAAAAATGTTAAATTCTTCTGTCGCAACTTGTACGATATCCTTGAAAGGAAAGTAGACCAAACTGGAACCAAATTTCAATATAATTTCGATCGATAGCGAATTCCGTAATTTGGCCACTGAATCTCACATGTATCAAGTTTCACCTCCTGAATTAAAGTCAATTTTTTTAAAATCAAAGTGCAGATTTGAAATCACAGCTCATATCAGTTGAGTTCTAATTGTGACAACTGCTTGCAATGAGTTGTATGTATAGAAACATACATAGAGTTGTAATCAGAGTTGGGATCCATAAAATTCAAATTTAAAATACAATGAAATTTTTATAGATATCGAATGCCGTAATTTGGCCCCAGTAATTTTCAATTGCTCAGGTTGGAAGCCGTTTTTCTATTTTGACAGTTTTGCAACTGTTGCAATTTTGAAGCAAAAACAATTTTTTTTTTTTTTTTTTTTTTTTTTTTTTTTAATTTCGGCAAATGGACAAAAATTTAAAAAAACAGAATTTTGTTTAAAAGCTGTGCTTAAGGTCAAATAAATTGAAAATATTTAAATTAATTTTTGTCTATTCACTTAACTGATGATGAGTTTTATTTTTATTTAATTTTTAAGTTGAATTTTCCAACGTTATTTAAAATTGTAATTTAAAAAATAAATTAAAAATTTTGTGTAATTAGTGTTAGAGCAGCTTAAATTTTATTTTTCAATAAAAATTTTTAAGAAAAAATTTCATGTAGAGAAATTGTGGTGAAAATTTTTTAACCAAAAATTTTTACTTTTTCTTTTATTGTGAACCTCTTTTTTTTTTTTTTTTGGGAAATATTTCTTTTCCGCCGCCGCTTAGTTTCCTTTTTATTTTTTAATTTTTCGCTAAGCACTTTGATTTCTTTAAATTTCGTTTTTAGCTGCACTTTTTTTATTCTCACTTTTTTTTAATTTTTGATTTTAATTATTCACTTAAAGCACTTAAGGATCGTTATTAATTTCTTAAATATATTTTTTTAAATTTATTTATTTATTTTTTGTAAGGAACTTTCTATTTAATTTAATATTTTTTTCTTTTTCTTTAACAATTTAAATTATTTTTTTAATTAAAACTTTTGAAATTCAGCTTGAATAAGATTTTATCTATTTATTTTTTTTTTTTAACTTAAAACTTTTCTTTGTTTTGTTAGAAATCAACCAGTTGCTTTCATTTTAATTGTACATATAAATTTTATTTTAGTCCTTTTTCTTGCACGCACACCAGTTAGTGTTTAGCTTGACTTTGAGTCTCTTAGTGAGTACAGAAACTTGCTTGTTTCCTGGTTAAGTCTGTTCTTGTTTTTGTTTGTCAAATTTTAAGCGTACATAAGCATTATTTTGTTGTTGTCTAGTTGCTTTGTTGTTGTTGTTTTTTGTTGTTGTGTTCCTTTACTTTTTTTGGTATATATTTTTAGGCGTTTTATTTAATATTTTATGCTGTATTGTAGTTGTAATTTGCCGTTTCGTAAGGGATTCAAACACAGTGCTAAACTTAGACCTTTAGGGTTCTTCCCCAATTAGTTTTATTGTTGTTGTTTCTTTATTTGTTATTGTTATTATTGTTTGTGTTGCCATTAACAGAAATTCTTTTGAAATGCTTGTTTTTATAGAAAAACTATATTTTTTGCTTTTCGTTTTCTTTTGTGTTAAACTAAAAGGAACTTTTTTGAAAATTTAAAAATTTGAAAAGACTTTCTTCTTCTACGTTTTCTGCCACACAAGTCTTTTGTAAGTCAACTCCTTATTTTTTTTTCACTTAAAAATTTTTTACACAAAAACTTTACCTTTTATTTAACACTTTTCTTCTTCTTAGTTTATTTATTTATTTTTGTAAGATTTTTTTTTAATTCTTTCTTTAAAAATTTTCTTTCATTTAGTAAAAAAGAAATTTCTTAAAATTTTCATTAAATAGAATTTCTTGTAGCTGTTATTTGTAAGTTAAAGCAAAGAATTGTCCTTCCTTTCATATGAACCGACGAGCAAGGACTCGTCGTCTCAGCAGGTTTCGCCTGTTTGTCTACTGTAAAAATTCTCGCATTCGTTAAGTGCTGCTGCTACTTGTGTTATGTTGGTTGCCTTTACAATGTCGTTATATTTACAGTCCTTTTTGCATGTTGTGTGTTTGTGTGTTTTATTTTTATTTTTATATTTTTTTTTTCTGCTTCTTCTAGCTGCTCTAATATTGTTTTTGCTTTCAATTCTATTCTGTGTTCATTCAAAGCATGAATTGTTTTTTTTTTTTTTCAGATAAATTTTGTTTTTGTCATACTACACTCATAGTTGTTGCTGTTGTTATGGCTTGGCTCATGTTGGCTGCTGTCCGTGCTATTTCAACTGCTTTCCTTGTGTACTATACATTTCAATTGTGCTCTTAAGAGTGGCCATTCATAGTTCGTTTTTATACTAAATAACTTCGTCATTCGTTTGCTGCTGCTTCTTATACCAAAAGAAAGTCGCCAGAAATGGTGATGTTATTTGTCACCGCTTTTACAAAACAATCAGCTCAACCACTTGTTTTCCAAATGCTTTATACTACATAAATTAGTACACAAAAATGCTCTTAAATTAAATTGTCATCTCTCTCTCTCTCTCTTACTCCGTCTCTCTTTCTATGTCTCTTAATCATTTCCAAGGTATTGCTCTTGCATCACTAAAAGCAAAACCTTTCTTTCCCCTTAAGGCAACAGTTCTTAGGGGATTCAACAAGCCCATATGTTTGTTCTGTATGATTAGTTGGCTGTTTAAGCAAATAGTACAGCCGGTAGTTGTTATATATTAAATGCACACACACACACTTGTACATAAACCTTTACAGTTACTCACCTAACAAATTCTCTAGCCTTACCGCCAGTGCTGCCACAAATTCTCAATAGAAAATATTCAAACATTTTTTATTTTATTTAGCAAATTTTGCTATTGGAGTGACATCTAACAGATACACATAAATAATAATTGACTCTTAGTGTGTGCTTAAATATCCACCCAAATTTGGTTCCAAAGTTTTATTACAAAACCGGTTATTCACCCCACAAAATCCTAACTTTGACTATCGAAAGTTGTAATAACGGGTCTAATTTTAGATAGTTGCCATATCAGCAGAAAACTCAATATTTTTTTTTCTAATTAAATAACAAATTTTAAAATAAAATATTAAAAGTAACGAATTTCTTGGTTGCGTGCAAAACTATTGTCAAAAAAAGGTATGACGTTGCCACTATGTATTTACAGCAATGAAAAGTAATCGGTATTCACAACAGTGATGCCACATTACAAGTATTACAATATTTTTTTTAATTGGAAAAAATTTACAGGTCACTTTGTCATTTACTTTAACTAAAGTTAATTATAAAAATGGCATTTAAGCTAAGCGCCCTTACTCGTTCCGTAAAAAAATATATTTTTTTTGTGAGAGACACTTCACAACTTTTGTATGGACAAAAAAATGTGTCATAATAAGACCCGTTATTACAACTCTCGATAGTTAAAGTTAGCATTTTGTGAAGCAAATAACCGATTTGGGGTAAACATTTTTAAAGCAAATTTAATAAGTTAAGAACACTTATCGATTTTTTAAATTAATGCCCAACTAAAAGCTTGATTAGACTTATGAAATCTTAACTTTAACTGCCGGTAACTTGTATTTATAATGGCCTTATTGAAATCTCAAAATCTGTTTGCCATAAAATTAAAATTATGGTAAAATAATTTGTTTTAAAAAGGAAAATCTCTAAAGAACAGACAGATTTAATAAATTTGTTTTATTAACAAGCTGACAAAATATAAATCAAAGAAAACAAATTTCAATTTTACTTAAGAAATTATCAAATCGTATTTTCATCATGCCTCTGGCAATGCTGGCACTTGCTATTCTCTAGAACTATTACATCTAGCGATTGCAAATTGTTGCTGTTGCTGTTGTTGTTGTGTTTGTTATTATTATGTGTTGTATTATCATTGTCCTTTATGCAAAGTAATGTTTATTTTTAGTTACAACAAGCCTTATATGATATTTAGTTCATGTGCTCTGTAATTATTGTTTTTTTTTTTTTTTTTTTTTTGTTTTTTATTACAAAAAAATGTTATTTTTTCATTTTGAAACTCTCTTTTAATTTTAATAAAATAACAACAAAAACTGGCTCTCATTTCTTTATACTTTGCGTGCGGGGTTTTTACCTCCTCTACCCCCTCTCTGCCTGTCTCTCTAGCTTTCTGTTTCTCTCTAAATGGATTTTATTATTATAAAATCCTTAGCAATGGTAAATTGTTTACAAATTATTTTTCCACGTTAATTTATATGGCAAAAAAAATTATATAAAAATTTTTAAATAATATTTAAGCATGATAAAAAGGAATTCCATGGAAATAGAAATAGAATGACAAAATAGAATGTCATTTCTTTTTATATGAGAAGTGTAATGGAAGAAATGACAGCAAAAATATTGTAATCAAGTGAAGGCCATTTCACTTAAAAAAAAGGATGTTTGCTGAAAAGAATTGCCTAGATAACGACTTGTTTGCAAAGCGTAAAATTTTAGGGAATGTGTAATTCTCCAAGCAAGCCTAAAAGTGGTAAAAACTATTTTAAAAAACGTTAAAATTAAAGTCGTTTTTTTTTTTTTTTTTTTTTTTTATTATTATTATTAAAAATAAACTAAAAATATAAAGTCCTTTCTACATAATTAAATATTTCAAACAAAAGGATTTTTTATATATTTATGCCAAAGTGCAACAACTTCATTTTTTTTAAAATCTTATGTAAAGAAAAACACCCAGAATATAGGCAGGAGTCGAACCTGCAACCCTCAGATTGTGAGGTAAGGAGGCACCAAAATTTATTTTTACTCAATTCCTTGTTTTTTAAATAGAAGAATTTTGAATGAAATTTTTAAGAGTTAAATTTGTTAACGTGCGGCCAGTCCAGTAGCTTCATTGGGTCAAGACTATTCTGCGCACTACCTTGTAGCACTATTAAGTTCAAGATTAGAGATATTGGTATTGAAACACTTGGCAAATATGAAAATCAGTCGAAACGATCTCTGCAGGTTATGTACCGAAGACAAAAAGACTGCAGAACATATGCTGTGTCTCTATAGCGAATGTAATTTGGAGCCGTTTTCGTTAGTTAGCGAAAGTCTTTGAATTTATAATGAATACTAGACCAAGTCAGTATTTGTAACTTGAGAGTAAATAGTGTCTTGTTTCCGCTCTATAAGTTTCCAGGATACTGGAGCCCTAAGAAACATTATCTCTTCAATATCCTTAAAATTAATGTGAATTATCATTTTCTATTAGCAATAAGTCACAAAAAAGTACACTTTTATTAAGAGCTGACTTTTGTTAATAAGAATTTCACGAATTTAAAATCATTTTTAATGGACTAAGGATAGAGGTTTTGTTACAAAGTGTAATCAACAAATATAAGGACAAGTTATTGAATTTGAAAGGTCGTTCGTTTGTTTTGCACTACCTGCAATTTTGCAATTTAATGGAAATGAACACACATACTCGTAGATTAATTTTTTTTATCCTTTTGCTGTTCTAGAAATTATGTAACTCATAATAATAATTGTAAGCAAAACAAATTCTTACAGGACTCAGATGGAATAAGAAATCCTCTTACAGTGAAAAATATCAAACAAAAAAAATGTGTAAAAACGAATACGTAAAACAAATTACAAATTCACACAACGTTACGTGATAGTGACTTTTTCTTTATTAGAAAAAATAGCCAGAAAATATATAGAGTATAAAATTATAAAGAAAAAAAAAAGTGAAGAAAAGAATACTCGTAACAGCGTTGCAGTATGAATGTTTGTATGTACCGCATGTGTTTCATAAAAAATAATTTCTCATTCACACAACTATTTATAGGGAATACACGAAATTTTACACACACACAACACTTTGACACTTTGTAATGCACATAGGGAAGGATATACTTTTGGCTTTTTTCTTTATTTTTGCTGCTGTTATCTATTAATAAAAAGCAAAATATTATTGTCTCATATTTAATATGAGTCAGTAAATGAGTAATTGAGTTGCTGAGTTTGTGTAACTTAGATACTCACTCACCTGGCATCGATTTAACGAGGGCAATACAGAAAATGTACCCGCTGTGCGAAAACAAATTATTAATCTTGAAACTGTGAATGGTGTAGCAGCTCAAACAAAATGAACAAAAATTTTAAATAAAAATATAGATGAAGGGTAGTGTGCTAGCCTATCAAACCCGGCTGTCGCAGGTTTGATTTCTGCCCTGACCATGAGTGAAGAAGTAAAGAAGCTTCGCGGATTTGTGTAGTTAAAAAAAATTTTTTATTGGAATTAATTTTGTTGAACTTTATGGTTTCAAATAATTTAATATATTGGACGTAAATACAAAAAAAAAAAAAAAAAAAAAAAAAAAAAAAAAAAAAAAAACAATTTAATCGAAAAATTAACGTATTAATTGTGCTGAAATTTCGTTTAACATCGAATAGCATAATTTATTACACCTGATTTTTTTTTAACGAATTTGATGTTAAACAAAATTATAATACGTTAATTTCAACCGATATCGTATGCCATCGTTTATAACCAACAAAAAATATGTTAAAGAATTTTGCTCAAATGATTTCCCACCTTGTGATCATCATGATCTCAGAAGCTTAAAATGCAAAAATTGTAAAAACCAAAATCCGAGTTTTTTTTGCGTTAAGAAGTCTTCAAATTGTCTGCGTTGAGAAAAATCAATTTCATTAAAGTTTCGAATTACATTTACTGCTGACCTCCTAATTCAAGCTGCTGTAGTAGTGGAATCAAATTTTAAGCGTCAATGAAAAATAGCTGCAAAGGTGCCACCAAAAATTGTTTTTCTTCTTTTTCGTTGGATACAAATTTTAATTTTTGCTTCTTTTTCATCATCTCATTATTTGCTTGTTGTTGTTATTGCTCTTGCTTTATTCATGGATATTTCTTGGCACTTCACCCCTCACTTAACTTCTTAAAAAACAAACGAAAAAAAAATTTTTTGCAAGGAAAAAATAAAAACAACACGTTTCAGTATAAAAACAGAGACTTAATGACGACATAGTAACACTTTTTTGCTTCAATTGTGAGAAGGATGTTAAAGATGCTGGCTGCTGCCATACTCCTCTTCATAGACAAACAACGTAAACAACAACAGCAGCAGCTGAAATTTTATTGGCACTAGCAAAGCAAACCCTATGAAACTAGCAGCAGCAGCAACGCCAGAAGCACATCTAATGCAGCTTTTATGTGTTTGTATACTCTGCTGCTCTCACATAGATTTATTTATTTACCTGAATAACGTTAATAGAAAAGAAAACAACAACAACAAAAACGTCTATCGAATAGCTTTTATGCTGCTGGGCTGTAGTTTGTTGGTCTCATTGACTAAGCAATAGAGTGTTAGTCCATTTGTAACACACAGGACTTTGTCCATATTTTCAAGTGTTTCCAGTTTTTTTTTTTTTATTTCATTTTATCTTTTCCTCATTCTCTTTTAATGTCGTATTTCTTGGTTGAGCTCCAAATAATAAAAAAAAAACAAAATGAAATGGAAAACCAGAAGAGCATTAAACAGAACAGAAAAGAATACTTTTCATTGCGTAGGTGTTTGACATCTGCAAAATCTAAGGGGAAATGTTTTTCTACCGAATGCAGAAGAATATTTAGAAAAAATAAAAACTGAATAACTGAAAGCAACATTTAGATAAAGCAAACCCTCAAGCAGAAGAGTAAAATTATTAAAGTATAAAAATATATTTTAGAAAAACCAGAAATATTAAACTCGATAAAATTTATTATTCAAATAAATTAAATTAAAAAAAAACTTGTTGAAATTCATTCGACATAGAAATCATTTGGATCCTTATTAAAATGTAAAGAAAAGGGAAACCTTACGAGCCATTATTTGGAGTTTATTAACAGAAAAGAAATTGAATATCAAGTTATTCGCAGTTGGCAGGGCTTATGGAATTTTCATAAAAAATTATTTATAAACTAAATTGAAAAGGCAATAAGTGTCAGTTTTTACTGAGATTTTTTGGTTGGGTGTATTTAATCCACTTTTCTTGCTGGCCAGACAAATCATACAAACACACACACACATACACACACATATGCTAAAATGCCGGTAACATCTGAACCTTTAAAACAGCTGTGTTTGCAGATTTATAAATAGAAAAATAAGCCAAAATTAGCAATTAAAGAGAGAGAGAGAGAGAGAGAGAGAGAGAGTCCAAAAAATTAAGAGAAGAAGGCTTGAAATACTCAATTAAAAATAAAATTTATAGAAATATTTATACAGGTCCTACCGCAAGCAGAAAACACGTTGCAATTAAGCCTTTATGTAACGGAATTTTCACTTTGTAACAACAAAATGATATTTTTCAACCACTAAAAGGCCTGCGCTCAGAACATAAAAAGGGGAAATTAATTTCTCTTAAAAGCAAGCAAATGTACAAAATCAAACATGAAAAATGAAATTTAGAAAAACTCTTTGCAAGATTTAAATGAAAAACGTTACCCTGGTCAGTGGGTGCGCCACAAGTATGACGCCTACGCACAAATGTGACGTAAACATTAGAGATACAAAACAAAAAACATGACTACAAGCAGTCAATACGAATGTATGTGTAACGCATGTGTGTGTGAGTGGATTCTTTAATTTGCTTATTTGTTTAAATGTGTGCATGCATGTGTGTTTTAGTTTTTCCTTTTTTAATTTGTTCGTGATTTTTAGTCGTACACTAGGACTTCGTGTGGATATAAAAATTTTTGGCCAAGAATCACTTTAGCAATTGAACCATGAAGCTCCTAAGACTGTAATTTAAAAAAAAAATTAATAAATTACAGTTTGGTGTTTGTGGATTTGAAGAAAAAATTTTAGAGCCTTCTTGGCTGATTTACAAACAATACTAGAAACCAAACCTACGATCCATTAGTTTACAAGAACTAAAAGTAAAAACCAACTAAAACACTTGGTAATAGAAAAATAGAGAAGAGAACATGTCAAGACTTCTTTTTGTTTTTTCATATTAAAGGTCGAGGATAGACCAACGATCTTAAGAACTAAATGGTCATTTTAAGCCATAAAATATTCGCAAGCTTGTAAAAACCTGCTGCTCGATTTCGAGGGCGCTCATTGACGTTATTCAACATTTTAAGAAGCAACTGTTGCTGGCGAAAAATTAACTTCTTTCTCATTGGCTGCAGACAAGTGAACACAAACACACGCAGACACCCAAAAAAAAAGGAGAAAAAAAAAGGTTCAAGGTCATTGAAAATTAAACTGAATTAATCAACTTTTTACTAATTTCGTATAAAAAGAAATAAAAAAATTAAAAGAAAACCAAAGGAAATGCCCTTCTTGCCATTTATTTTTCATTACTGTTTTACATGTCATATTAAGGAGGTTCACTTTTAATTTCAACAAACAGATTAAAAAGTTTTTAACACTAAGTATTTGCTACCCAAAGTGAGCTCCCCTATTTTATGTGCTTTAAATGAAACTGAAAGCACTACCAGCTACAAGTAAGTAACCCCAAAAGTTATTATAATTAATTTTCATTACTTGTGACTTAGAAACTGTGTGTGTTTTTCTTTCTTTTTAATATTTCTTTCGTTTTTATTTTATTTTTGTTACATTTTCTATTCAAGTTTTGCAAAGCAGCGTTGCCATTTAAGTCTTTTTAAGGCTAGATTTAGCCTTTTTTGTTCTTCAAAATAGCCTTAAATAGAAAACAACTCATCGATAAACAATCTGAGACTGAGACCAATTTAGCTAAATTAATATTTTCGATAAAACTTTGATATGTAAATTGATAAATTGGTCGAACGAAGATAATTTCATAAGAGAAGAAAAATATTTGGCTTTTAACTTGTAAAATAAAAATTCTTTTCATTCCCAATTGATTATTAATTTGTTCCATTTAATATTTAGTTATCTAGTGTAGTAATGCTGAGGTTGCTCGCTTTTGAGTAAGACAAAGCAAGCAAAATATCAGAATAGAAATAGCATTAAAAATAAAAAAATAAATTCTTACTTCAAGGAATTTTAAATATGATTTTTTAATATTGAAGTTGAAAAATAATTGAATTCGCTCAAAAGTTTTTAAATACTACAGAAGACTTAGGGATGGGACACATATCATTTTAAAGCTAAGCTTGTCTAAATTTATAATCTACCGCCCAAATACTCAGAAGTTACTTTGGACTATTTTGAAAAAATTTTTTTTTTTTTAAATTTCCCTATACTCTATCCAGTACTGTTGTTCTCAAGGATTTTTGCAGTTTCCGTTTAAAAGTTTCCACAAATGTTAAAGCACTTCCAGAAAATTTAGAGCCTACAAATTAAAATCGTTTTTGATTTTGTTAATTTTCATGGGCAAAATCGGGAATGGTACCTCGGCAAAGTGGGGAGCGGTAAAAATTCCTCAAAGCAACAGCACTGGGGTATATGGATATTTAAAAAAAAAAAAAAAAATTTAAATAGTCTAAAGTAGCTTCTGGGTATTTGAGCAATAGATTACAAAACCAGACAGCCTTCCCTTTAAAATGGCATATGTATTGTCCCTTAATCTTCTATGGTTCGTCCGCAAGTTACTATGGATTATTTTGAAATTTTTTGAAATTTGCATATACTCCATCCAGTACTGTTGCTTTGAGGGATCTTAGCAACTTACGGACGAACTATAGAAGATTACGGGATAGGACACATATCATTCTAAAGGGGAGGTCATCTAAATTTGTTTTCCACCATATTTTTCACATTTAATTAAACATATTATGTTTATTGTAATCATAGTATGTTTACTATAAAATAATATGATAAATTCAACTATTTATATTTACGAAGGTAAAAATAACTAGAAGCGAGTTTATCTGGGTCGTAATAGTATTTAGATGCTTCAAATTAATAATAATATTTTTGTGGAGAACAAGCTATGTTTGGGGTGACCATATGAAAACATTTTTGTTTTTGTGCTTGTACAAAGACTGTCCCGTTTTGTTTGAATGTTTTTGTGATGTTAAAGAGAATTTCAATAAATAATGAAAAAACAATATTTTCTTGATCATTTTGTTGATACAAAAAAAAAATAACATTTAAAAAACATGAAAGCAAATTCTATTGAAGAAGAAGATCGACTTTATTCACTATCACATGCGACAATTTGATTCCTGTTTAACAACTAAATTAAATTCTTGCAAATATTTTTTACTTTAACTTGCGAATAATATTTAGATATTCCATAATTTTTTTATTTTTATATTTTATTTTTATATTTTATTTTTATTTTTAATTTTATTTAAATGCAAATGACAGTGGCAAACATATAAACACCTGGCAGTACAAAAATAAAACAAAAACACAAATGTTTCCCAGTTCAAAGATAAGAATTGGATTTTATTATATTCAAGCATTTTATAATTTCGTTGTCATTTAAATCTCAAAACAATTTGTTGCGTAAGCCCAGGAAAAATCTCAGCCAACAAACTGTAAGTGTATCGCTTTCAACGTTTTTTTTTTTTTTTTTAGTTCCACAGACACAAGCTATGCAATTGTGTTATAAACTCTCTCTCTCTCTCTCTCTGCATATCAATGTAATATGATGTCATGCCAGAGTGACACACTCGCAAATTTATATTTATATCTTTTCAATTCATAACTTACAATTTATCCGTATTAATATAGAAACTGTCAACAAATTATTTAATAGGCAGTCATTGTGACATGCATTTCAAAAGAGACACACAGACAAAAAAAGGAAAGAAAATTATTGTATTTTTATCGACTTCGTAACATTACAAATGTTACAGATTTCACATTCAACATGTCTGTGTTTGTGGATACTGCATAACATCCCAGCTGGAAATTGTTCGAACGAAAAAAAGAAAAAAAAACTGTGAACTTTTACGGTTTTGGTTTTAAACAACTCGTAATCGGTTCAAAAAGGACATATCAAAAAAGCTTCAAATAAAGAGAAAAGATTTAAACTGAGCTCAGTACTTTAGAAACTAGTCCGGTGACATGTTTTGTGTTAAAGTTTCTTCTAGCAATTTTATTGTATTTAGTTTTATGGCAAATAATATAATTCTTAATTTGTTTTATCATCTTTCGAGTATTTTTTTTTAATAGCCTGAGTATTAAAAAAGATTTGATGGCTTAACTAACAACTCTGCCCTAACGAATATTTTTTGATGTCAAATTTTATTTTGTTTTTATTAACTTCATTAAAAATTATGATGAACTAAGAAAAATTATTTTTAACTTTCAAAAATACTAAAAAAAACACAGCGTAATGACAAAACTTTGTTTCATTTTATTTGTAAAATAAAAATAAAAATAAAAATAAAAATAGCAAAACATTGTTAGAAGCCACTTAATCCCCTACTTTTGTTTAATTTAAAACAATAAAATTATTTTTATCTCAAAAAACAAAATCAACAGTAACAAAACTGACAGCCACTAAGCTTGCTTTTATTGTCTGTCTTTGAGAGCTTAAACTTTGCATATTTAATTTGCAAAAAAAAATAAATAAAAATAAACAAATAAAAGCAAGACTACAACCGCTGTTATTTATATCTAGACGAAAGGAAAAAAGTCTGCACGGAAAAAAGTTAACGTCAAGTAAGTAATAAATTTGTTGTGTCTGTGATAAGCTCTTAATCCAGTAGGTACTTTATTGCAACGATTTCAGAATAATTTAATTTCACTTTTTTAAACAAAAATTTTTATCTTTTTTCTACACTTTTAATGGCCATAGACGACCCAATTATATAGGAACATGTGTACATGTGTAATTGTGTCTATATGAGTAAATTGTAATTTTTTTTATGTTCTTTTACAGAAATATTTAAAAATTAAGTTGTCGTTACAAATGCTGGGCTAATTTTTGCTGCTGTTCAAATATTTTTATTCTTTAGCGTTAGCAAAAACGAAAGTTAAAATACCATGACAGTGACTGTCTGGCGAAAGCGTTTTCGAAAAAACTTCTACCAAGTCAAAAAGAAATAAACTTAAAACAACCTTTTTCTCTACCTAACAAAACCTCTGAATTTCATGATTAATTCAATGAAAAATTTATTAAATAATTTGTTTAATGCAAGGAAAATTTTTGAAATATTTCATTGAAGCAGAATGCGCAATTCTATAGGGTCCGCCAAATAACTTTTTTTTTTTTTTGAAAATGCTATAAAAACATTTAGTGTAGCTTCGGCTGTGTGGCACGTAGCGCCGTCCTGTTGAAACCAAATGTTGCCAATATCCTCCTCTTCAATTTTTGTGAACAAAAATTCGTTCAACATGGCCCGATAACGATCGCCATTGACTAACGGCCACTCCTTGCTCATTTTCGAAGAAAAATGGCCCAATTATGCCTCTGGACCAAAATCCGCACCAAACAGTGACTCGTTTTGGGTGCGTCGGCTTTTCAATGTATGCGTGCGGGTTTTCTGTGCGCCAAATGCAATTTTTTTTGGCAAAATCGGCATCTTCTGTAAGTCGATCGCAGGCCCACTTAGCGAAGCGAAAACACAACCATATTCTTTCAGCGGAAGGATAAAACTAATTATCTGTCAAATCAGACATGAGCTCAGTGTTACCATTCACGAAATAAGCACTAGTTGAAAAAAAAAGTTCGATGGCGGACCCTATATCTTTCTTTCTTCTCTTTCAAACTAGATATTTTGAATTTGTTATTTTTCAAAATTCCCATTTAGTTTATTTATTCAGTAAAATAAACTGTTGCAAAATATGTCGCAGATGGTACAACAATCGCAAGAATGTTAATTCTTTTATGCTCAAAAGTCATTTGAAATGCAAAAAAAAAAAGGTCTTCTTCATGAAAATTATTTATTATATTTCAAGAACACCTTCAAAAGAAAAATTGAATAATTTACGAAAATAATCAAAAAAAAAAAATTATAAAAATTTTAAATTTTTGCGTTGCTTTTCTCGGCATTTTTCTTCAGTTTCGGCCTGTTTATAAATATTTAAATAACCTAGAGAACCGTAAAATCATTTTGAAAACAAAAAGTTCTTCAATCTCAAGATTGTTAAGTTTTTTTCTTTAAAAGATATTTCAAATCCAAAAAAAATGGTTAAAAGTTGATTTTGTTTTATTTCTTTAATAAAGTGAATTTAGTTAAACGCATTTATGCTATGAAATGACGAACTATGCCCTCGAAAGTCAAATGTCCTAAACAGACTTTTTTCCCATTACAAGATATTTTCCACTTTCCTTAGAGCAACAACAACAACAAGTATAAAGGCACTCTGCAAATCTTGAAGAATAGGAATAGTGTGGGTTTGAATTTTTCAAATTGTACGAGTTGCTGCATTAAAATGCAGAATTTGTTTTTAATTAATGTTCATGGCCTTTAGCAGCAGCCAGCAGTTCTGAAGCAGACAATTTTTTTTTTGTGTTTATGGCAAATAAACATCTTTGCTTCAGTTCTTTCCGTTTAGTTTCCTATTTTTGTTTTTGTTTTGCAATGGATTTTAGAGGAGAGCTTTCAGAACTGCAGGGTAGTATAAATAGTTGCCTAATACTCACTACTACTACTACCACTAACATTTCTTTTCTAACTTGCGCTTGATTAACGTACCGTTTACCGCCATTTAATTTTATGCCACGTTAAACATGTGGCATGTCCAATCACTCAGCCAAAGGAGTAGCAAAATTAAAAGGTTAAATATTTTAAAGCTGTGACTATTTACATTAAAAAAAATATCTTCGCATTTAAGTATGCAAAGTGCTAATTACTGAAATAAATATTTTTCTTTCTTGCACAAAAAAAGCAACACAAAGCTGGAGAAAACTTTTCACTTAAAAATTATAAAAAAAAAGCTTAAAAATAAAAATTATTGATAAAACAAAGTTTAAAGTTTAGAAGCAGGGAAAGAGAGAGAGTTGTAATTGAACCGACTGCTATTGTATGTGTTTGTCAACTGAACAATTGTAATCAGTAGTAAGACAAACAACTAAAGTTGAATTATGAATCATAATAGTTCCATTAATCTTTGTGATTATTCCAAATTGTGGTGGGGTTTTCTCATGACATTCTCAAAATTGAAAAAAAAAAAAAAACTCAACGTAATTTTGAATTTGGAACACAGATGAAGATTAATAAAGTTTTGAATTCCAAATTAATTTATTACATTTTTTTTATCAACTTGTTCTTCTTTCTCGCTGTTCTCACTTTCTTATTGAATTTGTCTCGAGCTATAAACTGGGTTCATTATTCAATGTTTAAATTACGCTTTTGTTTTTTCTTTCATTTTATATGTCTTCTTCTTCAATAAACATTGAAAATCATTTTTTTTTCTTCTTTTTTTCCTGATTTCTAACTAGAAAGAAATTCAATTTCGAATGACACTAAAATCATAAATAATATTTGGCAATCAGAGAGAATGAAATTGTTTCTCTAGCATTTTCATGACTCTTCCCAAAATTTAAATTAAAATACTTGATTTATTGGTTTATATGGCTGGGTGGACTATTTGATTTCAAAAAAGTAAAAAAATTGTCCTTTACAGTTTGTTTTCTTTTTCTTTCGCAATAAATGTTCAATTAATGCTGACATTTATTGTGTGTGTATGTGACACACGTACACACACAACCAGAATTAGTCCTGTGTGCCTGGTTTTGTAATCCCAATTGTAAATTTATTGTCATATTCTGTATTTAACACGTATCTGCTCGAACATACAAATGTGTGCGAATAATTAAAATTCAAAGGAGCAAAACTTGTTGCTTAATTGGTGGTGTTGAGCAACAATTAATTTTTTTTTTCTTTTTTTTTTTAAGAAATTAAAAATGCTTAAAGAAATTAAATAAAATCAGTTTAGGGTGAACATTTCGCAGGCCAAACAGTTTTAAAATGTTTAAAGCTGAATGCAAACTGAACGGAACGATTTTGGCAATTTGTAACGCACACCATTTTAAAGGGGAGGTTCTCCAGGATTGTTACAAATTACTTTGTAATATTTTTAAAAATTTTCGGGAGAATCTATTGAATTCTTAATGTTTCCTGGTATGGTGGTGCAAAATTATGCTTTAAGAGTTTCTGTGGAAAAGCAAATTTATTTATTTTTTCTTTTTCAATTTTTACTCTATCATCCTTGAATTTTCTTATTAAATATTAAGAAAGTTATAGCTTTAACATTTGTTTGTTACACTTGCATCCTTAATAGTTTTTAATATTTTATGATGGTTTTAAAACACTTTCTCTATTTATTTCAAACGAAATTTATAATTTTTGAGTTTCTCAATACAAGTGTCCTTGGAAGTGACAACAGAACAGTATCTGTTTATTGCCAACAGCTAACTTATGCCATACTCATTTACACTATCATCCTCTTTTAGTTTTTTATAATGGAGGGCTCCCCGTTCTTGCGGAAAATGCACTACAAAAGGAACGTGTATGCAACACCCTGCTTAAACAACAAGAAAATGTAGAGCAAAAAAAAAAAAACAAAGATGCAACGAATATATATTTATAGAATAACAAAAATACAGAGGAGAGAACTTTAGAGTTTAAATTTCAGTTTCAGTTTTGCATGCATTTACCATAAAATAACAGCCAGCCAGCCAGCCATCCGGATTTTTCTTACTTCTTTCTCTTTTTTGTTTGCTGCAATGGCAGGAATACGAACACTAAACACAATAATAGAGAAGTGCGAACTAGAATATTTTCTACTTTAAATCTGCTATTTTATGCATCTAAGTTGGTTTAGTGGAGAAAAACGTATTTGCGTGAATAAGTAAATGTAGATTCAATTTTATTATGCGGTTGCCACGACTATGAAGTGCTCTTTAATCTAAGAACCACTATTCAGTTGGTGCTTAAATATTCCCAAGTCTCAACTTTTGTTTTGATCATTGCGCGCATTGATTTAAAAATTAAATAGCTGTTACACACGTTATGATTCTCATTTATCACCAGCAATAGTGTTGATGTAGAATAAAAAAAAATACTATTCAAGGATTCGTTTTACTTATTGAAATGTACTGGAAGATT
Organism: Thelaira solivaga; assembly: GCA_947397855.1. NCBI lineage: Eukaryota > Metazoa > Arthropoda > Insecta > Diptera > Tachinidae > Thelaira > Thelaira solivaga. Next base: position 68,303,358 of record OX377614.1, read on the forward strand.
TCCACAGATAAAGCACTAAGCAAATCTTAAAATATTCTTACACAAACATTTTTACCCTTTCATTTTTTGTTTCAGCTGGTGTAGTAGTAGGAAGAAAAATGCATCATAAAAATGAAATGAAAGCAAGATTCCAAAGGTAGAGCCGTTTTAAATGAAATATGGAAACAATTCTTGCAGGTATTAGTTATAAATCATAAAACATTACAACGATTTACTACTAAAGTTTTACTTATTTTTATGGCATTTTTTTGTTTTGTTTGTAAAGTCGATATGGTTGCAACAACTGTTGAGTTAACTTTAAGAGAAAATAAATTGGGAACAGTAATGGAAGAAAACTTTAGCACTTGCATTCTTTTACAAGTGATGCAGAACATATCCGGTAAGGGGTGCTTTGGGATGTAGTTAAAAGATTAAACAGAAAAATCCCCCATAAATAAACAAGTCCAAGCAAAATTTTTTTTATACTTTAACTTTTAAATTATAAATTGACACACAATTTGCCTTTTTTTTTTTTTTGAATTTCAAGTTGTGTCAAAATTTCAAAACTCTCCAGTGGTAGGTAGTGGTATTTCAGCAATCTTCTATAAATTCATTTAGTCTATGGAAGTTTTGCCAATTAGCGTAACAATAAAAAGTTTACAATCTTTCAAACATTCAAAACAAACATAAACGGCATTCACGCTTTGCAGTACTTTTGCCCCAGTACTCTTGCTCTGAGGGATTTTTACCATTCCCCACTTTGCCGAGGTACCATTGCCGATTTTGCTCATGAAAATTACAAAATCAAAGAGGAATTTAATCTGTAGGTTCCAAACTTTCTGGAAGTGTTTTAACATTTGCGGATTCCTCGAATTATTTTTAATTTTTTTCTTTTTGAAACTTTCATGTAACCCAGTGCTATTGCTTTGAGGGAATTTACCGGACGAACCATAGAAGATTACGGGATGGGACACATATCATTTTAAAGGGAAGGTCGTTCAGATTTGTAATTGACCACCCAAATACTCAGAAATTACTTTGGATTATTTTAAAAAAATTTTTGAAATTTTCTTATACCCAGTACTGTTGCTCTAAAAGATTTTGTCAATTTCCAAACGAACCAACAAGGATTGCGGGATGGCATAAACACAATTTTAAAGTGGAGGTCTTCTAGATTTTGTAATCTACCGCCCAAATACTCAAAAATTACATTTGGATTATTTTAAAAAAATTTTTTAATTCCCTCATACCCCAATTTTATTGCTCTGAAGGATTAACATATCAAAACTCGGCATATTTAACTTCCCTAAAAATATAGAAGCTACTGCAAATTTGCCAATCTTGAAACTAAATCAAGCATTATTTTCTTTTCGTTTAAATCTTTAGTATTCGAAAGCCACAACAAACGATAATTAAAATTGGAAAAAAAAAACAATTCATGGATGGCATTGCAGTCAAATATTGACAACAACAATATTAAAAAAATCCAACACAATTAACTAGTCAAATGAAAAATTAAACGACGCAGGTAAATTAAAATGAATCAAAGAGAATAAAATAGAAAACCATAAAAAAGCATAACAATCAGAAAAGTGATAAACAAAATTAAATAAAATGAAAACAATTGCGAGGGAGGGAGGGATGCATTAGACAGAAACCAATTTTTATAATGCAGATTTCACAAAAGTGTATTTTTTTAATTATACTAGTACAAGAATATGTGAAATTAATTTGCAACAATTTAGAATTGAAAACTAAGTGTGCAAATGTTAGACCCCCTAATAACGCCTTCATGCAAGGAAAAATGCATGTTCATATATTCAATCTCACTCATACGCTGATGAGTTTAAAATTTAACAAACCTGGTATATGAGTTAATCACTATTTAAGCCAATGCTGATATGTTAATTGGATTTTATATTGTTTTATTTATGCTTGCTTGTATGTCCATGTGTCTGTTTGGTAAAACATCCAAGCCTCGCTACACTCTTTTCTGTCGCTTATTGTTGCATGTATTCTCTGTATTTTTTTATTGCTGCCACATACTTAATTAACTATAAATTTGTGCAGGTAAATGAGAGCATATTGGAGTCGGTAGTCAATGCGTGCGGGAGTTTTAAAATCAGTCAGTTAGTTTGATTAAGTACAAGTAAGTGTGTTTGTGGGGATGTAAGCAAGATAACAAAAAAAAATTACTCGGATTATTTAAAAATTGTGTGATTTTGTTACACTGTTGCGTTTACATTTTTTTTTTTTTTTTTTTTTTTTTTTTTTTTTTTTTTTTTTTTGCTTTTACTCTTTTGCTTTTATATCGCACAGTGAAGTGAGTTTTTATTGAGACCCAAATAAAAAAAAAAAAATTAATAGAATTTTCTTTTAACGTTACAAAATATCCAGCAAAAAAAAAATAGTAGCAAAAATTGAGTCCCAAGCCGAAAATTGTGTACGGTTTTTTGGGGATTTTATGTTTTCATATTGAATTAAGGGTGTGTTTAAAGCTCTGCATCGACATGTGTCCAAAATTTAATTTTGAAGACATAAATTTTTTTTTTTTTTTTTTGATTTTTCTTCAAAATACTTTTTTGTATTGAGTAGACTTATGGTCCTGAAGTTTTTCATTATGTTAAGAAAAATCCTTTAGAATTCAGATTGAATTTAAAAATAAAAAAAAAATAAAAAATTATGAGAAAAATTTCAAAAAAAAAAATTTTATTTTCGTTTCAAGAACTTTTTCTGATTATTCTTTAAATTTGCTGAGAAAATATAAGTAGCTGCAACAGACCACGACTTCTCACTAAGACTACAAAACATGCGACTCTGCACTCGGAACGGATTTAAAAATATGGAATGAACTTTTCTCATTCAAAGTAAAGCTTAAAAAAATATTTTTGTCCCCAAAACCAACAGAGTAGTTCGTATTCAGGTACAGAATGCCCAAATTACTTCAATCGATTACAATTAAGTCGTATCGAAATTTAAAAAAAAAATTTTTCTAGAAAAAAACTGCGGTGATTTGGCTCAGCACTTAAAGTGAAATTATTTTAAAGAAATCTAAAGAAAAATTTTCGTCATTAAATAGGTTCAATCAAAATATTGATAAACCTGACAAAAAAAAATTCTTTTGTGGAACATTTTTCTGACCCAGAGTCATAATAAAAAGTTTAAATTGTTTTTTCTTGAAATTATGTTTGATTTTATATAGTCAACTTGTTTTCTGACCCAGAGTCATAATAAAAAGTTTAAATTGTTTTTTCTTGAAATTATGTTTGATTTTATATAGTCAACTTGTTTTCTTTCTTAATTGGCTTGGCTAACACCTTGGTTTTATCTTACTTTATAAAAGGTTTATAAAACAAATATTGACACTTCAATTTAACTAGAATAATATTAAAGGCAACAACAAGTCCATCAACATTTGAATTCCCAAGAATCTACAAAACTGTCATACAAAAAAATCTAATAAAATAAAATCTTACTCTGCACTAACAGAAAATATTATTTATTTTATTTTCCTTTAGCAAGAATGACAAAGAGAAAGATGTCAGGTAAAGTACGATAGATAATGTAGCATGCTTCATGTCATTTGATAAAGTAACAAATTTAGCAAAGCTTTAAAATCTCCATGCAGCATTTAACAAAGTTGAAGAAATGCTCTCCAGCTTAAGAGAGATGAAATCATCAAGGAAGGACTTATCTGTTAAGTGTCCTTAATTGTAATAACATTTTTACACTTCATATAAAATGTTTAAACTTTAGATAAAAAATATTAATAAATTTAAAAAGTAATCATTATAAAAACAAAAGAAGAAAATTTAGACTTTACAGTAAAATTTAAGAAAAAGTTCGATAGCATTGACTTTAAAGTCAGAGTTAATTTTTTTTTGGATCAGAATTGAAATTATTATAAATAATTAACAAAACTTAATCTTTTTTGTGCTGTTTGCATGATAGGGAAAGTATATCCATATAGCTATTTCATCGGATGCTACTCTAAGTCATCAGTGGATTACATCTTGACTAAATGAGAATTCTAGTCAATAGGCAAACAAAAAATTTAAACAAGACAATAAAAGACTAATGCTCTTATCCAAAAAAAGTTGACGTAGACTTTAAAGTAAAATTTTTGAAAAATTCCGATAACGTTAACTTTAAAGTCTACGTTAATTTTTTTTGGATAAGGGGGTAACAAAGTAGGCATTGAACTAAATAAACCAAATTTCCCAACCAAAATATTACAAATGAATAGAAATATTCTAGTTTTAATCCCATGCCCATTGGGTATTAACAGATTACCTTCTGTTAAGTTTTATTGTAAATAATTCGTAAACAGAAATTGTTTTGAATTATTTTATTTTTCTGTGGAAAGTAAATTTTTAAATAATTAAAATTTATTTATTTTTTTAGTTGTGGTAAATGTTGAGATTCTTTCGAGTTATTATTTTCATTTTCATTTATTTTTAAAGTTTTATAATCAATTGGGTAATAGTGTAATACTAGTGTAAAACACACTTCACTTCTGTTTGCTGCTCGTATGCTTTTGTGTTTGTATATGCTCTTGTCCTTTGCACAATTATTTTTATTTTATGTTTTTGTCACTTATTTTGTTTCCTTTAGTTTAGTTTTGTATTTTATTTTTTTTTTACTTATTTTCTATTTTAGCAACTGGATCTCAAGCGGAAATCAAATTCTTGTCGTTTAAATTAAAATAAAAATATTTTTTTAACAACTATTGTTAAGCAGGACTTATAAAAAAATATATAATTTCCGTTTAATAAAAAAAAAATTATAGATAAAAATAATTTAAAGAAGAATTTAGTTTAAGAATAGATTAACAGATCAAGTCTCTGCCAGAAAACGAACAAAACATAAAACGGAAAAAGTACAACTTGAAAACTAAAATTTCGCTCAATCCAGAAGCCAACAGCCAATAGAACAAATTAGCTTTGTTACGAGTAAACTTAACATTAGTGTGGTAAAAATTCGACCTCTCTCGCTGCTTATTTTCTCAGCATTTTTTCAAATTATTGCTTCCATACGGTGCACAGTTTTTATGGAAATTTGGCATTGCCAGTCTCAAAAAAATTAATTTTTTGATATAAACAAATTTTTATAACAGTTGGGAACCATAATAGGAGCATAAGGAAAATCTTTGACCCCAAATAACATATTTTACTCTATCGATTTTTTTTTTAATTATAATTAATTATTCCTTAATTCTTTATATCAATTTAGTAATTTGGTGTTCGTTTGCGTTGTTTTGAAATATATAAAGTTTTACTTTCATACTGTCTTACCTTTCATTTTTCAATATTAAGCAGGTGATGCATTCGTTGTGCGTTTTGATTATAGATGACTGTAAAGAAAAGAAACAGAAACTTGTTTTATTACAAAAGTAATGATTTCATAGCGGACTTGAAAATATTGCAACAAACAAAGAAGCCGAGCTAAAAATAAAAACTAAAAGAAAATTTATTTTTAACGTACTTTCCGTGCATAAAACTTTATCTTTTCTTAGTTTTCCAGAAAAACTTAGTGAATCAATTGAAAAAGAATGACTAATCTTATAATCCTTGAGGCTTTTTTTAAAAATACAAACGTCTATTTAAAATAAAATTTATGCAAAAGAATCAAATTAAAACAAAATTGTTATTTTGATTAAATTTTTAATTAAATCAATTAATATTTAATCAATATTTCATTAAATTTGATTGAAAAATTGAAAATTAATCACATTGATTAACCCTCTTAAAAAAGAATCAAATTAAAACAAAATTGTTATTTTGATTAAATTTTTAATTAAATCAATTAATATTTAATCAATATTTCATTAAATTTGATTGAAAAATTGAAAATTAATCACATTGATTAACCCTCTTAAAAAAAAAAAAAAAAAAAAAAAAAAAAAAAAAAAAAAAAAAAAAAAAAAAAAAAAAAAAAAAAAAAAAAAAAAAAAAAAAATTCAATTTGTTTTGTTTAAAAATATTTAGTTGATGGATAAATTTTTTTTTAAATTTTAGGGTCATTATGATTTTATAAGTCATATATCAAGATTTTGGTTGGACATTAAATTTAAAATATCGGTAAGTTAAATATCGGATAGTGTGCCCCAGTGTCTTTCAAAGTTTTAGCCAAAATCCTAGCTTTAACTATAGAAAGCTGTAATAACGGGTATTAAACCATTAAACCTAATTTAAAGTTAAATTTTATTCTATTAAAATAAAATAAAAAATAAAAAAATTTTAAAAGCCGATAATTCTTTTAAGCGCTTTTTTGGCTTTTAATTTAAAATGAATAAAAGCATTTCAGAGCAGACCAGATTACAAAGAAGCTATATCAATTTAAATTGTGGTTTTATGTGTATGAGTGCGCGTGTGGTGTTTTTATTCATTTTTAGCCTAAAAGCCTTCCACACGTTTTACTTTCAGTTATAAATTAAACAAAATATTAGCAAAACCTTTTCAAGCAGCCTCTTGTAACTTAATTTTTATTTTTTTTTTTTTTTTTTTTTTTTTGTTGTTTGGAAAATGGATCTTGAATATTTTAGCAAGTTTGCACATTGTTTCAAGTTTGAGAAAATTTGTCAGTTTCAAGTTGCTGCTTCTTCAACAGCAACATTTATCACGCAGATTATTGATACCAGAGACAGGCAAAATTAAAGGCAAATAAAGTGATCTTAAGTTTTTAAAATTGTTGCATTTTTGCTATACATAAAACATAAACACAAATTCATTATTGACATGTTTTTAATAACACAATTTTCTACTTAACACCAGCAAAGCATTAAGAAACTTTTCTTACGTTTTTATTTATTTATAAAACCAACAAACAACAACTACACTTTTATTAACAACACAAAGTGTGTATAAGCGCATACACGTGCCTCAATTATATTGATGACTTTTTTTCCTCATATAAACAGTAGTAAAAAAACAATTTAACCCAGCAAACATTTTCTATTGCAGCAGTCACAAAGAAGAAAAAAATAATATTTTGAATATTTTAAAATTTTTGGATTTTTTGTGAATAAAGCGTTTCTTTTAGAATCTAATTTAATGGAAGAATGTGGCTAAGCGTTTTTTTTTTGCTACGGTAAGAGGCCTAGGAACCTACAAAAAGCACAAGAAGTTGTTGCTAGTGTCCGGATTCTTATTATCCTACAAAAGAGCCTGAAAAGTTTCTATCCTTAACCAACAATCTTTGAAAAATTCCATTTTTGTGCTTTTACTGTTAACTAAAGTACGAGTATTTTCTTTCGTACATACATATGTGGCATATGACCGTGCACACTGACATACACACTCAAATAGGTGTGTTATATTTCCTATTTTTATGTGAATAAGCTGCTTTCACATCTCATATTCATTCAATATTCAAATCAATTCAATATTGAATTCCATTCTATTCTATTCATTATGTATCCTACTGTAATTAATTATAAAAGTCAACGCACTCGTACATACCATATCGATGACGTTTGTTAATGTCATTAATAAACGTTTGAAAGCGATTGGTAATTAAGAGTATGTGTTACTTTCTATAAATATTACTTTAAAAAAAGGAGAAAAACAAAGCATTAACGCTTTGGGCTAAAAGAAACGTTTCACTTTGTTCTAAATAAATTGCTGTAAAGATTGGTTAATTAGAAACATTTATGTCATACACACACAAACACACCCACACACACACACATGAAAATAATAAAAATAATGAATTTCAACACAAGCTTCTTTCATGAAATTATTTTTACAAAAGTAACAAGAAAAGCTAACTTGGCTTTGCTATGTTGCTTCTAGCCCAGCGCATTGCTTTTGTTCTTTTTATAGTCACAATTTTTTTCTTTTTTTTTTTTTTGCTTTTCATCAATAGCTCTCATTTCAACATTTTAAAAGGATTCATAATGTTCCTTTTCTTTTAGTTTTATTTTCCTTCAAATAATTAAATACAATTACTTTATCCTTCTGCCTCAAAGCAACAAAAAAAAACTTAACCAGGAAATAAAATGTAACGCCACAAAAGCTTTAAAAAAAAAATAAGAAAAAACAACAAAAAATTTAATTCAGCCCAGTGTACACAAGTTAGCGGAAGGAAACAAATGAGCGACAGTGACTGAATGTGCAGTGACCGCTAAATACAAACACAAAAATAAACTGCACAGAAACGACTGTTTAATTATTTGCAAAGAGCTGAGCAACAACAAACGACAATTACGCAGTAAATAACAGTTAAAATAAATAACAATGGAAGTAAATTAGACACTGATTACGTGGGCCTTTTTAACCAACTTGCTGTAAGCGAATGTGAAAAAGTATTCTTTTTCATCTCCAAATCCCCAAATACTTAGTTAGCAAGATGTTAACGGCTTTTAAAATGTTTCCAAAAGTTTTGCATGTGTTTTAGCATAAAAAAAACAATGACTACAATTAGTTATGCAGCAAAGAACCACTATGAAAGAAACTTAACAAGGTGGAAAGAAAGAAAGGGGAGTGGTGCTCAAAGTGGCATCAGTTGAAGTTTTCGTAAGTGGAAATTTAAATTTGTTTCCGCTTAATTCGACAGATCAGGTTACTCTCAATTTATTTCCTTAAAAGGTGAATTGCATTTAGTCGAATTCTTAGGGTATAAAGTTCTTGAACTAATAAAGTTTTTTTTTTTAATTATCGATAATTTTTCTGTGAAAGCTATGCGTACAATTTTAGCAGAATTTATAATTTTTCTTTAGATGCAAAGTATTGAGAAAATAAATAAAAAAACTTTTTATTTATCGATAACTTTCACAAAAAAAATTATCGTTAATTTTAGCAGAATTTATAACAATTCTTGGGATGTAAAGTATTTATTTCGCAAAAGAAATATGGATATCTTTACAATTTTAGAGTATTTATTGATCATTTAAGCATTTTAAATTTTCCATGAAAATTTATCAATAATTTAATATCGATAACTTCTCCTATGTACTACAAAAATTACTGATAATTTAAATTTTTATACGTAATTGTAAAAAATAATAACTTCACTTGTTTACTGAAAAATTATCGATAACTTGACTTTGCATAGAGAATTTAAAAGAATAGAACCTTTAATACATTTATATATTTCGTATATACAAATTATGATAATAACGTCTTGTCAAATACCATACGCACTCATATCGATTACTACTATTTTCAACACAATAGCTAAAAATAACTTAAATTGTATTTATGCTTAAATTAAAAATAATTTTACTAATAATTTCAGTAACACTCACATGTGGAAAAGAAGACAAGGGTCTTAAAAATTATTTTCTCTATTTAGATTTCCTGCAATATTTTTATTTCTATAAAAAAAAATTAAGTTAAAGCTTCACATTTTTTAGCAAAAAAAAAAAAAAAAAGTATTTTGTGACAACAACAGTTTGGTTACCTTTTCCTTTTTTAATTCTTTTATTGTTTGTTGTTTGAATTTTGCAACTAAAATATCCTACACGCCATGTAGCAACTGTAGGTTGTTAAATGTAATGCAAAAATTGTTGTTGCTATTGTTTAGCAATTTGCAATTTGTGTAATGGCAAGCCAATGTTTGTAAGTATGTGAGCGGAGCGTGTGTTGTGTATTTCTTTTTGGCAATATTTCAGCAAACATTTTTGCATTTAACGGCATATTCTTTAAATAACAACAGCATCATACATACACACATCTCCCTAACAACCAAAGAACAAGAGGAAGTTGAAACATATCATGTCATGAAGTACTTAAAAATAACATCCATGCGGTTCTTTTAACTTTGGCATCCTAATAAACGGCGTTTTAAATTTCAAATATTGTCAACGTACCACACACATAACATGAGTTGTATTAAAGAGAGAGCGAGAGGTAGATGTGGATGTAGCTGCATGTGGTTGAGAGTGAGATTTTGTGTAACCACAACCACGCAGCACTGCTGTTCCTTTTTTTTTTTCGTAATTTTCTTTAAGTAACTTTACTTTAGCATGATTTCATTTTAATGCAAAAGTTACCTACCTCCTTTCTCTTAGCACGCTTTACTTTATTTTCCTTGCTCTATCCTGTTGGCATCTACCACAACTCCATTTGCTTGTATTTACTTGCATGAATTTAACTTGGAAAATTTTTACTAGATGAAGATATAAAAATAATAATAAAATTGAAAAATATTATGAAGAAATGAAAGCATCTCTCAGTTGTGTTGCATTTGTTGTTGTTGTTTTAGTTTTTCTTATAATTTCTAACTATTTTTTGATTTGGTTTATTTTCATATTCCTTTCCAGTTGGTAACATGGCCATAAGCGTAAACAAATAGTGTTATTGTGTAAAATTAACTGGCCAAGATCCAAAACAACAGTGCAAAAATCTGGAAATGTTCCTAGAGGCAATGTTTCAAAGAGAAGGTGCTCCAAAGGTTCATTTTCTTAACTTCTTTTCAATTTATAACCAAAATTAACAACGAAAGAGTGTAGTTCTAAAAGTAATTTATTTTAAAAGAGTAGTTGGTTGGTTGGTTGGATTCAATTAGAATCCCACCCTCTAGGCAAGTTCACATTGCGATATCACCGCTATATCAGATAGTCTATATAAAGACTTTCTCCTGCTGGCATGCCATCAGCCAGTGACCAATTGAGAGAGTAGTAGTTGATTACAAAAACCAAGCAAGGCACATTCAAAGCTAGGTTTTCCAGAAATCATTTTTTAATTTTTAAAAATCTAAAATTTTTGTTAAATTTCATGTTTTTGCTTTGACTTTACTTCCCTTTTTTGTGAACAACAAATGCCTTCAGACAATTATGATGCGAAACAAGAAAAATCATAAATATTTTTGTTGAAATTTGAAATTAGATTTATCTAATGTAGAAATTTACTTTTTTTATTTAATTTTTTGGTGAAAATATAAGTCAAAGAATTTTTTTTTATTGTGCAGAAATGCACAGGAATGAACATTTTTCCAGAAGAAGTTTTTTTTAAAGAAGTTTAAGTATGTTAACCGCACAATTTTGAAAAATTCAAGTTATGCTGGTGATGGTGATGCTGCTGCTGATGTTGACTGGTGCCAAAAGTGTGTGATTTAATTTTTTTTAACGCTACAAAAATGCGAAATGATAACACTCACTTATCGTTTTAAATATATTTTTCTTAAAAATAGCAGATAATTGAGTAAGTTTTTTTTTAAGGAGAAACCGAAGCACCTAAACATAGAAAGTGGAAAAAAATTAATGCAATTGTTGTCTTTGGAGCAGCCGCTTGCAGTCGCTTTTTTGTCGTTAAAAAAAGTAAATGCCCCTACAATTTTTTCAATAGCATCGCAGTAGGAAATTCTAAGCGCTTTTAATGCTTTTTAATAACAAATCAGGCCACTAATGAACAGAGTTTCAAAAGAAACGAAACATTTCATAAACGTTTCCCACAAAATCACAATCTTTCAAAATTTTTAAATCGTTTTGTACAAAAATACAAAATGATTTACAGCAAAAATGTCACAAATAAAACGAGTACAGTTTCTTCTTGTTATTTACCAATACAATCGTAAGTACATTTGCCTAACAAAGAAAAGCAGAAACGTATTTTTTGAATGAATAAATCATTCGTTGTTATTTTATAAGAAGAGCACAATGCACAATGTCTCAAGCGTAGTTTGTTTTTTAATTTTATTCGTTTGTTTTCTTGAAGGCTACGTATTTTTCTACTATGTAAAAAAAAAATTGTTTTTTACTCTGCAAAAATACAAAACGAGACATGCAAACGTTTCGTGTTGTTTGTTTGCGAATTTTTCTCTTTTGTCTTTCCTCTTATTATAAATAATCATAAAATATTCTGTCATTCAGGGAGTTGTTTCCCAAAACCCAAAATTTTCCTGAAAAAAATTCATTAATGGACGAAACATTTTTTTTTTAATTTCATAACTGTTAATGTGGTGACATTAAAAAGAAATATTTTTAATGGTTTTCTTTTGAAGCGTAAACACCCGTGCACAGCAGTAATTAACAAATTTATAAACCAAATAAAGTTAAAAACACAAAGTGAGAATGGAAAAACATTCCAATAACTTACAATTCAATAAACACAAACGAGAGGCCCACAAAATAACTAGACCACAAAATACAACTACAATTCACGCACAATACGAATTTACACACGTAAAAGCACAGACATGCACACCCACACTATCGCCAGCCATGATAGCCAGGATGTCTTCTTGGCATAAAGAATATCAAGAATATTCTTTCATCAATTTTCATAAAAATTTATTCAAACTTATCACAGAAAAAAAAAATAGGTGAGAAACATTTTTTTATTTAAATTCAAATAAACACGTGTCAATAATATTTTAAAACAACTCGGTATTTTAGCTGTAACGTAAAATTGGAAAAGTTTCTACAAAAAAATTTTTTTATAAATAAAAAAGAATTCTTTGCAAATTTATTTGTGTCAATCATGAGTTGGTTTGTAAGACAATTTCATATTTGTTTTTATTACGATCATAAAATGTTTCAAAATGTTCTTAATAAATTAAATTCAATTTAATAAAAACCATTTTCTTCTGCTATAAATCAAGATATAGATAGATGATGTGTAGGCAAAATTTCTTAAACGTCGGTTAAACTAAAAATATGAGCGCAATAATTTGCAGTCTTGAAAGTGATTAAATAATTAACGAATAAACCAATAAAAATTGTTAATGTAATTTCTACAGAAAACTAAAGCGAATCTGAAGCTGAATTTTAATTAATTTAATTTATTTACATTCAATTCCAATAAAAAAAATGTTTGCAAAAATTTTCAAACTGTTTATGTGAAGTTGTGTTAGCAAAACCAATTTTGTAAATTGTTTACAGCATAAATTTAATAATTTCCCACCCAATAAAGTCCACTTGTAAAATATCAACTCACATGCATGAAAACAAAGAATATGAGTGTGTGTGTGTGTGTGTGTGTGACCAATATGATGTTTATTTTCATAATTTCCAACAATAACTACAAAAGTGCTATCGAAAGCAATAAACCAAGCCTAATTTCCATGCAATTGCATTCAACTGTGATATTTATCAGGATAACAAAAACAAAAATAAAAACTAAATCATTCTTTCTATGCAAAAATTTTGTTAGTATCCTTTATCCTTGCAGAAAAAAAAAACAAATTATATTTTACAAATTTTAGTTTCTATTAAATATCAAATTATGCAATACAAATCATAAAACATAATTTATTAAAATTTTTTTACACAATTTATTTTATTGTTTACCATTTAACATGATAGCACAAGCCAATTGCTTGGAAATACTTTATTGCGTTAAGCACACAGAAGCAATTGGGCAAGTAAAATTTGAAAACAAGGAAGAAATTTAAATAGTAAAATAAATTTGTAAAATTCATTAGCAAGATTTTCATTAGATTAATTAAAAACTGTTAACTGTTAAGTGTTTAAATGAAAAAGCAAATCAAATATTTTTACAGAAAATTAATCGATAACAAATTATTATTTCAACAGAAAATTTTAAATCTTCTTGCATAATTGATCGGCAATTTTTATTTTAGAAAATAATTCAACTTCTCGTTTTCAATATCGATAATATATCGATAAATTTTTTTGGTAATAGACAATCTTCTTTGGTAATGATAAAATCTTCTATTAGACTTATAAATTTAAAGAAAATTTTATTATTTTTTTTAAAGTAAAGTATCGATAAAATTTTCAATTATAGCCAAATTCGCTATAGAAACTTAATAATTTTTTTTTTTTTTGTTATAGAAAATTTAAAGTGGGTGAAGATAAAAAAAAGCATTGTTCACACAAAATTGAGCCGATTTATGAAAGCATTTAAAAAAACCTAGGGGCATCACTTAAATTAAATAAATAAAAAAAATTTGACTTGGCTAGCCATGGAAAATCAAGATAGAAAACATATTTTGCACAAATATCTTGAAAATCCGACATGTTCAGGTGCAATGATTGCAAAAGAAGCTGCAGATTCCAAAACCATTGGCAAATAAAAGGTTAAAAGATAAAACCAAGCCTTAAGGACAGATTGTAAGCCAAAAAGAACAGAGAACCTAAAATATATAATACGCTCAAGGCAACAAAATCTGGGTGCCTCCGACAACAATTGTGCCAAAAAAATACAACACGAGTTTGGGTGCCACAAGATGAGAATGGATGCTGGATCGTACAATAAAATATCCAAATCGTAGTGAAAAGCAGACTCCTACTTGCGTATATGGAAATTTCAAAAATTATTTAAAAATGATCCCAAGTACGTTTTGAGTATTTGGGCGGCAGATTAGACGACTTCCCCCCTTTCAAATGATATCTTTTATGATTAAAATTTTCTTAAATTGAATTTATTGATAAATTCTTCAATCATTGATAAGTTTTCCATAGAAATTTAAAGTCATCGATAAGTGTCTTAAAGTTATGAATAAGTGTCTTAAAGTCATCGATAAGTGTCTTAAAGTTTTCGATAAGTGTCTTAAAGTTTTCGATAAGTGTCTTAAAGTTATCAATAAGTGTCTTAAAGTTATCGATAAGTGTCTTAAAGTTATCGATAAGTGTCCCATAAGAATTATTTTTCGAAATAAATTAATTTTTGTATTATATTTAAAAAAACTTTAAGAAAATTTATCTATATTGAAAACGAGAAGTTATCGATATAATCTGTTTAAATTTTAATGAATTATATCCATTAATTGACTATTCTGTAAGCTTAGATATGATCAAACACAATACCAAAACACATTTAATTATTGACAGAATTGTTATCGATAACCAAAATCTTTTTTTAAAAGAAAATATTTTAGTTATTTTTTTATTTACTTATTTACATAAAAGTCTACATATTAATTCATACAGACTTTGGACATATATTATATATGTACGAGTATATGTAAATAAAAAATATAAAATAAAATATTTTCTTTTAAAAAAGATTTCGGTTATCGATAACAATTCTGTCAATAATTAAAATATCATTCAATATTTAAAAAAAAAAAATTTATTTTATTTTAACGCAAACAACTTGAACAAAAGAAAGTGCGTATTCTCAGTAACAATTTTTTATTTGATTAAATTTTAATTTTATAATCATGGTGAGCTGATCTAACTAATAGTGATTGAACCATAATAAAATATGCTGTCAAAACCTTGTATCTAGTTAAAATGCATTTTTGAAAACTAAGTTGGGTTATTTTTAAAACAAATCGGCATTTCCATGACTTTTTCTTAGTACTTTCTTCTACACAACAACAGAAATATTACATTCGTGACTTGTTACTGAAAACTGCAAATAAAAATAACACCTGCTAATAGCTACAACACCTTTTCATTTCGCACTCTCGCTATCTATCATTTTCTGTAACTCAAGCTGTTGTGCATTGTAATCAGTGGCATAAGAAGATTGTGTTTTTACATCTGCATGTATCTATGAGCGCGTGAGTGAGTGCTATATATATATGGCATAAAATCAATTTTATATTATTACTTATGCTCACTCTGTATAAGCATTTCAGGCTTATACATTTGCATGTGTAAGTCAGCATGTGATTAGAATAAAAACAAGGAAAAACAGAAACACAAGAATGGCGATGACATATTATTTATTATCAAAGTTACTTTCAATATGTGCTTATGACATATTTTATTTATTTATCTATGTAATACATGCTTGTATTTGTAGTTGTCTTTGCCTTTACATTATATGGCGAAATCTTGAGCTGAAGTAAGAAAAATTGTCAATGTTTGTGAAAAATAGAAAGCAAACCATGAATGGCATAAGTGCATTACGATAAAAACAACTGAGGTAGAATTAAGGACACTGATAACAAAAGTTTAGTACAGTGATAACTCACAACATAATTTTTATTATTATTGTTTTTGTTAAAAGCAGACAATTATTATTTATTTTTTTCAAATCCATATTATATCAGTCGTTTTCTGTTCGCAATGTAGTTATGATAGACATAAATAGCACATTATTTTAGAGCAAAACAGCAGGTAAATAATAATAAATTTTAAAATTTAAATCAACGATAAATTTGTAGGAGCAGAGTTGTTTGACTAGTAGAGCAACGTTGTATTTCTTTTTTCTTAAGGCTTTCCACCAGGTTGTATGACTCCAACAGGATTTTGTAAAACTAATAAAACACAAGAAAATATTAAGTTGCTTATAATTTTTGCTCCAAACAGTTTACTTGGTTTAGCTTGTAGTAACATTTTTAAAACAAATTGAAAATATTGTTCTCAATTTTATGCATTTAAAGTAAACAAGCACATAATTTAACCTGACTTTTGCTCTATATTTTGGTAAACAATCAGAGAACCATTTATTTTTTTAAGAAAACTTACAAAAATGTTTTTTTTTTTTGTTTCTTTTGTTTTATGAGTTAACGATTTCAGTAACAAATGTGGTTAAATGGGAAATTCGTATGTAAACAAACAAAGAAGTTTTCCTTAAGGAGAAGAAAGAGAAAGAAAAAACATTTGCTACAAATTAGCAAAAGTAATTTTTGGCATTAAAGCCATTTTCCGGAAGTTTTTGTTTTATATTTTTATTTTATGAACTGCAAAAGTGCAATAAAATTTTATTTATTTTTTTTTCTTGTGTTACTTTTAGAGAGACTAGAAAGATAATTTTTAAAATTGATTTCAAATTATTTTATAATCGAAATAATTAATTTTACAATCTGCTGCAGGGATTTCAAGTTGATAACTTTTATTTTCAATTGATATAAAAGCAGGAATCGCATTCGATTGCGAGTAAGTAAATCATCTCACACGATATCTACCGAATCGTATTTTTTGTTCATATTGTAATAGATTTTATACACAAATAAAAAGGCAGTAATTGTGCACGAAAAATTTTTGTACAATGAAAAAAATTAAAGGGATTCCTTTAATAATATTTTATTTAGTGATGTATGTGTGCATGTACTCGTATGTTTGCAGAAATAAACTTATGAACCTAAAAATAAATAAAACTTGCTCGATCAAAAAGTTATTTCTGTTGCTTACGATAGCTGCTTTGCTTGATCGAAGATTCGCTATCGAGTGACATGATGAAAAAAATTAAAAAATTTCAAACAATTTTACTCGATAGAATGCGGTGATTAAACCCCAGTATTAGACTGCTAGAATATCATGTGAGAGTTGGGGCAAAACTTTTATAAAAACCGGCAAGTAAACTAAACATCAAGTATAACATTAAATAAATAGAAAAAACACATGAGTTTAGAATTAGAATCACTGTGGTCAGAATATACCTATCGAGAACTACTCTCATATTACAAATACTCCTTCAATCTAGTATTCATTAAGAATTCAAAGACTTCTTTCATATCAAATGGCTCCAAAATCTGTTGACTCTCATCCAATTATTAGCGAATTTCTGATTGAGTTAGGCCTAGTACGTTATTTCTGATACCCCCTTGTCACAAAAAAAAATTATAATGTAATTAAATGAAATGCATTTTCTTGCAAATTTATTTAACAGTTTCTTTTTTTATCTTAACTGAGTCTGTACAGAAAAAACACAGAAAGTTCCGTAATTTGATAGGAAAATTTTTAAATAAAGTTACTGCGAGTAGATAATGTAATTTTATAAAAAACACAATAAAAAAAAAGTAATTTTTACACAATGAATATTGTATAAGACAAGAAAAAAAGTTTGTTTTTATTCTTGGAATTTTTACATTTTCACAATTGTTGTCCTTTTTTTTTATATTTATTATGTAAAGCAAAAAAAAAAAATTGACTGAACTGTTGGTTTCAAAAATGTCAACAGTATACACACATAATAAACACACACACAGACAAGAAAATAAAAAAGGCCCAAACCAGCAGATAAACAAAGGCAGGATAGGGGATGGCATATAAATAAAATTTATTTCATTTAAAGTTGAAATGGAAACACAGCTGATGAGATCTTTACAAGTGTGGGTATTTGCATTAAAAAAAAAAAGAAAAACATAAAATGCATTGATATCAAGTTGTGTGGGAAACTGTAAAAGTTAAAAATGCAAGTGACAAACATTGTGGACCCCCTTCCCTTCCCAAAAATTAATTTATTTTTTTTTTTATTTAATGAAAACATTCATCTTGAAGTGTATTTCTAAGCCCTTTGCCTTGATTTTTCAGGTACTGTTTGTGAATTTCAAGATAAAGAAACAGGAAACGGAAATTTTGCTGTAACATGTTAAAACAAGCAGCAGTTGTTTATTATTTTATGTTTGAATTTCAGTAAATAGTTTTTCTTTCATTTAGATTTTATTATTTTATATTTTTCAAACAGGAAATTCTTGTTTTGCTTGCAAAAAAATTTATTTTGTTGTTGTTGTTGCTGTGCAAGTGTCAGTTACAAGCATTAAGTTTTTCATTTACACAATTGCATGTTGATGCAACATTTATGTAACATTTTTGTTAAATTAAAAGCCATTTCAATATTTACATTGAAACAATTGTCATATTGATTAAATTTTTATTTAAATCAATTAAACATTTACAGTCTAGTTCATAATTAAAAGATAGCAGCTGGCCAGCCGTTCTGGGATCTCCCCTTTAAAACGGTGTGCGTCCGATTCTGGAAGTTATAAAAAGCCCTCAGAGCAACAGTACTGGGTATGAGGGAATTTCAAAAACTTGTTTAAATAATCCAAAGTAATTTCTGAGTATTTGGGCAATAGATTCCAAATCTAGACGACCTCCCCTTTAAAATGATATGTGTTCCATTGCGTTGTCTTCTATACTACGTTTGGAAATTGGTAAAATCGCTGCATATTTATTTTCACTGACTTAATTATTTTTTTTTTTTTTTTGTTTAATTGAAATATTTAATTTGTTGTCTGTATAAGAACAATTAAAGATATTTTTTTTATTTTATAAGATATTCACTTTAATGGAATTAAAAAAAAAAAAATCTGAGCAGGAGCGTTAGATATACAACTTCTGGAGTAATAGGACAGCACATACTACTCGTACCAGCCCTAAGTTAGAAAAAAAATTAACACTTGATTTTCTGATGAATTATAATGCACCAAATCAATTTACAAGTTCCTGCTATATTTTTCACTGCTAAAGTTAAAAACAACGTTCTTAAATTTTAAAAAATTTCAAAAAGTTTGAATAATTTTTCGCTTCTTATATAAAATTTTGTTGAATAAAACGTAGGGCCTTTTGGAAAACATACGACTTCATATTCTTTATAGAAGATTTTCAATTGAAAAACAGAAATGAAATTGACAAATCTTAAGAAGCTTTCGATTTAATGTGGAAAGCGATACACTAGTTTATAATAATTCTCCAAAATGTCAAAGGAAAAACAAGTCTTTCAAAAATTATATACAACAACAAGATGAATGTGTGACTCACACGTAATTGTATTGATGTGAATTTTTTGTGCTGATTCTATAAAGTTTAAAGTTTTACCATGAACTGTGTACGCACATACATACGTGAACGCAAATATTAAAAATAAAATTAAGAGAATATGCAGAAGAAAAGAAAAAAATTCCATTTACGCAGCATCGATGACATCATTTTCAAGGATTTTTCTTATACAAAATACACACATTAAACAAGATAATTTAGATTTTCCTTTTAAAGATTATAATGAGTTGCTGGCATAGTTTGATTCATAAAGCTCAATTAAATAAAAAGAAAATATCAAAGGATTTCAGTTTTAAATGACTTTACACACTCTCTACACAAGAACATAAAGTAGACACACATACACTTCCATACAATATTGATATTTAAAGAAAAATAAACCCACTTTGTAGAATAACTTTCCAAGAATTTTTTGTTTAATAAATTATAGATGAATCAGAAAGTACAACGTCACAGCGTCTTTGGCTGAAATCAAAATGACGACATCGTCACTACTAATGCTGCTCAATTTTTGAATGAATGAAACTCAAAAATCTTCTATAATTTCCTTTCGTATGCTGCCACAGAAAAAATAAAGAAATAAATTTACAACCTACCGCAATTATTGTTGGCTGGCTTTACAAATAAATACAACGAAAGGTTTTTCTGTAAAGTTTTTGTTTAATAGTTGTGAACTCGTAAAATTTTAATGAATGAAACTCCTTCACTATTCAAATTTGTAGAAATTGTCTGCTGTCATCGAATGCTGAAGGTCAATTGGGGAAAAGCTTCTGTAAAGGCAGAGTGTAGCAAAGACTAGAGTGGGGAAACACAACAAACGAAAAGGAAAATATTTAATTGAAAGAAATTAACACCACAATCGTACCAGTTACACAAACAGATGCATGTCAAGCCAAGTCGAATTATCTATTGGATGTTCATACAAAATGTTAGCAAAATAAAAAAATGCTCACTCTCAGCTTATAACAAGCAAATTCAAGGACAATTAGAGAACTTCCCTCCTATATTTTCCCATTAAACATTAAATTTAATTCAATGGGAATTTCGCATAACAATTGGCCATCCATTTCTAAAGCCTTTTTTTATTTTTAATGAATCTTTTACTACTAATTTATCTTGTTCTTATTCCAAACATCATACGACATACGCCCACTAAGTGTTGGTGTTAGTTATTGTTATAGAAACAACTAGAAATAAGAAAAAAAGAAAACACACACACACACACAGATTTACTGAAAACTTCTTTGTAGTTGGCGTTGCTTATTTGAAGCAGACACAATAGTATTTCCCTCGAATCATCCTTTTACATCCTTTATCTTTTGCAAATCTCTTTTGAGGGTGTAAGTACAAAAAGTTGTAAAATAGTTGGTACAATCGTACAAGAGACGAAGGGTTCGATAACAAATCTTTCATTTATTGTGCGATAAACAACAGCAAACACAAACAATAAAGTGTTTGTTTAATATAATGGTTGGTTGGTGGTGGCGGAGATGTTTGAAGAGATTGTAGGCCAATTATGTGGGCGATTAAATATTTTCTTTAGCCAGAAAAATGAATAAATAAAAGAGAATCTCAGACAAGAATTAGTATTACCAATTAAACCGATTGGTGATGTGAGAAAAATTCAAATGATTTTCCCTTTCCATTTTAAGTCAGTTAGTTCAACACCATTCTCAAACACCTTTAAGTCCATCAAAATCAAGTCACTAATAATAAAATTAATAATTAAACTATAACACTTGGTAACACTGAAAGCAACACACCCCTACATTTAAAGTATTTTTAGAACAAGCATCATGGCCCCTGTGGTATCCTACACAGCAGAACAAAGAGTAACACAAATAACTTTAAAAAAAATCAAGTAGATTCTGCACAAGCACACAAATCTAGTATGACATGCGTAAAACAATTACAACAGCTAATATGAAAAGGACACAGTTTAACTAAGAAAAACCCCCAAAACAAAGTGTGCAATATATTATCGACGAAAAGTCATTCAATAAAACTGTAACAGAACTATTGCCGCCAACAAACGCCTTCATGAAAATTGTTAAGAGTTCATACCTAAAAAGAACTAGAAGATAACAACAACAACAACAACAACGTAGCACATTTGTGTGCTTGTGTTTGTTTCGTTATAAAAATTATGACGTATGCGTGGGTTGTACAATAATTTTCAAAATGACTACACCATGTTTTTGTTTTTTTTTTTATTATCTTCTCTAGAATATTTATTGTTGGTGCTCTTCTTATACGTTTCATTTATTTTACTACTATTTTTTCTGCTCAAGCAAACTAAAACGTTTTAGCAAACAGGATCTTGAAAATTTTCTGTTTTAAAACTTTCAACCGTTAAATGACTGTGGTGAATTACATACATACCAGCAAACAGTAAAACTGATACAAAAAAAAAACACTCAACAACAATGGCAAAATGTGCAGCAGCCACAGATTTTATATTAAAAAATCCAGTGTGGCCAACTTGATTTAAATTGCACCCAAAAACAGTTTGCAATTTAAAAAAAAAAATTTTCTCCACAACTTATAAAAACAAGTTGATATATTAAAAAAAGAGTCAACATTTTTCGTTTTTCTATAATAGAAATATTTTCAGAAAAAAATTTTGTCTAAAAAAAATTCTATAAAATATATTAATTTTTTTAAGCACAAAGAAAGATTAATATATTTGTGCTTAAAAAAATTAATATATTTTATAGAATTTTTTTAGACAAAATTTTTATCTGAAAATATTTCTATTTTTTTTAAATAATAGAAAAAAAATTTTTAAATAAAAAAGAAAAATTTATGAAAAAAAACTTTTTTACATTTTACGAGTAGAACAAAAATTTTGATAGAAAAAATTTTTTAAAACTAAAAAAAAAATTTTATATTAAAACAATTTTTATATAAAAAAAGAAAAAATTTTATAGAAAAAGGAAAAATTTTTATATAAAAGAAGAAAAATTTTTTTATAAAAAAGGAAACTTTTTTTACACAATTTTTTTTTTAACTGTAAAAAAAATTATAGAAAATTAGTTTAATTTTGTTTTTACATATTATAGAAAGAAGAAAATTTTTTTTACTTTATTTTAAGACTAAAAAAAAAATAGAAAGAAAAGATTTTTTTATAGAAAAATAACTTTTAGAGAAAAAAATTTTTTAATTGGTTTTTTAGAAAATTTTTTGTATTAAAAATATAAATATATGAATTTTTTTATAGAAGATTTTTTCTATTAATAAATTCTATTAAAAAAAAATTTTTTTTTATAAAAACAATTTTTTAAGATTTTAACTTATTTTTATATAAATTATGCCGAATAATATAAAAATCGTCCTTCAAACAAACAAATTCACTGTGTACTTCTATTGATGAGTTCATTTTTGTTTCTTCTAGACGTATGAGTGATATTCGATTGTATTTGTCATATTCAGTACACGTTACACTCTTGATTTTTTTATATGAAAGTGCCTACAAACTGTAGCATACTTTACAGAACCAAAAAACAAAAACTCGCAGAAAGTATAATTTCAGGTTTTTTATAAGAATTTTAAATAAATAAATTAATATAAGAAACAAATAAAATTATATTAAATTAAATAAAATTAATCAAAGCTGTTCTGTATTTCGAACGAAATTAAAAAATGTCGGATTTAATATTTTAACTGAAGCTCACAAACACACTTTGGTTCCGTTTTCTTTTGGCTCAAAAGGAAGTGTGTTAAAGAAGCTATAAAAAGAAGTTTCCATTTTCTTTTATGTATGCATGTGTATACAAATGTGTATTTGTTGGTATTTATTTAAAATTAGTTACTTCGCTTGTTTAAATACATACGACATTTGAAAGAATAATGTTTTAGAGCAGTGCGTGGTGGTAAAATAGTTGGCCCTAGACCAGCTCTATGAATAATATAAAAAGACATTTATTTTTTTTTTTTTCCTTTTTCTTACACTTTTTCTTCTTCGTTTAAGAATGGCAAAAGGATGCTTGGCTTAGTGTGTATTTTCAATAATAAAATCGTTAGAGGATATTTGTGGCGCATATAAAGAAATAACGATTTGCAATTGTAAAACGTGGGTGTTTTTCTTTCGTTATGGCAAGAAAAAAAAAAAGAACAACAACAAATAGAAAACATTTCTTAATAGAATTTACACTACAGAGGTTTTTTGGTAATTTTTTTTTATTTTGTTTTTGTTTTTCGTTTTTTTTTTCTTGCTCTTGTACATGCATATTTTAGAATTGTAAACAGAAGTAGTAGGAGTAATTTAATCTCATGTTGTTGGCTTTTTCTGATGTAAGATGACTCAAATATAGTAAATGTGTAGTTGTTTGTTTTCATTCCACTGCTTTGTAATGGAGTAAAATTATTATTTTATGAATTGAATGGCCAACTATGAATGGTCCTGTATCGCATATTTACTCTACTCTACGTACGATAGTTTATACATTTTTTTTATTTTTATTGTAGGCTTTGAATTTACTGCTTTTCAAAGGTTTTTGTCTTTTATTTCTGGTGTATTGTTTTGTATTGCCTACACCAAGACAAATTTTCGTTTACTCTACTGCAAGTTATGTTTACAATTATGTGAACAATAAATACACATAAATCATAAACAAGAATTTTGGTAAGCATGTCAAGTCTTCTTCTCGAGTATTTTTCAAGCCATTTGTCAATTTAATTTTATTCTTTTTAATATTGTCTTGTATGGAATGCGGGAGTTGAGCAATAAAATGATTTAAGATGAAACATAAAAATTAAACTGGCAATTTCATCAGTTTTCGATACAACTGCAATAAAAATTAAATATATTGCATAGTTTTGGGGGTCATAAATGCAGAATTTAACTTTTATTTGTTTAGAAATCAAATTATCTATCAATTTATTATAAAATAATAATATTCCTTAAAATTAATTTTTATTTTAAAATTTGCATAGTAAACCATACGGCTAGGCAAGTAAGCTTCTCTATGGGGCTCCTAAATTTATGTTTTAAAACGCATTTTTAACTTTTTCACAAAATAAATTAAAAAAGCTGCAACGACGGCTGAAAGCTAGCAGTGTCTCATGCATGAAAAATTCAATTATGATTCCAAATTATTTCTCATTCCCAAGTTATTTTCATGGTTAAACTTATTTATTTCAAGAAAAACTTTTTTTCTCAATTTTAAAATTCTTTAAACCCATGTTATTCGTTTTTTTTTTTTTTTTTCTTAAAAAAATTTAACAAAGAAAATAAACAAAAAATTTCTTGAATTTATGATACGCATAAATTCTTATTTTTTTTTACAAACTTTTACACATGAAGAAGTTGTGCAAAAATAAATGAAAAACTTTCGATTACACAGGTCAACACTACTTTTAAGAATTAAGATTTCAGAATCAATTTCGACATGTAGGGGAAGAAGATGTTACATCACCGAAAATCAACTCTTCGATTCAATTATTCAAAGATTATGTTTTCATATAATGTTTACTAGGCTTATAGTTAAGGATACTCTCAAAAAGTTTTGTAAAAAAAGAAAAATCAGACATCCAAAAAAATCTTAATTGTGAATAAATTTTATATTTATATTCTTCACGCTTTAGTTCATATTTTTGACTTTCCATAGTCCCATAACTTAATTGAAAGAAAAAACGATGAGAATTGAAACAAAATGTCATTTATTCCACACAAGTATTTCTTTGTAGGAACCAACTGCCATTTTAGTGATTTTTACGTATTTTATTGGAAATATGAGAGTACAAGTGCTTCCGTAACAACATTTTGCGAAAATATCTCACAATTCAAAATATATGAGAGAAAAGTGAGAAAGCACTGACAAAATTAAAAATATTAAATTTAAATCGTTTAAATTACATAAATTAAATGTGTTTGAATGATTTTCTGTAGCTGAATATATTGCAATTTTATGTGTATTTTTTGTTAATAATTTTTTTTTTTTTTTTTTTTTTTTTGTGGCATAACAAATATTCAGAAATTTTCAAAAAAATAAAAATGTTATGTACATTCACCTTATATAAATTGTTCTTTTTGTTGACATTCTCTTTTGTATGTGACATTTGTATCATTGGAAAATTTTCCGCATTCAACTACAGAAACACTTTTATCGAGAAACAGTGAAATTTCTTGTTTCACACTTTTCGATGTGAGGAGTTCTCACATTTAGCCTCAAATTACATGACATTTAAATCCATTCATGAGATCTGAATTTATTCATAATTTTTTTTTTCGATATAAATTAAATAATAAAAAAAATATTTGCTTAAAGAATTTAGGATTTTGTTAATTTTAGAATTTTTTAATTAGTTTTTTTAAGAAAACAAATTTTGAAATTTTTCCTAATAAAAATATGTTTTTCTAAGAAATCGTTATTAGTAAGGCAATTTAAGAACTAACCTGTTGTCCTTTTGATACGCTCGTTTTGAAGGAAGATGGTAAATTGTGATGCGACGTTTGTTTCCACTCTTGAAGTCTCTTAAACTAGATGAAAAAATCACTATTTTTAACACTGTAGTTCAAATTGTGAAACCCGCGTGGAGACACAGATAATCACAATTTTGCAGTTTATTTATTTCTCAAAGTATAATTTAGTTCGTTAATACCCGGCACTTACGACATACCGCCACACACTTTGGTTTGTTAAAATCTCATGGTTACCGAGTTTATTTAGGGTGTTCGAATTTTAGAATGACCGGCACTCCCAATATAATAACGACCCCGTTGATGTGAACGCATGACAGCTTTTTAGGGCCTGGTCAACTAAGTGCAAACGAATTTTCATGTATTTTTTTTTTTTCAATACAATTATGAGAACAAAGTTTTCATTCGCATTTAGATGAACAGGCCCTTAATGCTATCCCGATCACTTACGTTTAACAACGATCACTTTCGCTTACGACCGCAAACTGAGTGACGTTTACGCGTGACTTGCGATTATAAGCAAAATGTTTCGAATCAGGCACGTTGACACACACTTCAAGATGGTGAAAACCTAAAAGAAAACAAAAGAAATCAATTGTATCAAAATTTTGGATTTCGTGTATTTTAAATGCGTTTTTAAGAAAAAACAACATTTAGAAATTTTCTTGCATTCAAAAATTTAAAAAAAAAAAGTGTATTTCGTTGGTGGGTGTTGTACATTTATTTGTTGTTTTTCCAAGTCAGTTTTGTCTTGAGCTCAACAAAAAGCAAACCAAAATATCACACATGAATTGGAAAATGTGAAAAGTAAAGAAAAAAGAAAAGTTAAATTAAAAACACAACCCAGTAAAAAAATCAAATTAAGCTGAATTGTAATAGGAAAGAATTTCAAAGTAATGCCTGCCCAATTGCTGAAAGCCACTTTCATTTGATTTGATTTTCAAATGCGCATCAGCAAAAAAAAAAAAACAAGTTTTATTACCAACATTCAGTATGTTAAGTAAGATGTTGCAAGGCACCCATTAAATTTAGGTTGGTGCTACCTAGGCTCCTCTCTCCCAGATTGTAAATAAATAATAAGCGAGTGTTGAAAGAAAATTTTATAAAAGAAATCGCTAAAACACCGAAAAATATCTTGTGAAAAAATACTTAAAAAAATTACTAAGACGTGTGTGATATCATTCAGAACAATATTCATTAAAAACTAGAGTTTTCTCTGCACACACACACACACACACACACACACACACACACACACACACACACACACACACACACACACGTAACACGCATTCATACAATAACAGAAAAAACTTTTTTATCACTCTACATTTGGTCAGATTATTAAATGCATGAGTTTGGCTTGTTTTAGATCACACGAGGCCAGTTTGAAAATTATTTTGTAATTCCAGATATTACAAGGCTCATATAGTTATTTTTTTGGTTTATGTGAATGAAAGCAAAACAAAAAGCCAAATCACCGCATTCGCTATCGAGAAATCTAACAAAATTTTGAAATTTTTTCACACAAAAACTGCTGTTTTTTAACACAAGCGTCTTTCTTACAAATTTGTTAGCACTTAAAATTGTAACGATTCGAACCCAGAAGTAACAATTCAAAAACAAAAAAAATGTTTGTTTTTTTATGAATTTTTTTTCAATTGAATTTAATTCGGATGCATAAATTTATTTTTCTGCGCAAATTAATTTTTTTGGTTTCATTTGACTGGGAATAATTTCAGTACCAATTTCGTATTTTGCCTTAAAAACTTATTTTTGTTTTTCTATTTCAAAAAAAAAAAAAAAAAAAAAAAAAAAAGGAAGGGCGTCACTAAATTGTTTGTGGTGAATTGAAGTTTTAAAAGATTTTTCGAGACTTTTAACTTTCAAGTAAGTGTTTTCTGCTTTTTTTCTTTTTGCCTGCGTGTATTGCAATTTTTATTGCTTTAGTTTTCTTGTCAATTTTATTTTTTTTATAATAGTTTAATTCACACTTGACTGCATGAGTATATTGACGTGTATGTGAGCTTAAATTTGCAATTTTTTATTCTTTTGCTTTTGAGGGGTTGATAACAGGGTGCTGTTTATGGCGTTAGATATTTAAATTTTGATTGTTCGTATTAAAAAGTTGCCCCCAACCACTAGTGTTATTAAAGAAATCATTTATTTTGAAGTGAATAAACAAAATAAATAAATAGAAAAAGATTTTAAAAAGATTTAGTTTGAATTGTTTCTCAAACATGTAAATTTCGTAAAAATAAAATGTGTTTTAACTTAATTTGCT
Source organism: Thelaira solivaga (assembly GCA_947397855.1). Taxonomy (NCBI): domain Eukaryota; kingdom Metazoa; phylum Arthropoda; class Insecta; order Diptera; family Tachinidae; genus Thelaira; species Thelaira solivaga. Next base: position 68,331,405 of record OX377614.1, read on the forward strand.
TTATTTTTCAAAAATATTTTCATTTTATTTATTGAAAATTAATTTTCTTTTTGTATATTTCAAATTTAGTTTGATATTAAAAAAAAAGGACCAAAAGCTGAAAAATTAACACTCGACATGTTTTTTATTCACAATTAAATGAAACCATTCAAAATAAAAGCAATTTGCATATCGATCGATTTCCTTTAAGTGCGGAATCAACAATACGACCCTATATTTACGTTTTTCATACAATTACCTTTAAAAATTCAACTCAGCTGCTAAGAAATCCTAAAAATGTTATGTGTTACTTAAGAAAAGTGTCTAAAAACTTTAGTTAAAATATTGCATTCTGCTGGATTCAAGCCTCCTCAATTTCAGCAACTAATCATTCATTCCCTGTGTTTCCTTAACGTTTTATTATCAATTTAAAAATAGTTTTATTTTTCCGGTTTGTGCTTCGTTTCTGCAAGTGTTTTCCCCCCGTGTGTGTGTGTGTGTGTTTATACTTTGTCGTTTATTATATTTAGTTAGTTAATGTCACAAAACAAATTAAGTTAAACTTTGTATGCTCATACTGAGTGTTGTCGTCATTGTATTTTAATGTTTTCCACATGGAATTAAGAGCACATGCTGAGTTTTTAAAAAAAGAAAACTTTAGCTACAACTTAATAAAACAGTTATTGAAATCAAATTGAAACTGTTATGACAGAGAGCAGGCAGATTTTGTTAGAAAAGTGAATAAAATAATTTTTATACCAGAGGAGTACGAGTATGAGCATAATATAAAACAGTTAAGAATAAACATTTAAAATTTAAATAATTTAAACACTTTTATTAGCGAATTTTTAATATGAGTTTTGCTACAGCCTACATATTTCGTGTATGTAGGTTTTAAAGCAATTAAGTCTAACATTCCCAAAAGAAACAGGAATTTTAAATGATTTTAACTTTCTCTAATGTAAAAATTAAATCAACAAAGAAGCTATAATTTCTTAAAAAAAAAATTTTTAATTATGAATTTTGCTGTTTAATAATGATGATGCCAACAACCCTATACTAAAACACAGCATTCATTAGTCATATTTTTGGTGTAAAGCGGGGGATAGACACATCAAATTTTAACATCAATCAATGCATTTGTGTGTGTTTCACCAAAATTTACACATGTGACTTTCATTTAAAAAAAAAAAAAAAGACACACAAATCCATTGATGAATGTTGAAATTTGATGTGTGTATCACCCGCTTAAGCAATCTTTTGTTCCTTTGTTTTTAAACAATGAAAATTCATTGTTCTTGTCAAAGCACAATTAAGTTAACCAACAAGAAATGAGGGGAAAGGAGACAGAGAGAGCGAGTGCAAGCAATCAGGCAGCAAACTACCTTAGTAAGGATAACAGCCAATAATCACTGTTACTCGATGTGAATAAAAAGAGGACTGGTATCACTAAATGACACTGCATTAAATTCACTCAATTTTTCCAAAATTTAAAAATATAATTAAAACCTTAAATAGATGATCTCTCCCAACTTCCCTCGCTTGATGGCTTATAATTATTTTCATTGTGTGTGTATGTGTATTTTTTATACAAAACTTGTCAAGCTTGCTTCTACTCAATTAGTTTTATATCAAGCAATTACTAATTTCATGTGTTTTTAGAAGAAACCTTCAAAATAAAAACAAAAAACAAAAAAACTTTTAATTTCAAGTTATAGTTTTTGTAATTTTCTCAGGGTTTTTTCCCTCTAACGGTGCTGTAGCTACTTGTTTTACAAACAAATCCCAGAGGAATTTTTTTTTTCTTTTTTGTACCAGGAAACACTACAAAATAACTGACTCAACATGTCAATATCAATTTAACAAACACAGTTGTTGCCAATTTATTCAACTTTTCTTTTTATTATTATTGTTGTTATTCTAGTATATGTTGCTCTTTTTTTTATTTCAATTACTTTTCTTTTGTTTTTTTTTTATATCTTTAAATTGTTCAATTCAATTCAATGCATTTAATGAAATGAAATAAAACAACTCAACCAACCAACAACAACAAGCCATGGCTAAACAAATGCATGAATTGAGGCGAGAATACCAAGAAAAACGAAACAGCAAACTTTAAACAAACAAAAAAAACAAATTCCATTGAAAAATTTCTTTCTATGATTGTCATGTTAGATTTTATTACCGACACGAGCACCCTGCACACTCAAACACTCTCTCATTTCACTATTAATAATATAAAAATACTTAAATACACTCACACATTCCTTCATTTATTCACTCACACATTAACATGTGTCTGATCTTCCGTTTCATTTAAAATACCACATCCGCTGAAGAGCAAATAAAATACAAACAAACTGTCTGCTACACACATCCAATTACACATAACGTTGTAACGCATAACATCAAAAATATTTTCATAAATAAAATTCATTTTCTGTTTGTTTGTTCGGTATACAAATTTTTGTTTTCCTACGGATTTTTTTGAAATCGAATTATTCATTCCGTTCCGCAAATGCGGAAATCATTTTTTTTTTTGCGGAAGCTGAATTTCCAGCTATTCATTCCGTTGCTATGTGGTAATACCATTATTGATTCCGCAATATAGATGAATTTCTAAATTTTTTACGGAAAGGTCAAAAATGTAAGAAAAAATACAAAATTTCTCAAAAATAAAATGTTTCGTTCTATTGATTGAAAATTAATTTTCTTTTTATTTATTGAAAATTTATTTAGATGTTAAAAAATGCAATTTTTTCTTATCAGCAACAGCTGAAAAATTAACACAACTCATTCACAATATAAAATAAATGCAACAATTCAAAATTGCCATGCGGAATCAATAATACGACCCATAGTCTCCATACTCTAAGAAAGGTAATTAATTTAGGCCTAAAATTATTTTTAAGCTTTGAAATATTTTATTTGTAAAGTAGTGAATGGCTGTTAACGGATTTCTTTAAAAATTGGTACAGACACCTCGACTGACGTAATAAAGCACCGGCCCGGACGAAACCGGACAAAAATCCACACATCTAGTAGTGTAATACAAGCAACCACAGCTACATACATAGAAATTGTTTCCCTGGTGATGTGACAGGGTTATGATAAAAGAAAAAGAATATTTATAAAAGGAAATACAAGCAATAAAAACATTAAATTATTTTCTCGTTAAATGCTCGTAATTGTTTAAATCTCTTAGGACAATTACAAAAAATTATCACATTCACATGGATGGATGGATGAATGAATGAATTCTACACATTGACAATTAACACACAGTGTCCTTCGAAGGTTTTAAAAAAAGTTATGTTTAATTGTTAAAACTGTTAGAAGAAACAAATATTTAAAAAATTCAAGAATTGCCCATAAGCACGGTAATTAGTTTTGGTGACGCAGAATTTCATAAGCCAACTTGCCTTGTCTACAACCCCATGAGCATAATTTTTTAAGAGGAAATTATTTAGATTTACTCGAAAAGGAATGCTTATGCTAGAAGTCAGATCTTCCCTATTCATTATCAGTTATAACATTACCACTGCCTGTGAGATCTACAGGGTGGCCGTTTTCAAAGGAAAACTTGATAACTTTTATTCTGTCTGTTTTTGTAAATTGATCTTTAAATTTAATAAAAATGGAAAACTACATGCACAGACAATTTTAATTTTATGTTCTTGGTATAAAGTAATGCACCTACTAAGCCACCTAAATGAACATTTCAAAAACGTTAACTTAAATAAATACATGAGACTCAATACAAATTGATACTAATTACCCGCCTTTAAAGAAAAAAATAATTAGAAAAGCAAAACTCATGCCAAAAAGAAACTGTTTTTATAAATGTTGTAAAAGCAGCTTTAAAATCTTTAGATGTTAACGTTCCCAAAAAAAAGCAAATCATTAATTTTCCTTAACGTTTCAAATTTCTGTAATCTGCTGTAATCATGTAACTTTAATATGGAAGTAAAATCATCCACCGGTAATATGGTAAAATGGTATTAAATTTCGAATATTTGTGGCTGATGGGAGACCATAATAATAAAAAACAAACACATTTTGTATATTGCCTGAATTCATTAACACACCAACAGCAGTGGGACACAAAATAAGCAGTCAGATGTTAGTTTAAAAATAATATTTTTTGTCCAGAAAATGCTTGTGCAACACCCGCATTAAAGATAATTAAAATATCATAGAATATGCTCCTCGCATATTTTTGCCTTCAGTACAACGCTAAAATTTATGAAAGTATTCAGAGACGAGAATTCAAACTTAGTTTAAAAAAACTAAAGGTTTTCCATTTACCAAACTTTTTTACTCTTGTTAACTTAAGTGCAAGTCAATTATAAAATGATGATAAAACTAGTCCTTTCGACTTGTATTGTGTCCCACTGTTTTAACTTTTGACATTTACATTTAATATTTAAAACACATTTTAATATAATATTTAGAGTATGTGTGCGTGTGTGTGTATGTGAAATAATTTAATGGCATATTTTAAGGATGCTCTCTTTTATAAAATTTCAAAAGCATACTTTCACATTTAAAAAATTTAACAGCGTTTCATATTTTAAATAAAAAAAAAAAAAAAGATTTAACCATTAAAATATTATTATTATTTTGTGATACTTTAATTCATTCATTGTTTATAATATTTTTTTTTTTGTTTTGAAATTTAAAATCGTTTGCTTTTACTTTTTCTTTGCAATTACTTACTGTTCACTGGCTGGAACATAATTTTAATGCTTCACATTTCTTTCTGGCTAAAAGCATACTTAATATGTCTTTACGCTTTATTACACTCATACACAATTATTTACAATATTTTTGGGTTTGCAAAATCTCTGCTTTAAGTCACAGTGGAGTATTTGAGAATATTTAATTTATGACCCTGGAAAATACTTAATTTGCTTGCAAGCGCAATACATCTTCATTTAATGGTCATTTGTATTTTTTATTGTTATTTTTTCTTGTTTGCCATAAAAAAAGATTTTTTTTTTATTAAACATGCGTTCAAATAAATTTTCTCAAGTTGAACAGAAGTTTCAAGTTTTTCTTAATTATTTGGCATTTAAAGATATCTGGCTGAAATTAACAAAATTGGCATATTCTTCTGATTTTTTTATCTAGAAAAATCTAATAAAATATTTAAAAATCTATAGATTTGCTCAATTTTAACTACTTTTAAGGTACAATTTTTACCAATAAATCTTCAAAGTAGTAAAAGTGTCGTTGTCAAGCTAATATTAAACAAATGGACAGCGTTATCACGCCCCTATATCGACACTCATAATCAGGGCTATTATCTTTTTCAGTGTTCATTTATTTAACAATATTTTCCACATGAATAAAGTATGATCTTATTCAGTTCATAAGAACTTGTAAATTTTAAATTATTTTTTTTTAAAGTCGATTTTACCCTGACTATGCTTATTAGCCATTATTTTTGAAATTTACTTTTACTTTATACCAATAAAAATAAATTTTTATATGCAACATTTATTTATTGAATACCTGCAACGTCAGGTTAGTCCATTAAAAAAAAAAAAGAAAACATGCATGTGGGATTGTGTTTATTTACTTAAATTTTTTGCTTAAGATGACGCTGTTAATACACGCCTTGTGTTTGTGTACATGTGCATGTTTGTATTTGTGTATGTACCTTTTTTATTTATTTTACTTCTCAAAATGTTTCTATGCTTAAAGACCCTGGGGTAAATTCCCATTAAAATGAAAATGAAAAAAATTTTGCACAAAATTACAAATAATAAAAATTATTAATAATAAAAAAAAAACGTTTACGATTTAACATGCACAACAAATATTGCTGCGGTGTACAGTTTTGTGTTAAACAGTTTTTTTTTTCTTTTTGTTTAATAAAATAAAACATTAGGAAAATACAATTTTCATTGTCTTTTGAGAAGCAGTCTCTAAGGAAAATACTTATATTAAACAGAACACATGTTTAACAAATAAATAAATAAAAATTAAATCAATTGAAATTATTAAAAATTTCAAGTCGAAAAAAGTCTTGTCTTCAAAACATTAGCTGGGTTGCCGCTTTAGTGTAAACTCCTTAGTATTAAGTGTATAAATGTAAAAATAAAATAAATGTAGAAATTTTGTTACACACAACAACAGAATGCACTATCCTACAATTTTCTACAATATGAAAACCCCATGTAAATACATGTAGAACAGCTGTCGCTAAATGGTGCCAACTTTTACATAGTTTGAGATTAGACGTGTTGTTTACATTTTAAGTGCTGAAAATCAGCTTATCTACTCGAACAATGTGCATGTTAGCACCACAGTTGTTTACATTTTATTAGTTTACAATTATTAGAAAACAGTCGATCACGCATTGTAGTTAAATTTTTCCGTAACTCGTTACTTCGTCAGCGAAGTATCACAATGTCGCTAATATAATTTAAGTGAGTGAAGATAAATCTGACGAGTTAAATACGCGTATGTTTTAACGTAATCCGTTACGCTTTTTAGTATTTGTAAATGGCTTTGTAGTATTTATAGCAAATAAAGGAGAAATATAAGTGCATGGGTACAAATATACACAAATAAGTTGGTTTCTCACAAAGATTAGGGGATGGGACACATATCATCTTAAAGGGAAGACTGTCTAGATTCGCAACCTACCGCTCAAATACTCAGAAGTTACTTTGGACTATTTTTAAAATTTTTTTGAAATTTCCATACACCCTAGTACAGTTATTCTCAAGGATTTTGACAGTTTCCGTTTTGAATCATAAAATAAAAATTACGAATGTTTCCGAAAATTGTTAAAACAATTCCAGAAAGTTTAGAGCCTACAGATAAAATCGGGAATGGTACCTCGACAAAGTGGGGAATTGTAAAAACCCCTCTAAGCAACAGCACTGGGGTATATGGAAATTTCAAAATTTTTTTTAAATATTCCAAGTAACTTCTTAGTATTACAAATCTAGACGACCTCCCCTTTAGAATGAAATATGTCCCATCTCGAAATCTTCTGCGGTTCGTTTGGAACATACTTTGGATTATTTTGAAATTTCCATATACCCCAGTGCTGTTGCTCTAAGTGATTTTAGCAACTTCCCAACGAACCTATAACGAACCATTTTAATGGGGAGACTGTAAAGATTTGTAATCTACCGCCCTAATACTCAGAAGTTACTTTGGACTATTTTAAATTTTTTTTTTTTTTTTGAAATTTCCATAAAATTTATTTGATATATATTCCATAAATACTAAAAAGACACTAAAAAATGTAACTGGTTGCATTAAAACATATTTAACTAGACATATTTATTTTCACTTACTTTTTAAAATTAGGAATTAGAGTAAATTTGTTAAAATTTGAAATTGTGCACTCACAAATATTTTTTAAGTGTAAGACGAACAAGGATAAGCATGAGTTTTAAAATATGAACGTAGAGTAGGTGCGCCTGATATTTTCTTTTTGCTTCCACTCATGCATATAATGATGATTGAACGTTATTTACGTACCTATTCTTTACCACCTTCGTCTTCTATGTTTGACCTTATTTATTTTTTTTATTATTACAAACTACAAAAGAGGACTTGCGAAATGATTCCAAGTTCCTATTAATATTATAATTATGTACTACCTTCTTTATAACATTTTCGCCAACTCTTTTTTTTAATACAAAGGCAAAATTATTGCCTGAATGTCTTAGAATGCTTAACATTAAGAGCAAAATATGCTTGGGAGTGCGCTTGTGGGCTGTTTGTGCAAAATGTTACAAGTAACAAGACAAAGTCATTATCAGCAACAGCAGCCCAGTTATCATGATTTCAAGTGGCAACATCTCGGTATTCAATAGATTTAAATTAACACAGAGAAAAACACGGCTGCCAAACAACAAAATGTTTAGCGCTTAAAAGAAACTTTAACAGAAAAAAATCACTGATTGCTAAAATAGCTTTAATTTATTAATTTAATATTGTCATTTTTTTTAATTTACTCTTCACAGCAGTTAAGAATGACGTTTACTTCGCTATCTACCCTACAATTTTTATTACATTGCTCCTTTACCACTTTCCAAGTGTAAAAAGCTAAACATTTTCAGATTAAATAAGAAAAATTTATACATACTATTTATTAAAAAAAATTCTTTGTGGTAGCTTTTTAAATGAAAATGTAATTACATGCCCATTATTATTTTTAACAAATAAAATAAAATTCCCATTTCCCATCGCTTTCTAAACTGACACTCGAAGATGTGTACAGTTTTAGAAGAAAATAACTTTTTTACTATAAAAAATGTAAGCACGTGTTTCATGAACTTCCACTTTGCTTTTTTGTTTAATATCAATATTAGTTACTAAATTGAATCTCAATGGTAGTGTGCAAGTATTTTTTGTTGATAAGTGGTCACCAAGGAGCCGTCAACATGCCTAACATCCATCAAGACTTCAAAATGTTTAATTTTCTATATAAAACAGACTTTAATAACATATTTTTAATTAAAATGTGGTTCAGTTTTTCAATTAAATTTATTAAATACAAAATTGTGATCGTTATAGCCACCGCTAGGAAAAGCACTGTACGATTTTAATACATACATTACATATAAATTTTTTCTACGCAGCACCCTCATAACTACATATGCAAGTATGTTTATGTGTAAGTTCGTAAACAAGTGAGCTTATGAAATGTAAGTAAACATCCTGCCACAACGTTAAAGGTCAAATATTTCATGTTGCAATACATACATACTTCCTTCCCCGATTTAAAAAATTTTTCACATGTGCAAAGGATGCAAGTATTGTTTTGTATGTTTCATATTGCTATTCTATTCTCAATTCTAGTATTCGTGAGAAAAATTGTTTTCATATCGAATTGTATTTTGAATTTTAATAAATGGGCGAGTCATTATCATGCACTTTTTACTAGAAATTGTTAACTCAAAAAGGATGATTATAAATATAATCAATATGTAGCAAATCTCCAACTATTGAAACTCATTTCTCCCTTTATCCACATGTGAATTAAGTACTTATAAATATTTTATGAATATAATAATCTTTCGATAATAAATATTATCCAAGTTTGAGGTTTCTTTTATTACCAGTATTTTTCTACGTGAAACATAAAATTTTGTAAAACAAAACAACACCAGCTGTTGACTGGAGCAGTATTGTAGGTATTTTCTTTCCTTTTTATATGCCACAAAGTTTTGTTTTACTTACACATTGCAACTATATGATAGCAACAATGTAACTGCTTTAACTTATTTATAGGCATAAGTAGGTAGTCAGAGAATTCCACGAGCTAGTGTATTCTAGCAAAAAAAATCATGACAGTATTTAACTATCTGCACTGCTCTTTAATGCTATTTAAAAAGTTCGATCTACATAAGATATCACAATCGCTCGTATGAATATGGCATACTTCAGCGTAACTAAAATTAAATAAAATTAAATTCCATGCCCTGGAAACAAGTCCATTTTCTACGAGCAAAATTTTCTTATACAAACACCTTCTAATTTTGGTTACACTGCATATACTGAAGAAGTCTCCTAGTCATGCAACAACATGTATGACCAAAGTGATGACTTGATGTATAATGCCTGCTCAATTACAAGCCCATGTAAAATTGGCTGAATTGTTCGGACCCGCAACAAAATTTCCAATGCAATTTATTCAATGGCGATCGATCACGTGTTTCATTGCATTTATAAATTCCTATACCTGATTTCGTATCATATTCCCAATTACATACACAAATAGATACATGCGTTCATACACATTTTCCAAGTACGTGGCATTAAATTGTTTGCAAAAGTTTAGAAATAGGATTTATTTTCTAATAGGAAAGTATATATATGTATGAATTAATAATTCTAACTAACCTTATACATTCAGCAGCTTAGAAAGCGAAGAAATTTTTGTAACACACTTTTTATCATAAACTTTTATACCCCTTTTTTCACATAGTTAGTTATCTCTACTATTTATAACAATAATATAAATATTAAACAATCAAATTTAGTTCTTAAATTATTTTTATCACACTTTTGCACAATTTACAAAACTGTTTGAAAAGAAATTGCCAACTTAATAAAATATCCGTAAAGTGCAGTTACCAGACTAACAAATTTCCCATGTTATAGTTTTAATTATTGGTGGTGTCTTAAAACACAATGTCACAGCAAATAAATTGTAATTCATTAAAGTTGTTACTTAATAAGTATTACAACTAATATTGAAACTGATATCAAATTATTGTAAAAAAAAACTTTAACGATTTTTCACTACCAACCTTGTCTGGCAGCAATTTAAGCAAAAAGTTAAAAATGATTTTTTTTCACACACTACAGAGGACGTTATCAATATATTTGTCGCCGCCGCTAATAACGTCTTTCATTTTATTTCATTTCACATAATTGTCAATTATTTTCTACATAAATCCTTATTAAAAATTAGTTACCAAAAAAGAATATGCTTTAAAATATACAAACTAAAAACACCCTAAAACTATTTTTGCTCGCCCCGACAATTTTTGTAATTAAAATGTAAGACATTTTGCCCTGTATAAATCATGGCGACGACAGACTAATCGACAATTTTCTACTTTTATTTAAAATTAATATTAATTCTAGAAATGATAAGTATAACATGGTAATTTAAAAATGGGTGTACACTGTACATATACATCTTTGTTGTTGTGCTAGGTTCCATAAAGCGATCCAATAAAAAAGACAAGGGGCTCACTTTTGTAGTCTTGTGTGATCCTTTTACAATATGGTTCTTCTGTGATATGATATTGTGCTAAATACTAGAATAATAATAAATACAAACATTATACTAGATTTAATAATTTAAATATTATTGTTACATACTTTCATATATATCATTAGTTTCAATTTTCAACAAACTCGTAGAAATTAGAACGAAAATAGATCAGGCATAAAAAATCATTTCGTTTGGAACTTCAAATCCAATTTTATTTATCTCCCCATTCTTATCCTTGCCAGTTTGCATATTAGGGAAACTATCAACCAACAAACAAAACAATTCAGAATCTTCGGTCTAGTTAATAAACTCAGAACTGTCCAAGCAACTTATCAAAGCAGTCAATTACTTACTTCGCCTAGTTGTTTCGTTTTTGTTGTTCAAATCGTTTCCCTAATGCATATGGATTCATCATTTTCCACAATTTGCTGTTTGCAACCAATTTTATTTAATTGCAATTAACATTTTGCAAGTCATGACTCGAGCCCGTTCCAGCAGAGTAGCTCTGGTTATTTTCTTTTGCTGAAATCTGTAGGAATTAACTTCGACATCATGAAAATTATCAATGAATTTGAAAATAATCTAACTTTTTCATTTGCTGCATTAATATCTAACGTTTTATTGATTTGTACAATTTGCTTTTAACTTTTTTTTTTGCAAACGTCATTTCTTCTTTATTTTTATTATTTTTGTTCCCACTTAACAGTGCTACCAACTCAGAATAATCACAATAGTCCACTGCAGGTAAATAAATTGTGGTTATTGTGATTAGCATTTAATTGCTGATTCTTTTTTTACAAACTTGTACGTAAACATTGTCATCATTTACATTTTTAGAAGTCATAATGGATTTTTACAAATATTTGTAAATTTTATTGAACTAAGCGGTTTTAAATATGGTGGAGGAAACCGCACCGAGTAATAGACCGAGGTCTAAACCAGATAGGCCGAAACCAGTTTATCTGTGGACAGTAGGTGATGTACTCAAATGGTATCGCAGGCACTGTAGTGAATATTTAGATTACTTGGAACTTTTTTCCAAGGTAAGCAAAATTTAGTTTATAGCAAATATGCTTAAGATTAGAAACAAAAAGGTATATGCATATTATTGTGAGCGATATGTTAAAAGTCCTTGTTGCTAATTCCGTACTATTTCGCATTCGTTTCAGCATGAAATTACTGGCCGCGCTTTGTTGCGTATCAATGATTCTTCCCTGCAACGTATGGGAGTTACAAATAACCGTGATAGAGAAGCCATTTGGAGAGAAATTGTTAAACAGCGCCTTAAGACTGATATTATGGAAATACGTGATATGGAACGTATTGTAAATCAACATACAATGACCAAAATATCCCATGCTAAAGCTCAAAAGTAATTTGCTGTCTAAGAAAAGGAGCAACGAATTATTTTTTAATATTATACCTACCCACATGATATGCTAGTAAAAATAACAAACACCAAGTGATAATGGTTGTACAAAAAAATATATATAAAAATAATTATAATCATTTGAAGTTTATAAAGAAATTAATGTAATACATACTAATAATATAAAAATTAAAATTATTTAATTATTTATCTTATAGTTATTTACATATTCATTTTTACACGTTTTGTTTATCTGGCCGTAATAATACTATTTCAAAATCAAATATGTTAAGACAAAAATTAGAAAACAATACAATTAGTAGTCTTTTTAAAATTTCGTGATAAAGAAAATTTAAATAAAATTTACTGCAATTATAATTATTAGTAGACATTTTAAAATTTTTGACTTGTCATTTATTCTATTGTCGCTAGCAAACAATATGTGGCGAATCAGATAAGAAATATCTAAAAAATTTTAATTAATTTTTTTATATATTTTAGTTAATATGCCAATAGTTAACGGAATAGTAAATTAATTTCATTGAAGAAAAATTTGTTGCTTCTTAAATTTACTGAACATGGCAACCTTCTCAAAAAATTATCAAAAAATCCAAACATTTCTATAGTCATCTCTCTTTCTCTTATGCAATCTTCGAATTAAATGCAGATAATTTACCTCTGCAAAACTTATTAAATATTGCGCTATCGGGTTGTTTTTTCAGTTTACTTTTGAGCCTCGTTGTGTACTGTTAAAAATTTTTCTATCGGAAAAAAGGCGCACGTTGAGAGAAAATTTCCAAAGTGTAAAAAGTATACCGTTAATGTGCTTGATTAATTCGAAAATAAAAAGAAAGTAAATTCTTAAAAATTTTATGTAAATTTGCCCAAAAAAGTGTTAAATTATTAAAATCATATTTCTTAAAAAAAAAATTTAATTTGTTCGTCTATTAATCGTTTAGCGTACGATGGGTTAAAGCAAAAAATAAAGAAATTAGATTTTTTTGTAATTTTGCTTAAGCGGAAATGAGCCAAAGATATAGTGAATTTGATAGTAAGTTCTTATGTGTTTTTCTCTTTTTCTCAGTATTGTGCTTGTAAATCAGTTGTTTTTGTTTTATGTGTCAAAGAGCTTGTTGTTTTTTTTTTTGTGTGTTATTTTTGTCTCTTATTCACAATAAGCTGGGCTGCCAAGTGATAAATTTAAAAGTAAATCATATTAAGTGACGAGTAGAATATTTCAGATTTACAAATTTAACCGTAAATATCAGTAAATGCAATTGAAAATTGTAGGTATATATATATTTAATATAAAACTATGAAAAATCGCCTCGAAAAATATTGTCGTTCCTAATGATTGAAACTAACTGTAAATTTGTAAAACACTCTGGTACTCCCATTGAATGCAAAAAACACGATTCTCTGCTGTGTATAATGACAATGGTGATGATGAAGTTATTTACAATTTATTAATCATTTAAAATAATTTATTACAAACAATTTTAAATAACGTTTAGTAAATAAATCATAATAAAAAATAATGGCTCTTTAATTTGTTTTTTTGTATGCCCTACAATTGATGTTAGGAAAATATACGAGTATTGATTCGGCAATAAGGAACTCTCATAAACATTTTTGATTCAATCAAAAAGAAAATTTTGTTTAATGAACATTAGTTAAAATCTATTTAAAAATTTTGTTCGTTGCTTGGTTAACACCCTTGTTTATTTATTATTTTATTAAATAGGTAGTTAGGTACCTTGTAGAATTTTTCTCAGTGAACGTATAGTTTAATCTTGTTACAGATGAATAAAGTGGTGTGATCACTACTTGTCTACATTTTACAGAACTTCTTTTAATAATAAATATAATTTAAAAAACTTGTGACTCTTTCAGACAAGTATTTTTGTAATCATTAATTGTTAGTAACTAATTTTTTGCTTTATACCTATTGCATATGTACATATATGTATGTAGCTAGAGAAAAAATTTTTCGTAGCACATCTTTTTAATTATTAACAAAACTATCAGATGAGGTTAATTATTAGTTAAATTTAATAGAAAGTTGGAGATTAAAAAACAAAGTTTTACCACCAACATATGGGTATAGATAGTTGCACCCTTAAAAAAATTAAAGTTTGAGTGAGTATTACAGTTAAAATTTAATTTAATTGAAATATGTTTATTCTGTTTTTGTTCGATATACATAATTATCTCTGGGATAAAATTCTGCAAAAATTTTACTTAATGCGATCAATATAAGTAAAGTTTCAAAAGCTCTACAAGGATTAAGGCAAATTGTTGTCATTTGTTTATTTATTCACTGCACTGATATATTGCATGTATGTAACTCTTTAATACGTATATATATGTATGTATCTTTATAAGGAAAAAACATGCATTACAAAAAATACCTACCTATTGACTCTCGTATTGATTATTTTCGGAAGAAAAATTTATATATAATATTTTACACTTGGTTATATTTTGATTTTTAGCAACTACTCAAGAATGATAGAAATACAAGAATCTCCACTGTTTGAAGAAAAAAATAATATATATGTATTATCTCTCTCTTTTAATTATCTGTAAATTATTAGTCAATAGGAGCACATCACGTGACGTCATTTAAAATTTATGTTCGGGATGGTATAATCTTGTATTTCTATGATTCTAGCAACTACCCATTTCACATATTTTTCTCTCTTTTTTTATAAATTTTTTTCTTTTTTTTTACCTAAAATTTTATACAGTTTAACTCTTTAACGATTAACAGATGTTTGGCTTATAAAATATTATCAAATACATTTTTTGCATTTAATAAATGGTTTAATTTTTTATTCAAATTGATACATGTATGTGTGCGTGGATAATAGAGAGTATACTTTTTTAGTATCTAAGAGAAAAGCTAATTTTCTTTATATATTTTGTTTTTTTGTCTGTCAGAGCTGTCGGCTCTCTAGAATAACAACATGTGTGTTTTATATCAACTACAAATAAAAACGTTTTTTTTTTTTTTTGTAATCATACCTATACATTTACTTGTAACCAATTTTTATAGGTACGGCAGACTGGCAAAGATATATAAATACTTTAAGTAGGTAGCTTCCTAAGAGATATTTTGCTGGTAAAACCTTTATTTATCAAATCTCAGAAATGCTAAATTGATATTATCTATTTGCTTGCTTTCTGCTCTTTCTCCTAACTAATGCTAGTGCCCACACAAAAACTTTTATAGTGATCTTCGCTGATGCACGTAATGTCACACTAAAAATTCAATATATAGCTATCACGAGTACATAGCTGCATAATTTCTAATTAATTGTCCAAAAATCCTTTGCCATCTTTAATAAAGGATACTATCAATTAAATTTGTACATACAATCATAACAGCAAATGAAAATGAAAACAAAATAATAAAAAAAATTTTTTTAAATGAATACAAACAAAAATAAATAAAAACAATTTACAACCAAAAATAATTTTGGCTAACAGCCAAACTATGAAGCAAAAACAAAAAGCTAAATAAAAAATGCGGTTAAAAATAAACAACTAAAAAAAATCAATTTCACTTCTTTTTTATGAACGTTATTTTGAAAAAAGGAAGAAAATGTATAAATTCCCACCTATGTAGTTAGAATTGTAATGGTGCCCTTACAAAGAAGTGTAAATCAAAATTAAAAATAGACACGTGTATGCATGTACGTTCGTACATATCTATGTGTGTATATAGAAACATGTATTGTTCATATAAAATACATGTGGATATGTATGTATGCTGCTGTTGTATACATACATCAGTATGCATGTGTGTGAATGAAGGTCAACAAAGTATTTGCTGTTTAATAAACTAACACAAAAAAATTATTCAATTGAACACACAAAGCAACCCCTAGTAAGCTTAAATTTTTAGTCGCACCTTTTACACATGGGGCTATTCTTCATATACTTTCATGAAATGAATTCAAAACTGTGCAAAACCTTTTACAGGTAATTACAAACACAATGAAAAAGCTCTTCATACCTACCTACCATATTTTTTTTATAAAATTTTTGTTTTTATATTAGTTGCATTCTGCCATGATTAGTTGAATATTTTGAAATAATGGTCGACAACCAATCTCTCTCTCTCTCTCTCTCTCTCCCTTTCTGTTTGTCGTTCCCTCTTCTCCTTTATGGAAATAGAGCTCTAAAATTTGTATTTGATTTAAGAATAGCTTTTTGATAACTACTTATTTACCGAATTACTGCCCTTGATTTTAGTTGTCTAAATAGTTTGCTGTTGATATTCAGTTAATTATTTTCCGTAATGGACTAATCGATCATACTAATAATGTCATGAGAAAATCTAGTAGACCAAAAAATATAAAAGCGACGTTCATGCTAAAGTCCCTTGTACCGAATGTACAAATGTAAAACTTTTTTACACAACAACAAAATGCATTATCCTACTATTTTCTACAAAGCAGGTATACCGCTAATATTAATTTTCAGTTTCCAAACACATCACTTTTCAGCACAGTATTTTACCCCTGCTGAGATTCTTGTTTAAACTTGAAACAAAACAAATCCCACTTCTCCAAAACTACAACAAAAAAAAAAAAAAAAAACAAAAAAAGAACATAGTATGAGAGTGTTACATATCCTCTATCTCTTCCTCTTTTTTCCACTATCACGTTATTGTTAATTTGAAATGCATTTTTATTGTACTTCTCATTTTAATTAATAAGTTGCTGAAGCTATTTAATGATGATGGGTAGTTTAAGTAAACATTTAATTTATACTAGACCTAATTTACACATGTATGCATGTATATATCTGTACATATGTACCTATGTATAGATAATTTTAAGATTTTTAAAATATTATAGGTATAAATTAACTATTATTTCAAATTTAAATCCATAATTGCTTGCAACATTTAAAAAAATTACTTTTGTTTAATTGGATACCAAGAAACAGTTTAATAAACAGTAGGTACCCCTTTTATTTTTATTTATTATATAAAAATAACAAATAAGTAGGTATATAAATAAAATGAATATGTCATGTAGGTTCTTGATATTTATAAATGCGAGTACCATATTACCTTCATTTCATATATCTATGTACCTAGATAACTCTTTTTCCTTCTTTTTCTCTACCACTCTCACTCTTTGTTATAATTGGGTTAAAGCAAGTGCCATTCTATTTGTTAATTGTATTTGTTTTATATTTGTTTCCTTTTGTAATTTGAAACATGTTGTTAATTTAAATAAGTATGCTTTTTTACCATAAAAATTCTAATATTTTTTTTATTGTTTCTTTCCATGATGATTTAGTTAGTATGCCTATGAATATACAAATGTCTCGTTATTACTTGATTACGTACTAAAGGGCTGCACATGTGTATTTGAAAGGGCTTACAAGCACTTTTTATTATAAAATATTACATATGTTTGTTGTGATGTGTGCCTTTCAAGTATGCTTGTGCAGCCGTTTCAAAGCACTTTCAATGTGAATATCATAAGGTATTGTGTACTCGTACATGTAAATCATTCAAATATTTGCGTAATTATGTTCATAATGAGAAAAACAGATGTTTTGAATGTCTTCCTTAAATATGGCTGCATTAAATTGCATAGATAATACAACACATCCTTTTAGATTTTTATGTAAAATTATTGTTGTTTCTGTTGCTTTCGGGCTCGTACACATGAACTTTGTATGCATGATTAAAAACATTACGTATGCCAAACCATTTTCATACTTAAATTATTGTTAAATTTAAACAAGATTTTTTTTACATATTATCTGGAGAACAACACTGCCTGCGAATATAATAAATAAGGGAACTGATTAAAAATTACAAAAACTTAAAACACCTATACTTAATTATGTAGGCATTGTATGTATAATTAGTGATATTTTGATAATTTTTATTGAATAATTTTAGAGTACTTGAGAGTTGTTGCGATTAAATAAACAAATTTTATCCATTCTAATAATTAGTAACTGAAACAATTTTTTTTTCTTTTATGTATGAAATTTTATTAAGTATTTACTTGTTATTTAAATTGTCTTTTACATACTTTATGTTTTGGTTTTATTTTATTTCATTACAGATGGCTGGCTGCTCTTTTTCTCTCCATCTCATGTTCCTTTCAAAGTATGCATGAGGATAATTTAAGGAAACAATATTACTGGAGGGTTAAACAGAGTGAAAAGCGCACAACGTAAAAATAAAGAAAAGCAAATGTGTATAGTTTATCCTACAAAGAAAATATATAAATAATAAAACAGTGATTAAAAAGTAAAAAATCTCTTAAGTTTTAAAAAAGAAGATAAACAAAAAAGTGTGTCAACTATTAAAAACAAAAAGAAAATTATAAAATAATAACAAAATAAGAGGTACATATTAATTTAGAATATTTTATTAAGGTAAGTAAGATACTGAAATTAAATTGCACAAAATAATATCTTTTTTTAAATGCGACTTAGAAAAAGCTGACTACTAATGTTAATTATGAAAACTGCATAGGTATTCAGTTTATTTTATTATTAAAGTTCAACCTACATAAGAAAACATAAGTATGTAAATACGTACGAATTCTACAACAAAACATACTAGGAAAATAGATATAAGCTGATGAAGAATATAAGTGATTTAACTAAAGATGGTTCTAATTGTGATACGTTTTAATTTACGAGTAGAGTACAAAGTAATTAAAAACTACTTATGTACCTATTATTTTACTGTAGAATAGATCCCAATAAAATTAAAAAACTCATTTAGAATATTCGCGTGATTGCAGCCTAATTAAAAAAATATTTTAATCTGCCTACTGATTTTAATTTTTAACTCACAAATTTTAAATAAAATTAAATGATTTAGAAAAATAAATAAGCTAGAACCCTTTGCGTACTTTTAAATTTAATTGATAAGTGAAATGAAAATGATAAAAGATAAACGCAGTATGTTGATTGCAGTTATTTCTTTCAAAAACTCTGACAAATTAACAATCATTTGGTTAATGAGTTCTTAAGAATATTAATCAGTGTTTGAAAATATATTTTTATATTTACAAACATTAATTAATTACATTAGAAATTAAAGTGATTTCCAGTTTTTAACATACTTTACCTTTTTGTTTATCTTTGCAGAAAATTCGACAAGTAAGCATTGTAAAAAATTATATATCTGAACGAAATAAAAAAAAATACAATGGAAACTATAAACAAATTTGATAGTCCTGGTGACTGTCAAGCAACCGGTACCGGCACAGTTTTGTTGGAAAAGGGTAACAAACATAAACCATTAAAAAGTGAAAATCCAAATGCAACAACAAATGCAGCGACAACAATTATTATTAAACATGCAACGTCAACAACGTCTTCAGCATCTAATAAATTAAAATCTCAGCAACAGCAACATCAATTTCGTGCACCACAACAGTTTGTTAAACATAAGAAATCATCTTCCACCGCAAGCAACCACAATGCAACGTCATCCTCTACCACCGCAGGTAATAAAACTGCCGTCAATACTAGTCTCAATAATAACAAAAAGAATAAATGCTGGAATAAACGTCATCACAGATTGGCCAAACAAAGCAATACCTCCAGTACCACCAATAGTACTGGGAACAATAATTTAACCTCCTCAAACTCAGATACCATCACCACAATAACAGACGCTGATTTAGCAACTGCAGCTGCAACTGTAAAAGAAATAAGTATCCCAGATAATGAAAAAGAAACAAAAGCAAATTTATCAGCCACTTCAAAGGCAGATTTGGAAAATATACAGAATCATAAAAACCAAGTGGGAGGTCAATACCATCAGCAACACCACCACTCACATAATCATCAGCATCAACACCACCAGCATTATCATAATCAACATCATGCTGCTACGGCCAAAGTTCTCAATACAATTGACTCGCGTATACCAGCGGGTCAAGGTGCTTTTCTATCATCTTGTTTGTCGGCTATGACTTCGGAGAAATTAGGTTATGGCCATGGCCACAGCAAGCAGTCACAACAACAACTTCATAAAAAACCTTTACCGGCACACCGTTTAGGGGGTGGTAGCAATATAGCTGGCAATCATCATCACATTTTGTGTACTGGCTCGGCGCACAACACTTTAGGTGCGGGAGGTTCTGGGTCGGGAAATTCGGGTGCTGTTAATGCCTCTAGTCTAACTTGCTGCCATATTAATGGCTGCTCCTCACATAACAGCAAGGATAGTAACTCGACTAATAATTCGACAACTTCAAGTGCGGTTTCAGCTTTACACATATGCTGCTTACGTTCGAAATTCTTTTTGCCAGAAAAAAGACCAAGAAAAGGCAATTTCATACCACCTACAAAATTTCTACTGGGTGGTAATATATCGGATCCTTTAAATTTAAACTCACTTCAAAACGAAGCATCTAATGTTTCCTCAAACAACAATACACCAGCCACAACACCTCGGCAATCGCCCATAACCACACCGCCTAAGGTGGAAGTAATTATACCACCAAATATTCACGATCCACTTCACCTCTTAGATCCCGTAGATTCCATGGAATACGAAAAACAATTGACTTCCCCCATGAAACGGGTGCTCAGTCTGCAAGCCTCTTTGGCTTTGGGCCTAAGAGTTGGTCAGAACAAAACGCACAAGCATAGGCATCGCAAAAATCGCAAACCCAAAAGACGCCGCCACGATTCTGTAAATTCCACAGCAAGTGTTGCTACAACAATCGATGCCCAAGATGAACAAACAAGTGCTCTAGTGAACAATCCAGCGTCTACTAAAAAAAGTATCACAGTTTCAATAGGGTGCACTAAACCAGACCCCCACATTGCTACTAGTTCGGCTGGCAGCGAAGATGATGAGTTGACTGAGAACGAATTACATTCACCGCAGCAGCAACTACATACAAGCACTGACAATACAACAACTGCTAACACTTCAACAACAATTTCGACTAATTTTACTGCATCCGGTGCTGCTACTATTTTTCCTGCCATATCCATCGCTGCCACTAACAACACTGCCACAGAAAATAAATGTGAAATCGAAACACCAGACCATCTTTGCCCATCTACCCCAGGGCAGTTACCGCAACAATACCAGGAACTACAACAAAAACAAGAAAATATTGATGTTGATGTGACAAGTGTTGTCTGTTCTCTCCAAAACACCAGTACAAACAACGATAATAATGCTACCTCTGCTCTGACACTCTCAGATATTGCTGTTGCCAGAGAACGCGCATGTCGTAATCTACGTTTGGATTTAGTATCCACTACAAATTGTAGTATTAGTAGTACTACAACATCATGTGGCAGTTCAATTGTTAGTTTAACAGCAGGTGGTGGAGTGGGTGGTGGAGGAGGAGGTAGAAAGCGTAAAATTAGTGAGAGTACTTCACAAAAGAGTAAGGTGAGTAGAATACTACAAACTAACAAAGATAATAATATGATAAGATAAACAAATAATACAATTAAAATTTTTTAAATTTGGAGATTTTTGTGTAGAAAAAAAGTGATATAATTCTGTATTTCTCCACTTAACTTCCGATAAAAAAGAGGACGATATAAAGAGTAAATCAGAAAATTGTAATTTTTATCTAATTCATGTTTAAATATCGTTTTAGAAATATTTCCGCACTGATGGAATGGATAAAATAGTTAGTCCGGTTGTGCCGCAGCCTGGTGCTTGGAAGAGACCCCCACGTATAACAGCTACAGGAGCTCGAAAATCCCAGCGCAGATCTACTTCAGTTAGTGAATCTACATTTACCGATCTAAGTCCTTTGGAAGAGTCGAACAAACAGCTCGTTGAAGGTTAGGTCATGTCATGTATATGAAATAAAATAAAATTTATTGTAATTTTTTTCACAGAAATACCAGGTGATGATACTCCTGAATTTCCCAAAGTTGATGTATTAGTTGAAACTGGTACTTTGGGGAGTCCTTTAAGTACAGCCTCTGCAACTACTTCAACAGCTACTGCCGAACCGGAATTATTAAGCGAAACAACCGAATCTTTTGGTAGTAGAAATGCTTTGATTTTAGCTGAAACTGTTAAAAAGGAAATAACATCCGCAAATGTTTCAATAAAATCTTTGCCTAAATTTACTATCGATGGCAAAAAGTACCGTTATGGTAATTATGATCGTTATGCTGGTCTCAGACATCTCAATGAATTCATGGACATACGCTTGCAAGTGTTTCTTCAATATCCCGAGCTGTTTAAAAATAAAGATATCTTAGATATAGGTTGCAATGTGGGCCACATGACCATATCCGTAGCTAGAAAATTAGCACCTAAATCTATTCTGGGTATCGATATTGACAATGAGTTGATAGCTAGAGCTAGACGCAATTTGGCCATGTATGTGCGCATACCAATAGAAATAGCGAAAAAGGAAATGGCAGATGGCAATGAAAACAAATTAGAAGGAAGTAATGTAGGGGAAGGTAAGCAGAAAAAGGGACGTAGGCGACGTAAAAAGAAAAGGCAGGGACAAATAGTGGGCCAACAACCACAAAACGATCATCACTATCAACATTGGCAACAGTTCCAACATCACCTACTGCACTATCATCTGTTACATCATCATCACCACCATCATCATCATCACCATTTGTATTTGCAACAAGAAAATTGCAATGTCGACGCCTCTGATTTTTTTCCTATTTCATTTCCACTCACCTATGGAGGCATAACCGCAACTTCTGCTTCAAATTTGACATCTCACAAAGCAGCTAGCCCCCAAAATATTGAATCTCAATCACCTGCTTCCACATCCACCGCAACTCGTAGTACACCCGGTCATCCAGCCAGCCACAAAGCCAACACTGCTCATTCGACATCGACACATAAGCCTCATCAGGCTCAAACAAAAAACGAATTTCCCCACAATGTCTTCTTTCGTCAAACGAACTACGTGTTAAAAGATGAATCGCTGTTGGCTAATGATTCCCAGCAATACGATCTCATTTTGTGTTTGTCGACTACCAAGTGGATACATTTGAACTTTGGCGATGCTGGCCTCAAAATGGCTTTCAAGCGGATGTTTAATCAGCTTAGACCTGGTGGCAAACTTATATTGGAAGCTCAAAATTGGGCTAGTTATAAGAAAAAGAAGAATTTAACGGTAATTGTGAAATGAGTGCAGAAATCGTGATTTATTTGTTAAAAACATATTTTTTTTTATTCAATTCAATTCCAGGAGGATATTTATAACAATTATCACAATATTGAGTTTTATCCCAACAAATTTCATGAATATTTGCTAAGTACCGAAGTTGGCTTTAGTCACAGTTACACTTTGGGCATTCCAAAACATTTGAGTAAAGGATTTAGTCGTCCAATACAGGTAGGTGTTATTATAAAATGCTTATTATTTGAAAATATTTAAAATATGTTCTTATTTCTTATAGTTGTATGCCAAAGGTGATTACACTCCTAATCACGTGCGGTGGTCCGATGCATACTACCCTCAAACGCCATTTGAAGCCTATCGCGGCATTTATGCTACAATGCCACCACGGCCCACTGGTTTGCATTCATCCTATCCAGTCACATCTTCTGCAAGATCTCAAAACTACGACACTCCACATTATTCCGGTGGTGGTGGAACATCAGGACCTTATAGCTGTCGTCAAACACCAATGCATCAACCATCAACATTACAATATTATAATCCACTTGAATCGGATTCGTATCAACCTTCCTACGATATGGAATACCTTAATCACATGTATGTGTTTGCATCACCTTTGTATCAAACCGTCTGGTCGCCACCAACAAGCATGCGCAAAAGCTCTTCGCATACACCCGCTTTTGGTAGTATACGTGATTCCGAATTCGAAGGCGATGGTAATATTATAAGTGGCTATCACCGGCATGTCTACCCACCCAATGATGATACTTCATCGCCAAATGCCAATGCAATAAACGCTTTTAATTCCATTCGCGATCCTGACACAGATGATTCGAATCAGCAGAGACCACATGTTTATGCCACCAATTGTGGTGATAATTCTACTTCTCCCCATCCAAATTTAAATAACAGTGATGTCGAGGTTATTGAAGAAAGTTTAATGTTAGATGATGATAGATGTGATTTAAGCGAAGCTTAAGCTACTTAAGAATGTGCATAAATAGCGCAGAAAAGAATTGTAATTTTAAAACTTATAGAATCGCTTGAATTGATAAATGATAGGCGGTTCGAGAGAATTTCGTAAAGGCGTAATTAAAAAAGTTTAATCTTTTCCAAGTAAAAGAAATTAAAATACGTAAATTTGGGGAACTAACAATGTTTACTTTGTGCTCCGTTGAGTTTTTTAAGCGTAAAAAAATTTTTTTAGCGCACAATGCCAATGCCAATAAATATAAATATTTCCGTATCAATAAAATTCATAGGAGCTGTTTCTATATTTTGTTTATGGACATCAGAAAGACATTCATTCATTTTTTAAAATCTCTTGCTAGTCGCTTCGTCAAGACTTTCGTGTATAGCAATACTTGATGCATAAACATGTATGATTCGTGTACATAAATTAGGATTTGCGACCATATTGTTTGTTTGACATCGGCATGAGCGCGCACAAAATTTAACAATTTGAAAATCGGTCGAAGTATACATTGCTGTTATACCCCTCACTGTAAGTAATTAAATTTTTGTTGTTAATTTAGGTCTTAAATCTTTGCGGGTTTTATACAGTCGGCGATTTCGTATTAAAATCAATACTGAATAGGTATGTACTATTTTTCAAAGCAATAATAAAATATATTTTTGCGAATACACACAAAATTATGTTAACTTCATGCATGTTTAAAATTTTCAAGCAAAACCTTAAAATATTGAATATTTTAAAGAAAAACTAGAAAGCGACGTAATTTTGCGTGGTTTAACGCTTGTAGCTTTAATTATGTTTAGAGTGGTAGCATCTCATTTTGTTTTGTTGAACGAGTGTGAAGAAGAAGCAAACAATTATTTTGTATTTAACTTTCATAAAAATCGTGCGGGAAAAGTGGATTAAAATAATGTTTTATTACACATTTTAGTCTAGTTAGTAGAATAGCTCAGTAATGCCTGTTGAAAATTCTCCATAGTGGAAAAATGGCTTAAGAAAAAAGTGTGTTGCTTGTGTATACGTATGTGCCCGCCTTTATGGGTAAGTGGAACATTTGGTGCATTTGATAAATGCAATGCATACATAGGAATCGTAAATTTTTTTTTGAAATTGATATACTAAATGAACTAAACATACACACACTGTACGTACCCAACATCGCTGCTGTTGCTGAAAAATATTTTCCGCGAGAAAATTTTATGCCAAGTTTGGTTATTCTCCAAAATAGACATGTTGCACATTAGTAGATTTGGAAAAATTTTATGTTGTTTCTATTGTATACATACATATATGTGTGTATCTATGTATGTCCATAAATACATAGATACTTTAACAATGTCAATTAGTGATAAAGTATTATTGCGAAAAATTGTTTTGGATCATTCTTTGTTCAATGTCAGATAGATTTCTGAACTCTATATATAATTTGTATATACTATAATCTTACTTACAGCTAATTGTTTGCTTTCCTTGGTGAAGTGAATCTGTATGTAAGTCATCTTTTAGACATTATTTAAATGTGTACTGGTGAGGTCTTGCAACAATTTTTAATCCTTTATTTTCACTAGTTTCTATATTGGGTGTTCAAAAACATGCTCTCACGCACATCCAGAAACTATGGAAAAAATAGTTACCTATACTATTCCAGTCATCAACCGCAAAAGTATCATAATCAAAACAAATTATTAAATAATTTAAAAAATCGACTCCATTTATAGAATGGGCGTAATTATTTTTGTTTCAGTTATTTTTTTTTTATTGTTATTAAAGGGTAATAGGAATATATTCAATTTAAACAATTAAATATTCGGACTTGAAGCATTACTTATTAATGATCTCACGATTTAAATAGTAGTGCAATTTTGATTATGAACAACTTTGTTGAAACTCCTTTCGATCTTATGGGTTCAGTTTTGTTCGGCTTTAATTTTCAATACAAATTTATCAATAATAATTTTTCAAATCAATATAACAATTCAAAAAAAAAAAAAACGCTAAATTTTTGTTGGGTTTTGAAGCCATTTTATAAGAAATATATTTGTAAAAGTCATAAAACGAGAAATAATAGTTTTTCACAGTACATACAGAAGTAATGGGTAATTTCTTATGAATATTTTTAGGTTGTCAAAACAAAAAAAAAAAAAAAAAATGCAAAAAAGCCGGGTTTAAAATACAAAGATATTTTATATAAACATTTATTTGGTTTTATATATTCAATTTGTATATAAATTTATATACAAAAGAAAAAAAAAACAATATACTCGTACATAAACATTTATTGGAGTATGTACATATATATACAAACACAACCTTAAGGCTCTATATACATAAATACATACTACATATTTGTAATATGAAGAAAAAAAACTTGGAAATTTCAATATGTTAAAAAAGAAAAATTTAGACCAACTTTCAAAATTTTTTAAATTTTATTCTTTTGTTAAATTTTTTTTTTTGCAAACGACATGTAGGCTTAAATTATTATTATTATTATTAGAAATAATAATTAACAGAATTGCACTTAATGGTTATTTGTAATTCTGGCAATTAATTATTCAATAAAGTTTTTACATATATTTTTATTACACATTTTTAAATACATATTTTATTATTTACTTGTATGTTTATTCACGTGTTTAAAATGAAAAATGCGAGTATTGTATGAATTGTTTGATTATTTTTTTAATTTATTATATTAATTGTGCTTTTCATTATATTAAAAATGAATTGTATTGAAAGAACAACAACTTAAATTACACAAAGATATTAAATAATTAAATATAAAATTGAAGTTAATACATATAATAAAAAAGCGAAAATAAATAAAAAATTTTATTTAGAAATACACAAATATTTTTTGTTATATATTTTTACTACACCCAATATATTCACAAAGTCGTCTTTATCTATCAAAAGTCTTATCTTTGATTATTTATCTAAAAAAGGAAACGTTATCAAACTTAATTAATATTTCTCTACTAAAAAACAATTTAAAAAAAATTAATTTAAAATTTTATGAAAAGCACAAATATACGAGTATGTTCTAAAATCAATAAGAACAAAGAAAAATAAGTCAGAAGCTAGTTTTTTCGGCAAAATATGTCATTGTTTAGCACATATCTATTTCGGTATTACTATTGTCAGACTAAATTAAAAACTATTCAATTACATGAGCTTCCCTTCCCTGACTATTACAAGTTAAACCGTTTTTTTAAGACTTACTTAGCTTATTAGAGCTGGCAATGCCATTTGAGAGTCTTACTCTCATAACAAATAAGCTTAGCTTATAAAAAACAAAAGCAACAGAAGCCACTAATATTTATACTCTCGTGGTTAACGTTTTATTGTTATTGCAGTTGTATTTTTATGTTTATTCAATGTCGTCGAGTATTTTTCTTTCACTTTATTATTTGCTGAAAAGTCGACAAATAAAGAAGACAAGAAAAATTTTAAGAAAATAATTGTGTTAAATAAATACGGATACAAAGTTTTATATTATTTTCCATTTTATTGGTTGTTATTTTGAGAAATTAAAGTGAGTGTGTTGTAAATATTTGCGGTTTGAGCTCAATATGTTTGTCTGTATGTGCATATTTATAAACATATATACATACAATAAACCTGAATTTCATAAAGTTAATAAAATGAAAGTTTATAATTAAAAAAAATTTTGTATTCATACTTACAAAAGTACATGTAAAAAAGTATCAAGAAAATCAACTTATTTTTTTAATTAAATAATTTGTTGACTAAAAAAAATTATTAAATACAAAAGAAAAGTGGCATTAAATAATACAAATTTAATGTAATAAAGAAAGAATTATTTTGTAACGTCAGTATTTTAACAAAGCAAATCAAACCCAATCAAATCACATCTCTACGTTTTTATACATACATATTTTGTACATACATGTATGTGTATGTGTATGTATGTATGTATGTGTCTATATTTTGTAATTGACTTATTAAAAATAATAATTTATTTTGTATCTCAAACTCACGCAGCCTGATGTGGCAGCAACATAAACATGTACGAATAAAAGTCAGTATGTATTTCAATCATCGAATTTTATTAGAATTAGAGCGACAAGTGGCAATAAAACAAAGCATTAGAGTTTTCAAAGATAATAAATTTTTTTCATTTAATTTGGAACATACCAAACCATGCAAGGGTTATTATAGTACATTTCTAAAATGTATTTTCCCTAAGAAAGATACAAGAGAAATGAAGTACATTCCTACAAACATTTTGTGGCTCTAATAATAATTTATTTCTTTATTTACAGATTTCGTTTCGTATTCACTTCCCTCACTACTTATGCTCTTCAGTACCTATCAGATTGTTGTGTAACTCGAACTTGTTGAATATGGAATAATGAAATTTTTGTGAAACAAAATTAAAAAAAAAAAATAAATTTATATACCAAATGTGCGGACAAAGTATATTTAAACTGAATGAAATTGGTGCCTGTGGTGATTTATTTCAATGTGGGAAGAACAATATCAAAATATGGATTTAAACAATTAAACAAAAGTTAACTTTAAAAACTCTTTTTGATGTAAGTAAAAAATTTTAGTTATTAGCACAAAATTAGATTTATGCACCAAATATTTTACTACTCTACCATCATATTAATGAATTATAAATAATTTGAAGTTTTTTAATAGGAACACCCTCTATTTGAAATAGTTTTTATTATTTGTTCAACAACAGTTATGTCAAACTGTAATGACCAATAATCAATCAGTGGTTAAATTGTGTGATTGAGATTATAAATTTCTAAGTATACATGCCTGCGTGTGTTTGTTTGCATACCATGTGTGTGATTAAATTTACATATCATTCAATTCAGTTAACTCAAGCGTAAATTCAAAAGTTATACACATGCATATCCGTTCATATAACTAAATACATTGCACATGTATGTATGTATGCAAGTCCGTATCTAGATTAATTTTTAGTTTAATCCAATTGCTACTTGTGGGCATTGTTTTAAAAATTATGGACTTTTTAATTTTTTTTAATCATTCTTTCTTTCGGCTTTTGCTTATTTGTATTGAATTGTTAATAAAAGAATCTTTAAATAATCTTTATGAAAGAAACCCCAGATACAGGCATCCCTCTACTTATTGATGTTAATAGAAACGTATAATATTAATTAAACTCAGGGGGTTATTATGCATTTCGATTCGAATCGAAAAGGCTTTCGAAGAGAATTCTCAATTAAAAAAAAAACAACTAATTATGTAGAAAATTGGAAAAAAAAATTAATCGAAATATATAATAACCCCCAAGATAAGATAATTTTTAGGCAAAATTTTATTTTAAAATTTAGACTAGGTTAGGTTAAATTAGATGGGCACTTCACAATCCACAAAATAAACCTAGATATCTAAGACTATGCTTAGTTATAGAATAACCTATTCTATCTCCTTCCCATCTGTAGTAAAATATTTCTTATAGACATTTTACAAACTCGAGTCAGGAAATCATATTGACTGAAAGGATTGATTTCATTATCACAGTACAATAAAATATGTTGCTCAAAGTCTTTTGTATTATATTAAATTTTAATTTAAAAAATTTTATTTAATTTAAAAAAAAATATTAGACTTGTGCTGTTAAAGAAGGGTAACCAGTATTTTTAAACATTTAAGGTATTTTTTTTTTAATTTAATTGTATTTCATTTATATATTTTTTTTGCTCTTTTTGTGTTTATCATGCTGCACGTAGATATTCATATATTTTATTTATTGTAAGTACGTATATAAAATTTTATTTTTATCTTGACTTTTGTTTAACTTTTTTTTAACTGTTGTTATTATTTGCTCAACTCTTATTTAAAAAGTGTGCAAGTGAGTGAGTGAGTGAGTGTGGTGAGATACTATGTGTGTGTGAGTTTGAAAAAATAATGCTCTTGACTTTTTTGTTAATTCAGTTAACCACATATATTTTTACTGCCGTTCATGTACGAGTTATTTTTAATAACTTTTTGTTTAGTTAATATTATTAACAAAATGAACTTTTTAGTGAGTGTTTGTTTGGTTATTGGTAAAGCTGGTGAATTGCAAACATACGGATCGCGCAACACATGTTTTCGCATGGATCTTTTTTTGTAGTTGTTCAGAAAATAAGTTGTTGAAGAAAATAAGTTTAAAATAGTAACAAAAACAGAAAAAAGTAGAACAATCAAATAAACCACAAATTTGTATGTCAATTTGTGACGTGACGTTTTTTTTTACTTTTGTTAAAGTATTTTTAATAACTAAATTATTTAGTGTGGAAAATACAAGCTGTGTCAGAAAAATATTTAATTATAAAAAAAAATTATGAAAGAAACTTCCGTATTCAGGACATTTATTTGATTCTATTGACACAGTTGACGTTAAATGAATTGTTAGATTCATATTTCAGAAATACCTAAAACGTTTTTAGGTTTCTGTTTAAGCTAAAAATTTCATTTATTTTTATAACGAAGGGTTATTTCCTTATTGTAAATTAAAGTGATAAATATATTTTAAACTGTTTGAAAAACTCACTAAAAGCTAAAAAGCCAACACATTTGCAATCACGTTTAAAAATTAGTTTTTTCTAAAATCCAGTTCACACTGCGCTAGTTTCTTGCTGCAATTTTGAGAGATTGCAACAACAACAAAATCGTAGTGTGAACTGAGGTGAGTGTAAAGTTGATAAAAAAGAACTGCTTTTACAAAAAATTTAAGCAGTATTATGAGACATATTAAAATTAATTTTAAAAAAATGTGTGAGTGATTAAAAAGATATAACAAAAAAGTTCTTAAAAAATGTCAAATAATAATGATGACTGCCGCCTGCGCGAATTGCCGCGTCACCGTCGCAGTATTTCCCAACTTATTTACGATTTAGGTAAAATTATATAAGAACAAACTACATTAGTTAAATCATTAATTTTTTTGTAATTAAAAGCCGAACTGAACAAAACAAAAACAAAAAATAGTAATTATAATAAAATAAAATTAATTATTTTTTGTGGCTGTGCAATTCAAATTAAAGTTTTGTGTGTTATGAATTAAATGAAATTCACTTATATAGATCACTTTGACTTGAAATGGTTGGGAAAATTTCATTTTAAATACATTTTAAATCAATTTAATTTTTTTTAGGATATGGTCGTTAATATTTAAAATTTAGAAGGGCACTTTTAACTTCTAGGTTTCTAAAGAAAAATAATAAAAAAAATATATATAATAAAGAAATAGGTACATCCCTGTTTCAAATATTTTAAGACGACTGCATTCTAAGAATAGTTAAAGACGTGTTTTTAATTTAATTGAGTTAACGTTTCCAGAAATTAAATAATTTGTTTTATGGGGCAAGAGCCAAACACTTTTATTTCGTTATAAACATTTTTAATTGCAATAAATTTCTCTCTCTCTCTCTCGCTGTCAATTACACTCTCATTAAAAGCTACAGTGTTTATTTATTTGACATCCATTTAAAATTAAAATAAATTTACTGCAAATTTCTTTTTGATTTGGTTGACATTTTAATAATAATTTAAACCTTTTTTAAATGAATCATAAATACATGCATACATGTGCTAAATTATTTCTCTACTCACTTAAGTAAGAGAGCACAAATACGATTGTTTATTTTTATCGGCTTTTATCAACAAAACTAGCAGATTGTACTAGTAAT
Organism: Thelaira solivaga; assembly: GCA_947397855.1. Taxonomy (NCBI): domain Eukaryota; kingdom Metazoa; phylum Arthropoda; class Insecta; order Diptera; family Tachinidae; genus Thelaira; species Thelaira solivaga. The sequence goes on from OX377614.1 coordinate 68,363,311, forward strand.
TTAACGAGTGTATAATGTTAGTATTTTCCGAGAGAGATTTATTTTTCATAGTCTTGGAGAATGAGGAATTGGGAGCTAATAATGGTGACAAGGTAAAACCAATAGGGCAATTAAGTTTTTTTTTTATATTTTTAATAAACAACGTTAATAGTTGCAGCAGGTAATGATAACCATTCTTAAGATAGATAGATTTATGGTGTTAATTTTACACTTCCAGCAAGAAATCAATCAGGGCTTGTATATTTTTTTTTAATTTCAAAAATAAATTTTTTTTCACGTTCGAAGTTGAAAAAAAATTGTTTTTCAAATTAAAAATTAACAAAAAAAGTACACAAAATATTATAATACTAGTTTTAAATATTCGTGCATGTTCTGTATTCCACACGGATTTGAAAAAATTTTGAATTAAACTTCGCATCCAAAATAAAGCAAAATCAAAATTTTAAAGGTCTTAAAATGGACCACAAAATAGTTATGAGGCGCTGAATTTTTCAATTCCGAATAAAATTTTCGAATTCGGAAGACAGAACACCACTGATTGAATTTTTTTAAATTATACGTTTAGGTTTTAAACACTTTTTAGCTTTTTTTAAAACAAGAATTATATTTGTTTCTCTTTAAGAAAAGAAAAAAAAAAGAATTCGTTATCTCTAATCATATCATATCAGTTAACGTTGTTTAAATAAAAAAATTATAAATGATATTTAATTTGTGTACGTGTCTAATGATATCGTTTATACGAGAGTAGTAATTAAATTTGGGACACAATGCAGCTATTAAATAAAAAAATAATAATAAAACTAAATACTCGTATGTTGCCAAATTAGTGCAACTAAATACTAACGGCCAAATTCATTTATTCCCCATACAAAATGTGCTTAACAATCCCTTATTAAACAAAAATACTTTTTATGAATTTGCCTGTAAGTATTATTACTAAATAATAATAAATAAAATATGATTTGTTTCTTTTTTTATTGTATGACCATGACACAGACCAAGAACTGTATACTCGTATCTATCACACAATGCACAAAAAAATATATTCAGATAGCCATTTTGTTTAGGATATTCAAATAAGAAAAATTATTCGAATTGAAAATAAAATTTAAGTAAAATTAAAAAAAAAATATTCAAACAGATTTTTTTAACAAAGAAATATTTATTTCAGGAAAAAAAACACTAATTTTGCGATAATAAAAATATGCTTTTAAAACTACGTAATTGAAATAGAAATTACATCATAAATTCATTAAAAATAACGAAAATAATACAGATTGCACATAATCTTATTACTAAATAAAACATTTTATTTGATTAAAAATATAATTTATATTATCAAATTTTGTTATCATAATTGCAACAACAAAAATATTACCAATTTTTTTAAGTAAAAAAATTAAAATATAAGAAGAAAAAGTTATATTTTTATTAATAATAAATTATTAGTTGTTGTTGTTGTATTAATTATTCATTATCCATTAAATCTTGAAAGTGTACAAGGCAAAAGTACTGCTACTTCCGAAATCAAATACAAGTTCAAGGTCAGCAATTTACAGATTTTTACTGACTTAATTGTTTTTGTTGTAAGCTGAACTTGGCTAGTCTCACATTCATCTCTAATAGAACAACTAGCAATTAGACTCAAGAAATGATTTTTTTTTTTTTTGATAAATTAGATATTAAAATTGAATAAATGAACTGTTATATTTGAAAATGGTATAAGTCCACTTAAAGAAATAATGAGTTAGCGGTAAATTTAGTAGAACTACCACTGACTCATTTTAAAAGAAGGTGGACTTATACCACTTTCAAATATAATAGCTCAAATGTAGATAATAATTAAATTTTAGCCATGGCCTGGGTCTACTCAAAACATGTATGTTATAAAGTTGTACGTTATTGTGAAGGATGCTTCCTTTCACAGTTAGTTGCCTTTTCATAAAATTACGAAATCTCTTTGTGATTTGTAAAAAAATAGAGAAAATGTGTTCTCGTCCATGCGTAAACGCCCAAAGCAAAAGTTTGTTTTAAAAGATTGTCCAGCCAATATGTAAATTTACATAATTTAAAATTTTTTTTTCGACTCCTTTTTTCACACAGATGGAGATTCCCGGCAACGTAATGAGGGCGTTATAAATATCGGTTATCAATGTGATGATTTAAAAAACAGCTCTTCCTATGAACAATTTAATAGTGTCGATGCCAATATGACTGATAGTAATTCACGGCCACATCCAACAGCATCTGACGACGCACAATTAGAACTATTCGAAAACAATACAACTCTGGGAAATTTTAATAATGATGGTGAACTAAGTGTTTCTGGCTGCATGCCAGATTTTCATTTTTCCTTAATCGAAGCGGAGTATGATGAAGGTCTAATAATACCAGATTCTATAACGATACTATCGACGATGGGTGATAAACCTGTGCTGGTGGAAAAGGAGGGTACAGATGATGATGAATTCGATGAGGATGATTTAGAATTAAGACGTTTAACCGTGATACCGTTTACACGTATCTATGGTCCCAGTACAAAATTTACCTCGTTTCAACGTAAAGTTTTTATGCCGGGCATAGAGATACAAGTGCGTTTTGTACACAATGAGAGAAGTGTGACCACACATTTGCTAAATCCAAATTTGTAAGTTAAATGAATTGGCTTGTTTTGTTTTAACCGAAACTAATTTAAGTATTTTAGATACACCTTTGAACTAACCCATGGCCCTTTTAGCTGGACTATTAAACGTCGTTATAAGCATTTTAGCAGCCTTCATCAACAGCTTAGCATTTTTCGGGCCTCTCTTAACATACCCTTTCCCATGCGCAGCCATAAAGAAAAACGTGCCACCATTAAAAATGTTGCGATACAAATGGCTGATGAGAAGAGAATTGTAGAATTAAAAAAATCTATCAGCTTTAAAAATGCAACACCCAATGGTGGGCCCTCCTCATTTTCAAAGGCAACTGGTGATGTCGCAGCTATGTCCAGTACGGCGGTCAAACAAAGCAATAATTCGACACCATCGGATGGAACGAAGCGTGGAAATACGCGCAAGAAACGTAAAAAACGTAAACTACCCCGTTTTCCTCAAAGACCAGAATCACTGGTGACGGTAGAGGCTATGCCAGAGCGCATTCAACAATTAGAGGACTATTTGTATAATTTATTGAATATAAGCTTATATCGGAATCATCATGAGACGGTGAGCTCATTATTGGATTTGGACTCACTTCATCATAAACTTTACATTGTCTTTTGCAGTTAAATTTCGTTGAGGTCTCAAACGTTTCTTTTGTCGATGGCTTGGGCATTAAAGGAAAAGAAGGTGCTATTTTAAAACGTACGGGTTCCACCCATCCTGGCCAGGCCGGGTGCAATTTTTTTGGTTGCTATCAACAGCACTGTTGTGTTCGTTGTAACTATTTTTGTTCCGATGTGGTGTGTGGCTCCTGGCGTAATCGTTGGTTTTTCGTTAAGGAAACTTGTTTCGGTTACATACGACCTTCGGATGGTATAATACGCGCTGTGATATTATTTGATATGGGGTTTGATGTGTCAACAGGCGTTTATCACACAGGCATGCGCAAAGGCTTACAGATATTGACCAACAATCGTCACATAGTTTTAAAATGTTGGACGCGCCGTAAGTGCAAAGAGTGGAACGATTATCTGAAACAAACTGCCAATACAACCGCCAGAGACTTTACCATGCCCAATCCTCATAATTCCTATGCTCCGGAGAGAACAGACATAATGGCCCAATGGTTTGTAGATGGCTCGGCTTATATGTCAGCTGTGGCTGATGCTCTGGAGGCGGCCAGCGAAGAAATTTATATAACTGACTGGTGGTTAAGTCCAGAAATTTATATGAAAAGACCAGCCATAGATGGGGACTATTGGCGCTTAGATCAAATCCTACTCAGAAAGGCCCAAGAGGGCATTCGGATATTTGTGTTACTCTTCAAAGAAGTAGAAATGGCATTGGGTATTAATAGTTACTATAGCAAGCAGAGGCTAGTTAATTTGCATGAAAATATTAAGGTGTGATTTTTGAAAATTAATTCAAATAAAACAGGAAATAATTAATTGTGATTTTAGGTGATGCGGCATCCGGATCATGCGAAGGTGGGTGTGTTCTTTTGGGCTCATCATGAGAAAATTGTGGTGGTGGATCAGACGTATGCCTTTTTAGGTGGGTTAGATTTATGTTATGGCCGTTGGGACGATCATCGTCATCGCTTAACTGACTTGGGCAGTATTTCTACTTCCTCAGCCTCGGGTAGCACAAGACGTACCGGAGGTATATTTAATCGCGAAGACGTAGACTCAGCTTTTGGCTCTCACAAATCATCACCAAACATTAACAACGAAGTACAAAAAAGTGCACGGCTTGGGGTCAATTTAACAACTGAAAACCTTGAACTTCCTGTGCTTGCAGCAGGTGATAAATTAATTATTTCCTCACTGGATACCTCTCACAGCGAAAACGTTGATTTGGAAGGTCTTAAGCTTAACACTCCTGAATTGGAGCGCAAAAATATGTTAAAAAATCTCAAAGATAATGCTGTGAAAAAGGGAAAAGACCTTGTTAGTCGCTTGACAATGAATGAGGGCGATAAAAGTCCTGAGTTTGTTAAAAATCCCAAACAATTAGTGTTTAGCATAACAGAAGTGGAAGAGGGACGCAAAGCTGGCTTAGAGGATCCCACGCCATTTCAAACTAAAGTACTGGATGATTATTACGGTCAAGCCAAATATTGGTTTGGCAAAGATTATTCTAATTTTATCATGAAAGATTGGATGAATTTGGATGCACCCTTTGTGGATATAATAGATCGCACGACCACACCACGCATGCCTTGGCACGACGTAGGCTTATGTGTGGTTGGCGGTGCAGCTCGAGATGTGGCACGCCATTTTATACAGCGTTGGAATGCCATGAAATTAGAAAAGACGCGAGATAATCTTTCATTCCCCTATCTAATGCCAAAGAGTTATCAACAAATAACATTAAATCCCAACATTGTCTTGAAAAGGAGTCAACGTGTTTCCTGCCAACTGCTCCGCAGTGCATCTTCTTGGAGTTGTGGCTTCATTGAAAAAGATCTAGTTGAGGAAAGCATACACGATGCATACATACAGACCATAACCAAGTCCCAGCATTATATTTATATAGAAAATCAATTTTTCATTAGCATGCAGTTTGGCGGTAGTGGAGGCCATGTCCGCAATCAAATTGGTGAAACTCTATTCAAAAGGATTGTGAGGGCTCACAAGTAAGTAATGAAAGAAATTAATTTTAAAAAATATATTATCTTATGCATAAGACGAAAATATCTTATAGAGAGCGTAAAACATTCCGTGTTTATGTGATAATACCACTATTACCGGGTTTTGAAGGTGATGTGGGCAACAATAGTGGTACTGCTGTGCGTGCTTTAACCCACTGGAACTACGCCTCCATATCAAGGTGAGGCATTTTATCGTTTTATTAATAAATTTTGGATACCATGAAGTCAACCTGGCCTGTTTTTTACGTTACAGGGGACGCACTGCCATATTAGTACGTCTCAAAGAAGTGGGCATTAAGAATCCTGAAGAATATATATCTTTTCATTCTTTGCGCACTTATTCCTACTTAAATAATGTTCCTGTTACCGAACTAATTTATGTACATTCCAAACTTCTGATTTCCGATGACCGTGTGGTCATTTGTGGTTCGGCAAATATCAATGATCGTTCAATGATTGGCAAACGAGATTCGGAAATAGCAACCATTATAACGGATAACGAATTTGTGGATGGTCGCATGAATGGCAAAAAATATCCCAGTGGTGTGTTTGCTGGACAACTGAGAAAGTTTTTATTTAGAGAACATTTGGGTAAGTCAGCAATTGGGCATATGAAAAAAAAATTAAATCTGCAATTGCTTCAATTGGCTAACTAACTATTATTTTTTTTAATAATAGGTCTTCTCGATCCTGGTGCCGAACGTGTCAACATTGATATCACTGATCCTGTGATTGATCAGTTTTGGCATGGTATTTGGAAACGAATTTCAAAACGTAATACAGAAATTTATGATGAAGTTTTCAAGTGCATACCAAATGATCAAGTCAAAACGTTTGCCCATTTGAGGAAATACCAAGACGAAACACCACCTTTGTGCAAAATTGATCCAGATGTGGCCTGTAAGCGTATAATAAATATTCAGGTATTTTTTTTTCCTACATAAGCACTTAAAAAAAAATGTGTTTTATATGTTTTCTGCATTTTTAGGGAAACATTGTGGACTTACCTTTAGATTTTCTTAACAAAGAAACACTTACCCCACCAGGAACCAGCAAGGAGGGCCTAATACCCACCTCAGTTTGGACGTAGTATATTTAAATTAATGTCAATTAATCAAGGTGAATATAAACAAAACGCAAAGGTTAAAAATTGTGCTATCTACCAAACATTTCAATAATTATTGTTTTAATTCATAAAACCATTTCGATCGGCTTCATTTTAAGAAAGAAAAATATCTGAAGAAATACTCACAAAAGTCGCTCATACTTTAATAACAATTTTTTTTACAGTCAATTAATTCCACGTAAGAAATTGTAATTCCGATCGAATTTGAATTCTTTGACAATGTAATGTGTTTGTTTTTTTTTTTTTTTTTCAAAATATAATTTATAAATAATTAAATTCTTTATACATAGTTTTACATATATAAAAAATAGATTTGTTTTACAAAAAGGCTATTAAATAATCTTATCAATGAAATTTTTTTTGTAAATAATCTGACGAAAATTTAAAATTTTCAAATGCTAAAAAAATTTAATCAAGTGAATAATTTCGAGTTTATCATGGTGCAGTTTCTTCTATTTACCACCACGCTAAAATCGAATCACATAATAAGTATTAAGTTATTGAATATGAAACCTTCAAATTATATTATGTTTTCTTGTATATATTATATAATAGGTATTTGTCGTGAACAGTATTTTTAGGGTTTTTGTTAAATAGTAGTAGTTTTATTTCAAGATTAATTGCAAATTTAAAAAGATAATGTAAAATTTTGTTCTCTATCTAAATAAAGTAAATTAAATTATTTTAAATATATTTAAAAGCTCGAAAATGTTTTTCTTTTTGTTTCGGGAATAGCGCTCTTAAAATTAATTTGGTATATTTAAAAAAAAATGTGTTTTTGACGGGATCGCTGTTTGATCTCAATTCATTAATCTGGCAACTTTCTATTATTCTCCACTCAAAGAGCGCCAACAAGAGAAAAACTTCACACAAGAACTTTGTTGTTGCAAAGTGCAATAGATACATACTATATAGTGTATGTCTATATATTTTTTGCACACATTAACAAACAGAAACAACAAAAATAACAGCAAACAGAGATAGAATAGTGTATGTCTATCCTAACAAAAATAAAATGTTAGTTGGTTGTCGTGCATCGTTTAGAGCGGATTGATAGCTGCTTTTTTAATTGTTTATAAAAAATTGATATTTAACACGTTTGTGCGTCTACATAACAGTAAAAATAAAATAAATGCAAATATTAGAAAAGGGCAAAAAACATACATGCATAAGTATGCACGAATTAATTGATTACAAGTGCTTTGCCTAAAAACAAACAAAAAAATTCTTTGCGAGTAAAATCTGAAAAAAGTTTAGTGTTTACCGTAATACCAACAACAAAATGAAAAGTGAAAGAAGCAAGAATAAACTTGTCTTATAACGAAAAAATATTGCTTAAGGAATTTAGGCTCTATAGTGTTAGCGTAAAAGTGAATGTATGTATGTAATTTGTAGCGTTATTTTCTTCGCAATACATATCAGTATATACCATATTAGACACTTACATAGTATGTATGTATATGGATTATCAAAATGGTTGGTGATGCTCAAAAAATTTTGAAGGATTAAATAATAATTGGAGTAAATTAATTTTTGCAATATTTCACAGGTAAATTATTCAAATAATGTTATATCTACTTATATTCAAAGTTGTTGTATGAATGTGTGAACTGTATGTGCATATGCTTTCATGTAAGCTATATACATATCCCTATAGGTATTTAGTTTGTAAATAGGTACATACTACTATGTAGTATATTTTGTGTATATATATATACATGTGTTCGAATTTAGTCTGGTTATAGGTACTTTTTGTATTCTGTATAGTGGTCATACACAAATGGTGAGCTACATACTTATATTTGTTAATCGTAAGGCTCAACACGCTTTCATATGAAGTAAATAAAACATGCGTGCATAACTGATTCATATGAAAAATAGTTTGCAAAATTTCTGTATTTTTAAAACAAATTGAATTTTTGTTTTAAAAATGAAACAAAAAATTAAAATATTTTTAGAATAAAGAATATTGATATTTTGTTAAATTCAGGCTAGTTTTTAAATAAAAGTAAATACCTAGCTAGATATCTACATACTAAAAAAATCAGAATTTCTCACGTTATCATATCTGTGTAACTTTCACATGTGTTCTTACTTGGTATAGCACTTGTATTTTTTAAGCTACTAATCATGAAAAGAAAAGTATATATGTATGTACATATATATCTAGATATATACATATAACTATATAGTATACACTACTCGTAGATATACATACACATACTCGTATATACCAATTAGCAGTCTGTGCTTCCCCGACAAAAAGTCTTAAATTATTATCTGGCAGCTTAGTTAGGCTCCACATAAAGAGCGCCAAAAAGAGAAAATCTGACATAAGAACTTGGTGGAAAATGCAACACATAGAGCATATATTTTTTGCATACATAAACAAAACACAAATAAACAAAAATAACAGTATCCAAAGGCAAAATAGTGCATGTCTACTCTAACGAGAAACAAATGTTTAGTTCGTTATCGTGAGTCGTTTGGTGCGGTTTGGTAATAGTTATTTATAATTGTTTTTTTAAAACATTTGATAATTAATATACGTTTATACGTATGGATGTATGTTTAATAACAAGAATACAATAAAAACGAAGTTAGGCATTATAAAACCTATTAGTTGATTGCAACTGCTTTACCAAAAAAAAAAAATAAGTTTTGTGGTAGGTGTCTGCCTCTAATAATAAAAAAAAGTATCCACATACATACTTATGCATGTATATAAGTGCGTATGTATGTAGTGTTTACCGTTAACATAACAACAAAATTAAAAGTAAACGAAGCAAGAATAAACTTGTCAAATGAGAAACATTTTGTTAAAAATTTGCATGTACCTACATAAAATGTTTGTTAATTGTGGATAAATATTTTTTTTGCAAAATTATGCTGATAGATATCCAGGTTTAATAAAAAATTATTTTTGCAATAATTCGCAGGTAAATTATAAAAATAATATGTTAGTAAGTACATACTTACATATATGCATATATATTGTATTACATGCGTATGTATATTACATACATACATAGGTATACAAAAGTATAAGTAATTTTATAGGTACTACATACATACATACTATAATATAGGTATGCAGTAAATAGTAATTAAACGCTAATATATACATTTTATATAAATACTCATGTGTACATATGCAAGTATGTATATTTTCCCATTATGTCTGGTTACACTTTTCTTTACACTATTCTGTATTTATACAGCCCTACTCTCAATTGGTGGGCGATATTAGTTCATTATAAGGCTTAACACTATAATACTTCCGAAAGGTAGTCTTTTGTTTAAAAAAATGTAGGGCACAGACAGCTGTACATGTTTATTCTCATAAAATTTCGTTTAGCGTATACCTACATAAGAATTAGAATATGTACTAGCATGTATGCATCTTGGTCTTGTGTTCTCTTTCGTTTTCCGAAACGAAACCCTGATAGATTTTTGTATTATTTACCAAAAACAACGAAAAAAAGCATTTAAAAAAGTATGCGAAAAAACAACATGTGAAACTTTTTTCAGTTGTAGTATGTATACAAAAATATTTGCGTGTTTGCGTTCATTCACTGGCTGTATGTGCATGCGATTTATGTTGTTGTTGTCGCTGCTAATATTTTTCGTATTTCCTTTTGGTTGTTGATATTCTTTTGCTCCTCTTGTGATAATATTTTGGAGAGCAATAGGCCATGCCAGACAGACAGTCAAGCAGCCTGCAAAGACAAAAACTAAAGGAATGAAGAATAGATATAGGCGGAAAGGACAAGCTAGTTGAACGGTTGGTTTGATAGTGGGAACAATCGAACTGACAGCTAAACGACCGACAAACACACCTTCAAACATTTGAAAACATTCACACGTTCTTATATTGCCATATATTATTTGTGCACACATAGAGAGAGAGAAAGAGAGACAGAGGTCTTAATAACGAAAATAGACGGAAACGTATTCAGAAAAAAAGAAAAACAAATAGGTATAAAGAGTAAAACAGACAGGATAGATACAGCTACACGTTCAAATGTGTATGTATGTCGTATGTATATATATACCTCACTACGAAGTACATAATAAAATAAAAGCACAAAAAACAAGTGCAACAATACCAACAATTGTTGGCAACAAACTGAAATATACAGCATATGTAACTATGCATGTGTTTATGTAAGTATCTACCTAAAACAAATACTAGCAACAAACAAAAACATGAGAAGTTATTTAACAAAAAACAAGAATGTTTTTTTGTTTGTTTGTTGCACCGGTTAAGCACAAAGCAAAGTCACAAGAAAATAAAAGAAAAAATAATGATTTAAAATAAAAACAACTTAAAAAGTAGTCTCAGATAAATCGTAAAAAAGCAACAAAGCATGTTTTGTAAAATGTTACCGTCTCCGTCTGCAGATGAAAAAATTATGATAATTCCAACAAACTACCTATAATTAAATTTTCTTTTGTGATTAGCAAAGCAATATTAGGGAATTTTAAGATCCTTAAATACTCTAATAACGTATTAATGTAGGTATTTCGGTATGTAGCTTATAGCGACAATTAATTTATCTGGCATCGCTTGGTACCTATTTAGTTGTTGAGCATTTCTGTTATTACCTCAGTAAAATATGTACTTGCCTATTTTGGTGTTTATAGGTACTTTTTGTTGTTTTCATGTTCTATTGCTTACCACGTACACTCATATGTACGTATCACAACAAAAACAAAATACTAAATAAAATACCAAAAACAATAATGTAAGGCAAGAAAATCTAAAAACAAAAACTAAATTCTACTTCAAGTCATTGCTCTCTTGTATTTGTGCTGTTGTATTATTATTGTTATTATTATGCTGTTATTGCTTGTTTTGCATTGTATTGTAATGAAATGGTACAATGTATGTAAGGGAATGTTTGGAGGCAAAAGGCGTTGTTGCTTTTATTAATACATGGTTGCTGAAACATGCAATACGATGATGTTCGTGGGTATTTGTAGTAAGTAACTACATTTCAAAACTTTAGAATTGCATTTTTATATAGGTACATACACACAGGTATCCCAATACATAATGGATACATACTATATATGTATATGTATATACATACACACATAGTAGACAAATAGGTAGTTTTATTATTCATATGGATGGTGGAACTAAGTTTTACACACTTCAAGCAGTTCGTAACGTGCATTTGGGGCTGACTTAAAAAATTTTAAATTGTTATTTATTATTGGATACAGATTAGAAATTAATTCTAAGATTACATTTTTTAACCCTGCACAAACTTTCTTTATCGAATCGACGAACATTTTTTTTTTTTGGGAAATGCTAAAAAAACTTAAACTTTTTGTTTTTGTTTTTAATTAAATTATAATTAATATTAAGTTTTTACGTTACATGAATAAAAAAAAATATTATTTTCTTATATTCTGTTGGATCTGGGGCGGACTATAAATGGGCTCCGTCGATGCTTCGTACTTAAGTACTTAATGTATTAAAAATAAGAAAGTCCGTCTAGGGTTAATGAGCCTTTGCTCCCAGGATATAGACAGGAATCGAACCTACGACCCCCAGATTGATAGGTTAGCGCACTACCCACCATTCTACAAGGCATCCAATTTAAAATTATTAATAGGTTTTCTATCCAAGGTAGCTACTTACCTATCCTATATATTCTTAAGAATGGAAAATAGCAAAGAAGTCAATTCTAAAAGCAAAATTCTCAAAACTCCCGAGAGGCATCTACAATATTAAAGGAAAACAACTAAATTTTTTGATAAAAGGTCTTGTGAGGCATTTCAAGTACGCTTATGTAAAACTTCAGTAGCTATATACCTATTTTCTATTCTTATTTAAAAAAGTATTTTCCATGCCTGGCAATCTGCAAAACATGCAATAACTTTTTTTTACTATTCTCTCTCTCATGCACTCACTTATGTATATAAAAATATACCCTCTCAACAAGAATAAAAGTTAAAAACAAAATGAACAAAACAAAGAAAAGTATTAATAAATATATTTTTTCTGTTTATTATTGAATCATGCAAGTACATATCATAAGGATAATAATGCATGGTCAGCCGTTATATTTTTGACCCGAACCGTCGGTAAATTGTTATGCTCTAGGCGGCGGACTTTTATGAAGTAAATAGTTTCATATTTTTAAATCAAGAGTTTTTCCATTTCTTGTCTGAAAAATTGTAAGCATCACCGGAATCTTAATTATAGCATTCTGATAATAAATAATTTTAAAATAAACGTTAACTAAACTGCATAGTTAAGATGTGCCGCCAAAAAATTTTATCCTTTCTGCCGGCGTTATAAAAACTTAACGGCCATACAATAATGGGAATGCACAATATCAAACAACTTATCATAATAATGATGTAATAAAAAGCACGTGTTGACTAGTTAGGCATTTTTTTTAATTTAATAGGTACTTGGGTATAATTTTTATTTTCTGGTTATTCGTTTAGCAGACAAGTAGTGAGACAATTTATGCATAAAAATAAATACAAATAATGAAGGAAAATAAAGGAATTAATTCCTTAGTAAATCTCTGAAATACATTTGTGCAATAGGCGGTGTTATGGGTGAGTAATTTAATAAGTTTTTAGGCTTTTTAAACTACCCGTAAAATTGCTTAACACCTGAATGCAAAATTAGTTAATTGCAATTGATATGCTCCGGATGTTCTTTTTAACCTGCTCTATATTGGTCTTTCCGCAACCTTCAGCAATAATAGAGGTAAAAACACCTAATCTGATTAAAAGTAAATTACTGGCCGTTTATTTTTAAAAAGACTATTAAAATAAGTTTTCCTGTGATAAACTACACGAGTATAAAGAAGGAAATTAATTTCCTGTCTTCTTTATAATTTCTAATCAAACTTGATGTTTAAAAAAAGCTACAGGTATTTTAAGTACTCAAAGTAGGTAGTAGTGGTGATTACAACATAAAAACATTGAGAAAACGGGATCTTTTAATTAAAAGAAATGAAAGGAATGCACTTCCCATGTTCCTGTTAACAATTGCAGTTTCATTGCATGACTACTTACTGAATATGTATTTTATAAAATTATAATAAATAAATGTACGAGTATGTATATGCAAGTATGGGAAAATCGGAATTTATGCGAATCATAATCGAGTTATAAAGTTAGAAGTAAACAAGTACCAGCACCAGTTGCAGTTTTTGTTTTGTTAAGAATCTAACTTTATGTTACTCTTTTTATTGGTGCTGTTGTAATTTTTGTTGCAGTTTATATTATAGCTGGTTAGTTTATTTTTTCTTCTGTGTGTACCTAAACAAGAATTTTCTTTCCATGTATAAATTCGAGTATATGGAGCAGTGTTGCCAAAACTTTTAATTGAAATCAAACATGAAATATATAAAATAGATCTTTTAATACCGCGCATATTAATTATGTTTTTGAATGAAAATAATTTATAAAATAAAAATAATTTTTAGCTTTTCTAAAAACTAAAGTAAAATTCCTCTTGTTAAAAATTTTTGTTAAATATTTACTTGTATGTCTTCCAAGAAATTAAATGCAATTTTGTTGAATTATGTAAACATTCTTTCAAATTTTAAAAAAATTCTTTATTTCAAGTTTGAAAATTAAAATTTTACATTTTAGCCATTGGGAACCATCCATTCCATATTTTCCATAACAAAATAGGATGATGGCATCCCTGGCATTACACCAACATGTGCTAAACAAGCCCCCAAACACCTGCTCCCCCCTTCACGTTTTGTGTTTTCATCATTTCCAGCCTGTTAACAACAAAAACTTATTTCTGACCGTAAAACAAACAAAAAGAAAAACTAAGAAACAAACACGAATTACTTTGAGATCGAATTACAGAGATGGAAATCAAATATTTTTGGAGAAATTGCATGCACGTTAATATAAAACATACCGACGTAATTATAATGGGTGCCCTGTAGATTTAAGGGGTAACGCGCTAACTTATCAATCTGGGAGTGGCAGATTCGATTCTTGCCTGGAACCTGAGAGCAATTGGTCAAAGGCATCCGTGCTCTTTAAAAAATTTAATATTAGAATTAATTTCTAATATCAAAAAATAAATAATAATAATAATATTATTATTTAATAAGTGCAGATTTGCACATCCCTAGAAATTTTACAATTTTATAGAAAGCTAAGCAGAAGTAGGGTAGTCAGATTTGAAATTATTTATTTATTTATTTATTATTACTAACAGTTTAATTACAAATTAAGTGTTAGTATTTAAAGAGCAATAGCATCATAGGCCTTCAGCTCTAGATTTGAAATTAAAATGAATTTGTTAAACAAAAAAAAAAAAAAAACAACATTTGTAAAAAAAAGTACGAATAGAATGATCTCTGCCTGACAAGAGAAGGAAAAAAGAAGCATAATTATATATTCCCATGCCTGTTTGGCTGAAAAGTCAAATTTAACGAACTTCTAATCGTGAACTTTGGGGAAGGAATACGAAAACGCACGACGAACCAGCACGACAAAACCCAAAGTTAAAACCACTTTTAAGTTGATTTCGTTTGTTTTGATTTGGTAGTGTGAGTGTGTATGTGCTTTTGTTGAATTGTATGGCAAAAAAAGTAAACACGAATTCATAAAAACAATAAATATGTTTTCATTGTTGTTGCTGCTGCTGGGGCTGTTGTTGTTGTTTTTGTTATTGTGGAGATGGAGAGCACCAACAACAACAATGCGAAACTGGCAAAATGTATACATTATTTTTTTTATTTATTTTTTTAAGTAGAAGAATTATAATGCAAAAAAAACTGTTTAGTCTTTGTTTAGCATTCGTAACGTTAACTTATGCACTCTGCGTTTGGTCGTGTGTGTTTATTGCTAAATTTTATACAGAGAAACAAAAAAAATATTTCTTTTTCTTCTCGTAAATGTGTTTTATTTTTACGTTTTCATGGAGTTCGAATGTGTGAATGTATCTCGTACGTTGAGTAAATAGAATACAAATACAATAAAGAAGAAATGTGTGGGGAATTTTAATGGAGATTTAAAAAAGAACCAGAAATCAACCAAACATACATAAATGTATTTGATATGATGTACAATTTGTTTGAAGATAAATGTTTAATTAATAGGTATGAAACAAATTAAATATAGAACTACTTTAACAATTTAAAAAGATACATATTTATCTAGATAGGTACATACATATGCATATACATATTTATTAAAATAAATCTATTGAGTAGCAGTATTTCTACAATAAAACTAAGAAGGCTTAAAATCTTAATTCTTTAATAAAAATTGCTACTGGTACCTACCTATGCAGAAAATATCTAAATGAAGAGACATTAATTTTGTCCAGAAACTTTATAGCTAATTGCTATAAATTACCTACACATGAATGTATGTAAAGATGTATGTAAGTATGTATATACACACTCTACATGAATTTAATAACCTAACACTTTTCCTGCAACTATATAAAGAATAAATTGTGGTTAACGTTTATGATTTTACCTTATTTTGTATTTATTTTTTGGTTTGTGCTTACGTTGTGTCGATTTTTATCACAAACTTATGGTTAGTTAAACTAAAAATGCAATAAATTCTTAAATGACTAATATATTTTGTGGCTGTTTGTGTTTTTTTGTGCTCTAAACCAGACGAGATTTATTAAAAAAAAAAAAAAAAAAAAAAAAAAATTAAAAATAAACAACCATTGAGCCAACTAACAGCAACATCCAGCTTCATGTACACATATTGCATACATACATACATACATTTAATAAAATCAAACAATTTTAAAAATCCACAAATGAATTGTCCATCAGGGATGAACAAGCCGTTACCAAGGGACTTTTGTGAAATTATGAACAAATATTTGATACTAAAGAGCTCCACTAAAGTACTTAAAAGCCCCACATCAAACAAACATGTGCAATATTTTATAATTAAAAGTGCTTGTAAGCCATTTCATGCTTGTGCAGCAATTTAGTTGAAACCTACCTACGTAATTATTTAATTAAAAACAATCCTAATTATTACTGGGAACTTTAACAATCTAAAACAATTAGTTTCTGCAAGGGGACTATAATGCAAAATTTTTGTTCTTTAAAACAATAAATTTTACACAAACTGTTTCTTTCTAATTCATAAAACAATTAAATCTTAGTTTTTATTATATATTTTCAAAAATGTTATCACCAAAGTCAATGATAAAGTATAAAATATAAAAATAAAATATTAAAAATATCGATTTTCTTAGTTATATTAAAAATTGTTGTCAAAAAAACGCATGCCGTTGCCACTATGTATTTATAGCAACGAAAAGTAATCGGTATTCACACAATGCAAATATTATAAAAGTTTTCTTATTGGGAACTTGCAATAACAGAAATAAGTTATTGGTCACTTTGTCATTTGCTTAAACTAAAGTTAATTATAGTTGTCTGAGGCCTTATAAGTGAGTTGTAAATCATTCTTATATGTAAAAGGTGATTTTATAAGAACTATCGGAAATTAAAAAAAAAAACACATAAAATTCAGAAAAATGCATGAAATATTTATTTGGATCGATAGCTGGGTCGATATAATTTAATGTTTGAAGATTATTTCATGCAAATGTTGGCCGCGGCTGCGCCTCAAATGGTCCATCCGCTTAGTCCAATTTTGGCATACTCTTTCCAACATTTCGGCCGGTATCTCACGAATAATGTTGGCAATGTTGGCTTCCAGTGCGTCAATCGAAGCGGGCTTGTCCCTATAGACATTAGCCTTAACATAGCCCCACAAAAAATAGTCTAGAGGCGTTAAATCGCACGATCTGGGCGGCCAATTGACTGGTCCCAAGCGTGAAATAAACTGTTCACCGAACTCGCCTCTCAATTGGTTCATTGTTTCGCGTGCTGTGTGGCATGTGGCACCGTCTTGTTGAAACCACATGTCATGCAAGTCAAGCTCTTCCATTTTGGGCAAAAAAAAGTTTGTTATCATCGCACGGTAGCGCTCACCATTCACAGTAACGTTGTGATTCGCATCATCTTTGAAGAAATACGGCCCAATGATGCCGCCAGCCCATAATCCGCACCAAACGGTTGTTTTTTGTGAATGCATTGGTAGCTCTTGCAATGCTTCTGGCTGCTCTTCACTCCAAATACGGCAGTTTTGCTTGTTCACGTATCCATTCAACCAGAAATGAGCCTCGTCGCTGAACACAATTCTTCGATAAAAAAGTGGATCTTCATCTAACTTTTCAAGAGCCCATTCACCAAAAATTTGGCGTTGTGGTAGGTCGTTTGGCTTCAATTCTTGCACCAGTTGTATCTTATAAGGCTTCACACCCAAATCCTTCCGCAAAATTTTCCACGTAGTGGAGTAACAGAGGCCCAATTGCTGCGAACGGCGCCGAATCGATAATTCACGGTCATCATCAACACTGGCCGATACGGCTGCGATATTTTCTTCAGTTCGCACTCTACGTAAGCGTGTTGGTGGTTTAATGTCCAACAATGTAAATTTGGTGCGAAATTTTGTTACAATAGCCCGAATAGAAGCCTCAGTAGGTCGATTAAACTGACCATAAAATGGAAGAAGCGCGCGATGAACTTTCTTAACAGAGCACGCATTTTGGTAATAAAATTCAATAATTTGCAAGCGTTGTTCGTTTGTAAGACGATTCATGATTAAATTATAGACCAAACTGAAGATGTTTGACAGTGACACAAGATACAAAACGTGCGTGAGCTGTCAAAACTAGTGTTGCCAAAAAGATAATAGCAAAAAAATCACTCTTTATTAGAGAATATTTGATAGGAAGATATAATGGTTATTTGGTGGCATATATAGCTAATGATTAATTCTGTTTTGAGCGCAGTCCATTTTTTAAGTCGACTCTACTAAATTCCTTATTTTTTTTTTTTTGTAATTCTGTGTTGGTAGCATTTAATTGCCTGTCATTTGAAACCGGTTACGAAACTTTGTCTTGTGTTAAGAAAAACAAAAACGCATTATTTTTATAAAGTAAAAATTGTAATACACACACACACACACACACACACATACACACATAAAATACCCGAAAAGATAAAAAAGCAGCAACAACCACAAATTACTTTACATACGTGCATATACATGCAACAAGTAAAGAGTACCTACCTGTAATCCAAGCAAACACGTAAATCTACTTACAAAGACATGCTGCAAATGAGACAGTTTTATAATTTTTAAACCGTTAAATATCAAATTTTAATTTTAATTGAAAATGAGTTAGAAATAATGGTTTGACAACTAACTTATAATAATCCAAGTGAAAAAAGGAAAAAATGAGAAAAAAAAGTAAATATGAACAGCACATGTTAACTGGGTTGTTGTATTTTTATTATTGGCTGCTTTTGTAAAACAAAAGCTGACGCTTGGCCACAAGGTCCTCACTATATACCATCTAAGCATTTTAAAATGAACCAATCAACAATGAGATGTTGCTTGAAAAAGTTTACTAATATGGATGGTACATTCATACAGACAGATACTCGTACATATAAACATGCACATTAACATTATGAAGGTTATTATCGGCTGTGACGAATTTTACTTTATGCACTTGAGTTTATTACCTTTTAGCAAATATTTACCTCTACTGTGGCACATCGTGCTTTAAAGCACAAACTTTTATACAACCATATGATGAGTATGTATGCTTGTGATGCTAAAAGGAAAACAAGTTAAATTCGGCTGTGTCGAGTCTTATATACCCTTCACTGTGTTAGCAAAATATTAATATTTTTCACTTTCCCCATTCGTCTACAATATTAAAAGCATACAAAAAATTAAGTGAGTAAAGATATATATGTTTAAGGTACCCCTTACGTTTTTTAGTATTTGTAAATATATTTTCAGTATTAGTGACATATTTATCAAATACGCCTTACGTCATTAAATATTTCTATATACTATGTTTTTAATAGTAGTTTAGCTGAGGTCGTCTGCATTTGTAATCTACCACCAAAATACTCAGAAATTACTTTGAATTATTAAAAAAAATTTTTTTTTTTTGAAATTTCCATATAACCCATTTATTTACGGATTCAGCAAAATGTTGGTTCAGATACTATGTATGAATAAGACGTATAAAAAAACTGTGTACTACTTTTTTTTTAGCAAAAAAACAAAGCAGAAATTAATAGAAATCGAAAATTTCAGTTGCATTTTTGATATTCCTCGGCCATTTGTGGGCCGATTGCTCTCATTTCTTGCACAGATATTATGACTGTCATTTCTGATAAAATTGCTTACCACGTTTTTGTCAGTTTCGTAGTTTAGACAAAATGAGCAAAAAAAAACTCACTCAGAAAATGGTCAAAAATAGAGGTAGTCGCGTTTTTCGACTCATAGCAAGAATCTAACAGAAACAACTGACAAATTGGTATGCTATACTTTCCTATTCGTTACCTAGGGACTTCAGAAAGTTGATTTCGACTCTGCTATTCATAAGGATTCACAATATATATATATATACTTTTTAAGGTGCCCCATGTACGGTGTAGAAATTAAAAACCGAATCACAAACTTATATGCCCTTCTTCCCTTACAGTGAAGGGTATAAAAAGAACATGAAATTATTAGAAACAGTAAAAATTGCTTTCTACTAAAAAATATAAAACGAACCTCGTTCCGTAGAAAAGTTTTCTCCGTACAATATGTTTTAATGTGTATGTAGCTTGCGCACTTTCTTTGGAAGGGACTACTACACATGAAACGAATATTGTACGAACAAAAATTTTGTTCAGAATAAAATATTTAAGTGTAGCAATAAATTCAGTTTTAATTTTTTGTACTATTACGTTAGTTAGAACATTTATTTCTATGTCACAATTCTATTTGTACCGCAACCCTTAAAGGAAAAAAATCTCTTTTTTTTATTATTTTTTATTCTAATGGAAATATTTTTTTCTATTAAACTTTTTTAATTCAGATGGCGCAATATAAACCAAATGCTGCTGGATTTCGCATAAAATTTTAATAAATCAAAAGGTGCTGCTAACAAAATGTGGTAAATTAATAAAAAACAAACTAAAATTATTTAATTTAAATAAAAAATCCCCTGCTTTAAATTGGAAAGTGAAATAAAAAAAGAAATTGGAAATAAATAAATTGCTTGTATACAATTCGAAAGATTTTTTAGGCTACAAACCTAAAAATATTATTTAAAATAATTAGTGTTACATAAAAAATTTTTAAAAACTTTTTAAGACTTTAAAATGCCATAACAATTTCGTAACGCAAAATGTTTGTGAGTGGGTTTGGTGCAAGTGCTTTGAAAAAGAGTGTTTTAAATCACATAACTTTGTGTTTGTTTCTATAAAAATTCGTATGTGTTAAAGAATTTATTATAAAATTCTACTAAATTAAAAAAAGGTTGTTTTTTCGTCTCAACATTTTATTAAATCCGCGTCATAAAAATGAGCTCTTCTACGGAAAGTGGTTGCGAAACTAAAGAGTCACTTGTGAGTAGTGGGCTCTCCCTGTTTGATCAAATAAAAAATAGTAAAGATCATAATAATGTCAATAAAGTGTCTACCATAAAAATAAAAAATAACGATGAAAAACCAAAGATTGAAAATGTTACAACAAAATTAAAAATTGAGTCAACTAGCGCAGAAACAAATGTAAACAATACCACCACCGTCGATACAAGCATGAATACAACAGCACTACTGCCAGCAAAAGAAAAACCCGAATTTTATCCACCTTCTTTGCCAGCCAGTAGTCAAAATGTGTCAAATGGTATAGGCATAGTTCAAGGCACTAAACGGGCCGTTAGCCAAAATCTAAAGAATAAAAATTTATTTGGGTTGAAACCTGCAGCCAGGGATTTTACCACATTGCCACCACACTCCCTTAAAAGATCTCAAAATCATACAACTAAAAAGACTGTTTTGTCTTCAACAACAAAAACATTAGGAAATTTACAAACGCCATTAGCGTCATCATCATCACCATTAGCAGCTGCTGGAGATCATCAGCAGAAACAACAACAGCAAAACACTAAAAAGAAACGTTGCACCGATCGTTATGATTCTTCAGAATCCTCAGACAGGTAAGTTTTAAACCCTAATTTTTTTTCGTTTTACATTAAAAAAAATTTTAATCTCTAAGAAAATGGCAGCAAAAACTGATACTGAAATACAACATTTTATTTTGCTTGTAAAAAATAAAACAAAAGAATATGTTTAATGCTAAACCAGCAGCACAATTTAGCCAAATTTATTATTTATTTATTTTTTATTATTTATGCCAAATTTATTTCAAATATAAAAAGTTTTAAAAATAATTACAAAAATAAATAATTTTCTTTAATAATGAGGCTGCTGTTTTTTGTTTTTAAAATAATAATTAAAAAAAGAAAAATTAAATTTGAAAAAAATCTTAAAAATAGATTTTTTTTATAAATTATTATTATATATAATTACCCATCAATCTACAGGTCACACTAAAAAAAGATTTTGTTTTTTATTTTTTTTTAAATTAACTATTTCTGTTTTTTTTTTTATCTTAAATTTAATTACTTTATTGCAACTGATGAATGAAAAATAAATTCCAAGTGTTGATAAATGCAAAAGAAGAAAAATAAATAAAATGAAAATGAAAACAAAAGAAATTAGAATGAAACAAAAGAAATGTGCTGCTTTCGTGCGCAATATCTATCACATGCAAATTTATTGTTTTGATAACACTGGCCTGGTCAGTTGTCAACGTTTAAATATGTACGAGTATGTAACGATTATTGTGTTAATGCATATTTATGTATTACAGTGTGAGTGTGCGTGTGTTTGTACATACTCTGCAGCAACATTAAAATCGTTAATTCGTACCTAAATACACGCACACGCATGCATGCATACAAGTAACAATAATGAAATCCTTCTTTTGTCTTATTTACTCTGTACGTATGGATGGATGTGTGTGTGTCAGATTAGAGCGTATGTGTAGGTGTATATGTGCTTTGTTCTAAATCTTTTGTTTGCATTCTTCTTCTTCTACTTCTTGCTCTGTTTTTAAGTTTATTTTTTTTATTTATTTATGCTCTTTATTTGTATTTATTTTATATTTTTCTAATGAAACAAAACAAATGTGTGTGTTTGTAGAAATTATTTGTTTAAAGAATAGGAGTGCTGTGGTATACTTACACATACACACACGCACACACATTCACAGTTACTAACATAAATGACACAGCCAATTTGGCAAATATCGTAGACATTGAAGCGACAGTTCTGCTGCTACGAGTGTGTAGGCGGCACACTAACAATTGCTGCTGCTGTTGCAATAGTTTCTCTGAATAGCAACAATGACTTGAATAAAAATGAATGTTGTTGTTACTGCAGCTGTTGTTGTTATTGTTAATCACATGCATACATATAAAAAGCAACAACACTAGTAAAATAAATTAAAAATAAAGAAAAAAAATAAGAATTTTAAATAGAATTGAAATGAACGAAACACTTCCTCAATTTATTTTAAAAATGACAGCAAAAAAAGAAAAAAAAAAACAATCAAACGAGCAAAAAACCAACAAAACATTTGTAATTACGAGTATTATTTTATGTAAAACACTTGATGAACACATACACCCACCCACCCACACACACACACACACACACTAAAAAGCAGACTCGCTGTCATAGTTTTCCTTGCCTCACATTCTCCTATTATATCAACCGTTATAATAGTTTAGTTGACTGTGTGTAGGAAAAATGCAATTAAAAAATCGAAAAAAATTAATAAAAATTTAATAGTTTTTTATGCGTGCGTGTGTGTGCTTACTTTTTTTATTAGCCTTACGCCCGCTCAACTACAAAAAGTGTTTTCTTGTAAAACTAAATGAAATATATTTTTTTTACATTTAAACAAATAAAATCATCTAAATAATTAATTTGTAAAATATCTACCTATTTAGAATACAAGTTCTTTTTCTCTCACCTTCTTCGATTTGCTAAAACTATTTTATTGAAATCTAATTTAACGTCTTCCACAATTTGATGACAGTATTTTCTGGCCGTGTATTTAATTGGTGTGTTTGTGTGTGTGTACATTAAAATATATTTAAACAAAAACTTTTTTTTACTTAAGAAGCTGTTTGTGTGTGTTTTTTTCTAAGGCCATTGAACTGATTTTTTTTTGTAATTTTTTTACGATAGCAAAAGCAAAATAAATAAAAATGACAACGTCATCATGTGATAAGCAAATTCACTCTTTTTCAATTTACACGAAAGAGACACACAAACACACATTTGAAAAGAATTATTTAAGGAAATTATTAAAACGATTTTGGGGCAGAGAAAGGGAGGATGTATATGTGTGTGTGTGGCAGGGGGTCAGAGAGTGAATAACGATTAAATTCAATAACAAAAAATATACTAAAAATAAACAAAAACAAATGTGCTTATAAAAACAAAAATAAAAAGGCGATAATAACAGACAGAATTAGAGCGACCCACTATGAAAGCTGCAAAAATGTTGTTTACAATTGAATGATGTAGGAAAACAATAAAATCTATTAACTTTTACTTATTTTTTTTTTTTGAAAGTTTATAGGTATTTCACTTGATTAAAAAAAAAAAATAGATCAAACATAAACAGCACCCTACAGACACTCACAAACACAGTCACAAAAATAAATAATGAATAATGCAAAATTGACTTATTTACTTTTAATTTAATTATTTAAACAAGTTTTTCGCAGTTGTCTTAAATATGTGTTACATACATAACGCTTGTTTACTCGAATAGTGTCATAACTCACATTTTAAATAATGACAGTCCCTTCAAAAAAACACGAGAACTCAAGTAAATTCTATTAAACTGCTTTTTCTACAAATAACTATTTTGAGTTGTGCTACTATTGAAGCAAATGGCCAATGTGTACATGCACGTCTGTCTGTATTTGCTTCACGCTTATTGACGAAAAAAGGTGAAATTAAGTTGGAGCAATTCAAACAAACCCAAAAAAATAATAAAATTTATTATAAACAAAAAAAAAAAAAAAAAAAACGTTTTTGCTGTCAATTGTATGATAATTGGGAACAAATTAATTATTCTTGAGCTTACAAATTAGCCAAGGCAATTTATGTTTGCTTTTATTATTTGCCTGTTATTATTATTTATGAATTTGTTATTTCATAACAACAACAACAACAACATTTCAGCAAGCAAATAAAAACTAATAAAATAAATAAAGAAATGGAGCTAACAAATTTAGCAATAAAAAATAAAAGAAATAAGTAGGTGGTGGTTGCTGGTTTACTTTTGCTTTCCAAAGAAAAGCAGGCATTTTCTTTTTTAAAAACAAAATAACAACAAATGAGCTGTTATTTTTGAAAGTGGTATAAGTCCACTTTTAAAAAAAATAATTTAGCACATGGTATAAGAAAACCAGGTAACTTAAAAAATACAAAAATAACAACATTACAAAAAGTCCATATATTTTGTTATTGCTTTTGAGGCTCCTCCTGTCAAAAACTAATTCCGATGGTTGATATCAAGAAGTGTGCTTTTGATGATCTCTCTTTAACACATTGATATCTCTTAATTTTTGACAGAACGAGCTTCAATCATGCATGACTCAGCTGGCGTCTCAGTGGCACCTGGTTTTCTTACACCATGATTTTTTAAGTTCACTTATACCATTTTCAAATAGAAAACCATTTAAAACATTCGTTAATTAAATTTTATAAAAGAAATTGTTTTCTGTGGCTAAAATTTGATTGTTCTATCCAACTAAAATCAGAAAACAAGTGCTGCCAATTACATGATTTTTTTCACTTAGAGGTATCTTTTTTTTTTTTTTTTTTTTTTATAAAGAAAAATATATTTCTTCAAAGAAAAACATTTCCTTAAAACGGCCCCCTTTCACCATTTCCATACTATGCAGTTATTTGCTTGCCTGCCTCTTAAAATTGTTGTATTTTATTTTGTTTTAAAAAGGATTTTTCAGTTTTAAGCATTGCGATGATTTTCATATAAAGTACCTTCTTGTTTTGTTGTAGTTGTTGAAACATTCTCTTTTGAGTTTATTTTTGCCTTGTAATTGCTCTTCTAAACTTTTCAAAATGTTTCATTACCTTAAGTTTTGAACGTTCTGCTGTTTTGTGGAATATCTTTTCCTTTTTGTTGTTTTCAAGAGTTTTTTTTCTTTATGTTTTTTATTTACATTTTAAATATAATTATGATGCTTTTTGTGTTAAGTTGAAGCAGCTAAAATGCTTGCCTGCCAAAGAACATTTTGTAAAATATTTTTTTTATATTTAAAATAAAAAAACAAAAACTACACAACAGTGCCCGACTCTAATTTTTAATTAGGATTTTTCAGTTTTTAATTTTTTCTTAACCCCAAATTTGATTATAATTTTTGGTATAGTGCTGACTCAAGAAGACAGTCCAGTTTTTTTTATTTCTTTATTTTAAAAAACTTTTTATAGGTATTCTCATGAAAGCTTTTATTTTATAGTTTTTTACTTTCTTTTTGTATTTTTTTACTCTTAAGTGATTTTCCATTGAAAGCATTTGAAAAATTGTTTGGTTTAGTTGTTTTATTTTTGTGATAAGAATTACCTAGAGAAGTTCAGTGTAACCAACGAACCAACATTCATTAATTTATCTGTAGAATAAATCCCTAACACCAGCACTGACGCTGGCTGGCTGGTTGGCTGGGGTTTTCTAACTAACTGTGCGTACACATCAAGTAAGAACGGCGAGAAATGTATCCATGTGCTGTGTGTGTGTGCATGTGAAACATACAAAAGTGTATTTTTATAACAAAACTTTATTTGAAAAAATAAACGAGAAGAAGAAAAAAACAGAAATTCACTTGCACACTTTTACTAAGGCAGCCTAACACCGCTGCTGCAATTGCAAGTTCTGTGAACGAACATGACAACCTAAGCAGGGGACCACTTGCAATGCCAATGAATACAATGACCTCTTCCTCATGACTGCATGCTTAGATATAGAATAGAACTGGAAAGCGCATAAAGCAAAAATAAATAAAAAAAAAATAGAATTAAAAAAAGAAAAGTTTTCATTTTATATTTGAAAGAGAAAATTAAAAAAAAAATTGTTTCAAATAACAAGACATTAAAAAATATTTCAGCTCATTTGTTTTGTTTTGCTTTTGGGAGCACCTTCCCAATAAATGCTTTTTTACAACAATTAATAGATTTGCAACAGTAGCATTTAATGATCGTTTTAGAAGAAAAATTGTTTACTCTTCCAGATTTAAACTTTAGTTTCTGGGGGTACTAGTCCATTTCAATAAATATTTATTGATCTTGTTAACCTCTTTTTATTGCTTTGAAAGCTACAACTTTTTTGTTGTTTTGCTTGATATTAAATATTCATATTCTCACTTAAAAATAAATGAATATTTAGCAACAACAACGTTTTGAAGCAGTTGGAAACCAACATCGACAAGATGTTTGTATGATCGTCCATTTGTACACAGAGATAGAAACAAAACACTTTGTGCACTCAAACACTAAATGCCAACTTGATGATGATTTTGAAAGACAGAAAAAGAAGAGATTAAGCGTCAAAAATTTTTATCTTTTACTAATTTAATTTTTTGAGTGTTGCAGCATTTGGGTATATATATTTTTTTTTTCATAACAAGTCAATACCAAAAACTGAACACTGAATGAACACACACTCACTCATCTCTACTTGATTTCAGACGTGTATGCAGGGTTTGCTAGTTGCATATGTTTAATGTGTAATTTCTTTGGAAAAACTTTAATTCGGAATACATGACCACAAACGGTGTCAATAGTGTATCAACCACGTTTATGCTCATTTTAACAACGCATTATTGACAACATAGCTTTGCAGAATTAACAACGAATAGTGTGGAAATGATACCATACTGGTATTCAAATTGGAAATTTGGCAACACATTGTTGTCAATTCCACAACTTTTGTTTACAAGTTGACAACTTGTCTTCCCTTTTAATTTTAGTTCTGAAAATAAAATTTCACTTTCAAATACAAAGAATTTTAGAAAAATCCTCGATTTCCATTTTAAAATTCTTCCTGGGTTTCCCTACTTTTCTTCCTCTGCCTCTGGCTGTAATGCTACACGAATACTTGTAATGAATATCATCAAGTACGAGTGAGTGAGTAAGTGTTGGAAGATAAAATTCAATATAGAGACAAAAAAAGAAAAATCAAATAAAACACATAAAGTGACATACATACGAGTATTAAATCATAAAAAAAACTTGGTGTATGTGAGTAGTATATGGTGTTTTTGTAAAGATTCACAAATCACAAATGAGAAAAAAGCGATAATTTAATTAAATAATTAATGATTTTCGCCCAGTATAATAATTATTTTCATACAAAATTCAACTTAAACTCCTTGAGGAACAAAGCTGTCAAAAGTGTAAGCTGTAAAAAAATACCCTTTAGTTGTAAGCAACTCACAACAATAAATAAGAGAGCGCTTAATACGTGAAAGAGGGTTGTAGTGTGTTGGAAAGGAGAGGGTGGAGAGGAGAATGTTGGGCTTGTAAGTAACAAAGAGGGCGTGCTCTTCTTCTTTACTTTATAGCTTGAAATGAATGTGGGACTTATTTTTGTTTTTGTTATTTCGATTACAATTACATCAATGAAAGTGTGCATGAGTTAATGTATGATTGTGTGTGTAAAAGATTTTCAGTTTATTTATTTTTTTTTATTTTTATGGATTATAAATGGCATTGGAGCAGTGGAGCACGCGAGATTTTTATTTTTTTTTTTGATGTTTGTTTTCTCTGTTTGTTTTTATTATCTGGCGAACAACATGAAACCAAAAAAAAAAAAAATATCGGAAATCTATGAAAAAACAGCAAAACAATTACAAGAAAATCTTTGCGTTTACGTGGGCATTGCGGTTAGAAAAAAATTATAAAAAAAAACTTTAATAAAATTCAAGCTTTAAAATTGAAACCCAAACCCCACATGTTACATGCTGCCATACATTTTTACTCATATTTGATTTGTTGTTGTGAGTAAGGAACTGTCAAACAGAAAGACAGATTTGATTAAATATTAAGCAAAAGAGAAAAATAATTATAAAAAAAAATTAGAAAAACAATAAATATTTTTAACGCTTGAATTATTTTAAACACGAAATGGAAACTAAAAAAAAATAAAAACTTGAATTTGACTTGGTGTTTAAAAATGATAGAAATATTGAATTATTAAAAAAGAATCTAAAAATGTAAAAAAAAAAAATTAAGAAACAACAATATCAACAGTTTTTATAATTTTCATTTTATGTTTTGCTTTTGATATAAGAAATGAGGGGAAAAAGTAATTTTTTCTGGTTTATTTTTTATTTATAAAACAAAATAAAAATTATATACAAACATAGAGCAACAATAATAATCATGTTGCTAAATTTTTTTATTTTTATTTATTTATTTTGTTGTTGTTGTATTTCATTATGGCAGTGTCTTCACCGACAATGTAATATTGTAATTTTGTTAAATGTTTTATCTAGATAAACAAAGTCACACTCATACGCTCGTACTCCCCTGCAAATAAAAAAAAATTAATCGACAGACGTTAAATGGCTTCCAGACATGAAAAGGTGCACGGTCGGTCATTGAAAGTCATGTTAAAAATTCACCCCAATAAAGAAAATATTTTAAAAAATTGGATTGAAAAAAGAAGGTTTAATTTTTTTTATTTTTCTACTTTTGTTATTCATTAAAAATAAAAAATAAACTGAATTTGGGACAAATTATGAACGGTTGGCTGGATGGTTGGTTAGTTGGCCGGTTGGCCGGTTGGTTGATTGTTGGCCACTTGTATTTTGTTAACAAAAATTACCGGTAATAATGATAACGAGTGATATTTTATTTTTTTTATCAGTTGTTAATCTTTAACGACGTTGACAACGACTCTTCATTAATTGTTAAATAAAATTTTCTTAATATGATTTTGTATAAGTTTTTCTCTTCTTCTTTTTGTTATATACATACATACAGTCACCTGTTTTTCATTTTATATTTTTATACTTTTTTTATTTTAAATTTTACTTGCGTGTCTTGTTAAACTAAATGGTTGTTTTTAGCTCACTCACCCTTCCTCGTAACACTTTGGGCTCTAATGTCAAGTGTCAAAACAATTTTCATTGAAAACCTGTGAATATGTATGAATTTGCTCAAATACACACATACGCATGTATACTAAAATGAAATATTTTATCTGGGGAAAGAAGAGGGGAACTTGGCCTTAAAGCTTATTTGTTGGTAGGAAACATTTATCATTTTGGCTGAAACATTTTATTTTTTAAATTAAGACGTTAAATATTTGTTCACATGCGTATGATGATGATAAAAATATTTTCAGAAACAAGGTGATGCAAAACACTTCAAAGCAATTAAAATTATAATATGGAAAATGCTAATTCTACTTTGGCATTGAGAACGTAAGGCCTCATTAGTATGTACCATAATTTACAAAGGAAAATCTGATAATTGTTGTCACGCTGCTGCGTTTGTGTTTATTGATCGATAACGATAAAAATTTCAATAAAATTTAAATTGAAATTTCGTTCGATATCAATCATATGCCGTACTTTGGTGCAGTTCTTTTACTAGTCAGAATTAGAAAAATAAAGGAGACTTAATATGCAGCATTTAAAAAATAAGTTGGTACTCTTGGTGGGAATATTTTTTAAAGCAAAATTGTTTTTGGGAAAAAAAAGAAAAAAATATAAGAGGTAGACAAGAGAAAAAACTCTTGAGGAATTGTTATTCAAAATTGGCCTGAATAAAAAATTTAAAAGTAAACACAATTAAAATTATTAACACAAAAAACCTTAACCCTTTAAATACAAAGAGACATCGGTGTTCCAAGCCCAAAATTAAAAAGAAACGATTTTTGTATAAAGGATATGTTTATAACTATTTAACAGTTTCTCAGCATCCACCTGTGCCCATGGGGTCACATGTGTAAAATATAATTTTAAGAACAATTTTGTTTTTGGATTGTTCTTCGAAGTCTTGTTTTTAGACTCTTACTTTAGGTATATATGTATATAACTAAATTAACTAATTATGGGTTAAAGACCTTCATTTGTTAATTTGATTTTAAAACATTTAAATGCCTTTTATTTTTAATAAGTTTTATTTATTTGTGTTTTTTATTTTTTATTTGCAGGTAAGACTCGTTACTTAATTACTTAATTAATACTTGACATCTACACAATTAGCAGGTAATTACATGCATACCTATAATTAGATAGTGTCATTTCCCATGAATATTTCATACTGAGCAATTGTAGGACAATCAAAAGCTTGCTGACACATATCTCTTCTCGAAAACTTAATCAAGTGACTAGAATGTTGTCATTCATAATTTCTTTTTATCTCGATCTTTTTCCAATTTTTTTTTTTAAACGTGTTTGTTCAACAGGCAGCCGTCATAAATTCAACAATTAATTGATAAAACATTTAATTTACTCGAGTTCTGTTGTTGCTGACTGCAATTGATAAAAAGCATTTTTTGTTTTCTATGCCTGAGAAATAAATTAATTAAATATAAAAACAACAACGAATTCATTTAAAATGTAAATTGTTTACATGTGGGAATTATTTAATAAACCACATGGAATTTGTTGTTAAGAACTAGAAACTTGAAACTAAAAACTAGAATTTAGAAAAACTAGAAACTAGCAACTGGAAACTATTAAATATTTATAAGGGGGGCAGGCATGTATGTGCCACAAGTACTCCTATCTAGAGATTTGTGTATGTGTGTGTGTATGTATGATTAATTGTCTATATAAATTGTTAGTGTGGTGGTTTGAGAATATTAAAATAAAATATTTGTTACATGAATGGCAGGCGGTAAAATGTTTGTCGTGCCAGCGATTAAGAGTTTTACGGGCAGGCAGGCAAGAAGGATTTAAAAAAAATAATTTTACATTTTGACTTGTTGGCATTTTTTTTAATTTTTTTAAAACTCTTTTTAGTTTATTTGAAGGACTTTTTTAGTTTTATTAAATTTCTTTCTCCCTCTCTTTTTCTTGTCATTCATCATGTTCATATTGATTGATTGTTAAACTCTTGTATTGATTGAAAGTTGTTGTTCTGACCTACTGGCTCAAACGTTTAATAATTAATTTCCGTTTCTTTAAACTAAAAAAAAAAATATATTTACATGGAATTGTTTACACTCATTCATATAATTACTCAACAAACAGTAATAATTAAATAACAATTAAATATTTATTGCTTGTGTGTTCTAAACAAATTGTAGTTGATTTTCGTTACACAATTATTTGCCGTCATATTCATAAAAAAAAGAATATTCTGTATTAAATAACGACTTGTTAAATAAATTTCCCATAAAAATTGTACAAACACACAAGAATGATAGAAATATAAGATTACACCATCCTCATGATTTCCCGTTAGACGACGTAGATTTTCCATACAATTATATCTCTCTCTCTCTCTTATTTAGGTGTAAATTATTAGCCATTGCTTGACGTCATTTGTGCTACATACAGAAAATTTTAATTTTCTTGTGCGGGATGGCGTAATCTTGTATTTATAGCATTCTTGCAAACACACACAAAAAATGTGTGTGGGAAATTAAAATAAATAGAGACGAACTTGAGACACCTTCTACCTTAATTTAAAAATTCTATAAAATTTATTAATAAAGTTGCTGTCAAGATCTAAAAACAAAACGTAAATAAATCGTCTTACTTTTTTCTGTTTTAAATTTTTTAAAAAGAAAGTAGCTGCCGTCGGCAGTCACACTGTAAAGTTTGTGTTTTAATATAACACAAAACAATGTTTGCTGCCCAGCTTTTGTGGGTGGAGTCAAATGTACGACAACAACAACAACCACAACATAAATAACGGCGGCTACATATTATGAAATACAAAAAGACGAACAATCCTCCAGCAAAAAGGGCGGAGTTTTCAAATAAGGAAAAAAAAAAAATAAAACAAAACAAAACCCAACAAATACAGGAATAACAACAAGAACCCAAACAGAAAATGTTTTCATCATGAAAATTAAATTTCCTTTAAAATGTTCTTTTATGTTTTTTTAATACCTGAATTTTCTTAAATTAAATTTTAAAAAAATAATTTTCATTTTATTTTCTATACCTAGATGCTGATTAGCAGATTTTTCTTGTTTAAATAAATATAAAAAAATTTCTCTTTATGAAAATTACTGAATTTTTTTTTTTTAATAAATTTACAGATTATTTTTTTCTTTTATTTTTGTGTGTACCTTTTTTGTCTATTTTTGATCTCATCCTGGCATTTTTTTAGTCCAACACTCCTTTCTTTTTATTTCCTTTTACTTGTGTTTCACTTTTTGTTCAAATAAAAGCAGAAAAAAAAAAAGAAATTCTTTTTTATTATTATTATTGTTGTTGTTGTTGGTTGTTTGCTTGTCTGCTTGTCTGCAACAAAAAAAAACTACTAACAGTTTTGTTATGTTATTATTTATTATTTTTATTATTATTACAGCTTGTTGTTGTTGTTGTATTTGGTGGTGCTGCTATTGTAGTCCTCGTATAAAATAAAAAACTTAAGTGGCAACATGGCTGTTCAACGACTTCAACTCGTTTTTAACCAACCATTTTTAACTGTATTCTATTCTTTTAGCAGTTTTTGTTAACTAAAAAAGTAAATAAACGGATAAGATACTCAAAAACATACACACACACACATACACTCGTGCAGACAGTAAATAAATGTAGTACATAAGCCCATTTAAACATTTTTATGTTTGCATGTGGCGAAACGGTCAAAGGAAATAAGTAAAACGGCCTTCCTTTAAGCCTTCTTTGTCAATATGAAGTAAAACGGGCTCCCCTATTCTTCCAAATCTTCTACTCTCAAATGAGTTATTAGACGAATTGAGAACGGTGAACGATAGTCTCAAGTCTAAATAGCACCTATTTTAACGCTGTTTCTGTTAGACCAGGACCACATATGGCAAGTTTAGTTCGGCAATTCTTTCTCAATTCTCTTTTAAAATTGGCCGTTTTGTCCACACACAAATTTTTTGTTTCGGAAATTTTAGCATTCTTATTCAGTCATTCATACAGCCTTCTTTTGTTTACATCTTCATAAAGGATACGAAGAGAGAATAAAAAGGGAATTGCCGAGTACGAGCAAGTTTTTACCCCATCTAAAATTGCTGTGTTCGGTCCTGGTCTTAACGCTTGAATAATTTCTATGTAAATTATTTAAACTAACCTTATGTAGGAGGCTCCTTTACATAAGAAATAAATATTATTAGGGATTTTAGCACAGGAGAGAGAGAGAGAGAGAGAGAATAGAAACGAGAATTAGTTTCCACTTTGGTTTAGCAGAGATTGTAGGGAAAATACTTGCAATTCTTTTTAATTTTAATGAAGAATTTTCTAAACTGTCTGAGCTATCGGGTATTATGTTAGAAGAACGCTTCAAATAACTTAAATGCATATTTTCGCGATGATTCCGATTTTACACTCGATAAAATTTAAAACTTTGCCTAATATTTTCCTTTTCTGAAATTTTGCTTCTTATAATTTCTTTAAATATTCTGGTCATGGCAACAATTTTTTCAGAAGAAGAACACCGAAGGTGTCCAAAGTATCGAATAAAAAAATAATTTTGTTTATTATGAAAAAAAGTCAGGCCTAAATTATATATTTTAAAGGTTAAAAAAATTGACCAAATAAATAAATTTTTTCTATAGGGCCTTTGTTCGTTAAGGCCTTCAATCCATCACTATTTGTTTGTGTGTGTTTCATCCACCCTTTTGGTTTACCCTACTCACTTCATGTTGGTTGCTGAAGTTTATTTTCCTCTTGTTTTCTATTGTTGCAATTGCTGCCAGATGAAATTTATACGACAACAAAAACTTTTCAAATTAATGGAGTTAAATGTCAAAATACGAGTAATCTGGGTTGTGGGCTCGGGAAGTTGAAGGAAGATTTATACGAGCAATAATTACTTTTAAAAACTTCCGCTATTTTGAGCTTGTTTGTATGCTGTTGGTTTAAATGCAGTTGCGATAGGCTGACTTGTGCTGCATCAGGTGTTTTCTTAAAACAAATCAAAAACTTAATTTCAAATAACAAATTCAAGCGTCATGATAGAGAAAAGTTAAACGCAAATTCCATTGGAATATTCGTAATGTCGTAGGCAAAATTGACTTGATTTTTTTGCTGTCGAAAAATATTCTCTTCCCAATTTAATTTCATTTGGAGAAAAACTGCAATAGAAAATCAGTTTAAGTTTGAATTGCTTGTGGCTGTTTAATTCACAAATTCTAGTTCTTGTCAATTCGAATTCATACAAGGTGTTATGAAAACAGCATGCGTGCGCTTCAAGTTTTTTCCTGATTTGTTCATGAACTAACCATCTTAGTCTTTTGCATGACTTCGACTTGGTTCTTGTTAGTTGCATAAAAAGACCCCACTCTGCTGGTATATTTTTAACCAAACTTCTTGTTCAAATAATATAAATGACGTCATAACATTCCCTAAAATTTTTTTTAAGTCTGGCCACCCTTTTTGCACTTAATGTTTATAGATTTTTGTCTTGTTGTTTGTTCTGTTTTTATTTTATGCTGCAATTCAGGCGGCAGACTGTAAACACGGGTTTTTTCTTTTTGTGAAATAAAAAAAAAATAATTAAATAATGAAATGGAAATTTGCTTAATAAGCCTTTCATAAATCAAAAATATTTTTATGAATTTTATCTCGCAAGATTTTATGACAACAAAGCACATTCGAAGTAAGAAATACTAAAATGTGTCTGGTGTGAGCCGCCAACAGATCTTGTAAAATTTTTAGAAAAGCTTTCAGCTTTTGATGAGCCATAGGATTTACGATTTCAGAGGAATTAGAGAAGGCTGAACATCAACCGCTGAAGTCAATACAATTAAAAAAAAAAAAAAAAAAATGTCAGGATATATAGAAGAATCACTTTTGGTAGTAGTAAAATGAACTCGAGTATATTTTTATTGGAAAACAGCCAACAAATTTTACATTAACTTGAGTACTCTCGTAATAAAGCTGATTATTACTCTGTTCGTTAGTAATGAATTATGTAATTACTACTGCTTACTGGACTGTTAATAAAATCTTTTGTTTCTTAGCCACTTGGGTTTCATATTTCAACGTTTAACTGACCCACTTTTTGTTTCTCCAAATTTTTTTTTCCATTCGTATTCGTATCACATTAAAAATGAACAGACTTTTGCCAAACATCGCAAGAGTATTTGTTTCAGCTGGTTTAGGTGATTCGCCGTACACGTCTCAAGTTCAAGCTTTTTAAAGCTTTGAACTTCACTTGAATTTTAAATTTTGATTTCTTTTCTTCTTGCCTGCATTTTGTGTCAAAATTTGATCTTTTCCGATGTTAGATTTTCTTCTTCTTACGAGCCAGCAGTTTAAAATTTCAATTTTAGTTAAAAAAAATAGGGAGTATAAAAACAAAGAGATCTAATTGGCTTGTGTTGTGTGTCTTTGTGCATTCAAGCAAATATTTCTTTTCAATTCTTTTTTTTTTTTTTTTTTTTTTTTTTTTTTTTTAACATAAAAATTTCATAATTGAAAATTTCGCTTGATTTAATGTCGTTAAGTTGGTTGGTTAATGACAATAATGTTGCAGACATTGCAAATGATGTTACGGCAATGATGCTCATGATGATGATGATGGCAATCAGTATACATAATCAACTTAACCCAAAAATGTGTGAAATTCCAAGAATCATCTGATATAAAATGAAAACAAAGACTAAAAACACTTAAAAATAAAAGTTTTTAAACTTTCCAATGTCATCAGAGATGCTTACTGTTTCTGTTACTGTTGCGCTGATAAAGATGACAAAGTTGGAAGTTGGAAGTGGTTACTAAAGATACATGTGTTGGGTCACATTGCTGGTTTTATGCTTGATGATAATGAAATAGGGTTGACTTGAACACAAAACAGTAAGAAGATCTTTTCTTACTAAAACTGTTTAAGTTTTTTCGTTTGTTTCTTATTTGCTGATGCCTGTCTAATGCAGTTTAAATCTTCTTTTACTTTCATATGCTTTTGTTTTCATAGAATTAAAAAAAAAAAGAGTTAATTTTGTGTGGCCAAGTTAATTAAACGAACGGTAGTTGCACCAAGCAGAAAATTATAACGAAATATTTCCAAAAAACTAATAAAGAGAGATGAGATGGGACACTTTTGCTTCGTTTGTGATGGCCTGAACGATTTCTATGATTTTTTTTTGTATGTACTGCGAGCCAAAGGAATTTAGGTACAGCCTAATGCACACAGTCTAGGTGACACTCTTTCTAATCTGTTAAGTTAACATAATTAAAGTATTTGCATTTTGTTTCTTTCTTCGCTATAAAAATTTTTGTTTTCCAACGAATTTGTTTCTATACTGGCCACGCCCACTTTCAACGATTTTCAGTAGCCACTGTTCAGAAAGTTGTGTGCTCGTACTTACTTTAAGCCTGAGTTTATGCTCTCAAATATTTTATTTACGACTTGGAATGGCTGTATTTGGATGGGTTTTTTAACAATTGAAATTCTCTACAAATTGATACAAACACTCTCTAAGGATACCGACCGAGCAACAACATCTAGTAATTTGATAAAAATGAATAAAAAGCCAATGAAATGTAGATTTCAGAACTATATAGTTTATATTCAGAAAGTGTACAGATCTTAAAGAATTTCACTCAGAATATTTAACATTGAAAATCTTTAGGTTCAAAGAAAAGACGCTAGTGTTCGAAGGGTTTTTTTCTTTACCGATTCGTAACACAAAATAGCTGCTCTAAAATTTTTTTTATATAAAATTCACGATCTTTAATTTTAGCGTAACCTTAGTTGTTGGTTAACTAAAGATCGTAATTCTCAGCTTGTTAATTATTGCTTGAAATTCCAGTTGAAGGATATTTTGCCTTTTTAATAATTTTATTTGAAACATTTCTTCCACTGTTTTTTTTTTTTGAGTTCTTTCGAACTCTTGATTTTGTTGCTGCTCTAAGAATGACATTGTCTTTAGCTGCTTAAGAGTATTTATTTATTATTTTGTTCTTTTATACTTTTTTTTGTTTTTGCAAAAAGTAAATCTTTTTTGTTTCCCTCAGTTCATTTGTATGCCTTGTACGAGTTTAGTTATTTTTGTTTAAGACCTTTAAAAGGAAACATAAAATAAGTTTATTATGTCTGGTTGATTTGCTGGTGAATGTGCCTGCCTAATGTCTGGGCTCTTAAAAAGGTGAAACATTAAACAAACGAGCAGCAGCATCATTATCGTCTTAAATTCTACTGTCAAAAAAAAAAAAGTTTGAAGCCAAAAATCTTGTTTTATTTCATTTTGTGGAGAAGAAATCCTAGTAGAAAAAAAAAGGAAAAAACTGCTGTCTGCTGGAGTATTAAAATGTCTTGCTTTTTTTTATTTAACACAAAGAATTACTTTTTGCTGTTGGCATTTCGAAATTTAAAAATTAAAGCGAGCTTTATGCGATAGAATAATAACGGTTTTTGCAAGTGGAGCATAAGAAACTGTGGCCTTGAATACATCCAAATAGAAAATCGAACTCTATGGTTACCTTTTTGCCTCCCTAGATTTAACTGGCTTTCGGTTTCTTGACCTTTTTCTTTCTTTCTGGCTTAATGTTTTATTTATTTTAATTCTTGTGATTTTTTTTCTTTAAACATTTCAGTTTATTGTTGCTTATTTTTGTTTTAATCTGCTATTTAATCTAAAACACGTCTCAACAACTTAACAACATGTTAAGATTTATTCCAGTAAATTGTGTGTGTGTGTGCTTGCCAACATTATGGTAAATCATTCTTGGTAACAAATACCCTATCAAATCTTAGATTTTATTAAAAAGAAAAAACTAGCAAATAGCAAGAATGATATAAATACAAGATTACGCCATCTCGCATATACAATTTAAATTGTTTTACACAAATGACGTTACGCGATGCGTTCCTATTGGCTAAATAATTAACAGTGGAGAAATATATTATTTTTTCTTCAAACAGTGGACAAACTACGTCATCTAACGGGAAATTAAGCGCATAACGAAATCTTGTATTTCCATCATTCTTGAGCAAATTCATTTTTTCTCACAAATTTTGTTACTAGTTAGTAAGAGGGGAGCATAACTTTCCTGTATTCGGTATCTGTATTTTCCACAAAAAACTG
Source organism: Thelaira solivaga (assembly GCA_947397855.1). Taxonomy (NCBI): domain Eukaryota; kingdom Metazoa; phylum Arthropoda; class Insecta; order Diptera; family Tachinidae; genus Thelaira; species Thelaira solivaga. The sequence goes on from OX377614.1 coordinate 68,401,940, forward strand.
TTTTAACTGTTTGATCACTTCACTGTGCAGAATTTCCTAAATTTTATTATACTTTTTGTGAAGAGAATTTTGTTAACCTCCATAAATCCTTAAAGTTATCTTCATTTGAAAACCTTTTTGTAGATTTCCTTTGTAGCCCTTGTGTACGTATGTTTGTGTGCAACCAACTAACTCTATATTGTGTTCAAACTTGAGTTCATATAAAATTAAGTCTGTCAGTCTGTCTAAAATTTTTTGTCTTTTTTTTTTTTTTGGCGTGCTGCGGCAACGTTAAAGGCAATTTCTTGGGAAGAGTTTCATACAAAGAAAAGAAAAAAAAACAAACAAATAAACTTTTGTAAAACAAATTTACAATTTTTGTTTTATTTAAAATTTTTTTTTATCATTTGCACTTCCAACACAGCTGTCTGTCTGTTTGTCTCTTTAAATTGTAATGAGCTGTTTTTTGTTCTCTTTATTTTTTTTGTGAACACTTGGCATCAGCTACTGATGGTTTGCTGCGAGGGTCGTAAATAATAATTTTTGTTATTTCTTATTTTATTTATTTATTTAGTCATTTTTTGTTTTAATTTCTAGAGTTGATTTTGTGTGTTTTACATGGAAAACTGCTTTTTTTAATTTTTTGGCGACAATTTCCTAGTATTTGACAGTAATTATCGTTGTTTTCTTTTCTTCTTTTTTGGCCACACATTTTTCAATTTAAAATGCAGGGTTTATGAAACACTTTCCAAATTCTTTTAAGTCATAAATTGTTTGAAAAAAATTCTGGGCCATCCATCAATCAATTAGTAGTTGCTTTTGCAAGTTTTTGTTTTTAACTTTTAATTAGAGTAAAGTGCCCCATATTTCTAGTGCATCTTGCATTTCGAGCAGAAAAGAAAAACCAAAAAAAAAAAAACTTGTTTATTTTTTTTTGGTTTATTTTCTAGGTAAAGTGTGCATTGGACTTGGCAAAGCGAGAGCGATGTCTTTTTTTATAAAAAAAAAATCTATTTTTGTCTAGTTCTATTATTTGTTTTTCTTTACGCTGCTTAAAGATTTTTGCACAAGTTTTAAAAAACCATTAATTTAAAAGAAAAGCATTTTCTTTTTATTTCTATTGAAATTGAGACACAAAGAGTCGTAAAATATTACAAAGCAAATGCAGCGGTTCGAAGGACCTTAAACAATTCTACAGTTGTATAAACTGTCGTGTGTGTGTGTGGATTTTTATTTATTTTTTTTTTTTCTAAACAGGAAATTGTAAAATAATTTGTTTTTTGTTTTAATTTTTTTTTATAAAAAAAATCATGTTTTAAATTTTGTTCACTATTTTGCCTGTCCAACTCAATTAACATTTACCAAACCCATTCACTGCACACACACTCTTACACAAAACTAAAAATTTTAAATTTGTTTTTGATCAAATAAAAAATAAAAAATATTAAACTGAACATGCACCGACAAAACACATAAAAAATGTCATAAAAGCTCTTACAACAACAGCAGCAACAACATGCCGACATTCAAACAAGAATATACACACATTTTATGACTACAATTTGTTGCATGTTGTTTGTTGTTGTTTTTTTTTTCTTCTTTTAAATGTAGCAAATAAAATGAATGACTTTTTTTATTCATTTTTTTTCTTGTTCTCTATAGACAACAAAAAAAAATTAATAAAAAAAATCCCACAAACTAAATTGAATGTTTGTAGTAAATGTTGCCAACTACTTGTGTATGTAGACGCACAAACAAGCCAACATTTACACCAGCAACTGTAAAAGCAAGAAATAAGGAAAAAAACAACAACAAGAAAAAGAAAAGAATGTGCGTGTTTTACTCTTGCTGTTTGCTACTCATATGCAATAGTAAAATAAAACAAAAAAAAAATTAAATGCAACAATAACAATCACAAAAAGCAATACGATTAGAGTGCAACAAAAAAAAATGTATAAAAAAATGGTAATAACAACTTGCATAAATTATAAACATTGATGCATGCACACACACACACATGTGCACACATACACACGTATTTATGAATATAAAAAACAAATGCTTGTACCGGGTAATCCAAATGCAATAGCCTTTTGCAGAACTAAATAAACTTATACGCTGCTTATAGGAAACAATCAATCCAATCGTAGGGAAAACACGAACGTTTCTTTGCATTTAGCTGAACAGGCCCCAAATTTTGTATGGCGTTTTCTTTTCTAACAAAAATGTTGCATATATTCTGCCATCCAAGAATGTTTGTGTTTTGTTGTCAAAAAAAAAAAATAAAAATTAATAATTAAATTCAAAATCGCATTCCTTTCCCAACATGTTGCATGTAAAAAGATACAGGGTAAGATAATGCCCTTGTTTACCACTACTTGTTTATACAAGGAAGCAAAGTATTTTATTTGTGCTCGAAAATATTAAAAAAGTAACTTGTAAAGAAGTTAATTGCTAGACACCCCAGATTTTATTATCAATTATTGGTCACTTTTGCAGCAAAATTATTTTAATTTTATTTTAGGCACAAAGTTTTTTTACGTCAACTGATTGATTTCGCAAAAACGCTTTAAATGTGTTAAATATATTAAACGCTAAATATGCATTAATGTAAAATGTTACATGAAAACTTATTTTTGTTCTATTGAAACCATAAAAAGGAATCAATTGAATTCTAGTCTTTTTTATATAAAATTTTTTTAAAAATTTCGATAGAACTTGCTCGACTACGAATGCGGCGATTCAGGCCCTGAATGTTTTTTGAGAATAGAAAACAACTATGGCATTGCTCGTTTCCTATAAACGGCACTTTAAATATCGTTTGGAACATTTATGACTGCAGCGACTGGCCTAGTAAAGGCTTGTACTGTCAGGCGCATTTTCCAAGATTTTGTCGACGGTTACTGTTTCCATCTCAGGTGTGGCTCGAATAATATTAGTGTTAAAAAGGAGAAGATCACCGAATGATTTTTGCTAACAGCCTCCAAGAGAAAGTCTAGTCTAAAGTTTCAAGTAGCAGACAAAATTTACGTAAACTTTAAGGTAAAATTTAATAGAAAATTATATGACTTTAAAGTCTACGTTCATTTTTTAATAAATAAGAGGGTGATTTAGTTAGTCTACTAAACACTCGAATGGGTGTCATGAGTTAGATTCCTGTCTAGACCCTGGGTATTTTCTGCAGACAAATCCGGATTTGTATTCATTTATAAATTTTTTTATTGTCTTTGGAGCACCCGTTGCCTACTTCGTGTTTGCAACCCATAATCACACTCTCCTGTGAGCACAGAAATTGTTAGTGTCTTGTTCTTGTTTTTGCTGTTGTTACGAGTGTGTATTACATACTCGTATTATAGCTGTTATTTATGTATATGCATGCCTCAAGTAAAGGAAGAAACAGAATTATAGTGTTTTGTGTACGGGTACGAGTATTTACTTATTTTGATTGTTACACCAACAGAAATTATTGGGTTGAGTATAGGAAAAGCGATATACTATTATCGGATTATTTTTTTAAATTAGTCTTATCACGAGTGTTGCTAGTGTAGCTGACTATGGCTGGTTTTAGTCACTGGCAATCCCTAACAAATTCATTAACACATAGAAAACAAATTCGATTTGATTCTGTAAGTTTGTGGCCTTAAGCAACTTATTTCTTTAACTGTATCGTAAAATTAATACAAAAAGTTATAAAACCATAATGTACAACTCTAATACTAAATGCAAATGTATAACATACACGCATGCTCACACACACCCATACATAAATGCTTAAATACAATAAAAACTCTTAACAAGTTATTAAATTCCAATGAAATTCATGCACTCACTGGCTTTTTTTTTATTATTATTTTAATGGCTTTTCTTCGGATTCTATCACTTGTAAATGAAACTCTATTAAAGTTCAAACAACCTGTTGCTTTAACAAAAGTCTAAGCAACAAAACTTGATAGAAATAGAAAAAAAAAGAACAATAATAAAAGTAATAATTTATTGTGTATTAAAAATTCCCTTAAGAATGCCAAGCAAGTCTTAAATAAATGCATAAATTAACAATAATTCATAAATTAAGTTTTGTTTTTTTGTCTTACACACGAAAAGATACACTCTTTTTCTTTTAAATATTAAACTAAACAAATTTCGTGTCGACTGAAATACAAAACTAAAACTGAAGCAAAAAAAAAAAAAAAATTAAATAAATAAAATTTTAAAATATAATCCGCGCTTTGTGCTACTAATTTAACAACAAATAAAAACAATAGCTTTATTAGTTAAGTTTTGTATTTAAAATTAATTTAGCCGGTTGAAAGACAAAAGAATTAGCAGGAAATGGAATTTGAAGCCTAAATAAGAAACACAAGAAGGAACGCACACAGACACACAAACACCTGCAACACATAAAAATATTAGAGAAGAAGTAAACGTGCTAAGAGTCATGGAGCCTTTAAATAATTAATGGAACTTTCTTCAATAAGATATGAGTAGATTTGTATGTTCTTAAGGCTTTCAGACTCCCCCTCCCCCCGGACTAAGATACTACCGGTTTATAATCAAACAAATTTAATCACATTTACTTAACAGAAATTCAATTTTATTGAGAGTTTCAAAAAAAGCATTTTAAGTTTTGAATTAATTGCAGCCATTTTCTGTTTAACTTTTTCATATTCTCATAAAATTAATTAAAAGTCCGAGTTAATTTAAAACAACAAAACAAGATTTCCATTTAATGATAAACACACACAAATGAAATTGTGTAAAAAACCTTTCCACAAAATAATTAAAATAAAAAATGCATAAAGAAGAAGTCTTTTCTTTTAAGACCGTTTTATTTCTCAAATTAAATTTCTTACAATCAGGAAGTGAATTTTAAATGTTTGTTAATTTTATATTTTTTCTACATGCTCATGTTTTGCCTCTCGCCTGTCCCCTTTCTCTATGTCTCCCCTCCACTAACTATTGTCCGTTAACTACCGGCTGGTATAAATTTTAGTCTATTTTGCTTTTTTTTTTTAACTATTTTTAGCCATAGAAAAAAAGACATTAACTGTGATCGGCACTTGCACTTCACTGGGGACCGAAGTTAATATCGTTTTATTACATACACAGCCAGACAGAAATACACACGTACACACATACATTTACAAAGCATATTAAAGCTGCGGAACAAAAGCAGGTTGATGAATAAACAAATGTATGCACGAGTGTATCTTCATGTCTAGAAATTTTCTTTTTATGCTTTTCAATGTTCTAAACAAACTCACTCACTAACTAACTAATAAAATACAAACTTAATCTTTAGACATCTAACTTTTCAGGCAAGTTTCTTTTAACAGGTTTTATTATAATTTTTTTTTTTTTTTTTTTTTTTTTTTTTTTTTTTTTTTTTTTTTTTTTTTTTTTTTTTTTTTTTTTTTTTTTTTTTTTTTTTTTTTTTTTTTGAACAAAAAAACTCAACTTGTTATCATTTTGAACAGCTAAACCAACTCATGTGCTAGAAGAAAAAGAAAAATAAGCAAAAGCGAGCAGAAAGAACAAACAATCTGATAATTATTTCAATACAATAAGAACTTTAAAGGAATGCAATTCTCAATTCATGAATTAAAATGTTTCCGCACTTTCTAACAGACCAACCTAAAGTGGGGAGACAAGCGTAGCATTTTTTAGCGCCATATCTAAATACATAAATGCTGCAGTAGTGTAGAGAAACCCACTAAAGACAAACAAAAATAGAGTTAAAAACTCTAAATTAAAAAAAAAAAAAAAAACTAGCAAACATGTCATTACAAAACAAAAATAAAAAAACAATTGTTTTGCAACCAACGTCACTACAAAACTCGCTGTGCCCTGTTTATTGTAGGCAATTGCCTTAGTACTTGGTAACACATTCTTGTATTTTAGTCGATTCCGTTTTGAAGATTTCTTTAAATAAAAAAACAATGTTTTGCCTTCATTAGCCAAAGTGTGGAATTTGGCTAGTGCTAGTGCTTTTGTAGTTTACACTATCTTGTTATCGAGATAATCAATCAATGCCATTACAGATTATGTTGCTTTTCATGCTTTACATTTGCACAACACATACACATACATACATACTAGTTTACTGATCTATTTGTTACTTCAAATCACCAAGGCCTAGAACACAATCTTTAGTTAACTCTAACGACTGCGCTTTGGCTAATGCTGTTATCATTGCTTAAATCATAGTCGATAGATGGCCTAACTCTAAACTTACAAGAAGTAAAAGAGAAAATATTTTTTTTTTGAAATTTTTATTATTCTTAATTTAAAAAAATTTTTTTTTTTTTTTATTTTCTTGTAAAATAATGGTTTTTATTTCTTATGCTCCAACTGATTTTCTTAAAATTGTTTTATTGTGTTTGTGTGGTTTTACTCGTAGTTTGTGTTAATTTAAAACATGCAAGCGGCATAACTAAAAAAAAAAGACCACAAAGAATGGGAAAAAACGTGCCTTTAACCGCAAGTGATTACGTGTACGAGTATCAAAAATTTGCAATAAAAAACCGCCAATAAAACACTTGTTAGGGGATTGTAAATTGAGATAAATAATTGAAATGGTTTCATAAATACATTCATACACATCACTCAGGATCTAAAATGAGATACATTTTAATAGAAGAAAAATTATTATTCATTAAAAACATTGGTCGCACTAAAGTGGTTTTTTTTAAACGATTTAGAAAATTCTTAATAACAAAAGTCAACTTCTTGTAAAAGCCTACTTTTTTGCTTTTTTTTTCTTTTTTGATAAAAACTTCTTCATTGACTCAACGGTCCTGAACAAAGTGACAAATCATTAAAAGGGACAAATGGTACTTTTTGTAGATTTTTTTTGGTACTTTTTGATATTTTATTATTCAGAAACCTAGAAGTGCGAGATTGGAATTAAACGATCCTGAGCAAAGTCAAAAATCATTAAAGGGATAAAATAGTACTTTTTATTAAATTTTTTGTTGGGAACCTAAGCGTGCTTTACGGGACGCATATCATTTTGAAGGGGAGATCGTCTAGATTTGCAATATATCGCCCAAATGCTCAGAAGCTACTTTGGACTATTTAAAAAAAAAATTTTAAATTTCCATATACCCCAGTGCCGTTGCTTTCAGAAGTTTTTACCATTTCCCACTTTGCTGAGGTACCATTCCCGATTTTGGCCATAAAAATTACCTGTAGGCTCTAAACTTTCTGCAAGTGTTTTAACATTTTCGGAAAATTCGTAGTTTTTATTTTATGATGCAAAACGGGAACTGCCAAAATCCTTGAGAACAACAGTACTGGGGTATATGGAAATTTCAAATTTTTTTTTTAAATAGTTCAAAGTAATTTCTGAATATTTGGGCGATAGATTACAAATCTACACGACCTCATCTTTAAAACGAAATGTGTCCCATCCCCTTATCTTTGTGAGAAGTCAACGTATTTATGCATATTTGTATCCTTGCACTTATATTTCTCCTAAACATATTTGTAAATATTTCATAAATACAAAAACATATTTAGAAATAATTAATGACGTAAGACGTTTTTGCTAAATACTAAAAAGATATTTACAAATACTAAAAAACGTAACGGGCTACGTTAAAACATATTTAACTCGGCAGATTTATCTTCACTCACTTAAATTATATTAGCGACAGTATGGTACTTCGCTGACAAAGTAGCGAGTTAAATGCTAGTTTTTTATGTAAAAAAAATTTGAAATTCTTGAGAAAAATATTTTTTTAATCATAATTTTCGAAGTCGTAATAAAACGAGCCATTTTCTTTAAAAGTGGTACAATTCCATTTCAACAAAAAACAAAAAAATAAAAAATTTGTTTATTCTGTTTATAAACTTTTTCTAACAAAAAAAATTTTTTTTTTTGGTTAAGAGTAACCCTTTTTAGAACCTTTCACACAAAACGGCTCAAATATCAAAATTAGATATTTTTATAAAAAACTTTACTAATAATATTTTGTATAGCCTCTACAGAATACTAACGTAAAACTAAAAAAAAAATCAAACAAAATTTTAAATTAAAATCTTTATGCATAATTGTGTGTGGGTGTGTGTAAGAGCATTTGTGTGATTTTATTTTATTTCTCTCTAAATCTCTTTCAAAATTTTAATTTTACGTTTCTATTCGTTAAACTAGTATTTTTTGTTTTAGTAAATTGTTAATTCTTTTTTTTTTCAACAAAATGAAAAAAAGTAAATAAAAATAGAAGAGTAGTTTGTCAAGACTACCTCAATACAAGTTCAGTTTAGCCCTGTTAATTTATTTCATTTTATTTCATTCCATTATCTGCTGCCACAATAGAAAATTATAAACGTTTTTTTTTTGTTTTTTAATTTTATTTTAAAAAAAAAACAACAACAAAAACATTGAAAAAAGACTTATTGTTTGTTTTATTTGAAAATTTGCATAATTTTACAATTTTTTTTTGCTATACACAACCAGCCAGACAGTCATACACACAAGGCAACAACTTTGTTTATTCTTTTTGTTCGTTGCCATCTTTTGCCCCCTCCTCCCCATTTCCTTTTGCAAATCTAGGAACACATTCAGCGAATTTATTTGTTTTACCTGTTTTGTCTTGATTGTTTGCGATGATACATAGAGAGTTGGTGTAATTTATTTCAGGTATTTTGTTGTTGTTGCTGTAGAAAACAATACTGTTTATTTGCCGCAGCAGATATTTTGTTACGACAGTGTGAATGACAAACGGGAAAATATCGGCATGTTTGAACACCACTGACTGCGCAATTTTTTTTTTGTTTGTTTTTGCAATCGAAGGTTATTGATTCTCTTCTATTTCTGGCTGTGGTTTACAATTAGGGCGTTAGAGCGACTAACGTTAGAAGTGTTTCACTCAAGCACTGCTTTTGTGGTGCACGAAAAGTTAAATGTAAAATTTAGGAAGACTGGAATTCTGTAAATTTACATTTAATATTTTCTTATTCCCATATTTAGGCTAGAAGTCATCATGTGGAGTTAACTATGGACTTTGATTTAATTGGCTGTGTCTGGGGGTGTATATAATTGGCTTTATATGAAGCCTATATCTGTACAAAAGCTTCTTTCGATAGCGGTACACATGGCCTAGTAATAATAATGTGAATGTCTAAAGATGAATTCACCCACACGTTCTTGAAAAAAATTTTTGTTCGTACAATATTTTTTTGTACGACACTTTAAACTGCATTTAGAATATTTTTTTTTGTGCGGAAAACAATTTTATTCTCAACAAGTGGTTAAATTCAGCCTAAGCAATTTTGTGTCCTTTTTTGTTTTAGTATGTGTGTATGTTTCGTGAACATGCTGCCGAAAGAAGTTGATGGGCTGCATGGTTCTCTTTTCATAGGTCAAACAGGTGCCTATTGATATGAATTAGAATGTGTTTGTGTGTGTGTAATAAGAATTTATTAATAGTACTTAACCTAAAAAAACCTCTCTCTCTCTCTCTCTCTCTCTCTCTATCCGCCTCTCCCTACTTTTAATTTATACAAACACGCATGCTCACATACATGATAAACAGGGATTTTGTTGTTGTTGCTGCTTGCTGCCAGCTAATTTCAATTCGGCTTAGTAGGGTTTTTTTGTTGTTGTTAAAGTAGGCATATTGAAAAGAGTTCATTAACACCTTGTGCCGTTTTTTTATTATTATTTTTTTTATAGTTAATCTTCTATTATTATTACACATAATTTTTGTTTTTGTTGTTTGTTTAGGTGAATAATAAGTCTTAGTAGTAGTGTGTGTATGATTTCGTTTCTTTTATTTTTTATGTTTTGTGCGTGTGCGTGATTTTTTTTTTTTGCTCACCCAAAAAACTTAATGAATGAATGAGAATGTCAATCATTAGTAAATTTATTGATGAAGAAGTAATTTCATTGTTGGAAAGAGAAGAGAAAAAAAAATCACTAATTTAACATGTGCTTGCTTTGCTGCCTTTACAATTTAAAGTTTAGGTAAGACTGCGTTCTCTTTTGCCGATTTGTTGGTACTTGTTCTGTTTGCTTGTGGAATTATTATTTCTAGTATGTACATATGTCTTTTTGATTCACATCGGCATGCAAATTAAATTTGTTGAAAGTGAGAATGTAATTCTTCAAAAAAAAAAAAAAAACAGTTATTTTTGAAAGTGGTACAAGTCCAATTAAAAAAAAATGGATTAGTGGTAATTTCAGTAAGATACGACACCGTCTTACTAAAATTACCTCTGACTAATTTTTTTTAAATGGACTTATACCACTTTCAAAAATAACAGATCAAATAAAAGAAATTGTACTTAAAACCAGTTTAAGTTTTTTCGTAACATCCTATCAAATTTTGTGGAATTTTTTTTATTGATTTTAAAATGTTTTAAAAGAGAAAGTGCGACTAGAGAGGAATAATTTGGCATGCACGATGATGAGGCGTTAATATGAGTAGAAAGAAAAGTAGATGATAAATAACCCATAAAATAATATTTGTCTAAATAGTGAGTTTTAAGCTCTTGTTGTTTTAAATTTCATCGCTTATAGAAAAAGCGAATCAAGTGAGCCTCCTTTGGTTAAGCCCTGCTTAAATATCCTTGACCAAAATGTATTTTAAACAAAAAGGAACTGTAATTTGATTATTAGGGCTTTGCCCACATGAAATTTTAAATTATCAAATAGATCAACACATCACAGCCACAACTACATGCAAACATTAAAATAAACAATTTTATGCCGTCGATCATAAAAAAATTTATCGTTTTTTTATTTTTATTTTTATTTTTTTTTACTCGGTTTCTAAAGACTTACATGTTTTTTCTTTCTATCGAACTTAAAAGTTCATTGATCCTAAAAGTTTTTTGTGTTTGTTTATTTTTTTAAGTAAAAAATTGCCTGCCCCTTGAAAGTTTCTTCTGCTTTTATAAATTTTGACTCCAGCCAAGATTATTGAAGCAAATACAAACACACACACACAAACATTTTTACGATACTCTGGTCTGGCTGTCGTGTTAATCTTTTATTCTTTTTTTATTTATTTTTTTATTTTTTTAATGTTATTCCCTTTTTTTATAAAATTTATTTAAACAAGTCATTTAAATTGTTGACATTTTATGTTGGAAAAGATTTATTAAATTGTTAATACACGTTGGTCGCTGGCTATGGGCTCATAAAAAGTGATAAAGTGTGTAAAGGGGAGTGAGTGAGGGAGGAGGAATTGGAAATCAGACTTTTTATTGTTTGAATGCGGGAGACTCATTTATAAATGCATGTTACGAGTCACAAACATTTAAATAAATAAAAAAACAAAACACTTGCCTAAACAAATCGTTGCTTCGAGTGCACTTATTTTTTCGGTTATAAAATTCGTTGATTTTCCACAAAAGAAAATTTAATAAAAATTCAAATAATCCATAATTACAGTCACTCTGAAGTCGGTATCATTTTTAATGCATGAATTCCTAAAAACCTTCTTTTTGTGACTGTGATTTATAAAAAAAATTTTGAAAAGCAAATTAAGTAAATAATTTAATTTATTTAATTTTGTAGATTATGCTGTCATGTGTAAAAAAGTTCAGCACATGAGCATGAAGTAGAATTAAAGGTGACTGAATACTTTTTGTTTGATTGTAGTCTGATGAGCATCTCTCAGGCTTGCTAATTTCAAACATCGCAACTGACAACCGATTTATTGCCATTTTAAGCAACAGCATTCGCAACTCGTAAATAACTTTTAGAGATAAATAATGGTCACTGTTGTTTAGTATTGCACCCAGGGGGTGCCACCGAGCTTAATAATAAGCCGTAGATGGTTGCAAATAAATGTATAAAAGGAAGAACAAGAGATGAGTTAATGCTGTGGCACAATTTGTTTTGTTTGAGTCTGTTGTCTGTTTGTTAGTTGTTTTATGTATGTGTTGTGTTGTGTTGTGAGTGAGCATTGCTCGTAAAGCATCAAAAAGACCACAATAGACAACAGTCGTAAAACATTATTTGACTGACCATTGGCCCGTAAAGTTTATAGTTGATTCAAGAGGGTTTTTTTTTTTTTTTAATTTAAAGGGGTTTTTGATTTAATTTGATTTTTTTTGTGATTCCCAAACTTAACTGCATCTAAAATCAATTCAGGTGCAGTGTTATGGTTGTATGACTTAAAAAGAAACGCGCACTTTTAAAAAATTTAAATTTTAATTAAATCAGTCCAATATTTCTTAGGTTATTTTTGTAAGTGGTATAAGTCCACTTTAAAACTAGTTTTGATTTTCGTCAAATTCACACACAACCGCCAATCTGTTTATCTCTCCTGTAATTATAATACGTACTCGTATCATAGTTTGAAAGTCCTTGTGCATATCATGTTTTAAATGTTAATTTTCTTAATTTTAAAACAGATTATAGCAGTTCATTTCATTAAAATCATTTTTTGTTTTTTCTTTTGTTTCCTTTTATGCTGCAAAGCACAAAGGCCATTTCATTCCCATTCAATTAATCCAATCATGTTGGGCTTATTGTTATAACTGTTTTTTCTTCTTTTATTTTGCGTGTGTTTTGTGTTGTAAATATCCTTTTTGAAATGTCTTCTTCAGATCAATGTGGAGGAAAAGAAATCAATTTCCGTCTCTTAGTAATTTTTCTTGTTTCTCTAGTTGGTGGTTGTCAACAAAATGTTGTGACAATAAAATGCAAATGAAAAGAAAAAAAATTTATCAATAGACTTGAAATTGTTTCCCTTCATGCAAGGAAATGAATATAGAAAAAAAAAATGATTTTTTCCTAATATTTTTGGAAACGAAGTGAAAAGTTTGAAAACAAGAAGAAATTAGGGAAATGCATAAACAAGTCACCACGTAAACAAACATACTTTTACGAGACCTTAAAAAAGATCTTCAAAATAGTAGTAATTCTTAACCGATGTTGACCTACACAGGCTAGATTATTGTAAAAAAAATTGGTACTAAAATTTCTATAAAAGTTTTGGAAAACATATTTTGCTCATTTTCTTATGCTTATGAATTTAGGTGACGGAGTCGTCTTTGTCTTTCTGGCTCTTATTTCTCTGATTCTCTTCATTTTCCCTCTTGTACAAGTATCACAATGAGACAATATCGAAAGACTATTCTGTTTTTCTTAATAGATCGCCCTGTCCAATCTAACCAAATTTAGGTTTATAAAAAATTTGTTTTTAAATATTTTATTGTTTGAGCTTTTAAAAGCAGGCCATCAGCCGTCAAATAACAATTAAAATAATTAAAATTCTTTTCTATCATTTGAACAGAATATTCTTTTTCAAAAAAAAAAAAAAAAAATTTTTTTTAATAAAAAAAAAACAAATCGGACTAAATTTTTCTTTTATTTTTTCTCTTTGCAGGTAAGCAATTTAATTTACTATTTAGGAAAAAACTTGCAGGTAAAAACTTTCTTTAATTGTAAAACAAAACTTTTAAGAATAAAAAATTCTAATTTTTGAGATGAATTTTTTGTAACGAATTTTTCATTTATAAATTAAATTATTTTCCAATAACAGCAGGATAGCAAAGTAGACGTGTTACGATTAAGTTGTAAATAGAATATCCCTGCCGGCATTTCACTCAATGCCAATTTTTCCATTGAATGGTGAATACACTAAATTGTCTAATATGGGGCTCAGAATATCCTCATTCATTCTATGAATCTGTGAAGAGACTATTAACAATTTCTTTTATTTTGTATTTGGAGAGGTCACAATTATTGCAATTTTGCCATTTCAGAGATCTCAAATCTATTTTAATTTAGGTTGAGTGAATTGTAAGAGTTGCTCTTAATTTGAAATTCAAATTACGGATTAAGAAAAAATCTAATCCATTCAAGTGCCCCAATTTTATTGGGCAATTCGTTTGCCCACCCTAAAAACTCATTAATAATTCAAAAAAATTATTGCAAAATAGTTGGCTCTGAATTTTGCTGTAAACTTTAAAATATTTTGTAATTTTCTTTTTTAAATTATGGCTTAAAGGAAGTGGCCAATCTAGTGATGGCATCTCTACCAATGGCAGTAAGCAATTGAGCCTGTTGCGCCATAACCCTCTGCTTAATTCAAACGCTGTCGGTGTAAGAAAATTGTGATAGGAAAAGTCAAGTCAATACACCCTTTTTACCCTAAAATAATGATAACTTTTCACTTGATGATTCTGAGCGCATTAAATCAAAACTTAAATTTAATTTTGTGTGTGTGTGTTCTGTTATCATATTGTGCTAGCTCTCAACTCAATTACAAATTTTATGCTTTCACACCCATTTAATTCTTTTTTTTTTTTGTTAATTTTCCCCATACACAATTCCCACACACTCCTGTTACACATGAACCCCCCAAATTTAAAAAATTTTTTTGTTTTTGTTTTTTGATCCAACTTGTTTTTGAAATTAATCATAAATTGAAAAAAAAAGTCAAAAAATGCTCTTGCCTCAAAATAAAAATCACTTGCACACATTCAACCAACATACTCTTGCTCCGTGGCCGTAAGAAATAACAGACAGACGTGTTTGTGTGAAGGAATGAGTGCTTGAATGAATGAATGAATGAGTGTTGAATTGCATTACAATGTTATCAAAACATGTGTATCTTGTTTTTGTTGTTGTTTTTTTTTTACTTTAATACACAGCGTTGGTCATCACCATCATCGTCATCATCAACAATATCGACATCAACATCATTCTCTACTTCATCAATAAAACCATAACAAGAGCTACTTTTTTTTTTAAAAAAGATATCAAACTCAAACAGAAACACCAACAACAACTACAACTACAATACGTCCATCTGATACTTGTATAACTAAAAGCCATTCAATGTAGGGGTTCTCTCTATGTTGCACAAATAAAATCTACAAAAAAGAAGAAGTTTAAGAATTTCTTTTTATTAATACGATGTTACATCAGCAGCAGTCAGCAAGTTGCGGGAGGAAAGGGTTTGCCAGTTGTGGAGGACGAGGTTGTAGCCGTAAGAAGTATAAAGTGATACAACTTATTGTGCATTCGCATATCATTATATGCTTTGATGGGCTCAAATATTTGTGTAGACACAAATACCTGAAATGCCACAATGGGTTGCATTAACCCATTAATGAGACCAGGACCAGGACCAGACACGACAATTTTAGTTGCGCAACTTTTTCTCTGTCTTATTCATTCAGCATTCAAGCTACTTGTCTTCTTTTTTTTAAAGCTTTAAACGATGTGAATGGAGGACGAAAGAAAATTGCAGAGTAAAATCAAGTGTGTACCCGTACAAAATCAAGAATTGCGCCATTAAAATTGCCGTGTCTGGTTCAAGTCTAACTTAAATTTGAAATTATTCCTGTTAAAGCATCATTAGGGCGCATTTTTAGGAACTGCAAAATTAAGGGAAGCTTAGGCTGTTGAGTTTCCCAAGCAATTAATTCATTGAATGCAAACCTGGTCTACTTTCCCTCCAGATTCTTAATATAAAAGACTTCTGAAGTCTTTAACCTTAAAATTACTAACCAACGAGAAATGTGCCACTTCGCTTATCAAGTGTTAAGTTTGAAATGGAATTTTAAATGCACATTTAATTGCATTGTTTTCCTTACTTGGCATGCAAGCCCCTTTGTCCCTTTATCCCATTGTTGGGTTAAATTATACCTGGGTTCAGAAGAGGGGAAAAAATAACACACATGTTGCATTTAAACACTCTGCCGCAGATGAACTGGCACGAGTTTTGAAAACTGAAAGGTTGTCATTGTGGTTCTTGTTTTGGTAATCAGGCAATTTTAAAGTAAAAACAAACAACTACTTGGGCAAAAACACATCTCGCAACACAGTGCAAATGAAACATGTGAGAATGAATCTACCAAACGACTAAGCAACCGACCAATGCTTGTCATTGACCTCTCTTTAGAAAAGTAAATAAAACATAAACTCGGCAACATTTTGTAAATGAATGGGGAAAGAGGCAGAACTGCATACAAAACACATTGAAAGTGCAGGCAATAAAAGCAAAAAGTTCCCCCATTTTTTTTTTTTTCAACTGGAAAAAAGGCCTGCATAAAATTGATGATCCCTTTTGTGGAATATGAAGGCACTGTAACCAACTCCCCTCGGTAGAAGAGGACAGCACTGTGGGTCTTGTTAATGCAATTGAAATTAAAATTTGTATGAGAGATTTAAAACACACACACACACACACACACACACACACAGGAAGGAAGGAAGAGAGAGAGAGGAGACAAAAGAGAATCAAGCGCAAGCAACATTGTAACAAAATTGTAGAAAAGCTGTTTCGCTGTTCAATTCGGCTTTGGTTTGTTCAGTTTGTCAAAGTGTGAGAGGGGAAGGCAGTACGTAAGAAGGGAATCTCGTACTCGTATCTAACACACAACCAACCATTTAAACGACTGCCTGTCTGTCTGTATGTCTGACTAACTGACCATTTGTTTCAATGACTTAAAGTCTGTCCTTTTCATGCATCTTTTTATGTTCTTTGCAGGTTCTTTGTGTGCCAGTGTCAGTCTCTCTGTCTGTTTATCTGTCTGCCTTGTGTATTTATGGGTCTTTTAAAATGCATGGTGCATGTTTGCTGAATGGGTAGATTTTTTTTCTTCTGTTTTGTTGAATTCCTTTTAATTTTTTTCTGCTTCTGTCTATCTGTCGGTCCAGCTGTCTGTCTGTGCCTGAGTGAGTGTGTAGCTTTCCGTTGGTCGTTTCTTTTTTTTTTTACTTGCTTTTTGTTGTTGTCGTTTATTGTTCGCCTGTTGTTGTACAAGTGCATTTTCGAATCGTGCTGAAGTAAAATGTTGTTTTATTTAACCATGTTTTTGTTCGTTTTTATTTTTGTAAAGAAATTTAAGTACTTTTTAGTCAATCTCAAGAGAATTTTTATGAAAAGAATTTGAAAGTCTATTTAGTTGTTTGTGATTGCAAACTAGAAATTTTATTTTTTATTAGAAATTGAAATTTAGTTCTTTTGAGCTTTTAACTACTACAAGGGTTTCTTGTTAATTAATGGAATTCTTTAAAGAGGCCCATTGAAATACAAAATGCAGGTAGTTAGTTGAAGAGCATTTGATAGAGTTTTAAATGTTAAATGTAGGTGTGTAAGGCAGTCTGAGAAGCCACAGAGAGAAGTTTGTTTTTGCATGTCAAACATGTTGAGCTGAGTCCATAAGTTTTCCCTGACAGAGCTTAAAATGTCTGGTTAATTATAGAATTCTGGAAAAGTCTTTGTCTGCTTTCGGAATACAAGAGACTTTCATCAGAAACGACTAATCTTAGACATCAAATGGTCAAATTAATTGAAACTCTACACAATGTGCGTATGAATTTAACTTAATGTAGATTTAATAAAGTCAAAGTGACTTCTGCAGGTTATATTTTGTCACTGTCATGGTATAACTTGGACGCGGTTTCGTTACTTAGGGCCTCTTCACCTATAACCGTTGGACATGACAGACAAATCACTCAAAGAAGTCTTTGAATTCGTAATGAATTTTAGACTTAAGGAAAATTTGTAACTTGAAAGTAGATAGTGTCAGAATAGGTCTTTTCTGTCGGCAGTAACCAAGTGACTTGTTCCCGCTCCTAATTCTAAATCTAATGTGTACAGTGAAGATAATGCAGAATGGGTTCGCCATCAAACGACTACTGTAGAAGTTGTCAAGGGGAAGAGGAGGAGGAAACTGTGGAACA
Organism: Thelaira solivaga; assembly: GCA_947397855.1. Taxonomy (NCBI): domain Eukaryota; kingdom Metazoa; phylum Arthropoda; class Insecta; order Diptera; family Tachinidae; genus Thelaira; species Thelaira solivaga. The sequence continues at coordinate 68,419,575 of OX377614.1, forward strand.
CCTTTTCTGCTGATCCCCTGCCTTGGAGAGCGCTAACTTCAGAATTTCATTGCGCCTTCGACTAGAAAGGTCGACATGTTACATGGCTTCGATAGGAGTAGCAATTTGCTTAAGCGACAAACTCATCTTCTATCTGGCTTCTTATTTATTTCCTTTCCCTTTTCTATCTTTAGCGCTAGTCTTCGTCACTTCCTCTTACACAAGTATCAGAAAGTGACCCCATCAGAGGACCCAAATGTGCCCAGCTTTTGTTTTCCTTATTTGGGCGCCCTATCACCTCTTTAACTTTTATAATCCAACCTTAATCAAACTCCTTATTCAGCCTCCGATCGTTGTGAGTTGACAAATTTTCTGTGGATCGTTACTGTTGCCATTTCGTTGCGTAAAATTTTTGTTTAAAAAAAATCACAACTTTTGGCATGACAAATTGTGTCATAAATTATTTTTCACTGCGTTGAGTGTTAATATTTATTGTGCCGATGTTATTTATTTATTTTATTTGTTTATTTATTTAAATAAATAAAATTTCTTTACTCACCTTGTCAATTCGTTTTTACCTTAAAAAAATTCAATTGTTTCTTCTTTTTCTTTGATAAATAAAAATTAAAAAAAAAAACATTAAATAAACCCTGGCAAAATATTTAAACAACAACAAAAATAACAATAAAAAATTATGCCTTTAACTTGTACTTTTTAGTTGTTGTTTTATTACAATTTATGATGAGTTTTGTGCTGCAATTTTACTTTTGCTGTGTCACGAAAAGGTGTTGACACACTGTCAGTTTGTTTTCATTAAGTTGAACAGTCAGCCAGGTAAAACAAAAAACGAAAGAAGAAGCAGGCAGGCATTATGGGTGGTAACATTTAGATTTTTCATTCTGTTTGTTTCTTAAAACAAAATCAACACGACGACGCAACCAAAAAGAAAACAATAAAAAACAAACATTTTTATTTTCTTAAAATGTTGGCACCACAAAAACTGTACAAAGTGAGTGTCGGCGTGAGTAGACTTGAATTATTTTTTTAAATGTTGATTTAAAAATTATTTAATCAAAAAAAAAAAAAAATATTTACAAAACAAAAATCTTATCGATGCGAATGTATGGAAGTATTTTGACTGCCATGATCGCCGGTAAAAAGGGTCTGTGAACGAGATGCAGATATTTCGTTTCATCATTTCTGGTAATTTTATCATTTTCCCTAGAATCAAATCAACGCGCAAACGTGGCAGCAAAAGTCTTGCGGCAAATTAAATTAAATTAAATCAAAATGTTGATTAAAAACTTTTAATACAAATTTTGATAACTAAATTGATTAACTTTGTGCTAATAAGTTAAAATCGCTTGAGTCGACTTAAGTAAAAATTGACTTTTTGCCGAATTTAAATCAACAACTTATTGTGATTTAGGAATTAAAAAAATCACAATGGAAATAATGGCGTTTACTAGAATCGAAATAATTTTATAAGAAAAACTTTTAGAGCTGCTAAAGTTGTTAGTCAATTAAGTTCAATGAAGAATTTAATCAATTTGATAATTTTTTAATCAAAATATTTAATAGACTCGGTACTTTTTTGTTTGTTTTTTGATTCACACGAGTTCATGTCTGTCATGGAAGCTTATGGGCTGTAAAGCATCATTCTAGCCGGCCGTAAATTGTGGAGTATTTGTTTTGCGTAAAGGCCCTTGGAAATCTTAATTTTTTATTTATTTTTAATTTAATTTTCTTAACAACACAAACACCCCCGAAGCTTTTTTACAGAAAATACTCAGGATCAAGGCGGGAATGGAACCTGTGACCACTCCCAGACTAGTCTACAGGGGCAGCCGTAATTTTGTTCATGTGAGGTTTCTACTCTGGCGCTCACTTATATCGTTCAACACTCTTTTTGCAGTTTTGATAGATTTTTTTTTGTATAAACTTTTCTTCAACTTCAAGAAATCTTATGGTGGCGTACCAAAAGCAGCCTTTAGTTTTTCTAATACTTATTTTAAACTAAATTGAAGGGTATTTAAAATTCGGTAACGCCTTATTTATTTATTTTCTGTCACATTTTTTGTTAAAGAAATTTTCAATATTTTATACGAAAAATATTTAACAAAAAAAAGAAAGGAAATTGAAATTAATCACTTGTTAATATTTACTTTAAGATAAAATTTCTTATACGAAATAAAACAAAATAATTTGACTTGCTCGCTACTCTACACGCCAATAAAGCACCGAATGCCGTAAAAGTAATTAAAAAAATGGTTGGTATTCGTTGCAAATGTTTTTTAATTTTTTAAATTATTTTTCCATTTTTTTCATTAAAGTTTTGTGATAACAATGAAAATTTAATAGACAAGATAATAATAATGATGATTACAGGTTGGTTTATTATGATTAGAAAGAAGTTTCTTTTTTTATGGTTGAGTGTCGTCAATAACAACTGAAATAATAATTTCTTTTAGTTTTTTTTTCTTTCTTGCTGTGTGCTTTGTTAGAACTGTTTTAATGAAAAAAAAAGAGAAAATGCAACCTGCTGCTGTTTCTCCCCACCTTCTTTTTTTCTTTTTAAAACCAGCAGGCGGCATATAGAAATAAAAGGGCCGCTAGATAATCTCTTTTCTTTTGTATTACACCACACAATCATCAAACTAAAGGTAGAAAAATTTTAAAAAATTCCTGAAATAAACAAAATTTTCCATGTTCACACAAAGAATATTTTTTTATAACAAAACTTCCGGCTAAAGTTTAATCTGCCCTTCCAAAAAAAAGTAATTCTTTCCAATAGGGACTCAAAAAAATATTTTTTTTAAATAAAATTCTTTGGAAATTCGACTGCTCATGAGGCTGATTGTGTTTTTTTTTAATTTTTTGTTATTTAAAAAAAATAATTTTTAAACTTAGAAACAAATCTCTATTTGTACCACAGAATATTTTGGTGATTACTCAACTTGACTCTTCAGTAACCCAAAAAAAATAAAAAATTATTTGTACTGGCAGTACGTTTAACAAGTAACTGCCTGTTTTAATAAATAAAAACGTTTTGCTTTCTTTATTTAAATTAGAGTTTGTGGCAGAGAAACTTTGCTGCGTTTTTTTCATTGTTTGTTCTCAAAAACATTTTTCCTTTAATGTAAACAATTTTTAACAATTTTATTTCACACATGGCAGTGAAAAATGGACACAATCTGCTACAAATAATAAACGTTCGTTTAAATCAAATAAAATCACATTAACCGCCTTCTGAGTCACATTCATCAACCGCCTGAATTTCATGTGATTTTTTTTTTTCGTTTTTTGCTTGATGATTGATTGAATCGAAGGTTGCTTTTATAGTCATTGAAAACAATATAAATGCCACAATAAACTGCAACATTTGTTTCTCTCTCGCTCTCTGTCTCACTCGGTCCCTACTTTTTGTTTATTAAAATTTAAAAAAATAAATGAGGGGACAGACGGGACAGACATTTTTACGTTGTTTTTTTTGTGTCCATAAAGAATTCATTTTAGTTTCAGCATTTATTTATTTTTTTTTTTTTTTATTTTTAATTTTTATTGTTTTTGTTCTTGCTGCTGCTTTGTTTTTTTTTTTGTTGCTTTTGCTAAATAAATATTTTCTTTTGTTAAATTTTTATTTCATTCAGAATTGTTGCCAGTTGAAATCAAAATCGTTGTTAACAAAAATTAAACAGAAATAATAAACAAGAACGAGGCAGCATTCGATTTTCTACGTGAATGTTTTAGCATGATTAACGATAACTACGAGACACAATAAAATTTTTTCAAGTAATTAGAGGCAAGTTAATGCAACTCATTTGTTAAAATGAATTTGCAAGCGCTCTACTACATTCAGAAAAATATTTCCACACACACACAGCAGAACTAACAGAGAAACTGTCTGATTTAGGTAATTTCGGGTTTTATTCTTTAGCTTCATTTTATAATAACAAATTAAGAATCATAGTCAGCAGCTTAAGCTAACTGCTGATCAGGGTTTAAGGTGCGTTTTCTAACTGAAGATTGTGAAATCTGGCCTAAAAGAAGTAAACAATTTGTTAGTGTCATACTAGACCAAGTTATTTCTGTCCGCAGAGCCTTAGTTCTACTCCTGTCTTTCAGAATTTCACCTTAAATTTTATTAAAAATTTCCGTCGCTTAATTTGTCTTCAAGTAAGAATCTACTGTAGTTGTTGCTCTTATTAAAATTAATTTTTTTTTTTTTATTTAATGCAACATTAAATTGTATTTGATGTCTGTAATAAATCGCTTTTAAATGTCGACACTCCTCTTCATCTGTGTGTTAATTCAGTTGATTTTATAATTAAAAAAAAAAATATTTTTTTGTTGTTTCTTTTTTCGTTATTATTCGCGAGTACTTTTTTCACATGATAAAAATGTTTGCTGCTCATAATTATTGCATTCATTATAAAAATTAAAAAAAATTGTACTTAAACAACAGGAATTAAATAAAAAAAAAAACAGTGTGATGATGAGTGACTGACTTAAGCTGTCACTGTATTTTTAAAAAGAACATTTTTGCTTTTAAACAAAATTTAAAGCCATTGAAATGTTTTGATTTGTAAAGATTTTAAATGATTATTAATTTAAGGCAAATTAAAAAAAATAATAAAAAAAAGCTCTAATTAAACGAGCTGTTATTGTTGTAAGTGGTGTGAGCTCACTTGAAAAAAAAAATAAATAAATAGCGTTAATTTTAGTAAGATATACGAGTAGACACCAGTAGTGCGATTCAGTAATTTTTAAAGGTTCCACTTGGTATTATTTTCAGTTTGCATTAACGAATGTGTGATTCAGTAATTCTTTGTTAACCGTGGATAACAACGAAAAATTACTTATAAATTTAATTTTTTTTTTTTCAGAGTCCTTCACTTTTGTTTTGCGCACCACACAAAATTCTGTCTTTTAAAAATTTTACTGATTGACAAGTTCTTTAATTTTAGGGTCAACTATTTTTCACGAAACATTTTTCTTTAAAATTGAATAGTGAATCGCACTACAGGCCGGGCTCCACAAAAAACGAACAATAGTTTCGAAAACAAATTTTCGCTTATTGTTTTTAAAACAAATGTACGAAAGAAGCTTGTAAGGGGCCCGCCTGATCAGCTTACTAAAAGTACTGCTAAATAATAATTTTTTTTAATATGGACTTACTACTGGCCTGAAAGTGAAAATGTCTGGATTTAAGATAATGTGAATTGTAGGCTGTAGAATATTTTATTAAATGAGTGAGACACTTCAAAGATTTCCTTAACGTCTGCTTGATAAATTACTAAATCCCTCCCTTCAATCTTTGTCAAGTAATACAGGGTTCTGTAAAGGTGTTCAGGATTGTGGCTGCGAACTCACAAACCCCATATTAGTTGCGTTAGTGTAGAGTCTCAGTTTCCTTTCTCCAGAAAAATTTCAATTTTTTTTGCTTAGAAACAATTTATTTGGATTGGAGTTGTTCATAATAAATTATTTTATGAGTCAGTTTGTAATCTTGCTAAATGATTTGATCAAATTGTCTTGTCATTTTTTTCTTTTTTTTTTTTTTTTTTAGTTTGTCTTCTTGCAGCTGTTTTTCTTCTTTAACTTTTTTTTCTTTTTGAATCTAAGATGTCACACTGTGTTTAGTGGAGGCTGTTGTTTCTCTTCACATTCACACACATACACACACACACACAAAGACATAAATGTTGTTTCCTTTTTTATGAGTGGTAGTTAGTCATTTGTTACAACGAAGGTAGGTAGAAGTGGAAGATTAATTTTGTAAAATTCTCTAAATGTTTATTGCAAAAATTAAAGTTGATTGTGTTGTTGTTTCTGTTTCTGTTTTTTTTTTTCTTCATTATTTTATATCTTGCAATAAATATCTACAACATTTAAAGTTTTCTTTTAATGTACTTCCAACAATGGCATATTAAGCTGCTGTTAGTGTTGAGTTTTTGTTGCTTTTAATTTATTTTAATTTTTTTTTATACTCAGAAGTAAAGGGTAACACAAAACTCAGTAGCTTGGAATGGCTTGCCCTGTTTACCTTCGCTTGTATTGAGTTCTCTCTCAATTATGTATGTCTTTGGCTCACTCTGTAGACTTCAAATAAACTTCAAGGTTTATGGCAACTATTAAGACTTACAATCTCTTTTTTTGCAACAAAATTTATTTTTTTTTTTCGTATTAGTTTTTTTTTTTGCTTATTTATTGTTAAATTTTAGTATTTTGTTTGGTAAGAAAAAAAATCTAAGACAGATTATTGCAGGCAATAATAAAAACTACAACAAAAACAACAACTATAAAGGCTTTATCATTAAGTCAAGGTCTTGTTTTTTGTTTATTGTTTTTGCCAACCGATTAAACTATTCAATTTGTTATTTTATTTTTTTCTAAGAAATTAAATAAATTTTGTATTTGTTGTTTACAAAATTATTAATTGATTTTGAATTTGATTTTGCGATTTGTGATTTTGATTTTTTCTCAATTTCTTGTGCAATTTTCGTTACAAGAAAACTTGTTGATGGAAGAGCTATTCGCTCTTCTAAAATTTTTTGAAAATAAAATATTTTTTTCATGAGGCGTTACACCAAAAATATATTTAACTCGGCATATTTAACTTCACACATATAGTCGCAAGGTCAGGCATCCGATTCCTGCCCATCATCTGGGTATTTTTTTCAAACAAGCCAAGAAGCTTCGCAGCACCCTCGGTGGGTTGATTGCTTTGCCACATATTGGGTTGTTCGGAAAGTAATGTCGTTTTTTTCCCCACAAAGGATTTAATTATATTTTTTCGAACTCATCTTCCCATCTTAAGCCGCATAATCATTATATGTTTTGAGAGCTGATATAGCAAGGCTTGTGTGTGAAAAAGTTCAATTAGTTCTATGCAGTAGTTTTAGGTTGATGGCTTTTTAAATATGGAGAGCAATAAGCACCATTTTCGTCATATTCGACTTTTTTTTTTACTATAGAAAAGGTGAAAATGCTATTCAAGTCAGAAGAAAGAAATTAACCACTGCACTGTGTATGGAAAAGATGTGTGGATAGGACGCTAGTGCCAGAACTGGCTTACAAAATTTCGATTCAGCAATTTTGATGCACGTTCTGGAAGACCGAGTAAAGCTGTGAAATACACGATAACGGCATTAGTTGATGCAAATCGGCGAATAACAACACAGGAGATCTGTGACAGGTTAAATTTATCGAATTCAACTGTTTATGACCACTTGAATGAAAATTCTCTGTTTCCCAAAAAGAAAAAAGAAAACAAATTACTTACCGAACAATTGCTTGCATTCATGGGCTGTGCCTAAGATTCTAGCTTAGTAACTTTTTCTCTACTTTCTATTTTAAAGTAGTTACGTCAATGCTATACAAATTCCCCCTTTTTGAAATGTTTTTAATATTCAATTTGCCTTCTTTATTACTTTAAATTGTGTCAGTTGTTTGTAAACGGAGGATAGACACATCAAATTTCAACATCAATCATGCATTTGCGTGCGTAATTTTCTTAAATGCGTGTGAATTGCCGAAAATCAAAAACGATTTGATTTTTTGTATAAGCACACACATGCATAAGTTGATGTTGAAATTTGATGTGTCTATCCACCGTTTTAGTTAAGCTGCTTTCTTATTATATTTTTTTGTTGGGAAAACATATCGTGTATGTACAAAACACAACTCTGTCTTGATAAAAAAAATGGGAGGTCCACACTCCATTACTAAATAACTAAATATTTCCTTTTTTCAAAGCAATTCCCTATAATTAAGGTAAAAAAATACAAAAAAAAAAACGAAACCGAAAGACCGGAGTGCATAATTATGCTTATATGTGTGTGTGTGTGTTTAAGCCTGAGTGTTTATGTGTTTGTCAATTTGCTGTTATGCTATTATTTTCATTATGCGGGTGTAATTTTACAATTATGCTTGTTAAACACAATCTGCCACATACCACATACTACTCGTTATTTTATAAAAATAAAAAATTTTTTCTGCTTCGTCGTGTGTTTATTGTTTAGTGAGAAATAAATAATATTAAAAAAAAATGTAAATATAGTCATCCAAACATTATGGATTTATTTGTTCATCCATTTACTCATTTGCCATCGTTTGTGTTTATTCAATGGACCAGTATCCCATTTCCATGTGAATGATTTTGGGTATAAAAAAAAAATGGAATAAAAAATATTTAAGAAGGAATTTAACTAGTGTTGTTGTAAATTGTGAATAGAAAATTTGTATACAAGAAATAATAATCATAAAAAATGTCATCTTAATCCCCTTGATAAACTCTCTCTTCTCTTAATGTTGTATTGCTATATCAACATTATCATCATCATCATCAAGTCGTAAGCTTTCCACATCTCCGTCTCTGGCTGCGTTACCCTCACCATCATCAACGCCAGTCAGTACACACACAGTTGAGCAAGAGTGGCACTCATAACAACCCTTATTTTGCAGTTAAATTTAATGACTTTGTTACATCATAAGCAACTTCATCACTGTTTCAAGCCAAAGAATTTAGCAAACATTTGACAGCATCACAGATTGCAAAGCAACATTTGGAAAATATTAAATTATTTGATAAAAGAGAAAAGAAAAGTAACCCGAATTTGTTACTTCCCTAAACCATCATTCAATCTGTGAATACTGCAAATCATGTTGTCTCAATGGCCACTTGAATTTTTGAATATGAAAATATAACAAGGGACTTTAAAGCTCTACAGTTTCTTTTCTTTTATTTTTGCAATTTCTGCAGTAAAAGCAAAACCACAGTCAGCAGCCATTTATACACTTTTTCATTCAGTCTCCCATTTTTTTTTTGCTCTACACAAAAAAAATATGAAAGAAAAATTTGAATTCAAATAATATCAATTCAATTCTATTAAAATCATTTTAATAACTTTAACATAAATAGCAACAACAACAACAACCATTAAATTGTTAACATTTGGGCTGATGAAAGTTGCCACCACTTACTCCAACTAAGAACCCTCACATTAACTATCAAATGATAAGCCCTCGTCTGTTTTTTTTTTTCTTTTTGGTTTAATCCAATACGAACCAATCACCCCTGACATAAATATTATGACGATTTTATTTTTGCAAAAACAAGCAAGGGGAGCCAGCTAGCCAGCCAGCCAGTTTCGTCTGTTAGAAAAGAAAAGGGAAATGAGTGTGTTAAATAGAAAAAATATGTATTCGAAAGTGTACAAGTACTTGTTAAATATTACAGTTCCTTAAGTACTATTTAATTATGTGCAAAACATTTTAGATTTATTATACTTTTTCGCTCATTCAACCTCTCTCTCGGTTCTGTTGCGTGTGCTTTCTTCCTTTTTTTAGAAACAATTTCTTAATTGACACACTTAATGTGTCAACGAATTGGAAGCATTCATTGTTTTAAACAATTCCAACATTTGTTTGACGTTTTAATTAAGGGCAGATGTGGCCTTAAGAAATGGTGAATGGGCCAACAGGAGCTTGTCTATCTCTCGCTCTTTTTTTAAAAAAGTGTCTTTGGTTTTAGAAATTGTGTAAATTTTTTCATTCACCTTTCTAAAACCCGAATCCACCCTTTTGTTCTGGAGAAAATTTTTTATTTTTTGTAAATAGTTTAATTACTATCTCTGTAGGAGACATTTCAAACTGCATATAAAAAATTTGTGCAAACTAAATTTTTTACGGACAAAAATTTTGTTCGGACAAAAAAATTTATTTAGACCAAGTGTGTGACTTCAGCTTCAGAGCGGTGGCTTGGACAAAACTATTAACGTTATTTGACAAACATTTTGTTTATTTAAAACATGCATCTTCAATTGCTTTTTGTTCTGGAGAAAATTTTTTATTTTTTGTAAATAGTTTAATCACTATCTCTGAAGGAGACATTTCAAACTGCATATAAAAAATTTGTGCAAACTAAATTTTTTACGGACAAAAATTTTGTTCGGACAAAAATTTTGTAATGACAAAAATTTTGTAATGACAAAAAATTTATTTAGACCAAGTGTGTGACTTCAGCTTAAGAGCGGTGGTTTGGATAAATATTTTATTTATTTAAAACATCAGTTGCTTTCATGGCTAAAGAAAATTTTCCGAAAAACACTTACTTAACCGTAAATATTAAGGGGAAGTAATGGATGTTTATTTGAAATTGTTTGAATTTCTTTTGCATGGCTTAAATAAAATTTCTTTGCTTACAAAAGTAAATGTGCGCTCTAGTGTGAAAACTCCGCCTTAATTCTACCTTGATGGTTTCTGCATGTTTGGCAGCAAAAAAGAAAATGGCTAGATGCACTTACTTACAAAAATTTATAATTATTCCAATTATGCTACTTACAAAAACAAGCGCCAGTTTTTTCACTAGCTTTAACTGTATAAAAAAAAATCTGTGGACACGAAACTCCAACATGACATAACCAAGAAAATTTACATTGACCTGCAGAAATATTTTTCATTTGAAAAATATTAGAAATATTCTCCAGTACATAATTTTCTAAACATCACCATCACCTACTTATTACGAGTATCATCAAACCATACATGGTGCTAACTGGCTTTGTTTTTTGCAGCAGCCGCCAATAGCAGCATTAAAAACACATTTATAATTTAATATGATTCTAACCGTGTTCAATTTTAGCCTGTTATTAATATTACATGGTCATCGTGATGGAAAAAGTTTTTTTTTTTTTTTTGGTTTTTGGCTTAAGCAAGTTTTAATTCAATTTAAATGTCATTAGCATAAACATCATTATCATTATCGTCGTCGTCGTCGTTATTATTGTCAGTGGCAACAGTAAAAGCAACAGCAGCAGCAACCCAAATTGAGTAGCTCGACTTATGGCCAACATAATATTCTGCAGGCATTACATAAAGTCACACATGCATGCTTGCATGCATGCATTCAACCCAAACCATGTCCGCGTAAAGTCCGCGTAAAATCATACAAACATACAAACGGGCTAACGACAACAAGAGTAAGAGGAGGCAGGCAACAGGCGGCAGACGGCAGGCAGGAGACCAAACACATGGTTGTATTCTGAATATAAATGTATGAACATGACTGTGGTTGCAACATTAATTTATGCAAACACACATGAATTTTGCAACAATATAAGTACGAGTAGCAGTAACCAAACAACAACATTGAATAAATGAACGAACAAATGAAAAAAGAATCGACAACATCGAGCAAAAGCAAAAACAAACAAAAAAAGAAGAAATAAACCAAATCACCAGTGGCCTGAACAAACAATGTGTGGGCAAAAGTGTTCTTTGGCTTTGCTGTTTGTTAATACAGCTGCGTAACGTGACTTCTGCTTATGCTGTGTGTATGTGTGCTTGTCAAAAAAAATACATAATAAATGCATATTGGTAATATTTAAAAATAGGACAGACACAATAACTCGTAGTTAGACGAGCAAAGTTTTTACAAAAAACAAAACGTCTGGAATCGTTTTTGGTTCGAGTGACCGTTACAGGTCGCATGGGCAACAATGTAGTTTTGTGAGTTCCTCAGAATAATGAGGCAAGAGTGTGTTTTTGCTTGATTTGAAAGTCAAAACGCAGAGTAACTTGAAAGAAAATGCACAAATCAAATCAAAAGCCAAATCAGCACATTCGATATCGAAATTTTCATAGTTTGTCATAAAGAAACACTGAAAATGCGAAAGTTTTTATGTGATATCAAATGCGGAGTGATTTGGTTCCACATGCAAGTACATACTCGTACGTCCTTTCCTCTGCTTTAGTCAAAGTCCTGAAGCCAAATCGTGTCTTTCGATTATTGAACAACATCACGCGAAATTTTCAAAAATATTTTATAAAATGCCAGTTCATTCCGGGAAATGCATTGTTTGCTGTGGATTATGGGTCAGTGGCATCATTAGACCAAACTTTTTTTTTTTAAGACGACGAAGACCGGAACGTTACTGTGAATGGTGAGCGCTACCGTGAGATGACTACAAATTTTTTTTGGCAAAAATTGAAAAGCTGGACATGGCTGACATGTAATTTAAGCAGAACGGGGCCACATGCCACACAGCATGCAAACCAATGGCCCAATTGAGAAGCGACTTCAGTGAAATCAAGAACAAAGAATTTCTTTGTAAGATACCGACCGGTAGGTTGCTACCATTTGAGGAGTAGCCGCGCTCAACATTTAGATGAAATCATCATTCAATTACAGAGATCGTTCTATCGACTCAAATAAAGACTTCATACATTTCTCAAAATTTTTTGTTTTAATCAAGTCCGAAAGTTCTTGAAAAATCGTCCAGTACAAAAAATAAATTTCATTCACTTTTTGTTTGTACTTGTTTTTGTTGCTTATGCTTAGTCAAACAAACTTGTGCGTTTAATTTGCTGCCACTCTGTAATGAAAATCTCTTCTCTTTACTTTTTCCCTTTAAAATTTAAAAGTACAAATGGAATAACCTTAAACTAAAAAGTTCACTGGATTTGCATGTGCAGCAGCAACTCATGAATGAATGAATGAATGACTGAACGAATAACATTTGAAAGCCTGTTTAGTAGTGCTACTACGACAACAACAGCAACAACATTCAATTCAATTCATAAACTGATATTAATGCAGTTTTAGTAACTTACTAACACCTTTTCAGGTTTTTTTTTTCTACGAAACGGAAATGTCACATTTGCAGTTTGACCCCTTTTTATTTTTAGTAGCGTCGTTGTAGTCGTCATCGTTGCTGCTTTTGGATTTGTTGTTGTTGTTGTTATTCATGAGTCTTAAGCAAACTGAATAGAGGAATCAACAACAAATACAAAATTTACTATTTGACATTAAAAATGATTAAATTTGTTTGTTAAAAGTTTCGGTGATTTTCAAGTTGTTCGTTCTGTGTTTAATTATTTTAAGAAACGAAACATTCAAACTGCTAGCGAATTTAATTTAATTTTAAAGCTGTTTAACTGTATTTTATTTTAGTTGTGATTTCATGTTCAATTCTATTTCCTTTCATTTTTTGAATTTATTTTTTTGTTCTATTTAAATGACCTTCAATGCTTGTGGTGGGAATTCGTTCAGAAAAGTTAAAAAACAAAATGAAACTATAAATTTAATAGAAAATATATTTGAAGTGAATAATCAACATTGAAGAACAAACATCGAACATATTTTTATTAGAAACTGTCTGTTAGTTTGTATTTATTACTCTGACGGAGTTTAAGGCTGTAATGTTTTGCACAGTGACCAGAGGCAATATAATTTGAGAAATTTAAAAATTGTTTAAAGCAAAATGTTCAATAAACAAAATATTAAACAAACACGGCAAAGAAACTCGTATTTCAGATTTCTGACAAAGTGACAGGATAACTTTATTGTAAATAAAATCAAAAGTAGTGCAGCAAATTCAATTAAGTATGACTTTTAGGCTATACGCCTAAAAGAAATAAGCACCGATTTTAACTTTCTTCTATTTTTGAAACTATTTAATGAAATTTTTTTATAATTTTTACTTTAAAAATTTCAGCTTATCTCAGCCACTGTGCTCCGTCCTCTTAGTTTTTTATTGGAAATGCAAAAAAAAAAAAAAATAATAGAATTCATGTTAGATGTCTGTTTCAACAAACGTGTTTGTTGAACTGTGTCGGTTTACAGTTATTAATGCAATTTTTGTTTCGTTTAAATTAAAAAAAAAGAAGTTAAATCCTGTCTGTCTGTCAGTCTGTGTATTTGTGGGCAAAGCATTAGGGGTCTTTAAAAGACAGTGATTAGCAAACCATTAAAATCTCTTTTTTTCTACTAAAAAAAGCATCATTTGTGTTTTGAGTTTTAGCTAAAAGGCCGAAAGGTAGCTGAAATCATAGCCTTTTTGGTCTATAAAAAGTTATTTAAATTTTTTTTTTAAATTTTTCGCAAATTAATGGTGTAATTTTTGTTAAAGCCAAAATGTTATATTTAACGCATTTAGCTCCTCTACTACCCAATAGAGTCGATTCGATCTCTGTTTTTATTTTTTGTTTTGCTGCTCATTGTGTTAGTGGTTTCAATTTAAATTTGGTCATAGCTTGTTGAACATGCTGCATATGCAGCTGCATTTTAATATACAAAAATTCTTTAAACTTTTAGTTCTTTTTTTTTTTTGGCATGTGGCAAGATACAGAAAAGAAGAAAAAAAACACAAAAATCATTTATATGTACAAATGACTGCAGGCCCCCATCAACAAACAAAAACCAAAAGAAATATAAAAACTAAATCTTGATTTCCTATTTTTTCGCCAGCAATTTTCTAACAAGAGCCAAATTTGAAGCCATAGCTTTTAAGCCAAAATTGTTATAAACTGCGAACAAAAAAAAAAATTAAGAAAAAAAAAAATATTTTTTTCTGTTGTTGTTCATGCAGCCTATAAATGCTGATGACTTTACAGTTTTTTTCTTTTATTTATTTCTTGTTATTGTTATTAAACTATTGAATAAAATATGTACATGCTGGAATAAACAACAAATGAAAAATAAAATCAGACCTTGACATGGATTTTTCCTTTTTTGTATTGACTGCAGTTGGAGTCTGCCACGACGAAAAGTTGCTGATGTTTTTATCTTTTTTTTCTAAATCTCAATCAATAGAGTTGAAAATGGAATTCTAAAAATAAGTGGCGTTCGTGTATTTAATGGACATGATTTTCTAAATAATAAAAAAAATCTCAGAATCACGTTTGCAAATTAAAAAAAAAAAAAATTCAAAACTCGCTAGTTGCCTTCAAAATAATTTGATTAAAAAAAAAATTATTAAAAATAAGAAACTGTGTGTAAACACTTCTAAGTATTTGCACGGGTGTATGTGTGTTTTGCAAATAACTTTTTTTCTCATAAAAATTTAAACAAAAAAAAAACCCTTGACTACATTTTATCACACGGGTTAAAACGTTAGTTATTTTATCTTTCCTTAAACATGTCACAAACAAACACTATAAAAATCTTAAATAGAAAAAAATTTAAAAATGGTAAAGCCAACACGAATAAAAAAAATAAATAAAAAACAGCAACAACAACGTACAACATAAAAAGGATGCCCTTAAAAAAAAGAGAGCAGAAACACCGGAAGGAAGCTGAAAACAGACACAGCACAGCACATTAGCACGAATACCATTCACACACACACACACACACGCCTTTAAATGCTGAACACAACAAGAAAAATGAAAATTATGCAACTTGGCAAAAATCAGTTGATAGCGATAAGTCAGTGTATTTTTAAAATAAGTCAGAGTGGTGAGAGCAGGAGGGGGGGATGGAAACTTCTATTCATGTAATGGCTACGCTACCGTCTTTCATATGCAGACAACAGTGCTTCATACAGTGGCTTTGAAGGGTCACCCTAAAATAACATTTCACATTTTTAAATGTCTGATCTCAACCTTAAGGTGGGATTACAAGTTCATTATTTCGCTTGGGTAGCTTCACATTAATTAAATATTTAATTAATGCAAATAAAAATGTAATCAATATGGCAATTTTGTTTTATTATATAAAATTAAAGCATAATTTTTAACACTGTTTTACTGTTTTAAGGGGAAGAAGGTCTCCTCTGTCCTTAACACATACACAGAACACATGCGAGCTTATTGTGAATGTTGTTAATAATCGCTTTTTCCATCAATCGGCAACGGCCTAGGTTAACTTTCAGTGTATTTTCCTTTTTTCCCTTTTTTTTTATTTTTTTCTATTTATTTATTTGTTTTATACTTTTCTATGGCATTTTTATTACTATTTGTCTGGCTAAAGTTGCAACTACTGCCTACCAACATCCTTACGAAATTGTGCTTTCATTCTTGCACATTCCTTTTGCCAGTAGCTTTTACACAATTGGTTTGGTTGCTGGCTTTTATCTCAGTTTGTGTGTCTGCCTACAGCTGCGGTATGTTTTTTTTTTTTGCCAAGTGAGAGTGTGTTTGGGGTAAAAGTAATTTTCAAACAGATAAGAATCATCATTTTCCTTTATGGTTTTTACGAACTCTCAACTCAACTCAACTCGACTCGACTCCTTTCACGATAAAAGTGAAACGAGTACCTTGTTTCACTACATTTTAACGTGCTGTTTGTTGTCTGCTTTTAGTAAATGAAATCACATGTTCAAAAGGAAGGGAAGGATTGAAATATTTTTATAGAAATTTTTCCAGGAATATTTATTTATTTTTTATGCTTTCATTTCTTTAACAAAAAGTCTAGGGGCAAAAGGTTGATTGTGGGTGGGTGATGGCTGGCTGGAATTTTTATTTCACTGTCTGCGACAAAGTTTCGTGTAAACTTAAAGTGTATAAAAAAACCTTGTAAAGTGTTATTGTAGAGGGCGGTCGGCAGTTCTTTAAATCTTGATAGAAGTAAAAGTTTCTTTAGCATTTTTTTTTTATCTCTTTCAGGAGTTACTTATGCCTGGCAACAGCATATACAGAGAGATTAATTTAATACCAGAGACGAAAATTTGTTAAAATACACAAAAAAAAATCAGTAAAGTGTTTCATTTAAAATGTTGTTTAATTTGCAAAAGAAAATTTCCATAAAGATTGTTTTTTTTTTTTTTTTTTTTTTTTTTTTTTTTTTTTTTTTTTTTTTTTTTTTTTTAGAAAGGACACTTTTTTTTTATAGAAATTGAAACTGAGAATAATTTAATTTAAAACCAACAAAAAGATTAATTTAATCTTGTTAATGGTTTTCGATAAGATTACAAACACTCAGGCCAACTGAAATTTTGTTTACTCTGCAAGTCTAATTTTCAAGCACTTGGAACTGTAAGTCGTCAATGGTGTTTACAATTCAACACATCAAATGAGTGTCATCGTTGAAATCATATACGAGAAAACATCATTCGCAGAAGCCTTCAGTAAAACAGAAAACGCTTTTTTTTTTTAATGAAAAAAGATTTCGTTCAAAAAATTTCAAAAATATTGAAAAAATTTAGGCGATTCCTGTAAACTGCACATAAATCTTCTTTCTAACTGGTCAAAGAAAAGTGGCTTCAAAAAAATTAGAAAAAAAAAATCACTCCGGATGACAAATTTATTGAAGCCTCAAACACCAGGTTACATTACTTTTTCCTTAAGAATTTTACCTCAATTTAATTTTTGTTTGTTGGCATTTTCACACAAAAAACGTTTTGTGAATTCACACACAAGCTATCTAAACCAAATAATTTTTCATGCTCTATTTGAATAGAGACACGCAAGACAAAAAACAAAATTAGACAAACGCACTTGCTGGCGAGCGCATGTGCATGCAAGCATTAAATCGATCTGAACATCGGTGGGAAACAAACGCATTTAAGTATCTTTTTCTCTCTCTCTCTCTCGTTGTAGTTTACAAATCCTGTAAAATCATAAGCCAGCGCTTGCAAGATTTATTTAATGAAAAACAATTTAAGCCGAACTTGCTTAGAGGAAACAAGAAAAAACAACAAGTTACATGTCTCAAGCCATTAAACACATGTTAATGTTGTTGTTCAGTTGGTCGGTCGCCTGGTTGTTGGTTTAGAAAACTTTTACAAAAAAAAACATTCAAAAATTATGTAGATTTTCTCTAGATTCGCGTTCGTTAAGTGGACGTTGTCGTCTATCGTCTTAATTTGTGTGGACATCTAGTATTTTGTTGACAGTTTTGGTTGTAAGAAAGAGAATGGCGGAGCAGCTTACAAGTGGATGTAGAAACAAACAAAATCGATTTATTAAAATCCAGTTAATGTTAACTGTTTTTTAATTAAACCAATTTGTTTTAAGCTTGAAAATCTCAAGGGGGAAAACTTAAAAAAAAATTATTAATTTAAATTCATTCATGCAAAAAGACCATGTGGGCAGTTGTATTTTTCTTTGTGGTTGGTTTATAGATTCAATATTTAGGCTGGATGTTCTGCCAACATAAAATTAAAAGCTTTTATTAAGCGCAAAACACTTTGTCCGTAATCACAAATATGAAATATTAAAAACTGTTATTAAGTAAAGAAATAAATTTACTAAACTTCAATTTGTTTTGGTTTTTTCTTTTAATTTAATGACCTACAGAGGAAAAATTAAAAGTCAATTAATTAATTAGAATTTAAAAAATAAAAATTATCAATTAAATTTTTATTTGTATAAATTAATTGTGTCATCAACTTGATAATCTCTTTTAGTTGATTAAATATTTAATTAGTTTTATTACAAACATTTAATTAAGATAACAGTTATTTTAATTAAAATGTTTAATCTGTATAATTAAAATAATTTTTTTTCCATTTTTGTTTTTCACGTCACGCCCACTTTCCAACGTTTTTCACTCAAAACTATTAATTTAAGCGAAACCGGGCTAAATACATCTAGTTCATTAAATGAGTTAAAATAAATATGCCAAGTTAAATATGTTTTAACGTAACCCGTTACGTTTTTTTAATATTTGTGAATATCTTATGGCATATACTCGTATGTATATCAAATATGTCCTACGTCATTAAATATTTTATGGCATATTTATAAATATGTTTAGTACAAATATGATTTCTCTTAAGAGATTTTACCTATTTGCAAACGAACCATAGAAGACTACAAGATTTTTGCCATTCTCCATTTTGCAGAGTTACCATTCCGATTCCCATTTCCCAAAATGAATTTCATCTGTAGGTTCCAAGCTTACTGTCTTTAAAATTGTCGGAAAATTTCTTCCCAGTTTTTACTCAGAGCAACAGTAATTTCTGAACATTTGGGTGGTAGATTACAAATCCAGACGAGCTCCTCTTTAAACTCATATGTGTTACATCTCGTAATCTTCTATGGTTCGTCAGGAAGTTGCTAAAATTTTAATTGTAGTAGGGTATTCTTAAACCCGTTTCTAAGACGTAATTGTAGTGCAGCAGTTACGTTAAATAAATAAATTTTTTAAAATTCAACTTTACATTTCGAATTAATTCTTATTTTTCTTTCTTTTCTTTTTAGGTGAGTATTGCCAACTACAAAAAAAAAATAAAAATAAAAATCAATAAACGCCGTTTCAATTAAAATGTAAGTTTTCAATGCAGTTCTGTAAAAATGTAAGAGTATCGTTGATTGTAACAGAAAAATATCTTCTTCTTTTTTTCTTTTAAAATTTTAAATTGCAAACAAAACACCGTCACATAAATATTTTTCATTTTTTAATAAAAATTCCAAAAAAAAGCTAAAATTCTCGCAATGAGAGAAGCAAGAATTCAAACAAAACGCAACTTCATAAATGTTACCAGTCAACCGGGCTAAGGTTTAATAAGCCAGCGGGCATATCTGGCGTTTTTCATTTTGCCCTGTTTGGCTCAACATTTTAACTTAAATCATTATCAACTTGTCACTTGGCTGTCAGTCAATTGTGACAAACTGCTTTAATTTGTTTGCTTGTTCATCTTTTGTTTTTACTTACACACTCGTGCATCACCAGCAATTTTCAAGTTTAAATCAATTCCGCTGACAAATCGGGAACACATTTTTTTTCAATTTTTATTATTTCAATGCAAAAACTATTTTATGTTTAAATTGTTTTAAAATTTATTTATTTCTTATTTAATTATTTATTTATTGCCCATCACATCCATGAAAGTGTTTTAAGGTTGCACGTATCACGACAGGAAATTGATTTTTTAGATTTATTGGCGCTTGTTAGCTAAAACCAAAACAGAAAAGTAAATTGTTAAGCAATGATGACGATAGAAATTTTCAGTTGATGTTTTCTTAATAAAATCATCAGATGACTTTTGCTTTTTCTTACTGCTCGACCCTGTGATAAGTAGATCAGTAGGTCAGCAGTTCTAAATTTGAATAATTTCAGTGATGGCTATTGTCAAGGTGTAAGAGATCCTAGAGGGAACACACAGGTCCTCCTGGATTTCGGTTTTTGCTGCAACAGCACAACAATCAAGATTTAAATAAAACTCATGACAGCTGGCAAATGGGTGCTGTTAAAAAAAGAAGAAGCAGAAATGGGCTAGAAATAAGAGCTTCATTGTGTTGTTTGGGGTTTGAGAGTAGACGAGTTAAATTTTGCAACTAGAGACCCGCTGGAGAAAATAAAACTCAATTAGAGTTTGAAAGTCTGGCTGCGAAGAAATAATAAAAATGGTTTTTTATTTTCTATTTCTATTTCTGTGTGCGCTGGCTGGCTGTATCAGGTTTTTCAAAGTTGAGAACTCTTTTAGCAAAATCTTAAAAAATAAAAATGCTTTATTGGCCATAAAGAACTGCTTCCTTTTAAGTAAAAATCACGTTCATTTATTATTGAGATTTTCTTTTCTTTTCATTTTGTTTTTGTTTTTTTTATGGCATAATATTTCAGTTGTAATTATTACTGTGGCTGACTGTGTAATTTTCTTCTTCTTCTTCCTGTACTTCATCATGTTTGTCTTGAATGTTTTCCAACCATAATTCTTGGTTTGTGGAATATTTAAACGGTAGCAAACAATTCAACAACATGTCAATTACAGCAACTAAATATCGCGATCAACATGTTGCAACAATCATTAATACGCGTGCTAAAACTTGTTTTTGGTTTAATTTAAACAAGCGAAAAAAACAACAACAACAATGAGAAAAAATTACACTTAAACTGCTTTTTTCTCAGATACGCATGACTAAGTTTGAGATTAAAAAAAAAAACGAAAAAAATTTAAATTTTTTTTATAAAAAAAATCTCTTTTCCGCCGCCCCTTCGTTTGTTTACCACTTAAACTTAACACAGAATGCGCGCATACGCTGTCGCCATAGCAGTTGTAAAACAAGAGGCTCCTTAAGTCAGTCATTCAGTCTGTCATTCATTCTCAGTTAATATTGCTGTTGCATTTAAACTTAGAGATTCTGCAATATGCAAGCAAACACACACACTCATACAGAGCAAGAAACCCACACAGCTATAAAATTCTCACTCATATTTTTTTCTTCTTCGTTGTTATTGCATTTTTATAAACATTATTTCCGGCACAAAAACAAAAAAAAAAAAGAAAAAAGAACGACGCTTAAGAAAAATTGTGGTTGCAATTTATTGCAGTTGAATGAACACTCCCGCTGATGGCACCATTCTCTTTACACAACCAAATACAACAGGCAGCCGCTCAGGGGCTCATACAAATTACACCGAAGCAAGCATAAATCGTATACATGGCTGGGAGTTTGAAAAATGCCTAAAGGAACAGCGAGACGTTCACTGCAACTTAAGAAAAATAATTTTTTTGTTTTTTGAAAAATTGCAACGATTTTTAATTGGAATTGAGACAGACTTCTTGTGGCTGTAAGAGAGAAGTTCTGCAAATGTAGACAGTGTGCAAGTGTGGGTCGTTGTTGATCGTTTAGCGTTTTGGGTAAGCAGGTTGCAATTATAACAACCCAAAAAACCCGGTTTTATCTTAAGTTGTTTTACACTACGATACGATTCATTGACATTGATTGTTGATCAGGTAGGTCTCTTAGCTATTTCACTAACACTTACAATATCTTCAGGGATCTTCTTCCAAAACTTGTGGTCCTTTTTCTCTAATTATTTTGCAGTTCTAATTAAATGCTTAATTAAGTGAGTAACCGTGCAAAAATGAAGAAAGCGAAGAGGAACACATCGCTTGGCATCATTTGCAATTAGTCGATTAGTCTGAGGGCTGTTTACAAAATTCTCTGTCAACCGGCAAACTTTACACTCTGAATTTAAAAAACATTCGAGAACATTTTAATGCTTAATTTAAAATAGAATTTAGTTATTGCTTCATGAATATTTCATTTGGAAATAAACAAAAATAAAAAAGCTTAAAAGCTTTAAAGAAGCATTCATTCAAATCCTTTTTAAATGAATAAAATAACAGAAAATTAAGTAG
The DNA here is from genome assembly GCA_947397855.1 of Thelaira solivaga. Taxonomy (NCBI): domain Eukaryota; kingdom Metazoa; phylum Arthropoda; class Insecta; order Diptera; family Tachinidae; genus Thelaira; species Thelaira solivaga. The sequence continues at coordinate 68,441,366 of OX377614.1, forward strand.
GTTTTACTGTCACTTTAATTTACGTTTTTAGTTGAAGAAAAAAAAAAACTTTTTTTTTTTAAATTTTAAATTAATTTTTATAATGCACAATGGGACTGATGGCCCACAAAATCATATTCAAAAATTTATTTACTTTCCAGTGAACTCTGGGAGTTAGCAAGAGTTCAGTCACATGGTGTAAAGAAAAGCAACAAATTTAATTCGTTTCTTTACATCTTGTGTTTTGCAATAAATTTTGTTTTATTTCTCAATTTTTGTTTTGCTCGTGACAATGACAACATTTTTCCCAGGTTGTGGCTTAAGAAAAATGAAATATTAATCAGCGCTGCTGTTGCGTTGTTGCTGTTGTTGTTTTCTCTTTAAATAATACAGCGATTATTTAAATTTATTTGTTTGATTTTTTTCGTACACTTTTAAATGGCGCTAAAATGTTACTTAAGTGACACAAGAATGCCTGAGCGAATACTGAATAACTGAAAGAGAGATAATGCTAATGTGGCGCTTATTATTTAATAAAAAAAAAAAGCAAAACAAAAAAAGAAAAATTATGTTCATGTCATGCTTAGCAAAGCAGGCAGATAATTCTATTCCCAAAAAGAGTATTTTTTAAATAAAATTATTATTTTGCTTTGAGACAGTTCAACTGCCATTTAATTACATTTTTTTTTCTTTTTTTTGTAATTTACGTTCCTTAGTTTCTTGAGAAAGGAATAGAGTTGCAGTTCTTTTTTTTTCTAATACATTTTGCTCAAAAGTGTTTAAGTAAAAAATTTATCTGAAAACTTAATTTTCACTTTTTTTTAATTTATATAAATAAAATTCATTTTCTGTTTGTTTGTTCGCTACAAAAATTTTTGTTTTACAACGGAACATACAGTCACTCAAGGCAAGGTTGGCATATACTTTTAGACCGGCCATGCCCATTTTTACGCCCACTTTTAAACAATTTTCACTCGCTACTGTTGAAAAAGATGTGTGTCCGTACTTATTTTAAGGCTGAAATTATGCTTTTCAAATATTTTATTCAGCGCTTTTTTTTTAACAATTAAAATTTAATTTGTAAATGGATTTCTCACCGACTCGCCGGGCAAACACATCTAGTTTAAAATAAAATTTTTCTGTTCTCGGCCTTCCGGTCCACTGATTTTTCGAATTTTTTTAAAACGTTTTATAGTCAGGCCAATTGTGACCAGCAATTTGTCGAAAGTTTTTTCTCTTTTCCCTTTCCTTTTATTTAAAATATTTTTTGTCGTTTTTATCATAGAATTTATCCGTCAGTTAGGAAATTTTTTTCCGGAAAAGCAAAATGTTCCCTTAAAAAAATTCTTGGGAAATACTCACGTTTTAACTGAATACCTACTTTTTTGTCAGGAGCAAAAGATTTTGTAAATTTTGAAGTTCCTGGGGAAATTTAATTTAGAATAAGGTAACAGGGTATAGGAGAAAAATTCCTATAAAAAAAGGAAGGAATTTTGTGTAGAATTGGGTCTTCAAGTAAATTTGCAACACAGTCTGTCCAGGATCGAAAAAGGTCTGCTTCTTTTCGAAAGTTTTAACTTGGTATCGATTCCACAGCTTTAAAATGTTGCTTTGGTTTTGCATCATTAAATTAGTGTTTGAGATAAAAAAGTCACGTTTGATTTTATCCCCTCTTCTTTGCTCGTTTTCTAATTAACATTCTGCTGCAACACTTACATAAAATTTAATGCGTAAAATTTTCAGCTGAAGAGACAAACTCGACCCATCATCATCATCATCATCATCATCATCATCATTATTTTGAAGTTTATAGAGATGTTGCAACTACTTACTCGTACGAATATCTAACGATATTTTAACAATGTTATCTAGCAATTTTACACTTGAGTGAGTACAGCTCATCGTATGAAGTTTGATTTGATTGTGTCTTGTCTTTAGGTTTTCTCTTTCTTGTTTATTTTGAACGCGGGAAGAAGATTGCAGATGGCAACTATGACGACAGCATTTCTAAAGAAATGAACGAATGAACCAGAGCAAAATAAATAAATAAGTTGCACGCACTGTGTGCCAGCTACACAACCAACAAACCAACAAACCAAAAATATTTCAAGTCAGCAGCAGACACCTTAGCTTTGCCGGAATTGTAATACATGGAATGAAGTAACCGTAAGAAACGAAATGTGTGCTGGTATTTTAGTCTGTGGCTCAGCCATAGATGAGTGACTCTCTGCACTGGCTTGTTTAGTTGGTTGTTAAAAAGATTAAATTGGCAGTTTGGTTGTCGGCCCAGCCGTCTTTGACTCAGCTTTGTTGCATGATACATTTACGTGACACACGCCACAAGACACGACTTACTACTCACACCACTTGCATAAAATCATCTGTTTCTGTAATTCTGTCCTCCAACCAGCCGACTATAACCAACTGAATGCAATAAATTTGCTGTTGCTGTAATAAAAATGTTAAAAAAAAGGGTTCGTTTGCTCGTGTGTCTTTATTTTTCATAAGATTTCCTTTTATTATGCAAAACAATGTTTGCAGGTCCCAAAAGGATAATGTTGACTGTAGCTGGATGGCTGCTGCTGCTGCTGCTACTTTTTACTTTGACTGGTGGTTGTTGCATGAAGATGATGGGTTATTAACAGATTAAATTTACATGGCAGGATAACATCACATCTGTTTTCTTGCTTATTTTTTGGCTCCTTTTGCTTGTCCTGCATGATGTAAATCAAAAATTTAAGCATTTCAGTTTAACATGTCGTTTGCAATTTTCATGTAATTTTACTCGCTTAAATATTTTTGGTTTTAGTTGGTTGAGATACATTTTAATTGTTTTCCATCCCTTTTTTTCATGAGTAGAAGCTAGTGTGTATTTGCTTCGCTATTGCCGAGTTTGGACTTCAGACTGGTTTCGTTTCGATTCGTTTCCTTTTGCCATTCTTCACTTCCATTTAAAATGTGATATTACTTTTCCATTTATTGAATGAAAATCCTTTTTCTCATGCATAAGGGCTCGCTGATATCCTTGACTTTACAAACGTTTAACAAAATGTACTCGAAGCACACATACACACACATAGAACCATTGTTTCATATTATTTAGGTACTTGAGATTATTTTTTGTTTGTTTTTTGGTTTTGATAGTTGTGACCATTGTGACGACGACGTCGTCGTCTTCTTAGTGTGTGTCGTGTTGAAATCAAATAAAACTCAATGGCTTAGAAAATTTAAATTTTCAATTTTACATAAATTTTTTTCTGTTTATTCACATTCACTGCTGCTGTCGTGTGACAATAAAATCAAGTCAATGATTTCCATAGAATATCTCTCTTTATTTGTTTCTTCTTCTTTTTTATTTTCGTTTTGAATAGCGACACATTAAAAACACTTTTGGAAAAAATTAAAAAAAAAAAAAATACTCCTGAAAACCAAACACTTTCGTTCAGTTGTTCTTCTTTTAGAATAATAAAAACTGATTGCATTGAAATTGAGTTTTTAAAAACATAAGATGATTGTTATTTTGGAATGGGAAGGCGGCTGTAAGGGATGGGATGATAAATAATCGGAAATTTGAAAAGCTGTAAAACAATTGCAACAAATTCTACTTAATTATACTCGCAAATTGTTATTAATCTCTTTTGCATTTACTTCGAAATGAACAATTCTGTTCTTCTGTTTCTTTCTTTTTTTTCTTCTTCTTCTTCTGCTTCGTATACATTTCACAGCAAGTTTACTTAAACATTAAAAATTAAAACTTCTTTTTATAATTTCCTGCGGCACTTAAATTTCTTATTTTCTTTTTTTTTCCTTTTTGAAATTTGTTCCAGACAAGTGTTTTCTTAAAAATATTGCTGGGGGCAGGGGGGATAATGGAGTGTGCCTTTTAAATTTATGTGTATTTCATGTGTGTGAGTATGTGAATTTCAAGTGTTAAAATTAGTAATTTGTCAAACATGACAAAAACATTAAACTTGAAAAGAAGTCAAAACATTTTTAACAAACAGTGAAGTGGGTTGGTGGCCCCCTGCTCCCAAAACATAAACTCGTATTGAATCGGGTAACTGAACTAGATGTTTTCAATTGAAATTTAAAAATTTTCTTTCAAACTTCGTCTTCTATTCTATTTTACCCCTTTAGAACGCCAACACCTTTAAGCAGAACTTAGAACTAATTTTTCTTACATTTTCCCTGAGAAGTTTTATTAAATTCGATTTTTTTGTTTGTGTGTAACACGATTTATTTTGTTTCTATTTGTTTGTTTATCCTTGCGCCCGCCCAATCGTCTGTATTATGAATGACTTTATTTTCAAGTGGATTTTCTACATGACTGAAAATAATTGCATATAAAAATATAGCCCGAGCGAGTATAAAACAAAAAACGAATAGCATTTTCATATTTAACAACAATAAAACTAAAGAAAATTTACATAAAAAAGCCTACTTGATGTAAATAAATATCATCAATATCAACAGCTGAATGAGTGACTGAAACCACCATCCAGACACACTGAATTGTTGTTGAACAAAAAAAAAACACTTTAGACTAGATATGCCATCGTCATCGCCACCTCCATCCACTCTAGCACCATGATGAAGAACTCATAAATAAATCCAACCATCAAGTCTTTTAAGTCATCCACATCCAATACCACCACCACCACCCTGGGGGCATTTGCATTTTAATTTTTTGTTTGTTTTTAAACACAATACGACGCATATTTTTTGTTTAATTTTTTTAAATGTTTCTCTGTGGGTGGGTGGCATTTCCTCAACTCGTACATTTTACAACTCTTGTCGAATATTAAAAAAAAAATGATTTTATTATTACAAAAAAAAAAGTCAGTTTCGGATAAAATAATATTACTTGTTGTGAATAATTGTAATAGAAGTAATAGCCGAATTAAAAATATACACAAAATATACAAATTTTTTTTTTTTTATTAAAAAATATTCGAATACAAATTGTACGTAAAAAGTTTTCGCTATAAAAAATAACCAAATAAAAATATCTGAATACAAAAAATCATAAGAAAAAAGTATCTGAGTAAAAACATTCTTCTAAATAAAAATTTGAAAAAATATACGAATAAAAGTATCAGAATAAAAAAGAATTCAAATACTAAACAACCGAGTAAAAAATATCCGAGTAGAAAAAATTTTTAAACGAAAAATCGGCACAAAAATATTCATACAAAAATAACCGAATTAAAATATCCAGACAATAAATAATTAAATAAAAAAGAGGGATTTAAAAATATCCGATTAAAAATGATCGGTGTAAAAAATAAACGAATAAAAAAATTCGAATACAAAATGCTCGAATCCAAATAAAAAATTTTCGAATAAAAAATAATCGAGTTAAAGAGAAACGAAGAAAAAAAATTCAAGTAGAAAATAATTGAATAATTATATAGAACGAGAAAACTTTTTAAGTATTTAAATAAATGAATAAAAATCCAAATAAAAATATTTTAATAAAAAACTTACAAATAAAATATATATAATCAGTGATGTTCTGTATTCCGCATCGGAATATTTTATTCGGAATTGAAAAATTCAGCACCTCATAACTACTCTGTGGTTCATTTTAAGATTTTTAAAATTTTGTTTTTTGTTTGGTAGAATGAAAAAAAAAACATAAAAGTTTTCATTTAATAAAAAGAAAAAAATATAATTCCAAATTTTTTTTAAATCCGTGTGAAATACAGAACATGCACGAATATATTCGAATACAAAAGTGTCCAAATAAAAATTAAAATATTCAAACAAATAAAAATATGCGAATTAAAATAATAAAAAAGTATACAAATAGAAGTTTCCGAATAAACAGTTATTTGAGTAAAACAATATTTTCTAGTCTTCCATTTCTGGCAAATAATTTTTTCGAATTATTCGAATTCGCTGTATCTACTCTTTAAAAAGTTTATTTTAGTTTTAAAATATTTCTTTTTGTAAGAATATTAATCACATTCAAAATTAAATTATAACTTTTCCAATGCCGATACTTCCTGCTGTGTGTGTGTGTAGTAGTAGTAGTGTAGTAGTGATGGTGGAAATATGCTGATTTCCCCATAAGTGGAAGGAAATAACTTAAAAAAAGAAGGGTTATTTATTGGTGTTTGAAATTAAAATAAGAAAATCATCTTCTCAATTTTAATTTTCGCATAAATAAAAATCACATTAACGTAAACGATTGTTCCTTTAAGATGGCATTGTGATAGAAAAGCTTGCCGTCACCCCATTTGCCACTTTTACACGTTAGCACCCCGCAGTAACCCTTTTTTCTTTCCAGGAAATAGTCCTTTGCTTTAGCTTGACTTTTTCTATTTCTGCATTGTAACCCACTTTTACACACAATTAACTTTTTTTTTTTTTTTCTTTTCATTCGATTTTATAATTTTTTTACTCTTCATTTTTTCATACTTCATTCTCTCGGCAAGAGCGGCTGGATATCTTTGTTGTTGTTGGTTTTTCTCCGTTTTTTTTTTTTTTTTTTTTTTGTTTGATTGCTTGCTTGTTTGCTACTTTGAGGAGTCACTCTACTTGCAGCATTCAGAATAATTTTTTTAAAGAAAATATTTTCAAAATTTTATGAAAATGCTGACATGACCATCTAAATACCGTTGGGTTGCTACTTCATTGCAAGAAAAACTGGTTTTCTATTGTGTTAAAATCAATGACATTTTAAGCAGAAAAACTGTTGATGAATTAAGTTGAAGCTTACGAAACTTTTGTATCTATTAAAGACGAAACACTGAACGTGATGAATGACATGCAGTGAAAATATTGATGAGAATTTAATAACAAAAGCAAGGGTTATGAGGATTACTGCTGCTTCCTATTAAAATTAATTAAAAAAAGGAAAAAGTTTTCTTAAAAAGGAAATTTATTTATTTATTATTTCTATAACATAAATTGGGAATTAGTAAAATAGCAAATTCATTATAAATCAACGCATGAAGCTTCTTAGTTCTTTGCAACAGCCGCAAGAAAAAATTGTGTAAAATTGAGCTGTAAATTTGTATTGTTGCTGTTATTTTTATTTAGTTCATTTAATTACTTACAGACTTTAATCAGTATGAAAAAAAGTCTTTTTTTTTTCTTTTTACCTCAAACAAACAATTCGTGCTTAACCCAAATAAATATTTCGTTTTTCTTTTATTTTATTTGTAACCGTTTATAAAACTCTTGCTTCGCCAGTTTCCTTTTACAAAACAAATTTAACTGAAACACTTTTTTCCCACCCCTGGTTTTTAATTTTTAAGGAAGCTAAGAATTCTTGCTGGGATAAACAGCACAGCTAGTCAGCCAGCCATCTAATAACACGCGTCTGTTACAAAAGTAAAACCACAAAAATGTAATATCAACAACACAATGACATTTAAGCATTCCTACTACCCCCAGTCATACGAGTAAGTAAGTGTCTCCTTTTCCCTGCATTTCATTTTTAAATTGTTCGTCCAACAAACTTGGCCTGCCTTAATTTCTTCTCATGGCGTTAAATTTCACTAATAAAAAAGCATGAGAAGAAGAAAAAAACGACAATAACTCGTGATTTTTTAATATCAAGGGTTGAAGTTGTTGCTATTGTTGTTATTGCTTAGGAAAATTTTATAAAGTCCTTTCTGTAATTGTAATTGTTATTGGAGAAACAATTGGCTTTATAATTATTTATATAAAATACAGTGCGTGTCTGCCAAATTGTTTGTGAGTGTGTGTGTGTGTGTCTGAAACCCCAAATGTACATACAAAAGGAAAATCTAATACAAGAATTTTAGCTGGAAGGGCAGGGAAGTGACAGCAGCCTTTGAAAACAGCAAACGAAGCAATAGACGACAGGAAGTTATAGACAAGCCGGGGAAGAAAAGCCCGGCTAGCACAGGGCAGGAGAGAAGTCAGCGAGTATTAATAAAATCAATTTTGATTATAAGAAAAAAATTGATTTGTTACGGTTTTCAAAAAAAAAAATCAGCTTCTAGACTTGCAAGTGAGTATAATAGAGCGTAAGAATAAAAAAGAGGATTGATGAGGGCAGGAGAGAGAATAATATTAAAAAAAAAAAAAAGAAAAAGAATTACTTAAAGAAACCTTAAAAATGTCTATTAATGAATTTGACAATTTAAACCAACAACAATTAAAGGTCAAGTAGCAAATACAGCTGAGGCTACTGTGTGGAATTTCAAGTGATTCTTTCATGTGCCACAAACAAATTTAAAAGACAAGGTTTTTTGTGTGGGATTAATAATAAAATAAAATGAAACAAAATAAAACCAGCAACAAAAAAAATATTTTTACTTTTTTTTAAGTTTTAGCAGACAGAAAAAGAAAAAAAATATTAACCAGACAAACGGGCAAGATTTGTTTAGAAACCTTAAAAGAAAAGCTAAAACACGTTCATGACTTGAATTTATTTGACGGCCGATGACTCATTAATTAGAATCGCAGGATTCCATTTTGAACGCAAAGAAATAATTTAAGAAGCAGAAAGGAAAGATCAAGGATTTAAAAAATTTTTTTAAATTTTTGAAAGACAACAAAAAATATTTCTGATTGCTTTCCACTCATTTCGAAAAAAAATTATGTTCGTACAAATAATTATTTTCTGTGTAATATTTAGTTTGTCTCATAACAAGTGAGGGAAAAATGTTGCAAGTTCAAAAACAAATTTTTTGTACGAAGAAAAAGTTTTTTGTGCGAACAAAAAAATTTTCCGAAACCATTTGAAATTCTCTCTTTAATAGAGGGATCGTAGTGCGTATAAAAAATTATGCGGACAAAATTTTTTTTCCGGAACGAGTATTTAAGCGAATTCCAGCACAGTCATTTTAATATATACTTACGTATGTGTCTTTGTATATAGTTTACACTACAAAATATTTTTCTAATCTGCTGGATTCAAGATTTGAAAACATTCCACATTTCTTTTTTGAATTGCAATTAGAAAATCCAGACAACTTAAGCTAACGACCACAATCAAGAATTCTCCTTTCACATTGTTAATGACTAAAATTTCGGTTTTATAAATTTTTTTTGCCACAAGTCTTTCCGATTTTAGATTTTCTTGGCATAAATTTGCTCTCTTTATTTGTGTTCTGCCCTGCCAATAAAATACAACCGAAATTGCTTTTTGCCATATGAATAACTTGACAAGAAATAAAATTTTCAATATTTTCTGTGTGTCAGATGTTGCATGAACATACGCCAGTGTGCCCGTAATATTTCAATTTCTCTCTTCTTCTTCTTCTTCTTTTTTGTTGGATATGGTGTAATCTTGTTCTTGTTCTTTTTTTTTCTTGCTTTCATTATTAAGTATTTTGTAATTTAGTACACAATACACAATCCGCAATATCATATGTTTGCTTTTTTTTTTATTTTGTATTCAGACATCAGAAATAAAAAAAAAGAAAATAACAACGACATGCTGTTTCTTCTTAATATCGTGTCATGATAAAAAGAAGCAACAACAACGACAAAAAAAAAGATGTATGCCACACTCTTAACCACACTAACAGTACACACAGATGCACTCTAACACGCATACGGTACACATCTTGAGGGATGTTGGTGTATAAGGAACGAGGGACAAATAACGTATTCGAAAGATGAAAGAACACATAAGAGATCCATCTATTCATCCATCCATCCAGTTGTAAGAGTGGAGTCATATAGAAGGACAGACAGGCAGACCAACTAACACACAGAGAACTAAACAGACAGACGGACACAGTTAAGGTGTAAGAGCACCTTCAACAGTCAGTAACTTAACCTGTATTTCTTCTTGTTATAACAGCAGCCAGGCAAACAAGCAAACAAACAACAACAAAAAAAGCATCTGCAAATACAGGTAACACAACAACAACAATGAAAATAAAACGTAGAATAAAAAAGACTTTTATTTTCATTCTTCTTTTGTTAAGAAGGGGGAAAATAGCAAAAATAAAATTTCGTTATACGAGTATCGTTGTACACGTAAATACACACATGCTTTCACATAAACTCATGTGATGGACTGTTAGAGAAAAATCCTCTCTCATACGTCGGGTCGGTCTATCTGTCGGTCTAGTGGTAGGAGATGGGCTAAATAATAAATGCGATGTAGCACTATTTACCTTAAAATGCACACAAATAAATAAATAAATCTCTGCTTATGTATGCTGGAGTCTTTAAAAATAATCCTTAAAATATTGTTTAAGGGTTTTCTTAAAGCCAACAAAAAAAAAAAATAAGGATTTAATTTAAGGTCTGAAAAGTACTTGCTGAAAAAAAAAATTATTTTGTTTTTGTTTGTTTTAGAGATGCCAGTGCAGTAGCATTTGTCGTACATGCCAGAAAAAATTCAAATTTAAAAATATTTTTTTTTAATTTTTAAAATTTTATAGAAAAAGTTTGTGTTAATAAAGACTTTTCCACCATTTCAGCCATTTGGTCTGGCTGAAATCTTAGCACAAGTCGGGTAAAATAAAATGGTACAACTTTTGGGGCTGGCTACCTTATTCAATAGCACTAAATGGCTGTTTTCAAGCTTGGCTGCATGTGTTTTTATTTTCCTTTTTTTGTATCAATAATGAAAATTATTTGAGTTTCTTGCTGGGTTCGTCTCCTTGTTTAAAATAAAAAAAATGTTTCTATTTGTTTTGGCTTTAGCCTGCCTTAGCAAACTGGATTTTAAATTTTGCTGGTTCCTCTCTCAATTCCTGCCTCCCTTTTTTGGCAAGTAGTAGAGTGCAAATAATGTGAATAACAAGAAAGAAAACACAAAAACTATAACAACATCTTTTTCTTTTCTTTCTCTTTATAAATTTGGCTACAAAGTAATAAATGGCTGTTGGTTATTTGTTTCAAGGGGATGGCTGGCTGGCTGGCTTGGCTGACTAAATGGATAGATGGATGGTTGGATGTGGATACTTTAACAACAGAGCCGAGATTGTTAGTTTTAGCTCTATTTGTTCTTTTTGTTTATTTATTTTTGTTTTTATACTTCTGTTTTTTATTTATCCTGTTGTTATTACAAGTGCTAAAACCACAAAATATCTACTACATTTTTTGTTCTACTAGTTATTGTTTATATAAATTTAGGAATTCATAAATGCACAATGAACTGCCACAGAAACTTAAATAAAATCCAGGTGATTCATATTTTTAGGAGCCAAGAAAAGACAAGACAAAACCAGTTTTTGGTTTTTATTTACTGCAAAGGAGTGAGAACATAACAAACGTAACAAATGTGGTTCACATATTACTTAAAACGTCTTTTACATTCAAAAAAAAGAAACCGAAGAAAAAAAAATAGAAAAATCTGTACAAAATTGTGATCTCAAGTCAGGATTTTTTGAATTAAGACGAATAGTCCAACCTAAATGGGAACGGCAAGCGCAGCGTGTTTTAGCGCCCTCTATTTATAATAAAGCGTCATTCCTAAATAAACATCTTGTTTAATAAAACAAAAATGGAGTTAAGAACGCTAGATTAAAAAAAAACTAGCTAACATGTCATTAAAAAAACAAAAATAAAAAAACAATTGTTTTGCAGCCAACTTCACTACAAAACGCGCTGTGAAAATTTGATTTTCTAATTGCTCTATTTCGGTATGCTCCGTACATTTTGTATGGATATGAAAATTTTTGACAGATAAAAAACGCTTGCTTTAGTTATGACTGTAAAAGATAAAATCATTATCATGTGGACAACGAGATACCCCAAAAAATCAATTAGATTTTATGGGCTTTTAAGAGTAAAATGTGATAAAAATTAAAAAAAAAAATCAGCATTAATGGTATGAGTGCCATCAATACAATCATCAATGACGCCGACATCATCACATTATCACTCTCGCAGCAGAGTTAATGTAAACATTAGCAACGATTGACATTGTTTTTTTTTTCTTTATCATTGTAATTACTCTTTTTATCAAAACCTTATAAAACGTTCCATATGGTAGGAAATATGATCAACATTTTGTTTCGATCTCACTCCTTAACTTTGAGACGGTAGAACAAAATGTGTTATTTATTTTGTTTCAAGTATTCAAAAGAACAAACACACACTCACATAAAAACATACGAATCTACAGACGGACAGATAAATATGCAGACATTAGTATACAAATGATACTTTTTTATTTGTTTAGTTTTTTATAAGAATTTTTTTTAATTTTTTTTTTGTTACAAACACTTGAAGGACTTTATTAAAAGAAAAGTCAGAAAAAAATGTACTCACTTTAAACTAGAATTTTTAGAAAATAGAATTTGTACAAACACTCCAAAAGTTCAAAAAAAAACTTTTCTAATTCTGGATGAAATAATTTTAACTCTTTTTTTCTTGTAAAAATCCTTTTTCTCTTAAAAAAAAACTGTTTAACTTTAAAGTGATATTCCCTTCCATTTATAATGAAAATCGTATTATTCAGTTCTATTTTATTTTTTCATTGTATTATTATTACTGCCAACCAATTTTTGTTTCTTTTTTTTTTTTGTACTTTTGGTCGGTTTTTATTACTTGCTTGATTTTTCTAAAGCTTAAATTAAAAAAGTTTCAATAGTCCTTTTCAACACTTGAACAACAAAAAACCCAAAAGCACTTTAGAAAATGCTACGGGTAAAAAAATAGTTTTTTGTTAGTTTATTCATTCATATGAAATAGATTTTATTTATGTGATTGTTTTTTGTATGTTTTGTTTTTAATTTTTAAGTTAGAAATTAATTTTCTAAAAAGCTTTTTAAACCACAGTTTTTGTAATTTAAGCAGACTGTAATTTTTGTTAAGATATTAACACTTGTTACTGTCTGTCACTAACGATAAGGATGAGAAACAATATGTCAAGAACAACTGTTTTCAAAATAAAATTATTTTTTACCATTGAAGGACCATAGGGACACCGGTGTGTCAAGCCACCAATTTGATAAAACATAAATTGTATACGATTTTTGTTAATTTTATGTTTTTATATTGAATACACGGGTATGTTTATAACAGTTCCTCTGCATCGAGGTGTGACCATGAGGTCACGTGTGTCTAAAAATAAATTTTTAATACATTTTTTTCTTTCTTCAAAATCCTGTTTTTACACTCCTAATTTAGCTATATATACTCGTATACTAAATTAACTATTTTGCATTCAGCACGCTTATGGTCCTGAAAGGGATACGTTCAATACGATTTTAGTTGTTTTTAAAAATTAAATTTAAGAAATTTTGGCAAATTAATTGACACTAACAAAACTACAGTGCTTGGAAAAAAGTTATATAATTTTTTTTACCAGAAAAAAAAAGAAATATTTTGTTTAAATTTATTTATCAGAATTAAATATTTATAAAATATGTAAGACCTAAAACTCAAGAAAAAATTTTTTAAATTAAAAAAAAATATATTTGACCATTTTCTTTTTAATTAAACGGCTCTAGTTTAGTATAAATTTATTTTTATATCGATATTTCGCTCCAACTTGCGTAGCTTCTTTAGGATAAAATTATAATTCAAGAAGTTGAAGCAAAATATCGATATAAAAATAAATTTATACAATACGACCTCAAGCTTAATAAACTGGCCGTTTTAATTAATTTATTTTGTATTTAAAAAAAATATTTTTTCATTAAAAAATAATTTATTTAATTAATTTTATTTTTTATAAAAAAAAAATATGTAAATGATTATTTAATTTAAAATTTTTTTAATAATATAAATTTTAATTAAAAAAACAATTTTTTTTGCAAAGCACCATGAACATAAAAGAAATTTTAATTTTATTGCACACCAAATTAATTGCCTTATTTAATGGTAAATACATATATTTTTTCAATTCGTTTAAGAATCAACAATTTAAAATTTTATTTAAAACCCCAAACAAAAATATCAAATTAAACGTTAAAACAATTCGCATAAAAAGTTATCAAAACAAGAATGTTATGTATGTATGTACATGTGTTTAACATACTCGTGTTTATTTAAAAAAAAAAAAAAATTAATAAATATTTTTCTTCTCTTTCACTTGTACTCATGCATTCATAAATATAAATTCAACACAGTTTTGAGAGCTTCTTGCATTCACATAAACATAAACGATGATGCGATTTTATTTGCAAAAACATTAAAAAGAAACACTGTAATTCATATGCATACAAGTTTTTATTACATACATATAAATATACTCGTAGTTGTTATTGTTTTCCTTTTAAAATTTGTTGTCAAAAATATCAATGTTTTTCTTGTATGTACATGTGCATATAAATTTATGAGCAAGAGTTGGATGCAAATAATTTTAAAATTTTCTATGCAAGTGAGAAGAACTCTCTTCTCCCCTTAATACTCTTTAAATAACAGCAAACAGGTATTAAACAAAATGATATCAAAGTTGCCATAGTTCGAATTTTGTAATGTTTCACTACTGAAGACTTTCTTTAATTAAATTACAAAAACTCCTTTAAACTATAGAGGCAAACATGCATACATACCTTGAATTTATTTTAATATACTCCGTACCTACAAATATTTTTGTTATCGAAACAAGACTGGCAAATGGAAAATATAAATATATTGACCGTGCACTGAGAAATATGATTTTGGAATTTTAAAAATTATTGTGAAATTTAAAAAATAAAAATGACAAAAATTATAGAAATTAATTGTAAATTTGCAATATTTCTTTAAAAAAAATTCCTTAAGAAATAATTATGTAATTTAATAATTCCATCTTTATAAGTTTTTCAAGCTTAAGATTTTAAAATTTTAATTTTTATCATCCGATATTTCGACTTTCTGGTATCGAAAGTTCTTCAGACATTCTAAATATCGGATAATAAAAATCAAATATTAAGATTTTAAGCTTGAAAAATGTCCTCAATAATTTTTAATATTCTTGTTTTTAACATAAATAAATAATTAAATATTCAAATGTATGTATGCAAGTGCATATTTACTAGAGCAGTGCACAAGGTCCTGCAAGCACTTTTTATTATAAAGTATTACACATGTTTGTTCAAGTATGCTTGCGCAGTGCTCTACTATTGACACCAAAAAAATTTTTTTATTTGTGTAATCGCGCATGATCGTAAGTGTTAGCTACCCTAGATCTAGTTTCAGGAAATCGAATTGAAGAGAAACATTTGTGGCTACGAGGAAACTTTATTTTTCTTTGCAAACATTTCGCATTAAAATCTCTTTTATTTCTGCTTCTTACGAGCACTTTGTATGAGCCCGGCTAATAAACATTCACACCAAGCCTTACTGTTTTCCTGTGCAGTATTGGTGTGAGTGACTGCTTTAAATATCTGCTGCAAACATACTTAGTTGTTACCAGTAGTTAGTTTTAACTTTTACTAATGAAACAATAATACAAATAGTTGTTTGTAACTTTTATCAACTTGTCTTCTAGCGCTGGCTTTTCTTTGTCACTCTCTACCCGCACACTTGGCTTGTATTTAGAAAAAGGATGCAGGAAAACCTTTTACGGTAAAAGTTTTACTAGATTAGTTTTCTAAGGAAGGGTGAAAGCTGAAGGCGGGAAGGGTGATGGGTTACACTGTATTTACATTTTCATGAATTTATCAACTAATTTTTGGAAATTGTTTTTATCCCTAAACACACACGCATATGCACAAATACACTACTCGTAATAACAAATATTTTATTGGTTTTTGAGGTTTCAAAGAAAAAAAAAAACAAACAAAAAATCTAAAAGTAGTTTGCTAAATGTGGCTAATAGCTACTTTTTTCCTCTTTTGTTATTATTTTTTTTTTTTTTTTTTTGTAGATAACGCAGTTTTTAGCATAGCAGGCTTTTAAAGGTTTTACTCTACAATTTTAGAAACAGCCAGCAGTAGATAACTATTCCAGTTTGTATAGAGTTTACGTCTGTATGAGTTTCCTGTAATGGACCATTTGTTTGCCTACGACTTTTTTTCCTTTTTATGTTTTTTGCTTTGTGAGCCAGTGTTTTATTGTAAGTGTTATCATAAATCAAAATAAATGTCAACACGGAAACGGAATTTACAACCGCAACCCAATGCAACGAAACAAGAATATTTTAAATTTCAATTTCTAAAAAAAAAAAATTGCGGACAGTCTAATCACTTAAGCTGTTTTTGCTGTACACGCCGCCACAACAAATTTTAACAAAAAATTTGAAATTATTACCCAAAAAGACTTTTGCATCTTTTTAATTTTTTTTTTTTTTATTATTACTAAAAAGCCTCTTACTTCAACATCTTCAGTTTTTTTAACAGTCTTTTCTTAAGTTAAAATTTTAAATTCATGATTTTTACTTCATTTAAATATTTTAAAAAAAAAATAATGCAAAACATTATTTAAACAAGAAACCGTAAATTTAGATAATTTTGTGTAATTCTTTACTTATTACATTTATGTGTGCGTACGTGGCAACACACTTCCAAAGCATTTACAATTTAATTTTTAAGCCAGTGTTCCACTGTATCTTTAAAAAAATTGTCCATTAAGAATTGCCTGAATCTGATTGAAATCTCTCTCCCTATCGTTTTTCTGTACGCCTGGTTAGTGTTTTTTTTTTTCAACTTTCTCAGAGTTTTTGAAAAAAAAATTGTTAAAAAAAATATTGAGAATAATAATTAAAAATGCTGTGGTTTTTTTTTGCTTTGGCTGAGCTGAGTTTTACTTAAAAACACAACTCTCATTCATTCGGTAAAAAATGCCTTCATTACAAGTATCCCATAGTGCATTAAGAATTTTTTTTAGAAAAATTTCAGAGCTTATTTTTACAATAAATTCATTTTGCACAGTGGTTCGCTTTTAAAAATTTTATGTAGGAATTTTTGTAGCCTAAAATTTTACTTTTTTATTACGAGTCAAAATTTACTTATTGTTTTTTTTTATTATTTTTTTTTAATAATTATTTTCTCAATATAACTTTTGCTAAAATAATAATTTTTTATTAACAAATATTTTTCAACCTTAATAAAAATTGTTTTTATTTTCATTTTAAAACATTTCGATTTTCCTTTAGAGAAATTAATTAATTTTAATTTTCATTAAAAATTTATTACAGTTTCAACTTTGTATTTAAAGAATAATTTTTTAGAAAAAAAATCTCTGTAAAAAAATGCCAACATTATTTGCTTAAGGTTTTCATGTTAGAGTCTAAAAAATTTTTTTTTTAATCCTGCTTTATTTTATTTGTTTTCTTCCTTTTCTATTTTTTAAATTTTTGCTTAAGTGGTCGACTTTGTCTTGAAAGAAAATAATAAAAAAAACTCAATGTAAAATGAATGCCTCAGTCCCATATAAAAAAGGCTTTCCTTTCCATTTAGTTTTGTTTTGAGCAGGTGCCGTAAATAGTAATAATTTACAGGGACTCATAATTCTTTAGGAATTTTCAAAAGCATAAAAACAAAATAACCGAGAAATAAATCAAGCTCACATTATAAAATTTTTGGGTTTTAAATGTTTATATTTTGGTGTTTTCTTTAAACAAATAAAGGTTGTTTTCAGATTTTTTTATTTCTATTATAAATAATATTTATATTTGTATACCCATTGTAACAAAATAAAATTGCAGGAAAAGTTAACAAAAATTTTATAAAAATCTAGTTCCAGCTCAAATTAAGCTCGAAAATATTTAGAGACCCCCGTACAAAGTAAAAAAAATCTAAAAAGCAAAACCTTGTAATACAACATTTAAACTACCAACAAATAAGAAACTAAAAACGAATAAAACAAACCTTATACCATTTTACCAGACAACGGTTGTCGCAAAAAAAATTCCAAAAATGACATTTGTACCAGGTAAGCAGAAGTAACAGGAGAACGATTTTTTAGTAAAAATTCAATCAAAATATAAATCACTCTCACACCCAGCAAACCAAAAAAAAATTTGTTTACCTAGAGTTTTTCAATAACTTTAACCCTTTTTTTTACTAAAATTTTTACAGTAGGGCGCTTAATACAAAATATTGGAACAAAATTCTAAAGGTACAATGGGACAATTAAATAATATTCTTGCAAAAAAAATATTTAAGCCACTGAGACAAAAATATTCTATATTTGAAAAATTATTCCAAGGCGAATTCATACAAGTGGTATTTTAATAAACAATAACAAACATGGCAACAAAAAAGAAAATATTAAAAATTGTCAGTTTCGCCAAATCCATAGACAAAAACTTTTTTTATTTATTCATCCATCCACATATAAATCACACACACACAAACACACTCATATTTAAGGCAACGACGACGAACTGCTAAAATTGATATTTTTACCAGGGTAACAGAAAAAGTAGTAGTTGACTTTTTTAAAGGTAAATTTTGAAAACAAAACAAAAATAAGAATTTTTTTTACATTGACTTCCTACTAATTTATAAGACACGCCTCTATTTTACCGATATTTTTACAAAAATTCTATAAGCACAGTGCTACACATTAACATAAAATTCTGAAGAAAAAAAAGTAAACCACGAAAAATAGACTTTTTATTTGAAAGAAGACGAAATAAAACAACATCAACCAAAAATAGAGCCATACTTTTTATAAAAAAAAAGACTCAATAAAACAAAAAAAATAAAACCAAAATACAGCGAGACATTTTATTTTAAAGATGATGCAAAACAATCCAAAAATTGTATGCAGTTTACCAAAATTCTTTTTAATTTTAAAATTATTAAAAAAATGGTTAAATTAAATATCTATATGCAGAAATATTTGTATTCGTATGTACCACTGTGCTGTTAAGAAAGAATAATGATAAAGAAAATATCATTTAAAAAGATCTATGTATGTGCAAATGTATGTAAGCATTAAGAGTTATTGTCACAAAAAATGCTTTATTTTTTTCATAAACTGAGTCTCACTTAAACAAAACTTTCCACTCTCCTCTCTCTCTCCCCACACGCAAAAATTTTTTTTGTACCCTTTACTATTTTTCTTTATTAATTCTCAATGTTTACATAAATAAACATGCATTTTTATTTACCGTTATTTTTCATTAATTCTTCAAACACAGTGGGTCATCTAAATATATAAAAAGCTTGAAAAAAAACGATACGGGGTCAGTATTAATTGATTTTTTTGTATACAAATAAAAATGTTATTTCTATATAATTAACATTTTTGCCGGAAATGAAAATAAAATCTGTAATAAACTTTATTTATCACAAAGTAAAAAATAAAAATTATAATAATAAAAATAAATCAATAAAAAAATAATCATTTTCATAATTTTTATGAAAAACGTCGTAACTATTAGGACTCCCAAACAAAGTTGAATAAAAAATGCCCACGTCAAATTTGTCAACATTTGAAATACATGAGTACCACTGTGGAATAGGAATTAAAATAAATATGGGTTAAAAAAACGAGAGTGCCTTAAAATATTTTGAAAAAAAATGAGTGCACTTTTTTTGCGTGCCTTAAAATCTGTTGAATAAAAAAATGAGTGCACTTGTTTGTGTTTTGCAAAATTTTATTTAAGCAAAACGTCGACCTATCGTTTTTCTGTTGGCCTGGTGTAATTGTTAATTTGGTACATTGGTTTTTGAAGGACCTTCACAGATTAATTAAATTTTTGGCCAAGTTTTAAATAAAAAGCGTCGGCTTACATGTTTTTAATGTTTTTCTCGAGTTCGCAGTGCCTTAAAAAAATGTTATTTAATTATCCCCACTGTGCATTAAAAATTTTTCTTTAAAATTTAGCATTAAGCGTCCCACAGTTCCTTAGGAAATTTTATAAAAATATGAGTAAAAAAGGAGGAGGAGTTATTAAAAAAAAAACAGGTAGCAAAAATTTTGCAGTTTTTTAAAATAAAAAATCGTTCCTCTTTTACTTCTGTTACCCTGGTGAAAATGCCAATTTTGAAAGTTGGTTTTTTTTATGAAACGTTTTCTGTTAAAATGTCACAAGTGCAGTTTTAGCTTTTTTATTAACATTTTCATGTTTTCAGGTCAATTCCTAATATTTTTCCCATAATGTTTATGAAAGTATCCCACTGTAGCTTAAGAATTTTTTTTCCCAAAATTTTGTACTAAGAGTCCCACAGTGCTTTAAGAATTTTTTGTAAAAAATATCGGTGAGAGGGGAGGAGTTAGTAAAAAAAAATAGGTAGAAAAATTTTAAACAAAAAGTTGTGCTCTAGTTTTTGTGTGTGTTGGTGTCAACGTAATTTTTAAACAAAAAATCGCCCTGCTGCTAGTTCTGTTGGCCTAGTGAAAATACTCATTTTGAAAATTGGGTTTTTGCGGCCGATTTTTGTTGTAAAAATGGTACAAGTGCAATTTGGCTTTTTTTTAACATTTTATTTTGACATGCTTTGGAGTGAATGAACAAAAATAACAAAATGTTTGTTTTTTTTTTATTATAAAATTTATTAATTTATTTTTTTATAATTTAAATTATTTTATTAAACTATTCGATTTTGTTAAGAAGATCTAAAGAAAATGGAAATATTATAAGTTTTTTTTATAATTAGTTAGTGTTTTTTTCTATTCTATAATTTAATAAATTTTCTTTTTGTATATTTTACAGGCAGTTAAATCAAAATTACTTTTCTTGAAAGCATCGACAGATTTAAATTATAAATTCAAGTTTTAATTACAAAGGATGAGTGAATGAATTTTATTAAATTAAAAAAAATAATGTCTCCATGTGGCAGGGGGCTGTGTTGTCATGGCCAAAAACAAATTGAGGTTTTGCAACTTGGGAGTGGAATACGCCGTTCTGAAATTATAAGAAATGAAATGAAATGAAATTATTTGTAAAGATTTTTAAATTTTAAATATAATAAAATAAATCTAAAGGTACATGATAAGATTTTGTAAATGTTTAAAACAAAATATGATGAATAAAATGCGTAATTAGTAAATGAGGTTTAATCAGTTAAAGCGAATATTCTTTGACAATAAAATCTGTATTTTTTTAATTCAATTAAAGAAAAACAATTATATTCGACTAGATTGTGACAGTCTGTGATTTCTTTTTTAATAAAAAAAAATTACTTTTCAATAAGTTAAATTCAGTCATATAACACATTGTGTGTTGAAATATTTTTGTTTTTTTAATTATTCTGACCTCTTTGTACAAGCAAAAAAAATTTTTTTTAAAGAAATGTTTTTCTGTTTTATTGAAATGTTATGAGAAAAGTAATCGGGTCTTTTTTCATTTTCAAAATTTTCTATTGACAAAATTTTTGTCTTTTAAATTCCCAAAACAAAAGTTAAAGGACAAAAAAAAAAGTTTTTTCCTTAAATATTTTTCTCTCTATCAAATATTTGCACACTTTTAACCTTTGGCACTCGGTAGACATTTTAAATGTGTGTGTGCATGTGTGTTTTCGTTGTTCAAACAAACAGGATGTACAAGATGAGATCCTTGTGTATGAAATGCATACGTGTTTGGGAAAATAAAAATTAAAGCTCTAAACGAGGCAACAGTACAAGCTTGACACAAGAGACTTTCAACAAACAAAAGAAATCGATTATAAAAATTCGCCTGTGTACTTGAAGAAAACTAAAGAAATTAAATTTTTAAAACATAAACACACACACACACAACGCAGTCACACATGCCACATTGTTGTCAAATTGCTAGCCAGTGGGAAAGATGGACATTTAAAAAAAAACCTATTAGACGTTTGTGTGCTAACAAACATTATTCATTGAAAAATGTTGTTCGTTCCTTGCGGTTCCAACTTAAGCAACAGCTACTGAAATTTTACTCCTGCTCACAAAAAAATATCAACAAATTTTACTGTTTCAATACGATATTGCAAGAGAGGCGGAGGGGGAGGTTAAACATGTTCTTGTGTATTTTATACCTCCTTTTAGGGCTACTGGATACGATGTTGAAATAGATTGTAAAATCATACTCCGCAATTAGACTAATTGAAGTTGTTTCTGTTTGTTTTCTATTCGATAGAATGGAATTGGTTTGTTTTTTTTTCTCAGAAAAAACGCATTAAGCTCTGGTTTTTAATTTTTTTTTTTGAGATAAAAATTTGAGAGTTCAGGAATGAAAATTGAAAATTTTGTTTTTAGAAACGAAACAAATATTTAAAGCATAAAATATTTCGGAATTCAACTAATTCTTCAAAGAATTTTTCTTTTTTTAATAAAAAAAAAAAAGCAATAAAAATGTCCTTTCTAAATGTGGCAGCAAAAGCGCCGTATGCCCATTTCTCACTCTGTCACAATGTTTGATCCATCCAAAATTCTTGCAAAAACACAATATTGCGTGTCACATTGAACTAAAAAATTTAAATACAAAGCCAAGTAGCACAGGTGGATTTTTGGGAAGCCGTTTTTGTTACTCATTCCAAATCCTTATTCAACGGTTACCTGTTTTCGCATGACACTTGAACCGTGTTGTAGAGTGGGAAATCGGCTATGTGCCACATGTCACTAATAATTATTTTTTAAGCGTAAGAGATTTTGAAAAAATGTTCTATCGAAAGCTAAGATAAACTCATTTCCCGCTCTACTTTCATGCACAAGTCAAAGCAGAAAACATGTTGCAAGTTCAGGTATTCAATATCAATCGAAATTTCCATTTAAATTCTATTGACATTTTGATCGATATCGAGTGTCGTAATTTAGTCCCAGATCGAATTTTTTTTAAATTTATTTCCTATAACTTTTGAATGGATCCATATTTCATCATATGCCAGATCACAAAGGGACCATGTTGGACCCAAGTGAGCTGTTGGACTGTTAGAAAGTTATAAGAGTTTTTTTAATTAAAGTGGAGGTAACACATGGTTTCATTTGAGTATATTGATGCCATTTTTCCCCATCCACTTCGCATACAATTGGAAAATTTTACAATTTCTTTGAGCGTTGGGCTCTATCACATCAGTTATTGCGATAAAACAAAATTGTACAAACAAATGCAACAAGTGGAACTGTGAGCTTTGTTGCAGAGTTGCGGTTAACAAAAATGTAACAAAAGTTCAACTCAACTCATAAAGACATAAAACTCTTCTTAAAATCATCTTTAATTTCAACTAACTTTGACAAACAGAGAAATATTGTGTTCTGACAGCTCAACTTGGTTATTTTAATTCATTTAACTACTTTTAGTCACAAATCTGGATGAAATGCAAAAAGAAATATGACAAAACACAGTTTGACAGCAAAAAGAGAAGGAAACATTTTGCATTTCTCAACAAAAAATCCTTCAAGGAAAAGAAAATGTCTATACAAATTGAAGATACGAATTTGAAATCGTTTTTTTTTTCTTTTCTTTTTTACCCTCTTCTATATTTTTGTAAGGATTTTTTTTTTGGTCATGAGGATGTGTCACTGAAGCGGAAACATTTGATGTTGATGTTGTTATGCTTTTAATGGGGAAACATTTCAAATAAATAGTTTCAAATATCTAGACAAGACATCACAAACTCATATTTATTTTTGATACAAAAAATATTAAAAACAAAAACGAAAACGAAAACTTCCTGAGATATTTGGACAATTTGTCAATCATGTAAAGGAAAAGTTTTTCTAACAAAAAATCTATTGAAAAAAGTGCATAAAGTGAATAAAAGTGAAATTAAAAGTCATAAGAGTGACAACAACAAAAGCACACACATACAAATTAAGGGAGTGAAGCAAATAACACATGAAATTAATTTTTCAGAATGAAAACAGAAAAAAAAAACCGAAAGTGGCAAATGTGACATTAACAAAAAAAAAAATTTTTTTTTTTACGGACGAAAAACATTTAAGGGAAAATTATGATTTTTAAAGTGTGACGTCTGTGTGAAATATCCGTCTGTTCACAGAGCTTTCCATGAAGAGCTAATGTCTCTCATACAATTTTAGGTTTCTAATATTTTAAAGAATTTTTTTTTTTATATAAAAAACACAAATCCTGCAAAGTTTCTTGGTCAGTACTGTTGCTCTAAGTGATTTTTGCAAATTCCCAACGAACCACTAAAGATTATGGGATGGGACACATATCATTTTAAAGGGTAGGTCGTCTAAATTTGTAATCTACCGCCAAAATACTCGGAAGTTACTTTGGACTATTTTTAAAATTTTTTTTTAAATTTCCATATACCTCAGTTGATTTGAATTTTATAATTTTTTTATGTTCAAAAATTTTCCTTTAAATATTTTTCTAATTAATTTACAAAATTAATTGGAAGATTTTTTTTAAATTTTACTGCTCCACTAAGTGGGATCAGAAGCAATCTGTGTGTGTGTGTGTGTGTGTGTGTGTGTATGCGGGTGTGTTTGAAAAAAATATTAGAAAAACCACACAATTTAATGCAATATTTATCCCATAAAACAAAAACTATACCAGCATTAATATGCTGCTCTGCTCAACTTTGTGCGCACCAACAACAAACTAATTTTTAATCCATTTAGTTACAAATTTATTGACAAACTCTCTAACTTTTGGCCTCTCACTAACTAATTCTAAAACATATTTTTTGTTTTTTTGTTTTATTTACTTAGTGACGACTTTTTTTTGATGCTGTTGCTGTTGTTGTTAAAATTATTTTGTGGTGTTGACTAGACAGCACAAAACCAAGTTAAAATTGCCAATTAACAAAACATTACCACTAAAAGTACACACCGAACACACACACACACACACACACACACACACACAGATTTCCCTTTACATGCAAGTTTGTAAGAGTGGGACAACCAACCACCACCACTTCCACCCATCAACCCTTGTTAACTAGAATTTTGCCAACTTTAAAACAAACAACAAGACGTGGAAACTGTTTCATTAAAAAAAATATAATTTAAAACAAAACGAAAAAATTTCTACTTAAACATTTTTAAATACCCCAACAGCAGCCAAATTAATGCAGTTTTTTTTTACCAGCTAACTGTATTTAAAGCGCTTGCGGCAGAGGGAAGCATCTGTGAGTTACGGCAAAAAATTTGCACAATAAAATTTTCTGTAAAGAAATTGTGTGTTTCTAGGAAATAAATCAATTTAATGGCAAACATTTGTTTGTTTCGTTTCGTTTCGTTTTTTTTTTTTTTTTTTTGTTCTTTTATGCTTGCACTCGTATGTCTCTTAATGTTCTGTAATAAATATGAGGAGTAGCTAAAGAAAACATGAAAAAGAAATCGTTTCATGATGTGTCGAAGCATAAAATTGTTGCAAAAGCGACAAGTTTGCGGCTTAAATGCCAACTTAAAATTACAAATCATTTTAAGGCTTCATTCAAGTTAGAAGAGACACAAAATAAGTGGTTTTTTTTTTTTTTTTTTTTTTTTTTGTCTTTAAACTTTTTAAGAAGTCTAATAATGACATAAAGACAAGGGAAGTGATTTTTTTTTTCAAGAAAAGTAAAATAATAAACTGACATGAGAAACGAGAAAAAAATCTTCTCCATATAAAACTTCGTTCAAGGTTGAAATGACTTTAATACCTACAAGAAGTACAACTTTTTAATACGTTTTCTTTACAAAAAAAAAAAAAAAATCTAGTCAAGTTGAAAAATCATGAAAAATTATTGAATTTCTTTTTGACAGATTTGTGTTGCACGAAACATTTCACAGAACCGTAACAACAAGAGTGACTGTGATGATTTTGTAATAAATAAAATTTAAAGGAATTTTTCTATTTATTTCCACACACACTAAGAAAAAAAAACTTCAGCCATTCGAGAATTGGATTGGCATCATCAAAAATGTTGGGTTGTAACCGTAACCAAAGAAATTTTGTAATAAAATCAAAAATATAATTGAGAAAACCAAATTTTGTAGCCCTTAAACGATTTTCGGTGGCTTCAATGGAAAAGTTTTGTTTATTACAGCTGCTGTCCCTACAGGGGTTCACCACTTTTAAGAAAGTTTGGTCTTGTGTGAACTAAATTAATTTTTTTGCTTGTGTTCACTTCATATAAACAAGTAAATACAACGAAAAAGTTATTGGAGCCAAAGTTATGAATTTTTATATGGCAACAAATTCAACTTTTACTTACAAAATAGGCGTTAAAAACCCTCTTAATTAAAAAGGCCAGTTTATTAAGCTTGAGGTCGTATTATAAAAATTTATTTTTATATAGATATTTCGCTCAACTTAGCGTAGCTCCTTCAGGATGTAATTACAAATTAGTCAAATTAATAATAAAAGCTATACTATTTTGCAACTTTAATTATGGCCCAATGATGTCAAAGGTCCCATCCTATTTAGGAACTAGTTGTTTCTAAGGTTATGTCGGAATTTTATCAACAAATGCTCGAAAGTAATGAGTGTCCCGGTAAAAGTAAACTTTTTCATTTCAGGCTGCAATAAATCGATTGTTTCTCGTGCAGTGTGGCAGCTGGTTCTCCTGCTCAAACGACGTGTTATCCAGATCCATACCCTTCAGTTTAAATAACAATAACTCCGTTATCATATTACTGTTTCAGCCTCCTCTTCAGAAAACTAAGGGCTGATTAAAATCCACACCAGTTGCTCATTATGGATGCAGTTCTTTCTCCTAGATTGCATAAGCATTTTCTGAGCCTCAAATTCGACAGTTGAGTGTATTCACGAAGGAAATAAGCTTCATCGGAGCAGATGTTTTTGTGCTCTAAAACTTGGCATTTACTTCAGTTTGCTCCATTACCCATTCAGCGAATTGGCGGAGCGTTTATTTTATTCCATACTTAAACGGACCGATAACAAAAATCACAACTCACTCAAAAATACGTGTTTTTATTTTAAAATAAAAAAGTGCACTCTTACTGAGACACGATTTGATTGTAGTAATTGTTTTTTTTATTATTCATTAACTCCTTTATCCAACAAAATTAACGCATGAAATTTTTCATTCAATCTTTTTAAAAATTTTACTTTAAAGTCCACGTCTTAAATACTCATGGACTGTAACCCAGCACAACAAATCGTAGACATTTCATATGAAAATTAAATTTTTTATAAAAAATTAATTGTAAAGTTTCTGTAGCTTTAAATTTATCTCGAAGTTTTCTATGAAAACTACTTGAAGATCTTTAGGGCTTGTTCACGTAAATACGCACTTTTGTTTAGGAAACAAAAACAATATACGAAAACTGGTTTTTGTGTTTCACACAAATGTACCCAAGAAGCAAAGCTACCTACCGTTGGCATTTAGGTTAACAGGCCCTTAAAAAGTAAAGTGTGTTTTTCATATAAAATTTCAAGACGATTGGTTAGGATGGCTTACAGAAACAGGTTATAAAGTTTTTGTTGTGTACATACCTTTTTCCTTGTTTGTATTTGCATTAGTGTGTGTGTGTGTAGAAACGGAAGTTTATTTCAAAATTTTCCAAAATCCTTAAGCGTCGATGATGCGTGTTACAAAATAACAGCCTAAATGCGCGCTAAAAATGAAAAAATATAAAAAGTAATTGTTTTTTGTTATTGCAAATTGATACAAAAAAAGACATGCTGCTAAAAAAAAAAACCACAAAATCCATAAGACACTGAACTGAAGCCTGGACAGACAAAACAAATGCATACTGACTGACATGACAGATGATTGAAATCCATCAATAAATAATTATTTTAAATAACCACCTAGAGTGGTAAGGCAATAATAACAGCAGCAAAAACAACAACAATAAAGGTAAACACCCATAAGCTACGCATGAATAAAAAAAGGAAACCTTCCAGCAGGCTGAAACACAATAAAACAAAAACAAGAAAAGAACCTAAAATAAATGATCTTGAGCAGGAAAACAAGATCCTTAAACGCACGAAAATAAAAATAAAATGAGAAACAAAGCAGCAGCACAAACACTGTCAGTGCAATTATTCAGAAAAACAGCTGTCAACCAGACAGACAAGCCAATCTTACAAGCAAACTAAACAAATAGAGCAGACAGACATGCACAGGTAACCTAAACAAACAAGCAAGCAAACAAAGCAAGGATCTCTTTTATTTTCATTGTTATTTCCATTGAAAGAGTATTAAGGACACTGCAAATAAACTTTGTTAACTATTTGGGAGAGCAAGGTGCAGCAATAAATAAATAAGACGCCATTCCCCTGTAACCAGGAAAGAAGGAACTCAAACATGAACTATTGAATAGCAGGTAAAAAGGATCAGTTTTAGTTAATTCACACTTTGCGCTTAGCAAAGCCGCTAAGAAACAAAAAAAAAATCTTTTTTATTTTTAATTCTGAAACAAACAAAAATTCACAATATTTTTCCGATTATTGAGAGAATTTTCTTCATATTTACTTCTAAAGTGACGTAATTAAAAAAAAAAAACATGATTTTGCAGAGGGGTCAAAAAACGTATATGAAAAACACTCTATATTTTGAGTATTTTTCAAACAAAACTTCCAGACGAGTTGATCGATTGTGTTACGGGAACAGCGCATTAAAATTTACTATTTGTTCGGTTTTGGGAACAATTTTAATTATCTTTTTTACTGAAAATTAGACCGTTTAAAATCCATTTTTATCAAGTTTGTCTGATCTTTTTCGTTTTTCCCCCTTAATTTGAGTGTTGAGGATTTATTTTTTATAAAAATATAATTCAATAACTATAATCCGGTTAATACAAAATCGGATATTGAAAAAAAAAAAAAAAAAAACATTTGTGAGTTATGACCAGGGCAATGGACTTCATGCAAATGCATGTCTTTTGTCCTTACTCTAAGACGAATCACAATATTTTCAGTAAAATGGCATTTATTTATAATGCATATTTTAGCTTAAATGCATGTTTTTGCATATTTTGTAAGATATTTTGGCATATTTGGTCAAATTTATAAGAAAAATTTGCCCTTTTCTTATTTTTTTGCTTAGAAATATCTTTCTGTTCAAAGCGAATTGATTAAAAGGTGTAGTGAGATGCTCAACAAAAATTTATCTCAACAAAGAAGTTTCTTTTTTCTTGAATTTCTTTTGCTGAAATTCCCTGTGTGAAACGTTGACATGTAAGAACAAAGAAAATTACGAAGGCTAAATAGTGTTTCTTATTGTTTCCAATTGTCAACAGCTGTTTCTTTGTGGGCAGAGTATTAAATGAAGGATCCATTTAAGAATTCACAAAATCCATTTACGTTAATTCACTCAAACAATTTTTATGAGGCTTTTGCAGGATCTATTTAATATCCATGCTTAAGCATGTTTGTACGAAAAATGTCTATCTGGGAAACTACACACGCACATGCACACAAACAAATTGTATTTTTTTTAAATTTTATTTTAAAGATTATTTATCGCAGGCAGTATTTGGGTATTTATAAAAAAAATAATTTCAGTTTGAGTACTTTCGCAAAATCAGGTTATTTTTGTTGTTTTTTCTTCTTCTTCGTTGTTTGTTTTGGCATTCAGGAAACCTGCTGTTTTATTACTGCATTTCTTCTTAAGTTAACCTATTCTTGTTGTTGTTGTTTTGTTGCATTTTATTTTTCTAAAAAAAAAAAACTTGTTCCTGCAACAACAACACAACATTATCAAAGAAAACAGCTGTTTTATATTTTACTTTCTTGTTATTGTACTTCTTCTTCTTCTTAGCATTTTTTTTTTGTCTGTGTGCCTTGTCGTGTTTGTTTTTATCATACGAAACCAGTTCGTAGGAATTTTCATTTATTGTTGGTTGTTGTTGTTTTATTTTTTTTTTTTTTCCAAACTCCCAAATGAATTTTTAATGCGATTTCGTTGTAAAATTCTCATTTTACTACTTACAACTGCTAAGGCTTGTTATTGTAGTGGAGTTTTTGTTGTAGTCGCTGCACATTTGAAAACAAAACAGAATTTTATCTAAAGGAAAAGCGAGGAAATAGAAAACCAAACCAAGAGCCAACATCATCATCATCATCACGATCATCCATTCATCATTATCTGGCATTACAAACATTTCTGTGTGTAAACTTATCTCGATTCTGAAAATTTTATTGCCGCTTGTGAGTTTAAGATTTTCTCGGCTCAAATCAAATTTCAAGATTAAAAAAAAAATGTTTTATTAAAAATAAAAATAAAATCTGAAATCTACTGGATAAGGCAGATTTTTTAAATGCTTTTAATTGAAATGAAAAGTAATCCTTCACCTCAAAAAGATTTCGTGTTCAGCAATTTAAGCGATTTTTATAAGGAAATTTTTTTAGTCGTTAAAGTTCGCACAAATGAAGAAGAAATGAATGAAATATTAACAATTAAGCAGGATGCTTTGTTTTGGTCCCTTTAAGGTCTCACCAAGTATTTAATATGAATACTTTGTTGAAGCAAATGTGATCCGATCTGATCAGAACAGTTTTCAAAAAGATAAGGGCTGGATAATTTTTTTAATGCCGTAACACAGCCCAACAAATCGTCTAGAAATTTTGTAGGACAATTTCTCAAAAAATTTTGGTGTTTGTACACCACTTGATCGCTGGTGTTGGTCTTCTTTTTATAAATGAAAATTATAAAAATCAATTTTTTTTTTTAATTCAAAGCAAGGCCATCTTTAAGGTTCATTCTGGCAACGATTGCCAGCAGCTAAAGTTAGGATTTCGTAAGGCTAGGCAACAGTTAGAAAACTATTTTTTTTGATGCGTTATGGCCGCTAACTGTAAAAATCATCAGTATTTCAAATGCTATGGATACATTTTTTCTTGTGATTTTTTTTTTATTTTATTATAACTTTGAAAGGAGTAATTGGATTTTGTTATGAAATAACTCTGAAAATTCTAAAGGTTTCGGCTTTAATTTGTTTTAGCTTTCAATTGAAGCTTGTTTTATGGCGTACAAACACGTAACTTTAAAATTTCGCCCAAGAAGAATTGATGTGTTATTTTTTTAAACAAAATTATAATTCTAAAGCGTTAATTTTTTTTTAAATAGAGGATATATGGCGGGTTAGTGAAATTACATTTTGTTTTTTTGACAAGCTGTTGAACAATATTTCAAAATATGCATTTTGCCGCTACTAAGTGATCTATTCTTTTGCTAACATAAAAAAAATTTAACAAATTGAACTTGAGCTTCAAGAAAATAATTTTTTTTGTTTATACACAGCATGAAGAAAAGACGTGCTAACAATAAATAAAATTCAAAACGGATATATCCCGTTTTATGCTTAGACCCCATTTTTAATTTTGATTTTTAACAATTCTTCAATTTTTTTAAAAATAAGACCTCAAGCTTAATAAAATAGTCATATTATTTAAAAGAAAAAGGTCAAATAAAACTAACTAATAAATTTTTAACAAACTTTTCTGAAAATGACAAGAGTTTGTCTCTTTCACTCGTAACTATTTATTTTTGAAAAAGAAAAAAACTTGGTAAGTGCTGTTTCCGTAACACAAGCGATCAAGTCGTCTAGAAAACGCTTATCCAAAAAAAAAAAATTAAAGTAGACTTTAAAGTAAATTTTATGAAAAATTGCGATAACGTTTACTTTGAAGACTATTTTAGGACTTTAGGTCCTTTTACTATATAAACAGCACATACGTTCATCTTACTTTTATCCGTTAGTTTTTGTTTTGCAGTTTTTTAAGATTTAAAATAAAAATTTTATTCTTCCAAGAATTTAAAGTCATTTTCTACAATTTTTCTAACTGGCTGAGTTTAATAAAATGCTTCTTGGTAGAAACAAAATATTGCGCGCGCAATATTGTAGAACAAAAAAGAAGTGTAATTTTTTTTTAATTTTTTGTTTGAGAAATAAAACAACTTCAAGTACAAAAAGTTTAAATTTAAAGGAGTAGAGATTTTTTGGTTGATGCAGGCTGTTCGAAAAGGTCAAAAAGTTAAAAGGCATTTTTATTAATTTACATGAAAGCAACTGATAATAAAATGTTTTTTTTTTTTTAATATTTGTTTTTGTGAATGAATTTAGAAATGAAAGTGTTGCAGAACAAAGTTTTATTTTCAAATCGTTTGGCCGTTTTAAGAAAAAAATATTAAAATTGTATTTAAAGTAAAAGCATAAGGGCGAACGTTAGCTTCTTTCGTTCATTTGCATTGAAAACAAAAACAAAATACGAAAAAAAAGTTCCTGCATTAAATTTCATGCAGTCTTTTAAATTCTAATTTATTTAAACAGCTAGAAATAATATCGGTTGCTTTTTATATATCTTTTTTTTTGTATATGGGTACACACACATACACACACACCTATAGATGTTTAAAGAAAACTAGAAATAAATTTTACTTTAGAACAAACACAGTGTATTTACAGGCACACAAATAACAAGAAAGCATTTCACTCACATTCACAAAAGAGTAGACGAAAATCTGCTCTTGCCATTAGAGAAAAGTTTGTAAAAAAAAAACAGAGGGGAGAAATTACAAAAGAACACACCCTGGTGGGAAGTTTATGTTTTTCATTTAAAATCCCACAAAATATCTGTAGCGTTACGAAAAAAAAAAAGAGAGCCCAAAATGAAATAAAATTAATACACGGAAGATGACTTTATGTTCAATTGAAAGCAACACAAAAAAAAAAAAAAAAATTCCCAGTATTTTATACACGGGCTCACACACACATGGAGTTATGCACAGCTTCGCTCACAGCCGCACTAACAATTTCCAAAAGGAAGAAGAGCTAAACACACAATTAACGCTCCTGATGTAATTTTGTGTTTGATGAGACTTTATTTTCCTTTCATTTTATTTTTATGGAGGCACCTGCGCATTAAGGACTTGTCAACACACTCATACTCTTCAGTTTTTCTTCTATTTGGTTCCCTCTTATTTTCCTGGCGTTTTCATTTCATTTAAAAAATCACTTCCTGCTTTGAAGAAAATTTGTAATGGAAAATGCTTGTAAAATAAAAATTTAATATTAAAAAATAAATTATAAATGAAAAATACAGAAACAGAGAAACGGTGCTAAAGAACTAAAGAATTTAGAGAAATTCTTTAATTTAATTTACATAAAACAAGAATAACTTTCATGCCAACGACAGATCTATCAATCCAGAGATTTTTAAAGAAATTACAAAACGGTTCCAATACGAACTCCAGAGAACACGCATAACAGACTAACTGGATCAACTCTGCCCGATATGAACCAACTGACAGCTCTTTAACTAAAGCCTACTGCTTTACTTATGGTCCGAGGCCTGCGGAATTATCTCTTTTCAAATCAAAGAAATGCCCATGTCTTATAAAAGTGAAGCCTTTATACAAGACATGCAAAAAGTAGCCTTAGTTAAAGATTATTGAAATAAATCTGTTTACCTGAAATACTCCTACAAAACAAATATTTTTTATACGTTTTCAGGCCCTACCTGCATTGATTTCAAATAAACTAAAAGGAATTTTTAATTAAGTGATTAAATTCGCTTGAAGAATTAAACTGAAATTGCTGTCAATAACTTTAATTTTCACAAGTTAAAGTTGCTCGCAATAAATACTTTATAATTTGCTTCTCTCACTCTTCTCCACGCCCCCCTCCTCCTGCCCACTTTCCCCATTATGCTATTCTAACACTCCACTTCTCATAACAAAAAAGGTACCACCGTTTAATTATTAATATTCATGATGATTCTCAGCAAATAACGGAATTTATGTTCATGTGTTCGCTTGCCTGATGTTTATTTTGTGGGTCTCTATCGTAGATGCACATTAACAAACAAACAAGCAAACAAAACACTTTCTCATACTCGTATGTTGGTCGTTGGGTCTGCTCGTCTGTCGTGTCTTTTTGCTCGTACGTTTGTTTATGTGTATGTTTGTTTAGTTACTTGGATTCGTTCATTTAGTTCGTTTGTTTAGTTAGACATTTTTTTAAAGTTGATTTTATTATTATTTTTTAAATATCTGTTGTAACTGTGTGTGTATGGAGGCATAAATGTTCATACTCGTACACACACAAGTCCATTTATTTTCCTGTATGTTGAAATGTTACCTCGCATGAAATGTTATTGAACTGAACTTGACATTTTTGCACTCACATAATCGCACGACCCGCAAAAATATGTAATTTTGCTTTTTATTTTAAGCTAACAAATAGGTAGATGTACAATTATACAACTCGCCTATACACACACACACACACACACACACACATCCAACAAACAAATAAACAAGGCACCATCAAATATTTTAATGTTGGCTGCTGTTTGTTTAATATCCTGACGTTGGAAGTCGTGCGACCCCATTAAACAGCAAAAAAGAGGGAAGGATGAGTGCATGAATGAAGATGGATGTTAATAAAAACCAGCCGCTCGCTGGTTCTGCCGTTGATTCGTTAAACGACATATCCTTGGCATGATTGTTAAGTTCGTAATCGAGTGGTTTTTCTAAAATTTTATGGCACTAGGTACGTTAGATAGGTCGGGGTCTTTTTTTTTTTTTTTTGTTTTGTTAAATCACACACACAAAAGCGCACTAAAAATGTATCAACGAGTTCATATAAAAACTCTTTGGAATATTAAAACTCAAGCTGACAAAAAAAAATTGTTTGGATTTCTGTGCGAACTCCGGCTTCCATAAAAATACACAAACAAAAACAATTATCAATATCTAAACTGCATAACTTGGTTGTCTCGAAAAATATTGGATTAGTTTTTGAGGAACTTTTTTTTTTTTTTTTTTTTGATTTTTTGGGGGCAACGCTTCAATGAAATAGAAAATATCTGCAGGGCTGAAAATGTTTTATTTTTATAATTAAAGATTAGTTTTGTGGTGCCTAAGGTTTGATAGCCAAATTAAATAATTATGCATTTTTTATGCAAAATTTAAAATACTTTTATTTTTAAAAAATTATTTAAAACAGAGAAAAAGAAAAATCTACCACTTTTTTTCTATAAAATAGGTGCGATCATTTAATTGTGAATAAATTCGGAATTTATAATCGGATTTTAATGAAATATGGCTCATTTTATTTGTTGTATATGCGGGTATCAACATTGAGCACAAAATTTAAGATTTTGTTCATTTTATATTTTTAATGAATTTAATCAACTAAAAAATTCTTTTAAATTTTTTTTTTTTATTTTTGTACAAAGAAATTCAACAACTTCTTGATACACAAGTTTAATCAAACTTGAATGGAAAAATTTTAATTGAAATTCTATTTTGAAAATTTAGAAAAAAGAATTTAAAAGAATTTTGGTGGCCCATTACATGCGAAGTAACAACAAATTTATTTATGGAATCTAAACAACAAGCTGAATGTTTTTTTTGTCATTTTAAGCCACACGAAAATATTTGTTGTGTGTGCCGACATACGACTGGCTGAATACACTATGTAAACAACACCTCTGAATAGATCTTAAAGGTCGCCTTGCGATTATAATCCATGATGATGTAAACAGCAACTGTGTGCAGGCACCTTTTACAGGGAAATCTTAAAAAAAAATCTTTCCAATCTTGAACATAAAATGTAAAATTTATTTACGAAACAAAAGAATATTTTTCGTTTAAAGATTATAAAAATTTACGTGCGCATAAACACACAACATAAATATATTTGTGTGCATATGCTCATACATGTCCATGTTGCCTGCCATTCAGGTAGTCGATAATACAGCCAAAAATATTATCAAGACAACTAAATTTTTCAATTCTAGCAAATGCTACGGTTCTCACAACATAAATCGTTTTCTGTGTATTGAATTATTTGTTGCATTTTTTTTTCAATATCTCACCAAATCAAATTAAATAGTCAAAAAAAAAATATGCGAACGAAAGCCCAAAATTTATAAAAAAAAACCGTACAAGTGCACTGCACCCAAATCAATTATTAACACAGCCTTCTTACTGACAGTGAAGCGTATGAAAATATAAAATTTGAGCTCCTCATTAAGTAGGTTCTTAATTAATTAATGAAAATGAAGTTTAGTTTTTTGGATTTCCTTTTGCACACTTAAAATAAAACACAGTGATCCTTAATTTTTTTATTTTTTTTTTTTGTGAAAGCAACCCTAAACTGTTTCCACAACTTGTGTGCGTAAGTGTGTTAGTTTGTTTTGATCGTAGTAGTAGTGGTGTGGTTGTTGTTGTTATTGTTTATGAATATAAAAATTCTTGTTTTAGTTTGACGGTTGATAGCGCTGTTGCTGTAGTTGCAACAATCAATGAGACCGCTTTATGTTATTGTTATTGTTGTTGTTGTTATTGTTTTCTTAATCTAAACACGAAGAAGAAAAATTAAAAAGTGCTAGAACTAGTTTGTTTGATTTCTTTTTTCTTCTGTTGTATTTTGTAACAAAGAACTTGTTTTTGGCACCACATTGTTTCTGCCAACGATGCTGTTGTTGTTGTTGTTGTTACTATTGCATTTGGTCAGCAGGCCTCACTCATCTTCATCATTAATATAAGGCACAAGGCCGCTTGACCAGTTTTTGCTGTTTTTGCATTAAAACAAAAACAAAATAAAATAAAGTTTAAAAAAAAAAGGAAAGGGGAGTGTGTGTCTGAATTCTTTAAAGAGAGAGAGAGAAACAGAGTCCTAACCAAAGGGCTGTAAAAATAGCTCTGAAACTTTTTTCAAAAATTTACCCCATTTAACACACACACATTCAGACGCATATGGTGCGCTTATTTCAACTTGTTGTTGCTGTTTCCATTTTACAACAAACAAACTAGCTGTTTGATGCGTGCCAAAAACAGTGTGACGCGTGTTGCACGTTTTACAGCTCAACTCAACCAACAATAAAGAATTAAAATAAGAAGAAGAGAAGAAAAAAGCCTTAAACCAGGGGGACCATAACGCAGCCTGTAAAACTGTAAACATAGAGTGAAAAAAAGAAGAATGAAAGGGTAAAGCAGAGCAAAGCAGGGGTGAAGGGTAGTAACTAACAGAGGCTCATGTATTGCGCTTACCCAATGTTGGAAGAACGAGTGCGCTTGTGTGCATATGCCCACTATTGTATGTGTGTGTGTATTTGTGCATGTGTTTCCATAAATTTATGATAACATCTGTGTATTTGGAGTTGTTTTTTCTTCGTCAAACTCTTTATCTTGTTTTTAATATTCATTACATCTTTTTAATCAGGGAGTTAAAATTTATTTATATGCATTTTTTGTTTTTTTTTTCTCGTGTTTATTTTCCATTAAATTTGTCATCTGTGGCTGGGATCGCAAGTGTGTGTTAAACTTATTCAATATCAATTCTAGTCCTTTTTTAGCTAAACGATGTCGTTGTCAAGGGTTTAATGACAGAAATTAGAAACATACGACCACTTGAGATTTTTATTAAATTAGAAAATCTACAGTAAATTTAATTTTTTATTAGATAAAAAACAAATAGATTTCGACAGAGTTTAAACTTTTTTTAATCTATTATTATGTCAAGCTAAAAATACTTTAGAGAAATTTTTCAAACAATTTGTCATCTACAGAGTCTTATATTCCAATTAAAAAAAAAGAAAAAAAATTAGGTCGTGAATTATTTGTTCTAAGTAAACGTTGCTGAGTTCAGTAGTAAAATTCGGGCATTTGATATCGAGTTTAAATAAATGGTGAATGTTTTATTCACCACACCAGAGTCCCTATTCCATCTTTTTCTTTGAGCGGCCTATTCAACCTAATTTAAACTGATTAGAACCGCTACTAAGTCGAGGCTGCCATAATATAATACGACAATAGAGCAAAGCTCTATTTCCGGGAGTGCTACCTGTAGGGTCTAATAGTACTGTAGACTATAGGGGTTATTCTTTAGGAGTAGCAACTAGTTTAGGTGACGGACTCGTCTTCTTCTTATTATTCTTTCCCTTACAATCACCCTACTTCCTTTCACTCTTCTATCTCTATCCGTCTTCCTCCAAAATCGCTTTTGAAAATAATTTCACAGGACAAAGTTACTCAAGTTCCACTTGAAAATTTTTCAGTAGAGAATCCTGCATTCAAATCGAATTATAAAAAAGAAAAGGAGTGCAAGTATTATGGCAAAGAAATTTCACCCCTTTTTTTATTATTATTTTTATTACCAGCACTCATTGTCCGTCATATTCTACACATGTTTGGTTTCTGCTTTATGCTCTCATGTATACTCGCACACTAAAAATAAATTTGTAACATTTGTTATCAAGGATTTATGGTTGATCCTTTTTATTTGTATTTCTGAGAACAATTTACTTTGTAGTTTTTTTTCTGCTGCTGCTTTTCTGATTCTTTTTTTCTTTTTTTTTTGTGTTTGAACAACAACAGCAACAAATGAAGATAAAAATAAAGGAAATTCAATATTGGCAAAGTTAAGTAAAAATCTTTTCAAGCATAGAATTTGAAACACAAACACAAACCGTACGAGTGCTTAATTGTTATAGATACGAGAGTATTAAGAAGAGAACTAAAAAAAAATGTTATACTAATTAATCACTGACGCTAAAATCTAAAATTAAAATTCGAGTAAACAAACAAATAAATTGGACACAGACTGACGCTGGTTGGCACACACAGAGATTTGCTAACAGGGATGAAGTTTTTCAGTTGAAAATGCAGCTTAACAGCACGAATGCAGCTTAAAAGCACGTGCACTACAGCATTTGGCAGCATTAATCTGTAATTGAACTTTTTTGCTACAATTTATATTTTTTTCTTTTGTACTTCTTAGGCATGATGGGTTTGTTTGCATGTGTCTCAATATTCTCCCCCTCTTTATCTCTCTTTGCTGTTGCTGCTGTTATTACGGTAAATCTCATTTAGTTGTTTGCCAAGTTAAAGCAGAGTGTATAAATAAATTTTAATTTCCTGCTCTTTAACTGAAACAGGCAGGCAGGCATGCCTTTCCCTAGGGGAGAATGATATTAAAACTCTAAAACCTTGACTACAAATAGCCATTCAAAGTATATACTTTGTTTCTTGCTCTTGATAGTTGCAATTGCTTGAACAATAATCAAACAGTTTTTAAC
This sequence comes from Thelaira solivaga, assembly GCA_947397855.1. Lineage (NCBI taxonomy): Eukaryota > Metazoa > Arthropoda > Insecta > Diptera > Tachinidae > Thelaira > Thelaira solivaga. The sequence continues at coordinate 68,480,037 of OX377614.1, forward strand.
TAAACTTTACTCGTTTTCCTTTTATTTTTTTTTTTTTTTCACTAAAAAAATTTTTATTTTGCACAAGGATCAGAAGAAAGAGAAAAATGTCACTATATTAAACACCCACTGGCAAGAAGGCAAGAGGGAAAAGAAATATGAGGAAAATAATACCATAATTATCCATTTAACACTTGAATAGTTTTTGGTTGCCAATATGGTTGTGTAACCATAACAAAAAGAAGGTAACTAACTGATAATTTCATAATGTCTGGTGGTTACAACTACTCGTACACACTTGTGTAACAACGTAAGCCACTTTTCTTGCTTGAAAAAAAAATGAAAAAGCCTGCAAAACTTTTACACTAAATTATAAATAATAATTTAATAAAGAAAGAAAATTGTAGGAAAAAAATGAAAAAGAAAAACTTTTTTCTTCTCAGGAATTAAACTTTTCGTATGAATGAGTAATTAACAGACAAGCTTTTTTCACTAGTTTGAGATTATTTTTTTATTCATGAAATTTTATAAAATAAAGTTCACAAAGATTTGTTTAGAAAATACTTTTTGTCCGAACACATTTTTTGTCCTAACATATTTTTTGTCCGAACACAATTTTTTTATATGAATTTAAAACTCCTTCATTGGAACAGATGCTTCAAATTGGATATAAAAAAATTTGTGCAAACAAAAATTTTGTTCGAAACAAGTGGATACATTCAGCCTACTTAAAATGTGAGTATAGCCGTTCTGATGAAACCGCTCAAAGTTAGTCAGCCGCTAAACTTTGGAATCACACAAAAATTATTTCTGTCTAGTGACTTTTATAACAAAAAATGCTCACTTTCATCATGCCAATTTTTGTTCGAACACAATTTTTATACCCTTCACTGCAAGTAAAAATTTCTACATCGTACATGGGACACCCTATAAAGTATATAAGTATATTCTGAATTCTTATGAATAGCAGAGTCGACTTAGCAATGTCCGTCTGTTCGTCAAGTCGTTGAAATCAACTTGCTGAAGTGCTTAGGCAACGTACAGAAAAGTTTAGCATACCAATCTGTCAGTTGTTTCTGTTAAATTCTTGCTATTGAAATTCAGCAGAATCGGTACATAAATAGTGGAGCTGAATCAAAAACAGCAACTACCTCTACGATTTTAGTATTTGCGACATATTTGCAAATATATTTAGGAGAAATACGATTTGTCAAGAAAATTACTGGATGTGACACATAATTTTAAAGGGGAAGAAGTTACTTTGGACTATTTTTAAAATTATTTTGAAATTTCCATATATCCCAGGTGCCAAGGTACCATTCCCCATTTTTTCCATGAAAATTACCAAATCTATTTAATCTACTCGTTCTAAGCTTTCTGGAAGTGTTTTAACATTTTCGGAAACTTCCGCAGTTTTTATATTATGATTCAAAACGGAAGCTGTCAATATCCAAAGTAACTTCTGAGTATTTGGGCGGTAGATTACAAATTTAGACGACCTCCCCTTTGTAAATAAAAAAATTTTCTTAAAAATTTTTTAATTAGAAAATTAAGATTTTTTACAAATAAAAATTTATAAAAAGAAATATAGATTTTCTTTTTCTCTGGACATTAAAGTTTATTAAATTGTTGAAATATTCTTAAACAACATCACATGCCCATCCCTTCTTCCTTTCCCTGTTTCTATTTGAAAAATTATATGCGAGTTTGATTTGATGTGATTTGATTCCATTTTAATCTTTTTTTTTTCCTTCCATTAAGAGTATAAAGTTCGTTCTTTGTTTTTTTTTTTTTTTTGTTTCTGTGTGTTTGTTACCTTAGGGAATATGTAGTAGCTCCTAAAGCCATGATGTAAATTATAAATTTTTCTGTTTTTCCTACACACAACTACAAATTTAGTGTCAATATCAACAACATCATCATCAACATCAAGATTGTTCTTTAGAAATGAAATCCATTAAAAAAAAGGGGTTGTTTGACCCAATCATTACAATTGGAAACCTTTTTTTTTTCTTTTTTGGTCTCTTATGCAGAAACAACATGATTGCAAACAAATATTTAAATCAACAGCACAATAACAACAAAAAATCGACTCAGTTTAATATTTCTCTATGGCAAACCAGGGCTGGCTGTATCTAATTGTATTAACTAAAGGGAAAATCATCAGCATCAACACCATTGACATTAGCAGCAGCAGCTTAAGGAAAAGACGGACAAACAAAGAGTACACAAAAGCCAGGCAGTAGCGTTAGCAGTAAGAAGGCTAAATAATAATTTTTTCTAGGAATTATTCAATGTGCTGTTTATAGAAAACGAGCAGAGACTCAAAAATATTTTACCCTCTTATCCAAAAAATATTGACGTCAACTTTAAAGTAAAATTTATGAAAAAAAAAATTAAATTAAAAATTTCGCTAACGTTGACTTTAAAGTCCACGTTAAATTTTTGATAAAGGGCTAGTGTTTTACATAAAAATTTTTTAGGCTATTGGATTGTTCGTTTCTTGTAAACAGCCCATAAGGGTTTTTTTTATTTTATTATTATTATTTTTTTGTGAGTTTGGTTTGCAGGGAAAATATTTTTAAATTTTTTCGTAATGAAATAGTACCCTTCACTGCGCTGCGCTGCTGTTTTCTGTTCTTAAAGCAGTTGCGTCTGCCTTCGTTATGTGCCTCTAATAGTGTTCCATTACTTTTATTTCTAGTTCATTTTTTATAGGCAGCAGTGTGTTTGTTGTTTCTAAATTTAGTTAATTTCTAATTCTTAAAAATTTAATATTGAAACTGCAGCAACTGCTTGCAATTTATTTCTTTTTTATAATTTCATTTACAGGTTCGATTTTTGTAAACTGAGAAATTAAATCAAAAGTAAAACAACAACAGCAACAGTTAATTGTGCTGAACAGTGAGCTGCACTGTTTTCATATTTTTTTTTTTTTGCTGCAACGATGGGGATAAGGGAAGAATTAAATTTGAAAAAGATACACATTAACTAAAATATTAAGGCCTGTTCAGCTAAATGCGAACAAATAATTGTACTCAAGACAAAAGCATATTTTCTTTTTGTTTGCAATAAAATTATGCATTTAGCTGAGCAGGCAATTAATAGCCTGTTCAGCGATGTCACAAGAAAACCTCAGCGAACGAAAGTAAGTTTGTTTTTGTTTTCAATAGAAATATTCTTTGCTTGCTTTCGCTTAGGTTTTCTTGTGACATCGCTGAATTGCCCATAATTGATTTTCTTAAGTTATCATTCCTGTAACAGCCTGAATGTCAGGCGCACTGCATTCAATTTATAAATTGCATTTTAGCATTTTAGAAAAAAAATATATCATTAAAAAAAAATATATTTTTATATATCTGCTAAGCAGATTGTTAACAATTTTCGTTTAATATATTTTTATGCGTTTTTTTCTTTTATTTTCATTTTAGGTTTGTTACTTTTTTTCACACGACTTTGTGGTTTTCCTTAAGAAATTCGTTTTGTGAATGATTAACTTTAAATGTGCGACGTGAGTAGATTCAATTCTAATTTTTTTAAATTATAAAAAAAATCTTTTGCAGTAAATTGAATACCTGAAGATTTGTTTAACAGCCAGCGATTTGCAAATTTCATATCTTATTAAATTATAAATCAGCTGAAAATATTATTTGTTTAGATAATTCTTGTTAATTGGAATGTGAAGCTGAATATGGACTATGTATCCATTGAAAATATTTGATAAGTTAGAATTCTTGGAATAATTTCAGAGAAATCCGTTGAAAAATAAAAATCATAAATAATTCTGCATGATTGATATTTAATTTAATATATCTAACAACACTCATACCCTCCCACATATAAAAAGTGGTGTTTTAGCAATTTTCTTGGCAATTCTTTTTTTCATCTCTCCATAACAGCCTTAACAAAAAATGTCGAATTGGTCCAGTTTCGAGTTTTGCGCTTTTTTTTTGTATTTACTGATCTTAATTCTTAGGCTCGGTATGCACGATCTTTAGCAACCTAAGGAGTGCAAGCTACCATTGGCAAACCATCGTTAGTAAGTCAGTAGGCGAATTGAGTCATTAATTAATTGATTTGAGGCTGCTCAAACTGCCGTCTACTAACGCTCTGCAAAATTTGTATGGAGAACACTCAATATTTGGAGTCCTTTTTATATAAAATTTCTAGACGAGTTGATCGCTTGTGTATTAAAAACAACACATTAATCCTCTAGTTTTTTTTTTTTAGTTTTTAGGAAAAAATTTCCTAAATCACAAAATGTTTTGTGACTAAAAGGAAGAAACTTCATGCATAACAAGAGTAAAAATCTTTTTATTTATACATTTTTTTCTACTTTCCTTGTGTTAAGAGGCTTGTGGGGGAAACAGTATCAATCAAGAAAAACATTCACTTACACTGTTCAGTCTTCCGTCCCTATTTGTTATGCTATTGCTGTGATTTAGTAATTAACGTATTATTTGCATTAAGAATTAAAAGTGTAAAAGAGAACCTGCCAATCAAAACTTGAGGTCAAACAGATATTTAAAGAAATTTTTAAATGTTTTGATTTAAAATTCTGCTTTTGTAAGAGATACACAAACCCAAACGTACACACAGACACATACCTACACACCTTTAAAATGAAATCAAATAAAATATTTATGAACTTGCATACACACAAAAGTTTAAACAAACATTCATACGTTCGTATAGGCTTGCCTATATCTGTGTGTAACTCATTCGTAAACAGACACGAGTCTATACATAACAACTCTTTATGCACATAACACCACCAACCAAATAACCGACCGACAGACCGACCGGATGGTTATTAACTAACATGTGCAGTCAGGCACATTTTATTCAATCGTATTTATTGTATGTTTGTGTGTTTATAGAAATTTAATTCTATACACAAAATATATGTGCATTCATACATAAAATATGTATGTATGAGCATTATTGTGTGCATGTTTATGAACATACATGCATGTTGCATCCGCAACAAGCATTACTAATTCAATTTAAATGCATTTTCCAAAACATTCTGTTTTTATAGCCTCCACTGTAAGTGAGAAGGGTATATAAGTTTGTGATTCCCTTTGTAATATCTAAACCGTACATGTGTTCCCCCATAAAGTATATATATTCTGGATCCTTATAAATAGTGGAGTCGATTTAGCAATGTCCGTCTGTCCGTTGCTAAAATCCCCCAAAGCAATAGTACTGAGGTAAATGGAAGTTTAAAAAAATTTTTTAAATAATACAAAGAAATATCCTGAAAGCTTAGAAACTACAGAAATCGGTAGTGGTACCGTTGCAATGCGGGGAATGATGAAAAATTCCTCATAGCAATAGTACTAGGGTATACTCGTATGGAAAATAAAAAAAAAAAATTTTTAAATAGTCCAAAGTAATTTCTAAGTATTTGGGCAGCAGATTACAAATCTAGACGGCCTCCCCTTTAGAATGATATTTGTCCCATCTCGTAATCTTCTATGGTTCGTCCGGAAGCCGCTAAAAATCCTCAGAGCAACAGCACTGGGGTATATGGAAATTTCAAAATTTTTTTTTAAATAATTCGAAGTAATTTCCGAGTATTTGAGCGGCAGATTACAAATCTAGACAACCTTTCAGAGTTTAGAGAAATCGACGTACTTATTTAGTTATCCTAAACATATTTATAAATATTTAATGTTGAGTCCTATTTGATAAATATGAGATAAATACTGAAATGATATTTACAAACGTAACGGGTTACGTTGCAACAAATTTAACTTGACATATTTGTGTTGACTCACTTTATTTTTAGTAAGCTTGTGGTCTTATTATAAAAGTTTATTTTTATATCGATATTTCGCTCCAATAAAAAATAAATAAATTTTTTTTATATACGACCTCAAGCTTAATAAGCTAGCCGTTTCAATTATAAAATATTTTTTATTTATTTAGCAAGAATATGGAAAGTGAAAATTATGAATATTTAGCTAACACAGTGAAGGGTATATAAGACTCGGCACAGCCGAATTTAATTTGTTTATTCTGTGTGTGTTATAAACGTAAAGTATGAGCATAAACAATTCAGATACTTTGAATATACAGTGGCCATCATAAGTAAATAAACAAAAATCATATCTTTTTTTTTTAACTAAAACTTCTATTAATTGAAGTTTTCAGCCTTTGGGCAATTAAATTGCTTCCATAAAGCTAAAATGTTATAAAAGGATTTTAAAACAAAATGGAAATAGTGGCAAAAGGTGCATATTTTAAAATGTAAATGATTGTTCGACCGCCACTGATTTCAGTTTCGTTTTTTGTTTAAATGAAATAAAAACGAAATTTTGTCAGAGAGAAAAGCACCCTGTATGAGAAAAATATATGCGCGTACGTTAAGTACGTTACGTATTTATGAAAATATCTGTATTTAGTTAGCGTAACATCTTTAAAAGCATTCATGAATGCAAATTTTTCCTTTTATTTTTGTCAATACCGTCACTTGAAATGCAATTTTCCCTAATGGTACATTTAAACATTAGAAATCTTAGAAATCTTAGAAATTTATTTTGAATGACAATAATTTATCGAATATTATAAAATAATAGTTTATTTCACTTACCAAATTTAAGAAGACGACTGAGCGCTGTAAAGATATAAAAAATAATTTTTTTAATTAAAAAAGTATTTTTGTAACTTAAAAGAAAAAAAGATTTTTTTGTATTTATGTGTAATGATAAGCCTAAATACTCGTACAAATCAATTTGCAAAAAAAAAAAAAAAGCTGAAACAAACAAACGATATAAGTGGCCACATTCACTGAAAGAAAAATGTTTCATAATAAAACAACAGAGTGAATTTTTTCATTAGATTATTAAAAAAAATTCAAAGGATATGTGAACAAAATTGTTTTACTGCTCTGAATGATGCAAATTTCACATTGGTTGGGCCATCACCCAATAGCAGCCACAGTTCTCATCGCTCATTTTTTATTTTATTTTTTTCCTTTTATTCTTTTTCACTTAAAAATTATTTTTTATTTTTTTTTTTTTAACTTAAAATTTTTATTTATTTTTATGTAATTTTTTTATTTTTTACTTAAAAATTTTTGTTTCTTATTTTTACTTTTATTTAATTTTTTTTTTTTTGTAATTTTATATTTTTTAATTTTTTATCCAAAGTGTTTTCTGTTGTAGCTGACGATATGCTTATTTTTTAATACACATGAGAGTACATACTTGTTTGGTTATAATTATAAAATAAACATGAACATGAACATAAAAGTGGCGACTACAAATTAGCACCTCTCCACAATAGGAGCCAACACAAAACAAAAACAAAAGAAAAAAAGGAAAAACTACTTGCTGAAAATGTATAAACACACATGCATGTACATACATGCATTATGTATGTTTAAATGAAATCGTTTATATGTTACAACATTTACACCATTTCCGTCTCAGCAAAGAATTCAAAGATATAAAGTTCCCAGTTGTTAAGACTTTTTACAGTCCTCACAGAAGAGAAAAAAAAAGATTAATTAAATTCTTTTCTTTTCATAATTAAAGGGACACCCTTTTAGACTTAATCATGCAAGAAATTGATTTATTTAAATAATTTAAAGTTTTAATGAAAACCAAAACAATTTTAACTATTTTTATGATTTGAATTAATTTAAAAGAGCTGGGGGATTATTATGTACTTCGATTCTAATGGAAAAGGTTTTCGAAGAGAATTTTCAATTTAAAAAAACACTAATTATGTAGAAAATTCGAAAAAAATTAACATTTTTAAAATTACCCTCAAAATTGTTAATACAACTCTGCTGGATTTTCGAAGGGTCTACATATTCGTGCATGTTCTGTATTCCGCATGGATTTGAAAAAATGTGGAATTACATTTTTCTCTGCTTGTTAAATGAAAACTTCTTAATAAATAAAATTTTAAAATTCTTAAAATGGACCACAGAGTAGTTATGAGGTGCTGAATTTTACAATTCGGATTCGGAATATAGAATAACAATGATTAGCCTTTTCTTTCGAATTGAAAAGTCTTTTTTGAAAGCCCTTTTGATTCGCATCGAAATACATAATAATAAATTTTTCTATTCTTAAGATTTTAATTGATTTAAAAAAGAGGTGTTATTTTAAATAGTGGTATAAGTCCGTTTTTTTAATGAATCAGCGATAATTTTAATAAGATGGTTTCAATAATAACAGCTTCAATATTATTTTCATTTTTTAACATCTTTTGCTGCTGTTAAATTTCTGTTACTGTTAATTAAATTATAATTTATTTGAATTTTATCTACAATAAAATTATTTTGTTTCTTTAATTTTGTTGTACCACGAAAAGGTAGCCTTTACACGTCAAATTAAATTATTATAAAAAATAAACAGAATAAAAATATGGCCCATTCTAGGATGACATTTTATTGCTCAGGTAATTAAGTCATGCGTAACAGGTTTTCTTTTGGAACATTAAAAAGAAAACATTTTTTTTACGTTAAAATAAAAAACAGCCGGCACACATCCAAATTGAATTAAAAATTTAAAACAACAAAAAAACAAACTTGAAATTTTGAGCAAATTTAATTAAATATTTTTATTTGTTTTATGCCATAACGAAATGGTGTACTTGAGACTTAAATTTAATTTCATGCAACAAACACTCAAACCAAAAAAAAAATGTCAACAAAAATAAAAATTAAAAAAAAAGAAAAGAGAAAAAAAAAGAAATGTTTTATTAAGTGGTCTCATTAAGGGTGGTGGTGTATAAATTTAGCACTAAAAACCCACTTTGTATGACCCCCTCAAAAATACTAAATTTCTAAAATAAAAGGGTAAGCCAAATTCAAGCAAGATTTACTTAAAAATAGAAAATTAAAACTCGTTCTAACCTCAATTAGAAGGAATTTTACAAAATATAAAAAGAAAAAATGCATGCTGGCACAAGTCTTTCTAGTGCTTTGGATGATTATGGAACTTTATTGTCGCCATGAATGTAAGAGAAAAAATTTAATAAAATTTTTCTACTCCCTTTTCCCAGTTTAAATACTTCCAGTTTTTAATATCTAACAACCACCTCTTGCCAAAACACTGACTGCCACTATCACCCCCTCTGCTCTGTGTGCAGTTCTAGAAAAGTAGATCAGACATACGAGTACATACTTGACTTTGATACAAATACATTTTATACCTTTTCGTTACTAGAATGAGTGAGTGTGAGTGAAAACTGAAACCGGCCAGAAATTCTTTTATTAATAGAAAGCAAATTTTTACTAGCAGATACAGATCTGTCTGCGTATCCTTGACAGTTTATAAGTATTTAGATGATGAAATGCAAAGAAAAAGGAAAATGTATGTGGAACAATAAAACATGTAAGGCGAAGACGACCCTTTTTATTTATTTATTTTTTTTTTTTTTTTTTGTTTTTTATTGTTATTGTAGAGCACACATTTTACTTTTTGTTTTTGTCAGACCGTGGGAGATTCAAACACATGCTTGTAGGCGTTTAGATTTTAATTATTATTGTTGTTGTTGCTGTTGCTGTTGCTGTTCGCGGTATTTGATTTAATCCCTCCCCTTCAGCGAAACTAATATTTTTCCAGGCATCAAATTTATTTTGTTTTTTGTTCAAATCACAGGGTTAATATTCATTATTAATCCTGCTATAATTTTTAAATATTTTGGTAAGAAAACGGGGAAGGATAACTTCCAGAAATGGGAGTTGTCTGAATTAATTCACACACAATCTACACAACTCTGATGACATTTAACAGGAAGTATCACATTAGGCTAATGGGTAGTCTACTAACCTCAGAACTTGAGGCCATCAGGTTCGATTCCTGCATAGGGTGTAAAAAAATTGTTTGGAAGAAAGTGCACAATTTTTTATTAAAAAAAAATGTTTACAAAATCTGAATACAGAAAAAGATAGATACGACTGTCACAAAAGATGTATATTATTTTTTCTTTGGGCCAAGTCGGAATATAAAGAGGGTTAGTAAACGACAAATGTTTGTGCATGGGTACGGGAGTGAACTTAATAAAATCTAATGTAATTTGGAAGAAATTGTAGGGAGATACAAAGTAAATACTTTCATTAAACTGTGTGAAATAGGAAACATTACGATCAGCCAATGCAACTGTAACGAAACTCGGAATATGTAGTTTTTGACAGTCTGGCCTTAAGTTTTTGTAGAGAAAAACTTTCTTGACTCCCACACAAATAGGACAGCTCTCACTGAACAACATAATTGACTTGATCCGATTTGCAATAATAATAAAAATTAAATCTTAAAAATAATCAAAATTAGCATTAATAAGGACAATACGCTATCCTTCCCTTAAAACATACTCCCCTTAGACTACTTACACTCAACCAAAAAGTGCATTATTGTCTGCATAACAAGAATATGAATTTAAAAAAAAATACCCTTTCAGCAACATCTGTTGGATTTAAAAATAAAAACAAGAAAACAGCAAAGGAAAGATCTAAAATTTTAATTAGATTTACAAAGTGCAAAAAAGTGCTAAATTGAAAAATGGACCCCAGTGCATGCACTCCCTCAATCATGATCTAATTGAAGTATTTAAAAAATTTATTTAGAATTTTCATTATAAAACGATTTCTGTCCCAATTACAAAAATGTTTTAAATTATTTCAATATAAAACAACTAATGAAAGCAGTTCATAGGAAAAAAAATTTATTTAAATCAGTAAAATTAATTAAAAAACTAAAATTTTTGGAATATTTTTTCAATTTTTTTTTAATTTACAGGAAACTGAGTTTTTACGAAATGGAACTTTAAAGCCTAAAATCACCCTCTTTACACTCCAACATACATTGGAGCGACAAACATAACGTTTTATAACGCCCAGCATTTATGTTAAAGTGTCATACCTAATAAGAGAATAAGGGTGTTCATCAACAGTTTAATAAAACCCACTAAACACAAAAAAATAGAGTAAAAAATGCCACATTTAAAAAAAACTAGCTAAAATGTCTTTAGTGGTCAACAATAACAAAATCAACAAAAAAACGATTGTTTTTCAGGCAACTTCACTACAATATGCCCTTCCAAAATTGTATATTCCAAACGCTTAGCGCTGCAGTTGAGTTATTTAGTTGCGCTTCGTACATTTTGTATGGCCATGAGAATTTTTTATCATCTTTTTATTATTCAGACTTTTTAAGAGTGTCGCTGTTGTAGTAAAATTTTCGTCTTGACAACGACACTCGTAATCGGAGTCTTTGTCAGTAGGTCGAAAGTTATCTAGTGATGGTAAATTTAGATCTAAGCAGATTCATAACAAACATGTTCTCTGTTATGGAACTCAGAAATCACAAAAGAAAACATAAGAGCAAATAAAAACTTTCACGTGTGATATTACATGACTTTAATTCAGTTTTGTTCTTAAAACCGACAAAATTTGCAGGCTTATTTGTAGAAAACAACCCGAGTCTAGCCAAGAATCAAACCCACCTCCACTTGTTAACCCATCCATCCACAATTTTAAATTTTTGCAGGAGTCAGAAAGGCATGCTGCTTGCTCTCTTATAAAAAAATTATTTATTGATGAAAATATTTTATTTTGGTATTCGATATGCAACAAAATTTCCATTTAAACAACATTGAAATTTCGATGGATATCGAATGTCATAATTCGTAATCTGAATTTTATTTTGGTCAGAATAAATCAATCTTCTTTGTCATGAGAAACTATTTTTTTTAATTAAATCGAAATTTTAATTTGTTTAAAAATTTCACCAATTTGTAGATAATACAATATTGTGCTTAACAGTTCCCTTGGACTAGTGCTGCCAATTTTGTGCTAACCATTCACTAGCTGGGTGAGAAATGACTAGCTGACTGTCGCTTATTTTAAATCGTTACCAAACAGTTTAACGCCCATGTGTGTGTGTGTGGTGTTGTTGTTGTCTATCTACTACACGCCAGGACCAACTGTAAAAAGCTGCTGTGCAAATTTAAAAAAAAGTTCACCGTTCCAATCACATAAATATTTGTTTTATTTATTTACATATATACTCGCACATACATTTAGACCGATATTTGGGTATGACTGTGTGTGCGTGTGTATAGAATATATATTTTTAGGTGAATAATTGGATTGATGCTGTTATTGTTTAATGATGAGTATTTTTTCCCCGGCAGGAATTATCCTACAGAATACATGTTCTTCTTCTTATTGTTGCTGTTATTGCTATTGTAACACATTGTGGTATGTGTTGTTGGTTGTGTGCCTGAATACATACATAAATTTGTATTTCTTTTTTTCCTTTTATTGGTTGAATACTTTTTTCCTCTTCTTCTTTTGAATATAAATTACAACAACAACAACAACAACAACAGCAGCAGCAGCAGGAAGAAAAATGCTACCACTTACTGTGTTACTAATGAATAGTTTGTGTTTCTTGTTGCTGTTGTAATATTTAGTCGTTGTTTTCCATTTATTGATGCATTTTTTGTTGTTGTTGTGGACTTGCTTGAGTGTATATGTAAATGTGTGCACCACAGTCAGAGAACGAAAGTTCAGGCAAAATTTTTAATTCGATTAAACATTAAAAAAGAAAAACTACAAAATTAAATGTAAGAGAAATTGAAATTAATCGCTGATAGTTAAATTTCGGTGGATTGCATAAAATTTTGAAAAAATAACTTGAGATGTAACATAGAGCTTTTGCAAAAATATTTCATTAGAAACGAAAAGTCTAAGCCCCATCCCGCATTTCTCTTGTTTTCACAAGATGATACTGAACTGATAATACTGCCGCCGACTTATCATTTTACACTTCACCCCCTTAAAACACAATTCAAATGCATAAACTTCCTGTCCCTGAGTATTTTTATAAAACTTCATTCAATTTTTATTCATCATTATAGTTGGTATCAATTTTTTTGTGTTTCTACTCTTTATTTTGTTGTCGTTTGTTAATTTGTAGGAAAAGTCTCTGTGTTAAATGGATGTATTTTATGCAAGTGTGTGTGTGCGAGTATCTGTGTATGTTTATTTAATGAAGAAACGCGTGCCAGTTTTTTTTTTATTTTTGGTATTAAAAAAAATATGATAAAATTAGGGTGAGATGAGCTTTAATGAAAACAGGCCAAAGAATGTAACTTGTTATTGTTGTGTTGTTGGCTTGTCTTGTCTTATTTTTATTAAGGAGTTTTATTAAAAAGCATTCTCTCCTTTTTTTATTTGGAAATTTGGGATTATTACTTTTTAAAGACCACGTGTCACTTTAAACAGCATCCATTTCATTATTTTGACAACACAGAAGGGGATGGATTGGATGTAGCTTGCAGATAGCAGCAGTGGCGGTGGTGTTGGCGTTGGCGTTGGCGTTGGCGTTGGCGTTGGTTGGCTTTTGTGTCAGAAACTATAAAATGTCATTATTAAAAATAACAATATTAATTGCAGACGCACACACACACATACATTCTTAACCCTGCAGGAAAAACTGAAAAACCCTTTGAGAATTGATGAGCTGCTTAAGCATTAGCGCAATACCTCAAAAATATTTTCAAAATATTTAGCTTTCGCCGCTCCTTCAAGGTAGGGCAAAGGCAGAGGAAGTGTTCTATAGTTTAATCCTCTTCCTCGTCTTGACTACGGCCACAGTAGTCATTTGATGGCAAACCCATTCTCCTACTATGGTTGTCAAAACTTCAGTGGCCTGTTACTACTGCCACCACATTTTCCAACTGGTCTCTGTGGACTTCCAGTAAAGCCCTACCTGATTACTCTCCTGTTTGCAGACTGAGACAGGAATGCTGCACGGAGTGCCGTAACTCTGCTCTGGCAGCCTCGAAATATTATAAAAATATTTTCTAAGCCTCAGCTGTTGGTTAAATAATTTATTTACCGCTTCTATAACACAAGCGATCAAGTCGTCCAAAAATTGTTTATGGAAAATACTAAATTCATACGAAATTTCTACAGAAACAGCATATAAAGATCGTGTTTTCTTTTTTTAAACAAAAGAAATTTTAAAAATAAAATTATCTTTTTAATGGTTAATTATAACCACGCCCACTTTTTATAGATTTGCTTATGATTAATTACATTCAAGAAAATAATAAAAATAAATTAAATTATCATTTGTTATTGGATTAAAAAGAGTCATTCATTATTTATTGCAGTTCCAGTAAATTTCCCATCATTTTCATTGGTATTCTGCTCTCCCCTAACAAAATTTATGCTGCCTTCAAATATGACAAACAACAATTAACGCCGTGTTAAAAGAGAATTGAGCAAAAATAAAACAAAGAAATTAACAACAATTAAAAAAAAAGAGCTGAGAACAGCGAGCATAAATTGTGTAAATACCCTCAACTGGCGGCCTGGCTGCCAGCCATTTTGACAGTCTATTTGGTCTGAGTGTTGTAACTGTTTGACTGTCGTTGTTTAACAATGATCCCCTATAAATATTTCACAGCAAATGTGTAATCGCAGTACCTGGAAAAACGTATCTTCTATTTAAAGGAAAACCAAGTGACATTGAAATTTAAATTTAAAATCGAATAAACGTTCGTTCCACTTTGTATGGACAATGAAAGAAAATCTTATTTGTGTAACAAAACAAATTATAAAAATACAAATGATGTTGATGCGATACGAATGCCAATGATTTGAATGAAGCCAATAGAATTTTTAATTCTAGATTTTTATGTTTGTTTGGTTGTACTCGTATGAGTGATAGAACAGCAATAGAATAACAAAAACACATACAGAGATGGTGGTAGTGACAGTGGTGGATCTGATAGAAAAACCAAACCACATCACACACATGAACACTAAACACAATTTACTTGCAGTCAGTCATCCAATCCAGACTTTGTCATGATACTCGTACCCACCTTTTTGTATCTTCTGTAAAAACACACAGCATGTCGCAGGAAAAATTAATCAATTGTGATGAGTTAAGACAGCGTGTAACAAAGTGGTGTATGTGTATGCATGTGTGTGTGTATGTGTCTTCTGTGTGTACACCAAGCAAACACTTTATGCTGTTCAATTTTAAAACAGCGCCATTTATTCTCAGCCAAGGTTGGTCTGATTTTACCCATAACTCATCGACTTAAAGTCTTCAAATTGAAAGTTGTTACAAAAAAAAAAGGATTTGAAAATTTTGGAGGTAAATAAACGTGAAAGGCTGCCCAGCGTTGAGTAGTGATGAATGGGTGGGTGGGGAGTTATACTTGTCTGTCAAGTCTAAAAGCTGCAAGTTCCTTTCTTAAATACAAGCAAAGAGTTGTGTTTGATTTCTTGCTTATTGGGTAAAGAAAGGTGATGTAGAAAAGACAAAGAACAAAAAAAACTGAATAGAAACAAATAATGAAGCAAACGCTTAGTAGGAAGGACTACAGTACTACGTTGTAAGACCAAAATCAATATTGCTTACACATGCAAGACTTAGAGCTCCCATTTAAGCAAAATCATACCGGAATTGCAGGTTATTAAAGGCATAATGTCGTTTGGGGAAAACAAACACCAAAAAAAAAATAAAAAAAACTAAATATAAAAAGCCAACCTCCTTCACTTCTAATTCACAACAAGTTTTTGGCATTATCTGATGATGGAATCGTCCATGAAAAGCGTCTACTAAAATTTCTCTGCCCAACTGCCATTTTCGGCTCCAATAGTGAATTCCCAAACTTGTTTTTGTTATAAATATGAAGTCTTCCCTTTTTTACAAGTAAATTTAAACAGGGGCAACAGGCTAAGTTTCTACATCAAAAATCTTTACCCTTTTAATTACAATGACCAAACAAAATGGCAATTTGTTTGTAAAATTTTGCAACAGCAAAATTAGAAAAAATAATTTTAAATTAAATTTAAATTATTCTTTAATTACAATTTAATTTCAGCTGATAAAATGAAAAATTCGATATTTATTTTACTTGCTAACGCAAACGCTGGTTATTTAATTAAATTGCCCATAAAAACTAATGTAACGTATTGAATACACATACAAACAACATCATTAACAGAATAAAAAAAAGACATAAAAACTCATTGGAATTTCTCAGCATCATTAACAATTTACTGTGAGAAATTATCTCGGGCACAGTACGTGACTAAAACATTATTATTTTTGATGTTGTTGTTGTTAATAGAATTTTTTCTTATTTTTGTGCTTTTGTTGTTGTTATTGTTTTACTAAAAGTAATTATTCTTCTTTTACATTATTTATCAGGGATGGAAAATTAATTGTGTAGTTTTTCCTCTTTTTTTTCTCAAGAATTCTTAGACACAGAATTGGGAAAAAATATTTTATGAAATTAAAAACGAAAAAGAAAATTATTTCACTTTGTTTATTTTTGTTGTTTAAAAGTTAGCTGCTTCATAAGCCTTTCGTATATTTTTATTAGAGGGCTGCACAAGCATACTAGAAACGTCCTACAAATACTTTCAAGTATAAAATATTACACATGTTTGTAATGATGTATGCTTTTCAAGTATGCTTGTGAATTGCATTAATTTTTATATCAAAAGCAAAACAAATTAAAAAAAAATTTTTTTTTATAAGCGTATGGCCACGCCCCGTAAAAACCTACATTTGAAATATAGAGAGCTGGGCCGATAATAACGTCAAGCTCTACACTGAACGGCTGACAAGATTTTTTTCTAAAAAAGTTAATTTTTTTAAACTCAATTAAAATTTTTTTCTAAAAAATTTTTTAATTTTTAATTTAAATTTTTTCGATAAAAAATTTTTTTTTTAATTTTACGCTACCACGCGTGCGACTAGCGACTATAAATATCTTTAATACTTGTCAAAAAAATTTAATTTTTTTAATTTATATTTTTTTCCATAATTTTCAAAAAAAATCCTTAAGTTTTTTAACAAATGTTTTTTTACTACTAAATTTAGGACATGATTCGTCTTGCTTGGAATGTGTATGATTATCGAAAAAAGTAACCAAACTTTATTTCTTTCTATTTTAATTTTTTAGAAAAAAAAAAAATTGAAATTGAAATTAAAAAAAAAAAATAAATTTAGATAAAAAATTGTAATTAAAATTTTTTAGAAAAAAAAAATTTCGATTTTTTTTAAGTTGGGTTTTTAAAAAATTTTTCTGAACTTCTTAACTATGAGACTAATAAAAATTTAAATTTTTGAAACTTTTTCTGAACTTCTAAACTATAAGACTAATAAAAAATTTAAAAAAAAAGTTTTATTTAAAAAAAAAAATTTTAAATTAAATTTTTTAGAAAAAATTTCAATTTTTTAGAAAAAAATTTTGATTTTTTTTTTAAATTGGGTTTTGAAAAAATTTTTTTGAACTTCTTCTAAATTATAAGACTAATAAAAAATTTATAAAAAGAATTTTAATTTTTAGAAAAAAAATTTAAATTGAAATTTAAAAAAAAAAAATTTAATTGAAATTTTTTAGAAAAAAAAGAAAATTTAGATTTTTTTTAAAATTGGGTTTTAAAAACATTTTTATGAACTTTTAAATTATAAGACTAATAAAAAATTTATAAAATCACTCCTTAAGTATTTTTGTCTATTTAATCGAATGTTGCAACTTGTTCTTTTTCTTATTTAATTAGAAACCCCGACAGCCCGAGTCAACTAAAAAAAAATTTAATTTGTAGGGATTGGAGCTTACTTCCACAAGTATTCAAATTGACTATGAAACCTTAGGCTTTAAAATTCGTCTTTAACTTGATAAAATTAAACAAAAATCTAACAACAACAGTTTTAGCCAGAATGCAAATTTAAAAACAAAAATAAAAACGGTTTTTTTTTGCACAAACAACACCACACCACGATTATTAAAATGCGTCGCCATCGTTAAGTTCATAATTAACGGCACCGGATGGCTTTAAATATTAAAATACAAAAATAAAAAAACCCAATGGAATTGCTAAAAAAAAAATTGATTCAGTGGAAATTGTGACTTAACAAAATATGAATGGGAATGTTAATGTTAAAATCAACAAGGTGGTGGCAGTATGTCCATCATTTGGAAAAATGCATATTCGCTTCTACCACATGCAACACAATTTGGAAGTGATTTTTGTTGTTGTTGTGGATGCGTCGCAAGATTCTTTCAAATAAATGTCTGTAATTTATGTTTTTTTTTTCATTTTATGTTAAAGGTTCCATACCAAATGCTGTCTGTCTGTTTGTATGTTTAAAGCTCGTGTAAAAAAGGTGGAGTCATTGGCAGCTAAAGAATTATTTATTTTTCAAAGAAAGTAACTGAATTGTAAAAGTAACCCACGACAGCAGACAAACAGCCAGTGAGTCATTGAAAAAATAAAATTATTTAAAAACATTTAAAGGAAACAGATCGAAAAACAAAAAAACAGATTAAGAAAGCAACAAACAACAAAAGGAAGAAATGAAAAACAATGATTCGAAATCAAAAATGATGCGAAATAATTAATCAAATTGAGATATTTATTCCTTTTGTTTGTTTGTTTCATAAAATTCTAGGAAATTCATGGCTAATGTTGGAGAAACACTTTTAATTGTAGGGAGTGGTAGGGAGCGACTATTTAATTTTAAATTGATTGATTTCAAATCAAAAAATTTTTTCTATTAATCAAGTTATCCCTAGATGAAGCAAATATTTGATGCTTCTGTGTTAAGTAAAAATTTCAGTGAATATCAAATGATAAGAGGATCAAATTAAGGCTAAAAATTATGGTTAATCATGGCTCAACGTCATCTGCTTTTATAGCTAAATTCCCGTCTATCAACTCATTAAACTGTGGGAAAAATCTTATGGAGGAGAAAGCAGGCCTGAATCTAATTAAAATTTTCAAAATAAATTTTTTAAATTCTCACGTTAGCTTATCGATTCAGTTGATTAGAGTGCCGGCGAGTCTAGTTTTTTCATAACGTTTAAGAAAAAAAAGTGAATATTAAAACGGCTTGGGGTCGGATAATAATTATTTATTTTTATATCGATAATTCGATTCAACCTGGTGTATGCTTGAAGAAACCGAGCAATTTTATTTAATAAAAGAAGAAAATCGTGATCTTAAAACTGACTTACACCACTGTAAGATATGAAATATTAGAATCAGTCATGTACTTTGTGACTGTGCGCTTTCGGGTCTGGTAGGCTTTTTGTAGACTCCCAAAGAAATAGGTGGGCTCCCCCTGAACAAAATAATTGTCTTCATGCAAAGCCAAAATCTCGACCAGTGAACTTATGGGCTATACCAAAGATTCTCTGGGTCGTCCAAGCATAATGCACAGGGTTAACTGAGTCACACCTTAACATCAAGTTGTTTGCCCAACTTAATCAAACGTTCAAATCAAAATGCATTTTTTGCTAAATGGGTTTGTAGGAAATGTGAAAACACCCAGCGGAATACATTGCTGCTGTTAGCAATAGTGTGGCAGAAGAGCAACTGAATTCGGCCAAGCAGTTACCGTGAATGGTATTCGCTATCGCAAGATGATAACGGACTTGTTGTGGCCTGAAATGAAAGATATGGACTTGGACGATAACAGGTAGTGGCCGTGTTATTTCATGTTAATTGGCCTCCACAATCATCTGATTTGACCGTTGGACTTCTTTCTTTAGGCATATTTAAAAGGAAAAGTGTACGTCAAAATGCCTAGAACAATGCAAGAGCTAAACGATGAGATAATTCAGGACATTGAACCTCAATTATGTCTCAGAGTCATTGAAAATATGGATTATCGGATAGATCCTTTTATCATAACAAAAAATATTAAGATAATTCACTGAAATCTTTTCTGTTTTATTTACAATTCACATCGTGCGTAATAATAATGGGACTGACTATTTAATTTAATTCATTTATGACCATAACAGCCGCCTTTAAATAAGAGTTAAATTTTTTTATTGAGAATTTTACCCACAGAGTTTTCTTCTGTAACTGCAAATCCACATAAACAATTTCTTCAATTTAATGTAACATCTTGTCACAATACGCCTATTCTGGCCGCAGCGATCAGGTGAATTGTTCCCGCTCCTAATTCTAATTCCAACTAACAATCTCTGCAGCAACACGACAAATTAAATGATGATAAAAACAAATAAAAAAAAATGATAAGAACCCTTTTACAACAAACATATTCTATTCTCCCCATTCACTCTCAATTTATTTCTTGAAAAGCTTTATTTGTCAAAACTATTATTTTATTAATAAAATTTCATTTCAATAAATAATAATAACAACAACAAAGAGTTTTAAAAAGGACCACTGCATAGATAGAATAAAGATAAACAAACAAAAAAAACAAAAAGAAAACAATGAGATGTAAACGAAGAAACAATCCAAAAACGATTTCGTTTTATTTTCATTTTGTGTGTTAAAATGCTGGTGGCTGTTGTTCTTAAAAATTTACCCAAATACTCGTTTGAAATCTTTAAAGTAAGATTTTGTGAAAAACAGGGGGAACAGAAAACGGGAGTGTAAATTGAAAAATTGGATATTCTAATTGTTGTGCTCTTACGATTGTTAAATGCATGCTGCTCGAAAGACAATGAAGAACATGAAATTAGAACAGCAGCAGCAACTTACAGTGATTCATTACAAAAACAGTAACAAAAAAATCTATTAAATTTTTACATCATTTGAAATGACAGCCAATTAAACAGACAAAAAACTATTTTTGTTGTTTGCTTTTATTTCTTGTAGTTTAAAAAAATCTAAATTGAAACACACAAAAAAAATAAAACTATTTTCATAAGGAAAAAACGCTTAAATCGACTTAGTAAAAATTGACTAGGGATGTTGGGGTGATGTATTCCACAATTGACGACATGGCGTTTGCTAGAATCGGAATAATTTTGTAATAAAAGCTTTTCAAATTGTAGTCCTCTAAAATCAGTTTTTAAGACTCATTCATGGTGTAAGAAAACCAGGTGACACTGAAACGCAAGCTGAATCATGCATGATTGAAGCTCGTTTTGTCAAAAATTAAGAGATCAATGTGTTAAAGAGAGATCAAAAGAGGAAACTAATTTTTTGTTTCATTCTAGCACACGTCTTGATATCAACCACCGGAAATAGTTTTTGACAGGAGAATTGAATCGATCGCAATTTCCACTTATGTTCCATGCAAATTTTAATCGATAACGAGTGCTTTAATTTTTAGAATTCTATTTTTTTTTTTTTTTATAAAAATAAAAAAATTTAAGAGGAATAATTTTTATTCAACCGCCAGCTCTGAATAACTGACCCATATTTTTAAACATTTTTTTTTAATTAATAGTTAAATTAATATTAAAAAAACGTTATAGTTTTTTATGAAAAAAAATATGTATATGCGTGTTGCTTAGTTCCACTTCCTCATTATCATTTTATTTTATACTTTTTTATCAAATTGTTTTGCTTGCACTGAGTGGAGTGGAGCGCAGCGACATGTCTGTTGTCCATGTAATAATAGTTAAGAGCTGTTAAACTTGATTGATTTCTCTAGATAAGGGAAAAAAGGTGAAGAATCTTTTAATAGGTTTCCTTTTTTTCTACGTTTTTTGTTCTTGTTTGTTTGAACTTTATGGACTTTAATATGCGTGTCTCTATGTCTATATAAATATAACATAAGTATGTGTTTTATGCGTGGATTTGTATGTGTGTTTGAGTCTATTGGTGTGTTGGCTGCAAAAATAAAACGTTTATGTTGGTATTTACCCTTTTTTCATTATTTACTCCCGTGAGTATTATTTAATAAACTTTATTGCGTTTAATTCAAAAATAAATAAAATAGGTAAAAACCTTAAAAGAATAATTTATTAATGTTGTTTGTGGATACTGTTCCATACAGGTGAAAGACTGGCTAGTAGGCAGCATTTATTATATTCAAGTTCCCCCCAACGAAATGAGCCACAGAGCATTGATTTTAGCAACAAAAAAAATGTTTGAAGCTTATTAGGCTACATACATGTTTATAGGAATTTCTGGTCTTTTCTACTTTTAATAAAAAAAATTAATTTTTTTTTAATTTTTTTAAATTTTTTAAAATTTTTTTCAATTTTTTTCCAGTCACAACTTCTACGATATCTTTGAAACAGATAAGCAAAATTTCAATTTTATGTTTGTTTTTTAATCAAATATTATAAGCCGTTTTCAAATTATGTCGATACATGAGCTGTTATTTTTGAAAAGTTGCAAGTAAAAAAAAGTTTGTTATCAGTAATTTTAGTATTTTTAGGTTTTGGTTGCTTGAGATTTGAACAGGTAAACACCTTTTTAAAATTATTCTTGACTCATTTTTTTAAAAGTGGATTTATATCACTTTCAACAGTAATAGCTCCTATATTGTGTCGATCAGTGACTTCATTCAGAAGAAAACATTTTTTTCTTGGAAGCGAAGCAACCACATACATATAATTGAACTTGACAATATTTCAGATTTCATATCGCCTAAAAATTTTTTTTTCCATAAGAAACTAATGGGTTAAGTGGTGTGCAATCTATGAGCCACAATCATACTCACAAAAAAGTATGCTTTTAAGTTTTTTTTATAGGAATTTAATGGATTTAAAATCATTTTTAGAAAGATACCGAATTTAGTATGACCATTTTTAAAATTAAAAATTTCCAGTACCCAAAAAATAGGTTTAAATTTTATAAAATACAATTTTAAAAGAGGCAGAGCTATTTAAGACTTTTCCATATACTATACTGGCCTAATAAGGAAACAACAAAATTGTGTAACCGACAAATAGACTTCAGCAAAGAGATCTCTGAGTGCAGCAGAACCATTGAGAATGGATGGATCATTTTATAATTAAAGAATCTTCTTACTCCACCTGTGCTGCCACTATAGTAGAGTACACACGCATATTAAAGTTAAATAAAATAAAATAAAATATTTAATAAAAAACAACAGAAAAGAGAAAAGAAAATGGGTATTCCAAGCACGTTATAATCTACGAGAGTATAATGTTGTTGTAAATATATTGAAAAATTATACTTTGGCAAATGGCAGGGAATTATAAATGAGTTGTTCTACACAGAACGACACATTCCCACGTACACTTGTTCATTGTTCATGATGGATAATCATGTGCACAAGTAATAAAGCAAATATTTGAGAAGTTTACAAGAGAGCAAGTCTTTTTAAATTGATACAAGAGGAGCAAAGAATGGGGTAGGGGCAACACGGTGCACTTCGTTCAAAATAAGTATCCATGAAATAAATATATATATAGTATATATATATATATATATATATATATATATATATATGTGTGTGTTATATAGTAAGTAAATAAATTAGTTACACTTATTTGTTGTGTTCTTTTCTGTAATTATTTGAAAAAACATTTAAACGTGTTTTATAACAAAATAAAAAAAAGCTTTCGCAAAGAAAAATGAAAAGGGAAATTAGATAATTTAAAACAAAAAACAATTTTACATGTCAAGGGAATTTGTATCTTAATAAATCATTTACAAGAAGTCTGGCTGTATAGGAAAAAATAAACTTGGTTCTAAAATTTGTTAACTTATTTTATCGTTTATTATGTTTCATTAACTAATACAACCAAGCAGCTTGATGTTGTTGTATTTTATTGCATACGTGACTGAAACATACATATTTCTGTCTGTATTTCTATCAAAAGACAAACAAACAAACATTTACACAAAAAAAAAACAGACAAAAAAATCCCAACACATACGAGAGGTACAACTAATTCTCTTCTAGCATAAAATGTATGCGTGTGTATGCAGTAAATAGTTAACCAAACAAAACAAAATAAAGCATAAAATATTGGGAAATTTATATTTGGTTGCAGGAGATTTAAACAGGCGGTAGAGAGCAGAGTAGCTGCATGCAGCAAGTTGTGGAAAGAAAAAATATGCTGGAAATACAAAAGAAAACGAGAAGCCCTCGTCGCTGTTACCGTCACCGTTGTCAACGCTATCACATCATCATGATTATAAAATTCCCTCTATGATTATTTATTTTATTTTTTTCTTATTTGAGGGATGATAATGAAGCAAGAAGCAAATACATTAAAGATACTCACTCACCGCGAGATATGAGTATCAGTAGAGGAAAGTAAAATAAAAATAAAATATGAAATAACAAAAACAAAGCCAGAAAATGCACACAAACTCAGCAAGAAGAGAGAAAGAACAACACTGTTGTTAAATAATAACAAGCCTGCAACATAAAGTTAATGTTTAAACGAGAAGACGACCAAACCAAACGATTCAACAAACCGAAAGCCAAATAGACAGACAGACAGACAGAGAGACAAACAAACAGACCAACCGTCCAACCAAACCGTCCGTCACATATTTATACAATTTGATAAGGGAACATTTTATTTTATAAAATAAAAATAAAATACAACAAAAAGAATTCACTTCTTTTCATTCTTTTTTAATTTTTTTTTTATTTTTTTTATTTTTTTTGAGAAAATTTATTTTTACATGTGGGTTTTTATTTAATGCTTTGACGGAACAGTGGAGTTGGGAATAATCTTTCTTAGGTTGATTAATGGGCAAAAAAACTGCTGGAATCACTGTATTTTTTTTTTTAATATCTGGACCAAATCACCGCATACGACTAGTAGCGAAAACTATCGTAATTTTAGTGTTTTTGTCTAAAAAAATTTTAAAATTGAAACCCATTAAAACCATCGAAATTTTACTCTTTTCGTATGCGACAATTTAAAAATTTTGATTGAAGTTGTTGGATCACGAGAGTGACGATCTGACCTCAGCTTTTTAACATAAACGAGTTTTTTCTTAAAGGAAAATCCTTCTCATTATGTATGAAATTCAATTTAATGGTTTAAGTAACCAAATACGAAAATACAAATTTCATCTGGTATTTGACAGGATAAAGAGTCTTTTCTAAGAAGGATTATCAGCACACACGCTGAGTTATTGTTTTAAACGATTCTAAAGAAGCATTCAGTCATTCAGTGTTTTTAGAAAAAGACAAACTGAGAAAAATAATCACTTCTTACTTGACCTTCACATCTTTGCTTCCTTACATGCAGTACAAGAAAAACCCAGATTGACAAGACCTTATTCGAGAAAGAAGCATACTATCCACTGGGTAGGCAAATTAGAGAATGTACTCAAGGATTTAGCTTGCATAACTTCGCATAATAACAACTTGCCCGAAACTCGCACATCAATAGCAAAGCCTAAATTCTTTTCCCAATCAACTACACAATATCAATCAGAGTTCGCAAAGAAACGAAACGAAACAAATGCAAACGTTTCCTTTTGTAGTTTTTCAGAGCATTTTATGGAGGAAAACTACAAATCGAAGCATTTGCATTCGTTTCTGATATCAATCCCTATAAAGCCGGGCTTCTTTAACACTTTTATGGTTGGATTACATAATTACGGTATTAGTTACTCTCTCCCTCCACAAAATATTCACATGTCATGGTTAAATACCCAACTCAATTGAAAAAAGAAAGCAGCTTTGGCTGTGGGACTATCCTGTTAATACTTTTGAAGCAAGCAAACTATCTAATTAGGGCGTAGCGGTGGGCCGACAGTGCAAACTTTAAGTGCTTAGCACAATAACCTCACTGCAGTAGCAACTTATGCTAGAATTTTGCTCTTAATTATAAAAACAATATTATGGTGTGTGTTTTATTCTTCTTCTTTTTTTATTAAAGTTTAACTAAATAAGCGTGTAAGCGCGAGTGAGTGTGGTGTAGTGCACTTTTTTTTAGAACATAAAAGAGGCATTAGCACCATCATCCATTTGTAAACATACAAAGCAACAACAAAAACAATAACAAACAGGCATATGCATGAAAGTGTATTTTGTAAGAGAGTGTAAGTAAGTGCACAAGCTATTAAACAACCATCATACTAGTAGAAGCGTCTGTGTGTGTGTGTGTATAAATGGAAGACTAAAACCAACATTTATTTTATAAATACGGGGAAATCATCCCGTTTCCCGATTCCAGTTTCTTAAGAGGTGTTGTTGGGCTTGTTGGCTGACTGGCTAGCTGTGAGTATGTAAATGTATGTGTGCGTTTTTTATATGACTTTTTTCTTATTGCTGCTGCTGCTGCTGCTTCTTCTTCTTTCTAAACTCACGCACTTTTAGCCTGTTATCATACGCGGCGCGGTGCTCTTTTACTAAAAAGCCTTAGAAAACAGGGATTTTTTTTGTCATTATATACACACATACTCACACACGAACGTACATAGATTCATACGTTTCACTGTTCTGTTTCTTTTCAAGTGTGGTTGTTGCTAGAAATATTTTTTTTGCTGTTGTTCTGTTGCTGTTATTTTAATGTGTCTTGATGTTGTTGTTGTTGGTTTTGTTATGTTGCATTAATATTATTTGACTGTGTTTTTAACATGCAGAGCCCGAATTAAAGCCAGTCGAAAATTTTCCCTTATACTGTACGGACGCTGGATACGGAATAACGTAATGAAAGAAATTACGGTATCAGTTGTGTTCTTTTCTCTTATGTTTTTTATATACATAAATTTACTCTATGCTGCTTTCAATAAAACATAATTTTAATTGCATACCACATACAACCAACAACAACAAAAATTATATTTAAAAAAAAAAAAAACAAAATCATTTTTATTAATTCATGTACAAATTCAGTGTAATAATTTATAATATAAATTTGTATTTAATGAAGTTTTAATAACGCTAATCATCATTATCTCCACAAATGCTACTGCACCTAAACTTGGATTATGAAAAGAATATCTACATGTCTGCTTTAAGTGAGTGTGATGAAAAAAAATAGTATGTGAATGAATTTGGAAGAAAAAAAATATTATTAATTTAACTAAAATCTTCCCAGTAGTTGAAGATTCATTTTTAGAAAACAAAAGGAAGAAAAAAATTGTGAATTAAATTCTATTTAAAAAAGAATTTAATATAAAGAAGGAAAAAAAACGCTTAATGTGTAGATATATTACCAGAAAAAAGAAGAAGCTGAAAAAATCTATACTAGGATATATAAATCCTGTTATAAAATAAAACGAGTCTTCCTGTTTTTTAACGTGTAAAACCGTTTATTTTTGTTATTTTATTTGTTTTTGTGTACTCCCTCTTTTTCGGTCTCTCACACTTATGCCCATTCGTTTAGAATTCTATAAAATACATTTGCGTTCGTTGGCTTACTCGTGTTAACAACATTCGTTCTCTTCTATCATTTGTTACACACACAAAATTAAAAAAAAAAAAGTGAACCCATCCAACTTTTATTCTCTCTATCACAAATGCATTCACTCAGTCAATAGCAAATCTCGTTCTCTCTCTAAAGAAAGAAAAAAAAAACTAACAACAAAATTAAATAACAACAACAATAAGTGGTCCTTTTTCTCAATTTACTACCAAATGTATATGCAAGTGTATGCACATATAAATTCGTTTATGCGTATGTGTGTGTGTGTGTGTAAATTATACCAAAAAAAATATATAAAATAAAACCCTTAACAAACACTCTTGAACACAATCACATAATCAAAAAAAAAAAAAAAAATTAATTTCTGTTAAAGAAAATTTTGTATTAGAAAAAGAAAAAAGAAAATTTTTAATATAAAAAATTCACTACCAAAAGAAGTACCAAAAAAAAAAAACAAAACTAAGAAAGTCATTTACCTGTAGAAAGGAAATAAAAGTATAAAAACAAACAAAGTTAATTATAATTAAGCAAAGAGAAAGAGAAGCAGACACAGAGAGTAGCAAAAGAAAAAAATTAATAATTAAACTTAAAATCTGCCGCTAAAGATTTGAAATTAATAATTTAGAAATTTAACATTGAAAAACATTAAAAATTTAAGTTCGACTCTTACGGTAAAAGTTTTGCTACAGCTCCCTTGCGCAATTTCATGTTAAGTTTGTGAGAAATTACTTTATGCTCCATTAAAGCAAAACAACAACAATAAAACAAACAAAAGCATCAACCAGAAAAGCAGGATTACTTTAATTTTCTCACGCTTTTTTTGGGAATATTTATTATTATTTTGGCCGACGGCAGTATATGTTGTGAGAATAACCATACAACAACAACAACAAAAAGGATAAAAGTTGAAAGTTCTATTATGGTAAGCTAATGTTATTTTTCCCCTGCTCTCGCTAAAAGCATACAACCCAAGGAAACTTTAGAAATTTTTAGAGTTTGAACAAAAAAAAAAAAAAAAAATACTCTGTTTATGTTTAAAAGGAAATAGGACTTTTGAAGTTGACTACTTCACACAGTGACACATCATAGCAGATGCAAAAAAAAAATATTTTTTTGCTACAAAATCAAATTGCCTTTCAAGGAACGTTATTACAACTTTTCATAGTTAAAGTTGGGATTATGTGGAATCAAATTTGGTTGAATAGTAAAGGACACACTTTCGATATTTTTAATTTAAGATCCAACCAAAAGCTTGATATTTGACTTGCAAAATCTAATTTGTAATAATGACCTTAAATAGTTTTTTAAAGAACGCAATAAATAATATGATTTCATTAGATTAATGAATTTGTTTCATGACAAATGAAATTACCATGTTGCACACGCCAAAAAAAAGCTACTTTCGGAAAAAAATAAAAACTTGACTGTCCTTATTTTGGTTTTTAATTTCTATTATTGAAAATTTTAAATATTGTACAGTTTAAGATTTTGGTTTTAGAAGAGAAAAATATTGTACGAACCGTTGTGGTATTAACGAAATAACTTTAAAAAAATATTAATCAAATGAAATATTTAATTTTTGCAATAAAGTTGTTTAATGAAATTCATTTATAAATAAAATAAAAACAATACAAAAAAAAAAAAAAAATTCAGCACAAAATATCACAAAACGAAAAAAATTTTACGAACTACATTAAACAGATTTTCGTTCGGAAAACTCCAGTTTAATGTAAATAAATAAATAATTTAGAAGCATAAAGCAATTCTTCTTTCGTAGCTTCTTTTATATTGAAAACAATATAAAATATATACAAATACAAATTCACACTATAAATTTCTTTGTTTATAAATTATTCAAAGACAGTAGAACCTTGTTAATCTGGACAGATATAGTTTCACCCTTTATCCGGATTACTGAATCGTCCGGACTACAGTTGAAATTTTTTTTTAAATCAATACATAATTAATTATAAATAATATTTTTAATTGCCCAAAAATTGAGTTAAAAAACAAAAAGGAAAATATTTACTACCAAGACTTTTCATTTACAGAAAACTTTTAAATGTTATACAAAAAGTAACTACTTTTGTTGGAATACACATATCGTTATGTAATTTATTTGCTCCATTTTTATATTCTTTTTAAAAGTAAAACTTCTTTATCTGTCACTTTTCTTTATTCGGCCCATAAGCTGCTCACTTGCTTTTTTATTTGAAACTTTTTTTTCAACATTCTCAGATTCCTCCAAATAACTATGAGGGTCTTCAAAATTTTGATTTGCAGTTACCGATTGAACTGTATCTTCATAAGAGAAAAGGAAAGCGTTTTATTCAGTTACTCGTCTGATAAATTTTCTAGTATGAATTGCGTCTAAAGTTATAAATTCTTTGCCAAGTTAATTGTCGCTTATTTTCAGTAAGCTAAAATTGTTTTCGCAAAAATTGTTAACGAAAAACTATTGCATACTAAGCAAAAAAAAAACGCTTCTACGGACTACAGAGGTAAAATATCTAAGCTGTCCGAAACAATGATTTGTCCGGGTTACTGGATAGTCCGGCCTATCGAGAGTCCGGATTATAGAGGCTGTACTGTATCTAAATATTTTTCAGTTTAATTTAATTAAGGTTCCGTCTTCACTTTTGCTTTATGTTTGACTCTGGGACACTTTAAATATTTAGGTCAATTTTGTTAATTTTATTTTTGATTTTGAAAGATAATTTTGGTTTTTATTTAGTTTTTCCATTTTCATATTTGTTGTGTAAAAATTTCTTTTTACGAGTCCCATAAATATTCATTGTCTGTTACCCCTCTTCTCTTGCAGTTTTATTTTCTAAAATTGCTTTTAGTGTTTCCTTCTCTTAATTACCACATAAAATCATTTTATTTTTATTAAAATACAAATCATTATTACACAAATTTTTATTAGTAATAAAAAACAAGTCAGCCAGAATAGTTTTCTATTCTTAATGGAAATTGTTGCGAGTTTTAAAAAATTCAAGAGAACTTCTGGAGAAGAAAATATCTTTATTAAAGAATACAGCTTAATATTTATGAAAAAATTGATTTGAACAAAAAATTTTCTGATTTAATTTATTCATTTAACTAGAATTTTTTTTATAAAAAATTAAGTGAACGAAGATAAATATGTTTTACGTTTTTTAGATACAAGTATTTTATTTTATTTGTTTACGTCAAAATTAAATAAAAATGTTTTTTATGAATTTATTTTATTAAAAAGATATTTGTAAATACGTAAGGGATTACGTTAAAACACATTATAACATGTAACGTTAATACTCAAGGAGAAAGAGAGAAAAGTGTGGTTGGTGCAAAACGAAATGCAATATTTGCGAAACATACAGCCAGGCTCGCTATATAGAAAATTGTCTTAAGACGACAAACAGCTGATTTGTGGCTCACAAAAAATTGTTTACACAATTCTTATTTATGAAAAGAAAATCGAACAATAGCGTGAGCTCACAATATTATTTCTCTTTGTACGATTGCAAATGTCAAAATTAGTCACTTTTCCTGTTGTCATTAGGATGTTTTTTCTTACAAAATTATCATAAAACGCATTAGTAATACATTTTTTTTATTGCCTAATAAAATTTCAAGCTATTTTGTTTACACTTTGTTTTTGTTTTATTTCGTTGATTTTTTTTAAAAGTATTTTTATAGTTTACAGCGCGTTTTCTTTGAAACTGGCGATTAATTTATTAAAGTGTTGCTGTTACAACATGGTATATTGAGAAGGCTTACGTTAAAAAACGTAAAGAAAAGCGAACGATAAGTCAAAAGCTAGTGAGCCGCTTTTTTAGTCGTTTGGCAGCGGGATAAGGAGCCTGGCAGATAATATAGAAAATTAAAAAAATTCGAAAGATTTCAATCTGAATTAAAACACAGGGAGGGGGTAGCTAGCCGAGGGCCGACTCTAATACTTTAATAAATTGAGCTCTTGGTCAAAATTAATTTAAAAAAAAATGTTATTGGGCAAATCCTGTATGGAAATTGCTAACAAACACAGACGGACACTTAGTTAATCAATAACTCATAATGAAATTAAACAAAACAAGTAATTCAGTTCAAATGGCAAAAAAATCTTAAGGAATCTGACTAGTGACTGCATGTACTCGTATGCCTGTGTAAATCTAAAAAAATTTTTTTTTTTACTTCTTTATTGAATACATTTGTTTTAGCATACTTAAAGGAGCAATGAAAACGGTAGTGGTCATAGAGTTGTATTTGTATCTACACATTTGCTGTAACAACACAATGGCAACAAAATGTATCTGTGTGTTTTGATTATTTACATTCACATAAACATTTGCTGTTTTTGACAGTTGCAAACAGCTGCTTCTTTTTTTGTCTTTTTTCTTTTATTTTCTTTTTTTGTTAATTTTTTACTCATTGTGCTGCTGTTGTTGTACGCGCTTGTATAGAAAAAGTATGAATAACTAAAGCAGATAAATGAAAATTAAAATGGAAAAAATATAGCAAATTAAATTACAAAACAAGCAGCTAAAAAATCAATCACAATAAAAAAGTTGTAAGAAATTTTAATCAATTTAAAATTTAGTAACCTTTAGAATTCAAATGGGATTTAATGAAATTTCACAGAAATATTATCAATAAATTAAAGCAAGGTGGTAATGAATTTAAACAAAAATGTAAGACATGCACACAGTTGCATCCACTCACATGCATACAAATGAACACAATAAAATTTATAATAGTTTAATTCTCTTTTTTTTTTTTTTTATTAATTAAAACAAAATAAATAATAACAAAATAAATAATAAATAAATAATAAATTAAAAGAAAAGTCGTTAGTTGTATGAATTAAAGTGGTTTTTTTTTATTATTTATTGTTTCCTGATTATAGTGGTGTAGCAACATCTTTAAGTGGCACCGACTCCAGCACAGCTTCTAGCGAAGATGCTTCTGAGCCTGATTCACCCTACAGTCCCCCACATTTGTGTCTCAATGAGGAGCAGCAATTAGCTTTTAATTGCAATTACAACAATAACAACAACAATAGCAATAATATAACATCAACAACAAGTATCAACAATATGTCGCCTAAAACAATACTCGTAACAAATACCAATAAAAATGCTTCTGGGGGGACTGTTCAAACCACCATAAATTTATCATCAGCATTAGCATCGTCATCATCATCAACCGTAACCACATCTCCAGCACCAATGTCATCGTCAGTAACGTCATCATCATTATGTGTAAGAAATAATAACCTGCCAGCTTCTTTGACTATAACGCCTACCAATAGTAGCGCCAATGCTGCTTGTCATGCTAATAAAGCTAAACATTTTCATCATGCTACAACAGCATTAACAACAACAACAACAACAACTGCAGCAAATGCAAAAAACAACAATAGCAATAAAACGAACAACAACAATAACACTGCCGCACTACGATGTTCCAATTTACCTACTTTACAATGGCCTTGGAGTACAACAACATCAGCAGCATCATCTTCTTCATTCTCATCAACAATAGGAACTAATACATCATCCACAACTGACAACAACAACATTTCTACTTCTGTAAATTCATCAGTTGTGATGACATCATTACCCACAACCGTTACAGCAAATTTGCTAGCCACAACCAGCACCACTGCTACCACTAACCCACAAGGCAAGAAACGTACAATAGCTCCTTATGTAGCAGCAGATATGCCAACTGCCCCAACATCAGCGAAAAAATCTCGCGTTTCAAATGGACATTCTACGGCACAGGACTCCACACATCAAAATACTCTACCAAATCATACTAATACCGGAGGTAAAAGACTGAAAGCAGCCGCTTTAGAAGAGTCACAAACCAAAATTACAGGATACTTTAAATCTCAAATGAAAGCACAAATGCAAGCAGCCCACAGCAAAACTTCAAATGTTGCAATTAGTTCAGCAACGGGTGCATGCAGCAATAACAGCAATTCCATAACCACAAATGCTTTAACAATGAGCGCGCCTGCCACTACTGCGTCGCTCAATAAATACTTTAATATTTTGGCCCAATTGAAAGAAACCAATAAACAAGCCAGCAGCACTTCCTCAAATCAATTTAGCAAAACAGCAAACCACAGCAACAGTGTAACTACATCAGTGCAGAACAACAATAACAACAACACACTACCATCCACTTCCTCATCCTTTAACACTGCAGCCACAAGCACCATAGTAAATAACCCCTTAAGTGTAGCCACAGTTACAGCACCCACCAGCACTGCTGCACCCACATTTGTGACGACTAATACGAAAACCATCAACAATTTGTCCATACAACCAGTGCCAATGCCAGCTTTAAAGAAAATTGAAAGACCAAAACCTACAAAAATTGCCCAGGTGGCACCTAATTTGCGAAAAACTCCCTCAAACGGTCATCATTCTTACAATCAACATTCAAGCTGCAGTACGGGAAAGTCACCAGCTAAAAAACATGTGGCTATTGCACCACGTACGCCTGAAATGAAACAACTAATGCAGCAACAACAACAGCAACTCATAGCCAGTAAACAGGACATTACAAAACAACAAATGTCTCTATTAAGCGGGACCAACACTACAAATCAACAGTCCGCTATAAATCTAACGCAAGCCAATGCAGCACCACAACAACCTCCTCCAGCTGTATTACTTACAGCCATACGCTTGCCCACAGCTCCTGCGCCAGCCCAGCAGTCTCAAGCTCAAGCAATGGCAGGAAAACCCGTTTTAGCTTCCAATAAACTCCCACAAAATGCAAACAATAACCCAACAGTAGCTTCAGCTACAGCAAACACAGTACCGGCACCACAACCAACAGGCGCCACTTTGTACCAACTGCCTACCGTACAGTTACCAAATCTAGTCCAACTGCCCCAGCTGTTGGCTGCTAATGGGGCCAATATTATGCAGCTAAACAATCTAGCAGCTGCAGCCAATATGGCCAAGAATGCACAAGCAAACAACCAGCAAACAGCCAATAATCCGGCCACCACTAATGCTACTCATTCTACCCAGCAAGCAGCCCAGGCGGCTGCTGCACAATACTTTTTAAACGGCACTGTTTTCAAGTTGCAACAATTCACTACAGCCACCACTACAACAGCCACTTCGGCGGCTATGGGTGCCAACACTAATGCCGGCAATCCTTTCAATTTGTTAAGTGCAGCTGATTTGCAAGACATGCTGATTAAACAACAGCAGCAACAACAACAACTACAACAGTTACAGCAACAACAGCAGCAAAAGGCCAATCTCAGCAATTTAACAGCAGCCACGGCCAATAGCTTTCAGGAAATATTCCAACAACAAATAGCGGCCGCTATTGCAGCCAATCAACAACAACAACAGCAGCAGGCTCAATTGCAGCAGCTGCAAAGATTGGGAGCAGCAGCTAATTTACAGCAACAGCCCGTTTTTATGGCTACTCCTGCTGGACTTTTATTAAATGCCGCCTCCTTGCCAGCTATGTTGGCACAAGCCGCAGCTGCCTTGGCAGCCAACAGCCATCAGCAACAGCAACATCTACAACAACAAAAAGCCATAGCTTTGCCAGCCTTGCAACCAATTCAACCAGCTCCTCTACCAGCCCTAAGTTCCATATTTGCACCCCAACAACAGCAGACAGGTGATCAACAACAACAGCACCAGCAGGACTTGCAACACCAACATCTACAGCAATTGGCCTTGGCCCAACAACATTTCATTAACAGTACCCAACCTCCGCCTTTGGCCACAGTCGCTTTAGCCACCTCAGCACAACAACAACAGCAGCAACAACAACATTTAACGCACAACAATAGCAATAACAATACCAATATTACAACAATCTCGAATAGTTTACAACAAACAAGCAACCAACAACAGCTGGCAAATCCCTTAATGGGAACAGTGGCCGCCGCAACGACAACAGCCGCAACAAACAACACTGCCAAATTGGCGATAGTAAAAGCCAACAACAATATTTTACCAACAAATTATACCACCTTAAGTTCTCAGCCACCTCCCTTAGTCACCATATCAAAT
This sequence comes from Thelaira solivaga, assembly GCA_947397855.1. Lineage (NCBI taxonomy): Eukaryota > Metazoa > Arthropoda > Insecta > Diptera > Tachinidae > Thelaira > Thelaira solivaga. The sequence continues at coordinate 68,515,145 of OX377614.1, forward strand.
AGGACGCATAAAACCATCAACAACACTAACACAAACAACAGCAGCAATACAAACACTAAATCAAATCAATATACCAGCAAACCATATCAGAAACGCTCTTCAGGAGGAGCCAAACAACAAAATCTGACCGGGAAATCAGTAAACAAAACACATGGTGGTAAAATCACTACAGCTTCAGGAAAAATTATAGCAACACCTACTACACCACCACCACTTGTGCCTACAATGACAACAACAGCACAGCAACAACAACAACAACAACAACAACCAATTGCATTGTGTTCAGCACCATCCAAAGCCATACGCACAGCTAATTTAACAAAAACCAACAGCATCATGCCCACTCCAGCTTTGGTTAGCATTTCCAGCACCAACACCACAACGGTACAGCCCAAGGCAACACAGTCATTGGGAGGCAACAGCAACAGTGTCACAATTAGTCCTGTAATCTCAATACCAAAAACTAATCAGCTGGTCAATATTGCGCCAAAACTAACCACGGCCAGCAGCACTCAAACAATAAACATGAAGCAGGCAAATCTTATAAATTTAAACACCTCTTCTTCTAGCAGCACACCGCCCAACGGGAACACAAATATTTCAACAACAAAAACTAAAGTAAGCGTTACCGGTGTTAGTAGTGTAAGTGGTAGTGCGAATCCCGCTACATCCACTACCGCCATACCACCACCATCATCATCCATAACCACAACCACCACCACCACCACCACCACCACCACCACTACATCAACCGATTTATTTGATTTGGTTAAAAACTCCAATGGAGCCATAAGTATCACACCGACACCAACGCCGACACCGACACCAACGCCGATACCAATACCGATTCCGATATCAACATCCACCTCCGCTATAACAGCAGCACATGTTGCGATACCAACAACTCAAGCACTCTTCAATTTAACCTGTAACTTTACCCAAAGCAGTAACTTTAAATCTTTTACCAGCTCCAACACTAGTTCAACTCCTATTAAACCTTTGGAAAGCTTAAGTCATATTAAAATTGAGCCGCTAGATGAGCTCATTAGTCCTGTTATTGCGGACATGGGTAAGGACGCAACAAAATCAGAAAGTCCTACCAGTTTCTCAGGACAAATACCCTGCAATTTAAAAATTAAACAAGAAGAAGACCTAATAAGCACGAACAATGAATTAGAAGAGGAGGAAGAAACAGAAAAATCTTTATCACCACAGCCGCTTCGAAATAACATCTTAAACAATGATTGTTCATCTTCATCCTCGTCATCGTCATTTAGTTCCAATTCCATTTCAGTATCTTCAGCCGCTGACTTATCTTTAGAACCCTCCACACCAGCGTCAATAACAAGCTCATCAGAGACTAATTTACAGCAATGCTTAATGCTTTCAACCTTAAATAACACTTGTCCTGCATCGGTAACTCCCAATCCCTGTTCGAACTCAAACTCACATTCACTTTGTGATTCCAGTTCATCAAACTCTTGCGTTACTGGAGCTTCTTCACGTGACATGCTCAGCGAAATGGTAACTTCCACCTGCATATCCTCAGATTCTTCAGAGGCCAGTATTAGTGTATCAATGCCAGAAAACGAGGAAAGTAAATTAAGTTGCAATGAAGACAAATCTGCTTCATCAATACAAGAAAATGACAAACAGGCCAGAGATGTGCCCACACCAGAGTCAGGTATTGGCGGTAGTCTCAGCAATACTGAAAGTATGGATTCGTCTTCAAAATCTTCTAGTGGGGAAACCTCATCGTCAGACTCGACGACATCAGAAATTATAAATTCTCCAGCGTCATCTCAGTCTGATACACAGACACCGCCAGCCACACCCATGACACAAGATCCACAGAACAGCGAGGAATCTCAAAATGAAACCTCATCTGTCTCGTCATCTTTATCCCAGCGCCAGCAGTCGGAGATTTCAACTAGCTTCAAATCCTCGTCATCATCCTTCACTACATCCTCTCTGAAATCCTACGAATTGTTCTCAACCACAGTCGACACAAAATTAGCCGAAACACTTACTAAGGACACACCTAAGTGTGCCATTTCTCCCATACTCTCACAACCAAAAACTATACGGTTCCCAGCCAATGGCAGCAAAAGTAATAAAAGGCAAGACGGCTTATGCTATTGGCATAAATGCAACAAGAAACATGATAGCAATTCCAAGTTATTGGACCACATGCAACACCAACATGTCAATACACAAACAGGACCATTCTCATGCTTATGGGTGGGCTGCAAAGTATATCAGAAGGAATCATGCTCACGCCGGTGGCTAGAAAGACATGTCCTCTCGCATGGTGGCTCCAAACAATTCAAATGCATTGTAGAAGGCTGTGGTTTAAGATTTGGTTCTCAAGTAAGTATTAAGTGCCACATGCTGTGGAAGAATTCAATACAAAATATTGTTGTTTCTTTTCAGTTGGCATTACAAAAGCACGTCAACAATCATTTCACAGCTACCGAAAACAAAGAGAGCACTAGCAAACGCACCTCTGATCCACCAGTACCCAAACAGTTGCGTAAAAATGGCAAAAAGTTACGCTACAGACGTCAACCATTTTCTGGTTAGTACGAACACAAATTTTTTAATTTTTTTTTTTTTTCTTAATTTTAAATTATTATTCGTAGCCCGCATGTTTGATTTCTTTGATGCTGGCATAATGGAGGGTCTGCAACATCGTCTACGTCAAATTTCAACATTAACCAATGGCTGTAATTCAATCACGTTTAAGGGTCAATGTATCATGAAGCGAAAAAATGTTACTGGCAATATGGAATGCTTTATCCAATGGTCACCAAGAGAAATGTAAGTTTAAATCAAAGGATTATATAAAAATTAAGCACAATAAGCAAAAAGCAATAATCGCAAATAATGAACTTAGGCGGTATTGACGGATCATTGATCGCTCGGTTTACATATTACAATTCAAGGATTCTCCAATAAGGAATGACTAGTATGGATACAAATTTTTGGGTTGCAGCAATTTATCAAAAAAAGTCTGAAATTTCTTATCGCAATAAGGCGGATCTATATTTATAATCTTCTTCTTAACGACCTTTTGCACGTTTTCTCGTGCAGGGGAGCTTCGGATCGTACTCAAAAATTTTTCTAGCCGGAACATCTTGGTTCATGCGCACAACATGACCCTGCCAGCGCAATTTTTGCATTTTTATGCGCTTCACCAAATCATGATCATGATCATATTAAAACATGACAATCATTCGATTAGAGCAGTATATTTTTACAGTTTGAGTCTCAGTGCCTGTTATAGTTGGAAAGAAAGAATCTACGAAAGGCTGCTTACAGCATTATTTAGTGAAACTCTGGATCTAGTATCCCGCAAAACTAACAACTCTAGATGTTGAGATGGTACTGTGTGGCAGACATACCTTAGGTTGTGCAATTTAAAAGATTTTTGATACCTCTGCCCAGGGCTATAGATTTTAGTTAAAAACTAATCTAAAGTAGGGAATTTTACTGATTTTACATTAAAACTCACAATGAAAACTGTGCAACTTGCAAACATGGCGAAGATGTTACGATCTGCGTTTAGCTTAATTTCTTGCTGCCGTTTAACTGGGGATTTACTCTGTCCTGCGATGCGAAAACATTTTTTAATGTGTTTAATACTCGTAGTTTACTTTTTGCATTTGTCTGGTAGTACCCCGTTCTGTAATGCGTATGCGCATGTCTACTTCGTTTTATACACATAAATATCTTGCGATAAGCAGAGATTTTTCAATTTAATTTTAAAATTTTTGTTGTTTCTTTTTTTTAGAATTTCGGATGAATGGTTGCCCGAATGTACAGAACCGTTTTTGAAAACTCTACAAATTAAACAAATGAAACCAGCTGAAAAGAACAAAGTGGAAAGTCTTTTAATGACAGCCTACAGAATGCCATATTCAGCTAATATTTTTGAAAACGATTATGCATTAAGTCGACAATATCAAATATTACAAAACAGCGACAGCAGCACAGAATTGTTAGCAAAATCAATAACACAAAACGATAACAATGAGAATGAACACAGTGCGAGTAACAAAGCTGCACAACAGCAACAAAACCAAGATTATGAAGACGATAATGCTGATTATGATGATAATGATAATGATGATGATGATGATGACGATGACGACGAAGAAGATGAAGATGAAGATGCTACCACAACATCGGGAACAACAACAAGTTATGAAAATGTTTTAACCATCAACAACATTCAAATGCAACAGCGCAGAAAACATCCCAGAAAACCACAAAATCATACTACAACAACAAGAACCACAACACGCTAAAAAGAAGAACAAGCATCTGCCCTTTTCTTCTTCCCACCTTCTCTACCTCCCTACCACAAGGTCCTTCTCATGCTGTGTGTATGTTTTCTGTTTTCCTTGTCCTCCCAAAAACAAAAAATTAAACCTTTAAAAGTGGTGCTGTAAAAGGAAACAAAAAAGAAAAAAGTATTTCCTGTAACAAAAAGATTAAAATCTCCTCCTCCTCCTCATCCTCCTCTTTATTAGTTGTAATTTTAATTGTACTTTTATTTTTATATCTACTCAACATAATATTTCCTTATGTTTAATTAATTTTTGTAAATAGCCATTTTGCGGTTAAGTGAAAATTGTAAACATTTTTTACTGTTAGAAAATTTTAAATTTAGTTTTATTTTCTATTTTAGATTTTTTTTCTTTTGTTTTAAGTAAAAGAAAACACGAGCCACGTGACAACAGAACAATTAGTTTTAATTTAGCGTTTCTTTTCTCGTAAAAAAAGTAAATAAAAAAAAAATTTTTTTTGTAGTAGCCAGGTGATATGATGATATTTAATTTAGTTAAAACAAAATACTTTACGAGCAAATATATACATTATTAATTATAGAAATTAAAAAAAAAAAAAAAGTTGAGAAAAAAACCATTAAGACAAAGAACAAAGGAATCGTGCATCGTAAATTAATAGGCAATATCACTGCCATATAGTGCATACAATACGATACAATAAATGTAAAGAATATTTTGTATGTATAAAAACTCAAACTAACTTTTATAATTAATTACAATAATTTAGTTTTAAAAAAAATTAATTAAAAAAAAAAAAACAAGAAATAAAAACTACAATTTATACGCAAAATATTTAATAGAATTTAAATTTATTTAAAGAAAATAGAAAACTTGAAAATTTTAAACAAAAATAAAAGAGTATATTAACGATAATCATTAGTTCTTAGGTTTACACATAAAAAAAAACTTCTCGATCCTGTTCCCCCTCTTCCTCCCCCTTCCCCTTCCCCTACCTTGTCACATGAATTGCATTTTAGACAATTCATTATTAAAACGGTTAAAGTACATACAACCAAAAGAGCGTAAAAAAATTATTTTATTTTAAGCGAGTCATTTCATTAAAGAACAAAAAATATATTTTTTTAATAATTCTAAAAATAAAAAAAAATTAAAGAACTGTTCAGGTAAATGCGAAGGAAAGGTTCCTTCACATAATCTTATTGACAACAAAAATAATACACGAAAATTTGTTTTTGTTGTCAATACAGTTATAGGAACGAAGCTTTCGTTCGCATTTAGTTGAACAGGCCCTAAAAATTTACTTAAATTATTTTAATTTGAGACAAAATATTTAACATTTCTTTGACGAATATTTTTGTAAGGCTATTTAAATCTGCGAAAGGTACGAAAGGCTTACTATAATTGTTTCCCAATTTTTAGGGAAATTTTAAGATCTCCTTCTTTAAGCAAACAAACACTTGAATATTTTAAGAAAACATTTTTTGTTACATGAAATAATTTTTTTAAACCATATGTATCGTGACCGAAAGCCGAACATGTAAAATCTAGGCAGGAATCGAGCCTACGACCTGCAGATTTCTGAGGTTAGTGCATTACGCACTAGACTAGAGGGCATGAAATCATTAATAAGAAAAGAAATTTTATTCTTTTGGCAGTAGATTACTGGATACAGCACTAACATACCAATCCGGGGGTGGCAGCTTCGATTCGCGAGATTCCCCGATTTGTGTTGTGTTGTTTATAAAAAAAATAATATGCTCAGTGATGAAACATATTCCCCCCCCCCCTTCCCATCTTAAGGTACTAATAGATGCCATGTTGAAAAAAAAATTAAAAAATGGTTTGTCTAGTATATTAAAACCAAATTTTTTTTAATAAATAAAGTTTTGGTCTGTAAACTTTGTAAAAACATTTAAAATTTTTTTCATAAGAAGGCCAGCAATAACTCTTCTGTAAAATTATGTTTTCAGGATTATAAGACTATTGAGGCGTTTAGAGTACCACAGATTGATTAACTGCACCAGTCACCAGAAAAAAAAAATTTTTTTAATTACTGACGATTATTTTTGGTTTATTCTTTCTTATTAATCTTGTATGGTGTTAGACAAAGGCCATTTAGGTATTATTTAGGTATTCTGCAAGGTATATTTCAATTTGACTTTATAATTTTGGTTCAGGCATGGTAATTTGCCTTCAATCAAATATAAATTTGCCCAAAAAAATTTAGCGCCTCTAAAATTTTAGTCCTCTGTTTCGCACAGAAATATGTAGGTTACATTTATTTTTTAAATAAATATTGTTCATCAAAGTACAAAACAAATAATATTCAAATACACGCTACGAAAATATAAAAAAGCATACGAGCTCAATACAAAATATGTGTGTGAAAAAATCATATGAAACTATAACTTGAACTTCAAAACGAGAACTAAAGCCATATTAAAAAGTCAAGCTTTTGCCAACTAAAAATTACACACATTTTTATTATTTTAAAAGAAAGTCCTTTTGAATTATTGATTTTTTTTTTGTGGGCAAAGATTTTTATCTAATTAATATTTTGTCTCATTTTAAAACAATATATAAATTTTTAAGTTAATTTAATTTACGATGCTACCGCATCAACACAAAATTTTCAAAGTCTGCTTAACACTGTGTTTAGAACAATGATCTCTCTAAAGAAATATGGAGAAAAATGTATGTATGTATGTATTTGTACATGCATACATATAAATAAATAAATAAATAAATTTTTATTTTAATAGAGAATATTATCTAATTATTTTTATTATTATTATTTAGTCTAGAGACATCCCTCCCCTTTATATTACACATACACACTTAATATTTAAACATACATACAAAAATACTTGTAAATAATACAAACAAAATCCAGCCAATACAATGCAAATACATGTAATTTATAGAAGAAAAAAAAACAAATTGATTTTATTTATAATTGTGTAGATCATTTAAGATCCTTTAATACATCCTTCCCTCATGTACTACATACGTACATGTACACGTACATAATTGGTATATAATTTAAACTGAACAAAAAAAATAAATAAATAAATAAATAATAAACTGAATTGTAAAAAAATCATTATTAAAATATTAAATATTTAAGAATTGCAAGGATAGCAAGAAAGAGAAATCATAAGTAAATGAAAAGGTTTTATTTTGCAACTACGTTTGCTGCATAGCTTGTTTGCATTTTTTTTCTTAAATAAATAATTTCAAATTAATTATTAAAAAACTTTTACATTTTTCTACTAAAAGAAAAACCCCATAAATTTTTGCAAATGAAAATTAAATTTTTATAAATCTTAAAATCAGTTCAATAAATTCTTTTTTTTTTTTTTTGTTTTACTAAACAAATTCTCAACGTAAGGTTGGTAATCAAAATAAAAAATGAGGTCTGGAAAATCAATTTTATAACGAACTTTTCATAGAAATTTGCCACAATATCTAAATTTCTTTGTATATCAGCCTAAATAATTAAAGAAGAGATAAAAAAAATTAATTTCTTATCTGATTGTTGCTACTGAACTTCTCAGTAAATTCGTAATCAATCTGAGAAACTTCTTAATTCAATGTAAACAACAAAAAATATATAATTTTTACTGTTCTGTATTCCACTCGGGTGTATGCGTATGTGTGTCTCGGCACTGTTGAAATTAGCTTGTTTTTATTTTCATTAATTTGTTTAATGGCTGGCTGCCTTTGTTTAAGCCAAAATATATCAGAGCAAATGTTTGCTGTACTTTTTATTTCTATTTGCTTTTAACTCTGAAAAACTACAAAACGATACGAATGCAAACGTTTCGTTTTGTTCTTTTGCGAACTCTGCTATGGTAGTCGATATAGGTTGAAATTGCGAGTGCCATAATTTACCTCCTGAATTTTTTATTTCCGCATAAAATATTCGGATTTGGAATAAATCAATTCTCAAATTCTTGCGGCATTTCCTTCTACAGAATTTTATTTCATAATAAATTAATTCTGCATAACAGCCAACTGTTTATTTGGCTAGATGTTCTTATACTTTTAAAGGTCTAGCATTTTATAATGAGACGATTTAAGTCAAACTTGTGTCGCCAACTCACTTAATTTGTTTTTTAAATTAATTAAAAAAAAAAATTTGGAAAATTATTCAGAATTGTTTAGCATTTGGCTGACAATAGTATTTATTACATGACCTTATTACGGTTGTTGAAGTTGTATTCGAAATTCGAGGGAACTAACATAAAACATGTAGGCAGCCTAGCACATTTCTTCGTTTTCATAACGATTTCGACAACCATAATAAGGCCTATTTTGTTGAATATGAAAAAATAACAGCTTCAATTCTTTGCAAATATTTTGAACGCTACTACTTTTCGTTAATTACTTTTTTTTATTATTAATTTTTATTAATTTTGTGACTTTCAAGTACGATTATTCAAATGCTTTAAATTTTTTTAATGCTGCTTTTCTTTTTAATTACATCGGAAAAAAATTTTGCGTAAACTATACAGAGTAAGTATCAGATGCTGAATTTTTTACTTTCTGGTTTGGAATTCAGAACAGCAAAAATAAAAAAATAAAATTGTAATTAAGTACTACAAAAAAAATTGTTTTGAGTAAAATATTTTGCTTCTTTATTTTCATTTTTGTGCCTTTTTTTCGAAAAATATAATAAATTTACAAAAAAAAAATCGTATATGCATGTAGGATTAAAAATAAAATTGCTCGTAATGTATAAATCTTGAAATCTGTTCCAGTATTTTTTATTTTATAAAACGCGCCTCTTACATTATAAAGGGAAAATAATTTCGACTAATGAAAACCCCACATATAAACAAAGATTTGCTAAACCTCTATTTACACACAGCAAATATTCTTAATTCAAATAAAATTTTTGTAGTGAAAGAGCAACGGAGAAGTGCAGACAACTTTTCTTCTACTTTTGTTATCTCTTGCAAAAATTAAGATTTGAAACAAGACTTGCTGTGTGTAAACTGATTAATAATTATGAAGAAAATACATTAAATAATAAGTTAAATAGAAAACGGAAACCACTGCCACAAAGTAATAATAAAAAAAGTTAAATGAAAATACTTAAAAAAGTCTATATATTTAGTAATCAAGCTGCGACTGAGTAATTGTTAAACAACACAAAGATTATGCATACAAAAAATTGTAAAAAGAAACACAAGAAAACATTATTGTTTTAATAAAGCGACAAGAAAAAAGAAAATATTAAATTATAATTCAAATAAGAAAATATAAATATAAATTAAAAAAAAAAAAATACAATTTTAAATGTGTAGTGTAAATAGTTGTAAGCGATTAAAATCTTTCAATTATAATTATTATGTATTATAACTCGTAAAAATATTTTGAAAACTCAAAAATAAAACAAATTTTTCAATTTTATAATGGCAAACTTGATTACATTTGCTTCAGTTAGAAAGAGTGTAAAGGAACTTTCATCTAAATTTAAATACTTTAAGCTCAGGTTAAAAGATTTTGTTAAAAATAACAAACAAAGTAACAAAAACAAACACGATACTTGATTACTGCATGTATATTCAGTTTAAGGATTTCGTCTGTAACAATTTAATTTGTAACTTTATAAAATCCTCACATTATCCTTTGAAATTACTTAACTACTTCAATTACATTCTAAAAACTCGACCAAAGATATTCCAACTTGAAAGCCGAACAAGCTTAATGAACATGCTCGGTATCATGAATACTATAATGTTGCTTCTAGTATAGGGTCACATACTACTTCTTTCTAATGGATTGAATACAGTAGACAATCCAATTGACAGTATTTATTAAAAATTACAACTTTTGATAGCTTCAAGACACAACAATGACCCTTAAACGAAATTCCACAAAAAAAAATTGAAAACTTTGTTGATCAGGATTAATTTGCAAATATATTTCAAGTTTTTTTTTAAACAAGAATGAAAGGAAAATATAACAATCAATATAAGCAATTCTTTCTCCATATATTTACATAGTTTTTGGAATCAACAACAATAAATACAAATAGCAAATTAGCAAAATCAAGACAAAAAAATAAACAAAAATTTTATAAGTTTTTATAGAGAAAAAACAAAAAAACCTATACCGGATGAATGTCTAAAAATCTGCATACTTTGTAGGAACTTTTTTTATATTTTTCGGAAATATGGAAAAAGTAGTAGTATGAAAAAGAGTCTCATCAAAGCATTTTTAAGTCTTTCTTTCAAAATAACAAATTTAAAATTTACAATTAAATACTCTACGTAAGTTTTAGTTGTAACTGTATGTTGCGTACTTTTAGGCGTTCTATATACATAAAAATATATTATTTATTCTGGTAATATTTCAATATTTTCGTACTTTCATGAAGATAATTCGATTGATCTATTATACATAAATACTTTTTTATATTGAAAGTATATAAATAATTAAGAAAAACAGTTTATGAATAATAATTTTTTTAGTAAAGTCGATATTCGTTATAAAATTTAAATATTTAGCCTAAGAGTATGCCACACTACACATGTATTGTTCTTGCCACAAAGCTATGCTTCACATATTTTAAAAGTGTTTGCTAACAAACAAACATACAATGAGACATTTTACAGAAACAATTAAGAAAATATAAAATAATTAAAAAGACACACACACACACTCACATTTTTTACACAAACCATATACATAAATAACAAAAACACCGGAAATAATTAAAAAAAAAAAAAACAAATTTTACGAAAAAAAGTTACGAAAACTAAAAGGTTATACAACAAAATATAACATCTAAAATCTACCTCAATTTTGAAAACAAATCTTAAGTAAAAAACAAAAAAAGGCCGAGAACGTAAAACCAAATTGACAGGTGAGAAAAAGTAAATAGATAAAGTTAAAATATAAATTAAAATAACCAAATTTAACAATAACAAACAACAAAAATACAAAGCAATATATACATACATATATGTATGTTCATATATGTGTGTATGTATGTATATAAATAAAATTTTTACTACAATTTACATAAACAAATAACCATTGTGTGTAACAAAGAAACTAAAAACAAAAACAATATTTCTTACGATTTATAAAATAAAATTAATAAAAAATAAAATATGTATGTATGTATCTATAGGAAAAAAAACGAAAAACTGTATGTAGAAATTGTATGAATCCTTAAACTTAATTTTATTTAAAAATTTATAATAAATCATAACTATTAGTAATTTAACAAATAAATATGTGTATGTAGTAGTCCCTTGAGAAATCTTTAAATAATTGTAATAAAATGCAATAAAACTTATGTTAACACAACAATATTCATTTATAATTCTACAATATTTAATATACTAGTACTAAACAACAAAATTAAAATATTAATAAAAAATGATCCCTAAGGACCATCTGTACATTTATTGTAAATTTCAGTGTTTTATTTTTGAATAAAGAAAGCCAGACACATTCTGCTGCAAGAAGGTAGATTAAAGGCACTCTGGTTTAAAATTTAGTCTTAAGGTAACAATGACACATTGGCTGTGGTCATTAGGACCTGATTTTTGAAAACCAAAAATATTAGAATTGCAAATGTTTTTTTTTTATTATTGGTAGAGGATGTTTTTAGATGTTTAAATACATCTCCTATCAACAAATACTTTTTAGTTGCAATTAATTTATGTTCAATTCATATAGATAACAACATAGTATGACAAGGGACAAAAGCTTCCCCTCCCCCAAATGGTTCTTCTGTGCATCATTCTACAAACATTTGTCAAGATATTTTCTATAGCGATCTAAAGGCAACAAGTATCTCTCGAAGCAAACAACAGCGTCAGCATTTCTGAAATCATACTGAAAACCTTATGCGAAAGTGTACCATTTTAATTAATGCCACACAGCCTCACAGTTTGGCCTCGTGATTTGTATGTCGTAATAGCGAATGGAATACATATCGGAAATTAGATTCATATATACTGAAATAGTACCTAAATGGATAGGGATCATTAAAACTCAGAAGCAATTTAAATTGTTAAGCCCATTTGGAGTAAGAAATTGTGCTACTAGCCTAAATCTACTTTATCTATTTAAATTCACTTACAAGTCTTTGCTTTCTATAAGGATATACTTAATTGGATATCGAGAGAAGAGAGGGAGTGTAGTTTGTTCAGAACGCAAATTGATGACCTCTTACTATTTTTAAAATTTTGCTGTTAACTTTAATCAATTACTTTTTTCATACTAGTTTTTTTAATAACTTACATGCATACAAAAGTTGAGTCAGAGTTAGATATACACGTGCCATTGCTGGGTAATTTCCAGGCTGAAAATCCACGTACATATTTCTTGTCAATCAAGACGTTAAAAAAACTTTTAGCATTTTGTTATTTCACTTAAATTAGTTGTGTGTACATGCGCCCATATTTTTTTAAATTTTTTTTTCTTTTTTTTGGACAAAAAGAGGCACACGTATTTTATAGATCACTTGTTGAAGTTTTTTGTATTCAGCATTTTTTACACAAACTTTTCTTAACTATCGCTTTACTCACATTTTACCACAATTTGCACTTGTAATTTTTAAATAAAAACTAAAATATCCTTGAAGTTTTCATGAAAGTTAAATTTTGCAACAATGCCAATTAAAAAACTGATTTTATGATTCACAATAGATAATGTCATTCAGCAGAAATGCATTAAGAAACCGTTAATCGCCAGGGCTCAGAGTCAGTTCAAATCCTAATTTTTTTTTATAATATTTACTTATTGCTTACAATAATGAAAATGCAATAGGACTGTAGTGCAAGTTTTGTTGTTGGAATGCATTTGAAAGTTAAGAAATTGGCATATGCGAAATTATATCTAATACCATTTGTATATAATTCTGATTAGGATAGATAGTGTGTTTTGTGTTTCCATTACATAGTGAATGACAAAAACAAAAAGAGGAAGCTTAACAAATGTCAAGCATTGAAAAAACCAAACAACGTGCATATAGAAAAGTCAAAAATAGTAAATTTTTCAAGTATTCAAATAAATAAAACGAAAATATATTAAATTTGTAAAAATATGTTATTCGCAACACGTCTTTTAAGATTAAGCAAGCCTATTCGAGGATTGCAATGTTATGCAACTAAACCTGCGCTGCGCAGCATTAATCCTTTGACTTGGAAAAGAAAATACAATTTAAATGGTATGGATTAACTTGAAATATTTTATTGTATTTACTAAGAAAAAACTTTTATGTTATATAAAGAAATAAATAGTTTTGTACGGCATTTGACCTCTGAGGCAATTAGCTCCCATAATGTTAGACACACTGAAAAAATTTTGGGTTCTCCCGATAAACATGAATTTCAAGCAGAAACTAGAATGTTGCTAGATATTGTAGCAAGATCATTGTATTCGGAAAATGAAGTTTTCGTACGTGAACTTATTTCAAATGCTAGCGATGCTTTGGAAAAATTTCGCTACACCATACACACAGCCGGTGAACAGGAAAAGGAATATGAAGCTACAGATCGTTCTTTAGAAATACAAATTGCTACCGATAAACAAGCAATGCAATTAACCATACATGATACAGGTATAGGCATGACACGTGACGAATTAATTAATAATTTAGGAACTATAGCACGCAGTGGTTCAAAGAAATTCTTAGAACAAATTAAGGAAAAAGGTGCTGCAACTGAAAACTCTTCAAATATTATTGGACAATTTGGTGTGGGTTTCTATTCGGCATTTATGGTGGCTGATAAGGTGGAAGTATTTACACGTTCATCTAAAGCCAACTCACCTGGCCTTTGTTGGTCCACCGATGGATCTGGTAGTTATGAAATTCAAGAGGCCGAAGGTGTGGCATATGGTACAAAAATAGTTATACACCTTAAGCCCGAGTGTCGGGAATATGCCGATGAGGATCGCATACGTACTGTGATAAAAAAATACAGTAATTTTGTGGGTTCTCCAATATATTTGAATGGTAAGCGAGCCAATGACATACAACCTTTATGGTTGATGGAACCTAAGGATGTTACCAAAGAGCAACATGAAGAATTCTTTCGCTTCATTGGAAATACATTTGATATTCCACGTTTTGTGTTACACTATAAGGCAGGTTTATAAGAATTTTTTAAAATAGAAGCTTAATTTTACACCTCAAATATTTTCAAAGAGCGTCTCTTTATTTATAAGAGCTTGAAATGCTAAAAAGAATAAGAAAGTTAAAAAAGAGCTCGTTTAAAATCTGCAGGTGTGATTTAGTTTCCGTTATTTGATTTTATGTGTGAGTATTCTAAGGCCTTTTTCATTCTAAACTACATATTTTACAGACTGATGTTCCCCTTAGTATACGCGCTTTACTCTACTTTCCTGAAAGCAAACCTGGTTTATTTGATATGGCACGCGATGGTGAAGTGGGTGTAGCTTTGTACACTCGCAAAGTTTTAATACAGTCGAAAACAGCAAATCTGGTGCCGAAATGGCTGAGATTTGTTAAAGGTGTGGTAGATTCTGAGGATATACCGCTCAATTTAAGCAGAGAATTGTTACAAAATAGTGCTCTAATCAAGTAAGTATCATAATTTCAGAAAATCGTACAACTATTTAATTTTTTACCTTAGGAAGCTGTCTGATGTTCTAACTAGCCGCATATTACGTTTTTTATTGGATAAGGCCAACAAACAGCCAGCAGATTATGAAGCTTTCTATAAAGATTATGGACTTTTCCTTAAGGAAGGTATTGTTACCTCTCACGATCAAAATGAAAAGGAAAATATTGCTAAATTATTACGTTTTGAGTCATCCAAGTTGCCTGAAGGACAACGAGTCTCATTGGAAACATACTGCACAAATATTGGTGACCAAAAAGATATTTACTATTTGGCGGCACCAAATCGTACACTAGCTGAGTCGTCACCATATTACGAAGGCTTAAAGAAACGTAGTGTTGAAGTACTGTTTTGCTACGAACCTTACGATGAATTAGTTTTGATGCAATTAGGTATGTTTAAGAGCAAAAATTTGGTATCGGTCGAAAAGGAAATGCGACAAGGTACAGCAGATGATGCAGTTAATGATTATGGGGAAGGTAGTTTGTTGAGAACGCAAATTGATGAGCTCATACCATGGATTAAGGACAAACTTAAAGGAAAGGTAGCAAATGTCCGCATAACAACAAAACTTGATAGTCATCCTTGTGTCGTGACTGTAGAAGAAATGGCTGCCGCTAGACATTTTATACGCACCCAAAGCCATCACTTGCCCGAAGAAAATCGTTATGCCCTCTTACAGCCACAATTGGAAATTAATCCAAAGTAAGTTTAAAGTAAAATATTACAAAATTTGTTTTTTTTTTGTATTTAGTTTCATTCCAAACTCCATTTTGTTTTTAATAGACATGAAATTATTAAAAAATTGAACAACTTACGAGCAAAGGATACTGAATTGGCTGATCTTTTGGTGCAACAGTTATTTATCAATGCTATGGTTGGTGCTGGCCTGGCTGAAGATCCACGTACACTTTTGACGAACATGAATGCTTTGTTGTCCAAGGCTTTGGACAAGTGTTAACATTCTTATTCCAAATAAATCGCAATGTATTTATGTACACTTGTTAATAAATTAATAAAAAATGAGAAACAAATGCTTTTTACACAACATTGTCCAAAATTTAATAGAAAGCTGATTTTTCTAAGTTTATGATTAAAATTTTAACATTACATTTACTACATTTATCACTCGCAATATAAATCTTTCTCACCATGCACTCAAAAGTTCCGTTAAGCTATGTTTAGTTCATATAAATATTAACGGGAGTTAAATTTTGTATAAATTAATTTTATTCCCCGTTAAGCTTGTTATAAGTTATACTGTATACTGGGATTAATAAGTTTGATTACTATTTTCAATGAAAAAAATGGCAGCAAAATTTATTTGAAGATATTTTACTTATTATGAGAGATGTAAATAAGCGCATCGTGCCAATAACAAAACTTTATATATTTTATAATTTGAATATATGTAGCGCATAATTATATAGTAATTCTCAAAATACTAGGCTTTACTATAAAACTAATTTAAAAAATCGAGTAACCAGATGTTTGAATAGAATATTCATTCGTTTGAAGTGTGGCACTACTACATTAAGTGAGGCTGGCAGCCTTTAATGTTGAGTTGGGTAAAAAAGTAGTATGACTACTTTATACATTTTAACTATTTTCTTCTATAAAAAAAAGCTTAAAGAAAGCTTCTAAAAACATAAAAGTATTGATTCATTTGTAAAAAGAGTTCAATACCACTCAGCTACCAACGAGGCGTGCTTCGCAAATTCAGCAGTTCCAAACAAGAATCGCAAAGGGCCAAAAACTAGTTTTTGACGGAACACAAGAAACAGAAAAAAATAAATATCTTTTTTTAGTCAAGTGAGTGTTGTAATATGTAATTTTTTGATTTTTCGGAACAAAGAAAAATAGTGTTAAAATATCAAGAATATATTTAAAAATAAAATCCAGAAAAAAAAAGTAAAAACGATTGCGCTGCCACGACATAAAACCACCAGTGCAAAGAGATATATTTTCAATAAAGAGTTGTATAAAATTGAGAGAAAGAGCAAGTTTTTCTCCTAAAAAAGTAAATTCCTAAAGTTTTTTAAATTCAGTGTTTAAAAAGATCACATGACCCGGATCTTGAAGTTTGTCATATAAAATGTTGAAGCAAATACTTCATCTTAATAGAAATATGCAAAAAACAAACTGCTAATGCAAATATATATTCGCACTCATTTAGAGCATTTGGACATTTCTCTTTGCCTCATTAATTTATTCTCACCCTCTTTTTGTAATAAAGTACAATTTTCTGGCTATAAGCTGCCAGATTCTCTCTTTTTTTATATGTAGAAAAAATTGTGTTTAACATTTTATTTATTTTGTATTGATATTTCTTAATTATAAAGATTTATTTAGATTAATATTATTAATATTTTCAATGGGAAGTTAATAAAATATCAAATAAATAAATATTCAATTAGCCATATTAAAATTGATTTCTGTTCAGATTCGTGATAAAAAAAATGAATGACAACGTCACATTTTTTCAAGCAATTGTGAGTCGTTTTCATTGTTCATAAAACCAGCAGAACGCAGTCGTTTAGCAACCGTTGAAGAGAATACTCATTTTGAAAAAACCTCTGGCAAAGTAAAGGCGCATTTGTTTTGTTGAGTGCAAATATAGAAAAAAAAGTGAAGAAAAAGACAAGCAAGAAAAAAGAAAGCAATTCAGCTGCTATTATACTAATATTTAAACAAAAAAAGAAATATAAAAATAATTACACAAGAAAACTAGGAACTTTAAAACCAAACAAAAATCAACTTTTCTTTTGTAGAACCCTCAATTTTTAAATACACGTATTAAAAATGGCAGAATCAGTTCCCGAAAGTCCTATCTACGGACCCTTCTTTGGTGTTATGGGAGCCGCCTCAGCTATCATCTTCAGTGGTGAGTAATCTTAAACAAAATTTATCATCATATAACCATAAAGGCATTGTTTTAAGAATTGGTTTTTTTTCTATGGTAATTTACAGAAAAAAATAGGGTATGGTAGCAGAAAAAATTATGTATAAAATAATAGGTATAAAGGTTGAGGGAAAAATCGAATATTTTGGCAGATACAGCCATTAAAGTACAGGTTTAATAAAAGAGAAAAGAAAAAGGAAAGCAAGAATAAAAAAAATGAAAAATACACATGCACACACACACCGTCACGCATATTTTATTTAGTAATATAAAGCAAAATCAACAAAGTGAAAATGCTTTTTAGTTTTTCTCAGTAATTATTAAAATTTTATTTTCATTAAACAGTAATTGCTTAATTTTTTTATAACAATAGCATATTTGGTTTTTAGATTAAAATTTTCTTACACTTTATTCCTTTTCTTTTTATTACACTCTCTTCATTGTACACTAATGAAGAGCATGATAAAATATTTTTGTAGGTTAAGTCAACCTTCAATTATTTATTTTGTTAAGTGTTTTTTTTTTGTGCTCTATTGGTTTCCACTTTATTAAACAAGTCACAAGACTAAGCTTAATTCAATGGAGTTGCCATACTTCACTGTTACCGTAAAGTAAAATATATGTTTGTTGTTATTGCTTTTCGTTATTATTTTCTCAAGCTTATGTACATATATATATCGGAGATAAAAGTGAAGCATATAATGATGAATTATAAAATCTATCGAGTCTATTTTAATCACATGCTTATACTTTCTCATGCATACTAACATTTATCACATGCTTTTTTTAATTCAACAAAAGTAGACACTGATAATCTTATCAACATTATCGGCTCTTGTGATAACAACATTAACTAAGTCAACTATTTTTTTTATATAGGTATACCTTTTTTGACAGTAGTCACATGAAGCTAAATGCATATATGCATGTATGTACATTCGTACACATGTTATTACATCTACCAGGATAAAAAATTTTACATATATATTTTTGAGTAGAAATTCATGTTTCCTGTATTGAAAATTGGAATTTATGAAATCGCAATTTAATTGAAACTTGTTTTATTGGCAGATAATATGATTGTAAAACAATTGGTTTTTAGTAGTATGACTTGAAAGGAACGTATTGAGTCATATTTTGTGTGTGTTTAATCTTAGAATGCTATTTATTTTATTGCATAATTTTTTGTTGTTTGTTAATGGGCGTTATATTTTTATTTTAATAGTAAATTGTTTTTTACGAGATGGATATTACTTTTTTAACAAGTTGATAAATGTGCAACATCTTGAACTTTTTGGTTATAGCTGTAAGGGTTACAAACTGCGCAAACTCTTCTTTTTACATATTTAAATGTTCTTTTTGTAGCATAAATATGCAATAGTTCGTATGTATATGTATATTATGTTCCAAAAGAAAATTAACACACTGATGTAGTTTATTAGAAAAACGAACTGCCAAGAAAAGATTTGAAACTATTTTTTCATTGCTTTAAATTTATCTTTCAGTTATAAATTGAACAAACATGATTTCTTAATTTATGTACCTATTTATAATTAGAAATTAAATGAAATATTTGTTTTTATGAAATTATTTTATTTACTTAGCTTCAGTAAAATAAAATTTTATAGAATATAAATATTTATATCAATAGGTTATGTAGGTATGTACTTACATGTAAAAGAATATAAGGCAGAAAATGTACGTAAGGACGTTCCATAAAATGTTAATGATTTTTACTTTTCTTTAATACCAAAAATATTACATAAATGGTAATGGATCTTTAATTTAGGCTGCTAAGGAAAGTTATGTGAAATTATCCATATTTCTCAATAAGGTTTTCCCACACAAGTTATGACGTCATTAAGTTGCTGCTGTAATTTCAACAGTTCACAGTTATTTTTGTTCATGGCACAAAACCAGCTTCAGGGAGCGGAAAAAATTTATGTATTTTTATATGTAAAAATCTATTGAAACTATGAATTTTTATAACAAATGTATGACCGGCACTGTATCTCTATATGTATGTACGAATGCATTTAAAACTGCTTATTTCTTTCTATCAAAATTCATTTGACAAGGCCAATTATATTCTATATACCTATCTTTATTTTAATTGCAATTTTGATTTCCTTTTTTTAAAACAGTATTTTAATTTTTATGCAGTTACCTATATATGTATGTATGTATGTATGTATGTATCTAGATGCACATGAATTAAAAATTGATTCCAATATACGTTTTTTTTTCTTATTGCTTTAAGAGCCACCAATATTAATTGAAGTGAAATTATTTTAATAATTTTTAATGATGTTATCACCAATAACTTGAATTTATTTATAGTAAATTACTATTTTTGTTTCTACCTTTTGCGTAAATAAAATATTTACGTGTTTAAAGGCTACCACTACAATTGCATACAGAATTGTTTTACTATAAACCATCTGGCAAGGCCATATTTTTCATGGCAAGTGCGTTTCTTTTATAATTTTTTTAATTTTGCTTTTTTACACATTTAAATTTTATTTTTTTTTTACTTTACCTGCTTTTGAAATGAATATATGTATATACATAGGTATATATACGGTACCTGTTTATTAATTTATTACAAAGTACGATATTATTTGTGTTTTGTTTTAGCTACAAATATCGTACTTATTTCATTCTTTCAGCCAACATACATATGTAGGTACATGTGTAAATTTTTGTTGGGCTGTAATGCATATATGTATATAGTTAAAAATTGTTTAAATTTTATTTAACATTACCTTAAATATTAAAGTCATGTGACGATTGGGGTTTTATTTATTTAATTTATTCAGTAGTTGGTTTCTACCTTGTTGCTTGCGAAAAATTATTACACTAGAGAAAAGTTAAAATTATTACTGAATCATTAAATAAATAATTCTCTCTTTTCCCCCCACTTTAAGGCAATAAAAATTAAAACTGGTTTCATTCTATCGTTTCCAATTATTTTCTCTTTTTTTTCTCATATCCAATTATTTTGCTCGTTATTCGCTTGTCATACTGATATTACTTATGTGGAATTTTTTTAACTTCTTTTTATTCTTATCTTTTTGTCAGTTTTTGTTTTTTTAGATGCAAAAAAATGTCATGTGTTTGTTTAAATTTTGATAAAATGTCTTGATTTGTTAACTATATTTGTTTGATTATCTTCATTACTCCCATTTAGTAATATGTATTTTTTCACCTATCCCCTCTCATCATTTGTTTTTAATTAAAATTTTTAAATTAATGTTCCTGTAAGGTTGCCAACTCTTTATGAAATCAATAATATTCGCGAAAAATATGTTGACAGTAAATCTTATAACTGAAAATACAGCTCATCGCTAAATTCATCTAAAATTTTCTAAATTGGTAACATTGGTTCATTGTTGTATGTATTACATATTTTATTTTTCATACACCATTAATATAACCTTATCATTTTACTGTTGTATTTTTTTTTTCTAAAACTCATTGTGAGTATGGAAAGCTTTTTTGTTACTGTTTGAATGATATAAAAAATTATAATGAGCTTTTTGGTGAGTTAAGTTAATCACATGACTATAATTTGAAGTCGTCAATAATTAGCAGTTTTTTTTTGCTTTATTATTAATTTGATACTCCCGAAATTTATTTTCATAGGTATATACGATACTTAGTATGTGTGTACCAATATTGAGTAGTTAGAAATAGGAAAGGAGAGGAGGAAAAATATATTTAAACATTGTATATTTTTTATACCTACATACATACATTTGTTTGTAGTGCATATATGAATATTTATGTATGTATTTATATGTGTATGTAGTGCATTTCTATAAAGATTCAATAAACATTTTATATATTTATGTAGGTAGTAAACCATATTTATAAAATCATAATCATATAAATTGTATACGTATGTACTACATAAATATGTATGTATGTATGTTTGTTTATACATTAAAAATAAATTTAAAAGTTTTATAAATTTCACACTTACCATTGTTTCTGCTTGATTTGAGATCCCGATTCATAAACTTTTACAATTTTTACTTTACTAAAATGTAATAAGAGTGTATGGTAATACACACCTACATACATACGAGTATGTAGATCCCTTCGCTTCCACCCGCATAGTTAAGGGTTTAATTGCTTTAGTGGCTTCAATATCACAACAAGTTCATGGTTTATTTTACACATTAAGAAAATTTGGTTTTCACTTCCTAACCTAGGATCAGAAAAAAGTTTTTTCTTGTTTTTCCAATATTGATTAAAATTATATATACTCGTATATGTATATGGTTAAGTGCATACATTTATATTTAACATTTTGTTTTTGAACATTTTTAGCTTTGGGAGCAGCCTATGGTACAGCCAAATCTGGAACTGGTATTGCTGCTATGTCAGTTATGAGACCAGAATTGGTCATGAGATCTATTATTCCCGTTGTCATGGCTGGTATTATTGCTATCTATGGTTTGGTCGTAGCTGTTCTTATTGCTGGTGATTTGGAGAAACCACCAAAATACACACTATTCAAGTACGTATTAATAAAAATGTTTATATGTTAAAGAATAATAAAAATTTATGTTATTCTTTTTTTTTCAGTGGTTTTATCCATTTGGGTGCTGGTTTAGCTGTAGGTTTCTCTGGCTTGGCAGCCGGTTTTGCGATCGGTATTGTTGGTGATGCTGGTGTCAGAGGTATTGCCCAACAGCCACGTCTGTTTGTCGGTATGATTTTAATTCTAATTTTCGCTGAAGTCTTGGGTCTATACGGTCTTATTGTTGCCATCTACTTGTATACAAAACATTAAAAACATCTGCAAAAGCAACAACAACAACAAAAACACCTACAAAATCAACTTTATAATTTAACAATGCATTAGCATTTAAAAACATTAGCATAGCCACCTTAACAAAAACAGCCAACTGGATATTATATTTGTACGTTTACACTTTAAAAGGAACATCAGTTATTTTTTAATTTGTTGTTATGTGAACTTCTCATTATCAGCATTATCTACCATCTTTGCCAAATCAACCGACGTAAGTTTTTTTTTTTTTGCCTTAACGAAATTATGTAGTTTTGTGCAACAAAAGAATGAGTAAAAAAATAAACAAAGCACTCATTAAATTTCTGAAATAGTTCTTCAATATTGCACGCATGTGGTCTGGCATGTTTGGAATAGAAAAATCTTTAACATAGTGTGCGTAATAGTACTATATAGAATGATTTGTTCAGATGAGATCCAGTATTTGTATGACTAGAACAGCTGATGTTCTTTTACAAGTAATTTTTTGGTGAGGATTTGTTAATGTGTTTTTGTTTTGTTTATGGGTGTTAATGTTTTGTTATATAACAAACAAAAAAGAAAAGTTATATTTAAAAACTTGTAGCTACTATCTTTATTAATTTTAATTTTTGTTTTCCTTTCCTTGTGTATTTTACACATGCAGACCATCCTTCCTACTATGTTATATACATATATGTACGCATGTTTTCGTTTTTATTTTAATTTCCGTCATTACTATTTTATATACTTATAGAGTCGTCTTCTTATTTTACGAAATGCAAAAGTTTAGAAAATAAAATTTATTGGAAAAAAAATAATGCTGGATTGTTAAACATCTTTTGTTTTGTTAAAGAACGTTATTTTTTCACATTCAAATTTTATTATACCTAAAAAAAGAGGAATATAAATAGTTTATGATATTCAAATTCAATTTAAATGAAAAGCAGCAACTACAATATACCATTGCATCATTATATACATGCATAACATACACAATTACATATAAAATAAAAAAGAAGGATAAATTTACAGTTAAAGAAATTTAGTGAGAAAAACCACCAGTATATAAAAATAAAACACGAAAATAAACAAAGACGACAAAGAAAATAAACCAAAAACAACAAAACATCAGCTAATGAAGGGAGTATTTTACATACATACATAGTACATATGAAGAAGAAAAGAAGAAATAACAAATTATTGTATGCTTGTTTTTTTAACAGGTGTTTTAAGAAAAACAAACCACATAACATCTTTCTGCCTTGTATTTTTTCTTTTTTGCTTTATAATTAGGAATTATACAAAATACCGCTAAATTCAAAAATTTTAACTAAACTCGATAATTTTTAAACACACACGTACAAACACACACCTTCATACACGCAAGTGTTCTCTGTTCATAAATGAGAACGAGTTTTTTTTTCAACTTTTTGAATTTTTGTTTATTTTATGTAATTCCCTAAATAATTTTAATATTTACTACAATATTAAATTTATTTAAAAATCCATACAAAACAACAACATTAAAAAATCATTTATATATACATACTACAAATTAAGTCCTATAATAATACATAATAATAATAATAATAATAATAAAATATATACATATATAAATATATTTATGTTTAATTATTG
Source organism: Thelaira solivaga (assembly GCA_947397855.1). Taxonomy (NCBI): domain Eukaryota; kingdom Metazoa; phylum Arthropoda; class Insecta; order Diptera; family Tachinidae; genus Thelaira; species Thelaira solivaga. Next base: position 68,539,391 of record OX377614.1, read on the forward strand.
TTCAATTCTAAGAATAATATTAAATTTATAAAAAAATTAATTAATATGAATATTTTAATTTGTGATAAGCTATTAAACAAACAAAAACTTACGGTATTTATGAAACATACATACATACATACATACATATATACATATACTATATTCAATACATTTTCAAAATTTTAAAAATACCTACATACCTATGTAAGTAGGTATAACAAAAAACCCTCTGAATTAAAAACTTACTTTCCTTTTTTTTTTTTAGCTCTTTTGTTTTTCTAAAATTTTTCTGTTTAATATTTTATTTTCAAAGGTTTTTCTGTATAGACCGGCGTCTACCAACCGACTACCACACAAACACACACACAAATAAATAAATTAACTTTGTTATGTATAGTTATGCTAAAAATTAAGAGAAACTTTATTAAACTAATTAAATGTATATGTATTGTATTATGTATAATAAAAAATAACAACAAATTGTAGTAGCAAATTATAAACAAAACAAATTTGTAGAGATGAGAGAAAAGAAGTAACTGAAGTTTAAGGAAGAAAAAACAAAACAAAAAAAAATTGCAAAATCCCCCTCCACTCGACACACATACACACAGGCACACATATTTAATTAGAAATTCTTGACAATTTGTTTAAATGATGATTTCTTTCATTTAAAGAAAAAAATATATGTACAAAAAAATGAGAAACCCCTTTAAACATAAAAAGCTATGAAAAATAAACCCTACATTTTTGGTAGTAAAAAAATTAAGCAAAAGAAACAACCGTTGCTCGCTGATGCATGTTTGATGCTGAACATACGGAGGTGTTCGACCTGTTGTTTTCTTTTTCAAATGTTTTTTTATTGCTTTCAGTTTATTTTTCTTTTTTTTCAAACTTTGTTTTGTTTATGGTGTTTCTTCTTCTTTTGTCTTTACAATTTTTTTCGTTATTTTTTAGAAATTTTTATTGATATTCATTGTGTATTTCTTTTTTATAAGAAAAAAAATAATTGTTTTCGCTTTATATATTGTTTTTTTATGTATTATGCCTCATCTTCCATCATTTAATTGTTTAAACAAGACGAGTGACATTTTATTTAAATATGAAATTTATAATTATTTTAAATTTAATTAATTATAGGTATTATCTTGTTTTTTATGCAATAAGATCAGCAACCCCACACACACATACATATACAAACAAAACAATAACAACAACAATACGAAAGAGAATGAAATAAATTGTAATTTCTAATTTCCAACAAAAAATATTTTTTTTTTATTTTAAAGTCCAGTCAGCATTGTTCCTAAAGATATGCTACAAATAAAATGGTTAACTGTGTTTAATGAGAAACGTACAAGCATATAAAAACAAACAAAGAAGTGTATTGCATTTTGCATTCAGTCACACCGCGTCTCTGAGTTGGAGAACAACTCGCGCGTCTAATTGTTTTCGAGTGAAATTTTTATAAGATATCTATGGCGTACAATACATGTATAAGTGAGTGTGTAAAAAAATAGAAATGTATTGGTAGTGCTATATAGTTTGTACAAGTGTGTAATAAAAAAAGAAGAAGCATTATTTTTGCGCCGAAATCAAGTGATACAAAAGTTAATAATAAAATTTGTGTTTTAAATTGTTCTGTTTTTTTTTTCAACGATATAAGAAAATAGTGAAAAGTGTTAAAAGATGCAATTCCTTTAGAAACAAATGCAACTCATGATGGATGAGACTGCTAGGTGAAATATTTTAACAAAAAAGCATCACAAATTCTTCCCTTAACCTGTTGAAGACGCCAGCACCCCACACCGGTGAGTTAGTTTTTGATTATTATGTATTACATACCTACATATGTATTCATATCCATCTGGGGTGTTCCTTAAAGGTTAACTCTGTTTTATATATTTTTCTTCTTTTCGTAAGGGGGAGGCCGTAAATTAGAGTTGCTGTTTTTCATACCTCTTCTGTTAAAAAGTATTTAATGGGAAGTTTTTCAAATGGTATCGTTAGAATTATGATAGCTATGTAGGTACTTTACATTTAAAATGTAACCTTTCTAATAAAATTCATATAAAAGGTAGTTGGTACTATAACTATTTCCACTTATTGTCTATTTGAGCAAAATGAAAAGAACCAAATTTATAAAAGTTATTTACAGCCTTTTATTAAAAACTTACACCCAACACTACTATATTCTTTCATTAGAAAAATTGTTTTGTAATAGAAAAAATATCATTTAACACGAGTCATTGTGAAATTTTCATCGTCTATGATTTTAAAAACATAAGAACGATATGTTTCCAATTCATATATATATTTCTTGGAACAATATTTCATAATTTTTGCTACAACAGGTTTAATATTTGAAACACCGGCTATTTCGGAAAGTTCTTGATAATAATCAAACTGCAAATAATTAAAATATAATTATTATAATAGTAGATAGATAAATTTTATTACTACATAGATATCTGTACCTGCTTTGGTCCCATTTTATGTGCTTCACATGGTTTCATGCTGTTTTCCTTTCTCTCCTCCAAATCTCTTCTTAACTCATCCATCATTTCCTGTTTCGAGGGAAATGGTAATTCATTGCTAAAGAATTTTAAAGCGAAACGTATTTGCAAGTCAAAACATTGAGTTGGTAAAACCAGAAATGGCAAACCTATAATAGCCATTGTGGGATGCTCAATATTAATACATTGTTTGTATAGCGGTTGTACATGATTATTTTCAACATAAATGCCACAATCGCAGCTTAGGAAAGGGAATGAGTATTGGTAGCCAGTACAGTAGATAACACAATCAAAATCCTCTACGGTATCATCCTTAAAGACGGCGCCTGTTTCGGTGAAATATTTCACATCAGATTTTTGCTTAACGGGACCCATAAAATCGGTGCATGGTGCTTCAACTAAATGATGACTGAGAAACACTCGCTTGGCCTCTTTACATATGTGTTGAGTTAAATCCATGCCACTGGGCCCTGCGCCAATTATCAAAACCGTTTCATCTGTAATGTAAGCACATACATACATAAGTATATTTAAAAAAATTTTTGTTCAAAAGACTGGGTATTTATTAGAACATTACAAGCATTAAATAACTTTTTTATAAAATCAATTGCAACCAAACTAGTCAAATTTATTTTCTATTGCCAATTGCCCGTACATGTATTTATTTTGAATTAGTATTTATATATTTAAAAACATAAATAATGGTGTGTGTGTAGTATGTCTTATCTCAAAGCTTTGCGCTTGTCTTATCTATGTATGTATGTAAGTTAAAATACGGAAATTTTATTTAAAAGGGGTTTGTTCAGTAGAATAGGAACATAACACTGTCTGGTCATACTATTTGAATTATTTCATTTTGATAATGGTACACACATGCATATGTACATCTGTGGTCAATAACATTATTGAAACATTGTTGCTGTTTTTATTACGCACCGCCATGCTTTCATTATGCAAATAAGCATCTCTTTTTTTAAATCATGTAATATTTTTACGATTTTTTTTAAATTAAATTTATGTTTATTTTCGATGTTTCATTATTTTCTTTGTTGTGTAAATTGTATCGACCTAATTAAGTTCAATACAAGAGCATGTTGCAAGTCTACCCTTTTATACAAATTTTATGTTAAATAAACTTGTATATTAAAACTGTATATTTTTTGTATAAACTTACCCCTAAACTTATCTGGAGATCGATAGAGATGACTATGCATTTGTTTGCCACAATAAACATTCATGCCAGGTATTTTAGGGTATTGAGGTTTGGTGTAGTGGCCATTACAAACAAAAATTCTATCAAAATATTCCACATTTAATGCATTGGTCTTGTGGTTCTTAACGTAAACCTATGAAAAGCAAAAATCAAAACAAGTGGTTACAGTCTTATCTTACTTCAACATGCATTTCAGTTGCATCATCAACAGTAGAATAAAATTAATACTTGCCTCCCATTCACCATTAATGCGTGGTTTAACACGTATCACTTCATGTTTAAAATTTATGTAATTTCTTAGTTTAAAATGGTCAGCATAGTGATTCAAATAGTTTAAAACATCATCGGAAGTAACAAAAGACAATTTCAAACTTTCAGGATAAGGAAAATCGGGAAATCCCATAACTTCTTTAGGTAAATTTGTTCTAAATAAAAAAATTGTTTAAGTTCAATTAACTGGTTCAAAAAAATTAACAAGTCGTTGTAATTACCTTAAACCTTGATATATACTACTGTGTACCTCCTCATCACATTGTACATTCATATCGGCTTCTTCGTACACCCACGTGCCGCCTACCTGATCATATCTTTCATAACATACTACATCCAAATGATGATCTATAGAATTTTTTACAGCTGACAAGCCTGCTGTACCTGCTCCTATAACACATACACGGATTTTCTTATTCATTATCATTCTCTTTTAATAAATTTTCTATTTAACGTTTTGTTTATTTTGAAATTTAATGTTTAGTCTTAGACCGTTTTAGTCAACCGCTCATTCAAGAGTTTGAAAAGTTACTGCAGCATTCAAATCATTTTTGTATGATCGTCGACATACAACGAGAGATTATTGAATGAATATTTACTATTTGTGTTGGTTCGAATCACTTTTTATTATCTTTTATTTGCACCCAATATATGAGTATATCTCCAGTTTGTTATCATCTTTGGGTGCTTGCTGTCTTTACGTGTATATGTTTCGAATGTTTGTAAACACAGATATTAGTTACCCAGTTAACAAAAAATTGATCAAGTGATGCGAAAGTGTTAATAGAAATTTTATTTAAATTAAATTTCCAGTTCTAAATCGACATACTGAATGTTTGAAATTGCTGTAAAAATATTCGCTAGGTTTTAATGGCGTAATGATAAAACGACGATTATATGCGTTTTACTATGTATGAATGTATGTACATACTTATGGCTGGTATGTTTTACTATGGCATTAAGACTTTGTTGTTGTTGTTAAATTCCCATTTCCTCTTCATTGCTAAATATAATAGAGAAAAATAATAGAATTAAATATTTATGCGATGTCAAGATAACTTTCGGTTAGCATGGTCAAAAAATAAAGAAAGCACCTCTACATATCGTCACATAAATTCATAAAAGCCCTCTCTAGCTTACATATAAAAAATTTATGGGAGAAGAAAAAAAAAATTAATTGACATAAAAACAAATATTAATTGATATAAAGATAGCATTCTAATCAATTAAAAACTCTAATTTGAATTTTTTGTAACTTAGGACTTTTTTGAAATCATATGACGATATGTAAAAATATATTTGTGTTTGTAAAAAGTATGTACCATATATTTTTTATAAATATCTACATACACACATATGTATGTAGTATACTATTTACTTAATTAAAATTTTTAGTAATAAACCAATATTTGGAATCTTTCAACTATAGGAAAAAAAGTGCTGATTTTTAATCTCTCGTTTGTATAATCTGTTTTTTAATGTTGTCATTGTTAATACATACATACATATGTGTGCATGTATGTTTGTAGGCATATAACAGAAAAATAATAAATTAGAGACACGATTCTTATCAAAATTGCCACCATGAGGCTTTTGAGAACAAATTATAATCAATTCTTTAATATAGGTAATTACTGTGTCACAAAAGTTTATTAATCCCAAATACAACTAATTCTATGTATGCATTTGTTTTCCTTTTTAATAAATTACAAAATTACTATACGTAGTACTACTTTGCTACAAATTATACCTATAAAAATTAACTTCATACAATTTGTTTTAATGCAGAAAAACAAAAACAGAAACAGTTTTTAACATATCCGCAATCTCGTTAATTGTTAGATAACTTAAACAGACTTGTTGTAAACTTGTTTACATACACAAATTGCATTTTTTTTAATTTACTGTTACTGTCAGTATTTGGGTACGTTATCTTGATGAAAATCAAAATTAAGATGAATGTGGAAGTTAAATGTAGCTGTAAAAAACTAGAATTTGTTAAGTAAATAGATAGTAATTCGCCAAATCTATTTTAATTATGTTTTGACAGTAAAAACACGGAACTAACATATTTTTAAAATTCCTTAAATATTATTATAAGTTGCCATTTATGGTTGTACGTCTAAATTAAATTTTTTTATTTTTATAAAAAAACTAAGTGGTTTTGAATTTTAAAATAATGCAATCATATTGATAGCAATACATTGAAGTTTTGATAAAAAGGATTTCCCATTTGTAGATTTTCATTTATGTATGTAAATGTATATAATACACAATCCAATTTGAAACAATAAAATTAAAAAAAAAAGTATACTAGTAAAATATCGAAAGGATACCTAGAAAGATCAAGTTCCTGTACTGTCGGTATAAAGCTAGACTATCAATAAATCGGAAATTTAAATTATTTTAATTTATAAAACCTTTTAAAACAAAATAAAAAATAACAACGAAAACCCATTTAAATAATTGATTGGTCGGTTTCGCAATTTCATTTCAAAACTTTATATTTTTATGGCGATATATATCCCCAATTTTTTAATATAATAAAAATAAAACATATTTTTTTATTAAACTTAATAATATTAATCTAATTGGCTTTTAAATGCACACGGGGAAATCTACTATTGATCATATAATTTGGCAACTTTTAAAATAACATTCCGTTTAAAGGGTTAATATGCTAATTTATAATTTGCCTGTCAATTCGGGCACAGCTTTAAATAAATCAGCTACTAAGCCAATATCGGCCACTTGAAAGATGGGAGCTTCAGGATCCTTGTTAATGGCTACAATAGTCTTTGAATCCTTCATACCAGCTAAATGTTGAATAGCGCCCGAAATACCTATGGCAATATATAGATCAGGAGCAACAATTTTACCTGTTTGACCGATTTGCAAATCATTTGGTACATAGCCCGCATCGACAGCAGCACGAGAAGCACCAACAGCAGCACCAAGCTTATCCGCTAAATCGTACAACATTTTAAAATTATCTCCGGATTTTAATCCACGACCTCCAGAGATTATCACTTTGGCACTTGTCAATTCAGGACGGTCAGATTTAGTTAGTTCTTGGCTAACAAATTCTGTCAATTTTTGAGAATAATCACCAGTTGGAGCTTGTTCAATAGCACCATTGCCGCCACACGTTGCGGCAGGAGCAAAGTTAGTACCACGCACAGTAATTACTTTAACAGGATCCTTTGAACGCAAAGTCATAATAGCATTACCAGCATATATTGTCCGTACAAAAGTATCATCACCTTTTACATCAATAATTTCTGAAATAGGCGACACATCCAATTTGGCAGCTACATATGGTAAAACATTTTTACCAAAAGCAGTAGCACCTGCCAAAATATGTGTAAATTTAAATTGATTATGGGCCGCCACTACCAGTGGAGTCAAAGCTTCAGCTGTAAATCCTTTGAAAGCTTCATTTTCAGCTACCAAAACTTTTGCAACCCCTTCTACTTTGGAAACAGTTTCCGCAGCCTAACGAAATACAAGACCTTTGTTTTTTATTTTATCTTAAACAACCATACGTACACCAAACAAACTTTTATTAACTTACGGGACCACATTTCGTGCCAGCTACCAAGACTGTGACGTCACCACCGATCTTCTTTGCAGCAGATATTGTATTCAAAGTAACCGGATTTAAAACTTCATTATTATGTTCTGCAACCACTAAAGTACTTTTGCAACGGTATAGCTAAAAGAATAAATAAATATTGTACGTTAATAAAAGTCAAATTCGCATGCCACAATTAGCAGTTTAATAAATAACTTACGAGATTGGTACGCAATAGAGCACGAGCAGCAATGGGGCTGAACATTTTGTTGGCTACAGTTTATAATGAAATCAACCAACCGACCAAAAAGACACAATATTTAATTAGATAAATGTTATAATTGTACACAAATTACAAAATATGCCTGGAAAACAGCCTACCTCTCTAAATAACCTAATTAGTTAAAACAATGAAAAAAATAAATAGATCACTGCAAATATTAAAGTCCAATGTGCGTTGCCAACGTTTTGGTATGTTTTTCAAAGAAGATGCGTTTTAAACTTGTCAGCACTGTTTTTAGGCGCTAAGGGAGTGCAGCAGGGTTGAGTTTTTAAATGTTTTTATTAAATTGTGCATATATGTATTGTAAAAAATAATTTTTTTTTTAGTTTGGATTAATAAGATTACGGTAGCTGAAAGTGGCTAATATCCACTACCGTTGCTTTTTCAAATCGGTTTATGTGTTTTTTAATCCGATCAATGGCAGTGAACCAAATATTAAAATTTTGTTATTTTCAAAAGGTATGCTTTTTTACTCTACAATTCTTAAGAATATCTGTATGAGTTATATACATACACACATAACTACCGTTGCTTTTTCAAATCGGTTTATGTGTTTTTTAATCCGATCAATGGCAGTGAACCAAATATTAAAATTTTGTTATTTTCAAAAGGTATGCTTTTTTACTCTACAATTCTTAAGAATATCTGTATGAGTTATATACATACACACATAATTTCTACATTTTGGTAAAAATATAAACAAATAAATAAATTAATTATGATAAGAGAACAGCCAAAGCTGACCAAAATTTATTCAAGTAATATTAGTAGTAACTGAGCAATTGGCATTTGATAAGGACGGCAAAGAACGTTTAAGAAGATAAAAATAATAAAGCGGTCAAAATTCAATAGTTGTAAAGGAAAATAAAACAAATATATTTATAATAATAAAAATTAATTATATATGTAAATATTATGTGGTACCAAAACAGTAGTGGAAAAATCTGTATATATACTACGTACATACATACATAAAAAGCCACTTTCAAAATACCATCGTTACTATTTGAACCTGCTAGTCTATCAATGTTTCAAAACATGTGTAATTTTTTGAGAATATACGTTAGAATACAATTAATTCTTTATCTAAATATGCAGGAGCTACTCTGCATAGCGATAAGCAATAATTTCAAAGATAGCAATAGCAGTAATAATCATATAAAACTTGTTGCTGTTAATAAAACTAATAAAAATACGATTCTGGAGCAAAGTAATATAGAAGCAACTAAGAAGATAGAATATATTCCTTCATTGTACGAAACTGATAGTTATATCTGGAATAAGGATGAGGATCTACTGCATAATTTATTGCACAGGGTCACTAAAGAAAACGAAGAAAAAATTTGTTTGCTGGATGTTATAAAAGAAACTTTAAGATGGTGGTCTAACAGTAACGGCACTCTAAGAAATACTAATTTATTTTTTATAAAAAGGCAATTGGATTTATCACATAAAAATATCAGCGATGATAAGGAATTACTTTCTTATTTTACCAGATCCACACAAACTAAAGAAATTGTGGCCTTTTCTTTGGCCTATAATAATTTGAAAAGTCCACCTATTCAAACATTGCAATTCATAAGTCGCAGTGTAAAATATCTTAGTTTAAAAGGCAATAAATTTATTAATTTAAAACCATCGAATTCTACATATGGCTCTTGTACCCTAAAAAAGGAATTCTTGAAAATATTAAATAAAATTTATAAGTATAATCCGAACACGTACTATACTTGTGGTAACCATACATGCGATTTTGAAAATGCAACATTTCCTTTTATGCCTGTTTTGGAAGAGCTAGATATCAGTAACTGCAGCTTAACATTTATTGATGAAAAGGCATTTGAAAATCTGCCGAATTTAAAAAGTCTTTACATGGCTTCCAATAAACTGTTTCTTATACCATCTGATATTTTTAATTATGCACCATCATTGCAGTTGCTGGATCTATCGTTTATCAATGCAGATTTTGAATCCTTAGAAAAATTTAGTCAAGGTGTGATCGTCGAAGGAAATATGTTTAGATATCTGCCAAAGCTTATCTATCTAAATTTGTCTCATACTAAATTGAACAGTGTCAGCACAGCAGCATTTACTAATCCCAACTATAATCTAAAATATCTGAGTTTGTGTTATACTGCATTTCCTGTACTCAGCAATACCATATTTAAGAATTCATCTATTACAGTTATGGATTTAACAGGTAACACTAACATTGTTGTAGACAATGCCGAAAAAGCGTTTGAAGCCTTGTCGGAGAGCTTGTCATATCTGATTTTTGAGAATGCAAATTTAAAAAGTCTTTCCTGGATAAAACCCTTACACAAATTGCGTTTATTGGCTTTGGCTGACAATAATATAAAAACTTTGTCAAACACAGATTTTAGTGGACTGAAGAGTTTACGAATCTTAGACTTAACTTCAAATCAAATAGGCAATTGGTATTCGCGAGTATTTGAAAACAATGAAAATCTGCGTTTAATCAGTTTAAATGACAATAATATAAATGTTATCACCTCTGAAATGCTTAAGGACTTTAGTAATTTAATATATTTGTCATTGGGGAATAATAATTTTTTATGTGATTGCTTTCTGCGTGATCTAGTGGATATAGCAGCTGTCAACAACAAAGAGGCTAAATGTAATGACAACCTTTTGGAAGACCACGTTAATACGAAGTCTAGTTATTTAGCACAAATACCCAATTGGCGGAATTTCAAAATATTTGTCAACACTAGTATAAGTCGTATGGATATACCAACCTTAGTAACCCTTCAGAACCTACAAAAACTTGGACATGGCTTAAAAAAAATAGCGAAAATTCTCCCTCGGGTTTATACTAAACCAAAAATATTATTTCTTTTAAAATCTGTAGCAACAAATAATGTGTCAAATATTTGCTTGCTCCCAAATAATTTAATTAAAACCAAAAATATTAGTTTAATTATGAAATTACAGTTACTGGACTATGGAGAAGAAAACTACTGGTGTTACAATGAAACAAGAAAACAACACGTTATAAAACTTGACTGTCAAAGAGCAACTGCAATGGCGGATATTGATCGGAAATTAAGTAATCTACTTACTTGCATTATTATCACTTTGGGTAGTTTATTTTTGATATTCCTTGTAGGCGTTTTAATATATGTTAGACGGTGGCATATTTACTACTTTTATTCATCCTTAAAATCGGCATCCTTGTTAACTCTTATTTCCAAAAAACAGCTTAAAAAGTTCAGTGATATTAAGGATCAAAATCAGCATATTCTCTATGATATTTTCGTTTCTTATTGTCACAGTGATCGTGATTGGATTGTGGAGGAATTTATGCCCAATATTGAAAACTCTGATGATATTTCTATTTGTTTGCATGAGAGAGATTTTCAAGTTGGTGTCACTATACTCGATAACATAGTGTCCTGCATGGAACGATCCAAAACACTTATGCTCATTGTATCATCAAATTTTCTACTGAGTCATTGGTGTCAGTTCGAAATGCAATTGGCTCAATATCAACTTTTCGATTTGAGTAAAGAACATTTAATATTGGTGCTTTTGGAGGATATACCACGCAGTAAAAGACCCAAAATACTACAATTCTTAATGAATGTCAAGACGTATATAAAGTGGCCCGGAGGCAAGAAAAGAGGAGAAGTTCATTCTGAAGAGCGCAAATTGTTTTGGAAGCGCTTAAATCGTACTCTAAGCAATATAGGTTTAGCTTCCACAGAATTTCAAGAAGCTTAACAGATACATATGTAGGCATGAAAGCCACACATCACTGCAAACATGTGTAATATTTTATAATAAAAATTGCTTGTAAGCCCTTTCAAATATGCTTGTGCATTACTCTAGTATGTACATATTACAAACATATTTTCCATTGCTAAAATAATTCACTTTTTTTTAGGGAAGACAATGCAATTAAAATTATATTTTCAAAATCTTCTTCATCTTGCTGTTGTTTTGTTCAAATTATTATTTTAAAGTTTGAAATGAAAATATATATTATTTTTATTTACTTGTACATAATCAAATCGTTAAATTTAACACATTTTATGTATTTGAAATGAAATTATGTTAGTTATAATTTAAAAAGCTTTATTTGCAATGAAATTATTTTGATTTATAAAAGATTTATTAAAAAACCTTTATTCTGATTGCATTTATAAATTAAAGTTATTAATAAAAAAATATATTTTTTACTCTATATGTATTACTTTTAGGATTTAGGTCTTTAGCGCATCATATTAAGGGCTTATCTCTCCTAAATGCAAAGAAATATGATTTTTTTGAGATTTTTGTTTAAAAAAAAAAGTAAATTGTGCAATTATTTTCAATCGGTACTGAAATATGGACTTTAATTTTGTTTACATACTAAATTTATTAAAAAGATTATAAAGTTTAATCTTATGCTGTAGTCAAAGTCGAAATTCGAAGTTTGAAACGTCTTTAGTTAGCAACGATTTAGCAATTCTAGATAAGTGAATGCCGTCATGTGTAGAGTTTTTCGTTAGTATGTGTTTAATACACTTTACCGTACGAGTATGATTTTATATCTAAACTTCATCAATTTCTTCTTTATTCTCGTCTACCTCTGGGGTTATGGTACACACACGTTTGCGACGTCGCTCGCACTTAGGACAAGGTTGTTTTTCATTTAAACAATCTGCGTGAAACACAGCTCCGCAGAGTGAACACTATTTTAGTAAAAGAAACAATAAATAAATACTAAACTATCTACATTAATCAACAGTTGCTTACCCTAAATGTTGTCTCTAGATGGAAAGGATAGAGTATACGGGAGCTATTGCAAATTTCACATATAAATCCCTTACAACTACATAGAACACACTTTAGAATGTGAGTTTCACCCTGTTTAAATGCCTTGTGTAGTTGTTGATATAATGTGCCACGTTGTATCATGGCTAAATCTCCTATTGAGTACTGATGTATATGTTCGTACAAATAGTCCTTGCCAAAAAATTGACTCTGCAACTCTTCAAAATTTTTGGGACTACAAGTGTACAAATAGGCTCTTATAAAGTTGAGGCGTATGCGCAAAGCCTGCAATTCAGCCATGGGCTCTGAAGCATTATAAATGTCAGGATTTAAGATCTAAAAGTAATAAATTATATTTTCTTGGCCAATTAATATGTATAAAATAAAAAATAATACCTGTAAATCTATGAAAGGTTGATTACGAAATTCTGTTAAAAATAAAGCAGCTTTTTTTGAAACATGATATTTTCGAAAATCCCAATTATAAATAATTTTAGCTGGTATAAGAACTGGTTGAAGGTCCATACAATTATCACAAAAATAATTACCACTAAAAGCACACACTCTATTTATATAGAAGTAGAAACCTTTTTATTAAAAAAAAAACTATTCATTATTATAATAATTACCTAAAATTTGTATAACCAATTCCTAAGGGATGTTGACATAATTTACATAAAAAGCCTTGCACATCTAAGCCTGGTTCACGTGCTAATTTACACAGTTGTTCCACCATTTCTTGCAACTCCGCTATATCAAATTTTTCTATGGCACTTGCTGAAACTAAGTCAAAGTCCGATTTACTTGTATTCGATTCCGTATCTAAACTTTCCTCTTCCGCAGTGTTCTCTTCATTGTGTAAAGTAGTTTGTGATGCAGTTAAATTTGTTGTGTTTTGTTGTAAAAACTTTTCCCATACTTCAGTCCAATCAATTTCTCGCTGGCATTCATGCTTACGCAACAAGGTATTGTAACTGCATCGGTCACCGAGAGGTGAGCGCAAAGAACTGGCTGAACTTGTTAAGCTTAGAGATCTTTGAAAAGATTTAGGTTGATCTTTGTCATCCGAAATGCATCTTTCGTTATTATATACATCAGACGACCAAGATTTTTGCATAAGATTACTTAAAGAATTTCCGCTACTAAGAGATTTTTCCATTGCTTCAAAATTATTCGTGGGTATAATTTGCTCTGTGGATATTTGTGGTGTTGCGGATGGTACCATAAAAGCAGCCCCTGGTTCCAGCGTAGCGTCCTCTTCCATTTCATCAACTTTTTGCAAAAATAAATCGATATTAATGCGTGAACTTGTGTCGTCAACAGGAAAATTTGTATTTTTAAGAAAAGGACTGTTCGATATCGACTCTGAAAATAATTCATCTGTGCGTACTGGTTGCGGTGTAGGTATAGTCATTGTTTCTTCAACTAAAGAACTGGCCACATCTAAACCACTTGCTATGGGACAAGATTTCAGAGTTGGTGTCCAAAGCCCTGATAATTGTAGTGCATAGTTCGGCCATTGATTAAGTAAACTTGAATTGTAGGGGAGCTTAAATTGTACTAAAGCTTCTAGGGTGCGTATTAGAGTTGTAACAGATTCTAAACGTTTGATATCTTTCATAAGAGCATATTTTTTATAATACGGAGAAAGAGATGAAGAGTTTTTATTCATATTGCTTAGGTATGAAGATAATAAGCTGTCATTAAGGGATAAACGTATCCAGGCACGACACTGACCAATTTCGGAAGTTATCTGAGACAAGCTAGTGATCTAAAAACAAACAAAAAAAATAGTGCACAGATTTTATAAAACATTTTTGCAACTGGCTTACCTATAAAATCATAATTGTAATACTTTCTCTACTACACCTTTTATTAAGGTCCAGTCAAATGAATTCTATCAAACATATATACAATTTTTTTAAGAGTACTTTACCTGCTCTATAACTTCTTTGTGCATAAACACCATTATGGGTGACCAAAAACTTGGCTCCGGTCGTCTTTCTACATCTCCAGCTATAATATTAAAAGTCTGCCACAAAAAAGAATCCTTTAAGCCATGCAAAAATATTGCTTCTAAAGTGGTGGACAAAGAGCTAGTGAATTCGCAAAGTTCTAGACATTCTAAAATTATATATGTAGATAAATAAACTCCCATGCATAGATACATTTTGTAACACAATTTTTATGTGTGACCCTTCGTTACCTGTGTCATTTTCCTGTACTTCGTATTCAATTTCTCTTACATTTTCTTGTAAGGCTTCTAAAACGGCATCTTTAATGTAATTTTCACGTTTAGTGGAAAATCCACTATTTAAGCTGCGAAACAATGCACTCATTTAAGAAATATTCCTAGTCCACTGCCTAGCAAACTCATACAGCATAGAATACTACAACAACAACTGCTTTTATTTAGAACTAATAATAATCAACAAACAGTTTTTCATACTTGTAGGGTTAATACAAAAATCGATTAAAAATGTAATTATTTACAAATTGTTTTTGCTTAGCAAATTATTAACCAGCTGTTTTTGACTCTGCTTTGTGCTTATTTCTTTTTTTGTCTCTGTGTTTTTTATTCTGTTGCTTATATTTTTGTTTGAGGCTGGTAACTCGGCAAACGACATTCCTTAATTAAAGACAAACGACAGAAAATTTTTAATTTTCTTGAAAAAAATGTAAAAAAATTAGTTTAAAGTTGTAAAAAGTGCTAATGGTTTAAGAAAAAACTTCAATTTCATGAAATTTACAAAATTGTCTAAGAGGACACAGAAAGTAATTGTGAAAATTATTATAATTTACTACAGAAATTTGTATAATAAAAACATGCGTGGGTTGCAACATCAGTCTAATTCAAGGCAATTTCTATAAACTTACTGCTATTGTGTATCTTTTGATGTAAGTTAACAAAGTTTTAAATATGTTTCTTTTGCATTATTTTAAACAATTATTAAATTAAATATTGAAATTAAATTTAAAGTATGCATTTGTAACATCTTGTTTATAATCCGTTCGTTTGTGCATGTGCATAAATATTTATTTATTTTTTTTGTAAATTTTGTTGATGTGTTCGTAGAATGTGCAAGTAAAGTGATTGATGTGATTGGATGAATCACTAACCCAAAGCCAGACATTTATTTGTTGTTTGTTATAATAATAGTTATTGAAATATATATATATATATATATATATATATAGTAATGATAGATATAGTAATGATAGTAATTAATTCTCTTTTTTATCTCTCGCTCTCTTCCTTTGACCATCTCTTCTTTTGTATTACTTTTTCTGTTTTGGTGGATTTTGTTTTATATGTAGTTTTTGATAATCCTATCAGGAATACTAGTAATGTCGTCCTGTAATACTACAAAGTCAGACTTAAAAAAATCCTCCTCCACTGGGACCAACTCGCAAAGTTTACCTCGTTTGTACAGCACCTGTGCGGGTTGTCTCAACGAGTTACTCTCCTCCAGAGAAGAAGAATGTGTTGTAGCTTTAGGCCAGGAATGGCATGCAGAATGTTTTCGTTGTTCTGTATGTGATCACCATTTACACAATTGGTATTTCGAAAAGGATGGTTTGCTCTTTTGTCGTGATGACTATTATCAGCGCTTTGGTGAATCATGTCAACAGTGTAGTGACGTAATATCGGGGCCAGTTATGGTGGCCGGAGATCATAAATTTCATCCAGAATGTTTCTGCTGTACACAATGTTGTTCATTTATTGGCTACGGCGAGGCATTTGCCCTTTTAGAACGTTCTAAACTGTATTGCGATGTATGCTACAGAAAAATTCTAAATAATGAAACCAGCTCTTGTGCAGATGGCATTATCAAGCCATTGCATTCCATACGTTTGGTCGAAGTACCCAAGGATATTACCAGTAGTTTAAGATTATCTGTTGACAGTATTGATGGTGCACAATATAATGCTGCTGGTGGCCATCATTCGAGCGGTGATACCTGGAGTACGCATATTCATAAAAACGTCTCTTCATCATCCTCTTCGCATTTAGATTATATGAGTGGCAAAGGTCTACTAGCCGGCAGCTCAAGTGATTTATGTCCGGCAATACGTATATCTGAGTAAGTTCCGTTAGATGTAAATAAGTCCTCCCACCAAACTAACTGTCCTAAATAAGTTTTAAAATTTTAGGAAGTAGGACGTTTATACTACAGCTTAAAACTTGTAAAACTTAAGTGAATTATAAATAGCTTCTTTTGATACTAACTTTTCTTCATTTTTTGGAATTTTAATCAAAATATTTTACCAAAAAAATGCCTTTACTATACATTACATAATTTTTCAATCACCATTTAACTGCACTTTTGAATTGAATTAATTAATTAATTTGATTGAAATGCAAACTTAACAATTTATTGGGTATACTATTAACTTATTTTTACATTCTTTTCAAATGCAATACAAATTAAAATTATCAGGTCAATCATACATATACGTATGTATGTATGAATCTTTAGTAATTTAACTAATTAATGTATTCTTTTGTTGTAGTAGTCACTCTAACAATTTCTGAAAAATATATTTCGTTGTATAGCCAACTTTTAAAATTTTTAAAACCAATTTTAATTACAATTATTGAAAATGATAATAATTTACCCTTTTTCCTTAATTAAATAAGGAAAAAGCTAAATAATTTTCTTTTCAAATTTTGACCATTAAATTAGGCGATGGTTTCAAAATAAAACAACAAACCTTCAAATTTTTTTAGTGAGAAAAAATTTCATAAAATATGTACATATGTATAATATATTCCTTTTGTTTCATAAAAAAATATCCCTTATAACAAACGTTGCTAATACACTCTGATAAATCTGGTCTAACATGAGATAATTATATTAGTAATAAAAATCTTACTAAAATACTTCCAAACATTGACTTAATTTTAATTATAATAAAAAAATTGAAAATAATAATGGGCTTGAAACTTAGTATGGATCTGTGCTTACATAAAACTCTTTGACGCGCACATATTTTACCTTTGTGGTCATCGTTTTGTTAAACGATGAATGCTTATCAATTGCTTTGAAGAAAACAAAGATTATTTTTAAATATAGTATGAAAAATAATGATGATTGAACTATATTAGAAACTTAACGAAAATGACGTTTATATTGAATATTTTCAAAACAATAACGAAGAAAAGTTAATTATTTTAATATGTATTGTATTTTTATTATTAAAGCTTGTATTACTAATAGTTTATATATATGCAAACATACTTACATACTACATACATTCATTTGTATATGCATCTTAATTTACTCCATTACTAACGCATACGTTCGTTTTTCTTTATTTTTTTTTATAAAAAAAAACCTTTTTTTTAACACGCATACGCTTCTGGTGATACTGACATAAAAAACTTAATAATAAAAAACTTGCTTCTACTTCACTACTTCAAAACATCAATACCATCATACAGATTAATTTGTAGAGTTTACGGACGTGTTGGAAAATACGTTTTCTCCCTTATTACATCGATAATTGGTCAGTGTTGTGGGTCTTATAGGTAAAAAAAAAAACAAATAACAAATAACAAAATGTCATCTTCACACTAAAGCTTTTGTTTTAACAAATTTCTTTGTTCAAAGCTTTTTGCCTCGTAATTAATTTATTTATAATTTCACTTTAAAATTAGAATTGATGTGAATCTAACAAATCTTCATGTGGGCGATCGCATTTTAGAAGTGAATGGCACACCGATCAGTGATAATTCTATAGAACAAATTGATAAAATGTTAAGAAGCACTGAAATTCTACAACTGACGGTTGAACATGATCCCATACAGGTGTGTCGCAGTTGCAGTCATGTGGATATTAAAAAAGTTACCAGTGAAATGTCTCTACCTTTAGCTACCTCTGCTTCGAGTGTTGAAGTTTTTGGCAGAACTTACAATAGTGGTGGTAGTTGTACCACAACCACAACCTGCAATACAGGCACAGGCACAACATCACCTCAACCGAATGAGGGCTCACCCACTCGTTTAACAAAACAGGATAAGGAACGCTTGTACAAGCGTAAGGATGAGGGTTACATTAGTGGCACCAAGACACGACAATTACGAAAATGCAAAAATCTCAATATAATAGCGGCTCAAGAATTGTCCGACAAAGTAGCTGGCCTTAACAAGATCAATAATTACAATAACAATAAAAATGAGAGGAACAGCATTGGCTCCGTGTCGCTTAGAGGGAAGGAAAGATGTTCGAGTATGTCAAAACTAATGGAAGATCAAAATATAGGTCAAAATGATAAAATGTATGATTTAACGCGTACAACGTCTTTTCGTGTCGAACAGAAACCCCAGAGAGTTTTTCGCCCCTCCGACCTTGTTATAGGTGAATTATTGGGTAAAGGATTTTTCGGACAAGTATTTAAGGTTACACATCGCCTTACCAAGGAGGTAATGGTACTTAAAGAATTGCATCGTGTTGAAGAGACTGCCCAGCTTAATTTTCTGAAAGAAGTTGCTGTTCTGAAGTCCTTGAACCATAAAAACGTTTTAAAATTTATAGGAGTCCTCTACAAAGAGAAGCGTTTACACTTGGTTACCGAATATGTGGCAGGTGGTTCTCTTAAGGAACTATTGCATGACTCTGGCCTACCCTTGACCTGGCCTGAACGTATATCATTTGCTAATGATATAGCCTGCGGCATGTCTTACTTGCATTCAAAAAATATCATACATCGTGATTTGAATTCATTAAATTGTTTGGTGAAAGAAGACAAAACTATAATAGTGGCCGACTTTGGTTTGGCTAGAATAATAAATACGTCATTGAACACAAGACACAGCGAAAAATGGAATTCCGCGGAAAGAACCAATTCTCAAGATAGTGGTGGTAGTGGTAGTCAGCATCAAGTTGATGCTAGTAATAATAATGGCACTTTAGGACGCAGCAAAAGTAGACAGCGCAGACAACGTTACACTGTTGTTGGTAATCCTTATTGGATGGCGCCCGAAATGATGAAGGGCTTTATTTATGATGAAAAAGTGGATTTATTTTCATTTGGGATTGTGTTGTGCGAGGTTGGTTTTTTTTTTTTTTTGTGAACATGCTTTTGTCAAATTTTAATTTATTTAGGTAATTGGTCGAGTACAAGCTGATCCTGACTTTCTGCCTCGTACCCATGACTTTGGTTTAAATCAAAAAGTTTTTCGCGAAAAGTTTTGCTGTCAGTGCCCTGAGGCTTTTTATAAAATTGCTTTTTTATGCTGTGATTTAAATCCCGACCGAAGGTGAGTGTAAATTTTCATTTAATTTGCATGAAATTGGGTCTTTAAATATAATTTGGGACTTTATAGACCTTCATTTGAAATCTTGGAAGTTTGGTTAGACAGTTTACAGACACATGTTGCTTCCAATCAACCAGTACCTCAGGAATTGCTATACGATATTGAAAACTATCAAGGTGGCAGTATAAGTTCAACGCCGGTTGATATTTTAACACCCAAATCGCATCTAAGTCATGATAATTTAGATGAGTTGGGCAATCATGCACTTACACTAGCAGGCAATGCTGAGGAAGATAAAGGGTTTGGCAAAGAGTGCTCAGAAATTGAAGAAAAAGTGGAATCGTATTTATTGCCTGATGGTATACCTAAATCTCCGCATTTAGGTAAAGACTTTTCGCCTTCAGGCGAACGTATACACAACAGTATGCGTGCTAGACGTAGACAGCGTTTTTTACAAGCTCAAAATACCAGTCATCCAAGTGATGAAGATACTACGGATCAAGTGCTACAGGCGGTAAAAGATAACCTGGAACAAGACTCCAATCGTTCAATTTATCGTAAAGTAGATAGAGGTTTTGTTTTGGACATAAATCGTAGTGGTGTACTTAATATTAATAATGTAAGGGATCTTAATAATTTATCTGATTTTGATTCAAGTTGTGATACCAGCCTTAATTATCATGAAATCAATGCAATAGAAGAGCCATCTTTAAATGACACTAATATGATCGCAGTAGAAATAAAAGACTCTCCTTTGAAAACAATACAAGAATCAGAGGACAACACAGATGCTGGAAGAACTAAAATCAGTGCTAAAAATAATGTCCAGGAAGACGAAACCCAAGCCATAGACTCCTTACACAATGTTAAACTTAATCTTGCCGAAAAATCGTACAAAAGTGCTCTCGAAGATATACGCACAAGACTGAATTTATGCAAAACAAAATTTGATACCATAGAAGAGGCCAATCGTAAAAATTACAATAATTCTCAAAACTCAATGAGATCATTTTTCAAAGTACAAAGCACCGATGAGGTGTACAAATTATCACCTGATACCTTTAAAATGTTTAGCACTCTGAAGCCTTCAAATACCTCAGTCAATGACACGAATAATATGAATAAGAAAACATATCGGGTTAATCAGACGCCCGTGTTTGGTCGAAAATCTCAGGCAGCATTGCCTGAAGAATTTTACAAACCTCACGCGGACTCACTGGAAAATTTAAATAAAATTGATTTATGCGAGACAAATAAATTGTTGGATAAAAAAGATTCGAGTCCGCCGAAAAAGGCCAAATTGCCCAAGGAAAGTACTTTCAAAAGTTACATCAGCTCATTGGAAGTTACGCCTAAAGAGGTTGTACAAGAACAGTTGCCGTCTAAAAAGGAATCAGGAAATAGTGGAAAATTAAAAGTTAGCTCGAATTTGTTAGGCATTCGAAAAACGCTCAATTTTAATTCACCAAGTAGAAATGAAGAAACAAAACCCTTTAGTCGACGAACATTATCACCCACCAAATCAAGTGAAGCCAAACGAGTCGTTAAACAGGAAATACCATCAAGTGAGTAAAAATAAATTATTTAGGAAAGAAATATTATCTTTTTAGGAAATTTGCTCGTCTCTACGAAAATTCATTTTATATTTTCGACTTGTATAATTGACGGTTTGTAAGCTATTTAGTGAAATTTTGAATTTTTATTTATTTTTTAACTTTGTCGAAATTCTTTGTAAAATTTCAATATTTTTGTTTTGCTGAAATAAATTTTTTTTTCTATAAAAATTCGCTTTTTAATTAAATTCAGATAAAAACCTATCAAAATTATGATAGTTTCTTTTTCGAAATAATTTTTCTATATTTTACTGAGTGTATTTTTATTAAATAAATTAATGAATAAAAATAATTGAAAAACGACTACAACTAGGGAAAATTGAAATTAAAATAATTTGTCTTTTCACTCTTAGCTTCGCGTCTACGTACCGTTGCAACTTCACCTACGAAACAGCTGACATCGCCTTCAGCAAATACAACCCGCCTTACAATACTAAGTCCAGAAAAAATCCATCGCCTAAATGCCAAATTAACCGATCAGAAAAGGTCAATGAGAGTACCCACCGTCTCTACCACTACGAAACAAGTTTCAGACAATAAAAACTCCAACACAGTTAGCACGCCAACCACAACAACAGCAAGTCATTCCATTAGGGGGGCAACAGATAGTGAGCGATCTAAACGAAATGCAACATCCAGATCGCAATTTTATACTAGATATTAAAAACGACATTAATTAATACATTCCCTTTTCCTAACGAGAATCTCATTTTTTATTTGTATACATACTAAAAAGAAAAAGAAAAACGAACGATTTTATTTATCATAACAAAATAAAATCGATACAAAATTTGCTCAAAGTAATGAACAATAATTAAGTTTACTAACAAACACAATTTATATTAAAATGTATAAAACGTTGACTAAATACGAAGAAACAATTACAAGTTTCAAGTGCCTGAGAATAACGTATATTATTTAGCAGTAATTCATATAAATGAAGGGCAAGAACTCTTTATTATGCAACATTTATACACAAAATTATTTTTCCTTTTTTTTTTGCCAACTCCCCTGATTCCCTCAATAACAAATGTGAACATATTTTTATACGATGTTGTTTGTAGTAGTGCCACTGCTTCTTTTCCAAATCTTTATTATTAAGATTATTAAACAAATGCATATATACGAGTACATGCACACATAAATTAATTTATATATTTATACATCAGACATACACATATTTTTTTATTATTAATTATGTAGCTATTATTATAAGTTAAAAAGGCATAAATGTTGACTGCAGTATTTTCTTGATTTCACACTTATTTCGTTTACCATTTCCTTTTACCGTTTTTTTTTTTTTTGTATATAGAGGAGTTAATCAACATTCGTTGTCCTTGAAATATCTCAAGTATAAAATTACATTTACCGAAAAAAGACAAAACATTTTAATATGATATTTTTTACTTATACTTGTACCGTGTGTACAATTATTATTAATTATCTGATACTTAATTGAAAATGAATATTTGTTTTTTAATTTATTTTGAAAATTTTAATCTAACATTTGACTCTAGTATTA
Source organism: Thelaira solivaga (assembly GCA_947397855.1). NCBI lineage: Eukaryota > Metazoa > Arthropoda > Insecta > Diptera > Tachinidae > Thelaira > Thelaira solivaga. Next base: position 68,562,402 of record OX377614.1, read on the forward strand.
AATATTATATTGTGTAAGTTGACATAAAACTTAGCAAATTAATTAATTGTTATTTTGTGTTTTAAGTCTTGTTTGAAAAGAATGAAAATACTGAAAAAATACATATATTTTTACTAATAACATTACATTTACATTAATTTTAAAATTTTAAGTCAGGACAAAAAAAAACAATTAAACAAGTTGCAAATGAAAGCTATGCAATGTAGGTATAATAAAAGTAAACAAAAATTATTCAATTACTTCTTAATTCAAATAAAAAAATATTAATGTAAATTTATTTAGAAAATTTCAGTAATTTTTTTTATAAAATTCGTCATTTAAAATTTTTACAGTTCGCTGCGCAATAACGTTTGCTTAAATTTTTAATAACCACAGCCACTTGTTCTTTTTATTGATAGTTGTAGTAGACAGGCTAATAAAACAAACATTTTATATAGCTGATAATGTAGGTACATATATTTATTTTTTACAGGAGTATTTTCTTTAATTGTTAATAAAAAGAAGAGTTAATTTTAAAACTGTTTCTAACTACGGGAAGATTTGTATTTAAATAACAATTACATCTTGTTTTCATAATAAAAAAAGTAATTAAATAGGCCTAATAAAGTAATAACGAAAAATAAAAGAAGAGATACATACGTAAATAGGCTTACATTACAAAAAGTTTTTGTATTTTAATAAAAATAATATTTTTTGTACTTTACGAATTGGCAATTCAAAAAATAAATGTTAATAATTTTAATCCGGCTTGAGGTGAAAAATAATCATCAAAAATTATTAATTTTCTGTTTGTTACTTTTTTATCTCAAACCGAATTGAATTTGTATACATACATACATATATATATAATAAAAAAATTTACATAGCTGTGCTAAAAAAATTCACTTTTTTTTGGTGCGTGTAAATTTGGTTGAGCTAATGATAATTTTTATTTCAAAACTAAGATAGTTTGTCCTTCTTTATACTTGTCACGTGCACTTAACAGTTCATCAAAGAAGAGTAGCACTAAAGTTGAGTGTGGTGCTATCCTTAAATAGTTGGGCCAAAATCCCTTATACAATCCATAAATACCCTCAGAGCGGAAAATTTTCAATAAACAATCCCACCAACCATTGTATCGACCACATTCATCCCAACCCTGATTATAAAGTCTTGTGGATATGACATCAGGCGGTGTTATGGCCACTGACATTATAGAACCAGCTATGAGACCAGAACAGAAGGAGTTTAATGTGGAGTTAGTGACTAGATCATGTTCTTTAAGTAAATATTTTGTTTTTCCAAAAGTTGCAATTTGTGCTCCTGAACCAATAGCTGCTCGTGGTATAGATGCTATTGAACCGCGCCATAAGCCATATATACCATGTTTGTTATAGATATGTCTTAAGGCAGCCATCATACCAGTATGTTGGTGCTGATAGCCAACTGCAATCTGTTTAGCGGCTTGAGATTGTAATTGAGTTTTAATCTGAAAGTAAATAAAGTTGATATCTATTTAAAATAAGACATTAATATTAAAAACCAAAAATGCCCACTTCTCATTAAAATAAATGGATTGTGTTAAAAATATTTCTTTCTGACGAAAATACAAAACCCGTTGGAAGGATATACGGCGTTTTTAAAATTTATCTTTTCTCATATTAAAGACTCATTCTGAAATAAAATGGAAACATTTTCTAAACAAAATTTTCACAAAAAGTCCTTATTTTTGTGTAATTTTAAAACATGCAAACTACTATGTAGCCAGTAAAAAAATAATAAAAGTATTTATTTGGTTTCTAAGTTTATTTATGACCTTCTCATTATGACTAATGTCTGTTGCATGGTACAATAAAACCAAATAAAATTTCCATGTTATAAAAAAGAATAAACATATTTTATATTGTGTTTATTTTGTGTGATTTAAGAATAATGTTGAACCTATTTCAAAATACTAATATGTTTACTATATATTTACCATAAAGAAAGGACTAGAGAAATAGGAACTAATGGCACCGCCCGCTGCACCCCAAAAAACACCCTTCAAAAACGAAACATCGCCAGATTTTGTGTGCATCCATCCTTTTTTCAAAGCCGTATTGTAAATGCCCAAACTGTAAAAGAATAAAACAATTTATTAGCAAACTTTATATGTACTCAAGAACAAATTAAATTAATAACCTAATTACTCACCGAAATGAGTTTAGAATGAATTGAAAATATAATGCAGGTGTTAGACCTTTCTGCAAACCAGCTAAACCATCATTCTTAGCTACTGTTACAAAAGCATTTACAATACCTCTGTATGGCTCTACATAAGTGCCACGGGCAGCTAATTCGCCTTGTAGTTGTATGCGGGTTTTAATGACCTTGTAGTTTTGAATAAATGACTGTATTGTACATATATTGATTTAAATTTTTCTATTTTAACTTACTTCTATGGGTTTGGTGAAAATTGTAGCTCCCATTGAAGCTAAACCACCCAAAACAAAATCAGATGCATCCATGTTGTAAGACAAAATAGGAGTTTAATTTTTTTTGGTTGATTTAGCGTTGAACATTCATTGTTATTTAAAGCATAGACTATAAAATTTAAAACATTTAATTTTTGTAGCTAAAATCTGCATAAATAACTTGTGAAATAACCGACTGTGCAGTATGAAATTTTTTCACTTACCCCCAGCTGATTAGCCGACAGCTCATGCAATGGCTGTTATTGTTATTGCTGTATTGCAATATTTACATATGTTTAATAATGCTGCCATTATTTTTTTTAAAGCTTGGGGAAATTTTTGTGGGAATGTAGAATGTAAGTAGAATATGAATTAAAAACTGATAATTATTATCGAAAATAATTAATATAGACGTACTAATCAACTCATATAGGACGATATAAGTAGATAATTGTACAACAAAAAAATATATGTAATTCATAATTATTTTAAAAGAACTAAATATAACAAAAATGAGAAGTTATAGTCTGGTAGCATTGTAACGCTGTAGTACTGTTTGTCGTTTGCCGCCGTTATCTGATGTTTCCATTAAAATATATATATAAATATTTTAATTGTGTATTTAAATTAAATAAAATATTCATAATCTGTTTTTAAAAATAAATACGTATTCGAATAATGAAAAATCTTTAAGAAAAAGTGTGAAAATGTTAAAATTACAATTAAGTTCTTGGATTATATTGCAGCAATTTGAGTGCGACCGAATATAGAAAAGAACATGCATCAACACGTCTTGGTTCCTAATATTATAACAAAAAGAGGTTCAAATTTCTTTTGCTGCCGGTATAGATGGAACTGCAAGAAATGAGGTAAGTGTTCTTGTTACTATTTAAGGTAAAATATTACATAGATTGTAACAAATAGTAACAAGGTCGCTGAGAAGTGGCCTATGGGAATTTATAAATTATTTAGGGTTAGAGTAGAAAGAGCTTTGGATGTACCTTTGCTATGATTATAGAAAGGGTATGCAATTTTAAGTTCAAGTAATAACCATCAATAATATGATACAGAAGATGTGAGTACATTTTGCTTAGCATTTGTAATTGCATTTTGACAATGAACTTACGGCAAGATTTCCTATGAATCCCTAAACAAGAAAGATTTATTTATAATAATTCATAGTAATTCTTAATAACAGAGCCTCTACAATAAAAAATTAAATAAACAATACCGCGATGCTTAAGTTGAAAAAGAAATTCATAAACAAAGATCCACACAAAAGATTACTCTTTGATGGCTTCTCCACAAATGAATAAATAACAATTATGGATGGAAAATCTGTTGTACGTGTCTGATTGTTTTTGCACGTTGTTGATTTTTCAGAAAAGTAAATAATGAATATGAAGTATGCATCATCGTTTCAATGAGTTTATCTAAATTAAATCATACGAACAGGGTGCAGTATTTAATTGTGGAACTGTAAATATGCTTTAGGTAAAAAGTGTTAAAATTGTGGCTATCATCCCTCAAACATTAACTAAAGTTATTCGTTGTTACATTTCCTCACAAACATTAATTAAATCAATAAAAAAAGTAAAATTCTGTCGTCAAGATCTATATCTCCTTTACATAATGCTTCGAATAAAATTCGATCTAGTAATTACTTTATAAAGTTCAATACAAAACTTTATCAGGATCCCTTTTTATGTGAATGATGAAATTGATGCCAACTTTCTTATGCCCTTCACTGTAAGGTAATTTATATTTTTTGTTGTAACCGTTGATGATCGCATATAAGAATACTTTTACTTTTGTATAATTTTTTGTAAATTTAAAATATTTGAGTATTAAGAATTTTTTAGTAGTTCGTAGTTGTTTTTTATAACTAATAACTCAAACATACTCTGCACTGTGTGTACTCGTATAAAGTATTCATTGATTTTAATGACTATAAATTTCCTAAAACCATAAAAAAGGATTCATATCTGAAAGATTGTGAGCCAAAGATGAGAAAAACTAAATTTGTAACTTAATTATATTTTCTGGTACTTTGTATAGTCGATAATTTTACAAACCTCATAAATTTTGAAATCCTATTTAAGTATGTTGGCAGGTTTTCGCATAGTTCAATAAGTTGTTTTGTTTTGGCAGCTATTATTTTTGATTCAAAATTAGTTTTTATACTAATACTTATGTTTGCATTTATTTAAAATTTTTATTTTCAAAACAAAAAAGTACTAGTATTTTTTAAGCTCTCTTGTTAAATATGTTCATCACTCGTGTAATGGCAAATATAAAAAATGCCAAGACAATAGTAGCAAATACGTTTCAATTGACTTGATGAGATTTCATTTTGTAGATTTAAATTAAAACTACAAGTGTCACAAAAAATAATAAAATTTATAAATAAATGCTTTCGTTTTTTAATGCTTGTATTTCCTTACTGGTTAAATTTAAAAAATCACAAAAACGGCAACAACAAATTAACTTGTAGTTTAATTTATAAGCAATCTACCGCAAAGTGGACATAGAGACAAAGAGACCAAGATCCAAAGATCCAAAGTTACTTATTTAATAGCATGTGTAAGTACATATATGCATACATACACACATATATGTATACATAATGCATAAGTATGTATCTGCTTATGAACAGCTACAATTATTTAAAATGACCCACAGTGAGTTATTTTTTTATTCTTATTTAGCTTGAAATTTAATCATTATAGTAATCAACTTGAGTTTAACTCACTAAATTAAATTTGACACATGCTAGTTGAACTTTTTGTTAATGTTGTCAATTTAAAGATCACACACACAATTCTTTCAGACTTGTCATACGATTAATCTGTCAAAAGATAAATTTGTATTGGCATAATTCGTTTGTTATGGCATATGGGAATCCCATTGCTAAAATAAAGGGCTTAAAGGCTAAAATAATGAAATTTTTGATATAGGTTTCACATAATCACAGCGATATATGTGTACTAAAGGATTGCACAAACATACTACAAACATGTGTAATATTAGGGTAAAAAGTGCATGTAAGCCATTTCAAGTATGCTTGTGCATTGCTCTAACATTTACTATATCATACATGTTGAGGTAGGTAGGTATAACGAGTTTTTTAAAATTTCGTTATACCAAGCTATAACGAATCAATAGCTATAACGAAGTATTTTTCGATCCCCTTCATATTCGTTATATCGAAATTTCAATATATTTTACATTTGTACACTCGATTCAAAGGACTTTGCACTGAAGCGGGAACGCCGCTAATATTTTAAATAAGAAATTCTCCTGAAGTGTGTATGTGTGTGTAGTAGTATTTGTTTATTAAAAAAAAACAAATTTGCTTGCTATCATTAAATTTTGCAACATGCTTGTGTATTTCCCAAAAAACTATTTAGTTGTTAACATTCATAAAGATGGTATTGCAAATTGTATGACTTGAGTATGTTTTATTGTTGGAGTCATCATTGATGCTGTTTAGTAGATTTTGTGCTAGCAATATTAAAAAAAAACAGTAAGAAGTAGATTTGCACTGGCAAATATTGAGCATTTATCATATACATATCAAATCTATATTCCATTTATTTGTTTGTTGGAATATAAAATTTTGTTTCCCAATGGATTTCTCTGAAGTTCATGCAAACACTGTCTAATCTAAGGATTCCAACTCATAGAGTAAAGGAAAATGTAAGACCGGTGGAAAACAGCTAGTATGTAGTATAAAATATATTGGTTGATAATATTTTGTCTAAATTCGAATAATTATTTTTGTATTTATTCGTGTACTTACATATAATGATATTGAAAACTATTAACTTTTATTTCTGTTAATAAAACCTGCTTATGATCACGTTAAAATAATTAATTTAAAAATACAGAACCACATACATACATACATACATACTACAAAGGTAATTCTAAATTTTAAATATTTTCATATATGACTTGAAACCTGTATTATCAATTTTTCTTATCGAGTTCACTTTACGAGTCATAATTAGACAAATTCTTAATTTAGTTTCATTTAGATACACACATACATATCGCTCATTTACTTTAATAGTGTCATAACTCAAAAACATTATTTTACACGAGAGCCACTTACAATTTGCGAAACATTTTTAATATATTTTTTTTGTGAAAAAAGGAGCGTTTAAAATATTTTTTGATATTTTTGCAGAATATAAAGTTAGACATTGGGAAAAAAGTAACTTATTAACTTAAGAAACTATATTTTTTTCGAGTTATTACATTATTGAAATAAATGAGCGATATGTATGTAATTACTAAATACAATTATTTCAATAGATGAGGACTTTGCACACACGTGTGATTTTCTAGAGCACTACCAAATTTGGATCAGCATATCTTAATTTAATTATTTATTTTTTTTTTTTCAAAAAAACAAATTTATCAAAAAATAAATTTTTTTTCACACTTCGCCACTATAACGATTTTCGAAAAGCATGCCTTGTTTGAAATATAAAAACAGATCCTACAAGCAGAAGAAAAAATGATAGAAATCATCACTTTACAAAGTCACCTAAAACAAACTAAAGATATTTTCGTTTTCTATGGACTCTAACAAAACCACTGCATAATTTTGGTGTAGCACAGTGTTATTATTTAATGGAGCCCATAAGGCCAGATAGATATGATTTAAGAAGTTCAGTAATACAATGAACTAATGATAAAATTTCTAATTAATATTTTAAATTGATTTAACTGCTTTAAATGAAATACATAATTTTTTAAGGCAGATAGAAAGAGAGACTTTTGTTTAGTCTCATGCATATGTAGTAAATACATTTTTCATGATTGTCATTATGATAACATTGTAGTAATTGTGTGAAATGAAATTATCACTTCTGCTCATTAAATTAAATCAAATTTATTAACTATTTAAAAATATTTTGTCTAAATTTTTGTCACTAGTACGAGTTAATTTTCCTGCATTTACGACGCGTTCATTTATAGTATGTACAGATGTATGTATGTATGTAATTTAAACTAGAGACGAGATTGTGAGTCACAAAAAATATATATAGTCCAGTTCAAAATTAATTTCTATTATCATTAGATTTTCTATTTGCTCATGTTTGATATAAAATTTCACTTTTTAAAACAAAGTAAATGATGTAGCAGGAAAAAAGTAAAATTTCTTATCATTAATTTAAAATAAAAAAACTAATATATTTTTTGCATATTAAATATATATCTGCGTCAAAGCCAAATAATCCGAATGATGCAATTTCTTTACTTTTCGCTCTCACTTGCACATGTTCACCCATAATTATGCGTGTTAAGTGAGTGATGCGCTTCACTATTTTATCATTTGAAATAGAAAAGAAAAAAATATTTATGTTCATGTTTAGTATAGTTGTCGGTCTTTTTACTATATAACTACTTGTTGTTTTTGTATTACGATATGATTACTATGTATTATTATTATTGTTGTTGCTGTGTATTTAACAAATTGCATGAACATACATGTATACGCTTCTGTTTGTGTATCTAGTATCTCTCTAATATAATTGTTTGATGAAATATATACCAAATGATTTTTATTGAAATTTCCGCTAAACCAAACAAATCTGCGCACTCTGTGCAATGTACTTTAAAATACGTGTTAAAAGCCATTTGTATGTATGTATTTGGATAGCAAATTACACTTTGAACAATTTCAACGGCCTTAAAAGTTATTGCCATATTAAGATTTCTAAATTAATTTCGTTTCTAAATAAATTGAAAGTTATTACGGTGGGTGGCACGATTAGCGTGTGCAATAATTTTACTTGCAAAATTTTCTTTTGCCACTTCTTCTAGTCTGCAGTGTAATTTTCATACAATTTTAGAATTTACTAATTTGCAATTGTTAAGTAGACCGTATTAGTTAAAAAGTGCATTTATTTGTTTGTTGTCTTACGCTTTAACTTTTCTATTTATTTTTAATTTTTCTTTTGCGTATTTTTATTAATATTGAATAATTAATATATAAAAATAATACTTTTCGTTGTTTACTACACATGTATATGTACATACTATGTATGTATGTATGTATGTTTTAAAAATATATTATTAACAAGACATGAGCTTTCGTAAATAACACTGATTGATTAATAGTTAAGCTTGATTTTAGAAAGAGTTTATTTCTTATTTAAAATTAATTTGCTCAAAAATAAAATATTTTAAAGTAACTGTCAGGCAGAATTATAAATAAATTATTGCAGAAATAGAAGATACTCACTCGTACGTATAACATGTTTATAGACACAGGCTTTTCTTAGCGAAAAAAACTAAACCTTGATATTTTTTGTTTGGAAGTTGTAGGTAGAATTTATTTTTAATCCTTTAATTTTACAGTCTAAAGCATAAAATTGATATTTAATAGTTCTGTCACATCTGTGCATTGAAATTTTTCTCACTTTGGTTGGTGCTGCTGGATTCTGGAATTGCCTTGAACAATTTTTCACACCATAAAAAGAAAAGTTTACTCACTGCAAGCCAAGCATGTTAAACCTCTCCCATTGTGAAATTTGTGAAAACTGTTTGTGCAAAAAAATTTTCTGGGAAATTTAAAGAATTGTATAGAAGAAAATATAGATAAATAAAGTACAGGAGAAACATTGAATATATGCAGTATGCAACTGCACTCACAGACACATGTAAATACATGCAGTCATACATGCACCAATGAATGTAAGTGTTTTCATGATCACAAAAAACACCTGTAAATAAAATCAATACCTATTATTTTTTTGAAATACATACACATTTATCACCGAATACAATGCAATCAATGTGTATGGTATGTGCATGCGTGTGTAACAATCACTCGTACTATAAATTATAATGATTTGATGTGAAAAAAGAGCATTATTTTCAGTGAGAAATTTAAGATAGAATGAGAGAGCGACAGGAAGAGAGAGAGAGAGAGAAAGTATAATAATATTTTACATACATACATACATACATAACTACTTATATGTATCTCATATATGTAAATACATTTTATATAAAGGGTGTCTCAAAGATTAAATGCTAAAAGTAATTGTGATTGAATTCAGTTGAATTTGAAAAAAACTGGCTTTGTTAATCACACTAACACAGAGCTGTAATCGGTAATATCACAAAATTGTTTTGATTTTAATATTTTAAGCTACAGTTGAGTTCTTAACCATAATCGTTGCATATTTTTCACTGTGATATTAATCATGAACGAATTCCCTACAAAATTTCCTCCTCGTAAATAATTGTTTTCCCTTGTTTGGTTAATTTTTTTGTTTTTAATCTGTTCACTTAACAATTTTTTAACAAAATAATTAAAAAAGGTGGTAATCTATCTATAAAAAATTCAATTATTCCCTGATAAAATCGTTTATCCACCAAAGTTGACACCTTTACCACAAGAACCATTTATATTTTGCTCTTAAAATGTATAAAATTTCAGAAATTCTTTGTTTTACATGTACTAGACACAGAAAACTGTTAAAAAATGCAATAAGAACCATTCGTAAATTTAAAAAAATTATTGTTTTGGTTTTGCGTGAACAAAATTTGGTCGTGAACAAAATTTCATGTGAGATTCTTGATAGCAATTTTCCTTTCCTGGGGATTGAAAATTTCAAGGCAACAGAACTTCATTCTTTTTCGAATTTTAGTGCAATTCAAATTTGTTAAAATTGTGAGACACCTTTTATGTGAGTATGATTTAAATTTGAGAGAAGAGAGAGAGAGAAAAATTTGTTTATGCTGGAAACAAAAAAGAGTTGTAATGAGAACATAAAAATATTTTAATTTTAAATGTGAAATCTTTCACAATTTCAGTTATTTCGATTATTTAAAACGTGAACATCAAGCAGTTAAGTGTTAAATAACGGCTGAAACTAATTTGAAAATCTCAGAAAATACTAACAGCGAATTTAATTTAATTTATAAAAATACAAATTAAATTAATTGCAGATGGCTTTTGCCGGTTGCTAAACCTACTTTCTATTAAGAAAATCTTTTAAGGCGTGTTTGAAAAACAACACGTAAAGTCTAAACGATAAGTGAATTAATTAATGTTAAGTGGCTTAAAATGGAAAGAGAAAAAGAAATATACATTTGAAAAAAATTAAGAAAGAAAATTTAACAAGAAATAATAATAAAAAAAAATAAACTTTAAAGTAAGAGTTTCTGCTTTAATGCAGACTGAAATATATGATTTAAAAAAAATAGTTAAAAATGAATGTCAATAATTTTTATAAAATTTAAAAATTAAAAAAAAAAGCTTTTCAAAATGCAATAAACGACAAATCAAAAAAATAATGCTAAAGAAAATCATATTTTTAAAGTAACTAAATATTTTTGCCTCTTATATGTTCATTCATACATACATATAACACACATATCTATTTATATTTTTGTTTTCTCCCTCCCAACGATCATTAAGGAGAGTTTGTAAAACAACTGTCAGTTGCTGCTGGTACGCTCTAGTGTACGGTTTACGAAAAAAGATTTAAAAAAAAAAATACAAGAAAATAAAACGACAAAAACCCAAGCGGTTTCAAAAAAAAAAAAAAAAAAATAAAAAATTATGAGTGAGTTAGTGCTTTTTAAAAAATAATAAAGTGAAATTTATTTAAAATCATTAAAACCTAAACATAAATTTCTTCAACACGAACCCTTTAAATTAATTGATTTGGGATTATATTTGAAGCATAAAACAACCTTAAGGTGAGCTAAAGCTATCAAAAATATATATTTTACATTTAAGACTTTCTTTTTGTGTGTTTAAGCCTACAAATTATAGTAAATTACTTGTCCCCAGCTGTGTGTTAGCAGCACCATTCATTAGTTTATTACCTGCATTTCTATTGCCTTTTTTTGATTTTCTTACCTGCAAGATAAACAAACACACGTAAAAATTAAAAATTCTTTAAAGGCGGTTGTCCATTTTGAGCAGTACAAATTTGTATTCCTATAACAACAAATTGAATAAATAAAATGAACGAGTATTGATTGTGCCGCTTATTAGATGCATACGAGTACATACGTATGCACATGCATAAACGCATTTGTATCGATATTTTATTTAAGATTTTTCTTTTTATGATTATTGAGGCTGTGAGTTTTGAAATAAATGCTGTCTGTTACAACTCGATATTTTTTCCTAAACCAATTAAAGATAGCTGGAGAGGGGTTACTTTAGAATTAATGTAAAATGTTATTCCATTCAACTAATGTTTTTAATTTTCAAGAGATTTTTTAATAAAAAAAATTTACTCAGTGAGAAATTGTTTTAAAAAATAAAATGTTGCCCATACATTTGACCAAAAGTAGTTCAAAAATTATTAAAAAAATTTTTTTTTTAATTACATGCTTTAACGTTATTAAAAACGTAAACCCCCATCCTGAACATTAGGAAGTCTTCACATGTTTTTAATGTTGCCCAATCTAAGTCAATCGTTTTTTTCATTGTAGAGATATCTATTGAGGTAGATAGATAAGTGGTCAAAATGTATTGCCGTAAATGTGTTTTACACCTGTTTGTTATTGAAAAAATTATTTTTCTTTGCGTGTTTTTACTTTTGTGGCACTTTAATTATTAAGTGAATGACTTGAGAAGTCATTAACTTTTGGCTGCATTTTTCACTTTATCTGTTTGTGTTTTTGGAACCAACACTATCGATTCGTTGAAAATTTAACTAGTTTTATACAAAAATATTAAAGTTGAGTAAGTTGTTTGTCTATTTCTATTACATAGTTTGTTTCTATGACAAGCAATTTAACTTTTTTGTTTTTGTTTAAATCCATTTTAATCACTTGCATAGTGAAACAATCACTTATTGCAGCCACTCTCAAATGTATGTGTGGCTTGTTGTTTCTTGTATTTTATTAATATTTAATTTGAAAACTATTATTTAAGAGAAAAAGAAAAAAAAAAGTAACAAAACAAAACAATTTGTTACCACATCTCACATTTTTATATTATTTTGCATGATTTAACGAAAATTATTTAATTTTTTTTAACTGTTTTATTTAACCGAGTCATTATATGTCCGTTGCTTTGCCTGTCTGGTGGTTGTTTGTCCGCCTGTCCGTTTAGCTTTAAATTTTGAGTTAATACTACAGCAACAACATTTAAAACCGAACCGGACTCTGGTATTGTAACTTTGCTTTGTTTTTTTACTTCTCAATTGAAAATTATTTTTATGTAACCACAAGCCCAGCCAAGAAGAAAAATACCAAAAAAAAAAATTTTAATCAAGTCAATATATGTCACATATTGTCTGTCTTAAAATAGCGTTTTTTATTTAATTGTTTTACTTATATCAAAGGCCATAGAAAATTATTTCACAAATTTAATTTTTACTATTAATTATCAGAGATGGTTATTCGACTTGGCGTTGTTTTGCTGTATACTTTAAATGATCTCCTAAATCTACAGGTTGCAAAGAATAGTCGAAGAGAGAGAGAGAGGGAGAGATAAATTCCAGTAAATCCTCCTTAATCCTTACCCATACAAAAATTTGGCTGTTCAATCTGAATGATTATTTTATAAAAAAAAAACTACCAATTTTACTGTGCAAAATTGAACGAAAAGAGTAGAAAACAAATGCAAAAGAAACAAACAAACAAACCAAATAACAAAAAGAAAAAAAATTAAGCAGAAAAATGGCAAAGTGATTGGAGTTTTGGTTTGTTAAGGGGCAAAATTATTTTTTGAGCTCATGGAAAGTGAAAGTTATGAAATGATATTTTCGTTGTTGTTATTGTTGTCTTCGCCAACCAGGTTTTTATAACTACTTTTATTTTTATTAATTTTTTTGGATATTCCATGAATGCATGTACGAACGAACATTCACATTACTAGTGACGAGTTTCTGCTATTTCTTCTCCACATTTGTTGGTTCACATTTGCCCAATAAATATTTTTTTTTGTTTTGCTCGATGTTGATTCGAAATGTCTTTTTTTATTAAATTAAATACGGATGTAATTTTTGTTTATTCAGTTTTATCGACTAGATTTGCTGCTGTTTCAGCTTGTTAGGTTGGGTTTTTATTTGCAAAAGCACATCCGAAGAGGGTCAAGGACATAAATATTAATTATTTTAGTTTTTTTCGAGTTTGCGTTTTAGCTCTTTTTTTTTTTGTATTCAAATACGTTACGAGCTTCTACAAGTCCAGGCTTGCTTAGAAATTAATGATTTTTTATTTTGCAATAGTTTTCATTTGGCATACGATATTTTCTTTTCACAAAAACCGCTTAAGATTTTAAAATCAAAAATCACTTTGAGAAACAATAAGTTTTATGACGATGAAATTGCAAACTCATATAATGTTGCAACCAGCTTTATATTATAAAAAAAAAAACCAAAACCAAAACCTGTTGAAATCGTCTGCTCCTTCATTTTTGTAATAGAATTCGTCATACAAACAAAAATATGAGTATTTGGTTTTCTTTTTGTGTATTTATTGTATATTTTACAATTTAGAAACAAAATTAACACGAAGGAGAAAGTTTTCAAAAAATGTGTAAAGTTTATTAATTTTTTTTTTTTTGCTTAAATTTTAAATATTTTATTCGAAACCACCACATTAAACAATCAAAATAAAACTGTGTTGAAAATTACGTAATTAAATTAAAAAAGAAAATCTGTTTTCTAACATATTTCGCCCAATTTGCAAAATTATAATAAAAACATTTTTTTAATAAATTCTGTTCAAATCATTAAACAAAAATTGTAAATTCCCCATTTTAATTTTCTTCGACATTTGAATGAAATATAAAAAAAATGATCAAACAATTAACGTCATTGAGCGATAAGTTGTAAAGCCAAGAACTACATACATACATACGTCGTATGTACCTGATTATAATTTTAACTAAATTATACTTCTATCACCTTGAGGTCCAACCAACATTATTTGTGCGTGCGTGCCAACTTCAAGTCTATCTATGCAAGAGTGTGCATTTGTGTGTACGGGTATTCGTATGTATGTGTCACGACACAATCAATTCACAATTTTATTTTATTATTGCATGAGTTATTAGAAGTCATTACAAAATGTAAAACAAGGAAACAGAGAGCAGTGCCTCCCTCTCTAAGAAGATTTAAAGCTCCAATTAAAATATCTAGCTTATTTGGCGCAAGGGATTTTTACTCTCTTATCCAACAAAATTAACGCAGACTTTTTTTTAATATTGGTACAAAAAATCAATATTTTCCACAAATGGTCACCATATATTCTTGGAACGTCTCGTGAGACCGTGTAAAAACAACTAATCAAAAACCAAATTTTATTTCTTCACGCGGGGAGAGGGGCAAAACCGGATAAAGACAAATAGTACAAAATAATGTTTATACAAATTATTTACTATTTTTAATCGTCGAGTATGTAAATATTTGAAAGAAACCTGCTTGTTTTGCTTCTTCAATTAAACAAGATTTTTTTTTATTAATTTCAATTATTTTGTTTGATTCCATATTTTTGTGTTTAATGTAGTTTTGCGGCTTAAAAAAATCTTTGACTAAAAGCCAATAAATAATTTGGCCTCGACCCAATTTCTTTTTTTTTATTAAAAAAAGTTCTTCGTTATTAAAAAATAATTTATAAATTCTTTATAACTGAACGTCAAGTTTTTATATCATTTATTTATTTATGTGTGTTTACTTAAAATTATTTAAAAAAAGGTAATTGTTAGCTGCCAGAGTTTTTGTCAAACCACTAAGCGAGCAATTGCAACATTTTCGAATAACTTAAAAGCAAATTAGACAGTTTTGATTTGAAATACATACATGCCCCGTTTTTTTGTTTTTGTTTGTTTTTAGTTAATCATTATGTTATGGTTTAGTTAATATTGCCAATTTTTATTGTTTGGTGGTTAAATTTTAATTGTTATTGAAATTATTATTTAAGCCAACCTCTGTTTCTTATGGTTTTGAGATTTGTTTTGAGGTTAGTTTTGTACGTACATACATACGAGTACTTGACAGAAAATAAGTAAATTTAAATAACTCAAGGGCTATAAAAAAGAATTGTATTTTCAGCATTTGGCCTCTATCACTGACTGCACTGTAGCACAATTTGTGAGAATGATTAATCCTTAAATTTTATAAAACTAGTAAAAGTGTCTGCCGCTGTGAGTAAAAAATTCAAATTCCTCAATAAATCAGCTACATTAAAAAAAGTTTTTTTTTTGGGCTATTTGATTTTGCCAACAGTTTATTAACAACATTTATTTACCAACTACCACTGCAACAGCATATATTTTTTTAAATAGAAATATTTTAGCTGTAGTCTAGTAATATTTTGTTGTTTTAATTAGCATACATACAAGCATTTTAATTTTTTTTTTTGTCAAAGATCACTAACCTTGTACAACATTTTTTTTTAATGTGAAGAAGCAAAAAATGTAACCTCCTCACTGTACAAACAGTGTTGTTAAAAATTCAAAACACGGTTATGCACATCATTATTTCATTGAAATATTTTATTTATTTATATACTCGTATTTTAGATAATGCCTTACAAATAATTTAATAAATTTATTTCTATTTTAAGTTGGTGAATAATTTAATTTAATAAAAAATTGTTTTTACTTGGATTTTTGGGCTTAAACAGAAAAAACTTCACTTTTAAAGTTTGTGTGTTAAGTCTTTTGTTTTCACTGTTGCTGCTCTTAAAACGCAGAGAGAGTGTGTGTGGGTGTGTGTGTGCTAATATGGGGAAGCAGCCAGATTTGCAAGTTTTAAATTTTTTAGATGAAAGAAAGTGCTTCTAATAATTAGAAACCAATGAAAAGAAGGTAAATATGACAAACTGCTAAAATCTAATTATTTTACGAGTATCAACGGTTTTGAAGAAAATAGTTAGATAGTCGGTCAAGTCCTCATGATTATTACCTTGGGAAGGAACATAATAAAAAGACTTAGCAAGAATGATAGACACAAGATTACCATCCCGCATATAAAATTGAAATTTACCTATATAGCACAAGTAGAGAAATTTATAATTTTTTTTTCTTCAAACAGTGAACAAACTACGCCATTTAACGGAAAATCATGCACATGGCGTAATCTTGTGTCTATCATTCTTCTTCATGTATAAGAACAAACCTACAGCTGGATATTTTTTTTATTCGTTTGTTGGATTTGAGACTGTCATAGTTTATTTCTTTTTGTTTGTTTTTTTTTTTCTTTAACCAATAAACCATGTAGCAATCAAAGTACAATACAACTTGAGAATATTAAAAGTTCTGAACGTAACTATTATTTCAAAATCCAAATAATTTATTTTTGTATACATAAATAAATGTTTTTGTATGGATTTTTTTTTTTTGAGCGAATACACTAAACCTCATAAAAAGAAATTGAAATTCCCCTTAACTGCAATATAAAATTTCTGGTAACTTTGTAAAAACAACTTTTTTGTTTTCTTTTCTTTATTATTGTTGTTCTTGTAATTGTAGCTGTTTGCTAAATAGAAGAAGTTTGTACATATTTTTATGGTCTCGTTTAGCTTCATCTAATTACAGCTTAATTTCTTATCCAACATTCTTTTAAAACCTTGAAAATGATGTAGTTTAATGGCTTGATAAATTTCTCTTTTAAAGTTAAATTGATTGTAGTTTGGTGGGGTCAGTTTTTTTTAAGTTGATTATAATTTTTCAACTTTTTTATTTATTCTTATGGCTTTTTTTAAATAAATTTATTGTCATATTCCGGTATTGTGTTTATTATTGTTTGGCATGTATTTAATATGCGTTTAATAGTTTGTTTTCTTTTCTATTGACCTAATTTTCTGTTTATGGTTTTAGAAAAACACGTTAGTTACATACATACATGAATACCCACTCGTATGTGTCGATTTTGATTTCAAGCGAATGGTTTTGTTTTACCTAAAACTATTTTATAGAAGTTTAAAAATAATAAAAAAAATGTTAACGTTCTCAATAAGCAACAAGCAGAGGAAAAAGTTATATAGAAAGTTGTTTGAATATTTATTTTTTTATTTGAATAAATTTTTGTTTAAATATTTTTAAAATTTAATACGCATACATACATATGCATAAAACCTTTAGAAATTATGAAATATAAATTTTAATGATTTTAACTCTCAAGTTAGCAACAATTTCATATTCGTTTTATTGTTGCTTAAATGTGACCTACTAATGATGTATACATGTGTGTAATAATGAAACTTAAAAACTCCCTTTTAAGTGTACGGGTACTTAACTTAATCACTTTAATGTGTTTTCGTGAATGTAATTTGTTCGTTCACTCAAGTTCGTTTTTATCATCTCCCTGAACTCGAAACTATTAAAAAAAGCAAATTAGTTGTAGTATCACACGGTTAAGTAATAAAGCAAAATACTAAACAAATAAATTATGAATGAATTATGTACATACATATGTATGTATAGATTAAATTTTAAATTTAATGAAAAAAATAACACCAAAACTCAATTAAACACTTTACACACTTGGCTACACTCTTAAATATTTCTAAACGCACTTAAATTATTTAAAATTACATACATATTTACTATTAACACATACAAAATGTATAATTTTTCAAAAGAAAATTTAATTGATGTACACATGTATGTGCACGTACGCATTTTGAAGCATGTGCGGCATAAGTGTAAAAAAGTCTTTCATATTTTTGAAGGGATATGAAAGGGAAGTTCAGGTTATTGATTTATTTTATTTTTTTTTATTATTAAAAAAAAAAAATTTTTTAATTTTTTTCTACCTGTAATCATGAAATAATTGGTATCCAAACTCACTCTAGATTCATTAATGCAAAACTGTGTTCATCTTTTAAAATTAATTACTGTTTTTTCGCATATATTTACGTACTAAATATTTGAGTTACAAGATGAAATGTTGCTAACGAACTTTTGCGAAAATTTTATTTTTTTTTTTTTTAATTTTATTATTGGTTATTATTGTTATGGTTATTGTATATTTAAATTTTGTGCTTTTTCGTGTCTATTTCATGTATTTGTTGTTGTAAAATAAAAATAAAAAATATTTTTAAACCAAAAATAATTTCGTAATGTTTTTCAGGGCTCATGAATGTGTGTGAGTATGTATTTATGTGGTTAACTTATGATTAACTAATAACTAATGGTTAAATATCGAATTATAAGGAATGCTATACAAAAAAATATAAAATAAATTTAAATTGATTAAAATCATTTAGGTATGTGTGTGTGAAGTGTATATCGTCATCTAAAATGCAAAACAACGTAACATCACTTTTCATAAGTTTACAGTAGCAGGCAGTTTACAATTTTATACACATATTTAATATGATGTGAATCGTAATCAATAAAAAATAAATTTTAAATTTTTTGATGATACGTTGTTTTGCATTTTAGATGACGATATGCATATTTAGGCAGATTTAAAAATAAAAACGTAAATATTTTGTAATAATGTAAACAAGATCCAGTAACACGTACTTTCAAAACTCGTTCAATATTTATAAAAAAAAACAATTTTTAGCGTATTTTTTAATCTTTCTTTCCTACTATTTTGTACTTGTAAAACAAAACAATACCGGGATTGCGAATTTCCAGTCATGATAATGAAAAAATAAAAACTATTTCTTTAATTTTTTTTTCTTTCAATATTTCAAATTATATTTCAATTGTTTTTAAAACTTTTAGGAAAGTACACTGACTATACAAATACTCAGATTAAACTTGAAAACTAGAGAAAATATTAATCTTTGTCCGAAAATTAATAAAATTTTCAGCCGTAAAAATTAAAGAAAAAAAAAAAAAGCTGGAAATACTGAATATATTCATAATTATTTTATTAAATTATTCGATCTTATTAATCTAATATTAACATTTCAAACTTAAGATCTTTTTATCGTAATTTTCCAATATTTCGACTTTTTTTTGAATGTCTTCTTCAGGAAATTTAATTATTATTTTCATTTTTATTAACTTTATTTAAAATTTTTTTTGAAATTTCCATATACCCCAGTGCTGTTTCTTGCAGGGATTTTAGTGGCTTCCGGACGAACCATAGAAGATTACAAATGCTTAGAAGTTACTTGGACTATACCCCACTGCCGCTGCTTTGAGGGATTTTTGTCATTCTCTACTTTGCCAAATGTACCATTCCCGATTTTGCCCATGAAAATTACCAAAATCCTTGAGAACAACAGTACTGGGGTATAGGGAAATTTAAAAAAAATTTTTTTTTTTTGATAGTCCAAAATAACTTCTGAGCATTTGGGCTTTAGATTACAAATCTACCTACTCTTTAAAATGATATGTGTCCCATCCCGTAATCTTTTTGAGAAGTCAACGTTTTTATGCATATTAGTACCCTAAACATATTTAGAAATATTTAATAACGTAAAACGTATTTGGTAAATACGCAACGGGTTACGTTAAAACATATTTTACTCGGCAGATTCACTCATTCATTCATTTAAATTGTATTAGCGTCAGAATGGTACTTCGCTGACGAAGTAGCGAGTTAAATGGTCGTTAGAAATATGTGTTTGGTGCAATAGTCTTGGGTAAAATTTACTTTTTTTTTTATTAATTTACACTTTTTTTAATTTTTATAGATGACTTGCGGCATATCTTGTGTAGACAAGTCTTTAAATAAAACGTTTTATCATTTGGGCGTTTTCATAGCCAAACATCCTGGGTATTTTGTAATTGTACCAACCTTATTAACGCTTCTATGTATGACAGGGTAATTATTTTTCTATTTTTTATTTGTATTTTGTTGAGTGACTTGCCTGCATTTCTTTTTAAAATTTTATTTAGCTATCAACAACTAACATATCAAATTGATCCGGAATATTTATTTTCACCCATAAATGGAGAGGGAAAGGCTGAAAGAACTATAGTTGAACAGTATTTTAAAGTCAACTACACGCATCGTTTTAATGTGGGACGCATAACAAGGCCAGGTGAGCTAATAAAAAAAAAACAACATTACCGATACTATTCTATATCCATACAATTCTATATCTGCTTTGACAAAAAAATCCTTAATTGAAATTTTTTTATTGAAAAAAAAAAAAAAAAAATTTATTTTTTATTTTTGGTAACGTGTATAAAAACGAGCAAAGTAGTCTCTACTATGTGTACATTTATTCAAATTTATTTTAAACAATTTCAATTAGGGATTGTTAATTTTTTTTTGCATTATTTTCTACGTCGTCTTTATTATTTGTTTGTGTTTTTTGTAAAAAGTCATAAATAAGAGCGCGCTTTAATTCAATTTACAGTAAATCTGCAACAGAAATATACAGCAAAGCACGACGGTGGTCCCCAAAGTACGTAATTTGCAATGAAATGTACAAAAACCACTACCAGCCTAATCATGAATATTCCCTAGGAATTTTTTCTCAAGGTTTGGTTTGGTTTTTGGTAAAAAAGTTGCCTAAATCAATGAACTTTCCATGTTAAAAAATTAAGAATTTTTTTTATGGTAAGAGGAAAGGAAAAGTGAAAAAATTCATGCGCTGGTACGGGGGAGTTTAATTTTTCTATTACTTTGTTTCTTCTGAGCAAAGCAATTGTATCACTAACTAATCAATGGTGCCTCGTTTCAATTTTGCATTGATCAGCTAATTTTGGTACCAACCTCGTATGTTGGTGACTATCATCATTTAGATTACTAAGTCCACGTTCCTAAAAAAATCGTATAGAACTGTCTGGAACAGTCTCGAGTGTGTTGTATTATTGTACGTCATTTAAAAATAAACTAAAAAACTAAAAGAAAAATAAATACGAAATCAAGAATGAAGTGAGGATAATGAACCAATTTAAAATAATAATTTAAACATGCAGAGAGACCTGCTAGCAAAAAAATCACAACTGAATTACGTCCATACAAATGCAAATGCCATTAAAAGGCCTCTTACTTTTTATTTATTTATTTTTTTGTTTATCATAATGTAAATAAATGTTGTGCTCAAATCTTTAAAAGACACAGAGAAATATATGAAATTACATTATTATTCTTAGAAAAACGCTTGCAAACGTTTTGTTCTGTGCCTTAAGCTTGAAATTAAAGTTGACATTTTTTTTTATTGAGATTTTTCAATTCCCACACCCAATTTCATTTGGAACAAATAAATACTCATGTAAAATAATGTTTTTCTTTTCTTTTGAACTAAAAATCACGTTTACACTTTTAAAATAATAAAATTAAGAAAAAAAAGCATTTACCAAAGCATGATTCACAAAGTAGGTAAAAATTTATGTACGAGTATTTAGTCATGTGATTTTTGCTATAAATATTAAAATTTTCCAAATATCTCAAGTTTCGATAATAATTTCGAAAGTGCAAATTCTACTTAATATAAACTTAAACTTAAAAATTAATAAAGTATGTTTAGTAATAATTATATTGAATATTGAAAGGAATTAATTCCATTAATTAAAAAAATTGCTAGATTATTTTTTTTTTATTTATTTTATTTGCAGGACGTTTTGGTCGCGTTATTGTAATAGCCAAAGATGGCAATGATAATATGATTCGTAGGGAAACATTCGAAGAGCTAAGGCAATTGGATAATCTAATACAGAATGCCACTGTTACCTATGAAGGTGAAACCTTTAACTACAAGGATACTTGCGCACGTTGGGAGAATGAATGCTTCGAGAACGATATTTTAAATTTGGATTATATAATGGATGATGTAGTTTTGTTTTTTTTTTTTTATTTAATTGTAATGATGACTAAATAATTTTTAATTTGATTACAGATTGAGTCTGGAGATTTAAATTTGACATTTCCTTTAATGTTCAATCCAGTTACATGGGATGCCCATGCATTTCCGGTGTTTTTTGGGGGCACCGTATTAACGGAAGATAATTATATTGTTAGTGTGCCGGCCATACAACTGGTGTACTTTGTTACGGCCGATACTAAACGGCAAGATGCCAAGTACGTTTTTGTTTTTGTTTTGAAATTTTTCTCAATCTTGTTTTTATTTTGCAGAGGTGCCGAATGGGAGGAAACGTTTTTACGTGTGGTAGGCCAAGCTGAGAAAAGTGGTTTTTTCAAACACATTTCTGTGGCCTATTTCGCGTCAAGAACTTTAGATCATGAACTGGAGAAGAATACACAGACTGTGGTGCCCTATTTTGGTTCAACTTTCATATTAATGGCTCTGTTTAGTATTATCACTTGCATGATGGGTGATGCTGTACGTTCAAAACCTTGGCTTGGTTTAATGGGCAATATCTCGGCTGTTATGGCTACTTTGGCGGCATTTGGCTTGGCCATGTACATGGGCATTGAATTTATTGGTATTAATTTAGCAGCTCCATTTCTTATGATTGGTGAGTATGAATTTCTTTGAAAAAAAAAAATAAATAAAAAAAAAATAAAAAAAATCTTCTATCTTTCTTTCAGGTATTGGTATTGATGATACGTTTGTTATGTTAGCTGCCTGGCGTCGTACCTCTCTTAAACTATCTGTCGCTGAACGCTTGGGCCATACCATGTCTGAAGCAGCCGTTTCAATAACAATAACATCTCTAACCGATTTAATATCATTTTGGATTGGTATTATAAGTCCTTTTAGGTCGGTGCAAATATTTTGCAAATATTCTGTGTGTGCGGTTTGTTTTACTTTCTTGTGGCACATCACCTTCTTTGCTGCATGTATGGCCATCTCGGGCTACAGGGAACAACAAAATCGTCACGCGTTGTTTGGCTGTAAAGTGCAAGCTTTGTCGGTAGCCGTAAAAGGTAAGTACAAGAGTTAAGACTTTCAAATATGAAAAATAAATTCTTCCATTCATGAGCAGAAAAGCGTAACATCCTTTATCGTTGGATAATGTCGGGTGGCATTAACCGTGATGATCCGGATAATCCAATCGATAATAAAGATCACGTTTTAATGAGTTTTTTCCGCAATAACATGTCAGCTGTCATTAATAACAAATGGTGTAAATTTATAATTATTTTAATCTTTGCCACCTATTTGGCTGGTGCCTGTTATGGTGTCACCCAAATTAAAGAAGGCTTAGAGCGTAGAAAACTTTCGCGAGCAGATTCATATTCGGTGGAATTTTTCGATCGTGAAGATGATTATTATCGTGAATTTCCTTACAGAATGCAGGTACAATTTCTTTAAAATAACTTTTTCTTTATATAAAAAAAAAAAAACAATCTTTATGTTAGGTTATTGTTACCGGTGACTTGAATTATTCTGATCCTTTAATTCAACAACAATATGAGGAATTGACTCGAAATCTGGAGCACACTTCCTATGTGACCTCCTCTTTGTATACAGAGTCTTGGTTACGATCTTTTGTATCATTTGTGGAACGTAATAATGAGTACTTGAATTTGACTTTGGATACGGAACAGCAGTTCATAGATGCTGTAAAAGAGCACTGGTTATTCCCTGGAAATCCATTTTCTTTGGATGTTAAGTTCAATGAAAATGAGACAAAAATTATAGCTTCCCGATTTCTGATACAGGCTGTTAATATTACTGATACTAATCACGAAAAGGAAATGGTTAGAGACTTAAGGCAGATATGTAAAGAATCTCCTCTTAATGCCACCATATTCCATCCGTACTTCGTATTCTTTGATCAGTTTGAATTAGTGCGTCCCACTTCATTGCAGTCTATGGTTATTGGAGCCATTATTATGATGATTATTTCATTTGTTTTTATACCAAACATCTTGTGCTCGTTATGGGTTGCCTTCTCTGTTATCTCCATAGAGTTGGGTGTAGCTGGTTATATGGCGTTGTGGGATGTAAATTTGGATTCTATATCCATGATTAATCTAATCATGTGTATAGGGTTTTCAGTGGACTTTACTGCTCATATCTGTTACACTTATATGTCTTCTAAAAAGAAAAGTCCTAAGGCGAGAGTACGGGAAGCATTCCATTCCCTTGGCTTGCCCATTCTGCAGGGGTCCAGCTCTACTATTTTGGGTATAGTAGCCTTGCTTTTAGCTCAAAGTTACATTTTCTTGGTATTCTTTAAAATGGTGTTTTTGGTTATATTTTTTGGAGCCATGCATGGTTTGTTCTTGCTGCCGGTTTTACTATCGCTATTTGGTCCGGGCTCTTGGCAAACATGGACTGGTCGTGATACTGGCAGTGAAGAAGAAGTCGATAATTTGGAAAATAATCTTAAGGTGGCTAAAATGGATAAAAATTTCATCAATGCTTTCTATATGCCCTACACTTCAAATGCAAATGGTTTTGGTAGTAAAGGATTTCTTGGAGCTCCGTACAAAGCCTACGGTGATGAAAAAGACTTAGGCATAGGCACTTCAGGAGAAGACTCCTCCGAAAGCAGCTCTTCACGTTCACAAAGACGTCAAGCCCTAGAGGATGAAACCACCCAGCGCAGATATGAAGAAGGCTGGCGCAAATCTTCATATAATGACCTTTTTCCAAACACCTGTAAAACCCAGTTTCAACCACATTCAGGCTTATATAATCAAAAGGTGACAGCACATGAATGGCGAGCCCGTCTCGAAGAACAGCAAGAACGCAAACTGTCTACGCAAAGAGAACATTTCTCTTATGACAACTACGGTGTCGACTTACAAGGAGCATTTGTAGAAGATTCAGCGCATCATGTAATCACACCCACTTCATCATTGGATGAACGGTCGAGACGCAAATATAGAATGCCATTGGCCACACAGCCACATAACAGTGTTAGCGGGGATGAAAGTAGCTTTCAACAACACAATAACGCTGGTATGCCACTCGCAACTTCCTCGGCTATGAAACGTTACCAACGTAGACGTTCCTCAGAGGATTCAACACGACAGTTTCAGCGGTGGCCAGCAGGGTCTAACATAGATGAACGCTATTTACGCCACCCTTCTCCTTGCAGGCCACAAAATATTTCCCCCAACAAACATGAAAATAGTGAATATCCCTCGCCTCACAGCTATCGTCCTCAACCACCCAAACGATCATCTTCTCATCACAATTTATATTATCCTGCCCAGCATACACAACAACAAATTACACAAAAACATCCCCCAACGTATCAATTTGGAGGTCCCTACTATCGCCACTGATAATGAGCCAGTAAGTATGTGGGTTTTATAGTCAAAAAAAAAAAAAAAGTCAGAAAAATTCATTTTTAAGCAACACAGACTAAATACTATACAAAAAATACTATTTTTTTAATTAATTATTTAAACAGGATTTTGGATTAAATGCAAATAAGTTTTAGAATCTAAGCGATTACATTAATTAATAGCCTGTTCAGCAGCTTCGTTCGTATTTAGCGAACCTTTCATTCGCATTTAACTGAACAGGCCCTTATAAATGAAAAAATAACTTCATGTTAAAATGAAGGCTTATAATTATATTCACAAATTAAGGATTTTTAACTAAAAGCAGTATACTTCCGTCATTAGGCAAACTCAATTCAAAAGTTTTCAATAGGAGTGGCTAATTATTTACGTATCTTTAAAAAAAATGTAGGAAATTTTATTTAACTTATGGAATTTCTTTTTAAAGCCTGTTTCACAAACGTTCTTTTTATTATGTTCAATTGCCTTTTTATTTATTCATTCATTAGTATCTCGTTTCACTCTGTCATACGTTATTATTATTAATTTTTGTTGTTTTAAAAAAAAAAGTCGAACGATAGCATGATATTGTGCAGCAGGCTGTCGATTATATTTATTCAAATGCTTGTTACAAAATTCCTTAGTATTTTTAAAGAAATCAAATTTTATTTATAGTAATTTTAATAGTAATTAGTTATTATATAAAAAAGATTTTAAATATTTTATTAACAAACTTAATAAAAGCTAGCTAATAAATAATTACAAATATTATGTTGCATTAAGTTTTGTTTAGATAGTAAATTAATTAAATTAAATGTTGTTTATATTTGCTCTAAATGCCTTAATTTTTGTAAAAAAAGAAAATGGAATAATTATTTTCCTATAGCTAAAAATAACTTGATAAAAAAATACTCATACTACCCATTATATTTTCGATAAATATTTAAGCATATTAAAAAATCATTTTATATAAATAAATGAATACGTAGTTGGTTATCATCAGTTCTAAAAATTATGAATGAAAAAATGAATTTGTATTACTGTTGTCTCCCTTAACCGGGACGGGAACCCAGGATAAGAATATTAAAAAACTAGACAGAAAGCATACATACGAATTTACACATGGCCACCTCTACCTAATGAATTTTTATTAGTACATGGCTAATTATTATTTTAATTATCTTTGCAATTAATTTTTTTTTACAAATCTTATTACTATACCTATCAAGGATATTTTACAAATGTGTTAAAACATAAAAGCGCTGCTATTTTCCTTCTTGTTTAATAAATCCCCATAAAACACTATACATACGCACATATTTTTGTTGTTGTTTCAAAACAATTTTAAAGCCTGCATGCATTCTCATGCTTTACATAAATCCATGTGGTCATCTATTGTTAAATTGAAAACAACAACAAGTTAGCAAACAAATTCTCTTTTGTGCTCTTTGGTTGGCATCGCAGTCGCAGCGTTTTATCAGAAATAAATGCGCCGTCAGTTTTTTAACGGCATTGCATACGGCATGATGTACTTAAAAGTGCGTGTGAGAAATATTTGTGAAAATAATTAAATAAATATGAAATTAGTTAATTAAATGTAATAAATTTATTTAAAAATATTTGCTTAAACTTAATTTGATAAAAATTTAGTAAAATATCAAAAGAAAACCCGGAATTATTCGTGGAAAACTTTGCTAGTTAATGTGTGTGTGTGCAAAAAAGAAAAAATTTCAAGTGTGTATACCCACATATAAAATTGTATATATAAGAGGAGGTAGAAATAAAAAGAGTTGTCAGCGGAGCGCCCCCAATTTCAAGGTTAATTTTGTTTGCGTTTAGTGTAAAGTAAGCAAATTTTTGGTTATGTTGTTATTAAAAAGGGTCTGACATCGAAAAGTTTATATATTTATTAGGTATGTATATAGATACAAATTATCTACGAATATATTCATACATAGATATGTATGCGTGTAACAAAAAACTCAAAAAAATTGGAGAAATAAAAACTAATAAATTAAAATAAATCATTACAAAAGCAGCCAACCAAATAAAATAACTAAGTTTAAAACCACCTACACTACCCAGATTAGAAAAAAAAGTGTGTAATAAAATTTTATCGAAAAATCCCAATAAATTAAATATTCGCAGAAAATGAAAAGATTCCTACAGGTATGTATTTACATGAATATATTTTTAATAATTAAAGTAAATAAACAAACAATTCAATTGTTATTGTAACTGTAAGTGTAACGGCATTGTCCTAATTTTCCGCAATTTGGCTCCAGGGGCCTTTCGCAAATGTAATATTTATTTTCTGTACAACTTGATGTTTCATAAAGAAATGTATAGGCAATTGTGCCTAAACATTTATTTGTATTAGGGTCCAATGCAGCTTGGTTTGGAGGAAGGTAACTAAGCTGCTTTCCGGTTCCCAACCAAATTAATGTATTACTAACTCCATTGGCATTTCCAGACAACCAATACTTTTTATCAATGTTCTCTATAAGAATAAGATTGGGCAAATTATGTGGTTATTAAAAGGTAGATACATATAATATATTGTATGTTTATTAAAGCTCTTGTATAAAAGAAAGGTCACGATTAGATTAGACCTGTAAATAATAATTTCCCAGATGCATAACTACTTCTTGGAAATTTAGTGAAAGGTTTAGCTGAATTTTTAAACAAAAACCAGTAAAATTCATTAAAATTGTTGTAAAAATATCTGTTTATAAATAGAATTTTGTAAGCTTGGCATAATCATTTTCTTTTTTCTTAATATAATACATACCAGTAGATTGTAAAACGGCAAAAAGTCTGTTGTACTCATTTTGATTTTCGATCGAAGCCAATTTCATATCGTATTTGGCACACGCATGAGCTGCCTGATAAAAACTTTGCATTTTTACTGTTTCAATATAATAGTGTTTGCTACCTGAAATAACACTTGTGCCACTTTGTGCCCTGACTAATAAGATGCCGTTTAAAACGATCATACTTGAAACAAATTTGAAGAATTGTCTTATTAAACTCATTTTCTTTCAAAAATTTTACAATTAAGTCTATTCAATGAATTTTGTACAAATTCTAAGCACATAACAATTGTTACAAAAGGTTTTTATAATGGCCCGCACAAATATTTCCAACCATTTTTAAAATTAAATTTCTGGAAATTATTTGTATCTGATAATCAAATGACATTGATTAATTCAAGGCAGCTGCAGACTTGCAAATAATTAGATAAGCAAATTAGTTTATTCACATTAAAAAAAAAAGTACAAAAATAGTTAACAACACATTTTAAAAATGAAAGTGCCAACAACAAAAACTCTAACGTGATGCAAAAAGTTGTTTGAGTTTAAAATTATTATTAAAAAGAAATTTCCTAATCATTCACCATATATTGATGAGAGGGCGGGGTGGCAATGCTTTCTACTTAGAAAGAGAGCCAAAATTCACTTAATTAGTTTTTAAAAAGTATTTAGTAAATATTCAAATATTCATCTAAATAAATTACACAAGCAAATGAAAAAAAACTCCCAAAAAGTTTACAAAACTTTTTACTACATAAAGAATTCTTTAAACAAGATAACAAAGAAAGTTACAAAAACACTTCTATCAAATTAAAAAAAAAAATTGTTCATGAAATTTCTATATGAATCAAATATTAACTATAAAACTTATAGGGTTTTCTTTGCATATTGAATGAAATTTATTATTAATTTTATGCATAAAATTAATTATATGTATTAACAACGTTTTTATAAATCCTAAAAATAATTTATAAGCCTATACAACAAAATCCCTTAAAGCAACGGTTCTGGAATATATGTAAATTAAAAAAAAAAAAACAGTTTTTTAAATAGTCCACAGTAACTTCTGACTATTTGGGCGGTAGATTACAAATCTAGACAATCTCCTCTTTAGAATGATATGTGTCCCATCCTGTAATCTTCTATGGTTCGTATGAAAGTCGATAAAATCCCTCAGACCAACAGCACTGGGGCACATGGAAGTTTAAAAAAAATTTAAAATAATACAAAGAAAATTTCCGAAGGTTTTAAAACCTTCCTGAAAGACTACAATCTACAGATTGAACTTCTTTTTGGTTTCATTAATTTTCATGGTCAAAATTGTAAATGGTATCCCCGCAAAATGGGGAATGGTAAAAATCCCTCAGAGTGGGGTATATGAAAATTTAAAAAAAAAATTTAAAAATAGTCCAACGTAACTTCTGATTATTAGGGTGGTAGATTACAAAGCTAGAAAACCTCCCCTTTAAAATGATATGTGTCCCATCCTAAGATTTGGGAGATTCACACCGGTGTGCTATTTCGTGTTATTTTTTAATACATATGACTTTGCGACTACTTCGTGAATGTCCTAATTGGTATGTAAATCAATTCAAAACTTTTATTTTTCAATCTTCAAAAATGATTTTATTGGGGAATTCAAGTATTTTGTTTGTTTTTTAAACATTTTATTTTACAACACATATTTGTTCAGCTTTTAAAGTCTAAAAAAAAAATGTAGGATCTCTTTTGCAACGACCAGTAATGCCACAGTTAGGTATAAGGGGTCTTGAGCAGATGTAATATTTATTTGTAGTTGTAACACAGTCAGCGGTGGTCCACTTAAACTCTGAGTCGGTATAAACGCAATAATTAATTGTTGAGCTTGGCTGTTGAGATGCCCATTGTGCATTTGTTCCACTTTGCACTTTGTTTCCACTTGCCAACCATACATAATCAGTATTAGCAGCAGAATCAAGTAAATTATTACCAGACAACCAAAAATCAGCGGCCGATAGTTCTAAAATAAAGTTTAACATAATTTTTAAATGTTCAAAGTGCGTTTCATTTGACTTACTATTATTAAACAAATAAGTCCTTAAGTTATTAAATTCTGTTTCAGATTCAATCGATGCTAAAGACAAACCTAAAGTAGTGCAGCCATGATTAGCATCAAACCAATTAACCTTTTGATCGTTTATGAAATAAAATCTTTTACTACCGACGTCAGTGCTTTGACAATAAACATCAGAGATTTGACTAAATAAAATAATACTCGGTAGAATTAGAAACATTTTGGTAGTCACAACCATTTTCGCGAAAGTTTATTATTATTATGAAATTCTCGTTGTAACTAAACTGGTTTTATACAATTTATAGAATTTAAACACGAGTAAATACGGTAATTAAAATAAATAAAAATAAAATCACTTTATCTTTGCAAAAACACTGAGTGATTGATTGATTTATTGTTCGACTTGACGTTTAAAGGATAAAAACAAGCTTAAGCTACGGTCGGTCACATTACACTGAATATTTGTCGAAATAAGCATAACAATTATTTTTTGTCGAATATTTTTATAGTCTACCATGACTTGTACGAGTATTACATGAAAATAAATCAAATAATATAATAATGCAGGTAGTATGTTGGTGGGTGTAGGTCCGTTATCACTTCGTTGTCTTAGCAAGTGGGTGGTTCAAAACGAATCTTGCGAATATTTCTTTAAATTAAATGAAAGTATGTGTAGATGACATAGTGGTTATGCTTATTTTGACAAATACTTGTTTAATGTGACCGTAGCTTTACAAGTAAAATTTTTAAAAGGTATTAATTGGTTATTAATTAGTTTAGAAAAAGAAAATTTTTTAAGTGAGTGCAGCTAAGTATGCCGAGTGAAATATATTTTAACGTAATCCCTTAAGTTCTTTAGTATTTGTAAATATCTTTTCAGTATTTATGGCAAATTTTTTAAATATGTTGAAGAGAAATATAAATGTTTAGCTAAGTTGCTAAAATCCCTCAGAGCAACAGCACTGCGCCATACGTAATTAAAATTTTTTTTTTAAATATATAGATTATAAATCTAGACGATCTCCCCTGTAAAATGGTAAGACGTAAGGGGTTACGTTAAAATATATTTAACTCGGCATATTTATATTCACTCACGTTTTTTTTTTAATTTTGAAAAGAAAAAAATAAATTTACTCTAATCGAAAATGGACGGTTGGAGGAGCGAATAAATATTTTATAAACGATTTTTTGTTCTTTTGTATCACTAAAACTAAAACTAGACAGAAGTTATAAAAAAATTCACTCTAAATTCCAGAAAAAATGTGGTAACACGTTCTCCTTTTGAAACAAAATTTTACAGACCACAAAAGTGGATAAATTTTTATCTTCATTTAGCAAGTAGAAAACAGTTTAAAAAAGAGAATCTTAAGATTCTACTCGTAATTGATGACCACGCAAATCAACCAAGAAAAAATACCGTTTCCCCTAACGGGTATTAGATTTTGTCTTACAGCAGTTTTTCTTTGTTAATCAACATTATGCTTTTCTATAAATTTTCTTAATTTTGTTACTTATAAAAGCATATTTGTTAGCCTGTGTTGGCCTGGTAGATGAAAACTTTCTTTCCAAATGGACTAATAGAAGAAAGAATAGCTAATTTTCTGTTATGTTCAACTAGAGTTACCAAATCACGCATCTCAAATTTGTTCTCGACACTTAAATTGCCATTAGTGATAGGTGTCGATCTTAGTAACGTTCAAAAAACTTTTTGTGCCAGTCTTTTTTTCAGTCATATTTCTTTTAGAAATTTCAATGCCTTAATGGTTTTTGTAAATGTTGCAACTTATTGCCTGCCAAAATGAAATTCAAGCCTTAATGCTTGTCATGGATAAT
Source organism: Thelaira solivaga (assembly GCA_947397855.1). Lineage (NCBI taxonomy): Eukaryota > Metazoa > Arthropoda > Insecta > Diptera > Tachinidae > Thelaira > Thelaira solivaga. The sequence continues at coordinate 68,594,596 of OX377614.1, forward strand.
AGTTTTTTCTCTTTTTCTTCATTATATTTTCTTTTGCTTTTGTTAAAAATTTTAAAATAAAAAAATTAGTATTCAAGTATGTAGTTGGGAGAACAGCCTCCATATGGACCACAGGTTCCTTCTAACGGTTGGGAACAAATGAAATAATGTGCATTCGTGCAGGAATCCGATACCCACTCAAAGTTAGCATTTGTACGTACACAACGATTTGCTGCATTCACCGGTTGGCTTGGTGCCCATTTGGTGTATGAAAACTTTTGGCCACTGGAAAGCCACACATATTCTCCACGATCTGCTAAATTATTACCCGCCAGCCAATAATTGTTCGATAAAAGAGCTGAAATCAAAATATAAATTTAAAGAAGAATTTCTGAAATTTCTGTATATTTAACACGAGCTATGCTTTTAAAGACTTACAGTTATCAAATAGATATTGTTTTAAGGCAGTTCGATCACTTTCCGTTTCAATTGAGGCCAATTGCATGCCAAACAAGTTGCAGAACTGATAAGCCCGATACCAATTAACCTTTTGTATGCTGAAAGCCCGATAATACTTTTCACCAATACTAGTTTGGCCTCGGGTCATTACTAAATGTTTTAATAATATTATGACCACTGTAAGTGAGACAACTTTAAGACATGAAACCATTTTCCATAAAAAAAAGAGATGCAAACTCTCAAAAGAAATTCAACTTATTAAAAATGCCTGAGTTTTAGTTGGGCTTATATATGAAGCTGGCTTAATGACATAATTTTTAGCTTGCCAGCTTAAAACTAACAACTAACGGAAAGAAAAGACATTGATTGATTGATTACAGATCAATTTCTTATTGTTACTTTTAGTTTAGTTTCTTTGAAAGATAAGCTCTTAAATTAAAATCGCGAAAGTGTTTTTGAATTGATTTTGCTTGAAAGGTTTTAATGACTTAAATTTATGGTTTTTTTAATTCACAATGTAGAATGTTCTAGGTTTTACATCTGCAGAGTATTAATTGTTTTCTTTGTGTGAGTAATCGGCTTTTTTGTTTGGCAGGTTACTGTTTAGATTTGTTAAAATAAAGACTTGGTCCTTCATTTCCTTTCAAAGAGGCGGATTTTCTCATTGTAGCACAGTTGGAGCCTCATCCTGTATTTTAGTGTGACTTTTTGGTTCTTTTTAGTGGAAACTTGCTTTCAGTAAGACTTAAGGAAAAGAATATCTAATTTGTTAATTCACTTAAACAACTTTTTCTTAATTTTCTCTTTAATTGTTCTGTTGCCAGCACTCATTTCCACTTAATTTTTTATTTATTTTCAGCAAGTTTTGTGAAAAAATATATTTTTTCAAGAAAATATCCAAAGATTTTCCGTCTTATGTATCAAAAAAAAATATTTTTTTTTTAATTTCTATAATGTTGAATTTGTGTACGTTAAATTTTTTGATAAGAGCTTTTTTTCTTTAAAAATGAAAAAAAAAAAATATCAACAAAATTATAAATTTTCGCATTAATTTTGAATGGTGAAATTATTCAACCATTTAGTGCGCTCATGAGCACAAGTGAACCCGCTAGAACTAAAAACTAGTCATGTCTAAAGTGAAAGGGCTGGATCGTAAGAAATTGTGGTTGCGCTTAACAGCTATCATGCTTGAACGTCAACAAGTTCCTAATTATATCGGGAGTCCCGTTTATTAACTGCGAAATTTTAACTACAGAGTTTTAACAAAGACACCATTTACACAGGGAAAGTTTACTTTGACAAATTTTGTTGAATTCTCTTTTAAACTTTCTTTGGTGTTTACACAGGGAAAGTTTTGTTTCTCAAATTTTGTTTTGCTTTCAAATAAAAAGTTGCAGCTAACTTCAGTTATATAAACTACGAACAAAGAACAAAACGAATTTGCGAGTACAAGAAAGTCTGTACTGCCTCCCGTTCTCTTCACCCCTATCTCCTATAAACTCAAGACTTTGCAAAGTAAACTTTCCCTGTGTAAATGGTGTCAAACAATCGTAAGTGCTTAAATGTCACGAATGCCGCGTATTAAGAAACGAAATTTTACTTAAAAAAATACATAAACTGTAAGATTGTGATCACCTGTGTATGCTTGCAGGTTTTAAGAGCATATGCCCGTCAAAATTTGAACTACAGTGTTAAAAATGGAATCAAAAAATGCCTCACTTTCGTCAGAACGAGATTCACACTAAATGGCTGTACAAGCGTGCTTGATTTTTGAAAAGTTACAAACAAGCTTTTTAAATGGCAGCCTTTTAATTTCACTCCAATTGCTTTCGCTCTTTCCCATATTTTTTTTAGCTGTCTGCTCCAAGTGTGCAGCTGCCCTTGGGGTTCTAGTCAATGGCTTAAAGACCTTCCTTAAAATAAATCCTATTGCAATTTTAATCCCACAAAACTTTACTACTCTGAGCATTATTTATTTACGCTGTTAATAGCTATTTATTGGGAATGTTTCTTTTGATTTCAAATTTTAGCTTTTTCTTTTTTGTTTGTACATTAAAATCAATAAATAAATTAATATATTATTGTTGGTCGGGAAACACAACTTCCGTTGAAACCACATGCCGGCAATACGGGTTTTTCGCAAATAAAATAATATAGTTTGTTGCAGGAGTCTCGTCGCCAATTAAAATTTCCATCGGTACGAACACAGCGTTGGGAAAGCTGAGTATTCCCACCAGAAGCCCAGCTCGCATAAGTGAGTATATTACCAGTACCAAACCAAACAAATTCACGGCTTGCAGGCAAATCATTGCCAGATAGCCAATACTGGCGTGATAAAGCAGCTAAAGGGAACAAACCAATTAAAGAAGGGAAGAATTTTTAAGAACAAGAAAAAAAATGTGTTTAAGTGCTACAGATTTTAGAAATTGGAATCGTTGTCTTTTATTAACTTACAGTTTGTGTACAATAAGTTTTTCAAATTTTGTTGTTCCGTTGGTGATTCAATTGATGCCAAAGACATATCCATGGCGGCACAAATTTGTAAAGCTCTATGAAAATTAACTTTAGCCGCAGTTTCGACAAAGTATTGTTTGTTTCCTTGGACTTGTAGAATGCCAATACGACTGGGGTTCAGTTGTCCTGATGTGCATAACATTAGATTCGACAACAACAACATCAAACCCAATATGCGAATATGCGACGTTTTCAAATTAAAAAACATAACGACCACAATTTTAGATCTCAAACGTTCTTATTATTTTGAAAACATTAGACAATTTCCGTGAGCTTTTATTTAAAAAAAAATTAATAAAAAGAGAAAAAAGAGCAACAATAACAGCAGCGGCAGCAACAATAAATTAAATTTACTAAAGTTGGAATTGTTTAATCTTATCGGTTGCATACGAAAAAAGAAATTATTCTTCTGACATTAATTAATGGCTGTCTAATTAGTGCAGCCTGCAAGCACAAGTATAAATAAAGTTGTTAAAAAATTTCTTTAGGGCAATTGAAAGTCTTTATAACAAAATGCTGAAATATTTTGTGTTGAGTTTATATTTTTTGAGGACGAAAATATTTTTGCAGGTAATAATTTTAATGATGCAAAAGGAAATATTGTGCCGCAACCACGTTTTGGGCAATTTAATGTGAATGAAAAAACATTTTATTTTCTAAATTTGAAATTGGCATTCGGCTAGAGAATGAGAAACTTACAACGTTGCTGTTTAATCATAGTAAAAATAATTCATTGATTTTTTAAAGATTTTTTTATTAAAATGTTTTGGAATCCTTATGCTTTCTTAGATTTGATTTCGTCTGATTCATCGTTTTGGTACTGGGCCAGCACTGGACCTTCAATTTGTTATGGCAATTGGAATAGTGTTTGCAATTGTTAAACAATGGCAAATGGAATGAAAATGATTGTGATGTGAAGCAACCAGTTGTTTGTCAAATTATTCCCTCATGCAGAAATTAACTTTCTCTGCTGCTTACTTTTCATAGTTTTTGAAACTTTTTAATAAATGAAAATGAGCTAATTACATCAAAGTAGTTTAATCTCCCTATTTGCTTTATTTTACAAGACAGTGGGGAAAATAATAATAAAAGAAAATAGGATTTGCGCCTGACAATCTTATTGTCAAACAGTGATTGAGTTGAGATTCTTTATTGGGTTGAAAAACTTTTTTTTTTATAAAAATTTTTCTGCGAAAATTCCACTGTCTGTATTTTCATTTGATACTGAAGGGGATTTTCTTTTTAGATAACGAGTGACGACAATAAAAACTAATGTGAGCGGAAAGCTTTACATTAGTTTCTTGTTTGTGTTGTTATAGTTTCAAGTAATTAGTCGACGATAGTTGTAACAGCAACAACAACGATAACATTAACTTTCTTGTAGCATTTAAACTAAATTAAGCGCAAATGTCACTTAAAAAAGAACCAGCAAAAACAATTACTTTGATGAACTTGTTTGCATTTTATATAAACTTAATTACAGTTATAGCTGAATATTAAAAGAAAACAGCTTGCTGACAGGATATTGAAGAGAATTATCAAGTTTTCTTTTCTTTTCCATGTAGGGATGTATGTATGTAGTGGCAACAGCACAACTAAACAACTGAAAGAATGAATGACCTTGTGATATTGTGAGATTGTATTTTGATATTGAATGGATGGATATTTTTCCTTAAATAATAAATGAGCAGAAATAGAAGTAGCATTTCATTGCATTCCATTTATCCTTGAGGGTTTGACCTTTTTTTTAAAGAAAAATTTGTTAAAATTAAAAAGTAAAAACAAAAATAAAATTAAATACAGAGGAGTCGACTATAAAACTTCAAAGATCATCCTTCGATGCCTCAAAAATGCCTTTTTGCAGCTGAATTATGAATTTAAAATAAAATGTGCAAATATAAGATTAAATAAAAAAAATCCTTTAAGAGTTACTTTTACACTTTTTGCATGGTGAAAAAAAAACTAAGTAAAGCAATTGCGCTTTATGTTTTCCTATTTTATGCTTTGCAAAGAAATGCATGCATTTTCACACATTCTAAAATGTTGCTTATCCTTTTTCAAAGGACACCATAAAAAGACTCAAGCTCAAGCAATAATCGTAGCAAAAAACAACGTTAAACAAACAAACAAAAAATGACACAATTTGAAAAAGAAATTTTGCATTAACCCAACGAACATAAAAAACAAAAACTGGAAAATAAAATTATTTCAAACATTGATGGCTAAAATGTGTGGGCTTGGAAATAAAATTATTTTCCACCAGAGAACCGCGCTTTAGTTCTTTAAAGCCAAGTTAGCCGAGATTGGCAATTGATGTTGATGAAAACTGTTATTCAAAAATATCTTTAATTGGCTCTTTGTTTGACCACTACAGTTTTTTAACAAGTTTGTTTGATTGCTTGGAATGCACGAACAATTCTTGCTCTGTCATAATTTAAATTTTTTCAAACTTGATTGCATTTTATTGGTTTTTTTTTTCTTTTTGCAAAAGAATTAAAATTCCCCCAAAATAAAGTTATTCAAAGGGAATTTCGCTTAAAGTAATAATAAAAAAAAAAAAAACAAAATGCGTACAGACATACAAACAAACAAACGTCTTTAAGTTTTATTCTTTTGCTGCAGCTATTTTCTTTGATTTCATGATTTTCCCCCTTTTTCATGCAACATTTTCCCTTTTCATACGCTATTCATTTACCATTTCTTGAAAATGAAAAAAAAACAACAATTGAAACGTATCAAAATTTACGATCACTCTACGTGAAATTACTTTGTTGTCATAGAAAATGAAATAAAAACTTATCGAAAAAGGGTGGCAGCATTAAGTGATGTTAAAGGAAATAAAATTAAAAGTTGCAGTGCCCTTGAAAGCGAATGACCATAACGATTAAAAATGTCAATCATATAAGGGCCATGCCACATATTGTACTCATTTTTGGAATTGATTTTTAGTGTAAAATTCAAAATACTAACTGTTTTTCTAAATACCCTGTGACAGTGTTAAACTCACAACCATTTTATTCGTTTAAAAAAACAAAAAAAAAGTATACAATTGTGTACGACTTACTTACTCCTTTAAATTTCAAAAGTGTGAGATGCTGTTTTGGTTCCGTTTCTTTCAATATTTTGCATTACTGTTTACAATAGTGTTTGACATTGAAACGACCTTGTTATGCATTATGAAACATAAGCTAATTTATTTTTTACTTTTATAACTTTTGCTATTATTTACAACTACTTTCGTACAACTGGTGGTTGGCAACAACAGCGTTTTACAACTGCACACATTTACATCCATGCAACAGGATTCATTTGCAATTGTTTCAAGAGGTTAGGCAGTCTTTTAAAGGAATTGAATCTTAACACACAAAAAAAATTGGTCATGAGTTCACAAGGGGCTTCCAAAGAGTAAACAGAACTTAAGGTAAATTATTTGATATTTAAGCAACTCATCAGGAGTTGAGCGTTAATATTGCGTTTCTGAAAATTGAGCGTTCAAAAAGGTGCTATTTGCACTAAAATATGGGATTACGTTCCTAACTAAGACACTTCGGGCTATCGTTCACTTTTTCTAGATTGCTTAGCAGTATGTGTCTGTGGTTCAATTGATTTTTTTTATTTCATTAATTTTATTTATTTAATCAAAATTACTGAGGTCTATATCAAACCATATCAGTATTTCGAATGAACAATTTAATACAAAATTTCATATTTTGGGATTCCCTCAACTAAAACTATTTTTTATTAAGTTTAATCAATTTTCATATAAAATTAAAAACAGAAAACCGCTTAAAAAATATTTTAAATCTAAAATATTTTTTTCAAAAATTCAAAAGACCCATAGTGAAACAGTGGAAAAAGTGGTAGGTTAATCAAGGTATGGCTATAATGGATTAAATTTTGAGTTTATTCTTTTACTTTTAGCGTTTATGCTTCCTTCATGTTGTAATTCTTTTGACATAAAAAACGCATTGAAATTAAATTTAACAATTCAACTCATTGCGAAACGAAAAGAGTACAGTAACTAAATGGCACGTAGCACTTGGACAGACCGAATAAAAGAATTAAAAATATTAAAAAGTGGAAATAAATTATTCGGTGGTTTTCATTAAAACGGGAAAGTGAAAGAAAAATATAGAATTTAACTCAAGGTTTAGTCCAAGACCTTTTAAGAAAAATTAAAGTTTCCTTCAAAAGGACTATGGAAATGAATCAGATAACCAAACAATTGTACTATAATATTTTAGTAAATATACTAGTTCTCCGCTTTTCTTATGTCCAAAAAAGACAATAGTTGCTATTCAGGGACCTCTGGTGGCTTGTTTATTTTTGAATTTATATTTAAAAATTTTTAAATTCGGTAAAAAAATAACATTCGGTATGACTTTCATAATTGAAAGTCATGATCACAATTTTCCTTTTGCAACGTACGAGTATCATCATCATCATCATCTTCAGCAGTTAGTTTCATATCCAGCAAACAAGTGAGTAAAGAAAAAGTACGTATCGGTGGCGGTGGCTGCTCGTATGAGTAACAACAAGTTGTAGTAATCAATGTTGCTGCTGTCAAGTGCATAAAAATTGTTAATCATACGTCCTGTTGTGCATGCAAGTCGATTGTAGAAAAGAAATAAAAATCGATTGCTTTGCAAAATAATGCAACTTTCGCACTTTATGGCACGACAGGTGGCAGAGCAGAAAAGTTACTTTTGTTAAAGTTATTTAAAATGGTGATGGTGCAGTTTAAAGTGGCTTAAAAGAAAAACTAAAACACACAGTTATTGGTAACAAGTGGATTTGAAAAAGCATTACAACAGAATAATAAATAAATAAGAATCAAGGTAAAATAGAGCAATTGAAAGAAAGAAGCGAGGCATTAGAAAAGGGTAGTAGAAATTTACGTTTTTTACAAAATGACTTTCAGAGTGCTAAACATTGCAGCAGCATTTCTTTTTAATTGAATTTATTATATTTGTCTACATATGTATGTACATACTCGTACATGCATACAATGTAATATTCAACTTATTTAAATAAAAAAAATTACGAAACTTAATTGTAAATTTAGTGCATTTGAATGCACTATGCTAACGATAATTTTAATTTCGTACTCCTATTTACGATTAAAAATGAAACTAATAAAATCATTAAATGTTATTTAATTAAATAAACCACTGCAGTATGTACTTCATACACGCATACATTTGCATCGCAATTTAAATTAAATTTAAAGTTACGATTGGTAAATCAAAACAAAAACTCCACTTCGCCCCTCCCCCCTTCCCTTCGTTGTTCAATGTTGCTGTAAAACTTAAATTTAAGCATCGACTATTCTTTTGCTTTCCTTGATTTGCTGTAATTTATGGTTACAAATAAATCTTGCAAACAATGACAGCGTAACTTGAGTAACAGTTTTGCTCTTAAAGAAAAGCGTTTTCCAAGTAAAATTTTGAAGAAGAAATCAACTTGGGCCCTGCAAGTATGCACATTGCACATTTTTCCCTTCAATGAAATGCAACAAACCCACCCATAAACCTAATGGACAAGTTGACATTTTATTGTTTAAGTAAAATTAAAGAGCTTCACAAGATTTATTTGTTAAAAAAAATCTTTTTATTTAGTTGTTCGAAGGACATACCATTGATTTTATAAGCTGCCACTGTTTGGCGATAATTTTGAATGACAAATTGCTTTCAATTTAATTGCAATTTGTATATTGTGGGTTAAATAACGCATGTCATGTACCTACTTTTTGTTTGACTGACTGACTGACTGACTGACTTATCATCATCGCCCAGCCCAAAGGGCTAAAGCTACGTCCTTGAAAGAAGGTTCCTGTCCCAATGTGTAGGACGAATAAGTAGGAATTTTTGAAAATTCATATATTAAGGGGGTAAAAACGGGTAAAATCGAAATTCTTATATCTCCGGAACTACTACAGATGGGTATTTGGTACTTTTTCGATATTTGTACATTTGCGAGATAAAAAGGGTAAAAACTAATGTTGGTAGGTTTTTTTAACCCCATTTTCTTTTAAAGTAACCATCATAGCAACAAAAACTAAATTGTATTCTCTTCTTAAAAAGGTCTAAAATTCGAGCAAATAAGGGGTAAAATATTTACCCCATTTTACTACCATTTTTAAATATGTACTTTTATGTAAATTGATGCAGCATATGAGCATTCTATTAATAAAAAAAAAATTTCAAGGAAGAAAAAAGTACTAGAATTGTCAAATAAGATTGGACTTTATATTTAATTAATTTTAGTGCTTTCAGGGATTTTAGATTACGGGATGGAACACATATCATTCTAAAGGAGAGATCGTCTAGACTTGTAATCTACCGCCCAAACACTCGGAAGTTACTTTGGACTATTTTAAAAAAAATTTTGTTAAATTTCCACATACCTCAGTGCCGTTGCTTTGAAGGATTTTTATCTTTCCCCACTTTGTCGAGATGCCATTCCCGATTTTGCCGATGAAAATTACCAAAAGGAATTTAATCTGAATCATTAGGTTTAAGTTAATTTATTTTTCTTCAAAAATATTAGTAAAAAAATTAATGCACATACGAGTAGTAGCTAGCCTGCACCTTACAAAAATCCTTTAACTTGGCTTATACATATATCCTTTCATACTGTTCAATAACTTTTGCTTTCGTTGTTCCAAACTGGATAATTTTCTTTTAGTTTGCGTTAAATATTTGAGGTAATACAGCAATTACAAATAAAATGGTAACAAAAAAACTTGGAATATTGGCTTCGTCTTTTTAAAAATAATTATTTATGTTTAATTTTAATAAATTGAATTATGCATCTAAATTTCTTCTTGTTTTTAAAAAATAACACACGTATTTGAATTTAACAGTCATTTCAAATTAACAATTAAATCTGGCAGTGCCACATCAAAACAAAAAGAAGCGGCAGCACAGTAACTAAAAATAACAGCATTATATTATACAAATTTTAACATACTCACAATCCTTGTGCTAAAAGGAGACAACTATATGACTGTTACTTATGGCTCATATTAAATTGCATTTGCTCACACACACGCTCAATCACTTCAAAGAAAAATCTGCATTCATTTAAAATTGTATGGGGTTTGTTTTTGTTTTGTTCTTTCTATTTAGCTTTACTCTTTTTATAGTTTTTCTTTTTCTTCTTGCTTTACTTTGGTGAAGCAACGTAATTGCTGGTGTTGTTTTTGTGGTTGTTTCTGCATGTAGGTATGTAATTTTGTTTTTTGCTTTTAGTAAAAACAACATTCAGTGAGACTTTGAATGCAAAGAATTATTAGTCTCTCATTAGAAGTTGTTACGATGAAAACGTGTGCGGGTGATTTTAAGTGTTGTGACTCTTATTCAAGAAAATGTTAGCAAAAAAGAACAAATTTATGTATAAACAGTAAAAATACAAGAAAATAATGAAGGTAACAAATAAATATATAAAAGAAAAACAAAACTACCTACATAAAGAATCTACATACCTAAATGAAATTAATGTTTTATAATCTAAAAAATAATGTTTATTAATAAAATGGTCTGCCGTTTTAATAGAACTCGGGTTACGCTCTAAAGTTACATATGTATTCATAGACAGCGCTACAACGAGCAAAAAATATTAAATGGCAAAATTTGCAAATACGGCCGTGCATGCAAAGTTTAACAAAAAAAAAATGTATATAAATGAAATTACAACAACAATGTGTAAAAAAAATTAATCAGAAATTAAACAACAAAATGTGAAAGAAAAGCAAAAAATGCTAAAGAAATATGTACTGTGTAGGTATACCTACCAAGCAGAAAAAAATATATCAGAATGAGTGTGTGAAGTAAATAAAGCAATCGAAAAAAATATATGTATAAGTATATGTATATTAAGTAAATAAGTTTTAGTTACATTATAAATAACAAGAAAAAAAGCAAAACAAAAAAGTGTGCAATAATTAAAAAGAAATATATCTACCTACAGGTAAAATAAAAATAAATGTCAAATATATGCACATGCATGCATGTTGACGAGTATGTATGCATGTGTGTATGCCTGTAAATGTTAAAACCTCTTTTGTTATAACAAAAATAAAACTGAATGTGGCTAAAAATATCAGGAAGATAAAAACAACGTGCAAAAAAATCAAAAATTCCAAAGTTGCAAAGTAATTCTAGTACACAAAACATAAGTGAATACTGACATACGAACATACGTATTTATAGGTATGTACTGTGTACATACATACGTACATCTATATGTGCATCGTAAATTTTAACAAAAAAAAAAAACCAACTTTAATTGTTAAAGCAACAACGACAACAACAATAATAATTAAAACCAGTAAAATAAAGAAACTGCAAGTTTTTGTTCTAAGGTATGTTTGATTCTACTTTCCTTATGCATGCTTTTTTTCTTACACATGTATGTACAGTGTACATACATACATACATTTTAAAGTAGGTATTTACATGTTTGTATATTTATTGTATATACTCGTATGCATTAGCTACGTGCTTGCCCTGTTTTGTCTGCCCATCATACCAATGTCATAAACAATAAACTCCTAGACTTTTATTTAACTCCATTGCTCCCCCTCCATTATACTATGTGCTCATTCTTTCTAATTCTCACCAAGTAAAGGGCTACCAGATAAAAGTGAACAGTAAAAAATATTGTTTTTTTCTGCTTACAAAAATCGCAAGTTTTTCTTATATTTTCGTTTAGGTTTATTAAACCAGGTGACACTGAGCCGCTAATCAAATATTTTTTTTTTTTGTTGCATGATAAAGGTTCCTCTCAAAAGTTAAAAGAGATCAATGTATTAAAGTGACATCACTACCGGAAAAAAATGTTCGTTTTGCTCTAGCACACTTCTTGACTTCTACCACCGGAAATATCTAACGTTTGAGAGGAAGGACTCCTAAATAAATAAAATTTATTTACACCATGCATTTTAGCATTCTTTAGCAAAAACTAATCTCACATCACATTAAAGTAAAAAATTGATTTAAAAAAAATTGTAATGCTTTTCAAATGTAGCTGCAATTTATCTTCTCTAAAATTTTTAGCTTAAAGGTATAGGTAAATATATATATATAGGCAAATGCCCTAACAACAAAATTGTTTATTTTTATATAAAAAAAGAAACTTATGATTTTCTGCTAAAAGTTCTGTGGCAACGTTTATAGTGAGTAGTGTAGGCTATGTCTACAACAAGAGTAATAATCATAAAGCAATATACTGCACTTGTGCTCTCATACATACATATGTACATACATATGTATGATTAAAGTAGAAAAAGAAATAAAACAAAATAGCACAACAAAGTAAAGATTTTCAAATTTGCTATTGTACAAACTAGACAGGCAACTGACTAGATATGTACTTCGACTTCGGTTTTTATACGAACAAAAGCCCTATTGTGAAAAATAAAAAGAATTATTTTGCAAGAATTAATTTCAACATTGAGTTGATTTTTTTTTTTTTTTAGAAAACTTATGTGTATGTGATTTTTGCAAACTTTTATTGCTAAAATGCTTAGGCATTTTTAAAAATCGCAAAAATTAAAAAAAAAAATTAAAGCACGATAATGCATCTAGGATAGAAGGAAAATTTAGAAAGAGTAATAGAAGTCTACTATCCAAGAATGATAGAAATACAAATTTAAGTTTTCTGCACAAATAACGTCACGCGATATAGGTACATATAAATAAATAAATTAATTTTTTTTTTTCAGTGAACAAACTACGTCATCTAACGAGAAATTATGCGCATGGTGTAATCATTTCTGTTTGTTCGCTTTACAAATTTTTTTATACAACGCATTTTTCTGAATTTTTACACATACCTACATATAAGCTCTATACCCCAAGGATCGGCACAATATATTATATTTTTTGACCAAAACATGTGTGCTGGTACTTAATTTAAGCCTGAAATTATGTCTTGGAATATTTTATTTACCGCTTTAGTTGGCTCCTCTATTGCTGGCAAAGGCATGCGACTTTTTATAAAGTAGCGAAGGGCTGTATTCATTTGTATAGGGTTTTTAACGATTTAAATTCTATTTATATAAAATTCGTATATACACTCTAAGGATACCGACTCGCGTAATAAAGGACCGGGCTGGGAGACCTAAAAACACATCTAGTTTTCTATACCCACATTTATAAATTTTGCTTTAAATTGAATTGTTTTACTTGCTGAAATGAAATTGAGATTTTATCACATACATATACATAGATGTAATTAGTTTTTCATCATTTTTACCTTTGAAATTTAAATTTTCCAATTTCAACTATTGTTTTGTTTTTATTCTAATAGGTAGGTGCCTACCTACTTTTGCAGATTAAAAAAAAAAACGTAAAAATCAGTTGCCTAAGATGCACTCACAAAACAGAAAATAACCTACATAAATACAAAATTATTTTTATTACAAATTTACTTAAGAAGTAAAAAAATTTAAAACATTAGTGTAAAAGGAATGTCCTTGCTCTCGCGCTCACTTTAATATAAAAATCGCAGTCGTGTAGTACATTTTTTACTTTTACACCAATTTATTGTTATTGCTGCAATTTCAATGTATGTAGTTCGTTGGCAGCTCATCAGGAAATTTTGGTAGCTCCATTAATAGGCCATAGACAGCACATGTACAAACTGTTGGGATGCCTCTGCAAAATCTACCTGTAATTTAATAGTTCAAAGCACTGTCTCCTCAACAACAATGGCAACTTACTTTAACTCTGATCATCCACGTTAATTCAAACACATATACACAAACACACATTACTACTTCTTAAAACCGAAATGAAATTTATATTTTAGCACAAGAAAAGAGTGTATGGATGTGTATGTGCACTAGTATGTGTGTATGCAATCTTACCAAGTATTCGCACATAATACCTATTGCACTTTTTTTTAAGTCTTCTTGTGTCTATGCCCCACTAACCGGTTCTCCGCTGTAGCAAATATGAATGCATGCATATTATGCCACCATGTTGTCGTTATTTATCTAGCCATTCGGCCAAGCAACCTACCAACCAACTAACCAGCCAGTCAGTGGTGCAAGAGTTGGTTAAATGAAATTAAACCAAAAATAAAAATAAAAACTGTGATTTTGTTTTCAATTTGATGACTTAGTTGTTGAGCAACTTGTTTACAGTGTTTTTTTTTTCTTTTGCTTTTTCTTTTATATCATTTGTTCATTGTTGTTTCAATTTTCTTGCTTTAAAATGTTGTTCTTGTTAAATCGCCAAAGTACAAGTATATTTGTGTTATTTGTAATGCAAAAATGTGCTTGCCTTCTGTATGCTTAAATCAAATCCTTTCAAGGACTATAAACTTGAATTATTGTACCTTTTCTGTATGACAAGAAAAAGAAGAAACGACAACAGTGTAGATTTTTATTGTTTAATGGAACTTAATTTTTTTATTCTGTAATAAAAATATAACAAGTTGATATAGGAAGAAGGGAGATCGTAAGATATGCACTTATGTACATACTGGGGCTGATTATGAGTGTCGTTGTCGTGAAAAAAACAGTGATATGTGGCATCGCCTTCCATATGTTTTATATTGGCTTGCCGTAAATTCGACGAGTAGCGACTCGTAATAAGGCTGATTGTTGAATTATTTAGGTAAACCAAGACTTGCAGATGTTCCAGCCTTCTATTCATCTAAGATTTTTATACAAACATATTTGCAGAATTTAAAAAGTACCTACGCAAAGACTGACAGTCAATGGCATTCACTTGACCTGAAATCGACTCATAGATACAACTGCAGCAAAAATGTTAGGCCTAACGGGGTTGATAGGCTTTGCTAGACTTGTCTGAAAAGCACGGCTTGCTAAAGAGGGGGGGGGGGGGGGGTGACGGCTTGCCATGAGTTAGTTCTTCTCATTACCTACTTTGAGTTTCCAATATGTATGCGTGTATGTTTGTCTGCCTGTATTTGCATTTAAAATGTAAAAAAAAATGATCTTTGTATTTGTAAAAAACTCTTTAGACTTTGACTTTGACAATGCAAAATGGTTTATCTATAAAACTTGAAAAAGAAATAAAAATGCATTTGGAAAATGGCGTAGAAGATGAAGTGGAATAAAAAAAAGCAAAATAAAAAGCACAAACAACTAACAAATGAAGTAATAAAACACACATACATACACCAACTACGACAACAACCAACAACGCATTACTAACACAAAATGAAATAGAACTGCAAAATTTCCCACCGATTCCCAAATGCAGTACGTCCATCCATCTACCTCTTTGGAAGCCATTTATTTTAATTTTCTGCAGCAGGCATTTTTTTTTTTTTTTGCACGTAAATTGATAGAAGAAGAAGAAGAAAAAAGAACTCCAAAGCTGCAGTTTTAGCTGCAGCAATTGGTTTATGTTATAGTCTCGCCAACATTAATAAATAAAAGTACGGCACGGCAGCAGCAAGTAGGTATTTGTAGAAGAGTGAAAAGTGTTGCAGTTGTTGAAAGGGAAAACAGCGACAGAAAAAATTTTTGAAAATTGAATCAATTGATGCGTTTATTTTTGCATTACTCTTTCGTTGTTGTTTCATTGCATGTTTGTTTGTTTAGTGTTGTTGTGTTCTTTGTATGCCTTCTCTTCTATTCTCTGCTATTTTTCTATTCGTTTGTTCTGTGCCATTCAAATTATAGTTGTGAGTTGCAACTTAAAGAGAGTCTGCCAGCAGTAGCTTTTTATGGGGTATTTTTTATTTTTATTTATGTTTTCGAGTGCAAGTAGATATAAATGGTCTAGTATGCGTGAGTTTTTTTTTTTTTTTTGCATATTTTAAATTTTTTAATGTCGTTTTTTCCTTTGGCTTTTATTGTACTATGCCTGATAGCCTTTACAACCATTTTAATGTCATTTATGCTCTTGACATCAACACACATTAATTTGCAAATTTCTGCAGACTCTCTTTTGCACACTAGATGCAACTCTTTCCTATATCTTTTCTCCTCTTAAGTTAGTCTCTGATTACAGATGTCAGTTTTATTTTTAATTTTTTAATCTCTTTGAGGGTTTTAAGAATTTAAACAATGTCGTATCTGTTTTTGTATCGCATTCCCTCATTATTTTACTATTTGCGTCATTGGACCTGTATGTTAAGTGATTTATTTTAAAATTGACGACCTTATAACAAAGTGTGCGTAAAGTTTTCCCAAAATTCTTTCAAGAATTAAAATAAAAAGTGACGTTTGTAAAGTGAAACGGACCGAAAAGATGACGTAAAATTTGCACAACCATTAGAAGATCAAAAGTGAAGAGCTGATATGTTGATAAGCCACTTATCGAGGTTTTTTTTTTCATTCTGGTCATTCCATGAACTCTAAAGTCGTTACCCAAAAAAGTGATGCTTGCCCAGAAACAATTATACAAGCGCATTTATCAGGTATGATTTTTGTTCGCGAAAGTGAGTAAAGTTAAAGGTTTTTTAAATTTGTACAATGGCCGCACTAGAAAATTAGGGAGACGGGACATACCTCAAACTAAAGGTACTGAGCTTCCCTTTTGGCATCTGTAACTGATTTTTATGTGAAATACATCTTCCTTAACAAAAAAAAAACTATTTTCGAGCCCCATACATGTTTCTTACACAGGAAATTTTGTACAGGGGCCACACCAGAAAAGGTGCAGGGAAAGGGTATACCTCAAACTAAAGGTAATGAGCTCCTTTTTCACCGTCTATACCTAATTTTTATGTGGAATAAATTGCTGTATTGTGGCTACTTTGGCCACCTAGAAGCAATAGCTTTAGCTGCCAACCAATGCCTATTTTATGCCTTCTATGATGGAGTAAATTGATGTTGTATAGAAAAAAAATTCCAATTTGAAACTGGTTTGTTTTAGTGGATTTTGTACATTGAAAATCTATCGTCGGTTTATGTCGTATGTATTTAGATTATTTGAAAAAGTCTCTCTGAAACTGTGACTGCTTTAATGCTTCTGTGCAAACACGAAACTGCATAAAATTATATTTTTATCTTGTGAGAATGCATATTGAAACCCACTGCCTTACGCTATTACATCCCAAAATGCCAATAGCCCATCGTCGCTATTGCTTCTCAATCAAGATTTTTTTTTTGCTGATTAATAACTCCCGGTAAACTTAATGCGGATCTATGTACTAGCTGCAACAGTCTACCAATGATGCCGACGATAATGATGATGAAACAATGACATCGCACTCAATTGTATTTTCTTTTTTCAATCTTTACTCTCACACAAACTGTCAGTTCTTTTAAATGCATAGAGGCAACAAAACTCCAACAAGAGTGAACTTTATCTCCGACATAGCACACAACAACATGGTGATTATAAAGAGCAAAAAACGATGGCGACTCCAACAAAATGACAACAACAAAAATTAAAAAAGGCCGACAACACCGAACCAAACACGAGTTAATTAAAGTGAATGCAGTGCAGTGCAGGCATGCTTTTTTTTTTGTTTTGTAATTGTAGTTGTACTTATATGTATTGGTGTAAATATGCGTGCATATACGAACAAGTTTCTTCTGTTTTGTTCGTCATTAAAGTGTATAAAACAAAAATAATTATTTTTGGGGGACTGGGAGCGGACTGACTGACTGACTGATTGTTGATTGTGCTAGGTTGCCTGCTGACTATATGCGATTTCCTAACCTATACCATAATAAAAATGTTGTGTCTCCTCTGTTTTTGCATACATGCCTGCATATTTGTTTATTTACAATAACAACAATAATAATGGTTGCATTTTAATGGGGTGATAAGAATTGGAGCTAAACTAAAGTAGACACAAATCAGTAGAATTTAGTTCGGGGAGCGCCAACGGCTTATGATCAATATCTCCAACCCTTTTTGCTCTAACTGTTTAATAAGAATGCTTAACTAGTTGTTGTGTCTTCGACGTTAGCGAATTATCAAAGAGGAGGACTCAAATATTATTTTAATTCGCCCTAATTGGATTCTTGTCTGCTGATTATAAATCTCAAAAGGCAGAATTTATTTTTTATTAACATGATATTTCAAATATCATATGATTCTACAGGACTCTTCAGCACTCATTACATTTGACAATTTTTCTATGACTTTTCATGTTGACCCTTGACTTTCCTTTTATAGGTATTTCTGATTTGTACAGACCTTTAAACAAAGGCATTTGAAGTTTATTTTATTAAACGCTGTGCTGCTATTAAATAATTTTCCTTTACCACCACCCGTTCTGTTGTGTGTAATAAAGGGCATGACTAAAAGGAAGGCACGTAGTCAACAACAAGATAAGCAAACAGCCCTAGTAGAACAGACAGATAAAATGCCAGACATTTTTTATGTTTGTTTTTTTATTACTTTCATTTCCATTTCCCTTCTCTTTTTCCTTTTTGTTTGTACCTACTTCTTATGTTTTTTTTTTTCTGCTACTCGTATTTTTGTTTGTATATCTATTGAACACATGAGTATGAAAATGCCTATTCAGGATGACTTGCTATACCCACGAGTACTGAAAAGTTAATGATACCAAAAGTAGAAGATGGGCTTGCTGTAAGGGGGCTATAAATGCGCAAAGACATTGATTGCGTTGCTTTTCTTTTGATATTTGTCTACACTATCCCACTTACATACTCAGTCAGTCAAACAGCAAAAGAGCATAAAGCATACAGACATATTTACATACACTCTCTGTTTCCTTTACTTTACCTCTCTCTCTCTCTCTCTCTCTGTCTCTCTCTGTTATTTGTTGTTATTTTGTATTGGGTACATGTAAAACGTCAATAATGTCTTTATTGGGTTAGGTTCGGGCAATTTTATTTTTCGGTTCCTCTTCTTTTCAACTTTGTTTTTGTATTCCATTAATTCTTGTTTGTTCGAAAGAAGCTTGTGGCATCTAAACACAAAAATTATTATCATTAATTGTCTTTGCTTTTGGTTTTTGTTTAATAATTTCAACTTAAATCTGTAACAAGAGTTGGGTTTATTTACCTAAAAGAACTTGTTCGAACATCTTTAATTGAATGAAAAGCGTTTAGGGGAAATTTATTTTTATTTTTATATTAAATTGGAGGTGTCTTTATATTTTATACTGTCTTCACAGTAGGTAGTATGTATGTACATATTGTATCAATTTGAGCGCTTTATAAGTAGAATGAATATGCCTGTAGGAAGGTACTCGTATGTGTTTTATTTTTATTTTTGTTAAAAAAAAGTACATGCAGGCAAATGTGTCAATAAACTACATTTAATAAAATTATTGCCGGCATTCACACATACATACATACGCTCAGCAACATAAAACTCACTAGTAGATACAAGCAATTGCAAAATACTGTTCAACAATTAGGTATTTCAAAATTTCATTTTAAACAAATTACACACACACGCATACATGTACACACATACATTTTGTGTATTATTTATTTATTTTAGATTGTTTATATTTTTACGAAATAAACTGGTTTATTTAACAACCTACATACCTATAAAAAATGTTTATAAAGAGACTAAAATCTACATCCCATTCACGGTTAATCTTATTTATTGTGTTTGGAAAGAACTTAACGTTCTTAAAGCTTAAAGAGTTGTGTTATGGCAAGTGGTCCTGTGGCGCAATGGATAACGCGTCTGACTACGGATCAGAAGATTCCAGGTTCGACTCCTGGCAGGATCGAATTAATTTTTTTATATTGAAAAAATATTTATTTAACAAAAAGATATTTTTAGTTAAATTCATAAAAAATATTTTAGCTTAATAAGCGCTTATTAATTAAACAAATTTCCCGTAGAAAATATGCTTGATAATTACCCCTTATTAAACAAATTTGACTGTTACTATTTAAATAATAATTAAATGTTATTTCTGTGACAAAAAGCGGTTAAGTCGGCTTAAGTTTTTTACAAAACTATAGCAAAATTATATTTTGCTTATCTTCTTTCCATGTACAATCTCATTTGGAATGAAAACTTAACATTTCACTCCCATAAAAAATATTTTAAATGAAATAAATATTCCCTTTTTCCAAAATATCTAAGCTTTTTAATTAATTCTTATATGGCTTAAGCGATTTTCCCTAACACAGGTTTTACACCATAATACAAGCGTTAAGATTTTCATTGGGAAGTATAAACATTTAGAAAATTTTCTAAAAATGGTGAGTTCCATACGACTGTCTAAGTTCTATCCGTATCTTTTTTTCACACTACCTATTCTACTCTTTTATTTTATTTTAATTTTTGACCACTAAGCAACCAGAGATGAAACTTTTGAGGTTAGAATTTTGAAAAACTCAGCTTTTTATTTTGAGTTTGTATAAAAGAGACAGATATAGTGTTTTAATATTACGAATAAGAGAAAATAAGCAAAATGAAAAATTTTTTGTTTTAAAAAACATTAATTAAAAAGTTATTTCCGTAATGAAAATGCACATGCCGGAGATTCTTATATATACGTTTATTGTTATGAAGTATGGAATTTAATGTAAAAGTGATAACAAACACAAATTTTCATGTTTTAAAATTCATGTTTACGAAATGTAAATAATGAAAGTGTAAATTTTTTAGAAATACCTGAGCAAAACAAAATAAAAATTTTGAGTTCGTGCAAAAAAGACAGAAAGAAAATGTATACTATATCTGCACTCTGACACCTCTGGTTGCTCGGTGTTTTTGACAAGTCATTTTACTCAGTATTGTGGTGTAAAGCCCGCATAACAAACATTTTATAAAATAAAAATAAAAATTAGTTGCGCCCCCGGGTGGGCTCGAACCACCAACCTTTCGGTTAACAGCCGAACGCGCTAGCCAATTGCGCCACGGAGGCCACGCTAGACAGCTTTGTTGAATTACGTTTTTACATCCAGTACTTTAATCTCTAAACCAAAACTTTGTCCACCAACTCCACATTTTTAAAGCACCTCACACAAAGTTCTAGTTCAGACTTTCAGAACAAAATTAAATTCCAATTAATGGAAATCTTATAAAATATTAAACTTTAATCTAAATAATTAAACAAACTATTCACAATACATTCATCTGCAGCAACTTATTATTTGGATACATAGTATGTAGGTACATACATACGAACCTGTAATTTCAAATTACACATTTACAAAATTACGGAGAATATTTACAAAAAATGACAAAGTAATTTGACTCTGTTAATCATGTTTTATTAAATAAATAAAAAAAAAGAATATTTTTTTCTAAATATGTAGCTACTTTTCTACTATTCACTAATACATGTGTAATATTTTGTAATAAAAAGTGCTTGTAAGCCACATCTAGTACGTATGCTTGTGCAGCCGTTTAGCACATACATACTAGAGCAATGCGCAAGCATATTTGAAACGGCTTACAAACACTTTTTATTATAAAATATTACATATTTCTGTAGTAACGTGTGGTTTTCAATTAAGCTTGAGCAGTGCTATTTACGCTTGATGGGATATTCATTTTCATAATTTTATGTGTAAAAACACATTTAATTTTTTCTCTGGTTTTTTCCCTTTTAATGTTGTTTACTATACTTTTCTTTTGAATTTGTTTTTCCTTTTACGTTGCAGCCAATGTAAATTTTAATGCATCAAAAATATGCATGTTTGTCTGTATGCAAGTGCGTACATGTGTGTGTATATGTATGTATGTGGCGCGTATGCCAGTATAAGAATGTATGCCAGAGTGCATTAGTGAGTCAGTGAGTGAATGCAAATGCATACAGAGAGTGAGTGAGAGAGAGGAAATTTGCTAACTGACAGAGCAGAGCGTATGCATGTGTGAAAATTATTTCCACCATAAGTTCAATCTTAAAGTTGAAGGTCAGTAAATGTTTTATGTCATTCAACTTGTCTTGGTTGTTTTTTCCTTTCTCATAGAAAATAATAATATTTTTGTTTTTTTTTGCTATTCCTGCTGCTGCTACTGCTGCCATTTTAGTTTTTGTAGTTGTTGTTGACTGTTTTACATGCCTCCATGCATCAGTGCATGCAGGTTGTCTCACTTGTGCACTCGTTTTATTACATACACGAGTGTACAACGAAATATGCTTCGTGAATGTAAAGAGCAAGCAAAATAGTCTTTTAATAGCCAGCGTTAAATAAACACTAAGTTGCAGAAGATTTACTATTTACAAGCTTGTAAAGTAATAATAACAACAACTGCAATAACAATCATTATAATAAATACAAATAGTCAAATTAAAAAAGAAACAAAATCCCAAATTGATGAAATAAAAAAAAAAAAAAAAAATTAAGTGAAAACTGATTTTGTAAATGGGAGAGGAATAAAAAAAGTAACAACAAAATAAAATTACAACAAGAGAGAGAATATTTGTATGAGAATGAATTTATAAATTCATTGATTGTGTAAATAAAAATGCAGGCACATGCATTTGACTGCATAAATGAGGTGCGGTCGTGTATGCGAGGTGGGTCTTGCAATGACACAAGTAATTTTATGAAAAATGTCTTAAGTACTGAATTTTGTCAGAAGTCTCCATAAGTTTCTCTTTTGTCACACTGAATTCTTGTGGCTTGTTTGTTTACTCAATCAATATTATGTACTATGTACTGATATTAATGTAAAATTTATAATACATTTCGCGTTATGATAGAAATTACGGGGGACTTCTAGGAATACCCTAATTATACGAACAATAATAAATTTTCTTTTCCAGTGCTTTGACTTTTTCCTTTATCTTCGTATTTTTGTTCAAAACAACAATTTTCTTTTGAAAATTAACATTAATTAACTGTAACACTGTAACAAAAAGTTAGGAAAACTGGAAAAACTAAATAATTAGCTGTTTAAAAAATATTTTAAGAAATTCCTCCAAGTTTGCCTTCAAACAAATGTAAATGGCTGTGTTTGTGTGTAGCAAATGTAGCAAATCCCTTCTAATTAAAAAATTAATAACAATAATAATAATGACGACTGCGCTCTTTATTTGTAGTCCACACAGTTCAGGTGGGAGAGTTTTGTCATAAAGAAAAACAAACTTTAAAATTAATTTTTAAATAAGTTTTTGTAACAACCAAGTTTTCTTAATAAAAGACTGTCAATTAATTTTATAATAAATATTTAAAAATGTCAAAAAAATATTAGATAAAATAAATTGTGACCTACACCGAATGAAAAAAAGAGTGAGTGAGAGACAGAGAAAGAATGAGAGTAAGAGAGTTTTAAAAAATAAAGAAAAATAAAATGAAAGTAGAAACGTGGTTACGGTTACTTTTTTTTCAATTATTATCAAAATAAAAGTAAAAGAAAACAAATTTAGAGGATAATATAGTAAAGCAATTACGCAAATATGCAGCTACTAAACCAAATTGGAAATAGATAGAACAAAAATAACGTAAATAATTTTTTATGCGAGCTTGGTGTTTGCAATTACAGTAATAACACCTGAATATAAAATTACGCGTGGAAGTTGATTATATCTGCCCAAGCTAAATTAACAAACAAAAAAATTAATTGGAAGTTGGAAAAAACAACGCAAATTTAAAAAAAAATACTAACCGCCCCCGGGTGGGCTCGAACCACCAACCTTTCGGTTAACAGCCGAACGCGCTAGCCAATTGCGCCACGGAGGCGATAGTTCTGACTGTAACTTATAACTGTTTTGAGTAGCCAACCGTAATTTTAATAACTAGAAAATGCAATTTTATGGCTGTTAACAGTCACCGCTTTATGCATTTTCAATTGAATAAACAGTTTTCTAATTTTTCTTGTATTTTATCCTAATTAGTCCTTAATTATATACATACATATGCACCTATCACTATTTTACCTTACAATTCCATTTTATTGAAGGTATCTATGTATGAAATATTTTTTTAATTTATTCAATTTAACAATTAATATTATTTTTTGAAATGCAGAAAGTTTTCTAATAAAATTGTTGATTTTTTTCTGAAAAAGTTAAATGGAATGAATATGTGTAATAAAATATTTTGAGTGGAAGAGTGTTAGAAATAAACTGATTGAACAAATAAAAAGTTTAATTAGATTAGCTACTTGTTCAGAATAAGGTCAAGTGCTGGTAAGTGGTCCTGTGGCGCAATGGATAACGCGTCTGACTACGGATCAGAAGATTCCAGGTTCGACTCCTGGCAGGATCGTGGAATATTTTTTTCTTTAATTTTTAACATGAAATTTTTTTAGTTGCAAACTGATTTGAGGGTACATATGTATTCTGAAAAAAAAATTTTTTACTTACATCATTTTGTGGAAACTTGCAAAAAGAAAAAGTAATTAAAAAAAAAACAAAAAATATCATTTCGCCCCCGGGTGGGCTCGAACCACCAACCTTTCGGTTAACAGCCGAACGCGCTAGCCAATTGCGCCACGGAGGCTTCTGATTTTTTTAGAATTTTTTTTAGTATTTCTAGTTGTAATTGAACTCAGAAGTATTCTCGTGGAAATAATGAAGTGCTTCCTTCAAAGACTTTCTTAGATTCATCTCGTACCTAGTGTTCCCACATGTAAGTGCAAGTGCGAAAAACTTAATACTCCCACATTTTTTACCAAAACACTCACTTTTCGAACTTGCAGCTGTACGAAATTGCCCTGCAAGTAAAATTTTGACACTTGCAGCCAATAAAATGACAAATGAGAAACAGTGCTACCGAGTATGAATTTTAAATTAATTTATTAGTCTTCGGTAAAATAAAAGTTTCATATGTTTGACTTAAAAAAATACTAACAAAAAATATATAACTAGTTAGTGTTCACGGTACAGTAGAATCTTAAGAGAGTTACCACTTGGATAAGTTTACAGTGCTTCAGAATCAAGGTTAAACTTTCAGTTAACTTTTCAGTGAGTGTCGAATGAACTTCCTCAAGAATTTCTTATAAAAGCATGGAATAAGATAAAAAAGTGGGATGACAGTACGATAGCGAATACAAAATTTCACTCTTTGAAATGATTAAATGAAATAATTCATACAATAACGCACTTCGAGAAGTTCAATTGCTGATGTCAAACGTAAGGGATAATGTTGACATCAGCGTTGATGAAATCGACAGTTGGAAAAAGTTGTTAGCTTTTGGAACATCTCGGTTAAATTAATTCTAAAATTATACTGCTTTGCGATTTAGCGGTAATATGCTTACCTTCTCTGGTAAAATTTAAATAACCACAAAGCTGTGAGTACAAATAACATATTGGGTTCACAGATGCTCATGGCCTCCGTGGCGCAATTGGCTAGCGCGTTCGGCTGTTAACCGAAAGGTTGGTGGTTCGAGCCCACCCGGGGGCGCGTATACATTATTTTCGCTCATTAATTTATTTTTTAAAATACCTTAATACATGAAAATATGTAAAAAATTAAAAGATGTTTCTAATAAATTAAATTATTTAATTTAGTTTGAAGTGTGTTTCTACTTTTTAAAAAATAAATTTGCGCCCCCGGGTGGGCTCGAACCACCAACCTTTCGGTTAACAGCCGAACGCGCTAGCCAATTGCGCCACGGAGGCTGTGTGAGAAAATTTTTATAGTTTGTATTTGTTTGGGCTCGTGTAACTTCCACCAATAAAAATGTTCTTAAAATCTGTTCTTAGCAATAACTAAACCACCCATATTTTAAGGGAAGTAAAATAGAAAAAAATCTTCATCATCTCACCTCCAACAAGTGGCATTCAACCCTCTCTCTCTCACTGCTTTTTTTTTATTGGACTCTTTCCTCCATCTATTATTCTAAACATTCAAAGTAGGTCAATGTGTGTATGAATTGTATGAAAAAACAATGATTTTTTTGTATTTGCATGAATGACATTCGACATTCAAGCAGTCACTGACTGATTGCACTTGTTAAAAGGTAACTGCTAGCCACCTAGTCATAAATAATAAAAAAACGCCTTAGAAATCTTATAAATGCTTTCTTTTGTTATTCGAGGCAAAGATTGTTTGAATACCTTTTTCCTTTATGTTATTCTAATAAACAACATGAAAGTGTTTAAATAATTTAACTAAAAAGCTTAACAGTTTTCGTTTTTAAATTCTTTTTATTGCAGTTCACCGAAATTATTATAAATAAATATCAATAAATAAATGTCAGCCACGTATGTGTTATTGTTGGTCTTTATGTTGGATAATGTGCACATGAACATTGTTGCACTGTTGTTGTATTTGTGCATAAACACAAAGAAGCACAAATGTAGGTCATTTAAACCAGGCAAGGTTAAAAAGATTTTGTCCAGTAGCAGAGAGAGTAACATACCAAAAGAAAAAACTAAAAAGTAAAAAGTTAAAATTAAAATGGTGCCAAAATAACAGGCTCCTTCAACCTCTGCTAACACAAACGAATACACGCACTACACATTTCACTTTACAATACAATATCTACAATACAACGAGATAAATTCTTGCAATATTGTTGGTCCTCCTAAACTAGAATGAATTTATCACCGATAATGTACCGACTAAATCATGCGCAAGGACAAAAATTGCTATTGTCAACAGAACAACAACAGCAGCCACAACAACAACAACAACTAGCAACACAAAACCAGCAGCAGACGCAACACCAACATATAGTACCCAGTCATATATTATTACAACAGCAATTGGATGCGGCCTCTACCACTAACTCAAATACTGTTAACAGCTCTTCTTCATCCACTCGAAGTAACAATAATGCCACCGCTGCAACACTGCACAATGACCATGTCTTCATAAATAATTTTTCTGAGGATGAAACCAACACTTCTCAAGCCTTAAAACAAGCAACAACACTATTGCATAACTTACATCATCATCAGCAGAAGAAGCAGCAACATCATCCCCATCAAACACCACCCACCCAATCACGCCACTTAAATAACAATCAAGGAAATAATCTGGTCATTACAAATGCTGCAGCAGCGGCTGCTTTAGTGGCTGCGACAGCTGCCGCCGGTAAAATTAATGCAATGACTTCAAGTTCTTCCGTAGAAGAAAGCTTAAATCTTTTAAAGACTGCCATTAAAACGGAACCCTTACAACATGACACCTCCATAAAAAATAATAGTAATCTCAACAATAAAGGTGATATAATTACTTTAGCTGGCAGTTCAGCTTTAGCCAATGTTGTACCAGCCACCTGTTCCACCAGCTCTGTATCATCTACCTGCACATCATCTTCCTCAGCAACATTATCTGCAGCTTCCATACTTCTCTCGCCTAATGTTAAATCACATGCTTTAAAAAATTCTTCAGCCTTAAATAATGCCATAACTCAAGTGACTTTAACAACAGCCGGCAGTGTCAGTGGTCCTGGTGCTGGCAGTGCTAGTGCCAGTAGTGGTGGAATCTCAGTTGCAGGTAACAGTGTTGGCAATAGTGCTGGTGGTGGTGTTGGTGAAGCTTTAACTACGTCAAACAGCAGCTTGGTCTTCGTGCCATCAAAGAGAGCCCGTATGGAATTGTAAGTATCATCTTTCCGTTCGAAAAAAGGAGTGCTAAAGAGATTTCTCTTTAAAAAGCGAAAAGTCAATGAATTGAATATTGAATGAAATCTTATATGAAGATAAACAGATAAAATTTAAATTCAACTAATTTTCGCATGTTAAATTGAATTAAATATTATTTGTTACACAATTTCGTAATATATTCTTTTCAGACGAGAAGAATGGATATCAACTCCTAGTCCTGGCAGTGTACCCAGCACAGCACCTTTAAGTCCTTCATCAGCATCACAAAATCACATGTATGGTGCAAATATGTCAAATGGATATTCATCACCAATGTCAGCAGGCAGTTATGATCCATTTAGTCCAAATGAAAAAACAGGTAAGTGACTGTTTTTCTTTTTTATTATTTTTTTTATTTATAACAACACAAATACGCATCTGAATTTTGCTTTAAAAAAATCTAGCACCTAGAAAATATTATTTGTTCTCTTATTTGTGTAAATCCTAGATATCAATTGCAATTATATTTGCAGCAGTTCTGTCTACCATAAAAAACTTATAGGCTGTTCTGCTTAGGTATTCGTGTGACATTGGTGAATTGGCTATTAATTTTTGGGCAATTAAAACCGCCAGATGGAGTTGGGGATGGAATGGGATTATATTGAAGAATTTTATTAAGGAATGAATACTTTCTTTTTTTGAAAAGGATTAAAAAAATATAAATTATCGTATTTTATTTATCAGTTTCGAAGAAGTCCTGAACATTTAATCCTATGCTACCATCTAAAAGAAATTTTTCTACATTCTTTTCTCAAATTAATAATTTTGCTTATGTGTTGGTTTAGGCTGCCACAAAGGCCCTCAATTAGAGTCGCAAGACTTCGTTTTGAACTTTCTTTTGTGTTAGTTTTAAAAATAACTCCTAATATTTCGGTTACAAGGTGATTTTTTTAGTTTGTAACAAGGCCTCGCAACTTTTCAATTTTATATCGTTAGTTTCGTTAAGGGAATTCAAAACGCATTTTCGCATTTTTAATTTTTATTTGAATAAAGATTTTCTAAGTTGCTCGTTCGTTAGTCTGTTTTAAAAGTTCTTGATTTTAGTTTTTAAAAATCACAAGTTTACAGGTAAATTAACAAAAAAAAAATTGTTATTTAATAAGGTCATAATAAACGAATTTTGTATAGAAAATTATATTAATAAGTCCTTATTAAGGTCTTATTAAAGGAAATTCCCTTAACAAGCCCTTATTGAAAACATTTTTTTTTATGAATTTAACTTGACTCTAAATAATTGTGTTTAATATTGCTTAGTATGTCAGTACAAAATTAATAAACAAAAAAAATTTTACCACTCTCCCCGACGGGGAATTGAACCCCGGTCTCCCGCGTGACAGGCGGGGATACTGACCACTATACTATCGAGGATGTTGAAGTTCAGTTAAGCATTTAAAAATATATTCAAGAAAACAATAAGCAAAATACAACATTGAAATAGAGTGAGTGTCAAACAAAATGGACAAAAGCTAAATGTGGTGTTAGCTTTTTTAACTGATAACATTTATTAACAGAGGGAGCTGACTACAGATGCATATAAAGCTTTTTTTTGTAAAAAGCTGTATTTTTCTTTTGTAAAGTACAAAAAAATAAATACATAAATAAAGAAGACACGTGAATTGTTGTAGTTTTTTTTTTTTTTACTTCCATTTATTTCGTGTAATAATTTTTCTATTCTTCTACTTTTCATTTGGTGCTTATTTTTACTGGCTCTTTCTGAATACATAATTGAACGGTAGCTTCTTTTGAAATATGAAAACAATTTTTTTTTTGTTTCCAATGTAGGTATTTAACTGTATCCTTCGCTTATAGAGAAATAGTCCTAGGTCCCTAGTTCGGTAATTTATTTTTATTTAAAAAAAAACCTCATAGGTACATATTTACATTTGGGTGATTTGAAAAGAGAGAGCCTTTCATAAACTACAAGTTCATAGTTAGTTTAAATAAAAACCATTGAATCAGTCACTGAACTATTAGATTTTAAAGTTAAATATTTTTTGAACAAGCTTTTTTTTTTATTTTTCCAAACTCAGCTTTAAAGTTTGTTAAATAAACTCTTCAGATGCTTAGCCTAAGGCGGTATAGTGAAAGTGAAAATTAATAGAATCTTTAAATTTAATTTATTACTTTTCCACCAGATAAACTCATGAACCAAAAGTGACGCCAAATGAGTACACCTTTTAACTGGGAAAATAATTTTCAGAAATTTTTTTGAAAATAAGATGGTTTCGTCTGTAATAAATGCAATTTCACTTTCGTTTACAAAATTTCCTGGTATTGTGGCATTTCATGTCACTGCTTCGAATGATATTGGGTATTTTGGAAAAAAATCTCTCGATGGGTAGATTTCATAATGTTTTTTCAAAACAAACTGAATATTTGACATCGAAAAATATTTATAAATACATTTTTTCGTATATCTTAATTATTTAGAGAAAAACATTTTTAGTTTGTTTACAGTTATTTAGCAATCTATTGTATTATACATACATACATCTGTATTTCAAAGTCTTATAGAATATATATGGTTCGTACAATACCAACTAAAAAGGGAGTGGCCGGGTGTATATGCTTGCGATTTTATTTATTTATTTGTTGTTTGTTTTTTGTGTGACGTCTATGCTTAGCTGAGTATAAATATGTATTCTCAACCACCACCGCACAGGATAAAGACCTTTTGAGCTGAAAAGTGTTTGTAAAAATGCTAAAAGAAAAGCAAAATACCAAAATTCATTTTTCCTCAAGGACGATTTTTTTAAACAAAGAAAGTCTGTAATACATAGTACACATATTTTTTCACATAGCAATAGGGTGTTAATAAATTGTTGACAAAAACATTTTGTTTTCAAAAAGCTACTTTTCTTTTTCCAAGCCTGTGATTAATAAATCAATAGACAAAATTATTTTCTAAAATTCAAAAAGCCGAGTTGCTTACAAAATTAATTGCCATTATTACAAGTTACCGATAGTTAAAGTTAAGATTTTATAAATCAAGTATCAAGCTTTTGGTTAGACATTAAATTAAAGATATGATAAGTTAAATATCGGATAGTGTGTCCTAAATTTGGTTTCAAAGTTTAAGCCAAAAACCGGTTAAGTGCCTAAAAATAATAGCCCATAATCATAGTCACACTAAAGCGGTATCTTTTTAAAAACGACTTTAAATTCATACAATTCTTAGGAACGAAAGTCAGCTCTTAATAAAAGCCTATTTTTTTTGTGACTGATTGCACAGCACGATACCTTGTAAAAATAGTGCGTTGCGTCTGCTTGATAAACATTTTTATTAACTTAATTTAGCAGAAAAAAATCGAAATGAAGTTAGTGCTATTTGCATTTTATAAATTTATTTTCTTTTTGTTTTAATATATTGATAAAATAAATAAATATTTTTGAACAATTTGCTTTTGAATGACCTTTAACTGAAGATGGACTAAAATTTTGTCACACCCTTTAGTTTGTTGATACTAGTGTCTAAGGGCATGTAAATTTTTATGTATCTGTGGCGCAGACAAGCTTAAATTGTGTGTATGGGTATTTGTGTGCTTGTGTATAAACCCCAAAAAAAAGTTGAAGGTCACCAGACAGATGTCGACGTCTATATCATCTCCAAAAAATATAGAAAAACCAAACAACCAACCCCCACAGTACACATATTTAAAATAAAAGGCACTTGAACTTATTTAATACATAAAAGTGTGTTTGTAGGTGTGCATTCGCTCCTTTGTGTGTGGGTATATAAAAAAATGATGGCAACTCAAGCTCCCGTTAGTTACTCTTTAAAAATGTCCTATTAGAGCGAGTTGCCGTTAGTAGGGAATTTTTTCTCCTCATTTTGTGTGTGTGTGGTTTTTTTTTTTTTCCTATTACAACTTCCAACAGGCAACTAAACGGTAAATGGTGCGCGAGGAATTTCGTATTGTTATTCCTTTTATAAAAAGGTTGTCTATTTACATGTAGCTGTTTTTGTTGTTGGTTAATGCTCTTATTGGTTTTATTGTTTTCGCCCACTCTATTTTTCCTTCTCGCTCTCAATGTGTGTGAGTGTTTCTTTTGATGCCTACGTTTTTATAGGATTCTAAAGACTGCTGAGAATTCATTGTTTTTTTTTTTTTTGGGGTATTTTTAGTATATTTTTTAACGCCTTAGGATGTTGAAAAATTAATAAGGTTTTTTGGGTGTGTTTTGAAGAAGTACACACGCAGGATGTTTATTATTTACTTGTTTTCCTATTTTTAATATTGTTTTAAATTTAAATTAAGTTTTTTCTATCGCCTTTATTACAAACACACATGTAAATACTAATAATAATTTCTGTCCTCGGTGGTGTTTAGATGTCCAATTTTCATAGACTTTTCGCAGTAATTGGGTTCAGATATTAATTGTATTTTCTAGTTTGTAGGCGTAAAATTAATGCCAGGTAATTGAGGTACGAGCAAGTTTCTGTCCCTCATCTAATAAATTCGCAGTAGTGACTTTCCCTGAATGCAGTGGTCTTCTGCTACAATTCAAGTAAAAGTAACTTTCATCATATTTGAATTTTTGTTTTTTTGTTAGAAAATCAACAACAATATAGAATTAATTTTTAGGCCTTTGGCGAATTCTATAAAGTTGAGATCAGGCATCAAAATGCTTATCAGAGCTTGATTTTATTGAACACATTCCTGGTAGGTATTTACAGTTTATGTTTTTCTTATTTTCCGTCAAAGATTAACTAACATTTAAAAAAAGTGTTACTATAGCCACTTTAGTTTGTATATGTTAAATTAATTAAAACCTTTTGGCTAAATTTTTTTTCATATTTTCAATTTTACGCACGTGTGTGTGTATGTGGTTTTTTTTTTTTTTTAATTCTTAAGCACACCTAAAATATCATTCTGTCTAGACAATGAAACTAAACTAAAACGTATCTAATTATCACATAAATTACACACACTTTATTACGCACGCAAATTGCTTACTTGCCTTGGCGTTTGTTGATTATGTAAATGAAACTTTGGGCTCATTTTATTATTATAGGTTATTTTGAAAATTTCATTTTTCTGAAGAAAACATACTGATATTCAATACCTTCCTTCCATTTTTCATAATTTAAGCTTCTATTTTTTATTTGTGTGTTTTTGGTTTCTGAATGCTGTTTAAGTTGTGATTTAAGATTTTTAAAGTATTTAATTAAAAAGCAAGGCATGACCAGCTATTGACAATCAAATGTTTTTTGTCAGGGACGCATTTAAAGGGAGATTTGAAAAGGGTTTTTTGCAGTCGCTCAATTACAAGAGTTAAATTTTTTTTTTTTGGATTTTGACAGAACAAAATCAAATGGTATTTGATACGATTGTCGAAAAGTCACGATTGCAATGAAATGTAAATATAAACTTGTAGAAAATTTTCTAAAAATGGTGAGAGCCACACGACTTTCTAATTTTTATCCATAATTTTGATGTATTTGCTTTCACACTTTTATACTTTTTCATTTGATTTAAATTTTTGACAAGTCGTTTTACTCAGTATTACAGTGTAAAACCAAAACCCCTATTTAATAGTTATTAAATAAACAATCAACAATTATGGTTGCTGAGCATAAAAGAAATTAAATTTTTCTTTTAAATCAATTTAATTGTAGCACAAAATTGTGATTTTATTAAAACAACATGGTTTTACTTTTACATATTTTGCTGTAGGGTATTTAAGTTAAATCACAGACGAACACAATTAGGCAACTTTCTTCTTCTACTGCTTCTAATTTTAAGTTCTTATTTGTTAAACCCTCTGACTCCACCGGCAATTGTTAGCTTTGACTAAAGAAACAAAAAAAAATCATAATTTGCCTTGATATACTTTGCCGTAGGGTATAGAATATCAAAACATCAAAAACAAACAACAAACAACAACAAAAAAACAACTAAAAAGAGCACAACTTGTTTGTGCAGCTTAATTTTCGTTTATGCTATTGTTGTTGCTATTTTAGCTGCTTCCAAACAACATGTGCCGGTGTTGACCTTGATCTTGAATTGAAAAAAAAGAGAAACAAGCATAAAAGCAAAAAAAAATATTAAGAATATAAAAATTTGGTGTACAAACTCAAACATGCCCACAAACATACGCACACGTACACAAACATTTTGCAAGAGAGCGAGTGAACGAGCGACTTTTTTCTTTTTTTAATTTTGCTTAAAAACACACTGGGGACTTCTTCTGTTGTTTTGGCTTTTATTTTGTTTTTAATTTATTTCTTAGTGGAGGTACCTACTTCTGGAGGGTCTTCTATTAAAGCTAAACTTAAAAAAGCACGCAGTTACACACAAACACACACGCACACATTCATAGATACAAAAATGATTCAACAACTATTTAAGGATGAAATACAATAACAGCTGCTGTTATTATTTAACACATACACACGTGCACTCACTCCTAGTATTTTTTTTTAATTTAAATATTTAAAAGGGTGAATTTTTTTAGGCTGTACGATTCTAATAATAAATACAGACTATGCAACATGTTTATGCAACGAGTTTTTTTTTGTTTAGATTGCATATTTTGATACAAACACTGCATCCAACAATTAAACCACCAGAAAATTGAAACCTTGAATGCAATACAAAATTAAACTATAAACGAATTAAAAATGAAACATGACTGGTTGCATAAAGAGGTTGCAAAGTTTGTACTTAACATTAAGATAATAAATTTGATCCTCAAATGCTGATGGGTTTTAAAAGATGGATTGTAAAGTATAAATGATGAATGTGGACTTTTTTGTTCTTTGCTATTGCAAATCATCATGATCATTTTACTATACATTTTGCTATAAAAAAAAGTAAACCCCAAAAAACATTCTCCTATAATTGTTTAAGGGTTTAAAATGGCTCTTATTAAAGTTTGTAGTTTTGTTTACTTAAAAGTAAGAAGCACAAGCTTGCATAAGAAACAACAACAAAATTTACCTGGAATCGTATATAGGCCAAATGCCATTATTCTTGTTAAGCTGCTCCTTTTACCATAAACTTGTTTTTATTTTTGCAATTAGTGCTGAGTGTATTTAGCATAGAAAATTCAAAAAATAAATAAAAAACAAATTTGTTGTCCTTGAAATTTGCACAAGCCAAACAATAAAATACAAGGGATATTGTTTTCGCCTCTAAAAAAATTTTTTTTTTGTTATTGAATGCAAAAAACTATTATTTTTTGTGTTTGTTTTTTATTTTGGGTTGTTATTTCTAATTTGACATTTTAATAACTTCCTTTTGGTAATCATTTGAAAGAAAGAACATGCAACAATGCAATCCGTCGTACAATCAAGATAACATGCATGACAACATATTGTACCAAGAAATTATTCATATAAAATTGGGATAAACTTTGGCACTTGCAAGTTTTAGAGACTGTTGTGCAGTCAATGGAAGAAAGACTCTATGCAAGTGTATGATGTAAAGAAACATCACATTAATATCTTCACTTGCATCAAAAGGAAAGAGGGTGGGTGGCTCCTTGCAGATCAGCAGCTCTCTATCTATTACCATTTTTTGGTTTTGTTGATGTTGCCATAAATCCTGACATCCATGATGTAAATGACAAAACCGAGATATTTATTTATTCAATTGATACGTAAGATCAATTGCCTTTTTTGTTTTTCCTCTCTTCTCTTGCATGTACAAATAATTCAAGCTTCCATTCATATTCCCATGAGTGAAAACGTAATAATAATTAAAAACGCCATGCGTTAGTGTAAGAGATTTCAAGTTGCAAGACTATTTGCATCATGTGGCTACTGAATAAACGATTCTAAAATTAAAAATAAATTGATTTAGGAGAAATTTTGTAAGTGTGTGCAATCAATTGTTGAATTTATTTTTATTAGAAAAAGTCACTTGATTTTTTATTTTTTTTTGTTTTTTTGTTTTTACAATCACACACTTTAGATTGAAAACTGGTATTCAATAAATAGGTATCATTAAGATTTAAATAAACCACTTAGATTTTGGCTCATTGACCCCTTTCATTAAAATGGTTGGCATTTGAAAACTTGTGTTGTTGTTGTTGTTATTGTGGTTTGATTATAAAAATAAATAAATTATAAAAAGTACATTAGATTTTGTATGTGTATTCACAAAAATTTTGTTTGCTTTATATTTTTATTACACTATGCAACACATAAAATGCAAACTCCTTCTCTTGTGGAATTGCTGGGTCTTGCTGTTTTGGATTTTATGATCTCATGAACATTTTTGCTAAAACTTGATCTTTTTTTTTGAAGAAAATTAAATTTTTCTCATGTCCATATACCTATAGCACTCGCAAACCAATTGGAAAATTGTTTTCATATCTGCGGCACAATTGTAGCCACAGACTAGGAGAAAAAAAAGTACAAAGCAAACTAACCCAAAAAAACGGTGTCTACGCTAAAATGAGGAAATAGCTTCATGTTTTCTATCTGTTATCATCATGCAATTAACAAAATTAAAACAATAACAATCATAAAGGGTCACACTTTAGTATTTTTATATGCAGTTTTTTCGTTTTAGTTAGCTTAGGCCAGAGTTCGCAAAGAAACGAAACGTAACAAAACAAATGCAAACGTTTCGTTTTGTACTTTTTCAGAGTATTATTATGGAGGAAAACTACAAAGCGAAGCATTTGCATTCGTTTCTGGTTTTAGACAAAGACAGAAAAACAAAATTCCAATTGATTTACAAAATAGGCAGGAATGTAGACCATGAGAAAAATGTTATGTTCTTCGTAAAAATCAAGTTTTAGCCAACATGTTCAAGAGGCAATACAATCGGAACGTTAGCTAAACTATCAAAACCCAATATGGAGTTTTACTTTCAAAAAGTACTTGGAGAAATTCAAAACTCGCTGACTTCAAAAATGTTACTTTGTGTTGTTAAACCCTCCATTTTTATCATGTGGTGTTTATTTTTTATTCATTTATTTGATTGTGTCTAAAATTATTGCACTTTGTTGTCGAAAATTATCAAAAGAAATATTTTTTTTAAATTTTTTTCTTTGAGTAAATATTGACAAAAAAAAAAGTGAAATTATCACATGACCTTGAATGCGGTTGCTTCACTTTATAAATTCTCATACACACACACACGCGCGCGTACTTATTTATTTTTATTTATTTATATACAATTTATTTTCATTACTTTGTTGCTGCCAAATAAGAAAAAAAGGGAAGTAAGAGTGAGAGTGAGTGAGAGAGCACTTATTATAGTATATAAATACACACTCACACAACAAGAAAAAGTATAGATGGCATGTCACGGCATGATTGTATTAAGAGGGAGCTGGGCAAAAATGTATACAAACAAAAATTCAATAAAGAAAAAACAAACATTGTATGTATGTATGTAACATACCTACTACAAATACAAAAACATTTTCGCTAAAAATGAAATAAATCCGAAATATTAGTCAAGAGCACGAAATCATCATCGTTTATAAGTGGAAAATTCGACGTTGTTGCTGTTGTTTTTTCTTTTCTTTTTCAATTAAAGTGAAATTTAAAAAAAAAAAAAAAAAAAAAAAAAAAACAATAAAAAAAACCACGAATGAAGTAAAATGAAAACGAGAACAAAATGCGTTACTACTGGCTGCATTTGAAAATAATACTGTAATTAAATCAAATCATTTACATCTATATCTATATGTGCACACATCCATACATATTTCTATGTATGTGTGTATACACACACACACAAACTTTCTACTTATTTTCTGCAGCTACAAAATTAATTATGCCCCCTCCCCCAGCAAACATTTTTTTATTGAAAGTGATTCAAATAGACTATTTCTTCACTAATACTCATGCAAATCATCAGAAAATTTTATAGTTACAGTTACGAGTTGCCTTAAAATTTGCACAAATCACTTGTGCAGTCACCATTCTGAAATTACGATTGCGTATACTTCTTCCATTTGTATAAACTAAAGTGCTGCTCAAACATACTTGAAAGCCACACGTCACTATAAGCATGTGTAATATATTTTATAATAACAGTCATACCTAAATGTGTAACGCAAGCGTTTTGTATCTATCAAAAATTCTCATAGACATAAAAAATGTATGGACCAACTGCAAAATCCAATTTTGATAGCGCGTTTCGTAGTGAAGTTTTTTTGAATGTTTCACTCTATTTTTGTTTGTCTTTAGTGGGTTTTATTAAACACGATGGTTAACACTACGCTTTCATATCTGAACGCTAAAAAAACTACGGTTGCCGCTCCAATTTTGGTTGGACTGTAAAAGTGCTTGTAAGTTCTTTCAAGTATGCTTGTGCAGCCCTTCAGTATAACCATACATCTATGAGTTTGCTTATACATCCAAACATCCGTAAATTTATTAATTTAAGGCCGTTTTTTTCAAAATCTTGTATCCAATTTATCTGATTGTGTATTAAAATTATCTGGCAACAGTAATTAACGGTGTATGTTTGTGCATTTGCCAGCATACTTATGTATGCATGTATGTACGTGTATTTGTATTTTGTTTCTCTTGAGTTATTACAGTTAATTATTTTCGTTCATTTATTTCAATGTGATAGATGCGCTGCTTCTTGTTTTTGCAGTGAGGAAAAATTGAAAAAAAAAATTAATTTTTTTGTACGATAAACTCTGCAAGTGTATGTATTGTTTTTATATTTTGTTGTTGTTGTTTTTGTTGTAGTTGCTTTTGTTATTTATTGGATTTTTCATTTAAAACAAAGTTAAAGGTCAGTGCTTGCATTCAAGGCCAATTCAAAGTAAATAGGTATGAACAAAACAAGCAAAACAAAACAAAACAAAAGAGAAAAAAACTCCAACAAAATATAAGTAAATTAAAAATAAATAAATTTATTGTTGATAATGCAAAAAAAATATATAAATAAAAAGTCATGCATTAGCTGGTATAATTGAAATTTTTTAAGACCGTCTTTTGTGATTAAAATGGTATAAGTACACACAGATGCAGATTTTATGCCATAAATTTTGTGTTGACATTTTTACAAAATACTGTTTGCGTTTAATTAAAATAATTTTAAGAAGATCAGTTGATTAGAAACCAACGATTTTTAATTAAAAACAGCTAAACGTTTTTTTTTTTTTATTTTTTAAAGAGAGTAATATTTTTGTTCATTTGTAATATGTTGGTTGGGAAATTTTGTTTATTAAGTTCAATGCCTACTTTTTTTTAACTTTTTGTTTGTCTATTGACTCAATTCTCATTTAGTCAATTGGTGCAACAAAATAAGTATTCAAAAGTTTGGCCAAGAATTTAAAAAGACTTGGAGGTAATCCACTGATGATTTGGAGTAGCGTCTGATGAAATTGGCCATATGGATATGCTTTACCTCTTAGTACTTATTGTACTAAGTAAACAATTTTTTGAAAATTTTCCATGAGAATTCCCAACTAACATAATTGGAAGATTTGGACAGACCGCAACAGCTCTTTTGGCTTACAAAATTTTTTACTTTAGAAGAGCCATGTACATAAGCAAACTATATGTGCGTATGTATATGCAGGGCTCGCTTTGCAAAACTCAAATAAGCAACACTACGTATGAGTAACATAAAAATAAGTATCGTACTACCAACTAAAGGGGAAGGAGAGCGAGAGTTAAGTCTTAACGCCAACAAAATGTATGATTAATTATTTACATAAAAGCTTAAATAATTTTTAGTTTAATGCTAAAATAGCAAAAAAAAAATTACGTAAGAAAGTTTTGCTATTTTCCTACGATACGGCTTAAAACTTATAAGCCTACTCTGCGCTGCTGTAATTGAAAGTGGCGTTCATAGTTGTAGATATAGACATCAGGAGTTACTGAATTCCTAAAAATGAATTCACAAATCAAGTTTTTTTTCCTATTTTCTAATTTCCAATGTAAATAATATTAATTTCATTTGTTTATGTTGTTATGCTACACTCGCAATGCTGTTTATGTATTAAATTTTGCTGTCAGACATTTTCATTGTTATAAGCAAGTTGTGAGCAACTAAACACCACAACAACAACAAAATCCTTTGTTAAAATTTTGATTACACTTGAAGACATCCATTACAACAAATAATGTTGTGAAATCATACACAAGAAAGAAAGAAAGTTAATTTATGGCTGCACGATGAATACAAAAGGAAAATATGTTTTCTTTCATTTGAATAACTATAGTGATTTTCTATTTATGTACTCGTACATACAAACAAGTACATATCGCATACCTATTTAATGGAAATGCTTTATACGAATATTTCACACTGCGGAGTACTGATTGCAGAGGCTAAAATCCTGGGACATCTCTTTTAATTTGAGCAGTAAGTTAGATTGTTTTAATTTCTAGGCTGATTCAGCCCTTCCAAATATTTTTCAAAAATTGTTTCCTAGGAAAAATTTAGTTTTTGACAAGAAATTTTTTGTGATAAAAAATGAGAAAAGTTGAAAAAACTACTAAAGCTACTAAAAAGCTACTAAAAGTAATAGCAAACTGGTGAGAGATTGTCAGCGAAGTACCATAATGTTGTTTTTTTTCCAATAGGGTGATTTCTTTTAGCCCACCTTGTAGTAAAATATATTCTTATTTGCTTGAATTTTAAAAAACATTGAACAATTTTTAATTTGAAAGACAAATGGGGTTAAGAAATCAGATTTTACCCGTTTAATATTAAAATTTTCCAAAAATTCCTTCTTTTTTTTCGCCCTACACATTGTGAGAGAAACCTGCTGACTGAATTTCAATTCTATAGCTTTAGTCGTTTGGCCTGGCCGATGTTGATAAGTCAGTCAGTCAGTGAGTCAGCCAATAACGTTCGTTACTCTTTTATGTGTATAGATACAGATACATGTACGAGTAATACATGTTTATTTATACAAATTATAATCATTATTATCATAACAAATAATAATACTGAAAGTGTCTACATTCTTAATTTTATTTTATTGTGTAAATGGGTCTCTGACCTAATTTGATAAAAAAAAACTAAAGCAATTTTATAAATTTTATTTCGCTTAGTTGAGTTATTTATTGTCGTTTCTTTGACTTACTCGTATGTAGATCAGCAATCAGAATAATTGTGTAGCAGTGAAATAAAGCAACTGACTACAATAACAACTGGAAAAAAAACAAAGATTTTGAAGAAAAAAAAACAACTTCAATTGCTAATTGCAATCAAATGAAATTAGTTTAATTTCTCTCTTATTTTAAGTATTTCATTAGCAGGTATTGTATGTGTGTGCGTGTGGTAGTGAATGCATGTATTCATATTTTGGTTGCTTATTTTCAATCAATAAAAAAAAACTCGAAATGAATCGAAATTCGATTTCATGACTTTGATTTTTTTTCTTTTAAAACAAATTTTGTTGGCAGGTTTATGATGGCAGTACTGGTTTGCTTGCAGTCAATACATTCACCCAAATATACCTACCGTCAAATATCGAAGAGGTAGCGTAACAATACGAGCAGCTCCATTTCTTTTGCTAGTCAAAATCAGTATGTGTGTGTGTGTGTGTGTGTGTTTGTTCTTATAATTTTTTTTTTAATATTTTATTGGGCTACTCTTCTCGGAATTGATGTGTGGCAGCAAATACACACACATGCACACGTGTGTTAGCCTAAACTTGTGTTAGTGTTTTATTTATCTAATTGGAATTAATTGATCATAAATTTTGACACCAACACACACACACACGCGCACACACATGCAAACAAATACAAAAGCTTTTTTTTAAGATCCATATTCAATTATCTTCGACCAAAACAAAAAAAAAAGAAAAAATTAAAATGAACAAAGACTAATTAAAATTTTTGTTTTGGCTAAACGCAAAATTTTTTGGAAAAAAATAATTGATGCAATAAATTAAAGCAGAAAATAAAAACAAAACAAGAAGTGATTAAAAAAATGTTTTTTTTTTATTTTTCCTACAAATCAACTGTAAGACATCAAACAAAAAATATAAATCAGAGAATTGCCCAAAACACCCGTAAAGCGGGTCATAGACATATCAAGTGTGCGTATCACAAAAATCAAACTAGTTTTGTGAGTTCCCTTTAAAAAAACGCATACAAATGCATTGATTGATGTTGAAATTTGACGTGTGTATCAGTCATTTAAAGTTTGACTTATCTTTCATTAGAGGCAAAATAAAAAATAAAAAACTCTATTTCCAGCACAGGCTGTTTCAGATAAAAATTTCATCAATTCCTGATTTTTGATCGTGAAAATTAAAGGAATTCATTATTATTGGTGTGCCTTTCATATCTAAATTTTTTGTTTTGTTTTAAGTTTAAAACGTAATTTAAGCTAAAAGAAATTAAATTCACATACACAAGCATCACCACCAGCCTGACCCACCACAACCTATTTTTTGGTCTACTCACTCAGTCAGCCAAACAACCCAAACCAGGGTGTGTTATTTTGCAATAAATATTTTGGTTGTACAAAAATATTCATTTTTATTTTTTTATTTGCAATTCCTCCATTTTTTCTACTAAAACAAAAATCACAAAGTTTGTTTTATTTTATCTATTATTTTTTATTGTTTTCATTTACTGCTTTAGATTTTTGTTTATAAATTAATGTGAATGAAAAAAACTTGTACAAAATTATTTGTTTAAGTTTGTTTTTCTAATTTTTTTTTTATTTGCGATAACGCAATTTTTACGTACGCACTTTG
Organism: Thelaira solivaga; assembly: GCA_947397855.1. NCBI lineage: Eukaryota > Metazoa > Arthropoda > Insecta > Diptera > Tachinidae > Thelaira > Thelaira solivaga. Next base: position 68,636,632 of record OX377614.1, read on the forward strand.
ATGAGTTTTTGAAATTAAATGTTTATTTTATTTCATCAAACTAATGAATGAATGACTGACTGACTCATTAAAAAGAAAGTTCAACAAACCATTTCATCCAGACAAAACTAACAGACCAGACTGCTTGTCTCTTCCACTTGCGGTTATTAAAACTTTTTAGTGTTTAAAGAAAATAACAACAACAAAAGTGTTTAATAAGCAAACAGGCTGACAAAGTGAAGTATATATCCGCTTGCAAAGATCCATAGACAAAAAGCATCATGCTTTCATTAGTTGTAGTTTTTTCGATATTAAATCGAAATGAAATTTCTAAACCAGATTTTCGAGGCATAGAGGTGGGGGAGAAGCAGGTATATAGAAATCAAGGGCAGCATGACGAATACAAGTTAATTGCAAATCACAAGGTATGATCCCTGGGGAAATGCCAAAGGATTAAATAAATGAGCAATATTTTCCATCACGAAACGTCTTGTTAGTAATTCCCAGAAGAAACTCTAAATAATTGAATACAGAAAATGTTGAGTGAAAAGGAAATGAACGTGATCGCTTTCTCTATACTCTATACCACTTACATGCGCGACCTCGTTTCCTTGAAGGAGGTTAGGGCGGATTAAATGTCAATACATACTTAAAGGTCTATTAATTTCCATTTATTTTCTTATACACAATTCTGCTGTGTCCTCAAACTGATCGATCAGCTGACTTTTACAAGCAGAGAAACAAGTCTGAGTGAGTAATCTTCCTTTTCTATTATTCTTGAGTGAATGCGAATGTGAATATCTCAGAATAAGTGTGACTAAATGAGTGTGTTTGGTTGTTTGTTTTTGTACAATCTAGTATTTCCAGTGCACAGCAGCAAACAAACCAAATAATAATAATAAAGCACTGACACAGATATATCAGGGAAATACTCGTACACAACTAAAGTAACAACAACAACAACAAAAACTAACTATGTGTCCTACTTTTCACTTTTTTTTTTTGCGTTTAGTTCTATGTGGGGCAACCCTGACCTCAATTTGTTTATATTTTGCTATCGTCGTTGTTGTCGTTGTCATAGTTGTCGGTTGTTTTTTAATTCAATTTCATTTTCGATAAACGTCAACGACATTTTAGCGTCAGCAATTTGTTTATCACTAACTATAGATAGTTTTTCACCTAGACTTGTATTTATTTATTTATTTATTGTTTCTATCTGTAGTCTCTTTATCTTGACGTTTGTATTTACTTGTACGTGCGTGCCCCCATGTACCCATCCATACGTATGCATTTTTTCTATGTTTGTGTTAGTTTGTTATTTTTTGTAACACAAAAAGTATTTGCATGATGCGAGGGTCGTTGTAAGCAATGGAATAAACAAACGTTACGTTGCCTACAGCTGGGCAAGGAAAATATATTTTTCTTCACTAAGAAACTAAGAAAAAAAAATTATTATTTATTTTTGAAACTTAAACAGCAAAAAAAAATAAAAATAAAATACTTTTTAAAGCAAATTTAAAAAAAAAAAAACCCCGTAAAAGCTTTGTTATTTAAGGAAAAAACAAAAAAAAATTAAAAATTTAAGCACGACCATCGTATGAGTGTAATTGTGCTGATTTCATTCACACATAATAATTTTTTCTTGTTTGTTTTCTTATTTAATAAATTCTATTTTTAATAATATTTATTTTTTACTACTTACGTGTTCAATAACGCTTCATCATCTGTCACCACATAAATTTATGGTGCGTGTTTTCCGTCCCCACCCTCAATTGACTACAAACGAACTCTTTATTCAAGAGTTGACCCCTCGTAGAGGAATGTTTTCTAATAACATAAATAGTTTTGAAATAGTTTGTTGCATTAAGAGCAAAAAGAGAGCGAAGCGGTATCCGCTTGCTGAGCATTATTCATTTTATACGAGTAGCATATTAAGTTGCACTCACACAGCAACATTAAGTATTTTATGGGTTATCTAAAGACTGCCCAGTAAACATTTTTGTTTTATATGTAAAATGATTTTTTAATTTATTGGAAATTTATCAGTTGCTACGCTTGAAAAAGCAACATGGCCGCCATGTCAAGTAGGAATATTTTATGAGACGTTGTAGAATCATAATGCTCGCGTAAAAATTCAGTAACTTTTTTTGTTTTGGGTGCCCACATAATAGACTGGTGGGTAGCGTGCTAACCTATCAATCTGGGGGTAGCAGGTTCGATTCCTGCAGACAACAGAAAAAGCTTCGTTTTCGTTAAATTTTAATTGCTCGGTCGTTAAATTTAGCATTCTGGTGTAACCGGTTTCAAAGAAATTTAAAAAATAAATTAAAAAAATTATAATAAATCAAAAAGTTTTGGCAAGTGACTGTTGGTCCACCCTGTACGAGTATAAGAGGCAGGTGAAAATTTAAAATAATTTGAGCTATGGCGGCATTATCTTATACATACGTGCGTTCTGACAAACGCGCGTTTTATAAAACGCCTTTTGTTTAGAAAATGCCAAATTTATTTAAGCGTGTTCTGGAAAGCGCACGTTTTACTTACGTTTCTTTTTTTATAGAATGTGAATGGGAAAACTTCAGTTTATAAGTAAACAATTAACCCACACAATTGACAAAATTAAAGAGGGCTTTCACACTTGCCAAATGACTTGCGCAAGTAGGTTTTTAATATATTTAAATTTGAACTTGCCCAACAAAAATTTACTTTTTCTTTATTTCGTTTTCTTTTGTAAAATTTCGAAATTTATTTTTTATTTGTAACAACACAAAGAATTAAAGAACCAAACGAATTGCCGAATAAAGACAAGTGTGTACTGAAACAGTGAAAAATCTCTTTCCTTTAAAAACACAAGAGTTGCGCAAGTCACTTGCCAAGTGTGAAAGCCTTCACATTTATAAAAAATTACAAATTTCTTTTAAATTTTGCTTGAATTTGATTTTTTTTTATTGTCTCTTTAACTCTTACTTTAATCATTAAATTCATCACTTGGCTAAAATTAAACGTTTTGCGTTTTTCAGAACATGAGTACATTTTTGCTCGTCTGCATGTGTGTGTGTGTGTGAGTTCGAGCAATAATTTTGTTATACTTTTTTTTTTTATTTATTTTTTATTAAATAACCTTGAATAATAAAGTGCTATTTATTACTTTGTTTTGGGTGGGTATGATGTGTTCGTTTGAAATTTAATTTTTTCCAAAAAAAAAAAAAAGTGTGTGAGTGTGTGTGTGTCTGCCGGTATTTTGTTGATTTATTCATTTCGTGAGCCATAAAAAAATTCAAGATAATCATTTTGTACGCATCAGAATATGAAAGTGTGCTTTTTACAAGTTTGTGTGGGCTGCCCACTAAATCCAAAATTGATTATTTTTACACTTTGGCATAAAATCAAAAATCTTTTAGAGCAAGATTTATTTTGAGATGCCTTTTTTATATCACATTGTGTAGCGCTATACTAAAAATAGAATACATTTTTATAGAAAACCTTTTTTATTATTTTTTTTTACATTTTTTAAGGCAAATATTATTTATTAAACATTTTGTAAAGGGGGCAAGGCAAAAAAATTTCCAATTTACAGTGAAATCTTGCTTTTTATAAATCTTATGCTAATCAACTAATAGGCCTTATTAGGGTTGTCAAAGTTGTAGTCGATATTCGAGAGCACCAATATAAAACATATGGGTTTGACAACCGAATTAAGAGGCAGCTTCTCTTTGGAAAATTTATTGTGTAGAAGTGAGACTAGTTTTGTACTCGTAGGTAGAATCTCTTGATGGCCGTAAACGAAAACTAACAAAAATTAAATTAAATTTTTTTATATAATTTTTGTAGATAATTGTGTGTATTAATTATTAAATCATAAAACTGTTTTATCTTCTGACAACATTACGTAAAAAAATACTTTTTCGGTGTATTTGTGAGAGTAAAACAATTTTTTTTTTCTGGAAAATTACAACAACAAAAAATTTAAAATTAATTAATTTCAAGTCTGTAATTCCATTTCGTTTTGTGGTTGCTATTAAAATTAAACTTGCATGTTTAGGTTATCATCTCTCTGTCTTTACTAGTAAATTTATTATGAAACTATGAAATTTTAATAAATTAAATGTGTTTTTGCTAAACCTTGTTTTAATTTCTTTCATTTATTTTCTTTCGTTTCTGCCATTAGTTTAATCACTAGCGTGAGTAGCGTGTCCCCAGAGTTTATTTGCAAAAATGAAATTGAATTAAAGTTTCCATGTACTAATGAGAGACTGTTTGTATCTTTGACAAACTTTTTTTGTAATTCAACTATTTTTTTATTAAAAAAAAATTTGATTTTTGAGGTTAAATTGAAATTCTAGCATTTTTATGAAGAAACACTTGCAATTTGTTATCGTTTGTTGTTTCTCTGAAAATGTTGATGAATTTGCGTCCATATTTGTTTTATAATTTTAGTGAACAAAAAAAAAAAGAATTCAAATAAGCATGTGTTGTTGGAAATGATTGCTGGTGGCGTAGGACCCTCTTCTTTCTCTTTCTGCTGCCACAATATGATTTATTAGTGGCAGATTTAATAATATTGTATTGCACATTTTATACTTATTTTATAATGAATTCAATTATATTTACATACGCAAATTCAAGTCTTTGGGTATCGCCACCACTTCCCCACATTCTAACCGCCGCACATTTCTTTTATTAGAGTGTTAATTTTTGTTTTAAATTTTAGTTTTGCTTTTACAATTCCCAAACCAAACACGTCTGATGATGTTAAGCTGTGTGTTGGTTTTACAGTTTGTATGCACGACGACAAGTCCATTGAACTGTTTCAATTTCAAAAGGAGAGCCACAACCACCAGAGTAAATTTGAATTATTGTCTGCCTCAATGGGTATTAGAGAAATTAAAACTTGAAAGCATTTAATTTTAAGAAGTAAAATTATGGAGTCTTTAGCTCCAAAAAGTTTTAAATTTTTATTTCAACTCTCTCCTCTCTCTTTGTCTCTTTTTGAATTGATATTCTAGCCGGCATCGTATCACACACGAAACAAGATTTTCAAAAATTATCTTCAATATAGTCGGTTTCCAATTAAATTTTCTCAACCTGAGGCCAAATCAGGGCATTAGAAAATTTCAAATTAATTTATACCTCCTGTCAAAAGTTAAGAAACATTAATGTGTTAAAGAGAGATCAATAGCAGGAATAACTTTTGCGTTTCGCTCTAGCACACTTCTTGATATCAACCAACGAAAATAACTTTTGACAAGATTGACCTCAAAAACAATAACAAAATATATCGGCTCTTTGTAATGTTCTTATTTTTGTATACTTAAACCATGATTCACATAAAAAAAATAGTTTTTCATCGTTTTTATTCGCCTGGTGAAATTATTTTTTTTTTTATTTTAATATCAACTACGAAATTATGAATGTCATTGAGTTTTCTAGAAGAATTTTACTTCTAGTTCCGAAATTTGGTGAACTCTTTAGTTATTTTAGTTGAACGAAATCAAAATTCAATTGTTGCATGTAAAATTAAATTAAAAAAGGCTTTCAAACTTAATTAAAAATTTCTCTTTTTACTCTCTCTGTCTCTCTCGCTCTCTCTCTCTTTCAATTTGTTTTCGTTAATAATTTGTTCATTTAAAAAAAAAAAAATTAAAACTACATTTTACAGTTTGTATAGACAACAGGTCGGTGGTCTGTCTGTCTGTTCGTGTTTGTTTATTTTTAATTGTAAATTATTGAATTAGAATCTTAAATGGCTTCATTATTTGCTATAAACAATAAAAATTTAATTCAATTGCGGCTGATTGTTGTTTCGCTACTGAAAACGAATTTAATTAGTATGTGGAAAATGTAATTAGAAAATAACAAACAAAAAAGGTATTGAACTTCCGTAAACTAATTTAGACAGAATAGGAGCAAAATGGAGAGAGTAAAATAAATGATAAAATCAAAACATGCAGAAGGCATGTTGATTGGTGATTGGTGAACGCAATTTTTTACTCTCTATTTTTCTTGCTGAAATGTTTCATTAATTCAATTCGTTGTAAATTTAATTAAAAAGTCAAATACTAATGGCTAAATGGCTAAAGTAACTTTCGAACGAACCATAGAAGATTGCTAGATGAGACATATATCATTTTAAAGGGGAGGTTGTCTACATTTGTAATCTACCATAAAAATACTCAGAAGTTACTTTGGATTATTTTTAAAATTTTTTTGAAATTTCCCTATACCCCAGTACTGTTGTTCTCAAGGATTTTGGCAGTTTCCGTTTTGCATCATAAAATAAAAACTACGACTTTTTCCGAAAATCGAGAATGGTACCCCGGCAAAGTGGGGAATGGTAAAAATCCCTTAAAGCAACAGCACTGGGGTATATGGAAATTTAAAAAAAAAATTTTTAACAGTGTCTATTCTGATGCAATGGAAAAAAAAGGAAAAAACAGCTTGTCTGTCATCAAAATCCTTTGACAGCCCAGCTAACAAACGATAAAAATAAACATTCAATCCAACTGTGAGAAACAAATAAAAAAAAGATTTTTTATTTTACTTTGATGTTCGTTGTACTATGAAAAAAGTGTATCTGCAAAATATCCTTTTTTCTTTCTTTATGATGCTCCCATCCCAAGCATCAGCTAGAAGAGCAGAGAACAGGAAAGAAATAAAAACTAATGAGAGACAGCAAGTACTACTCGTTTGTTTAGTTCTTTTATTTTGTATTTCTTATTAGACAAGTTACGAAACTCTAATCTAAACTAGAGCTTCGTCTCCTCTCCTGTCTTGTCCTTTTTTGTTTTTTTTATTGTTACAACAATTCTTTGTTTGTCAACATCATCATGCAACAAAATCAGGTTTCTTTTGGTGTAGCCAACACATTCATTTCCAACAACAAATGAGAAATGTTTTGGTGGCTGTTTAGAGCCACCACCACCAGGCAAAGTCAGTGCCAGTGCCAGTGCCAGTGTCGTGCCATGACAAAAACTGTCGGTCAATAATCAGTGACTGTTTGGCTAGCTGGCTAGCTGGCTGTCTGCCTGTCAGCTAGCTAGTTTGTTTGGTTTCTTTTGTTTAGTTTTGTTGGCCAATTTTCCAGACTCGTTCACTGGATTTGTGTGCCTTCGCATAAATTGTCTGCAGTTTTTTTTTTTTTTTTGCTTTTCTTTTGCTATTTCAGTTTGTATTGTTGAGTTTGTTTTTCAATTTTTTGTTTGTTCGTTTTCTCGATTGTTCAGTCAGTCATTCAGTCACTAAACAAAAAAAAAATATATAAAAAATAAAGCTGAAATAAAACAGCCTGCACAACAATGTAACCGTGTTGCTATTCATTGCGGGCATGTATGTAAGAAAGAACACACATTGAGAGAAAAACTATCAGAAACAATGAAAAATGGAATCCTGTTATTTTTAGTAAAACGGGAAACGGTGGAACATGTTCTGTGCAAGTGCCCAGGGGTGGCAAGACACAGTGTGGGCTGCTTAGGCAGTCCCAGAAGACCTACGAGGAAAGATCTTAAAGGTCGCGTTGCGATTACAACCCTTCATGATAGTGAAATCTAGGCAGCGTGTAATATAGAAAGAAAATCTCTGAATTAATTCCAAGAAACTCTCGATTGTTTGTTTAAAAGCGCACCGTTTATCCAAAATTTGTTTTCTTAATGAAATAAATTTTCTAAACTTAAATTTCTTCAAGTGTAATTTATGTATCCATAATAAAGACAGATAAAAAGAAAAGAAAAAAAAATATAATAAAAGGCTTTTTATAAAAAGTGATATCAAATACTGGTGTTATTGTATGTACGCGTAAACACACACACACACAAGTATAAGTGGAGTGAGTACACAGTTTTAATAAGAGTATCTAATGGATCTGGGGATGTGTGTTTGTATACCAAGAGAAGAAGCAGCCCATTTATACAAACAACATGTTTCAAATACCGATAAAAAGTAAATTTGTTCGAATTTAGCTGCCCGCTAGTTCTTTGGGTACAATCCATTTTAAAAGGGCCAAGTCATATGGATGATCCAATAACTTAAATAAAAAAGCTTAAAAGTATTTTATCGCAAAGCTGGAACTCTCATAAATAAATTCAGGGAATAAAACTAAAAAACAATTTTAATTTTTCTGATAGAAAATTTTTAATTTCAATATTTTTGTTGTTCACTTGGTTTTCCCTGTCTCTGTGAAGTACAGGGTGGGTACACTTGCATATGCATACAATTGCAGGTTCATTTAGATTTGTGTGTGTGCAATTTTATTACTTTTTTTCCTTCTCGTTTCTCATTCTATTTCATTTTTCATGCATTATTTTCACTTTGAGCTTTTATTTTATTTTATTTTTTCATTGCTATTGTTTTTATTGATGCTGTTTTGCTATAGTTGCAGCAGTTGGAGCAGTAATAGCTGTTGTTGTTTTTGTTATTTTATTAATAGCCCGCAGTCGTCTGTTTATTTTGTCGTAAAAACAAACACACACTAGATCCATCTACCCATCCACACTCTCATACGTTAAAATCTATCTCATGCTATTGTTCCCTCTATCTTTTTTTATATTTTATTTGCATTTTGTTGTTTGTTCTCCATTTAGCCGGTCGGTCAGTATTTCAGACTTTTTTTGTTGATGTTTTTTTCCTATTTTATTTTTCAATACATTTCAAGTTGGGGTCTTATTGTTTTTCGGTTAAGTCGTCCTCTGCCTTTTTTTTTTACTTCCATAACAACAAACACATTTTACTCACATTTGCTACTGCATTTGTTTAATTTGAAAAATTTATGCAGCCTTTTTTTTTCTTCAATCATTTGAATTGCCTTAAAATGGGGATCTTTTCCCCAATAGAAAGAAGATAGCTTTTTGTTTGGGGGATGGGATACTATTGGAATTTTTGTTAACAAAGTGGCTGAAACATTTCTTAATTAAATAACAAAAAACTGTAAAAGACTGCATATTTGGCTTCAATCAATTCATTTTGAAACGGTAGAGTTTATGGTTTAGCTGGAACTTGGCGCTTGCAAATGTTTTTAGTGCTTCTCTTCCTCATCCTTTTCCTTGTTTCTTGTGGTTTTAATAATTTTTATTTTGTAATGTCCTCGTTTTGTTTATGTACAGGGAGTAGAATTGCGTTTTATAAGGGTCATATTCAATTTAGAATTTGTTAAAGTGTTTCTATCTCTTCCTTTGTTCTTTTGCCTCCCTAGATAACCCCTTAAATTTTTTTTACTAGATTCTCTTTGATTTATAGAAATTTCGTTTAATAAAGAGTTCAAGTTCAAGTTTATCTGCATTTTTGTATTTAGTTTTATTTTCTTTTCAAAACTTTTCCATTTACAAAATCAAGTTGCAAAAACAAGAACAACATTTCTCTCTCTCTCTCTCTCTCTCTCTCTCTCTCGTCTCAAGTATAATAAAAAAAAGCTCAAGATAATGAAATCATTTACAGTGAGTGAGTGTGTTTTGTGTTTGTGATTGACATTGACTCCCAAAAGTATTTAATGATTTCGAAAAGCAAATTGTATTTTTTCGTCTGAAATTAATAATAAAATTAACAAAAACAAGTTGTTGATAAAAATGTTTCCATTTTCTTGTTTTGAATCTTGATTTCTTGTTGTTGTTTTAACACATCGCAGTCGTTTTTCTTTGTTTTGCTGTGAAATGGAATTCTTAAATATCAAACACAATCGATCTCATTCCATCCCATACAAAAAAAAAAAAAAAGTGAAACAAATAATTTGATATTGTCTGTCTACATGCGCCGGCCAACATTATGGACATTCAATGGCAGAAAGCAACTATGCAATAGATTGCAATTCATACGAGGGAAGTTCTAAAAGAATCGATTTGTTAAAGGGGGCCAAACACGTCTCCATTCTACAAAGCCAAAAATCAAGAAAAGCATCTCTAAAATAAAATACATTTTCAAGGATGCATCCAATGATACGGCGATGAATCTGATTTCGGTTTAAAGAATGTTGACGGCCACCACCAAGCACAAAAAAGTGTAATTGAGAAACTGCCAGATAAACATAAATTTCAGCCTGCCTTCGTATGAATAAAATACACACTCACTCACTCGCAATTTGAATCCCACTTCGTTGATATTCATTTTAAAAGTGCAACAACAAAACTTGATTCGTTTATACTCGCCCCTACCCCATGCTTGTACGTTTGTATTTTTAATCAATCGATTCGCTTGTTGCTTTTTCTTTCATTCTATATAGAAAGAAAATATGGCTGGCTGGCTGGCTGGATGCAACTTACTCATGAACATTAACATATTGTGTGTGTATTGTTGTTGCTGTTCCTGCTGCTGCTACTGCTATTGCTGCTGCCTTTATTTATATTTATTTATTCCATTTAATACTCGTTTGTATTTATTTATGCAGTGGGTCTCCCTTCTTCTTCTTGATGGCAGTCACTTATTTATCCCATCATCATCACCGTGTTAAGTTAGTCAGTCAGTCATTGTGTTTTGTGTACGTGTATTTACAATAACCAAAGATTAAAAAGAGCCAACATCAGCTTGCAGGCAGTCAGCCAGTCACTCAGTCATTCAGTTACTCAGTCAGTTGGCCAGTCTGTTCAGTTAAGACTTGACTGGTTTTAGTCTCTTGTTTGCTTTTTATTTTTAATTTTTATTTCAAAAGCACTTGAACAGACACACACACATTTTAAGTAAGTGCTCACGTTTATAGTGCAGTACAAATACTCGTACATACAGAGTGACACTCACTGCATGTAGCTGGTTGCTTGCAATTTTTGGAAAGGGACAAATTAAACGAATTTTATTATTTTATCTATTTTTGTTTTGGATTTTCTTTTAAGGAATTGATTTTCGAAAAGTTTAAAAATAGTAGCCTGCTTGACGCCTTACGGCGGGATGGGATGACTTAAATTGGTAACCTTGATTAATTCGAATATCGTGAGTGAAGTGTGTCTGTGTCGTCTAAATGGCAGGGCAGCATTTGTTTTTTTTTTTTTTTTTTTTTTTTTGACTGAAATTTTTTTCTTTTCTTGCATTGAAAATATCAACTGGCCACTCTAACGTAAATGTCTGTGAATGTGTATGGGGTTTTAGAGTGCACAAGCATCTTTTTGTATGTACAGACATACATATATGTATGCAAGTGCAAGCACATAAAATTTTTTTTCGATATCTTCATAGACTTGAACTTGTTCGGCTAAGCTCAACTCGTGTTATTTTCCGACAGTGATGATGAAGTTTAGTTTATCTAAAGTTATTTTGTTTGCAGTTTTGCACTCTCTTTTTTAAATTTTCGGTTTTTACTGCATAGTAGATACTTATTGTGTCTCTGTGTGTGAATGTGTAGCTGTGTTGGTGTGCATTGTTAAAATATTTAAAAAGGAAAATAAACAAAAAAATTGGTTAGTACCTAGTGAAGTTTACATATTTTAAATCGACTTTATGAGAGTGTGTGTTGTGTGTGCGTGTGTGAATGTGTGTATTTGCTTGTATAGTTGTTCTTCGATCAACGTCAAATGAGTTGTCTGGGTTATTTCTTTGTAATTTAATTGCGATAATTGTCGTCTTTTATAACTTTTTAAAGCTGTTGTTATTGTTGGCATCATTTTGTTGTATGTAGGTATGCATGTAGGTGTAGATAGATACCTATTTATTGATAGTAAAATTACAATTTAATTTGTTTTTCACTAAAAGTTAAATTAAGTTTAAAATGAATAGTGTTGACTAAAGTTGTGTTTAGAATTGTTGGGACCTCAGTTGTTCACAGGTGTGTATGGATGTAAGTACGTGTGTGCATACATATGTATGTTTGCTTGTAAGAGAGTATGGCTAGGTAGGTATAACATAAAAAGTAAATTTAAGAGCTGGATCCCTAGCAAGGCTTTACGAAACCGGTAGCGCAATCTAATTAAGGCAATTTTAATTAGTGTCTTTTATATTTGTTTTTAGTAAATTTCGCTCATGATACACCTGCATTTCTAATGTAAATATTTAATTGATTGTTTATTTTTAATGACGTTTTTAGGTTATTTTCTTAGGTATGTAACTACTATCCAGATACCTAGATAAATTACAACTAAGCAACATCATACTCTTGATTTCATATCCAACATTTTTTATTTTTATCCATCCACCTTATTTGCACTTGCATTCTGTAAGAATAATACCCACGTACTATGTGCCTACCTACCTAACTATTCTTGATAGATAACTATGTCTGTTTTTTGGAGGAAAATGAGAGGGAGAGTGATAATACGTGTTCGAATGACAGACCTTGTTGTACTCTTAAACTAAAGCAAACAGACTGCCTGTGACGATAAGAAACTAAAAACAAAATGTATCGGTATTTTTCATTCATTATGGCGTTAAAACAACACAACACAACAACAAACAAATATTATTGTACTTTTTATATAAATACTAAGAAAGTAACTCAGAGTTTTGAAATTTTTTATTGTAAAGTTTTATACATGGCTGTGTGTAGCTAGATACACAGATGCATAGATACATGCACGCATACAAAGATATTTTTTAGAAATGTAGATAAAAGAATATCTGTTTACACACATTAAAGCCACAAAAAAGAAACTCAGCAGCAATGTCATGTTTTTCTTGGACTATCTCTCTTTTATTACTCTCAGTTTCTCTCTCCCACCGGTAAATAAAAATAACCAAATGCTGCCAGACAAAATTAAAAAGAAATATTTCCAATAAATTTTTAAAAAATTTCCATGTGGGACATTGTAGTCAGCTGAGATGCAGAAAAAAAAAAGAAAAGGCTACTTTATGGAACTATTTGTGAAATGTGTATACGCATTAAGGAACTTTTAAAAATTTCAGAATGGGGAACAGTGGCTGGCATATCTCAGAGCAATGCTGTGTCATACACACTCAAGTTCAATACAGGCTTAGCTTAAAAGTTCGGCAGCTCTGGCGTGTTTATGTAGTGCTTGTATCTGTTATTCTTGATTTTTTCAATCATTAATTGAAGAAAGTCAGAGCCATTTGTTATTACTGCAATTTTTCAGGCTGCCGGAGTCTAGCGTTGAATTTGCACTGAACTTGAGTGTGTATGGCTAGCGTAATGCAGCCTTTCTATCCCTATGCCTGTCAGCTAATCAAATACAGAAAAGAGAGGAATGTTATATTTACTTACTTGCTGTAGTTGTTGTTCTTGCATTAATTTTTGTTTTTATTTTCTTGTCTACTAAATGACTTGGATGTGTTGAAATGTATGTGGGTTAGTCATGCTAAATTCAATATGTATGTATGCCTTCGAGTGGTGTGTTTACAATTCACGGTTTTTTGCTGGTGCCGTTGTTGTCTTGTGTTGTAAATACATACATGCATACACAAGTATCAGCAATTGCTTAAATAAGAAGAGTGTATTGTATTGTGTGTATATCATTCCATATTATACTTTTTTTATGGCATTTAAACAAACAAAAGCAACAACTGTAAAGCATAGATAGATACACACACGTGCGTACATACGTGTACATATTTGCTTTGGTATTTACACTTTTTTTTATAGATTTTACTTTTATTATTGTTCCACAAATCTCTGAGTAATTTGAAAGAGATTATTTTTTAAAGAGACAAAAATGTTTGTGTATGAAAGCAATAAAACAATGCTGCCACACGTGAATTGCTAAAAACACCTACAAATCTATTCAATACACCTGCCTAGGTATTCATTAAAGGAGAAAAAAGAACAATGTAAATCAGAATAATATATTAAATTAAATTCTTAAACCTTTTTTACATGAGCTCCCCCTTTTTTTATTTCTAAAAAAAATTAAATAAGTATTTGAAATTCAATTTGAGTAAAACAATAATATATTTAAGGATTTGTGTGACTGGTCTGGTCTGAGGTTGACTCTTATTACTTCTTGCTTTTTTCTTTCCCACATATATAATATATTTAGTTTTTAATTGAAAAATTAAAAACATTATGTGGCAATACTTTTTGCAGAGAGCTATTAAAACCACATAAACAGAGAAGTTGTGTAAGGGAACTAAAAAATAAGAGCTTTCAAATTAATTTTCGTAAAGTGAAAAACAATTATTGTGTGCGATAACTACTTATAGTGGGCTGTGTGAAGTTTAAACTGAATTTAAATATCAAAAGTGACTTAGTTTTTATTTATGAAAATTAAATTAAATTGCATTTTCTAGGAACAAAATTTTGCGCAAACATAAAACATTGCAAAAATATTTACTTAATGCTTAATTAATAATTTTTAAATTTTGTAAAATAACTAATTATAAATTTCCTTACTTTTTTTGCAGGTAAACTGAACTTAAGCATTAGTACTGTAAGTAAAATTATTTATATTGAGTTATGATTTTGCAAAAAAATATATATATAAACTTATCTAAATCTGCATGTGTCAAAGTAAAAAAGGCATACATGATCTTGGAGTCAATGATGGTACTAAATAGTTAAAAAAAATTCTATTTAAATTTTCTTAAAACTACATTTTATATTGAATATGAAATTTTTATAAATTTATTAAAAATCTTCTATATTTCGATTATCCTTTCGATGTATTTTTTTCATTGAATAATATATATTGATATCAAACTATTTTTTTTAAAGTTCAACCTAATACGATAATTTTTTATTCAATAACTATGGTAATTGCAATTTTTATTCAAGTTTTGCTAGCTAAATAATTTAAAAAAATTTGAATGGCATACTGGTGATATTTTATTATCACCACTGTAACTGTTGTAAAAGTTCTCTTGTTATTTGCACTCTCTCAAGCTTTAATGAGTGCTTTGGGGAGAGCATAGTGTATAAATAAAGTTTGTTGTTGGTGTGACTCTGTTTTGTATTTGTGTTTGTTTTATTATATTTTGTTTTGCTTTGTGTATATAAAGTTGTTGCTGTTCTTGTTGCTGCTACTGCTGTTGTTGGATTTCATACAGCAAAAAAAAACTGAGTTCACGACTCTGGCAATGACTGACAAATCATTGATTTAGTATTTGTTTGGACATCGTCGTTAACGGAGTATTTATTTCTGAAAGTGAAACGTAAAAAAAATAAAAAAAGGCAAATGCTTAAAAGAAATGAAGCAACAAAAAAAATGTACAAGTGAAGGAACGTAGTGAGAAAAGAATAAAATAAACGCTACGCGCTATTAATATAATGTGTATAAAGAATGGAAGTTTTTTTTTTTTTGAAAAATAAAAGAAAAATTAAAACTTTAGTTAAAAGTTGAAGGCGTCCATCGAAAGTAAAATTATTAAAAGTTTCTTACAACATTTTATACTAATATTGAATGAATTGAATGGTTTAGTATTAAAAAATAGAAAAGAAAACGTGCTTTTTAAAAAATAACATGAAAATCAGAGAAACAAATATCAAATTGAAAATTTTTAATGCAGAAGAAAAACATGCTTGCCTGTGTTAAATAATTAAAAAAAAATATATTTATAAAAATTGTTAAGTTTTATGAAAACAGTTGAATGGAGGAAATTTTATTAATTATGTTAAATATTTTAAACAGTTAATTATTTATGTGTGTAACAAATGCTTTTTTTTAAATAAATAAAAATATAAAACAACATAAATCCCTTGGCCTTTCCCTTCTATATAATAAAAAAGCAAAACAAAGAAATTTTTGCTTGTGACTTTACGACTCTGCCTCGTCTTATTCAAAGCAGACGGCAGCGAGCTGGCAGCTACACCGCCTGTATATACAATTTTTAAACACTAAATAGTGACTACAGCCACAACAACAAGAGAATATGTATCATATGTATGTACATATGGATGCACATGGCTACAAACCTTCATACCCACATCCTTCGTCTATTAAAATACACCAACAACAACAATTGCACCAACCGTAATAATAACAATAATAATAATAAGAACTTCGTTGATTCTTCGTGCAGACAATTTCAAATATTTATCGTGTTTATTTATTTTATTGTTCGTTGAAAAGAGTGCGTACGAGAGTATGTAAAAACAAATCGGAAAGTAAATAACAAAAGAAATATGTGCGTGTTGAGACTGGCCTTTGTTTAGTAGTAAAAGTAGTTGTTGTTGCGTTTTTCCTCTTAAATGACGTTTTAGTAACTTCATTATTACCTCAGAAAAAAAAAACAATTAGGAACAAAGAATCAAAAATAAAACCCAAGAGATAAAAAACCAAATAAAAAGTGTGTGTGATCAGTGTAATCAAAGTATTAGTGAAATCCTGAAGGCATTTGTGCAGTTTTGATTACATATTTATGCGTCTGCTTAGACGAAAAAAAAGGAAAATCAAAAAATACGAACAAACACATTGCATCACTCTTTGGTTTTACATCATAATGAAAAAGAAATTTTAAATTCCAAAATAAAATAAATAAAATCATAAAATTGAACCCCCAAAAAGTGCAAAAATTAGAAAAAAAAATCTATAACACAAAAATACCTTAAAAATTACCTTAGCAAAATAACAAAATAATTAATTAAATTTTATTTGTATTAAAACAACCTGTTGATCATCTTAAAAAAATTGGCTATAAAAGTCAAGTCATTAATATTTTTGTTGCTGTAACGAACGCGTTGACCTGGAAAAATTGTGATACAAAACAAAATAACAAATTGGATTATTTTATTTAATATAAAATAAATTTAAAAAAAGAAAAATTAAAACAAAAACAAAAATATTTAAATAACAGCCAGCAAGCAGACCAACAATACAACCGCTAACTCAACTACCTGTTAAATGGATTAAAACAAAATTAAGCATTAAAATTGTGGAATTATTATTTAATACCGACACAAGCAGCTTTTGGTTCGTTCAATTCCTCCAAAATATAAAAAAAAAGTAATTATTAAAAATTTTCAAATTCATTTAACAAATTGTATAAAAAATCATTTTTGATTTGAAACGGCCATAAAATATTAAATCAAAAATAATTTTACGAATTTGTTTCTAAATTTTTTGCAGCCACAGTTTACTTACATACAAACAATAAAAAAATTTATGTAATAGGTTCAGTCTTGATGGGTAAATAATTACAATTTTATGTGATAGGCTTACACTGATTTACTTGAACAATGTCATAACTCAACTTATGTAATTTGCTCTCAATATCTTGCTTTTTATTCTGTGAAAACAAACAAAATATTTTGAACGGTTTTCTCTTCAGAATAAATTTTTTGAAAAGTTTCCCAGGAATTGCAAACTTTAAATGGACTATTGAAGTCATACATGTGTTTGTATGTACCTAGTAATACAATCTTAGATACGTTCTAATTATCTATAAAAATAAACAAAAAAAAAAATAAAAATTGCGCTTGTGATTTCTTTTCCATTTTTCCTTGCGCCAATTCTCTAGAGTTTTTTTTTTTCAGTTAATTTTTTTATTGTATTTATTTATCTAAATTTATGTAATTCCAAGTTAAGTAGTAGTAAGTTGTCTGATTTTTTATGCTGGGTGTCCCAACTTTGTACTTGAAAGTAAATTAGTAAAATTATTATTTCTAAAAATTTAATTCGTAATGATACTTTATGAGCGTGTTGTTAGTAATTAGATTGTTTTTTGACTTTGCAAGTAGTCGGATCATCAATTACTTTTGTTTATTGGAAATCTTCCTTTATTCCTCATTAAAATTAATTTATCGCGTATATTTTTATAAAAACACTTTGTTAATTCATTTTTAATTTTGTTAAAAAGTAATATATCTTATGCCTACATGAGTAAAGCTTCACTTAAGTATTTCGGCCACGTATTTCGTATACGCAAAACGATCGCGTTTAAAATCTAAATAATTGGTAATACGCGCTAAGAACAATTAAATACCATTACAATTACGAAAACATTATCAATTACAAAATCAATTACGCAGCGAATAATAAGAAAACATGTTAAGTGTTTGAAATTAAAAAAAGTGAAGTTTTGCTTTTTAAACTAGATTCGAATAGCTTCATTATTATTTGGAAGTAGACTTTTGAAAAGACAATTTGCATGGCAGTCGGCATTTTTATGGTAATTTTTTTATCTCAATTAATTTTTTAAATTTTAGCCCTAATTTTGTTTTGTTAAATCTTATTTTGTATGTGGCTTTCTACTTTATTAAGACCCAATTTGGAACTTTTTTAAAATCTCATTCAAACAATATTATTTTAGATCAGCTGACTTTAGTTTCCCTTTTCTAATGCCTAATTATAGACTTGATTCTTATATTAATCATAAATTTAATTACATACAGAGTTTTCGAGGTGCGTAGTATGTATGTGTATGTAGATGTAGAATTTTCCAATTTCTCATTTAGTTCTTTTGCCCGTTATCATTCATTGTTCATTCAATTTAAGTATTTTAAGCGGAAATTTGTTTTAAATAATTAATCGCAAAAGCAAATAAATCTTTTTTGTGTGTAGTTTTATCACTTTTTTATTTTTAATTTACTTTTCTTTTTTTGTAAATGTTGGCCCCACCTTTATTCACGCCAAACAGATAATTAACCAAACCTTCCTTATCTTGTGCCGACTATTAAATGACATCCTTGTTTGTTTGTTAAGCAAGAAATAAATTTAAAAGAAGAAGAAACGCATTTACAAGTCTGGTTAGTCATATTTCAGATACATTTTTATGCATTATAAAAACATAAATTAATAACAACTAAGGAACTTAATTCCTCTTTCTCCTTTTAATGGTCAC
The DNA here is from genome assembly GCA_947397855.1 of Thelaira solivaga. Taxonomy (NCBI): domain Eukaryota; kingdom Metazoa; phylum Arthropoda; class Insecta; order Diptera; family Tachinidae; genus Thelaira; species Thelaira solivaga. Next base: position 68,655,244 of record OX377614.1, read on the forward strand.
AAATCAAGAAAACATTTTTTTTATTTCGTTTATTTATTTTAATGTGTGTGCAACATTAGTGCGTTAGTAAAACACACCCAGGCGGGCAAGTCATCACAAAGGAATGCAGTTTCATTGAACTGGTGTCAGGATTAAGGAAAAACATTAAGTCAATTGTTGAGAAATTCCTTAAAAAAACATAATTCATTTGAAAGTCTAAAAACAAATTTTTCAAAATGTAAAAAGGACACATTGAATATATTTATAAAGCACATACGCGCTCTATACTCCATGATAACCGACTCACGTAAATAAGGACCGGGCCGGGCCTAAAAATCCCAGCTCTTTTTTAACAGCTGCAAAGTTGACAAAGAATCGAAGGCTTTTAGTTCTTGAACGAGTTGAAAATATCCTGATTTTCGTTTTTTATCAAACTCCACATAAACTTTATTTACTCGTATCAGGCATTTCGTATGATTGTGTTTTTTTTTTGTTTGTCCTACTGCTTCTTTATATATGCATGCTCCAAAGGTAGGTGGCAATGACCCCAACACTCACATATACACATGCCCATAGCAATCGTGTATGCGTTCAGGTAGTTTTTATTGTTTTTATTTAATAATGCGATTTGTCACAACTACAACAAAAAAAGAATAAACCCAAAAACAACTTTTTAACTTTCTGCACTAAAAGGCCAGCTTGAATGTTTAATTATATTTCGTTGTTGTTGGTGTTGTTTATCAAAATGCGTCATTTTAATGTTTCCTTCTAGTGTGAGAGCATGAGAGAGTAATTGAGTTGTATTGGAACGGGGGAAGGTCAGGGGGCAGAAAAGTCAAAAAGAGAAGCGTTTGCTTATTTGCAGTAACTGCGTAGTGTTTTTTTTTAATGTTTTAATTTGTTTTTTTATTCACAGAAAAATTTTTTCAAAATAAATATTAAAATGAGGTTTTTTATTTTTTGTTTTCATTTGTTTTCATTTGTTTAATTTTATTTTTTATTAGACTTTCTTGTGCATTTTTTAATTGGCAATCAAGGTCGCCCAGTGCTATAGATAGATAAAGTGTTGTTGGTGGAGAAGTTGACGTAGCCGAAAATACACACATGCATACGGTTAAAAAGCTTATCATAAAATTTGTGTTAATCGCTTAATTTTGTAGGGGATGCCAAAATGAAGCAAAATATTAAAAAATTATTAATGAAATTGTCATTTCATGATTTTACCGTCATAATTTTATTTTGTATATTGTTGCTCTGTTAAATCTTGTACACAATTGGCACACCCTTTACCAAGCATGCATACAGCTACACATAAACGTTGCTACTTACATTTTGCTGCTATAAATACTGCAAGAAAAGATTATTAATCAAATGCCAAAAAACAAAAAAAGTAATACATATTTATAATAAAAAAAATTAATTCGGTTGTGCCGAATCTTATATACCCTTCACTGCACAAACGAAAACTAATAGAAAAAAGCTTTCGTATGAATAAAATAATTTTCCTTGACTATTTTCTGTGTTAATCCTAGAATAAATAATTAATTTCAGTTAAAAAAATTCAAATTAAAGACATTTACAAAAAAAAATGCTCTGGCATCCTTATTTTTATAAGCAATAAAATGTCTGTACCCATACATACATAAAAGAAGGAGTCAGAATAAAGAAAAACTTAATAATTTTTTTGTTTGTTATTATTTATTAATAGGGCGGCACATATACGATGTAGAATTACAAACCGAATCACCACAGTGAAGGGTATAAAAATTAAAAAAAAAAATAACAATTTGCTTTATGCAAATGACGTTTGTTTCTTTTAGTTGTGTTTGTCAAAAATTATAAAGAAATAAAAAAAGCAAAAAAAAAAAAATAATGTCATTCAACTGTGTGTAGTTTCGCTGTTTCTATATGCATACATGCATACACTGCAAAATATGCACACACAAACACACAAATCTTCTGTCTTTTATAAAATTTCTCTTTGAAATATATTTAATTTTGAAACAAGTATGTAATTGCATACCTACACTCACATACTACATACGTGTTTTGTGTCGAGTCTATTTGTGCATTAAAATGATGAATTTGATTGCTTTAAATAATGAAAATTATTATTTGACGATTTTATTTTGACAGTAATTGCGTTCCAAATTTTATCATTAAGTTTTGCCTAATTTACCTACTTACTTGCTGTTCTTGTTATTATTATAATTTTGACAATTAATGAAAATAGATTTTGTTGCAATTTGTAAATTAATTTTCTTGGCTTTAATTAAAAATTAAAAAAAAAAAAGTTTGCAGTTTGACACTGAGCCTGATAAATATTTCCTGATGAGCCTTTAAATTTATTGGCCATATTAAAAGAAAAATTTATTGCTGCTTGATTTTGGGACATGAAAATAAAATTTGATTAAAAAGCGAAATCGGATTTCGAAGAATTTTTCTGAATTTCTTTTTAAGCCAATTCCAGTTTCTAAAACAAATTAAGAAATCTTAAAATTTATAATTGATGTCTTTATTTCTGCTTATACAAAAATCAACAACAACAACAACAACAAAACATTTTAATTTAAACTTGAAATTTTTGCACTCTGACTGAGTTTAATTACACAAGTAGAATTTTGTTTTTTTCTTCTTTTTATTTAATTTTTGAAACCGGCTTTAGTTTGTTGCTTATTTAAATAAAATAATAACACATAGAAACATAGTATGTATGCATGAATGTGTATGAGTGTCTTTTGTATTTAACTAAAATTATTTACATAAATTTAATTTGTACTGACTGTGTTGCTTAGTTTTTTTTATAAAATTTTTAGTACGAGAGTATAAAAAAATATTTGCAAAAAGTATATTTATTGCTTTTGCTGTTGTATTTTGTTGCCGCTGTTATTTTTTGACTTGGCAGGTAACAAAAAAAAACTCTTGGTGAAGAGTAGAACGCAACCTAACGTGACGTGATTTGCCGCCTGAAAAACTTGTTTAAGTAAAGAATTAAGAAAAAAAAAAATAAAAAGAACGCTCTGTGCCTTGTTTTGTTCGCATTTGATTTTATTTTTAAAAAATTTTGTTTATTTTTTTCATACATCTCATTTTATTCAAAATAAAACATGTACAATAAATATGATTTCATGCTTTTCTTTTTTTGCTCTCTTATTTTTGTAAATTTTATTTTTCTGTACAATTTTATGATATTTTTTTTGGTTGACTGACTAAATTAGTTTTCGCTTGCCGTTTCATCGTTGTGTAGAGTCAATTATAATAACGATAATGGTGTGTCTGCCATCATTAATGGACATCATGAATTATCATCCAAAGGTAGAAACGTGTGCATTTTTGTACGTGTGTCTGAAAGTGTAATATTTTGACAGCTACATGCTGCAGAGCTGGATAGTTCAATATATTTAAGTATCCAACCCTTGTGTGGATTGATAAAAAGAAAAATAATTAATAAAACTTAAGCTTTATTCGTGCTTAATTCCAAATTATGTTGGTGTGAAAACAATAAAAATAGAAAATTTCTATTTGCTTTGTAATGTTGGTTGAAAAACTATGTTTGTTTGGTTCAATGTCTACTTTGTTAGTTTTTTATTTTCTTGTTTGAACATTTTGAAACTTTTTGTTTGCCTATTGACTAAAATTCTCATTTGGTCGATTGGTATAATGAAATAAGTATTCAAATGTTTGGGCAGGAATTTAAAAAGACTTGGGAGTAATTCACTGAGGATTCATAGTAGCGTGTGATGAAACTCTTAGTACTTATTGTACTAAGTAAACAATTTTTTGAAATATCATGAAAAATATTGCATTTTGCACACCAACACAATTTGGAATTAATCATTATGTTAAAAGCACATGAGACGCTTTCAAATATTCTACAACTAAACAAACGTTTTAACTTCAGGGGGCTTTGCGAGACGTTTTATATAACGATCGGCTAAATAAGCCTCAAGTTGCAATATATTTAAATTTGAGATTTTGTTTTTGATTATGATGCATCGTACCAATTAACAGACTGTTGTTCGCCTGCAAATTCTTTTAAATGTAACTTAGCTCTTTTATGAATTTAATGGTTCAATAAAATCTTATAAATTATTCCTTCTTAATGACTCTTTATAGCGTAAAATCACAGCTTTTTAAGTTTTCTTTTCTAGTTAACAAAAATAATCACTAAATTGGCATTACTGTTTTACAATAATTGGCCGTGTGTACGAGTAAAAATAGTTTGTTTTTGTGTTAAGTTAAATTAGAATTGATTGTCTTGTTCTTTTATGTGCTTCTATCTCAAGTGCCTGTTAACTTGGCTTTCATAAGCGCTTTTCAGAGGTGTGTGTGTGTTAGTATGTTGTTATTTGAGTGTTTTAAGAGTCGCACACAAAGAATTTAACTCTCATCAGAAATGACTTTTTGAATAAGTTGGTTGTTCATTTTGTTCAACTTTTTTTTTTTCGTTAAATAAGACTTTTTTTATTATAAAAATTAAAGTTTAACCTGTTTTGTTTTAAGACCGGTTTAAACACATTTAGATTCTTATTGTTATAAACTTTTTTTGTTTTTACATGTTGTAGTATGTATTTTAATGGCAATCAAAATAAAAGAGAGAATAAAAAATCATTTCGCTTAATCATCGTTATGAAACTCTACAGTTTTTGTGGAGTGTAAAAACTAAAAAAAAAAATTTGTTTTACTTAAGAAAAAAACATTCTTCAGAATTAGTTTTCAAATAATTAAAAGAGGAAATACATAAATGAAATGCGCAAAAAGAAGTAGTTTGTGTAAATTGTGGCCCAAAAGTATTAAAAAATAAAAAAAAATCTAACAAAAAAATACTTTACCTTCACATTTTTAGCACTTTTTTTCTGAAAATAATAAATTCTTTTGAAGAGACGAAGGAGGATTGTGCATTTAAAATCAGTGCGTTCCAAATGATGAAACGACGTTGGTCTAATAATGGCGGTTTTGCCGCTTTGAAAATGTTGGAAGAATCCTCCTCCGAAGTGACCTCTTCTTCAAATGGTCTTGTTTTATCATCGGATATAAATATGTCACCTTCTTCGTTGGACTCGCCAGTATATGGTGATCAAGAAATGTGGCTGTGCAACGATTCAGCCTCTTACAATAACAGTCATCAGCACAGTGTTATAACGTCTCTACAGGGATGTGCCTCATCATTGCCAGCCCAAACTACCATTATACCCCTCTCTACGTTGCCCAACACTAATAATGCCAATTTAAATGGTAACCAAAGTTATACGAATGGCTCTTTAAATACAAATTTATCTAGTAGTGGTGGTAACGGAGGTATTGGTGTGCCCGGCATGACTTCACTCAATGGCCTGGTAGGAGCAGGTGGCGCTGTTGTTAATCAAGTAAATAATCTAAGTCACCATCACAATCATAATCACCACAACAGCAGCACCAACAGTAATCACGGTAACAGTAACAATAGTCATCATACAAATGGTCACATGGGTATTGGAGGTGGGGGAGGCGGCGGTGGCGGTGGCGGGGGTGGAGGTGGAGGTGGAGGTGGTAGTAGTGGTGGTCTATCTGTAAATATGAATGGTCCAAATATTGTGACAAATGCCCAGCAGCTGAATGCGTTGCAGGCCTCACAAAACGGTCAAGTTATACATGCCAATATTGCTATACACAGTATAATCAGTAATGGATTAAATCATCACAGTCACCATCACATGAACAACAGCAGTATGATGCTACATACACCCAGATCTGAATCAGCCAATTCCATATCATCAGGTAAGTTACACAAAACAAAAATAATTTAAACAAATTTAGTAATGAAAAAGAAAAAAAAAACAAATAAGAACTGCCAGAAAATTTTATCGATTATTGTTTTAATCGAGCAAACAAAGCTAAGTTTTATTTAACAATTCTCGTAACGGGTTGAACTTTAAAAACAAAAACATTTAATTGCATTCTCACAATATGTTCTGTAGGGTTATTATGTATTTCGATTCGAATTGAAAAAAAAAACTAATTATGTAGAACATTCGAAAAAAATTAACATTTTTAAAATTGTTAATACACTTTGCTGGACTTTCGAAAGTTCTACATGTTAGATTTTTCTTTCGAATTGAAAGTTATTTTCGAATCGAAATACATAAGTCGTCGTTCAAGTTGTCCACAAAATTTGTGTGGAAAACACAATTTTTTTAAAGCAATTTTAATATAAAATTTTTTAATTGAGTTCTTTTTTTATGCAGCAGAGATAAAAAAATTCAAAAATTGAAACGTGTGGTTTATTAAGCCTGAGGTTGGATTTTAAATATTTATTTTTATATCGATATTTTATAATTGTATTCTGAAGAAGCTACGCAAAGTTGGAGCGAAATATCGATATAAAAAATATTAATAATTCGACCTTAAGCTCAATAAAAGAAGACAAGTCAAATAAACTTACAAATAAATTATTTAAAATTTTTTAAAATTAAGATTTGAATAGTTTTGGATAGTAGGGCCACTCACAAAACGTCAAATGGCAAAAAATATATGACTAGATTTAGTAATTACCTTAACAAAATCCTGATTTCCTTTGGAAAAGACTTTAACAGAAAATAAAAAAAAATTGCCTCTCCCAAGGCTTTTCATTTGCATATCGATTGCTTGTGCACTCGTATGTAATACGTGCGTTTGTATGTGATTTAAAAATAAACCTTGATATTGAGTCCTTGACCAATTACAATATTATGTACTTCTTCTATGTACATGCATACATACATACTTTACCCAGTTTTGGTAAAACAAAAATTTATTTCAACAATAGATACACAACGAAACGATTTCAAATTTAGGGCAGGGTCAGGCCAACAGAAAAAAGTATTTGACTTGACTACTATTTACGAGTACATATATAAAAAAAAGGAAAATTAATTTTATAAATTGAACTAGAAAACGAATAAATAAATAAATCTGTATGCAAATAGTAAAGATTTTAAATGTCATTTCAAGTTTCATATTTAAAGCAAAAAAAAAAAAAAAATTTATGTATTTTATACATGCATGCATATATACACACGTACGTACAGATTAAAAATATACACAAACATACATACGAACAAAAATAATAATAAATACATAAAACTTACCTTGTCCTCCGTGACAATGATGCACTTACGTTAGGTCAAATATTACACTCGTAACCTAAATTCGTTAAATATAAATAAAAAGAGACACTCCACACACACTCTCTTACTGGCTCTGGCACACAGAAAAAAAAATAAAATTCAACAAGCAAGAGAGACAGAGTGTGAGAGAGAGTAAATAAGTAAATAAATGAATGAATGAATGAGGGAGAACAACGGTCGGTGCAGTCAGTGCATATAAAAATGCATGATGCATCATGCATCAATAAATTGTTTGTTATGTTTTTACATGGCTTTGGATTTGTTGTTGTTGTTCTTGATTATTTTACTTTTCTGCTTCGTTTTTCTGTAAAATATAATGAATGCAACAACCAAACACATTGTCATGAAGTGAAGTCGTTTTAAAATAACAAAATTTCCGAACAAGCGGTCAAAGTCATCATGTGTTTGATTGTTTTTTTTTTGCGGTTGTTGTACAAATAACTAAAAATGCATTTTTGTTGTTAGTGAGTGTGTTAGTAAATTTACTGTATTTGAAGGACATTTTTCGCACTTGGATAATTTTCTGATTGTTGTTGGGTATTAATACACGACACGCACTTTGTTGTTGGCTGTTAATGCGCACGTACACACAACAACATATTTAAATCTTTGAAACACCTACAAAAAAAAATTGCAGCTGGAATGAACACATTTCACAGAATTTCATCTAGGAGTTTAAATTTATTTAAATTGATAGATGGACTGCAAATAAATATAGATAAACAGGAAAAAAAGGATTTTTCATTTTTGTTTTGTGTTTAATGGAAAGTGTGACAGCTGTAACTTGGTGACGACCCTATCAGCATGGGCATTCGGCTCTAATTGTTGATCTGTTTCACTGAAAAACGATATGTTAGTCGCCATTTGTATCATGTTTTTGTTTTTAATTCACTTTTATAATTGAAACAGGAATAGGTTTTTGTAGGTTTCGTTTTTAATTATAAAAGGTGACTTTAACTAGAGCAGGGGGAGTAAAGTGCTTTTAAAGCGCCTGTTGGACGATCATATGCGGCATGTGAGCACGGTATGGATACAGTCCTATTTTTATATTTGAAAAGTTTTTGTCTTTCACAGCAAAATTTATTTAAAATTGATAGAGTTGCATTTTGCTAAAAAGCAACAACAAAATAGAGAATTTTAATTAGTTTTTGTTTTTTTTATTCAACGAATGTTTCATTAACAACTTTTTGTGACTAACAAAGCAATTCATTATATTTAATAAATTATTTGTTTTCATTATTTATTTAATTAATACACACGTACGTTTGACAACAACAACAAACAAATTTTATTACAGAAAAATAAGGGGTGGACGAACTATTACCTCCACACTATTCTGTTTTTTGCATTTATTTACTTATTTTTATTTATTTATTTGTTTTAAAATGAACAGAACATTTATTTATTTTCTTCTTTTGTTTTATTATTATTTAATAGTCAATGCACTCTCGTGCACATGTTGTTAGTTGGTTTCGCTCATTATTTATTTTGATTGTTTGTTGGCAAATTGTTCTATAGAGCAGAGCAGTTAAGTAATTTGCTCTTTTTTGGTTGTTGTTGTTGTAATAACTCCTTTGTATAGGGCATTCAATGTGCTTTAAGGATCCCCCTGGTTTGACTATTCGTTGCATGTAGGAAATTTATTCATCCTCTACAGAAGTTATGTGTTTCTACTCATTCAAATTCTATCCTGTTTTTTTTTTCTCAACAAACTATCGAATTGTAACCCTAAAGCGGAAAATATACACCTCAAATTTCAACATCACCGCATTTGTGAGCGTATTACAAAAATCACAAATTAGTTTTGATTTTCGTCAAATTCATAAACAACGTATGTATATATGTGAGTTCCATTAAAAAAAATGTATACAAAAGCATTAATTGATGTTGTGACGCGCCTAAAGAAGCAAAAAAAGAAAAATGAATGAATGAATCAAATTGGTTGCACCAAGAATGATAAACACAAGATTACGCCATCCCGCACATAAAATTTAAACTTGCTGCGCATGTAGCACAAATGACGTCGAGCGATGTGTTCTTATTGGCTAATTAATAAACAATGTAAACATAACAGTAGAGAAATTTGTTACAAACTACGTCATCTAACGGGAAATCGAACGCATGGCGTAATCTTGTGTTGTACAATCAGTTGTAACATGTGTATGTATAAATTCATTGCAAAGAAATAACACATTTCCATACATGAATTTAAACAAAATAAAAAGAGAAAAGAAACGTGTGTGAACAGACCTGTATGCAGGCCTGCATTTACATGCATTTTATTTATACGCTGTTTTTTTTTTAACTTATTTTTGCATGCAGGCATGTGAGTAAAACGTAAAATGCACGAATGTGTTGCATACACACATACATATATGAACTTGTAATATCACGATTATAGAGACGACATTTTCAGTTGAATTTAAAGTTGTTGTTGTTGTTTGCTGTTATTATTGGTTTTTTTTTTGCATTGTTGGTGCTGTTTTGCTGAGTACATTATTTTGTGGTTGTTGTTGATATTTAAAGTAAAAGATGATGTTACTACAATTACAATAGCAACAACTGCAGCAACAGCAGTAGCAGCAGCAGCAGATATATCAGCAGTTGGTTGTTGTTTAATTATTTTCTTTGTAATGAGTACGCAAAAAAAAATGTAGAAATAAAATTCCAAAACCTACCCCAAGAATTTTTTTAGTTACTGCAGTTTTATTTTATTTGTTTTGTTATGTAATATTTTTGTTGTTGCTTGTTCTTGTCGTATTTTGTTGTTTTTTTTCATAGTATGCGATAAGTGCAGTGCATACATACAGAAAAAGGAATATGACAAATAAAGTATGCATTTCATTGATTTATGTGTGCATGTAGCCGAAGTCTAGAGAATGGGGTGTAAAATAGTTCTAAGAAAATTCAAATAAATACAAATTAGTATGTACGAGTACATGCTTATTTATTTATTATTCATGTACGCTTTTGTAAACTTGAAGATCCAAGATTAGTTTTTTCCTCTTTTATAAGCTGCCAAGTGTTCATTTTGTAGAGTCAATTAGAAAAAAAAGATTAAATTTTGTATTAAAAAAGTCGGCGCAGGACCGAATGGCGGCAATCGATATTGAAAAATTGTGTCGGTTCGGCCTACGATATGCCTGATCTGAAGTGAGTGAAGATAAATATGCCGAGGCAAATATGTTTTAACGTAACCTCTTACGTTTTTTAGTATTTTTAATATCTTGTCAGTATTTGTCAAGAGAAATATAAGTACGTAGGAATAAATGTGCGTAAATACGTAGATTTCTACAATTTCTTGAGGAACCATAAGCATAAACAATTTCTAGAGGAACCATCACTGATTTGTAGTCTGTCACCAAATTACTCAGGAGTATTTTAAAAATTTTTTTTTGAAATTCCTTCACACCCCAGTACTATTGCTCTGAGGGATTTTTTCAATTTAAAACAAAATATTTATGCATGTAACTGAATAAAGAAATTTTTTCTTTTAATCAAACAATTTACTTGCATTCACTCAATAAATTACAGCCTGCAACACTTTCACCCAAAAAAAAACGTTCTTTTTTCCAATTAAAATTACAAAAAAAAAAAAAAAAAAAAAAAAAAAAAAGCAAGAACACACAACAACTGGTTTTTATTTATTATTAAAATGCTATCATTCTTTCGTCAGCCTAAAATTGTTTATTATTTTCTTTCTTGCTTTCTTTTTTTCTCTTATTTATTTCTACAAAATAAACTTTCATTCACATTTCTTTTTTTACTCTCACTAGCGGCTCAGTTCACTTTTTTTTTTGTGGTCTGCCTGCCGTGCATCTATCGTGTAAGTGATATCACTTTCTTCTTGATTTAATGTTTGTTTTATTAAAAGAAAATGAAATAAAACTTACACGACTCAGTTTACACTAAGCAGGTTTTCTTATTTCGTTGATTTTGAATTGTTTTCTTTTTTTCATTGAACTTGTTTTGAAAACTGACTTCAGCAGCAACTATTCTTGTTTGGTTGGTTTAGAATTTGTTTTTGGTTGAAATTATTGAACACCAATAAGAAGCAAAAAATATAAAACAAGTTAAGAAACAAGTACCAACGTATTACCCCTCCTCCTATGCAGCCTCTTCTTCTGTGTCTTTGTCAAAATTTGTTTAACCAACTTGGTCTCAGATTAGCAATATTGTGGTTGTAGATTTAGTTATACTTGTTGTTGTACTTGTTGTTTCTTGTGTAGATAGATATGGAGACGACAAATTCACTTCTGCGAGGTACATAAGTAGTTTAGAAAATGCACTTTTTTTTACAAGTTTACCTTCTCTTTTACTTGTTTTCCAGCATTTTTTCTTTTGTTTTTTGTTTATTTTATAAAAATCATGGCCACCATTCACTGTAACCATAACCCAGCTCAGCTCCAAAACTCCAAATAAACATTTCTCTTCAATCAGTTTAAATGTTACGAGTAGCTGCTATTTGTTGATGTTTTTTTATTATTATTTTTTGTTGTGGTTTTTGACTTGTGGTTGTGGTGTTAGTGGAGTATTATTTTAGTGCTTTGCCATCCATAACTAGTTTTCAGCGTTTCTTTTTTTTTCGTTTCGCTGCTCCTCATTGTGGGTTAAAACGTGTTGTGCTCTTTACTTGGAGAAAGTTAATCATATTGTATGTATTTTAGAGTTGTTGTTGCCCACTTTTTACTTATTTTTTCAGATTTTTTATTTTTATTTTGTGGGGTCTACTTTGGGCAAAAATCACTTAAAGAATGAGAAGAGAAGTGGAAGGGGGGGAGGTAAGAGTGAGGGGATAGATGAAATAAAATTCAACGTGCATTCTTTAATATAATTTTTTTTTTAGATAAATATTGTCAAGTACAAAAAGGTTATTCAAGAAACACAATTATAAATAATTGAAGTCAGTCGTTTTTTCAATTTCTTTTTTTAAATTGTTAATTAAGCACAATATTCCTCAAAGTAAAAAAAAAAATGTCAATTTGTTAATCAAGTTGTCACTTGCCAGGAACCCACAATCTATTTTAGATTTAATTAAAATTTTCTCTTTCATATTTGATTAGCAACCAATTACTCGTAGGTACTGAATGAATATAATAAAGTGATTACTGACACATGTATTTACATATTTATTAATAATTATATAATTAAAAATTTCATGTAAAGGATGTGGTCGGTTATTCTACTCAATCTTATCGAATTTCTAAAATTACCAAGTTAATCAAATTTGTTAGCTGAATACCCACACAGTAGAATGTCTATCTAGTCACTGAGACTTTGGTAGTGAGAACAGAATTTGTCACCAGTCAAAAATTCAGTTGTGATAGTTGAATAGCTGAATCTTGGAATGCATTATCGATTTTTGCAACTAAAAAAGTCCATTATCACAACTAAGTTTTTCTTTCAACCGAAATTGCATTGCATTACATTTGGTTTCTATTACAGAAATTAGTTATCGGGAGGCTGTAGTTGAGGTCAGAAATTAGATTTGTCTCTTTCTTTTTTTATAAAAGGAAATAAACTTTAGGCAATGATATAAAATTAATGGCAGATTTTCGATATTTTGTAGCATCATCTAGTTTCAATTTTAATTAATTCTGTGTAAGCACTCAGATTCGATTTGTATAATTTTTACCATCTGCCGTTTGTTGCCATTGGAAAACTCTCCATTCATGCTTTAAATGAACATTTGAGGTCTCAATTGTTAAAAAGAAAAATGAAATACTTTTATTTTTTTTTTATTTTAAGTCATAATTTATGTGGATTTCAAAAGAGACATGGAAGTGCTCCTCATGAGGTAAACACTTCCTTTGCGTTTTACATAATTTTACATGTGCATACACACACTCGCATACATATGTTGTAGTTGTTCTTATTATATATTTTTTTTAATTTTGCTTTTTATACTTAAGTCATTTTGAAAATATGAATTTCTCGCTATTCTTCTTTTTTTTCCTCGCCCTTGGCCCATCACTAACTCATCCAACATTTTGTCTTAAATAATTCTTGTGCGTTGCTTGATGTTTTCTAGTGGATAAATGAAAATTTTTTGTCTTTTTCTCATTCTCTCTTGCCACTACTGACTGTCTCTCGTGTTATAAAGCACCTTGCATTCACAAAAAAAAAAAAAAAAAAAAAAAAAAAAAATGCACTTAGAATTGTTGGTGTTTTCTTTTGAATAAAAATAGAAGAACATGTTTGCTTTTTTTCTCTTTTCCTTTTTAAATATTAAACATTGTTTTGTTGTATCTATAACAAAAATCTTTAAAAGAAACAGCCACACATTTGTACATGAATATGGCCATTCATATGCATGTCTGTGTGTATGTGTGTAAAAGTACATAAACGTATGTATGCATGTAAAAAGAATTATAAACGAATATTATAACCGTGTCCATATGCACTCGTATGCAGCTACAGAAAATAAAACAGAATTGAAAATAAACTGAATGTTACAAAAAAGAATAAAAAAAAAAGTAAAACTGCACTATTAGCACACGTTTTATAGGTTAATGACACAAAATCATATGAAATAAAACACAATAACAAAATTATTTTCATGTGAACAGAAAACAAAAATAAAATAGATTTACAATTTATAGACAAATTTACATACATACATTCGTGTACATGTACATACGTAAATATATACACACATTCGTATACACCATTATGTATGCATGCATATACATACTTTAATATGAGTAGTAAAAATGTGCACGAAAAACAAAATGCAACACCAGAGTCTTTTAGTTCAAGTGCATGTGCAATTGATATATTGAAATCAGTATCAGTCTGTGTATAATTTTAAAAGGCTTTTATTGTACTGGGCAAAATATAAAATTTTCTTGTAAATATTTTTGATTTAAGGGAAATTTTGGCACTCGATATGACCAGCCATGTTCTGGAAAACGCAAAACGCTTAACTTTGGCGATTGCAAAATATGAAAAAACCTAAGCAAAAAGCTTGGTTTCGCAGAACACGCTTGCCACTCTATTTTGGGTTGAACTGTAATGTAGCCAGTGTTACTGATATTTAATAAAATTTTTTTGTATGTTATTTTCTACCCTTCACAAAACGTGAAAAGGTTTGCCATTCCGTGTGTCCTTATAAATAGCGGAGTCGATTTAGCAATGCCTGTTTTGATGTTAAAATCAAATTTTCTGAAGTCCCTCGAAGACCTACAGAAAATGTTGGTATGCCAATTTGTTGACAGTACCTGTACACAAGTTGCTATTTAAATGCAGTCCAATCGGTCCATATATGGCTGATTTGTAAGCCCTGAACTACCTTTGATTTAAAAAAAAAATTTCGAGTTTTTTTTTAAAGTTTGTCTAAAATACAAAACGGAGAAAACATTGTTTATTTATTTAAATATGTTTGGTTTAAAAAATGTTTGTAAGTTTAAATTAAATTTATATTTCATTCTTATTAAAATCACTTTTCTTAAATATTTATTATTTGAAAATAAGGATCCCACAAAGGGTTTTTTCGTGAACTGAAATGAATTCAAAGAAAATGATTTTAATTAATATTTACTATTTCATTAAAAATATTGTTGTGTTAAATAAGGATGTGCAAAATTAAAAATATATTTACCTATTACCGTTAAGGATATACATATAGGACTAAGTTGTTTTCTATTTTTTTTTTTGTTTTGAATTTCCAATTATGAATTGAAAAAAGCCCTCGTTATGTTAAAAATGTTTGATGCCAAATTTTAAGTCAAACTTTGAAATGGAAAATAATGAATTCTGTAGATTTTTTTTCCATGGAAACCATACACAGGTATCATTTACGTGGGCGGATAACCTTTAAAAACGCTTACCATCCATCATGTGTTCTTTGAACGTACTTGTTGTTCGAAAATAAAATTCTTTATAAAATAATAAAACAAATATACTCACTCATATGTATGTATGTATCCTTTACTTTTTATTGTATTTTTTTACCTTTATATATATTTAATTTAAATATTTTCTTAAATCACTTGGCAATTTTTTTTTGGGATATTTTTACGTACATAAATATGTTTGTGTACCTTCATATGTACATATTTATGTATGTACGAGTATGTGCTTGTATTAAAGGAAAAATACTGCCGGTTTTTATTTATTCTCAAAGTTAATAGACTGTTACTATTCAAAATAGAGAAGTTTTGTAAACAATGTTGTTAAAATAATTAAAAAAAAAAATTAATGTATATATATAAAAGAAACTGTTCTCATTTAGTATCAGTATTTTGTCGCTATTTTTTTTTCTTTTTTATAATATTTACTTTTTATATTTCATGCTTGGGATGTTTTCATTGCCTTTGAAATCTCAATTGGCTTTTATTTTTATTTATTTACATTTTAAACAAAATTTAATTATCCCTTAATGACAATGCATTACATATCATATGAGCTGTTATTTTCGAAAGTGGTATAAGTTCACTTTTTTTTTTTTTTTTTTTTTTTTTTTTTAAAGTAAGATGGTGTCTCATACCACTTTCAAAAATTACAGCTCATATATGTATGTATCTATATGTCGCCGTGTATGTATATTCATATGTTATTATATTTATAATTTTCATCTACGTATGTGTGTGTAATCATAATTTACTAAAAAATTATTAATTTGACGTTTTTCGTTTTGCCTTTTCAGGTACGTCCAAAACTACATGTGTAACAAATAATACAATTATCGCTTGGTAAGCAATTGACTTAACTCATTATTTAAATTATTTTAGCTATATAATTTGTGTTTTTGTTTTGAATACAAATGCACGAACGATGTTATCGTTCGCTTCTATAGAAATAGAAATTTAAAAACTGTAGAGTGTTGTTTGTTGAAAATTATTCTCTGTGTTTTAATCAAACATGTTTTTTTTTGGCTACATGGTTTGGGGCTTGACCCAAACTTTAATTTCTATTTATAGTTAACGAGCGTAGAAACGTTTTTTTTTTTACCAGCTTCGGAAATAATTGGTTTAACTAAGAAAACATGATACACTCGTAGACGTACAGCAGATTTCTTAATCGTTATTATTATTATTTCAGTTTAGACGAGATAACAAAGCAAGTATAGGTTGGTTGATTGTTTTACGAAACTTTCAAGGTCCTCCTTTTAATTTAATCTATTTTTAATTTGCTTTCTTTCGATAAAAGAAGAAAAGCAGAATACCAAAACTTGAGAGATTAGGCATTTTAACAACAACAACAACAAATGTTTTTTTTTTTATATGACTTTATTATATAGCCAAGTAGGTACTCACTCGCACCGAGAATAAAATATACTGATAACATTGAAATTAAAAAGCCACACAGCCACAGCCTGTTGATTTAAGAGAAATCTCATTCACTTAAATTTTATTTCGTATTCATCTCTTCATGTTATCTATTTCTATGCAAACGTCATAATTTGTTCTAAATTTTATTTTATTTGTTTTTCTACTTCTTTATCTGCTCTTGATTGGTTTTATTGTTTACGTTCAGTAAATCGTGGGTAGGTTTGTTTCTTTTTTTTTCTAATTTCATTTTATTTGAAATTATTGTTTTTATTTCTGTATTCTAGTACGTACAAAACGTATTGCAACATTTTACAAGTAGTTTTCTGTTTGTTTGTTTGTTTGTCAAGTTATTTAGGTCAAAAAAGCAATAAGTACTTTAAAATACGCACATACATTTCATCAAATCTATGAATTTAAAAAAAAAATTCAATTCACCTACATTGCTTTCCCACCACAAAAAAAGAAGTTGAATTCGGCAGTGCCGAGTCTTCTGTACCCTTCACTGTAGTAGCCAAATATTCATAATTCCAAATTTGCACGTTCTTGGAAAACGTTCAAATCTGCATACTACATTTTGTCGTTGGTTTTTTTTAATGTAAAACTAAAAAAAAAACCACTTAAGGGGTTTTACACTGTAAGGCTGAGTAAAATGGCTTGTCAAAAATTGAAATCCAAAGAAAAAGTATAAAAGTGTGAAAACAATACATCACAAAATACGCAAAAAAAATTTGACAGTCGTGTGGCTCTCGCCATATTTAGCAAATTTTCTGAACTTTTATACATTTCTGCCTGTATCAGTGCTGAATTTTGGCATACGACAAAATCCAATGAAAAGCTGTAGTGTAAAACATCCGTATGATTTTTCAACAGTGGTATCAAATACCATTTGATTTTGCTCTTTCAAAATCCAATGAAAATCTGAACACGCGTTAGAAAAGTGAGAAAAAGAAAATAGATGTAGTGGCGATTTATGGACCGCCAATATCGGCATGATCGGCGACTGACGGATTGGTATGCCAAACTTTTCTGTACGTTAAATTCGCTTAGTCTACTCCGCTTTTTAAAAGCTTCTAGAATACATGCATGTACATGGCGGGCAAATCACCCAAAGAAGTCTTTGATATCTTAATGAATACTAGACTTACAGTCTCACCTAAATTGGAGCGGCAAGCGTAGCGTTTTTTAGCGCTCAGCATTTACGTAAAGGCGTCCTACCTAAATAAAAGCGGTGGTAATGCTACGCCAATTTAGATATGACTGTTGAGGAGAATTTGTAACTTGAGAGTAGTTTCACAATGTATCTATTTTGGTCGCACTGACCAAGTGACTTGTTCCTGCTCCTGAATCTAATTCTAATATACTTCATAAGCAGAAAATTACAAACGGACTGACAAACTTATATCTGCCCTTCTTGGGAACAGTGAAGGGTGTAAGTGTAAAAAATAATTTTCTGTTTTCTTACCCTGATCTTTAAAACTAGACACTTTTAATGAAATTAATACAAACAAATGAGTTTGCATTTGTTATGTGTGTGAGTGAATATATTTTTAATTTATTTTTTATTTAAATTAATTTTATCATTTTTTGTTGTGTATGAGGCAAAGGCAGGGTAGATGAGGCGGCAGAAGTGTTCGTCTCCTGCATACCAACGTACAACAGCTAAAGTAGCAGTAGCAGTAGCAACAGCAACAACAATAAACCAAAAATAAAATAAAATAAAAATTGGGGTCATTGTGCAATCAATTGTACACATTTCTAAACAGAGAACAAACGATGTGCATATAAGAGAGGGGGAGAGAGATAGGCAGAGCGAGAGCGAGCTAGATTGAATAATTTCAATTAAATGTCAAAAATAAATAATTTTTTTATTTATTTTTTTAATATTGAAGAAGACCCAGCACAAGAAAACACAATTTTGTTTCAAGTGAATAATGTGTGCGTGTGTGGGTATTTATAATTAAAATTAAAATGAATTTTTTATTAAATGAAAGTTGTAAATGACAGATTTTAATTAGGGTGGACAGGCGGACCTTTTTACCTGTACATTTAGCTAAATTTAGTTTTAGCGCAGAATGTACTCAAATGAGTGAGTGGGGGTAAAATTTTTTTAATTAAACAAAATTATTCATGCAAGATCACATAAATGTTCATAATACTGCACGCTTTCGTAATTTGTTGCACACAAATAACTTACAAAATGCATGCTACCACAATTTGAGGTCAGACTTCAAAATTAAAGAAAACTTTTTATTGAAAAAAAAAAAAAAAAATCAGTTACTGGAACTTCGCTTTATTGTTATTAATATTCTGTTGAGATTTCCGCAAAATTAAATTTTTTTAATTACCAAGAAACAAAAATATTTGTTGTTATTGTTACGAAAGTAGAGTTTAACCTTCATAAAATTTGCAGAAAAAAAACATCTAAATAAAGTTCATGAGCTTTTATGCTACTTTGGCTGCATAAAACGAAGTCAATGGAAGCATAAATTAAAAAATACGAAAACTATTTTATTAAAAATAAAAATAAACACACACTCACACTCACACGAATACATAATGTTAAACTTAAATGAAAATGATGATGACGTTGCGTTGTGTAAAACTAAGCTCAAGTTCAGGGATACTTGGAAAGCGAATTTAACAGTAACAAAAACAAAACAAAAATCAGTTGACTACAACGTGCAAAACAAAAACCAAATTGTTTTTTTTCGTGATTATTTTACTCCACCATCGCATAAATTGGTAAATACCGACATCCATAGATTCAATGTTACACATGTTTTGTTCTGAACTGAAATAAATGACACGCAGTAGAGTTTAATAATTTAATTAAGGTCTCTTTCTGTATAAGCGCGCGATAGCTTCTGTGGTACATTAGCGTTGCCAAAATCTACCAAAGAAGGCATCTTTCGTTTATACAGTAAGAAAGTTTTAATGACAGTAACCGATGGATAACAACGATCAAGAACCCACGGGAAAGTAGTTTCCTAATTAGACTTCCAAAAATCTGTAAAACTACCATCACCTTTAAAGCGCTTTTAATGTGCCTCTTTAAATTATTAAGAAAGTTTTCATGCTGTTCTCTCCACTTAAAAACTGTTTGACGTGCGTTTTTAGCCTTTCAAAAATAATATTTTTGCCCAGTTTAGCCTGTTTAATAATCGTCTTAATGGATTTTTATTGATGTTGTTTTCGTTGGCACTTATTGTGTGCTATTTTAATGTTTTTTTGCACAAAACAAATGTATGCACAGTGGGACGTTATGCAAAATAAATTTTCTATTCTTTGTGCTAGATTAGGACTGAAAAAAGGAGATTGTCATGTTACGTTTGTTGAATAAAGCTTCTCTGGAAACTTGCTTAATAAATACTAAATTTTTTTTATTAAATAAATATTTTTCAAGCTTAAGGTCTGAAACAAAAATCGCTATTATTTTTAGTTTTCAATATTTCGACAGGAAAATTAATTATTTAATAAATTATTTTAAGAAATAATAGAATAATAAAATAATATTTTATTATTGTGAGTTTGCTGCTACAACTGTGTAGGTCGTGTGTCCATTTCAACCACATTTGCCGCAAAATAACGCTGAGTAACGTATACAAACACAAGCAAGCAACATAATACGCTATTCAAACCCACCTATTGTGTTTAATTTAACTACGCATTTTTCAAAACGGTCTTCATTACGAGTATTAATAATAATTTTTATGTTCTGACCACATTAATGGTCTACACAGCTTAGCAGCATAAAGTGCGTATAACATTTACTTTTGCACAATGATGGTTGACCTATTGACATTAAAAAGTTTTTGCTTTTATTGGCCTTCAGATTTGTTGTTATTTTTCTTTAAAATTTAAAAGATTTCTTTTTTATTGTGGTAGAAGTTAAAAGGAAAGACACAATTCCGTAAAACAATTTTGTTTAATTAAATATTTAAATAATTAATTTTTTTTTAATTTAAAATATTGAAAAAATGTGCCAATTTTTTGTTTTTAATTTGTCATTGAACTATAATTTTGTATTTTGCTATTCGTAACAAAATTAGTTGCCCAAATCTTCAAACAAATTTAATATTTTCCGCGTGTTTAATGTTTTTTTTCTGTTTTGTAGGAAACAATGAATCATTATAAAGACTTTAAATAATAAATAGCATTTGCCGAAGTTACAAAAAAGAAATTTAACAAAAGAAAAAAAAAATAATTCAAAATAATTTTTGTACTTAAGTAATTTGCTTTTAAATGGTTGCTTGGTTGGCCATTTATTATCATCTAAAGCCATAAATAAATTGCATTCACTACGAGAGCACAAAAAAAATTATTTCAAGTACATTTTGTGTTGAATTTTGACAAAGCAAAAAAAAAAAAAATATTCGTGCAAAATTTCAACTTAAAAAAAAAAAAAAACTTAAACAAAAATATTATAATCAAACCACCTTGAGTATGTAAAATAGCCGTTTCAATTGTGTCTTTTTTTTTTGGGTTAAATCAAAAATGAGGGTGTTGTATATAAACCAAGTTGAACTTGAAAGGATAGAGTTTAGCTGAGGCACTCACTCAACTCTTATGGAAATGTACTCGTAACTAAGTAGAAACTAAAATTTAGATTACAAAAATATTCTTTTTAATACTGCAAGTTTCTTATTTATTAATAACAAAAAAAAAATTAAATTTTAGACTCACTTTTTGTTTTATTGAATGATTTTGAATTAAATATAGAAACTTTCCAATTTTAGCCAAATACTTGTGACAGCTTTCACAGTTATCGTTATTGTTGAATTTTCAATTCATTACATTCCCACTTTCATTGTAGCTGTTACGAGTAGTCGTTTCAGTGTATTTATTGGCCTCAATTATAATTGTAGCAACATTAACTTTATATTTCCTTAAGTTGAATTAAGTTGCTTTTATTTATTTTAGTCCACGTTTTGTTTTAACATTTAACCTTGACTCGAGTTGAAGATCAACGAACGTTTTGGCAAAACGCTAACGAAAATTAAGTTTAAAAACATATTTTTATTCTCATTTAAATTAAGTAGAAAACTGAAACCGCCTGCCGGCTGGTGTTTGTATAACGCACACACAATCACGCACCACCACCACAAAATAATTTGTTTAACATTGGTAAACCAAGAGGCCGCTAAAATTAATTTAGACAAAAAAAAATTAAAGAAATATACGTGCTGTGCTAGAGAATTTTAATTCAAAAAATATAAAAAATTTGGCTGAAAAATTGATTAAATAAACAAAATAACATCACGGTGCGTGTAGAAAACGACTAACTACGTTCTCTAAACACGATACACATTTTTTTTTTACTTGAATTGTTATTGTTACGCTTCAGCAAAAGAAAAAATGTTAACAAAAAATTATGCTTTTTGTTCGTTCGTACTACTTTTAGGTTTTAGTGTTTTTATTTTTTGTAACAAAAAAATCAAGAAGAGCAAAGTTTGTTGTTCAAATCTTTTAAATTAAAAAAATTTTTAATTGTTTGTTTCGTTTTTATTTTGTTGTTTTACTTTTAATTTCTTATTTTTATATTTTAAAAGAATTTTGCGTTTTTATTTCCTTTTCAATTAACCCTTCACCCCAAATAACCACATTTGTGGAAATTCACTTGTAGCTTTTCACCTTTTCCCACAGTCGTCCACCATTTTGCTTTTATTATTTTTAGTGATAGCAGTAGTTGCCAGCTTATTTATAATTTTTTCGGGTGGCCATATTTTTGATAAATTCATTAATTTTTTATTTTATTTTTTTACCATTTAATTCTATTACACGAGTTTAAATTTTTTTATGTGATTTTAAAACAATTTCCAAGAGTCAATTTTTTTATTAAAAAAAAAAGAGAGAAGTATTACTAATTTCTGAATTAATAAAAAAAAAAAAACAAAAAAAAAAAACTTTCGTAATCACTGACTGGCACTTTAGGAAATACAAAATCGATCAAAAAAATTTAAGACATGCACAGCAACTCCAACAACAACATAAACAAAGATATGCAGTCCTTAAAAAAATATAAAAATTTTTAATTCTTTTCAACAAAAGAAATAATAAAAATGGAAACCAGTCAGCACAACCATAAATAAACAGCACACACACACAAGTTCATGCATTCATGCATGTGTACGAAAAAAAGGTGTATAAAAATTTTGGGAATCCATTCAACTTACTGACATGAATATAAAATAAATAAATAAATAAAATTAAATGAAAAAAATTAAACAGCGAAAATTAAAAAAAAACGCACTTTAAACGATACAATGAAGTGATATTTATTTTTTGCAAGTACAAACAAGTAATAAGACCTAGACCCACCTTTTGTTTGTTAATATTTTTTTATTTCTGTTATTTTACAATTCGCATATCGCTTTAACCTTGTTAAGTTTAATACAAAATAAATAAATACAAAAATAAAAAAAATTTAAACAACAAGTTTAAATCGTAGATAAAATGATTTGCTAAAAAAAAATATTTTTTACTGTGAACTTTTTTTTTTTTTTTTCATTTTTTGTTGTTGCAATAAAATTACAGATAAATAAATAACAAGTACCTTGTGATCTATAAATGATAAAAGCGTAACGTGACCTAAATATTAAGAGAAATAAAGAAAAAAAAATTTTTTTCCAATTTATTTAATTTTGAAATTAAATTATTTTGGGTAAATGAATTAAAAATAGAACAAAAAAATCCTTTCAATTTTGTAACACAAAAAGTAATTTTTACTCTTACAATGTGATTAATGGCCTCGGCCCAAATCACCGATATCGGGCAGCTCGTATCGTAATTTTTTAAATTTTACGATCTTTTTTATTCGATGCGGTATCTCCTTTCGGAGAGCCAAGACAACGTGATTAACTCTCAAATTCGCAAATATTCGGAATGATCGAGTACATCCATCGCACTTCACTAATTTTTTTTGCGCCCCCAACCGCTAAACATGAACATAAAAATATCTAAATATTAAATATGATTAATTATAGGTTGTTTGTCATCTTTTGTAGTTTTTTTCTTCTTCTTTTATTTGTTTATTTACTTAATCGTATTTTGTTTTGTTTTGTTTTGTATTTATGGGCTGTAAAGAAAGACATTAATTTACAATATATGTAGTACAGTATGTACCGACATATTCGGATGACATCACCCTTAACATCATCATCATCATCATCATCTTTTAATGTGTTAAAGTTGTACAGGCTCTCTAAATTGTAATAAAACAGATTCAATACGAAATTCTATTCACAAAAAAAAGTACGTAGATGAAAAATAAAATTATATTCAATTAATTGATAATTAAACTTGTTTAAATTGAGGTGAGAGGAATTGAAATTATTATATGAGTATACCCTGCCCTGAATCGGTCAAAATCAACAACATGAATGGACAAAATGGTAAAGCGGAAGTTTTTATTAAATTGAGTTTCTGTTCAAAATTGTTGCTAAAAAAGTTTTTTTTTTTAATTTCAAAATTTTAACCTTTTAACTGGCCATGTGACAGTAAAGACACAGAACCTAAAAATAAATATTGTAGATATTTATGTGTTCAACCAATATATGTAAATATTGTAAGCATTTTCACCTAACTAGTGCAAACCATGCACTAATAACTAACTAACGAAAGTTGTAATAGCGCGTCTAAGAAGACTAAAGGGCTGCACAAACTTGCTTGAAATGGCTTACAGGCACTTTCCATTATAAAGTATTACAAGTATGCTTGTGTATCCCTTTAATTAGGACTTAAAATGATATGTTGCACCCAATAAAGGGTTAAATTCATTGACAGCTTTTATGAGTTGCCTGCCAACTCCAACTATTGTTAGTTCGGTCCCCAAAAATATTTTGGGTTTTTTTTTATAAAATTTTTTCAAATTTGTATAATCAAAATTATTATTAAAAAAATTTTTTTTTCATGTTCTTTTATTATCTTTTCGTTGTCTCTAAGCACAACAAAGAAATGCTCTATTTAAAAAAAAAAAAAACAAGTTAAAACGAATTCATAAAAATAAATAAAATAAAGTTAAAGTATTAAACCAGAAAAAAAAATATTAAGTAGAATTAATGCAAACACATACAATTACAAAAAATACCTTGTTTGTTGCGTAGTTAGTTGGTTGGTTGTTGTACGTATTGTACTTTGTTACCACACATTTAGAAGATACTTTTGTTGTTTGTGGTGTTTATTTACCTACCAGGAAGCAATATATCTAGTATTAAAAGCAAAAAAAAAAAAAAATATGCAAAACACACACACAAAATATTTATAACAAATCAAATACGAGGTTGGTAGACCATAAAAAATACTCTACGAAAAAAAAACGTTAAACAAAAGTAGCTTTTGCGACTGTCAAGGCCAAAGTATTATTGAAATAAATTGTGTGATTTATAAAACACAAAATGTTTATGAAACTAATTTTTTTTAATAAAATTCGACTTTTGCCTCAAACAGTTTTGCTGTTACTAATTTTTTTTGAACTCTTACAGTCCATCCTAAATTGTAGTGCTAATCATCTTGTTTACTAAAACCAACAAAAGATTAAAAAAAAACTAGCTAAAAGGTCATTACTGGTCAGAAAGAACAAAAAAGGAACTTCACTATAAAACGCAATTCAAACCGCTCAGCGCTGCCGCCGAGTTATTGCGTATTAATGGTCATGAACATTTTTGACAGATAAAAACGCTTGCCGCAACAATTTAGCTACGACTGTTAGAAAACTATAAAAAAATTATCTATAATGCCAGAGATAGAAACAACTTGAATTGAAATTGTGTAGAAGAAGACTTTGTTCAGTACAATTCTTGAATGTAGATGCTTATTTCGAATTTAGATTTAAGCTGGTCCATTAGTGTTCAACATTGGCTGAACATTTCATTGGTACAATGAATGTGCTTGCAAACATAATTAAGTCTTTCAGAGGAGTTTCGTAGCTCGCTGATCAAAGTCATTGTATTTTGTTGTGTAGGGTACCGAAAGGAACGTCAGCAATTTGAAAGTACAAACTGGTACAACAAATGATTGTACAAGATAACACTTTGATATTAACAACTCTACACACATACATACACACAATATGTATGTAGGCAGGTAGCGTTAATATAAATTTGTTTTAATTTTATTTTTCATGTTTTTTTGTATGTGTAGCTCATGCATATGGCTGTATGTCTGTTTGCTTATTTTACTTTTTATAATTCTGTTTTAACTGAATTAGAAAATGTGAGAACCTTAATACGCTTTTTCCACCAAACATGCATAAATACACATTCAGACACATACATACATGCATGTGCACGTATAAATATGCTTTCAAAGCAATGCAATACAAGCAATCCAGTTGATATCATTAAACATAGAGTGCAGTGCGCACAGTGGATATCCACACAAAAATAAAATTTTTTCTGAAAAAATTTTTATAAAATAAATTTTTTGTTGCGTGTGTAAAGCCTTTTGGAATAGAAGGAAGGAATTTCATGCACACATTTTCTTATCACACAAATTTCAAGACATATTTATGAAAAGTTTAAATTCAGATACATAAATAATCGGAAAATTACTTTTATAAACGATTCGAACGGTAAACTCTGAAAATTAAATGTCATATACTCGTAAAGTATGTTGCCACACGTTATAAGACTATGTTGTTGGACAATGCTTCCGTTTACAACATCATCGTTAATTATTACAAACGGTCACATCGTCTAGAAAATTTATGTTGAAATAAGTAAGAAAACCAGTGTTTTTCATACAAACTTTCTACAGTTTGGCCGCTTTCAACATTAAAACAGTCACAAAATTAATGCAGAAGGCAAAATAGTAATTTTCATGTATTGAAGAATCAAAAATTGTTCAAAAGTAAAGTGGTAAACTAGAATGACAAAGAAAAGAAGCAGAATATGGTACACTGAAATGTTCCCATATGTGTGATTTTTTTTCATTCGGGAAATATTTCACAGGGATCACTGAATATTAAAAATATAAAAATGAATACAAATTATGCACAAAATATGCAATAACAACTTGATGTCATTTTTCAATGATTTCTCGAATTCGGAAAAGTACTTAATCAGAATCGATTTGAAGTCGCTGAGTAAAAATATGCTACAAAATTTCTCAAACTAATTTGTGCAAAAGACCTATTTCGCCCTATTTTACTATTTTTGGGAGTGTAAGTTTCTTTCTGCATTCATGTTTCATTCTACTTAGCCTTTGAGCTTTAGCTGAACGATTGAAAATTCTAAAAAGGGTTTCCCTGTAAAGTGTTCTCAATTGCTATTAAGCTTTTTGGTAACCATTACGACAAGTATGACGCCGATGTAAGGACATGTTATTAAACGCATTTGATTGACTTACACTAGTGTGTGTACTTGTGTGTCTGTTTTTTGTTTGTTTTTGTTTTTGTGTTAGCATGCGACTTCAGTATTAAATACTCGTTGTTATAACCTTGAAAATGCGTTTTAAATTCGCTTGTGGTGTAACTAAAGATGAAAAAAAAATGGGCTCTGACAAAAATTAAAAAATATAAAACAGAAAATCACTCAAAAGTTCTTATTTAGTTAAACTTGGAAATTAAAAAATGTAAACAAAAACGTAAATATTATTGACTTGACATTTAATTAAAACAAATTAAGAAAATTATCTGGTTTTGAGGTAAAAAGGTGCGCTTTTATTTTTTTAGGGGGAAGGCGAGGGGTGAGGAGTTTAACTCAATTACAACCCACAGCTTCAAATTGTCATTTGAGTTGCAAGTTGCTTAAACGCCTTTAAATTAAAATTCCTGACAAAATTTTCTGTTTTTGATTTGTGTTCGTTACAGCAACAAAAAAGTTGGAAGGATGTTAATAAAACTAAAAAACAATTTTCTTTTAATTATTTTTATAACGAAAAAAAAAAACGGACAAAAATATGTAAAAAGTTGACACAATTTTGCAACAAAATTCGTTCAATTGGGCCTTTCCATGACAGAATTATACACGATAAAGCAGCTGTATGGTTTGGGCTTCGTAGCTGTCAAAATTTGTTTACAATCTGTGGGCGCCATTGTTTTTATGCTCAATATACATAGAGAAGTGTGAGCGTGTGACCGGATCTGCATTGAATTTCATCCTTTTTATTTGTCACATACGATAAGTTTGTTTTTGTAATTCAGTGTTTGGTTCTGCCATGGTGTGTCATTGTTCGGCCTTTGAGGCAACTTTTTCTAGTTTTAGAAATTTTTTTATTGCCTTAAGAAAACTTTTTTCTACTATAATATTTTGAAGCAAAAGGCATGACGAATTACTTAAGTTAAACAATTTTTGACACACAAAACTTACTTGTGAAATGTGTCTTGGCTTCATTCGTTTTTTTTTTAAGAAATAGTTTTATAATTCTTTTCAACAAGGCGAAATTTGTGTTTATTGAACTTCAAAAAAAAATTGCTGATTTATTTTGAAATTTTGCAAAATTGCGCTACTTGACACACTTTAAACACAAAAACAAAAAAAAAAAAAAAAATTTAAAAAAAAAAACACTTCACAAACAATCAAATTGAATTTACATACAAAACCGTAATTTTGAACAAAATTAACAAAAATTATGTGAAGGTGATTTTTCGAAGGTAAAAGAGGAAACAACCACAACAGCAATAAAAAACAAACAATTCAAATACGAAAAAAAAAATTTATTTTGAAACGTTGGAGTGGAGTGGGTGAATGATTAAATATTTTAAGTGCTGCTGGTGCCTGTGGTTGTTGTTGCTTTTAATTTGCGTTTAAATAAACAAATAGAAAGTCATTTATTAAGAATTAATTGTTGATTTCAATATGGACTTTCTGTGCTTAAAGCAAACTTGACGACAAAGTACTTTTTTGACTAATTTTTCATTTCTTTTTTTTTTTTTTTACATATTGAATTATTTGGATTTATAAAGTTTAACAAAATTTAATCTTTATTCGTATGTAATTCCAATTTATGTGGGTGTGTGCAAAATGCATTATTTTTACAATAAGTACTAAGAGAGAAAGCATATCTGAATCTTCAGTGGATTACTCCGTCTTAGTAGTTATTGTACCAAGTAAATCATTTTTTGAAATTTTCTATGAGAATATCATGGAAACTATTGTATTTTGCACACCATCATAATGAATAAATTTTACTAAGAAAAATATTTAGAAAATCGTGAAATAAAAAAAAAAATTGATTGGTAAGTGTAAAGTGGGTGATACACACGCCAGATTTCAACACCAACAATGTATTTGTGTGCGTTTTTTTAATTGAACTCACTTGTATACATACGTTGTGTGTGAATTTGATGAAAATCAAAACTAGTTTGATTTTTGTGACACACACACACACACAAACACAAAAGCATTGATTAATGTGTGTATCCCTCGCTTTAAATTCTTTGAGAGCCTGTTTAGCTTTTATTTTTAAGGCAACACAAAGCAACCCTTAAACTATTGATAGTTCTAAAGCACATTACCCACCCTACCCACTTGCCCCACCTCTTTTTATTTTATTTTCTATTACTTAAGGTGGATGAGAAGAGAAATCTTCTAAAAAAAAGGAATTCCAGTTCGCAGTATTTTACACAAATAAAAGCAAAATTTTTGTAAAAATTAAAAAATAAAAAGGCTTTAAAGCGACTCAACTATTTTATCCCTTTTCATAAACGAAATAATATAATGAAGCAGCAGAAATAAAACAGAAAAGGAAATAAAAACAACAAAGAAATATCGATTTCTTTGATGGCATTTTATATTTCAAACATTAAAATGCGCATGTCTATGCATGCATTGCAGACTCTGTCGAAAGAAAAAAAATGTTAACCTAGGCTGGCTGCTGACAAGAACAAACAAACAAATATGACAAGAATAAAAACCATGATGCAATGCTCTTGTATTGTAAACATGTAGCATGAATGAATATGCAGACACACAGGCACTCACACAGAGGGACACATATACATGCATAATGCATTTGTTGAGGATACAAGTACCATGTACAGGCAGGCCGGCATACATGTGTGTGTCTGATTGCATCCAGCCACCACATATAAAGAGTAGCCATGTATATTGCAAATATAGGGATACAAGTTACATATTTAACTACAAACACATACACGGAGGCATATAGGCAAATAAAGCACACAGATGCATTAACACATAAGAACACAGTTGCATTGAAGCCAGAAAGCTTTGCAGATTATATTTTCAAGATACGAAAACACAACACAAGTCATATTGTTCAATAAATAAAAAAAAGAGAATTTTTATTGTTTTATGAAAATAATCCCGGCAACAACTTTAAACTAGAAATAGAAATTATTGCAGCCAAATTCATAAAAAAAAGTTTATTAAGCTCTTGACAAGCAAAAATGTTTTTATGAATTTAGCAGTTAAATTTTGTTTAATTAACAACAAAATATTTTTAATTTAACAAAATAATTCTTCGATTTTGAAAAGATTTTTCAAAGAGCTTTTTAAAGCACACATTTTTTCTTTTTTTACAATCGAAGTTCATTTTCTAACATTAAAAGGTCTGCTACTTGTAAAAAAAATCCTGCTATCGATTAGTATTTTTAGTTGTAGAAAATAAGAAAAAAAAAAAAAAATACCCGTAAATGTGTTTGCATTCGCCATCTGCTTGTGATTTAAAAACTCCCTCACTCACTCACATCAATTCCATTTAACACTTGGGAAATTATCTTTAGTGAAATTCCAATTCCTGGCACACACACTGGTTAAATTGTTTTTTGATTTGAAAGAAATAAAAAAATTGTTTTAAAATATCATTTAAGACAATTCAAATAAAACATACGATTTGCACATGGTTGAAAGGATCGTTTAACAAAACACATGCATAGCATATGTTGCATTAGTAATTTGTTGTTGTTGTTTACTTGTCTTAAGAGCATTTTAGAAATGTTTACTGGGTATTCCTATTACTAACACACTGCCCGCCCGCCTGTAATTGTATGGGTTGGCTGTACATTCTGTCAGTTTCTTAAACTTTCGTCCTTTATTTTCCATTTTTGTTTTAATAGTTGATTTTTTTTTTATTATTATTTTTGCTATTGCCCTGCTATTTATATCTACATACATACATACATACACATGTACGTACTTATGCGCGTACATATTTACATACATACTTGTAGAAACAATAGGTTACCAGCATAAACTAAAGGCATGCAAGTACAAGTACACGTACACAAGTATGAGGAGCATGAGTACGAGTTAAAGCAAAAAAAAATAAAACATTTTATTACACATATTTAGAATAAAAATTTAAGCGTGTATGTGTGTGGAATTTGTTTTATTTATTGCTGCCTTAACTCCAAACTAGTACAATTAATTGGGTGGGTTTTGAAAGAAAAAAAAAAAAAAAACTAGTACTTTGACTTGCATTGTGCTCATGTGCAAACATTTTGCATTTAAAACTTATGTGTGTAAGTATGGTGGTGTGGGGAGAGGAGGGGAGGGTTTGTTGTGGCTGTGCATATGTTGTTGCTTGAAAGTCTGTGAGTATGTTGGATAATGTTCACAGTGTAAGAGCAAGAGCAAGTTTCTCTGCTTAAAACCTTGTTATTGACTTGATTTGACATTCAAGCCACCAAGTTGTTGTTGCTGTTGTTGTTTTGAAGTTACAACTATTTGTTACAAAAAAAAAAAAGAAAAAAATTAAAAAAGAAAATAGGCAACAGAGTCACATCACAGTCTATAATAATTTTTCTTTTCTTCTCTTTTGTGCAATTTACTTATGTATGTATGTATGGCTAAATGTCTGTTTGTCTTTCTGTCTGTATGTGCATACTTTGTCGTCAGCGTACATGGGGCATGAGATCAGTAGTTGTGTTGTTAAAAGTATTTTATTATTATTATTTTTGTTGTTATTGTTAGAGCTGCATTTTGCAAAGTAGTGAAACTTACAGACCCACAACTTAACAACAAACATTCTCTATATAAACGAAACAAATCCATGCACAAGCAAACAAGTAAACTCTTGCTTTATTTATTTAATTTTTTTTTAAAGAGAGATAATGATGGCTAAATACATACATGTAGGTACATGCTTGTGTTTCAAAAAAGCAGCAGAAACTTGATTTCTTTTAGCATTTAATCATTTTTTATTCGCTTCTTAACTTGTTCAATGTTGTTGTTTTTATTTTTAATATCGGTTTGTGTTGCAAAGAGAAAGTTGTTGGTTGGTTGGTTGCAGTCGAGTGCATAAATTTGTTCAGCAACATTAAAAATCAGCCATAGTTTCGAGAGTGAGAAAAATGCACTTTTTTCTCGTTTGTAAATTTTCTAGGGAAATTAAATCATCATCATCATCATCAGCTTCTTCTTTACCATCACCACAACTGCCATTAACATTTACGGCTTTAGAAAATTCATGTTTAAACTTTATATTTACAATTTGGTTAAAAAAAAAGAAGAAAAAAAACATCATTGCAGCACCAACAACAAAAAAAATTTTATTATTATGAAAATTGTTTTGTTGCTATTTTTCTTATATTAATGTGAAACTAGGCAACATGGCAAATAACATACAGAAAACGTTGATTTTTTTAATAGAAAAAAAAATTCTCATTCAATGTGTGCCTGCCGCTGCTGCTGCTGCTGCTGTTGCTTTCCATTTTCTTTCAACATTCTCTTGTTGTTAGTGTTGTCTTATTGCATGCAATGTGTTGTTGCTGCTGCTGTTGTTGTTGTTGTTGTTGTTGTTGTTGTTATTGTTGTTGGGTGTTTTCCCATCGTAAACAACAAACATGTCCAAAGAATATTAAATTACACTTGCATTAATTAAGCAAAAAAATAAAATAAAAGAAAAAAAGTATTTAATAACAGACTTTAAAAAGCATAAAGAAACTTTAATAATTACAAATTTAAGATAATTTGTTCCTACAAACATTTACATACACACATACAATTAAATAAATGCAATACTTACATACATCTAGAAAAAACATTAATTTTATATTAAAAACAGTTTGTTTGACGTGTTTCTTCTCTTATTAAAACGCCTCGAGTTCGGATTTCCATAATTTATTTTTATGTCGATATTTGGCTCCAACTTTGTATACCTTCTTCTAGATTAATTATAGGTAAATTAAATTAATAAATTTTTATATTTCCGAAAATTTGTTATTGTCAAAATTAGATTAGGGTGTGCATGAACAAAGTTGTCCAAATAAAAATAATTTAAAAATTATATAATACAAAAATAATGCAAAAAATAACTTTTGAACGGATAAATATTTTCGCATGGGACTTGCACCATGTTGTAGAGCAAGAAATGGGCTACTTGCCACATGCAACTTTTGCTGCCACATGCCACAAATAAGTTGCATAAAATGTGTTTTAATTGCAAAAACGCTTATAACTTTGTAAGCGTTAGATCGATTTTAGAAAAATGTTCGGTGGAGCAGTAGCCCTTTTCCCGCTCTACCACCTAGTGAAAGTTTCAATTAAAAATATTGAGCCGTTAAAAAGTTGTAGCAAAAAAACTAAAAACATTACAAAAATAGCATGTTGCAAGTTCCGGTTGATCAGGTTTTTTGTTTTTTACCTATAACTTTTGAATGGGTTAAGATGTCTTAATAAAACTTTCACCATGTGGCAGAATGGGAAGTGGGCTACATTTTAGTAGAACAATTTTTCAAAATCGCTCCAACGCTGAGAAAGTTATAAGCGTTTTTCTAATTAAAACGCTTTTGAACTCAAGTGGATGTGGCATGTTTCAACATAAGTTGCATGTGGCAGGTAGCCAATTTCCCACTCTACCACATGGTGCAAGTTTCATTCAAAAATATTCATCCATACCTGAGTTATTGCGAAAACACCAAATTGTATTCAAAATGTAACCGCCGCATTGTCCGAGAAATTAATTTGAAAAATTTGAACGAAAAAAGTGAAACACCAGGCTAGCAGAATCAGCAGGAGGTGGATTTTTGGGAATTAATTTTTGTTTTTTTGTTACAACTTTTGAACGGATAAATATTTTCGCATGGGACTTGCACCATGTTGTAGAGCAAGAAATGGGCTACTTGCCACATGCAACTTTTGCTGCCACATGCCACAAATAAGTTGCATAAAATGTGTTTTAATTGCAAAAACGCTTATAACTTTTTAAGCGTTAGATCGATTTTAGAAAAATGTTCGGTGGAGCAGTAGCCCTTTTCCCGCTCTACCACCTAGTGAAAGTTTCAATTAAAAATATTGAGCCGTTAAAAAGTTGTAGCAAAAAAACTAAAAACATTACAAAAATAGCATGTTGCAAGTTCCGGTTGATCAGGTTTTTTGTTTTTTACCTATAACTTTTGAATGGGTTAAGATGTCTTAATAAAACTTTCACCATGTGGCAGAGTGGGAAGTGGGCTACATTTTAGTAGAACAATTTTTCAAAATCGCTCCAACGCTGAGAAAGTTATAAGCGTTTTTCTAATTAAAACGCTTTTGAACTCAAGTGGATGTGGCATGTGGCAACAAAAGTTGCATGTGGCAGGTAGCCAATTTCCCACTCTACCACATGGTGCAAGTTTCATTAAAAAATATTCATCCATTCCTGAGTTATTGCGAAAACACCAAATTGTATTCAAAATGTAACCGCCGCATTGTCCGAGAAATTAATTTGAAAAATTTGAACGAAAAAAGTGAAACACCAGGCTAGCAGAATCAGCAGGAGGTGGATTTTTGGGAATTAATTTTTGTTTTTTTGTTACAACTTTTGAACGGATAAATATTTTCGCATGGGACTTGCACCATGTTGTAGAGCAAGAAATGGGCTACTTGCCACATGCAACTTTTGCTGCCACATGCCACAAATAAGTTGCATAAAATGTGTTTTAATTGCAAAAACGCTTATAACTTTGTAAGCGTTAGATCGATTTTAGAAAAATGTTCGGTGGAGCAGTAGCCCTTTTCCCGCTCTACCACCTAGTGAAAGTTTCAATTAAAAATATTGAGCCGTTAAAAAGTTGTAGCAAAAAAACTAAAAACATTACAAAAATAGCATGTTGCAAGTTCCGGTTGATCAGGTTTTTTGTTTTTTACCTATAACTTTTGAATGGGTTAAGATGTCTTAATAAAACTTTCACCATGTGGCAGAGTGGGAAGTGGGCTACATTTTAGTAGAACAATTTTTCAAAATCGCTCCAACGCTGAGAAAGTTATAAGAGTTTTTCTAATTAAAACGCTTTTGAACTCAAGTGGATGTGGCATGTGGCAACAAAAGTTGCATGTGGCAGGTAGGCAATTTCCCACTCTACCACATGGTGCAAGTTTCATTAAAAATATTCATCCATTCCTGAGTTATTGCGAAAACACCAAATTGTATTCAAAATGTAACCGCCGCATTGTCCGAGAAATTAATTTGAAAAATTTGAACGAAAAAAGTGAAACACCAGGCTAACAGAATCAGCAGGAGGTGGATTTTTGGGAATTAATTTTTGTTTTTTTGTTACAACTTTTGAACGGATAAATATTTTCGCATGGGACTTGCACCATGTTGTAGAGCAAGAAATGGGCTACTTGCCACATGCAACTTTTGCTGCCACATGCCACAAATAAGTTGCATAAAATGTGTTTTAATTGCAAAAACGCTTATAACTTTGTAAGCGTTAGATCGATTTTAGAAAAATGTTCGGTGGAGCAGTAGCCCTTTTCCCGCTCTACCACCTAGTGAAAGTTTCAATTAAAAATATTGAGCCGTTAAAAAGTTGTAGCAAAAAAACTAAAAACATTACAAAAATAGCATGTTGCAAGTTCCGGTTGATCAGGTTTTTTGTTTTTTACCTATAACTTTTGAATGGGTTAAGATGTCTTAATAAAACTTTCACCATGTGGCAGAATGGGAAGTGGGCTACATTTTAGTAGAACAATTTTTCAAAATCGCTCCAACGCTGAGAAAGTTATAAGCGTTTTTCTAATTAAAACGCTTTTGAACTCAAGTGGATGTGGCATGTTTCAACATAAGTTGCATGTGGCAGGTAGCCAATTTCCCACTCTACCACATGGTGCAAGTTTCATTCAAAAATATTCATCCATACCTGAGTTATTGCGAAAACACCAAATTGTATTCAAAATGTAACCGCCGCATTGTCCGA
The DNA here is from genome assembly GCA_947397855.1 of Thelaira solivaga. Classification (NCBI taxonomy): domain Eukaryota; kingdom Metazoa; phylum Arthropoda; class Insecta; order Diptera; family Tachinidae; genus Thelaira; species Thelaira solivaga. The sequence continues at coordinate 68,690,721 of OX377614.1, forward strand.
GAAATTAATTTGAAAAATTTGAACGAAAAAAGTGAAACACCAGGCTAGCAGAATCAGCAGGAGGTGGATTTTTGGGAATTAATTTTTGTTTTTTTGTTACAACTTTTGAACGGATAAATATTTTCGCATGGGACTTGCACCATGTTGTAGAGCAAGAAATGGGCTACTTGCCACATGCAACTTTTGCTGCCACATGCCACAAATAAGTTGCATAAAATGTGTTTTAATTGCAAAAACGCTTATAACTTTGTAAGCGTTAGATCGATTTTAGAAAAATGTTCGGTGGAGCAGTAGCCCTTTTCCCGCTATACCACCTAGTGAAAGTTTCAATTAAAAATATTGAGCCGTTAAAAAGTTGTAGCAAAAAAACTAAAAACATTACAAAAATAGCATGTTGCAAGTTCCGGTTGATCAGGTTTTTTGTTTTTTACCTATAACTTTTGAATGGGTTAAGATGTCTTAATAAAACTTTCACCATGTGGCAGAGTGGGAAGTGGGCTACATTTTAGTAGAACAATTTTTCAAAATCGCTCCAACGCTGAGAAAGTTATAAGCGTTTTTCTAATTAAAACGCTTTTGAACTCAAGTGGATGTGGCATGTGGCAACAAAAGTTGCATGTGGCAGGTAGCCAATTTCCCACTCTACCACATGGTGCAAGTTTCATTAAAAAATATTCATCCATTCCTGAGTTATTGCGAAAACACCAAATTGTATTCAAAATGTAACCGCCGCATTGTCCGAGAAATTAATTTGAAAAATTTGAACGAAAAAAGTGAAACACCAGGCTAGCAGAATCAGCAGGAGGTGGATTTTTGGGAATTAATTTTTGTTTTTTTGTTACAACTTTTGAACGGATAAATATTTTCGCATGGGACTTGCACCATGTTGTAGAGCAAGAAATGGGCTACTTGCCACATGCAACTTTTGCTGCCACATGCCACAAATAAGTTGCATAAAATGTGTTTTAATTGCAAAAACGCTTATAACTTTTTAAGCGTTAGATCGATTTTAGAAAAATGTTCGGTGGAGCAGTAGCCCTTTTCCCGCTCTACCACCTAGTGAAAGTTTCAATTAAAAATATTGAGCCGTTAAAAAGTTGTAGCAAAAAAACTAAAAACATTACAAAAATAGCATGTTGCAAGTTCCGGTTGATCAGGTTTTTTGTTTTTTACCTATAACTTTTGAATGGGTTAAGATGTCTTAATAAAACTTTCACCATGTGGCAGAGTGGGAAGTGGGCTACATTTTAGTAGAACAATTTTTCAAAATCGCTCCAACGCTGAGAAAGTTATAAGCGTTTTTCTAATTAAAACGCTTTTGAACTCAAGTGGATGTGGCATGTGGCAACAAAAGTTGCATGTGGCAGGTAGCCAATTTCCCACTCTACCACATGGTGCAAGTTTCATTAAAAAATATTCATCCATTCCTGAGTTATTGCGAAAACACCAAATTGTATTCAAAATGTAACCGCCGCATTGTCCGAGAAATTAATTTGAAAAATTTGAACGAAAAAAGTGAAACACCAGGCTAGCAGAATCAGCAGGAGGTGGATTTTTGGGAATTAATTTTTGTTTTTTTGTTACAACTTTTGAACGGATAAATATTTTCGCATGGGACTTGCACCATGTTGTAGAGCAAGAAATGGGCTACTTGCCACATGCAACTTTTGCTGCCACATGCCACAAATAAGTTGCATAAAATGTGTTTTAATTGCAAAAACGCTTATAACTTTGTAAGCGTTAGATCGATTTTAGAAAAATGTTCGGTGGAGCAGTAGCCCTTTTCCCGCTCTACCACCTAGTGAAAGTTTCAATTAAAAATATTGAGCCGTTAAAAAGTTGTAGCAAAAAAACTAAAAACATTACAAAAATAGCATGTTGCAAGTTCCGGTTGATCAGGTTTTTTGTTTTTTACCTATAACTTTTGAATGGGTTAAGATGTCTTAATAAAACTTTCACCATGTGGCAGAGTGGGAAGTGGGCTACATTTTAGTAGAACAATTTTTCAAAATCGCTCCAACGCTGAGAAAGTTATAAGAGTTTTTCTAATTAAAACGCTTTTGAACTCAAGTGGATGTGGCATGTGGCAACAAAAGTTGCATGTGGCAGGTAGGCAATTTCCCACTCTACCACATGGTGCAAGTTTCATTAAAAATATTCATCCATTCCTGAGTTATTGCGAAAACACCATATTGTATTCAAAATGTAACCGCCGCATTGTCCGAGAAATTAATTTGAAAAATTTGAACGAAAAAAGTGAAACACCAGGCTAACAGAATCAGCAGGAGGTGGATTTTTGGGAATTAATTTTTGTTTTTTTGTTACAACTTTTGAACGGATAAATATTTTCGCATGGGACTTGCACCATGTTGTAGAGCAAGAAATGGGCTACTTGCCACATGCAACTTTTGCTGCCACATGCCACAAATAAGTTGCATAAAATGTGTTTTAATTGCAAAAACGCTTATAACTTTGTAAGCGTTAGATCGATTTTAGAAAAATGTTCGGTGGAGCAGTAGCCCTTTTCCCGCTCTACCACCTAGTGAAAGTTTCAATTAAAAATATTGAGCCGTTAAAAAGTTGTAGCAAAAAAACTAAAAACATTACAAAAATAGCATGTTGCAAGTTCCGGTTGATCAGGTTTTTTGTTTTTTACCTATAACTTTTGAATGGGTTAAGATGTCTTAATAAAACTTTCACCATGTGGCAGAATGGGAAGTGGGCTACATTTTAGTAGAACAATTTTTCAAAATCGCTCCAACGCTGAGAAAGTTATAAGCGTTTTTCTAATTAAAACGCTTTTGAACTCAAGTGGATGTGGCATGTTTCAACATAAGTTGCATGTGGCAGGTAGCCAATTTCCCACTCTACCACATGGTGCAAGTTTCATTCAAAAATATTCATCCATACCTGAGTTATTGCGAAAACACCAAATTGTATTCAAAATGTAACCGCCGCATTGTCCGAGAAATTAATTTGAAAAATTTGAACGAAAAAAGTGAAACACCAGGCTAGCAGAATCAGCAGGAGGTGGATTTTTGGGAATTAATTTTTGTTTTTTTGTTACAACTTTTGAACGGATAAATATTTTCGCATGGGACTTGCACCATGTTGTAGAGCAAGAAATGGGCTACTTGCCACATGCAACTTTTGCTGCCACATGCCACAAATAAGTTGCATAAAATGTGTTTTAATTGCAAAAACGCTTATAACTTTGTAAGCGTTAGATCGATTTTAGAAAAATGTTCGGTGGAGCAGTAGCCCTTTTCCCGCTATACCACCTAGTGAAAGTTTCAATTAAAAATATTGAGCCGTTAAAAAGTTGTAGCAAAAAAACTAAAAACATTACAAAAATAGCATGTTGCAAGTTCCGGTTGATCAGGTTTTTTGTTTTTTACCTATAACTTTTGAATGGGTTAAGATGTCTTAATAAAACTTTCACCATGTGGCAGAGTGGGAAGTGGGCTACATTTTAGTAGAACAATTTTTCAAAATCGCTCCAACGCTGAGAAAGTTATAAGCGTTTTTCTAATTAAAACGCTTTTGAACTCAAGTGGATGTGGCATGTGGCAACAAAAGTTGCATGTGGCAGGTAGCCAATTTCCCACTCTACCACATGGTGCAAGTTTCATTAAAAAATATTCATCCATTCCTGAGTTATTGCGAAAACACCAAATTGTATTCAAAATGTAACCGCCGCATTGTCCGAGAAATTAATTTGAAAAATTTGAACGAAAAAAGTGAAACACCAGGCTAGCAGAATCAGCAGGAGGTGGATTTTTGGGAATTAATTTTTGTTTTTTTGTTACAACTTTTGAACGGATAAATATTTTCGCATGGGACTTGCACCATGTTGTAGAGCAAGAAATGGGCTACTTGCCACATGCAACTTTTGCTGCCACATGCCACAAATAAGTTGCATAAAATGTGTTTTAATTGCAAAAACGCTTATAACTTTGTAAGCGTTAGATCGATTTTAGAAAAATGTTCGGTGGAGCAGTAGCCCTTTTCCCGCTATACCACCTAGTGAAAGTTTCAATTAAAAATATTGAGCCGTTAAAAAGTTGTAGCAAAAAAACTAAAAACATTACAAAAATAGCATGTTGCAAGTTCCGGTTGATCAGGTTTTTTGTTTTTTACCTATAACTTTTGAATGGGTTAAGATGTCTTAATAAAACTTTCACCATGTGGCAGAGTGGGAAGTGGGCTACATTTTAGTAGAACAATTTTTCAAAATCGCTCCAACGCTGAGAAAGTTATAAGCGTTTTTCTAATTAAAACGCTTTTGAACTCAAGTGGATGTGGCATGTGGCAACAAAAGTTGCATGTGGCAGGTAGCCAATTTCCCACTCTACCACATGGTGCAAGTTTCATTAAAAAATATTCATCCATTCCTGAGTTATTGCGAAAACACCAAATTGTATTCAAAATGTAACCGCCGCATTGTCCGAGAAATTAATTTGAAAAATTTGAACGAAAAAAGTGAAACACCAGGCTAGCAGAATCAGCAGGAGGTGGATTTTTGGGAATTAATTTTTGTTTTTTTGTTACAACTTTAGAACTGATAAATATTTTCGCATGGGACTTGCACCATGTTGTAGAGCAAGAAATGGGCTACTTGCCACATGCAACTTTTGCTGCCACATGCCACAAATAAGTTGCATAAAATGTGTTTTAATTGCAAAAACGCTTATAACTTTGTAAGCGTTAGATCGATTTTAGAAAAATGTTCGGTGGAGCAGTAGCCCTTTTCCCGCTCTACCACCTAGTGAAAGTTTCAATTAAAAATATTGAGCCGTTAAAAAGTTGTAGCAAAAAAACTAAAAACATTACAAAAATAGCATGTTGCAAGTTCCGGTTGATCAGGTTTTTTGTTTTTTACCTATAACTTTTGAATGGGTTAAGATGTCTTAATAAAACTTTCACCATGTGGCAGAGTGGGAAGTGGGCTACATTTTAGTAGAACAATTTTTCAAAATCGCTCCAACGCTGAGAAAGTTATAAGCGTTTTTCTAATTAAAACGCTTTTGAACTCAAGTGGATGTGGCATGTTTCAACATAAGTTGCATGTGGCAGGTAGCCAATTTCCCACTCTACCACATGGTGCAAGTTTCATTCAAAAATATTCATCCATACCTGAGTTATTGCGAAAACACCAAATTGTATTCAAAATGTAACCGCCGCATTGTCCGAGAAATTAATTTGAAAAATTTGAACGAAAAAAGTGAAACACCAGGCTAGCAGAATCAGCAGGAGGTGGATTTTTGGGAATTAATTTTTGTTTTTTTGTTACAACTTTTGAACGGATAAATATTTTCGCATGGGACTTGCACCATGTTGTAGAGCAAGAAATGGGCTACTTGCCACATGCAACTTTTGCTGCCACATGCCACAAATAAGTTGCATAAAATGTGTTTTAATTGCAAAAACGCTTATAACTTTGTAAGCGTTAGATCGATTTTAGAAAAATGTTCGGTGGAGCAGTAGCCCTTTTCCCGCTCTACCACCTAGTGAAAGTTTCAATTAAAAATATTGAGCCGTTAAAAAGTTGTAGCAAAAAAACTAAAAACATTACAAAAATAGCATGTTGCAAGTTCCGGTTGATCAGGTTTTTTGTTTTTTACCTATAACTTTTGAATGGGTTAAGATGTCTTAATAAAACTTTCACCATGTGGCAGAGTGGGAAGTGGGCTACATTTTAGTAGAACAATTTTTCAAAATCGCTCCAACGCTGAGAAAGTTATAAGAGTTTTTCTAATTAAAACGCTTTTGAACTCAAGTGGATGTGGCATGTGGCAACAAAAGTTGCATGTGGCAGGTAGGCAATTTCCCACTCTACCACATGGTGCAAGTTTCATTAAAAATATTCATCCATTCCTGAGTTATTGCGAAAACACCAAATTGTATTCAAAATGTAACCGCCGCATTGTCCGAGAAATTAATTTGAAAAATTTGAACGAAAAAAGTGAAACACCAGGCTAACAGAATCAGCAGGAGGTGGATTTTTGGGAATTAATTTTTGTTTTTTTGTTACAACTTTTGAACGGATAAATATTTTCGCATGGGACTTGCACCATGTTGTAGAGCAAGAAATGGGCTACTTGCCACATGCAACTTTTGCTGCCACATGCCACAAATAAGTTGCATAAAATGTGTTTTAATTGCAAAAACGCTTATAACTTTGTAAGCGTTAGATCGATTTTAGAAAAATGTTCGGTGGAGCAGTAGCCCTTTTCCCGCTCTACCACCTAGTGAAAGTTTCAATTAAAAATATTGAGCCGTTAAAAAGTTGTAGCAAAAAAACTAAAAACATTACAAAAATAGCATGTTGCAAGTTCCGGTTGATCAGGTTTTTTGTTTTTTACCTATAACTTTTGAATGGGTTAAGATGTCTTAATAAAACTTTCACCATGTGGCAGAGTGGGAAGTGGGCTACATTTTAGTAGAACAATTTTTCAAAATCGCTCCAACGCTGAGAAAGTTATAAGCGTTTTTCTAATTAAAACGCTTTTGAACTCAAGTGGATGTGGCATGTTTCAACATAAGTTGCATGTGGCAGGTAGCCAATTTCCCACTCTACCACATGGTGCAAGTTTCATTCAAAAATATTCATCAATACCTGAGTTATTGCGAAAACACCAAATTGTATTCAAAATGTAACCGCCGCATTGTCCGAGAAATTAATTTGAAAAATTTGAACGAAAAAAGTGAAACACCAGGCTAGCAGAATCAGCAGGAGGTGGATTTTTGGGAATTAATTTTTGTTTTTTTGTTACAACTTTTGAACGGATAAATATTTTCGCATGGGACTTGCACCATGTTGTAGAGCAAGAAATGGGCTACTTGCCACATGCAACTTTTGCTGCCACATGCCACAAATAAGTTGCATAAAATGTGTTTTAATTGCAAAAACGCTTATAACTTTGTAAGCGTTAGTTCGATTTTAGAAAAATGTTCGGTGGAGCAGTAGCCCTTTTCCCGCTCTACCACCTAGTGAAAGTTTCAATTAAAAATATTGAGCCGTTAAAAAGTTGTAGCAAAAAAACTAAAAACATTACAAAAATAGCATGTTGCAAGTTCCGGTTGATCAGGTTTTTTGTTTTTTACCTATAACTTTTGAATGGGTTAAGATGTCTTAATAAAACTTTCACCATGTGGCAGAGTGGGAAGTGGGCTACATTTTAGTAGAACAATTTTTCAAAATCGCTCCAACGCTGAGAAAGTTATAAGCGTTTTTCTAATTAAAACGCTTTTGAACTCAAGTGGATGTGGCATGTGGCAACAAAAGTTGCATGTGGCAGGTAGCCAATTTCCCACTCTACCACATGGTGCAAGTTTCATTAAAAAATATTCATCCATTCCTGAGTTATTGCGAAAACACCAAATTGTATTCAAAATGTAACCGCCGCATTGTCCGAGAAATTAATTTGAAAAATTTGAACGAAAAAAGTGAAACACCAGGCTAGCAGAATCAGCAGGAGGTGGATTTTTGGGAATTAATTTTTGTTTTTTTGTTACAACTTTTGAACGGATAAATATTTTCGCATGGGACTTGCACCATGTTGTAGAGCAAGAAATGGGCTACTTGCCACATGCAACTTTTGCTGCCACATGCCACAAATAAGTTGCATAAAATGTGTTTTAATTGCAAAAACGCTTATAACTTTGTAAGCGTTAGATCGATTTTAGAAAAATGTTCGGTGGAGCAGTAGCCCTTTTCCCGCTCTACCACCTAGTGAAAGTTTCAATTAAAAATATTGAGCCGTTAAAAAGTTGTAGCAAAAAAACTAAAAACATTACAAAAATAGCATGTTGCAAGTTCCGGTTGATCAGGTTTTTTGTTTTTTACCTATAACTTTTGAATGGGTTAAGATGTCTTAATAAAACTTTCACCATGTGGCAGAGTGGGAAGTGGGCTACATTTTAGTAGAACAATTTTTCAAAATCGCTCCAACGCTGAGAAAGTTATAAGCGTTTTTCTAATTAAAACGCTTTTGAACTCAAGTGGATGTGGCATGTGGCAACAAAAGTTGCATGTGGCAGGTAGCCAATTTCCCACTCTACCACATGGTGCAAGTTTCATTAAAAAATATTCATCCATTCCTGAGTTATTGCGAAAACACCAAATTGTATTCAAAATGTAACCGCCGCATTGTCCGAGAAATTAATTTGAAAAATTTGAACGAAAAAAGTGAAACACCAGGCTAGCAGAATCAGCAGGAGGTGGATTTTTGGGAATTAATTTTTGTTTTTTTGTTACAACTTTTGAACGGATAAATATTTTCGCATGGGACTTGCACCATGTTGTAGAGCAAGAAATGGGCTACTTGCCACATGCAACTTTTGCTGCCACATGCCACAAATAAGTTGCATAAAATGTGTTTTAATTGCAAAAACGCTTATAACTTTGTAAGCGTTAGATCGATTTTAGAAAAATGTTCGGTGGAGCAGTAGCCCTTTTCCCGCTCTACCACCTAGTGAAAGTTTCAATTAAAAATATTGAGCCGTTAAAAAGTTGTAGCAAAAAAACTAAAAACATTACAAAAATAGCATGTTGCAAGTTCCGGTTGATCAGGTTTTTTGTTTTTTACCTATAACTTTTGAATGGGTTAAGATGTCTTAATAAAACTTTCACCATGTGGCAGAGTGGGAAGTGGGCTACATTTTAGTAGAACAATTTTTCAAAATCGCTCCAACGCTGAGAAAGTTATAAGAGTTTTTCTAATTAAAACGCTTTTGAACTCAAGTGGATGTGGCATGTGGCAACAAAAGTTGCATGTGGCAGGTAGGCAATTTCCCACTCTACCACATGGTGCAAGTTTCATTAAAAATATTCATCCATTCCTGAGTTATTGCGAAAACACCAAATTGTATTCAAAATGTAACCGCCGCATTGTCCGAGAAATTAATTTGAAAAATTTGAACGAAAAAAGTGAAACACCAGGCTAACAGAATCAGCAGGAGGTGGATTTTTGGGAATTAATTTTTGTTTTTTTGTTACAACTTTTGAACGGATAAATATTTTCGCATGGGACTTGCACCATGTTGTAGAGCAAGAAATGGGCTACTTGCCACATGCAACTTTTGCTGCCACATGCCACAAATAAGTTGCATAAAATGTGTTTTAATTGCAAAAACGCTTATAACTTTGTAAGCGTTAGATCGATTTTAGAAAAATGTTCGGTGGAGCAGTAGGCCTTTTCCCGCTCTACCACCTAGTGAAAGTTTCAATTAAAAATATTGAGCCGTTAAAAAGTGGATGTGGCATTTGGCAACAAAAGTTGCATGTGGCAGGTAGCCAATTTCCCACTCTACCACATGGTGCAAGTTTCATTCAAAAATATTCATCCATACCTGAGTTATTGCGAAAACACCAAATTGTATTCAAAATGTAACCGCCGCATTGTCCGAGAAATTAATTTGAAAAATTTGAACGAAAAAAGTGAAACACCAGGCTAGCAGAATCAGCAGGAGGTGGATTTTTGGGAATTAATTTTTGTTTTTTTGTTACAACTTTTGAACGGATAAATATTTTCGCATGGGACTTGCACCATGTTGTAGAGCAAGAAATGGGCCACATCCACTTGAGTTCAAAAGCGTTTTAATTAGAAAAACGCTTATAACTTTCTCAGCGTTGGAGCGATTTTGAAAAATTGTTCTACTAAAATGTAGCCCACTTCCCACTCTGCCACATGGTGAAAGTTTTATTAAGACATCTTAACCCATTCAAAAGTTATAGGTAAAAAACAAAAAACCTGATCAACCGGAACTTGCAACATGCTATTTTTGTAATGTTTTTAGTTTTTTTGCTACAACTTTTTAACGGCTCAATATTTTTAATTGAAACTTTCACTAGGTGGTAGAGCGGGAAAAGGGCTACATTTTAGTAGAAAATTTTTTTAAATTCGCTCGAACGCTGAGAAAGTTATAAGCGGTTTTTTAATTAAATAAATTGTGCAAGTGTGTAACAAATTGTATTCACAAGTAGTCCGTTATCATCTCGCGATAGCGAAATCCATTCACCTTAACTGCTTAGCCGACCTTAATTTGAAAGAAATACGACGCCGCCAGCTCGTAAACCGCACAGGTGTCCTACAGACACAATTCTGCCGGTTGTGGACACATTTGGTCGATTATGCTGTCAAAAAAATCACAAAGTGCACGAAATACATTTTTAATTTGAACGGCCATTTACACAAAAAGGCTTCAATTGTGTACCTTGAATTGAAGTGAATTTGTCAAACACTGAAACAAAGGAATTTCAAATTTAGTTGGTCAAAACACCTCACGTGACTCACAATTAACATCGTATGTATGTACATACCTACATATCTACACAACAAAACAAAAAAAAACATTAACATTAACGGCTGTGATTTGGCTTAGGCTCTAAATTCTTTAATTGTAGACAAAATAAATATGAAAATGTAACCGGTATACAGATCAAATTACTACTTCTAAGTTTATTTTTATATAAAACTTGCGGACCCGACAGGCGCCACCCAAAGATAGTTATTCAAATCGATCCAGCCGTTCAAGAGGAATTCAGTTGAATACACACGATAGTAGGGAAATTATTTTTCATCAACTTTACATTTTGAGAAGTTCTGTTGAAAGCAACTGGCGAATTTGTTATGACAATAATAATAAAATCTTTCATAACTTTTTTTTGAAATAAATAAAAAAAAATGGAATTAGATCGCTTTGCAAAATAAACAGCTTATTTATATATTTTCTACATTTCCCTACTTTAATTTTCTTTAAAAATTTTCTAAATGAAACACAATAAAATTTAAATTGTCTTTTATTAAATTGAAAACAAAACAAAACAAATAAAAGAAAAGAAGAAACAAAAACAATAGCGTAAATTTAGTAAACAGCGTGCAGAATTTTCTATTTCTTTTTTTTGTTTTGTTTTCTATTTCTGTTGCAACAAGAGTCAAGGAATGGAAAGTGGCATATGCCATCCATATAAATGGAAAAACGTGCTTAAGCCAAGTTTTTCCATATAAATTTATTTGTTTTTGTATATAAACCAAGTTTAGTGTTTGGTTAGCTAGCAATGGCTGCAAAAACATAATTTACAAACACACATACACATACATACATACACATTTACATTCATTATTCTTTATAGAATTGAAATGAGTAAAGTGAATGAGTGTCATAGTGGTTGGTTGCTCTTGCCTGTTTTGGTGGGTTTGTTGGTCTTTCGGTCGTACTTTTGAAAAAAAAAAAAAAAAGGAAAAATAAAACACAAAATATACGTCAATAAACTTTTACATAACTATGCAACAATGCACGTGCATATTTTTCTATTTTAAAATAAAAAAATTCGCAATTGAAACAAGCCAGTCAAGTCAGTCAGCCAGCCAACCAACCAGCCCCAGCCATCATAGACAAGCAAACAGAACAGAGGTGAAGGGCAAACATACAAACAAATAAGTAAATGTAAAGTGTATGTATATATCGTTCGTATCTACTCGTATAGAATAAAATAAATGCTGTAAACTAAAGCACATATACATAATTCGCACATGGATACACACGTACATCTATGTGTAGATACATAGATAGATTGGAAAAGAGTGTGGCATGACATAGTACACATGCCTGAATATACATGCATTCATAATCCCAGCTAAGACTGTTGGCTGCCTCGGTGACTGGCTGCATGGCTGGCTGACATTTGCACGAGAGTAGTTTGCCTTCAAGTGCAACAACCACCGCGATTTCAAAACTCGTACGAGTATCACGGTCTCGGTGGCATTATAATACTAAATACCGAGTAGATTTATTTATAGATGCGAATGCAGTTCAAGTGCACACACATTCATACAAACGAATAGTTTTTAGTACCTAAATGTCTTTTGGCTGTTGTATTCCGAGTAGATGGGTACATGCATGCATGCATCCAACGACATACAAATTTATTTATCATCTAACGCGTGTGTCGCATTTACTCGTATGTTTGTATGTGTGTAATTTCTTTAGTCATTCATTATGGTTGACTTCTCATCATACATACACATGCACACATATATAAGAATTATAACTAGGAAGCGAAAACGAGTCTCCAGGTGACAGCGGTCCGAATGGAGCTATTCTGACTCTACTATCATGTCACAAATACAAATTCCATAAGGCTGCTTATTACAACTTTCTAGTAGTCATTAAGCATTCAGAGTGGATGCTCCAAATGAGACCACTACAGTGGCACACAATCATACAGACAGTCATAAATATGAATTTCTGAACAATTTAAACAGTTTTTTTTTTACTAAAAATAAAAAATTTAAGCAAATTGGTTTTAATTTTAAATTTACCAAAACACGACTTCTATTGATTTATTTTAATTCCAACTTCTGTCAACTAAAAAAAAAAATAATTTTAGAAAAACCGCATTCTAAAAAAAATTACCTGAAAAGGACTTGTTTGTCTGTATAACTTTGAGCTCTTGTCCCCCATGCAAAAATTATTATATTTTAGAGTTTTGCTTTTAATTAAAATTTTAAAAAACCTTTAAAAATCATCATAATGCTTGTTATAGTTTGTTAATGTATTAATTAATTCACTTCTAGTTCTGGATTGAAATATGTTGGTTGCAGTTTTGCTTTGATGGTGGGCGCAGAAAATGTCTTTTATTCTTTGCAATTTGCCTTTAACTTATTTCGAGTATAAAAACATGAATTCAAAATTTTACACATTTCAAACGGACCGAGTCCAACATCGGAAACATTAATCTTCAATCAACCTCCCCTCCAAATGGTTTATAAGATCAAAGCGTATACATTTTATAAATAAACATACAAGCTTATTGTTGATCTGAATTGGAAACTTTTAGATATTTTATTTGTTTCAAATGATAAATAATCAAAAAAAAAAAAAAATATAAAAAAAATAATCAAAAAAAATAATAAAAATAATAAAAATAAAATGTTTTTCTAAATGGTTTGTGTGTTTTAATAATTTAATAGATAATTCACAAAATTTGCTCTGACACAACATTCTTTTTAGCGACATTTTTACAAAAATGGTTAAACAAAAACCGCGGCAACGAGAACCCTTTTTATGTAAAATTCAGCCCAAAAATGAATATGCCCCACCTACACGCAGTCGCAAAAACAGGCCACTTTTAAAAATTCATATTGTCATCAGGCCGACAAAGGACATAAACCGACACGTTTCATTTAAATAAAACTTAGTAAAACACAAAAAAGCACAGCGGAACACGTCAGAAACATTTATTAAGAAAATTCTTACAGTACAGTGGGATACGTATTCAAATATTGGAAACAATTAAAAACCGCCAGACTTATTTTTTCCAAACTACTAAAAAAGTGCAATTTTTTTAAAGCAAAAATCCAATTTTCAAAATTGGCATTTCTACTAGGTGAACAGAAAAACCAGAAGGAGAATTTTTTACCAAAAATTTAATAAAGAAATTAATGCACACAAACAAATACAGGCAGACGCAACTCATAGACCAATCAATACTCAGTATAAAAAATTGCAACCTTTTTTTCTACCTAGTTTTTTCAAAAAAGTTTCTTTTTCTTGTACTGATACTTTAAAAAAAATTCCTCAAGAACAGTGGGACATGTATAAAAATATTGAAAAAAAAAACTAAAAACCACCAGCCGTAATTTTTTCAAAATTCCTTTTAAGAAATTTAAATAAATAAGTGAGTGACATCTGCAGTTTCTATTAAAAATACGAAAATACATCAAAACCAAATCGTACTTAATCCATTTTAGCACAAGACGGATTTTTTCAAGCAAAAATCCAATTTTCAAAATTGGCATTTCTACTAGGTGAACAGAAAAACCAGCAGGAGAATTTTTTACCAAAAATTTAATGAAGAAATTAATGCACACAAACACATACAGGCAGACGCAACTCATAGACCAATCAATACTCAGTATAAAAAATTGCAACCTTTTTTTCTACCTAGTTTTTTCAAAAAAGTTTCTTTTTCTTGTACTGATACTTTAAAAAAAATTCCTCAAGAACAGTGGGACATGTATAAAAATATTGAAAAAAATAACTAAAAACCACCAGCCGTAATTTTTTCAAAATTCCTTTTAAGAAATTTAAATAAATAAGTGAGTGACATCTGCAGTTTCTATTAAAAATACGAAAATACATCAAAACCAAATCGTACTTAATCCATTTTAGCACAAGACGGATTTTTTCAAGCAAAAATCCAATTTTCAAAATTGGCATTTCTACTAGGTGAACAGAAAAACCAGCAGGAGAATTTTTTACCAAAAATTTAATAAAGAAATTAATGCACACAAACAAATACAGGCAGACGCAACTCATAGACCAATCAATACTCAGTATAAAAAATTGCAACCTTTTTTTCTACCTAGTTTTTTCAAAAAAGTTTCTTTTTCTTGTACTGATACTTTAAAAAAAATTCCTCAAGAACAGTGGGACATGTATAAAAATATTGAAAAAAAAAAATAAAAACCACCAGCCGTAATTTTTTCAAAATTCCTTTTAAGAAATTTAAATAAATAAGTGAGTGACATCTGCAGTTTCTATTAAAAATACGAAAATACATCAAAACCAAATCGTACTTAATCCATTTTAGCACAAGACGGATTTTTTCAAGCAAAAATCCAATTTTCAAAATTGGCATTTCTACTAGGTGAACAGAAAAACCAGCAGGAGAATTTTTTACCAAAAATTTAATGAAGAAATTAATGCACACAAACACATACAGGCAGACGCAACTCATAGACCAATCAATACTCAGTATAAAAAATTGCAACCTTTTTTTCTACCTAGTTTTTTCAAAAAAGTTTCTTTTTCTTGTACTGATACTTTAAAAAAAATTCCTCAAGAACAGTGGGACATGTATAAAAATATTGAAAAAAATAACTAAAAACCACCAGCCGTAATTTTTTCAAAATTCCTTTTAAGAAATTTAAATAAATAAGTGAGTGACATCTGCAGTTTCTATTAAAAATACGAAAATACATCAAAACCAAATCGTACTTAATCCATTTTAGCACAAGACGGATTTTTTCAAGCAAAAATCCAATTTTCAAAATTGGCATTTCTACTAGGTGAACAGAAAAACCAGCAGGAGAATTTTTTACCAAAAATTTAATGAAGAAATTAATGCACACAAACACATACAGGCAGACGCAACTCATAGACCAATCAATACTCAGTATAAAAAATTGCAACCTTTTTTTCTACCTAGTTTTTTCAAAAAAGTTTCTTTTTCTTGTACTGATACTTTAAAAAAAATTCCTCAAGAACAGTGGGACATGTATAAAAATATTGAAAAAAAAAAATAAAAACCACCAGCCGTAATTTTTTCAAAATTCCTTTTAAGAAATTTAAATAAATAAGTGAGTGACATCTGCAGTTTCTATTAAAAATACGAAAATACATCAAAACCAAATCGTACTTAATCCATTTTAGCACAAGACGGATTTTTTTTAAGCACAAATCCAATTTTCAAAATTGGTATTTCTACTAGGTGAACAGAAAAACCAGAAGGAGAATTTTTTACCAAAAATTTAATAAAGAAATTAATGCACACAAACAAATACAGGCAGACGCAACTTATAGACCAATCAATACTCAGTATAAAAAATTGCAACCTTTTTTTCTACCTAGTTTTTTCAAAAAAGTTTCTTTTTCTTGTACTGATACTTTAAAAAAAATTCCTCAAGAACAGTGGGACATGTATAAAAATATTGAAAAAAAAAAAATAAAAACCACCAGCCGTAATTTTTTCAAAATTCCTTTTAAGAAATTTAAATAAATAAGTGAGTGACATCTGCAGTTTCTATTAAAAATACGAAAATACATCAAAACCAAATCGTACTTAATCCATTTTAGCACAAGACGGATTTTTTCAAGCAAAAATCCAATTTTCAAAATTGGCATTTCTACTAGGTGAACAGAAAAACCAGCAGGAGAATTTTTTACCAAAAATTTAATGAAGAAATTAATGCACACAAACACATACAGGCAGACGCAACTCATAGACCAATCAATACTCAGTATAAAAAATTGCAACCTTTTTTTCTACCTAGTTTTTTCAAAAAAGTTTCTTTTTCTTGTACTGATACTTTAAAAAAAATTCCTCAAGAACAGTGGGACATGTATAAAAATATTGAAAAAAAAAAATAAAAACCACCAGCCGTAATTTTTTCAAAATTCCTTTTAAGAAATTTAAATAAATAAGTGAGTGACATCTGCAGTTTCTATTAAAAATACGAAAATACATCAAAACCAAATCGTACTTAATCCATTTTAGCACAAGACGGATTTTTTTTAAGCACAAATCCAATTTTCAAAATTGGTATTTTTACCAGACCAACAGAAAAAATAGAGCGACACTTTTTATTTAAAAAATACTCAGAAAAATAAAACTAGAAATTTTTTTGCTTAAAGCTTTTTTGTTTTTTTTTTTTTTTTTTGTAAATAATGCTTTAGGACACGCCTCTCTCTCCACCAACTCACAAAAGCACATTGATGTGAATCTTCTTTAGTCTCTCTCTTTTTCTTTGTCTATTTACGTTGTGTATTCATGTGTTCTTGTGTGTAGCATATGTTGTGT
Organism: Thelaira solivaga; assembly: GCA_947397855.1. Taxonomy (NCBI): domain Eukaryota; kingdom Metazoa; phylum Arthropoda; class Insecta; order Diptera; family Tachinidae; genus Thelaira; species Thelaira solivaga. The sequence goes on from OX377614.1 coordinate 68,707,309, forward strand.
AGATCGTCATTTACCGTTATCCATCATGTATGCCATTTAATATTTTAAGTTTATATTAAAATGTTTTGGAGTTTTATTCTTAGCTACATTAGGTGCAATTCTACAAATATGCATGCAGATGCATTTAAAATTTTTAAAAAAGGACTGTGGAACAAAATAATGGCTGGCGGTTTTTATTTCTTTCTAATATTAATATACATGTGTCCCACTGTTCTTTAGGAATTTTTTTTAAATATCAGAAAAAAAAAGAGAATTTTTATTGAAAAAAACTAGGTAGAAAAAAAGATTGCAATTTTTTATACTGAGTATTGATTGGTCTATATGAGTTGCGTCTGCGTGAATGTGTTTGTGTGCATTAATTTCTTTATTAAATTTTTGGTAAAAAATTCTCCTGCTGATTTTTCTGTTCACCTAGTAGAAATACCAATTTTGAAAATTGGATTTTTGCTTGAAAAAAATCTGCTACTGTGTATGTGTTTGGTAAAATGAGTTGAGTGCGTTTATTTGTACGCATTCTAATAAAAACAAAAAAGAAGCAATATTTTTGTATTTATTTGTTTAAATGTAATTTTTGTATTTTCTTAAATTTAATAAATTTCGATTGAAGCTTAAGTTTTTTTTTAACTTTTCTTTGTGTATAATTTAAGTGAGTTAAAGCATATTAGGAAATTTAAAAATCATATACGAATACACTTCGAAGATTTTTTTCGAAAATTTATATTTAAGTGCCCCGCTGTTTTTTACGTTTATCTCGGAAAGTACTGAACAAAAAATTTTCAGGACATGTTTTCCATACGCTGAATCTAATTTTCACACTCTGAACTTTCTAACAAGAATATTTTACAAATACCATGAGAAGTTTCTATGGAAAAATTAGCAGTCTATCAGCTAGTGATTTATTCATTTGAAAGAAAAATAGAAACGTGTAGCAGCTCACTGTGCTCTCTTGTTTTTTTGCTATAACTTTTGAATGGGTTAATGGGAATTGGGCTACTCCGCCTCCAGCTAATTAAAAACCATTTTCCCTGGACATTTTTTGCTAATAACTTTTGATTCATTTTCCTCGAAATCTTCGTGCAACAAGCAAACGGAGGAGTTATGTACTCATATCAATGCATCATATAATGCCAAACCATTGACATTAAAATAGCAAATTTCTGATCAAAAATGCATTTTAGTTTTAGCTCCAACTGATTGATTGGAAGATTTTTGAATTTGTGACACAAAAAGAGAAGAATTTTTATTTTATATTTAACATGAATGCATATTTTCTGCATTTAAATAAAATAAAATGGCTGGCTGGCTGTTGTGCTTTACATTTTAGAAATTTTTTTTACATCTTTTCTTTTTCTAAATCGATTGATCTTATTTTTTTCTTTCTGTACCCTAAAAATTATTTCGAAAATTTTATGTATGTGAAACTGAGAATTTCAATCACTATCATTTGACGTCATGTTTATTGTACGACAACCTTTTTTTTATTTTAAAATCTAATTTAAATTCTTGTTTATGACTGCAAAAAAGCCTCAGCTATTTAAATATTTTTTTGTTTGTAATGGATGCGTACAAAAAAACGAAAACAAAAAAAAATGGATTGGAATGGAATCATTTAGCAAGAGCCAAAAGGAATTGTATAAAAAGTTTTTAAATACGCATAAATAAAATGTAATAAAATCAACTTTATATCAACACAATAAAAAATTGTTGCTATTTTTATTTAGCAAAAGTAACAAAAAAAATTTGCCCCTAACTGGAAAAAATGGAAAGTTAAAAAAAAAGTATTTCGAATAACAAACAGTGGAACATTTAAAATTATTTTACTTGAGCGTTTTTTTTTTTTTTTTTTGACAGCCCGCATCAAATAATTCAAATATAGAAACAAAATTTTTTTTAATTGCTTCCAACACTTTTTTAATACAATTATCGTTTATTAATTTATATTTTAGTTTTCTTTACTGTTTAGAACATCATCTTTTATACGAAGAAGAAATATTTCATTCGATAAATTATTTTCAAGAAAAAGCTTTTTTTTTATGGATGAAAGTAAAGTTTTGGTGCTTTCCATATCGTAAAATTTTTGGACATTTTTAGCGCCACCAACGTTACTTAATATGGTGTCTATCTATATCTTATCTAATTTTTTAAAAGTGGACTTGTACTATTTTCAAAAATAAAAAGTTAATTTTTTTTATAATTTGGTTGAGCAACAACAATTTTTTTTTATATTTTAATTACCATAAAGTAATAAACAAGTCCACTTTAAAAAAATGTTTGTTTGTTTCAGTCATACCTACTGATATTTAGTTAAAATTTAATGGTAAAAATTATTTTTATTAAAAAATTATATTCGAAATCATGACAATTAACATGTGCTCTTTTTTTTGCGTTTTCTTTTAGGTCGTGATGATCTTTCACCGTCGAGCAGTCTTAACGGATTCTCAACCAGCGATGCTAGTGATGTTAAGAAAATCAAAAAAGGTCCTGCGCCCCGCTTACAAGAAGAATTGTGTTTGGTTTGTGGTGATCGGGCCTCCGGTTACCATTATAATGCACTCACCTGTGAAGGCTGTAAGGGTTTTTTTCGACGGAGTGTTACGAAAAATGCGGTGTATTGTTGTAAATTTGGTCATGCCTGTGAAATGGACATGTATATGCGCCGCAAGTGTCAGGAGTGTAGGCTGAAAAAATGTTTAGCTGTTGGCATGAGGCCAGAATGTGTGGTGCCGGAAAATCAGTGTGCAATGAAAAGGCGTGAAAAGAAAGCGCAAAAAGAGAAAGATAAAATACAGACCAGTGTTGGAGTAACGGAAATAAAAAAGGAAATACTCGATTTAATGACATGTGAGCCGCCATCACATCCAACGTGTCCGGTGAGTTTTTATAATATTTTTTGTTTGTTTTTCCACAAGGAAAAACCAGTAAATATAATTTTTTCTTTCTCATTCCATCTCAGCTGTTACCTGAAGACATTTTGGCAAAATGTCAAGCTCGTAATATACCTCCTTTATCGTACAATCAATTGGCAGTTATTTATAAATTAATATGGTATCAGGATGGTTACGAACAGCCATCTGAGGAAGATCTCAAACGTATAATGGTAAGCTTGTCAATTCCATATGAAAGTGACGGGTATGACTTTTTACATTTTTTATTTGTATGTAGAGTTCACCCGATGAAAATGAAAGTCAGCATGATGTATCGTTTCGGCATATAACAGAAATCACGATACTAACAGTACAATTAATTGTGGAATTTGCCAAGGGTTTGCCAGCGTTTACCAAAATACCACAAGAAGATCAAATCACACTATTAAAGGTAAGTATCGCGATTAGAGACTTTAAAAAAAAAAAAAAAATAAATAAATAATTTCTTTTCCCTTAGGCCTGTTCATCGGAAGTTATGATGTTACGTATGGCACGTAGATATGATCACAATTCGGATTCGATATTTTTTGCCAATAATCGATCGTATACGCGTGACTCTTACAAAATGGCTGGCATGGCTGATAATATTGAGGATCTGCTGCATTTTTGCCGACAAATGTACTCCATGAAAGTGGATAATGTTGAATATGCTTTACTCACTGCCATTGTGATCTTTTCCGATCGGCCGGGTCTCGAAGAAGCCGAACTAGTCGAAGCGATACAAAGTTACTACATTGATACACTCCGCATTTACATACTTAATCGGCATTGCGGCGATCCCATGAGTCTCGTATTCTTTGCCAAACTTCTGTCAATTCTAACTGAACTGCGAACTTTGGGCAATCAAAATGCCGAAATGTGTTTCTCGTTAAAGTTGCAAAATCGCAAACTGCCAAAATTCCTCGAAGAGATCTGGGATGTTCATGTCATTCCACCCTCAGTGCGGTCACACATTCAAGCCACACAGGCCGCCGCTCAAGAAGAGCAGGCGTCCACATCTGGTCTTACAACTGCCGCCGCCACCTCATCTTCCTCCATAAATACCTCGATGGCAACATCATCCTCATCATCGTTATCGCCCTCAGCAGCTTCCACACCAAATGGCGGAGCCCCAGATTATGTTAGCACCGATATAAGTATGAGTTTGGTCCCATCAGATACGGCATAGCAATAACTAATAACAATTGCAAACAACAACAGACAACTTGTCAATGAGGATAATGACACAGAAATAGTTTTGTTAGATGCCGCTGCCAATGCTATAACATTTGCCGATCCTCACGAGTTGGAGTAGTGAGAAATGCAAAATAAGCTAAATAAGAAAAAAAAATCGAAAGAAGAAAAGAGACAGAAACCGCAAAGTAACAAAGTAGATGCAAAAGAAATAAGCAAACAAAGATTAAAACTTCAAAACGGTTGTCTATTTTTTTTTTCTTTTTTTTTTTTGTTATATAAATCTTGTTCAGTTGAAATTGGTACTGAGGAGACCATCTGACATACGTTCTTACACAAAAAAAGTTCATTTATTGTCAAGAAGTACAAAAAGAAGGTGCATTACATAATTAAAAAAAAAATAAAAAAATAAAAAAAAAACTAATCACTCACAAACCAACGTTTAAAAGAAAAAAGTAAAGAATGTATGTATGTGAGAGAAAGTGAGGACTTTCGGACCGAATCTAAATTGAATTGCATATTAATAGGGCATTCCAAATAATAATTCTTATAATCGTGTTACACATTTTTATAATTTAATTTCAAATCAGAAATTCTTTTTTGATTTTTTTTTTTTTTTTTGTTTTACGTATATAGAGTCGTGCATACATACATACCGGTGCGCATATTGCTTAATAATAATAATTGTGTTGAATTACTTATGAATTTTATTATGCGAACTTTTACTTATTTTCCCTTTAGCTTGAGTGACTCGTCGGGAGAATTTTATATTTTAGCTCACCTTCATGGTCCGTTATTAAAAATATTTTGTTTGTTAGCATGCTTGAGCGCGATATTTTCGTAATTTAAACAAAAATAAAAATAATTTCTGTACGGTTTCAAAAGAAATATATTGCCCTCGATTCCTTCTATAAAACAATTTCGACTTTAATAGAAATTATTGTGAAACCAACAGGTCTATGTTGATCCATAACATTATAGCATTTATATTATCGAGCCAACCAACTATTATAAAATTTTACAAGAGGTGTTTTTTATTTAAATATCTATCTATCTTTGCTTGAAACACACTGTAAACAAACAAGCAATGTGAACTTAAGCTAAAATTGTTTTTGTTATAAAATTCTAACGGTATTTCCTACGACTATGAAATTTTAACAAATGATGCAAATGTTCACATTTTTGTGATTTTTATAGAAAACCGAAACTCGAATATGCTGTTGGTTAAGCTTTTTTGGCGGTAAAAGTTTGGTCGTCTGTAATCAATGATGTAATACCTGACTCTGACAATTAACCCGGTAAGCCTGTGATGAGTTCAACATGACTTATTTTGTGGGGGCAAAATTTTTATGGCTGACGAGAGAAGTCAATCAATTTAAAATTTTATTTTACATAAGATTTCCCACTTTTAACAATTTTCTTTCTCACAACAATTTTTAAAATGCATTCATTTGATATTCAAAAAAAAAAAAAAAAAAAAATATATAAATTTAAAAAAAAAAATATTTATGACTGAGAGTAAAGATTGTTAAACAAAACAAAACAGAACAAAAATGTTTTTCATTAGAATTTAGGGTGAAAATAATTAATAATGTTAATAACTTCAAATTATATGTAAAACAAAAACAAACAAAAAAATGTCTCTTATACTACAAAAGAAATATAATATATATGTATATTCTATACGATATATAAACCATATTGACAAAATTAAAAAACATTTATACATCTTTGAGAAAAAAAAATAAAATATTAAAGAAACTAAATCCAAGCAAGCAAAATATACAAACATACATACAAACGTACACACATTTTTAATTTTTTGTGCTGTTTTTATAACGAGATCAATTCGTCTGTAAATTTTATATGAAAAGTACTCAAAACATTGAGTGCTTTTCACACAAATTTTTTAGACGATTTGATTACAGCATATTAATTTTATAACTCTTTTTTATTTTGTTTTGCTTTAATGTTGTCTCATTTCTTTTTTTAATGTTTTTTTTTTAGAAACACTAAGCTTAAAAACTACTATTATTAAACAAACACATACCCCCACACATACACTTATATACATAAGTAAACTGATGTTATTAATGTTAAAACATTTAATTGAATAATTAATTAATATTTAATGCTACATAAAACACAATACACAATATGTATAAAATATTACTAAACTTTTTTAATTTTGTTTTTAATTATTGATAATACGAAGGAAAACAAAACTTGGACTGATTTCTCACATTTTTTAGATCTACGAATTACACAATAAGCTACCATAAAATGGAATATAAAAACATTGAAATTAAATTAAACAAACAAAAAAGTAATAAACGGCTTAAATTAAGAAAAGAAAAATACATTTTTAGAATTCCCTCCCTTAAAAAGAAATACTTAGACTATACCTGCACACATACATGTAATATAAAATTTTAATTAATTTTCCTTTCTCTTTATTTTTTATTTTTATATGGCGGCAATTTAACAAAAACATTGTAATATTGAAGAGCTATTCACAATATATCGGGTATTTTCGTTCGCGTCAAATACTAACTAAAGAAATGAGGCAACTTTTTTTGCGATTCTCTCAGGAGATACCGATATTTTGTATCGGACAGAGTCTACAGAATACTAAGCAAATTCAAAAAATTTGAATAAAAATCGTTTCCAGTAGTTTTTTATATAAAATTTTAATTGCTAAAATTCCAGAAAATGGTGCATAGAAATTTAACAAAATTAGCATATTTACTACATCAAACATTTTTTATGGAGAAAATTAAAGTTAAAATTTTGAAAAAAAAAAAATAAATTAAACTGTGTGTTTCAATTCAAAAGACAACTCTATTATCCAAAAAAAAAAAAATTAACGTAGACTTTAAAGTCAACGTTATCGAAATTTTTCACACAATTTTTTCATCAATTTTACTTTAAAGTCTACGTCGAATGCTTTTCTCTTCTATACAATATACAGAATTAGCCGCCAAAACTTGCTTCAATTGCACGAAATTTTTTTTTAGTTTTGCAGACCTTAATGTTAAAAATAAAAATTTATACATTAAAATTAGTGTATTTTTGGTTTTTAGAAGAAAAAAAAAATAAATAAATAAAAAACAAGTGATAGTAATTTATTTAATAATTATAAACAAGAAATATTTTTTAATATTAATTTAAAAGTTTTCTGTAAAAATTATCTTTTTTATTTTATATTTTCTTTAATTGTAAAAATTATTTTTAAAAATTTTACTTTTAACTTTACTTTTATTTGGAAATAAAGACTAGCAACTTTTATACCTAATTTTTAAAAACTCAATTTTTTTTTTTTTTTTTTTTTTTTTTTGTTTTGAAATAAACAAACCTAGACCAAAATAATTTTTGGCACAAAAACTTTGGCAATTATTTATTTCTATATATAATTTTACATTTATAATCATGAATATGTATTTTTTTTTTCTTCTTAATTTTATATGTGAACCAAATTTTTTTTCCAAATCAATGCCTTATTTTTATATAAAAAAAAAAAAAATAAAAAAAAAAAACAAATATTGTAAACAAAATAACGCAAATTTTTTTATGCAAAATTTTATTTAAAACGTTTTTATTTTTAACAAAAATTACTTTTATATTTAATTTAAAATAAATTGTTTAGAACAATTTTTTTCTAAAATAAAAGCTTTTTGTTTTTTTTTTAAGTCTAATTTAATTAAATTTTATTTAATTGTTTAAATCGATAAGTAAATAAATTGAAATGAAAATAATGAAAACTAAAGAAAAAATTATTTAAATTTCAAAATTGTGCAATTGTTTAAATATTTTCATTAAACTAACTATAAATATTAACAATAATTATAAAACAAAAATATTAAGTTACAAAAATATCAATAAACCCTATATACGAATATTAATTAATAGTTTAAGAATCAAATAAAAAAAATTTAAAAAAAACAAAATTTTTTACTTTTTTTAATTGCACTTTACAAAAAAAAAAATTGGCTAGTTTTTCAGGTTTATGGACTGATTATCTGATTATAAAAACTTCTTTTCATTTAGTTTTAGTAAAAATTACAACCTCAAGATGTAACAAAAAATATTTATAATCAAACCTTAAGCTTCAAATACTAAAAAAAAAATTTTAAATAAATTTGCTTGCTATTCTAAAAAAAAGTTGTTTCAGAATGCATAAATTTTGAAGGGAGCTGGTGCAAGCAAGCTCAAAAAAAAATTATTTATTTAAAATTTTAATAATTAAATTAAAAATTAATATATTACGTTTCCGTTGAAGGAGAATTCAAATTTTTAAGGATGCGCAGATGTTATTTCACTAAAAAAATTCTTGTTACATGCTTGAGAAAAACTTGTATTATTTTCTACAGTGAACAGTAAAAACACAAAAAAAAAATGAAAAAAGAATTAGGCTTCAAATGGATCTTTGTCTGTGAGTTTTTCAGGAAAAGGTTTTCCTTGTTTGTTTTGAAATAAATTGCTTCAGTTCTCTTTAATTGGTTTCAAAACTTAATTTTAAGCAAATTAGGAAGCACGGCTTGAATCCTTTCTCGTATTTGCTTTCTTTTCCCCTTGTTTTAAAATCATAAATTATTAAGAAAAAGGAAATATTCAAGAGTCAGAGAGAGAATAAAGAAAAACACAATATTTGAAATTCCTTCTTTTCGTTAAACAAAAACACTGGACTTATGTGGAATGAAAAGTTTTTCTAAATTAATTTGTGCATTATTTGACAAGTCTTAAAAAAAGTTTTTCTATTTTATATTTTGATAATTTTTCAGCGAATATTCACTTTTCGATCAGGATGTAATCACTTCAATTAAACAATTTTTTTTGTGGACGTCTCTTATTAAATTACCGGCCGCTTATCAATAGCAAACAAAATACGGTTATAAATAAAATAATATTAAGGAAATTCCGATTCAGGTGGCACTTTTAATTTTTTAAATCATGATTTATTTGGATGAAGGCGATGAAAAATTTCTTTTTCTTAAAGCTTAAAATTTTTTAGGTTTTTTATAGGACTGCGAACTTTTTAACGGCTAACGTATTTAAGAACATTATCGACCAAATCAAATCTTCTTTCAAAACAATCAAAAATTTTACAGACTCTAAAAAAGCTAACGAAAGTTAAGCCATCCCACGTTCTGTAAAAATAAAATTTCTACCGATATCTGTTTTCATTCAAAGACTTCAAGAACCATATTTCCTTTTTTTTAACATGTAAGACCAAAAGTTTCTGTATTATTCTGTAAATTAATTTGCTTGCCATCTCCTTGAGTTGAACCCAGTGAAACATAAAATACACACACACACAAATATGGAAATACTCAATTAAATATTTTATAGTCTTGTATTGTCTTTTAATATTACGAACGAGAAAGCAAAAAAAAGAATTACAAGTATCTTAAGCTTTATCTATCCTTCTCTTTACCCATCACTATTAACAACTCAGATTTTCATCAATCGCCTATGTGAAAACAGTTCCAAGTTTATTACATTTGTCACTCTAAATTGTATTTCAATTTGTATAATTTAATTTCAAATGCAAATACAAAATCTACTTGGAGTTTACCAAAATTAAAATAATTAAAATGACGCACACTTTTTTAAAAAATTAAAAAAATAATAATAATAATTACAGAAAATAATAAAAAATAACGATTAAAAGCATTTCTTTATATTACAAAAACAAACAAAAAATTAAAAAAAGGAAACTAAAATATAGACAATTAATTATTGTACTTATTATTAAATGAAATCCTAAAAAAACGTAATTTTTTTTGCTAAACCTTAAATAAAAACCAAAAACCAAAAACCGATTTAATAAAGTAAAATTATTTTAAGAAATAAAACAAATACATTTTTAAATTAAATAACCGAAAAAATAAATATAAATAATAGGGTACACTGCCACACAAAATATTTAAAATTAAATAATTTGATTAACAATAAATCCGTTTTATTATTTATACAAACAAATAAAAAAATAATAAGCTTTTTCTAAACAAAATAATAAATAAAACTAAAGAAAACAAATAAACAAACAAAAAGAAAAGAACAAATAGGTTTTGAACAAATAACCGCTACCTGATTGGATGTTCAAAAAGTAAAAAAAAAATCTATGAAAAATAAATTTAAAAAAAAAGGAATAAAGTACAGCAACATAAAATAGCAATAACAAAGAAAATAGCAAATATTTACTGAAAATGTTACAATAATATTGGCAAATTGGAAGCTAATTTAATTTGATGTCTTCTAACGATAAACCATAATAACTCGGCTAGTCATAATTTTAATGCAGAAACAAATTTTGAACGCAACATAACATTTTTATAATGAAAAATAAGGCAATAAATAATTCATAATATATAAATTTCGTTTAACAAAAAATATATGAAAATAAAAAAAAAATCTAAAGAAATATTAGATAGTTTTTTTGTGTTCATTTCATTTCATTAAATATTTTAAAAATTTTAAATTTAAATCTAGTTTATCCAAAGATTGGGTTATATTACCGCTTGAAATATTTACTACATAATTGTTTTTTTTTTTTTTTTAAGAACTAAAGAAACAATGTCAGTAGGTTTTTCGCTATGTTTAAATTTTTTAATTAAATAGAAATTAAGTTTTCAAATTTATTTTTGATTGACATTAACTTTCTCTTTGCTAATCAATGCAAAATTATTGGAGACTTTTCAATTAATATACAGTCTAGTATTACGAGCGAATTTAATATGAGTGATTTACATGAAAGACACAATGTAATAGTTGTCTGTATGAAAATAAAAAAAGAAAAATATTTATTTTAAAAAGTTCAAAATTATGTTGAAACACCTAATCTTGGATAAACTACAATAGATTAATTTTTATCAATACAATAAGTAAACTGAAAACTGAAGAAGTCTTTATAAAAAAATTAGAAAAAATTTGGAGTCATGCTCCGATGAAAACCAAATAATACTTTCTATAAGCTGCACCTAATATTTCGCATAGGTGATAGATAATTTTAACTAATTCTAATTATCTAATTGCTTTCAAAATAATTATATTTGTTATACATATTTTAAATGTCGATATAAATAAATAAAAAACTATTACTTAATAATTTTTCGGTACTAAAAATAGAACTGAAATCTAATTTAGTGAATGTAAAACTAATTTTAAAATACAAAAAAAATTCTAAAATGTAAGAGATTGTATTTAAAAAGAAATATGACAGTTATAAAAAAGTATATTAAAAATTATTTAAATCTTAAAAATCAAATTAAAAAGGAAAAAAATAATGTAAATATTATTAGTTTGCAAAACAACTAAATAACAATTTTTTTCAGTGTTTTCTAAGCTTTTGAGGTTTAGTTTAAGCGGAAAAAGTCATTCAGAAATGATTTCAAATCAAGATTTTTCGATTTCTATTTACAGAATATGATAGGGGGACACGTAGATTTTAAATTGCAACCAAAAGAAAACACTATTAGACTAATAATGTGGGGATAAGAAGAATAGGGAATGAAAAATAATTGAAATTAACAGAATATTTATTAAATTTAATTAAAAAAATAAACAGTTAAGAAATAAGTAGATAAGAATGTTTCGCGAGAGAGAATAAAAGAGATTGTTAGTTTAAAGTTTGAATTTTAGATTTAACTAAAGTGTGTATCAAAAATCTGAATATTGTAAAATAAATGTTAAATATAACTTTAAAAAATATTTATATATTGAAAAAAAAATCAATTAAAATGGTGCACGTTTTAAAACAAAAAAAGAGGTTTGTAATAAAAAATTGAAAAAAATAAATAAATTATTATATTACATACATATATACTATATTACATACATACATATATTGAAATAATAATATTACTTATTAAATAATTAAAACGGTTTTTATATTCCAAACAAAACCAAAAAAAGAAATTAGTTAAAAATCCTGAATCAAACCGAACTTAAATATTATTATTTTGTTTAATTGCTCTAGCATAGTATTTAAATCTTTACTGATTACATTTCAAAAAAAAAAAAAATATATTCGAAACTTAAATAAAAACTTTAAGAAATTATTAAATTAAAAACAAATTATTAGTTAATAAGACATTAAATAAAATATTAAAAAAAAAAATTAAATGAAACATAAAGAAAAGAAAACAATTAAGTTGTGGGTAAAAAACAAAGAGTATAAAACATACAATTACAAAAACAAATTATTCTTATTATATACATACATATAAAATCTATATAAAAAGAAATGAAAAAAAAAATAATAAAAACAAAATATATATATACTATATATCTATATTTGAAATATATTTAAATTAAAACTGGTTAATTTATTTTGGAAGAAAAATACATAAATTAAATATCCAGGTAAAAAGATAAATAAAACATTTTTAAATGGAGGATTTAAGTTGCAATCAGAAAACTATGTAGATTTTTTTTAAAATTCTACATCGAAATCAATCAAAATTTTTTTTACTTGCTTGTAAAAATCACATTAAATTCTACTATTAGGGGTCAATTTCAAATTATAACTTTTCTTCTACCCCTAGAAGCCCCTATAAAACCTTGCCCACACACATTTCTTGACTCGAAAAGTGAGAAGTCCCCGCCATACAATTTAAAATTCTTAATAAATATCTCAATTAAGTACTGCAATTAAAATTAAAGCACGCTTACAAAACAACATTCCCATACATGCTCAATCACGCAAAAATTTCCTTTCACTCACTCACGTGAATAAAGGAGAAATTTGCTTACTTTACGCAAACTCACGATCACAATACTCGTTGAGAAAAAATACAATTGAAAAAATATTCTTTTTTAAATGTGTAATATCAACGTTACGTTACTACGCAACGTTTTCCACAATAAACATACACATGTAAAAATATACACGTTATTTAAAAAAAGAAGGAAAAATATATTTACTTATACTCACATTTCAGCAGAATAAAGTTATTGAAAACAAAGATCGGTTACATTCATGCGCACACTAATCACGTGAGCACCTATATAAATAAAGAAGCAAGCAATGTGATTGGTAATTTTAAAATTACATACACACATATTTTTTTTACTCCTAAAACTTTTATTTAATCTTCCTTTGAAGAAATGTGATCATTGTGTGTAAACAAATACCATTGTCATTCTTTTATTTATATTAAGACAGGTAAGGTCTTAAGAGTTTTATGACGAAACAAATTGTTTTAACCTGCTTTTAATATATGTATGTGTGTAATTGAATGTAAAGGGGGTTTTACACTGTAATACTGAGTAAAACGACTTGTCAAAAATTTAAATCATATGAAAAATTATAATAGTGTGAAAACAATACATCAAAACATTTTAGAAAATTTTCTAAACGTTTATAATTTTCATTGTTCAGGATTGCATTTTTGCATACGAACAAAGAATTAAATAAAAAAACAGCTGACAACATCCAATGAAAATCTTAACTTAAAAATATTGCTTATTAATATTTTTAAATATTTTAAGTTGACTTAAGAAAAAATTTACTCGTCTTTACTATTATGATTAAGGGATTGTGAGCCGATATACTATGCCATAATTAACGAAATGGCAATGAAAACAATACTGTGCGCTAGAATCGAAATAATTTAATAAGAAAAACTTTAAGGACTTTTAAAATTGTAGTCCTCTAAAATATGTTAATAAAAAATAAGCGCTTTTTCCATGTTACCACAGGTTTTTTATTTGTTTCGATTTTTAATTGTTGAATATTTATAAGTTTCTTTATATATGTAAGCATAGCATATACGATTAAATTCATAAATGTTATTTGTTTTGGTAAAATTATTATTCTATTCATGTCTATAATTCTCATTTTGATTTTTTTTTGTTTTGTTTTGCATTCAAATAAATAATAAAGTCAGTAGAAAGAAATCTGCTAAGGAGAGATGAAAATAATATGTAGTTGTGTTAGTAACTTAACATTTATCGTTGTTTTCTTTTTTCTTTCTCGTTACAATTACATAAACAAAAAACAACAGCAACAAAAAATCAAAAAAAGTTAAGGTTACAGGTATAAAAAAATACTAAAAAGAAATTGAGTTTATAAAGAAATGAGGGGAGGGAGGAACTTATCTTAAATAAATGATTACATGATAAGAAAAGAAACAAAGGCATTTATTGCCTTAAAGGTTTCCTTCAGTGTAACAAAACTTAATTCTATATAATAATGATAAGCACAGCGAAGCTTAAAAAAAGAATTATTTATCGAATGAGTTGAAGGAAATAAATTGCTTTAAAAATAATTTTTAACAAGATCGGAATGTGTATGTGAAGCTGAGAATGGTTTTAAAAAAAAAAAACTATAAAATTAATGAAAATTTATGTATGCGTGTACATGTGTATGTATGAGTTTTTAGTTTTTTTTTTGTTTTTTCTATCATTTACATAAAAGTTACAAAAAAAATCTTATCTAATAGTCAATATTGCAGTAAATATAGGAAAATTATATTTAAATTACCGAATGGTATTTGTTTTTGTTTTTATTTTCAAGTTATATCGAACGAACATTTTAAATGTTCGAAGTACTGAGAAGGTGCCTCATTAAACGCTTCGATCCACAGAGTTATTTATTCGTTAATGGCACGCTTTTCGTTAAGTAAAAGTTCATGTATCAATATGTCGTCTTCCGTGGTTACATCAATTAATTCCAGTTCAAGTATTTGTGTAAGAGGCGTACATTCCTTATCGTATTTTATGTCTTTAATAACCGATACAAATGTTTTACCCACAGTTAATTTACGGAAAAATAAACAATCATCTAAAGTCCAGTCACCATTAACCGCTTTAATGCCTTTAGTTTTTGTTGCGTTAATTTTCGATGTAAATAAGAAAATGAAAAATGCAACTTACCATAAAGCCTGGCCTGTATGGCCATTTTGGGTAATTGACGAAATTTTAAAGGTAACGTTTTCAATTGACTGCTATCAAGTGTTGTTATATCACCAAAATCACAAAATGATACATGCATCATATCTCCATACTTTTTAACAACTGTTACTCTAAAAAAAATATATAATTAAATATAAATTACATACATAATGAAGTTTAACAAACTGTTTATTAATTTTTCATGGTACCAACTAAAATCTGCACAAACTTACCTATGAAAAAAACCATCTGGGTTTTTTGCGGCATAAGCCTCTCCTATTTCCACCATATCTGTTGGTATAAATTCATCACTTTTTTCACAAAACTCTTGTAACTCTTTCATTAAAGTGCGCAAATTAGGATAGTCTTTATAGGGTTGTATCTGAAGTGAATTAAAATAACAAAACCATAATGAAAAGTCTAAGAGATGGTGTAAA
This sequence comes from Thelaira solivaga, assembly GCA_947397855.1. Lineage (NCBI taxonomy): Eukaryota > Metazoa > Arthropoda > Insecta > Diptera > Tachinidae > Thelaira > Thelaira solivaga. The sequence goes on from OX377614.1 coordinate 68,722,739, forward strand.
TTTCATTTCTACTTACCGTAAAGTTTGAAGGATTGACCGACATTGTTATGCGCACTTCAAAATATTCATTTTTATTTGGTATAGCTGTATAATTTTGCAGTTTTGGGAGATCAGATGATTTTTGTGGCGAACCTGGGACCTTGATCAGTGTTAGACCGCGCGTTACATCGATAAATGGGTTAGTAGTGGGTGTTGTGGGCGAAGCTAATGATGAACCGCTTGTACTATGTACTAATTTCTTGTTAACGTCATGATTATTTGTATCGTCTAAAGCACAACCTTGTAGTATATCTGAACATCTGAAAAAGAATTTGCAGCGTTTAAATAAGACATGTGATTGGTTATTTCATCATTTTCTCACTGGAAGTGTGTTACTTGTGAGAAAAAATTTGTGTACAAAAACATAGTTTGGTTTTTCTTTTGTACGTATCGCACAAAAATCAAAATTGGGCCAAGAAAGTGTTGTACGTCAAAATTACTTACTGTTCTAACTCATGTTCTATGCGTATCACATCATTAATAGTACATAATGTGCCAGGTCTTTCCAAGTGTGTATAAATAGTTACAAGAGGAATTTTTCCTGCCACAGACAATCTTACCTTTACATAAAATGAAATAAAAAAATTAGAAATCAATTAATATTTTTACAACCTTTTTTTTATATAAAAACAGTTTATTAAATTATGTGTTGAAATATTTGATGATAGTTTAATAATACTGTTTTTACATATACAATTTCTGGAATTAAGCACAAATAAAGATTAATATTTTATTATACATATTATAGGTATATAAAAAAAAAAAGCTTAAAAAAATGTTTATTCATAAAAGCGGGATTCACGCTTCAGTGTAAAGTCCCTTTTATAGAGTGTAAAAATTTAAAAATAATGATTTAATGATAAACTTACTAAGGCCACGCAGTCTTTTGGTAAGAGGCCACGTATGCGTCCAACAATATTTGCCGTTACATCAGGTATATTATGTAATCTTACTTTAATAGCTTGAGCTGGAAATTTGCTTAAAGCCATACTTAAGCTTTCCAATAAAAATACTTTTGATATATTTGTGGATTTTGTTCGACCATTATCTACGTAATACATTTGATAATTATCACTGTTGGGCTGTATGTTTGGATTGGATAAGGCACCACGATACCACTTAATGTCATTAGGGTCTTCGTCATCGCAAATTAAAAATAGATGGGAACGTTTTAAATCCTCAAACGTGATTTTATGTTGATCACTATTGAATTTGGATTCAATTATTTGTTGCAACAGTTTCTATAAGTAGGGAGAAAATAATGAATGAATTCTTTATTTTTCTAACTCAACATAACGGCTGGAGGTTGGTAGAAGACATCAATGATAATAATAACTCTACAACTTTTTCAATAGAGGCAACATAAATTGATTTAAATAAAACTTACTTGCACATATTTAAGTTCCGGACTATTTACTTGCAGGAATATGTCACCATTATCGCTGATATAAGTTACAATAACATTGTTAAGAGTATTTTGTTTGATTTCCGGTGCCATTGTTTCACTACATATTGTATTCTGTAGTTGATGGTTGATATTAATGTCTTCCTGCGAGGAAGTATCAAATAATACTACTTGTATTTTGCCATGACTCTTGGAATTTACATCATAAAATTCATTTTCCTTAGTAAATATACGACCTACTAGTGATTTGGTAGGTAATAGATCATCTAAGCACTTTCGGGCATAAGGATTACACTCGAAATCTTCTAAACCACAAAGTGAAAATGGCACTGCTTGTGCCGGTAGACTTAGAAAATGTGTTTCGCAGATGTACAATTGATCTACGGCTAACCAGTCGGCGTCACCAAAATCAATAAAGAAGCAAAGCGCACTACCCTTTGATTTATCCAATTCCTCTACACGAACACGATGCCAAGATTCATTAATATTTACTAAATAAATATTGTTACGAGCTATTGACACAGGGCGTTCCTTTTTGGTAGACATATATGCTTCTATATCATTAACTAAAGCACTAAACCGTACATTATAATCTGGGCCGAATAAACGGCCCCAAACCTCAACAGTGGATGAACAGTGTGTTATGAATATATTCCAGTGTTCGTCGGACCAAGGTAGACGTATGGGATCGATTTGTATGGTTTTTGTAGCTTCACCCGCACAGTAGGCTATGGAATCCTTATCTGCATCTTTATTTGCAAATATTATCACTTTACCCAAATTAGTTTCAGTTGTAAACAAACTTGAAGTTTGCACTAAAACCCACCAATTATCGGGTAACTGTTGCTGAAACGCTGACTCAAATGTTTCAGGTAAATTTGTAGCAAAAATACCATGAACATGTTTTAATAACTCCGTATATAATTTATCCAGCAGTTCTGTATCAGTTAATGTACAAGTTGGGAGTGGACGCCTTTTTTCTATCAGTTTTATTTTTTCTAATGCTCTCTTGGCGCAGGCTTCCTTAGCCAAATATTCAGTCTCATATTCATGGGGATATGTTGAGTAAATTACATCGTTAATATGAACACTACACGAATATGTCCCACGTGAAAATTTACTTTTGAGTACATTAAAACGTGGAGCTGGATAGTTCTTCGAACGACAATATTGTATAACAGAAGCAATAGCATCCATTTTTTGTGGCTGGTTGCTAAAGTGATGATGTGGAAATGCGTTGTAATCTATTTTGGGTGTGTTGCTAAACTGATGATTATAATTTGTGGCCTGAAAATACAAGAATTTTTACATAGACATAATTAGATGTATGGATCTTCAAACAAATGGAAAAAAAAAAATAAAAAAGCACTGACATTTTTTGTTTTAATTCTCTTTTTTTAACTTTATATAAAAACAGCACACCTTCCCGGGAACAGAAATAATGTGCTCTGTAAAAATTCAGAGAGTAAAGGCCGTGCTTCACTATCCTTCACAATTGTACAATTTTACGGCAAAATGTGTTACAGATCTGTTACTTTTTTAATATACATGCTAACACAACATTATGCTGTATTTACTTTACAATTAATAAAATAAATAAAAATAATTTTTTCATACCTTTGGTTGGTAATCAGGATTAACATAAGCTTTTAAACGATTTTGTAAAACAGTTGCTGAAGAGGGCTTTGTTTGTTCCATAGCATTGTATGCTGAGGATGGCAACTTTTGTGTGGATGTAACTGCTGCAGCAGCAAAAGCAACAGGCTGCTGTGCCTGAGTTGCATCTGTTTTCGTTGGTTTCTGTTGTTGTTGGAAGTTATTTTGTATGACATTTAGTCTTTGTTGTGGTTTTGACACTTTCATTTCTATTGGTGATAAAGAGGATGTTTCAGTAGAAGAGTTTTCAACTTTATTAGTGGTTGTTGTTGTTGTTGTTGAAGAATTCGTTTTTTGTTGTTGTTGTTTGGATTTCACTTCAGATTTTCTGCTTTCACCGAAACTTAAATACTCTTTGGTTTGCTGTTGCTTAGCAGCACCAAGTATAGGTCTAGGACTTCCAACTTGTTTTTGCGGCTGTGGATCATTTAATCTTTGTGAAACTTTGCCTTGTTGTTGCGGTTGTATAACTTTACTAGCTAAAGCTGATTGTTGTGCTGTTGTTGGTTTTTGTTGTTGATTGATTTTAAGGTTTTTCTTGGAATTCAACATTTCCCTCAAATCTTTAGGCTGAGTATTATTACTTGTACTGTTACTACTAGCGCTGCCCACTGATTTTTGTCTTTGCAAAGACTGCGCTTGTTGATTTTGCTGTTGTGGTTGATTAACACTTTTCTGTTGAGATGTATTTCCACTACTACTACTTCCATTACCACCACTACGAAAATTGTAATTATTATTATTACGATCACCAAAACCGTTGGAACGTGCTGGCATACGAGTAGGTTGTTTCATAGCTTTTACAGGAGCAATACGTACAGATTTACTTGACTTTTGGCCTCTAACCATAGACGAAATATGGGCGGAATTTTTGCTGTACTTTGCTGTTATAACGACCTTAAAAATATAGATATGTATAGATGAAAATATACATTTAAAAAAAAATTAAATAAACACAAACGCCTTCTTCAAACACTTTATTAATACTGAAGGTATACATACAGATTTTCAGTTAAAAGAAGCAGGTAGTATCTAGTATATGCACATCTTCACAATGAATTGTTTTATATGTATAAATAAATACACACATTAACGAAAATCTATTTTTATAACATAAAATTTATAGCAAGAAGCATAAGCAATTGCACATTTTGTTTTCGATGAAGAGAAAAAATAATTAACAGCATCAGCAATAAATAATACAAAAAGAAAAGAAAGAAGAAACTGAAATCTTTAAATGGGGTGAATGAATGAGGGAATGAATATAAATTGGTAGGCAAGCAAGCCAGGCATGCTTCATAGCGTATTTGTGAAACAATAGTGTATTAACTCAAAAATTTCAATTTCCAAACAAAACCAATGACTCAACAAGTTTTTTACTAAACTAAGAGTTAATAAAATGATTGCAGAAATGAGCTGTATGCTGAAATAAAATTCAACAAAAAACGAAATTATTTATGTCCATGAAAAAAAAATTTTGTACATGTGACTAATCTGCATTATTCATTTTTATTTCATTTTTGCTTTATTTATTTGATTCCGAGTATGCATGTATGTACTATGTTGATTTGCTGTATTATTATTATTGTAATTTAATTTCACTTTCTAACTATACTTACGTCACCATTGCGATAGCTATGGAAAAGAAACTCTCCAGTATCTTCAAGTAAATCTTGTGCTGTTTTGTAGCCCAGAATTTCAAACGGTAACGATTTATGTTCCACTTCGGGATATTCGCGTAAAATATCTCGAAGGTAGCATGGCGGTTTACGTGATATTACCAAAGCTCGGACTATGGAACCAATTTGTTTGAGTTCTTGCTGTTTGGTGGCATTGTTGGACATTTTGCTGCAACATAGAGAAAAGTGTATAGAAACAATATTTTAAAATTTTTAAAAATAATAACAAAAACTGCAATATACTCGTAGATAGAAAAATCAAATATTTTCTGGATGCTACCATAGATCTGTAGATAACTAGCAGCCAGCTACAACACAGACAACGGCTGATCGCGTATGAAACTAAGTACCTAAATGTCAACGTCATTTGCCCATTCGCCGGAGGAAATATAGCCATAACCCGACTCTAAAAAATTATGAATTAGCAATCCTTAGCACAAACCTTCAATCAGTTTCTTAGACTTGTACTCAATTGAGCGCTGGTGTAAGCGTAGAACATATTAAAACATGTCACTCCAAGAAAATTTAGTTCAAGGCCGATAGTTACAAACAAGAAACCTCATAAATAATTATTAATATGGACAATACCACACTTTTCAGAACATACACCCTTATGTACATAATTTGCTACTTATAAAAACCAATGAAATCATTTGATAAACATATTCCATACACATTTCAAACAAATGGTATATTTTTTACTGTTTTTCTTTTTACTCATTTACTGCAATTTGACCGTTTGTATGTACTACCACTAAGCAACGTACTACTTTCTTTAATAAAAAAAATTAAGGCAACTGTTAAAATAAATACAAATAATTTAAGCATACGCCATCAAAATTTTCTTCAACATGCTTGTACATGTTTTCTATATGCACTAACACTTTTACATTCGAACAGTAATTTTTTATTTAACAGCAGCCGAACATCTCCAGTCATCTTTCGGTTTTTAAGAAATTTAACAAGTTTTTACAAGACTACTTGTTGACAGTTTTAATTAAAATATCTAATATACAAATTATATCTATTGTACTTACATATAAATTTTTGTTCCCTTTACTTTTTCAATTGTTTTTTTACACTTTCCCTAACTTTTATTTTGGGAAAACTAAATTTTCACACGTATTACCTATACCACCCGTGTTTGATAGTATACGTAATCAATCGTAATCATTGAATTTAACTTTATAATTAATAATTAGCTGATAATAACTTATTTTTGCAAAATATTTTGTTGTTTTGCGAAAATACACCAATTGTTAAATTCAACAAATTCCTTTACACGACACGACCAAATAAAGACAACTGAAACAATTAAATATGGCAACCAACAAGCGAAGCCTACAACGAAGCTGCCATCTCAGAAAAGCATAAGCATTTATTTGACAGCAAATTTCAAAATTAATCGCAAAGGGCACCTTTTTTCTTAGTGTAATATTGAAATCAATTTCATTTATAATATTATGATATCTCTAATTAGAGATATTAATTTAATCAGAACGATGCACACTTATTTCTTTGTTATTTTTATAGACTGGCAGCACTACCAACAAAAGTACATCTCTGATGTGGTGGAATTTCCAAAACGTTTTTAAAAGCCGTTAAAATTAAACATTTTATACACATGTATAATTAATGCTAGTTTGTCTAATTTTTTATTCAAATATATAAAAAGGACCTATGCTGCTTATAAGAGCGATTGGATGGAAGCATACAGATTTATTATAAGTATGTACATCTGTATTAACATACGTACACATATAAAAAATTTAAACATATTTTTCTTTTTTACGTAATGCTTCATAAAGACTTTGATATTTGTATCTTTTTTGTTTATCAATCAGTTTTCTGTTTCTATTTATTTTTTTGTATAAGGAAAAACTTGGTTTATTTTCAAAAGATTTGATATCTTCACTATTGACTTTTTCTAAAGATTTTTGTATGCTGTTGTCCAAAATACGTTTACAAGTTTCAATTTGCTGTTTCCAAGATTTTACCGCCTGCTGAGCTTCAGCTATAAAATGATTCGTTTGCTCAGCGTCGGGTACGAAAGCAGTTTCAATTGGAACATAGCTTTGTATTTCAGATAATACATCTGGATAGACAATTTTTTGCATGTTATTTAAAGTCGCATTTAAATTATTTGTAGATGACCCTAAATCGTTTAATGATGCTGGTAACATATCTTTCTCCAACTCATTTATATTTTTAATTAAAACTATTGCAAGTTGTCTCATGGATCTTAAAATTTTTACAACATGTTCTACAACATCTTCTGCCTCTTTGGCAATAGTCGATTCGGAAGTAGTAGGAATGCAAGTTGCTATAGAGGGTAGAGTTGCTGTAGTCGGTATCACAGTTGTGTTACAGATTTGAAAATAATTGTCGTTATTATTTGAAAGCTCGTTAGTTGTGGAGCTATTTTCCCAATATTCTTCAAAATCTTTGTTATTTACACCGAAATTGCTATAATCATTGTAGTAAATTGAAGCACCAGATGATAAGCTTAATGATTTAAGCAAATATATAAAAAATAAAATATAAAGTTGGTTCGATAATATTGACATTTTTTTTAATACTCATAATGTAACATACATACGTATATTATATACATACATATTATATCGCTCATTAACTTCAATAGTGTCATAATTCAAAAAACATGATTTTGTAATTTGTTGAAACTTTTATGGGAAAATTTTTAAATATTTTATTCTTAAAAGAAGAATGTATGATATTTAGAAAAAGTTAAAACTAGAATTTCAAAAAACACACATGCTTTGATATATGTATGACTATTGAAGTACTCGTATATCACCGATATGTACATGTACGTTCTGAATTATACAAGTTTGAAGTCTTGTTTATACAAATTACTTTTATATTTTCCTATTACGAGTATTTCGATTCTTTTTTGAGTGTTTTCTTCAGAGACATATTATATAGGAAGTATTTTCTGTTGGTATTACAAAAGGACATTACGATTTATTACAAACGGCAGGCAAATATTTAAGGCACATGTTTTTTATGTCAAATAAATTAAATATTGCGTGCAGTCGATCGTATAAATTAATATTTCTACTATCAAAATAAATTTAAAAATCTAAATTGAACGAATCAATTGAAATTAATATAAAAAACTAAAATTAGGTACATAATTCGATTCGAAAATAATTTTTATGTCCACCAGAATTGTTCCAGTTTTTAAAATTTGTGAAAATTTGCATGCCACTCAATAAAAAGCTGATTTTGTTTATTATTAGCATAGAATCTTACCAAAATCATTAGCCCATAATCATAGTCAGGCTAAAGCTGGTATATTTTTAAAATCTATTTTAAATTCATTAAATTCTTATGAGTCAGCTCTCAATAAAAGCCCACTTTTTTTATCACAATAAAACAGCACTACCATTTAAAATTGTGATATCCTTTTTAATGAGAAATAAAGGAAATTGTTCAACTGGGATGCCACCCACTTTTGTAATTTTTACCATTTGCAAAAGTGCATTGCATTGACATTTCCAATATGGAATATATGATTTTTTTAATTTAGTTTTCTTTCAACCACCGGACGCCGCGCTCTGGCGGACGTGCCTGACTTATTTAAGCTACACAAAAAAAAAAAAGCAAAAACACACCACAAAAATCAGGAATAGTAGTAAAGAAGAATAGGAGGAAAATGAAAACTACGTCAAATGCAGTTTGAAAGTCGTTTATTAAAGTGTTATACCTCCGAGACATAAGAAGAACAAAAAGCCAACCAACGGATGAAAATTTTCCAACTAAATAAAATATTTATACAAAACTTCTTGTTTATAAATATTTTTTGTGTTTAATTTTTCTAACTTAAAAAAAAAACTCAAAGCAAACAAATTTTTCGTTAAAAATAATTTAATTTTTCCGCCAGTTTTCAATTTCTGTATTTTTTTAATATTTTAAAAGTAATAATTTTTGATATTTTTTGTATAATAAAAAAAAGCTGTATATAAATTTGTAAAGTGTTTCGTAATACAGACAAAGAAAAAAAATCGCTTTGTAATCGATGGTGAGCGATAAGTGCGTATAAAATCTTTGAATTTTCGGATTTTTCGGGAACTTGAAAACATTTTGACCATGGACTTATTAAGAAATATGTGTTTGCAAAATTTAATATTAATTTTATTTTATTACAACGGTTCCTATAATTGGAATCAAAAACTTTAAATTCCATATATTTTTTAGAAATAAAGAAAAGAAGCAGTACAATTTTTATAAAAATTAATGAAGGTAAATAATTAAACAGCGCGATTTAATTTAATAATTAATTTATAAATAATTTCATAACATTTGTTAAAACAAATTTTTGTCCCCCAATTGATTTTACTGATTTTTTCACCCTACATGACATTTTAAGTTATTTATACCATTTGAAATATGTGGAAATGTGCTGAAATATAATTCTGTAGGATGCATTTCTATCTTTGATTTATAAAATTAACTTTTTATAAAATCAAATATTTTTAATGAGTGTATTTTTGAGTTGTCCCGAAAATATTTTTTTTATATTTTTATTAAGAATATTTTTAACATGTTTAGTTAAGTTTTGAAAATTAATTTAGGGTACTTGAGGTAAAGTCATGTTTGTTATAAATGGAATTTTTTTATTATCATTCAAATGCGCAAACTCTGCATTAGTCACCACATCCAAATATTCTAAGAGCTATGTATCCACGTACATTCTTAAAAAAATATTTTTACATTGTTATTGTTTCTTTGAAATGTGTTTACTATAAAATTCCATACCTAAATATAATAGTAACCAAACACCCTTAATAAACATTTCATCCATTTATTTCTCTCCTAAAAAGTTACGTATGTACATATTAAAATGCTTCTTTTGTTTGTTGTGATAAAAAGGTGATTAGTTTGTTTTAATCATGATGATGCGTTCAAAACAATATTTGTGCTAATAAGGAGAAATTGCTCAAGTCGACTTAAGAAAAAATTTAATTGTTGTAGTAATTAACTCAATAGAACTTTGCATTTGCTGCAGAAAATTTTGCTGTTTCGGAATTCATTAATTATATTTTCTGAAATACGAGTACTCACTCGTATTACCATGTTGCAATAGAGGATAAAGGATATAGGAATATGCATGCCTTTTAACTATTATATCGATCTATCTTCTGTTTATTAAATAAACCTCAAAAAAGATATTATTTTATTGATTTTCTAGAAATTTGTAAATTGTGAATGTAAACACATTAAAATATTTAAATGAATTAGCACAAACATTATTTAGCAAATTACGTCTTTCATTTTCAAGCAAACAAAAACAAACCTTCAAATAATGGACATTTTTTTCGACATATGTATATAGATACATATGTATGTATGTATGTATGTATATGTATAATGGTAATAATGATAATAAACATACACATACTTAATCTGATAAATAAATTATAATTTTGATACCAACACAATTGTTTAGATAAATATCTACAGTGTACCCGTATGAGTATACATATATGAATGTATAAAATACAAAAGCATGTAAACAAAATATATTTTTATAAAATAATTGAACTGCAGATAAAAGTGCAAAATGATATTTGTTGGGCTTAGTGATAAAAAAAGGTTTTTTAAAAACGTAAAAACTATTTCTAGAAGAAAAAGGAAAAAAAATTTATAATTTAGTTAGCCACATACAAATTATTGTTTGAAAATCATGATTTTGCCTAAGAACTTGGCTTGTTCAGAAAATTACGACTACATTACTACAAATAAATGAAAAAGTAATTAAACAAATGTTCTTTCGAAGAGTATATTTACGTACACTCAGGATATTAAATTCAATATACTAATTGTGTATAACACAGGGGACTAACATTAACTAACACCCGTTCAGCATAACGAGTGGATGAATTCAGCATTGGGATACATGACTTGAAATTAGTACGAGTTAAACAAAGGAAATATCTCAAAATCAATAGTATATTGTCATTGATTGTCCAAAATACAACAGCAGTAGTGATGAAGGTAAAACTGCTTGTCAATCAAACAATTTTCCGTTTGAATAATTACTCAAGCATTTGTGAATTTTAATAAAAACATTTACTGTTAATTAAAACTTGACAATTTGATACTAAGATACTTTGAAACGTGATAGTTCTAATTCTCTGCATATAAATTCAATTGAAAATCAAAATTCTAAATAAGTATTTACAGTGGTTTCAAGATAACTTTTATTAATTAGCCTTGAAAATAATATGTAGAATACTTATTTAATTACTTGTCAGCCCCATTTCGGCTCGTCTTCATCCCCCAGCATCCAAGCTTTATCAGCTACTTAATTAAAGATGTTAAATAGCGGAAATTTACAATTACAACAAATTATTTATTATTTACATACTCGCTTGTTTTGATAATCCCTAGAAGATAATTAAATTAAAATTATTTAAATTATATTATTATTATTGACATCATAATGGAAAATTTTTTGAAGAAATTTGAAGAAATAAAACTGAAAAGTTTTTTAAAGTTTAATTTAATTTTCAATTAGGCTGATCGCTTTAATTTTTTTTTTTTTTTATAAAAAATCACTTCTTGTGATTGCCAGAAAATGTTACTTCAAACTTTTAGAAAAATGAAAACTATAGAAATAAAATTATACGCATTACAATTTTTCTCTCGATGTTTTTATTTTTTTGTTAAAAAATTTAAAGATTGCCAAAACCCCAACTCAATTATCTCTTTCATTTTTATAATTATTAATACACAAAACATATAAAAACATGTGATTATTGTTTACTTAATTGTGATTTTTTCTTTTTAAATAAATAATCACAATTTCTTCCTGGGAATTCTTTAAGACAAAGATCTACTCCTACCATCTTAAAGTTGTCACGTGTTAATTTTACAAAAATTTTTTAATCAGCTACAAAAGATAACTTTTACTAAAGAGATTTATTCCTATACTATACGAGTATACACTATATAATATAAGGCTTACGATTTTCATTGGATTTTTTCAGCTGTTTTTGTTATTTCCTTCCCCTGATACAATGAAAAGTATAAACGTACGCTTACAAAATTTTCTAAAAATGATGAGAACCATACGACTATCAAATTTCTATTAGTATTTTTTAACATACATATGTATTATTTTCACACTATTATACTTTTTCATTTGATTTGAATTTGAATTTTTGAAAGACATTTTGATATTACAGTATAAAACCCCCATTAGTTTTTTTTTTTATTTTTAAGAATTTAACAAATTCTGTATTCCATTTATACATACATCTGAGTGATTATAATTTAATTAATTTTTTTTTTTACTTTCTTTGCAGTGTTTCAAGTGTGTGAGCGTGGGGTACAAGGGTAACGTGCACGTTGACTGGAATTAAAAAAAAAAATAAACGATAGCACTTCCATGAAAAGTGATAAGAATTTAACAATATTAGTTAAATAAATATAAAAAAATATAAAATTTAACTTATTAAATATAAAAATAAAGCAAAACTAACTAAAAAAATAAAGCACTGCGCATTAAGATTCAATTAAAAAGAAAAAAAGTAGAGCAACAAGCTACAAAAAAAGAAGGTGAAGAGTAAAGTTGATCTTGGGCTTAACGCCCATTCAACGTCATTCACGGTTCAACAGTAATATTTTTAACAATAGATACCTACTAGAAACATAGGTACTTGCATATATTACAGAAAGACTCGTTCTTTATAAAAAGCAAAAAAATATAAAAATTTTAGACAACAAATTTTTTTCTTGTTTGTTTACATTCTGTGTGCAACCGAGAAAGAGAATGCAAATAAAATACAATAAACGAGTTCAACTCAAAAAAAAAAAAAAAAATAGCCAACCGATCGTTAAATCGAGTGAGTGAATGAGCTAAAAACTTGACTATATATAACACTAAACATATTAAGGTCTTTGTGTATTGCAAAACACTCAGTCGTTAATTGACTCTTCGCCGTAAACAGTGCACATAACTTTGAAACTTGTTAAGTGAAAGTGTTGCTAGTTATTCGTGAAGGATTTTAAATGAATTCTATTTATCTTTGTTCTAAAGACAAAACTAATTTTTGTGCAAGCCACTAAGTAGTGCGCTGTTAATAATTATTTCGATGTCGATTAATTCACCGATATTACGTTTACCAGACCTGATTTAAACAGGCAAACTTTAACAAAATTATATTAAATTTTATTTTTTAAATTACATTCGTAACAAAAAAAAAAGAATATAAAAGTTCCAAGTGATTTTTTTTCTCAATCTACTACTAAACAAAAGTATAAAAAAATTAAATAGTACATTTTGTGGACATACGAGAGAAAAAGAAAGAGACAATCTACCTACATACACATAAACATACTTTGAAAATAAAACGCAAAAATACTTGAATTTTAAGTTCATCTATTATATTGAACAAATAAAAGTTAAGACAACAAAAACAGCGTTTGTTAAAAAATAAAAGAAAAATAATATAGAATTTTTGCAGCTTAACAATAGAAAACTACCAACGCAATAATTGGATATTGGGGCTTTGGCCGTTGTATGGGTATGTAATATATATTTTTAATTAGCCATTTTAGCTTATACATATATAAAAATTTTACCCACAAGGTTTTTCTTTATTATAAATAAGTCTAGAAATAACGACACACTATAAATATGTACATAAGTATGTATGTGCGAACAAACATACATTCATACCTGTTGCCTATTTAATTTTAACATTTAAATTTTTGTGTGTTACTAACAAAACGAATTATGATAAAATTTTATTTAAAATTCATAATCTTATCTTATTATGCGTTCAAAGTTTTTTTTTTATTATAAATACATACTTACTTGAGTGAAAACTCAATACAGCTAACTTCTAATTGAGTATCTCTAATACATCAATATATACAGTGTTGGAAAAATTAACAAAGGCAAGAAAATTTTAATTCAATACGATCAAAATGGACTATTTCTATAATTGCATGTAGATATAAAGCAATACATACACACATAAATAGGTTAGGTATCGCAGATTTAAATAATTTTATTGCAGTAGATACTCAGGTATTGTTAAAAATTATAGACCGTAATGTGTTTTTATTTAATTTTTATTTTTGTTACCTAAAAAATTTTTATTTTTATTTTAATAGTTTTCAGTAGTCAAGTTATTTTTTCCAACACTGTATGTGCAGATGTGTACATACGTTGGTATGTACCTACATATATAATGGCCGTTTCCGTTTTAATCACTCATACTCTCACTTTCTCCAGTTCTGCTGCTCTATGTATTAAAATTTTATATTCAAAACTACCTGCCTGATCAAGTTTACTTACAGCAATTTCTTTCATATTTATTTATTTCAATGTTATTTAATATACTCATGTATGTAAAATATACGTTATTCGTTTTAAGAGAGTAGGTATAGAGTGTACTCTGGTTATATACCTACAAATGATTTGTTATATTATAGAAAATATAGCAACAAACTTCACAAAAGATCACAAGTTTGTAGAGTATCTATATACATACATATATATGAATGTGTGTGTTACATATATGTATATTAAAAAACAAAGAACTTGTTAGTCATTGAATCATTTCATTTAAATGGGAAATAGCTGATTGAGTCATTATAAGTACATGTGTATGTAGTTATATATATACATCAATACTTTTAGTATGTATGTAAATGTACCTAAATAGATATGGGTATGTAAGTATGCAGTTACATACCTATATTTTTCAATTTCCTGCTCACCTTAATACATATATCTATGGATTGCATTTCCATATTGAACGTGATTATTTAAATGAATTTAAATCAATGAAAAACAAATTTTATATGTATGTATGTACATATGTAGAATGTAAAAGCATGTGTAGACATGTATTTATACTGTAGAATTTTTTTTGACTCTTTGTTATTAAAGATCTAAATACTTTCTATTCTTACATATAATTTTTTTTTCTACTTACGATATATTCACAGAGCTATCTAAACAACCGTTGACTTTTGGAGACGAGCCGGACCTGTTGAAAAAAGCACAGGGCCGGAATAGTCTGCATTTTATAAGCGGCATCGCAGCTGCTAATACAGCTGCTACAGCAACAACTTCTGTTCAATCATATAAAGAATCAACGGGCAAAATTAATTTAGATACCTCTATAAATGATTGCGAAACCGGCTATGTGCCAACGGTTGGCCGCTGGGGCGCTGAATGGCCAAGTTGACTCGCCGAAGCAGTGGTTCAGCATGGCGCCACCGCCGGCGCCACCTACGGGTTATCGGCGGGATCGGTACGGGTTGGATTGACTACAACCACCGATTCTGAACAAGATATACCCAAACATTGTATTGCTGCTGCATCAACAATATGCAGCAACGGTCAAATTCAAAACATTGACACAACCGATGACGATGATGATGATGACTACGATGAAGATTCTGACGACTATGCAACGGCTTTTGGTGTGGCTAGCAAGGACGAGGCCAAGCAAACTATCACTGAAACTGATAAGTTATCTAATGCTGTGGGCCAATGCAAGTTTGCAGATTCAAAGTTGCCGGATCAGCATGTCAGCAATTTGACATCAAATCCATCATCGGAAAGGTGTATTAGCATCAACAAGTTGTTGGAAGAACAACATCGCAGATGTTGGGGACGATTATTTAAGGGTAATACCAACGCTACTCCTCAGTTCTCAACTGATCAAAATAATACTACACACTTGTGGCAAGGTGATGGCTATAATATGGCGGCCTTTAATCAAACCAATGGCAACTGGCCCTTGGGCCATCCTTTGCCTTTGCCTGATTGGGCTGCTTACGATGACGAGGATAACCAAAAGGGAATATTACACTTGGATTCGGTTTGGCAATTTGAAGATCTTAGTGCTATTATCGAAACCAAGTTGCAACGAATGCTAGAAGATACACACTATGATACGGCGCACTTATTTGTGGATTTTTATCAGTCATTTAAACGTACCCGTCGTTCTGATCTAAAATCGTTCTATCAGTTCTACGATATACCAATAAATCGCCGACATCATATGTGTGTCTCATTGGCCATGGAAATAATGGCGCGTATAGTGGAAATGTTTCCGATTTTGGAGCATTACTTGTATATAGTGTCTTGCGAGGAACAAGTAGTATCATTGGCTGATTATATAGAGACTAGCGAAGAGTTGGGTGGCCTCAATTCGCCCTTGGCTAATGTCGAAAAGGAACATGCTATGGTGGCAATGAAACTAAATATCGCTGGCCGTAATGGTGTTATAATTTTAGATCCGGGTTATCATGTTGCTCGCTGTGTTACCATCATGGAAGATCAAATGTATCCTCACTCTGGTAAGTTGCAACTAAATGGCATTTCTTCAAAATATAGTAAGAGTACCAAAGAAAATACTTTCACCTTTTTCTAAACAGGCTGGTTTACTCAATCCAAAGAACAGCACTTGCAGCGCGACTATTGTTATGTTTATAGCAAGCAAAGCCATAAATATGTTGAATGGAAAGAGCGAGAAATACGTGGAGAAAAATCTACTTACAAGTCTTCATTGGTGTATGTTGATCAGCCTTATGTTACGGCTGTTGATGTAACGGTTAGGCGTAATTTATGTTACAACTTTAGATCGTTACTGTCACGTGATGCAAAAGGTCGTGTTTTAGCTGGCATATATTTGCCAGTCGTACCTAATGCGAGTGAGTCTCATTTCACGCTTTTTTACGAGGGAAATAATCAGAACCAAAGGGTCAAAGTGAAATTTATGTTTAACATATTTAAAACTTCCAATAAGGTAAATTTTACTCAATGCAAATTCGTAATTTTGACATTTGAAGACCATTTTTATACCTTTTTTTTTGTAGTTACCCGATAATGTTCAGCAGCATTTGGAAAAATTGTCACCTCAGCTTAATATGCCACTAAAAGAACTTAATAAATTAGTGTTAGCTTTGGCTGAAGCTATAATGGACCAAGATTTCATTAATCAAATATTAGCCATTAACGATGATATTGGCAATATGTCAGCGGAAAATTGACAACTAACAGATGGTAAATCATGCAAACAGGAAACAGAGCAAAAATCTACCCAACATCCAGAGCATGATGCTAAAAATGATGATTAAAGAAAAAAAAAAAATTATAAAAGAACAATATGTTTGGAAAACCAAACAAAAATTAATATTTAAACTATTTAAAATTATATAAAACAACTCTTTATAACTTGAACTTTTACAATAGAAAATTAGATTTTTATTTTAAACTTATGTATATTATAATTTATCTATAATTTATTATTTTTAATGCAAATACACAAATTACAAAAAATATGTACTTCAAATACATAGAAAATTAATATCTTGACACAACCACCAGTTATTTACGAAATAATTAAATGTAATTTCTCTATCTGTATTGAACTAAACGTTATATAACTATTTCATTTAAAAGATAAAAAAAATTTAGTATTTTTAGGTGCAAAAGAATGCTATTCTCTATAGTTTTATTCAAAAAAATAATCCAACTTCACAAACTATTTATTTGAATAATTTTATTTTTGCTTGCTTTAATTAATAAAAAAATATATAAAAGAAAAAACAACACATATTTATGTATGCAAAGGAAGATAAAGAAAGCACTTTAGAAAATATATAGTGGAACTTTTTGATTTTATTAAGTTAGTGTCAATTTAAATTCCATTTTGTATACAACTCTCTATTTGGTATAGAATTTGTAATTTCAGCGAGTTTAAATTTATTTGTAGAACTCAAAAAGTTATTCCAAAATATTAAGTAATAAAACTAAAAGAAAATTATTTATTGTTTTAATTTAATGTCATGGTTGTAACATGAATTAAAGAGGTTTGCACTTATCAAAAATAAAGAATCCTTTTTTTCTTAAACAGTAGGTAGGTCTGATTATGAGATTTGTTGTCGTGACGAAAACAGTGATGTGTCAAAGCTGGACATTTGTTTTATATAAGCACACTTATTTTTAAGAAATATAGGATTGCATCAAAATTAAACGCTTTCTAAAAAATATTACATAAATTGAGAGGAAGGAACCACATTTATTTGCCGAATTTTGCAGTACGTTGTATTTAAGTTAACGGTCATTTTGTTCAAATCTAGCAGACTAAATACAGCCCTGGATAAGGAAAGAAGTACTATTTACACACACTGAACTGCAACCAACTTAATTAATATACATACGTGGTACAAACGAAAAAAAAAAATAAAAAGACGAAGAGACGAAATTTGACATTTTCTTACATTTATAACTTTCGCTTAAATTCATTTGTGTTTTGCACTTAGCAATAATAAAATCGCAGTTTAAAACAATGGTAAAAAGAAAAAACCAGCATTATTTCCATAAATAATCGTCTTTTAATGAAATAAATATTACTAAT
This sequence comes from Thelaira solivaga, assembly GCA_947397855.1. Taxonomy (NCBI): domain Eukaryota; kingdom Metazoa; phylum Arthropoda; class Insecta; order Diptera; family Tachinidae; genus Thelaira; species Thelaira solivaga. The sequence continues at coordinate 68,740,933 of OX377614.1, forward strand.
ATATTTTAGCCTGCACCAGCTAGTTCAACTACTGTAGGAAGTGGCACCCGTTCGCCTAGCAAAATATCTGCACCGCGCAGTTCCGCAGCTGGTGGCAGTAGTTTAAAACAACGTAAAACGACAAACAGCACTACCGCTGCTCGTAGTCGTACTACCGGAGGAGCTGGTACTGGTGGTATGTGGCGTTTCTATACCGATGATTCTCCCGGTATCAAAGTGTAAGTTATTCCTGATATTTGCAATGGAACGGTTTTTAATTGATGGTATGTTTTACAGAGGTCCTGTTCCAGTTTTGGTCATGTCACTTTTGTTTATTGCTTCCGTATTTATGTTGCACATCTGGGGCAAATATAACCGCTCTTAAATGACACATTATACTACAAATGCAATGATTCAAATTTTAGTTGATTTTATTGCATTTCGTTAAACGTAACCCAATTTTTCATTCATAAAATTTGTCGACGTCATCAAATAGTGTTCGTTGCCGCTAAAAGTTTTAATAACACTACAAGCTGGCAGTGTGTCCGACATTCAATGCTTTAGTTTATTTTATATCTAGGTTAAACACTATTTTTATACATAGGTATTTAAGTATTTTCCAGAAATTTATATGAAATAAACGCTACTAAGGAAAGAAAATCATTCCACAATTTTCAGCGGCTTTAAATTAAAAAAAAAAATTTATGAAATTTGTTTATCTCATTTGTTTCAAATAAAAAGTTTGCGATGTTATACTGAATGAACCAATTTAAGTTTTTTTATAACATTCAAGATGTTTGTAGTTAAAGTGGGTTAATGTTACTTGAAAAGTTGTGTCACTAGAAGGTGTTTTGGTAGATATGTATGTTTGTTAAAAAAAAAAAAGATTTTAGCTATAAACTACATTATACACTTATTTTTATCATCATCATTAAAACTGAGATAACCTAAATTATCCTTTTTAACTACATATGCACTTTACATAAAAGTAGTGCCAGATCGAAAAGTTGTCTGCATTGAAAGGTTACATGTGGCATCTTAAGAGTACTAACAGCTGTTTGGTTGTGGTAGATAGAACTTTCCTAAGGGTGATGGAATGTTACTGGTACTTTTATACTAGCACCATTAATATATCAAACCAACCAATTTAGTGCTCAACAATTAATTTAAAATAAATAAATAAAATGTGGCTAAGGAGAAAGCAAGTTCTATATCTATAAGAAATCCGGTTTTCGAAATACCATGGCGAAAAGCTTTGATCGCATTTACAGATGTGTGTCGTAGAATGAAAAGTGCCATATGTCACATAATGGTGCCATATATACCATCTCAGTAGTTTATGATGTGCAATAGGAAAAGTTAAATTTAGCCATCAAACATATATTCTCGTCCTTTTATGCAAAAAATCGGTGTAGTAAAAGTGAAAAATAATGCAAAAAATAAATCTTATCGGTTATATGTACATATAAAAAATTACTTTTTATTTTATTTTGTTCATAGTTTAAATGTAACTACGTACATAACTTTAAATTAAAATATGAAGAACAAAATTCTTATACACAAAAGACGAAACAAAAAGAAAAAAGAATTGAAAAAAATTTTTCAACGTCCGGTACTGCTCTTTCATTGATAAAATTTTCTTACGAGATAAACGTAAAGGAGACAATAATAATAATAAATTATTAACTTTAAGTTTAATTATGACAAAAAAATTATATATGTATATATAATATACAATGTATCTTGGGAGTTGGTTAATAGATAGAAAAAAAACATCGGTCTCGGAATTTCTTGTATACTTGTATATATGCATTCACTCATGTCTACACACATGCAAATATGTTTAAACGAAAGAAAGAGTGAATTGAGAGTAATGTCAGTGCTGCCATAGAAATAATACTTTAAAAATCCCATTTAAGAATCAGATTAAGGTACATATATTAATCTATTTAATCAATTTATAATTTTAATTTATATTTACCATTGCTATGCTATTCGTAACATAGACTCATGACTGTAACACTATGAAATTATTGGCGCCAAACTTACTCTTGAAAATTGTTTGTTGGTGAAAATAAAATTTTTTTCAGACAATGATTACATATCTTAACCGATATTTTTTTTTAAATGTTTTTTGTAGCTAAAACTTCAATATTTTTTTTAAAATGTACTTTATTGCTAATTGAAAAATTTCCCTGTTTATTTAGTTTTAAGCATTCAAAGGATTTTCCTAATATGGCAATTCTTTAAATATAAAATATACTATGTAACAAGTACATATCGCCCAAACAATAATATATGCATACATATATTTGCACTACCCTTTGCATTCCAAGCACATTTTTCTTGAAATCTTGATTGCAATATATACAAGTAATACTTTTTTTTTTAACGAATAATGCTTTTATTAACTAAATAAAAAAAAATTTAAATCCGTAATTTCGTAGATAGAGTCGGTGTAGTATTTAAATACATATATTTAAAAAGGAATGAAAATTATGTAAAATTTACATCCCAATGGAGAGAAAGCAAAAGCAGATAAAAGAAAAGAATAGAAGTATAAAACTATTAAGCTATTAAAAGCAAAGAAAATAAAACAAAAACAAAAAAAAAAAAACATTTAATTTGAAAACAAAAATACCTACTATCATTCAAGACGCAGTGGTGTTTTACAAACTAGAATTTCAGCGAGTCTGCATGTCTGAATATTTTAAACATGGTGAAATTGACCACCGACACCATACGCTTCTATATTAAAATCTTTCTGATTACAAATCATGACAGAAGGACATGAAAGGTAAGTTATTAAAATATATATACGTACAATGCAATATAAACAAATATCTATTTGTGCAAAACTAAATTAAAGATAAGTATGGTAAAAATTATAAAATTCACAGATAAGATCAAAGTAGCCAGATATTAAGCTACTGAATTTCTACATTTAAAAAATTAAATTCTTTAAAATATTCATTATTTACAAAACTGGGCACATTATAGTATTAATAAGTTAATTAGTACAAAGTTTCATTGGCGCTTTTAAAATTACTGTAGAAAAACTAGTTTTTTTTGTATTGGATAAACTTTAAAACTACCAAAACAATTTAAAAAATGTTTTCATCACTATAACGCTACGCTCACTTTTACGTCCATTATGGTCACTATATATTCTAGGACCAGCTACATTCACTTTTACGCTGGTCAGTTAGAAGTCTTGAGATCAGGTAAAAAGAGCTAATCAAAAACTAGATTTTATTTATACTATGCTTAGTCTAAGAATTGCTCCAAAAGGGGGATGGGAAAGACAGGGAGAGACTGGCTAAAAGAAGCTACTTTTAAATAAAGCTGTCGAAGCATATTGTTAATTACAATAAAATTTGCAATTTAATTGTTTCTGTTTCATAAGGAAAAAATTTATTTATTATTACTCTAATTCAAATGAGGTCAATAATTATCTGACAAAATTTGCAGAAGCAATCAAGTATGTAATATTGCTCTTCGATCTGTTTAATTCATAGTACAAATTTAAAAAATTCCATTCATTATCACTCAACTGTATATAAAAACACTTTCGATCTGGTAACATGAAATATTGTTGTGATAAGAGAAGAGCACATAAAAAAAGGAATATGTCATACATACATATGCTGAAGAAAAGTGTGCCATTCATAATAAGAAATTACTATACACTTTTTAGTGTCCAATATCAAAGCCAAAGTTGTTGAATGAATTTTATGTTTAGTTAATTAAGCATTAATTAATTGCTTAATTTGTTTATTAGTAACTTTTTACTTTTTAGGATTTTTTGGTTTTTGTTGTACATACATACATATACATTATATTTACTTATAACATATTGTGCTAATAAGGAAAAATCGGTCAAGCCGACTTAAGTAAAAATTGAATTGCTTTTATAGTGATTAATAAGACATAAACGGTATTTTTATATTCGTATTCCTTATTCTTTTTTATATATACATTTTTATCTGGGTAGGCATGTACGTGTACACATATGGATATGCGTAGTAGGAGACTAGCTTTTAAACTATTTGTAGGTGCAAGCTATTTGTTGTCTAAGGACATGCTTTCCTTACACACCTGACAGTCCTGTGCAATTTTTATTCAATTATTTAAAATATTAAACTAATTGTAGATTTTTTTTGTACTTAGGTATGTAGAATTGTTTCATGCAATACGTACATACATGCTTATGTATGTATGTGACTTCATCTTAGAGACACCGAATACTTAATTCTATATTTTTAGAAAAAATCCTACCTACATAGGTATAAAGGTATATCCCTATATCAAAAAAATATTTTTAACACTTAATTGTAATTTTAATTGAATTAATAGCACCTGCAATGCAGGCAAATAAATCTACTTACAAATGATCTCTCCATGAGAATTAATCCAACAAAACTAATAATTATTTATTTTTCAGCGATTTTCTAGTAACATTAAGAGCACAGGTTATGACCAGAGACGAAAGCACTGGAGGTTGGGTACCGCTAGCAGGGGGTGGTCTAGCAAAAATTTCTATACGTAAAAGGGCTAGACTATCCCCTGGACCAACCGGATATGAATATATTATATATGGGCAAAGAATATCAGATCAAAGTGTAATTTAATTTTATATCTATTAAAAATTCCCTCTTTGTATATTAAATTTTATATTAAATCACATAGGTTATTTTAAGTTGTGCCATAAACGGTGATCTAAATTATTATAAGGTTATGCCCACGTTTCACCACTGGCGTTCTGGTAAACAAAGAAATGGTCTTACTTTTCAAACTGCTGCCGATGCTCGTGCCTTTGACAAAGGCGTTTTGCGTGCATATAATGCAATATTGGATGACATGAACATGACTAAAGAAAATCTTCCTACTATTTATCCACCACTCACTAAATACGATGATTCTCTTGATGAAGATGATATTTTTATGGTATGTTTTCGAGCTATCACTTTTATTAGATTATTTTGTTGTGTACATACATATTTATATATATACAATAAGTATGTTTGATAGCCATGTAAATTGTTGTATATCTGTATACTTTGTAACCTAATTGTTATGCTATTTTTATTTGTTTAAAGACTTTGGACTTACCGTGTGAATCAATTGATAATAAGCAAAAAGGTCATTCTAGTCCAGAGGACAGTGAAAATAGCAATGGTATGTTACAAAATTTGAAGTAGATATGTACATATATATACGTAAGTATACACTTATATATGGTAATTTCCACTGCCGAGAATACCCAATTCGTAATTCTAATACAGAAACTTATATGTAAATCTTTGATTTCAATTTTTCAAATAATTTTAGCAGCACTAGAGGATTTCGCCACGATTTTAGTTTAATATTATTTGTTTCCACAGTATGTATTTCTATACATACTTCAAGTTGGATAACATTTTCTTTAATTTTATGCGATTTTTTAAATAGATCACTTATTTTTCTTCACTAAATTTGTACTATTTTTTACACAATAAAATCTTCAGAAATAGACGCGGCGCGGTAAACAATCAGCTGTTTTTCCAATTACAAATATAAGCAAGTCGAATCTATACAACATGACCATGGTAAAATTATAATTTTACCATAACATGACCGAGTTAGCGCATTCGCTCAGCACTTGTTATATAACACGTTCTCAAAATTTATTTTAATTTACAAATTTAAATCGGTAAAATTAGTTCATTTAAAAAAAACTTTTTAGAATCACAAACCATGCACTAACAAATAAAAACTTACAAATTTGATGCACCAACAATTAAAAGTTTTGACAAGTTGAAAGAAAGTTGAATGATGAGCGGATTTGCTAATGCAGTCATCTATTAAAGATTCGCCTTGAGCTAATATTATAAATAAATTGCACAATAAATACATTAAAATATTAATAATAAATTAAACTTATACTTTTTGTTGCTCGGCAATTAAAGAATTATTTATTTTGGATACCCACAGTTACTTTTAAAGATCGAGGTGAAAAGGATATTGTAAAAATTCATTACATATCGGGTGAAAACACTTTCATACGAACAACTCAGCCAGGTAGTGTGAACACAGCTAATACAAATACTATCACCAGCATTAACAAAACTACATCTTCGACAGAACCTCAACCAGCCACCATTGCTCCCAGTGAAAATTATTCCTATGTTACTTTAACAGCTGTATGTAGAATTCTTCTATACATTTTATATAAAACAAGCTTTGTACTTACTCGTATTATTAAACCTAAATTTTTGTTTTAATTAAAAGGTTCACGATTATAATTATCCAGTAGTGGATCAACCTGTTGCCGCTCAAGTTCTAGGTGGACGTTGTGATTCTATAACTAACTTAAAAAAACTAAATTCTATTGAGGCTGCTTCCCACTGTCTCGTCTCACAATCTTCACCTATTTCCGGTGGAATTATAAAGGACCCAGATATTGCTATATTAAAGCAAAAGCTTCAAAAACCGGTAAAGTCTCAGAAATTGACACGTTGCCGCTATTGCCATGAATTATATTCAGAAAATGGTAACAGACGGGGGGCTTGTGAATTTGCGCCAGATAATTTCCGTTCGGGTTTTGAATGTATGTCAGGTATAGGTTGTGCACGTTGCATGGTGTATCATTTTATGAGCGATTCTGATGGTGAGACACCACAACATCCCTGTGAATGTGTTAATGAGGATGGCTGCGCCAAGAGGTAAGATTTATTTCAGATAATTACATATTCGCTTTTATTACGAGCGTCGTTTAAGTAATAAAATCGTTGAAGAAATGCATCGTCGTGGACTAGGCTGTACTTTGTCATTGTGGAAGGTTACTCTTCGTAGATTTATCTTATATAACAAAAAGTGTATTCATTGTTCTTATTCGACTAAAACCGACACTCTTAATAAGGGCATCTGAATTATAATACAAAATTTGATTAAACACTTCTCTTTAAATTTAAAGATGGATTGGCTTGACTTTACTCTCATTATTGGTGCCCTGTTTATGGTGTTATCCTCCTCTGCGGGTGTGCCATTTAATTGGTATTTCATGTGGTATTTGCGGTGGGAAACATAAACCGCAAGTTTGACATTGGGAGGCTGGATTACAAAATAATAAAAAACAAAAATCAAAAAAGCAACAGCATCAACGTTACGATGATGATTACTATAATAATTTTCCTCCTTACAATGACTGCAAAAAATGGCAGCAAAATACAAAACAATATCACGACTGGGATCTTAACTGCTACCAAACATCTACGAAACCCAATCAAATTGTCAATAAATCGTTCCATAATGTGTACTTGGCAGCTGATGATGATTCCTTTAAAATGTTTTCACAAAGAAAATACGATTTTGGTAATATTTATTATTAAAAAGAAGGACGAAAACAACAGAAAACTCTAAAGCAAAAAAAGAAAGATGGCATTTAAAAAATGACCTTTAACTATAGTTATTAAAATTTAAGTTTTTTTAACACATTTTTCATTATTAGTTAGTTTTTAACTGAGCAAGCATTTATAAGTTTTCCGTAATGTTAGTTTTTTTCATTTCACTTAATTTTTTTACTGGTTAAGAATTGATCTACTATTTTTCCCAAAATTTAGAACAAGAAACTATCTTTTGAATGTAACTCATACTTCAAAGAAGTACCTGTTTAACTGTTTAAGTACTTTAACAAAACTAAACAATTTTTTTCTAATATTTATTTAATAATAAGAAATACACAAAATTTATTTATTTAAATTAAATAATAATAAAATAATATTTACACATGCATATGTATAGACCAGGAAACGCTTTACTACAAAAAGTTCTCTTTTAAGCACGAAAACAGTATTAACTTGTTATTATTGTTTTTTTTTCGCATTTTAATTGCACAAATTGTGTTAATTAAAAACTTAATCCTGTAATAGAAAAGAATAAAAATTTTTTCATGGAAAAGATTAGTATGTATTGGAAAACAATTTAAAAAAATCTTGAAGCGGAAAATAACAGGTTGTTTTCCAAGAGAATAACTAACAAATTTTTAAAATCACTTCAAGCAATCTATATAAATATATTTGCAAGTATGAAGACAAACTTAAATAATAATAATAATAACAGGAAGGCAAACAAGCTTAGAAATAATTGCTTTTGTGGCAAACTCGTTATATAATATGAAGGTTATCAACACTTTTTGTTAGCAACTTTTATTCGATACCACTGAGATCGAAAAATTTTTAAATTAAAATCCAAGCTTGCTTACCAATTCTTTAAAAAAATGTTTTTGTCCATTAATTATTCTTTTCTTGATTAATGTGATTTATATTATTATTTATTTTTACATTATGAATTTATATATTTTAATTAAATAATCACAAGATTTTTATTAGATATTTGAATAAAAATAAAAATTGATGTTAATTAACCCTTACAAAAATAAAAATAATAATTACAATGATCTTAAAAAAAATATGTGGAAAAGGCAAACTTTGTGTAACTATTCACAATTTGTTACTAATTATTTAAAAATATATTTGGTTAATTTTTTTTATTAAAAGAACAGAAAATGAATGGTCTTTTTACTTTAGGGCTCAAAGTATTTAAACTATTCAAAATAAAAGAGAGGTTAAATAATTGTTAAAATTGTGAATTAAATCATAAAAGTTATTGTTTTTTAAACAATATTTTAAACTAAAAAGCTTAAAGTAATTATTATTTTTACGTAATAATAAAAATATAATGTGTGTGTTTAATAAAAGATCACAAATTGTAATAAATTAAATATATACATAGTAAGTTATTTGTTTAAAATATAAAAGTCTAATCATAATTTCTTATTATTAACGATCTAAAGTTCGAATAAATTTATTTACATGAACAAATATTAATCTAATATTAAAAAAAAAATAAAGCTTGGATTTTGAAACGTAAAATAAAAAGAAATAATTTAATTATGTATTGATAAAATCAGTAATAAAGCTTGAAATTTCCGTTTTAGAATATTTATTTTGAACAATTTTAATTCGTTAGTTATGCCAAAAAAAGCTACATTTTTATCTTTTAAAATAAAATTAAAATGTTTAAGTTTTATTAAAATCAGTTTTAGAATTATTAATAAAAAATATCTATGTATGTACATATATAAACATATATATGTAAAGTTAAGATAAAAAGGTTGTTATGAAAATATATATTAAAATTTTTTCTTTTAAAATAAAATAAAATAAAACACTGGGAAAAATACTTAAAAATTGTAAAAAGTGGAATACTTTTTAACTGATAAGTATTATTTTTAATTACATATAATGAAATAATAACCACATAAAAATTAATGAAAAAATTATAATAAGTACAAAAACTATATACATAAATAAAAGATACAAGAATATTAAGCAAAAACCCCCATTTAATTAAGTACAAAACTAAATAATTATTAAAAATATATACTAAACCTATAAAGGAAGCAAAGGAAACTATATATAAAAATACATATATTCCAAATGATATTTAAAAAAGAAATTCTTGAAAAAAAAAACAAAAATCGATTACCATAAAAAAAGAAATATGTAGATTACATAAAATGTATGCAAATTAAATAACTTATTCATTTTGCCTGCAAAGGAGTGTTTGAGGATTTAAAGAGAAAAGTTAAAGAATAACAAGAATAAACCCTATTTACAAAACGATATAACAACATAAAGTGAAAATAGTCAAACAATAGTTAATCCCTCAATTCTTTTATGGATTAAAAAATAGTTTGTGTCATCCAAAATACAACCAATAAAATCCAAAATAAGCCTGGAAACAGAAGACAAAAGCTGTGCAGTTTTATTTATTTATATAGAGAAACTGGGCACACATTTCGATCGAAATTTGAATTTCAGTGAAAATATTGAAAAGTACCAAATGCCGTAATTGATTGATTTCAATTTATATACAGAGCAAGCGGACTTTTATTTCTGCAGAATTTTAATTTTTCACAAAGAAAGCATACAAAACACGTTTATGCAAATAACTTATACTTTTATTCATGATTTTTAGTCGTAATGATACTATGTATACATATATAGTCAGTCCAATTATGAATAAAATTTCCACTGGAGTTTTTCCACTTTTCCTCTTATTATAAACAAAATTTTTCCCTTTTTTAACATTATCTGTATTAGAGAAATTTCTCGCAGGGAAAAATCCTTGGGAATATTCATAATTGGCATGAGTATATACACTGAAATTATCTATAAATTTATGAATCTATTCTTCATTATTTTTAACATCAGATTTGTAATCCTCCATCTCTTTCAGAACGTCCTGCTCTGTGCAAGGCTCAGATAACTGGAAGAATAAATGTTTTAATTATTATTACATTAACATTTTTATTACTTAAAAAATTTTTATCGATTGAAATTACCACTTCAGCTATACTCAATATCTGTAGCGACTGCTTGTAGCTATCAGACAATGAAGGTATCTTATCATAATTCCAATAGGTAAACTCTTCAAAGCTACCTTTAATACGAAGTGTTCTATCGGCACTTTCATCTAAAGGCTTCCGGGTCTCTTGCAGTATTAAACCTTTATAACCATTAGAAACTTTTAAAACTTCTCCTTGTAGGGGATACCCGCGAAATGCATTATTCAAAACACCATACTCCTTGCAAATATAAGGATTGAAATACTTTTCCACATTAGCTTCGCCATCTCCTTCAATTTTTGCAGGAATAAAATGTAGGCATGGTGAAAGCTTTATGTTATTTAACTGTTTCTTATTAATTTCAATTTTAATGGACATAGCACCAAACTATTAAAAATTTATATTTTCAGCAGAATTTTAAAATTCGAAAAACCTGCTGTAGAATGGTTTTGTGTTTTACTAGTGCTGACAAGATTTTGTGGGTACTATTGTCTACTTGATTAGTTGGTTACTTTAAATATTATATACAATTATGCAAAATGTTAAATTTTAAGTAAGACACCGCATACATATATATATATATATATATATGTTTGTTTTGGTTTTTATACGTAATTCATTAAAAGTGTTTAATATGTTAATTTAAAAGAATTGATTAACATTGTGCAATTTAATGTGCACTCGTTTTTATAAATAATGTGCAAATATATAATTGATTCACAATAATGCCGTCAGTTTTTTGTATAAGCAAAAACTGCCACATCTTTCTAATTTTCAGACATTAATATTGGGTAGCGCTGCAAATTCTTTTTGTCAAAATTTTTTTTTCCAATATGGCGGATGTTTGGTGGTGTTAAAAGCATTTAACAAGTTATTTTAAGAAATTAACTTGAAAAGTTAATTGCAAATATTTAAATTTATATAATTTTTAATATCAATAAAGGTGTATACCTTAATAACAAGTAAAATATAATATTTCACGGAAATGAAATAAAAAATTGTTCTACCAGCAGTTCAGTGCAAAAGTAAAATCATTGCCGTGGTCTCAAAATCAGACAATTGTAAAAATAATATTCTTTAGAATTTTCGGAGTAAATTCATAATATTAAGTAATTGTTTAAAGAAAATATAAAATTTATGATTGAAGTGCTTACATTTGTTAAAAGTAAAAAAAAAATTTAAGGCGTGAATTGTTTGCAAAAATATACTAATAAATATGTTATAGGATAGTATGTGTGTTCGTCTTATAGAAATACAACAACAAGATGCAGAAAAATAAATATGTAGTAAAGTAGTAGTAGGGAAGTGATAAAACGGATGCCAACAAGAAAAACTATATATTTTTTTAAATAAAATTTTTATTAAAAATGGAAGTAATATGTGAGTACACATACAGTTTTTAAATGTTATTAAATTTTAAGCAATCGATTCTAAATATTACGGTATCATTGTATTTGGAAGGTTAACTGCAGAATGTAGTTACATTTGAAATATCAATATTGAAATTGAAGTAATAAGAATTTTAAAATTTCATAGTTTGCATAAAAATGGACACATATCTACTAGGTATAAATAAAAAAGTAAATAATTATAAAAACAAATCCTAAAGCATAATAGTTATTAATGTACATATGCATGTATGTATGCGTTAATATATATGTTTATGCGTGTAAAGATATACATACAGCTGCGGTAAAAAAATAGCACTAAAGTCAAGGCTTCCCGAAAAAAAGTAGCACTGTTGTTGATAAAATATTGTAAACTGAACAAAATTAAAATTTTCAATATAAAAATTGATTATTTATGTTAATATATAGATGCTAGTCAGGGTTTCATACCTTTTTCGAATCCTTTCACACGGCTTCATAACTACATCCTAAAGTTATTCTTTTATGTTGGTTTTGGCTCACACACATTTTTTCTAACTTCAGCTTAAATATTATATATTGCGTTAAGGTCAGGCGATTCCGCAGGCCAGTACATAACTTTAACATAATTGGCTGAAAACCACTGACGAGCATTTTCAATAGTATTTTTCGGTCATTGTCTTGTTGGAAGACCTAAAGTGGAGGCAAATCTTGTTCTGAATGAATATAGCATGACTATATTATATTTGAAACTCTGTAATTTACGGTCTTTTTGGATTGTACTCTGTGCTTGGAGGTTGTCTAATATAAGAAGGCGAACCTTTTCCACCATAAAAAACAACTTTACTCTCATCTGTGCATAAAATTTTCCTTCATTTAGAAACGGTGTGCTTTGCAGTCAACAATGTCAACTTTCTGGGCCTACAAACTTCTATATTGTATTCCTGCAAACGCTCTTATGAATGAATTGTTTAGACAGATAGTTTTATCTGCAATACTTTTGGTTTAGTTCTGTAGCGGGTTTAAAATGGTAATTTTTACTATGGCTACTCAATAGCCGCTCTTCTTCTACGAAACTAAACTTTTTTTAAAGTACGGTATTATATAACGTATCATTTTAATTTAGAAATCGGACAATTGTCCTATTTTTGCAAAAAGTAGGAATCCATCATCCGATGCTTTTTTTTTGCCGATAGATTTTACATGTCCGTAAACAAATTGTTTCATATTAGAAAAACCGTTAATTTTAAGAAAATAAACTTAACTAATGTAGAGACACTTCTTATTACTTAATATTATTATTATTTATATTTAAGTGGAATTCAAAAAGATGAGAAATATATAATAGGAATTTAGTACGATAAGAAATGAAATAACTGCACTCAGTACTATTATTTTTATAGGTTCTTTATATACCTATATCAAAATAGGAACAGTAAATTTATAAGCCTTGATTATTTAAAGCGATATTGGAAATATCGCGTTTGTTGGTAGTGTATTAAAAATATTCAGTTGAATTTCTTATAAGTACCTCCATATAGATATATTTTTTGTAAAGAAATATGTATTCTAAACTCTCCGTTAATCTACATATACAATGTGCATATAAAATTGTATCAAAAAACTTTAGTTTTCCTTAAAAATGTTCTCCCTAATAAACAAAATTAAGTATATAGGATGTATTAAATTAATAATCTGGATTTCTGAACGTACACTAGTTGCATAAATAGAAGCAATATCTATGTACATATATATATAAATATAGTTTTTCTTTTTGTCTGCAAATACTTTTATTAAAAAAATAGTATCAAGTGTTTCCTATATATGTACATATGTGTGTATGAATATATGTAGTGTTGAAGTAAAATTATACAAGAGTAGGTACGAATAATATTAAAAACTACCACTGTAAAATTTGTCTGGTCATACAATATATTGAGTGACTGATCATAGTTCTAAATGAAAGAGAACGTACATACTTTAGGAGTCAATCACCCATATACGCTTATGCGATTATAATAATTTTGTAATTTTGCAATAAAAAATAATTTGAAACAATTGTTTCAGTGATTATAAAGATTTGATGTTAATATCAAAGCTCGTTCTTAAATAATATCTGCTTAAAAATTATATAACAAAAATAATTAAATTTGTAATACTTTTACTTTCATGTACATACAAACAAATAATATTAATAACAAACAAATTTCTTTTCTTATTACAGTATCAACGCAAATATGATGTTATTGCTTTTCCTCTCACATATTGCAATTTTGAATATAAAATAAAAAAGTTTTTTTATAATTATTAAAACGATTATAAAGAATTCAATTTGAATAACGCAACGACAAAAACACCAACAAACAAACAACAAAGAATGTTGTAAACTGCAACACTTCGAAAATTTGTCTTCAATTTCTTTCCTTTTAAAAATTTATTATTGTTACTAGTTTTTCTTTTTGTATAAATAAAAGTTTTATTTCAATTAAATTATGAACAAGTTGGAATATCCACGACGCAATGGAGCACACAAAATTCGTATAACAAGTAAGTTTATATTAATTTGTATTATGTACTTTTAATAACAAAGAATAATTATTACTTAATAAAGGCATTTCCCACTGTAATAAAAAATTTTAGATTTGCTCTGAAATTTTATTGATGGCTCCAAAATGACCTATAAAGAAATAAAATACCATTGAAAAAGAACAAATAACTTTTAATAAATTACATAAATTTCGTATTAACGGGATTATTAATATTACAGTGTGAATGGACTTTTAATTAATGATTAAAAGGGAAATAAAAATGTTTAGACAATTATCTGTCCAAACACTTATTTTGTAAACGTACTCACATTATTTGTTATTTAACATTTTTATCATAATAATATTATGAATCTTTACTTTATTTGCAGTATTGTGTGCCAGAAATTTGGTTAGAAAGGATTTATTTCGTAAGTATTAATTTATAATTTCATTTTATTATTTTTAAATAGTAGTGTTCTGGCTTTTGAGAGATATATTTGAATTCAAAATTAAAAAAAGGCAGATAAAACTATAATAATTGTACCATCTCTTAAACAATAATTCAGTTACTCATCAAACAGGGTTTTTTTTATAAAATCACATCATTGGAATTTTTGTATTTAATTAAATTTTATAATTTATATGCATGAGTAATTGCTAAAGTGGAAAATAAGATTACCTTATTCTAAACTAAATGTTTTTGTCCGATCTTGCCGACTCGGCCCTTTATTACGTGAGTCAATATTGTCAGATGTAACTAAACCAGGTGGCTCTAAGACGCTAGCTGAATGTATTTTCTTCTTGCACAATTGAAACGCCTCCTCTCAAAAGTTAAGAGAGATTAATGTGTTAAAGAGAGATAAATAGCGGAAATAACTTTTGACAAGAGGGACCTCAAAAGCAATAACAAAATGTATGGGTTGTTTGTAGTGCAGTTATTTTTGTATTCTTGCAGTCACCTGGTTTACTTACATCGTGTTTTACAGTATACTCTTTTAAAAAACTTAAAAACATGTTTTTCTTCAAAATTATGGATTTAAACATGAAATTGTAAAAAATCTTATCTACCTATATATGTAAGTATGTACTTATCGAATCAAAAAATAAATGATAACTGCCATACTCAAAAAAATATGCAATTGATTTGAAATAATTATAAGGGATGTAATGTCGTCGAAGAAGTTCACATAACAATATTGTTGTTGGATATTAGTGGCTTAATATAGTGGCGATTGTGGCGTTGTTATATTAAACATTATACTTTAAATAATATTAAATTTCTTATTATTTTTCTTTCATTTCCTTTTCGTTTGACACACGTTCCATGTGATAATATTTATTAGCTAAAAGGCAACCACATTATTTGCCACCACTGATGTACTTCTTCAGTATGTATTAGGTTTCTTTGTTTATATTTTAAAAGTTAGTTGATTTTTACACCAACATTTTTTTCTTAACATTTACAAAACGGAAAGCAAAAATGTTTTTAATTTGTATTTAAATTATAATAAAAGTTAAACACAGGTTTTTTATATACATTTTTATATGATATGTATATTGTAATTAATTAAGATTGTCTTACTAAAAGAGATACAATATTTAGTTTTATGTATTGTAAAAATGTGAGGGTACGTGTTTTATACTTATACTTATTATCAATAAAATTATTTGACATCAATAGTTTCGATATCGATAGTTGTACTTTTGCTTATAACCTTCAGAAAAGTAAACCGATTTGTCGTCAAAAATAGCTTCCATTGCTACTTAAATTACTCTAGGTTAACTACTATTTTATTTGCTTATAATAGGGGCATTCACGCTTTAAAGTATATTTACAATTAATTTATATTTACGGGAAATTTTATCTACAAAGTGTGATCGACTTTTTCCTAAAATGTAAACAACAAGTATTATAGATAACCTTCAAGTAGATAACAACTGTTCTACACAATTGTAGAATGTATTTACAGTGGGTTTTCATATTGTATTTCTGAAGTGTTCATAGAAAATAGTAGGATGGTACATTTTGTTGTTGTGTGTAAAAATTTTATACACTTATTTTATTTTTACATTTGTAAACTCAATACTAGGGACTTTACACTGAAGCGTGATCACCGCTAATGTTTTATTTATTTAAGACAAAAAAAAAATTTGTATCGTCAAGAATTTGATGTTTTCATTTAAATTTTAAAATACATAGTGGATTTCTGGAGGAGTAACATGTGTACATACATACATACATATTCTGCTACACAAACATCATACTTAAATATACACTTTACCTGTACTATTACTCCAAAGAGAATATATACTTACATATCGCCATATGATTTAATTAAAGCCCTAAGTTGCATATAATTTTTTTTAGAGAAACCAAAAAAGTCGATAATATTAAAAATTAACAAAAATTTTTGAAGTTTTTCACTCCTAAGCTGAACTTCGAAAAGTTTTGTTAATTTTTCATATCGGATTTTTTGGCTTCTCTAAAATTTTTTAAATGTAACTTAGGGCTTTAATAAACGCATATGACGATATGTAGTGTGTATGTATGTATATTGAACGTAGTTTTTATTATTACTTCATGCACATAAGTTTATGCTTCGTTGGGTTTTTTATGTTGCTGCTTTCCAGTTCTCTATTAAATTTCTTTTTATTTATTTAAATGGCATTTAAATTGATAGCGATTATTTATTTTTTTTCGTACTTACTACTGTTATACATATTACTTTGTTTAGTTTCTTTAAAATTTCATTAATAAGAAATTTAAGAGTGAAATTGTTAGAAATAGTTTAAAACAATCAAGGAAATTAAAAAGTAACAAAATTAGCAAAAGCAACCAAATAATAAAATAATGTGCATGGACTGACTGACACCAATAACAAGTGGCAGTTAAATGTGCATTCATATGGAAGAATGTACATGAAATTAACTATTTTTATTATACGTTTAACAAAATGTAAAAATAAAAAACAAAAAAGTTATACTTTTTGTAGAGAAAAAAAAATTAAAAACGGAAATAAGAAGTGAGAGCAAAAAAATTATGTAAAAATAGAAAGCAAAAGTAAAACAAATTGTGCTTTTTGGTCTTTAAAATTTTAAGTTTGTAAGAGATATTTTGTTATAACACATTTACCAAATGTTTTTCCATCAATGGCTAGGTTGTCAGATCTCACAACTCAATTATTATTTCTGCTTTTTGGTTCCCTAATTTTGCAGGGAAATACTTATCCTAATTTTCATCGATAATTTTTATTTTTGCCCTCTAATACTAATACTATACTTTGTGAGAAATGAATAAACCTAGGTGACGAAGTGTACAATAACAATAAAAATATTAATTTTAGTTTGTTGTTATTTTTTCACTAAAAACACTTTAAACAATAGTAAATGACCCTTTTATTATTACTAGGTTAACAACTCATTGAATTGCTAACGCATGCATAGCATATTATTATTTATTTGTTCTAAAATTTACATTAGTAAAAAACTTAATTAAATCAGTTTATAGTTGCCAATATTGATTGCACGTTAAACTTCATATTAAAAAATGCTGTTGTATGTTAAAGCTTTTTTGTATATATTACTTACATTCATATTACGTACATACAAAATTTTTGTGTTCAAATTAATTGTAATTTAGAATTTGTTGTTGCTGGCAATAATTTGTTTTTATCGTATAAAGAAAAACAATTAAGTAAATATTAAAGGCTTAAGCTGGTATTCAAAGAGACTAATAACGATTTCAAGTATAAATTATGACAAATTTTTCATACAAATTTGTCATAATATCGATTTCAAATCTACTTTAATTTTCTTTTAATACAAGCATTATTGCACAGTTATATTTTTAAATATATTTTTTATTAAAATAAAACATGTGTGAGTGTGTGATACATAAAATTTTTAGTGCAACTACATATATTAATTAGCTGCTATTCAAAACGGAATCATGCTATTCTAATTGAAGGCCGTTGGGCCGGCAAGTTTTGGCTTTTCTTCCATTTTACCAAGCTGGTTTGGCATTCGGATTAAATGGTGGTGTTGAGATTATTGGTATCTTTGGTTTGTTATTTGAATTTGGTCTGGTACTCCTGTCCACAAATGGTGACGCCAAAGTTAAGGCCACAAAAGCCATTATAACGAAAAAAATTAATTTAAGTTTTAACATTAAACGATTCATCTTCTGAAAAGTCTATCAAGTAACTGATGGCTGCCTGATCAGTTTCAAGTCTATTTATATGAAAAAATTGTGTGGTTTTTGTGATAAAAATGTAAATGTGATTTACCTTACTGATAAGGACTAGCTTAGAAAAGCACCTAATTCATTTTGGGATTTTTTATTTTCCTGAAAATGATTGTTTTATTTTTCATAATGAATGTTGTATTTTTAAAATACATACTACTACTAGTATGTACCTACATACATACATACATGCATCAGTTAAGAAACAGAAGATTAAAACAAAATTTCATTTTGTATATTAACACAGTTTTATTTGCATATACATACAAACATTAATAAAATGAATACACGCATTCATATGCAAATACATGCATACATATGTATTTACATAATTGCAATTACATTTTTCTTCTGTTATGTTGCATATTAGAAAAGTAAAATACAAATAGAAATGTAATTAACGAGGATCTATTAAAATTTCATGACGCTTGGGAAAACCAGGATTTTTCCTTTGATGTGCAAAGGTCTCGCAATTTTTCCACATAGAGAAAATTGCTACAACAGAAATTAAACTAGAAATAAATTTGATTAAAATTAAACACCAATACAAGAGCATGATGTTGTGTCATGTCGAGCTTGACTTAAAATAAAATGAAAAAAAAAACTCGAATCTCTTACGTAGACTTCATTTTTACTTTAATAACGTGAAATATGACGATTTAAATTTTTATTTGTATTTTATTTTAGGCCTTCCTGACCCTTTTGCAAAGGTTCAAGTTGATGGCACTGGTCAGGTTTATTCAACAGATATTAGTAAATCAACTTTAGATCCAAAATGGAATGCCCATTACGATTTATTTTTGGGTCGCAACGATTGCATAACGTTGACCGTGTGGAATCAAAGAAAAATTCGCAAGGGGAGCGGCTTCTTGGGGTGTGTGCGTATACCACCCGATACCATACAACGTTTAAAAGGAGCGGGTTGTAAGTGTTTAAAACTAAGAAAGCTTTAGCAAAAATTTGTTTTAATTTAGAACTTTAACAAAAGCGGTTTCTTTTTTTATTCGTTTATGTAATTTTGTGTTTTTTTCGTGCAGTTCAACGCCTGGATTTAGGGAAATTTTCTTCGGATGATGATGAAATGGTACGTGGTCAAATAATTATTGCTTTTCTGTCGAAAGATGGTCCTTGTAGTGGAAATCCTTTGGCAATTGTTGGACCTTTTGGAGATGTTAGAGGCCCATCCGAAGATGATTC
Source organism: Thelaira solivaga (assembly GCA_947397855.1). NCBI lineage: Eukaryota > Metazoa > Arthropoda > Insecta > Diptera > Tachinidae > Thelaira > Thelaira solivaga. The sequence continues at coordinate 68,760,637 of OX377614.1, forward strand.
TTCTGAGGACAGTCTCCCAGATGGATGGGAGGAAAGACGCACAGGCACTGGTCGTGTTTACTATGTAAATCATACGACGAAAACAACTCAATGGGATCGACCTAGTAAACATAATAATCAACAAAGCCATAATAATCATCAGCCAACAACACAACAACAACAGCATCATCGCTTGACACAACAAAATAGTTCAACTAGCATATCGACACACCATCCAGCCGGTCCAACACGATCTACTACTTGCACCAATCTACTGAATGGTCACACTAGCCGAAGTGGGAGGGATAATGATGAGCGACGACACTCTACGGAAATACTATCCACCCCGAATATTAGTTCTGCTATTAGTTTGGGAAAAGAAAACTGCAGTCCAACAAGAGCAGAAGCGACAAAGGATAGTAACGCGCTAGCGGCTGCAACGCCCCACAATAGGAAGACAAATCGATCAAATACATCGCCCGTAACAGCAAATAATTGTTCGATTTCAAACAGTGGAAGCGTTGCGGCTATGGAGGGGCAGGTTACAACGCCGCAAACACCCAGACATCAACATCCAGAAAGTTGTGATGGTCTCGCCAACAAAACACCAAAACATGTCACAGCAGGCTCAACACAATTAATAAATAGCCAACATGTACACAGTGAATTATCAACAACACCGCAACGTTTACAAACTGCCCAAAATCTAACAAATGGAAACGCCAATGTCAGCAATAGTACTTGTAATGGCAGTTCACAATCTGCTCAACCACAATCAGCAGCCAATACCATTGCGTGGAATGCCAACGAAGGTGACGCTTCTACTCGCCATAGTCCCACAACAAATGGTAATAATTCGGGAGTAGCCATAACGGTGCAAAGTCCCAATGCAAACTCATCGACGACGCCCTCAAATAGCAATCAACAGACCCACAATAATGTAGCGACACCAACATGTTCCAGTAATAGTCAACGTGAAAGGGCTAGTACCGAAACTTCTAGAGGAGAAGTTCGAACACCATCAAGTAGTACTCCTACCACCTCTACTGCGGCTGTTTCGGGATCTCAACGTTCTCAGAGGCGTTCGTCACGCACTACAGAAGAATCATCAAGGCGGAGGGGTTCACGTAATGCTCGCTCCAATAATAGCAACTCCCATAGATATCCCGGCCCACCGCCTGGAGCACCAGTAAATCAAGCGGCCCGGCCTTTTATGGACTTACCTTCAGGATATGAAATGCGCATAACACAGCAAGGCCAAGTTTATTTTTATCATATACCTACAGCAATTTCTACTTGGCATGATCCTAGAATACCCAGAGATTTTCATACGGAAAATCTTACTTTAGATGCTATAGGACCCCTACCTAGTGGTTGGGAACAAAGAAAAACAGCCTCGGGTAGAGTGTATTTTGTAGATCACAACAATAGGACCACACAGTTTACAGACCCACGTCTAAATGGGAATATATTGCAATTAATACGAAGAGGAGTGGTACCAGCCACAACCGGAAGCAGCGCATCCGGAAACAGTAGTCTCAATATATCTGTCACTAGTAACGCTAGCAATACGGGCAATACTGCAAATGTTAGTGGTGGTAATGGTGGTGTAGGATCAGGTAATGGCAGTATTATACAACATTTATCACCAGCGTCCTCTCACCCTTTATCGAGTTCCAGCGTGTCAGGGAATACATCAAACTGCCACACGCCCCACCGATCAACAGGAAATAATAGCTCCATTATACCCACAGAAGGTCGGGCCGTACCAGCCGATCTGCCGCAAGGTCTTCTTGAGGGTGCTGACCTGCTCCCCAAATATCGCCGTGATTTAGTAGGCAAACTGCGAGCTTTACGCACTGAACTACAAACCTTACAACCTCAATCGGGTCATTGTCGTCTAGAGGTTTCGCGAAATGAAATCTTTGAAGAGAGTTATAGACTGATCATGAAAATGCGTCCCAAAGACATGCGCAAGCGACTGATGGTTAAATTTAAAGGTGAGGAAGGTCTCGACTATGGTGGAGTTGCCCGCGAATGGCTTCATTTGTTGTCACGTGAAATGCTCAACCCTCAATATGGACTGTTTCAGTACAGCCGCGATGATCACTATACATTGCAAATTAATCCCGATTCTGGTGTCAATCCGGATCATTTATCATACTTTCATTTTGTTGGCCGTATTTTGGGTATAGCGGTATTTCATGGCCATTGTTTGGATGGTGGCTTTACTACACCCTTCTACAAGCAGTTACTCAATAAACCAATAACTTTAAGTGATATAGAAGGCGTTGATCCTGATCTACACAGAAGTTTAACATGGATGCTGTAAGTTACCGAATCAATGTGATTTGTAATATTTTTCTAAACCAAATTCGGTTTTAAAAGCAGCTAAACAATTATAGTTCTTAAATGTTTCGGTACAAACATTTTTTAAAATCAAAAATTTATGTATTTTAAAATAATTTAATAGAATTTCTTTTTAAAAATGTTTTACATAGAAAAATTTTTTATTTTTTTTTAATACAATTTAATTTTTTTTTCAGAGAGAACAATATAACAAACGTAATAGAATCTACATTTAGTGTAGAGAATAATAGTTTTGGTGCTTTAGTTGTACATGAACTTAAACCATCAGGCGCTTCCATACCAGTAACAGAAGATAATAAAAGAGAATATGTTAAATTGTATGTAAATTACAGATTTATGCGGGGTATTGAACAACAATTTTTAGCATTACAAAAAGGTAGGTTTTGCTTTTATAGTATTAACAATGTGTTTGAATGAATGTAAAATAATTTATTAAAAATAATGTGAAGGCTTTTGTGAATTGATACCAAGTCATTTGTTGAGACCATTTGATGAACGCGAATTGGAATTGGTTATTGGCGGTATATCCAGTATTGATGTGAACGATTGGCGCAACAACACCAGACTGAAACATTGTACTCCAGAAACTCAACAAGTTGTATGGTTTTGGCAGGTTAGTGCTAGTGTTTTTTTTTAAATTATAAAAAAAAATATTTTTCTTTTTCTACATCTGTTAAAAGAATTTGTTTATTGCTACCAGATGAATTTTAACGCAACAATTTTATTGGCGATTTTTATTATAATTTCCACAATTTTATTTTAAAATAAATACCGTTATATTGGAAGTAACTGGAGTTCTCGTTGACGAGAAGAAAGCGACCTAATGTGCAAATTTTTAAATATTTTATAATTTTCACTATAGAAGGAAGTAGGGTGGTACTGCATGTATTTTATGCAAGTTCGTCGTTCTGTTTGTAATTATTTTTAATATTCTTCTTTGACCTGAAAAGGCCTTTTAATAGACCGTCAGATTTCTTTTGTTGCGTTTTTTTGTGTATCAATTTTCTGCAATTAATTCACTCAGATTTTGGCATTAAATATATTTTGAATTAAATTTTTTTTTTGTATTCGATTTGCATCTCATTTAGGTGGTTGAGTCTTATTCGTCTGAAATGCGTGCTAGATTATTGCAATTTGTTACTGGCTCTTCGCGTGTTCCCCTACAAGGTTTCCGTGCTTTACAAGGTTCGACAGGGGCTGTAGGGCCAAGACTTTTTACAATACACTTAACACAAGATGTGCCCACACAAAATCTACCTAAAGCTCATACATGTTTCAATCGTATTGACTTACCTCCTTACGACAGTTACCAACTGTTGTACGATAAACTAACACAAGCTGTTGAAGAAACTTGTGGATTTGCCGTGGAATAAATAAAACAACTTGCATAAAACGTGTAATAAGATAATATAAAATGAAAAGAAAAATGTGATGAAAGTATATACATAAATAATTAATATATATTAAAACATATAATCATAATTTACTGACGAACAAAAGTAATAAAAAAAATATTTTTTAATAATAATGATTATATTAATAATAACAATACTGAAAACTTGAGACCAGGATATTGAAACTTAAATTATATTAAGGACATTCTTAATTTTTTTAATTTCCTACGCTTTTTTTCCTTACCAGCCATAGCTTCATCTCACCCCAAAAATAATATTTACATAATATAATACAATAATTTTAACCAAAAACGATTCGGTAAAACCACATGCGAGTACATATATAAATAAATACACAAGTAAGTGAGTTTAAAACACAATTTTATCATTAAATGTTCTCTAAGATTAGATATTTTGCGCCTTCTCAATACATAAAAAACACACTTTCTATTACATTAATATTAATTTAATTAAATTAAAATGAATACAGACACACTCTTTATATCTACATAAACACTTAAAATATTATATAAAATATACAAATTTGTTTTGCTTTGTTATTTTCAAAATCAACAAATTAAAAATGTAAAGCTAATATTAATATATAAAATCTAAATGAAAATATTGATATACATAAATGTATTTATACAAAATTTATAAATCGAATGTTTTTTTTATTTTTTATAAATGCATATATACACACACATGCCTGTAAGTTTTTCAAATTTGCATTAATATTAAATTGAAAGTGTTTATCAACTCTTTAAACTATTTTCAACATGGTCTGAGAAGTGTTTCTTTACGTAAGTGTGATTATTATGATAGAGGAAGTATAGCTTTGTTCTTCCTTTTATCTTCCACAAAAATCTGACTTTTCTTACATTGATTTTTTTTATTATGTGAGCGTCTATATCTTTTAAAAAAAAAAGTATCACAACGAAGTTTGAGTAGTGATAATAGTGGATGATGGAAGAAGGTGCAAAGCACCATAATTCCTAAATAGAGCTCGAAATATTTCGACCATCAGCGCTAAGTAAATTTTTGTTTTAATATATTAGTGTTAAATCAGATTAAATGACAAATTGTTATTTAAAAAAAAACTCCAAGTGTTTTAAAAACTCAAAATCAAATTTACGAGATTGATTATTTTAATTTAAAAATTTTTGGAATCGGTTTCTACTACTTACATACATATGTACATATTTTAATTAAATTTTACAATTAAAATATTTATATTAAAAAAATTTCTCACAGAACTATTTTTTTTAATAAAATTTTCAGTTGAATGTTTTTTTAAGAAGCTGATGAAGTTTCTATAAAAAAAATTTTGGAAAGCAAAACTTTTTATAGACATATTTTGTTAAGTTTTTAATTCGAAAAGTTCTTGTAGATCTAGTTAAGTATACATTTTTTAAAATTAAAATTATTAATTAAGTGCAAAACATATATTTTAACTCCTTACCAGTTCAAATATATTTTATTATAATTAATGACTGTAATTGGCTTTAAAAACGACGATGATGATTATGAATAATTATACGAATCGAGTATAAATAATTTATAGTGATATTAGTTAAAATCTTTATAAAATTTTTACAACACTTTAACGTAAAAGATTAAAAAAAAAAACAAGAAAAACAATCCAATTTTTTTTTTAAATAAAGCAGTAAAGTAAGAATTTTAAGAAGAAATTATTAATTAAATTATTAAAATAAATTAATGTTAATTGGTTTTTTTTTGTTTACGTCTGTTCTAAAATTTTAAATTTAGAATAGTTAATAATAAAGCATAAAAAATGTTCTAAAATTTAAAAATACAGAACTTAAAACTTATTCTATAAATGTCGTTTGTCTACGAAAGTAATCGTAGTTTAAACAAAATAATAAAAAGGTTTAAACCTCAAATTCAAGTGGAACTGCGTACTAACAACATTTGAAGTTAAAATTTGAAAAAGTTTAGAATTCGTTTTGAAAACTTAAGAAATTTTCGAATTAAAATTTTAGAACGACAATTTTTTTTTGTATATAATATTGTAGATGTAATATTATAAGTAACAAAACTAGTAATAAGAATCAATCAATACGAGTATTGAACGCATATTCTAAAAGTTTTTAATGAAGATTTAATAATTTAGGGTAATATAATTAGCACCTACGTATGGTTAAATAAATTAAGTGGAATTTTGAATGTTCATATTTTTAAAAATTTATATTTATGACGTTATAGCAGCAAATCTCACAGGGATATGTATTTAGTTGAATTAAATTTGTAAACGACTCTGTAGTACGGTCAGCAGCTTAGAGGGCACGGATTAATTATGGGTGTTGCCCAGTTTATGCCACATCACTTTGTGCAGATATATATGTATGCATATAAAATGTGCATAAGTGTATGTTTGAAGTGATTGTGGAACTTATATTAATAAAATAAAGTGCTAATTATATTACCCGTTATAGACATTTGTGTTAAAAAAAATTATTTTCAAAATTATAAAAAACGACGTAAGTGTATGCTATAATTTTTAACTCGTTGTCGATAACTAATCGAAAGAATTCATATCAATTTATGTTTATTAACTATAAAAAGAAAATTATTAATTAAAAATTTTTTATATAAAACTAAATTTTTTCAAAATCTATATTATTTATTCATCTTTTTTTATTAACACGCACATATTTGTTTAAGCATTACAATAACAAAAATATAATCATAATATTAAATTAAGAACAAAAAACAAGCATTAATTATGTAAATCATCCATAAACATAACTTACATATTTAAATATATTTTTAAAACACAACAAATAATAGACTAAAAACTATAAAAATATATAATATGAAAAGAAAACATAAATAAAGCTATTGTTTTAGAAAGTTAACAAATTGTAGTAGAAAGAACCAGAAAGTATACATATTAAATAAAAAATTATACAAAAAATTATTATTCATGAAAAAAAGGAATTTAATTAAGAAAATGTAATATATATAAAACAATTTAGAAATATACATTAATTTTGAAAACAACAACATTGAGTGTACTAACAATCATTAGTTAATTAAATAATTAATTAATTTGAACTTTGTTATAGAAGATAGTCTACTGGCTTTTCCAGTTTTTGGATCGATTGTATTAAACCATATTCTCCTGTAAACATCCAATCTGGGTTTTGTTTGCTCAATTCATCTGCCTGGCCTGGCTTAAGATCACATATCAGATCACCTTTAACTGTGCGCAAAGTACAAAGATTTGTGGGGCAAAATCCTCTCAGACAAGTTTCGAACTTTTCACAAAAATCCCAATTGAAATCGCCCAAAAGTTTGCGGTAGTTTAAATCACCTTTGAAAATCAACCAAGAAGACTGTTGCAGTGTTTTGTGCAGAACAGGATTGATATCGTGCATTCTGGACAAGGAAAAATGCATAATTATTTATGGATTAACTTGTGAAAAAAGATATGTTTCATAAATTTATTAAATGACTGAACTGTAACAGGATGGCTCAACTATATTTTATTTTTTCTTGTAGATAATAAAAAATATTATATATCATTCCAAAAACATGAAAAAATACTGCTACGGGTTCCAGTGTAAGGTTTATAAATTTAGAAGATTTATATGCGAAGAAGTATCATTCTGGGTGCTGTTTATACTACTATACCAAAATCAATTGTGTGCGGGTGAGTCTACATACATATATACAAAAACATATAATAATTACAAGAATTTTACCTATAATACTCATAGGGCGACGTCCAAAAATATTCTTTTTCTACCAGCTGAAAACGGCCATCTTTAAAATAATTTGTCCAATCGTTGCCTAAACGATTCAGTTCCAATGACTTATGTGTTTGCAAATATTTCAAAGTACAGTTAATATCTTGAACTGTGGTATCAGATACATACCACGGTATTGCCTTAACATTGAAACGTACAGTGTCGGCCAAACAATGGTCTATTAAATATTGTGCCAACAAAAGATCCGTAAATAATTCAAATCCTGCATTATCACATATAAAATCAACAATAATAGGATTATTGGAGACTTTTTGTTTAACACTACATTGTAAATTATGCCAGATGATATCACTATGATCGATGAGTATATTAGCATTAAGACTATCGATAATTTCCAGAAGATTACCAGTAGGTCGTACTTCCTTGCCAGATGTAATGGATAAATCGCAACGGTTACCCCAGAGACTTAGCTTAAATATTGAAGGAAAGAATTTGATAAGAGAAAGGTATGTATTAATTAAAAAATTTTCATTAAGTATTTTACATGATTACTGAATATTTTTGTCTTAATTTAACATCACTAAAAAAATCCCCCGTTTTTTTCATATGTACATGCAAATAATGAATAAAACTTTTCTAAAAGAGATTTTTTTTAATAAATCATCAGTCATATTTTGCAAATATTTTTGAAAGTACTAAATAATATCTTTAAAAACATAAATTCTTGGAAAATATTACCTACAATTTTATTTAGTAGCACTTAAGGAAAAAGCGAAATTAAAATTACAAAATACACATCGATTTTTTAACATTTTCCAAACAAAAAATGTAGGAACAAGCAAATACACATTTTTTTTTAATTTTGTATACTATATAAAACTTTTTTGACAATATTTGCATGCTCATTTACAATAATTTAAAAAATTTACATTGTCCCCAAATAGTTTCAGTTTTAATATGTCATTTTTTGTAAAATATATAATAGTAACTATTTTATAAATCTTAATGTTTTTTACCTTAAGAAGTCTTTTAAAAATTTGTGCATTACATTCCGAATTTTTAGTATTATTTGCAACCTCTTCCATTACTTCAGTGGCTGATTTGAGCGCTTGTAATTTTTGTCCACCAAAAAAGTCGTAATTTTTTAGAGTGCTAGTGGCTTCAAAGAATGATGCTAATTTTCGATACATATAACATTCCGCATATAACCAACATGTCTTATAAAACGTACACTGGACTTCGTTTAAATTTGCAATAAATAAGTTCCAAACCTCCTTGTCGGGTTCTGGCATAAAAAAAAATAAAATGAATTTGTTCAAATTTATTAATACGGAGCAAATATTTACCATTCCCTTTAAAGATTTCCAATTGCTCATCATTTTCTAATTGTTGCTTTAGCCGACTTACATTGTCGATAACAAGATTTAGTTCCTCTATTTCAAGAGGAACTGCGTTGTTGCTTTTAGTTTGTTCTAAAGTTTTTAATATATTATTTAATGTGTTTGGTAAACGCTGCCGAAAAGTATAATATGCAAAACTTTTTTTATATTGACCGCTTAACGAAACATTTTTTGGAGTGGTGGTATCTTTAATGTCATGTTTAATATCAAATTCATCTATAGTGTGTACTGAATTCCTAGTATTACAGGATTCCACAGACTATTTGACACAAATTATGAAGGCCATCATAAAATTTAGGACAATTAAAAAAAACATTATTTTTGTTTTTACATCATCCCACTTTAAACTTACCATAATATAAATTTTGCAACAAAAATTTTATAAAATTGAGAGATATTAGAATGAATATTAAAAAAATATAAAATGTATTTACATATGATGTCGTCGCTGTAAGAAATAAATTGAAATTCTTTTTTAAATACGTTTGGCAATGACGACTGTTTTTTTTTTTTTTTTTTTTTTTTTGAGAATCAAAATGAAGAAATATGTACGTCTTGCATCAGCAAACGCAGATGTCACTAATACATTCAACAACTCTTTGAAAATAAAATAACTTGAAATTTAAAATGAATAGAGGGAAATGCATAAAAAGGCAAATGGTAAATGTCAACAAAAAAAATCTTAGTTTAAACTATACAAAATTACTCAGCTGCTGCTCAGTGACTGCATTAGCAGCTGTTAACCTACACATGAATTAATTTTATTGATTTTTATCGTATCTGTTTGGTTTATATCTTTTTGCTGTTCGTTTCGTTTCGTAAACATCATAAAATGTAAATTTGCTTTAAATTTCAGTGTAACTGGACGTATACGTACCATATTAAAGTGTTAACAATTAAATATACATCATACAGCAGATGATCGAAACATATGTACGTACATATTTACATACATATGTAATTGTAAATTAAAATATTGTGGTGGACGGACATATTACATATTACTTTCAAAATTATTAATTTACTTCGGTGCCATTTGATTAATATCTAAAGCCCATTTTAAATTTCTGCTACCACCTGGTGTTTCAACATCTTTTCACCTACCTGTAGGTGAATCTATAAATTCGCCTTATTATAGCTGAACCAAAAAAGGCAAAGAAAACAACGTGGCTGCAATAATTTTTACAATACGAGAAAGTAATAATCTAATTTATAAATACGTATTTATTTAATTAACAAAGAAAGTGAAATTAAATTATTTAATAATATTGAACAAACGCAGTAAACGCTTAGTGTCTATAAGAAATATATATATTGCGTAATTATTAAAATTCAGTATAATCTAAATTCATGTGTGTATTTGTTTCCAGTATTACAAAGCCAAAAGTAAAGTCATATGAAAGTCTGTTCTGTTTGGAATGATTAAAACTTAGATGGCTATTAAAAATGAGTATGAACAGAAGAAGACAACAACAACATCGATAATTATAGCAGATTTTTAAAAAGCCATCCAATAGTCCTGAGGTCTAAGCTACCAGTAGGTCTATTTAAATGAAGAATTGACAATAAATGGGTACAAACAAACACCCGCAGTGCAACGTGTGTGAATGTCTGGTAAACTTAATTTTGGATAAGCAGAAGTAGCAAAAATTGAACTATAACAGCAGTATCACAATTTGGTAAATCCCAATATGTATAAATAATTAAGCAACAAGAAATGGGGTCCCAGTCTGACCAAGAGTTTATTAAGAGTGGTCGCTTGTTTCTCCTGCAGGAAAATTGCATGTCGAAATTTTAATTAAAGCCTTTACAGAACATCCACACAAATCAATTGGTATGAATAAAAAACTATTATAATTCTTTTTCAAAAAACTTTGATTCCAATAATGGATTTATTTCTAGGCATTGTTTATATGCTGAGTGTGCATATAGAATAGAATTACAACAAAAACAATGGTTTGGAATAGTTTTGTTTTAAAGGAATATTTACTATGAAAATTATTATACAAGTAAGTTAAAGCTTAACTAAATTAACATTATATTTTTAAAACATGATTGTTTAAATTACAGGCAACTTAAAGGGCGAGGAAGAACTCTGGGGTACAAGCAAATTAATTAACCTCCATGTGTGTGCAGACTTAGCTTTGAATCGAAGTATTTTTTATAAGCGTATACATTTTTAAATTTTGATCTTGTATCTATGTTATTGCTAAAATTTGTTAGTGTAATTTATTGTTAATTGATAATACTTCCCTGGTTTTGTAAGTCTACATTATCAACACTAAAAACATTAGCCCATAATCATAGTCATACTAAAGTCGGTATCTTTTTAAAAACCATTTTAAATTCATAAAATTCTTATGAACAAAGTCAGATCTTAATAAAGGCCTACAAATTTTGTGACTATGTTTATGGCCCATTGTGTATAAATTTATACACAATGTTATTGTTACCGTCACTATTGCTTTTAACTTGTCGTGAGACTGTTATCACAACAATGTCATGGCACTAGATGACTAACAACTCCTAGTCCTTAATGGCATAGTTCCGTAGGATGCTAAAGGAATTTTATCAATAGTGTCCATGATGTTTACAAAATGTAAACGGTTGTGAAACGTAGACGTCTGGTTAAGCAAATTGACAAACTATCTTTAGTGTTGAAAGAAAATTGCTAAAAGGGATTGTATTTTTTCAATTAAATAAATTAATACTATATTTTTTCTTTAAAGAATTAATTCATGTTTTTTCTTTAAAGAAAAAAGTACAAATTGCACTAATATTAATCTTGTATGCTTCAGATAAACAAAAATACAAAAGTATAAATAAATGAAGCCACCAACCACTGTATATTAGTGGTGGGTAACACGTGTGAAAATTCACCTAGTAATGTGGATAGAATTTACTATTTGAAGGCGAAAATAGTCAAGACACACCCTAATATAGTGGTGGGTTTAGTCGAGTTATTAACCTCATTTGGTGGTGGGTTTAGTCAGTCCGCCAATCTTGTTTGGTGGTGAGTTTGGTTCAGCCAAGCCGCCAACCTTACTTGGTGGTGACTTCGGTTTAGTACAGACACAACTTCCTTTTATTAACAGGGTAAGGCAGCGTTAAATCCTAAGAACTCTGTTAATTAACAGAGGTGTTTTTAAAAGTCGAAATTTCGGGAAAATTTTGATGTTAATCGATAGATATCGTTTCGCTCTTTCAGAATCCGTAAAAATTTTTTTTAAAAAGTCAATACTTTCCGAGATATTCGACTTTGAAAATCTAAGTAGTGCACTGACACAATTTTCAAAGTCGAATATCTCGAAAAGTATCGACTTTTTTAAAAAAATTTTTACGGATTCTGAAAGAGCGAAACGAAATCTATCAATTAACATCAAAATTTTCCCGAAATTTCGACTTTTAAAAACACCTCTGTTAATTAACAGAGTTTTCAGGATTTAACGCTGCCTTACCCTGTTAATAAAAGGAAGTTGTGTCTGTACTAAACCGAAGTCACCACCAAATAAGGTTAGCGGCTTGGCTAAACCCACCACCAGATGAGGTTAATGAATCAACTAAACCCACCACTATATTAGGTTTGTGTCTTGACTATTTTCGCCTTCAAATAATAAATTCTATCCACATTACTAGGTGAATTTTCACACGTGTTACCCACCACTAATATACAGTGGTTGGTGGCTTCATTTATTTATACTTTTGTATTTTTGTTTATCTGAAGCATACAAGATTAATATTAGTCCAATTTGTACTTTTTTCTTTAAAGAAAAAACATGAATTAATTCTTTAAAGAAAAAATATAGTATTAATTTATTTAATTGAAAAAATACAATCGATTTTAGCAATTTTCTTTCAACACTAAAGAGTTTGTCAATTTGCTTAACCAGACGTCTACGTTTCACAACCGTTTACATTTTGTAAACGTCATAGACACTATTGATAAAATTCCTTTAGCATCCTACGGAACTATGCCATTAAGGACTAGGAGTTGTTAGTCATCTAGTGCCATGACATTGTTGTGATAACAGTCTCACGACAAGTTAAAAGCAATAGTGACGGTAACAATAACATTGTGTATAAATTTATACACAATGGGCCATAAACATAGTCACAAAATTTGTAGGCCTTTATTAAGATCTGACTTTGTTCATAAGAATTTTATGAATTTAAAATGGTTTTTAAAAAGATACCGACTTTAGTATGACTATGATTATGGGCTAATGTTTTTAGTGTTGATAATGTAGACTTACAAAACCAGGGAAGTATTATCAATTAACAATAAATTACACTAACAAATTTTAGCAATAACATAGATACAAGATCAAAATTTAAAAATGTATACGTTTATAAAAAATACTTCGATTCAAAGCTAAGTCTGCACACACATGGAGGTTAATTAATTTGCTTGTACCCCAGAGTTCTTCCTCGCCCTTTAAGTTGCCTGTAATTTAAACAATCATGTTTTAAAAATATAATGTTAATTTAGTTAAGCTTTAACTTACTTGTATAATAATTTTCATAGTAAATATTCCTTTAAAACAAAACTATTCCAAACCATTGTTTTTGTTGTAATTCTATTCTATATGCACACTCAGCATATAAACAATGCCTAGAAATAAATCCATTATTGGAATCAAAGTTTTTTGAAAAAGAATTATAATAGTTTTTTATTCATACCAATTGATTTGTGTGGATGTTCTGTAAAGGCTTTAATTAAAATTTCGACATGCAATTTTCCTGCAGGAGAAACAAGCGACCACTCTTAATAAACTCTTGGTCAGACTGGGACCCCATTTCTTGTTGCTTAATTATTTATACATATTGGGATTTACCAAATTGTGATACTGCTGTTATAGTTCAATTTTTGCTACTTCTGCTTATCCAAAATTAAGTTTACCAGACATTCACACACGTTGCACTGCGGGTGTTTGTTTGTACCCATTTATTGTCAATTCTTCATTTACATAGACCTACTGGTAGCTTAGACCTCAGGACTATTGGATGGCTTTTTAAAAATCTGCTATAATTATCGATGTTGTTGTTGTCTTCTTCTGTTCATACTCATTTTTAATAGCCATCTAAGTTTTAATCATTCCAAACAGAACAGACTTTCATATGACTTTACTTTTGGCTTTGTAATACTGGAAACAAATACACACATGAATTTAAATTATACTGAATTTTAATAATTACGCAATACATATATTTCTTATAGACACTAAGCGCTTACTGCGTTTGTTCAATATTATTAAATAATTTAATTTCACTTTCTTTGTTATTAATTAAATAAATACGTATTTATAAATTAGATTATTAATTTCTCGTATTGTAAAAATTATTGCAGCCACGTTGTTTTCTTTGCCTTTTTTGGTTCAGCTACCGAGCAACGTTCAGCTATAATTGTTAGTTTATGGCTATAATTGAGGTAGATGAAAAAATGATGCCATTCAAACACCAGCTGGTTTTTTTTTTTTTTTTTTTGTTTGTATAAATTACGTAGTGTCTGAAAAAAGTTTGCTTAAAATACTTAACAACAAAACATGAATAACTGTAGTTCATGTTCTTATTTCTAACATGTATAAACTGTGTTTGACAGTGTGGTTGTTTTAAAGTAGATTCTAGTTTCTTGGCAAATTATTGTACCATTATCAGCTGTTAATTAATAAAAAAATATAAATCAGCTCATCATCAGCTTATTCTCATGCCTCTTACTATACAATACCATTTTTAGAAAATATAAAAACATTAACTGCACTACATAATCAATTATTCATTTAAATAAAAGTAATTTTTTAAACTAATATTTAGAAAAATCCATAAAAGGCATCATTATGGCTAATGTTATACCAGCAGAAGAATTTGATTCCAAATATGATATAATTGATTCTGCAGCTCCAAGGAACAATGCGCTATCCGCACGATACAAAAAGTGAGTTTGCAATATATTTTTGATTCTACATGTAGTAATGCCAACTTTTATATATGGACGGATATGATTAATAACGTTAACTTTGCTTTATAAACCTATTACCATTACAGGAGTTTCGCTTATTATACCTTGCGTGAACGCCTTCCTGTAATTTTAACCCAAATTATAGATCAATTAAATAGAGATAAAGATGAAATAGCCGAACATTATAATGGCGAGGTGAGTAGCAAGGTCTAAAATCTAAATGGCTGGGGAAAAGTTTTCCCCGAATAATTTAAATTAAGACTGTTTTAAAAACTTTAGCCAAGTTTTATTTAATCTTTCCAAAATAAAGGATTACAACCGAGCATGCCATAAAAATTAAAAATCATTATAACCGGTGTGCTTAATAAATGAAATATTCAGATATGTTTATTTACTATAACAGTGTCATGACTAAGGCATATTTATATTTTCAGCTATAGGCTTTCTGTTGCCTTATACATGAATACGCCTTGGCCAAAACTATAATCAAAATTCATTTTATATATTTAGATGAAAGTTGAAATTCACATGAATAAATAATTTAATTATAAATTTTTTAGGAAACACGCGAAGAAATCAAATATCTAGCTGGTCAAATATCAAAACTGAAATATCAACTGCAAACAGATAAAAAATTTGAACAATTTTGTGGTGAAGGTAAAATTGCACCTACGTACTTATGTATAAATCGATGTTTTGAAGGACAAGAAACTTTATAATGAAAAATATATTTAGCCAATTACTTAATTTTCAACTTTGTCTTTTTAAAATTTTTCAGAACCAGATAAAATATTATGGAATAACTTTTTAGATCAACTGCCCACAAATGAATGTTCATTTTTTAAATCCTGTTGGTTATATGCCGAATGTTATATGTATCGTAAAGTTTATTCCTTTTTTGAAAGCACAAAAACTCTAAAAGACTACGACTATTTTGCAAAACAAAAACAGAATGGTCTTAAGATAGATGGTGTTGAAGCAGTGGCAAAAATAACAGCGCAAACTGTAAAAGATTTCAAAACATTTGAGAGCTTAATCAAGGTAACAAAAACTTAAAAAAAGAAATTATTGAAATTAAATTTTTATATGACTGTGCCATTTATTTTATGTATTTAGCTGAATTTATGGGGCAATAAATGTGATTTATCTATAATTTTGCCCAAAGAATTCAAACTCAGCGATAATGTGTTTGAACAATTAGACACTTTTAATAGTAACATATTGGTAAATAACATTAAACAAATTTGGCAATGTTTCGAAACAGCTGATCGGTCCGAATCGGTTATAGTGGAGTTTGTTAACGATAATGCCGGTTTTGAGTTGTTTACAGATATGATTTTAGCAGACTATTTAATAGATAAACAATTTGCCACTAAAGTGCGCTTCAGTGTAAAAGCTCTGCCATGGTTTGTTTCAGATGTAGTACCTAATGATATTGCTTGGAGTTTGGAATATTTAAGTAAACATAAATTGAATCATTTGAGAGATTTGGCTGTAAAATGGCAGCATTATTTCGAAGAGGGCAAATTTTCAGTTAGTCCTGCACATCATTTCTGGGTATCGCCTTATGAATTTTACAAGTGAGTGATATTGTTTTTTTTTTTTTTTTTTAATTATATTATCCAATATTTTACAGAATGCCTGAAATTGCACCGGATTTGTATAAATATCTGGCTGAGACTCAATTAGTTATATTTAAAGGCGATTTAAATTATCGCAAATTATTGGGTGATAAAAACTGGGATCCAACGGAAGATTTTATAACATGTATAAGGGAATTTCTGCCCACAAATATTTGTTCTTTTCGCACTTTAAAAGCTGATTTAGTTTGTGGTCTACCACAAGGAAAAGCGGAAGAATTGCAGCGTTTGAATAGACAATGGATGTGTACGGGTGAATATGGTACTATACATTTTGCAGAAAAAAAACTATGCAACCAAAATAAAATTTAAAATAACTATAATGTACATATTTAATAATGCAGTAGATATAACTAACTGAACAGATTGTTAACATGAACATGAATTGTGTATCGGTGAATAAAACATGTCAAATTGTGGAAATCTTTGACAGAAGAGGTATAAAACTTATCATCACTACATAGTATAAAACAAAGTCGCTTTCTCTGTCCCTATATCAATATGTATGCTTAAATCTTTAAAACTACGCAACGGATTTTGATGCGTTTTTTTTTCAATAGATAGAGTGATTGAAGAGGAAGGTTTATATGTATAATCTTGGAAGGTTTAAAGTCACAAATCCGCCCGGCAGGTAGCGCTATAGTCGGTATCTGGCTTATTTGCCTACTACCTGTTTTTACCCGGTCTCGCACGGTTCTTTACTCTATGAGTATGATTTCTTAGTGTAAGAAGATCGAATAATTAAAAATATTAAGGCAAGACAACGTTTGCCGGGTCAACTAGTATGAAATAAAAAAGAAAACTTAAATAACATATAGACAATAATTTTAAATGCGTAAGGGTGATGGTAAATATTTCTCTTACTAAGTGAATATAATATAATAAAAGAGTTAATAGATAAATTCATAAGCCCATAATCATAGTCACACTAAAGTCGGTATCTTTTTAAAAATTCTTATGAACAAGTCAGGTCTTAATAAAAGCCTACTTTTTTGTGACTATGATTATGGCCCACAAAGTTTAAAAAATAAAATTCTTAGTATAGTAACAATTAATTGCAAATAATTTTTTTACTCACCTTTTTAAAAAGTATTAATATTTACTAATAGTTCACATTTGGGCTTTATATATTTTGTCTGAACGACAGCCATGTTCCAGTTTAGTCAATTATCATAGGGTCCTAGCTAAAAAGTTTTTTTTATCATGTTTTCAGGAAATTTTCACTTTGTCGGTGTTTCAGAGATGCGATTACTCATGGCACAATAATTTATTAGATAAATGCAATTTTATTGTGTCTGTTCCAATTTACTTTAAGTTATTTTACATTTGCTGACACAAAGAACTTGCTTGTAGAGAAAAGCAAAAAGCTCCACTTCAACAGACATTGTTTTTATATTTCTATCAAGAACTGTAAACAAACTTTTGACCATAGTATAATTATACAAAAATATTATTTCGTAAACAAGCAAAGCAAAATGAAAAAAAAAATTATTATTCAAGTCTAACAAAAAACACGTGTAAAGAAAAAACAGCTGACGACTTGCGTCCATTTAATATAATTACACTATGCTTTTGACAAATTAATGCACGGCAGAATTAACACGGTAAGGCATTTAGTACAAGCACTGAATTACAAAAACAACCTTATAGTATGTGTCAAATAAAAAGAAATTCAGTGCACATCCAGTCATACAATCACACACACTCTATGTATTTTAAGCGCAAGAACAATGGCGAACACAGAATGTAAACAAATTTTTACAACTTTATAGAAAAAACGATGGAGAGCAAAAAATGTACAGCTGCTTTATTTGCTTCACCTGCTGGCGTTTCAAGATCGCCTTTATTCCATTCTTCTTGCGGTTAACTGCAGTAAATTCGCCGTGAGCTATAGATTTCTTGATTTGACATTTCAAAAACTAAATGTCTAAAGTTATTGTTATGCAGCCACAACCATCTTTTACCAATTGCACTCGGTTTGCAGAAAGGTTTTAACTTGTCCTGCCTATTTACATATGAAAAAATAAAGTAAAAAAATTATATATTTTTTCAGATAAAAATATTACAGATATACAAAAGTAATTGCTTATAACATAATCTATAAATAAATAAAATAATTTCTAGAGGTGATTAAAAGTGGGTGTATTATCAAACGAAAACATACAAAAGAAAAGAAAATTCATATGTATTGACTTTTTGAAAAAAAAAACAACAAAAAGAGTTGAACTTTAAAAAAATCCGATGAAAAAGGTTTGTTTTAAGGAATTTATTTATTTAGTATGATACACACAAATATAAATAATTTTATCAAAGTTTAGTTTGTTTTAATTCTTTCATATATTTTCTGTATTTCAATAAAAAAGTATAAAGAAAATCTTGTAATTTTTGCTGGATGGTATTTTAAGTACTAAATATCGATTTTTTCCATTTCGGAAAACCTTGAGTTATATTTTGATTATTTCCCTTATATACAATAGTAATGCTTTGCTCTATTGGCAATAGTAAAATATATGGAAGCGGCTTTTAATGTAGCAAAGAATATGTAAATATGTATGTATGCATGTATGTATGTATGTATGAAATTCATCCTATTCTTCTTAAGCTTATATAACACAAGTGCTAGTCAAAAATGGTACCAAGAGAAATTTTTAATGATTACCAATATATAATTACAAAAATTTATTTAATTTTTTTCTCAATTTTTGCTATTACAAATCCTCTTACGTACGATATTTACATGTAGCCATCAGTACTCCATTCTCTATGCCTGCATGTTTATTATACAGAAATAAAAAACATTGCATATTCCTTGCTACATATTTTATATTAATGAAATTTGGGTAAATTTTTAATTGTTTATAGATTTAAAATTTATTTTACAGATGAATCTCCCTTAAAATCTGTCTAAACAAAAAATCTATAAAATATCAGAAAAGAAAAATTAAACAAGTAGTGGCCACTGATTTATTTTCAAATAGAATTTTAATAAACTCCTTTAGTAACATCAGTATTAAATCTCAGCTACCATGGCTATGTCTAAAGTTATAAGAGTGTTAGAAAAATCTATAGCACCTTCTCCTCATAGTGTGTTAATGGAGCATCGTCACAAAAGTGAAAGTATACTATTTGAATCGCATGCAGTGGCTCTATTGTCGCAACAAGAAACCGATATAATACGTAAACAGTATACTAAAGTATGTGATTCTTATGGCTGTTTAGGGGTGTTGCAATTAAATGCCGGCGAAAGCACAGTATTATTCCTAGTGCTGGTCACAGGTTGTGTATCGATGGGCAAAATAGGTGATGTGGAAGTATTTCGAATAACACAAACTCAATTTGTTTCATTGCAAAATGCTGCTCCCAACGAAGATAAGATCTCGGAAGTGCGAAAACTATTGAATTCGGGTACATTTTATTTTGCACACACCAATCAGGCGGCGACAACCATGAATAAGTTTGATATAACATTATGTGCACAAAGACGTCAGCAGACTTCCGAAACGGACAATCGTTTCTTTTGGAATCGTATGATGCACATACACATGTTAAGATTTGGCATTGATTGCCAATCGTGGCTCTTGAAAACTATGTGTGGTTCCGTGGAAGTACGTACAGTATATATAGGAGCAAAACAGGCTAGAGCAGCCATAATATCACGGCTGTCGTGTGAAAGAGCTGGCACACGTTTCAACGTCAGAGGTTAGTTAATTTATAAGAAATAGATTTTTTATTGAAAATTTATTTATTATCATTTATTTGACATTTCTAAGGTACCAATGATGAGGGACACGTTGCAAATTTTGTAGAAACTGAACAGGTAATTCATGTGGATAATGATGTCACCAGTTATGTTCAGACAAGAGGTTCAGTTCCATTGTTCTGGGAACAACCAGGGGTTCAAGTGGGCTCGCATAAAGTTAAACTTTCGAGAGGCTTTGAAACATCCGCTGCTGCTTTTGATCGTCATATGACAATGATGAAACAACGCTATGGATATCAAACCATTATAAATTTGTTGGGAACTTCAATGGTGGGCAGTAAAGAGGGCGAGGCCATGCTTAGTAATGAATTTCAAAAGCATCATCGCATATCGGCTCATAAAGAAGTTCCTCATATTATTTTTGATTATCACCAGGAATGTCGTGGAGGCAATTTTGCCGCCTTGTCCAAACTCAAAGATCGTATAACATCATGCGGTATTAACTATGGCATATTTTACATATCCAATGGTCAAGTGCTGCGTGAACAATTTGGTGTCATTCGGACAAATTGCTTAGACTGCTTAGATCGTACCAATTGTGTGCAAACTTATTTGGGTTTAGATATCTTAAGTACTCAATTAGATGCATTAGGTATGGGCGAGAAAAAGCAGAATTACACTAGATTTGAAGAGATATTTAAACAAATGTGGATAAATAATGGCAATGAGGTTAGTAAAATTTATGCAGGCACTGGAGCAATACAGGGTGGTTCGAAATTAATGGATGGAGCCAGATCCGCTGCCAGGACTATACAAAATAATTTGTTGGATAACTCAAAGCAAGTAAGTTCTCTTTTTAAGACAAAACTTGTTGGTAGAATCAGCATAAAATAATATTGAATTGCATTTTATTATTTTTCCGTTATTAGGAAGCCATCGATATCCTTTTGGTGGGTTCCACTCTTAGCTCTGAATTGGCCGACAGAGCCCGTATTTTACTACCATCGAATATGCTGCATGCTCCTACCACAGTCTTGCGTGAAATGTGCAAACGTTACACTGAATATGTCACACCAAAAGTAGCTCGTATAGCCGTCGGTACTTATAATGTCAATGGCGGAAAACATTTTCGTAGTGTTGTAATTAAAGATCCACTGTCCGATTGGCTATTAGATTGCCATGCTTTAGACCGTTCAAAAGCTTTGGTAAATGTTAATAATCCTTCAGAAAATGCTACGAATCCTGTGGATATATACGCCATAGGTTTTCAAGAAATTGTCGATTTAAATGCTTCCAATATAATGGCAGCTAGCACGGACAACGCCAAATTGTGGGCTGAGGAGTTACAAAAAACCATATCACGGGACAACGACTACGTTTTGCTAACTTACCAGCAGCTTGTAGGTGTGTGTCTGTATATTTATATTCGTCCAGAACATGCTCCTTTTATCAGAGATGTAGCTATAGATTGTGTTAAAACTGGTTTAGGGGGTGCAACCGGCAATAAGGGTGCGTGCGCCATAAGGTTTGTTTTGCACGGCACTTCCATGTGTTTTGTTTGTGCACATTTTGCAGCAGGACAGTCGCAGGTGTATAGTATAGATTTGTAATAGCAACAAAAAATATTTACTTTCTATTTTATAGGTGGCCGAGCGTAATGCCGATTATGCTGAGATCACTCGAAAATTAGCTTTCCCCATGGGTCGCACCCTTAAATCACATGATTGGGTATTTTGGTGCGGCGATTTTAATTATCGCATTGACATGGACAAGGAAGAGCTGAAAGAGGCTATACGCAATGGTGATTTATCTATAGTTCTAGAAAATGATCAATTGCGAAAAGAGCAAGAAGCAGGAAATGTGTTTTCCGATTTTCTTGAGGGTGAAATAACTTTTGATCCTACTTATAAATATGACTTGTTTAGTGATGACTACGATACTTCAGAGAAACAAAGAGCACCAGCATGGACTGATCGTGTAATGTGGCGTAGACGCAAAGCTTTAGCTGAATCTGATTATGCCAATAATGATTGGAATCCAGGAAAGTTAATACACTATGGGCGTTCTGAACTAAAGCAAAGTGATCATCGGCCAGTTATAGCCATAATTGACGCTGAGTTTATGGAAATTGATCAAAAGCGAAGAAGAGCTGTTTTCGAACAAGTTATTAGGGACTTAGGACCGCCTGATTCTACTATTGTAGTTCATGTGAAAGAACCATCGCTCGATGAGGAAGGTCCTACAATTTATGATGAAAATGTCATGTCTAATTTAATACAAGAACTCTCCAAATTGGGTGAGGTTACTTTAGTTCGCTATGTGGAAGATACCATGTGGGTTACTTTCCGAGACGGAGAAGCTTCTCTTAATGCGGTGGGCAAGGGTCATCTCAATATTTGTGGCTTAGAACTGGAATTTGAATTGAAGTCGCCCAATTGGAATCACTTGGTGGACAATGAAATTGATTTATGCACCACAAATACTATTGCATTGTGTGCAAATCCACAGGAACAGGCTCAGTTATTGAATGCTACCCCTGAAGTTCCACAAAGACCGAAGCAGCCTCCAGCAAGGCCAGCTCCTGCTAGACCACCAATACCCATGTCACCAAAAAATTCACCCAGACACTTTCCTCATGCTGGTGTTATTAGTGTGGTGCCAGAAATGTTACAAAAACCGGCAAAGCCACCTATGCCACCACAACCTCACGAACCTCCGCAATTGCCACCACCTTTAAGACCAGTACAAATTGGTTCTGGCTCCGATACGGCTCCATCTTCAAAATCGCAATCCCCAACTGAACAAACTTCTCCTCTACACACATCATCAGGCAAAGTGTCGCCTTCGGGTTCAAGTTCTCAAGCAGGTTCATTGCCACCCACACCACCACGCCACACTCAAAGCAAAAACGTAACACCAGTTTCGACACCATCTCGTCAATCAAAACAATCATCGGTCGACGTACAGGACAGCGCAACATACAATGAGAGCAACATATATGAAGAAATTCAAGATGATATACCTGCACCTCGTCATCCACCTCCAGCATTTCCTCCTCCAGTTGGTTTGGTGGATACCAGTAGTGACGCTGCTACTAGAAGAACACCTCACCTGCCTACAAATGCTCCAATGGGTCCTCCACCGCCACTACCAGTAAGACGAGGTCCTCCACCTATACCAAATCGTACAGGAAATGCACCACCATTGCCCAGTAGACCAAACAATAATTAAAATTAATTTAAAGTACTTAAATGGTAAGTAATAAATATTGTCTTCTCAAACTTTCCATAAGTTTGTACAAGTTGAATCAAGAAAACAGACATTCCTCTATACTTATGTATGTAAAAATTAAATAGCAAACAAAAACAGAATCAATTATAATTCCACAGAATTAATGAAAATTCTATATAACACATTATTTATGTATGTACGTATATTTATTTTTCAAAAACAAAAAAATCGATTCATAAAACCGATTTAAAATTGTTGCAAACAAGAAAGTGTTTTAATATAACTTTTAGCTTATAAGCATAATTAAGGCTTTGAGCACTATCGAAAAATATTGGTTTAGAAAAATATTTTAAATAAAAAAAAAAATTTAAAAACGTTTAAATTTTCGTCGAAAAAGTATGGTTTTTTTCTCTGTTTTTATTTATTTTTAATTGATGTTGAATTGAATTAAATTTTTACTGAAATGTTAATTTTAACCAAACCCCAAATCGGAAAGTACAGAATTTGATTGATTGATTGATTTATTTATGGCATCTTACAATTTGTTTATAATTTAAAATTATTACTTTTCAAAAATGTTAAAGTTTTTCTCTATATACATTCATATTTCCCTCATTTTTTATGTGATCTGGAAGTTGATTATAAAGGTTTAAACCTTTATAAAAAAGCGATCTCTGCATTGCATTAGTTGTTACTCTGTAAATCCTGAAGCTTGTATGATTTCTCAACTGATATGGTTGTACATCTCGCACATAAACTAGTTGTTCTCTCAAGTATTCGGGGGCATATCCTATTTTTATTTTCTGTATAAAATCACGTCTATTATTCACCGGACGGAAGAATGAGGTTTCACTTAGAAACCGTAACTCAGCTGAAGAGTAGATAGGAAATCAGCGGAAAACTCATATTTACATCGCGATTCAAGCCTATGTGTGTATACAGGATCTTTAAAGTTGTCATATATTGGTCGTTCGCCAAGGAGGCATATCTGACCCTCTAGCCTTTCAGCAGCCGTTATTTCGTATGGGGAATGGAACGTCTTAATATTTCCTTCTGGGATTCCGCGTTCATAATAAGATGCTAATGTTTCATCTTGTCCTCTATCTGGTAACCTTAATGACATACGAAAATTGATTTCTTCCCGGTGCTATCGAAGCTGATGGTGCTTCCAACCAATTTCGGAACGTGTTTTGGGACAGCGCTCATCCACGGTGTCACTCTTATAGCATCACGTGCTAAATCGTCGATACCATACTCTGACTGCATGATCTCGTCAGGATTTGCCAACACATTGCTTATCCATTTGGCGCCTGGAAGGGGATTCCGATCATAAAATGCTTGTCTATATGATGTGGGAGTATCTGGGTTGGATAATGCTTCAACCACCTTTCTTAAGTTACTAAATCGAAGTGATGCAGGTGTCGGAACAAAACGTCCTCTGGTATCTTCATAGTCTGCATTAAACACGGGCAGGTATTGTGTATTTCCATGTTTATATATTCCGATCGAGTTGACTTTTTGTGAGATTATGTATGTATGTAACATTCATTCATTTAACACATACATTTTTATAACAATTGTTTTATATATACATTTTTAACATATTACTTTTAAATATTTTTCAAATTTTGTTTGGGATGACCTTATTATTGAACACCCTAATTTAGTTTTGTCAAGAAAATTTTTGAAATATGTATTTTTAATAATTTGATTAATTTATAATTATATCCTGAAGAAGCTACAAAAATTGGAGCGAAATATCGATATAAAAATAAATTTTTGAAAAATAAGACCTCAAGCTTAACAAAATAGCCATTTTAATTAAAAAGAAAAAGGTCAAATAAAACTTACTAATACTTAAATTCGTGGTATAAACTTTTGTTTACACAACGAAAAAACAATAAATATAATTTTTTGATTATGACAGAAAAGTTGCAACAAAAAATATTTAAAAAAAACGAACGAAATGCTAATTCAAAATCCAAAATAAGGAAAATAACAAGAAACAATAACAACCTTGTCAAATTACTAAGCAAAATAAAATAAAAAATACATACATTAACAAATAATAATACATACGTACATACAATCATATAAAATGTTGTATTTTTTTTAAACTAGTTTTTATTATGGACTACAATTCTGAGGATACTTAAATACTTTCATTAATTTTACAAATATGTTGTGACCTGTTAATTTAAAGACAACTGTAGAACTTGCCTTAAACTAATTTTACTGTGAATTGAAAGCAAAAAAATGATACATAAATTTGAAAAAGAAATTTATGTAATTTTGTAGTTTCATTATTTTTATTTAATTTTATGTTCCTTTTGTTTTCTTTAACTTTTTGTTTTTAGACTATTTTTTAAAAAATTTTATTTTCAAAAATAAATAATATGCCCTAAATTTAAAAGTGTTTTCGGTTCTGCAATAGGGCATTGCATTTCTCCCTATTTTTCTTCCGTTTCTGAAGCCTGATAAACAAGCCAAACAAATTAATAATAAAGTGCAAAAAAAATTTTTTTTTAATAAGCAAAAAAGAAAACTCCTTTCGAGAAACGAAAATACTCTTAACTTTAGGGAAAAAAAGACGATAATTAACACTTGCATATAAAAAAACAAAAAAATATGATTTAAAATTTAATTATAATAACATATAAATAAATAAATATTTAAAGCTTGAGCTTTTATATAAAAAATTTATTTTGTGTGTAATAAGTAATATCTATGCATGTAGTATGTATTTTCTAAAAAGTAGAGAAGTATTTATGCATACATATAAAGGAGAAACCTCGGTTTTGGAATACTCATTTATTTATATATAGTATGTATGTTCTAGTGAAAAAAGAATAACTAATTAATATATTTATACAAAATTATAAAAATCAATTGTTAAGGTTTTAATTGAAAGTTGTCTGTTGAATGTAGTGACAAGAAAACAAAACAAACAAATATTGTATGAAAACAACATAACCAAACAAACTAATTATTTTTTGTCAGCAATAAGTTAAAAAAGCAAATAAATTTAATTATTTGTATCTTTTATTAAAACATTGTTAATTATACTAGCGACACTTTAATATTACAAAATAAAAAATATACTATTAACTGTCGTAGTCATAAAATTAGTATTATAAACTTATTAAAAAAAATAATTAAATATAAATAGTATGAACTATATCGAAATGAATACGACAGTAGAACACTATGCAAAATATTATAATATACACAGATACTTAACTATAATGCATAATTAAAATAAAAGCAGCAACATTATATAAATTGAAATTGTAAAAAAATTAATAAAAAAGCAGAGATCTTGAAAAAGAAAGTTTTTTTTATTATTTTACTTATAACCATCACTTTATAATTAATCGTCACATAATTATACCCACTCCTTGGATTTAATATAAATATTAGATTATTCAGGCTTTATAAGGTTCAGTTCAATTCAACTCTTGCAATATGAAACAAATCGAATTCTTTTACATAAAAAAAGGAAAATCCCCAAACGTTTTAACCAATAAAAAGAAACTGTTTAACAATAGCTGTTTCACAAAAAATTTCTCACCATTTTTCTTACAAAGCTTTAAAATCTGCGCCACCTTGAATTCCGTTTGAGAAATAGTCAGTGTATGAGAGTTTCAAAGTGAAACTATTAAAGTTTTATGCCCTTATCCAAAAAAAATTAACGTAGACTTTAGTCAACGTTATCGAAATTTTTCATAAATTTTACTTTAAAGTCTATGTAATTTTTTATTTTTTTGAATAAGAGCATTAATGTTTAATCAATAAAATTAATTTTATTTTATTTTAATTTTAATTCTGTAGAAAACTTGGGTTTTCTAGTTAATTCTTCCTTAACTGTTAATTGACTTCAATTGTTATAAAAAAATTTTAGTTCAGCAGTTTTTAGGCAATAAAAAATAGAATTACATACAAAGAAAAATATAATAAAAAGTTAAATCAGGGTTCGGGATGATGGAACTAATTTAATTGTTTTTTTAATGGAAATATATTTAATTTCTTAATATAAAATTTATTTGAATTTTTTTTTTCTTAATTTTAAAACCATCTAGGCATAGCGTCCACAGGTAAATTTTTATGATTCGGCAGTGCAGTACAGGGCCTTTGTTGTCGCCAAAATTCCTGTCGTTTGTTGAGAAAATCTACCGCTTCCTTGGCATAAGTAGATATATTTTCGGTGTTTGTATCTGCTCTAATCAAATTGGGATGTTTCAATAGATTCTCCAAATATTCCTTATCCACACACAATTCGCCTAATAGCTTCCTTGCATTTCGTCGTTCTAATTCTACTCTTGTTGGTTTTGGTCTCTGTGGTATAGAACTATTCAATTGCGATTTGGGTGTGTTATCGCCCGAACGTTTTGGTTTAGCTTTTCTAGCCGTAGAAGGTTTTGAATTTTTAGCTCCTATTGTGTTTTCTATAGCTTCTTGGGTTTTTTGTACACCCAAACGAAATGAAGCTAATTCGGGTCTGGCCCTGAGGCCCCGATGAAAATACATGAGACTTTGTTCGAATTGTCCCAAGTAGTATAATGATTCAGCTTTTTGATAGATTGCCCGAATATTGTTTTTATCCTCAGCCAAAGCAGTTTCAGCATCAAATAATGCCTTGGAGGCTTCTCCTAAAAGCAAGTAGCATTTACTGCGCGAAACCAAAGCATTTATATCGGTTTGATTGAGTTCAAGAGCCTTAAATAAATCAAAATATGTACATATATAGAATTACAATATATACAAAAATTTTGTTGATTCTTAAAAGATTATGTGGTATTATATATACCATACATATAAACTCTCAGTTCAAGTATTTTTTCCATCACAAACCTTCGAAAAGAAATGTATTGCATTTTCAGGATTTGCATTTTTAATCTCTTTTAAGCCCAGTGCTATTATTGAGCTGATATCTGCTTCATCTGGTATTAGCAGAGTCTCATTACGATCTTGTTTTTGTTTGATTTGTAAACTCTGTTTAATATCGTAAGTGCCAGCACTAACCGCAGCCGCTCGATCTTTATCCGTATAAAAATCGACAAAATTCTCTTTAGGTTTTTTCTTTTTCGATGCAGCATCTTCAGATTTCTTGCGCATCGCCTTTAACTCAGCTTCTATGCGATTTACACGTGGACCAGGAGACTTTTCGGTTAACCCATCGACGCCATCAAAATTTTTTACTGATTTACGACGATTATCTGATGGTTTTCTAGGTGAAGAATAACTACTGGCACGTCTTCTAGCACCCCTTTTATTTTGTATGGCCTCGTCAATAGTCTCATCATCTGATGGAACCCCTAAACGTATAAAACTTTGCAACAATTCTTGTTCTTTGTCGACAGCCAAAAAATCCTTTAAAACTTTTGACATATTTTTTAAACCAATTTGCACCAAAACAAATTATGGGTTGTATTCTCTTTCATTTTGTTAAATTTTATTAAATAAAAAAAAACACTAGTTGCCTGGATACCTGTTTCTATTAAAAAATGAGTTATCTCCGATATACCTGACACCTCTTTTTCTTCTTGTATACAAAATTCACAGTGTGCGTTTGATTTAGAAATACTACAAGTACATATTTTAACAAGGACACACATTTCATTTCCGTTTTTTGTGTTTGGTTTTTAAATTGGCTAAGTAGAAAGCTCTTTAATTGAAGCTATAATTCAAAAATATTAACGTTAAATTGTTAAAATATTTTTTTATTGTCCTAAACGTAAGAATTTGACCTCCAGCCTGTGCCAGATTCACTTTTAGAAAGAACTTTAATTGGATTTTTATGGACTTACAAATTAGTCTATGCCATATAAAACTTTATGACTTAATTTATGTATGTACATATGTACATACATATGTATTTTTAAAACTATGTTTGAAGTTATGATCAGGTTTAGAGTTTTGACGACTTTCAAGAATTGTAAGTCTACAGTCACATTACACAAATATTTGTTGAAATAAGCGTAACCACTACGTTTTGGTAAATATTTTTACAGTGTAACATGGCTTGTATTGCATAAAATTAACTCAGATAATATGATAGTACAAATAATTATGTTGAACCAAGCTAAGCGAATATTTCTTCAAAATATATAAATGCATATGTAGATGACCTAGTGGTTATGCTTATTTCGACAAATATTTGTTTAATGTGAACGTAGCTTAAGAATTGCTTTTTTCAAAGTTTTACCGACTAATTTAGTTTTATTGATTTAGAACATTAAAAAAAAAAACATTAATTTTTTTACCTGATTATAACCAGTTAAGGCCTTTTCGTATTCTCGTGATTTCATATGATTTTTTGACTGGTCACAGAGTAGTTTAATGCAAGTTTCAATTTCTTCAATTGTGTCAACTTTTGCTTTTTTACGAGGCATTTTTTTTAAATAATTAAAAACGCAACAAACCCTTAAGAACAACCGTTATAGCTGGATGTCAAAATGCAACTAATAGCATGTTCACACGACGAGTTTCAATGCTGGTTTCGCTGTCTGAACCTCGATTGTAAAAATTTGCGTTCAGACGACACATAATGAGTTTCATTTGACAGTTGCTTTGTTTTGTTTTTTGTTGTTTCGCATTTGCCCGCGTTTGTTTTTTAGTTTTGAAATGGATAAAAAAGGTAAATTTTAATATATAAATATATGTATTTTTAGAAAAAATAATAATTTATAAAAAATTTATTTATTATTTCAAATAATTTAATATGTTGTGTTATTTATTATGTTTATTTTTATATTTAAGCAATTTAACACTCTTTCCTTTGTTTCTTACTAATACATTGAAATGCTTGCAAAACAATATTTCTTTGTTTACAATTTGTTTTGTTGGACAGCTAGTTAAGATAAACTAGCGATAGAAACTAGGGATGATACTAAATTTTCATGGTTTCGGCAAGAGTTTCAAAATGAAACCTGCAGATTCGCTCACTTAATTTTGTATGGCGAATCTTCCTGTTTCATTCGAGATTGGGATGTGAACCCTCGAAAGAGAGCGAACCTTGTCTCGTCTGAACATACTATAATTTTTTTTGGAAAGTTTTAATATTTGTAATAATTTGCTGATGGTTTTTGTTAGGAAACAAGAAAACAAAACAACGGAAAACATGCACATTTAAAGCATGAAAAAGTAAACAACTAAGTGAGTGAGAGTAAGTGGAGGATTCAAATTTGTTTATAATTCAATCAGAAAATTATTAAGCAATTTGTTTGCAAAGTTCTTTAAGACGCTTCAATGTTATTGAATAAAGTTGTTTTTTTTGTGGTTGAAACAACACATACATACATACATACATACATACAATATAGCAGTTCCGATCTTCAAAGAATTATTTTCTAGGCATGCATGCTTTCCTTGAAGGCACAGGTGAGTAATGATGCCACCTCCTCGACACCTTTTTATCTCATTTACCAGTATAAAACAAAAGATGTAAGTATGTGGTAATCAACAATTAAAATATAATACAAATAGTATCATGTAGTTTGTGGACAGTCCCAATACGAGAGCGAGTTTACAATTTTGCACAAACCTAATATTTATCTTACCGGTTTAAACAAAACGCAACTTTTATTTAATATGTTTTAGAAAGCACACGCAATAAGAAAAGTTTTAAAAGTTTGTAGTTTTTTCCTTCGGTAGATTGCAAAGGGTGTTTCAAAAATATTTCTAGGCAACAATAATATTCTAGCTTGCAAGCTCTGAATTGCTAATTAAATTAAGTTTTATTAAGAAATATAATAACAATTTTGCTTGTATATTTAATTAGAATAATGTCCTTTGTTTAATTATGTTTTTATTAATTTAACAAATAAAACGAATCTTTTTAAATGTTGCGTGACACCCTTACATGTATGTGTATGCATGTCTGTACGGTTAATTTAATTTGATGATTTGAAGGAAATTAAAGGAATCTAGTACTAATGAAGCCTCTGAAACACAATTATTTTCTTTACTCTTAGGCATGCCCTTCAGTAAATGTAAAAAAAATTAATGAACGCATTAGAGAAACTTTTCGGAATGCAAGTATCATGCAACATATAAATAATAATTAAAAATTATTTTATTTAGTCTGTAGGAAATATGAGGGTTTTAGAAGGTGAGGGGAGGAAAAATATTTCTCTTTTTCAAATTATTAAAAATATCCATTATTAAATACATATTTAACTTTATCGTTATAATGGTGATCATGGGTCCTAGTCGCTTCGCGATCTGTAGGTTCTATTAAGTAGCCCAATTCCCAACTAAAACAACACAAGGCTCTTCGCGAATCTTGTACTTGTTGTGGGATTTATTTTACCCCGGTATTCTACAGCCAGTACTCCTACTAGGCAAAAGCATAATGTGTGTGATGTCTTTTGTGCTAAATAAAATTTAGGATAACTTCTATGCTAATACATCAGAGACTGCCGCATGTCTGCTTAGGTCCTCCAGCAATCCTGTAGCCTTCGTTTTTCCCCTTCGCGTAGTAGCACACGAATGAGGTTATTGTTTTCCTTTAATTTGCCACAGTAACTTACACATCCTACAGGCAAATTCCTTTCAGCCAAACTGTCGAACTTTTATAAAGCAAATGCATTGTTTGTTAAGCATTTGTAACCTGCCATTAAATTCTTAAAAAGAAAAACAAAAACGCAAAAAAAAACCTCCAAGACATGCTATGCTATTCGAATATTTTTGCATTTTTATTATTTGTAAAGCATTATTTGTTTATACTTGTGCATGTAATTGTACGTATGCGTATGTACGAGTATGCAGAGTATAATAAAAATATATATAAATCATACAATACAAATTCAAAATATGTCATCAAAGTAATTTTAAACATAAAAACAATACCAAACAAATTAATAACAAGTTTTACCATTTACATGCACAAGAGTGATTTAAAATTATTTTTATGGCCGCAAGTTATGAATTTATTAAAAGTTTTCCGTTTATCATTTTGTGTTTCTTTAATAAAATAATAGACTATTTAAATCACAAAGTTTTTTTTAATTGTATCATACAGTTTAATTATTTGTTTAGGAAATAAATAATAACCCATTTCAACTTGTTTTCCAAAATGGAAAATATTATAGGACTCACTCAAATTATAAAAAGCTATTAAAAACCAAATTTAAAATTAATTTCCAATTTAATTCTTCAAATTAGTGATAAGAATTTGTGGAAATTTAAAAACAAAATAAAATAAAAAATCCAACAGGTATTTTGGAATTTTCATTGTAAAGTCATTAGAGCAGGCAAATTTACAAAACACGACATTATTTGGTGCACACTGGAAGAAATATATTTAATTTAAAAATATGTAGTTTTTCCTTGCTAAGCTTTGTGGTGAAAATTTTTAAAATCGTGCGCTAAAATTATAAGATTAAAGCCCGTTATTACAGCTTTCGATAGTTAAAGTTAAGATTTTTGGAACCAAATTTGGGTGGATAGGACACACTATCCGATTTTAAACTTATCGATATTTTTAAATTAATGTTCAACCAAGTGCTTTATATTGGACTTGTGAAATGTCAATTTTAAATATCGGTAACTTGTACTAATGGTCCTTAGCCTTGCTGGGCAAAAACTAATAATAATTAAATACTAAATTAATTTGGATATTGCTCAACACATAAGGAATACAAGTTTAGGTACAAATAATCATCCGTTTTAGCAATATATATTAGGCATCTCAAGTTTTTCATTTCATACCAAAGAACATCGTTTTTACATTAAATTTTAATTGATTTTAAAGGAAAAAAATTTTTTTAATATTTTTTCACGGTGTATTTTATTAAAAAGAAAAAAAAAATTACCATGGTTTGCATGTCAAGCAAAATTAGCCATGATTATGAACTCTAAATGAATTGTCAACAACCAAATAATTTTCTACTTGTGGCGACATCTCCTATTGAATCTTAATAAAAAAAATTTAAGTTTTCCTTAAACTTTTCTCTACCCTTTCTTTTAAATTTTAAAAGCCAGTTTTATTTAATAAAAAAATTATTATTAAAAATAATATAAATAGAAAATTAAAACGAAATACCAAAATAAAGTAATTCAAAATTAAGCATTATGAAAGACTAATTTATTTAAATGAAGTTCGTTGCTGGGGTATTAGGCAAAATATGTATATGAATCCTTGTGTGTAATTTGTTTTTGTTAAAAATTTAATATACAGACATACATATGTACATATGTATGTAGTGTGTGGGAATTTTGTAGAGTAGTACGAGTACGAGTACGAGTATTATAAAATATAAAATAAAATATTCATTTCGAATTGAGCACTTTAAATTCTTGTTTAAATTTTAGAATATTTTTTATGCAAGAAAATAAACAATTTAAACTTAAATCGATTGATTGGTTATGTTTCATAAATAATTTAACTTAAACTACGTATTGTGTGTTTCCTTTCAGCACCATCTCTTTAATTTTTTATTAACGATTTTTAACATTATCGTAGGGCTTTAACACACCGGGAGGTCCACCAAAACTGCCTTTGAATTTATCATTAGTATTTGTTCCAAGTTCTATCGAAGATTTCGCGCCAAATGGTGTAGTAAAAGCTGGTTTTGTGATTGAGGTGCTGGATACGGTAAATGTATTGTCTTGAGGCGCTAATACTCCAGGTGGGCCACCAAAACGTCCGCTGTATTTTGAGTCACTACTGGTGGAAATAGATGGTCCCGAAACTGTAACGAAACCGGAAGCCGAAGCAGTAGATTTAGTGAAAGTAGCACCAGCTGAAGGCTGGGTGGTAAATGTAGCTGCAACAAATTAGATGAAAGAGTTGACAGAATAAGTGGATGCAAGTTTTTGTGAAGATACTAAATAAATTTGGAAAACTTAAACTCTCTTTTGTTTGGATTTTTCCCATTCAAATGGTTTTTCAAGCTCAGTTCTCAGTCAAGACCAAGTCATTCGAAGGGAAATTAGTAAAAAAATTAAAGTAATGAAGTAATTAAGTCTCTGAACTATTTTTTAAAGAAAGCACCAAGTTAGGATAACTTCATGAAAATGAATATATAGGAATTTTTTTTATAGCAGAGTTATATTTTACAATTGTATTTTATGAGATTGTCAGTTAGTAGCCTGATTTGGTGTTTAAAACCAACTTTTTTTACTCACATTTTACTTGGTTATTTAGAACTGGAATAAGCCCAGCTGGTTTCACTGAAGTAGAATCGGAACTGCCATTCAAGAATATATTGTTGGTTATAACTTTGCCATCTTCGCTCTTGGTGAATGTTGTTTTACTGGGTGTATTGGCAGGGGAGCCAAGAATCACATTATTAAACGGTGGAAATGATTCCCGATCAGCACTTAGGGGTGCCCTTTTTTGGTCATTGTCAATGGCTGGGTTTGATGAGATAACGCCTGCGGTAGGGTCAAAGGGTGCTGCAAAATTTTGTTTAAATATTGATGAGGTCTTTTTTGAAGTATCGTCAGATTTATGAGCGCTACTGATGCCGTCTGCTGAGTTGGGCGTTGCCGCTACAAACACCAGAGGCGGTTGCGTAAACTTACTATCATCGGAACTTTTTTGTGTGGATGGGAGTGGATTTGTTACAACTGATGGGATGGAAGTAGAAATTAAGGGAGTAGCAGAAGAGATGAATTTATTTGTGAATCCGTGAGGTATTTGCGAATTTTGAAAAGGTGAGTTAGAGGGAGAATTAGATGTGTTAGTTGAGTCTTCTGCTCTAGAAGGAGGCAAAATATTTTTATCCACGGGGTTTTCATCTTCATTAGGATTATAGATAAAGGGAACACCAGGTCCTACATCAGGATAATCCCAGTTTTTAAGCCATGGAGGTAAAGTGGGTTCAAAAGGATTTTCTTCAACAATTTCGGGGACTGGTGTAGTTGTGGTTGTAGTAGTGGTAGTTGTAGTCGTTGTTCTTCTAGTAGTCGAAGGTGGTTTGTATTTGCCATTATTATTAGCGGGCAAGAAAGGATTTTTTGGTTTCTCTTGGGCTTCTTCATCGGTACTGCCAATTTTATCTGTTTGTGAAGTATTTGAAGAAAGTTGTCTATTATAAAAGTTAATGGAAGACTTTGGTTTAACTGTAGTGGTCGTTGTTGTGCTCGTAGTGTGATGTGCAAAATAAGTTGATGATATGGAAGGACTAAGTGGACTAGTGAGTTGTTTGTTAAATGTTGCTATTGTGGGTATTGGCGATGTTGGTTTAGCTCTAACCCAATGCCGTTGGGCTGTTGATAGAGTAGATGGTCTGTTAGTAGTAGTGGTCGTTGTAGTAATTCTTGTGGGTATAAACGTCGTGGTCCTGGCTGTTGTAGTAACTTCTTTATAGTTTGAAGGAGGTGTCAAATGTAAATTATGCAAGTCAGTGAACGGCTCTAAAGGTGGCACTAAGTCACGTTCTACGGTATGATTATATTCATTAATATCTTCAGGAACTACAAAAGCTAAAGCTACATCTAGATCGGGATCATCTACATCCTGTAGCCATGGTGGAAGAGTATACGAGTCTCCATGTTCTAGTTTAAAGAATTCACCACTATCCGGGTCTGCTGTAGTTGTAGGCATCGTTGTTGTTGTCGTTGTAGTTATAGGGGAAGTGATTTTTCTGGTGGTGGTTGTAGTTGTTTTGGGAGTTGTGGTAGTTTCTGCAGTAGTAGTCGTTGCTAGCGCAGTGGTCCTGGCATAAGTGACCCGTTCTCTGTTTTGTGTGTAGTTTGGTATAGTTGCGCTCTCTAAGCCTATTTGAGGCTTTTGTATAGTCTGACTAGATTCCTGAGAGGCCTCAGCATTTATATTGTGATCAGTATTTAGATTGGTTTTATAATTTTTTTGACTTTTAAATTTGTCACCATGATTCTCTACTTCCAGAGGGGGCAATAAGTCCCAGGCTATTACACTTAAACCTCCCAAATTTTTAGAAGGCTCATAAGTTACAGCACCACTGACATCGGGATCATTTAATTCTAAAATATAATCCGGTAAACCTTGCACCAAGGATTCTCTGGGAACAATAGTTGCTGTTGGTTGCGTTTCCACTTCAACTAAACGAACGCTCTCGACATCAACACTGGCCGCTTCGTCCGATGAAGTTGTATCTGGATTTGTATTAAAACTTTCTGGAGATGTATTTGGCAGTGCAACGACAATGGGATCTAAGGTGGGAAGGGGATTTTTTTTATATTTAGAAAATATACGTTTGATAATGACGGGATCAGTGGGTAAATTGGGATAATTAAAATTACCATTACTTAAAGGAGTACAGTGTGCTGAAAGCTTAGCATTAAAAGATGGTGATTGTATAGAGTTATTTTGGCGAGGTGAGTATGAAAATGAACATGAACGTGAAGAGCTACTTCTAAGTGAGTTGATATTTAAAAAATCTATGTTTCCAGATTGTTTCTTTGCAAAGGAACTTAAACTAATTGCGTTTTCTAAATTAGACAGTGTAATTTTTGTGGCTATAGTGTTAACATTATGGTCCGGTCGTTCAAGGTCTGTGATGTTTGTTCGCAATACTGAAATTATTTGTGTTTTTATGTTGTATTGATTTTTTAGTACAGTTTGTGTTGTTAGCATTAGTTGTGTATTGTAATTTAGTCTTAAAAGATCCTTCTGTTGATTATTTGAATTGGAACAGTTAGCAAAAATATTAATGAGCTCAGGGCTGTCGTCAGCCTTAACATGGTCCGCGTTTTTAATACGAATACCTGGCTTGTTACCATTACTTTGTCCGACATCTTCTACAATGTCTGTGGTTGAAGTTGATATATCAAAATTATTGCTAAACTCACCAATAAATGGTGGCAGTAAATTATCTGCTGGTTTTTTAAGTTCTGTTATGCCCGAAGCATAATTTGGTATTTCAAATTGTAGACCTTGCGCACTTACAACCTTGCGACCATCGGGTGTATCAATGGGTTGTAGGCTTTCAATTGGATTACCGTAACTATCAATTGTTGTACCATCGTTGTTCCTCTGAGGTTGTGTTGACGACGATGCCGATGATACTGTTGCCTCAAAGATAGGCGGTTGCAAATTTAGTGGAAATGTTGAAGCAAGTGAGTCTGAAATTGAATGGATTTGTTTTTGTTTTCAAGTATTTTGCATGTTTGTAGTTTTCTTGTGGTTTGTTGTTTGTGTATTTTTTGTTGTGATTTCAGTAGTTGCATGTATTTGTATAGTGTACTATAAAAAATACTAGAAGAAACCCAAAGATAAAAGAGGGAAAGGCGGTGTAGGTGGCAGTGTGGGTGGAAAAAGACCAAAATTTTATCTACATTAAAATTAAGCATATAAAACAAGAACCATAAAAATAATGAATATTCTTATAAAATATAATTAATAAACAAAATAATAATTGGTGTCGTTATAACATTTAATTGACGTCGCTATAAACTAGACTTTTATTTAAAATTTATAAAGAATTTTTAGTCATTTCAAAGTATTGGAGTGCAAAGGAGTAAACTAACTTTATTCACTTCAATATTCTGACTATTAAAAAAATTTAGAATTATCGCTAATGTAATTTAAAAGAAAAAATAATACTGTTTATTTACTAACGATAATCATATTCTCCGAAAAGCAAACATCCAAAACAAATTAAAAAATAAAATTTATTAAATCTTTCATTAACTTTATATGTAATTATTGCGCCGTCAATTATTTTATTTAATTACTTTTATCACTTGGAAAACCTTAAAAGTTGGAATTTTTATAAGCAAATCTATAAATAAAAATGTTAATTGGAAACTTTTTATTATTTACAATAGGCAACCACAAAAGTTAAAAAGTTTATATGCATATTTAAATGACTTCAAGTTCAAGTTCTCATACAAAACGTCGTGCTATTTTTGTTGTGTTTTATAATTTAATCCATGAAATTTTGCCAATAATATCTATCTATCCATGTACGTACACATACTCTATCCATGTACGTACACATACTCGTATAAGTTTGTAAGCATCAAATAACTGACTCCGGCTCGAAACAATGTTTGTTAGACAGCATTACTTAACAAAAATAAATAAAAAAATAAAACATGACGATTGTGTTGTTGTTGTTGCTAGTGATGAGATGGCTGGCTCTAATAAGCCTCAGAATTTTCTTTTATTTATTTTTATAAACATGTAGCTGATGAGGTTTAGTAGTAAATTTTATAATTGCACTTTTTCATGTTAATTTATAATTCATAAAGAAATAAAAATATGGATGTACCTGACCCTATCTCATATTTTACCAACACCATTAAGTTATTTATGATCTTTTGACTTTATTCAAATCCCACAAGGAAGTCAAATTTGCTTCAACAATTCACAAACCTATTAACTTGAAGAAAATATTTACAAAATATGTATTTTAAAAAATTATAACCATTCCCAATTAGCTTATTAAAAAAATAAATTTATTATCTCGATGTTATTTATTGTAATCCTGCTCAAATTAAATAGATACACATACCAAACAAATTTCGGACTTTAAGAAAAATTAAATCAAATAAAAAAATCATTCATTTAAATTTGCATGTCAATTATATACTGCGAGTCAATAACATGGTCAAAATTCAAATTTAACCAATAAAAATGTCTTAATTGATTTGCTTAAAACAATCTTTATTTTCAACTTTGAATTAAAAAAACAAAAAAGTTACAATGAAAAATTTTGCATGACAATAAAAAAAAATTCAAAACAGAAGTGAGCAATAAATTATTTTTTTTTGCAAACTGGAATTGACAACTTTACTCTTATAATTAAATTGTTTATTTATGTATCTGTGTATGTATATCTCATAATAATGTTTTTGTTTATAACACAGGATAACATTATTAAAATGGGCAACTGCCTTAACAGAAATTTACATGTAATTAAGTTATTTTTTAATGGAAATTCAACAAATCATCCACCCTGCCATTCAAGTGTCATATAAACGCTAACAAAGAGAGAACATGTTTTTTGAAAATAATTAAATTTCAATAGAAATTTAATAGAAAACAACTTAAAAAGTACATTTGAATGAATACGTTTAATTTTAAACATACAAAAATAACACATCATCCGCTAGCCAAGCTTTTTCAGAAAAAAAAAAGAGTTGGTTATTAGCGGGATAAAGAAGTTAAGGTTGTTACGGCTAGGCAAGACCTAGACCAGTCTGTAAATATTACTTATTTTAACAACAAATTTTGTTGCCATATTCATTTAATAAACATTTAAGCTTTTAAGATTTAACAAAATTTTTGGCTCAAGCATTAATGACTCAACAAAGACTTATAATATGACTCATTAAAAATTTTGTTTTCTTTTTTATTTTTAGTTCATTTGTACTTAAACGAGTTTTCAAAAGAAATGAATTAATTAAAATTATGAAATCTTAAACTGATTTAAATTTTTATACTATTAAATATTTACCTATATACAATTTACTATATTTTGTACAATAAAGAATTTAAGAAAAAAAATATACGAATACAACAAGAAAACAAAAAAAGAGATTTCTCTTTTGTAAAAATATTAAATGTAAATAAATTATGTGTAAAATAAAAAAATTTTATTGCCGATACTGAAGAAATTGATTTTCAAACGTTTTATGAACAAAATATCTTTT
Organism: Thelaira solivaga; assembly: GCA_947397855.1. NCBI lineage: Eukaryota > Metazoa > Arthropoda > Insecta > Diptera > Tachinidae > Thelaira > Thelaira solivaga. Next base: position 68,800,628 of record OX377614.1, read on the forward strand.
CTTTCATTTAAATTTTAATATTCACAATATAAAAGTTTAAATGAAGTGTGGAAAACGTTTCTTCTTTAAAATTTAATTTCAAAACGCAGTTGATTACTTTCATAATACTCTAAGTAAGCCTTTGTACTTATTTGAATTATTTTATAAAAGTTCATAAAAGAAAAATTACAAAAATCTATTTAAAATTTAAATTTCTAAACAAAATCCCATAATTTACAAAGCCATGAGAAGCAATTAACCAGTTTCACAATTAAAAATTTATTCCCAAAAGCTACTCAGTGCTTATTAATTTTTTTGCCATGTTATTGACTTATTAGTGATTACAAAAAAACAAAAAATATTTAATTTTTTTGTTTGGATAATTTTTCGATATTAATATTTGTGTGTATAAATGTATAAAAAAATGTAAAATTTACATACAAAATGGGAATTTTATTGATCCCATGAAGGTGATAAAATCTGTCAAATTTGTTTATAAAGGCAGAATAAATAAATGAAATATTAATATAAAATGGCTTTCAAATAAAAAATTATTGTGATTTATATATATACAAACGTATGTAGAAAATACAAATCTACAACTTAAAAGTGATTTTTGAATTAAATAGTCAATTCATCAATGCAATAAAAAGATTTTTTTAAGGAGGATTTAAAACGAATAGTGTAGTAAATGGAATGTATAACTTGTCTAAATAAAAGCGAAAAGTTGCGGATTCATATTTTTTTATATATAACATTTTTGTTTTTTTGTAAGGAGCAAAATTAAAAATTATCTGTAGCATTATTGTAAAAATATGACATTGAATTAATATTTTTGAATCAAAAATAAGTTATCGAAAAATATTCTCTACAACAAAATAAAATTTCCTTTTTTCTGTGAAAATAATGATATTTGTGATCCATAGCTAGTATATTCGCATAAAACATTTTAAAAAGACACCAACAATCTAATCTCATTCTCAATTTTATTCATTTATTACTGACTAGATTAAATTGCTATTTAAAATGCTACATATTTTACCTGTTTACTTGTAGACGTGGTAGAAATATTGGAAGGTAGATAATTATGCAGTAACAAAATTTGCATAAAATTATTGCAATTATTGTTTTTGAAAGTCTGCAGGTTTTTAAACAATTGGCTTACATTGAATATAATTGAAAGAGATTTAATTAGATATCTCATAAAATTATAGTAAGATGGAACAAATAACTACCACAACTCCAGAAACAAAAAATAATTAACTACAGTAATTTGTTTTAATTGAAAAATTAACTCCTCAAAACTTCAAATATGAATTTCAATAATGAATCAATCATACCTATATTTATAAATAAATATATGTAAAACTACTTAAATATAAGAAAAAATGAACTTTATAACCACTTTTAAAAATATATTTTGAGGTCATATAAGAAGCAAAGCATATGTACATACAGACATACAAAATTGGCCACTTAAACAAATTTTAATACATTCATTTACTAAACCTGGCTTATTATTAGATTTGATTTTTTTAAACAAAAATTAAAGTTATTGTTAAGTCGTTACAAGTTAACGGCAATAATAAATGTTACATAATTCTTTACAATTTTTTTTGTTTGCTTTTTTCTCGTTTCCCAACAATGAAATGCAGATAATTTATCGATGTAACTTTTGTTATGGGTTTTAATTTATACAAAATATTATATGCAACTATTTTTACAATATTGTTTTTAAAAACATTTATTATAAAATCAATAAAAACACATTAAATAAACATGATTGCATAAGGTTTGGATGGCATTTAAAATAATGAAATAAATTCAGATTAAACTTTCAAAAGTTAAAGGCCTAAAAAGCTTAAATTTAAGCACAAGTAAGCTAAAGACCGAAGGACCAACCCCTTCACACCTATTGAGTTATAATAATTCATTAGTGTCCCTAAATATCACATAACATCAGCAAATATTTTAAATAGATGCGGAGGCGTAAATTTTTTACAATGAAGGTTGTAAATCAATTGAGTTCGTGAAGTTTATTCTAGGGTACTAAATCTTTTATGCACGAGTAACTTTGTGTGAATCATTGTTTTTTTTTTACAATAAGCAATTTAACCCGCAAAATGACTCGAAATATGGATGTGTATTTTTGATTTTCAAAACGTTTTCATAAAACAAAAATTGTGTAAATTAAAACTACAAAAAGTGACTCTTTTTTTTAGAAATGAATAATTTAAATCTCTAACCGAAATAAACATTCATTTTTCTTCAATCTGGAGCCAAATTACATCACTCGATAGCGATCGAAATTTCAATACAATTTAAATAAAAATTTCGATCGATATCGAATGCGGTAATTTGGTTCCTGAACACAAAATGTTGATGCTCTTATTTTAGTTTAATGAGAATTCGGAAATTTTCGAAAAGCAGCAAAAAAATTTACCCATAACAGCCTTTAGCAATATTAAAGAAGTTAGTTGAAGTAATTAAATTTCAAGCTTAAAATTAAAATAAAGAAATTACAAAAAACCCAAGATAAGGAAAAATGCTAAATTTCCAAATACCAAGTTTGGCCGGTGCTGCTCTCACGCTGTGTGTATTCCATAGTGTAACAATGATGAGACATAACAAGATGTTTGAATAAGCTTGACGCTTATTTAAGGTCCCTCCAAAAGAGGTAGTTGCTGATGATGCCTTCATTATTGTTATACTACTGTTTGGTTTCTGTTTTTGTTAACACTTTTATTTTCGTAAGATTTCGTGATTTGTTTTAAAAATTGAATTACGTTTATCTTTAGATTTATTTTTTCCTTCTTTTTTGTTTGTTGCTGGTTTCTTTACACAAACTTATTTTACAGGTTTTAAACTTTTTTTCATAAAATTCATATTGAAATGTAAATTTTATTCGTATTAAATAATTGGAAAATAAAATAATAGGAATAAAAAGCGTAACACGAACAACACAAACACCCACTACTTTTTCTACTATTTATGATTTTTTTTTTTGTTTCTTTAATTTATTTTTTCTACAAATGTGAACAATGGCGTATAAAAAATTGCAAACATAAAGTAGTTTAACGTTAATTAAAATATTTATAATTTATTCTGTTATTTCGCCAGTTGTGGTGGGTTCCAATAACAAAAATCGTTTTCTGAATATTCAAAAGAAAAAAAAAGAGAGATACACGTCCGTACCGCAATACGTCTACTGGATTAATAAAAGATTTACTTCTAAGCATCTTCTTCGTCTAGTAAATGTTGCTGATGTTGCTTAGTATTGCTTGTATCATTTTGTCGCTGTTGTTGTTTGTATCTTGTTCAGTTTTGGCAATTGTGATCACGCGGTAAAGTACTAAACAAAACCTGGTGTTAATGTTGCCGACATGGACGCAGCAGCAGCTGCAACAAAAATAATAATAACAACAACAAACGTAAAATTAGTAGGTGATGCTAGCTGTTGTTATTGTTATTAATGGTTTTTATCGCTTCTTTTTTATGTACTAGTTGATCGTTTATTTGATATTTAGTGTGGCCAATACAGTAGTTTGCAAAGTTTGCGCTTTAGAACTTTGAAAGTAGATTGATGATAACTGCCTTACTAACTTCAGCTGTCAGCTGATATACGAATTAATGTAGATGGAGGTCATAAAGGCCACCTTGTGGTTTCTTCTATGATGCTGGTAAAATACCGTATGAATTATTTCATTAATAAAAAAAAATCACTAAACTGAGTAAATAACCTTAAGATTGCTATGGTTCCCCAATTTTCTTGGAGGTGGCTAGCAATGCACAATGATTATTTTTAATTAATAATTTTTCTTCGTGTAGTCAATAAATGTCAAACAGAAGCACAAGATGAAGATTTGCCAAGCATTCTGGTCCAAAAATTCTTCTTAATTCATAAAAAAAAAAAAATACTAAATTTGAATGAATGTCGAACCACTACATTGCTTGATAGTGAAACAAACTATGAAATATTCTACACATTATGCCTAAATTGGCTCTAATTGGGATAAATATACTCTAAAAAAACGAAAAGTGGCTTATAGTCAATTTCACAATTTGTTTTGTGGCTGTAATAAAAATATGATGACCAACAAAAACGCTAGATTCGCCACAACAACGTTATTATTATGCATTGAAAAAAAGTATTTCTTTTTGACAAAAACTTGCTGAAGTGCTTTATTATCATCGATATTTCTTTTTATGTTTTCTTTAAAATAGTGAGTGAAATGCTTGAAAATTAATGGCAAAAAAAGTGTGAAATAAATATTTTTTTGTTACACAAAAAGGGAAAACCCAAACTTATGAAATCGGACACAAAAAAAGCACAGTACTGCAGAGAGAAAACTTTTATGGATTTGAATTACATTTATTATATTTTAAAAATAGAAAACGTGTTTTAAAAAGTTTGTCAGCAATCAAGTTTACACTATTTAATTTTTAGAACTTTTAGCAGCAGTCTGTCATTAATTAAATAATTTAATAATGCTGATAAACAAGAAATCGAATTATTTATTTTTAACAACAAGTTATAGTTTTTATTATTATTTAAAATTTATTTATTTATGCACATAATTTAATTTAGAAGACGGTAATTCATGTTTGTATTGTTAATACAGCGAACTAGCGTTTTAGTACATTCAAAGCTTGACGCTGAGAATTAAGTCTTTGATTTTTGTTTATTAATTATCGTGTTTATTTTTCAACAGTACATTTATTAGTCGTGCAGATCGTTTGACATGTATAGTCAACTATTTTTTCTTTCTTTGCTATTTGAAATGCCAAAGCACGTTGAAATTAAATAAATGAAAGCATCATATCAATGTGTAGTATGAGAATTTAGGTAGTGTAAAGATGTATGTGTGTAATACTATATATATGTATACATTTTTATTTTACAAACTTTGGAATGGGGAAGTAAAGTGTTTCACATACTTATTTTTTTTAAATAAATTTTATACAATTTGTTAATCCTTCTCCCAGTCTAATTGACTAAAGAAATTACCAAAATAGTTTACTACACAGATAATAACGTTTATCAAACAAATGGTGATAATACGCTATCAAGAACGATTGAGATAGCAAAGGATAACTGAAAAATATGAAAAGAGAGTACAATGCATTTCTTTCAGAAATGAAAACTCTCTGAGAAATCATTAGATTGCAAAATATACATAACTTACATATAACAAACAAGAATGTACAACATACATATAAATTTCTATCCGAAATGTATGTTCTCAATATTTTTAGTAACAAATGAAATCAACAGAAAAATATAAAATTTTTAAGTATGTATGTTAAGGTCAGATTTACCGGGTACAATTATTATTATCATCTTATGATGTCAGTTTCAGATTTTTGTTTAAAATTTTAAAGTTGTTGTGGGCAAATTGTCCATGTATTTTTTTAACAATAAAATGCATTAAAACCAGTTTGGGCAGTGATCTTAAACGAATGACCATAAACTAATCAATACAAGTTATTCACATATTTGGCAGCTATAAAAAATCATAAATAAAATACGAGGGCTAAACATAGACGTATAAGCACAAAGAAAAATTTGTTTTTTTAATTAAAATTAAATAATAAAAATATTTCACACAAACAATATCGGTTTTTCTAATTTTATTAATAAATCCTGTTGTATCTGAGCATATTTGTTTGGCTTTTTCCAAATTGCTAGATGAAGTCACACAAAATTTGCAAAAAATCAATTTAGTTCCTTCTAACTTAGAACTTATTTGTATGAACTCTTTATTAATATGCGTTTTGTAATGACGATAAATTTATATTAACGTTAGCAGTGAGCCAAAATTGCAGCTGGAAACGAATCGACCAACAACTGCTATTCTTTTTAAAAGCCCTCGTACACAACGCGTTTTGTTTTTAATTATATGATCAAATAAAAAATACTACAAATTGTGTTGATTTTAGGCCGTGGGTATAAACACAAATTATTTATTTTTAAAATTTTTGTTTCTAAATACATATGTATTAATTGATTTGGAGCTAATTTAAACAATTAACACGTGCTATTTGATTTAAATTTACTTAGCGCACCTACATTTTTTTTAAAGGAATAAATTATTAAGCATCAGAAAATTGTGTTTTAATTTGTAGTGGCTTTCAAACCTATCATTATTATTTCCTTAACTTTTGCACTAGATATTTGGCATTTGATAACGTACCTACAAAAATGATTAAGTATTTTTACATGTAAGTGATAGTTCTCAACTCAAAAAATGAATTTGTACAATTTCCTTAATGAAAAAAATATTTCATTTTAAAACCACAAGTCAATATGCCGTTACATATCTCTTGTAGAATTATTTTTTCATTGCATTATGTGAAATGTGATATTTAATTTACATATATATTTTAGTTTTTTTTTAACGCAACTTTGAGCTGTCATTTCAATGTTCTTTTTTTATGTCGGAAGTTCCTAAAATCAAAATTTTTAAATTTTACTAAGAATATTATTCTAAAATTAAAAATTCAGGGTCATATTACTGATTCGTTCCATTTGGGCATATAAACATATGTATGTAAATATGTACATATATATGTATAAAAAAAAACTAATTCCACATAATTTAATTCCGACAATTAAAAAAATTAAAACCTTAATCTCCATCTTTCAAGAAAAGCCTTCCTCTCTCCTCATGACTAATAATTATTTGCACTGATCGCATGAATTACGCTATGCAGCTTTACTCAGACATTAAATGGAGTTATAAAATTAAAAACAAATATGAGAATTAATAATTTTATTAATTCTGGTTTTTATTAATCATGACTCCGCATGATGATATTTTTTTATGGATTTTTATACTTTATATACAGTTTATGAAGTTCATTGGATATGTTATGTATGGCTTTTCTTGACAAATAATATAAAATAATTTTCAATTAAATTAAGTTAAATATTTTTTGTTTAAGTGAAATTTTATTAGTAGAAAACAATAAACATCCGGTTTAGAATGGCAATTATCGAATGATTATAATTTAATTCTATTTTTATTGATATTTTATTGGTTAGTTGCAAAAAAAAGGCAAAAACATAAATCATACTTGTAATTTTGTCAAAGTGTAAAAGAAAAAACAATTAGAAAGGTTATAAGTATTTACACCTTAAAATTGAAAAAAAGTGTTGAATAAAATATTTAAAATTCAACTTTCAATACTGAATAAAAATTAAATAATAATACAGGGCTTTTTAACTGGCTAACGTTCTTTGTGCAGTTCTATAGATAAATACTTTTTATATCGTGTCACAATTTAAGAAAAAAGAATAATAAAATAGTAACTTTACAAATTATTTGTTTACTGTAAATTTTAATATGAACTTACCTAGGTTCTGGTTGTTACATATTGTTGCATTTGACTGTTCCTGTGGATGTTACAGATATGAATCCTTAAATACGAATTTAAATACAACGTTGTCACCAAAACATTCAATATCTCATAAATTTTAAAAATTTATAATTGCACAAACATTTATATTAATTTCTGAAGTAGGTATGTAATGATATTTTTCTTATAGGTATTAATTATTTTACTTTTTTTTAATTTTTTTATTTATTTTTCATCATTATTTTTTTAATATTTTACTCAATACCTTTTTTTATTATTCACTTGCACAATTATTTATATTAATTTCTGTATGTAATCAAACTTTTATTTAGCATTACTTATTATTTTTTAGCTTTTTATTAAAAAAATTTAAAAAAAAATATTTTTTTAATTTTCATTATTATTTTCTTAATATTTTACTCAATTAACTTTGCTCAATTTCTTTTTTTAATTATTCGCTTGCACAATTATTTATATTAATTTCTGTATGCTATCAAATTTTTATTTAGCACTGCTTATTTTTTTAGCTTTTTATTATAACTATTTTAAAAAAATAAAAAAATATAGTATTGTCAGATTTCTTATCAATGCTAGGCTGCTTCATTTTTAAATTACCATTATTTTGTAGTTTATATTACAATTAACAAATAGCCGAAATTCCCTAGCCCACCAGGACTATTCAACTTAATCCTTCGGAGATGCCTACATCATGTTGTTAATAACTCCGCTAGGCGTTCAAGCAACTAGGTCGAAACATTTAAGCAGTTATTTTTGAAATATATATATTACTATAAGATTTATTAAAATCCAGATCGCACCAGCCGCAGCGACCACATTACACTGTTGGTATAACATATGCACATACTTACATAGTATAGTAAGGAAAGATTGCCTCAATTTAATATTGAGAAAAAAAAAGCCACCTTATGTATTGTTATATTTACTAGCAAACTTACAGTTTATTTTGAATAGTGCTATGGATGAGACTTTATTATGTTGCAGGTACATTACAAAACTTGTTGTCAGACCCTACAGAAGTTTACTACTTATTGAGTTAAGCCCTTCTTTTATTTAGTGAGTGTTATATTCACCATTAATACGTTGATATTTTTAATTTGGAAATTGTTGGAACATTTTGAATTTCATCGACTTCTATCTGTAATATATACGTACGTTTAATATAATTTTTAATGCCTTTGTTACAATTTTCATTTATTTGCTATTCACATAGACTTTAGTGTATATATTTTTACACATTTTAATTTTCTTACGTATCATATTCTCTTATTTTTGCTAAATTTTCTAAAAGTTTCACTAAATGATGCACTTTTCTTCTTTTCACTGAATAAATACACATTCGCGCCATTTTACGGCGTCATTTATGAAGTATAGAGCTGCCACACTTGTAATAAATACACACAAAGTTAGCGCTGCCAGTAAGAATGAAAACTATTGAAAATTGTGTAAATAAAATGAAATTAGGAGTCTGAGGAGTTTTACTTTTAGCAATTTAAAGTTTTTGACTAGTTTTTTATTTAAATTATTGTCAAAACTAGTAAAACATGACAATTTCTCTTTGGAAGATACTGGTTAACTTGCGGCTGATATTTTTTTTCAAGTATATATTGCCGTCGTTATCTAAAACCAAACGGCGACAACTTTTATATCATCGGCTATTGCTTTTGTACTCATTTTGCAAAGAATTAATAAAACAACGCGTTCTATTATTTTGCGGGTGTTTTCCTTATAAAAGGTAAAGTTTTTATTTGTTCTTAATTTATACTAAAATATATTTTGTAATTTTAATATAAATGCAAGGAAAATTAGCACTAAGTGATGTGAAAACAACAAATCCGATTATAGTATACTAAAATGGCAACTGCATATTGCCGAATAAAATATGCATATATTTTTATTTTTTTATTTATTGCCATGAGTATGGCTAAAGCAAAAAGAACGTTTCTTCCAAGTTGCAACTAAATATTTCTTGTGTTAAATGAATTTTATGATATTAAAATATATTTAACTAATATTTGAGGTTATGTATGTGTTCAAGGTTTCCTTGGGACACTTTCACTTCTAAAAGTATGCGTGGCGTTTTCTGTTAATTTCTTGTTGTATTTCAGTAATGGCCGATTCTGAGGACGAGTATGATCGCAAGCGTCGTGATAAGTTTCGCGGTGAACGCAGCTCAGGTGATAGTTATCGTTCTGAGCGACGGGATGAAAGGCGTGGAGGTAGCAGTGCAGGCAGCCGTGACGATTGGCCGGAAAGGTATTATTATCTACATGAATAATCTATTAAAAGAAAATCAGCAATTTAAATAACTTACTTTAAACAGAGGTAATCCATTTAGAGGAGGAGCCGCCACTAGGCCACGTTCGGATTATAGAGATTTTCGGGGTCCCCGCGATCGGTATGGTTCCCCAGGTAGAGAAATGCCTCCTGCTAAGCGTATGCGACAAGATTGGGGTGATGATTTAAGAGGAGGACCAAGATTTGGACGTGAGTTAAAAAAAAAAAGTTGTACGTCTTTGTATATTATTGTAGGTTTTTTACAGCTTATGATCCTTATCTTATGCACGCCTGGAACGAACATTATGCAGCCCATGGTTTACATGGACCTTACGGTGCTGCTTTATCGCATGGTATACATTCACGTGAGCCCGCGGCAAATACTGACTTGCAAACTCAACCCGCCATGATGACATTGAAACAGTTTTTGGACACACAAGATGATGGCATATCCGATACCGAAGTTCTGCGAAAATATAATGAATACAAGTTAGAATTCAAACGGCAACAATTGAATGAGTTCTTTGTAGCGCACAAGGATGAAGAGTGGTAAGTTCATTGAGAATTCGACATTTAAATTTAGAAAAAAAAAAAGATATGTACCAAGTAAACTTTTCTGCTACATTATTTAGACATGGCATGGGTTAAAGAAAACAAATAAATTAAAATTTATTATGCATTTTCTCAAAAGATGCAAGTTGTTCATACAATGTATGGCAGTCTGTTTTACAGTTTCTATTTAATTTACTTTTTTACATAGAAAACTCCTTTATATACAATTTTCCTGCTATTATAAAAATCCTTTTCTTTATAGTAAATTCTCCAAATAAAAATAAAATATCAGCTTTATTATAAGTGTCGGTATATTTGAATTTAATTAAATATTAATTCAAACAGTTAAGAATCATGAATCTAAAATTCTTGTGCATTGTTCTATCTCAGACTTTTTTTTTATAGAAAATATACTCTAATCAAGTAACATACAATAATACTACTCGAAAGATGCTAATTTTGATGCCAGATTTTTTACACTATCTACTTTTCGTATCTCATTTTCTTACTCAACCTGATCCATGTTTTTAAAAAAAAATGATAGTTTTACTATTTTTCATTCTTATCAATTTTTTCTTTATTTTTAATCTAGATATACATATTATTAATATGCATAATGTTGTATCTTTATTAATATCTATGTACATACATAAAATTCTATATATAATTTTTATATAAACTTTTGTTTTTGCAAATTTGTTTGTGTTTTTAAAAAATAAGTTTTTTTCTGCAGCTATTTAAGAATGGCGTCCTTATGGTCTGCCACCACAGCCAGATATTTGTTTACTTACAAGCATAGGATGGTTGTTAAATAAAGCGCACATGTTCCTAAATAAAGATTCTATATTAAACTCTACCTACTACTACTACTACTACTACCTACCACCCAATATTGTTGTTTATAGAATCAATGTGCTGCTGACTTATCTCAATCATCTACAAATCGTTCGTTAATTGAATGATGATGATATTTTATATTCTACTACTTTCAATATTTTTTATTTGATTTTGCACTTGGCGAGCAATGCTATAGTGTGTTTAAATTTTTTGAACCGCGTTTTTATTAAAATCGTTTAAATGAAATTATAATGCGTATTAACTTGAAATCCATAAAAAAGAATATATAGTAAAGGTAAGATTTAGTAAATTCAGTTAATTAATTTACATAAAATCTATAAAAATAAACGAAATTTTTAGCTGGTGTAACAAATTGTTAAATACAAGTGGATTTTTACAACGTTGACTAAAACGAAAGAGTTTGATTGTAATCAGACTGGCTCTTGTGTGGATTTTGGTTTTTTTTTTATACAAAAACTAATTTTTATTTTATATTCTTTTCTGTTTTTTTTTTTTTTTTTTTTTGGTTTAGGTTTAAAAATAAATATCATCCCTTAGAGAGTGTAAAACGCAAAGAAGAACAATTGAATTTTCTTCAGGTAAAATTAAAATTTGTTTATATAATAAGCTCCAAATTTTTATTTTAATTAACTCTTTCTTGTCTTTGTAGAAACGAGTAGAAGTTTTCGACGAACTCTTAAAAAATGGTATGATTAAAAACGTATCTGTTGACACAACGCAAACGGAACCTCTGTTACGTGTTTTAGATACTGTTGTCATTAAACTAGAGGGCGGTACTGATGACGATCTAAAAATTCTGGACGAAAAGCCAAAAGAAACGTCATATCCAGAGCGGGTTTTTGAAAAGAAAGCTGATAATGATGATGATGTTATTATAACTTCAGTCGAAAAGAAACGTGACAACAATGATGAGCCAAAATGTGTTTCGCCTATACCAACAACAACTCGCCATAAAAACGGTTCAGACGAAGAGAATTGGGATGATGAGGATGAAAAAGGGAGTCTAAAAGTAAAAGTTGAAGAGAAGTCTGAAGAGAAGAAGAAAAAATCTCTTAAGCGAAAAAGAACTAGTTCAGATTCATCATCTTCGTCGTCTTCTGATTCAGATTCAAGTAGTTCTTCGTCTAGTAGTGAAGATGAGGATGATGAAAAGGTTAAAAGTAAATACGATTTAGAACCTATCAAAAAGGAAGAAGTACTGACTGAGAAAAAAAGTGAAAAAAGAGAAAAAGATGAATCAGTAGAAGAGGATGTTGAGAAAGAAAAAAGTGGCGAAAAACGACCTAATGAAGATGCTGAAACTGAGGAAATAAACGATATTGTTGAAGCAAACGGAGAAGATGTTGCAGAAAGTAAAGAAACAAATGAAGAGGAACAAAAAACACGTAAAGGAGTGGAAGAGATAATACCCCAAGAAGATAAAGTACACACTATATCAGAAGAAAGTAAAGATGAAGAAATAAAAATGGATACTATTGAAGCAGAGGGTAAAACGGAAGAAAAGACTAAAGAAGAGGAGCAACCAGAAACTATTGATTTGGATAAGGTTAAGGATGGACCTCAACCACGAGCATTGCATCGCACTTCTTCCATATTCTTGCGTAATTTGGCACCATCTATCACCAAAGCTGAAATAGAAGCTGTTTGTCAAAAATACGATGGCTATTTGAGAGTGGCCATAGCCGATCCTTTAGTAGAACGCCGCTGGTATCGTCGCGGATGGGTAACATTTAAACGCGATGTCAATATCAAAGAGATCTGTTGGAATTTAAATAACACACGTCTGCGTGACTGTGAAATGGGAGCAATAGTTAACCGGGATTTAAGTCGCAGAGTAAGACCCGTAAATGGTATGACAGCCCACAAGACCATTGTCAGAGCAGACATAAAATTGTGTGCTAAAATTGCCATTAATTTGGATGAAAAGTTCAAACTTTGGGTAAGTAATGAAACCTTTTAAGAATATTTTACAAATTAATGAAAACTAAGGACTTGACTTCATTACAGAAAGTTATTCAGTTGGAAAATAAAGAAGAAAATGGCACAACAAAATCGAATGCATTAGGCAATAATGCTATAAGCGATGTTAACAATTCTTCATCGTATGGCTTCAAAACCAACAATCCGGTTTTACAAAATATTACTGATTTTCTTATAGAAGAAGCATCTGCAGAAGAGGAAGAGCTATTGGGTATTTCTGGTGACAACAAAGAGACTGAGGGGGAAGCCATCGAGAGGGATGCTCAGTTATTAACAGTTTTAGACAATTTGATCTTGTATCTTCGTATTGTACACTCTGTAGATTTTTACAATCATTGCGAGTATCCGTACGAAGATGAAATGCCTAATCGTTGTGGCATTATACATGCCCGCGGTCCTCCACCATCAAAGGCTTCCCAAAATGATATGCAGGATTACATTAAAAATTTTGAAAGTAAAATGCAAACTTTTCTTGCCAAGAGCACGACAATCGAAGAAGAAGAATTAAAAAATCTTGGTAGTAAAGATGCTGAAGCTGAGGTTGAGAAATTCATTCAGGCCAATACACAAGAATTGGCCAAAGACAAGTGGTTATGTCCCCTGTCGGGTAAGAAATTCAAGGGTCCGGAATTTATACGCAAACATATTTTTAATAAGCACGCTGAAAAGGTCGAAGAGGTGCGTAAAGAAGTTGAATTTTTTAATAACTACCTTAAGGATCCCAAGAGACCACAATTACCAGAACACCCTGGTAACAATAAGCGTACAACATCCGAGTCTAGTAGCGGTTATAGACCACCTGTATATCCACCTCCATATGCACCACCCTATGCCGCTTATGCTCCTCCTCTTATGATACCAGGACGTGGAGGACGTGGGTTTGGTGGTCCAGGTCGTAGGTAAGTAATAATTTATTATAATCTGAAAAAATATATAAAACTTAAGAAGTTCATATAAAAAGTTTATTGAGTTAGTTGTTTGTTAAAAATTTGTCTATTAGATACGGATTTGAAGCATAGATGTTGGATTATGGAAGATTAAAAGCAAGTAATTCAATAGAGTTAGATTGCACGAATCTGATCAAATCGATTGTTTGCAAATATTTGCCAACTGAAAGTTTGAGCGTCAATTTTTTTATTTAGAAAAAAGTTAAGAAAACAAGTATATCGAAACTAAAGCACGAGTTAGTAACATGATTGTAAACCACATATATAAAATATATATATATATATATATATTAGGGCGGGTTAATTTTTTTTTTGATGAAGCGTATAGCAAAAACGTAATCTATTGGTGATTCTGAGAAATTTTGCTCAAGAGACCATAGCTCTAAGTCGGATTTGGAGCACCCAAAATTTCAAAATAGATATTTTTCCATATATAAATAGAATTATAGTAGATTTCTCAATCTGGGCTTGTTTGAAAGGTCGAGAATAATATTCAAAAAAAATTGAATTAAAAATGTAAAAATAGTGTTTTTTGGTTGAAACCTTGTAAATGTTGATTTTTTCAGATTGATTTTCCTACAAAAAGGAGTTCGAAAACAAAAAAAATTGATAGTAATAAAAGTTGTTGGAAATTATCTGAACTTTTATAATCTGCAAATTTTGAAATTTTGGGGGCGCCAAATCCGACTTAGAGCTATGGTCTCTTGAGCAAAATTTCTCAGAATCACCTATAGATCACGTTTTTGCTATACGCTTCATCAAAAAAAATCGTTCCATACAATTTGACCCGCCCTAATATATATACGAGTACATAATATAAAAAAAAATATATTATATACATATATAAATTTTCTAATGTAAAAGCGATTCATCAGGAGAGCAGAATATTCGCTTGATCAGATACCTAACTTTTAACTAATTGTCTCTGCTGAACCAACTACATATTTTCTGCTGTTATTATTGCTATTACTATCACTATTACTATTACTATTAGTATTGCTATTATTTTTATTTTTGTATGCAAACTTTTTTCAGAGAATTGCCCATAGAACATCAGCGTCGTATTATTGGTTATCACGATCTGGATGCTCCAGCCAATTTTGATATGTTTGACTAAAATTTAGTAGAACATGTTGGTCGTGTAGAGGGTCTGTAAATTTGGGCATTTTTTCAACCATGGATATATAAAATAAAATTAATTATTTTATCATCGTTCATACATTTGTTCTGTGTTTAAATTTTCTGTAAATTCGTTAAACATGCATATTTTCTTCTCTTTCCTTTTTAGTAAAAAAATATATTGTAATTAATATAGTTAGATAAAATTTGCAGCAAGTCTTTTGATCAATTACATTATAGTAATTTAATGTTATTTTATTATTTCTTCTAAAAATAAAAAAGAAAACCACATGGAACCAAAGCACAACAAATCAAATATCTAACTTAACAGGATGAGTGAAAATATAAAGCGAATTTGTATTTTTGTTTATTTATTTTTTGTTTAATATTGCAAATAATTTAGAAGAAAAATAGTTTTTCAATACAAAGCTGATGAATTCACGTCAAGTTTTATTTGAGGAAGTGTTGATTTTTAATGTAGTGTGTGAACCGGGCATAAATTACTTTTAAATAAGTTTCTTTTGATATTGGATTAAACGTGTAACTTTTTTTCATTTAATTTTTTTAACTAAGAAATTTATATTTTTTTTTTATTTATTTCTTTTTTTTTTTTTTTAATGAAGAAAAAAATCCTTTTTTTTATTATTTTTTCTCCGTACATTTATTTCAGATATTTATCTTCAATTTTATTTCTTTTGTCATTTATTTTAGACCTGGTAATGAATATCGACAAATTATTCAATACAGAGACTTGGATGCCCCTCAAGATCCCATTGATATGTTTAATTAAAAAACTGAGAAAAGAGGAAACCCAGTTGTATGCAACAAATAAATAATTAAATAGTTTATGTATTCTACTGTTTATAATAAATTAACGTATCCAATGATTTTGTTCTCTACTGCTCACACAACAAAGTTTGAATTGTGTAAGTGCAACAATTTTTTAAAATTAAATATCTCTTTTTTTTCATTACTTTATAAAATTTTAATGAGCAAAATATCTAGATATTCCAAAGCTTTTATAATACGTTCAATCAATTTACTGCCGGCCACATTGTCTAAATCCTTTTCGAGAAACTGTGAGGCCTTCAGTAAATGCCCCTTGGCTTCACTGTACAATGTTATCTTCTCTTCTGCTTCTTTGAAACGTTTTGCTTGCTCCACCAAAACAGTGTACATTTCGTAAAGAATTATACCCACATAAATTGATAGTCGTATCGTGAAGGGATCTAATTTCTGGCAAACTTCGAATAGATTTTTACAGGTATCCAGTTTTTTTGTTAATTGTTCTTTTGAAAGTTGTTGCATTTTATAGCCCAATTCATTGCCATACAATTGGATTAGCGAATGCTTCAGACTGAACATATGATAATGATTTGGGTGCAAAAATGTAGACAACTTATCGATAAGACTTTCAACTTGCTTAATAGTCGGCTTATGAGCCAATATAGATTCCACTTCTTCAGTCATTTGTGTTAAAAGGTAACGAACCTAAAAAAAACAAACAAAAAAATTTTAGTACAAAATTAAAATAAAAGTTTGATAGAAAGTTATTTTTCTTAAATAAGATAAAAAATGTAACCAACCTCTTCTCCACTTATAACCATAGGACATTTATTGCACACCCAGTCGGTTTTAGTGTCCAAAGGATTTTTTGGCAATTGCACACCATCGCACACACCATTTACATCTCCTACACAACGTAAAGCATTAAAGTTTGTACCCATTTCTGTGGGATCTTGACAGCGTTCACAGCTGCACAAAAAATGTTTGGTGATCATTAAGTGCTCGTGACGCATTTGAGTGGCCCATAACATATTCGAGTACATAATTTTTAAATGTTCACCTTTTTGAATATCACGTCCCGCAATAACCGTGATGCGAAACCCATTGCGCTGATCAAACTGAAAATAACAATTAGGCAGGCAAGAATGTTCCATCATGCAGGCTGTATAAAAGACCCCACTCAATTCCAAACCCGATGATAAGCTGATACACATATAGTTTGTTTCAATGATGCCACAAATACGATGTATAATTAAACTGTTATATTCGGACAGATATTTTTCCTTAGATTTTTGATCAACACTTTTTAAACGTTGCAAAAAGTTGTGCTGTAAATAAGACACAATTCGTTGTTCAGCTTCTCTATAAATAAAAAGAACAGTTTTTCTATTATATTGTTTTCAAGAAGAAAGTTTGTTTTCTAGGTACTCATGCAGCTCTGTGCCCTCTCTATCCTCTTCATGACTTTGCATGTCCATTAGTTCGCTCCATCTTTTAGGATTTTGTCTTTGCAAAATTAAACATTTCAGAACTAGCAAAGCATCCGAGCGATAATAGTCCCTTAGAGTATTTGCATTAGTAGCTGGATCCGGCGCAGTACCCAGCATTAATATACAACATTCCAAAGCATGTAAATTAGGATTTTTTAATCCCTCACAGTTGGTGGAACAACAGGGCCAATGACATCTAAATGAATAGAAACGTATAAAAAAATTTAAATATCGCTTCTTTAGTAGTTTCATACATACTTTGGGCACTGATGTGCCCCCAAACGACATGGCAAATAACAACCCACACATGGCATAATTGGGGCCTCTTGTTCTTTTTCCGTTAGATACCATTTGGGACCCACCACCAAAGGTGCTTCTTTAAATATGGCAGTACCCACTTTTATATCTCTTGTGGCCAGCAGATATCGACCCAAAGTTACATCATTATCAATGCGAAAAGGTCGACATTCCTTTTTATGCTCCTTCCAGTGCTGTCGCTGATGATTAGCTCCACAGTATTTAACTATTTTACAAGCGGAGCAAAATTGTGTGGCTGGTACTTGACATATGGCACAACCGTCAACGAAAGGGGACATTTTTGCTATTTTATTTTATGAAAAAATATTAATGAATTAGGATAAAAATTTTATTCATAACTTTTTATCGTTTGCAGTTGTTCACTTTATAACGGGATATTTTTAGATTTTGAAGCGTTCGATCTCATTGTACATACATGGCACACTAATTATCAATATTGTTGAAATCAATGACGAGATCACTCCCACGGAGAATTTATAAAAATAACGCAGGCGCATTTTTAATCAAAGCCAAAAGATTCAAATTTTTTAAGAGAAGAAAAACAAAATACTAAATTCTCAAGATTTTTACTACTGCCCATTTTTTATTAAACGAAAAAACAAAACGTTAAAAAATATTTTTATAAAAAATTTTAAAGAACTATTTTTATTTTTAAGCTTAATTCCTTAATTCTATTTTTTGATTAAGCAGATTGGGATGTTTTCTTAACATCCGTTTCTGTTCCCTCATATTTTCAACAATGCCTTTTAAATTCCAATTATGGCGAAGTAAAGCACTTTCCACACCAAATTTGCCGTGTCTTATGCATCTCAAAGACGTACAATGAGCAACGGATTTCAATTCTATACCAAATTCATTTATTAAGTTTGCCAAATACTCTTCGGATTCATTAATGGCATGTATTTCCAAAGTAAAATTGGGCCTTTGAAAATCTATCAGTTTAATGTTATAAATAACAGGCTGTGTATTGTCGGATGGTCTTATTAAGCCTTTACAAGCGATTTCATAGGCAGCTTGGGATTGTATATCCACCCCACACAATTCAAACATTTTGCGTTGATGAGATGTTTGTAGGGAAGAAGCTAAACCAATAACTCGGTCGGCATGAATATGTTTGTAATAAGCTTTGGCAGTAACAAGTGAGTCAGGTAAATGCGTTTCAGTAGCTACACCTAGTTGACCAGTAACATGATAAGCTCTCACAGGACGATTACGATGTATCCTTAATGCTTGTTGTATCCCTTTGCTTTTAAGAGCAAATACTGTAGAAAACAAAAAATATAAAGATGGTAAACATACTTTTTTAATGACATTGTCTTACGCAAAACTCCACTTGTATGTTTGCCTAATGATGCCACTAAAGAGCAACGTATATCCTCCATTTCATATCGTGGTCCTACACTTAAGACATGATCTGCTAAGTTTAAATTGTGCACTTTCCGCAAAAGGGGATCTGCTGCTCCGCCTGGCTCCAAAAGAGGTGTTTGGGATTGTTCTTGCTCAAAACTAGAATGTAACTCATTTAGATCTGCAAAGTACATACATATAACAATTTTCACTTTTATTTTATAAAGCACAGAAAAATCAAGTGACCACAACCTTTGCAAATATTATGTAAAACTGCTGCTTTAACATGTTTTACTTTCATACCAGCCGGTTTATAAATATTTATTATGCCGTTTAGATATTTAAATACCACAGAGGCATCTCGTACTTTTACAAGGGGCATTGCGAGAGATATCTTAAAATTAGTGAAATTTATTTTTTGGAAAAAAAAGGTTAAAATAGTTTATATTTTATAAGATACACATGTTTATCACTTAAACAATAGAGTTACCACATTGTTAAACTATTAGAGTTATTTTCAACATATTTACTAAGGGGCTGCAAAAGCATACTTGAAATTTACGCATCACTACAAAAATGTAATACTCTATAAAAGGTTCCTGTAAGCCAAAACAAGTATGCTTGTGCAGCCCTTTATTATTTACGGATATATTCTAGTATGGCATCTCGATTGTGGATGTGTTTAGTTTGTTTCAAAAATTATTGCAAGAGAGCAATTGAGCATATGTTTTGTTATTAATCTCTCTTAATTTAGCACGTGTTATTATTTCTCTGTTTATAGCCCAAGAAATTGTATTTTCGAGAATTTGAATTAAATTCTTTTTAAAGAACATTTATAAAAACAAAAATTTTAAAAACCAAATGAAGTGGACTACCGCAAATATAAAAAGTCCAAATTACATTGAAAACCATGTAATTTATGTCGGCACACAAACGGGTTCATTTAAAAGTATGTATTCCAAAGGTAATTGCTTGTTTTTTTTTATAATTTTTCGTTCCAGAGCTAACTCCCGCCTATCAAGAGAATCCCTTTCTGCAAAAAAATCTACAAAATTTATCGGAATTAACTAAAGAATCACGCATAAGTGCTTTGGCTTTTTCTAATGACAATAAAACCGAAATTTTAATTGGACGTTACCAAAACACTGTTCAAGTACATTCGGCGTTGACAGGGCAACAACAATACACTGTAAATTTTCAACATGCTCCTATAGTAGGTTTAGCCCGTTACGATAACAATATTATAGCTGGCTTCGCCAATGGCCAGCTGCAGAGTATAGCAGTTAGTGAAGAAGGTGTCGATTCTTCTTTAGCAGGACTTTCCCTATCCAATGTTGGCGACAATATGGCTCATTTAAGACAATGCCCAGTGGAACCTAATTTAGTGGCAATTGGTGGAAAAAATAGACAAAATAATCTTAAAGTTTTGGATATGGCTGCCGAGGGTAAATGCTTGTTTTCATCGAAAAATTTACCAAACGACTATTTGCAACTTGAAGTGCCTGTGTGGGATAGCGATGTGGCATTTATTGACTCATCTAATACATTGGCTACATGCTCTCGTTATGGTTATGTGCGTATTTATGACACACGTAAGCAAAGACGACCTGTCCAATTGTACGCTACAGAAGATCAAATGAGTTTTACTACTTTAGCGGCTAAGGGAAATTATATTTACACTGGCACAACAATGGGGGCCATGAAGGTGAGAAACTTAAACATTTTATTGTTATATTAAAATATTTAATGAACTATTTCCTAATACTTTTTTAGGCTTTCGATGTACGGCGCATGAAAAATTTTGTTCATACTTACAAAGGGTTTACTGGTGGTCTAAGTGATGTCTATATAGATGACACGGGCAAATTCTTAGCTACTGCTTGCTTGGATCGTTATGTACGCGTTCATAACACCGATACTTGTGTACTCTTGTATCAATGTTATGTTAAATCTAAAGCTACACGTATTCTGTTCCATGATTATTTTGGGGATCCCAGTGCCGCTGGGGAAAACAATGAAGAACAAAAGGCACAAAATAATACAGGAAGAAGAAAAGAAAAAAATAAACAGTCCAAAGATGAGGTTTCCGAAGATGAAGAATATGAGGATATGTTTTATAATATGCAGACAATTTGGTTAGTAATTGGCATTAAATTATATTATTTTTATTTTGTATTTTACTGCAATTTATATTTATATTTAGTGAAACTGAGGAAGAAGAAAATAATGAAGGTATACACTCTCAAAAGGAAAGCAAAATTAAAGAAACTGCTATAGAAGTGAATACTAATATAAAAAGAAAAGTTTCGTCCTCTCAAAATATTAACAATAAAAAGAAAAAGAATTGAGTTTCTTCAATATGTTCAAGTAAGAATACTATGTTCTTTATTATTTTTATTTAATTTTAGCGTCACAGACTTTAAAATTATAGCATAAAAACTTTTAAAAACCGTTTTAAAATGAGGCGCGAATAATTGTCAATTCATTAGAACTTTGCGCGTTTTATAGTTTACTCTTAAGCGATAAGTGCAGTAATAAAAAAATTCCACCACCGAAACCATACTCAGTCCTAAGCATAAATTGAAAACTCCACCTAAATCCGCTGTATTATAGAGGGAAATAGTTAATTTTAGTTAATTTAAGCAAAAAGCGTTCAAAAAATGTGGGTTAAGAGCTATTTACATAGTAAGCTAATCCAGGACATAACGGCGACTTTGTGAATGGCGGGCACTGTCTGCTTTTCCAAATAAATACGAGCTATATAGCTATCCGTGGTAAAGTTTGCAGAAGAGCTAAAATAAATTTATCACAAACAATTAGTGATTAAAAATAACAGAATTTGTCACTTACTAAATGGTGCTAATTGAATAATTGTGCTGCAATAAATCAGTTTTATAGGCCAAGGTTGAATAGGAGACATCATTACAATTGGGGAGACAATGAGCGCATTTGGCGCTTTTGAATGTTTCTGAAATGAGATTAAAAAATTGTAAAGAGATATTTTTTGAGTACTTTGACTGACCAAATTCTTTTGTATAGCAGTCCAAATCATTAAGTCTACACTCTGTTTCCGCCTGAACATTGGGTAAATAGTAGGGTTGACATTTGCATTTTTTCATGATTATTTGCCTTTGACAGGCTACTAAACAGGCCGCCTGACGATAATTTTTCAATGACAAATCATTTGATATCAAGCAATCACGCTTATATTCCGGTAACTCTAAGACTTCTTTCGACGAACTCTTCACAGTGGGCGATACTTCTACGAAACTTTCCGAGTTAGGAGTGATTGTGACTAACGCAGCTGCTTCAGTTACAAAGTCCTTAGGATGATGTACGAAAATGACTACACCTGTTGATAAATTACGTTCAGATCCCTCCTTGCCAATAATTATTAGAGCACCATCGATGCCAAATATGCTAGATGTGAAGGGCTTGTATGAATGATTGCGTGGATTATAATTAAAAGAACAGCAAGATCCAAGAAACGAAGTAGTAGGTATAAAACGTAAATAGTCATGATTTTGGCTGCAATTAAATTCAGAATGACCAAAAAAACAACGTTGAGCAAAATCGTGACAATTAGCTGAAATCTGAGCAGCTGCTTCGTATAGAGTGACATTGTTGTGACGCAAAACGGCATCAGTTGTGAGATATGCAGTGTTATTGCTGTTGTTTGGAATCCAATTAGAATTTGTAAACGCATTAATAAATTCAAAACCGGCTATGGCTTCATCCATGTCATAGTGTTGTGGAACGTCACTAAACGATTTATATGTGCAACATTTCGCAATTTTTTTTTTAATTTATAAAAGTTTAAACTTACAGTGTTTGCATATACCGTTTAACACGTTCCATATTCACTGCTTTCGGACTACAAATTGTAATACCTGGAAATGCTACTTCCGTAATGGGTATACGGTGTGCTATCGTATTTAAAATTGGATACGAATAGAATTTCAACCACAATTGCAGAGATAAATGTACGCCACATAAGAAAAGTATGACCAAAATTGCAGACCAACACCATCTAAACATGTTTTAAAAAAAATTTTTTTTTTTAATTTAAATATCGTTTACTCTTATAGGGAAGTTATAGAACCAAATATTCCCACCAACCTCCATATTCCTCGTATACGATTTGGTCTCAATAGCCAAATGCCACTCACTCTTGTATGCAATGTGTATTCCCAAAATGTATCAATAATGGCACCATGTAAACATTTCCAGCAATTTGAGTTATTGTTTAAGGAATCCTTGTTTATGTCGTTCATCACAGGGCTTTTTTCTTCACTGAGAAACAAATCATCGGTTCCAGTATTCCTGCAATACTGAAAATTATTTTTAAATGTTAAAGTTGTTTGTGCCACATATGTACATACATAAATATGTTGTGATTAATTGATTTTAGTATTGTAGGTTTAATTATCAGTTAATGGCCTATAGCAGGTTAATTATATGTGTACCTGTGAAAATTTAATGAGGGTTCATTAATTTAATGTTAATGAAAACAGAGAGGAAGATATTGAAGACAAATAGAAAAACGCGTAGACAAATGAAGATATTAAAAAAGATTGATCAAAATTTGTTAAAAAATAAAATTTATAATTTCATGAGGTTATTTCGTTTCATTTTGTTTTTGAAAAATCAAATGTTGGAGCTGCCACAATTTAAAGGGAATTTTATGTCAACTTTTCGCAAATCTGTCAAAATCTCCTAAAATATATAATGTATAGTATGATTTTATTAATTGGCACTATATTTTTGCTTGAAAAAGAAAATTTAATTAGTTTATTTTTTTTACGAAATGAGGACATAACGCACATATAATATATATTAAATAGGGAAATTTTTACCAAACAGGAATTTTAAATTCAAATTGTAAAACCGGTAAGCATTAAGCGGAGTAAACTACGAATCCCTGCATTAATAAAAAAGAATTACAAATCGCATTAGTGTGGCAGCTCCAATCTAGAGGTATTTAATTGTTTTTGCCTCTCTCTTTAATTCTGTTTATTTTTTCGCACCGGTAAGGTGGTGCTATAGTGATCTTATTAAAATTTCTTAAACTAATTGAAAATTGTTACAGTGTTAAAATTATGTATAATTTATTAAATAATAATAATCTATATGCATAAATAAACAACAAATTGTAAAAATAGTATGTTTTTTAGTGTTAAAAGTGATAATAGAATGTAAATTGGGTTGTAGTGTGTGTGTGTAAAAATAATTAAAAAAAATATGTATGTATAAATAAAATGAAAAACCAAAAGAAAAAGAAAATAAGATTTATTAAAAAAATTTTGTGTATTCCCTGACAAACATACATACATACATGTGTAAAAACAACTGATTTACCGGTATCAAATAATATGTTGGTGCCATTTTTAAATGATAATATGTATGGGGATGATGATGTTTGTTGATGACAAAAATGTCTATGAGGAATATAAACTGAGATTTGTCATAAGGTGAGTTTTATATTTATGTATTTAAAAAAATAGCAAAATTAAAATTGTTTAATATTCTATTTGCAATACAATTTGAAGAAAACAAAAATTTTTTTTAATTTAAAAAGGTAAAACAATGAAAATATATCTATTCTAATAAAATTTTATTAAAATATACAAACATGCATATATGTACGCACACACATTCACATTCAGATAAAAAAGGAAACATTTTTTAATACCATCATTTTTCGATAATATTTTTTTATTGATTTGAATTCGTAATTACATATGAACTTACAGACACAATTTATTTTTTTCTGCTCAATTTTTTTTTTTTAAAATAAAAAAAAAATTATCTTTAAACTCTGTTTATATCTTTGTCTTAATAAAATGCAATAAAAATTATTTCTGCTGCTTCTTTAAATTGTAAATAATTAAATACGCTTGGTTGTTATTATGACCTTCTAAATCTGGTTTGTGTTTTATCGTTTTGGGTCTATTATTTGGTATTACTCGTTTTTTTTTCAGTTCTTGTGTTGCTAGTTTTTGCTTGATTTAGGTAAGTCAACCAATAACCCGACTTTTTCTACTCCGTTGACCAAGGCACTGTTTTTTAGTGTTTACTTCAATTTTGTTTTCTTATTTACCAATGCGTCATGTTGTCTCCTTCAAATTCTTGTTTTTCTTACTCTTTAATTCTATTTGTATTATGGGATTTTTTACATTAATTTTACGTAACCAAACAGCGCTAGTTAATATCAAAACTTTAAGTTAGAGAGATCTCCTATAAACTGGAGCTGAATATATTCATTTAATTTTAATAGACATTTAATTATTTTATATTATATTTTTGCACAAAAAGTCTGAAAACTTGTTGTCAGTTTTAGAGGGAAATTTCATAGAAATATTTGCTTAAGAATTGTTTGCCGCTAGCCTCTCCTTTTATTTTATTTTGCAATAAAATACAGAAAAATAACCAAAATTTTCCAACATTTTTGGTAGGATACACATATTTCCTTTCGACTCCCACCAGGAAATGTTAACACAAAAAGCAGAATGTAACCGTACTCGACTTACTGCTTCATGTAATGTTGTCAACTGCCAAATATAAATGTGACTAGCAGCTAACTATGTACATACACACATTCACATAAATATGTATATCATCAACTCAAGCCTGCGTTTGTGAGATTATTATGAAAAATGAAATATTTTCCACCCTAAATCATAAAAGTTTCAATGAGCAAAATAAATATTTTAAAATTTCACATAAAGTATTTAATGTAAGTTTTAAGTGGCTGATATCTGTGTAAAATGACAACGAAAAGGATTGCATATTCGACTGTGCTGAATTTTATATATCTACTCGATGACGAGCAGTATATGATGGCAAACACACATGCCAACTTGTGCAAACGTAAGTGAAGCTGATTTCATCCAACTACTTGTGACTTGGTATAACCTAATCTGTTGGTTTTAGTTTTCCTTTTATTTTGAAACCTAATTTTAATTCCCTTCTTGTCAGCAGTTTTCCAAAATTTAGTCCTACTTTTAGTTTATCAAAGTAGATGGAGAGAGCTGTGCTATTGGCTACTAATTGACTACTTCGACCACGAAAAGTTTTAAATTTCTATCTTATTAATTTGATACTTAAAGCTAACTAAGCAGATTAAATAAAACACAAAATCAGTCTGTAAATTTATTCTGAATTTCTTTCCTCTCTTCTGTTGTGGATGCAACCGAATAGACAAACTTATGAATGATTATGTTTTTCATTTGTGATAAAGGGTAGGGTATAATTACATGTCATCTCTAAAGTGTGCTCATGTAAAGGCTATATTACTTGTCGGTACATACATGCATACATGCGCATTGGACAGATTAAACCTCCATTCAAATTTATAAATATTCATCTGGCCAAGTCCGGGCTACTCATGTAGTCGTATGTATGTTAGATTTTAATATTTCTTTTCGCAATATGTAATTTTGTATTAGACACACCACACACACATTTATACGAGCATATGCTTGATAAAATTTGCTGTGGTAAATTCATGCAGACTTTTAGTAGGTTTTGTGTTACAATAAAATTCTGTTCCATTTCTATGTTTGCCTGTACATATTAAGATTATTTTATGACATTAGTAACTGATATGCAATTAAATGTGTGTTGAGATAGAATACTGAAGGAGCTCACTACCTTTATGGGTACCATAGTTATTCACTTTTACTTTTTAGCAGGTATTATGAAATACTTTATTGTAAGCGCCTCCGTTGACATCTATAGCGTTTAGTCTAGTACCAGTAATTTCATATTCTTTAGTCGTAACTTTTGGTTCTTCTCTTTTGTACTTACACGTCGTGTAAAATGTAAATGGTTGTGTTATGGTAGTGTTTGTTCTTAACATAAGTTCGAAATTTTCATGTTCTTTCTTGCTTCTCGTTTTAATAGCTGAAATTTATTTTAAATATCTAGAATATGTTACGCATTTCAACTTTGCAAGAGTGGGTGGGTGAGACATTGAAAAAGTATTTTTCTTATCGAAAAATTTGTTCAGATAAGAAGGCTTCTAAAAGGAAACTAATTGATAATAATCGTTCCAAACTGCAATATCTTTCTCAAAGAAAAATAAAATCTTTTTGTTCACTTTAAACTTCGCTTACAGCATATAGTGTCATCAAATTTAATCATGCTAATGCTAAATCAAAAAGAAAATTTTTTTCAAAAAGAAAACAGTGTTAGTTGTCAGGTCTGCTCTTGCATCACAATTTTTAAGAATGAAAGTTGAATGAATGACATTAATCTTGTATGAGATAACATTATCTTCTCTACGTAAATGAATCGGTTTCTACGAGATTTGGGAAAATGGCAAACATCTCTTCGAGTCTGCATTGCTCGTCTCTATTGAAAAAATAAATTTTGAAAAATGACACGCACTTGTTCTTCTACTGAAACTAGTTTACCAGAGATTTTACTAAATTTGAAATGTTACTAGGAAGTGTTAAAATAGAATAGAAAATCAATCGTTTGGATGACGAATTGCCTTAACTTGATTTAATTTCATTAGACTGTTGTCTAGAAGTACACACCAAACGTTTTTAATACATTTTAGAAACAGACACTCTCCTCTTTTTATTGATCACTTATACTACTTTAACAAAAAAACAGTTCAAATATTTATAAGGTTAGGGAATATTCTCAGATACCCGTTTTGCCGTTTTGCTGCCACGCAAACCAGCCAACATTACAACTTTTATGCAGTTCAATTACATTTTTAATGACCACGCGAAACGAAACAAAAACAGCTAATCAAAATCCAGATTTTAAACAGTTGCTCTAATTTTTTGTATAAACGATTTCTTTAGTCTAAAAATTCTCACCCATAGAAATAAAATTGCTATTGATTAGGAAACCAAGTAGAGATCTAAAATTAGCGCCCAAAATACCGTATCAGCAATTTTTACATGTTATGTACTAATTAACTTTTTACTAACTATTAAATAACTAATTTTAAGTTAGTTTAAGCCATCTACAGTCGGATAGGATGCAGTTAGCAATTGGTGGTTCAATATGTTTTATTTTCCCATTGTAAAATAAATCAATTTAAAAAGTTTTAATTTTTTATAAAATTATCTTAAAGTTGTTCAATAATTTGTTCGTTATTATTTCTATTACACCGATTATCTACTTGACATGCAAAATGTTTAAACGTTTGAACGTTGCAATAACTGTTTGCTTCCCTTAATGTCAGTAACAATAGTTAAAGTTATAAAATGTTTTGTTGTCATTACATGGCTGTTGTCACAATAAACTTTTAATACAGCTGATGCTAAAAGAAAAAGTCTTGTGATTTTCTTTCAGCCTTTAAAAAAATGTGCTCTTTTTCTTTATAGTTTCTTTAGTGTCGTTCTTTAGATAAACAGTTGATGTTCCTAAGGGCATGTTTTCCGTTTAAAGTCAACTAGACACACAAATTGGTAGAGTGCTCGATGCAGAGTGCCAAGGAAACCACAGTCATTATTTTAATACACTTTTCATGTGCACATGTTTGTTTGTTTGTTTGTGTGTGTAATAGGGTATGCCGTATACAATGAGTTTAGATTTGTTTTATTTTTTTGCAACCGGAATGCAATAATTTTATCAAAAGATTATTTGATTCCCATCTCTTGATAGAACTTCTCACTTAACTGAAAAGGTATTCAGCAGATAATTTGGGAAAATATTGGTCGGTAAACAATCAAAAATTTCTTGCGACGAAATCAATAAAATAATTTTTTATAACGAGTTTTTGCAAATAAATTTTATTAATTTTGTTACACTAAATAGTGTACGCTTCATCCACAGCGCATTTATTTTTAATATGGGGAAGTGAGTGAAGATAAATGTGCTGAGTTAAATATGTTTTAACGTAACCCGTTACGTTTTTTAGTATTTGTAAATATCTTTATAAATCTGTTTACGTTGACTTCTAAAAAAGATTACGGAATGGGACACATATTATTTTAAAGGGTAGGTCGTCTAAATTTGTAATCTACCGCCCCATTACTCAGAAGTTACTTTGGACTATTTTTTATTTTTTTTTTTTTGAAGTTTCCCTATACGTTAAAACATATTTAGCTCGGTATATTTATCTTCACTCACTTATACAAATGGAGTACCACCACTTTTTTTTATTCTTCACTAGCTTGTGTGTGTGTATGCATCGCGTTTGTATGCTCAATTTAATTATGTGCGTGTAAATTAATTTACTTAAACTCTGAACACAATTAATAGTTTGGAAAACTTTTTCTTTTTGTTTTATTTAATGCAATTTTGATTGTTTGTTTTATTTTATGTTTTTCATCCTGACACCCACTTTAATTATCCAGAATTTAATTGTTAATTGCTCTACATGAGTGGTAAATCTACAAAAATTGTTAATTGTATTACTTTTGCCTCTCTTTAGGGTTCGTTGGAATAACGAATTTATAAGAGAGTGTTGCAATGGCAAAGACAAAAAAATTATTAATGATTCAAATAGCTCAAATTATATTTTAAAAAATGGGAAAGCAGCAAGGCAACATTTAAAGATAAAAAAACTTAAATTTAAATTGATAGCAACTGGTGTATCAGGCGCAATTAGTGTTGATGATAAGAAAGTACAATAATGTCACATTTAATGAATTTACAATTTCAATAATTAAATTGCTTGAAAGCCATTTGGATACCAAGGAAATTTTTTTTCTTTTTAATTTAATAAATATTGTTGGCAGTACGTATTTAAACCTGAAATAGTGAGAGTAAATAAATCTTTTTATTGTTTAAAATTTACTGATGACCATGAACACCACAAACCAATTGGTGGTCAAACCGAAAGCTATTGAGTGTGAATGTTGAAGGAAAATATCATTACGTTATTTAGCAGCTTCTTCGTTATTGTTTTGTAACAAAACGTTTAATGAATTAATAATGTAACAGTTCCGTTAACACTTGCACTCAAGTCTCTATACACCAAACACACACTTGATGTCGATTTTCTTGTGGTTGATTTTGTTTTGGTGGCCAAATGTATGCAAGTGGCTGACTGTTCATAATTTTAAATTTCTACTTGAAAAGAAAACTGCGGTGAATATTGTCTTTTTGTATTTGTTGCCATTATTAGCTATTTTCGTTCAATTAAGTTTAAAGAACTTTAACCATAAACAGTGGCTTTTTCGAATATTATTTAACATGCTACCACTAAAATGCGGCTGAGCACAATAAAATAACTGACAACTACTCGTTTGTATACACAAAATGTATTAAAGCATTTAAATTGATTTAGTCCAAATAAAAAAAAAATAATTTTCAATCAGTCGAAAAATATTTTATGAAAATGGGCCAAGGGCAGCGTATGATAAATTAAAATGACAAGAAAAACATAATTGTTAATCATACGTGGTGGTGTACGTTTACAAGCAAATGAGAATACAGGCATACCTCGCTTAGCTCTTATATTGCGTCCCTGAAATTTGAGCGTTAACAGAAACAGCGTTGAAGAGGTGCTATTTACACTAAGACTGTCGTCTGCTCTCAATTCGCTTAACTAATAACATAATCCATTTTTACCTCCAACGTCAAGCTTTTCCTAGATTGCTTAACAAAATGTGTCTGTGATTTAATTGATTTTTTTCATTTAATGAATTTTATTTATTTAATCAAAATTACTGAGGTCTATATCAAACCATATCAGTATTTCGAATGATCAATTTAATACAAAATATCACATTTTGAGATTCTCCGAATTAAAATTATTTTTGACATTTTTTTTCTTTTCAAAAACAATAATTCCAAAAACTCTGAATTCAATTTTATCAATTTTCATATGAAATTAGAAAAAGAAACCTTTTAAAAAATATTTTAAATCTAAAATAATTTTTTTTTTCAAAAATTCAAAAGATCCCTTTAGGAAAACAGCTTTAAAAGAGGTAGCGTTAATCGATGTGTGGCTGTCCATTTTTTAAATAAATTAATTAAATATTATTATTATTGTTATATACATACATATGTATGGGCTGTTAGTATTGAAAGTGACACAATTACACTTTTTAAATGAAATGATTTAAAAATATTTTCAGTAAGATATACGCACAACTCACTAAATTTACCACTAACACATTCATTAAAAAAATTGGACTTATACCACTTTCACGTATTTGTTTATTTCAAAAATAAATAAATTGTTTATGTCGGAATAATTAATTTTATAGAATGATTATATTCATGGCATAAATTATACGTGTAATTGCAGTTTAAATAATTTTATATAATCTTGCAGGTATTTTTATTAAACAATTAATATATATGTGTGTGTGCGTGAGTGATTTAATTTTATAAAATTGTATGCTTTCAATTAATTTTAAATTACTATAACAGACTTTTTAATTGTACTTTATAACAATGTTGGTTTTTTTTTTTTTGTATTTTAGATAAAAAAAAATTGTAAGCTGTTATTTACACACACACACACACACACATACACATAAATGACAATAATTAATAAATGCAGTGCAATAAATATTTTGTTTTATAAATTTATTGCAAGAGCGCATCAAAAATTTTATTTAATTAATTAATTTCCCTGTAAATTTTATTTGGAAATTTATAATTAAAATTTTTGTTTTTTTTTAAGTTTTCCCTGAAATTTGATTTCAGTCTTTATAAGGACACAGCATTATCGTTTTAAAAACTAAATTTATTGTACCAAAATTGTTACGTGTTAAATTTATTTCAACAGCGGTAATATGATATTTATTTACTTTTATTTATTTTAATAAGAAATAAACGAAAGTTGGTAGAACTAAACTTCAGTTTGTAGAAAATTTTCTTTTTCTTTTTTATGTTGACTCCGTCGTACATCTTTTTAATCTCACGCCTTATCATCAACTGCCCTTTTTCTTATTTTTTACGTGCCATCACCTTATTATGCGTCAGCTGTCATGTAAATTTTTGGTTTTGTTTTGGGTGCCCCTGTAGACTAGTGGATAGTGTACTAACCTTCCCATCTGGGGGTGCTTGCAGGCTTAAATCCTGCATAGACCACGCTTTTTAGAAATGGCTTTCATTAAAAAAAAAAACTATTTAGTTTTTAAAAGCACTTTATATCCAGTGAAAAGTATTTATTAAAATAATTGCGTTATAAAGTTAAAATTCATGTCTCAACAATATTTGCAATTTTAATTTCTTTAGCTGGCAGATAACAATCGGTAATACTGCTGCACACAAAAGTTAACCATAAATCCAAGAAAGAAAAGTTATTTTGTTAATAAAGTAATAATAATTTAAGTTTCCAGCTTTTCACTTTTTAAAAGAAAATCCTTACATCTAGAGAATGTGAAAATGTATAGCTTTTAATCCTTTTGCTAGTCACTTTTGAACACTTTTTTTGTCTTATGAACAAAATTTGTTTAAAGCGGAGCAGAATCAAAACAAAATCCCATAAAATGTTTGTTGGTTTTTTATTGTTGCTGGTGCTTTCCATTTCAAATCCTTTTTTTTGGTATTAAACAAGCCATTGCTGAAAGCACTAACCCAATAATAAAGTTTTTTTTATTTTTTTTTTAACAAATATTTACCGTTTGTATGCAAAAAAGTATATATAACAAAAGCGGAAAACACAACAATCTAGGGTAAAAAAAAATTACAAATGCAGGGCACCAAAATGTACAAACGTACATTTCCCATGTACAATCTAGATCGAAATACACAACAAACAAAAGCACAACCACATACTTACAATTATGGTTAAAAAAATATCTAGCAACATTCATAAATATGATAACAACAGAGAAACGTGTTGAAGATGAACATTTTTTAATTAGATTAAAGGATTTTTTCAAGTTATTCTGACAAAAAAATAACAAAAACATTATGATAGTGATGGTATTTTCAAAAGATTAAATTAATTTAAACTTATGAGAGAGGTTGTGGAGTTTTAATAGCATCAACCTACATCCTGTAAGCCTTAACTTGCGCTGTTATGTTATTAAGGATGTAAAGTGCCATGAAACATTAAGAAAATAAATAATTCGTCTCGTCCTGAAAAGCAACCTAACAAACTTAACTATGTGTGATCTCAATTAAAATAAAGTCAAGGGCTCATTTGTCAATATTTTTACTTTATTACTTTAGAAAAGTTTAAAATTAATAGTTGATTTTCTTACTTGTGTAAAAATTACAAAAAAATATAATTATAATTTTTATTAAATTTTAAAATTAAAATAATTTTTTTTAATAAAAAATTTCCATCATGCGGTCTTGAATTGTGTAACTTGTGTTGTAATAGTCCAGACCTAATATCCTTTTCTTCAAATTCTAAAAATTATTGTTCGTGCCATTACATTTTGCCTTAGTTTGTTCTGGTTAATAAATTTAAAATATTTTATTTTCACATAGTGTAAGGGACGCAGTTAAACTTTGTCTAATAATTAATATAGAATTTTGTTTACTTAACCGTTTGTTTGCTTCCCATATATATATTCTTTGCTTTTCTTTATTTGCCTTTCGTTACCTTTCCTTTGCTTCCCTTTCCTCTCTGCTGTTAGTAAAATTTAGTTAACCTGAGTAAATTACATTCATTTAAAACAGAATTTAATGTTTTAGGAGTATATCGCCATATGTTCAGCATATTTTTACTACATTCCTATGCCAAGCGTTTTTAAAATGGCTACAAACGTTTATTAGCGCTATTAAAATTTATTTATGTGACTCTTTAGATTATTTAAATTTTGATATATTCAAGTGCTTCAAAATAATAAATAAAAATGCAAATTAATACACACAGCCGACAGTTTCGACAGTTGCACGCACCCATTGAAGCTGGCATATTAAATTCTGATGTGTATCAAACTCGCCGTGTGTTCTTTAAGAAGCTTAAAAAGTTTAGGAATTAAGAATTAGAACAAGACAGAACAGGGAAAAGAGTGCAAAAAAATTAATTTTTATGAAGGCTGCTAAAGTGGCTATTTTGTTGTTTAAAATTCAATTGGCAGCAGAATTGCTAAAACCGTAAACTGAATTTAATAGTTCTTGTAACTGTTACGTTTCTTTCAGTTAAAAAATTAAAAAATATTTTTACTTTCAAAAAGGGACAGCGTTGTTGTTGCCTTTTAATAACACAGGCCGACAATGAGTTTGGTACCGCCAAAACTAAAACTATTTTCTAGTATACTGGATGCTGTGAAGCAAACTGTATACCTACTCTTTTCATCCTAAGTGTAGTTTCGAGTGAATGTTACCCCAAATAATTTGCATTAACTCCGGAAGTAGATCGGGAATAAAATGACCTTTAAATTATTTTATTATCAATTTTTTTTTACCAGTCTTACTTATAGTTTAGAATATATTCACAAAGTTTTATTAAAAAAAATATATTTTTTCAAGATGAGTGTTTTTTTAGTTATTTTAAAGTATAAAAAATTGTATGGCGCTACCACTAAATTGTGAATAAAATTAGAATTTATGAATGAATTTTGATGAAAATTTTCATTTTAAATTTTTAATGAATTTTTGACAAAAATTTTTTTTTTTTTTTGAAAAATTAAACTTTTAAGAATGTTTCAAAAGCTACAAGACTGGTAAAAAATTGTTAATTGCTTGTAAGTTTAAGCAGAGAGCTAGTTCTCGAGTTATGCAAATTATTTGACGTAACCTCTTCTTTTCTTCTATACAACTTTATATCTCGGGAACTGCATACTTTAGGTATTCAAATTGACAGTGAACAGGCACCACAAAAAAATCCGTTTTGTAGGCCAGGAAATATTAATTTACTTTACGCTTCATGTATACTTTTTATAAAAAAAAAACTGATTTTGCTAGTAGGCCATCATTAATCTACAACATTTTTTGTTCTCACTCCAAAATATTATTTTTATTTTCAAATTCTAAAAAAATAAAATGAGCAGAGTAGAGTGTAGCTATTGAATAAAACACAAATACGTTTTACTATTTAAACAGGTGCTGAATTTGAATTTCTGAATAAAATTTTTTGTTTCTTTTTAGAGCGCTTTTTTGCATTAATATACGCCTATTGTGCTTCAAATGAGGTAGTGCTACAGCTGTTATCTGCAACTTATGTAAATTATATTACAGAGTGTATATAGACACATACATACATACGCTTGTATGAACACACATACCCTGCAGCCAACTTCATTAACTTTAAAATAACTATTTCTATTTTTACTTGTTTTTCAATAATATCGGCAACACTGGCTAAATAAAATATAGCTTTTCAGCTTTCCAGATTTAATTAAGGCTAACGTTTGTCGTACAGAAATACTAGCTGAGATGAAGTGTAACTGATCTTGAGTTCATAAAAAATTTATTGCATTTGGGTGTGTGTAAAATTCAAAAATTTAACAAACTTTCTTCAGCCTTTCCAAATAAACAGTTTTTAACGTTTTTAAACGGCTTTAAATTAAAGCCTCGTAATTCACCTCTGAAAATTTTTCATTTTATGTAAAAGTTTCATGTACAAAAGTCATCTTTACTTTATATTAAAAGGATTTATTTTGAAATCCCTAAATTTACCAGCCTCGTCACCTCTGTTCTAAAAGTCGTGTTTGCTTATTTAATCTTCTTAACTCGTCTACGTGTAAATGAAACGTCGTTATAAATGCGAGTTGTTTAAAAGGTTCTTTTTAGTAATTTAAGTCGTGACCTTAACACCGTCTGTCTGTTGATGCTTACACAAATGAAGGAACAAGAAAAGGTAAAAGTTGTATGTTTGTTGTCTTGCCTCCTTAATGTCGGATAAAGTTAATAACATCAATAACAACAGCAAAAAATTTTATGTAATTTAATATTTAGTGATGAGATATTTAGGGATTACAACAATAGCTACAACACACACACACAAAACAAAAAATAAACAAGAAGAATCTCTAAAAATGGTTATTGTGTAAAAGGAAGTAGAAAAAAGAGAAATCAAAAGCCGTGTTACAGTTCGTTTTTATATTTTACTTTTTTTATAAAAATAAAATCAAAACAAATCAAATTGTAATGCGAGTTTACAAGAAAATTTAACTATCTAATTTCCAACAACAATAAAAGGTTACTTGCTTTACCTTAATCAAAGTTGGAATTAATGGTTTTTTTTAGCAAATCGTTTTTTTTCTACTTGTGCATAATTTTTGAAATGCATTTCTTTACATGAGAATGATTTTTTTAATTTTTCTTTAAAAATTCACTTCTTTTTAAAATCCAACTGTAACTTAATTAGTTTTATTTAAAGAAAAAAAAAATTCTCTTGTAAAGAAAGTATTTTCTTAAATGAAAACTTTTTATTTTTTTTCCTGGTTTTTTCTACATCTTAGTTTACCTTTTTTGTTTTGTAGTTTATTAAAATATTTATTATGACATTATAAAGCAAGATACCACAGACCTGTAAATATTTTTTTTTTGTGTAAATTATTCGTACGTTAGTGCAAACAAAATTTAATTTAACTAAACTCTGAAAATAATTTAAAAATCAATTTAATCGACACAAAAAGTTAAGCAAAAAATTAAAAAAAAAAAGTATTTTGTGGTAAATCCGACGGTATGTATGTTAGGCCCTATAGCAACTAATACTCGTACAATATATACGCATTATAAATCATGGAAGCACGGCTACACTCTTCTCTAGCTGTCCGTCAGTAATGAAGCTTAATGTCTTATTCCAGAAGCCTAACCGGAAATTGATATGGCCATTGTTGATTCTATTTCTTGTTAATTTCAATATTCAAAAAAATTTCTTTATTTTTTATAAAAGTTTCATACAGAATGTGGTACAAATTAAACAATAAATTTTTTGTCTCAAGTGTTTTAGTTGTGGCTTGAAGTGTAAAAAACATTTTTATTAATTAAAAACTTGTTGTTGTTGTTAAAGGACTTTAGTAAGTGAGTTTATGTAAATTATTTTGCAGATTTTCTTTTGTTTGATGATTATAAAGTTTTAAAGTGGGTGTGAAGAGGTAAATGTCACAGATTATAAAAGGTGAAAGAAGTAAAACTATGAGAACAAAAAATTTTCAGAACTATTTTGCACATTTTGTAAAAGAAAATCTTAATCTGTAGTCACTATAGAGACATCACAGAAAAAACGAGAAGTAACTAAAGCCATAATTCTGTGAATGTTAAGTTATTAAATTTTGAAATTAAATTTAATTATTCGATCTTTATAAATATTTTTCAAGCTTAAATAATTTAATAATTAATATTCCCTGAAGAAGACTTTCAATACAAGAAAGTCGAATAAAAATTAAAATATTAATTTATTAACTAATGAAAAATATATTTAATTATTAAAGTTTAATTTTAGAAATTTGGCTCAGCTTCTGAACATCAGAAATTCAAAATTATCTTTGTAATTTTTGATATCAATTTGAATTTATCAAATTGGAAAAATTGAGTTGCAACAAAATAAAATTAAAAAATTTACTTTTTTCGTGCCTTAGAACTTGAAGTATTTTAAAATTTTTGTTAACTCCGGGAACGCAATTTGTGCCCATTAAACTCAAAAATGTTTCCTTGGCAGTTTTTGTTTTTTTAACTCAGCATCATCAGTATCCCGTCGAAGTGACCAACAATATCCTGAAATCATTTTTATTTTATTTTTGCACCATTTCTTGCTGAAAATTTTCGCCTTTTTTATCGCTGAACGAGCCCAGGTTGTCTGGGAAGACAACCTTTGTTTTATTTTCGAAAATTAACCCATTTTGTTTTCCCACGTGATAACTTCAAAATCCTGATTTCTCAAGCTACTTAATCAAATGAACGTTGCTCCTCTTTAAATTTGTATAAAATTGATTTTTCACTTTAATGTTTTCTAACTTAATCCTTTTTGTCTGTACAAGTGGCTGTGTGTCTGTGTGCGAGTGTATGTGCTGGGAGTATGTTTGCTAAACGTGTTGCTACTGTGATAAATCTGCAAATCTTGCCACACAGCATACTCGTAACATGTACTACGTGTATGTAAATACACACGCCTTTGCTTTGCATTCTTTTGATATAAGAAATTTAAACACTTAAACTCATACAAACTTATTTCTTTAATAAAACCCTTCAAGTGTGATAAGATATTCTCACAGCTCCATCAAATCACTGAGGAAAAACACAACAAGAAAACACAAGTTATTTTCCGTACCCTCTCCTATACAGAGAGCAACACCTTTTTCGGAACTAGTTAAGAAAGAACAAAACTACCGGGTTGCTATTGACTCACCGCTACAATCTTATTTATCGCTTCCCTTCCTCATGTCAGTTTTTGTTTCTAGTTGTCCAGCCAAACACAAAACACAAAAGAAAAAAAGACGATAAAAGCAGAAGAACCTTATAAATGTAGTCATTTGCAGCTAAAAGTGTTGGGCGTGTAACAAATTGCATTGTATTTGAGGTTATATAACCTCAGAGTTAATCAATTTATTGAAATTGAAAATAAAAACATAATTGGCCACAAGTTTAAATAAGATAAACTTAAAGTGCTGATGTGCATTTGTTTCAAGTGAATATCGAGAAGTGAATTTATTTTCGGTTGCGCTTTTGACGTGGAAAATTTTTCCAATTAAATTTCTTAAACATTCCCTATTCAGTTAAACAAATTTTATTTTTTTTTCGAGTGTATGGCAAACAGTGTTTATCTTAAAAATATTTAACTTGTGTTCTTAAATAAGAACAAGCACATTTTGACCACATCCCTTCCACAATACAGCCAGACATTCTGTATATCTGTCAGTGGATTATGTAAATGAACCCACAATAATAATGATGGAATAATGATGAACAACAACTGAGACATTTTTGAGATTAAAAAAAAAAATTCTTGCTTTACAAAATTAAATTTACACAAAGATTTTGTTGTTGTTCTTGTTCTTGTAAAGAATGCATGCGTGCATGCTCGTACTTGTAACACATTTTGTTTTTTTAATTTCTCGCCAACTAGTTTAAAACAAAAATTAATTAATTTTTTCTGCAGCTAAAATCTTTATTTAGTTAATGGTCCTTTCAAAGCTCCATACTAAATGTTGGGTTGAGTAATAATTTTTTGATGTCAACATCTGTGTCAATAACTTTGTAAGGTAACGTAACGTAATTTCTTCTAATTTTTTACATTTTTGATGTGTGTTTAATTTGATAGAATTTGTGCATAAACATAAATGAAACGAACTGGCCACAGTGGCGCAAAGTGACTAAAATGATCATAATTTACAGAAAATAAGCTAAAAATTTTAAATCATTTTAATGCTAAAGAACAAAAATGATTGATTAAACGACTTCTTAAAAAACTGTAACCAAAACAAACTTTTGTTTAAAATTTAAACTTTAAATTTTAGTCATATGTTTGCCTGCTCGACCAAATGGTCTCACTTAACTGTTTATTAAAGCACTTAAAAAAAAAGGAAAAGAAGGAGGCAAAAAAGCTTTTAAGACTTAACTTGGCGTTTATTTTAAGTATAAAAAATCCCCCTTAAAACTGCAAATTGTTAGCACTACTACTTAGTGTCAGCACTTAATGGAGGATACAGTTGCACACACATAAACAAGTATTGGAATTGAAATGCATGTAAACGACACACAAACTTTCTAAATCCATTTGTCAACATTATTTTGGTTTTCTAATTTTATTGCTTTTTTTCCTTTTTTTGTGCTGCTTGTGGCAGAAGACAGTAATGAATCTTAAAAAAACTAAAATAAAGTTTGAACACTAAAACAGATTTTGAAAACTCCATAAAAGAAATCATGGAGAAAAAGTAGAGAAAGTCGTGCAAAAGCAAGCAGCCCTTTAAAAACATTTTAATTTTGTGGGTTTGTGGGTTATATTTTTTCTTTTATTTCCATCAGTTTGCCCAAGAACGAATCACATGAAATTAAAAATTTTTTAAATGAAAAGTACTCGCTCGTATTTGGGTAAACATTGTGTTGGGAAGCGAGAACACAGTTGACAAGTTTTTAAAAATTATTAAAAATTAAACAGGAACGAAGAACGCCAAGTGCCTTCCTTATCTTGGTTGTCATACTTAAATTGTATAAAATAAGCGAGTCTGTAACTGTCTGCCTTTACTTGACGGCATTTACAATTAATTCTGTCATTTAGAGCCATGTTTTCTTGGATTGTTTTCTTCCTGAATTTTAACAAAATTTGTTTAAAACTTTGCATCAATC
This sequence comes from Thelaira solivaga, assembly GCA_947397855.1. Lineage (NCBI taxonomy): Eukaryota > Metazoa > Arthropoda > Insecta > Diptera > Tachinidae > Thelaira > Thelaira solivaga. The sequence continues at coordinate 68,840,772 of OX377614.1, forward strand.
AGACTCCAAAAAAAGTATGATTTTCCTAAGATTTTATGGATTAAAAAAAATACCGACTTTAGTTCGACTAAGTTTACGGGCCATAAATTTAAGTCATTTAATTTTTGGCAAAAACATACGCAGGACACAGACAACAACAAAATTATAAAGAGATTCAGCATCATTTTTGTTCATCAGGCGGCAGCTGTCATTTTTCACATTTAAATGACTGAGCCTGAGTCATTCACACAAAAAAAAAAAAAAAAAAAAAAAAAAAAAAAAAAAAAAAAAAAAAAAATTGGAACAGAAAAATTTTTTAAACTCAAGAACAATCCCATTTTTTAACATACAAAAATTCTCCAATCACACACACACTCACATACATCCGCGTTCTCGTTAGGAACACAATCTAGTTAGTAACATAAAGTACAAGGAAATGAAGAACCAGCACTTACACACATGAGTTGATTTTTATTAAACAAAATTTATAGAAAAACATTTGTTACAGAAATTTACATACACGCACACAGCTGTGTTTAAAGGAGTTAATATTTGCAGCAAGCAAATCAATACAAATAAAACGCCCTCTTCTAAACATCTCAATATTAAAGGTTTTTATCTATTTTCTATCTCTCTTTATCTCCATCTCATAAAGACTGTTTTAATAAATTCGGTATTTTGATTAAAAAGCAAAAATTAAATGAAACAATTCAAATCTGACTACACTTTTTTGCTGCCTTTTGTGCAGGAAAGTGATATGAAATTGAAACTGAGAATGAAATCACTTAAAAGTCCTTTTTGAAAAAAAAAAAAAAAAATCACATAGTAAATTGTCAAAAAATTTCCCAACTATTTTGCTTCAAAATATAAAAAAAAAACAAACAGAAGTTGCTTTGCCTTTTCCTTATTTCCACAATTTAATGGAAATGGTTGTTTAGTCTGAATGTTTACCCCATTGTTTTTAAAGGAGTTTAATTTGCAGTATAATTAGCAAAAAAGAAATTCACTTGAAATTTAATTAAAAGAAAAGATTTACAAAAATGCCAAAGAAACCCAAATTTCAAAACTGGAAAATTATTTAAAGAGTTAAAAAATTAAAGTTGCCCATAAAGCAGTTGACGCCACTGTAATCCTCTACTTTTTTCATTCTTTTTATCCATATAAATAAAATAAATTTTCTGTTTGTTTGTTCGCTATACAAATTTGTGTGTTTCCAACGAATTTTTCTGAAATTTTTTTTTACCAATGATGTATAACTCCAAGGAAGCGCGCCATATGTCTTTGAACTGGCCACGCCCACTTTATGTATGCTCACTATATCTCAGAGAACTTGCCATATACCGAATAGGTCTTTGATCTTTTTTTATATTTGTACATCTATGGAATAAAAAGGGTAAAACACTAATGTTGGCACGTTTTTTTAACCCCATATAAATACTTTTTAAAGTGACAACCACAACAACAAAAACTCAATTTTTTTCTTCTCTTACATTAAACTTTGCAATGATTTAAGATTTGTTGAAGAGTAGATCCTACTGAAAAGTAGAAGCGCTCGAAAATGCTTTTTTTTATCAAGAATAATTTTGATTTCTACTGCTATACTTGATTTTAAAAGACTACAATTTGCTAAATTTCTAATGGATAGCTATTTACATGAGGCCCACTTCAGTTTTGGAAGCCAACTAAGAAAAACCTGAAATGGCTCCAAAAAAATAATAAAATTTCTCAATTCTAAGCATCGTATTTGAAATCTATTTTGAAATACAGCCAAAGTTTAGCTAATTTTTAACTAATTAATACCATTAAGAAATCCTACTGTAAAAGACCGGGCGAGACCGGGTAAAAAACAGCTAGTATTGAAATATTAGGAGAAGCTCATTTCCAAGTAAGTTTTTGATTGATAATTTTTATTAAAGAAAAACTTTTTCTACACAAAAGCTTAACATTTCAATATTAAAAAGCAAAGAAAGAAAAAGTTTTAAAATTGAATTGATATCGCAGTACGACAATTTTCACAATTTTAAAATTGACAAAGTTTGTTTCTAGCTTAAAGCTGCAAATTGATTTAAAAACGAATCCGTACACATTTGCTTACTTTGTATCAATTTAAGTTTTACAAACAAACAAACGCATAAAAGAAATTTAATTGAAATGATGAAATGGTTTTTTCTGTTCTCCAGTGTGATTGTAGCATCTGTTGTAAACAACATATTCTTCAAGAAATGATTAAATACACACGCACCGGCACACATACACTTACAAGTATTTACGTGTAACTAAGAAAAATTTTGCTTTGATGAGCAAAATAATTTTTGAAATTTCAAATTAATAATTTTCGTTAAAGATAAAAAGTACTTTTCTTCCTGCTTACTTTGCCAACTTTATTACGTTTCCTTGTCATAACTTTGTAACTTCGTTTTATTAACAAAAAAAAAATCTTTTGATTATTAATCCAAAAAGTGTCTGAAGAACAAGGCGGACTGGAGTTTGTTTTATTCTTTCTGTAATGATTTCGTAGTACATTTTCACTTCTTCTGATACAGCAAATTCAAATTCAAAAAAATAAATTACAAATTAACGTCAACATCATTAATTTTATTTATTTGTTTTAAAAAGTAAAAAACATCATCTCCCAAAATAATAACGATAATAAAAATAAAATTAAAGCAAGTGAAATGCCTAGTATCAGATAGTGAAGGGAGAAGATACATTTTCTATTCATCATAAAAATATTTAAAAAAAAAAACAGAATAAAATTTCTTTTGCGAAAATTTCAACCTGAATTGGTGTTTGCTTCTTTCCTATTTTTAAATAAAAAAAAAATTATTTTTGTTTTTAATTATAATTCTTGCTTAAAAATTTTCATAAACTAATTTGTTGTTCTTTTCTTTTTCTCCTTCAGGTAAGTGACAGGACAACTAATCTTCTAAAACAGTCTAAAAATGACAGGTAAAACTTTTTATAGGGTGGTTCAACCAAAACGCACAATGAAAACAAAAAGTTTTCAGAGAATTTCTCTCGTATTTTTTTAATATTATGTGTGAAACAAAATATCGGTGGCATACCTCTATCCAATGGTTCACATTTTCAATGGCTGTGAGACACAATTGAGTTTCAATGTCTCATCCTTCAGCTCTTGAATTGTTCTTGGCTTATTGACGTACACTTTTTCTTTTAAATATCCCTAAAGAAAGAAGTCCAACATTGTCAAATCACATGATCGTGCCGACCAATGAATTTCTCGCACAAAAGAGCCCTAATTTCGTTGGCTGTGTAGTTAGTGATACCATCCTGTTGGAACCACATATCGTCCCGATTAATATAAATTTCTGCCCACAAGAAATCCGCTAGCAGCAGTAATGTTTTCCGCAGAACAAACTGGCTGAGCAAGCACATTTCCGGCTTGCTAAAATTCGCTCACAATTCTCCCGATTGTGGACCCATTTGGTCGATTATGCTGACCAAAAAAATCGCGAAGAGCACGAAATGTATTTTGATTTTAAACGCCCATTTTCGTAAAATTTGATTGAATTTGTCAAACTGAAACAAAATATGTCAAATTAAGTTCGGCAACAGATTTGACTTTAAGGTGTGACTCACAATTAACATCGTGCATTATGGTTGGACCACTCTTTATATTTTCGTCTAGCACGCCAAACATTGAAATTGTGAAAATCAAGTAATTCATCTGTCTAGATACACGTCACATCTATACTTTTGTAAAAGCATATGTATTATTATTAAATCGAGTGCAAAAATTATTTCTATTGTTTCAATTCAAGATGTGATGTGTGAATAGAAAAATATCTTTCTGAAAGCGTAATCTTATTTTTTTATTTTTGTTTTCTTTATTATTTTGTTTTGAGGAAAAAGGAAAATTTCCTTTCCCAAAATGACAAAAAGCTGCTGCTTTCAGTTGGATATTTTTGTAGTTTAGTTGTAGAAATGCTCGTTGTTTCACAAAATCGCAAATCATTCAGCATAACGCTTCCCCTGAAAGTCCCTTCCATCTTCTTTTTTGTGGTCGGCCTGCTAATTATATTATAACTGCGTTCTTTTGTGATGTCATTTGTTTTAATCTGCTTTCTGAATAAATTGCTTAAAGTTGTGTGTCATTTGATTTTAGGTGGATCGAATAGGGTCCAAACTGAAGACTGGAAATAATTTAGAGTAGCGTAGAGTGAAAGATGAAGTAAAACACAAGAAATATTTTCGCAAAAAATTTAATTCAAAAACATAATTTTATTTATTTTCCTCTTCTCTTGGATTTTATTTGTTTCATTATAATTTATTCATTATCTTGTAGTTTTCATTTTATTGCTTTCTTGTTTAAGAAACATATTCGCATGTAAATAAAAATTTATGATTTTGCGACGCTCACAATCATATGCCTTTTTTATTTGTGTTATTTTTCTTTTTATTTACTTAAATTGACAATGAAAATGACAATGATTTCACGCATACATACGTGTTTCGCTGATACCATTAACAAGTTTTTTTTTAAACTTTATTTCGTTGAAATGTTATGCCTCCACTCAGCTGCCTGCCTTCCTTCATTGTTCTTTCACAGCACGATTGTGTATGAATTTATTAATATAAATGAATCGCACTTACGATTGGTTTGCGAAATGTACTTACCAAATAGAGCAATGGCTTGCAAGCACTTTTTATTATAAAATATTACACATGTTTGTAGTGATGTGTAGCTTTCAAGTATACTTGTGTAGTGCTCTATACCGAAGAATGATTCCAGATTATGACAACAAAGAAGATAAATTTAAAAGCAAAATTGTGAGGCTGTAAAACCGTAGCAAATCAAAGAGAAAAGGGAATGAGTTAAAAAAGTGTGAAAGGGAATTGAGCAACCAAATTTTATTATTGTTGTTGATTTCAAATGGGAGATGGGAGTTTTATTTTTTATAGCTAGAGTAATTGAAAGGAAAGCAGGTATCAAAAAGAAATGTGTTTTTTATATTTAAGAATTTACTGGCATAAATATATTTTTAAATAGTTTTTTTTTCACTTCAAGTAGTGATTGTTGAGTTTAGTTACTGATCAGAAATACTTTTGCTTTGCAAACTTCATCTTGTCACTTGCTAAGCCACGTTAGACCAGGACCACACAGAGCAAATTTAGTTGGGCAATTCTTTATTAATTCTCTTTTAATTTTAGCATTCTTATTCAGTTATTCATTCAGCCTTCTTGTTTTACATCTTTATAAAAGGAAATTGCGGAGTACGAGCAGGTTTGTACCCCTTTCCATTTTTCTTTCCTCTCTCTCTCCTACAAAATCAAGAATTGCCCAACTCAACTTGCCGTGTGTGGTCTCTCATTTTTACCTATTCGATTTTATTATTATTGTCCGCTTCAATGAGGACTATGTGTAAGAAAATTTAATTTAAACGCAAATTTTTGCCATTTTCATAAAGATTTTTAAAGCAATCCTAAAAAGTTTTAGCCGGGTTTGAAAGTAACAAAAAAAAAATTAATTGGGAAGAGAAATAAAAAAGTGAAATTTACCGCACAGATTGTTTAATGTCTACATTTATGTTAACATACATAGTTTATGCTTAATTTAAGCAGCTTGACAGTTTTCTTTAAATATTTACTTGCACATTCATTAATTTGATCTTATTAAAATGTTGCTTTGGCATAAATCGTGAATAGTCAAGAAAATAATTTGCATTCATAAAGCGAGTTTCAAAAGATTTAATAGACGTAAGACAAAAATTTGTTTTATTATCAAAGTGATTTTCACTTTTTCTTTTTTGAAATTGATGTCTTGAAAGAACAAAAATTAAATCATTAAATAAATATAAACAATTTAATTTGTTATTAAAAATAACAAATTCTTCACTCACAAAGGCTGCCTTTCAAACAATTTTAAAAATAAAATATTAAATTTATATTTATAACACTTTGTTTACTGTTTAGTCGTATCTATTTGAATTTGTAATCTGAAATTATTGACATTGAAAAAAAGGATATACGGGGAAGTTTCCGCAGAAAGGAGTTTATTTAGCAGGACTTACAGGGCAATTAAAAGAGATTATTCTGTATTCATTTTGCAAATTTAATGAGACAACACTGGATTTTTTAAAAGCTTCAAGTCATTTGTTTTCTAAAACAGAAATTATTTCTTTTGATAGTCAATTGAAATTGTAAAATCAAAAACATTGTACTAACAAATGTAGCAAATTCTCTTGCTTTTTTTTTTTTTTTTTTTTTTTTGATAATGTTAATTCAATTAAATTTGTATTGAGACGCTTTAAGAAAAAACAAAGAAAGAGAATATGACTTTTTCCTTCTCGTATTGATGAAAGTATAAAAAAAAGTAATCATAGTAACACTAAAGTCGATATTTTGTTAAAAACGATTTTAAATTAATGAAATTCTTGTGAACAAAAGCCAGCTCTTCATAAAAGCGTGCTTTTTAATGACTATAATTATGGCCCCTTCATTTAAAACTTAAAATTTTAACTTCAAAGGATTTTTTTTTTTTTTTTTTAAATTTTCACAAAACAAGCAATCATGCTTTACCTTCTTTATGTTTAACTTAAACTTTTTTTTGAGTCAAAATATCACGAGTTGAACGGGTGGCTCTTTACTCGGATACATTTGTTAATTTGCTATTCGTTTTATTTTATATCCTTTTTAACTCTTTCAGGCTTTTTTTTATTTTATACGAAGCAAGAAAGAAAATCCATCGCGTACTATATGACAATGCAATATTTGCAAAGTTCCTCTTTGAATCCGCAAAGATAAGACGGGTTTTTTTGATTATCATCAAAAATTATTTTATTTGTGATATTTTTCTGGGCACGATAAGCTTTACTTATCAATTTTTGATACCAAATGCCCCATGGTGGTTACTTAACTAACCCCCTTATAACACAAAACTGTGAAACAATATTTTTATTTTTTCTTCTTTTTTTATAATAAATAACCCTTAATTAAACAAAAAATGCATTTAAAAAAAAAAAATTTTAATCGTTTTCGTAATTTTGTAAAAAGCTTTCGAAAATAAATAAATTTTGTGAAGAAAATTAAACGAGCTGAAGGTCAAACTTTCTTTTCTTCTGAAAGTATTTTCTCTTGTTTTCAATTTAAAACAGAAAATGTAAATTTTTTTATTGGCTCCTAATTATACGGGTCATAGATTACAGGGATATGAATAGTTTTTCAAGCGTGAATTTTTTTATTTTGTTTTTGCTTGGTTACATCAGGTGTTTTAAGTCGTTTGTATGTAAAACATTTTTGCTTTTGCTTATTATTTCTGTAAAGTGTGTATACAAAAGTAGGAGTTCAAAGTATATAACACGAAAGAAATTATGTGATTATTTTCATAAGTTCCTATATTCCTATACACCATTGGATTTACATATGAGCTGTAGTTTTTGAAAGTGATATAAGTCCAATTAAAAAAAAAATTAGTATGCTGGCGTGTATATCTTACTTTTATAACATATTTGTTATAAAATTGGACTTGTACCACTTTCAAAAATATAACAGCTCATATGTAAATCGAATGGCGTATAGGAATAAAGAAAATCCTGGAATAAATATTCTGTTGTTTTATAAATTTTCAGCTTCTACTTTTCGTGTAAAAATTTTTGCTCCACTGTGTCGTATTGATTTTGTTCAGAAAATATGAACGGCTTATTAAAAACGTTAAGAAACATTTTTTTAATTGAATTGAATTTGAAAATTTAAAGTTTTATTGAATAAAATGTTTTTGAAACTTCCCTGCCGAATTTTAACAAAAAAGACTTAAAACAATTTTGTTGCAGACTGCGATAGATAGTGCGACTTAGCATTGAGCAACTTAAATAAAAATTTTCAAGTTATTTCATAAAAAAAAGAGTTATAATTTGGCCCTCGGCCTATTTTTGTCGTTGTAAAGCTAATAATTCTTAAGATCGTAAACCTTTTCTTACGAGTTTCAATACAAACCATTTTATTATATAAAAATTAAATTTTTTCCGCTTTGATTTTTTGTATTAAATATTTACTTAAATTTATATTATGATGGCTTACATTCTGAATACATTTTATGTAAATTAATTTTTGTTTTTTTTATATGCCTCCCCTTCCTGCTTGTAAAGAATCGTAAAAATATGTTTTTTTACACTTCAAAAACTTTTTCTTTTGTTTTTATTTATTTATTGAAACCGATTCAACCGATTTATTTCTTTTCGTTATGTTTATTAAAAAGCTCTTTAAAAATACTTTTGGATGTGCTGCTTAAGCTTTTAATAATTCAATAAATTAAAATTTTTTTTATGAGTAAAAAAATAAATAAAACAAAATTCCGACACAAAAACATTTTCTTAAAAACGTATTTCTTGCAGTTTTCATAAGGGTTTATTAACGTTTACTTTAATACGTTGAGCAAAACAAATTCTTAAGGATTTTTTCTTTCCTTGGAAATGGCTGATGCATTTTTTTAAATTATTTTTTTACAAACAATAAAGCGAACTTTTTTTTTAAGAGAAACCAAGTCACCATTAATTCATTTTAGTAAGAAAAACACACAATTAATTATTTAGTAAATTTAATTTTATTTTAAAGTTTTTCTTTGAATTTTTTTTTTTTAGTTTTAATAACGCTGTCTATCCATGTGTACAAAACTGGAACTACTAAAAAAAGAAAAGAAAAATTTATTTTTTTTATTAATAAAAAAAGATTTTTATTCTAAATAAACAAAATAATTTTGTGGGTGCTTTGTTACATTTGAAGTTAATTCAAAATTATGATTGTGACACACACAATTACACAATAACACAGTGGGTTTTAATAACAAAAAAAAAAAAAAAAAAAAATCAAAAGCAAAAAATTAGTGTTGGTTTTTTTAACCGTTTCTGTAGGAGTCTTTCTAGGATAACGATGTTAGGGTACTCCCTCAGCTACTTTATGCTTGAGTGCAAATTTAATGGCCTCCAATTACAAACCAGCCTACCATTTTTGCCTCTACCCCATTTTCATTAAATTAATTAATTTGAATTTTGAGGAGTAAAAATGATGTGCCAAATAATTGTAAATCCTAAATTCAAATAAATTTCAAGAAACGATGAGAAATTAATAGATTTCTTTACCGTTTTATAGTAGTCCGTCCCATTGTGCATCAAGTAAAAATTGATTTCAAACATAAAAAACCACAATTTAATACAATTCCCACAATGTAAAAAGATACAAACATAAAACACAGAAATTTATATTTTTAATTTTTATTTATTTACTTTTTTTTTAATTATTTAATATTTTCCAATTATACTAACAGCAATATCTAAATAAAGAACAATTAATTATATACATAAAATACATTTGATGCTGTACAATTTTTTTTTTTTGTTTTGTGTTAAATAAACTGAAGTCTATTTATTGTTTAACAGTTAAATTTTTACAAATTTAAACACACATTGAATAACATTTTCGTACAAAATAGTAGCAAATGAAATTTTCTATAAAAGTGTTGCCAGCAGGCAGGCCACGACAACGTTTGCAGCAAAATTATTTTTGTCTTTGATGGCATGTGGGTAAGCAGGTCAAGCCCACAATAGACTGTAAAAAACTGATAAATACAAAAATTTTAAAATTTGTTTTAGTGTTCAGCATAATTATGCCAACAAAACAAATCGAATATATTAACACAAAACTTTTTAGTGATTTTAATTTTTGTAACTTTTGCTTTGGTTTTGCTTTTAAGCAAACTTGAAGTGATAAATTTATAATTTTATTAAATTCTCGTTGTTGTGTGCAAGACAACCTTATGCCACAAACCGAAATGTGTGTGTTTAAATAATTTTCCTAATTTTGTATAAAATTTCATTAAAAAATAACTGTTTGACTTTTTAAATTAAATTTATTATTTTCTATACTAGAGTGAGAAAGAATACTTAGTTACGGCTAATCTTTATCTATAATAAAATATTTTATGATTAAACTTATTTGTTCTGGCTTAAGTTTATTAAACAAAAACAACAACAAAATACAAAATAAACTTATAAAAAGTTTTGGTTTGCGTAAATTTGTTTTTGTAATCGTATTATCAAAAGAGACACTAAATTAGTTTAGTAGATAAAAATAAAAAACAAAATGATTTTAGAAAGACATATTTTTTTAGAGACTTGAAATCAAAAAAATTACTGCAAAAATCAGTTTTTATTTTTGAAAAAATATAGCCGATTTACACATGCAAAGAATTGGAAGTAATCAGGTTAGTAAACCTTAAAGCGAGCAGTGGAATCACAATAAAATGTTGGAAAAAACTTTCACCTAAACAAACGCCACGTCAGAGCAGCAAGGACTGACTTTCTCATAATTTATTTCATTTACAACAAAATTCTTCTAATTTTAACTTTAACAAGAACTTTGTTGCAACAAGTTTGATTATTAAAATAAAATATTTAATTTAATTTTTTTTTCTTATAAAATCTATTGTACAACAGAATTTTCAATTGATTGATTGATTAAATTAGCCAACTTAATTATACATCTTGTATTTACAAACAAAAATTTCCATAAATTGTGTAAAATGTGTGAAATTTAATTTTGAACATTAAAATTTTTTCTTTTTTAATTTTACAAAATTGTATCGGCCTTTAAGACCACAGTCATTGTACCTCACCTCTTATCATTAAGCACAACGCCACTTGGTAGTGGAGTTGTCGCAGTTAAGCGACTATTATCGATACCAATTGAAATTCCCTTAGCACCAGGGCCATTGTGCTGATGCTGCATGCTAGAGTGACGACGATGTGCACCATGATGCTGATGGCTATAAGTACGTGCCAAACCATTCAGATTATGATTGTTGTTGCTGTAAGCACCTCCCCCACCACCACCACCGCCGCCCGAATATAAAACATTATTCAAGTGGACAGAAGCACGATTATAATTGGATCTCATAGACATGTTGACAATACTGGTGTCCATCATGCCGGTTGCGGTTGAATGTTGTCTCAGACGCGTTTGCCTTTTCATACAAAAACAACAGAGGTATTGATTAAAATGGGCACGAAACACTCCCGAAACACAATATAAAGCCACTGGATTTACACATGAATTGAGAAAACTAAATTTACATAAAGCAAAAGCAGCAGCAGTAGCAGTAGCAGCAGAAGCAGGAAAAAGAGAAAAAGTGGGAAAATATGAAGCGTTAGTTAGTTGTGTTATTGTAGTTTAAATAGAAAAAATAAAAACTTAAAATCAATTACGGCAACAACACAAAATTAATGCAAAATTGAAATCGCTAGCATAGAGGGCTTTCACTTCAAAATGGCTGTAAAAAGGGCACTAATCATAATTGTACGAGTTAGGTTTTTTCATACCGAAAATTCTTATCTTTTGCACACACACACAACAATGTAAATTTGTACATGTGAGCCACTCGGTGTTATTTTTTTGATTTTCCAAGAAAATTGAAAATGAATATTGGGTTGTTCGGAAAGTAATTTCGTTTTTCCCGACAAAGGATTTAATTGTATTTTTTCCTAAACCAACTTCACACATCTCATTACTGTCCAAAATAATCAAAAAAAAAAAAACTTCCGGACGAACCATATGAAATTTCCATATACACCAGTGCTGTTGCTTTGAGAGGTTTTTACAATTCCCCACTTTGCCGAGGTACCATTCCCGATTTTCCCTAGCAAAATTACCAAAATCAAAAAGAATTTAATCTGTAGGCTCTATACTTTCTGGAAGTGTTTCAACATTTTCGGAAAATTTTGTACTTTTTATTTTATGATGCAAAAATTAAAAAAAAAAAAATTTGAAAGAGTTCAGAGAAACTTCTGAGTATTTGGGCAGTAGATTACAAATCGAAACAGTCTCTTTTTTACATTAAAATTAATTTATTTTTCTCCAACTTGAATCGCTTTTAAAGGAAAAATATTTTTTTTTTTTGACAATTTTTGTAAATCACAGAAAAATGTGCGTGTGTGAATTTTCCAATTTAATTTATTTTTCACATTTGTGTGCATTGTGTGTGTTGTGTGCTGTTGAATTGAGTTTAGCGCTTAAACAGCCAACAGCAATTATTGATACTTACTAAGTACAAAAGCCAATAATACGTATTGAATGCCAAAATTCATCAAAATCTTCACGAGCCGTTGGATTTAAATGGAACCACAACTCAAACAAATGATATGGAAAGAAACAAATAAAAAACACTGCAAACAAACAAACAGAGAAGAAGAAAGTGAAAAATTAATTTAACTAAAATGTTTTGATTTTATGCTGTCCAGGCCCAAATTAACAATCTTTAGTTAACACACACATACGAGTACAAGGTCATAGCTGAACAGCCAGTGTGTTATTATTTTCAGGCTTAAGCTGTAGTTAGCTAAACACTGTGGACTTGGGCTTAAACAAATTTATCAGATAAACAGAAAAACATTTACAAGATTTTTCAAGGATTTTTAGCATCAAATCGAATTTTATAAATCTCAGTATGTCAAACAGTTAAACGTGTTTAAGAAAAAAATAACAAACACCCACAAACAAAACATAATAAAAAAAAATTCGTTTACAAGTACAAAAAAATAACGTACTGTCGGTGTGTCTTTCTTTCTGTCTGTCTGTTTATCTGTCTATTTAATCACGATAAATTGGAAAATGTTTTATTTATTTTGTCATACTTACCCAGCACAAACACCACTACCATACGGGCCACATAACGTCTTGCTCTTACTTGGGAACGACTCTGCATACTTAATGTTTCACCTGGCATTTCACGTGCACTGACATGTAAGCGTTGGGCCATCATCAAATATAAAACGCCAATTATAATTAGTGGCAACAAATAGTACACAAAAGCTTTTGTTACAACCACATATCTAGTAGGCAACCGTGATCCAGCCACCACCCCACCAGCATTAAAGAAAAAATGAACGGAAATCAAATTGAAAAATCAAAACAATAAAATTAGCCCAGGCACACAATGAAAATTGTCGATGTGTGTGTTTTCTTTATTAATTCTAATTTTTTTTTTCGAAAATTCTAAATTTATGTGATCAACTCGTCTAAAACACCATAACACTGAATATTTTGAGTTGGTGGGTTTACGTGGCGGCCTCACGGCCCGCAATTAGAGTCGCAAGACTCCGTTTTGAGTACTTTTCATATAAAATTTTCAGACTAGTTGATCACTGGTGTTATAAAAACGGTAAACCTAAACCAGTGTGCTGTTTATTACAGAAAAAAAATCTCAAAAATTTTCCGATCCTGTAAGCTTTAGAAAGAACGTCAATTTTTTTTTTTTTTTTAATTGTCTATGTGTGTGTTTTCTTTCTTAATTCTCAGTTTTTGTATATTTTTTTATATACAAATTGAATTCAGTTTAGCTTAAGCGTAAGGAACCTTCCCTTTTTTAACACGAACTAGACTATAAAAGAAACATGTTACTATTCATAAAAGGAAATTAAAAAAAAAAAAACAACAAAAACAGTCAAATATTTTGTAACGTGTGTTGTTGGTTAATGGTAAAGCCTCAACAAGATTTGAAAAGACTCCTTCATTACAAAAGTTTAATAAACATTTGAATTGTTGAATAAAATGAACGAACAGTGAAGCTGTTAAAATACTCGTAAAATCAAGCCACCACACTTTTGCACTTGATTAATTCAATTTAATGTGGCCGAAATTCGCATCATTTTCTTCCGTCCATTGAACCGGTTTAGTAAAAGTATCACAAAAGCGAAAAGTACTAACCTGGCATACATTTCTGAATTGTTACGTTGCTGGCCAAACGGTGTGCAAATTATGATGGTCAAGTTGGTTGTGTCATCGATTAGAATGTGTTGCAAATCAGACATGACTAGTGAGGGTGTGGCAAATGTTATGCTTAAAAGCCAAATTAAAGCGGCTGTTATTACAGTCAATGGTTTTGTCTAAATGGCAAAAAAAAAAAGTACAAATCGAAAGAAAAAAGTATTAAAACAAAAATTTTTGTATTAAAATTTAATTTCAAATTAATTCAGCTCAATGAAGCAGCTGTGAATTTCAAGTTTTTCAAGAAAATTTTAAAAGCAGAGATGCTTCATGATTTCACTTTACATGAATTCGCCTTCATTCAGCTCAATTTGTTATGAATAACAATTTTCGGGAGTTTTTTTTATGTTTTTTTTTATAAAATTCTTACATAGAACATTTTCTCCATAAAACAAAAGTTTCCCTGGGAAAAATTTCCCGGAAAGTATTCAAGATTTGGCTGTTGATTTTACCTGCAATTTCCTTAATGGATTTGCTATTGCGCAATATCTTTCGCCAGACAAAGCAGTTAATGTAAACACCGAAACTCCTATAGAAACATCCTTGAAGAATTCAGTAACTTGACACATGCTTTTGCCAAATGTCCAACTGTCAGTTGTGTATACCAAAATTGCTAAAGGCACGCACACGATTATAACTAAGAGATCGGCTAAGGCCAGCGATAAAATGTAACTGCAAAAATAAAATAAAAGAAAAAGTTGAAGGGGCTGTTAAATAAGCATTTTTGTTTTAAGCATCACGTTCACTTTACACAGTAAAATTATGCGCTGATATTTAAATTAAAACAAAAAGACCACACACTACTTTGTTGTTTGTTGTGGATTTGAAGAGTTAAATGTATCCTGGCCATCAATGTTTTTTTTTTTTTTTTTTTTTTTGTAAGTAAAAACCAAAGACTTTGTTTTTTAAGCAGAAAATGTTTGATGACATTTATTACGTTTTTAATTGAATCAATCAAAATTTTAATTAAGCTAAAGAGCCTCCAGCATTTTGTGTGTGCAAACTCGCAACAAAAATTTGGAACGTACGTGTGTGATCGATATTAATCAGGAAAAGTTTTTTATTTTTTTAGTTTCAATTTATGTTTGCAAATTTTATATCTTTCACTTTTTGTTTTTTTACTTGAGATAAATTTAATTTAATTAACTTTTTTGGTTTTAGTTTTACTTCTTAATTAGCGGTCAGTAACTGAAATTATTTTTAAATTTGTTAGAACCACTTGTACTTGTAGGTAGCCCACAAACACATGCTCACGTATTGTACCCGATTTCAGATTTATTTTGTTTTAATGGAAACAGTTTTTAGTTTCTTGTTATTTTGTTGCAGCAAAAGAAAGGACAGAAAGAAAAGTTACTTGCTCGTGGTGTAGAGTTTACTTACGTATTTGGAATGTTGCGCATGGAACGATGTCTGAAGAAGATTATCACCAAAGTACCATTGCCCAGGACGCCCACAATGAATATGATGAGAAATAGTATTGTTATAAAAATAGTTTCGGGCCGTTGCATTGGTGGCACATATGAAAATGCTGCATCATTATCAAAAGCATCTAAAGAACCAACGACTGTGTCACTTATTCCACTACTACTGCTAGTGCCGCCAGCACTACCACTGCTACTGCTGCTATTGGTGCTTCTGCCACTTATTGCTCCCAGTAGGCTAGTGCTAGTGCTGTCCTCTATAAATATGGAATTGTTCCATATCACACCCGTTGTTGTTTCAAATTGCTGCTGTTGGTGTTGTTGTTGTTGTTGCTGATGTTGTATTAATTTTTTTATTGAGGCTGTCGCTAATGATGTTAATGTTTGTGTTGTTGTGGTTGTCGTTGTTTTTATAGCATCGATAATACTCGTATGCCGTGATAATGCGTTGCCATTTTCAATAAACGTTAAAGGAAACATATTGACTAAGTGACCCTTTCGGCTCACAAATTTCATATTTTAGTAGTGAAAATAGTTTGTCACAGTTGAAATGGAGTGACAGCAAGTCAACAAATAGAATTGTTTTTATAACCGGATTATTCCGCATGTCCTGTATGGCGTTGCGAATGTCAAGCGGTTGCTGGCAATGTTGGAAACGTAAAGGTTGCTTTTTATTGTTGATAAATAAAATGGCATCATTTGACTTTCTATTAAGATTTATTACATCCGTTTCTACTGTTTGCCTTATTATCCTTTTTTATATTTTGCAATTTTATTTATTGAAAACTTGTTTGCTTGGCCTTTTGGCTTTGTTGTTGTTGTTGTCTTAATAAAGTTTATTTCTATTTTTGATTATCCTTAAGGAAGTTAGTGCTCGTGTGTTTGAAAATTTATTTTACTTTTAAATATAAATTTATTGACACAAAATGTCGTTCATGTGTAGGCGGTTGCAGTTTTGTTGCGTCTTCTGAAAATGGATGGAAATTTATGATAAAAATTTCCTTTTGCTAGTCATCATAAAAATAAAATTCATTTTCTGTTTGTTTGCTCGCTATACGTATTTGTGGTACTCAAAGGAAGGTTGCCATTTTTGGACCGACCATGCTAATTTTTCTGCCTACTTTTGAAGCAAGAAAACTAAAAGAAATCTTTAAAATTATTAAAATTTAATAGACCATGCCCACTGCTATGGCTACTTTTTAAACGAATTAATTGAAATTAAGTGACTGAAGGAAAATATACCGAATTTAATATGTTTATTAGTATTTGTGACATAATAAATATGCTTAGGAGAAATATAAGGGCATGGCTACAAATACGTTGACTTCCCAAGAAGATTACAGGACGGGACACATATCATTTTAAAGAAAGAAGTTACTTTGGATTTTTTTTGTGAATCTATCACACAGTAAGAGACACCGCTTTGTGGTAAACAAATGTTGAAGGGTTTTTATAACCGACTCCATTTTTTTTTTTTTTTTAATTAAATGATTAGTTAAATGTGCTATTAAGCATTTTAAAATTTAATCAATAAAACTCAAGGTGAACAAACTCTTGTACACAGGTCATGCTGCAAGAGTTAGAAAAGGCAACCTAATTAAGTCCTTTGTAATTGTAAAACAAAAATAAATAAATATGTTTTTGTGTTAAGAAGATTTTAAGCAATTTGCATAATATTTCGATTTCTTTAAGGCTCTTAAGGTGGGGTTGCTTACGTATGAGTATCCTTTTTCTTTTTTTTTTAACAGCTTAAAGTTTGTAAATAAAATACATAAAGAATTTTAAGCATTTTTCTAAGTGAAATAAAACAAAAGAAAAAAAATACAAAACAAACAAATAAAAGATGAATGGACAGAAATTCAGGGAAATATCAGCTCTTTACTTTAAATTTACATATCGAGGCTCATAGCAACAAAAACCTCTGCAAAATAAAATCGAGTAACATTTTTTTTTGTTCTCCAGCCTTTTCAGTTTCAATTTTAATTTTCTCTGTTTTAGTAAAGTTCAAGTTACAAGTTGAGGGCAGTAACACTCAATATTTGTTTCGCATGAATTATTCATTTAATAAAATTATAATTTTATTAAGTGTGTGAGTATGCATGTGTTTGTTTAATTACCTGCATTCCAAAAATCAAAATTACAAAATTTCCTAAAAAATATTTTTGTATTCTGTTGCCGTTGTTGTTTCATTTAAATAATTGACATTTAATGCAGGTACAGCTGCTGGAACACAAATTTGATCACATAATAGCGATAAAGGATGACACTTAATTAACAAGTGAAAAGTTTCCAACAAAATATAAACAAATTGGTATGCGAGTACATTTTTTTTAGGGACGACCGAGTGTGAATTGTTATTCACTTTATTTTAGTTTTACTTTAAAGGTGAATTCAGATGGGTACGAAACGAATAACATATTTTTGGCACACCTTTTCTAGTGTAAAAGGGGACTGAGATTAGAATTAGAATCAGTAGCAGGAACTAGTCACCTGGTCACTGCGGCAAGAATAAGCCGATTGTGACACTCTACTCGCAAGTCTAATATTAATTCAAAGATTTTCATCTGATTGCATTTCACTACAGAAATATTTTACCAAAAAAAGCTGACTAGTGAAACGGAATAAAATGTTTAGCTGACAAGCTTTCAACCGTATTTTGTTTTGTATTAAATACAAAATTCCATTGTTTACTTATCCCCATCCACATTCATATCCATTCATGTGTTAAAGATAGAAACGAATAAATAAGCGTTTATTTGCTTAAAATGATGCAAATCGTATTGTGTACTCGACTCTCTTCAAATAAAATGTCCTTTCAAAAAAATCCTTAAATTGTTTTGTTAAAATTTATTATTTAAAAATAAAATAAAATTTTAATAATGAAACAGAAAAAAAATAATACAAATAAAATTAAGTGTCTTGGGGAGGGGGAGAGCAGAATCATTTTTATTTTACTTTTTAAATGAAAATAAGAAATAAAAAACAGGAAAAGAAAAATATTTTTCAAGTGAATAGTCGTGTAATAAACAACTTGACTCGTTTATGTCTGTCAGTATCTGCGAAATATAAATTTTAATCAAAAAAAATTAATTTTATTAAATAAACGTACACAACAACTTAACTGGACTTATTTCAAATTGAATATAAATTTAAGTAGTTTGAAATTGTTTGTTTTTGTTTTTTTAATTAAAGCCATTCAAAGGATCTGGGCAGGAATCGAACCTGCAACTCTCAAATTGATAAGGGTCTCGCCCGGAGCGGTCTTTTATTACGTGAGTCAGTATCTTTAAAGTTGGTATCCTGCGAGATCGTATGTACCAATTTTTAGAGAATTTTAATCGTTAAAAAACACATTCAAATTAATACAGCCCTTCTCTGTTTAATTTTATAAAAAGAAAAAAAAAAAAAAAAAAGATCATGCCTTTGCTAGCATTATTAGCAGAGGCGCCAACTAAAGTGGGAAATAAAATATTTCAAAGCTTAAATTAAGTACGTCTGGTGAGTGAAAATCGCTGAAAAGTGGGCGTACAAATGGACGTAGCTCGTCCCAAAGTATATGGCGACCTTCTTTGAAGTTATATGCGTCGAATTTCAGACAAATTCAAAAAAATTTTAATAACAATCCAAAGTAACTTCTGAGTATTTGGGTGGTAGATTACATATCTGGCAACCTCTCGTTTAAAGTAATTTGTGTCCTATCCCGTAATTCTATATGGTTCGTCAGGAAGTCGCTAAAATCCTTCAACGTTTTCTAAAAAAAACTTCACAAATATAATTGGGTTGTTTTGCCTTAGAACCCATTCCTTGCAATAGAATTTCAATGAAATTTCGATCTAAATCGAATGCTATAATTCCGCCTCGCCTGATTGAGCACATTTTTTTTGGATATGAAATTTCTTCTCTAAATTAAAATGTTTAATTGGTGCAACATTTTTTGTTTATGTTTTAATCAGCCCATTAATATTTCAGTTTATTTCTTTATTCAAACAACATTTATTGCTTAAAGCAGCCTTTTGTTTTTAATGTGTGACTCAAATGAATGTAATTAATAACTCCGCTCTCTACCCTCTCTTCCCTCACTCACTCTGTAAGTCCCTACAAACCCCTTTAATTACATATTTTTGTAGATTTATTGCTGGTTTGGCTTCTTTATTACTTTCTTTTTTCACAAGCCTTCTAGAATATCTTCATAATTCATGGTAATTAATGCTAATTAGATTTGTAATAAAATTCTTCATTTTTTTGATACAAATGCTTACGAGCCCATATTGTTGTGCGTGAACAAAGAACATGACCATTAATAAATAAATAAATAATAAAGAGAGATTTTATTGTTTGGTTAGATTCGCTTGTATGTTTGCATGGCAGAGAGAGAGAGAGAGACATCAAACTAATAAAAAATATGCTAGACTTTGTTTTTTTTTTTAATTCAATTCAATTACAGTTTTAAATACAGAGAGTACTGTTGTTCTCAAGGATTTTGGCAGTTTCCGTTTTGCATCATAAAATCAAAACTACGAAGTTTTCCGAAAAAGAAAATTCCTTTTTGCTTTTGGTAATTTTCCTGGGCAAAATCGGGATAGGTTCCTCGGCAAAGTGGAAAATCGTAAAACCCCTCAAAGCAACAGCACTGGAGTAACCTCTGTGTCTTTAAGCGGCAGATTACAAGTCTAGACGACCTACCCTTTAAAATGATATACGAGTATGTCGAATCTGGCAATCTTCTATGGTTCGTCCGAAAGTTACTTTGGATTATTTTGAAAATCCCTCATACCCCAGTATTCTTGCTCTGAGGTGTTTTTATCATTCCCCATTTTGGCGAGGTACCATTTTCCAATTTTGCAACAAGAAATTATTAAAACAAAAGTGGAATGAAATTTGTAAGTTCTACGCTTTCTGGAAGTGCTTTAACATTTACGGGAAATTTCGTAGTTTTTATTTTATGATGCAAAACGGAAACTGCCAAAATCCTTCAGAGCAACAGCACAGGGGTAACAAAGTAACTTCTGAGTATTTGGGCAGTAGGTTACCAATCTATACGACCTCCACTAAACTACTGCTAAAAATAAATATAATTAGTGACGTAAGACGTATTTGATGAATATACCAGTAATACTGAAAACATATTTAAAAATACTAAAAAACTTCACTCCCTTAAATTTTAGTATGTTTTTGATATTTTAGAAGGCTGACACAATGAAGGGTATGTAAGGCTCGGCACAGCCTTATTTAACTTGCTTTTTATTTACAATAACAATAAATTGTAAAAACACTGCACGACAAATCAATTTTTTTTAAATAACAAAGTTCAGACTAACGAGGGGAGTTCAGAGATATTCAGAATCAATAACAGAATCGAGTTACAAGATGTCAAAAATGATCATGTTGTCGTTTTTAAAGTTTATGTTTGACTTTTGTCTCTCCTTTTTTTAAACTGCAAGCTAAAGCCTTGCCAAATCCTTCTACTAAAAATCTCTACTTTTTTTCACTTGATATTTAATTTTTTTTGATTTTTTTTTTTCTATGTGTGTCAGTCGTACATCTTAAAAATCCTCTTAAATTGCTTTAAAGTAGATTTAATTTTTCAAATGTTGTTAAGAATTCTCTAGCATGTCTAACTTGAATTATTTGCACGCCGAGGCAAACATGTAAAATGACGTATAAAGAAGAAGCATGTTAATAGAGAATTCAAACATTTGGGAACCGGTTTTTTTCGATTCAACAATTATTCACATTAAAAAAAGTGGAAAACTTTTTTGTTTAAATTAAAATAATCTTGTCTGTGACTTGCCTGCAATGAGCGTTTAGCTAAAGTGAATTTTAATTGAAAAAATTTATTTTAATAGTTTAAAAATGTGGCGGTCACAAAAAGCCCCTTCTGGTACTTGAAACCGTTTTTAAACGACATCTATGCTGGTGGTACATTTTATTTGCTATTTCATTGTGAATTGTTTTTATTTTTCTCTGCTTTAGCTTAAGGCCAACCAATAGATACTTTTTCGAGTAATTTAGAAACCGGTTTTATGAGATAGTCAGTAGGTCTCTGTGCTTGGAAAACACTAACACGTAAAACTATTGCGTATTAGAGTGAACTTTAAAGACATGCCTCATGTTCGGCACATGAGCAGAGTTTTTATAACTTTTTTTTTTGTGTTTGAAGTACTCAGCACTTCATCACGACGATGCCTTTGAATACGTTTAATAAATAATGGATGTTTTTGGTAATTTAATTCTGCTTTCTAAAAGGGAAACAAAAGACAATAAAAAACATTTTAAGAATTTCGACATTAAGTGTGAGCATTTGCCAAAAGGAAATGTAGGAATTGTGTCTAAATAATAAAAAATCTATTTAATTCTGTTTTTTGCTCTCTTTTTTTTACTGATAAAAATAAAACAACGAAAGAACGAATGAACGGACGAACATGTTGCTAAACACACACTGGAAATGAAAATTTAAAAAAAAAACCTCAAGTCTTTCAAGTTTTAAATGAATGGAAACTTAATAAAGCAAAATCTGAGTGGAGGCTTATTAATTAATTTGGCTCTTAAAAATATTAATTTTTTGTTACAAACGTGTAATTTTTTTTCTGAACTCGTGTAAACTCAAATTTTGGCATTCATCAGCGGTTTTAAATCTGATTTTGAAGAGCTAAAGCTTAAATCAAATTAATTAGTTTTTAATTCAAAATTCTGGCAACAAGGAAAGAAATATTTAATACAATTTCATACAAGCACACGCATTATTGTCTGTCTGTATTTTCATTTCCTTTCGTTTCCTTTCTTTATTTTCAGTTGTCAAAGAGAGCTTCTGCTGCTGTAATCGTTGTTGCCTAATAATTCTTTTTTAAAGTCTCATTGAATCCTTCTTTACATTTAAATTTTCTTTTGCAAAAACTAATTAAAGTTTTTCTCGTGTGTAAACGTCTAATAAGGATGAGTTTAATTTTTTCTGTTTAGTAAAAATTACAGTTTTGGAAATCCTTTTTAAATTAGTTTCCTTCGTTTTTTTTTTTTCTAAATAAATAATTTTCTCAAACAACAATTATTTGTGTTTCGTAATGAAACTAATAAGAATGGGAATCAATGGAAATCTTATCGAATTTTCTTTTCTTCTTGCTTGGTAAGGACAGGGAATTAGCTCTTTACAGAGATTCAAGTGAACAAGTCAATAAGTCATTGATTTCGTTTAATTATTGAAAAAGAAAAAAAAATACCCCAGAAAACTAAAAAGAAACAAAACAATTAATTTCCAACTCAAGTAGCAAAATTTATACAAGCGCTGGTAGTAATTGAATTGAAAAAAAGTGAAATTAAAAAAACAAAAATATTTCACATCGCTGACAGAAAGTGACTTCATTTGTAATTGAGTGAAATATGTTTTACCGTGAGCCCTTACGTTTTTTGGATAACAGGATGGGACACTTTGGATTATTTTAATTTTTTTTGTACCCCAGTGCTGTTGCTCTGTGCAATTTTAGCAATTTTGCATACTGAGTTGCAGTGTAGTTTTCCATCCGTATTGACTGCTGAATTCTATTTTCTTAAATCGTTGTTTACTTACTTTTTTAACAATTTTCCTGTTCATTTGCTTTTTTGTTGCTTAAGTTTTCCAAAGAAAAGGCATCATTTAAAAGTCATTCAGTGATTTGCAAACAAAAACGGTACCCGAGAGTAGTAAAAGAAAGCAGCCGGCATTAATTAAATGAAAATAAATTAAATCCCCTGCAACAACAGTTAAGATTTGTTCAATAGTTGTGCAGACAAATGGATGAGTTCTATCTCCCCTCCCACTATCCTCTCTTTTTTTAATGCTGTTACATTGTGGTTTATCCTTTCCTGCTTCCTAATTTATTCTGTGGGAATTCAAGTTGTGCGATTAGAAATTACAAATGATAAAATCAAAAGTTTATAGTGTTGGGCCACTGGCTGTAGATGGCTGCTGTGTGTTTGAAGGCTCTCAAATGATTTAAGCAAAACGATTTTGATTTTGTACTTGATGTTGCGTGTTGTTTTTCGGTTCACACAAAGAGGACTTTTAAATAAAAAAAATTGCAGTTTCAAGTTGGAAACACCTTCAACAATTTTTTTCCAAAAAAAAAAAAAAAAAAAAAAAAAAGAACTCATTTTAAAGACATGAAGGCTCTCAGACTGTGCCACAGCACATGTTTTGCGACTGCCCAGCCTTGGAAGCTTCTAGGGCGGAATTCCTGGGATGTGCTTAGTTAAATAAAATAATTGGCTTCATCCAGAGCCGAGACCGAAATAAATCACACCATAAAATTATGGTCCCTACAACTGACTTGACTCTTTATAATTTTTATTAATTCTAATCTCTCCACTTTTTCCACCTTTTTGATTTGTACAAAAAGGAGAAAAAAAAGTTGTTTGGCATTATTTGGTCACGCAGTCAATGAACAAAAATAATTTTTGCTGATTGGCCGACAACATGGCTTTTTATTTTACTTCCTTTTTACTACTAATTTTATTCATGGTGATGATTTCTAATAATTCATGTTTATTATTCATGATAATTGGCCATTAAAATGAATAAATGGAATGTAACGGCACAATTTATTAATTTAAGAAAAAGCAAAATTAATTTTAGAATAACAGAAATTCCTATAAATACCAGTACGAGGGTTGTATTGTTGAGTGGTAAAGCATTTTATAAATAAATAAAAAAAAATTAATAAAAAAAAAAAATAAATAAAAAAAAAACAAAAAAAAAATTAAATAATAAAACCCATTAGGTTTTTTGTTTTTGCTTCTTTTAAAATCATTTTAATTTTTTTTTCAACTTTACGGTTTGATTAGAAAAATAGTTCTTTTTATTTTTATTTTCTTCAGGCTGTAATTATTTTGGTTGTTTCTTTTACAGTTTGAGGGCTTCAATATGTTTTTGTCTCTCTATTATTACACTTCCTCCCTCCTCCTCTGGCTGGCTGGTAAAGCAATAAAAAATAAAAAAAGGGATGGGTGGATGCGAGAATGTGTGAAATCTTTAAATTTTTTTTTTCTTGAAAAAATATTCTATTTAGATTTTTTACTCTTTTTTTTTCTTTATATTTTCTAAGGGCTTTCACAAATTTATTTTTTGTTTGTAAATATTTAACACACAAACACAAGCACACAGTATTTTTTGCCGAGAATTAAAAAAAAAGAAGGAAAAAAAATATTCATTTGCCTTTGGGATATCAATTGAAATAAAATATTGATTCGATTTTGGCAAAAACAAATTCAGCAAAATAGTAAAAAATAAAAATTGAGAAGGAAACCGGCAATATGTGTTTAACACTCTAAGGACCAAGAGACACCGGTGTCCCAAGTTAAAAATTTGATAAAACGTAAATTGTGTACGATTTTCTTAGATTTTATGTTTTGATATGGAATTAACAACACACACTCACACACACATCGTGAAAATAAACAAAAAAAAAAAAAAAAACTAAACTGACTGAACTAGAATTGATTTTTAAAATTAAAATATCATACCGATTGAATATTTTTTTTTTAATTTAAAAACATGAAAAATTAGTATTCGAGTTCGTTTTTCTTTTTTCATTTTTTTCTATTTAAATCCTTTTTATATTATTTTTAATTTGATAAAAAAAATGGAATTTTGGCTGAATTAAATTTTTTTTTTTTGTATTGATTCATGTTATCACAAAATTTTACATTTTTTCCCGCAAAAAAAAAAAAAAAAAAAAAACAGAAAAAGAGAAAAACTTCAGACTCATTTATGACAGACAGCACAGCATGCCCATAGCAGACACTTCTGTGTTTTTTGAAATTAAGTTCCTTATCACATTTGCAATCAAAACATAAAAATTTGTATGAAATCACAGTAGGGAGTAGCAAGTCCTTAGGGACATGCAGAACATTTAAATTGTTACTGTAAATGCTGGCTGCTGGCTGAGCTGACCCCACCAACCACCAATTATTTTATTTGAACATTAATTTTAAATGTTTAAATAATTTTTGCAAGTATTCAGTCAAAAATCATTTACTTCTTCGTCTCAATTTTATTAAGTGAAATCGCTTGTTTGTGTTTGGTAGCGAATTTCTTTATCGTTTGAGTTCTTTTTTTAGTGTTTTGTTTTTATTTTAATTAAAAAAAGACAATTTTTGAGAGTGCATGTTGTTGTTGTTTGTGGTTTTCTATTCAATTCATGTATGACTTAAATGTCATTTAGTGGTTTCAATTTTATTTTCCTCATTTATCTTCTTCGTCCTTTTGTTACTTTTTTTTTTAAATGTTAGTGCAGCAGGAATAAAAGAAGCTCATGTTTTCTTTTTTATTTTTTTATTTTTGAAAGACTGGCTTTACACTGACCATAATAAAAGCTATTGAATTTCTTTGTCTAACAAAACGACAGGAAATTATTAAAGAATTTTTTAAATTCATGTGTTGCGACTTGAGCAGATTTCTTTAAATTTTATGATTTTTGTTGTTGCTTGCATTTAGATAATGAAAAATAAATAAAATATGAAGGCTCGAACGCTTTGTTTTAATAACCTTCTGTCTTGAAGATTTTTATGTTCGTGGTTACTTGATCATGAATTTTTACAAGCCAGGAGAGGGAGTACACCTTTTTTAATTGACTCCTTGTCATCGTTCTCTATTATTCGTCGTGAATTCTCATGATTTATTTACGTTTCTGGCAGTTAATACAAATTTTTTTCTTGTTCCCTTACAAATTTCCTGATTTTCCCTTAGATAGATACGAGTGGAATGTTTGTATGTGCGTGTTCGTGAATATTAATCAAAAAACAAATGGAAATTATTATTAAAGAGATTAGTTTTTACAATTAATGGCGTTTTGTCTTATTTACTACACATTTTGATAATTTCCTTGTTTTTTGTATTCATCAGATAATAAAAATAACAACAGGGAATTGACAAATTATAGCAAATCAGCCAAACGTGCAAATGATAAAATTTTCTTATCGAAAAGGATACGATGTTCAAGCAACGTGTAGTACGTGCGTTACTGTGTTGCTGCAAATGTAGATAGCATTAAGCTACAAAAGAAATTTTTTTTAACTCAACATTTTAAAATCTGCTTCGCTAGTATTTTTAGCTCAGATACGCGCCATCCCTTTTTTAGTCTTAAAATTTAATTAGTTGTTGTCTTACATGCCTTTTGTTCTTCACTGAAAAAATAATTTATTATTTTTCAACCAACGACAACGTTTCCTTAGACATTTCAATGAAATGTTTCATTAAATCTATGAATATTTCATTGAATTATTACAATTTAACTAGAATTAAAACAATAAGTTGATTGGAGCGGTCGCATATTCTTTAATATGCGGCCAATGAATGTATCTAATGGAATCTAATTAATTAATAAAATTGTGGGACATAGAAAACATGCCAAAAAATTAATTTGTTGTTTTTTATTTCTTTTCAGATTTCTTGCCGGGAAGACTGTATTCTGGAATTGGCATCCATGAAAAAAACACCCAACCACCTGCTGAAGTTGAAATGCACTTTATTAATTTTTATAAATTTTTCAATAAAATTTAATAAAATTTTAACTTTCATATAATAAGTTTTTCGACGGCTTTTGAAAAAACAGCCGGCGGCCTGGCGGCTACAACTAATCATTAAACATTGGCACTTTTACCAGGTAAGCAGAAAAAATAGAGCGCGACTTTTATTTTCAATAAAACTAAGCAAAACAAACAAAACTGCATGGATTTTTTTAATAATTCTTAATACACGCCCCTCTGTCTCACCGATATTTTTATAAAAATTCTTAAAGCACACAGTGGTACTTGGATAACAAACTTGAAAAAATAGTTTCTTTCTTACAAGGCGAATTCATTTTCCTGATTTGTCAAAGTTGTTACATTTAATATGGTCGGAGTACATAAAGCATTTCGTTTTTGACAAATCACAAATATTCTAAACTCAGAGATGTTTGATGATTCCACCTTGTATGAATTCGCCTTGGTTTCCTTTTTTCACCATGCTAAAATTATTGAAAAAAAAAACCGGTAAAAAAAATAGCAGCTCATTTATTTTGTAAAGTTTTTAATTAAAAATCCCACTGTGCCCTTAAGAAAAAATAATAAAAAAAAAATAACAGTAAAAATATGCGGGTGTATGTAAACATTAAGAATTATTGCAAAAAACAATTCTTGTGTTTTTTTATTTACTGAGTCTCACTTAAACCCTCTCATACTCTCTTCTTTTTTGTGTTTAGGCATTGATTTACCTCTCCTTTTTTTCAATACTTCTTAATGCTTTCATAAACATGCATTTTTTTTTATCGATATTTTCCTTTAATTATTGAAAAAAAAAATAATGCGTACAAGCATTCATACATACTCGTATGTAAATTCATAGATGAACATTTAATTGAGTGTCGGACTGTGCCTTAAGAAAAAAAACTAATAAAAACTCAGTGTAAAAAAATGCCTGCAGAATTATTCTTGCTCTATCCCATGTAAACAAAGTGTCTCCAGTTTTCAATGTTTTATTTTAGGCAGACCTGTAAATAATAATTTTCAAAAGCACGAAAAAAAATATCAGAGGAGCGGGTATAGACAAATTTTAATTCGATTTTTATAAAATTTTGTTTATAAATGCTTGTTTTTTATTTATTTTTTTTTTTTTTTTTAACTGAAATAATTGTTATTGTTCTGTAAAGTATTATTATCTAACAAAATAAAATAATAAGACTTTGACAAAAATTTTCAAATTTTAAATTTTATATTGAAAAATATTATTCCATCGAAATACATTCTAATCGAACCGTGTCCTGTTTTTTAAATTTTTTTTCTGTATTGCCCCTCTTCTTTTATTTAAAAACTTGTAAATAATATTCCATCCCTGGTATGAAATAAAAAAAAAGTAAAAAATCGAAAAAAGCATTTATACTAGGCGAACAGAAAAATGAGAGGAGAAAAACTTTTTCTTTAAATACGACTCAGACAAAAAGAATACTGCATGCAGTGCTGTCAACTTAGTGTTTTTTGACATTTTTAGTGCTTTTTTTACTAGCCAGTGGCAATAAATTTGTATGAATTTGTTCAAAGAAAAAAAGATACGAATAAGCAAAACGATCATGTGAATTTTTTTATTGTTCCGCCAAAACAATTTTTGATAGAATTGAGAATCTGTGAATAAAATACTTAAGGTAATTTGCCTGAAATATGCGGGCTTGAAGTTTTTCAACTGATTATTTTAGTTCTAGATATAAATAAATATTGAAATAAATACTTGCGAAAAAATAAAATTTTACATTCGCGACTCGTTAATATTTTAGTGCCTTTTTTAAATACTCGTTTTTGATTTCGGTGCTTTTTTATATTTAAAAGTTGACAACGTTGGCAGCAAGCAATTTTTTACTCAGAGTTTTTTTTCAATAGTTCTTAATGCACACTTTTACACACTCATTTCTTTTACTGATATTTTTCATAAATTCCTAAGGCACTGTGGGACACTTGTATACAAAGCTTTTCAAAAAAATTTGGTAGAAATTTTTCTGAGGAACTTTTTTTTTTAATAAAAATGAAATTGTAATTTTTACAGCAAAAAATTATTATTTTTAAATAATTAAAATTTTTTACTGGAGAAGTAACAATAATGATGATTTCCAACACAATATATTTAAAAATCATAATTATGTAATTTTTAAAAGAAAAAAAAAATACTAAAAACAACACACACTTTTATTTTTTTTTTTAATTTCACTGTTCATAAAACTGAGTAAAAATATTTGTACATGCAGTTTTTTTTTGAAAATTCTAATTGCACAGGTTTTAAAAACCTGAAAAATATACAATAACGTAGGCATCCTCTTACCCAATTAATTCAGTGACTTAATGAAATAAAAAATTAAAAAATTCTTTTCTGATTTTTATAGTCTTTGTCGGAAATAAATGTTATTTTTGATAACACTTTCATTATTTTTTCTTTTTGCAAACTAATAATAAAATAAACTTTTATTTCCGACCAAAAAATATATAATTCTTTTGGATATTTTTATTAAAAAAAAACACCCAAGAAAATGCCCACAGTAAATTTGTCAAGATTTTTAAATTTGTGTTCCACTGTGCCTTAAGAATTTTTTTTTTGCAAAATGTTGTAGATGTTCCACTGTGTGAAAGGAATTTTTGGAAAAATATGGGTAAAAAAAAGGGAGGAGTTATCAAAAAAACTAGGTAGAAAAATTTTGGCAGTTTTTTTGTTTGTTTTTGCTCAGTATTTTTTAAATAAAAAGCCTCTTGCTAATTTTTCTGTTTACCTAGTGAAAATGTGAATTTTGGAAGTTGGTTTATTGTTGCGTGTGCGTGCATGTGTGGATTAATTTTGGCTGAAATTTAAATAAAATGTCGTCCTTGTTTTATTTCGTTTATCTGGTAAAAATAATATTTTTGGTCCTCACGGCTCCAAAACTTTTTTACCCCCATTCATTATTTTCTAACATTTTGTTTAAAGTGCCCCACTGTTCCTTAAGATTTTTTTCCAACCTTTTGTTGTAAGCGCTCCACTGTGCAATTGGAATTTTTGTAAAAAAAGGGAGGAGTTATCAAAAAAAAACTAGGTAGAAAAATTTTGGCAGTTTTTTTTTGTTCGTTTTGCTCAGTATTTTTGAAAAAAAAAGCCTCTTGCTAAATTTTCTGTTTACCTAGTGAAAATGTGAATTTTGGAAGTTGGCATTTTTGCTGTGATTTTTTTGTGGCTGAAATTTAAATAAATGTCGTCCTCCTGCTTGTTCTGTTTATCTGGTAAAAATGCCAATTTTTAAAATTGAATTTTTAGATGGTGCATGCGTGGGTGGGTACGTAAGTAAGTAGTAGACTTTGTGAGTTAAGTCTAGTGTGTGCTTTGTTTGTTATTTATCTTAAGTCGACAAACAGTTTTAATAAATCAGAAAATTTTTTAGTTTATACTCACCCGTAATTGTTTTTTAACTTTTCAAGTCATTGACACAAAATAGTTTTAAATTTTATTTGCTACAGCCACCTGCTGTGGGAATTTATTTTATAGAATAATTTTTATTTAGCATGTGATTTACTAAAACTAATAAAGACATGATTTTTATTTCTTTTAAAGTATTTTTTATTGTAAATAATTTATTTTAGTAAACATTTTTAATATTGAAAAAATTAAAATAAAACTGGAATTGTTTGTTTATTAAAAAAATATTTAAAGATTACAACAACGTCGTTACATAGAAAGTTTTTTTTTTAATATTTTTAAAATACTTTGCTTGCAATTTTCTTTTTAAAGTAGATTACAGTTTTTGCTTTAAATAATACATTTTAAAATTACTTTTTTTAATTAATTTATTTATTTTTTGCTTCTTCTTTATGCACATTACGATATATTTAGTTTTTAATATTAAAAATAATTACATGTTTCGGTTGTTGTATCAAATTTGTTTTTTTGATTTTTAGCTAATTGAAAATTTTAATTATTTTTTTCTAGTGATACAAATTTTTTTTATTCTTCAAAAATTATTTTCGTTTTTGCTTTCTTTGTATTTAGTTGCTTACTAAGCGTGATTTATTTTTATTTATTTTTTTTTTTATTAAAAAAAAATAATTTTGTAAACAATTCAATATTTAAATTCTTAAAATTAAATTTTTCTCGGTAAAACAATTTTTTAGTTTTTATTTTAAAATAATTTTAATATTTTTTTGGCTTCTCAAAGAAATTTGAAGCCCTTTTTACGATTCTTTTTTTAGTTTAGAATTCATAGATTATTTTCAATCCGTTTGTTAGTTGTGATCACTTTAACAACACGCAGGAAACTAAATTTGTATTTTACAGATGATATTTTAAAGTGTTTCAGTAAAGGCCACAAAACACACAACCAAGTAACTGCTGCTGATGCCACTACTCAAACAGCATCAATGAATTGTGGAAAAAGTAAAAGAAATTCCACAATGAGAAATGCAAAGCGCAAGTCCTGTTTTTGTATTGGTTTCTTGATTGAAAGTTTCCTTGGGAGCGAAAATACTACGCAACGTGCTTTGTTGTTTAAGACACTTGTTGATTTGGTTTTAGCCATAAACAAACAAACGAACTTGACTATCGATAATGTAAAATAGAAAATAAAAATAAACACACAAAACTTGTATTGGTTTTCAATCGAAAGTACACAAATTATAAAATTCCTTTCCAAAAACCAAATCCATAAAAAAACAATAAAAAAAATCCTTTTTTTTTCGATATAAAAAAATATTAAATAAAAATGTGTTTTAGAAGTAAATTCTTAAGAAAATGATTTCCACACAAGGTCCCATCAGTGAAACTAATTCTTCTCTTTAAGCGAAACGTTGCAATATTTCTTGTAGTACTTTCCTCGCAGAAGGCCTTTTTACTTCATCTTTTCATTTTCTTTTGTAGGCAGAAGTTTTCCCTAACAAATATTGGCTGTTCAGCAATTATTTATAAATTGTAGAAAACTAAAGCCATAAAGCTTTAGGGATTATTTTATGGAACGCTACTGCTGGGACATTTATTAGACTTAGAGTTGGCATGCAAAGTCACTTAAGGCAAAACAGGCCAGGCCAAATGAATCCTTAATGCCATTCGCAAATCATAAACAATTAAATTTAATCTTGAAAGCAGTACAACAGGTGATATTGACTTTACAAGAAGGTAACTGAAGGAGACTGACAGTGGGCAAACTTCAAAAAGACTAGTCACAAATCACAACTGATTTTAGTTTTATTTTAATTTTTAGTTTTAATTTAATTTAATTATTTTCATTTAGACAAATACGAGTCGAGTCGACATTTGTTTAGACAGTCTAGACAATTTTTATTTATTTATTTTTTTGTTTTTAATAATCAAAAGTTCAATAACCGTTTAATAAAAGCCATTTACCACTGAGTGAGTGGGTAGCAGTGAGTGTTAACAAAAAATAATACTTTTTTCTTATTAAAATTATTTAAATTTAAGAGGCAGAGCAGACAGGCTATAAATCACAGAATGAAAAACAAATTAAATGTTTTTAATTGTTATAGCCAACGGCGGAGGTTTTAAGGACGTTTTAATTTATTCCTGCAGCAAATATTTAAATAACAAATTTTTAATTTCAATTTTCAAATAAATCCTTCACTTGGAATGAAAATTAAAAAAAAACCCTTAAATGTGCATGCCACAGTCTAGACAACAAGATATTTGACGAGAATGAAATCAGTTTCATTTATTTTCCAAGATTTTGGCTTTTTATTGATGTCATTTTATACATTTTATATTATTTTTTATTTTTTATGTCAAAACAAACTAAACAAAATCCTTTTCAAAGTTTTTCTTTGGCTAAAAAAGAAATCGTTTTATTTACATTTTTTAATGACACACAGACGGAGGAGGGGAGGCAGTAAAGAGAAGACACTCTTTGATTCGTTACTTTTTTCAATTGAATATTGAAATTCATGTTGCTTTTAAATGTTGACTGAAGAAATTGGTTGTGTGTTGTTTTTTCAATTTTCATAAAGGTAAAAGGAAACGAAAATTGCGTTTTCCTTTATTTTTTAAGAAGAAAATTGAGAACCCCCCCCCCCCCCCCCCCCTCTTCACTACATTGGGAAAACTGCTCACAATTTAATTTATTTTATTTTTTTTTTTTTTTTGTGGAAACATTTTCCCACCAGAATCTACCAAATGCTTTAAAACGACCACAAATTGCCATTGTTATCATATTTTTTTTTTTTTTTGGTACTGATTAACGTGATAGATACGCAATCATATTTCAAGTTGAAAAAGAGAAAGGAAACGAGCAACAGAAGCCTACTACAATAGATTCCGGTAGGCAGTCTAATGCCAGACTCATAATGATAACAATTACTGCGTGTTACGTCTGGGACAGTGTTTCGAAAGTCATTGTTTTATTTATAAAATTAAATTAAACAATAAAAACATCAATTAATTAATGCAAACATGAGTTAGTCAGTTTTTGTTTCTTTCTTTTAAAAATAAAAGTTAATTGAAGACATTTGCTTTTTTTAATGTTCTCTTTGTAGGCAAAAGGATATCCTGGAGAATTAATTAATTAATGGCAAACTTATGGTGCAAGTAAAAAACAAAGAAAAGTTTGTTTTGTTTGTTGCTGTTGGGTCTGTCAAGCGTTTAAACTCTGCAGGCGCAGACAGTTTTTCCCAAGCATTTTAAGGTTTTATATTTAAATTAACACGAATGAGTTAAAAATGTAAGTGCTGTTTACAGGAAACGCACGATCTAGCTAATAGTCTACACAATTTGTATGAAAAGCACTCAAAAATATTCTAAAAATTGATTGTTCGTTTCCTGTAAACAGCACAGTCGACTTTCTTTTTACTTAAAAAAATTTTTTTAATTAATTTTTCAATTTAAAAAAAATCACATGAAACAACCAAAAATCATAAATTCACATGGAAGAAATTAATGGGTCGTACACTGAAAGAATTTTCTTCATATATCCAATGGAACGAAATGAATAATTAGACCCAATAATTCTGCAACTTTAGTAAACTTTTCAGAATTTTCGAATCCTTTCAGATCCTTTCAAAGACAAGGCAGCGTAAGGGCAGCTGCTACTAAATCCTTTCATTAAAATGTTTTTGTTAATGAAATTGTAATGGAAAGCCAGATACAACAATGTAATTGACTTTTATTTCCTTAAACTTTTTAAATAATAATAATAAAAAAAAAAAAAAAAAAAAAAAAAAGGAAAGAAAAGCAAAACTCTTAATAATTACACGCAATTATCACGATTGGCTTTAACAAGCACGCCAGCAGATTCTTGGTTGGCAAAGTCTAAGTTCGTCTGCACAAGTGTTTCCATTCACATTAATAATGCGGAACCATTTTTATATTCTTTAAAGCGTTCATGTAAACAAGTTATTTACGCTTAATTAAACATGTCAAGGATCTCTTTGGAGTATTAAACTGGTTTTTTTGTTTTCCTTTTTTTTTTTTTTTTTTTTTTTTTTTTTGTATTTTTTTCCTGCTCCATGCGAAATAATTTTAGCGTCTGTTGAGTTCAATATTTTTAACTTGGCTCAACGTCATAATAACGTTTTAGCAGCCAGTCGACAGACGTGTGCATAAATTATAATTTTGATAATTATTTTCTTGAATTTTAATTTAGTTTGTGCGAAGGAAGATTTTCTTTTTTCCTGTTTTCCATTCAAATGGGAATGGCTGGGATGCTGTGCCACTTTGTTTACCAATCAATGACGTCATACAAACTATTGGTGGGTGTATACTAAAATTAAAATCAATTTCAAGATCTATCATGTACATTGCTGTTCCTTGTACGTTCTTAAAAACACCTAAAGCACACAGCATAAGACAAAATGTTTATTATCGACAGAGAAACAGAAACAGAAACAGAAGCAGAAGCCAAACAAACAACAAGGAGAACATGTCTTTCTCATTATCACAATTCAATTAATTAAAATTAAACTGTAGCAATTTTTATCACTTACGTTGTGCATTTTGTACTTCTTCTGCTCTCCTAAACAAGTAAGCAAATTGCACACAAATGCATGTCCTGCTCCTGTAACAACATAAAAACTACTGAGGCTTAAGTAAACAACATAAGAAAGCTTGTACATAAGTTTTCGTGTGTGTGTGTGTGTATTTGGAATACATAAATTTCAGAAAAAAGAACAACAAAGTGTGTTGTAACGCTAAGAATACAAAATGTATTTTCTTTTTCAAGATTTAATCAAGTAAATATTTACGTGGCTACTTGTCTTGTTACACAATCCAGTTAATGGTAGAAAATTACAAGTATTTTGTTCGAAAGGATGGCCGCCAAATGATAAGCAAATAATCTTGGTTAACAAATACAGCAAAGAGACAGAGCGAAAGTACTTGGAAACAACACACTCAACTCATGTCATTTTGTATTCACATGAAGTATTCAATTAAGAGAAGAAAATTGTCAAACTAAAAACAAAAAGAAAAAAAAATTAAATAAAAACAAAGCAAAGAAATAAATGTTTTATCGAAAGTTTTTGTTTAGTCAACATTTGAATAGATTTACTTTAGTTTAATTTAATTGACACGTTAAAGGGCATTAATTACGCAGAAATAAAATTGGATAACTTGTTTACGCTAACACTCACTTAATACAAATTCAGAGAAGGGAGTAACACACAAGCAACAACTTTTTTAAAACCCAAATTTTAAAAATACAATTTCGGAAAATAAATTTTTAGTTGTCAGTAATCTTTTCAAAGAACATCCATCATAGCAATTAAATGTAACTAATGCTGCCGCACAAGGCCATTTTATGGGATTTTTTTTCCCCAGTGAAAAGTTTGTTTTTTTTTTTTTTAAATCGCTAAATGACAAAAAAAAACTATTTATAATGAGATGAAAAGGAAAAGAGTAAAAACTTCTGAGGAATTTCCATTCACAATTGGGCTGAAAATTTATTTTTAAAACCCACATCTTTCAAACATGGCCAGCCAACTCCTTCTTTTCACCTTTTTCTCAGTTCAACCCAAGTTTTCTTCATTTTCAATGACTGGATGATGATGGAAAAATTTTCAAGTTTAAAAATCACTCAATTTAACAAATAAATTTTTTATAAATCGTCTTAAAAATTTCTAGACGAGTTGTTCGCTTGTGTTATAAAAACAGCACATTAGTTTTTTTTTAGCTAAAAACAAATTAAAAGTTATTACGACTAAACAAATTCCTTAATAACTTTGCATAAAAGTCATAAAAAAAACTAAAATTTATTTAAAAAAAAATTATTAAATTTATAAATTTAATCAAAAGTTTTTACAATTTGAAATTCTGCAACATCTGCAGTAACATTTTCCTTCCAATAACAAGGATGTGAGTATTTCTAGATTTATTTTATAGAAAATTAAGTAACACGAAAGGAAGTTAGAAAGGAAATTGATATTGTCAAATGCACTCAAACCAAGTTCTTATCATGCCAAGCCACAAAAACAAAAACAAAAAAATATGTCAGCTAATATGAATTTATTACAAAATTTAAGATTCCAGCAAAAAAAATTTTTTTCTTTAAACTTGTTACAAATTAAAACTTTCATTGAAGCTTTTCTTTGTTAAATAAAAAAAAAATAGTCAATACACCCGAAAAATATTTCAATAAGAGGATGACTGACACTTGGGTGAATCCACTTGATGCTATTGCAGCACAATTTAAATTTGTATAGGCATTCCTAGCAAAACCGCACACAAACGCATTTTGCATTCCTTAATACAAGATATAAAATAGAGGATAAAAGTATTGCATATCCTGAATAGTAACATTGACAGGCTTTATGAAAATCACGTAGTTATTTTAGAACTCAATTTTCTACAATATTATTTTACAAACACGAACGCAAAGACAAACTCATACGCGCACACACATTCTTTCGTGATATAGTGTTTAGTTTAGTTTGTTTGAGTGATTTTACGGCTTCAGCTTAAATTTATGAACATTCACACCGTAAATGTGGCAAAGAAGTCCTTTTTTTCTTGCGGTGACAACTCAACGTAGTAAAATGAACAACAAAACAAAATGCTTTTGATATTTAATTTTCTTTAGACTTAACCCGCCTTTCTATCACGTCTTTACTAAGCCATTTGGGAATTCGCACGTTGGTTTTAAATCGAAAAGCAAAAAGGAAATCATTAAAGTAAAAAATTTAATGGTTGAAATTAAAAAAAAAAAAAACATTCCACGAGGGGCTTTTTCACTTTTCCCCTTATAAAAAAAAAATTCTACCTTTTTTGCCATAAAAAGTTCTCAAAAGATGCAGAAATATAGGGTGGGCTAAAAGTCACGTATGCGTGTAAAAATTTAATAACTTTTTTGTTTTTTATTA
This sequence comes from Thelaira solivaga, assembly GCA_947397855.1. Lineage (NCBI taxonomy): Eukaryota > Metazoa > Arthropoda > Insecta > Diptera > Tachinidae > Thelaira > Thelaira solivaga. The sequence goes on from OX377614.1 coordinate 68,877,752, forward strand.
CTTTTTTTCAAATTTTATTCTTTGAACCGTACTAAATTTAACGACCGAGCAACGAGCCAATGGACATTCAATATCGAAACTATTTCCGCACCAGAAATGCACCAAACCAAATCGCAATTAATCGTTCAATTGCTCGATTTCAACAACAAGATGCAGTGTCAGACTTGTTACGATCAGGAAAACAGAAAATAGTGTTGAAGAATATCAAGAAATTTCAAAGCGAAAACGTTCTGGACAACTCGGCATCTCTAGAACATCAGTTATACGTATTTTATCACGTCATATACCAATCAACGACTTTTCAAGAAGCAGATCTGACGTTTTGTCCACCCTGTATTTATGTGCTGTTTAAAGAAAGATATTTTTATGGAAAACACTCAGTGTTTTTCATATAAAGTTTCAGACGATTAGCTCGATTGTGCGTTTCCTGTAAACAGCACATTTCGCTTAAAGCAAAAGTCTGCTCTGTCCTACACATCTGTAATAAAAGTTTGTAAGCATTAAAAAAAAAAAATTTTCCAGTGCGACTAAAACAAATTGAAAAATTGTTTTTGATTGCCCTGATTGTAAGCAAAACACCCTCAATTAAACAATAATTCTTAACACAAACATTTTACGCTTAACAAAATAAAAACAGAAAAGAAAAAGAGAAATCTCTTTGCCAATGGTGCCGTATGAGTGTTGGTGAATCACAAAAAAAATAGAATTTTAATAAATGTAACTCATACGTACAGGTAGCCCGACAACACAGTCCATAAGTAGCAGCACCATTTTCAAATTATTTATTTAAATTTCAGATGTATTTTTGAAAACCGCAATCAAACAATTCCAACAAATTATGTTGAATGTGATGTAAAATAGACAAAGAGAAGAAAATTTATGCTTTTTAGCAAGTACTTTAAGTGTAAAATGTAATTATATCACAAAACATACAACACCTCCCTTTGGGTGGGACGTAACAATGGAAAGCGTGCTCAAGTTTAGCAGAAAGAAAAGCGCTTTAGGCAAGTACGTGTACAAAAATTAATAAAAATTTAATTGAATTTAATATTTTGTAGTCTAAAATTTATTAGAAAAACAAAAAATAAAACATCGAGAAAAAACGGTTAAGGATTTGAAGCCACCAAGCAAAGTGTTTGTAAATAAAAAAGAAAAAGAATTAATTGAAACACAATTTGAAAATTCACTTGAAGCAATTTGGAAAACAAAACACAACCAACCATTCAATTTGAATTTTATTGCCTTAAATTTTAGATTGTTCGTTTCGAGGAAAAAAGCAACCTTACAAAAGTGGTAATTTTACATGCATTATTAACACAAATTTCATAAAATTTTACGACATCCCTAAATTCAATACAACCCGCTAGTTCATACAGTAGAAATCACAAATTAAAAATTATTTTAGACCCATGACTAACAATGCAAATCATACGGAAATCCTACGTACGTTAAGAAAATTCAGTCCTTGAATTGTTTTATAAAAAAAATGTTTGCCAGTGTGTTGTGTGAATACTCCATCCGTCTAACTGCAGGGTATACGCCAGCCTAGAGAGAGCCGCTTGCACAACTAAAGTGTGATTGTATGATTTTAAGTGTGCGAAAAGGTATTTACACAATATTTTTTTATGAAATTGAAGTAATAAATTCAATCATCTGCCCACACACACACATGCAGACCCTCAAGCCAATTTTTTTATTATTACTTTGTACGATATAGAAAATATTCAGTATGAATTGAATATTTCCAGCCAGTCACTAGTGCTTCTGCTGCAGGTATCACAATATGTGTGTGTATGGAATATTTTTATTGAAAATGTGAAAAGTAATTTAATTGAATTGCAGTGCAGCATGCAATTTTTTTAAAACCAACCCGTAAGCAAAAAAGTGTCAGAAAATGACGAATTGTTGAGCACAAACTACTGCTTATTGAAAGGATTTTAGTGAAAATGATATACTGGGCCGTGGTAATGGACTTTTAGCTTGACTTTTAACTTTTTACTTTTTTACACAAAGTATATGATGAATAAAATTATTCTGGCACTTATGATCAAGAATGATAGAAATACAAGATTACGCCATCCAGCACATAAACTTGAAATTTTCTGCGAATGTAGCACGAATAACAACACGCGATGTGTTGCTATTGAGAGATAGAGAAATGTGGCCTAGAGCGCAACGCACAATAATTTTTCCGCTATTGGTCTCTTTTTAACACATTAATCTTTCTTAACTTTTAACAGGTGGCATCTTGACGCACCATGATCTGTTTCATGTAATTTTTTTTATAAAAGTTAAGAAATAATAAATCGAACTTGATTCACTCTTGCATTAGCGATACAATTGAGTTTGATAGTGTGCTACTTCACATGAGAAAAAAAATCAAAACAAGTTCAGCGTGCTTTTCAATTGTTTTCTTCTTTTCAGTATTAGAATTCAATCGAGTGGTCAAACAGCTCTCACAGCTTAAAACTCGATTCTAGGTGCACGGAAATTCCTTGGATAGTTCATTCAAAACTATATGAAACAGGTGAACAAGCCCCAAAGTTGTTCGTATTTCTTTAAATAAATTTCTCAATAAATAATTGAAAAATACAAGGAAAAAGGACACCATGACCACAACTTGTATTTATAAAGAAACAAATTTATAATTTAACAAGTTGGTTACAAGATTCGTAGTTTATGGTTTTGTGTTTAACATTTTCATTTTAAGTGAACACAATTTTGTAATGAAAGCAAAAAAGGAAACCAGAGACATAAATTTCACAAAATAATTCTTTTAAAATTACAACCCAAAAAAAATATTTAATAGTGGAAAAAAAGTCAAAATTAATGGAGCAATAAGCAAAAGTTTGTTAAAAGAAGAAAAAAAAAACCCAACTCATTGTGGTTTTTATTTTAAAGCAAAAAAAAAAAATTTTCATGTGCTCTCCTTCCTATACTCACTTTTTTCATAAAAAACCAAACAAAACAAAAAATTAAAATACTTAAAGGGCCTTCGCAATAATCACGAAAATATCGTGTTGCTTTAATCTAGGACTGCTGCCACCTTCAATTTGTGGTTTGTACAAAACGACAGCATAATAATGAAATTGCCTTTTGGTAACACAGTTTGGAGTTACATTTGAAACTCCAGAATACAAGCTGAAATAAAATCTATTCAAAGCATTAAAAATAAAATTGAAATTGCAAGGGCGGCCACAAATTCAAACTTCATAAAAATATATTCATTCAAATTTTTGCTTTATTCGATGCATATAAAATGAATTGTGGTTCAAAAACAAAATCCACAAAATCAAAGTTTTGTATGATGTATTACAGCGCATGTCCTTTGAAAAGGAAAATTATTAATGACAAAATTAAAAGCTCAGGGGTCTTAAAATCTGCTAAGCGTGAAAGCCAAAAGACAACTACTATCAAAACCAACAGGGCGGGCGTAGTGTCGAAAACAAAAACTATAATAAAGAAAAGTATTAAGAAACAACATTTTATGGAAGGTAAGCTTATGCTTGCACCCATTAAATTGGAATTCTACCCAAACGATTGTTAAGAAAATTAAGAAAAGTTGGATTCTAATTTTGACTTGTATTGTGTACGTTACGCAGCTAAAATCCAAACCGCTGTCGGTAATTTCTCTTAAGGTGGAACGAATTTCCACAAGCAACAAACTACTATTCCAACAAAATTTTTATAGAGCAAAAAAAAATTTTAGGGCCTGTTCAGCTATGTAAATGCAAACGAAAGCTTCGTTCGCATTTAGCTGAACAGGCTCTTAGTATCATCGCAAAGCTGATTAAAATTCGTTTACAAAACAAAAAATTTTTCAAATACCTGAAAAAATATTATAAAACAAACAAAAATAATTTTTCTAAATATTAAAATTTGTTATGGTCACCGAGACATAGAAAAATATTTCACTCTTAAAAAATAGTTTCTATCGAAAATTTTTTCCCAAAAAAATTCTTTTTCTACATAAAATTTTTAAATAAACAAATTCATATTTTTTTTACTTTAAAATGATTTTCTTTTATTTTTTTTATAATTTTGTGTATTCATTTCATATTAATTTTTCTTTATTTTGTTTTTCATAAAACTAAATTTTTACTGTACAGGGTTTTTTGACTGCTTAAGTTTAATTTTTATTTGAAAAGTTGTTGTATTTTTATAAAATTCTTAATAAATTTGTTTTTTAAACATGAAAAAAACTTAAAAACTATGGCAGATTTTTATTTTGTTGAAAGAAAATACTATTTCAGAAGACTTACGACTTACATTAAAATATTTCTACGTTTTGTTTTTTTAAATAAAATTTTCATTATTTATTTCATGTTGTTTTTGTTTTGCAAGCGTTGAAATTGTCTAAAAATGTGTATATGAATTGCCCAAAGAATTTCTATACAAACATTCCAAACAATTTGATGGCCTGCATTACAAAAATTATACACAAATAATAATTTTTCTTCTCTTAGATAAAAAAAATGTGTGTAACTTTAATTTTTTATAAATTATGTTATGGTTTTAAGACTATAAATGCATTAACTGGTATGAATTATATGGCCGCTTGCAAAGCACAATCGCTTTTTTTTCCGTGTATTGAACTATTTACAGTTATTATTAGCGGCTTCTGTTTACAAAGTGCTTCATCAGAATTTTATGAATGAAAATTGGCTTCTTAAACTTATTTAACGAGTACATAATTTGAAGTTTGTATTAAAATTATGGAAATTATGATTGAAGATAAAAGTGAATATTAATGTAAAAAAAAAAAAGAAAAATAACGAATAAATTTGTAAAAAAAATTTTAAGTTGAAAAATTATTAGAATTATAGGCTTAACTTGTATTGAATTTGAAATCAAAAAAAAAGTTTAAATCTCGAAAAAGTGTTTTAAAAAAATAAACAGTATTTGCTTTCACTCCAACAAAACTTGTAAATGCAGGTAAAACTTTCCGCAAAATATTCTATAGAAAATATTGTTCTTTTTGTACAGCACAATAGTACTACAAGAGCTCATATTTGCTTAAATAATGTTGCGCTCAAAGAGTTGTGCTCTTTTTAATGTGGTGTTGTTATAACACAAGCGATCAACTCATTCGGAAATTTGATATGTAAAGTGCTCAATATATAGAGCTTTTTTTTAATAAAACTTTTTCAAACGAGTAGATCCCTTGTGTTTTAAAAACAGCATATAAGCCAAATTTATTTTGCCTTTTAACGTAAACAAAATTTTTTACAAAAAATGCTCACTATTTATAATGATTGTTTTTTGTTTTTTTTTTTCTTTTGCATTTTACAAGTACAAATTTTTTTTCCAAATAGTAACCCGCAATGAGAGTAAAATTTTGGATAGAAAATACATATTCGATTAAAAATAAATGTAAAATAAATTTTTTTGGTTGAAAAAATTTTCGATAGAAAGAATTTTTTTCATTAAAAAAAAATAAAATTAAATAAAAATTATATTTGATAATGAATGTATGTATGTTTGTAAAACTACAAGCACATTACACAAATATTTGTCGAAATAAGCTTAACCACTACTTTTTGGAAAATATTTCTTCAAAATACATATACATAGAAACGTACATGGGGATGACGTAGTGGATATGCTTATTTCGACAAATATTTATTTAATGTGACCGTAGCTTAAGTGTTAAACACAAAATTATGCTTAATGCTAATCTAATTTATACAATAATGAGAAAATGTTTAATAGAAAAATTTCAATTATAAAACAAACTGAGTGATACCAGTTGAAAATGAAATATTTTTAAACAGCATCTAAAGATTCCCGCACATATTTCGAGCAACAATTTTAATGTTGTACTTTTTATACATAATATTTTGTTTTTTGATTAGTATTCTACTATATTTTTAAAATTTTTAAAGTAAAAATGTTATATGTATGTATATAATTTATATTAATTAATTAAGTAAAATAATTCGTTATATTTCTGAGGCAGTATAACTTAAGTAAAATTTTTGGCTTTTTGTTTTCTTTCAATTTTCTCATTTTGTTTTAAATGCAAAAAATATTTAAAATAATAAAAAAGTTCTCACTCACTTTATTTATCCAGATTTTGTATTGCTTTACTCAAAGCCGAGCCTAACTGACTAAATGAAGGTCGTTCCTTGGGATTCATATTCCAGCAAGTTGTCTGAAATGATAGAAAAAAAGTCAATACACAATGCATCAATTTGTTTTTCTTCCTATAGCTTACCATTATTTCTTTAAGATTTTCTGGTGTGTTATCAGCACAGTGCCAATCTAGTTTGCCAGTTTGGCTTCGTTGTATCACTTCTTCGTTGCTTAAATCCTCAAAGGGTATTTTTGTGGCCTGGGTAAATAGCTCCCATACTACAACGCCAAAAGCATAAATATCACTTTTAGTGGTGTACTCATCCTCTTGCATGCATTCGGGTGCCAACCATCGAATCGGTAGAAGAGTATTGCGATGTTTGAAGTACTCACGATTGTATTTGTCCTTGTTGAGGGCTGGATAGGAGACTTTCACTATGAAATCACTTGAGATAATACAGTTGCGAGTGGCCAAATCTCTGCAAGTGAATGGTAATGATAAGCAGACAATACAACATATTAAATTAATATTCATTAGAAAATATTGCAACAAGCCCGTTTCAGAAGAAAATTTTCATTATTTTCTGATTCATTCTTTTCAACTTACTTGTGTATGAATCGTGCTCTATAAATAGCGTCCATTCCTCTGGCTATTTGATATGCCACAGCCAAAACCTGGCCAGTTTGCAGTGGAGGTGGTGAAGAAGAATTTGTAGAGGTGTTCACTTTGCCAGCCGTTGCCAATAAAAATTGTTTAAGATCTCCCTAAACACACAAAGGAAATTTTAATAAATTGTTTATGTTTACACTTAGCCTTGCCACAGTTGTCATAATCGATAATGAATAAAAAGTTGCCATATTGATATTGCAACTACGACAACCGTGAAAGACCCATTCAACCAAATCGATAAAAACCGTCTAAAAAATGATTTTTTTTGTAACGGTAATTTCTATACAATTATTTTAGACTTTTTTATCACTTGAGTTTTAACATTTTTTTTTTTTTTGTCAATTGATTATTCTATTTACCCAATCTGTGTATTCCAAAACCATATAATGAGGATCCTTTTCACGACACAGCCCGTATAATCTTACCACGCCTTTGTGGGTTAAAGTACGAAACATTTCAATTTGTCTGCGAAACTCTTGGCAAGCATTTTCATCTTTCACTTTATTTAAGGCTTTAACCATAACCAATTTGTATTCATCTGAATTGCCATTTCCACGAACATCATCTTCAGTGCTGCAGACTTCTTGTTCTTCCTTGATTTCTTCTATGTCATCCATAGACGTTTTTGATCTTCTCTTTTCTATGGTAGTAGAATTAGTGGCCGCAGATCCATTGCCATTATCACTGTTGCTATTCTTTTCAGTATCGATATCCCTATCCTCGGCCTGTCTTATGAGACAAGTTTTAATTTTTCCCACAAACACATCACCAAATTCGCCACGACCAACTTGTAACAGCTCACTAATGCCTGAACGGGGAAAACTCAATTGGTCATAAATATTGGATTTTTTAGAAGTTTTGGAATGATTACTGCAGGCCGTATCATCTGACTTTTGGGCATCGAGAGCCGAACAGCCTTTGGGATTGTTATTGCCATTTGTTTTGCGAATTTTGGCGTTTTTATTATCTGACAAGCAAGGCTCATTTTCCGCTAACTTTTCACCATCGCCAGCTTCGGCATTGATCTCACTTAAACGGGCTTTGCGAGCCCGACGCCTGTAACGACACCAAATCATCAAGCCCACTACCAAAATAATATAAGCAAATGCCACAGACATGGTGATCAAAACGGCACGGGTAATAAGGAAGCCTTCCTGTTCTCCTTCATTAAGAGGGAAGCCATCGGCAACTGCAATTATTAAAAAATGTTTTAATTATTATGAATTCGCTTTTTTACATTTCCACTTACGCTTCACAATAAATCTCACTTCGTCTCTCTTAAGACCGGCACTGTTGCCAATAGTGCAACCATATCTGCCCTCATCTTCAATCTGAACGTTGTGTATTTCTAACGTACCATTTTCCAAGAACTTGAACCTCTCACGGTCGGTATTATTTTCACTTAAATACTCCAAGTCCTTGTCCCATTGTATGGTGGGTTTAGGATCACCTGTTGCCTGACAATGCATTACAGCTACACCATACTCTACACCTTCTATTGGCCCTTCGGGTGCCACCAAGAAACGTGGTGCTACCACTACATTTATGCTGACTGTGGCATTAATTTTTCCCTGGATATTAAAGGCCACACAGGTATAGTTTCCACGATGATCGGCCGAAACGTTCTTGAATGTCAACGTACCATTAATGTCCTCTAAGGAATCGGGTAGTTCATCATTTAAGTCCTTTAGAGAAAATAATAGAAATTTTTTATCCTAAAAATTTGTTTATTCTTCCTTAAAATTCTCCAATTTCTTTTCAACACTCTAAATGTCTCAAGAAAACTATTTGTTTGAATGAAATCTACTTATTTTTCCTTTTTAAGCCTTTGGCCAATTTGACAGCATTACTTTGCAAGCAAAAGAAAAAAAAGAAAATTTTAAGTCAGTAATAACAGATATTTCATCCACAATTTTTTAATTTAAACATTTGTTTTTCTGTTGCCACAGAAAGAATCGTTTAGAAAAAATGACCATCGGTCACTGACTTTATTTGTTTGAAATAAAATTCCATCGCATACTTCAAGCATGGGAACAAGTACCAGTATTATTAGTATGTTTAACACACAAGTGGAAAGTACTCCAATAAGCTCCTTATTTTTACTTTTTCTTTCATTTTTTTTAATGCTCTAAACGAGTACGAGTGTTTTACATAAAAAATATCTTTAAGTACGAGTACGCTGTTCAAATGAAACTAATTTTGTTAGATTTTTTTTTATTATTTCCAGTATTTTTTATTTACTGCCCTGAAGTAGTTTTCTATAAAAGAGAGACAGTGGTCGGCGAGGAAAAACATAACAAAACTGATACTTGAAAGATACATACATATAGACAAACGTACGTTATAAACTGTAAACTTTCTAAGGACGCATTTTTTTTTTTTTTGTAAATGAGTTCCCATTTATTTTGCAGATGCTGTCATCATTTACCATTCATTACCAGACGATATCTGTAGAAACGAAATGCGTATATTTATAATATTTTAGTACAATTCAGTGAATTTATGGAGTTTCTTTGATTGATTTTAAAATTAAATTAATTCACACGTGAAACGAAACACGCACACGTGACAACAATCAGTATTTGTATTAAAGTGCAACTAGTCGTCTAGTAAATTAAAAAATTACAGGTCTCATGTTTAACATGTTTTAAAAAAAGTTGCATACATTTTTTTTATTGTATTTAATGTACCGTTACAATTGTATTTCTTTAGAATCATTTCATCTGTTTCGCTACTCAATAGCTTAGAAACTGTTGAAAGTATAACACATTTTTTTTGTAGGCTGTCTGCTGTTTTTTATGCCACTCATGAGAAGTTTTTCTCTCAAAATCAAGAAAATTTTTTAATTTTTACGCTTTTTTTTGTGCGCGAACCACTGTTTCTCCCTTTTCATTTTTCTATTGTTCCAGTTGTTTTAACACAAATGAATAAAATGAACATTTTTTCCAATGCTCATATTAACTTAACAACCAAGCAAAATACAAACTTTTTTATTTTAATTCTATTTGCAACTTGTTTAACTTACCTTAAGCCATTTAACTTGTGGTGCTGGTGTTCCTTGTGCCTTGCAATGTACTTTGCCCACGGAACCTAATTCAAGATTTTTCGAAGTGGGTTGTGGCATAAATTTCAATTGTTCAATAACCTGCAATTCTCCCGGCTCTGAAGTCATGGGCCGATAGCCCTCCATAGCAATTTCACACACATATTGACCAGCATCACTGGCAATAACGCTGGTAAACAATAAAGAACCATTTTCTTTGGCTATCGATACACGGGCATCCTCACGTAACATGGGATCCTTGTTTGATTCCATCAAACGTTGTGCACTACCGCTTTCAATCACATCAACTTGTCTAAAAATCTTACCATCCTTACGCCATCTCAGTAATACCTCAGCGGCTTGTTTTTGTGATTTTGTGTAGGCGCAAGTCAATTCAGCAGCATCGTTTTCGTTAACCACGATTTTCTTTAAAGGGCCTTGTGTGATTTTTACATCAGCCAAAGGTAATTTATTGTCATCTCCGCCCCGCTTACCACGACATAAAAATATATTTTTCATACTCTCTGGCATGATGTAATTCTTTTTAAATCTGGGTATGCAATTCCGTGTGGATTCATAGTTTTTTGGCGACCATTGCAGTATGTAACCCTTGCGACTGATGACACGCCCGGCTGCATTAGAGGCAATGCAGCGATATAGGCCAGCATCAGAGTTGCTGGGCCTGTGTATGATGAGATGATTTTCTTTCAGTTCAATGTTTTTCACATTACTAAGTTTTTCACTATTGCGGAACCATTCTATTTCGAGCAGACCATCGCCGGAAGATGCCTCAACATGACATTTAAGCACGATTTCATAAGGGCGATTATTAACAACTTGTACAATAGCAGTTTGGATCCCTGCAAGCATTAATGGAAATTAAAAGTGGGTGGATTAATGAGAAAGACATACAGAGCAACAATCAATTAAATCAATATATTTGCGAATATCATACTTAATTGGAATTATTATTTTCACTATTTAGTTTGAAATAGTAAATGAAATGAACGTTAGAAGAAAGAAAAATGTAAAGAAACATGCGAACAAAAACATTTTAGTGCGATAAGACAGTGCATGCTTGACTAACTTCATCAAAATTTATCTCAACAAAATTTTTAATGTATAAAATTCGTCAATAACTTGTTCAGCTTTAAATTAATTTAAATAAAAAAAAAATAAAATAAAAAAAGTATTTTGTTGTTAAAAAGTAAAAAAAAAGAAACCAAAACATCCCGAAAGGGAGTAGAGTCAATATGATCGCTAGAGTCTTTACTTTTTAGAGCAAAAGAGACAAGAACCAAAACTTATCACACAAAAAAAAAATAAATACATTTTTATTTCTAAAAAAAATTTAAATTTAATGTAAATTAATTAAATTTAAAAAAATTTAGGATTTTTTTTTTTGTATTTCACTGTAAATTTCATTCAAGCACATCATACAAAAAATTTAAGACAAAAAAAAACCATGGCACTTGAGTTTGAACTTCGAAACAACAGCAGCAACAGCAATAGCAATAGCAACAACAGGACTACATGCAGCAAAATTGCAAGTGTCAGTATTGCCAGGGATGCACGTGTAATGCCTCGTAATGCAACATTTGTTTTCTATCAAGATCGTATTTGTGTTCTTCCCTAAGGCCCAATTTCTTAGCTCGATCACAGGTAAAAATAAATAACTTATTGCGAGTTGAAACTTTAAAGCAGGAAAATCTCCTTCGCGGCAACACACGGGAACATATACTTTTACAGCCACAAAAAAAAACTCTCCTTCTTTCTCTACTTCAGGCTTCAATGTGGTGGCAGTCCGACGTGTGTGTGTGCAATGCAAGTATGTTCGTTCTGTCTTGTTTCGTACAATTGTCTACACTTTTGCATAGAAAATTTGTTTAAGCGTACAATAAATTGCACTTAATGCATTTCCACAACAATCGTAAATGTTGTCATGAATTTTGCATTTTACTGCAGGCTAGAAATTCATTTATTTTCATTTTTTGTGCTTGTATTTTATTTGCGAAAAAACACACACAACAACAACAATTTTAAGACAGCAAAAATATGCTGAAATGTACGAGCAAGTTTAAATGCTAAAGTTTCTTTCTTTCTGATACACAAAAAAAATGCCAAAACAAGTGAAGAATAAAAAAAATGTTTCGAGAATCTTAAAACTAACAACACGTTTCAGTAAATGTAAACTCTACTACAAGGTGGCGCAAAAATAACCTTCCGATGTTTTTTGGCTGTAATTTAAAAAAAAATGAAAAACTTTGATTCTTCTTGTGGATTATTTTTATTTGGTCTTTTAAATTTTTTACATCAAGTCGAGAATATGATGTCATGTAAATGGCCGCTGCCACAGTTGATTGTCATTTGAGCCCTTTTTATGGCATTTTCCATCACTTTGGCCAAAACTTCCGGCGGTAGGTCCTCACATTCTTGACGGATATTGTCTTTAAGAGCTGCAAAAGTCTGAGGCTTGTTGACATAAACCCGCGACTTCAAAAAGCCCCACAAAAAGAAGTCTGCAGCGGTCAAATCAGGCGATCTTGCTGGCCAGTGCAAATCGCCAAAACGGGAGATTAGGCGCCCGGGAAATGCATCCTTCAGCATATCGGTTGTCGCACGTGCAGTGTGTGCCGTTGCACCGTCCTGTAGGAACCACATGTTTTCCAATCCCAATTCATCAAGTTGCGGCAAAAAGAACTCGTTGATCATTGCTCTGTAGCGCTCACCATTCACAGTAACCGTTTGGCCCTCGACGTCTTCGAAGAAAAAAGGTCCGATGACTCCTCCAGCGAAAACAGCACACCATACAGTGACTTTGAGCGGGTGTAATGGCTCTTCGTGGGTTACACGCGGATTTTCAGTGCCCCAGAAGCATAAATTTTGCTTATTTACGTACCCGCTAAGATGGAAATGGGCCTAATCACTCATGATTATTTTTTATGAAAAATCATCTTCCTCTTGGTGGTGATTAAGGATGGCTTGAGCGTATGTTAGACGCGATTGGCGGTCAGCAGCTAACAGCTGATGCACCGTCTGGACTTTGTACGAAAACATCTTCAAATCTTGTACCAAAATTCGCTGTAAAAACCGTCGACTGATACCCATTTGCGTGGCACGTCGTGTGATCGATGTCGACGGCGCTTCCATGACATCCTCGGCTACAGCAGCAATATTCTCTGCAGAACGGCTACTCCGGGGTCTGCCACGCCTGGCAGCATCTCGTGTTGTGCCAGTCTCTTCGAGGCAAGCGGCTAAACGTCGCAGTGTTTCACCAGTAGGCGTTGGACGGCCAGAAAATCTGCTACGAAATTCACGTTGTGACAAAATCACCGACCGATTATTGGTCAAATAAATAGTCACCAATATTCTGCGTTCTGGACCAGTGTAGAGTAACATTGTTTATTAACGTGTATTTCGCATGTGTTTACTACACAAATGTCAAAACAGAACTAACATTAGGGGCCAATCGCAAAATTTATAGCATTTTCTGATAGGAGGATTACTTTTGCGCCACCTTGTACATCCGTTCCTTAAGACTCAGCCAACGTTTTGCTCTATACCTGCCTGCCTTTTGCTTTTTCATTGTTTGGAAACAAAAATAAAAAACGAACAAAACCAGGAAAAAAAACCAGCCAACCAACCAGCCAGCAGAGTTTTATGTGGGGAAGTAAATGACACGAGAAATTTGTGAATATTCCAAACAGACAAAAGTATTTAAAATGAAAAAAAAAGAGTCTACTTATTTAAGAAATAATTATTGCAAACGAGTGAGAATAGAATGCCCATCCATGTTTGTACTCTCAAGCATTTTTTCCATTTAAAGTTAAACTTTAAAATATTTCAAGTGCTTAAAGTGCAGCGCAAAACATAAACAACTAACGAAAAAAAAAATTATTTTTTTAAGGAAAGAAAGGAAATTCTATAAATAAATTCAGGCTCACTTATAAATGTGGAATGTCTAGCAAAAAAAACTATTGTTGGCCCCCATACAATTCGTACTTTAGCCTGTCAGCCTACAACTTTTATTAAAATGTCATTTTTTTATCCAAAATGTGACAATCGCAAGATTATAACATGATTGGTTTCAGTGACTTATTTGTGAATTCCACTCAACGAAATATGATGTTCTTTTTTAATTTCGTTTCAAATACATTTTTCTCCAAGTGTAGCTATTCACTATCTCCTCACCAACATAACCGCGGATATCTAAATTAAACGCACACGAATTGAATAAATTATGAACTCAAAGTAAAACCAACACCTGTGGTGGGCAATTTTCCCCAATTGAAACAAATGAAGGAAACCAAAGACTTTGGAAATGAAATAAAATTAAGAACATTTAATGTCGATAACAAGATGATAATGACGACCGCAATATGCTGTTGTTGTAAGAACAAACAAAAACCAAAACTCACGTTTAGTTTGTCAAGAGTGTGTGTGAATAGGACTAGGAGGAGGAGACGAAGTGAGAGAGAAAATTTTCACTTCATGCAAGAAACTTTTTTATTTTATTTAGTGTTGAAAGATCCAACAAATTATTTACGATATCAAGAACGAGTGTTTTAACGTGTATGTACGTGTGTGCATGTGCGTACGTGTGCAGTGATTGAATTCTTTAAATACACAATAAATATCAAATAGATTTTTGGTTTTCTTTGCTGGAGCGAGTACCACACTTGTCTACAGATACAAAAACACACACCCACACACTCGAGAACATACACCCCCAGAATTTATAAGACGTGAAGTATTTACAGGTTTTTTTTTTTTTTTTTGTTTTTGTTTATTTCAAGTAAATATTTAAATAGTAAACAAACAACACAATAAACACTGTAACACTCACCCTCCCAACTCCACGAATAAAGTTGTGACAAAATAGAAAATTAATAAGATAATGAGACACCAACCCATGAAAATTTCTTCTTTTCTGAATTGCTTTCCTATTTCAGGAAAGAAATGAAAAGCAAGCAATTGATTTATTGAATTTAATAAAACTAAAAATCCTTAAATAAGAATAAAAAAAAAGAAAAAACAAAAAAATTTAAATAATAAAAATGAAAATAATCATTTTCTATTTTAATCACTCATTATGAATTGTCACAGATTTTGAACAAAACATATAACATATTTTTAATCAGCAGGGTATTTCACTTTAATCTTAAAAAAATCTAAAATATTGTAAAATTGTGTTAAATATTTTCGAATTTTCTCAAAAAGAAATTTTCGTATAATTAATTTTAATTTATGAAATAATAAAAATTATATAAAACTGAAATGGCGGTGTTTGAAAATAACAAAAAATTTATTATAAAATTTTGGTTCATCTTTTCTCAAACAAAAAACAAAATAAAAGTAATAACAATAAAAACTTCTCATGGCCCATTTAAATATTAAATTTGATTATTTGCTTCTTACTGAATCACTCCAACCAAGCAGGGATAACAACACAAAATGGCATTAAATTTAATTTAAAGTTTTCAGATGTTCCTGCTTTTTCCCTCAAAATATTTTTCAATTAAATATAAAACCAAATTGAAAAACAAACAAAAAATAAACTCCTCTCAGTTACGACAGGTAACAAAAAACCAAAAATAGAGACTTGCCAAATTTTAATAAAAATAAAGTAATTTTTTTATTGTACTAAGGAAACATTCATTTACTATTTAATTTTAAAAATTATATGTATCTTTCTATGCAGACCATAAGTACTTTGTTCGCTGTTTGGGGGAAGGAAAAAAAAAGTAATCGACAATATTAAAACTCTACCCTGAAGCATTTTGTAGACAGGCAGCAGCAGCAGCAGCGCCTGAATAAATACTCGACAAGCGACTGAATGTTGTGCCGACTGGCAACAGAACTGTTGGAGAGTGTAAACTTTACTTGAATAAATTTTGCTAAGCGAATAAACAAAATTTATTGCATAAAATAAATTTATAGCAAAAAAAAATTCAAAAGGCTAATTTATTAAGCTTCTATCAAGCTTAATAAATTAACTGTTTCACTTAAAGAGAAAAAGGTCCAAAAAAATATTAATGAAAAGAAAAAAATATATAAAAATGCATCCACAGCATTTATGATGTTGGCATAAAAAAGAAGAAATTTTTTGAAATGCAATTACATATGAGGGCTAAATAATGACATTCGATATCCAACGAAATTCCAATGCAATTTAAACTGAAATTTCTATTGATATCGAAACGCCACAAATTGGGCCCTACGCTTTGGCAAATTTTATGATTACACTCTTTTAGATATTATGTTTGATATAAAGGCAAAATATAAACATCATTATTATCAACAACATAATCAAGTTGATGATGGAGAGCAGTATCTACGTGCAGAATCAGCAGCAGTGGAACAAGTCAATGGTGAAAGTTAAAGTTTCAAGTCTATCATAAATATAAGGGTTGTTGTTGTTATTGTTGTTGCTGTTATTGCTGTTTTAGCATTTATTTTGTTGTTGTTGTTGTTGTTGTTGTTATTATTATTATTTGTTACACAGACTGGTTAAACATTATCAACCATTTTGCAACCCAAACAAGGAGTGAAAAATTGTAAATCCCAGAGAAGAGAAAAAAAATATTAAAAAAAACTGGCTGAACCACCCTCACACAAGCACATACATAGAACACAGATACAGACACCAGCATACATATTACATGTACCGTTATCTTGCAGTATTGAAAGTACCACTTCTGGGCCGACTGAATTAATCAATGTTTTGTTATTTTAGTGAACCTAATCCCTTCACCTTTTCACCTTGGTGTTTAAACAAAAATTTAGTACACAAATTCATAATTTCGGGATTCAATACCAGAACTGTAGGGTGCCTTCCAACTAACAGAACAAATACTTGCACAGACTGGTCTCAGTTGCAGTCACAGTCTTGATTTCTTTGGCACAGTCATAATCAATTTGTGTACACAAAAGTCTGTCTGAGGAAAACCAGCTGATGTTAAATCTTTAACATAAAAATAATAATAAATAATGAAAATCCATATTGAAATTAAAGTCTGGAGTTGCATAAACAGAAATTCATTCGGCCAGGCCATTAAATTAAAAATTTAGCCAAGTGTTGCTCTCAAATTGCTGATCTGGTTGTAGTTTTAATTAGAAGACAAATAAACATTAATGACACACACACACACACGCAATATCATCTCTCCAGTATTAAGAATGTTTATCTGTTTTGTTTAATTTTTGCGTCTGTCTCTCTCGCACGTACACACACAATTGCAAACAAGCAAATCATTATTCATTTTCTAATTATTTTTATTTTGTTCTTATTCTTGAGCTTTAAGTGATTACCTAATCAAATAATTAACTTTGTTCACACTGCCACACACAAACATACAAGTGTACGTGCAAAAAAATGATATCTTCGTTACTAAATAAAGAAAAGAACGGAAAGGAATTTGATTATTTTCACAATTTTCACATGAAAAAGTAATAGAGACCATGTTGGAGTGTGTGTGTGTGTGTGTGTGTGTGTGTGTGTGTGTGTGTGTGTGTGTGTGTGTGTGTGTGTGTGTGTGTGTGTGTGTGTTTATTTAGTTTAAGGGGTAGTAGGTCGTTAAAACAACACAAGCAAAAAAATTTAGATTAACTCACTCACAAGTTGCTAAAATTTAGTCAATCTCCTGCGTACAAAAAAATGTTTGTTATGTCACATGAGATCGTAATCATCATGTAAGACAACATAAGAAAGGTAGTGTTATGAAGAACAAATTGGAAAAGTCAATATTTGCAACCAGAAAGCATCTATTTTTAAAACAAACTAACTTGTACTCCTATGTAATCAAGATTCCTTTCTTTTTAAACGCTTACTCGTCAGTCAGCCTTAAAAAGTCCTTGAAATAATTTTCTGTGTGTTTGCTAAGGCACGTTTACTAACTAAACATAACCACTTAACATCCTGTCTTTAAATAATGTCAAAGTCGTGGTTGTTCCTGGTTTGTTAATGTGATTTAACAATTTTTTTTGACAAAAGCTATTTTTTTTTTGTTTGGCATGATGTCATGTTGCTTAGGTAGTTTTTGTAGATTTTTGTTTTGGTAGGTTTTCTGTTTTATTTTGTACATGTTACATACATATGTACATACTCGTACATGTATTGTTGTTGCTGCTGCTATTGAGTTTAAAACCCTTATGGGTTTTTCTTAAAAAAAAGTTAAACAAATTTTTAATGACGTGTAATTTACACGCAATTGAAGAGGGGTTCGTTCGTTTTTTTTTTTTTTATTCAAAAGTGTTGAAAGTTATATTCCCAATTCAATTGGAATCTGATGTAAAACATTTCATATTTTATTTATTCTTTCGCATTCATAAATATGTATGCATGTGTATGTGTGCTAAACTGATTGAATAATAATTTCAGTGACTGCTTTTGTTAAAATACGCACAAGAGCTTATGGCGTCAATTATTTGCCAACTTGAGGACTTACACTTAGAATGGCAGCATAATTATCAATCACTAGATGTTTTTGACCGGTGTCGCCCGGACCGGTCCTTTATTACGTCAGTCGCCATCCTTAGAGTGTATGAAACGTATGCACCATATTTTAGAGAAATCCGTTTACAAATGGAATTTTAATCGTTAAAAATCTATCCAAATAAATACAGTCATTCACTACTTTATAAACTGGCTCAGCATTAATAGTAAAGGCGCCAATTAAAAGGGCAAATAAAATATTTCAAAGTATTATTTCAGGCTTAAATAAGTACAAAGTAGTGAGTGAAAATCGTTGAAAAGTGGGCGTAAAAATGGGAGTGGCTGATGCAAAAGTACATGACGACCTTTCTTAGAGTATATAGATTATACTATGTGTCAAAAAAAAGCAAGTACTAGGAGCAATAGCACATCCATGTGGAACATTTCCTCGACGCTACTCGAATCCTCAGTACCTCAGTAATTGGATTGCAAATCATTTCCGTTAAAAAAAATTTTTTTTTTTTATTTAAATATATTAACCCGATTCTCGATTATTATTCGATTAATTGATTTTTTGAATGAATCTCTCATTGCATTATAAAATTTAACAGATTTATTAATTTAAAATCCCTTCTCCGGTTACGCGTATTCTTTTAAGCAAATTTATGCTTCTGTACTGTCAGTAACATTCTAATTAGATGTTTTCTGTTTAATTAAGAGCAATAATTTATATTTCTTTATTAGTTTAGTTTATTTAAGGTTTTTAAATTTATTTGCAAAAGTTAGTGGAGCTCGTCACAAAATTGTAAAAAATTTAAAAACAAAAAACCACATAATGTGTCTTCCCTTCCCTTTTCAATAGGTATTCATATTTCTGCTATTTCTTTCCTTTTTTTTTTTTTTTTTTTTTCTTTTCAAATAAATAAACAAACAAACGAAAAAAGTAATAATTATCGCAAGAGTCCCCACATAGAAAAGTCCTCCAATTGTTTAAATGTGTCTGCATAAATACTAAACAATAACACAGCAGCGATGGCAAACGCAATAACAAAAACAACAATATCACATCACATCATATCGGATCACATGTACGTATGTGTGTGTAGCTGTTGTATTGCACATCTATTCATGCAACAAACCGGAACAAAAACATTTAAAAACAAAAAATAAAATAGACAAACACAAGCACCCATCTTAAAATCATCATCATCATCATTTCTATTCAGACAGCATTTTATTTATGCTTGAAAGGAGTACGAGTTTGTGGATTGGGTGAGTGGATGTGTGGATGTGTGTGTTTAATACACACTCTCGCTTTTACATACACATGGTGTACGCATACGAATATTGTAACGATATTGCCGGGGGAGTCGTAAGCCACTTGGCTCGTAAAATTTTATATGATTTTCCGAGAGAATTGTTCTGTAACAGTATTTGTATTTATTTATTGTTGGTGTATTTCATACGCTGAGATGATGTTCCCTTTGTTACTTTTAACGTTGTTGTTGATGTTGCTAAGACACCATTTACACAGGGAAAGTTTACTTTGCAAAGTCTTGAGTTTATAGGAGATAGGGGTGAAGAGAACGGGAGGCAGTACAGACTTTCTTGTACTCGCAAATTCGTTTTGTTCTTTGTTCGTAGTTTATATAACTGAAGTTAGCTGCAACTTTTTATTTGAAAACAAAACAAAATTTGAGAAACAAAACTTTCCCTGTGTAAACACCAAAGAAAGTTTAAAAGAGAATTCAACAAAATTTGTCAAAGTAAACTTTCCCTGTGTAAATGGTGTCTAAGCAAAAATGTTTTCATAAAATTTGAGCGTAACAAATAACACATAAAATCCACTGAAAAGAACGTTTTCGTTTGTACGCTCAAACGCTAGTGACATTTGCAACAAAAACTTGGATCATTGAATCAAAAAATAAACCATTTTTACAGGCAACTTACAATGTTTAACTAAATTGTGTAATAAAATGTTTGCTGGGTTTCACGAGGTCCTTCTCAGGCAAATCATTAGTTTTCGTTTTATTTTCTAGCAACAGGAGAAGCTTTTAAGCACAATCAACAATTTATATGCCAACATAGAAAATAATCCAACGTTAATGAAGGCAAAATATCTATTTCATTCATTTACTCTATTATAAGAATATATTTAACAACAACAATAACTGGTATCTATAGACAAAAGCATATTTCTGAAAAGCTTAGAAACAACAACCAACAACCAACACATCACAATGTTGAAATAAAGGCAGCAGAAAATAATATTTTTCCAGAAGGTTTTATTGTTGTTTTTTACGATCTAATTTTTTTTGTTTGTGTTTAATGACAAAAATAACAATAACAACAACAAAAATAAAATGGAAATTTAACTAATGTCACAGCTGTAGAACGATAAAAGCAAACGAATAAGCGAAAAGGACCTTTTTTAAATACCTGGTTGTGTCATACACAAGTAAACTTTTAACGTTAAACGACATTAGCTAAATGGACTTATGACAATGACTACAAATTGGGAAACTTTTTCTAATTCCCCGGCTTCATTTGCACAAGTTTCATTTAAAAGGCACAAAATGGTCCATGGAACTACTGAATAAAAAGTACATTTATAGGCTAATCTACGCAAAATATGTGTGTGCAATTTATGATGTAACTGATGTTGCTACTCTTCAAAAAAATTTCATTTTAATTTAAAACGTGTTTTCACTTCGCACTTTTTTTATGGAGTTTCTTAAATTACCCAAATCCTTTCATTTAAGCATTTTGTTTTGATTAGGAAATTTTTTTAAAAGATTCAAACTCTTAAAGTTTTATATTCAAGAAAAGTCTACTTATTGCCTTCACCTCCCATCCCACTCTTTTAGTGCATCAGCGTGATTATTTTAATTTAAATATAAAGTCTTCAACAGAATTGAAATAGAAAAAATAACAACCACAACAACTTGCAGCCAGCTAACAAATATGATTTTTTATGCACTTACAATACGAACACATAATAAATTTGAGAGAGAGAGAGAGAGAGAGAGAGAGAGAGAGAGTGGAGACAGAGGGAGTATATTTGTGTGCATATATTTTTCAATTTATAAGCCCGTGAATGTGTGTGTATGTATGAATATGCAAGTTTTATACAGAATTGGAGTGGTTTTAAACATGCATTTCGCCTTCATTTTGTACAAATCCTTAAGGATAATAAATGCCATTACACACACACACACACACTTTGCAATTACTTATGTTCCCTTCGAAATGAATGTATGTACGAGTACGTGTATTTATAATTTTATGTAAATGCATAAATATTTATATAAAAAAGAAAAAGTTGCAACTAAACAAACACTTGCACACACACACACCACACACACAAAATTTCATTTAATAAGTTAGGGCGTCCCACATATTAAATTAAATTAAATCTAATGGATTTGGAGCTCATATGATTGATAAAATTATTTGGACCCGTTTTCGCTACTTAGGACAACATTACCTACAACCGTCGGACATGGCGGACAAATCACCCAAAGAAATTTCTGAATTCTTAATGAATACCAGACTCTGGGATGATTTGCAAATTGAGAGTAGTGTCACAATAGGTCTATTTTGGCCGCAGTGACCACCTGACTTGTTCCTGCTCCTCATTCTAATTCTAATTCTAAAATTACTAAGCTGAGGCAAAATCAACGTATATGGTCATTCTCACACATACTAATACTTTATTGAGAACGAGTGTTTTGAATTTTTTAACAACCGTGTACAAATCGACAACGGTTGGATGTCAACTTAAAAAAAAAGTACGATTTTACTTTTTTGACAACGCGCGTTGTCAAATTTTTAACGAACAAATTTTTAACGAACAACATATTGTTGTCAAATTTCCAACTTATTAACAAACTTTGTCAAATTGACATGAGATGGTGTCGATATATCACTGGTATGGTATCATTTCGACACCAGTCAGTTTGACACCATTCCTTATCAATGCTGCAACGCTTTGTTGTCAATTATGTATTGTTAAGGTGAGCACAAACGTGGTTGACACCATTTGTGGTCATTTTGACAACGGATGGTGTCATTTTTTTGCTGGGTGTAGTTGCTTTTTCTAGGCTGACCCTTTCCCTTATGACTTCTAAACAAAAATCCATAATAAAATTAATGTTAATCCTTAAACCATTGAAAAGTGGGCGTGGTGTAATATTATACAGCCTCTGTTACACGCTGATAACGTAAATTTATATTGGTTAAAGAATATTTAAAAGCGCTACAGTAGTTTTAGAGTTTATCCCTTACAACCGAATAATTCCTCCTGATAATATTTGGCATATTTGGTACGTACTTTGGTAAAGAAACCCTGTATTGTTAGTTTCCCCGTTAAAAGCATTCAAAACTGGACTTGGGCAACCCGATATTGAAGGAAGAGGCATAATAAATTAAATCAAATTGACAATTTAAGGGCCACTTATTTACAAATGCGTACACACGTACTTGCAAAGAATGAAACTTTATTCGAACGTAAAAAAAAAAGAAAATTGAAATCAAAAACTGATTCGAATAAAGAAGTTTTAAATTACGCGAATGAGCATGAAAAATAGCTTTAATGATTTGGTCATAACGTCTTTATGAATTTCTAATTTAAAACGAATTAAATATATAAAATTTTTATTCAAAGCCAAATTTAATTTATAACAAACTAAACTTATATTCACCAAAAAAATATATAAAAGAAAATTTTCACGATTAACAAAATGTTGACACGTGCTTTTTTTTATTTTAAAAAAATCTAGAAATTTGTTTATGTCGTGAAAATAATAAAAAAAAAATAAAACTTTAGCTGTCTGTCTGTAAAGGAAATTATTTGCACTCGTACGAACTTAACTTTCTTTTTATATAGGAAAAGAATATTTTTTATAATAAAAATTACACTTACATATGATGCTTAATCGGGCCGGTGGAGACGCCTGCCGTGCACCACTTGCCACATTTGTAGCAATACAAACATAATCCCCAGCATCGCTGTCCCGATTAATAGAATCGATGTGTAAATCTGAACCATTTTGATAGACACGCGAGGAATTCGCTATTAAGTGGCCTGCAAAATAAACAAAAGAAAAAGAAAACTTTAGTGGAATCGATTTTTATAATTAAAAACAAAAAAATGAAACTAAAATGTGAAGAAACACTAGAAAGCCTCAGCAGGCTAGCGGCGCTAAAGCTTCAAAATTTTACTTTCACTTTCCTAAACAATAAATTTTTTTTTTGATACACAAACACTATCTAGTATTTTGTACTTACCGTTTAAAGTCCATGAATAAATCAACCCTCTTGTGGGTGTAGCATGACAATTAAAGTCAACAAAATCTCCCTCAACTATTGTTTGACTTTGCGGTAACGTCAAGAATCTGGACGTAAACGATTCAGCCAGACAAAAAGCTAAAAAAAAAAAAAAATAATAAATAAAAGGAGAAAAAGAGTTAGAAAAAGAAGAGAAAAACAGGTAAAAGAAAAAAGTGGAAAAAACAATTTGATTTAATTTAAAATCTTTGGCAAATAATTATTTTATTACAATCACACGTTAGGTTACGTTCGATCACTGCTTTAAGGTGGGATGCAATCAACATCGGCAACATATATACACAATTACTTTGACATCATGGTCATCATCATCTTTAGTAAATCGCTTTACAAAGAAAAGCTTGTTTAAATGTTTGTAGATGCGCTGAGAATGTTGATCAACAAAACTGGTATTAATATTGTTACGTGAAGTTAAATGTTGCGGCTATTAAATGAGGGTAGGATAAAAAATGTTTTAAGCAAAACTGGTCACTCCCAGAGACTCACTTCGACAGAAATTTTATTTTTTTAAAAGCAACAGCACTGGGGTATATGGAAATTAAAAAAAAAAATTGAAAATAATCCAAAGTAACTTCTGAGTACTTGGGCAGTAGGTTACCAATCTAGACGACCTCCACTAAACTACTGCTAAAAATATATATATTTGACTCGGCATATTTATCTTCACTCCCTTAAATTTTTCTATGTTTCTGATATTTTAGAAGGCTGTGGAAAGTGAAAAATATTAATATTTTGCAGACACTGCGAAGGGTATATAAGACTCGACACAGCCGAATTTAACTTGTTTTTTTTTTTTAATTTTAAAATTGAAAAACAAAATAAAAACCAAAAATAACAAAACTATTCTGCTTATGACTAACTGTCCATAAGCAGTAACACATGCACAGACACAGAGCAAAAATGATACAAGGAAACAAAAAAAAAAGAACTATTTATTCATACACATCAAACTGTTCATGCATAAAGAATCGATTTAACCATTAACTTCTTTCTTATGGTGCTTTGAATGAAGCATATCAACTCAATGACTAACTAACTGCCTCACTGACTCCAAACTTACTTGGGAGCATTTAAAACTAAGCCCTGGGCTGCATACCAAGCAAAGAAAAAAAACACCCAAAAGAAAAAAATCTCAGGCAAACAAACTCACGTGCTTTTAATAATCAACGAAAACAAAACTTTAAGATACATGGAACACAAAATAAAAGCAACAAAAGCAAAATATTTCGCACAATCGTAAGAAAAGAAAGAAAAAGCCAAACAGTCAGATGGACTGAACTGTCAATTTAACCAAATAGACAGACAAATTTTCTACTGAAAAAACACACATTCACGCATATTTAACTTTTTTCTTTTTTATTGAACCCCAGCCAACAAAGCCAGTTTGGTAGTCAGTCATGCTTTCAAAAGAAAAAAAAATTAAAAAAAAACAGCCAACCAAAGAGCTCCTTAAAGGAATTTACTAATTCAGCGAAATTCCTTATTTTTCATCTTCAATTATTATCTGTAGCTGTTGCTCTGCCAATCATGCCGATTTTTCAGTTTATATTCTTAATTTCTTTCTTTAGATTATGAAACAACTTTTTTTTTGAAAGCAAGCAAATTTGTGCTGCATAAAAGCACATCCAGAACCGTAAATACAATTACGAACAAAGAATGAGCACGTTTGTGTATAGGGATAGATAATGAGAGGGTTCATTATGCTGACACGTCAATTTTTACGTAAAATAAATTAGCTTATATAGCCTTCACTGTGTTGGAAAAATATTAATTTTTTTCACTTTCAGCATTCTTCTAAAATATCAAAAATATGCCTAGTTAAACATGTTTTAACGTAACTCTCACGTTTTTTTTAGTATTTTTAAATATATTTTCATTATTAATGGCATATTTATCAAATACGCTTCACGTTATTAAATATTTCTATATACGCTTTTAGTAGTAGACGACCTCCGCTAGTCTAGATTTGTAATTTACTGCCCAAATACTAAGAAATTAACTTGGATTATTTTTAAAAATATTTTGAAATTTACAGAAAATGAATTTTATTTATAGAGGTAGAATGAACGCCCAAGAAAAATCACGAAACTTTATTTCACAAAAAATATTTTACTTAATTACAACAAAAATCATTGGCAAAGAACATTAAGTTCTTCTCCTTAATATGTAAAGGATATACGAGTACATACATATAAGAAAAAACAAAAAGAAGAAAGGAAAAGAAACATTTCTTTCTTTTCGGGTTGCTTTGGTAGCAAACAAATGTTGTTTGTTCATCCCTCTTAGAAGAGATTATGGCCATTTACTTAATAAATAAAGTTTTTTTTTTCAATTTTTTGTTAAACGTTTGGCAAAAGAGACATGAAGACCATAACAGAAAGCAAGTAGCAAAAGTACTCATTTTCAAAAGCAGCAAAAGGAATACAATTTTTGATGAAATCAGCGTAATTATGACGTTAAGCAGTGATAGTTTTCTTTATGTCGTACTTGAGACACAAAAAACACCGCTACAGGAGTCATTCGATGTTACGCATTTTGTAAATTTAACTACAAAAATGTTAGAAACGTTCCCTTTAGCCTTCGTAGGGTGATTGTCTTTCTATTGTCACAGACAATTCAATTAGAATTTTGTTACAATTTAATTTTCATGGTCTACAGGACTTCTATGGTTCAAATTATCTTTCTATGAGTTTTATTTTTTTAGTTTTTTCACTTTGTGTGCGTGTGTGTTTTTTTTTAATATTTTTCGTCGTTATGAGTCCTTTTTTGATTTTTGTTTGAAGTAGTTCACAAGTATTACCACATTGTAATTCAATTGTTTGGCATACAAAATACAGCTCTTTAGAATCTCAAGTACTTTCACACACACATAAACGCACACATGAATGAAATTCTATTACTGGGGATGTGCATAATTGCCATTGTAATGTTACAGTTATGGATGAGGGAGAAAAGAAACAAACTGTAGAGAGGTTTAGAAAATATGGGTTAGATTTTAATTTAAAATTCATTTCAACCATTTGAGACAGAGTATAGAGCCACTTGGCCAATATTAGGATAATGGTCACTGCTATCAAGTGAATAATTGCTGTTGCTTGCACTGCGTTTTTGTTAATTATTATGGCCGCCAATGATGATGATCGGAGAGGGGAGGGTACTATAATCGAAATTTGCAACTAGAAAGACTATAATGAGACGGACAATGAACGCATTTGGCCGAAGTCTGTTTTGGACGAAAGAGTCTGCATCGATCCACCAAGAAACAATCACAAAAGGGTAGAGAGTTGTTTCCAGGATCGAACGTATTTACCCCAGACTGCTAGTCAGCAGTTTTCCTGTTTTTTTTTTTTTTGATGAAATTAAAATATTTATTTTAATATTTACTTACTGTTTAGACTTGAAATGATGAACCAAAAGGCCATTAAACACCATGACTTATCCAATGCTTTCATATTTTGTTCAAAATTAAGAGGCAAAAAAAAAAAAGAATCTTCAAATTTTTCCTGAGGTTCTTTAAAAGCCGTATGATTTCACTTTTCAATTAAAATTCTTTTTGTTGTGTTTTATAAAAAGGTTGCAGTATAGTCAGCAGTCAGTGGTCTTAATAATTGTTCAGCATATTCAGAAATGTTGGTGACAGTACATACATACATGTAGATGTAAACAGCCAGAAGGTAAGAGTTTTTTTTTATAATTTTAATAATTTGAATGATTATTTTAAAAAATCTGCTGTTATGCGCAGTTAATGACTGGCATTTATTCATGCAGTTGAAGTTTCAGGGATTTTAGTGAAGAGACTGTATGAGATGTGTATGTACTTTGTATACACGCATGGTATTTATACTGATTGCTGGTATTTTTTTTTTTATTTCCCTACACAAATCTGGCAGAGAGGGACATTATTTTATTCATATTATTTTTCAAGTTGTTTTATTTTTGTTTACTCATTTAATCACAATTCCAGACGTAGTCTAGGTTTTTTTTGTTTTATTTGTTATCTCTCTGAATGTTATTATTTTACATGAATGTAAATTTATTTATTATACGAGTAATAAGTTTCTCATAACGTTCGTGTATTTATTTTCACTTAATATTAATTGATATTTGAATAGTGCATATTAAGAATAAAATGTTAGAATTGAAAAAAAAGCGTACATGCAATAATTTTTTGGTTTTCTTTTATCTTTTAACTTGACAAACAGCTACACGGTGAATAGACTGCAACACACCACACTGCACTGCACCGTACAAACATTAAATGCACGCACTTTCACACACACTTGAATGTATTTGCTCATACATATACATAAATACAAACGCTACAGACTTTCGATCCGTGTTTGTCTGCAGCAAAAGCTACTCACTCGTGTACTCGTTTATGTTTCTTTTATATGTACTCGTATGCACCTAGCTGTTGGTTTTTTGCCTTTTTATGTTGGTGTTATAAAGCAAAAAAAAATTAAAAAAAAAACTTCAAAGGCTAAAAGAATTAAGTAAATATTACTTTAATGCACACATTTTATAACTCCTCGCACATAAATAATTAAGTGCCACCAACAAAGCAATTTTTTATTACTTTTTTATAATTTACTTAAAAACGAACGAGGAGAACAAGAATTCAAAATTTATAGCTTTTCAATAAAATTTTTAGTTTTATGATTTCACACATTTTCACGTACAATGTAAATTCAAAAGACCAAATACCTACCTACCTAGTAGGTGATTCGCTTATTTATATTTTTTTTTTTTTTTATATATATATATATTAAAAGCACAATTTTAAAATACAATTTTAAATATTGTTTTTTATTCCCTTTTAAAAACTGCAACAACACTTTTGAGAGATTTCTGGTTTCTTAATTTTTTTTTCCATGCAAGCATAAACCAAATGATGCCTCTGCCTTTTATTTGTATGTAGACACAAGCACACATACACTTTTCAATTTAAAAATGAAATAAATCGCGAACGTACTAAATTATCCGCTTTTTACAACCGTTTACTAAGAACCATCAATAAGAACTAATGAAAGCATCAAATTGCATTATGTTAAATCCTCTCATTTCTATGCTTCCACACAACCACTCTCTATCTCTTCGTTTCTGAATAACTATGTGACAGAAAAAAAGCCGGTTTATTATTTACAAATGGAGCCAACAAGAGCAACAATAGAGATGCCATATGCATATCAAGTTGAAATTACTTTGGGAGATTTTGGAACAAAGCGGCGTGTTAATTACTTTAGTTTAGACTGGTTTTTCTCGTTGAAATTAAAAACTCTTTTTTTTAACAATTTAGCTGCACTGTGCCACAAAAAAAATTAAAATAAAAATTGTTGATCGATTTAACTCTGCCAGGCTTCTTGTTTCGATGAAAAAGCGACTCACTAACTTTTGACTTATCATTCGCTTGGCTTTACGTTTTTTAACCTAAGTTTCCTCAATATATCATGTCATCATAACAACGTTTTTATAATCGCCAGTTTCAAAGAAAACTCACTGTAAACTATAAATATGCTTTAAAAGAATGAAAAATATAACACACACACATATTTAATAAAAAAAATGTAAATAAAAAAGCTTACAATTTAATTTTTTAATTAAAAAGAAAATTGTAGGTTTTTTATGTCTAATTTTTGTGGTTTCAGTGCGAAAACAAGCAAACGAGTGAGTGATTTTTACATTTGTATTTGTACCATGAAAAAAAATTCTTTAGTTAGCCGCAATTTCATATAAAAATATTCGCTTTCCTTTTCATAAGAATTGTCATGTAAAATTTTTTTAGTGAGCCGCAAATCAGCAGTTTGTTCTCTGCAGTAGAAGCAAACGATAATTTTAAACAGATTGTTAGTGACTAGAAATGTTTTGTTTTTGCTTTTTTTTTACTTAAAAACTATTGTTGAAAGCACTTGTGAAATTAGTATTCATGTGTAGCCACAATTAGAAAAAGAACCTACAGGTAAATTTTATGTACATTAGTATTCCCCGGTGAAATAACACAGTGCAACATTTTTTAAGGCATTCTCGTCTGGAATTTCTCGAAGTAATTTTTGAAAATAACAAAACCTCACATTGGGTTTTGCTAGTTTAGATGCCGTTCGGATTTTATTGCTCTACGAACCTAACTTCATTTTTCCGAAGATAACTTTTCTCATGGCTATATATCTAGCAAACCAATTGGACTGTTGTTTTTTGTTTACACTTGTAACCGGAAAAAACAGCATCTGTTACTTAAAAAGGCTAAAATATGGAAAACTTTCATTTTTTTCTACCTGTTTTAATGAAATACATAAAATAAATAATTTAAAGCAACAAAAGCAAGTGAAGGGGTAAAATTTTTTTGAGAAAATTAAACTTTTTCGACATTTTAGCAGTTCGAATGACGGATTTGTGTTCTACAACTAAGTCTGGTGGCTCTGCAGCCAGGAAGGGAGACTTAGTATAAATAGTTTTGCTCTCTGAGATGACTGTTTCTCTTTCTAATCCCTAAAAATACATCAATTGAGGGCACGTGTTTAAAGTGAAACTCTCATTCCCGTTGCTGCTCGTAGTACTCCTGTTATTCACATTTGAGTGCATTGCATTATTCATAAAACCTGTAAAAATGTCCACTGTTAAATTCAAATAAGACTTTTGTGCTGACTTGACTTGAAAATATATGTTTCTCATCAAATATTTGTTTATAAAGATTCTTTGTTTACAAATAAAATATTTTATTGCCATAAACATCAGGTTTTTTTTAATTTTTTATTAGATATTTTTAGTGGCACTTGTTTGTGGAAAGATATTATTCGTTTTCACTGTATGTATGTATGAGTAGCTAAGGACTACATACATTTCTTGTATTTATTTAAATAGACGAAAAAAATTTTTGTTTAAACTTGAAATGGTGGGGTAGTTTTTAAAAAATGAAATGGGCAGGTAGGTATTTTAAAAATTTCCAAGCAATTTTTTTGTTGTATCTTTGGAATCGTCAACGTCAAGTTTTTTCTTGAATTCATTTTAAACACATTAAAATACAGAATATGTTAAGTTCACCCCCGCCCTTTCATTCACACACGTTTCTGGCATCATACACACTCATAACTCAAGCAAATAAAATCAAATAAACAATTTTCTTTTGATTTTCAAGTTTTTGATCCAACAGACATATTTTATTTCGTTGCTATTGCGGGTGGCAATAATGATGTTGCTACTGCATCATGATGATGATCATTTATATTATCTTACAGCAAGACACAGAAAATACAGAAAAGATGTGTGCATTCAATTACTACCACTAATTAAATGCATACGTACAAACAAACGATCGTTCATTTAGTTTTACTTCAATCAATCTTTGATCTTTGGATACTGCAGTTGGTGGGGGAATGCGGCCCTAGAAAAAATACGGATGGATCATGTTGATCGAGCATTTGAATTATAATTTGTATTTCGTTTTGTTCATGCTGCTGCTGTTGTTGTTGTTGTGTGTTATTTATTTTTTATTGCACTTTTATTGAAGTTCAGGAGTCAATGATCGTCTGTTGTTGATTTTCATTTGGTTTCTTTTTTCATTCTTTCGTTCTTATGTGTGTGTTACACGCACATTTATCAAAGGCATTTTTCTTTTATGGTGCCTTTAAATGGATGAATGCATTGGAGTTGCTGATAAAACAAGTAAAAATTCAAAGCCAATAAAACCAGCAACTAATTTCATTTCATTTACTTTCATTTTTGTTTGCATAAACATTTTGCTTCTTATAATTCCTTTCTTATTTTGTTTAGTCTATTGCGGTTGCTGTTCGTCGCTTTAATAAATTCAATCTTCTACCGTTGGGCTTTTTTTTATGGAAAATTAGGAAATTGTTTACTTAAAGTGATAAAAAAAGACAAATTATGGAAAGATTGTAGCCACTCGATGGAATAAAGAAAAATTATAAACTATTTGTAGAACAATGGACTTTTCTCTCTTTCACTTTTTTCCTTGGCATATAAATATAAGCAGTCTCTAAGATATGTAGTCACCTACTGGCTCACCTTGACATGGAAGAATGAAGCCTTAATAAGAGGAAGAATCTTTACTTGCCTTGCGTTAGAGTATTTAATTACAGAATTTCATTGAGAGCAACTAATGTTTCTAATATGAATGGTAATGAGCCATAAATTATGACATTTATACGACATCTATACGAGTGCGTATTCCATCAATTTTATTTATTGATGGAAAAATTTATTACTTTTTACTTTTATTTAGTTATTTTTTTAATCATTAAGTTGTTGCTATTTTAGATGTTTCCAGGCAAGAGAAAGAACGACAGCAAGAACAAGAACAATTTATGCTAATTATTTCAAACTTTTTGTTCGTCATTTAAAAACAAGTTTACGACTTTTTTATGGCAACATTTCATGACAGACAACAACAATAATTAAACTTTGGATACACTCACTATCACCGCTACAGCAGTGACTGTAATAAAAGCAAAATATTCCTTTTTTTTTTTTTTTCTTTTAATAATAATTCTGCTGACCTTCTGTTGGCAGCACTGCGATTGTGTGCTGATAAAGATAACAAAAGCGACAGGATTCTCGTCCTGAACGAAAAACTCTTAAGTATATGTTAGTATCACTTTATGACACGAAGCTGTAAGCAGATCCTGTAGCAGAAATAAGTGGGTAGTAGTCGGCTGCAACGAAACTAAAATACTTTTCAACTTGCATGTAAATCCAAAAATTATTTAGGTAAAGAAGTCCTTTCAGTCATATGAGAGTTTGACAATCATTAGTAGAGGGGCAGCTTTCGTAGATGGACGATTTGATGGGAATCCTGCTTCCAGCCATATGGCAGATAAGTTCAAGTTCGCCAACATAGAGTTAGCCCCAGAAGGGGCTTTGAAACAATCTCCTTTCCTTTTACTCCTACTAGAAAGTGATTAAGGTTAGACCAAAGTTTTTGATCTGACAAAAAATGTATAAGATAAACAGGTGCTAACAAATTAATCAGTGCGCTAGAACCAGATTTCGATTCTTAATTCTAGAAAAGACAAACTCAATAATAAACTGAAGAGCGAGTCTGTGGGTATGTATATGCATCCGCACTGTAACGACAGCTAAATATAAAACACAGAAGAGCAGCCAATAGAACTCAAGATTCAACAAAATAAAATAAAGGATATTTGTAAATGTTTTCATACATTTTTGTTGTATTACATGCGTAAAGTAGCAGTAGCAAACAGTAGAAGGAAAATATTTCTATGGAAGTTTGGTGTGGGATTTTATTTTTACGACAAACACGAGCCAAACATAAAATTGTTTTGAATTTTTTAACAACAGCAACAATATAAACAGTGAAATGTAGGGAAATCTGTGTAAGTGTGCATGAATGTGTTGGAGCATGTTCACAGAGGTAAAAGTACATTTTTCAATTTGAAATTATTTTTGTCATCAGAGAACTTTAGAACTTTTTAAAGGGCAGCTCTAACGAAACCATTTATGTAATGAGACGGTCGTGTTTAGCCCTTTACTGGGTGATTTTTTAAGAACTGCCAGATTTTATTACAAAAAAACCTATAAAATTAAGAGAAATGTATGAAATCTTTATTTGAGTCGATGGAACGATATATATAATTCAATGTCTAAAGATGATCTCATGTAAATGTTGACCGTGGCTATGCCTCAAATAGTTAATACGCTGGGTCCAATTTTGGCACACATTCTCCAACATATCAGCGTATCTCACAAATAAATTCTTCAATACTGGCTTTCCGTGCGGTCAACCGTTGAGGGCTTGTCCCTATAGACATGAGCCTTGACATAGTCCCACAAAAAACAGTCTAAAGGCGTTAAATCACACTATCTAGGCGGCCAATTGACCGGCCCTAAACGTAAAACAAACTGTTCACCGAACCAGGCTTCTCAATTGGGCCATTAACCGAATATGAATTTTGATAACAAATTCAATAATCTGCAAGCATTGTTTGTTTGTAAGTCCATTCATGGTTAAATTATATACCAAACTGAACATGTTACACGAAAACAGCTGAGCTGCCAAAAGGAAAGTCCTTAAAAAATCACCTTTTAATTAAAAATTTTATCATGTTTGTTGCCTAAATATTTTTAATCAATGTTCGCGGATTGGAACCGCATCATATCACTAGAAGCAGGATTCCCATAAATTTGTCCATCTACGAAAGCTGTCCCTCTACTAATGATTATGGAGGGTATTGTAGTCTAATTTCAATTTATTCTTCCCACTTTTACTCCTCAAACTATCATATGCCCGGACTATATGGACTTGTTAGCACTGCTCTGTGCAAATTTACATGCAAAGTGAAAAGTATTTTAGCTTCATTTGCTTTCATTTTAAAAACCAGCAGAGTTTTCAGCATTTTTAGTTTTAATATAAAACAGATTTAATTTCTACAACTCAAGATTTATCGAAAATCAGGTTAGAGATTTTCTAAATCCGATCTTAAGTCTAAGCAGATCTTCTAGAGAACCAATTTACCAAATTCCTAGTTTATTTTACTCTTGTAGTGAGTAAATACGCAAATATAACACGAAACAAAGCGTGTGTGTTTGTGTCTCTACAATATTTAAATATTTTTTTTTACAAAACTATTTTCATACAAAATTTACTCCAATATTACTTTTTTCATTTTATTCATGTTTTACTGTATTTTATGTGAATTTTCATTTTAAATATTTTTTTCTATTTATTTTTACTGTAAAAAATTCTCATGCCCCTACAAAATGTAACAAGAGAATACGCACCGCTAACTTTCTAATTTAGGGATGACGCTTTTTATAAATAGAGGGCGAAAAAGAACGCTCCGCTTGCCTCTTCAATTTAGGGTGGAGTGTTACTCATCCCAAAATTGTTAACTTGTAATTTTTATAAAAAATTTTTCCAAAACTTGGCTACTGCAAACCACTGCTATCGAAGCTTCAATAACAAAATAAATAAATAAATGAGAGCAACACAAGCAGAGGAAGAGTTGGAGTTGGTTTTTGGGTTCTAATCCTGACAATGATATTCCTTAATAACGATTATGGGAAGGTTTTCCAAAATAAGTTTAAAAAACAAAAATAATAAAGAAGACTGCTGACTGTTTTACTACCGCACTTTCTACTATCGCTAATTCCCAGTTTAACAGTTTTTTTTCTCTTTTTGACTTCAACCCCTCCTCTGAATGTAATAAAAGGTTTATTGTTGTTGTTTTTATTTAGCATTTTAACAGCTAAAAAGTACGAATGTCTGCCAGAAGTAGTAAAATGAGAAATCGAGATCCTTTCCTTTCAAGTACAAGAGTAGAGCAGAGCTTGGGCAACTGTTGTTTTGGTGCGGCATTATTTTATGAATAACAGAAATGCTATAAAAATCCTTTTTTTTTTTTGTTTTTTTGTATGTTTGCTGTTTACGTTCATTTTATATCGTGGCATAACAACGTTAAGTTTTTATGGGGTATTCGTTTTGGATAAAATAGTGGAGGGAATTTTAATAGGATAAGGGGTGGAATTTGAATTTTACACACACACACATTTTTCCATGCAAACAAATAAACGCATTTTACAACAAATAATGATAATAATGACGTTTGTTGATGATTACGAGTATGGTGATGACGACGAATGTTGTTGTCGACGAAATCATTTCATTCTTTGACATTTATTGCTGTCATAAACTACAAAATTTATGTTTCATGGCGTCGACTATTATTGCTTCAGCACAACTGCTGCTAAATATTCAAAGCTAAACTTTACTTTGCTGCCTCCTTACGACGGTGATTGTTTTTTTTTTTTTTCATTTCAACAAAACAGCTCTAAAGCATTTCTTTCCCTTTTCCCGCCTTAAGCGAAAATACTAATAGATTTAACTTTGCGTTTCATTTGTAAGCCACACCACCACACAAAATTTGTTTTTTTTTTAATCAATTGGAAATGACCGAGAAAAAAGGTAAAAAAGAATTTTTTCTCTTAATGTTGAGCAAAAATGTACTAAAATGCTGAAAGTAAGGACAAAGAATATTTAACAAAGAAATTCAAGTTTCACTATTAAAATTAGAAGAAAAATTATATGAATAGTCAACAACCATTCAGAAAATAATGACGGGATTCAAAATGTCACCCGTGGTTTGACCATGATCAGATAAGGCCCAAGGGCAGGTGCTAATTTCTTATGTAGATCAATGGGTTAATATAACATTCGACTAGATATTGGCGAAATATTGCCAATAAACTTTGGTTTTCATATACACGTACAAGCATTGAAAGTACATATTCTAGGCAAAATTAATCAGCATCAATTATGTGTGTGAGTGTGAGTGAGAGTGTGTGTGAGTTGATATTCGAACACCCCATTGCAAATGTATTAATGAACCGTAAAGGAAAACAGCTAATTTTTTTTGATCAATGGAAGGCAGTGCCGCTTCTTTCCAACTAAATTTTAGAATAAATTTAAGGCAGTTTTTTTTTTTTGTAAAGAAGTAACAAAAGTTTTTGTTACTGCTTTATTAAGCAAATGAAGGAAAGGGAAAATCAATGGATACGAAGAATATTTATCTGTTACCTTCAGTAAAATAAACACAGAATCAAAGTGAACATGCAAGCAAGCTGTGGAGTTGTTGTTGTTGTTATAATTAATTTTTGTTTTCAAAAATGCAGCGTGCACTGTTTCTTATCCATTTTACTTGAACAGGCTGACATACAACTTGAGAAATTATAATACAAAAAAACTTGTAAAATGAAAGCTAAAGTGTAAATAAAAAACGAATAAATTTTGGATACTCGCAGTCAAGTCATTTTGATTGGTAGGATTTAGCAAGCTGGCTTGTGGTAGTTAATCTACACATTTACACTATAAATTGTACAGTGTGTACGCCACGCTAGTTGCTACAACGATTAAATGTTTTGTTCAATATTGCTGTGAGAAAATCCCATACTTCAACATGGGTGCAACGTATAAACTGTGATTGGCCTTATTTAGACAAATACAGTGTGCAATGAAGTAAATAAATTTTATATGGCTACAGAAAATACATTAAACTAAACATGAACTTGATATTTGTTTACAATCTCTGGTAAATTTTCTTTTCTTAATTATAAAACAAAAACGAATATTAACAGAACCATGGAAGTAAACAAGACAAGGCGCGTTTCTTCATTAAGACAAAATATCAATCAACCAAATAAATGTTTATAAAACTAATGGCAAAATCTATAATAACGTTACTGACTGACTGACTTAGCATCATCGCCCAGTCCAAACGGCTAAGTACGGGCTTGAAATTCGATGAGCAGGTACTGGTCCCAATGTGCTGGATGAAACTACAAAATATTCTACTAAAAAATAAGCGGATGGGTATTTAGTACTTCTTCGGTATTTGTACATTTGCGGGATAAAAAGAGTAAAAACTAATGTTGGTACGTTTCTTGAACCCCATTTATCTTTCAAAGTAACAATCACAGCAAAAAAAACTAAATTGTATTCTTTTCTTCTTAAAAGGTCTAAAATGTATATTGGCACTTTTTTTTAAATTCGAGCAAATAAGGGGTAAAATATTTACTGCCAAAATCCTTGGGAACAACAGTACTGGAGTATATGGAAATTTAAAAAAAAGTTTTTAAATAGTTCAAAGAAACTTCTGAGTATTTGGGCAGTAGATTACAAATCTAAACAGTCTCTTCTTTAAAATGATATATGTCCCATCCCACAAAATCTTTAATGGTTCGTTGGGAAGCAACAGCACTGAGGTATATGGAAATTTCAAAGTTATCCAAAGTAACTTCCGAACGAACCATAGAAGATCATAAATTTTTGGAAAGTTTAAGTGTAAGTGTGTGGGTTTGCCAGGAACTTAATTCCTTAATGAACGTTTTCTTTAAAAAAAAAACGGAAAAAAGGAACAGTTTTTCGCAAATATTTTTTAGTAACAGCCGCGCAAAATATGTTAACAAACAAATTGTTTTTTGTTATTTATTATGAATAGCTGAGATGCAGAAATATTTTTATTCAACATTTTTCACTTTATTCATACACATGCAAGTTGTCATTATGCGTTTTTTTTTTGTTGTTGTTGTTATTGTTGTTGTTGTTCTTGATTTTTGTGCGTTTTCTTATTTTACAGTGAAATGATTTCATCATGACCATAAGACAGATGCAAACAAGTATGGATTCATTTGGAAGAAAAAGGACACCTCAACAATGTATTTAAGCAAACAAACCAAATAAACCATTCCCCCTTAATTTTTTTTTTATGAAACAAGTGCTTCAATCTGGCAGGATTTACTAAATGCAACGAAAAGAACGTGCAAAACAGTAAAGGAGTTTAGAGTAAAATTTTAATAAATCAGAATGTTTGCACAATTTAGTGATACCGAATCTTGGACACCCTTCATCGTTTTCCTATTTTTGCAATACTTGGCTTTAAACAGCTGTTGGACTGTATTTAAATAAATATTTTTAGGTGCTTCTTAAATCCTTCAAAAAATATTTCACTTTATTTCTTTTTGATCATTTTCATGAAAAACATTTTTGTGTAAAAAGAGTTTATTAACAAAAATTTCCTATGGCAAAATTTATGTGTAGCTGAGATTACGGTTTTTAACAAAAATATTTTTTTCATTTCATTTGGAACATGGAATCTGCAGCCTGCTACAACTGGCCAAACTAAGTACTTCTCAAAACATTACACTGCAAGAAGGAAATTTAAAACATTCATTCCCCTGTACTTGTAACCATGATGACATTCAAATGCAAAATACTTAATGATATTGTTGAATGCAACGAGTTGAATGAATCGCTAGTAAATAAGTACATGTGTGTAAATAAAATAATAATAACAAAAACAACAGCAATAGCAACAACAACCAAGATTTGAAGTGCATATTTTTCTGAATGGGAGACACTTAAAATTGGAGAACCAACAGCACGAATGAGGAGCGAGCAAGTAACCATTCATTCATACCTTTAAATGAAGTAAACGTACAAAATTCAAATACTCCTACAAACATACATACATACATATTATGTATACGCAAGCGATTGCAAGGCTTTCAGCAAGCATAGGAATGTATGACACTTACACAGCTCTTCCTAACCATCTTGCAAAAAAAAAACCAAAAACAAAAAGTCCTTAAAAAATAAAAATCCTCATTTTGCTAATTAACAAAACATGAATATGAAATTACATTTTTATTGTTTATGGATGCACTGTTATTGCATGTGATGATTACTTTTCCCCAGCAATATTTTTCATATTTTTTAGGAATAAAAGTATGCTCAAGGATAATAAGGACATTGTGTGGAATTTTTTGCTTGCCATTATACACAAGAATACATTTTTTTAGAAACATTATGCACAAGTCTTTTTACAATTGTTAAGGAAACAAGTCAAGTATTTTATTTTTTTTTTAATTTGGTAGTAATTTATGCGTTAATGACTAACTTCAGTTTGCTGGTTTTTTATACTAAAAAATCTTATCATTATTTTGTATTAAATGTGAATGAAACTAAAAAGCAAAACGGCGAGAAAACATTTTAGTTGCGCTAAACAAATTCAAATGAAAATAATAAAATAAAAAGCATATTTGTCTGCCATCCACCATTAATTACTCAAGTTGAATGGAATAAATTTATTAAAATGTTATAGTTATAAACTATTATTTGTTTTTACTTTTTTTAAATATAAATATTTATAGTGGGAACCCGCTTAAGTATTTGTCTCAGGGACATTTGTCCTTTTACTTGTTTGTTATATCTTTTACACAAATAAATGGCAGTTGTTGGTCGGTACAAAGGGAAAGTAGACATTTACGAGTAACAAAACACTATTTCATATAGAATTGTTCTTCGCGAACTCTTGACCCGAGTCCAGGGGGGCTACTCTGTATTGCGATGCGAAAGTTAAATGTTTTGCGTTTGCTCTTTACTTATCGCAATATATTTGTGTTGACATGCACTTACGAATTACGGAGCAGGATACTAGCAGACAAATGTAAAAGTAAACTATCAAACACATTAAAGATTCGATTTCGTACCGTTTTTTTTCGCATCGCAATACAGAGTAACCCTCCAGATAACTAATTCATAAAATATTTAATGCATTTTGTTTAGTATTTTGCCAAATTTTTTTTTTTAATTTAAATATTTTCTTCTTCTATTAATTTAAGACTTTTTTTTTCAATTTATTTGCATTTTTCTTTTTATTTTTGCTTAGAGAAGAAGTTTAAAAATTTAAAGAAAAGTGAAAATTTAATTTGATTTAGATGAAATTATAAATAATAGACAGCGAGTGGACAGACAACAGAACAATATATGTTAAACTAGATATGCATACACATACACACATACATACATATTTGTGAATTTAACTTGCTTTTTGTTTTGTTTTTGCAATTTAACCAACATTTGGTGATGGATAACAATAAGAAAAGATAGGCAATTTACTTGTGTACGTATCTATGTACGAGTATGTATGCAGGCAGGCTTTTTTGTTGGGCACACTTTAAGCTACTGCCGATTTAAACATAGGCCATATGGTGCTTTAGAAACACGAGTATTAAATTTAATGACAGCATGAGCAACATACAATGTTGCCAACACAAGCCCTACACGCACACACTTACATAATTGAATTGAAATCCATGCATTTTTTTGTTTTATCAAATAAATTTCTATGCACCGGTATTTACTTAATCAATTCACGCTTTAAACAATATTTTTCATCATCCGAGCACCAGCAATATCATCAAGCGTCACATATTCATCATCCTCTTGAACATTCATCCATCCAATGGAGGTGGCTCGTTTGCCATTGAGTGGCAAGCAATGATGTTAGAATATTATTTTAATGTTTATAGTTGTATGGTTGGATGATTTGAAGAGATGAATGAATGAATGTTTTGATACATGCTGCCATGTGTTGTTGTTTTATATGTCGACAATAAATTGCTTTCCTTGTCCACAATTTCCTGTTCATTTGTCTATGCAGTTTATTTGGTTCATGTGCATTTTTGTTTATTGTCGTTAACAAGTTTTCGGATTCGTTTAATAGTTTCAGTTAAACATAATATTTGTTTCATAGATTATTCACGAACAAATGAATGAAGTCGTATGAAATGGAGTGGAGTGATATCTTCATGACTTCAGAAGTCAGCCACGACAATGATACAAACACTAGGCTTACATTCTCTCCTTCTCTGTATCTCAAACTCAGCTCTAGTTGACGGTGCTCATCAACAACATTTTTTACTCTCGGCAAACTTTATTGATTGTTTAATATTTTAGAATAAAATTTTAAAATGTTGCTCAAGTGGACCATAACTTAAAAAAAATATTTTTCTTTTTTAAATCAAGAGTGTCTTCGGGATTCGTTACAGCCAAATACAGTCCTTCAAATTTTGATTTTTTTTATTATTTTTTCATTTTTTAATAAAACATATTGTTGTACATACGAGTATTACAAGTTATACGAGTACACGCGCAGAGTTTCCGTCAAAAAATTCACCTGACATCAAAAAGAGGATAAATAAACATTCATTTAGTAACACACACAAGCACAAACATGATGGTGCCCCTCCCTCTGGATGCAGTACTAGCAAGTACATTGCGAAAAATCATGCAAAGTATCGAGCTGTTTCTATCTTTCAACGAATACGCAGATTTTGCCAAGATTTAAATAATACGAGATTTAAATTGCTAGCAAAACAGTGGCAAAAAGTTATAAAGTTATATGTGAGAGGAAAGGGCTAGACTAAAAGAAGGACATGTACTATGTATGGAAAATTATATCATGCACACACTGTGTCAATTTTTAATTTCCCAGCGATGTGTACATTCAAAAATATTGAATTTGGTGCATTTTACGGACTGAAATGGTCCACCCATTGTTAAACACAATAATAAGCACAACATTTCAGGCAAAGGTATACGGTACACAGATATGATTACTAAACTTTTTATATCCCATTTTATATATTGGAAAAAATATTCTTCTATACTACCATAAACCAGAAACAGCAGAAAAATTCAGATCAATTAGCCACACACAAAACATAAAAAATTGGATAAAAATTAGATATTCCCATGGTATAATAAAACCAGGTAATTTCAAAAATACAAAAATAACAACATTACAAAAAGCCCATATATTTTGTTATTGCTTTTGAGGCTCTTCCTGTTAAAAATTATATCCGATGGTTAATAGTAAGAAGTGTGCTAGAGTGAAACAAAATATTTCTTTCCGCTTTTGATCTCTCTTTAACACATTGATATCTCTTAGTTTTTGACAGAACGAGCTTTAATCATGCAGGATTCAGCTGGCGTCTCAGTGTCACCTGGTTATTCCAATTGTATCGCCTATGCGTCAGGCATTTTTTTTACAGTATAAACTTATGAAAACTTGAAAAAAATGGGTGATAGACGATCAAATATTCAACTTCAAATTATGCTTTTTTGCTCGTGAAAAAATTAAATTGACTGATACACACATCAAATTTATTGATATCAATCTCATTTTTATATGATTTTTTTAAAATGTAAAGATTACAATTTGTAGCCGGCAAGACACATTACAAAAAAATATTAAAATTTGCCGTCGGT
The DNA here is from genome assembly GCA_947397855.1 of Thelaira solivaga. Lineage (NCBI taxonomy): Eukaryota > Metazoa > Arthropoda > Insecta > Diptera > Tachinidae > Thelaira > Thelaira solivaga. The sequence goes on from OX377614.1 coordinate 68,919,900, forward strand.
AAAACACTTATTCTGATTGCACATCAAGAAAAAAAATTTATTTGGATGAAGTGTAAAAAATTAATGAAAAAAATTTTTTCCTCCATTTTTATTTTAAAAATTTCCGCGATGTGTCCTCAAAATGATGATTGCAAAAATGCTGCCAGACGACATCAAAATACCATCAAATTTTGCACAAAAATCAAATTAGTTTTGATTTTTGTCAAATTTACACACAACGTATAAAATCAAGCACACACTCATGATTGACGTAAAATTTGATCGCTTAGCACCCACTTTAGATGATCAAATCAAGAACAGAAAAATATGATTATTATTTAAAGTGATTTGCAGTGCATTTATCCATGCTTTGTTTGCAGGTATTTTTTTTTCTCTCCACTCATACAGAGCTTTTGTTTCCCATTCTTAATTGCATAGACTGTATAAGCATAAATGTGTCTATGATGCACTCAAAACCAATTTTCGATTTTCATATACAACTCAGAAAAAGGCATTTGTATTTTTTCTATTTTAGCAAAATAGAAATTTTAATAAAACCAAAACACAAATTCATTGCTTGTTTCAATTCATATGAACGATAGTTTTCTTTCGCATATTTATGCATATGTACGAGTATGTAAATATATTAAAAACCAAAACAAATTTTCTAAGATTTTCCACGAAAAACACTATCGTTCGCATGAACTGAAACAGGCGGTCAGTTATCATAGCTACTATGTTGTTTTGATGCAAGTTACTCCGGCGATTGTTGTTGAAATTTTTTTATGACAGATAGGTAGGTAGGTAGAATACATACATATATATTTCTATTTATTCACTAAGTCAAAAAAGAAGAAATAAAAAATAAATCCGAAAATATGTATGTTTATTTTGCAAAGGAATCTATGGTATACACGAATTTTAAAGTGAGTGCTAGACGATCTATCATTCAACGTCAATCATAAGGATGTGTGCGTGTTTTTTAAAGATGGTCGACACATGTTTATGTTGTGTGTGATGGTCATCTTTAAAAAACACGCACACATCCTCATGATTGACGTTGAATGAATGATCGTCTAGCACCACTATAAGGTGCATACATACAATTGCAGTAAACTCTAACCCCATAAATTGTTATTTTTAATTGACTCTGATTCTCGAGATTTGTCTTTAAATAGAAAAAAAAAGAAAGGATTACAACACGGCGCTCGAAGGTCAACCTGGAATCACTCTTCAATTTTTTTATTAAAATTAGAGAAGATAAAATTTTCTTTAAGATTATTTAGAAAATTTTACAATAGTCAACAAAACAACCTTATTAAAATTAAAAATCTGGTGATATTCTTTCTTACAACAACCTTGTTATAACCGAACTAAGCTACTTGATAAGTAACATCACTACAATACATACACATACTACTCGAAAAATAAAATGAGCAACATGTAAGTATTAAATATTAATCTATTCTGTAAAGTAGCAAAAAATATATTTTTTAAGAAAATAAATAATTAGGATTACATGGATGAATGGACCAAAATTAAGAGCATAATTTAGTATGTTGTTGTCGTAGTCTTTTAATAAGTGAAATAAAAATTTTTAATTTTCTTTGAAAAATATGTTTTTTTTTACAAAATTTTCTGAATAAAGAACTCACCTGTCTTATTTTAGATAATCTCCTTATGGTGAAAGTTGATAAATTGTGATGAGATATTTGATTCCATTCTTAAAATTCTTGTAGATAAAAAACACAATATTTAACACTGTAGTTGAAATTGTGACGGTGCTACAGCCTAAAACCTACATGGTTACACAGATAACAATTTGGCAAAATTTAGTTTTTAAATATCCGACATAATCCCTTACGATCACGAAATTGTCAACTGTCACAATTTCAGTTTTTTAAAATACTGCAGTTCTAATTGTGACGAGACTATACCCTGAAATTAGCTTAAACTCACATATGTATGTATGTGTAATTTTAATTCTGCAATTTATTTATAACGACGACCCTCTAAATATAATCATGAATTCGTTGACCGTCATGGAGGACAGCTCTTTCATGATCACTTACGATATGAGCACGAAATCACGAACGTTTACACACACTTCAAGATCATGAAAACCTAAAACAAAACAGAAGAAATTATTTATTTCGTTTTTTAGTATTTGTAAATATCTTTTTAGGATTTATTTATAAATATAGTATATGTTTAGGAGAAATACAAGTGCATGGGTACAAATATGCATAAATACGTTGACTTTGCAAGAAGTTTACTGGATAGGTCACATCATTTTAAAGGGGAAACTATCTAGATTTGTTAAATTTTAAATTATGCTAAAGTAACTTCTGAGTATTTGGGCGGTAGATTGCAAATCTATACGATCTCCCCTTCAGAATGATATGTGTCCCATCCCCTAATTTTCTATAGTTCGTCCAGAAGTCACTGAAATCAGTGAAAGCAACAGCAATAGGGTATATGGAAATTTCAAAAAAAAATTTAAAAATAGTCCAAAGTAAGTTCTGAGTATTTGGGCGATAGGTTGCAAATTTATACAATATTCCCTTTAAAATGATATGTGTCCCATGAAGTACTTTTAGGTTCGTTTTCATAAAAAAATCAAAAATTACCATTAAATTTAATAAAAAGTACCATTTTATCCCTTTAATGATTTTGATTTTAGCTCAGGATCATTTAATTCTACTGTTACAATTCGAGGTTTGCATATAACATAAAAAGTAGCACTAAAATTAATTAAATATTAAAGTCCAATCTTGTTTCCTCCTTTTGGTACTTTTTTCCCTTGACATTTTTTTTTTAAATAGAGTTTTAATTGGGTTTTACAAATTAATAATCATATGCTGCATCAATTTACATAAAATTAAATACTTAGAAATAGTAGTAAAAAGGGGTAAATATTTTACCCATTATTTGCTCAAATTTAAAAAAAAGTGCCAATATACATTTTAGACTTTTAAGAAGAAAAGAATACAATTCAGTTTTTGTTGCTGTGATTGTTACTTTGAAAGATAAATGGAGTTCAAGAAACGTACCAACATTAGTTTTTACTCTTTTTATCCCGCAAATGTGCAAATATCGAAGAAGTACTAAATACCCATCCGCTTATTTTTTAGTAGAATATTTTGTAGTTTGAACTTTGGCTCTATCTGTAGTATACGATATACGAATTTCAATTTTACCCGTTTTTACCATTTGTAAACCCTTAATATTCGAATTTCCAAAAATCTCTTCTTATTCATCCTGCACTTTGGAACAGGAACCTGCTCACCGAATTTCAAGCCCGTAGCTTTAGCTGTTTGGGCTGGGCGATGATCAGTAACGTTATTATTTTATATGTCTGCGTTATTTTTAATAAAATTTTAGAACCTACATAAACAACATACATATGACTGAAACAGCAATAAATGCAAAGATTCACAACTCAAATCAGCGTAAACTATATAGAATGTTGTAAAATTGGTTTCTAAGTACATGAAAATTAGTATGTGCAACTTGAAAAGGACCTACAAAATAACAGCGCGTACAAGATTTCGAAAGTCATACATCACTACAAATATACATACAAACATATGCAATGCCACTCAATCTATGTATGATTGAATTGCCTTTAGCGGATTCAGCAGAAGGAATGTATTGTTCCTTATAGTGAAAAGGACGCACGACCGCACAATATACCGAAAATGATCTGAGCCATGCTGGATAACAATCGCAGAAGAGATTTACTGGTGCTCTCGAAAGCTTAGTTAAGGAACGTGGTGGCACCAATAACGAAGGCCTCACTGCAATGTCGACTGTAGGTTTTTGTTTCTTGTCTTATTGGGGCGCCTTGTGCAACCTAACCTAACCTAATCTATTTAGTGAAATATCCTTTTAAAACCAAAGTATACTACTTTATCCTTGCGTATCATTTACATCCGAACATACAAATTAAAATCACAGCCGTTTTGTAAGAATGCTATGCAAAATTTTGTCAATTAAAATTACTTATATATTACCTTAAATTCCAGTAGTTGCTTTTATTGTACTAGCCTCCAAACTTGATTATAGATCCATTTTTTTAAGCAAGTAGTTTTCACTATTTTATTCACGGATTTATTAATTATTCTCAGCACTTCAGAAAAACGTTTCTCGGTGGAAAACTATAAAAATTGGCGGGGAAATTAAACACGCATGCGAATACAAAATTAAAACGGCGTGCAAATTGACACAGATATAGTCCATGCCACTGATACACAATATATGTACATGACTAAAAATTTACATATGTATAAACGTACTTTTACAATTATTTATTTCTCTTTTTAATTGTTTTATCATAAATGTTTACAAACGAAATTAATTTTCACTTTAATTGTTAAAATGTTGCTGTGGTTAAATCCGAACACAAAAAAATCAGCTGGCATCTCAGTGTCACCTTTCATAGACGTATGTTTATACCAAGGCGAATTATATACAAAACATCATACACGTTAGCCACAGGGTGACAATGTGCGTTAGCGATAATCCATGCAAAATGTTCTGAAAATAAAATTTTAAAAATAATACAAAGAACATTCAATCACATAATTGTATATTCAATTAATTTAATATATTTCTACTAAGTAGTTAATTATAAATCTATCAGCTTCTTATTATTTACTTTATGTACAAAAATACGTTGAATCGTGACGCTATCGTTACAACCACAGAATAGAAGAAAAAACAAGGGGAAGCAAAAAAAAATAAAAACAGCTGGATCATGTGTTATTATATCAAATGAAGGCAAGTCTACATGTGTTTTTTGCTTAAATTTGTATTTTATTAGATTTGAATATCAAAATCTTTTTCATTTTGCTTTGTTTGTTTAGGAAATAATATTATTATGCTGTTCTCTTTCTTCATTTTGACATTCCATATCTAATTTTACACTAACAAAATATATGGTGCGTATATTTTGTATAATTATACTATGAGCTGGATTACTAAAAAAAATTTTAAATTACCTACAATATTTTTATTACTAAAGCATATTTATTTAAATGAATATGCTTTGAATATTATCTTGCTGTGAATTTTCTATTAAAATAACATGATAAAATGTTCCAAAAAAGTAAATTTTACAATAGAGTTCCAATGTCGAACTAACATGTGCTTGAAAACACATGCATCATCAATTACTACATATATACATAATTAAATTAATATTGATATAATGGGGCTTGTGCACAATGAATTTATGACAGCAGACGACCAGTGATAAAATGCATCATTCAGGAGCAGCACGAAGGAAGACAAATGGCCTAAAAAGGCAAGAAAAGAAATTGTTGCGGTCCGTGTAAACGAACGATCGTATGACCTGCGAGACATTATTAAGATTCATTCTGGAACAAAATTTCGGTGCATCAACATCAGCAAAAGAAAATAAGAAATTAATATAAGTAAACATATAAATATAAAATAAATAGAACTTAATAAAAGAACGAAAAAAAGAACAGGAGCGTAACACCGAAGGGAACTAAAGAAGAAACTGAAAAGGAAGAGAAATAGGATTTCGGCCATCACGGGTGAGTACCCGTAAATACAAAAAAAGGTGTAGTGTCGGGTTTTGCTATCACATTGATTCATTGGTATCCTGTTTCTTTTAGTTAATATTATGACAGATATTTTTCGGTCTTGTTAAGAACTAAATAACACTTACATATTTTGTTGTTGTTATCGTTCGTCGATAGTTGTGGTGGGTTGGGACCTGCCTTGAGGTGTAAGTTGAGCTAGCCGGCCGCACCACTACTAAGTGCTCTGGCATAGATACCACAAACATCATCAGCTGGTGCCAGCGCATAACACGAAACCATAACAAAATGCAATTTAAAAAAAGCATTTTCTTTTAATTTTTTGTTTAATTTGCTTCTGTTAAAACTGCAATTGCATAAACATCATAAAATGCCTGCTATGCGTTTTGCTAATAGGTAAGTTGAATTGTGTGCTTTAATATTATAAATTCTTCTAGAAATAATAAATTATTGATTTAATTGAATATTTGTCACATTTGCAGACTAGTTACAAGAACTCTGCTGCTGCTTACTTTGTTGCTAGCCGCTTATAATGAAATTTTTATTTATTACTTTGATAGAGCTGCTTGGCAAGAAATTAATTGTAAATTAGGTAAGTTGCTTTTCCATTATGTAAATGTAATATACCTAGACTCGAAATGTCTATTATCTTAAATTTTTATAAATAAAACTTGCTGACCCAAAAATCAAAAACATTCTCTGGTTGTTCGATTTACATAAAGAAAAACTTACTCAGAAAACATGACTGGATTTGAATGTACAGAAATAAAAATTCAATTAACTTTAATTTTTCTCTACAAAAATTAATAAGCTCTATAAATCAATTGTTTGTGAAAGACTTATGTTAATTTTATTCCAATGTCCTTCTTTGTCACGAAAATCGATATCTGATATGTATGTAAATTAATTTTCTTTTATTAAAAGAACTGAAGTTTTGTGTTATTGGTATTATTTTGAATTATAGGTTTAATTTATTGTTAAAAATTCTTAATTTTTAGGCAACTGCACTCGTATGCTTATGATAGCGGATCCACAGCTGCTAGGATTTACTTATGATAAATCATTTTACAGTGGTATAAGCAGATATGATGCCGATAGGTAACACAAAGTTAATATTGATAAAAATACAAATTTTATGTAGAAATTGTAACGAGATTTGGAAATATTTTCTACTTAAAATTTGTTTTAACTTGTATATGTACGGATATAATGAATAATTCTTATTAGATATTTACAAAAAACATTTCAACAAGCTTTAATATTTACCAAGCCTCATATTATTTGCTTCTTGGGAGATCTGTTAGACGAAGGTAATATTGCATCACCTGAAGAATATCAAAATTACGTGGAACGATTTAGAAGCATTTACCAAACTGAAGAGGACGTAAGAGTGAGTAATTATATACTGATATTTTATTTTCATCTATCTCAAAATAACCTATCATGATTTTACTTCAAGTTTAAAATGCTTTCTCCTTTTAATCAGCTTATTCATATACCTGGGGATAATGATATAGGCGGCGAAAATGGTGAATACATTTCAAATTTAAATATACGACGGTTCGAAGAAGCCTTTTCGCAACGTGACATATTCGACTACAATTTGTTGCGCTTTTTTAAAATCAATCGTATGTTGTTGGATTTTACAAATCCCGACAGGCTCAATAATAAACAAAAGTTACGCATTGGTTTATCACACGCACCTATACTTATTGGCGGCGGGCCACTCTTAAGGGCTATTTTAACTGAATTGGACCCGCATATCATATTTTCTGCTCATTGGCATGAATCTCGAATATTTATACATCCTTCTAGCAAAGTAGTCAATTTTTACGAATCTACAGTTAAGCATTTTAATTTAAAGGCCCTGAAGGAACAACAACATAGTTATTTGGAGATCATGGTGCCTACTTCATCTTATCGTATGGGTAAAACAAATATTGGCATGGGTTATGCTGTAATAGGTTAGTGGTATTTAGGTTTTTTAAATTTTTATTTTCACCTTATTTTCGTTTTAGAAAACTACGATCTCAGTTACACGGTACTATGGCTACCAAATCGTTTCATTTCTTTGATAGCTTATGCATTTTGGCTCCTATTTGTGTTTTGCATTATCCTTACGTTTCGTATGATGACGCGTTGTCCTTTTCGTAAAATATCAAAACGTCAATCTCAATATCAAATTGTTAACAGTAGTAAACCTGAATATTAAAATTAAAACTCTATATATACAGACATATACTTAAGTAATTATAATTCCAATTAGTATTAAATATGTACTTATTTATACCTGTGTAATTTACTATATAACGAATTTACCAAAACCTATTATTTATATACTTATATTTTTTCTTTTACCTATTAAAATTAAACATATTTAGTAGTCGATATTAACAAAAAAATATATTAAACATATATTGAAGTATATAAAAATTTATAAAAGACATTTAGTTGTTATTATTAAAATTGACTCTGAATCTAATGTTTTTCCTTTCATTTATTTGGGGCTTGTTAATTATTAAGAGCCACAACATCGCTGTAACCTGTTAATCTAATTACTCATTTTTATCATTTGCGTTACCTAATAGTTTGTGTGTATTTAGAAAATATTACATATACACATGGTTGTGACGTTTTCAGATAAATTTCATCTTTTCATAAAATATGTGTCAAACTTGTCCAGGAATTGTAATTAAGCTAGTGTACGGATATTCAATTAAGTATCTAATGAATTTCAATGTATTTTTGATTATGATGTAAAATGATATTAAATTTACTACATATCTTTTGTTAACAATAATTTTCCTCTGTGTAAAAATACAAAAGCGCCATCTTCCAGCTTTATTATATATATTGTGTTTGCTACTGCCGCCACCTGTCAGTTGTAAAAAATCTTGTGACGCCTCAAAAGATGGCGTAGAATTGTGATAAAGTGCTAAACAAATCGTTAAGAAATAACTCGGGGAAAATATATATAAAGCCATTGCAAAAGAACAATTTAATAAGAAATTCATATAGCTCTAATATGTAAATTATAAATAAACAATTTCAACACAAACTACATCTCTTTAAACAACAATATTATATGTACGACGCGAAAAAATAAAAATTTACAAGAGCAACACAAAAAAGAACTGTAGTAGTGTATGTGAACAGAAAACGCAAAAAAAAAGGAAGCAGCCACGACGGAGTGAAAATTAAATATTGAAAAGAATAATATAACTAAAAGGTAGCAGTCGCAAAAAAAGAATTACTATAAATTGGTTAAAATGACAAGAATAATGCACTTTTTGTGGAAGCGCATTAATCTAAGAATCATAGTAACAAATTTGGGATAAAAATTCCTTCAGTGCAATAGTGTATGTTTTGTTTTATATTTGCAAGCGGTGTCACTTTTCTCTCAACGTAGTACAATCATACACACACAAACTCAAATAAAATAGTTTAAAAGTTTTTAAAGATATCATGCTAGATTTTTTTCATAAGCAGAGCTTGGAAAGAATTCAATATTATGGGCTTAATATTTGGCGTGTATGCTTTAGTATTAAAAAAAGTTTTTTTCCTATGAAGTGTAGCTGGTGTAGTAACAAATGTGCACCGCAAATTAAAAAAAAAAATTATCACAAGAGATAGAAAATTGAATTCTAAGAAGAAAATAAAAAGTAAAATTTCTAGTAGTACATCAAAGCAAACGTAATAGGTATAGAAATAATACCTGTTAAAAAAATATCTGCAGCCAATATTTTCTTGAAAATTACATCTAAGTTAGGTGTATAACATTGCATTTACTGCCTTTGTTATATGTAGAATTCAATCTCCATATTTTCCTCAAATAAAATTTTCAAACAAAACAATAGCAGATTGATTGATTATTATTCACTATAAAAAATTACTGAATATATAGATTTTGGGCTTAATCGAGATTGAAAAATATAAATCTGCCGGTATTTACTTATAATACACTATGGCGGATATTGCATATCCAACAGGATGCAAACCCCTGACAGAAGATCTGGGCACGGATGAATTAATACGGCGTCTTAAGGTATTTTGTTTTGTTTTAGTTTTTGTTAACATAATTATTAAAAATAAATCATATTCTATTTTTAATTTTACTAGACGTTAGCCAACGTTTTACAAGCAATGGGTCAAGATGATGGAATGTATCAGCAGTATATTCCACTTTCCTTACATTTAGCAGATTATTATTTTTTGCATCACTCTTCACGGGATGTACAACTACTAGTGGCCTGCTGTATAGCTGATGTATTGCGTGTCTATGCACCAGAAGCGCCCTATAAAGATCAGGAACAAATCAAGACGATATTTATGTTTTTCATAAAACAATTACATGGTCTTAAAGACCCTAAGGATCCCTCATTTAAACGTTATTTTTATTTGCTGGAAAATTTAGCTTATGTAAAATCTTTTAATATGTGTTTCGAATTAGAAGATTGTGCAGAAATATTTTGTGAATTGTTTGGCATGATGTTTAAAATTGTCAAGTAAATTGTTGTGTTCTTTTCTTTATTGGTTAGTTAAGTAATAAAAGCATTTTTCTAATTCTAGTGAGGAGCACAGTACCAAAGTAAAAAATTTTATGATCGATATTATGTCACCTTTGATAAATGAAGCTGATAATTTTACTACAGATATTTTGGATATAATTTTAGTAAACATTGTTGAGCCAAAAAAAACACAAAACAAAATTGCATACCAATTGGCCGAACAGTTGATTGTAAAAACTTGCGACTCGTTGGAGACTATAATCAAATTGGTAAATAGAAAATATTTCTCATCTTTTTCTATTAAATATTAAAAATAATATTAATTATACATTAATCAGTTTTTTAATCAAGTTTTGATTCTGGATAAGATTGATAGCAAATATGAAATATGTCAAAAGATCTACGATCTAATATATGAATTACACATTATCTGTCCAAAGATTTTGTGCTCTGTTCTGCCTCAGTTAGAGTGTAAATTGAAATCGACAAACGGACAGGAACGTTTAAGTAAGTAGAATTTATGTCGTTATAATCAAAAACAAAAGATTTATAGAAATTTGGTTTAAAGAATAGGGGATATTATTGTTATTTTGAGATAGCATACATTTGCATACATATGTATACTAAATTAGTATTATTATTATTTTTATGCTTTATTGTAGAGGCTGTTTCTCTGTTGGCCCGCATGTTCTCTGAAAAAGATTCCCTGCTATCAAAAAAGCACCATGCCTTGTTGCGCTTGTTTTTGGGTCGATTCTGTGACATAGCCGTAAACATTCGGGTCAAGTGCGTACAATCGTCTATGCACTTTTTACTTAATCAACCGGATTTGCGAGATGATATAATATCTTGCTTGCGGGCTCGTCAACATGACTCGGATGAAAATGTGCGCTATGAAGTTGTCATGGCTATAGTAGAAACAGCTAAACGAGAATATACCATAGTTTGCAAGTCTGAAGATCTATTAGATTTTGTACGTGAACGCACGTTAGATAAAAAATTTAAAATACGTAAAGAGGCCATGTGGGGCTTGGCCTTCATTTACAAGAAAGCAATTTGTGAGCCAAATGACTTATCGGATGATGTGAAAAAGTCCATAGAATGGATCAAAAATAAAATTATGCACGGCTATTATATGCCTACCCTTGAAGATCGTTTGCAAGTTGAACGTTTGTTAATCACATCGTTAGTACCCTATAAATTGCCACCTGTTGAACGTATGAAACAGTTGTATCATTTAATGGGTACGTTTGATGATAACGCTACCAAGGCATTTATCGAATTGGAAAAGAATCAAATGAAGACTCGTAAAACTGTCCTCGAGTGGGTTAAATTACACAAAACTAAAGACATGACACCGGCTCTGCAAACTCAACTGAATGCCAAACAGGGCATCATATGTAAATTATTAGCAGATCCAATAAAGGCTTCAGAGTTTCTTAATAAGTTTAGCACGAATTTACGTAAAGATCCGACACTCTTTCGTTATATGGAAATCATTTTGAAACGTGATGTTTCATGTAAAGAGTGTGCCGATACCATGTCGTTATTATTGAAAAAGTTGGGTACGCCAATTATGACGAATCTGTATTATCAAACGGTGAAAATGTTAATAGAACGTATCGCCTCTGTTATGATTGATAAGGAAGCTGTGGGCATATTAATTGGGTAAGTGGAAAAAGAATTATCTGCAAACAAACATCAAAAAAAAAAAATCAGTAATTTAATAACTCAAACATGTAATACCGAAGCATATCGAACAATTTTTCATATATTTCTGGTTTTGCAACATTTTACAAGAATTGTGATAAGATTGACTTGTGATATTGTCTCTGTACCTTGTCGAGATAAAAATATCAAAATGTGAATACGATGTCCAAATGCTTTGTATTGGTAGTGGCAAAATTTAATTTCGGCTACGACAAACCCTTTAAAAAAGTTTTTACATTAACACACAAGAAAATATTTTGAAGTAGCGGTTAGCTCAACCAAACACGTTGTGTGAATTACGTGAGTAGAGCTTACTGAAATGAAGTGCAATGTTTTTTTTCCTTTTCTCAGTTTTTTATATGAATGAAATATGCCCTCTGCAAGAAAAATTTTTATTATTAAGCTGTACAATTGTAGCTTAAATATACACAACGGCAGTTGTGATAAGTCTTTATACTGACCAACGTATAGCATCCCAAGTTGATGACACAAATGCTGCAGATGAGGAATAAGGGAATTTTCCGAAAGCATCGCTCCAGCAGTAAAGTTTGGGAGTAATTAAAATTTTTATATATTTTAAATAAAAAACGACTTGGCTGACTTTCAATATGGCTATTGAAAAGTCAAAATATGAACTAAAGCTTGTTAATAATATAAATTACTCGTATAATGAAAATTAATTTTATTTCTGTATATTATAGTTTAGTAGAAGATTGTATTCGTGGTGGTGAAACACTGAAAGAAATTGGATTGCCACGCAATGAGGCTGGTGAACAGGGATTAAAATTATTAACCGTAAGTCTTGCAGTCTGCTTTTGATAATTTTAGATTTTTAAAATATTTTATACTCATTCATTACAGGCTTTATCCTATTTGTTTTCACCTTATTTCTTTACCGACAAAACTTTACGTCACATGATTGCTTTACTTAGCTACGAAGAAGAATATACTGCTCCTTTAATTCTAAAATCTCTCACACATTTGGGTCGTTATAAGCCCCTAATATCTGTTGACCGAAATATTTTGGAAGATCTAGCGCCGGTTTGCAAAGATTTTGCAGTTGATGGTACACCGAAACAAGCAAAACATGCAGTGCGCTGTATATTTGTTAACACACAAACCGTTATAAATGGCAGCAACGATTGCGCAAACACACCAAAAATGGTACATCCAATATTTAATGATATAATGGACAATTTGCGTCTTACTTTAAAGCCGAATTGTCGCAACCAACGTACAAAAGTTGTAACCATGGGTCACATAGCTTACAATATGCCTAAAGCATTTGCCGATAAAATGAAAAATATGATTGCTCGACGCATAGTCAAGGAATTACTGATACAGCCTGTACCTGAAGATAGGGTCTGTTCAAAAATTGAAGGCAATTGGTGTGAACAGGAAGAACTACCAAATGATACTTTATGCAAATTAGAAGGCCTTAAAACAATGGCCCGTTGGCTATTGGGACTGAAAGATGACGAAGCCTCAGCTAAAAAAACATTCCGAATGCTAACCGCTTTTATACATCATGGCGGAGATTTGCTTAATCATAAGCGTATGTTTGCCGCCGAATCGTCGTGGTTTCGTTTAGCTGCCGGTTGCGCTATGCTTAAAGTATGCGAACAGAAGGGTGTAGGGGATCAATACACTGCAGAGCAGTATTACAGTTTATCGCAATTAATGGTTAGTTTTTTTACCTACTGTAACATACACCATATGATAACTATTATTATAAAAATAGTTGTTTTTCTAAGAAAAATATTGTATTTGTATTTTTCTTTTTAATTTTCCATATTACGTATTTGAAGTGTGATCCAGTGCCTGAAGTTCGTGAAATGTTTGCGCGCAAACTGCATAAAGGCTTAAACAAAGGTCTACCCACCAAATGCCTGCCATTGGATTTCATGGGTTTTTATGGTTTCTGTGGAAATGAGACAGACAAAAAGTAAGTACAACGACATTGTTGTCGTTTTTTATTCAATTTATTGTAAGTTGGATATTTGTCTCTGTCTGATGCACCACAAAGAAAATTATTAATTGTTTTATTTCAAAATTCTCTAATTTTTTCCCCTTTTTTATATCTTTTAGATTATTGGACTTAAAGCGTCAATTTTTGGAAGCAGATATTAACCGAAGACGTGAATATCTGAAAACAATACAAACCACAAGTATGAAATTAATATAATTTAATCTCTCTCTCACTGGCATAGTAATTTAATTAATTTTATATATGTGCGTACTTTTGCAGATCCTGATGCATCTGCCGAGCAGCGATTGTACCTACTACCTGATTATATATTAGCTTTCGCTATACCCATTTTAGTACACGATCCAAAATTCACCGACTATGAAGATCGTGCACAATTAAAACATGTTGAAAAATGTTTACGCTTTATATTAGAACCCTTAATGGCTAAATCAGAGGCCTTTTCATATAGTTTCTATAAGAATTTAATTGAATTAATGAAAAATCATTATGTGGTGACGTCACATGAAGATAATCAAAGTTATAATTTGGTAAGTAACTATTTATTCATTTTATTTATTTAGCTTTGATTTGAATGAAAAGTTCATATGGTTTTCTTTTTAGAAAATGTGGGCCTCTTGTGATCTCGCTAACTATATTATTTGTTCCAAAATGGGACAACATGATTTTACCCTAAACAAGACATTCAATGTGCCCATTAAATTACCACCACTGTACTTCAAAGCTCCTCCTCCCAGCGACAGTAAAAGTGGTTTTCTACCAAATACAAAAATTTACATACCCTACGATACGTATTCTTTGATAACCACATTGGGTCCCGCCAAGAAAATAACAAATGCCTTGAAACCAACAACTAGCGGAGGTCCATCGACAATAAAGTCAAACCCAGATAAACGTCCAACCTCCGATCATTTAACATCTATAAATCAACATTATTTGGTAAGATTTTTTTTCTATTTTGCATCTTAAAAATATCTATTTTTGTCATATTTTTGTGTTGGAAACAGGAAAACTCGTCTTTGTTTGATGGAGTTACTGATGACTCCAGTGAACCTAGCCCGAAAAGAACTCGAACGAATTCTATACGAGCGGGTAAAACGTAAATGCTGCTAAACAATCATAAATAAGATTCTTCTTTCATTCACGTTAACGTTAACGTTAAAACATTCAACAAATACAGAATTGGTAAAAGAGCGTATTTTAAATATGAAAGAAAGTAAAGAGAAAAAATCTTTAAATGTAAATTTATAATACAAACATATACATGCAAACATACATACATATTATTAAGTCTGTCACTTTACGTTACTTTAACTTTAATTTTATGCAAAGGAAAACCAAACACACAAAATGTTGTTGTTGAAAAACTTTAAAACTGCATAAAATAAGGAAATGTATCTTATTATGCATCTTAATTTTTTTGTTCATTTTAACAAAGTTTTTTTTTTAAATCTGCTTTAAAAAAAACTAGCCTCTATAACAGTCACTAATTTCACTATCAAAAATTATGTTACTACTAACAGCATCTTTTAATTTATAAAAGAACTCTTTATTCCGTTTCTAAAATTATTTTCAAGCCACTTTTCTAAAGCGGAAATTTCAAATATTACATTAAAAGAATAACAATTCGCAAAAATGTTGCTGGTATTTTATATGTATGTATATATATAACAGGTAGTTTTGAGAAATATGCTCCATTGTTGAATGTTGTGCTGTGTTTATCGAACTATATAATTAAGTTTCTTTTTATTTTCTTGAACATGAACAAAATGTGAAGAAATTGTTTTCTTTTTTCTTAATAATTAAACAACAAATTTGTGTTGAGGTTTTTTTTTTATTTCATAGTTTTATAGGAAACCTTTTATTTTTTGAAAAGATTTTATAATTACTTTACCTAAGATTCGAACTTAATATATTTATACGCAAATAAAAAAAATATAAAAAACGGGTTTATTAACACTCGTTATAAAGAAGAAAATAATACATGTATGATAAATTAGTTTTAGTAATAATTAAAAAGAAATATTTCTCTACATCGGAAACGATCCTCTTGATCTGAAAATTAGAGGAACATCCAATCATTGACTTTTTTGTGTGTATATAAATTATATAGTAACGTTTGCATATATTTAAATACAAAAAGAATATATTACAAAAAAAAACATATTGTTTTTTCAATAAAAAAAATTTAATATTAAATAAAATAAAAAAAAATAACACAATTGTAATTAATAATATCAACAGTTTGTGTAAGTTATTTGCTATAAGCTTCATTTAAAAAGTTTCCGCGTAAACTATTGTATGCAGACATTTTGATTGATTGATCTTTTTTGTTTAAGTTTAATAGTTTTGCTACAATGTAGTTCTAGCAAAATATTTTATTCATTGTTGTTTAAGGCGCTGTCTAAAAACAATTGTGATCAATCGTAAGTTTTCAGATGGACACTTAAAATTAAAAAAATGACATTTAAAACTATCCACCATCACTCCTTTCCACCAATTTAATTTCTGATATTTTTTAGAAGTCACTTTTAAAATGTAACAAATTTGATTCAACATTTATCACACACCAAGTAGTTGCTTGTATTTAATTTTATTTCTTTTAAAAGTAAGCCAATGACAGAATTGTGTATAGTATATTTTTAGTTATATATATATACATATTTAAACATTTTTAGTCAGTTTTGTTTTTCTAGACCTTCTTAACAATTTGAACAACATCTTCATCGTTTAGCACATGGTCAATGCCAACTTTTTGCGGTTGATGTTTAACGGATGAACCCCACACTAAGGCACTGTAAAAAAGTAGAAGAAAAAATATTCCTCTAAGTACATAAGCAACCGCATACGCTTTAATAGCTAATAAGGATTAAACTTACTATTTAAATTCTTTAGCTATAGAACGATGCAATTTATTACAGAAATCTGAAATTGTGGTACGTTCATTGTGTAATACAATGGGCGAGCTATAGTCTGGAAGTTGACCCTTGGGTTTTGTGTAACTGAAAAAAAAACGATACATAAAATGCATAATTTAAAAATTTAAGTAATATTTATACTAACATTCGAACTAATTTCAAATATTCCCACATCATTTCTAATAGATCATCAAAATTCCAACGATGATGAGCAGATATTGGCACGCAATGGGGAATTTTGTAGATAACGTCCAATTCTTCAATGGATATTTGATCTATTTTGTTCAACAAATAAATGCAGGGTATGTAAATACGATTTCCCTCTATTACATCAATCAAATCATCACTAGTGGCATCGTATCGCAGCGTTATATCAGCATTGTGTATTTTGTATTCCGATAAAATGGTTTTAACCAAATCTGAATCCAATTCGGATTGCGGTACCATCGAATTGAGATTAACACCACCTTTATCCTTACGTTTAAAATATATATTTGGGGGTTTCTTGTTTAATCGTATACCAAAACCTTCCAACTCATGTTCCAACAGTTTTTTATGGCCTAATGGCTTAAGGCAATCCAGTACCATGAAAATTAAATTACAGGTACGAGCTACTGCAATAACTTGACGACCACGACCTTTACCATCTTTAGCACCTTCAATGATACCAGGCAAATCCAATAATTGAATTTTAGCACCTTTATATTTAATACATCCCGGTACAGTAGTAAGCGTTGTGAACTCATAGGCAGCTACTTCAGAATACACGCCAGCTAAATTGGATAATAAAGTAGATTTTCCTACAGAAGGAAATCCTACAAATCCCACCCGCGCATCACCAGTTTTAGCAACTTCAAAGCCTAATGGTACAAATCAGAAAAATTATCTTCTGGACCAAATTTTCAAAATAGATTATTCTCGAATTTGTCTACCTTGCTCGCCAGCACCCCCGCCACCACCTTTTGGAGAAATCAATTCCCTTCTTAACTTGGCCAATTTAGCTTTCAGTAATCCCAAGTGAGCAGATGTAGCTTTATTTTTTTGGGTACGAGCCATCTATTGGATTGGTCGATTATAAACGAAATCGGCAGAGCAACAATGCACAATACAAAAAAGGTATAAGGTTACATTTATTCAAAATTATCACTAGTATTCTTTTATACTAACCTCGCCCTCAATGGCTGCTATTTTCTCTAAAATAGTGCTCATTTTCAATTAATTTCAGTTAAAGTTTTATAATTATAGAATTTTTTTATTAAAAGAAAAATTGGGTGCTAAAAAAGTATCTCGCGTGGACAAAAATTCATTCCACCACACAACACAATAAAATTAACAATTAAAATGTCAGAAAATGAGGAAAGAGAATAAGAAATAAAGATGCCACCTTTTTAGTTAGTATATAAACAAATAAACACAGGTTTTCTAAATTTAGAAGAAGCTATGCAAAACTTAAGCAAAATAATATTTTTAAAAAAACTACAACTTGGTTATACGACATAATTTTCAATTTATAATTATATCCTGAAGAAGCTAAAAAAATTAGAGCGAAATATCGATATAAAAATAAATTTTTGAAAAATAAGACCTCAAGCTTAACAAAATAGCCATATTATTTAAAGGTAATTAACTAATTTTTTTCGTAAAAATAAAGCTGATGTACTTTCTTTCAGTGTATTTAGCATAGCATGTTAAAGATTTTTTGTTGTAACGGTATTCTGCTAAATATAGCGGGTTTTAGCATATTTACTATAACAATTTTCACAATTAAAATAGAAATGTATCGTTCAGGTATCATTCAGCTACGAAATTCTTAAGAATGTAATTATTTAAAAACTCAATCTTTTTAGCTAAACAAACCAAACCTCTAGCTCAAGTTTTACGTGAGAAAAACTCGAGAAACAGATTTATTGGTGAATTGACTAAAAATGAAGATCATTTTTTAAATCGCAGTTTGGACTCAGTCCAAAGTACTCTAACTGAAAAGAAACAAAATCTGAAACAAACTAAGCTTTTTATACGTCGCTCATTGAAACGACCTCATGGTGATCCCAATGATTCGTTTACAGCTTGTGAACAAATGGAAACAAAAACTGAATTATTTCTAATGCCATCGCCTAAAATGAGAGTACTAGAAAGTAAGTCTAAGTTGAATGGAACTATCTGTGGAAACATGGAAAGCCCTTCATGTAGTACTAGCACCAACGAAGAAAATCGTATTAAAGCAGTAAAATCTAGCACATCATGTGATCTCATGGAGCGGACAGGTCGCAATATGTTAGCATTAGTGGGAAAAGTAGATTTCGTTTTGAAAATTTCTAAATTGTACCCAAAAATCAATGCGTTATGGGATGTCTATGGTATAGTAAAAAATCGGCCTGTAATATATACCTATAACTATTTATTTTTTGTCTAATTTAAAGGCAAATTGCAAAAAATTTCAAAAGGAAAGAATCGTTTTGAACATATTTTACTTGTACGCAATAGTGAAGGAGATGGTCCCATACTTCAATGTATCTACTACGACTTTGATGGCAGTTTAAATTCATATAAATGTGGTAAATAAGAGCGAGATATTCGAAATAAATAATTAAATCTAATAGTTATTTAAACCAATTTACTCCAAAATAAATCAAAAAATTTATTTAATTCTTAACAATTTTCAGATTCTAATGTACGTGTTATTGGCCATTTGAATGGTAATCGCTTAAGAGTTTTTAAAATACAGCTTTTGGATAAACCCATTAAACAGTCGAGCTTAATGCGCCTACAAAATGTTAACTCTTTTGTTCTATTGAAAAATCAAACAGTAAGTAAAGGTTAATACATATTTGAGTTTTATTAAATTTGATGTAGTAGTAAATCTTGCAAAATTTCAACTTTTCTAATGCTATGTTGGAAATATATAAAGAGCTTAAGAGATTATGAAATGTAAATAAGTTTTAGTAAATATATTTATATATGTACTTAGTTGATTAATGAGAGAAACTATAATACTTTGTACTTAGGTTTTTAAATGAACAGATTTCATACGATTTATGAATTGTGCAATGATTTATGTTAATGCAGTTGATTAAAATTTAATTTAATTTTACGATAAATTGTCAAATTTTAAATTGCAATTGATTGTATTTAAATGTTTAAATACTTGATAATTGCTACGATAATCCCAACAGCTATGGCAGTTATATATCCTAAGTGAACGCTGCTTCTTTTTTGATAATGACTACAAAAAATTAAAAAAAAGTTATATTGAATTACATAAATAAAAATTCTTGTTTCAAACTTACTGCACTTTTCTACGCGGTGAAAATGGTGTAGGTGGACTTATCCCTGGAATATTGCTATCTAAATACACTAATGTATATCCAAATATAGCTATAACTAGACCACAAAATAATGGATGAATAATGCCGCTAATATTGTGCTCCTTCGCCCAAGCAATGGCATCATAATAACAAGCTTCGGCAAACGTTTTTGTACCAATAAAACTTTCTTTATTCGCATAGTCCACTGCAACAGAAAAAGTGGTTGTATTTCCATCATACAAAATATAATTAAAATAATCACTAAAAATAAATAAAATTGAATTATTACATTATGAAAACTCGGTTATGTAATAAATAGAGAAGAATACGTACTTAGTTCCAGCCATAAGGATATGCAGATGATGAATAAATTAATAAAAAAGAACCAAAAATAAGTTCCTAGGATTTAGATGTACAAGAATACTAACTGACAATATACAGAACCTCTGGAGAACGTAAACACCTAACAGTTTAGTGAGATCATCAATAAATTTGCATCACGCAAATACATTTTTATTTTCTTCTTAAACTAACTCAAATAAAACAAAGAAATAGCTGTACTATATATGTATATTAGAAGTACGAAATAAAAAACTTGAAAGTAATTTTTCTTCGGCAAATGACCCTGAATATTCAAATTAAGTTAAAAATAACTTACTCCCATAAATGTTTGAAATTTTTTGTTCATTTGAATAAATCAATTTCCTCATGCACACGCTCCCACACATTTACATCCATACTCACTTTAATTATACACATTATCTAAATAGAATATATGTATGTACTTACTTGAAATAATAACCATTTTGTATAGGATGTATAGCAACGGTATACAAAGGAATGACACGAGATGTACAATTAATCGTTTGCTCAACAATAGGATAACATTTTTGAGTGTATTAGCCTCGGAATGTTTTGTGTGCAGTTTGCCCGATAACTGATGATTGCGACCGTTGTGCTGGGCATCACTTGTTTGTCCGCTAGAACCGTTTAAACTTTTTGCATAAGGCGATGAGCAAGCTTTTATATGTAAATTGAATGAGGAAAAGTTAGAAGAGGAACTAACAATACAATTAGTGTTTTGGCTGCCTTTAGTTGGAATGTCAGAGCAAATGCTGTTGTGAGACTCTGGGTCTGATGAGTAACCAGATATTAACTCTTCTTTCATTTTTATAAGGCATTAAAAATTTTTTTTTAGAAATATCTTTCTTAATGGCAACTTTTGTTTACACACCCACGTAGAAAATGATGAAAAACAAATTACAACAAAAATAAACAATTGCACTCAATCAAAAATGACGTACTGTTTAAGGCTACCAGACTTAGATATTTATTTTTGCGATTTCAAAAGGCACATTGACGTCATTAAACACAACACGATAAAGTTTGGTCACAATAGTCATATAGGAATTTGTACAGCTGATAAAAAGTTTGTGTTATCACAACCAGTGTAAAAAAATCAATTATATTTTTCATTTATGAAAAATATATGGTAATTAAGTTCTTGTTTTATTTATTTACATGCAAACTTTTAATTAATGTCTATGGATGTTTTATATATAAAAAAGTTTAAAGATAGCTACAAAGCGCCCGTTTTATATACCACTCCGTTCTTGGAAAAAGTGTTCGTAGGTAAAAATAACAGTAGCAAGATGGAACAACTGTCGGGTGTTATGATTATAATTATAATTGGTGGCGGCGTATTAACATTTGTGATGTTATTTATTTTTGCAAAACGACAAATAATGCGTTTTACTTTAAGAAGTAGACGGGGACCTCATGTTCCAGTGGGAAATGATGCGAAAAAAGTATAGAAATTATTGCTTTAAGATCTGACGTACGATGACATTTCGTTTTTTCTTCATTTCAGGCTTTACGAAAAGAAATAGAACGCCGTTTAGATTGTATACAAAAAATTTCTCAGGAACCTAAATTATTATGGAGTGATGATAAATACATTTTACAACGTGATAAGCCTTTGCCTCCATATTATTATCGAATGCAAGCCGTTGATGATATTAAAATTTTAGGTATGTACATACAGTATATCTACAATCTTCTTGAAGAAAAAATTACTTAAAAAATTATTGAAAATAGAAAGTGAAATTGTAAAGTATGATGGTTCCGCACGACATCCTTATGATAATTTAAGAGCATTTCTTTTGACCACACTTTCATCATGCCTCAGTGGAACGGGCCAGCGTATGATACATCAATTTTGTGACATGTATGAACATGCCCGACATGATCCCAATGAATTTGGTAGTGAAGAATATGAGGCATATCATAGAATTTTGTTAAAATTAATAGAAGCGTAAGCAACATCCCACTATTTTAGTAGAAAATATGATTGAATTTTTTTATTTCAGAGCAAAACAATTGAAACCTTTCGATAATTCACGCAAAAGTTCACCAGCACGTTCACTGATAAAGCCAACAAAAATGCCTTCCTTACTTGATCCCTCGCGTCTTAAACCGCCACCTGCAGCTAATATAAGGACAACGGGTGCTCAATTATCTACAACTGCTAATGATTTTACTGTTGGCCGCCAATCAAAAGTTAATTTGACACTGGGGCTTCATGGACGAGATATTGATGGCTGTGAAATTGTAACTAATCCTTTGCATTTGCAAACACCGGCAGATCGTGATATTATCATAAGGAATCGCATAAAAACTCCTACTTTAGACGACATCGTAAACGATCCGGATGTTGAAGAAATCAATGAAGTAGTTGATGAGGAAATTATGAGTATTTCATCGGTAAAATTTAAAGATAATTCTAGTGTTGTATGATGAATATATGTGTAATAATAAGAAAATTTTTGAAAGCCAGAGGAGATTGGATGTTGTTTGTAGAAATATTAAATAATAATAATTCCAGAGGTAAGTTGGCATATTACTGGAGCCAAACCGGTGTTTTTATACAAAAATAATATGAAAAACTATGACGCAATAAAATATTTATAATTTTTTTTTAATCAAATTTCAGTTAATTTTAAAAAAGCTGCGATTGGAAATTTTTGCGTTGGCGTAAATTTTAAAAAGTGTATTTGTATGATTTTGCAAACTCCCTAAGGATCTAAATTTTATTAAGTGCTTTTGTCGTCGAAATTTTCTATATATTCTATTAAATCATATAAACGGCAGCAATAACCAAACTCATTATCATACCAGGTAATTAATTTATGAAAATTATCATTTAAAGAAACAGAGGCTTTTGTATCAAATACACCAGATTTCGAACAAGAATTAAAATCAGTGGACACTACATCGTCTTTTGTATAACCTAGTATACTCTTCAGTTTGCCTTCGGCAGCAGTTTTTATTTTCCTTATAAGAATTCCTAGTTGGGCCGGTTTTTTTTAAACGTACGGTCAAATCGACCACAGATGCATTGGCAACAGGAACACGAAAAGCTATGCCAGTTAATAGACCATTTAATTCAGGTATGATTTTTCCTAAAGCTTTAGCTGTCCCGGTAGTTGTTGGTATAATGTTTTGTAATGCACCCCTTCCACTTCGCATGAAATGTGGTCATTAGACCTTCAATAATACCAAATTTTTCGTGTATAACTTTAACTAAAGTGGCTGAGCAGTTGGTTGTGCAAGATGCATTTGATATCACATGCATATCTTGCTTATATTTATCTAAATTAACATCCCATACAAACGTAGGAGCGTCTTTAGAGGGCGCTGAAATAATTGCTTTCTTTACTGAACCTTTTAAATGTTTCCCAGCAGATTCTTTACTTAAAAATATCCCTGTAGCTTCTACCACATAATCAACTTTAGCCTCAGACCAGGGTATTTTTGTAGGATCTTTTTCATTAAATATACGTATTTTTCTTCCATCTACTATAAGATGTTTATCAGCTGCACAAATGGAAGCATAGAGACGACCATGAGTAGAATCATATTTTAATAAATAAGCCCATGTGATCCAAGTTCATCATTGGATCATTGATGGCTAAAATACAAGCATTTTTTTTCGAAGCCATTAATACCGATCCGGGACATTTTAAGGTTTTTATATTTAATGAAATATGATTTATTATTTTAAATAGAAAAATTAGGCATGTAAATTAATAGAAGTATCAGTGTTACTTACTATTTGTATTTTGAAGTTAATGTTAAATTCTCTTTAAGCCTGCAAAATTATTCTGTGGATTTGACAAATTTCGATTTGCGTACAGTGAACTTTACAAATTCTTTAAAGATTTTAGTATGTTAAATGTTTATAAACTTGTATTCATATAAATTATTTTACTAAAACATAATTTATGGAAGGAAACTTTGGAAGAACAGTTTATAAGATGTACAAGTTTTTACTTCCGTATCGAAATACAGGGTAAGCCCTTACGTGTAATGTTTTCTTGCTGTTCTTACGTAAGACAGGTTTGCATTACTCAGGATTCATTTTTTAATTACTACTCCAAATTATTTCTACTTTCAAGAAACATTTTTTTTCAAATAATTTAAAAATTTTATTTAAATATGAATATTATCTCATAAACTAATTATATATTTAAAAGTTATTAAAATACTGGCAAGCGAGATATCGTAGCAAGTATTATTATTTTCCTTGTAACTTTGACAAAAAATCCATTAAAAATTGATGCCGGGAAGTAATTTCTAACATTGTTCTATTGGGTAGTTTATCAGCTATGTGTTTGTAAAATTCTGTACGATTCTGTGAACCCATCTTCATTTCGATAAGTATGATTTTGTCTTCGTCTCTTGTCCAAGCTGCATTTAGATCTTTTACAGTTTGAGATTTATAATCTGATGTTGCAGTAGCATTTTCTGGTTCGGTAGTTAATGAAGTTACTAGATCAATTTTGCAATCCTCATCCCTGACCTGTATTGTTGTTGATGCTGTTTGTGGCGGCGTCTTTGAGTTGCATCCGTCTTCTTCATTTGAATCGGTTTCAATTCGTAAACAAGGAAATGGACTAACACTTAGTGTTGAATTTCCTGCAATAAATTCTAAATCTTCTGATCTTCCTTCTTTAATTTCCTCACATACTTGTGCCGGGGTCGAGTTTTCTATGGACTCCAACGACTTTTTACTTCTCGCTACAATTTTTATAATGTCTTTTGAATCGATTACCTCCTCCACACTATCATTTTGCTGACTTTCTGCTTCTATTAGAGATTTTAAACGCTTGGCACATTGTATGGCAGAAATAGTTTCATGTATTACCACCATGGGCTGAGCCGCAACATTGATAGATCTCAAAGTTTTGTTGCCGCTGCTATTGTTTAATGGAGATTTTGTCTTTTTAATGGGAGATTTTCTTTTTTCCTTGGGGTTTACAGGAGAATTAGAGATTGATGTCGCTAGGGGTGAACTACAATTGGATTGTACAGAGGTTGAAAGCAATAAAGAATTTTTGCGTGGCGACAACTTGGCTTCATCATGGAAATTTAAATGTGTCTTTTTAGCGTTGGCATAATGAGTTTGAAAATTATTAATTAAATTAGGTGCACTGGTAACATGTGCTGTTGTATAGCAGGAAGAACTATAAACAGAGGGATTTAGTCTGGTGGCATGAGCTCTTAAACTGACATCATCGCACAATTCCACCGAAGAACAACTGTCTTCTTCATCGGCCGTAATATCAATAACCAAAGCTTTTGAAACATCTTCTCCTTCGGATCTATCTTGATCATTGGAGGGCGCTTCAGTGGCATTTGTGTGTGTTGAGCTTAGCACTGTCGCTGCCTGTAAACGTTTTTCGCCGTGTTCTCTTATGCCATGTACACAACTGCTGATTAAATTTGAAGTAGACATTTCATTCGCTTGAAATTTGTCCTTATATGAAAGTGCCATAAAAGATAATTTTGCAGGCAATAGCATTTTAGAGCCATAGAAAATACGTCCGTTAATATACTAAAATTAGTAAATATATAAATTTGCAACTGTACTACAAACATCAAGAAAACTTACTCTTAGTTGACAATTTTGTTGTTGTTGGTTACCATTTGTAGACGAATCCATTAGATCTGCTACATTTTCCATATATTCACCGGAGCGATTGCATTGTTGGTCCTTAAGATTTATGTGTTCGGGTTGTGAATATAATCTGAAAAATAAACGCAGGTTATAACATTTATATTTTTTGTGACATTTTTTAAAAAGAAAATTACCTCTCTGGTGGTGTACTTTGGGGAAATTGTTGCATAAACCAATCGATCAAAAATTGATTACCTTTTAATAAAGGTACAATTTTTGTTTCTATAGTTTTCATTGTTACATTTGGGTCTGCAGCTAAATCGTTGAGGCAATTATAGATTTTACGTATTTGAGCCGGCTGCTTATTAAAATAAATATTTAATTTGTTGATAAAAGTGCCCATATTATTGATCATGAAATGTTCAAAAAATTTTCCAATTTCTACCGCTTCTGAAGGCAGTAAAAATGTTAGAAACACTTGTGCCAGTTCAGGATGGTCGGGTAAAAATAGTTTTTCTAATTTCTATGAAAAAGTAAACGAAATTATAAATATGTTCAAAACATGCGTAATTAAAAACTTATGCTTTTATAATAAATATTAAATTTTTCTCAAAATGAAACAATAAAATATAATTTTATGAACGAAACTTACATAATATAAATCTGATACTTTGTCTTTTTTGGGATCAAAAGTTTTAAGTATAGAATTAAATTTTTTGCAGTCGTCTAGTTTATTGGCATATTTGAAAGTCTCTTCCACTTTTTCATAAAAGTTAAAAGCATAAACTGAAATAAAAAGGTAATAACATTAATGCCAACATAAAACAATACATGTCGGCGGTAAGATAACAATGGACAATTTACTTACTAGCATCTTTACGATTGGCTTCCTCTGGAGTGTCGGGCAATAACATGTGTCTGAAATTTTCCTCTTGACGATTTAATTTTCTTACTTGTCTGGTAGACGATGGACTATTATTATCATCCTCAGAGTTAGCATTATTATTACGTGCGCGTTTTAAGTTAGAAGGACTATTGGACATGATGTTGAAATTTTTATTGCAAATATTCTTTAAACCTTTCAGCAGATTTGTGTACAATTCTAAAGCCTTGAAACAGCGGTAATACTTTTGTATTAAAGGGTAATCTTTATATTTTAAAACAATTTTATCTAAATACAAAGAATATGTTGTAATTAGGTCTTCGCATCTTCTTTTCAAATGGCACTTTTTGCGATAAGCTAAAGCTTTTTGTTTAATTCCTTTGTGAAGAGTAAATGTTCTGCTTATTTTTCTAAATATTCTTAATTTTTTATTGTTACTCTGAGCAATTGTAGTCGAATTTCCATTTTGTTTATGGTTTAGAGAATCGTGGCCTGTTCCATTTGTCTCCCCTTGTTGACTATTATGTACTGGTTGTAGACTTTTTGTTCTGCAATCGAAATTGTACGTAATAACAGGGCAGTCAGTATATGTTGCTGTATTTTCCAAATTATTTCGAGATAAGTTAATTGTACTATTTATAGTAGCATCAGGTAGTCTGTTACAAACTAAGTTGTGGTCAGTAATTGTTGATTGTTTTGGTACTGCTATTAAAGATGAGTTCTTCGGAGGTGAGGACACATTTAATCCATTGCCATAAATGTAATTTACATTTATGGTCAGTGATTGAGGCAGTTTTCTTTGTGTTTTTGATTTCGATTCATACAACTTTGTACGTTTTTCCACAAAAGCAGTATTAGAATCAACATCCGAGGGTAAGGTATCACTTGATTCTGTTGGATCACAAAAAAGATTCGGTATGGGAAGATCCTGGCACACCGCCTCTTGCACGAACTCGAAATAGGAATTTTTGTATGTTTTAGTTGACCTTGACGGAAATGTTCTACGCTGATTTTTATTTCTTATCTGTTTTGGTCTAGGCGGTTGGTTTTTCTGGAATATGTTATTTTTATTGAGGAAATTAAAAATGTCTCAATTAATTTCGACTTTTACAATAACATTTAAGTGTCAAAATAAACGTCATCTTTGGCTTAACTTTCTAAAATACACTCATACGTATGCATACAGGAAATATATGTACATAACTAAATACCAATCACAATAGAGATTATCGAAACCCTGTGGTAAAATATATAAAAATTGTTTACTACAGTAAACAGAAGAATATAAGTTAAATTGTTTGCAACATTTAAAACAAACGTGTAATTCTACTGCAAGGTAATTTTTCATACCACTCCGCCCATTATTACTATTACTGCAGTATTTTGCAATTAATTGATTTGACCACGTCATTAACTTTTTTTTGCCAGCGAGTCTTCAGTCACAACACGCACAGCACCATGTCTAAAGTTACCTTTAAAATTACTTTAACTTCGGATCCAAAACTACCTTTCAAAGTTTTAAGTGTTCCTGAAGCTACTCCGTTTACAGCGGTGCTGAAATTTGCGGCCGAAGAATTCAAAGTGCCTGCAGCCACTAGTGCAATTATTACTGATGACGGTATTGGTATTAGTCCTCAACAGACTGCTGGTAATGTCTTTTTGAAACACGGCTCTGAATTACGTTTAATTCCAAGAGACCGCGTAGGACATTAAGTAGAGCTAATTTTTTGTTTTAAATATAGAATGTCGACCACAGATTATGTACATATATTTTTTAAAAATATGAATATGAAAAAAAACCCAACATATTTTTTTTTATTAATACGTACTAATTTAAACGGGAAAGTGTTAATTTTGAAAATTAAGACGACTTTTATAAATAGTAGAAGCTCAGATAATTAGATTAAGGAACTTTTGAAATGCATGCTTACCTTTTGTAAATATGTTTGAAAAACTAAAGGCAATTCGGGTATACGGTCCTTGGGTGGCAATACGATATTATTATTGAAAGTGTAAATTGGATCATGATCTACTGAAGGCGCTCTATTGTGTTCGAAGAAATACTAAAAGATAGACAAAAAGTAATAATGATGTATTCCGCTGTGCTGAAACTACACATACATATTTTATATAATTGGATATTAAATAAGTGACCATTTATGAAGGGTATAATAAGCATTCAAAATTAACTATACCAATAATTTTGCGTTATTAGAAAAAGATTATGCATTATTATTTACCTTGATTGGGTTATAATAGTCAACCTTTTGCAAGTGCAATATATGATGCCAAATACGTCTATAACCTTTTCCACATACTGTGTCTTTTGCCAATCGTCTACAGGCCACTCTTAAGGGTGTAGTGTTGGAGGACAATTTTTCTTTTTTTTCATAAATAGCTTGTAAATGCTTCTCCAAGCCCATGGCAATAAGATAAGCTTCAGCTGGTGAGAAAACCGAAATTGATTTGGCAGTAAAAGGCATTCTAGGTAAATATTGTGGATACATAAAAACAGGCGAGTTGAGGTAACAATCTAATATGCGCGGATGAAAACGTGGCACTTGGCGGTGCATATGGTTCCTTAATACATACAATAGATAAAATTATTCTTACTAATTTTATATGAATGATTAGTTCACATTTTTACACTTACGTGACAGAATTTTCATGATGTAAAAAGTTCATTAATTCGGTATTTTCTGGAGTATCTTTGTCTAATTCATTTTGCCAGTTATATATAAGCGCAACAGCCGGCTCTAAATTCCATACTTGAAAATTGATATTCTCTTTAGATTTCTCTTGTAAGTCTAACAACATATTTTTGGTTTTAGGAGCTAATTTCCATAATTCCGGATGGCAATAAGTTTGTATAAAAGTTTGTGTTAGCTGTTGTATGTGAATTCTTAATTGTTGTTGCATTAAATCATATTGATACTGAGTAAAACCTGTGGGTGTGTAAATATTTTGCAACGTAGTATCTGTAGTTTCAATTGTAGTACTGGAAATTTTGTTGTCTTGCGTATGTTGTAAAGTTTTAAATTTTTCTATATATTCAGCTATTATATGACGTCGTACAGATATGTAATTACAAGTATAGTTTATCTCGTAAGGTGTACTATTACACAAACTTTTTGATTTTGTGGCATTTTGTAATAAATCGGGATTTTCACATGTTTGTATATCAGGTGTGATACTTATGTTATTTTCTAAATTATGTACTACTTTGGCTAGGCGAAAGGAATTTGGTTGTCCTGGTATAGGTACAGCAATAAATTCCAAATCAGTATTTATAGTACTTGAATCTATGGTAATTGTATTATTTTGCAAGTTTTCCACATCATTATTGAACTTTGCTATAGAAATTAGCGCTACATTATCCGAATGCTGACTGATATATTCATTGTTTGTATCTGTATTATTGTTATTATTACTAGTTTGTTTTTTGTGATTAGAAGGCGTAGACATAATATCTGGTTGGAATGTATAATCATGATGACTATTTGTTGATGTTATTATATTGCATTCAGTTTGGCCGTTTAGCTGATTTGAAAAAGCAACTTCCGCTGTAATCTGTCCTTGAGTTAGTTCGTCTTTTCTTTCAATATCAAATTGCTGGGAAAATTTTGAATTATTTTCTAATTTTTGCGTTGAACTATTGTTAGTCGTATCAGGTAAGCTTAGTAAAAATTTACGAGGAGTCTCCAAATCTATGTTATCCATGGATAAACCTTCTGCCCCTAATCCATCATACAGTTCAGATATCAATTCGGACAACTCCTTTTTCGATATATTAACGTCTCTTAGTTCTTCGGCATCAACTGATTAAAAAGAGAAAAAATGTGGAAAACTTATTATAAAATTGTAAATTTTCTCCTTTTTTATAAAAGCATTTACAATAAAAAATATTCCATTATTATATTATTTTAAAAATTATTTATTATTTATTCACAATTTGTGACCCATTAAAAAACTCTTTGTAAAAACTTGATTTCAAAAATACATGTATATTCACAGAAGCGAAAAGATTATTAAATTTACTTGTCTAAAATATGACTTTGATAAAAAATGTAATTTTCAAATTGTTCATGAGTGCAACATATCAATGAACTAGTTTGCAGAATTTTTTGTACGGGAAATAGTCGTAAAACACTTGATGGTGACGGAATACAGGTATTATAGCGGAAAAACATCTGTTTAATGGTGGGATATTTTTGCAAAGACATTAGTGTGTTATCGCTGTCCGCAAGGTACGCATCAATTTCCAGTTTTAAAGAATTAGGAGCTTGATTGTCCTCAGGAACTTAGAAAAAAAATAATAATAGTAATTAAAAATATAAATTTAAAACAAACTGTTTACTGTTTTCTGTGCCGTCGCCGAAATCAAAAAATTCGGTTGCGCTGGTTGTATTGATCATACTGCTTTCTGGATTATGTGGTAGTACCAAAATATCAGCTCTTGGATCGTTATTCATGTGATGATATTCTTTTCCATATTTAAGTAATAAGTTTCTGGCTTGGAAATTAAAACATAATACTGAATCTTGTAAGCCCATTAAAAATCTCGTTTTTACCGGCGGATAAGTTATGGCAGCAATAATAGATTCAGATTTTGTGTCATTTAGCTCATAATATAAGTTGAATTCCGTCAGCAATTGTTCTTTTAATTTTATTAAGAGTTCCTGCAGATGTATCAGTTTTTTGCTATTATGCAACCTAATCAATTTCCATTTAAGTGTCACTAAAGTAGGCAAAAAACAACCATAGAAATGATTTTGTGGCATATCTAGAAATTCAAAGGCGGCATGTAATGGCTCAAGCACTTCTATTAATTCTTCTAAGTATGCAAGTTCCACGTCGGAAAAATTCGTTTGTTTCAGGAAATCACTGATTGCTAAAAGTTGGTTTTTTTGCAAGTATAATTGTTTTAGCGAAGTGTAGAGGGAGGTAAAGGAAAATAAGTTGGGTATAGTAAGAGAACCATTTAAAATGATTTCAAAACGTTCTTTAAAATTGGAATTGTGGCACATTCGCCAAATTGCAAAACACCTAAAAATGAATATACAAAAATAATATTATAAATTTGTTAATCTGGTATAGGTACATATGGAACATACTTTTCCATGCACGATTGATGTAAAAGTTTTGTTTTAGAATCTAGATGTTTAGTAAAACTAACACCCCATATTTTATTTAATTTTAATACATCCAATTGTATGACATTTATCGCGGCTTCATTATTTATATTTAATAAGTCTAAATTTTCTTGCATTTCCTTTGTTAAAGTGCAATTTTCCGCGTCATCCATGTAATCAAGATATAATAATTCATTATTTAGTCCAAATTCCATGAAGTCTGTTTTATAATTCTGAATATTTGATGTGACTGTATTAACAATATAATCTGTTTGTAATCCAAAACGCAGTATAATACAGTTTTGTAATGTATGTAAACATTGTTCTGTCTTTATTGGACTGCGTAGACAAGCAAGTAATGCAGTTTGTCTCTGGAATTGGTCATCGATCCAATGACATGATACAGCCAAATATTTGCATTCTCCGAACGACCAAGCATCTGATGTAAGACAGATGTATACTTTACTATTATTAAAAAAATTGGCTAGTAGTAATTGTTTGTATTTACAATCGTCTTTTATCATTTGTTCATATTGATAAGGTGTTTTTAATTTTAAATCTAGAAACTCAAAAAGTTTAATAAAATGGTCATCTTCTACTAGTTTTAAAGATTGATTTGTACCGATCAAGAATTGTAAAATATTACGGTGAAACTGATCTTGATTTTCTTGCTGGTGTAGAATATTTCCTAGTGTCTGGGGGTTACTATGATAGGGACTAGTTCGGTGACCACTGTAGGATTTTTCTGATTTTCTAAATCTAGTCCCTGCTCCCAATTCTTGTTTCTGTTTTAGAAAATCTTGATATACTTCTGGATGTCGAGCCTTTAAATGGCATATAAAATTCGAACTAACTTTGAGGGATCCTTTGATTGTAACACCGCAAGTATGGCAGGTACTGACTATTCCTGTGCACTCCTTTTGATGATCAGTTTGAGCGTTCTTGAAAGAAATTATCAAAGAAAATATGTCTACTTTTTGGTATTTTATACTTACTGTGTGCTGTATATAGAAGTATTTCCCGGAACAAAACAGTATCCTATTACCCAACCTTAAGTAAACCGAAATACTATCTCCATCAGGTGTCTTTATAGTAGTCAACTCTCCTCTTTCATTTAACTGATTAAGCTCATGTTGTTCTTCATCTTTGTAGTCTTGGAAAAAACTAGTTAGGAAGAATAATTTCAACATTTACACTTGATCTTAACAATTTTTTAACATTGTACATAATTTACTTCCACAATACTTACAAGTTGCTGTCGTCAAATTCATTTTTCACTTCAAAATCTTTAGTGGACATTTTGGTACAAAAACTTTTAATTGTTTTTTTTTACTTAAATTATAATTATTTTTTCATGAGATATATTTTTTTTTAATTAAGACAAAAAACTATTGTGAATATTTTGTATACGGCATAGTGTAAATATAAACAAAAATATGAGAGTTGCCACAAGAGAACAAAAATACATTTTATATTTTCGTCGGAACTCGAAAATTTTTTACTTTTATACCGGAATATATTGAAATTTTTTGTTCAAATATTGCCTATAGAGCAACTTCGTATATTATGGACTTTGCCAGTCGGCTAATATTGAATACCTGAAGGCATTTATTGTGGTACTCAATTTTTATATAAATTAAGTTTTTGTAAAATAATTAGTTGGGCAACCAATAACAAACGTTTGGAATTCATCTATCGAAAATTTTATTATATTTTTGCCAGGAATCGAAAAACAAAAATAGGGTTTCCGTAATACCCGAAGTTCCTCTATTTTTTGTGTATGGTTTGGTTACATTGACTTTTTTGATATTGGTCCTTAATCTATCACTAATCTTTTGAGTCATACCTGTAACTTTTTCGGCTGCTACATACTCTGGGTCATTAATGGGGTCGTCGTCATCTCCTACTAAACTGGTATCTATAACATATTCATATTTATTTTTATACATTTATGTACACGAAATATCTTTTACTTAGTGGTTTTGTAAAATCATTCAAAAACTGCATCCAATCCTCATCTATAGTTTGTAGGTCAGAAACTTCTAAAGGCTCTTCTAGGTCAGGTGGAACAAATTCCGATTGTAAATCTTCTATAGTTGTTTGTTCCAGACATAGCTTAGATCTAGTTCTAGCAGCTATGCGGAATTCTTCAGATGATTCTTGACTTTTCTTGCCTAATGGCACTTTGAAACAACCATCATCTGATAACTTAATGGGTGAATTCTCGAATAGGCTGACTGGTGTTTGTGGGGTTCTAGGATTGGACTCTAAATCCGATGCCGTCATATTGGGGTCATCATCAGACTAAAATACAGAAAATAGTATATATAAATATATATATATATATATATATATATATATATATATATGTAGTGTTATATATTCATTACCACAAAGTCATCCTCTTTAAAAACATATTCCTCATCTTCTTCGTCTGAATGTAAATCTTCTTTAATTAATGATGCTATTTCAGGTTCAGATTCTTTGTCTTTTAGTGAAGGTAATTTTATTATTGGAGTTTTATTTAGTTCACGGGCCTTTGCTCTTGTGAGTTTTGGTACTGAAGGTGTTTCAGTTATTATAATAGCTCTTTGATCTTCATTTTTTTGATTCTCTTTAGCTAATTCATTTTCAGCTTTCAGAGTAACTAAGGCTAATATATGCTCATTTTTAACAACTTTCTGAAAATACACAGGTTTAGTCAGGTAAATATGATTTTTGAAAAATGTGCTATACATGGAGTAATTTTATCATTTCCTCATGGGTTAAAGAATTTTTTCGAGCAACTTTACGTAGTTTAGTTTCTAAAGCAGCAGCATCTTCAAGGTCGCAATCTTCAAACTCAGATTCAAGATCACTAAAATGTTCTATATCGCAATGTTTTCTGAAAAATAACAATATTAATAATAATAATAATAATTACAATATTATCCGTGAGCTTGTGATTTTTTTGTGAGCAATCATGATCGTTAGTGAGGCAGCCGTACCTCATATTGCTCTAACAAAAATTTCTAGTTTTTATGGCGATATACTTTTGGAATAGTGTACGGGAAATATCAACAAAATTACCTTTTTCGAGATTTTGTTGAATTATAGCCGCTTGTATTGTTGTTTAACAAAGGACTTACTACAGTATCACAACTGCTGTTATCCTCCCTCTCCAATACAGCCTTGTCAATATTAGGTTTTTTTCCTTGAGATTGCGGCATTGCAATTCATTTATATCTTACCGATATTTTTTTATGTAATTATATTAAATGTGTAATTTTCTAAAAATTCCATGGAAATATTTTATTCTTTTGCTTTTTGTAAACAAAGTGAATTAGAGATGTTTTGTTCATGGTGAATTCATGTATGAATTCGCAGCGTGTTTTGTTAAATTTGAGTTACAATAGCCTTTATTTGAATTTGCCATGTGAATAATAAAATCATTGGACGTTTCTACACTCTTGTTCTTAATCATATTGTGAGTGGTATATATGTATTTGCTTGTTAGGAGGGTGATTATGTGCATACTTATATTTGTGCGGCATTTATTATAAAAGTAAAAAATTGTAAAACAAAAAAATTTTTGAACTTGTGTTTAGAAAGGTAAGAAAGAAATATTCAAACATTTCTAAGTACTAATAGTGTTTAATTTATTTGCAGTAGCTAAGCTCGTTTTTGAGAAACTTGCATGATGACTTACTCAGACGCTGATGTGGTGCTTTTTTGCATATTGGCTTTATGTATTTTGGAAAATTTATTCGAAATATATTTATCTTTACGCCAGGTGAGTTACACACGTGTCCAATTTATTTTTTTTAGTTATCTTGTTTTTTATGTACATACATTATATGTATATGAGGTTAATTTTTCTGTCTGTAAATGCGTTTATATATGTATATGTATTTATGTAATTTGTCGGATGTTTAATTAGTTGATGCCACCCGGCATATAGGTGCATGAGATGCTGGTTTTTGTTGAAAACTATTTGCACATCATTGAACATTAAGACTTTAAGAACAATAAGTATTTACAGTGTTTTGCCTACATTCAATTATTCTTATTACCCAACTTGTACATCCTTGCAACTTCTAGCTGTTTAACACAGTGTGTGCCCAACATGCAGACATGTACTTATATATATGCATGTGTGTACATTAGTCGCTTGTTATTATGATGTTTTAATAATACATATTTGCGATTAATTTTTTTGTACCGACAACGTATTCAATATTAAACAATCTTTCTAGGTAAAAATTTATAAACATGCCAAAGAAGTGCCTGCTGAACTTAAGGATCATATGAATGACGAGACATTTCATAAGGCACGTGTTTATGGCTTGGACAAAGAGCAATTTGGTATATTCAAGGATCTCTTAATGGACGTCATAATAATTCCCTTGGAATTATATTTTGGTCTTACAGCTGTATTTTGGCAAAGTGCTGTACAAATGGTACAAAAGTTCAATATGAATGCTGATAACGAAATTGTGGTTAGCTGCTTCTTTGTCA
The DNA here is from genome assembly GCA_947397855.1 of Thelaira solivaga. Taxonomy (NCBI): domain Eukaryota; kingdom Metazoa; phylum Arthropoda; class Insecta; order Diptera; family Tachinidae; genus Thelaira; species Thelaira solivaga. The sequence continues at coordinate 68,956,348 of OX377614.1, forward strand.
TCATCTTAGGTCTATTCGGCTATGCTAAAGATTTGCCCTTTAAAATTTACGGTACTTTTGTGCTGGAAGAAAGGCATGGTTTCAATAAACAAACAGCTGGGTTCTTTGTATGGGATCAAATTAAGGGCATATTGGTTAGCAATGTTTTTTCAGTATTGCTGTCAGCTGCCGTAGTATTTATAGTGCAATGGGGTGGACAACATTTCTTCATTTATCTATGGGCTTTCGCTGGCATTGTTTCCTTGCTACTGCTGACAATATATCCCATCTTTATTGCTCCGCTCTTTGATAAATATACACCTTTGGAAGAAGGAGAATTGAGAACTTCTATAGAAAAACTAGCTGCTTCTTTGGCATTCCCTCTTACTAAATTGTATGTGGTGGAAGGTTCTAAACGCTCTTCTCACAGTAACGCCTATTTCTACGGTCTGTGGAATTCCAAACGTATTGTGTTGTTCGATACCCTGCTGCTCAACAAAGGCAAAACAGATGGCAATGACATCAAAGAGGAAGATAGGGGTAAAGGGTGCACTAATGAAGAAGTGTTGGCTGTTTTGGGTCATGAATTGGGACACTGGAAATTGGGTCACGTTACTAAAAACATTGTTATCATGCAAGTCAACTTGCTGCTTATATTCTTTGTGTTCAATTATTGTTTCAAATATGGACCCTTCTATGAAGCTGTAGGTTTTGCTCCTGGTATACGCCCAATATTAGTGGGGCTTTTTATTGTACTTACCTATGTGATGGCTCCGTACAACGCCATACTTAGTTTTGCCATGACTATGCTATCCAGACGTTTTGAATATCAAGCTGATGAGTTCGCCCAAAAAATGGGCTTCACCGAGCAACTGAAAAAAGCCTTGATCAAGCTTAATTTAGACAACTTAGGCTTCCCCATACACGACTGGTTATATTCATCATGGAATCATTCCCATCCTACTCTTTTACAGCGTATGCATAGACTTGAGGAACTGGAAGAAGCGGATAAAAAGAGGAAATAATCCTTTTAATTGTAAGTTTTTCTTTTGTTTTTATTAAACGACTCAAAAGCGACTATCTATGAATTTTCAATTTTTATTTGCTTAATTAAATTGAAATGCATTTCTTATTCTATTACATATAAAGGTAAAAATAAAAATGATTTTTAAGAATAATAAATGTGAGTATTGAAAAAAAATAACTGTTATTTTGGCTTGCCGCTTTTAAAAACATTAATAAAAAAACATACATTCATAAAAATTAAACATATGGTTTTGTTCTGTGATGCAATAACATTTTGTACTAAGAGAGTAATGATTATTATTAAAGGAGACCTTGATTGTCGAAGTACATATATAAAAAATAACCGCTAATTTTTAGAAATGTAATTTAAAAGAAAAATAGTGTCAAAATAATTTTTATTGTACAATCTCTCATCTGTGTAATGTGAATGTAATTATTTAAATTTCTTTGGTTAGCTCAATTTATTAATCAACAAAAGATTTAATTTTTCTAAATACAAGTATACAATAATCGTTCCAGAAAATGACTAATATTGTCGCTGCCAACATTAAATATTTTCCAATTTCTGAGTTTAATTTGCCATTATGCCACTTGAAAGCTAAACATTACAACAAACACGGGTAATATTCTAATAAAAAGTGTTTGTAAGTATGCTTGTGCAACGCAAACGTACTATGTAAATGCATATTAGTACCTGGTTATAAGTAAAACGGTACTGTAAAATTTACAATGTAATTCATGTGAGAAAATTTTTTCGAACTTAAAATTTATTTCTTCATTTAAAACACTTATGAAACTGATGAAATATAAATGTAAAACATATACAAACCAAAATGTTAAGTGTTAAAAATTAGGGAGGCCTTCAAAAATAAAGGAAAAAGAAACACCAAAGAACAGAACAAGTGATTTGTTTTTTTTTTTATTAAAATGGATATAAAATTAAAAAAAAAATTATGTATGTGTTGAGTGTGTCTAAATTGAAATTGAAATAAAAATGAAATTTGTCAATGTATGTATGGATTAATCAAGTCAGAAAAGTTTATTTCAAGGTGTTTAAAATTTCGTCACAGTTTAAAATTTCTACAACATTCACGCACCAAATAATAATGGATTTAAATCAAATAATTTGTCGTGAGACTTTCACACACACATATGTGCATATTTCGTGACCAATTTGATCTTTCATTCTAATTAAAAGAAAAAATCCAAAAATACTTCACTAACAAATTTAAGTAATAAAATAGAAACGACCAAAAATTATTTAAAAATTTTTAAGAGGGCATAGCCTGTGTATGAATGGTGTGGCCAAGGATTAACAAAATGCGCTGACATTACGCTTGGCAATGGTACAATAGATTTTATACGAATGATAAGCGAATTAAGAGAAAGAAATTAAACTTGGGTTGGGTTAGCAAATGTGATTATGAAAGAATTAAAAAAAATTTTCACTTTTTGCTTTTACATTTTATTTTGATTTTTTTAAAAATATCATTAAATACACACATACATTATTAACTGTGTATGTGAATAAAGAAATGAAAGTAATAAAAGCATGAGAGGAATTAATTTTTTTTAGAAAAATGGTCAACAATACATCAGTTAAAGCCCTGGAGTCCTGACTGCCTACAAGAAAATCGGTGTAGGGACCTTTAATAAAAATTATATTTGTATTACGCCAAATTAGTATTTAACAAGTGCTTTTTTCTCTTACATTTTTTTTCATATTGCCTGTTCACGGTAAGCCAAAAAATAGAATGAACGCAACCAGATATTTGATAATAAGTGGCAAGGCATAACTCTTTCCTTTTCCTAAAAAGATTTTGTAATTATTGCCAGCATATAACAATACGGTCTGTCAACTGGCTTACATATGTCATATATTAAAACAGCAGGTGTTCTTGGCTTTAAGGCATTTTTGAATGTTCGACCATATCTAGTCGAAAATGGTTTTTATTTTGTTACAATTTATTTTTATAAGCCAGTCCATTGTGCTGATTTCAAGTCATGTTTAATTATTTTTTATTACTTGTGTACATAGTACATACAGTAATATGTATGTACCTACATACAACAATTTGTATACAATTCTCTAATTACTACTCTTTTTATTTTTTTATTAAGCATTATTTCAGTCATGCATTTAATTTATTTGAGAAATTACAGATTTTTTTCTGTTATTTATGGGTATGCATGTGTGTGTGGACATAGGAACGTTCTATAGGTATTTCGAGCTTCTGTTGATATTTATTTTTCCTTTGCCTACACAACTTTAAACATTGTTATGCGGTAGTAACAAAGAAGCCTTCACTAAGCAATTGTTTACACAACCTTGTTTTGCTAAATAAATACAAAGAATTAAATTTGATATTTGCAAACGAGGGTAGCTAAAGCAATTTTTTTTATTATTATTTCCTATCACTAAATTAAATTGCGCAGAAGGGAAGAGTTCAAGTCTTTTCAAAGTCAAAATAAGTGACAGTAATATTTTTTTTGAAAACTGGGAAGGCTAGAAATGTCTTTTTGCTGGGTCAGAACAGTGATAATTGCAGCTCAAATGCAAAATAAAGAGCATTGGCAATCTAAAAATGTCATGCACTGTCAAGAAAAAATGGTTACAAAGCAGCTTTGGGAAGAAATCCATTTTATTATAGAATAGAGGCCTGAAAAATGCTATAGTCGGTATAAATTCATAAAAAGTGTTTACTAAAGCTGCAGCACAATGAAATAAAGTCTTAAACAGTTTTGTTTTTATTGCTAGAGACTTGAGTAAAAAAAATATAAAAACTTTTCAAATATATTTTGAATTTGTTTTTTATTTTTAAAACAATTGGTCCACTATCAGTCACACTAAAGTCGGCTTCTTTTTAAAAACGATTTTAAATCCACAGATACTCATTTACAAAACTCAGTTGTTTGCCAGTATGATTAAGGTCCATTGTAAATTATTTTCATTTAAAAAATTTTTTTGCTCAAGTTTTTAAACATTCCTCGCATTAATAAAACCAGTTAAAGATGAAAGATAAAACTTGTAAATGAGTTTATTTCCCACACACATACTTGACTACCAATGCATAAATACGTATGTAATACGATTTATTAGACTTACCTTGATTCATTATCTTTTAACAAAACATTTAATAAAATTTAAGCCAAATTTAGGTTGAGCTAAAAGATTAACTAGTGGTTGCGTATGATTAATATTGAATGTGATAAAGAAGGGACAGTCATACGTTGTACAGCCATGATTGCGCCTTTAATTCTAAATAAAGATAGTAAAATAATAATAATGATACCAATAAATAATAGAAACAGTTGAAATTAATTTTCCATGGCCCAGAGTAGAACATATATTTCGTTTGCTAACTTACGACCAATCTAACGCTCAAGTATCTTGAAAAAATTTTAAATATTAGCCACACCTCTCCTATTGCTTTAACAAATTACTACTTCTAGGTCAAATGAAAATTCAGGCAACTAAACGTAAAAGGCAAAAAATAAAGTTAAAACAAATTGTGTGCTTAAGAAATTTTATTTAAATTTCTGCTGCACAAAGAAAGAAAAAAAGTTTACGCCACTAACTGTTTTAAAAACTAACAAAAGCATTTAAAACAAAAAAGCACCTTTCCTTGTATTTAGTCTAATTGAATGTCTTTTTTGGCATATACAAAACCTTTTAGAAGACTTAAGATGACACAACTTGAAATTTTTGATTTTTTGTGCTCATTTTAAAAGCATTAATTGCAATTACTTGATAACGTAAACATTTTTTAACAGTTTTTATTTAAGGACACAAACTTTGTTGAGGTGCGCATCTAAAACAAAGGTTAAAAATTACTAGATATTAATGGTCTCTTAAAATGTTTTTAACAATTCACAAGTGGAGTGTTTCTCCTTTACAATGAAAAGGCTACTTTTGTACAATTTTGTTATTATCTAACATGAAAAGGTTCTAGGAGGCTTTTCGTAATTATCCAATTCACTATGTTTAGGTAAAACAAACGTACTTACGCCTGAAGAAAATTTCAATACAAAAAGAGTAACAAAAATCGTTTATGGTTTTGTTTCTAGCGACAGCAAAATTGAATAACTTGTGGTGTTGATTTGCATTTTTCTAGTTTTTGGCACATATCGAAATATGTAGGTTGCCCACCACAGTTTCCTTTTTTCATTTTATTGTCAAGGTCAAGGTTAAATGAATTTTGTGTTGGTTGTCTCGTTGATTCTCAATTGTAGCCACGTTACTTGTGATCTGGTTTATTGTTTCAATAAACAGATTTTTAAATTGTTTTCCAAAAGGAAATTGTTATTAGAAATTTTTTGAATTTAAAATTTTGAACGGATGCCATAATTAATTTATGATTAAAATAAGCACAAGCCCATGCATATGCTTCTTTTGGTACTGATACTGATTACAAAATTTCTTTTTATATATTTGTTGTCTTGGTCTTCAATCAGTAGATTTATTGTTTAAAAACTAATTCGCAGAAACAACAACATTATAGGCAATAATAAAATTAATTGATATACAATTCCATTTAAAAAAAAACGGAAAAAATAAAGAGTTCAAAAAGAAAAATTTTTACTAAAAGAATTATGTAACATTTGAAATGAAAATAATAAATTGATTTAATAGGGAGTGGAAATGTTAAATAATTTATTGTTTGCTGGTTTTGTTTCTTTCTGATTCTGATTTATTTATGCGCATTTTATGTTCTTTGAATTAATTTTGTGGGGAAGTGTGTGCTCCTCGTTATTTTAGGTGATAATAGATGTGTTGGTTATTTATTTATGTTTTCTTGTTGTTGTTTTTTTCTTTTAATTTACTTGATTTAGTATTGCAACGATTATAAAATTTGCCATCAAATACAAAATTTATTAGAATTTTTTCTCTTTGTCTTCAATAATTAAAATCACTCATCAACATGTTTGTTAATAGTTTTATGGATTAAATTAAGGCATTTAATACTATTAAAATGAATTAATTACTAATAATTGGGGTAAACAGCAATACGAGCTAAATTGAGAAAAAAATAAATATCTCTAAAATTCTTTTTTTTATAAAAAAAGGCCATGTGAACCGTGATCCAAAGGATCAAAGGTCCAAGCAGGAATCGAAACTTTGAGCCCCAATCTAATAATTCTTTTGTTCAAAACGGAGTCTTGCAACTCTAATTGAGGGTCGTTAGGCCGCCTCGTAAACCAATTAATGTTTTTATATAATTATTCTGTTAAGCTTTTTATTTTTTGGAAATTTGAATTTAAAACAATAAAAATTTTTGTAGACGGGAATCGTTTTACTTTAACAAATTTTTTTAAACTTTCCCTAGCGCGATACTAGAATTCTTTGTTTTTAATATTTTATGATGTCTTGAACAAACAAAATGTCATTTAGCTTGAAGTCGGATACGGAAATTGCAATAAAAATAACATGACATGCTACAAACTTTTTATTTTATTTTTTTTTTAATTATGTACCTACAAAGTTGCAATTCCAAAGTAAAAAGTGTAATAACAATAAAAATATAAAACTAAAATAAAAATAAAGAAAATTTTAGCAACAATAACTGTGTACTTAACAACTGCATAATACACTAAAAACATGGTTTAGATTTCACTTTCTTCCACGCTCACTTTAATGCTGCTACAGCAGCAGAAAAAGAAAAACTAAAAAACAAACAAAAATGATTGAAAAATATGAATAGGCAACAACAGCAATAATAATAAAAAAAAACCCTTTATAATAGGACGAAAAGCAAGAAAAAAAGTACTCACGCTGCTGTCATACAAACAAATAAAGAAAAAGTGAAATTTTCTTACACTCGAATTGATTTGATTTATTCAGCAAAAACACGACACGCTTAAAGTAAAAAAAAAATGGAATCAAAACAGAAAACAAACATTGAAAAATTATACAAATTGCTGGGGCTGGAAGAAAGTTATATAACTTTATGCAAGTATTTGTAAATGACAATAATGTGGGTGGTGACGATAGTAAAACCGACTGAAAGAAGCAAATTAAGTTGAAAGACGACATATATATGGAATTTAGGTTTTTTATAATAGCAAAAAAAAATTAAAGATAAAATAATAAATTCACTTATTTACAAACTAAAAGCAATAGAGTTAAAAAAAAAACGATGGAGTGGTTAAAGTTTGAAAAAGATTTTTATTCTTCAAGGCATTGCAAGCAAATAAAATTTTATCCACTTTATTTGTTGAAGATTAAATTATTTCCTAAGAGTAGTTTTTGCAGGCTATTTCTGATCATCAGGAAATTTATTTAATTTTCATACGCAAATATTTTATATTAAAAAGAAAAGAAATTATTAAATGCCAAAGCCAATAAACGAAATATTATTTAATAAATGAATTTCATAAATTTAATTTTATTTAAACATTTTCTTTTTATCATAAAACTCATCCTTAAAATCTTTTTCTCCAACTTTTATACAGTTGTTGTAGGCATCCTATATGGAACCAAAATACACTTTTGTCATCACCCAATTATAAAATATATTGTTGGTAATTATTTTTCATTCTTGTTAAACCAACAATTTATAAATTACATTTGTAACAAAGGGCAATCTGATAACCCAGTGGTATAAGAATTGTTAAAATAAATTATGAAAACAAGTGCCTCAAACAAGCAGCTAATTAAGATAAAAAAATAAAAAAACAAGAAAAAAAAATAGTTCGGTAGTAACGAAGCCTCTACTACTTTACATTGGCTGACGTTGCTAAGGGTATTCATACTTACTCGTATTACATACATACGTTTATACATAAAAGTTTTAGTTCCTAAATTACATGCATACACACTTTTAAAAAATTTTTTACTCAAAGAAAAGTATGTCGCCTGAATTAAATTTTCTATTCAAAAGTTCAATTTTATTCATGTTCACCCTTAAAGAAAAAGGATCCACAAATTTTTTAACTTGTGTGCACGAGTAACTTGCCATAAACCATTTTGGTTTTACTGGGTACTAAATGAACAAAAATGTCTTGTTTTGTCCATAAAAAAATAAATAATAATAATAATAAACAATATAAATTTTTTGTTTTTTATTTTTATTGAATTCTCTTCTTTTTTTGTTGTTGTTTGTTGTGTGTTTGCCATTGGCAACAGGTGGTTGGTTAAATTTTATTTTTATGTTTACACAGGAAAAAAAATTCCAAGCAAATAAGCAAAGTGTTAGGAAAAAAGAGGTTGAATAATGCGTTCTTTTTGCCACAAAAAAAAAATAAATAAATAAGAAATAAACGGAAACGGGAAAACAAAATTTTTAATACCGGTCAGGGTTTTTTATGTGTTTATTTGGTTAATTTATTTGTTAAAAATTATCAAAGAAAACGAAAAATACTTACTTGCAAAATGTTGCATAAAAAAATAGAAAAAAAACAAATTTAAATTTAGAAAATTGGATAGCCGTTGGCTGGATTTTGTTGTGGCATATAGTCGCTGTGGGTAATGGTAGAATCTGGATTCAAAATTAAAATGATTAAATGCCGTATTTCTGGTTTTGTGTAAATTTAGCTTCACTTTTCACTTTGCAGCCAGAATTAATTTGCTTCTTTCCTTTCTTTCTTTTTCATGCTGCATCAGAAACTCTAGTTTTACTTTGTGTGTGTAGATGAGTTAATTGACATAAAAAATTAGCAAAAAAAATTGTGTTTTAGTTGCCAACTTTGAATTATTGTTTGCATCCATTATCCAATAACGATATCATAATGATGTGTCGTTGTCCAGCCGCTGACACTTTTTATTATGACAACTTTTGCATACAACTGCGTTATTGGTTCTGGACTTCATTTACATATTCATGAATTTGAAACTTCTAATTATCTATGACAGTAGCGAGTGGTGTGACTGTTATTTGTCTTTTGTAATCTAAATCTTTTTACTGGTTGAGGACTAGTAATTTCTTGTATCACCCCTCCAACAAATGAATGTTTAACGCGACTTAGTGTCACGATGTAACTGAACAGAAGCATTTTATTGATATTCATACGAATTCTAATGTGGAATATCAAACTCGAAAGATGAATTTCCCTCATAAATTTTAATGTTTTTTGCCGACAACATAACCAACAAAACAGATACAAATGAAAGAAAAACAAATTTTTTTCTTCAATTTGCATAGTTAGTAGCTGGGTATGAGTGTGTGTGTGTGTTTACTTTTTAAACACTTGATTGGCTTATTGCCAATTCATAGCATATTTAATGGAACTACATTATAAACTGATGCATGCAAGTTTTAGTGCATTCTAAGAAAGCCTTAAATAGAGAATCTGTATTTGTTGGTTTTGTTTTTTTTTCCTTTTGCTTTTTACTAATTTGGTATTGAAACTGCCTTCATTAAGTCATCTTTTGCCGCATCTTTGGCAATTAAATGATAATTAAGTCAAATTTTTATGCCAAAAAAAAAAAATCAACACTCACATCACTAACTCTTATTGAACTTATTTAATCAAATGCTTCGACATTCGTTGAAGACCTAAACAAATATAAACAATTTTAAATAAGAGTTTCAAGGAGAGATTTTTGTTTTCGCTATAGGGCTGTTTCAATACAAAATTTAACTATTTTATTGCGAACAGTGCCGAGTTCTAGGCACCTTAACTAAAAATGCCAAACGAGCTAATCTCAAGGTAAATTTTTTTTAGAGTCATGGACCTGCTTAAACATATAGAGGCCTTTTCAGTTTATTAATGATCTTAAGTCATCTTCCTTATTTTTTTGTTCTTCATCAATCAATATTCACATGAAATCTAATTAAAAGCAGAAAATCATTTCGACTAATTTCAAATTTCTTTCCACAGTACAAATTCAAATTGCAAATTTCATTTGCAAACGTACTTGTTTGCATACATTTTGACCTTAATTTGTTTTTAATAGTCTGCTTACAAGCTTTTCAACGACTAAGCCAACAAATTAAGCAGCGTAAAGGAAAAAAACAAATGAACGAGATTGTAAAGATTAAAAGAAACTTGTCGCCTCTAACAATTGTGTTTCGGCGGTACTTGCTTCAGGCATAAATGCAAACTTAAAGATTAATAAAAAAAACAAAAACAGAAAACTGTGCATAATTTGATCACGTTTTAACAGCAGATACAATTTGTGCACAAAAACCAAATCTAAAAGCAACTTAAAAAAAAGAACATTTTAAAGAAAAATACATTTGGGATGGATGTGATACAAAAAAAGGATTTTTTTTATATTATGTTCTATTGGGAATGTGTTTTAGGATGAAAAGTCTGAGTGTGTTTGATTGTTGGTAATTTGAAACTTCTCTGTTCACAGATTTAATTACTTTCGAATATCATTTGCAGGTAAAAAATTACCAAAATGTTAGAGGATTAACCATTTTTTTTCTTTTGCTCGTTTTGCAGATACACAGCCATGTAGCCCGGAGAACCATAAGGTAAGATTTTATAATTTTCATTAATTTTATAAAGCGTACACGATTTTCATACAAAGTAAATTTTGTTAATATTTTTAAAAGCCGTAGGGTTCTTCTATAGTAAATCTATTTGCAAAACAAATTCTTTTTGAATTAAAATAATATTCACCGAAATGCTTAAGTTGAACACAAAAAATGCTAATTGAGTAAAACTTACTTTTACAAGATCCTTATGAATATTTTCTGTAACGCATTCTTTATTTAATATTTTTATAGTAAAATTGTTTATTTAAACACTAACGTTTGCAAAATAAAAAAATATAAAAACTGTTGAAAACAGCACGCGTGACATTAGAAAAATGTTTGTAAACATGCTGCCTGCCTTGCAGCAGCCAACAATAACAGCAAATACAGCATTTTGCTTACACGAATTGCTACTTTTATTCTCTCACTTTCTTATGCTCTCTGTATACAAATATAATCAACACCCACTCTCTGATGTTGGCGTATTTTCTGTAAATCTCTCTCTCTCTCTCCCTTTCCTTGCAAGTGTTGAATAAAATTTACATTTTCATTGATTAAAAAAAGAAAGGAAAATAAGATTTGTAAGAGTGTGTAGTTGTATTGTGCGTGTATTCTGCGCATTTACTTCTTTTACACAAACAACCTTTGCTTTGCTTTGTGTATGTTTCGGATGTTTATCATTGTTGTTGTTGGTGTTGTTGGCTTGGTCTGCATTTAACATACACACTTGTTTTTGGCTGCTTTGAAAACTTTTATGTGTTCGCTTCACGTAAAAAGCCACGTTTTCCATCAGTTTTCAAACAGTCTGCACAGGATACTCGTGTTAAACGTTACTGAACGAAATAAAAAATACTTGCTGCACTTAAGTTTGCAAAATTAAAAAGAATTCACACCTCAAAGAAATAACTTAAAAAAAAAAAAAAACATTTTCAAAAATACAAAAAAAAAACCCAAAATTTAAAGTGAAAAAATAAGAAAAATATTTAAGAGTGAAATTTTAACTACCGTTTTAAAAAAAGCAACTAAAAGATTTACTCGTAGTAGAATTCTTCCATATCAATTGTAAATATAAAATATTTTAAAATCTTTTTAGTAAAATTTAAGTCAAATTGATTTTAATTCATTTTATAGTAAAATTTTAAATTAAAATAAATCAAAGAACTCACATTCGCTATGGAGCAAATCGCTCACTATTTTCTAATTATTTCATGAAAAAAGATAAAAAATTCAATCAATTTCAGTTGATGCCGATCTAAAATTAATTTCATAATTTTGAAACTAATCAGCTGTTTCTGTAGCACAAGCGACAAATACTAAATTTTTGAGTAATTTTCATAAAAAATTTCTAGACGATGGGCGTGGGCTAAATTAAAAAAAAAAATTAAATTTAAGAAGAAAAAACACAGAAGCCATTTACTTTTGAAATTTATTTAAGCATTTAATATATATATTTTTTATTGTTATTTTTATTAATTATTCGATGTAAGAAATTAATTCTAAAATTAATATTTTTTTTTAACGAGCACGGGTGACTTTAACCATTTGCGCCAATGTTTAAGCAGGAATCGAACCTGCGACCTCCAGATTGATAGGCTACCGTGCTACCCACCAATCTACAGTGCACCCATATATTTTTATGTTGGTGTGCAAAATGCGTTGTTTTCCAGCATACTCGTATTCATAAGAACAATTTCATTATTTTGTTTGAATTATCAAACAAAATTGAATGTGCCAACAGATTTTCAACATTTTCAGGTCATGTGGGTCTTTTTGAAATTTCTAAAAAATAAATCCAATTACAAATAATTTTTTTTAATTTTATTCGTTGCACATTTTTAATCGTTCACAGAAAAAAAAGCAATTAAATATTTTATATAAAAGAATGATTAATTAAATGTTAATGACCAAATTTATAAAAAATATTATACTAGATGTTTTTGGCTTGCCCGGCCCGGTCATTTATCACGTAAGTCAGTATCCTTAGAGAGTATGTACCATTTTTTAAAGAAATCCGCTTAAAGATAGAATTTTATTTGTTAAAAACCCCATCCAAATAAACACAGCCTGTCCTAGCATTATTAGCAGAGACGGCAACTAAAGTAGCGTCAAAACATAATTTCAGGCTAAAATCTTTATGAACAGTGGTGAGTGAAAATCGTTGAAAAGTAGGCTTAAAAAGGGGCGTGGCCGGTCCAAAAGTATATAGAGATCTTTGGAGTATAGAAATTATATGTGTCAAATTTCACAAAAATCCGTTGGAAAACAAAAATGTTTATAGCGAACAAGAAAACTAAGAAACAGAAAATTAATTTTATTTATATAGATTTTTGGACTGTTAAGCAAATTTTTTATTTGCTTTTTGTTTAATATGTTCTGTTTTATAAATGTGGCCGTTAATAAATCAATTGTGAAAAGAACAGTCTCTCACATTTTAAAAGCAACAAATCGCATAAATTTTACACAAGTTTTCAAAGTCAACCACAATCTCTTCTTATCGTCCGCCTCCTAAAAAACCCAGATATATCCTTTCGTTTGATGCACTGAGTGAATTGCATTTTATTGGCCTTGAAAAGTAAAAACCAAAACATTAAGTATCAAATTGTCTAAATTTCTTATTAATTATTCTGCTTCACAAAGAAAAGCCATTTTCTAATGAGCATCCCTACATCCATACATACTTTTAAATTCATTGGCAACCAACTACACTGACATTTTTATGAATTGGTATTTTTTTTTTGTAATGCGTAAAAAAGAAAAAGTTCTGTTGCCGTCGCTTCATGTTTAATTTATAATTAATTGTTTCAAAAATGTATGTTAAAAAAAAAAAATAACAAGAAAATGAAATGTTAAGTTTTCAATTGAATTGTCTAACATGTTGCAAAGAAATCTGTGTCACTAAAATCAAAAAATATGATACCTTGAAATTTTTTAATAAAAAACAAATATTTTGTTTTTCTATTGTTTTACAGCAGACGCTCGTATATTAGAAGTCTTATAAATTTGAATCTTTCTTAAATTAGAACCAACTTTGCTTGATCTGAAATTAGAACCGTCAGTTCCAATTTTTGAGCGTTTTTATTTTTTGTTTAAAATTTTCTTTATAGTTTTTATTTGGCTTCCACATTTATAGTACCAAAAAAGGGAATTCTGTGTTATATAAGTTTCATTGAGAAAACAGCCAGGGTCTGGACAGGAATGGAACCTACTACCCCAGACTGATAGGTTAGTACACTATCCACTCATGTACGAAGCCATCTTCGAGTGAAACGTGGGTATATAAGTCTTGTTTTTTTTTTTATAAAATGCCAAATAAGCGCAAAAAGAATACGCCAAGCTAATGATATTGGAAAAGTTTGACAATGATGCACTTTTATATTGCTCTTTGTTAAAAAAAAATCTTTGGAAATTAGAACTACCCGAGAAATGAATAGGTTTGAATTTACGACTGTCTACTGTAATAAATTTTGTTCGTTTTCTAGCGAAAATAACATTTAATAGAGTTGCTTAGTTGTGTTAGATTAAAATAACTTCTCTTGGTCTATTTCACTATAATACTTTTTGTAATTGAAATTCTCAAATTACTTTTTTAATTCAATGAAATGGCATTTGAATTTTATATGAAGACTCCAGTGTCCCATAGGATGTGTCTTGCTTCCCAAGTGTATAATTTTTAAATCATCCACTGAGACTCTTCTACTTCAAAAGTAATCCAAGCATCACGCATCACTGGCTGAGAAATGTTTAGTTTGAAGTGCATTCATGATTTTTATTGACTTGTTTGTGTTTTTGTCTTATTGCTTTATCACTCCTCTGACTTTATGTATGTATGTTCCATACATGTTTATAAGTACGTTCATATTTGTTTACGTGCCTGTGTGTGTGTGAATGTGCTTGCTTTTTTAATTGTTAAAGAAGAGGAAGATTTTTATTGCCATTGAATGGCAATAATTTCCGTTGTGGCGGTTTTAAACTCTTATGTATTCATTCGTACATACAAATTTGCCTATACGTGCGTACTAGCGTATTATTATAAATATATTTTTATTATTTAATGTTGTTGTTGTTGTGGTTGTCGTTGTTATTGCTATTGCAATTACAAGTTATTACTTTGTTTCAAAATGTTTGCTTGCGAAAGCTGTCGCTCATATTGACGTTTGATGCTCCCTCCCCTCCCACTTGCTTAAACAGATCAAGTTTATTTTTTTATGTAAATTTTTAAAATGTTTGTGACACAATTTAAATGACCAAGTTTGTGAGATTAAAGAAAATTGCTGTTTAAAATACTTTATTAATTAAAAAGAATTGTGGACATTGTATTTTTAATGGGATGCAATCACAGATAGCAATTGGTTAAAAAATGTCCCCAAAAAGTACTTAAAATTGATGGCCTCATTAAACAAAACAATACGACATTAAAATTTTGTATTAAAAATATTTAAACTCTCAAGTTTTAGCCAGAATTTAAAACATTTATTTGAACAAAAGCTATTAGTTAAATGTGCCATTCAAAACACTTGCAATCAATACAATTTGTATGGGATAAAAAAAATTGCTAAAGTTTGGTTTACTTAATTAAAAATTTTGCAGTTAAATTTTCAAATTAATTTATTTAATTCAAGCGATTTACACGCAATCAAACTGTGTGTAAAGAAAACTGGTGACACCCGTTAACGCTACAAAATTTTAAAATTTTTTGCTTCGTTGGCCAAACTGTCTATAGATTTTGATTTATTTTACAATAATTTAAAATTGTATTAATTTTTTTTTAAAAGAAACTTTTACTCACAAAAAAAATGAATTATTGTGTAAAAACAAAAATGCATTCACATGTGTTGTAGTGTGGTGGTTGTCATTAAAAGCATTTGAAGTTCTTTTTTTTTTAGTTCATGTTTAAAAATTGCATTTTGGCATTTATTAATCATGTGCTAATAAAGGCCGTAATTGTTTGTGATTTATTTGTCTGCTGCAGGCTGCTGCCATTTTAGCTTGTGCCACTTTCTAGTGCAACAAATGCAATGCAACACAACAATACTTATTTGATCTTTCATTTGAACAAATAAACATGAAACCTGAAAGAATATTTTATATTCTTTATGCCTTTCCTTTTCAATTTTCATTTAAATAAACATAAAATTCTGTTTGTTTAAAATGTTTTTGTAATTGATTAAGTGCTTAGTTGAGTTGAGTTCGGATGCGTGTGCGTGTACGTGTACGTGTGTAAAAATTGTAATTTTTTGAATGAAAAAAAATTTAATTTGTTTTTTCTTCTGGTAAAGAAAATGTGTCTAATTATGCATAAAATGTGTGTGATTCAAATTATGAAATGCTTAAATTATTGTTGGCTACAATTTAATTGTCACTTGGTTCACAGAGAACTACATTTGTAATCTTGTTGTTGTATGTATGCATGTGGATTGAAGTGGTTGTTTGTAATAAATTGGCATGGGTGTCGTAAGAATGTCACGTCGTTGGCCTTTTAATTTTGTACTGATTTTGTTAATCAAACGTCTATTTATTTTTTAAATTGAGGTCGGTTTTTTGTAGGGCCATTGTTACAAGTTATCGATAGTTAAAGTTAAGATTTTATAAGTCAAATATCAAGCTTTAGGTTGGATACTGCATTAAAAATATTGATAAGTAAAATATTTGGCGAATAGTTTTAGGAACAACCGGTTATTTACCTCACAAAATCCTAACTTTAACTATCGGGCCTCAGAGTTGTAAGTGAAAAGAAAAAAATATTGGGGATATTTCTTAATCTGACGCTTAAAGCAATAACAAGATTAAAAAAAAATTTCAAAGTTCAATGTTAAAATTTCATGCCTTTTCTATTTGGCGCCATTGTGCATGCATATTAATTTAATGTTTCCTGTTTAGTATTTTGAAACCCACTGTAGTTGTACTCAACTTTGAGTTGCTTTTAATATGTCTTGTACGATTATGTCGTAACCAAATAGCATAACCGAAAGCCATCTTAAATTATGACCCTCACTTTTCATTGTGTTTTCCTTTTCAAAGGAAACTCTATTGTTTATCACTGAATGGATGTTACACACAATGTCATGTGTGGCATGTCAATTTTATGCTGTTGTTTTGCAAGTTTTTAATAAAATATTTTCAAATTGCTTTAAACTTATTCCTAATGCGTTGCTTGTTGACTTCTTTTGTGGGTGCAAAAGCTCTCACTTGTCTGTATGCATGTTTTAGTTTGTAGCCCTTCACGTACGTGCTTATCTCCTTACAAAGCCAAATTTTACATGCATACGCTTGTGTGTTTGTGTTTTATTTTACACACATGCAATTACATACACATCACACACATAGTTTAGCTTTTGTGTGATTCCAACGTCAACATTCACAGTGATTAAGTTAAATAAACAAGCAAAAACAAACGCGTGTACGAACGTGAGTAATTTTATGGTACACACGCCTTTAAACTTGCTTACACCTGCCAGGGCAGGAGAATGAAAAAGAGAGTGAGAGAAAATGTATAGAAATAAATATCAGAGAAGAGAAATTTAAAACTTTTATAAAGTAAAGCGTCCGTCTGTTTACGATTGTTTAAACCAACTCTACCACCCATAAGTGAATTTATTATGAAGGGCTTTAAGTGCATTTAATTAATAGATCCATTTAATATCTGACTTGTTAAGTCTTGAACCCACTCATTTACAAAAATAAAATAAAATAAAAAACTTAAGGATAAGTTGCAGGATTTTCTATAACAAATTTGGCTTTCATATATTCGTCGCTGCTTAACAGGTGAAGTGCAGCACGTGTCCTTTTGAATATGAACAAAAATTAAATAAAAAAAATGAGCGGTGTACACACATGTATACCCTTCACACATTTCGTCTCTGTAGATGATTTAATTTTTTTTTCGTGACTTTTTTTTGCCAAAGACTCATAAGTAAATAAGACTGAGTATATTTTATTAAAATCAAACCACTATATAACACGTGTAAGAGATACAAGAAAAGCTAAAATAAATAAAAAAGAAACTTTTTTATTGTTGCAAAACCGCTTGAGATTTAGGGGAAAACTTATAAATGAATTCAAATGTATTTACTCAAATTTTACATGAATAGAGATTAAAAACATCAAGAGTATTAATACAGAGTTTCACTAGTGTTTAGTTAGTGATGGTTTTCTTTTTTCTATTCAAATGTGTTGCATAGAAATTTAAACAAATTTTTAGTTTAAAAAGTGCTATTGCGAGATGAAAAATAAAACATTTAATTAAAAAAAAAAAAGATTTTAATAAAAGCAACAACAAGAAATCCGCTGTTTGGGGACGTATGAGTGTTGAATTTGGGTTTGTTACGCATACGCTCGAGGCTGTTTTGGTTTTACTAAGTTTTCATTAAATCTTTAACTTGAAAATAAATTAAATAAAAGAATTATTCACCAAAGAAAATTTATTTAAAAAATAAAAAAAAATTGCTTCAATTAAAATGACAAATCACGTTTCTTTAAATCTTCAAAATTTCAACTTTCAGTTGGCTTTTAGTTTTTATTTAATTTTTTTTATTCTTCTGATACCTTCCTTTTATTCGCTTTACTGAGCAGTTGAAATTCCAATGCGTTAAATTTAATGTAATTAATTTTCTTTTTCTGTGAGTGTTATTTTAAAATTTGTCATTTTATAGAAAACCAATGAGGTTTTTTGTTTTTGTATAGCAGATTTATAGCTTCGTGTTTTAGAGAATTAATAAAAAAAGCGGAAAATACAATTAAAAACAATGTTGCTGGCAATCAGTTTGTTTCGTGCATAACTAATCCAATGCTATTCACTACAAGTGCTACTACTAGTACCGCACTTGTATGTTTGTGTGTGCACATATTTCTACTTCAAAAACCCAGAAACGTAGAATACCAAAATTGCGGAGAAAATTGGGGAATCGAAACGCAGAATAGGGGTGTATATAGTTAATACTATTACAGATCCTCTATACCATTTAACTTTTTGAAATTTTTTGTTTATAAATTTGAAAAAAAAAAATTTTAATTTAAACATTTAGATTAAAAAAAAAAACTTTTCGAAAAGCAATCACAAGCTACATACATCGTAATCTCTTGTAGTTTAAAGAATTGGAGTTCATGATATTTACAATAGCTGAATTCACGCTTTGAAGTTTTTTTTTACAATTTACGGAAAATTTTACCTAGAAATTGTGATCGACTTTTTTCTGATAATCTATTTGTCAAATAGATAAGCTTTTTTTTTTGCATTTAAAACGTAAACAACAGGTTGTATCTCAAACTAAAAGTTGGCACCATTTAGCGACAGCTGTTTTACACGATTGTAGAACGTATTTACATGGAGCTTTCATATTCTAGTTCTCAAAGAAATGTATACCAAGAGCTGATGGGATAGCCTTTTTTATATTAAATTGTATAAATTATTTATAAATCTAATAAATAACAATAATAATAATAATAATAATAATAATAGTTCTCAAAGTGTTGTAGAAAAAAGTCCTACTATTGCATTTGTTGTGTGCAAAAAATTCTACATTTATACCCTCACTGTAGCGTGAACTTCGCTTTTAATTTTCTTAAACAAACTGACGCAACACTCCTCATTCACTACTGGATTTTTTTTTGTTTACAAAATTACAAATTTAAGTTAAAATCATCTTTGGCAAAATTGAGTTTTTTATATTTTTTTTTAATACAAAAAGCAAAAAATTTGTTCCTGCAGCCAATATTTAAATATTTAGCTTATTTTTCTCTAACTATTTATAACGATTATTTTTCAAAGTTTTCTTGTTGGCTGTTTACTTAAAAACTTTTCTTTAAATTCATAACATAAAAAATCGTTAAAGGCCTCGAGTTTTTTACGTTTACTTTATTTATTTATTTATTTATTTAAAGGGCATGACGTTAAAATGTCCCTGTAACTGCAACAACCCAACCTTTTTTTAATATTTTCATGTGTGTGCATGTACTTATAATGACACTATAACACTGTAACTTTCTTTTATAAGGTCTACCTTTAGGGCAATAAAAGTTTCCGAAATAAAAAAAACAAACACACAAAATTAAAAATGTTAAGTACTAAGGTAGAACGTTAGTACTTGGTCACATACAAGTACATACTTGACTTTTTATCGGATTTGTAATGAAAAATAATACAAAGTAAGGATTGATGGATCAATAAAATTTTTGGGTGAACTGCATTTGAAAAAATTAAACTCTCTTGATGAGCTGCATGCTCATCAAAATCACCTTTAAATACGATCACACATCAAATGTCTAAGTATGAGTTAATTAATTCGTGTGGCAAAGAAATTAAAACAAAATAAAAAATATTAAAATGTTCGTGTTACCACTTTCGATCGCTATAAAAAAAATCCGGTTGACTTAACGTGATTGTTGAGTGTGAAAAAAAAGAAATGCCTGCTTCACGGGTGGGCCAGTTTTAAAATAAATTTTTCATTAACTAAAACATTTGACCAGCCCATATTACTTTCTCTATTATTGTAGACAGCTGTGTAAGGAGCGCTGGCGCATTTAGTATATTTAGCTTTTCTTTATCTATTTCTTTTTCTTTTTTTTTTCTTTTTTTTGCTGCACAAATATAAAACAGTTTATTTGTTGTTTGCTTTTTAGGCCTTTACACACTCAAAACAAACAAACAAACAAAAAATATACTTTATGCGGATTCTTTTATTTATTTTCTTGCTGCCATTCAATAACTTTGCTTTTTTCAAAATGTATTTTATGGCTTTTTATCTAGTGTGTTTCAGTTTACTTCCGGTTGTTACTGCGGACACGTAGAAACAACGTGTGTTGTGTTAATTTAAGTATAATAAAAGGATTAGTTGAATAAATAGTAAAAAAAAAATAGAATTCATTTCTAAAAGTTAAATGCGGCATATAATTAGTTTATCAGTGTGTGTGTATGTCAGCGTATTTTTACTTTTGCGGCTGCCAGTCATGTTTATAAAAGCAGCATGAATATTAGCTGACTTTTGCAGCGTGTTTGTGTGTTTATTTAAATTGCAACACAATATTAACAACAACAACAACTTGTTTAGCTTGTCAAAGTCAGGCATGTTTGATTTTCATACGATTTGTAAATTATATTTTTTTGTTTTTTTTTGTTTGCATTTTACTTAATAAACTTTCAACTATTTTTAAACTTCAACTTGACCTCCAATATTTCCATTGATTGATTATTGGTTTAATTAAATTTGTACGAGTATGTTTGTAACATAAACTGCAAAGACACGCTAGAAGAGAGAGAGAGAGAGAGAGAGAGAGAGAGTGAGAAGAAATGAGAGTGTGTTAGCAACTACTTGTTGTGTTACCATCTGTATGGCCACACTTATAAAATTGTACACCATAAAAATAAAATAAATTATTTTTGATTAAGTCCATATACGAGCAATTTTTATTAAAAATCTCGATACTCTTGAATTGTTCCCTTATTACACATAGTCGCTCTATCAGCTGTTATTAATCTACGTTTAAGTACATGTCAACAAGAATTGAGCTGTAGAGAGGCTCAGCTAGACTTTTAATTTACAGTCCAACCTAAAAATGGAGTGTTTTTTAGTGCCCTCTATTTATATTAAAGCGTTAAAAACTCTAAATTAAAAAAAAAACTAGCTAATATGTTATCACTCGTCAGAGAAAAAAAAATTGTTTTGCAGCCAAAACGCGCTGTCAAAATTGGATTTTCCAATTACTCAGCGTTGCCGCCGCCATATTTCGGTGTGCTCCATACATTTTTTGTATGGACATGAAAATTTTTTGACAAATAAAAAAACGCTTGTCACGCCAATTTATTTATGACTGTTAGTGTTACGAAATTTGAATGTCACAAACTTTGAATGTCCTTAATAATTTCAAATGAAATAAAATAAATTTCGAAGGTTATTTAAGCTAATGTCACATTTAAATAGACATTTCATGCCAACTTTGTTGTATCTACGACGTGTGCAGCACAAATTTCATAAATTTTTTTTCTTAAATTTTACTTTCTCTTTCGTTTAAAAGGTTTCGTTATCGATTTCATAATGCTTAAAGAATGTGATGTGTATGTGAAAATTATAAAAATGAAGAAAAGGATAAAGAACGATATAAGACCAGTAAGCGTTTAATGTCTCTTAAAAGTTTGTAATGAAAAAATAAAAATATTTGACTGACATAACAACAACATGTTTCATTAATATTTTATAACACTTTTTTTGTGATGGAAAAATTCATGGAACTTTGCTTTCGTTCCTTTTCAAGTGAAGTTAACTTTTCTTCATTTATTTTAATTACATTTAATGCTACATATATGTTATATATACCGACAAACATACATACAAAGAACTAAAATAAAATCAAATTAATGTCATGTTATAAATTGTGTTCTTTAAATCACATACTCGTACAGTATAATTAACTAAATTGGAAGAAAAAGATAAACTTGGCGCTGACATGCTTTAGTTTATTTACATTCTGTTTTTGTATTTTCTATTACTCTTCTTTATTATTTCGTTATGGAATTATTAAATTTTGTAGAAAGCGTATCAAAGACAATTAAAGTTGGTGCTCGTATTGAAAAGAAAGAAAAAGAAAAAGTCATAGACCTGCTATTATAAAATAAATTTAACAACAAGCATATGTAGCAGAGTTTGCAAAGAAACAAAACGAAATGACTGCAAACGTTTCGTTTTGTAGTTTTTCAGAGTATAATTACAAAAACTACAAAATGAAACGTTTGCATTTGTTTCGTTTCGTTTCTTTGCGAACTCGGGTTTATAATACGTACCTACACACCAGCATAATAATTTATGTTTGGTACATATATGTAGTTAGGTAGTTTTCTTACTGAAATCAATCAGTCCGATTCAGAATCCTTAACGTTTTTGTTTTTTAATTCAGCTTTAAAGCCACTTAAATAATTTTTTCCTAAAAGAAATTTATAAATTCTTTATTGTTTTTTTACAGTTTTGTGCGTAATTCTACCCGCTTTAGCTGCAAATAATCTGTAAAGGATTTAGCAAATTTACAATACACAATAAACTTAGATTTTATTGAAGTTAAAAAAGGGTTTCAAAAATATTACGAGAAAAGCAAAAAATAATAATAAAAAATACTATTGAATTTTAATAATTTAAAAAAATTAAAAAATATGGAGGCCACAAATGGTGCTGCTGCAACTGCTGCGGCTGCTGCCGCTAAGCGAGTACAAATTGAAAAGGCTCACAATTTTATGCGCCAATATCGTGATCCAGAATCAAGAGAACTAAAGAAATTATCGGCAAACCAATTCATGGATGTATGGGCGCATTATGACAAAGATGGTGAGTACCTACATTTAATTAATTAACGTAATTCAAACAAAAATTTGTTTGAACTTAAAGTTTGTCGGATTTGTAGAAAATTAAAAAAAGACTTTGTTCGTTTTTTTTTTTCAATGTGAAGCTTAAATTAAAAAGATTTGTAATAACAACTCATAATACTCGTACACATAAATATGTACACCATCTCCATTGCGTACAAAATCACGTCGGTATTTTAAATAAATTAAGTTAATTAATTTTATTTATTTATTAAGAAAGTTTTTGCTTAATTTATATATATATATATTTTTAAACAGGAAATGGCTACATTGAAGGCACAGAATTAGATGGTTTCCTGCGCGAATTCGTCTCCAGTGCCAATGCCACTGACATTAGTCCTGAGGTAAGTGTCTTTCACACATAAAATTTCCTAATTTCCTAATGGCTTTTCAATGTTAACTGTCTACACACACTTTTTGTTGGAGTGTTATTTTTCGTTTTGTTGAAACGTCACTGATTTAAAAAAAAAAAAAATTCTAATAAATTATTGGCTTGACAGTTTTCTGGTTTGTAAAAAAAATATATATTTTTTTTGTGTTCTGCTATTATTGACAAGTTTGTGTTGACGACAAAAGTTTTCTACAAGAGATGGCGTAAAAATCTTAACATTTTGACAAGTTGTCTATGATGTCAAGTTATATTGAAAACACTTTCTTTTTCATAATTCATTAGGCTTATACAAATTGAAATGGTTCAAGGTTACCAAAATCATTTCATTAACATTAAAAACCTTAAACTAAAAAAAATACTTATAAAGTTTGATTGAAAAGTTATATTACATACATACAAACTGCTGTCGTCACATTGAAAACCTATGATAGTAAGCTGCAACCGCTATAAATTATTATTTTAATCCTACGTGTAGTTCTCGAGATATCGCGAGAGAAGCTACGCCATATGATTTGAATATTTAGAGAACCGCCTCTCTGATCAAATTTACAAAAAAAAAAAAAACACAAAAAAATTTTAATACAATAACTATAACAGTCTTATAGATTAGAAGAGATTCACAAAGTTTCGTCAAAAAAAACGAACTTTTTCCAGAAAGTGTCCAAAAATTTCTTTAAAAAAATGATTAAAAATTTGATATAAAGAAACACTTAAATTTTGTTCTTAACGTCGATACCTGCATATGTTTTAAATAAAATGAGACATATTTCATCGAAATCCATTAATTGGACCTAAGACCCTAAGCCATACAATTTTTTTAACAAGTGATTTTTGTTATTTTAAAATATAGAAAAATTGTATTGTGAATTAATTAAAAAGTTATGAATAGATTTTTAGGAAGTACGGCTCATTTTGTTTAAAACGTATGTAGGTATTAACGTTTATTAGTTACCGCTTCAGTTGGCGCCTCTGCTAATATTGCTAGCAATGGCATGAGCCACTTTATAAAGTAGTAAATGACTGTATTTATTTGGATGTTTTTTTTTTAATGTATTTCTCTAAGAATTGCTACATATGCTGTCTATAGACTGACTTAATGAAGGACTGCGCCTGGCTAGATCTGCCCAAAAACATCTAGTAGAATATAAAAAAGATCATTGAAAAAATTTATTTATTAATAAAAAAAAACCATGTTTTGAGGTATAACACTATTGGGGTATGACACTATTGGGGTTCGTAAAGCATTTTCGTTAAAGATCCTTTAAAGAAGATTTACAATCATTGCGTTGATTTATTTTATACAAAAAACAAAAGGCAAACCCACATATACATATATATATTTGCCCCATTTGTCAGCTCAAAAAATTCGTGACTTTCCTTCAAACTTGCATACATTTTATGTAAACAAAGCTGGTTGCAATAAAAATATTTTTGCAGCATCTGTTGGTTGACTGATGACATCAGCTAACAACAAAATTTATATGCTAACATACACACACCCTCATAAAAATTAAGCCCAATAAAAACAAAATAACCAGACGAAAAAATTGTCAAAAATTTCCTGTATGCTGTGAGAGCTCTCTGTTACTTATTCCAACCGTTTGATAGTTTTGATTTAAAGTTGAAATGTTAACAAAATACTTAGTGTCACACTTGCTTGCTACAAGTACACAAGAATGATGTAGAAGTAAACAAAAAAAGATTGAGCAAACAAATCGTCTCAATGAGGCTTGAATGTAACATTTTGTGGCAACAGGAGATAACGAGCTTTTCAACTGTTGCTGGCTAAATAGTGCAATAAATAATGCAAGTGAACAAATTTTGCTTCAAATTGAAAATTTAAATGAAGCAAAATTGTAAAAGCTAAAAGCTTAAATTGCTGACAAAAAGTTGTGATGAGTATAAAAAATTTCTGGGCAGGAGTTGAGTCTACCTCACACTCGTACAGCTGCATCCATGGAACGGCTGTAGCTTTTGTCGTTTACAAATTTTATTTTTACTGTTGACACTTTATTTAACAATTTGTGTGTGAGTTTAGTTGAGACAATTTTAATAGAATGTGTCAGTTATGATTTATGAAAAAGAAAAACGGTTAAATTTACAAAAAATATTAAACAAAAATAATTTAAAATAAATTGCGTTTTTTCTTTTTGCTAAAAAACTTTGTTTTTTTTTTATATATAGTATATAAAAGAATAATGGTACTGACTGACTGACTGACTTATCATCATCGCCCAGTAGTCTTGGAAATTAAAAAAAAAATTTTTTTAAATAGTCCAAAGTAATTTCTGATTTATCTTCACTCACTTAAATTATATTAGCGACAGTATGGTACTTCGCTGCAGAAGTAGCGTAACTCGCTAGTTATAAACAAAAAAAACAAAGTCAATTGAGAAGCATAATAATTTTAATACTCAAACGTAAGTTTTTGCTGTAACCATTTTTATTTTCTCTTATTTTTCACAACAACAAAGGCTGTTACTGACACAATGCTGGAGGAATTGAAATCGTGTTTTATGGAGGCCTACGATGATAATCAGGATGGTAAAATTGACATTAGAGAGGTAAGATCTTACAAAACCAAATACAAGAACTAAATAAATCAAAAAAATGGCATTAAGTTTTAAGTGTAAAATTTTTGTCAAAACTTATTGGGAAGAAACAAACGAGTACCTATTTCGGGATTTTTAAACACGTTCGCACATTAGATTCATTATTAAACTTGTCAGCTTTATCAAATTGATGGCAAAAATGTGCAAAGAAAAAAATGTCAGTTCTAAACTTATTAAAAAAAAAATCATCACAAGGAAAATTATAAAAAAAAGCTCCAAATATAAACTTTTTATCAAAAAATATAATATAAAATTTTATTGCAAACATAATACTTGTAAAATATGTTTGTTTGTTTTTCTACAATATTTTATTTGTTCATTTTGTTAGTTGGCTCAATTATTACCTATGGAAGAAAACTTCTTGTTACTGTTTCGCTTTGATAATCCTTTGGAATCGAGTGTGGAATTTATGAAGGTAAGTAAAAGCAGTGAGAATATTCGAATGCATACTTTAAGTTGTGCTTATTTAAACAAAATCGTTGCCTAAGTTCGGGCTTTTCGATAAAAATAAACATTTTTATGTATAAAATTAAATGTATTTTTCTTTTTTGTTATTTTAACTTGTGTCATTTTCAGATTTGGCGTGAATATGATACTGATAACTCTGGCTACATTGAAGCTGATGAGCTAAAAAATTTCTTAAGGGATTTACTTAAAGAGGCCAAAAAAATAAACGATGTTTCGGAAGATAAATTAATTGAATACACGGATACTATGGTGAGTTGTAGTTTTATTATTATTATTTTTTTTTTTTTTTTGTTTTTTTTTTTAAAGAGAATGTGATGGATATTCTAGATAGTTCCCTTATTTGCGCAACATAAAATTTTCACAATGAGTTCTGAGTTATTCGAATATTGGTTTTGTTAAACAAATTAAGAAAAAAAATTTTTTTATACTTTTCTTTTTTGGTATGACAACTAAAGATACTCTGCCCCAAAATGTTGTTTCATATCTCTTGTTATTGTCATCAAAATTATTAATTGAGTTGTGAAACATGGAGGAAAAAAGCTTTAACATTTTTTTTATTTAATAAAATATCCCCACTGAAAAGTTCTATGAAAGAAAAAGAGACTAAAAACTCATTAAACAGATGACCAAGCTTAAAGCAAAAAGTGTGTGTTATAAAATGTAGTTGATTATTTTTGCATTTCATATCATTTTGCTGTACGTTATCTAGATTTGTTTGTAATTCAATTATTGATATTCTGCAGATTTATGCTTAAATTTTGAATTCAATATGATTATCAAGAAAATATTTACTGATGTTGAAAAGTGTGTGTGCGTGTGTGTGTGTGTTAATGGAACTGCAAATAATATTTATGAAACATTACTTTAGTTTGTCTGTTTCTGAATTGTTCTACATGTAAGTTGTTGTATGTCATTCATGCACAAATATTTATAAAATATTAAAGTATATTTTAAGGGGATTATTTAATGTTATAAATACTATTGCATAATGTAAGGTTGATTTTTAATGGAATTTTTTTTTATAAAATTATAAAATAATTGTAATAACAACTCATAATATACATACATGCATATGTATGTATGTACACCATCTCCATTTACGTGCACATGTATTTTTCTATACATGCACGTAAATAAGTCTGCTGTATAATTTTACCTTTTTAAATGAGCGACTATATATATTTTTTATTGAATGAAAAAAGTACTTTCATAATAATGTGACCTCGTTTTAATTTGTTTACATTAGAGTTGTTGCGATTTTTCAGTTCATTTAATATTTAACAAATTACGCAGCTATTAATTAATATAAGATTCTTAATTTGGTGTTTTTACTTTTTTTTTTCTTTTTTATAAAAAAAATAATAATTTTAGGAAAATCCTAAATTAAACTTGCTTTGTTAATGCAAAAAAAAGTAATTGAACTATTTTCTTGTTTGAGTTTGATTTGATTAAAAAAAATAACGTGAGCGCATTAAAAAATATTAAATAAGAAAATTTAACACTAGGATCAAAAAAGTTTGATACTGATTATCAAATTTTTTGTTGTTACAAGAAAAAAAAAACTGCTATAAGTGCAGTAATAAAATTTTTTAATTACACACTTCAAGGATTTTAATGGTTTAATAAAATTTTTTTGTTGAGTAAAATTAAAAACATTGAAGGGCGTTGTTGTCGTAAAAATTAATTTCGCTTCAATGAGCAACATTTAATTGGAGTAATTATTTGTTAATAAAAAAAGAAACTATTAACATACCTTTAGGGACATAATTACGTATGTCAGGGGGACACATACAAGTGGTTCTGACTCGTTTAATGTTATTTTCTTTCTCTATTTCTCCATTTTTGATTTTTAATTTCTCTCTTCATTAAGAATTACCAGTAATTAAACAAACTTTTATATTTGCCTTCAATTTGCAACATAAAATTACCTTCTTTACATAAAAAGAAGGATTGAAAGTGAAAGCAAAAGTAATAAAATTTTTTGTTTGTTTCAAAATGAAATATGAAATATGCAAAAGTTTATTTTTAATTAACAAGCAGTAAAATATACAACAAGTAGATACAGCATCTGCTTTATTTTGTATACCTTTTGCACAGTGGGTTAACGGCTTATTGCTTTTAAATATCGTTTACACGTGTTGTTTACTGGGATTCAAAAATGTTTTTCTTCTTTTTTATAAATTCTTTAACTTTTTATTTTTATTTTGTTGTATTATATTTATAAAGTTTTGTCAGAAGCATATTTTCCCGTTTCTAATTATATTTTTTTTTTCATATGTTTTATTCATAAAGAAAAGAAAAGAAAAGAACAAACTAAAAATATAAATTTTACATTAAAAAATCTCTCACTCTCGCTGCCTGTGTGTGTGTGTGTGTGTGTGTAGGAAAATGTGTAAAAAAATATTAATTGCTAAGCAGAGATTTTTTGCCTTTAAAATGACTTGTACTGTTTCTCTTATTTTTTTAGCTCCAAGTATTTGACGCCAACAAGGATGGACGTCTTCAATTATCTGAAATGGCCAAGTAAGTGTAATATTGAATTTTGCTCTTTCTATTTTTTTCTATTATCAAATTTGAATGAATACCCATTAAATTTGGTCGGCTACGCTGCTGGTTATATATTTTCTTAAATTTTTTGCTGTTTTTTGTGCTTAGCACTTGTTTAAATGTTTGCTGAAATCAGTTTTAAGTGCTCTAAATCTTATTTAGGATTAATTTTAAAAAGAAAACGAAAGCACCATTATAAAATAAATTAAATGAAAAAGAGTCAGAGAAAATGAAATTATTTTGTTATTTATCTGATTTTGAAGACTTTGAAAATGTACTTATTTTCTTAACTATTATCATGCTTGAATTTTTTTAAAGAAATTTGGTAAATTTTCCTGTAACACTAAAGAAAATTAAAATTCCTCGGATTCAAGGATTCAATTAAATAAATCTAAGAAATCAAAAATAATTCCTTGCAGCTTGTAAAGTGTCATATATCATGAAATAATTTTTAACTGAAGTTTAAATTTATTATTTATTTACTCTTATCTAACAATAAAATTTATTTTAGTTTTAATCTCTTGTTTTTTTTTTATAATTTGTTTTATCCAGATTGCTTCCAGTGAAAGAAAATTTTCTCTGCCGTCAAGTTTTCAAGGTGAGTTTGAGAAAGTCTTTTTTATTCTTGTTTTAAAGTAATTACTTAGAAAAAGCAGGTCAGTCATTTTTTATGTCAAAATAAATTAAATTACAAAATTTAAATAACAAAAAATTTAAACAGAAAAAACATAACATAAAAATGATTAAAAATAAAAAATAATTAGCGGCAGATATTAAAAATGCATAAACACAATATTAGTGCACCTATTTTTAAACAGAATTGAAAAAAAAATAATGTTTGCATTGAAGCAATAATCTAGTTTGTATATTGCATTTGAATTCAAATTATTTTAACCTACAACACACTTTTCATCTCTGTTTTTTTAAGTTTTTAATTTATTTTATTTCGTTTTGTTTTCTAAATTACACTTTGTAATTTTCATTTGGAGTGTTATGCAAAACAAATAATGAAGAAAATTAAGAAATATTGCACTAGTTTAAGGCAAAAGTTTGGTCATTTAAATTTAAAGCACACTTTTAACAGTTAGTAAATACTTTTGCAAAAATTTGATTGTTGTCTTGCACTCCTTCGAACTCTCCTTGAAAAGCCAATAGTTTAATTATTTTTTATTTTTTTATTTTACTTAACAAAAAGTAAGCGATTCAAGAAAAAAAATTTATTTTTTATGAAATGAAAGCTAAAAAATAGTAATAGGGCTTAGTAATAATAGTGATAGATATTTTCTTTAAAAAAAACAATTTATAATTGAATGACGTAAAAGTTAATTTTACATGATTTTCAATTAAAATTTTATTGAAAACTCGCAACAACAACGAAAGGCCGGATTATGTGCACCGTTGTCTTGAAGAAGGTATTATTGATATGGGAATCTAAAGAAAAGACAAAAAATTAATACAATTTAACACAATCGAGTTTTTTTGTCACAAATAGGAAAAAATAAAACTTGTAGAATAATTGTTTGTATTTTATAAAAAAAACGCTGTAATATTTTACATTAGAAACGGGCGACATTCTCCACTATGGAGTTAAGTAATTATGCCAACTGCCCCCAATAGGCATCCTTGAATTTTCTTTCAAGTATACTCAATCTTATTACGACAAGCTGGTGTAAAACATATGGACACTAATAATCAAGCCTACGCTTTTTTTTTTGTCATTCTGTAAAAAATTAATTCTGTAGGAAATAGATTTAATGTTTGTTGTAAAAAAATTCGTAAAAATCCAATAAAACATTGACTTTCCCGGCAAAGTAAATGTACATACTTACATATAATGATTAACCTTCGTACCTCCTTCGTCGCTGTCAGCATCATCATCAAAATAGTTAGCCCCACTCAGGGGTATATGGCGATGATTGTTATTATTGTTGTTGTTGTGATACAATTTCTAAATAATTGTTTTCTCTTTATTTATATATTATAGAAATTATATAAAAAACAAAACCGTAAATAAATAAAAAAAAGAGTTCAAAAATTGTTTGTGATTTTTTTTTTTATTCATTTACCAACATATGTGTGTATGTACGAGTATAAAAATATTTAATTTTTGTGTTTTTGCTTTTTAATATTAATAATAATAACAACAACAACAACAACAATAACAATAACGAAATCTTGAAACAAGGTCATGCATGCCTAATAACAGCCGAACAATACAATTTGAAAACAGAACACATAAGCCATCAAACAAATTAGAGAGACAGACAGTTATAGCTTGAGAGGCGGTGTAGAGATAGACAAAAGCTTAAAGAGGTTTTATTGTATTTTTATCATTCTTGATAACAATAGCATTGCATTTTGTGTGTGTGTCTTTCTTGTAACCATAATTATTGCGTATGAGGTTTAGCAGACAAAAATATCAAATCACAGCGCCGCGCCATCAGTAAACATTTTAAGCCCCCTAAATAAAGAGTTAAAAAGAAAACACTATGAAGTAATTTCAGAACTATGTAATTCTGCTCGTGTTTTTTCTATTTTGTATTCATTCAGTTGTTGGTTTGAATTTTGTATACTAAAAGCGTGTGTGTATATAAGTGCATACCGTAAAATATATATGTACTTATGGATGCAAATGGTGCGATTACGTTTCTAATTGATGATGCAACACAGCATACCTGTGTTGAACAAAAATATTGGCTTTTCAATTCCGCGATCACAAAATTAGTGAAAGACGACAAAATTTAATTTAATATTCACAATTACAATTGATAATTAAAACTTCTCTTACAAAGTAAGATAAAACAAACTTGTTGTGCAAAAGTATTTATTGAATTTTATTAACAAAATCTCAAAAAAACAACAAATTATTTTAAAACGAATACGAATATACGACATCATTCGGTGAGGGTTTTTTATGAAAAGTATTCATAGATCGAATATGATTTTTAAGAAAAATAAAATTTGCAGTCTAACACCGTTGTAAGTGGAAGCAGGAATTTTTGCTAAAAATTTAATATATACACACACACACACACACATACGCACAGACGCAATCACAAAAAACAAATTTTGAAATTCACATTTTCACCAGGCGCACAGAAAAAACAGAGAGTGAGACTTTTTGTTTAAAAAATATTGAGCAAAACAAACAAAAAAAAACTGCAAGAATTTTTCTACCTAGATTTTTTTCAATTACTCTTGCTTACCGATATTTGTACAAAAATTCTTTAAGCACAGTGGGATACCTAAAACAGAATTTAGCAAAAAAATGGTAAATCACAGTAGAACACAAATTTAAATCTTGACAAATTTAATGTGGGCATTTTTTAAACCAATTTATTTTATTTTAATAAAAAATTCAAGTGATTATTATATTTTGATTTTGTCGGAAATAAAAGTTTATTTAATATTACATAACAGCAATTGTAATGTTTGCATGAAGAAAAAATAATCGCGTGTTATCAAAAATAACAATTATTTCTGACAAAAAATATAAAAATGAGAAAAGAATTGTTTAATTTTTGTTTCCACTTAACCCTAAAAGCACTTTCTTATTTTTAATACTCTGAGTAATTTCTTCGTCGCATCCACCCCAGATCTAACAGATTATAAGAAAAATTTTTTTTTAGATATCAACTTAATTTAATTTTTATTCATGTAACGTAAAAACTTGACACCAAATTTTAATTTTATTTCAAAAATGTATAAATTTTTTTTTTGGCAATTTTCAAAAAAGTAAAAATATATGTCGATTCGACGAAGTCACAATTAACACAGTCACTGAAGAAATTAGGTGAGAGAATGCGCGTATCATTTTTGGAAAGAAAAAATCGAAAAATAACAATTATTTCTGCCACAAAATTTTTTTATTAAAACTAACAAAAAAAATTTTTTTTATGATTAAACAAGCGTCAACAAAATAGATTCATCTTTTGATAATATTAAAATTATTGAACAAAAAAAATGGTTAAAGAAAATGTTTGCAGTAAAGTGAAATAAGTTCACGTAAAAAAATAATGAGTTAGCGGTAATTTTAGTAAGATAAGCACACCATACAACTAGAATGAATGTTGGCTCAATTTAAAAAAAAAGTGGACTTTCAAAAATAACAACTCATTTATTTTGCAAAAGTTTTAATTAAATATCCCACAGTGCACTTAAACAATAATGAAAAAAATAACAGTATTAAGATGCGTGTGTATGTAAACATTAAGAATTTTTGCCAAAAATAAATTCCTGAGTACCACTTAAAGTCTACCCTTCTCTCACTCTCTTTTTTTCTGTATAGGCGTTTTTTTACTTCCACAATTTTTTTTCCAATATTTCTTATTGCTTTCATAAACACGCATTTTGAATGTACTTTTTCTGTTTACAAGATTTTAATTAAAGTGTGGAAGTTGAGAAAGAAAAACAAAACTCAGTGTAAAAAAAAATATCGGTAGAATTATTCTTGCTCTATCCCATGTAAACAAAAAGTGTCTCCAGTTTTCAATGATTTGTTTTAGGCAGGCCTGTAAATAATAATTTTTAAAAGAACGAAAAAAAATATCAGAGGAGCGGGTAAAGACAAAATTTAATTCGATTTTTATAAAATTCTGTTTATAAAATGCTTGTTTTTTATCGTTGTTTTTATTTTTTTTTTTTAATGAAATAATTGTTATTTTCAGACATACATACTTAGGTGATATCTTATCCTAACAAAATAAAATTAAAAACTTTTTGACGGAAATTTTAAAATATTAGATTGAAAAATATTCAATCAAAATCGGTAGGTAGCTCGTGTCCTATTTTTAAATAAATTTTCCATCCCTGGTACAAAAAAAAAGTAAAAATCGAAACAAAGCAAAATTACTCAAAACCTGCATTTATACTAGGCGAACAGAAAAAAGAGAGGAGAAAATTTTTTTCTTTAAATACGACTCAGGCAAAAACAATAAAGCATGCAGCGTTGTCAACTTAGTGCTTTTTCATATTTTCTAAGCGGAAAATTTTTTTGTTAGTTTACTTTTAGTGCTTTTTCTACTTTATCGTGTACATTTTTTAATTGTTCCACCAAAACAATTTTTGGTGGAATTGAGAGGAGTCTGTGAATAAAATATATGAAAGTAATTTGCCTGAAATATGTGGGTTTAGTTCTAGTTATAAATAAGTAATGAAATGAATACTTGGGAAAAAATTAAATTTCGTGTTAGTGTATTGTTGAAATTTTATTGCTTTTTTCTTGTTCTTGATTTTGGTGTTTTTTGTTATTCAAAAGTTGACAACACTAACTGCAATTTTTTTTACTTAAATATTTTTTTTCAATAGTTCATAATGGACATACACTACACACACATTTCATTTTACGATATTTTTCATAAATTCCTATGGCACAGTGTGACACTTGTATAAAAATATTTTTAAAAAATATTAGGTAGAAATTTTTACTCAATTTTCTCAGGAACTTTATTTTTTAATAAAAATTAAATTGTATTTCTTATTTTATTTTCTAACAGAAAAAAAATGTTATTTTTTTAATTAAAATTTTTTGCTGGAGAAGTAAAGAAAATAGATGACAATAATGATGATTCCCGACACAATAAATGTCAAAATCATATTTTATATAATTTTTAGAGGAAAAAAAAATAATAAAAAATACGCACTTAAATTTTTTTTAATATATTCAAGTTTTAGACAAACAAAATAACTGTAAGTAAAAGTATTCATACATGCAGTTTTTCTCTTTTTTTAATTGTTTTTTAAAAACCTTGCAAATAATAACGTAAGCTCTTATTCAATTTACTCAGTGACTTTTTTAATGAAAATAAAATTAAAAAATTCTCTTCTGATTTTTATAGTTTTTGTCGGAAATAAATGTTATTTTTGATAACACTGATTATTGTTTCTTTTTGCAAACTAATAATAAAATAAACTTTTCCGCCAAAAAAATTATAATCACTTTTGGATTTTTTTTATTAAAAAAACCACCCAAAAAAAATTTGGTTTTAACAAATGCCCATATTAAATTTGTCAAGATTTTTAAATTTGTGTTCCGCTGTGCCTTAAGAATTTTTTTTTTTTGGCATAATTTTGTTGGAGATGTTCCACTGTGCGAGAGGAATTTTTGGAAAAAATATGGGTAAAAAAAGGGAGGAGTTATCAAAAAAACTAGGTAGAAAAATTTTGGCAGTTTTTTTTTGTTGGTTTTTGCTCAGTATTTTTTAAATAAAAAGCCTCTTGCTAATTTTTCTGTTTACCTAGTGAAAATGTGAATTTTGGAAGTTGGTTTATTGTTGCGTGTGCGTGCATGTGTGGATTAATTTTGGCTGAAATTTAAATAAAATGTCGTCCTTGTTTTATTTCGTTAATCTGGTAAAAATAATATTTTTGGTCCTCACGGCTCCAAAACTTTTTTACCCCAATTCATTATTTTCTAACATCTTGTTCAAAGTGCCCCACTGTTCCTTAAGATTTTTTTCCAACCTTTTGTTGTAAGCGCTCCACTGTGCAATTGGAATTTTTGTAAAAAAAGGGAGGAGTTATCAAAAAAAAACTAGGTAGAAAAATTTTGGCAGTTTTTTTTGTTCGTTTTGCTCAGTATTTTTGAAAAAAAAAGCCTCTTGCTAAATTTTCTGTTTACCTAGTGAAAATGTGAATTTTGGAAGTTGGCATTTTTGCTGTGATTTTTTTGTGGCTGAAATTGAAATAAATGTCGTCCTCCTGCTTGTTCTGTTTATCTGGTAAAAATGCCAATTTTTAAAGTTGAGTTTTTTGATGCTTGGCCGTGCATGCGTGGGCGGGCGGCTATTTAATTTTATATTTTATTTTGTATGTCTAGTTATTAAAATGATTTGTTTTAAGAGATCAGAATAAAGTTTATTTATTTATTTATTTTTTTATGATAATTAATAAATATGTACAAACAATATTCAAAAAAAACTAACGTGTAGACATTTTTTATAATTTTTACTACATATTTTCATCAATTTCTAATAAATAAATAATAAATAAATAAATGAATTAAATAATAAGTCGTCAATTTATTTAGAAAATGTATTAATTAAATTAAGGGAAATGAAACAGAACCCCGCTTCATATTTTGAAAATATGTTACTCCAGACGAACTTCTGAACGGATCATGAAAGCTGCTACATGTCGCTTTGGGGAAAATGATTAATTTTGTTGTTTCGTGTTTCAAGTAGTTTCTGAACATCACTTTTCATTTATCTCTTGTTTCGTACGATTTTGAAGCTTCGCGTGATGATTTTCAAGTGGTTGTTTACAGAATGTTGGCGTATACTGAATCAATCTGTAAAATAATTAAAAAAAATAAAAGATTTAATTAATTAATTATTTGAATTTAAAAATATATTTATAACAAAAAGTTGTGATTTTGTTGGCATATTCAGAGATAAAAAACTAATCGTTTAGCACAATTTTTTTAATGTTTTCCAACGGGAAATTTAATGAAAACAAAAAAGTAATCAAACCTTTGCTTTTAGCAATAAAGTTTTTCAAGTTTTGCCTTAAAAACATTTATAATTTCAATGTAAATTTGAACTGCTTAACTAACATACATTAATTGTAAATATTTTGTTTTTTAAATTTTATTATATAATATTTTATTTCATTCATTTTAATTTTAATTGTAAAAAACAATAATTTTTCATTATCTGACACAAACCGT
Source organism: Thelaira solivaga (assembly GCA_947397855.1). Classification (NCBI taxonomy): domain Eukaryota; kingdom Metazoa; phylum Arthropoda; class Insecta; order Diptera; family Tachinidae; genus Thelaira; species Thelaira solivaga. Next base: position 68,992,805 of record OX377614.1, read on the forward strand.
GGTTTGGTGCCCTTCCACCAACTTAAATATCTGCATTGTGTTTTAAAAAGCAACTTTAGTTATGGTCCTTGTGCAAATAAATTTATTATAGAGTACAAATAAAAATAAAAATAAAAATAATAAAAGAAAGAATTTTTATACTTTTTATTATAATTTCCTACTGTTTTCTTCTTTCCTTTCCTCCCTTTTTTCTAACACAAAATTTTGTTGTCATTTAACGAACAAATTTGATTTGTCTGAAAATTTGTTATCACTTTTTTCAACTAAATCACCATTTTTTTTAATATGTAAATTGAAATGTTGGCGAAATTTTAAAAAATATTTTCTTTTTTTAACAAAATTAAATCATATGTATTTGCATCATGTGTATCATACACCGGAAAAAAACCGAACTAAAATAAAAATGCACTTTTTTAAAATTGGAAATTTTACATGGATTTTTTTATTGTAAAAATTAATTTTAATTTTTGTAAATTTTGTTTAATTGAAATAAATTTGTACATTTTTTATGCAAAATAAAATAATTTTATTTATTAAAAAAATATGACAAACTTGCAAATAAAATTTTGAATATTTATTAAAAAAAACAAAATTTCTAAAATTCTTTTAAATGTGAAAATTCAAATTTTTTTTTTTTAAATTTTAAAATAATAATTAATAATTAATTATATTGAATACTTCAATCATAAAACATATTCCGGCATTTGTATGCGCCGCCCTACAATTCACTTACTCTCACTCGTTCAACGTATTTAAATAACAAACACACATACACGCAAATAATAACACCTTTATCTCTGTTTGCCACATGTTTACATAACAACAACTACAACAAATAACAATAACAAACGAATAGGAAGGTATTGAAGTAAGTACCTCAAGAAACCCCTCGTAAACAATTAAATCATTAAACTTTAATTTTAAACGTTTAAAATAATTAAAGATTTTTTTCTTTTGTTAATTTAATTTCCGTTTTTTGTGTTTGTTGTTTTTAATAATTTTATTGTTTTCTATAATAAAAAAAAAAAAAAAAAAATCTAAAATTTTTTTCATTATGTACTCGTTGCTTTCTGTTTGTTTCTGAATTTAAAAGGAAACTCAAAACATACACTGAAATTAATTTTAAATAAATAAAAAAAACCCGCTTGATGTAAAAATGTGTTGAGTGTTAGTTTTGCATGCCTGTAGCCAGAATTGATTTGTTAGATGGTAAGTTAAGTTTTCCTTTTAGTTTTGTTAGGCAAAAAAATTATATTTAACAGCAAGTTGAAAAAGGGTTGCTCGCAAAATTTTACGCTAGAAGTAATTTGTCTGAGAAACAAACCATTCAAATTTAATTAAAATTTCCGGTAAAGGAATTTTCGTTTTGCATGATTTTTCTTTTCTTTTCAGGCTTTCGATAGTTTTGTTTTTAAGTAAAAAATTATACGGAACTTCATGGTACATACAATCATGAGATTCGCACGGAGTCTCGGATTGCACCAGGAAACTGGGCTGCGCAATATACCTTAAAGGTGGCGGTGCAAATGTGTGAAAAATTATTTCTCCTGCTTCGACGGCCTTTTATAAATAAACATAAATTTGTATAGGACAAATTTCATAAAAAACGGAAAATAGTTTTTCTTGGAATTTAGTTTCCCTTGCATTCGATTCTATTAAGTGTTTGTTATTTTTAGTGTTGCATCTCTGTGATGAATAAAACACAATTCTTTATAATTTTTAGAATTTGTTTGTGCTTCAGACTTGTCTGCTGCAAATGCCCAAGATGTGAGCAGAAACTAAACCGCCTACTATTAACTACTGCAGCAGTACTTGTTGTCTTGCCCCAAAAATTCTAAAATATAATAAATCAGTAAGTAGAGGCTGTTCGAAATTGTAAATGATACTTGATTTAGATTTCCCAAAGAAACCAAACATAATCAGAAAACTCAATTGAATTTGTTATTTTCCAGTAAGAAGTTGACAACAAAAATCTGTAGGTTTTCAAACTTTACACTGAGAAAACAAATTCGGTTGTGAAAACCAAATTTGTTGACAATTTAATTAATTTTTTTTAATCTTGAAAACAGAAAATCGGTCTAACAGCTACAAATATTTTTAAGAGAACAAAATTTTGGACTGTATTATCAAATTCTGGTTGCTACAACAAAAAAAAAATTTAATAATCACAACTGAAATTTTGTTTGGAAGCAAATTTGTTTTCTGTGTGTGTAACGTTCAATTTAAAGAGTTTAATTCTGTAAATGAAAATTTTTGCGTGTTGCCTTAAGAAAATACCAACATTAACTCAGTAGCTTTCTCTCCTTTAAGAAAAATATTTACAATTCAGTAGCTAAAGCAACAACCAATTAAGTTGAATAAAAAAAATTACAAATGATAGAGCACAATCATGCATGCTGCTCCATTCCTGCCCATTCAACAACAAACCTACACCCACAGCACCCACACATTTATGTTCAAAGTCATATCTAAGGAGCTTAAAAAGCTATTAAAACTTTAATTTATACGGGTATAGCACACTCTGTGAATTACTATCTCTAACATACACACACACACACACACACATACCCTCGCATAGAGTGAACAACAAAAGAAAAAATATAAAATTTTTTATATTTAACATGCAACAGCATTCATTAGAAGGAAAATCTTAAGTAAGATGCAGCAGCACAAATAGAAATGTTGCACGTACTTGAATACTTTGCTGTTTAGCTTGAAATGACTAACATGGAATGAAAAACAAATTAAGTCGCAAGATCATTAAAAAAGGAACAACAAAAATGTTTCAGAGGAATGAAAAATTGCAAAACACACAAACATTTAAACTGAGACGCAATAAAAATACACAACCCTAAATTCAGTTTATTTTTGCTTTTAATGGAGGACAAAAGATAACTTTCCCAGCTTAAGAACTTTATTAAAAAAGCTCGTTAGGCTTAGGCAGGAACCGAATTCGAAACTCCTTGTCATGTAGAAATTTAGTCAAAACAGACATGCTTCTCCAAATTCGTTTGCCCTGCAACAGAGGGTAAACTACAGTGTACGATATCAATCGAAATTTCCATTAAAATTGTATTGAAATTTCGATCGATATAGAGGACCGTAATTCAGTTTCAGATTGCAGTGCAACAATTCTGTAAAACTTGAAATATTTTATTTTGCTGATTTCAGTTTTGGAAGTTTTACCATAACACACGACCGAGTTCTTACGAATGTACGCATTTGCATTTGTATTTATTTATTTTTAAATAAATTGTATCCGTATAAAAAAAAAGAAACGAAACAACTTCAACACGTACTAAATGCTGATAAAGTCAAATGAATATAAATTATGTCAACTTTAAGTAAAAGCTGGCAGGCAAGCAGGCAGGCACATACACATACACCCACGCCCACATTGCCACACATGCACAAGAGTTTTACACTCTCCTCCTTATAAACAAAAAAAGTTCCTCCTCATACTGTTGAAATGAAGGAAAATTATCGAAAACAAAATTATTAGTTTTAAGCAGCGGTGAAGTTTTATCTCTTTCGTTTATTTTTTTTTTGTTTTGTTGTTGTAGTAATTTTAAGTGTGTATGCTTGCATGCATAGGATGATAGGTCAGGTCAAGGTTGTTTGTAGCTTCCCACTCACTTAAAGTACCGAAACATTTTGCAACAACCCAAAACCTGTATAAATAAATTATCCAAAAAGTTGGTAATTTTTTTTTTTTTTTTTTTTTTTTTTTAAATAAAAAAACTACATTTTCATTGAAACTATAATTCAAATAATAAATAAAAAGAAGAAAAAACACATTTAAATGAGAGTAATAAAATATCAAAAAGAAAAAAAAATAATTTTAAACAAACTATTGTATTGTATTGTATTGTATACAATACAAACAAAAGATGAACAAAAGAAAGTTAAAATTTTTTTAAACAGTTCAAACCCATATTGTCTGTTTGTGTTTTAAAAAATTTCAGATTTAATTTTTTACCAAAACGTTCGACTAGTAATTTCACTTTTTCGATTTCAGTACTTGCATATTTAAGTGTTTTGATTTTCTATGAATTTTTTTTTTTTGGAATCAATAAATTTTTTTAAATAATTTTGTTTTAAAATAAAATAAATTTTACTTGTGTGTGCTTTTGTATTATTTTCTTTTTTCTTTCATTTTACCCCAAATGCCAGGGTGCGGCCAGATTGACAAAGGAAGATATTGAAAAAGTTTTTTCACTTTATGACCGGGTAAGTGTATTTTCGTGGGCTCATGATTAAAAGAAATTAATGGCCCTATTATGGTTCACAACAACCTGTTTGTGTCATTACTGATTACAACTCTGTGTTGTACGTGCAGTTGACAAACAACTGAGTTGAGTTGTGAACCATAAGAGGGGCTTAAACTTAATTATGATTAAAATGGGCTTCAAACAAAACAAAAGTTCCAACATGATATGGCGATTAAATGAGATTTATTATCCTCCACGTTTTTGCCTTTTGTTTTTATTTACAGGACAACAGTGGTTCTATAGAAAATGAAGAATTAAAAGGATTTCTGAAGGACTTGTTAGAATTAGTGAAAAAGGTAAGCCTTTAATTAAGTTTATAAAATCTATTCTCTTTCATCACTTGAACCGTCTCTAAAATTTAAGCAAAACTATTTTTTTATTTGTTTGTATTTTTAAAGGACGACTATGACGCTTCCGACTTGAAAGCCTTTGAAGAAACAATTTTACGCGGTGTTGGCTATGACAAAGATGGCAAAATTTCTCGCAAAGAATTGACCATGATACTTTTGACTTTAGCCAAAATGCCACCAGAGGATGACCAGTAAGTTTCTCAAAACACAAACTTTATTTAAAGAGAAAAAAAAAAAAAAAAAGGATTTTTCTTTTTTGGAATTTTTGAAAAATATGAAAAAATCCTTTAAGCCATAATTTTTAAATGCATGACAGCAGCAGAATAAAACAAACAAACAAATACTTTATTTATAAACGAAACTAAAATTATTTAGAATAGAAAGAACTACAGCATAAAAAAATGTATAAAAAAATTTATTAAAAAATATTTGTAAGCATAAGGAAGAAGAAAACCATTAAAAAATCGAGTTTAAAAAAAAAAAAAAAAGCTTGTCAAAAGCTTTAATTTATTTCATTTATTAAATTGGAATATTTGTGACTTGATTTGTGGAAATATTTATTTATTGATTTTGTTTTCCGAAACAAGTAAAAAGAAAAAAAAAAAACTATAAAACGCCATTTAATTAATGTGTAACGAATTAATAATAAATCAACGATTTTATTATAATTTAAGAGAAAATTTCTTAAAAGAAAAAAAAAAAAAAATAAATAAAAATAAAGAGAGAAAAATATTAATTTATTTTATTTAGGTATTTTTTATAAGCATCAAAAGAGAGAAAAATAAATTTTAGATTTCATTTTGATAAAAATTAAATTAAAGAACAAAAACAACAACAACAATAAATAACTACACCACAAACACTGATTAAGCAGAAATCTGAAAACTACAATTTTGTGTAATACAAGCGATCAATCATCTAGAAATTTGCTATGAAAAAATGTTTTTCGTCCAAAAGTTGATGGCTCGTGTTACAGAAACACAGCACATTAACTCCTTGATGTGCTTTGTAACGTTAAGGGAAGTTTAATTTCAAGCTTTCATACAAAATTATTTTTTCTTTTAACCAGCGCATTATACGACATAAGACAACACTACAGCCCCTGCTAAGCAAAGCAAACCTCAAACCCACAAATCAAAACAAATTTTGCTGGAATGAAATGAAAACTCGTTAAAAAGAAAACCAAATTCGTCACAGATTTCAGTTTTAGTTTTTTCTGCTTCCCTTATCATGTTCACTATTTTCAATTCAACAAAAATTAAACAGAAACAAAATATCAATTGAGAGAAAGATACCTTGCAAACAATTACAACAATAATCAACAAAATTAAGAAAACAACAAAACTTTGTATGTAGTAGTTTTCTAAATTGTAAGACGGAAAATTAAATAAAAATAAAAAACACTTACTAACGAAATTTATAAATGTTACTCAGTCAAACTAAATTTGAATTAAAAAAAAACATTGATAATAAAAATTAATATTAAATGAAAAAAAAAAAAAATATATATATATTAAAATGTTGTATATTGATGTTGAAAGTATGAATTTAAATTAAAAAAGAGGAAGAAACAAATTTATTATAATAAAATTAAAACTTGATAACAAACAAAGTTGTATGTAAAGATTGCAGACAATTTTCTTTAATTTCTTGTTTTTAAAACGAATTTGCCAAAAAATATTATTGGCTAAGTTTACAAAAAAAGTATTTTTAATTTAATTTAATTATTTCTTTTAAAAAATTGTTTATTTTAATTAAAAATGAATTCGATATTCAAAATATTTTTTTTAATTTTATTGAATTTTTTGAAAATAATTTTATTTTTGCTTTAGAAACATGAAATGCAATTAGAAAAAAAATTGTTTCTTAAACTTTCTATAAATTAAAAATATTTTATTTTCTTTTCAATGAATTTGGCCTTCAAAATATTTTTTTTAATTGTATTGGGCTTTTTCTTTTGACAAAAAAAAAACCGTAAATCTATAAAATTGATTAGAAAACCTGTGTAACTTTAAACCAAGAGGTGCTATCAAATTTCATGTTCATTGTTCCCCCCCTCTCCCTAAATTATTTTATTCTTTATTGCAGAAAAGTAAACTAAACTTTAAAACTATTAAATGAATTAATTAATGCCGCTAAAGCTAAATATAGAAAATTTTGTTAAAATAAAAAAAAAAAACTTAAATAATTCTATAATCATATCAAAGCTTTTGGAAAATTAAACTAAACTAAAACTGATTTAAACTATTTAAGATAAAAAAAAAATTAAATTAAATTAAAATTCCCTTTACTAAAAATATAAAAAAGTGCTGAAATAATAAATAAAATAAATTAAAAATTAAAAAAAAAATGCAAACAGTTTCAATTGAAAGACTTGGAAAAAAGGTAAGTCATTCAAAATGATTGAAAAAATACAAGTTTTACAAAAAGAAAATACAATTTTTAAGCTTTTCAATTTCTTGGCGTTAATACAATTTGCATATTGAAAATTTAAAAATCTCAAAAGTTTTTTTTTTTTTTTTTTTTTTTTTTTTTTTTTTTTTTTTTTTTTTTTTTTTTTTTTTAATTGTTTATTATTATTGAATATTTCTATAAGAAAATTACAATAAGTATCCAAATCTTAAATATAAAAAAAAAACTTAAATAATTATTACCAATGTAATAACTAGTTACTTGTACTCAAATCTTAAAATAAAAGGAATATTCTTCGTTTAAATAAAATAAAAAAGTTATATCCCTCTTCTCACTAGGCGCAAGGTATCACTTCTCTTAAGCCTTCTGTGTCCCTCGAACTGTAACAGGTCCCTAACGAGGGCATTTGGATGTGTCGCCAGTTTGTGAACGTACTTAGTATAATATTTTTCAATTTCCTCCCGAACCGTTGGAATTTCTAGATCTCTGTGGATATTCTCATTTCTTATATACCAGGGGGCGCAGACTATTGTTCTCAAAAGTTGCCTGAACTCTTTTATTGCGTTTTAGACAATCAATAGCCCGTTTAATAGAGTTGAAGAAATTTAATTTTCTAAAACTCAAAATAGCTCGAAAGCAACTTTCACACAATTGCTAACAAATTTATTCTCTGTAGTGCGAGTGAGTGCATCTCAGTTAATATTTAAGATGATAAGAAAGATGTTCAATGTACAACGTACAGTGGCAGGAAATTATGGAGGATACAAGCACTGTGAAATGTAAAATAATTGTAGTTTCGGTAGAAAGCAAATCTCTACAACTTTAAAAATATCCGAACGTGCTTTGTAACACTATTTCTTCTCCCACTAAATAAACGAATGCTGTTGACACAAATTTGTAGATTTCAAAATTGTAATTAAGAAGAATAACAAGAAATCGTATTAAAGAATTTTAAATTTGTTTTTATAATTATTAACGCTATATATTTCATTTCAAATTGCTTTGAAATTCACAGTGAATGAATGAAGTATGAGAATGTTTGTATCTGCTCTGCCAATGCATTCTCTACTAGTATAATGAGATGCAATTAAATATCCTACTGTTCGACTGTTTCACAATAGTAAACTCGATTTATATAAATGGAGCAAATAGAAATGAAAGAAGGACTTCTTTAGAATTAGAATAAGGAGCGGAAACAAGTCACCTGGTCACTGCGGCCAAAATAAACCAATTGAGACAAAGACTTTTTTGAGTCATTTGTCTGCCATGTCCGACGGTTGTAGGTGCTGTTGCCCTAAGTAGCGAAAACGGGTGCACATTAGACCATTACAGTGACACAATATGTGTTCTGCTGTCTCTTTAGCTTTGTGACATAACGGGCAGGTCATTTGGACTTTCTTAATCCCTCTTATAAATTCTACTCTTGTTTTGCCTGCTGCTGTACTGTTTGCTTGTTAGCATTTTTGAAATTAAACACTAGGGGTACACACGGCAGCGTTGTTGCTCAATACAAAAGCAAAAGGTACAAGTTTGCATCATTTTGCTTAATTTTAGTCCGTTTGCTTTAAAAATGCCTTGAGTAAACATCGCTGTGTATATTTGCTCAATGTCAATAAACCGAAAACAACAAACACATACAATTGGCAGAATATTCGCATTGAGGAATGTGGTGGTGGCGTTTTGGTAACCATGCAAGGAGAATGGGTTTATCATCGAATGAATACTGTAGAAGTTAAGACGAGGAAGACAAGGAAACTGGAACACCTTCTCTGTTCTTGCCTCTGCCCTGGCCTGGCAGATCAGCGAAAACTCTATTTCGGGGAGCGCTACCTGCAGGGTCTTACTACCCTGTCGACTGTAGCGATCGGCATGATATATGGCTTCAGGTAGCGGACTTGTCTTTTTCTTATTCTTTCCCCTACTATCTTCCTGCTTCCTTTCACTCTTCTATCCGTCTTTCCTCTTATACAGGTATCACAAAGGGAGCACGTCAGATAACCAAAGTGAGTACCCCTTTATTTATCTTTATTCGGGGGGCCAGATTGATTTCGGTAGTTTTGTTGTCTGGTAGCGTTGATTATGGTGTTTGCAAGCAAAAATTTGGCAAATTTAAAAAGGACATTCAGGATCATTATGCTCAGCATATTTGCTAAAATGTAAATTTGCACAAATATCGATGTGATTACCCCTTCCTTTTCACTTCAGTATAAAACACACACACACAAAAAAATTTGTTTAAAAAAACTTATTTGTTTTGCTTCCATTTCTTATAAATTCTATTTTGTGATTTATTTCTCAAACTCAATCTCTGCATTATTAAATTTGTTTTCTACAAAACTTTTGTTTTTTTTTTTTAAAGAAACTGCAGCCCAGATATTTATAACAAAAGTAACAAAATCAACACAAACTAGGCAAAAACTAATAATATTTAGAGGGATACAAAAGGAAGAAGCTCTCAAGCTGTAGCTCTGCACACGAGTATACAATTTTATTTGTTTAGTTTCTTTGGTGGAGAAAAGAAACGAGAAAACTAAATAAAAACATAAGCTGTGTTTGCCAATATCTGTTGAATTAAGACAAAATCTGTAAATACTGGCGAGATGAGCAAAATTTAAATTAATATTTTTCTTATTGAAAAAAAAAATTGTGCTTGTGTTGTGAATGGATTGAAAGCATTGAAAATGTTTTATTAAAGTCCCAAAAGAAACATTTTTTTCTAAAAGTGCCAAACAAAGACTCTGGGGTACAATGATGGTTGTGTGTTTGGTGTTAGTGCCCAGCATATGTGAAACGAAAGAAGGTGTATGGGAAGTGTTAAGTAACTTTGAAGAGCATCTTATAAATACTTTGTTGGATTTACGTTAACAGAGTCTGTTTCGTGTATGTTGTGGAATGATAAAGGAAAAAAAGAAAAATACTAAAATTTCTGCAGAATGAATTTTTTACATGACTTTTTTGTAAAGAAATTTATAAAACAATCAGTTGATCTATTGCACCATCCCAAGTATTCAACTCATATCGGACAAGTTTAGTAAAATACAAAGAGAAGGGAATAAAAATATTTAGAAATGAATGATTTTTAATTAATTTGATAAGTTGTTGCATAAAAAATTTTAAATTTTAAACAAAACTTGAAGGGATTTTTCTAGCATCAAAGCGAATTTAATCACTTCCACTGCTCAACAGAGGAAAGTTTAAAATTCGAATGCATGAATGAAGGTGATTTTCATTTTTTTTTTGTTTTTTATTAATTTTTTTTTTCGTCTTTAATCACTAAAACAAATTCCTGACTGCAAATAAAAATTGAAAGGCCGAAGTCTTGTATGTGGACCAGCCATTAAAAAATCGTATTTTAAATTTAAACAATTTTTATTTCGATTGTTATTTTATAGATCAATAGCAGCTGCTCATTGCAAAATCCATTAAGCAAAACCAATTCACATAATTCTTAGGAAACAGATGAAAAAAAACGACCTAAAAAAGTTCTTTTCATTTCATATCTAGCACTTAGATCGCAAATTCTTGAAAAACAGTTGTGCAAAACGAAAAACAAAAAATAAAAACAAGAAAAATATTTTTATGCAAGCAGAATGTAAAACTAAAAACTTTCCCAAAATAATGTGCAGCATATTTTGAAACTCTTCAAAAAACATTACGCAAACGGGACGTGGCAAAAATAAAAGAAGTTTCATGGCGAATTTAAATTTCTTTTTTTGCCATTCCACTAACACCGCACTCTAGTTTCCTCAAAACACAATTCCAAATGCAACAAAAACCTTAACGCCAAAAGAATCTAAGAAAAATATTTTTACCGAAAACTTATTTAAGCAAATTTATTTAAGTCGAATCTGTTTACTTTTCGTTAACAAGAATGCAGTCAAGAAGTTTTGGTTTTTGTACGTTTTGTTTTGCGAGATAGTAAAGAGATTTATGAGGTAGAAATCAAGTGCATGTTTAACAAAAAAAGAAACAGTAAAAGGGAAGCACAAGAATATGCTACTCAAAATAAAATAATTAAATTGGAAAGTTTTCAAAAGGACACAAATAAATAATGGATCATCTTATTAGCAACAAAAATGATGAAAAATGTGCTACAGTAACAAAAAAAAACCTCGTCACAGTTTTTGAAGCATAAATTTGGTTAATTATTCCCTTTCACTGATTCCCTAAAATTTCATTTTTATTTCTTATTTTTTTTAGAAGTTTAAAAACCGCAACTGTTTTTTTTTTATTTTTTATTTTTCCTTTAATTATATTTAAAATGTGTAACTCTTTTTTTTAGTTTTGCTATTCTGCTTCTTAACACAATTTCCTTTTCCTGTGTCAATAACTGAATGGTGTTGCTGTAGTCGTTAATGCACTCTGCTTAAAAACCGACATGTTTTTGCATAATTTTTTTTACTTTTTCTTTTTTTTTTTCTAACTGAAAAATCAATTTGCAAAAACTTAGGAAAAGTTTGAAATAAAAGCCAAAAAACCACAATGTTTTTGGGGTCAATTGCAGGGAATAGAATAGAAGCATTTGTTTGGAAAACTATATTCATGCAAATTTTACGAGACAATTATGTGTTTGTTATGTGCTATGCTTGTTGGCAAAAAATACCGGCTGGCTTGGCTGGCTGAGTTCAACAATTTCCTCCTAACAATCCAACTAATTTATAGCAAATAAAGGAAAATTTGTTTTTTGTAGCAAACAAATGATATCGATGGCTGTAAGTTGGAATGTTAACTGCAGTTTCAAATTGAATTGCGAAATTAACTGGAGCATTATGATGATATGAAACCACTACAACTGCATATACACAGACCAAATCCTATTGAAAAGAAAAAAAATACACAAGCTTCTTCACACAACTGGCACTTTATGAACAACAACTTTATTACGCTTAACTTTTTAAAAGAACTCTAGATTAGCACACTACTTGGCAGTCTATGGGAAAACAATAACATGTACAAGGATGCTGAAGAATAAAAATGCCAACTAAGTGTAGCCCTGACTCGCATTTTTCTTTTATAATTTAGACGTTTTTTAATAAATTGATACCCGTACTTTGAAAGCTTTTACATGTTTGAATGTGTGTATGCGGTGGTACAAGCAAACACACGCAGATGTTACCTCATTTACATTTTTATGCTTTTTTCATTTCATGTTAGTGTTAGTGTTTAGTGTGGCACAAATATTTTGTTTTAAAGGCCCCAAGGAGTTAAACTCAAGTTTATACTGGCTGAAAGTATGTCTACTGGACTGCGAATAGGGTCTTTTATGGCTGTTGTGAGCTCATAAAATTTGAATAGCTTGAAGAAATATTTTTTGCTAAAAGTCATAAATGGTTGTAAAAGCAAATCACATGTTCTAGTTATGGTTTGGCTTCTTCAGTTAAACTTGTGTGTGTGTGTGTGTGTGTGTGTGTGTGTGTGTGTGTGTGTGTGTGTGTGTGTGTGTGTGTGTGGTTACTTCTTTATTGTCTTTTATTGGAAATTAAAATCGTAATCACTGTCAAGTGTGTCATATCTTTTACTTTCTTGCTTCGCGTATTATTTTTTAAAATACTTTTTGAACGACCAGAACTAACAAGAGATGAGTCTATTTAAATATAAAGTCCTGATTATTAAGAACAGCCTTTTTCATTCTTTAAAACGAGCTTAATGGCTTTTTATTCAATTTATTTCGATTGCTTTTCAATATTAAATAAATTCAAGTGGCCTTTAACTAATTAAAAAGCTCTTAATTACCCTAAAAGTGTCCAACTAAAATGACAATCAAAATAATTTAAAAACACTAAAAAATACTCGTCATTTTAAAACTTTTAAAAATCATCACGTTCAGGGTTTGTTTTTAAAACAGTTTTCGAATTCAAAAAACCTTTTTTTTAAACCCAATTATTCATGCACTCGTGCTTTTAAATAGATTCTAGTATGAAAACAAAATAACAAGAAGAGAAACTAAAAGAACAGAGGACAGAAAAAATTCTTTAAAGCGCGACACATTGAAACTTTTCAAGGATGTGTAAAAATACACAGAGCACACGTATGCTGGTTTTTCCTTTTTTATTTTATATTTTCATACAACTAAATATTTCAAGATTATTGTGGGTGTGCAAGTGTGTGTGTATGAAGAATTAAAAATAAAAGAAAGTCGAGCAAAATTTTCCAATAAATTACATTTTTTGTTTTATTTTTTGCACCAACCAAAATTCAGGTCGATCTTACTATCAAATAAGAAAACAACAACAAAACTGTGTCCTCTCCGCTGCAAGACGGTGCTATAGCGATGTACCTTTTGAAATTTTTTAAACTACATTAAACAACAACCGTTGGGGGTGTATTTACAAGAGGGAACAATTTCAATTTCTATTCAAACATAAAAGTATCGTTATCCCTCCATAAAATATTTAAAGCTTCCAACCAAATCTGGACCTAAATTTCAGTTGCCAACTGTGCTTAGCTTATGAACTTGGATTCTATTTATCTTTATTGCAGGTCACGTGTACGTGATCAATTTTCTCATAAAAAAAAGTATCTTTTACTGCTGTCATTAATCTCGCTCCAGTTAAATTCATTTAAAATTTTAACAAAATTATTTTATTGTTTTTAATAAAAATCCACACCTGATGTTTACTTTTCATTTTACAGCCACCAACAGCAATGGTTGGATGGATGGATGGATGGATGGATTAATGGATGATGTTACTCGTAAAGGCCTTGAATTATGCGAGTAATAAAGAAAGTGAAATGGAGTTTTAAAAATATTAAATAACTTGAATAACTTTTTAAAACTGTTTGCATTTTTAACAGCTTTGGGGAGGATTAAACGAATAAAAAGAATGTCAAGTAAAAAGAATAGGGTGCGCGGAAAAGTAATCAATCAGTTGTAAACATACAGAGAGCCAGACCAGCTATTTGAAGCCTAAAAGAAAAATAGCTTTGTTACAGTCATACATAAATTGGTGCGGCAAGCGTTTTTTATGTCAAAAATTCTCATGCCCATACAAAATGTATGGATCATACGGAAATAGTGTGGCGGTAACGCTGACCATTTAGAAAATCTAATTTTGACATCGCGTTCTGTAGTGAAGTTTTGTTTTGTTATTTCTGACCAGTAATGACATATTAGCTAGTTTTTTAACTCTATTTTTATTTATCTTTAGTGGGTGTTATTTACAGAGGGCGCTAAAAAAACGCTCTGCTTGCCGCTCCAGCTTAGGTTTGACTGTGAAAGATTGCACAAAATTTCTCTTAGTTGAATGTAACACAGAGTGTGTTACAGCCAAGTAGTCTAGTGTTTAGTGTGATAGCCTATCAGTCGAAGGCTGTGTGTCCTTTGCAAACAAGTCAAAAACTAAAGTTTCAATCTAGTTTTCTATAACAACTTAGAAAAAGCCACAATTAAACATTAAAGAAAATTTAAACTGAATAAAAGACACTTCAAAAACGCTCTTGGCAACGTTGGTGCAGGTGCGTACAAGAACAATATGAAAGTTGCTTGGCAAATATTGCGGAATAAAAATCCATTATCTAAAGTTAGTTTGTAACTTTAGAAAATAAAAAATCAATTAACCTGCAACACTTTACCAGTTTGATTGCTTTCAAAATCGATTTAACACAAACAAAATTAAAACTTCTAGTGCATCTTTTTCACTGAAATAAAATTAGTTTCCCTTTAACAGGAACATTTTATTCTTTAGTGTCCTTCAGACACTTTTAGAAAATCAGCAGCACAATTAATAAAACAAATAAACGAATGAATGTACCTGAGGCACAAACAAGCATGTGTAACATAAAACATTTTCATGTTTGAATTAAAAAGGAGAAAACAATTATTATTGTTATTTGTAATAGTTGTTATGCACAGAGATGTTCAAGCACTCTCAGATGCAATCACATGCACAAACGCTCTAAGCAACCAGGCAAAAGAGAAAACTAGACAGATCTGACACAGACACAGGGGAATTACAGATACCAAGAGTTCGTATGTTTAAGTTTCGATACCGAATCCTCAACATAAAGTTGTGTCACGTAAAATTGTGTGTTGTGTTGACCAAGTTAAATTCATTGTCACCATAGAACAGCAATTTTTACCTTTTGCTTGAGACGTTGCAACCAGAAATATTTTCTTACTTAAGCCAAGTGAGCGCTACCGTTACCGAAAATATCAAATTACAAAATTCCTTTGGGGTATACAAAAGGACAGAGCAATAAATAAGTCTGCCTTAATATACAGTTAAGCCAACGGTTTAAAAATTGAAGAAGAAAAAAAATCGTTCACCATTCCCGGCAGCATTTCCTTTTCTGTTGAAAAACTAATTTTACCATCATTAAGATTAATTTCAAAGAAACTTTCTTTCATGCCATATTTTTAACAATAAGTAAACTTTAAAAGAAAAACAAAAATCAATTTTTGACTCAGTGTTTGCATTCATTAAAAAATTTTATGCAAAATAGCTGCGTGTTTTTCACCACAAACTATCAGTGAGTAAACACATCAAAATTACAAAAAAAATTTTATTTAAAACAAACAAAAACAGAAACATTTGCATGTAATTGCAACAAATACTTTATGTTGCCGCACTCCTATTGATTTGAGTTCAACAAAATATTTTATTTTATAAACAATTTTAAATTGAAATTAATTGCTGTGGTTGTTGTGGTGCTATCAACTGCAAAGCACAACGCAAAACTGTACAAGGAAACTTTAAAAAGTTGCTGTACAAAAGAACACGAAAATTGGGAGCAACAGTAACAGATTCTTGTGGGAAATGAATTTCTTGGGCCGCATTGATTAATTGAATTCCTAGATAGTCAAATGGTTCAACCTGTAAATATTTCGCACACAAATTTTTTTTTTACTCAAAATAAAAAAAGGAAAACTTGTAGATAAAATGTATTTACTACACTTGGATGACTTATTTTTTATAATTCTAATCCCAGAGAAATCAATTAATCCTGCTTTACAGAAAAGTCCTTTCAGAAGATCATTCACCGGTTTTTATTTATTTATTAAAGTCACATTTTAAATCACTTTTGTACCCATATCACGAAAACCAACAGAGAAATAGAATATCTAGTGATGCCTGCTATAAAACAAACTGAAGCCAGTAGGTGGGAGGCTTAAGGCCCAAGCCCAACTTGAAAAAAAGAGTTTTAAAAGTTTTCACTCTACTATAATCCTATAATTCTCCAACTCCCTTTTTGGGCCACATGTTGTAAATTCTGTAGTTTCACTTTCAATTTCTCTAAAAAAAAAAGTGTTTCTAAAACGGCCTTCAGTCACGCGTCAGAAAAACGCATACAAAATTGTATTTCCAAAAATTGTATGCCCAAGGCGACGGCAGTTTTGTCAATTGGATGAAATGCCAACATTAAAAAGTAAAACAGAAACCTCATCAGCATCCAAAGACCAAACATTTTTCTGCCTTAGAAAATCAGAAAAATAAATAAATTAAATTTAGTTTTCTAAATGACAGCATTTATTTCTCGCATCGTGAATTTATTTATTGCCAATTTAATGGAATAAATAAATGAAACCATAAAAATTATTTAAAAACGGTTTCCTGTATTTCGTACTCTTAAATTTATCAAAATTTTTTATTAGTAAATTTGCATGAATTTGCAAAAAGTAGCAAAATTAAATTTCAATTTACAAGTTCATGGCCTAAAGCACACAGCGAGAAAGAGAGAGATAATTTATTTTTAATTAATTCACAAATTACAGCATATTTTGCACAGCAACACAAATTGGAATTAAGCACGAAGATTAATTTTTGTTAATTCACAATTATGTAATTCGTCGGCGAGTAGAAACGACGCTGACGACATAAAAATGTGGTATGTAAGTAATAACGAAATCACCGTTGTCAGTATGTAATCGATTACTGTTGACGACTATTCAGTATTATATGAGACGCTTCTAAGTCGTCGTTGAGTTCAAATAGAGCGACTTAAAGGATACAAAATGGTTTAAGCATTAAACAATAGAAAAATTTTTGAAAAAGAAAATGTAAAACAATTGGAAAAATTAAGACCAATATGGTTTTATAAAGAAGCAAAGCCAGGCAGAAGAAAATCACCAATAAAGGATGTTAATGGCTTGTAGAAAGTAAATTTCGAAAACTCTTATTCTTCACTTGGGTCTTCTGATGTGGTCCTTTTGTGAAGAAAGACAGGAATAGAGATAGAAAAGTGAAAGAAAATATATATGAAGACAGATAGAAGATGATGAGTCCGTCATTTAAACCAATTGCTACTCCTAAAGAAGCCATATATCATGTCGAAAGCACAGGTAGCGCTCTCCAAAGTGGATCTTGCGCCGTTCCTCTAAGGCAGGTCACCGGCAAAAAAGGTGTTCTATAGTTTTCTCCTCTTCATCGTCTTGACAACTTCTACAGTAGTCGTTTGATGGCAAACCCTTGTAGAACCCTGCATAGATCGGGCAGTCTGAATACTAGTTTCAGACTCCTCTATCACACAATTTAATTTACAACAAAAACTTTATGAATTTAAACTCCTTTAAAATTAATTCAAGTTGAATACACAATTAAACGCTTCCAAGCAACTCTTTACACTTCTTTTTTATTTAATATTAAATTCAAAATTAAATATTTTTTTATTTTATAAAACAAAGCTCTTCCATACAAGTCCGACAAATAATAACTTCGAAGAAAAAGTTGTTAAATTTAATGCAATTTTTGAATTATCTGTAATTAAAATACATCTGGCGGCATCGCTCATGAAATCGGTGACAGAATCTACCCTACAGAAATACAGATACAAATGTGGATGCAACACGGCTTTTAAGGATTTAAGCAAAACTTGTAAATGCATGCTAAAATTAGGGCACTTCAAGCAAACACACTGATTTCACTAAAAGCAAATCGCACACATGTAGCCACAAAAAAAGTAATATGGACATGAGCAAACACAGCCAAAAATGTGTGAAGCTTCATTAGTGTTGAATGTGTGTGTATGTGTGCGTGCATTAAGCAAAGGTGACATAATGAAGAAGCATTAAATCCATTGTAGTAGCTTTATAAGACAGCTTAAACGTCTGCTAAATGTTTTGGAAAAGTGCATCATGGCAATCAGAGAGATTTTCGTAAAATTAATACAACAAGACATTGCAGTTGCATATCCTCGTAATTGAGTTGGAGTTTTCAGAAACAATTAAATTTTTGCAAAAAAAAATCATTAATTGAAAAAGAAATTCATTTTCAAAATCAATTAAAGAAATTTAATAAAACAATTTTTATTTCTATTTTTGTTTCTGTTTCATATTGAATGAACGAACGTGTATTTTGTTATAGAAACTATTTGCAACAATTT
This sequence comes from Thelaira solivaga, assembly GCA_947397855.1. Classification (NCBI taxonomy): domain Eukaryota; kingdom Metazoa; phylum Arthropoda; class Insecta; order Diptera; family Tachinidae; genus Thelaira; species Thelaira solivaga. The sequence continues at coordinate 69,011,157 of OX377614.1, forward strand.
TATAAAAAAAAAAAAATCTCTTCTACAGATGAAACTAAGAAAACTGTGTTCAAATAAAATGAGAGCACAAATATAGAGTTTCTCTATTCCTTCTTTACACACATTCAGTTTCTCGATTTTAAACAAGCTTATTTGTTGTATTTAAATGGAAAAGCACTCCTACACCAAATAAACTTTTTTTCACTCTGTGCGAAGTGAAACACATTTTTAAATTGTTGGAGCATTGATTTGCTGGATGCGGAATTGGAAAAACTACGTCAAGCTAACTAAGCATCAAACACATTCACACTTTCTTGCTATATCGTACTAGAATTTTAAAATCTTTAATTTTAAATTCGAGATTGTGCTCCAGATCAAGTTTGAAATTTACAAGCGATCAATGCGATTCTACTCCACCGATTACTATTAAGTAGTAGAAGATGGATAACGCAAGTGGACTGATTCAAAATTATATCTAACTAGAGGACACAATTATTTATTACAGCAAGCATCCTGGCGGGTTCCTCAAATATTTTCCTTGGTACTCTTACTGTAACAAGAAACATTCAAAATTTTCCAACAAACAACAACAATTGTTATGTTTTCGTACTTGCCTACATACGAGTAGGTGAGATGTTGCAACATTCTTTCATTGCAATTGTCATTCACACAAAATACTCGTGTAACTGAATCTAAATGGAATAAGAATTTTGTGCAAATGTGTGTCTAGTGCTTTCTTGAAAATGCAAGCCTGAGTACTTGTGCCCTCTAAAGCATGGAATGTGTGGCAGCCAGAAAAAAAATGTGTGATTTTCAACGTTCATTGAGGATTTTAATAGAGAAAAATGTCAACTGAGAAATTCTCTTTTGCCAGGATAATTGTAGTTGGTTACAATGTTTTGCTTTTTTTTTTTTTTTTTTTTTTCATTTTTGTTTGTTTTCGTTTTTCAATTGAAAAATCAAAAATGGGCCACACCCAACCACGTGGCAAAATTTCATTGTAAATAGTATTTGCTGTGTGTTTTGTTCCTTTTTTATTGCTGTTGTTGTTGTGTAATACTGCAATTTGCCAATACGTATTTGGAAGGTGCATGTGTGTGTGTGAAATGTTGCTGTTGCTTTTATTTCTTCTTATTTGTGCATGAAATGGTGCATTTAGTTTTCTACTTCTTTTTTTTTCATTTCAGAGAAAAATTCAGCCACAAATAATGTGCAACGATATGAGTTGTAATCACATTTGTGTAATGTTAAATTTATTTCTACAGTGGGATGAGACAACTAAATATTTTTATCCGTTTTTTGATTGAAACTGATGAAATCAAAGAGGAAAATATAGAAAACTTGACTTTATGGCAATTTTGCTTCAGGCAGTTCATTTCAATAATTTCATGTTTCAATTTCTACTACGAAAAAGAAATTTGTGGAAAAAAAAGTGGAAACATTTTTATTTAAAACTCCACTATTTACTTCCACTGTGGATTTCATTTCATAATTTAAATAAAATTTTATATTATTCTCCTCATGTGTGCATGTCGTACGGACGCACACTGCAAGTCAATTTCGTAAATTTGTTCATACTCGTAAATACAAGCTAACGCTTATTGCTGCGAATACAATTACAAATGGTAGAGTTGGTGTTGTAGAAATTTGTGATTTTTAGCAAAATTTTTAAATTTGTAAAGCGCAATTGATACACCAACTGGCACTAATTGATTCAACCCAAACAGAGGTTTCAAAATAAATATTTAATTTTCTTGTAGTTTAAGCTCAAAATGCAGAAAATACAGAAAGTGAAGAGAATTGGATTTAATTTGAAGGTAGAAAAGTCTTTGCACAAAATGATATGAACTAATCCTTAAATTAGGATTGCATACATACTTAAGTATGATAAAAGCACTTCCATTGTAAATCCTTCAAGTATCACAACACGAATTTCATTTAATTTTATAATTAATCATATTGAAAACAACAGTTTCAAAAAAATTCTTAATTAACAACAACAATGAATGTTTTAGTGTTACGAATTTGATCAATTATATTTTTTTTTTTTATATTTTTTTAATACAATCAAGAAGGATTTTACTTTTTTAATTAAAAAAAAATAAAAATATTAAAACTGATGTTTTTTATCTTTTATATTAATAACAAAATGTTAATTTAAGTTACAACACATTTGAAAAAAAGGACACACTGAAGACCTTTAAGTATCCAACACATACCAACTAGTATTTTTTACTCTGTTTTCATCTCCCTTTTATGTGTTCCGCATACGTGTGTGTGAATGCTTTTGTGTACTTTTTTAATGGAGTTCATTAAGCGATAAGTAACAAAAAAAAAGTTTTTGTGTAACAATAGTTAAAAGGGTTCAGTTACAACACTTTTTATGATTTTTCGGCCAGATTAACAAAGAAATAAAATCACATGCACTACAAGTTTGAAAGCAAAAAAAGAATGTTCTTTTTCAGAAGCAGCCTGGTGTAGCAAAAGTAAAAGGATTTGCTTTTAATTTTAATAAATTAAAAAAGGGATGACAAAACAAATCTTGTTCAAAAAGTTTGTTAATTTTGATAACATTTAGTTCTGGCGGGTATTTTATTTTTAAGATAATCTTTTTCATTCAAAATGGAAAAGTAGGATCTTTCGAATGAAATTTGCATTATTGCAGCAGATAGTGAATGAGAGAAGGAATAGAATAATTTTTAATGAACTTCAAAGTTTACTTTAAGACCCAATTTTAGAAAAAAAAAATAATTTTTTAAATTCTGGAAAATTAATTAATATTTTTAGGAATTCCATTAGAAATGTTTTAATTTTTGTATTTAGTGAACAAATGAGGGAGGCTTTTGAAGAATATTTTTGGCTTATTCGAAAAACTTACTGGGCTTTAACGCTAGAAAGTGGTTAGAGCCCTTTCACACTTTTCAAGTGACTTGCACAAGTCTCTTATGCAACTCTTGTGTTTGTAGATAACCGGGTGATTGGCTTTTTACTTTTTCAGTACACACACACTTGCCCATTCTCGCAATTCAATTTGTTTCTTAATTTTTTTGTATGTGTGTTTCAGGAATTTGTGTATGTTTCGGATTTGTTGCCTTTAATTAAATTAAAATAAATTGAGTATTTTTAACAAAAATAGAAAAGGAAAAAAGAAAAAGTAAATTTTTGTAATGTGAACGGATGGGCAAGTCACTTGCCAAGTGTGAAACGGCTCTTATTAAAGAAAATCTGTGAAAATTCTATTTATTTTATGTAGTTTTGGTTGGTTTCGTTTTTAATTTTATTTCTCATATTTAATTTAATTTCATTTTAATTTTTATTGAATTTCAAATATTTTCTTTGCTTTTTCCGTTTCATTCTATTTAACGTCATGTTGTTTTACCGCAAGTATTTTATTTTACCACATTTTTTCTTCTTCTTTTTACTTTTTCATTATTTTTATTTTTATTTTTCTTTTTCTTTTTAATTTAATTTAGTTTATTGTAAATTAAACTAAATTAAATTAAATTAGTGAAATCAAATGAAATTAATTAAATTAGCCAATCACAACAATTGAATTAAATTATTTTGAATCAAATTAAGCCAAATAAATATCGGATTATTAGGACATTCGTCATAAATTTTATATTATTTTCAAAAACAAAAATAAATAAAAAATACTAAAAGTAAAAGTAAACAAACGCACTTACCGCAGTGTTAATTTGTAGCATGTGTCAGGTTTCCTTAAGCTGTATATCCTTTGGTTTTCTTTTTCAATTATTTTAGCTGATAGGCTGCATACTTAACTTTATATCGTGCTCTTTTGTGATACATATCTTTCCCCCTTTTTTTTTTTTGATGGGCAACAATGCGCGCACGTGTTGTATTGACTTATTATGATTTGAAAAACACATTTTTATTTAATTGACTTTTCCACGTTTGCTAGTTTCTAAGTTTGAGGTTACTTTATGACAGTGTGCACTCTCAGAAGCTGAAATTAAAGTAAAAGAAAAAAATAATTATCACAATTAATTCGTTAAGCAAATAAACTAGATATTCATTAAGCCAGCGGTTTCCAAACTTTCTGATACTGCGACCCACATAAGAAAAAATTAACGGCCTCATAAAATAATAAGCACACACATTTCCAAGTTGTAGAATAAAATTTAATAAAAATTTAGTATGTTAATCTCTAAACTCAAATATGATAAATGTTACCATAAACGCATTGCGACACAAATTAATTATTATTTTATTTTTTTGTTTTTGCTGTTACTGTTGTTGTCATTTTAATATTTTGCTCTGATGCCTCTTTAGTAGGTAAAAAAATGTGCATTTGAATTCGTACCTGCCCGTCCTGGTGTAAGTTGGAAAATTATTTCTTGGGTTCCAAAAAAATTGCAAACACACACAATGAAGTGGATGTATATGTATACTTACAAAATAACTATTACAGCGCCAGGATACACATGAGAACCCTTTCAGATATCAAAAATCTAAAGCCGAAAGTATTTAATAAATTTCTTTGTTAAAGATTCTCCTTCCTTTTTTTAAATTTTAAAACTCTTTGTTTACACTCGTGATTTGCATTAAAGGCAAGAAACAAACAAACAATGGAAGCGTATGAGTAACATTTCGTTAATTAATTTTTTATAATTTCAATTTAGGCATCATTAATTTAGTTTTATCTTTTTACGGCTCTAACGAGACAAAATGAACAACGATCTCCGCTAAGCTACCATAAAAATATTTAATGACATAAGGCGTATTTGATAAATATGCCATTAATACTTAAAAGATATTTACAAATACTAAAAAACGTACCCTTAGTTAAAAGATATTTATGGTTTTGATATTTTGGAAGACTGTGGAAAGTGAAAAATATGAATATTTCGCTAACACAGTGAAGGGTATATAAAACTCGGCACAGGCGAATTTAACTTGGTTTTAGCTAATAAACAAACAAACAAATCTAGAATAATTTGCATTCGTGCAAAAAATATTTAGCTGAAACTAATTGTAAATGGTGGCACACAATTTAAACGTATTCGTCACTCAGTAGGCAGCAATCCACGCCAAAATTACATAAATTACTCATACGTCACGAACAAATTGCAGACAAGGTAGTTGACCAAAATTTTTAAAGTAAAAAAAAAAAAAAAAAAAAAAAAAAAAAAAAAAAAAAAAAAAAAAACAGTTGAAAACAAAAAGAAATCTTTATTAAAAATTTAAAAACAACAATGAATTATAAAGAACGAATTCCAAACAAAAAAAGTTTACAATATTTTTTGAGTTTTTGTTAATTGGTTTATCTTGAAAGCTTGCATGGGGAAGTTTAAAGTTACAAGTTCGTGTTAAGTGTTAAACAGCTGTTAATTGAATTGCAAATTATTGTAATAGTGGTACTTTTCACATGAACAAGTATTTAATAATTTTCATTTGACATGCAAACTTTTTTCTGAAGGAACTTTAAAGGAGTACAAATTTAAGAGGCGTAAGAGGCAATTAATATAAAAATAAAAACCGAAATTTCTTTAAAAGGTCTAGAATTTCAAATAAAAATATCCTGAACGACATTTTGATAAAAGAAAAATTTGATTCAGAGATTCGTGGAGAAAGATTTTTTACGATTTTGAGGAATTATAACGAAGTGTTACATGATTTCAGCACAGCTTCCATTATAACTTATCTACTGATTGCACAATAGCTGTTACTCATTTCTTTTTACAACGACGCTTTAATATCAAAATAGAATTTGTTCACTGTTTACTTTTAATTTAAATAAATTTCAAGTTTATAATATAAATTTTATAAAATGCTTTAAACAAAATGTGAAACCATTTAACTCAATATTGTAATTTTAGACAACAAAAAAATATTTCACTAGTTTTCATTTGGCGACACACTCACGCAGTGTTTGATTTTAATTTAAATGTAAATTTGTGTTGTTTGCACGTACATATATGTAATGGCTCCACAAATCTCTTATTTCATTTAGTTATAAAACTACCATTCGGCAGTCGTTTTGTTTTTTATATAAAAATCATTTGGTAGGTTTCTTTTTCTCTTTTTTTACGATGTTATTTTAATGCAATTATAAAGTCAAAACCAAAAACAAAACAAAAAATATATTGGTCACTAGGAGTTTGTTGTCGTCAACAACAGACATGACTCTCATGGCCAGCTATTTGAGTTTAAGTAAATTTTTTTAACTTTTTTTTCTTTAATCTTTATGAATAATTCAATGAAACTTAAGTTTCTTGTACGCCATTTTTAAACACTTTTGAGAAGTTAAAAATTGCAAATAAATGGTTAATTAAACAAATATATAAGAAAAATCGGATAATAGAAATCAGATCGTTTTTATGTCATGCGAAAAATACATAAGACATCACAATCATCAGATCCTTTTCATCCAAATTCAAATGTGATATTCAAAGCATAGTTCGTAAAGAAACGAAACGAAACAAATGCAAACGTTTCTTTTTTTTAGTTTTTTAGAGTGTTATTATGGAAAACCATCATAAAATGCTGATGTAATTTGACGTCAATCTTTTACTTTTTGATCTCAAGCGTATTTGAAACTTTTGGACCTTAAAAATGTACGTTCATTTAATAATAATATATCGAAGTAAATATTATTTTTTTATAAGCACTACAAATACGCACATTCACATTTTAAGATTGCTGATGTTGACATCTCAACTAACAATTCATCATTTGAAATTATTTAATTTTTATATTCATTTTGCAATAAGCTTTTATTACTCCATTAAAATTATATTAGTTCATCTTTGAAGGCATAATAGCAAAACATGAAACTTGACAATTGCAAACACAGTCACAGAAATATGTTGAAGTCCCACAGCCTTTATAAACTCAAAAAGTTGCTAAAGGTATGAACAGTGATAGATAAATTAAATGAAAAATAAAACACTTTTCTCTTCGTTTTCGTTTTTTTTTTCTACCTTCATTTCTTTGCTGGGTTTTTCAATCTGCTATTTTTCTTTTACTGTATAATTTTTATTATTACTTTTGGTCTTCATTTGCATTCTCTTCAACAAGTTTGGTTTAACATTCAGATTAAATGAAAGTTGATTGCATGTATTTCTATTGCATCTTGTTTTTTTCTTTATTTCTTTATATTATTATCAACAATTGCAATCACAAACAAGTATTTTGAAATTATAACTTATATTTTCGTTTTTCTTTTCTTCTAGCAAATTTCTTGTGGTTAGAATTTTTTTATTGAAGGTGGTTTTTCAAGGCATAATTTATGTCTTCTTTGCGTGTGTGTGTGTGTGTGTGTGTGTGTAACAAGTATAGTGGCTGCAAACCAAGAATGTCACCAAGAACCAAACAGCGTTAAAGTAAATAAATATTTTAAATGTATTTTTTTTTTTTTTATTATTTAATAAACAACGACAGCAATGGTTACAGAAAAATAAAAAAACACTCATACATTTAAACGAAACAAAGTGAATTGGGTGCAACTAGAATAAGTTTTATAATTATTTAATATCATTCATAATTTAACAAGGAAATTAGCGAAACAATTGAAATTATTTCAACTATTTAAATAGAGTGCCAATACTATACACACTAGGAGTTAAAATAATTTTTGAACAAAGAAAACAAAAACAAAAAAGGGTTCAATTGACAATTTCTTTAAATATAACACAATATTTACTCATTTTTAATAATTTGAGAATGGGAAGAGATATTTAAGAAATTCAATGTTTGTATGAAATTAAATATTTTAAAAGTTCGAAGGAAAGGACATAAAAAATCCCTCTTCAATGGCAATGATAAATTAAAAAAAGAATTTAGACAAATATCAGCCACAAAAATATTTTTATGAAAGTGAATATGCATGCTTTATAAAAATATAAAATAAATTAATTAATTTATAAACATAGATACTAGAATTTGATATTAACACATGGCGTTTTTTTTTTGTTGTTTCATTTTATTTGATAAAATGAAAAAGTCCCTAATTTTATCAAGTAATGGTCCATTAATTAAAATTACAAATATGACGTATTAATAAATGGTTAAGTAAATAACACAGGTTGCCTTCTCTAAAACTCGTATACGCACCAAACCCTTGATATTTCATAATCTATATTTAACAGGACAGTTAATTATCTACATCTCCCCTCTGCTAAGTTAATCACTACATAGTATAAAACAAAGTCGCTTTCTCTGTCCCTATATCCCTATGTATGCTTCAATCTTTAAAACTACGCAACGGATTTTGATACGGTTTTTTAGTAGATAGAGTGATTGAAGAGGAAGGTTTATATGTATAATCTTGGAAGGTTTAACGTCACAAATTCGCCCGGCAAATATCTAGCTTATTTGCCTACTACCTGTTTTTACCCGGTCTCACACGGTTCTTTACTCTATGAGTACGATTTCTTAGTGTAAGAAGATCGAATATATAAAAATATTAAGGCAAGACAACGTTTGCCGGGTCAACTAATTACATATATTTTATAACAGATTAATTATTAAATTCTCTCTAGCTGCTGCTTTAATATTGGCTACTGCCTGTACTCGTATAACACATCAATCCATTAAACTCAAATCAAAACTCTTAAAACATAATTTCTAAAATCGTTCAAACTTTTATATCAACGATGAATCAAAACAACAAATAAAAACCTGGTAAAGTCAAATGAAAATAATAGAGGTGTGCAATAGAAATGAAAATGAGGTAACGTTGTTACACAGTATACCGTTATTACAACTTTCGATAGTTACAGCAAGGGTTTTGTAAGGCAAATAACCGGGTTTTGACAAAACTTTGAAACCAAATTTGGGTGAATAATTAAAGACACACTATCCGATATTTAACTTAGCAATGTTTTTCATTTAGTATCTAACCAAGAGCCTGATATTTGACTTATAAAAACTTAACTGTAACCAACAATGAATTTGGATTATTTCGTTTAATGTGACAGAGATTACTTTTTATAGTTTCTTTCAGTTAGCATCTTCTCATCATTTGTAAAACTTTTAACTAAACTGATTTAAATTTCAAGAAAAATTCACCACCTCAATTTTTTCAGAAACTTGAGGCATTATAGAACCATGATTACCTATAAGGTAAATTTAATTATTATGCTTCTCCTCCTGAAATCTGTCCCTCGAATGTACGATTTTATTGACCCTAAAATGGTAGCATTTCCCAACTAAACCACGATTTTAGAAACAAATTTGCAAGCAAGAAACGACACTAGAAAGAAGTTCAAGTAATAGGACCTTTAAAACTGCCTTATTACATTTTTTCTTTATTTATATTAAACTTGAACTCTTTAACTAAACAAAAAATTAAATGTTACACTCAAAAATAAAAACTTATTTACGTTTTTTATGTTTTAATTTGTGCCAATGAGGAAATAATCTAGTTAAGACTCAATTAATTTTAAATTAAAGCAATTAATTAATTGCTAAAAGTTAGTTTGTTCAAGTTCAATTACTAACACAAATACAAAAGGATATTTAGCTTGGAAAAATTACTATTAACACCTTCTCTTGAATTAAATAACATTTACTTGCTCATGCTGTCTGTCAAGACGATTAAGAATGTACATACAGATTCATTTTAAGCTCAATGTATGACAAATGGCGCACATAATAAATCAATTGCATTGCTCCTTTTTTGTTTTCTTTCATCCTTAAATTGGATATAAAATTTATTTTTAATTACAGGCGAATTTTACACTTGCAAGCACAGCAGTTTATTAATTTGTGTTGGTAGATACCTTGTTTCTAAACATTTAGTTACAGTCATATATTTCGTAAGCTCTTTTCTCTCTCCATGTCCCTCTATTTTATATATTTATTTTTTAGTCGTTCTCTCTGAGCATGCGTTAGTGTTAAATTGCAAATATTTCCTGCAAACAAACTGTTGGACGTTGGTACAACGTTTTTATGAATAAAAGATATTAAAAAAAATTGTTGATTCCAAAACACAAAAACCAGACTAGAATGTAAAAAAGGACATGTTTTTCTAAAAACATGGAGAAATGTTTTATAGGTACTAATTACAATTAATTCTTTGTTTAGTTTGCTACATAACGTCTTGAAAACTCTGCTCTAACTTCTTTAAAAATCATAACGACGAAAAATGTTCAAGACTCAAATGTTCGAAATCTTAATCAAGCAAAACGCAAATTTTCTCTTGAAATTTTATACCTTAATATATAAAATTCGACTGTGCGTGTGTTTGATATTGTACTCCTCCTAAACGGCTGGACCGATTGAATTGAATTTCTGTGTATGCCTTTCGGTTACGCCTTGGAAGGTTTAGCGTCACAAATTGGCCCGGCAGATAGCGTTGCAATTGGTATCTGACTTATTTGTCTATCACCTGTTTTTACCCGGTCTTGCACGGTCCTTTACTGTATGAGCATGATTTCTTAGAGTAAGAAAATCGAACGTAAAAATATTTTATTTTTTCATCAAAACCCAACTTAAATTTTTATGGAAATTAAAACAGACCACGCCCATAGCCACGCCCACTTGCTAACGTTTTCTCAAATCAGAGCACTTATAGACCGATTTAAAAAATTTTGTTTTTTATATGTTCGGCATAACTCAACTTCATTTTTTATTCTCTTTTTAAATTTTTTTTAATATAAATAAAATTTGAAGGCAAAACAACGCTGCCGGTCAGCTAGTTTAATAATAAAAAATTATCATTTAATTATATGTACGCATTTAAGGGCTTTTTCTTGTTTTTAACCTTGAATCGGGACTTTAAAACTATAACATTTTCGAAAAACTTTTTTACACTTTTTTCTTTGTTCAAACACCCAAAAACCCCAACCCTCACACAAATTGCGAAAGAATAATAGGAAAACTATATACTTTTGTTGACACCTAAAAGAAAAACTAAGAGCACACAGCCACACACTCCCCATACTCTTTCAAATAAGAACCAGAATGCTAAAATTCAACAAAAACTTGAAAATTTCAATACTTCTTTTTTAAACATCAAATGAATGATATGCAGCTTCAACAGAGAGTTGCTGCAGAGTCACGCTCAGGTGATTTGAATGTATGCTGTGTTATTTTTTTTTCTTCTGCTATTGTTTGAGTGACAAGGCCAGGTATTTGCAGGTGTGTTTTAAATAAATAATGTCATGTTTATAAAAGACATAGAAGATAATGTCAGCAAGCATAAATTCATATAAAATAGGGCTTGGAGGAAAGGCATTAAATATGTAAATGATGGCATTTAAGTGAAAAACGAGCAAGGTAATACAAGTAAAAAAATACACACATACTTTAATATTTATTTCTGTACGTAAGTACGTACGAGTAAGTATGCATATTTTTAAATATTACTTAACTTACTTAACGAAAAAATTTGCAAATATAAATACAAATATTTATTTCTATTTTATTACTTTACTCGTGTTATAAAATCAGTATAATCTTAAAACTGAAGTAGTTGTAGAAGTTGTTTACTTATACGTTTGATAGTGGCTACAATGCTTGGTAAGCATCACTCTTGATATATAAAGAATATAGAGAATTTTACATAAGTGTTGTATGAATAACGATATACTGACTGACTGACTTATCATCATCGCCCAGCCCAAACGGCTAAAGATACGGGCTTGAAATACGGTGAGCAGGTTCCTGTTCCAATGTGTAGGACGAATAAGAAGGAATTTTTGGATATTAAGGGGGTAAAAAAAGAGTAAAAACGGGTAAAATCAAAATTCTTATACCTCCGGAACTACTACACATAGAGCTAAAGTTCAAACTACAAAATATTCTACTAAAAAAAAAATAAGCGGATGGGTATTTGGTACTTTTTCGATATTTATACATTTGCATGATAAAAAGTGTAAAACCTAATGTTGATACATTTTTTAACCCCATTTATCTTTCAACGTAACAATCACAGTAACAAAAACTAAATTGTATTCTTTTCTTCTTACAAAGGTCTAAAACGTATATTGGCACTTTTTCTAAATTCGAGCAAATAGGGGGTAAAATATTTACCCCTTGTTACTACTATTTCTAAATATGTACTTTTATGTACGTTAAGACATATTTAACTCGGCAGATTTATCTTCACCCACTTAAATTATAAATATCAGCAACAGTATGGTACTTCGCTGACGAAGTAGCGAATTAAGTGCTAGTTAATAAAATAAAGGATGTGAAAAAAACCCAGAGCAAAAAATTATTTAAAGCAATGAATTGAACAAAAAAGTAATTAAAAAGTAATACTAGGCCACACCAATTTAAATAAAATTGGCAATAAAAAAAAAGAAAAAGTAATACCCTTAAATGAGATTGTAATTTATAAGGATTCTAATATTAATTAGCCGACTAACCAAACGCATGTGCCACAAAGATTGTGTGTTGTTACTTGCGATGGATGTTTAAGAGAAGAGTCTCTTCTTATAAGTAGCCACTGAAGCATCAAACGTTTTTAATAAATTTGGACATAACAATCGCACTAAAGTTGGTATTTTTTTAAAAAGGACTTTAATTTCATATAATTCTTAGGAACATATAATTCTTCATAAAAGCCTAGATTTTTGTGACTATGATTATGGCCCAATATATTTAATGATGTAATATATCGTATTTGATAAATATGTAATAAATATTTTTAAAAAACGTATGGCATTACGTTAAAACATATTTATCTTAATTCACTTAAGATTGTGCACGAATATCGAAATAGTAAGAATAGTAATTTTTAAAAATTAAATAAAAACTATTGAAATTTAAAAAAATACAAAATATTCTTATTGAAAACAAGAAGAGATTAGGTGCAATCTTTAAGATTTACTGTTCTAATATTTGATGTAGAAATCTGTTGAACCTTTAAATCACTCTTCATTTTATAGCAAGAACATTTCTTTCGATTTTAAATAGTCTTATTACATTTAAATGAACGACATACCTCAAAATTATTAACGAATCTGGACATTGAATTGCTTCACACAGGTTTCAGCTATACGATTGTGAATGTTGTTTACTTCAGCTTGAGTTAAAGTACGTTCCATATGACGGTATACGATGCGAAAACAGACACTGGTTAATCCTTTTTTGGGATGTTTAAATTGATCCCGCAAACTGATCTGAAATTTTCGGAAACAATAGAAAAAATACTTTGCACATTACGTAATTTAAAATTTACCTGTTCTACCACATCTCCCGCTACTGATCTTACTAAATCATAGAAGTCATTAGGTACAAATCCGTTACCAACATCAACGCCTGGTGGCAACCAAAATGATAAATCGTTTGCACATTGAGGATATTGCGAAACTGGTTTGTATTTAACTAATTCATACAAATTCTTTTCATTAAATTGCGTTTGAAAACCAGAATCATTAGACCAAAATAATCTTATGTCTGGTATATCAAATAATACCATGGCCAACCGTTCTAAACCCAAACCAAAGGCATAACCAATAGAATTTTGTGCACCGGATTGTTGTAAAATTTCATGTCTCATTATACCACATCCCAAAACCTCTAACCATTTATCTTTGTAATGAATTTCCAGTTCCCAAGAAGGTTGTGTAAATGGAAAATGAGTATCCACCCATCGGTATTGAATTTTTGAGCCAAACAAATCTTGGGCTAGTCCTAGCAAAACCTGCTTTAATTCATGTTCCATAAGCTTTACAGCTTCTAAAGTATAGCACGGTTGTTTAGATTGGTCAATGCATTTCGAGGAAGAATGTATGACCTGAACTTTCTTGTCAGTATTTTCACGCCAAGTTTTTTCGAATAGTTCCAATTCTGGATTACGTTCAAATAGTTTGTCTTTGGTCACCAAACGCACAGCATCTAATTGATGAAATACTGGATAATGTGTACTATCGATTTCATCTCTTCGATAGACTTGCCCCACCACCAGGAAATTATCCAAGCCTGATGATATCAAATCGACTTGATGAGCGGTAGTATGAGCCCTCAATAAATGTTGGCTATTTATATAATAACAGTCGGATTTGTTTCGACTTACATGGTCTGCAGGTATTAACAGATTATCGAAGTTTTGCTGTACTGTAACTACTGGATTTAGTTTGTCATACACCGAAAATAAAGGATTTCCACGTGTTGTTTTGTACGCCTGATAGAAATAGTTTACAATACGCTGTCTGATTATAGACAAGGGATGGTCTTTCTGCAAATGTTTGTTTAAGCCTATATACGATAAAATTTTTGGTGTTACATTGGTCCAGTTGTCAATAGCATACGATTTGCCGTTTATTTCCAACTGAGTGGCTTTCGGTTCAGCTGCACTTGGCGCTAGAAACATACCAGAAGTAGAAAAATATTTGCATGCTGATAGTTTTGCAGCTGTGAATTTCAATTCAGAAATATTATAAAGTTTTAAATCTTTAGCACTTGTTAATATTTTTAGATTAAATAACATTTTTTTTTATAAAAATCACTGTTACCCGAAACGATATTACTAAAATTAAACTTTTAAATAAAACTAAAACAGCTGTCTTTCATCGTAATAATTTTGATATAAAGGGATGCCATATGAAAAGATTTGCAAGCAATTGAACCGTGATTAATGTGTAAAGTAAAAAATTGGAAATCTGGTAGCATCATTATGTTTCCACTAAATTTTTTGGTATACAAAAGGTTTTGATTGTGATAGTTTTTATTTGCTTCTATTACTAATGTAATCACTCTATTGTAATAGAATATTAAAAACAGCTGCAAGAAATAAACAAAATCTAGCACCGACAGAGAAAAATAATTGGAGCTGTGAAGAAATTACTGTGTAAAAAAGTTAAATTATTCAAAAACAACCGGTAAGTGAAACAAAATTAATGGTTCGTCAAAAACTTTAATTCACTTTACATTAGGCAAAAAAGTGCTAAATTGCATTTTTCCGCAAACGGTTTTATCTTAGAAAATTTGTAAAATGAAAAAAAGTAACAATGACGTTAAACTAGAAGATTTTTAAGTATACTCTAGAATTAGGGCAATCTGAAATTTAATAATATTTAAGATCATTCTAAATTCTTCTTCACAGCAGAATTTAAAAAGAAGCACTAACTAGCTTCTTAAATTTCTAGAGACTTGATTTGATAAGGTTAGTAATTTTTTTTTACACAATAAAACGTATACAACTGACTCATTACTTTTGTGCTCCTGTTTGCTGATTATATGCAATAGCACGTATGTACATACATACACAAAAAAATTATTCATTACGTTAGCCAATAGTAATGTTTTGTCAAAGGGGCTTGAAGATCTTAAGGCATGTCATTGAAAGGCATAAACCTGAATCGAGAATTTTAACAAGAATATAAAGACTAAAATACCTATCATGGGAAATATGTATTAAACTAAAAATGTCGTTTTTTAGTTATGTTTAAAATTTTACTTTATTCAATATAACAGAGTTCTAGTCATTAATTTGAAAATAGTTTTCATATTTTAAATTACCGTTATTTTAAGCAAAATTAGTTTTACAACCAAAAAAATAAATGAAAAGCAATTTAATATTTTGTTTAAATTTAATTTTTAACAAAACCAGAAATAAGTTAATTGTATATTGAAAGCTCATCGAAATCTTTTTTTCTAAAAAATTTGAAATATGAAATTATCAATGCAATTTTTTTTCTTTTTTTGCAGCTGGGCGGTTCTAGATTTATCTGTTAAGTGGGGGCGAAAAGAAAGCAGAACATGTCGGAAAAAGTTACCAAATTGGCTTTAGCAAGTCGTGTCATAGTTGTAGTTTTACAACTTGTGGCAAATACTGCTTTGCCAGATCATAAAAATGACGTATTTAAAGCGCCTATAGATGCTACACAAAAACGCACATGGTTGGATAAGTCCATTGACTTCACTTTGGGCGGCTTACGACATTGGGACAGTGAATATTTCTTGCACATTGCGGAGTACGGTTATACCTATGAGAATACTTTGGCATTTTATCCCCTTTATCCGGTCTTAGTGGAGAACCTAGCTAAAGTGTTGCATTATGTTTTGGAAGACTTTGTGAGCTTGAGATCCTGTTGTCTGCTAGTAGCCATTTTGATAAATATGCTACTGTTTTGTAAGGCTGCCAGTATTTTGTATTTACTGACTCTACGTATTTTTAATGACTTGAACAAAAGCTGGAATGTGGCTTTACTGTTTTGTTTTAATCCAGCATCAATATTTTTTTCGGCTGCCTATTCAGAGACTTTATTTTGTTTAACATCTTTCTATGTCATGCTGGAATGTTGTATGGAAATACGTTTTGTACGCATCAGTTTGGCCCTGGCTTTAAATATCGTGGCACGTTCAAACGGTTTAGTCAATTTTGGTTTTCCCTTGTACTTTATGTTGCGTCAATTTATACTAAGAAAAGCAAACTGTTTAGTTACCTGCTTTAAGGCACTGACCTGCTTATTGATAGCTTTAGTACCCTGGACATTTTTTAATTTCTTTGCCTTTCGCCGTTATTGCTATACCGAAAATCAACTTAATCATACAGAGGCTGTATTGTCTTATGCCCGTGAAAAGCGATTTGTGTTGGCTGGCCAACGCTTTGAGCAACAATCACCCTGGTGCGATAATACCCTACCCTTCCCCTACTCCTACATACAATCACACTATTGGCAAGTGGGTTTTCTAAAATATTACGAGTTCAAGCAGTTGCCAAATTTTATGTTGGCATTGCCAATATTAATATTTTTGTGCTGGCATTGTTTCATATACTTGAGACATTTTCTTTTGAACTTTATTACAAAATATCCTATGACTCAATTGATAAAGGAATATAAAACTCTACCATTTGTTATACATTCTTCATTTTTGACTCTATTTTGTATATTCTTTGTACACATACAAATCTCTACCAGGCTATTGTGTTCGGCCACTCCTACTCTATATTGGTTTGCGGCTGATTATATGCCCAAGTCCTTAGATAAATTACAGTTAAAATCAAAGGCCGGCATGATATTTCTTTGGTTTAGTTTGTACCTCATAGTGGGAGCCACATTGTTTAGTAATAATTTACCATGGACTTGAATTCATTTATGTAATAATACATTAATACATATTAATTTGAAAAGACAAAAAAAAAATAAATTAAAAAATTATAAGTTTTACAATCTTTGCCTTATTTAAAAAAATAGAAAGTTTGAAAGTAAACATATGATTAAGAGCACAAGGACAAGAAAGTGTAATGCTCTTATCGAGAAACAAACGCACTTTAAATTGTTAAATTTTTGTATTGTGTTGTGTAGTTTATACTTTTATTAAAAATAGAAAAAAACATGAATAGAAAAAACATGAATATAAAAAAACAAAAGACTGTTAATTATTAATTTTGCTTTATATTAAATTGATTTATTTATTAATCCATGTTGTAAAATAATGCCATCCAGGCTTTAAATATGTATGATTGCCCTGTACAAAAAACAAAATGCGTTGAGTAAATGTAATTTAGGAAGATATATAACTATTTATTACGAGTAAAAATAGAATTATTAGCTCCAAAACAACTTATGTAATAAATACTGATCTTGTGTATTATTATTTCAAATAAATTTTAACTTGTATAAAGGTCTAGTATTTTTTGTACCCAAGCCTTCACCAGTAGGAAATAAGGACCCGATATTTACTAATAAAGGCTCATGTCAGGTAAGCTATAGAAAACTCTATATACTGCCATTTATTTAAGTTTCAGACAAAAAACAGTATCACTATGGGAAAATATACGTGTGATGTTTTATGGGGTTGATTGGAATAACTCGCAAAACACATTTTTAATATTCAGGAGAATGTTCACGCAGAGACATTAAGTTTGCTAGGCCATAGGATAGGACTTAATACAGGACCACCGAAAATAATTGTTTATAGCTCCACTTATTAATAGTTGAGGCTATTAATTATCTAGCTGCTAAAAAAAACTTTGTGAAATAATTAAATATTCTTTTTTTCATATTAACATAAATACTATCCTATTTATTTACTTTTTCTTTATTTATTTTTTATCTACATATACATATATATTTCTTATTTCGTTGTTCTTTTAAATAAACGCATATGAAATTGTAAGATATTTTTGACATCTGGCATATAAAAAAATAAAAAGAAAATATCCTTATCTGATTGTAATACTTCCCTAGTGAAATCTAATACACAAAAAATAACAAAACAAAAATTAAAAGAACAAAAAACAGCCAACATATGTATGTACTTTAGATAACTTAGTTTAATTATCTATTTTCACGACATTTCATGTTTAAATTTATTAAAGATTTTACATTTAAAAAGTATTATAAAAAATTCAGTATGTTAAAATAAAAGAAGGATTAAAAACTGAATATTTGGAGAATAATTATAAAAATGAAAAGTGCATACGAATTGCATAAAAAAAAATAGTATATTGAAATGAAAATTATAAATTCATTTAAACAGTGGGGTAACTGGCAGAAGTAGCAATACCACACTGGTTTTCTTGATTACGTGCCATCTTAATGTAACCGTTTTCACCCCAGGTGGTACCCCAGGAGTTTTTAACTATCCAATAATCTCCAAATTTTTTGTCGGTACCATAACCCACTACCAAAACACCATGATCTAAATTCTGGGAGTCACACTCAGGTTCAGTGTAAACACCCTCACTATACAACTGGAAAGATTCGTGTGAAGCGTCAATGGCCACAGAAACGGGACCGTTAGTGGCTACAGCTTGCATCAATTTTTCTTCATCACCTTCAGGTATATCAACAAAACCGGTATCGGTGGCACCCACATTAGACTTACTGAAGTGGCAAGAGTCATCAATACCTTCATAAGGATAAGATTTTTCTGTATCAATCCCACCATTTTCCTTGATATAACGGAAAGCAAGATCCATTAAACCACCGTTGCAGCCATTATTGCCATATTTATTGGAGCAGTCCACTAAATTTTGTTCACTTAAGGAAACTAAAACACCGTGTTTACGCGAATGTTGACCCTCCAAGGCGCCGGTCGATGAAAAAGCCCAACAAGAACCACAATGACCCTGATCCTTAACTGCAGTGACAACACCTTCTTCACGCCAGTCTACCGACTTGGGAAAAGTAACATGTGCGGGATGAATATAACTTAAACCAACTAACTCTGACTTTTGACTGAAATTGTAAAATGTCAAGTCATAAAACTTTTCTCTAATAGGTTTTTGTCAAGCTTACCGCAACAGTTTACCCAAAGTATGGTTGTAGCCATTCATAGTATTCTTAAACTCATGGTGTAGCATATCGGTATATTTATTCAAGCCCAGCTTGTATGAAACCAAACCCTTGGCATACAGTTGATTATGTTTGGCAATTTTCCTACGATTTTCATTGAAAATTTTTCTACGAAAATTTTCTTCCACATCATTGGTATACGATTTGCGATGTTCCAACTAAAAAAAAAGGAATTAAACATTTAAAAAAAAATAGCAGCTACAGATTCCATTTTATGTAGGTATAGTATTTAATATAAAACTTTAAATTCGAATAATACCTTCTTCGTCAAAACAATATTTTCGCTTTCATATAATTTTAAGCGAACAAAAATTTTTTCTTTATCCAATTTAAGTTAATTTATTTTCATAAATAATATTTGAATTACTTTTAATAAAACTATCACCCATGTTCTGACAAACGAGCGTTTTGGAAAACGCTTTCCAATTTAAAAACACCAAATTCAGTTAAGCATGTTTTGAAAACCGTGCGTTTTATTTGTTTTTTCAAAGAATATTAATATGAAAACACTAGGTTATAGGTAAGCACTTTACACACAAAATTGACAAAACCAAAATACATTTTTTAAAGTCGTATTTTTTGAGAGTGAAATTATTATTAATTTTTGATTGGGCATAATTTAATTTTCTCTTTAAGTCTTAGTTTACACAAAATTCGTCACTTCTCTTCAGTGTATTCTTGCGATTTGAAAACGCCAAAATTCTAACGTTCACCTATTTTACGATTTTAAATTGTAAAGGTAAAAGTTAAGCGTTATGCGCTTTTCAAAACATGGGCTTATATATATTTGCCATATTTTTATAGACACATTTTGTATTTTAATAATTTTTTTTATTAAAATAATGTTTCCTTTAAATAGTTTTTTAATCCACTCCACAATCTGTTTACGCTCAATAATTTTTTCACTTATTAATTCAAATATTTATTATATTTTGTTTAAATATGTACTCGTATGTATAATTGTATTATTTGTTTATTAATATATTTTTTCGTTTAATTATGTATTTATTATTTGATATAAGAAATTAATTCTAAGAATACATTTTTTAATGAGCACGGAAGACTTTAACCATTTGCTCCCAGGGTCTAGGCAGGAATCGGACCTGGGACCCCCAGATTGATAGGTTATCGCGCTACCCACCAATCTAAAGGGCACACTTATGTATTTATTTACATCCCATTTATTTATTTTTTTTTATTCAAATATTTTTTATTTGTGTGAATTGTATAATTTTTTTGTTTGACACACAACTTTAGGGAAAAGGAACACATTTCGGTGTTATTTTGTATTCCAAAATAATTTTCAATCGATTTTTTTATTCGAGTATATGTATATTTTTTAATTAAAAAATTTTAATTTGATATATGTACTAGTAAATGATAATTTAAATTTTTAATGATGATGCATCTAATTTACAAAACAAAAATTAATATATGCCCACACATATCTATATAATATTTATAATCGATAGTAGTTAAATATGTAATCTTTCAATTAATCATATATTCAACAATCACTATTTTCGTATTAAGTTAAATCAATTACCAAATCGTAGATAAGAAAGTACAGTGACAGGAAATAATTTGAAGTTGATTAAAATAGAGCTGTACACAATATAATACAAATAATTTGAGTTCTTGTGGTCTTTTATCCATTCATGGACATATACATACATACAGGTGATAAGAAAAACAAACACACTGCTGAATATTGAATACTAATAATTTTGTATATTGAGTAGGAATTGAGCAAGTAAAAAAAGCAAGTCGTATAATTATATTATTTTTTTCTTTATAAAATAATTAAAGAAATATGAAAGTGATCACATAAATAAAGTAAAAGGGCTGGGTGGAAAAAATAAACTAAACTATTTTTGCAAAAGCAAACCGATTTAAAAACACTTAATACTTTAGATTCCTTTTTTTAAATATTTACAAGAAGTGACCCCCCTTTTTGTAGAGTTCCTACATTACATACATACATACATACATATTTATGTGTACCTGTCGCTTGTATATGCACATGTGGACATACATACAAAAAATTTGAATTCTCCAGTGGTCTTCGCTGAACTTAACAAAAGAACCAGGTTTGTGTTTGTAAAATTTTTTGTTTAAAATACAATTCAAAACAGGAAATGCTTGATTACATGCCACAAAAAGAAGTAGAAAAAAGTGACTATTTGCATGCATTAATAAAAAAACAGGTAAAAATGCAATAATGGAAAATGTTTCAGCCTTATTTATATTTTTTTGCATTTTTTTTTAATTTCATACCCTACAAATGGCGTTCCAAAATTTAAATGTGCTTTTGAAAAACACTTCCCAAATTATTCGCCTACTAATCTATTCTCACAAGTTAAGGTTTTAATGGTCATGATGCCGCCCGTTGCTAAATGAAGGAATGGATGAATATGTGTATGTAATGTAATGTCAACTATTCAAACTGTCAATTTATTCTAATTAATTTAATTGAATATTCTGCTGCTGCTACGGTTTGTTTGAAATGCCACTACATATTTCCTCCAATTTTTTTTTTCTTCTTTATTTAGATGGCCTTTTTGTAAACTGATCGTACATTTTTTAAAATCATTATCGAATGTGTAGTATAATATGTTTGTATAATAAATTAATTTTCATAGGAGATGATATTTTATGGAGTTGTCTTGGCACCCGTCATCCCTTGCTTATTGTGACAGCATTTTTCGAAATCATTAGCGAGCATTTGCTGCATACAAGAGGTTATTTTATGTGTGAAAAATATGTATATATTCATATGTGTATAAGTAATAATAATGGGCCATAATCATAGTCACAAAAAAGTAGGCTTTAATTAAGCGCTGACTATTGTTCACAAGAATTATATGAATTTAAAGTCCTTTTTAAGAAGATACCGACTTTATTGTGACTATGATTATGGCCCAATAGTAATAATTAAATATAATTTTCTCTGCTTTCAAAACTCCATTAAGCATTAAAGTGGAAAATTTTTCACGAAAATATTTTCTGCTCGTGACTACGCATGAGCGTGCTTGAAAAGTTGCTCACAATACCATCTCATATACCTTTACTACTTACAATTCCCAAATTATTTGTAGTCACGAATGTATTTTCAAGTCTACTTGAAAATTAAATCAAAATCACACTATGAGAGAAAATTATTCAAGTACAGTTAGTACAGCCCGCTGCCAGTCTGCTGCAATTATCATGTGCTCAAACAAACAAACAATTTTCTTTTATCGATTTTCCCTGTGACAACAAATTTAGAAACCTACATAAGAAAAAACATGTGTTTTACACGAAAAATTAACATTCGTGCTGGCAAATGGTATACGCATTTACATATTTTTATTAAGGAATTTTTGGAAATCATAAAACTATTTTTTTTTCTAGTGAAAACGAAATCAACCAGGTAAAAAGTATCAAAAGAAGGTTTCTGGCTTCATATCGAATCGAATGGAAATCAAATAACAATAAAACTTAATTACGCATTGATTTATTATTTTTTCCAACATTTTTGTTTGTATTGAATCTTTCTATAAGAAATTTACAATAAATATCGAAATCTTATTCATTATTAAAAACGAAAAATATTAAAAAGCTAGAGAAGAATATAAAAAATAGAGACTTAAAAAAGATAGGGAAGTTTCCTATACTATATGAATTTAATAGTATAAATAAATTTTAAAAGATACTGTTTGCGTATGTTTTCTAATCCATTTTAATAAATGGAATTAACAATTTCTTCTGTTTTAAGCACTTAATTTGCAGTAAATTATATATTTTTTATTTATCGTTTTATTTAATTAACAATTAAAAAGAAAGAAATCTATAAATGCGAGTTGTTATTAAATTTAAATTCAGTTCATGAAATTTATTAATACAATATTTAGGGTTGTTGATGCTATTATTTCGTGTTAAGTTTCAATAATTAACACTTTCATTAAAAAATATAAAACAAAAATTAACGCTTTTATTAAACAAATTTGTATTAAGGCGGGTAAAGTTCAAACAATCTTAATCTTTAAATGAATAATGCACAAAAAAAGTTAATAAAAGAAGCAAAAAGTAAATAATTTTCAAAAAAAATTAAAACTAAAATGGATTAAAGAAAATCTGTTAAATGTTTTAAAGATTTTCTAGTATACAAGAAAAGGTTTTTAGTTTCAATTTTATTTGCTTTCAGGTCTCTGTTTAGTAGGAAATGCACTTTTGTCTTTTATAAACATTTTTAAATCGAAAAAGGAAAACGCAAACGCTGTAAATTGAAACTAATAGATGTAATTCCAACAAAATGAATAACGAACGGCAAATGCTGCTGCAACACAGACCTAACACCGGAAAACACACAACTCGTTTGAATAAGAACTGCATGATGCAGAAAATTCTTGAAAATCAAAGTCTTTCCATTTCAATGCCTGCTTCTATGTCTTGTGTTTTAGTGTGTTTAGGAGCTGCAACTAAAGGCTGACTAGTTGACGGTTCTTCTGGCGATTCAATATCATTGTATTGCTCGTACACAATTTTTTTGCGCTTTTGAATTATAACATATAAAACAATGCTATTTATAATGAACAGACCGGCAATAATTATGGCTGGTATCACAATGTCGCAGACCATATCAATTTTATTATTTTCCATTTTTTCTATTTGTGGTTTTTTTCTTAAAATTTAACAATTCTTTTTAGGTTTGTTGTTTAGATAATTTTCTTTGATTATTTCGTTAGACTTTGTATTCAGCTTATCATTTTTTTCTGTTGTTGTTTTCTTTTTCTTAAATAACAACTAGAAAAATAAATTTTTAAATGAACGAAATGGTTGCTTTCCCGAAAGGTTGTAGCGTAACTAAACAGAAAAAAGCTGCCAAACTATAGCAAGGCTCTAATACTACTGAGGGTTGGAACACTGGTTCTTAAATTGCCATGAACATGCACAGCACGAACAGAATCAGCGACACACACACACAAGAAGTAGACAAAAAGTATAAATGAATAAAAATTTTCAACCAGAGATGAAAACTAATATTTATTTATAAACAACAAAAAGTACCTTACAAACACAAAAAGTACTTAAATTTTTTTATATTCAAGCCTTTGTAGAAAATATCACCTGAAAAAATATTAGAATTAACAAACACTTTGCTTTTGCTTCAATATTTCGAAATTGTTTATGAATATTGTTTTACAAACTAGTAAAAGTTTATTGAGACCATCAGTTAAAATAAAATAAAGTAAAAACTTAGAACTATATCACACATATTCTAAATCGGTTAAAAGTTAAAGCATTTTGCTTTTTTTAAATTAATATCAGTCTATGCGGTTTAACCCTAAAAAAAGAAAAAAAAATTGTTTGTGCGTGCTCCTGGCACTACATGGCTTACAGATCTGATACTAGAGTTGAAAACGTAAATGTTATGATCATGAAAAATTTACTACTGACAAGGACCTGCTTCCTCCCACACTCTGTTATTTTTTACTCACTGTCATGCATGAATGGAATAAATTAAAACTAGCAGAAATCCACGATTTAATAGGAATTGGATTTTTTCTGTATTATTTTAAATTAAAGTCATGGTATTCTGCGACATTTTACGATAAAACTATTTATTTCTGCAACCACAACTGTGTGCACTCTAAAATAATTTTGAGAAGCTTTTGAGAAAAATCCAACATTCTTTAAAGAAAATACAAACACGTTAATGATTTTCTTTTTACGAAAATATATTGCTTTTTCTCTTTTCGAACATGCTAAATTCCTACAAGGGAAAAATATAATATTTAATCAGAAAAGAAAATGTCATAAGACTATATTTAGTACCTAATTCACAGCACTGACGTACGTACAGACAGCCAGCCACGTTTATCACTTTTAGTTGTTTGTTGTTTAATATCGACACGCAAGAAATATGCATACGATTTTTTAGTTTGCTGCATATAAAGCAAGAAAAGTAACCAAAAAATATTAATTCGATAAAGAAATTAAAAACATGTTTTAACAAAAGACCAAAAACATGTCACGCTCACGCTTGCATTTTCTAAAGAATTCATGAATATGAAGAATAGCAGCAGAGAACATAACATTAGAGCTGTTATTTTTGAAAGTGATATAAGTTTACTTAAACGAAAGAGTTAGTGGTAATTTCAGTAAGACGGTGAATATATTTTGTCATTTCTTGCAGGTTTTTGTTAGACCTATGAATTTGGTACTCATAGTATATTTTCTTATAGCACTTCAAGAGTGCTTTTAGTGAACACTTTTACCTAAATATGAGATTCGAGATGATTACTTTATAATGGATCCAATGCAAAAATACACATTTGGTTTTTAAATATGAGAAATAAAAGAAATAAAGTAATTTCGATTAACTAAAATTAGACAAGTGAAATATGACACATTTTTATTTATTTTTTTTTGTTTTAAAAATATAGCACCACCACAGGAAGACAAAACTTTTGTTTTCTTTGTTCATCATAACATTTTGTATCAAGTAGAATTGTCTTTTATTTTTATAAATAAACTTATTGTATGGCTAACCATTAAAATAATAAAATTGATACAATAACAAAAAATTTAAAAAAATTAAACCAACTAATAGGGTCGATTTAAATTTCCTGCATTCTGTTAAAATATACACATAATATTTTAATATGATGCCTCAAAAATGGTGTTTTTGCACTGTTCGCATTGAATAATAAGGGATTTATTATGTATTTCGCCACAAAAGAACATATTTTGAAAATACAATATACCTATAAACCTATAACGCATACAAATACTAATAATTCTTCTTTTTAATTATTAAAATAATCAGTTAAAACGTCCCATATTTATTCCAAGTATCAGCAGTGGAATTGATATTGTCGTGTACAAGCCAACCGTTTCGAATTTTAAAAATTTTGTAATCTCGCTTTAAAATGTAAAAGTGATTCACAGGAAGGTTAATCTTTCTCAATGTCCATATTATCGTAAAATGTTTCGATGTATTTTTATTTAAAACATTAAAGAACACAATGAAAATTGTTAAACTTTGACCCATAGATAGACTCTGTACTAATTATTCTTTAACAAACAATATTAATCTTAAATTAATTTAAATTTGGGTTAAAAATCATCATCACATTGCTGAGCTGAGCGTGTCTTTAATCATTTTAATTCATTGTTGGCGCACAAAGGCAGATAATAATGTTATTACTTTTAAAACACATTACATTTATATTCCTAGAAGCAATAAACTTGTTACTGGAATGTTTTGCAAATGATAAGTCTCACTGATAGTAACAGCAAATTACGATTGATTTTAGTGCAAAAACAAAAAATTAATTGCTTATCACAAATATTTTTTAGTATACATACATACATATATTGTGGGTTAAAAAAATTTTAAATAATTTATGCTAATATTACAAAGAGGAAAAATTTGTTTTTTGTATTTTTCGTTTGTAACAGATAAACTCTAAAACCAACATAAAGCTGAAGAAGTAATTAGCGAGTTCAATGATTTAACAACGAAAATTATATTTTCCAACACATTTTTAAAAAAATTTTATATAAGATCAATATATAAATAATGCTGAATGGTTCTAGGATCGGCCAAGCTCACTTTTATGCGGGTCAGTTAGAAGTTTTGAGAACGGGTAAAAACAGCTAATCACAAACCAGATTATATTTATATTTACAATCTGCTTAGTCTAAGAATTCTTACACGCGGAGGGTGTGGCAAGACCGGGTAAAATTATCACCAAACAACTGAAGAATTTTTTTTTCGAAAAACCAACTGTTCAGAATTTAAATCTCATATATAAAAAATAAAATGCAGATATGCATGAAAATATATGTTCATGGGGCTAAAAGGGTTTTTTCGCTAGAAACGTAATTGCTTACAAATATTTTTTGCAAGTTGAAAATTCAGTGTGATGAAACCGATTCTGGATCCTCTGAACTAAGATAATCTGTATACTGTAGCTGTTTACATATATATATATATATATATATATATATATATATATATATTGTAGTATGTACATATAAGGACAAAGAATACGGAATTTATCAGTTTTATTCGAAATTTTTGTTTACGTTGGCTTTTTAAATTTTAGAGGACAAGTAATGACAAATACATCCATTGGTATTATTAATTTATATTTTTCCAGAAAAAATTATTGGCATCAAATAACTTCAAAGCGTAAACAGATACACGCTGCCGCCATTCTTGGCACGTATGTATGACTAAGTAGCATACATAAACAATGAGTATTCGAACAAAAGATTTAGATCTACTATTAACTTGAACAAGTGTTTTAAACAAAAACAAAGGAATAGGGAAATTACTTATTCAGACTTCAAAAAATGTACATAAGGATAAGAAATCATTAGCTTACCTTATATGTTACCCATTCTTCATCAGAAAGTTCTTTCAATGATATCGCCTTAGTTGAGGCTACTAATATCAATAATGCTAACACTGTACGCATTTTCGTATGGTTTTCCTAAATCGAGTGATGTAACTGACTAATGTAACTTTTCAAAACACTGAAAAGAATTTAAAAGAAGATAAAAATACATAAATATATTATAATAAATTTATCAGTGACTTTAAAAATCTTCATACTATTTGTATCTCTACATATGTACAAACATACTTTTGTTTTAATTTATTTGTATTTCAACTGTTTTTGTGTTAATTTTTTTTTAATTCGTTAGTATTAGTGAATATATATAAACAAATAAATAAAATCAAAATATTTCGTCAGCCGTGTAGCCACCAATTGTGTTATGAATTAAGCTTTTTTACTAATATTATTGTAAACTAAATAATAAAAATTATTCAAGTACTAAAGAGCTTTAAAAAAAGTAAAAATTAATGATTTTAATAAATACCGAGTATCAGTTTCAAAAGTATAACTCGAGTTTATATATAAACTTGGCCATGATTTAGGTTGTTATTGAAAATCTGAATTTTAAAAATATACTTTACACAATAAACAACAAAATAAAAAGTTTTTAAATTAAATTTAAGCTGATAGAGGTATTCAAAAGTAATTTTATCCAGAAAATATTAGGATCCGCAATATTGTAATCATCGTCAGTTGGAAAAAAAAATCTATAACCCAACTAATATTATGGGCTTATATGTATATGGCTCATTACTGCTAAATAAAGTCTATATGGGAACCAAATCTCATTTGACTTTGATTGTATGTAAGTATATAAACACTGTCTTTGTTATAAGACTTTTTGGAAACAAATGTACTGAAAAAATACAAAGGATACTCGAAATTTTAACAGTTGTTTTATAAAAAGAAATCACTTTTTAAACGCAATTAAATAGACAATGAGCAAATTGAAAATAACACAATAAATAAACACCACTACGCTGCAACAATCTTTTTTTTGTGACGCAATAAAATTTATAACTATTTACAGGCAACCACAAAATCTACTTACCAATATACACTACAGATATTTTTTCCAAGTTTAATATTTAATCAAATTATTCTTTACCATATATCTTTGTTACCTCCAGACAAATTATTAAAAATGACTAGCTTCTCTAATTCACAATTTGTTATTAAACAGCGAAGTAAAAGGCGGAATCAAAAGAACTTCGTGTGATTACTATTTAGCATTTTATTTATACAATGTTGCCAGAAAATTAAGTTGAGAAGTCGGTTAAAAATACAAGCGTTTTAACGAAGAATTAACTATTATTGCATATCTTATCATTCAATAAATAACTGATGTAAGTAGCAAAATTTAAAAAGTGCTTGCAATTCCTACGATGATATTTCTGAATAATTTAACAGATAAGCTAACTGTGCTCTTAAAAAAATAATTTTAAATATGAACTTAGTGGCAATATTTGATGCTACTTACAGGGAAGTGATAACAGGCGAATTTAAAAGTATGAATTCACCTTGACAAAAAAAAATTCACCATTAAGTGCTGCATAACCAGTGATATTTTTAGAACAAAAAACAATATGAAAATGAAAATTTTTTAGAAAAGATATATATGAATGGATGTCGCATATTCAAATACATGTTTAAATCTATATAATAAAATAAATATATTTATATATATACATTTTAAAACACTTTATTCAACACTTGGTGGTATAATTTGCTTCAAGGCGAATTAATTGAATTTGCCTTGCTAATTCTCTGGTGCAATTTAATTTTTTGCAAGTGCATTTTCGCCTGCAATTTTTGTTGTTTTAATTTAAATCATGGCAGAATTACATATATAGTTCTGCCATAAATTTTAAATTTTTCGGAAAGAAGGCGCTTCTTTTTCTCTCTCTCCTACTAAAAATCAGAATCTCAACCAATAACAAAAAATGCTGACAAAATCTAACTGACTTAATTGTTTTAAATAAAATTTAATGTTGAATATCTGAGAAAAATTTATTATAGATTTCATACTAATGGATACACAGCATACGAGGCAATTGCACATTGATTTTGTTTATTCCTTGCCATTTTTATAAAACCATGCTCTCCCCACTTAGTACCCCAAGAGTTTTTAACCAGCCAATAGTCTTGACCGTTTTCTGTGCCATAACCCACAACTAAAACTGCATGATTTACCATTTGAGAACATTTTAGATCATTGTAAATTCCTTCAACATAATTTATGAAGTTTAAATTTACTTCTATTGCCACTGATACAGGTCCTTTGGTGGCCACAACCTCCAGCAAATGCTGCTCATCTCCTTGACGTATTCTATTGTAACCAGTACATGTAGCAGTAACATCGGAAGATTGATATCTGCATTTACCGTCAATAGCTTGATAAGGGTATTTATATTCAGAATTAATGCCACCATTTGTTTGTATATAGTCAAAACAGGGAATCATCCAACCTCCTTGACAACCATAATTCTTTTTCACACAATCAACTAAATTTTGTTCACTTAGAACTACCGTTTTGTTGTATTTTAAGAAGTAATGAGCTTCTAAAGCTCCCGTACTAGAAAATGCCCAACAGGAGCCACAACCTAATTGATTTTTTACGGGTGTAATGGCATCCTTATCACGCCAATCCATAAAGCCTGGAAGTTTGAAATTGTTTTCGGCTTGACTTTGAACTTGAGGGATGTTCTGAAAGCTGCGAGTTTCTCTTAAAAAATCGTATTAGAATAAATATTTTATTGAAAGGAGAAAATATTTAAAAAAAATAAACATACATTTTACTTATTTTCAGTCCCATGTATTCATTTTCTATCTGTTTTAAGTCCATATCAGAAAATTGATTAATGGCCATTTTATAAGTAGTGAGTTTTTGCTCGAAACGTTTATTATGTTGATCGATTTTCTTTAAATTTCTTTTGAAGTTTTGAAAACTTTTAATTTTTTCGCCACTTCGATATTTTTTTTCGTACTTTGTATTAAACTTTAACCACTCTTGCTCAATTTTCTTAAACGATAAAGCTGTAGCCAAACAGCAAGTACTTAAAATAAAAATAAATACTAATTGCATATTTTCTTTTTTTAAACTGTATGAAATTTTAAATGTAACGTGAGATTATATACTCCCACAAGTTTAAAAAAAAAATTAAAATATATATATTGTTACACCATCCACTTATTGATTATTATTTTTTCTTTTTCCACTGATAACAAAAACCGATGTTAAGTAATTATGATAAAATCATAATTAAAAAAAGATATCCATTCGGAACATTCATATACGCAGTTCCATTACGAAAGATTCAATATAATTTTAAGGTTAACGATCGCAATCTTTTCTTTTTATAACTTCATGAAAAATATAACGAAAACAAATTTTTTTTTAAATATTGAGTTAATGAATATTTTTTGTGAGAATCTGATGACAGAAAAGAAAGAAATCTAAATCTTCGTTGAGTGTACCGATTGGTAAGAACTAAAAAAAATGTAGAAAATTATTGTCGAACTTACATAAAAATGTTTCCTTTTATTTCTATTATTTTCACCTGGAAACTGTAATAAAGTACATTTTTTTAAATGCATAAGCTTCTAGTTCCTGATAATGCCTGTCCATCTAGCCCAGTTATTTAGCGGTAAAAAGTCTGCTCGTATTAACAGCTGAGCATATCAAATTGTAAAGAGAATGTAAGAAGTTAAATAATAACAACAAAGTTATTTAACAGTATGAAAAAGAAACCCTTAAAAAATCAGGGATGTATTTAAAAAACAAGTATTTTTTTTGCCTTGAATGAAAAATAATAATAGTAATTACACCTATTAATGGCAGATGAACTTACAAAAATGAAAATTTTTATTTAAAAACTTTCTTTACTAACTTTGCTAACATAAATTTATTCTTATAATTGCGTTTATAGCCTGAAAAAAGCAACTCTATGGAATAACGGATTTTATTGATTAACAGAACGAGAAGAGCATAGGGTATATGATATACATATAGGCACCCACCATTATTTGCAGCTGCATATCGAGTGTTTGTTACGGTTTTTCTGTGTAGCGAGTTAACAGTAAGCTACAGACGTCCTTGCTGGATTTTCTGACTCGTGTGTTTTTTGTGAATTAAACAAACATAAAATAAGAAATAACGGTGTTTAACGTTTGGCTGTTGTCATCGCATCAAATATATATATATATATATATATATATATATAAAAAGAAATTTTGTGAAAAGAATAAAAACTTTTTTACTTTAACGTTGTCCGGGTACTAGCAAATATTGTATAAGCGAGAAACTCTTACGTAAATATACACATAAAATAAAACATAAATATTTTTTTGATTTCAACTTTTTTAAATACAACAAGAAAAAATATAATAAAATAATTAAGACTAATAAAAAAATAAAATTTAAATTAAAAAGGACTTTGAACAAATATTTTCTTATAATTTAAAATAAGTGTAGAAACTGTTAAATTTATTCAAAATAATATACTAATTAATTATTAAATTTTTTTAAGCAATCAAATTAATTTTTTCAAATATTTTGAAAAAAAAAAATGTTATGAAACTTTTTTTATATACCTAAAGTGCAGGAAAATTTTATATAGTGTTCTTTTGACACATAATTGAGCATGACTAATGATTACATAAGTTTTTTTTTTCTTTTTGTAATACATTGACTTAAATTTTTTAAGGACAAATACTATATTAAAATTTTATTTTATTGAAAAGCTTAATTAAGCAAGTACACTCATTCACTTGCCAGAAAAATTATTCCTAGTTGATTGGGGGAAAAAACTTTAAAGAAAAGAGCAAAGTTTGATTGAAATGCCTTAACTAGGTCAGTTATTGAATTTTCAATAATCACAACAACTCTGTATTTGATCATTAATATTTTATACTGTGAAATGTACATAGTTGGAAAGAAATAAATAGGAACCTTGTCAGTAAAATAGTTTAAAAAGAAAAAGAGCTAAATGGATCTAGATAAAGAATAGAATTAAAAATTTCTTTTTAATCCCATTTACAACTAAAAAAAACTTTGTTTTAAGCAAGTATACATACATACACACAAATGTATCTAATTTAAAAAAGGATATTAGAAGAAATTAATAGAAATACAAGAAATATATATTTACTAGAAAATTATTTCGTGTTTTATACTGTGTGTATCGTGTGAATTTAACAGTAACTATTATTCCCACATATACATACACACAACTGATAGCATAACAGAAAAAATATACTTGTAACCTGAAAAATAAAAATGAAAAATCAATTTTCATGTCAGTTTTGTCGTTTCTATTAGTTTTTCTTAGTGAATTTTTTCTACATTTCATTTATTCCTCCTTCAATAGTATGTATTGCCTGGCTACATCTCTTTTCTTCTTCTTCTGCTTCTTCCTTTTTTTCTAGTTTGATTATCACGAGTAGTACGAGTATGTAACAGTTAACGTTGCCATGTTTAAAAAATAACCTCGCACATAAGCCAACTATCTCTCTCACCCTCTCTGTTCTACATTATGACAGCTGTGTAAAAGAGTATTATCTTCTTGTATAACACAAGCTGAAAACAAATTTAATTAACTTTTCGAATGAAGAAATTTTAGTTTTCGGTTTTGGTCTTGTAGAAAATTGTTGGGAAAGAAAAGGAGGTCATTGCATCACATTCTGATTATTAAGGTCATGTGAGGTCATTACTTAAGAATTTTGCAAATCAATTAAAAACGTTTACATAAATCCATATTTCACTAATAGAGACTCCCATATGCACTTACTTTGTATACAATTTATGTATGTACATACATATACATAATTAAAATTTTTTTCAGTTTGTGCAGTTAAAATGTTTGGTTTTTTATTTTTAATAACAACTTTAAGAAGCGTTTTAGCTTCAATGAACGCTGTCCATGACACTTATTTGTAAAAAATTTTGTAGACTTAGATAACCACTCCTTGCGAACAAATTTAAAAAAAAAACGCGGGTATTAAAAATACTATTTTTGCTATTCTGTTAAATTATCCATTTTGTTTTTCTATTTGCATTTTATTTTTAATCTTTGACCCAGCTTTAACTGGTTGTAAGAATCGAGCTTATTACCAGTAAAATAATCACTTGTGACAGTTGAATTTTATATAATAGTTGTGAGGATAGAAATTCGGAGGCGTAACTATGAATATTTTTAGGAGAGAATTTTTATTAAATCCCATAAACGTATCTATTTTCTAAATAAATAGACATTTTCCTACTTTATTTTTTAATTTAGCTTGACATTTATCTCCTCTTAATTCATTGTTAATTTAAAATGTTTCTATGTATGAATTGTGCTTCTTACAAAACCTGTGGAAATAAGGTGGGGTTAAGAACAATTACACAAAATTAAATCCTGGCTTATGTTTTCATTATATGGTTTCATTATTTTGGTGGAATTATATAAATGCACCTCATGCACCTCTTCCTTCTTAGGAACGTATACAAAAAGAAATTATTTACAAGCTTAATAAATAAACCTCTACCTCTGATTCAATTTTATCTTTTTTTTTTTTTTTTTTTTTTTTTTTTTTTTTTTTGGAGGGAACATTTTGAAGCTTAAGACGTTATTTGCAATAATAATGCAATAAATTATATTAAATTTTGTTTTAGGTCTTCCATTCTTTATTTTAGTTATTATATTATAGAACAACAAAATTTATACATACGAACGTAAGTGCTACTAGGCGATAACAAGAATTTCACTTTACGCATTTTTTTACGTCAAACTTTTAATTTTATTATTTGCTTTGCTTAAAACTAAATAGCAAATATTCAAATTTTATCAAAAAGTTTTTAAAAATATATGAAAAGTTACCTGTAATTGGAAAACTTACAGTATTGGAACTTACATATATATGTACCTAAAAAAGAAAAGAAAAGAAAATAAATTAATTAGTGTAATAATATTTAAAAAATATTTGAGTAAGAAGTCGACACTGATGTATAATAAAGCTCTGCTTATACAAAATTAATTTGTGTTCGAACAAATATTTGCAATCAATGAAGTAATGAAAACCAATACAAAAAACATACGTACATACTAGGTACATATTAAAAACAGAAGTTTGCGTGTGTTTCCTAGATCCAGAGGGCGAGGAGGCAGATAATTTATGTATTTAATCAATATGTAAGCATACATACTTATATACGTTTGTACTCTAGGTACCTATTTCCTTTTTTTTTTTTATAAAAGTGTCTTCTCATCATTTCATAGATTTTATATTCTGTTCGCCTTAAGAAAACACCCTCGCCCCCCATCAAACTGAATGAAAGATTTATAGTTTAGTTTTCTATGTGTTTGTTGGTTTTATTTTTTTTTATTTTGATATTCATTTCTTTCTTTCATATTCAAGAGGGCCTTAACTGTAAAGTATAGTTAAAAAGCTAACATTTCAATCCAATTAAATTGTTCTTTATACGACTTGTAGCGGTAACGACGACAACAACAACTCAAACCATATTAGCAACAACAATAGCAAAACGAATTTTGCTGACAAGACAACTTCTATTCAACGAACAATTACATGCAAGTATGTATTATATACAAATGTTCTCCTTAAAAACCAAATATGTGGATACGAAAAGTACAATAAAAAGTCTTCGCTGTAAGTGCGATTAGTGGCGGTATTGCCAGAATGATAAATAGATGATCTGTTTACATATAATATGATAATTAATGGATTTTTATTAAAACGATATCCTAAACATTTAGCAGCAAGCTTTTGATTTCTTTGGATTAATTTCAAATATTTAAATAAATGCTAAATTAACTAAATTTCGTTTTATGTAGACTCTGGCAACACTGCATTTAGTTTACATTTGTGAATGTGTTCTTCAGACTATCACCATTCATTTTCTTTTCGACTTTTGTTATTTTTGTAATCGTATGTTTTTACGAAGATTGTATTTGTATGTGTATGTGTATTGTATGAACGTATGTGTATGTAATTAGGTCGTTTATAGCGTCATCATTGTATTGAGTTTAATAGGAAAATTTACAACAACAGTACAGACGAGAAAATAAAATATAACAATATGCATGTGTTCATATGTATATACACACGCACTTAACCACAAACAATAAAAAAGAAAATGTTACACTAACTACATATGTATGTACATACAGTACATTGAAAAGAGAAAAGAATTACAAAAAAAGCACTTACTATCACTACAATAGTGATAAAATCAACAACAACAACAAAAACTTGTACTCAATAGGTCGTGCACTGTATGTACACGCACCCCTACATACATATATACATACACATATGCATACATATGAAGAAATGTAAAATTTTTTTAGGACAGGAATTGGAAAAGTTTGGCACAACAAAAAATTAATTATATATAAAAAGTTACCATAAATGTAGGCCAGTTAATGGAAAAAAGTGATTAATTGCACAGCGTAAAGTATGTACCTGCGAAACAAAATTTAAAAATTTTAACTCTGGGTGAATGGGCATTTCAAAATTCTAAAATAATCCAATTTTATTTAAAAAAATTTAGGTATAAAATAAAATTCATAAATTTTATTTCCTACGCCTGCTTGGACTGCAAAATGAATAAAATAATATTATTGCCTACCTGACAAGACAAGTGCAATTTCAAGCCAATAAAAAGAAAAACAGAAACACATCCTAAATACACTATGCATGGGTAGCATTTGGTTTGAAATTTTAGCCCTGCAGAATTTACATAATACGATTAAAATAAGATCTAACCATAGAGATAAAATGTACACGAGTACATACAATAATTTAGAATAAATCTCCAGAGACTCAGTTTTATGTGTTGTGAAGACGTGAAGATTGATTGCGTATTTGAAATTTTCTTTATAGCTCTTTAAATGTATGCCATGTTAATCAATTGTTTGTTATACACATGCTCTTACAATACACATTTCCGTTTCCATTCAATTTAGAAATTGAAGATAAACGTTGCATATTTATAGGAAAACTGCTTTAAAGCAGCTAATCAAAACTTGAACAGAAAGAATTACATAATTTATTCTTAAAGCTCCAACTGCAATGCTGGCTCTTAATAAATTTAAAGGTGCAAATTTTTACAATAGATAAAAAAGATATAACAGATTATTATTATTCTTATTATTATTTGATCAACTACAAATATTTTAAGAATTAACGTAAAACAGACATACGATTCTCACTGAAATTTAACTTTATGTTATTTTCTTCTCTCTTATTCCCAGATACCATTTTTAAAGCAATGTGGATTTTGACTTAACATTTTAAACGTTACAAAATCTCAATTCTCTCTTTAAGTTTTTCTGTTGTTAAGTCACGAACACTAACAATAATAATAACAAATGAAAATTATTTAGTAAACGTACATATAAATAAAATTGCGTGTTTCGTGTCATTGATTTAAATAAATTAAATTGAATGAATTGAGTGGACGTACAAAACAAAACGAACGAGCGATAAAAGCGAAGCAGTTATAAAATAACATTTTGTTTTTGTAAGATATCTTAGAAAGGTGTGCTGGCCTGCAAAACATCTACAAGTAGGCGGTAAAAATAGTTAAAACAAAAACTAAACACTTGACCATGTCACCATTTGTGGAAAAAACATTACTTTTGGTTGCCGTATTGGCCTGCCTGCAAGGTGAGTATTAGAATGCAATTAATTTATTTTTTCTGTTTAAACGAATTACAATCTAACTTTCTAAACTAATTTGATTAAGAAGAATTTTTTCCTTTTTAAATTACAATTGATTTACTTATATAAAATTGAAACAGTTGGCAAAAGCAAATAATTTTATTTATTTTAATTTGAATATTGAACCTTGTTTTGTACGATGGCACATATAACTCAACTAGATTGAAATGTTTTTCCGACGCTGATTACGAATCATATTGTGTACGGGGCTATACCTCACTTAAATTTACAAGACATATTTATATACACTAATTGCATAAATGGAAGCATGACATTTTATATTATTTCTTGCTGTACTCGTAGTTACTTTTCTATTAATTTCTATTAGTATCTAAATTTGAAATATTATATTCAGAAGCTTTGTGATGCATTTAAATGCTGAATTTCCTAAACACACAAGTTATAAATTTAATATTCACTAAATAATTACTTCTATTATAGTTACAACTGCTTTAATGTGCTATGATTGCAATAGCGAATACGATCGTCGCTGTGGCGATCCCTTTGATCCCTTCTCAATAGGTGAAGTTAACTGCAGTAAACAGGAAAAACGTGAACATCTTAAGGATAAGTATAAACCAATTTTATGCCGTAAAACTGTACAAAAGGGTAAGATACCAGAAAATTTTTTATCTTTCTTCTTCGATGTTCCGATTTACTAAATACAAACTTGCATTTCTTTCTCTTTTTTCTTTGTGTAACTTACAGTTTATGGTAAAGTACGCATCGTGCGAGGTTGTGGATATATACCTGATGAACGTACTGATAACCGCGAATGTCTGAGACGTTCGGGTACTCATGATGTCCAGGCTGAATATTGTGCCTGCACCACTGATTTATGCAATCATGCTGCATCAATACTAAATAATAATAACTTTTTGATTCATTTAATGCCCTACACAGTAGCTGCCCTATTCATAATGTTTTCATGTCAGCGCATTAATTTTCATTTAAAACAAACTTCATAAATATAAAAAAAAACAAAAACAAAACAATAAAAAATTCTCAATAGAAAAATCATCTAAAAAAACTTAACTCGAAACCAAAGTAAGGAAGACCGAAAACAAAGAATTGTGGTATTGAACAACTAAAAGGAATAAGTAAATAACTAAGCTAAAAAACATTAAAACTTAACTAAACAAAAAAGACAAAAAACATTTACGCTTGACGATAAACAAAATGATAACTAAAAACCTAAATTATCATAGGAAATTGAACAATTGAAAGAGTCTATATACATTTAATTAAAATCAAAGAAAAAGGTATAAAAAATATTAGGATTGAGTTTAACATACTTAACTGAACAGCTGCAGAAAATTTTTAAATTCTGTTTTTTTTTTGTTTTTTGTTGATACTTTAAATTTGAATTTAGTTAAGGGTTTTTATTAAAAGAAAATTTTCCAAAGCAAACAATAGTGAAACTGCCTAAAGATTTATTTATAAATTTTACATATTAAATTTAATGGTAAGAGGATTTAATAAATATTAGAAACACTTTATGTATAACAAAAAGAATAATTGTTTATTCTTTTCGGAATTTTTTTATTGTACAAAAAATTTCCAAAAGAACATAAACGTGGTTGTAAAATTGTAAATTAATTTTTTTTTCTTCTTAAGCTTTCCTTTGAGAAACGCATTGCCTCAGTTAAGATTTTAAATATTTATTGCGATTAACATTTATTTTCCAAATTTATGTTCACCTTTTTTTTTCTATGTATGTGTGTATGTAAATGCACCTAAAGAAAAAGATGAATTCAGTGTATTGCAACAAATTTGAGGGAATTTAAAAAACAATATGTGTTTGTTTCATTAGCAGTAAAACGCAATATAACTATGTGGTAACACTACTTGTTACATGAAAAAATTAGGGAGATAGAGGTCAAATTGCCGCACTCTTTATAGAGTAACTCGTATCGCAGTTTTCAAATAATTTCATAAAATAATTAATTTTTTTCGATATCGAATGCCACTGTTGCTACGGTTGCTCTTTTACCAAGTATTTTCAATTTATTCAAAGAAAATTGAAATGAAATTGTTAAATATATATGTATGTATGATTTCCCAAGCTTCTGAACATTTTTTTTTTCAATATTAAAACTCTTATCACTTTCAATAAACTGCCATGTAACAATTGTTAGATTATTATACGCCAATTCCTTTTAAGGCTTTTTATATAAAACTTAAAACTGCCAGTATTTTTGAATAAAAAAAATTTTATGAATTCACACTAAAGCAGCATAGCATGTATGAGTATAATTTTCATGAACATAAAATATTTTTTTCCAAAACTACTTATGAGCAATTCCACATAAAAGTTTACTTCCGTCACTTCACTTGTGTGTGTGTTTCATTAAATTTATTTATTTTTAATGTACGTGAGAAGAAAGCAAGCTACATGAGTCTTGAAATTAATCAATTAAAAGAAGTGACGTTATGTAACGCAAGTGCACTTTGGACTTTTCTGAATAGAATAGATAAATTTCTATCAAGCAGAATACTGTTTAACTGGCAGAAAAAAGAACATTTAAATTCCCCTGAATTCGTTGCATCCAATTGGCCAAAATGTTTAAATTTCTCTCAAACAAAAGAAAAGTTACTTTAATATAATTAATAGATCATTGTAAAAATATAAAACTTTTATTACAGAAATAATTGGCCATAACAGAATTCTTTATTTGAAATTTCAACTTTGAAATTATTTTACAAATTCTAGAAATTTGAAAATAAAACAAGTTATAGCCATATAGTTTTCTAAAAAAATAATTGTGTAAATTAGTTATAAATTTTTATGGTTAAACAAACAAATAAAATATTTGTCTAATTAAATATCAGATAGAACGCTATAAAGACATACATTATTTCTACTTTCCAACTTTATTAACACGAAATGAGAAAATTTAAAACTTTGAAATTAAAGAAAAATATTTATAAAGAAAGAGCAAATTTTGAAATACTCTAAAAACAAAAAGTCCATTTAGGAAAAGAACTCAAAATAGTCATCACCTAAAATTAATTCTACTTCATCGAACTTAAATTTCTATGAAATAAACAACAAGAAAGAGAATAAAATAAAATTAATAAAAAATTAATTAAAATCTTCCTATGATACCATTTAAAGTATACAAAAATATTTCTATAACATTTAATAGAATCTTAGAGCGAATAAAATATTTTTTTAAGAAATAGTTTGGTTTTTTTTTTTTTTTTTTTTTTTTTTTTTTTAATTTGTTAATGATTTTAAAATATTTCAAGTCATATAAAATAAAATAATGTGTTGTTGAGGAAGTAAAACGAAAACAAATTAATAATTTTAGTAGTTAAAAGTCAGTAAATATTTTTTCTTTTGAATAAATAAGATTTGTAAGTGCAATTATAAATAGAGATTTTAAATATTTATTTAAAAAAGAATTTAATTTTATGATTTAAGGTTATAATGAACATAATTTATTTTAAAAAAATTTATATTTAGTAGAACTTAAGCAGTATTTAGCAAGAATTATCATAAATTTAAAAATTATTTTCTAAAAAATACCGGCCCAAAAATATAAAAACTAAAAAACAATAATTTAATTTGCTCCCATTTTTTTTAAAAATCAATTAAACTAATATTTGTATCAACTAATTTGCAAACTTTCTGCCGTTTGAGTAAGAATGCGATTTTAAAATCAATATAATTTTTTTCTAAAACCGTTAGTTAATATTTTAAAATTGGTATTGTAAAATATTAATAAATTTTTTTATGTTTATGATGGCAAACTTATATGGGCAAAATATCATTATTAGACAAAATTTAGTAGACATACATAGTTTTGAAAATAAAAAAATATTTTAACATTTCGAAACGATTTCTAAAATTTATAAACTACATATTGAAAATCTATGTATACATATGTGCATGTGTACGTATGTATGTAAATGTGGTATGTATAAACGCAGTTTTTTTGTCACAAAGTGTAAGATAAAAGAGCATATCAAACATTCATATTTGGTATATGTACGTATGTATGTATGTATGTGTGTGTATATATTTTTATTGCAACAAGGGTATAATACATTTTCACACTTTCGATCAGCCCATTAAACCAGTTTTTTGATTATTTTTAAAGAGGTTCCATCTTAAACAAACAAAATAAATATAAAGCGAAGGAAAAAGATCTAAATGCAGGCAAAGCAATTTTTTAGTAGAACTATAATTTTAATCAGGCTGTAATTTTGTTTAAAAAAAGAATTAAGAACAAAAAGGAATAGCAAAAATTAATAATTTTTCATTTTCTTAATTTTACAGCAAAAATTAAGTTCTTTTTATAACAAATTAAAGGAAATGTTTCTTGCTATGCGAAATTTTATTCGTGTGGTGAAACTAGTTGGAAGTCTTGTAAGAAGGTTTCCTTCTCTAATTCTTTTATGTTCGCCTCATGTCTTAATTTTATTACAAGCTTAAGTTGAAAATGCATTTGGAGATTTTTCCTCGAGTCTAAGTTATTTTTATGTTAAAGTAAATATAATACCACTTGTTATAGAATTTTTGTTTTATAAAAACACTAATTGATTGAAAAAAATTAGACAAAAATATAACTGTATATTGTTTGTTAAAGGTCTGTCTTAAAAATAAACAAAAAAAAAGCATAAAAAGATTAGTGAAAATTAAATAAAAAATATATAAAACAAAAAATCAACTAATTTAATACTAAAACTTCATTAAAATTGTAGATAATAAATAATCTATTTTATTTTTAGTACATATAAAAGTAAATATGTTATAAAAAAAATTTAAACACTAGCCGAAGAAAATCTCATATTAAAATATATTTAAATATAAGAAAATAAACATAAAAACAAAACCAAATTAAAGTTAAAATATAGTAAAATAAAATTTAAAAACAAAAGAAAGTTCTTTAATAACAAAGCAAATAAAAAATTTAAAACAGCAAAACCTAATACAAAATAAAAATCTTTAACTAGATATTAATGAATAAAGAAAACATAAGAAAAAAATTATAAAAATGCAATGCGTTAAAAAATATAATAATAACAATAATAAAACATTTAAAAATAAATCATTCTTTATGTACGTGTAACTTTACACGCTTACATTTTACATTAACTCCGCCCCTCCTTAAGAAACACATACACACATTCAACATCTTTATTAAATTAAAAAAAAAAACTACGACGAAAAATTAAAAAAAATAATAATAAAATTTACGCATAAATGTATTTAAATAAGATATAAAAAAACAGCTACACACGAATAAAACTAAAAACAAATAAATATGTAAATGTGCGTAAATGCATATCATAAGAGCTTTGCTTAAAATCTTGACATAAATCCCCACATTATAATGCAATAATCAAAACAATACTCATTATCTGCAGCATTACATCATTAGGAAAAGTCTCATTAACAAAACAGATTAAACAAAATTACCTTCCAAGGTTCTAATATAAAAAACAAAAAAAAAAAAAACAAAATAAAAAAAAGAAAAACACAACACCTTAAACACACTGCTAAATATATAAAAACATATTTAAACCTTTAAGTTTTTAATCAAACACCAACCAAAAACAAAAAGAAATTTAACACAAAAACAATACAAAAAGCTTTTCTTGTAACTTTTTATTAAGTTCATTTAATAAAAGAAAAAACAAACAAAAACCTTTTTTCCAG
Organism: Thelaira solivaga; assembly: GCA_947397855.1. Lineage (NCBI taxonomy): Eukaryota > Metazoa > Arthropoda > Insecta > Diptera > Tachinidae > Thelaira > Thelaira solivaga. The sequence goes on from OX377614.1 coordinate 69,054,143, forward strand.
TATTTTGACAAGCAAAACAAAATATTAACCAACTGTTTGAAAAACAAAACAACAACAACAACAATTATATCTACATATATATTTAAAAGAACAAACAAAAAGAAAAACCGACAACAAAAACTATATTTTACTTTCATTCCGTTTTGTTTATGAATTAGTATTTAAGTCTGTAAAGCTCTGCTTGTAGAAGAAATCAATAATTGATTAAATAAAGGAAAAATACTAAATAAAAGTTAAAACTTTCACAAAAACAACACACAAAAACAAAAACAAAAACTTGTTTGTTGTTATATAATTTAACAGACGAAGAAAGAAAAGAGCATCAAAATAAGAGAGCATTAAAAGGGTAAGTCGTCGTTTGTAAACAGTTTTAAAAAAGAAGACCTAACAACAAAAAATATGATTCAAACCAACTTCCAGCTGCGGTTTGTCTAACAAAACAGCGCTGCCAACGCAAAAATTTTGAATATGAAAAAACTTAGTTTTAAATACTCGTATGTTTTTCATTTTCCAAATTGAATTGCTGTTCCGTCACGACTTTATTAAAAACAAAAACGTTTCAGCAAGAAATTTTCAAAAAGCTCAAGTTTTCTGTGGAGTGTCCTCTTTTATTCATCCCACTTCAAACTACTCTAATGCTATTTATTCAATAAATTAGAAACTACTTATTTCTTCATACTACAGCTTGAAGCAATTTTTAAAAATGTAGGTCAAATTGGTATAAATATTATATTATATGTACGAGTAGATATCATATAGATATGTATTGTATGTGAATTTATGATTATTATTACTTTTTTTTTAAATTAACAAAAATTCTTACATTCTAAGCAGATACCAAGATGGACAGTTACTTTTCTCTACACAAAATCTTCTTATCAAATAAAAACTAAATAACATCCAACTCAAGCTAATAAATAACTGCTGAAATGATGTGTCAACGAATGTACGTATGTATGGATGTACCACTATATATTTAAATTATCATGTGATGTAAAAATGATTACACTAACTAAACAATACCTATTAAGAAATAAATGGGCTAAATTAAGATTGTGCGGCAATGTTAATACAAATGGAAAGAAATACTTTAAAATAAATAAAAATTAATTCAAAACTGTCTGCATTTGTGTTTTTAGAGGTCACAATCATGTTCATCACATCACCTTCCATTCCTTTGTTGTTTTAATGTTTTAGTTATTATTTTAGTTAACATGCTGCTTCTTCCGGATTTCCAAAAAAAAATATTATTTTATTTTTTATAAAATTAATTTGAAATCTTACCTAATTAGCCAACAAATGGTAAAATACATTTACCTAATTGTCGAGAGTAAAAACAAAAAAGATTAGATTCTGTTTATTAGCTTATAAAAACTATTCCAACACCCAACACACCCACACACACATCTCTCTGTTATCACAGAATACAGATAAAAAATATTTTTGGAATTAAATTGTATAAAAGGTTTGTTGTCCGTAAAATGTAAAATTAGTTGAATTAGAATTTTAATTCAAGTAACATTATGGCAAAAAATTTTGTAATAATATCGTTAGTCGTTATTGCACAAACAATATCCATAGATTTTGTCAACGGCATACTTTCCGTTAGACAAGCTGAGTGGGATAAGTACAAGGTAAATTAAATGGCACACACACACATAGTTTTATACTCATAAACATTATTTTTAAATTTTTTTAGGCAACTTATCAAAAAACCTACAATAGCAGATTTCAAGAATCATTGGCAAGGATAAATTATGCCTCTAACCGGAATTTGATTGCATTACATAATGCATTATATGGTGCCGGTTTTGAAACCTATAGTTTGGCTCTCAATCAATTTTCCGATATGAGTTTTGCAGAGGTCAGTGCTTTGTTTCCGACGGCTATATCTTTAGCGAATTCTAACGACCAACCACCACCAGCTCTTCAACCAGCCGCTGACTTCTACGATCCTAGAGCAAGGGGACTTAAATCAAATATCGAAAATCAGGGTACCAAGTGTAGCAGTGGCTGGGCTTATGCAGCTGCAAAATCTATAGAACTTTTTAAGGCTTACCAATTGAATGATACAAATCCCGCTTCGTTATCTGCTCAAAACTTTATTGATTGCGCTGGTAGCACAACCAGCTGTAAGAGCCAAGTACCCCAAACGGCTTTCGATTATCTGACACAACATCATAAAAGTTTACTTTTGGAAAGCAACTATAAAAATAAAAATAATGCAAGTGAACCAGGTATGTGTACGCCCCCTACTGATTCTGGGAAAGCTGCTGGCTTGAAGACCTACTCAAAAATTAAAAATGGTGATGACGAGTCTTTGAAATCATATGTTTCGACTGGATTTCCTGTAGTAGTGGAGTATAATCCCGTTTCGTTTCACTTTATGCATTATTCAGACGGAATTTTCCAAGAACGCAGAGCCTGGAGGCCCAAACGTTCCCATTTCATGGTTGTTATTGGCTATGGCACAGATAATGCCACTAAAACGGATTATTGGCTGTTACAAAATTCATTTGGTACCACTTGGGGCAAAGGAGGTCTATTGCAATTGAAACGATCATCGGATACAAAAATAGCAAAGAATGCTATCTTCCCATCACTGCTTTGATTAAACAAAGCTGGTAAAAATGTATCGTTTGATTGGCCAATACAAAACCTGAAAAATAACTATTTTAATTTGATATACAGAAATATAACAAAAGACAATCACTTTGCATTATTTTTTCATTAGAAAAAGATTTTTTCACTCAAAACAATTTTGTAATTTTTCTAAAGCTACTTAATCCATTTTGGTTTCGACACACACATTAACTCACAACTTCAATGGGATATTAGATTACAATTTAACACTTTTTTATCAAATTGTATTTAAAAACGATTTGGAATGTTTTGTGCAAGAATTCTTTCTAAGCAACGAAAGATAAAATTAGTAAAATAAATAAACTATATATTTAGATAACATAAATAAACAAGAAGTTGTTTTTTTTTTTTTAATTTTTTAGAAAAGTATAAAAGTGTAGCAAGTTTCGGCATATGAAATCAGTTGAATTTGGTTATTACTTTCTAGTAGTTGCAGAAAACGAAGAATGGTGAAAATTACAGTAATTATTTTTGCTATTTTAATAGCTGTAAGTTTAGTGGACCTAGCCTTGGCTATAAACAGTGTACCCGCTCAGGAGTGGGCTGATTACAAAGTGAGTGAGTGTGAACACGTGATTGACAATTAAATTGTGCAATAGATTTATTTCTTTCTCTCTTTTTAGGCGAAATTCAATAAAAACTATACCAACAGCGATATGAAAGAATCATATGCTAAGGTTTTCTATGCGTATAATAAGTTCTTAATCAATTGGCATAACGCTCAATATGAACGCGGTATAAAAAGGTATAAACTGGCTATAAATCAATTTTCCGATATGCGCTTTATACACTTTAAAGCTCTATTCCCAGTTGCCACTTCATCCGAACCCCACTTTGATTCACCACCACCCTTAGTAGAAGCGGCTTTGCCATCTTACGATCCCATTAATGATTTTGGTTTCAAGTCAAAAATTGAAAATCAGGGCACCAAATGTAATAGTGGTTGGGCTTTTGCAGCTGCAAAATCAATCGAATTATTACAAGCCCAACAAACTGCAAATATGAGTCCTGCTTCTCTATCAGCCCAAAACTTTATTGATTGTGCTGGCCGTTCATCTGCGTGTAAAAATCAAGTACCAGAAGCAGCATTTGTCTATCTGACTCAATACAACATGGGGTTGCACTTGGAAAGTGATTACAACAACAATAATGTTCTTCAGGGTCAACAGGGTATGTGCACACCCCATGGTGAATTGGTAACGAATTTGGCTAACTTTTCTCGCATACCAGATGGTGATTATGAGTCTTTAAAGGCTTATATATCAAATGGTTACCCTGTTGTGATCGAATGTAATTCAAATTCATTTGATTTTATGCATTATTCAGAAGGTGTTTTCGAACCACCTCTTTCTTATTCGGGCTCACATTTTATGCTTGCCATTGGCTACGGAACAGATAAAATTACTGGGCTAGATTATTGGCTACTACAAAATTCATTCGGTACCACCTGGGGTGAAATGGGTTTCATGAAATTACTAAGATCTCCCACAAATAATCCAATTAAGAATGCAATATTTCCCACAGAACTTGCTTAGTTTTATACGCTTTCATTATCCCATCTAATACTTTTTAAATTAATGTTTAAAGAAAATTTATTTAATTTTTAACAGTAATTTGCAATAAAAAAAATATTGATGTGATAATTAATTGAAAATGTTTTCTGGGTAAATCGTTTAGATTGAATTTTTTGTATTACAACCTCTTCGTGAGTTGTGAACCATAACAGGGGCATAATTTTAAACTCTTTTTATGAATTAATTAAATTTAACTAAACAAACAAACACTTATAGAAACACACAGAGAGTTTAAAAAATTCGTTAGTTGTGTTCAAGATATTGAACGAAATACATCACAAGAAAAGCGCCAACAAATTTATAAAACCTTCAACTATTATTTTTTACTACAATAATAAGGTGGAGATTAAATAAAATATTACAAATATTTTTAAGTGCTTTTTCATTCTTTATAACTTTATTGCTGATATTCTCGACAATTTAATTTTATAAATTTTAATTTGTTTTACATTTTTCAAATTTTCTTCTAAATTTCTTTTAAACGTGAGACAGTTTTTATAAGTAAGTATATTTTTTGCTGCAAATAATAGTTTTTCTTTTTTTGTTATTTTTTATAGAAAATATTTATGTATTTCCATGAATCATTCCGTATGATGAACGTGACAAAAGGAAGGAAAAATCACAAACTTTCTCAATTATTCAATTTATTTCACAAAAACCGGGTTTTAATAAATATATACTTTGAAACCACGTTTTTCTTCCTTCTTTTATCAATCACATAACGTTTAGGAGAATAAGTTTTTAATATCGAATAATATCTATTATTTATTATTACATATAATAATTACTGAAAGACCAGTATTTTTTTCCACAAAACATACACACATGCATACATCTATTTCTTTTTCACAATCAACTGATTCAACAAATTGTTTGGGTGAAAACTAAATTGTAATTAATCAGTTTTACATATTGTAGATGCAGATGTTATTTTTTTAAGTCGTTGCTACACACGTGTTTTAAAAGCAACACTATTGCCGTTTAAATTCAACAAGAGCATCTAAAAAAGTAAAATTAATAAAACTAACTGCATTTGTATTTTGAATTACTAAATATGTAAATCAATTAATTCAACATTCATCTGAACACAATCGTTAATGCTGATGATACGAGCATGAATTCAAGTGGTTGAAAGTGAAGTTGAAAAATTCCCTATGAAATAAAAAACTGAATTCGCTAAAATTCTACTAGATTATTTGAAGAGTTCTATTACTGAAACGAAGAGTTTTATTACTGAAAACGTAAAACAAAAGAAAAAATTTTTTATATTTTTTATTAGGCCTAACGTAAAATCTTTAAAAAGGTTTATGCAACAAAAAAAAAAAAAAAAAAAAAGATAAAAAACAAGTTATCAACAAGCGGGCTTATTTTATTTAATAACGTTAAAATTTGAGATCCATAAATTAAAAATACATTTACGATATTTAAAAATATAAATACATCGTAGATAATTATGTACATGTGTGTAGGATCTCTAACATGAAAATTTAAAAAAAAACTAATTAATATATTTACCGAAAAAATCAACAAAATACATACGTACATACATACAAACATGATAATACATAATTAACAATAAGATAAAAAAAATATTATTAAGAAAAAAATACCAAAAAGAAATATTTTCAAAATTAAATCGAATGATTCGAATAAAAACTTATTAAACAAAGAACAATAATTTGTAAAAATAAGTACGTACAACCATAGTGGCACGTAGATTAGTCCGTAAATAAACTAAATAAAGAAGTACGTACATCAGACTTGTTGTTGATTTGCAAAACCAATAATTTGACTTTAAAGTGGCCTACAAATATACTATATATTTGAATATGATCTTTTTAGCACAACAAATTATCACAGTATAAAAATGTTAAAGACCCGTACGGCTGTAATCATAATGACAACTACTTTTCTAGTCAGTTTCGCAACAATGACCCATGCGCAACACAGTTTTATTAAGCTGAATGAAGTGAGCAACTTTGATGATTACCTACAACAGACGGGTAAAACGTATAAAGATGCTAGCGAGAAACTATATCGGGAGAGCATATTTGTAGGTACTAAGGCTTTAGTGGATTCGAGAAATTCTTACGCAGCTTTGGGTTTAAGTTCATTTCGCATGACCATAAACTCATTGGCAGATTTAACACGCAAAGAAGTGGCCAAGTTGAGGGGCTCAAAAATTTCTTTTTCAGGAGAGTAAGTTGAAATTTCCAATTTTAAAAATTTAAATAAACCAACAAATATTTAAATTACAGAGAGCTAGCTTGCACACATGTTAATTTTGTTACAGTTGAAGGCAACACAACAAATTTACCCGATAATTTTGATTGGCGTGAGTTGGGTGGCGTTACAACAGCTGGTTTCCAAGGGTTTGAGTGTGGGTCTTGCTGGTCTTTTGCCACCATTGGTGCTTTAGAAGGCCACTTATTTAGACGTAGTGGGCTTTTAATACCTTTATCCCCACAAAATCTAATTGATTGTGCCGAGGCTTATGGTTGCATGGGTTGCGATGGTGGCTTCCAGGAATATGGCTTTGAGTATATACGTGATCATGGTGTTTCATTAGATGCCAACTATCCCTATACTGAAACTCAAAATTTGCAATGTGACCGCGATGCAAGCAATGATAAAGGAGTTTTTATACGAGATTATGCCCGAATTAGACCTGGTGATGAAGAGAAAATGAAAGAAGTTATTGCCACTTTAGGTCCTTTGGCTTGTTCTATTAATGCCGATCTTCCAACATTCGAACAGTATGGTGACGGTATTTTCGATGATGACGCGTGTAATCAGAATGAAGTTAATCACTCTGTAGTGGTGGTTGGTTATGGTTCAGAGAATGGTCGTGACTATTGGATTATTAAAAATTCATATTCGGCTAATTGGGGAGAAAATGGTTTCATGAGGCTGCCACGTAATGAGAAAAGTTTTTGTGGTATTGCTAATGAGTGCAGTTTTCCTATAATGTAGGTTCCTTTTAATTAAAAAACTTACAAATGAATTGGAAACAAAATTTTAGTAGTTTCTGTTTAGAATTTATGGAATTCACAAAAAAATTATTTAACGTGGAGCCACAAAAACAGTTTAAGAAGCACTAAAGTTTTTTATTATTGGTGTTACTTTAACGGACAATTAACCATTTAAAATAATAGAACCATGACAGATTTATACACGGTAGCGACAAATCTACAACAAACATTAAAATGCAAAAACTACAGGCGTCTCTTTTCTCCTATGTGTCAACACGTACACTACTAAAAGTGAAAAAATCAATGTAATCCACTCATACACTCATACACAACCTGCAAGCAAATTTTGACGTTTACTAAAGATAACAGGAGATGTATGATGTTCTACTGTCATTACCTTGAGAATTCTGCCATGAATAGAATCTCAAAGAAAACCCAAGAATAGTAAAAACAAAATTACCCCATGCGCATAATATCCCGTTAGATGACGTAGTTTATAAATTGTTTGAAGAAAAAATAAATAAATTTCTCTCCTGTTACGTGACGTCATTTGTGCTACATGCACAGAAAATTTAAATTTTACGTGTGGAACGGCGTAATCATGTATCTATCATTCTTGGAAAAACCTACTATACACACATGCCTGTATTGATTAAATTTTATATGCACATGTACATATGTATGTACAATGTATATATGTATATTTTGAAATATTTCTTTATATGGATGTGTATATCAATTTATCAAAACATAATTATGTAAATGTGTAATATGTACATACCTTATATTATTGCTGGATGCTTCCAAATGTAAATTATTACACCAACAAAATTTCTTCAAGCACAACCAAGAAGATAACTAAATGCTCCTATACGTTATATTTTTCGATACTTTTGTTATTAAAAAAATTTATTCTTCTTCTTTTTAATTTAACACAACAAAAACAGGAATAATAATTTAAAGCAAATTGAAACATTAAGCAAAAAACTAAGATTAATTTCTAAAAAACATTAAATTTTTAAATTAAATACTTTTTTAAATCTATTAAATTTTGATTACCACAATTGTATACTTTTATTTTATGAAAACTTAATAAATGTTTCAGTATGAACAACACCTGACTCACTCTATCAGAATGCAAAAAAAAAAAAATAAGTTAAATTCGGCTGTGCCAAGTCTTATGTATATACCTTTTACTTCAGTAGCCAAATACTCATATTTTTAATTTTTTTTGAATACCTATTTTTTGTTAATTCTAAAATAAATAATTAATTTCAGTTAAAAAATTCAAATTAACGACATTCACGAAGAAATCCGTTCTGAGATCCTTATTTTTGAAAGCAATTAAATTTTAAATAATAAAAATAGAAATAGAATAGAAAAATTAACGACGAAAATCAAAACATCAAAACATTACAGACAAGGCCTACGCATGTTTGTGTAAGGGCGATTGCCTGATCTCGCACACTACATGCATGTACAGCTTTAAAATGTCCATAAAAAACCAAAACAGAAATTAATGAAAAACTAAAATTTCTGTAGTATTTTTTATTTTTCTCGATCATTTGTTAACTGGATTGTTTTGATTTTTTTGCACAGACATTATGACTGTCATTTCTAATAAAACCGCTAAATCGACTCCGCTATTTATGTATTTTATATTCAAGAAAGTGGCAGCACTTTTTTATTGTTTACACAAAATTAATTAATGGATCATAAATATTTTAAGAAACCAAAATTAAGAGAATATATTTATACATATTACTGAAAGCTTGCAAATTTTTGTAAAGATGTATCACAACATTTCTAACTTTACATGATCAAATTGCATTCTGATTTAATATATTTTACCACTTTTTTTATTCTTTTTAATTTAACACAATACACTACAACACAAAAATGCAAATGGTAATTTCCAGCAAATTAAACATTTACCGAACAACTAATTCTTATTTGCAAAAATATTTTACATTTTATACTTAAATACTTTTTTAAAAATATTTGCATTTACACACTTTTTTTTAAATAATTTTCGTATACACATAATGCACCCGACTTGATTACAATACAGACGAAAACTGAAAATAATAAAATTAAATAGACAAAACGTGCAAGTCGTAGCTGCCAGACTTAGCGATATAGCATCATTTTGACGATTTTAAGAATGAATTTCTAACGAAAATTTTTTAAATGTGAAAATTTCAAATTTACATTTTTATTAAGTGTTTGAAAAAATATTCACGTTTATGTCTCTGCATTACACTGAAAAAAACTGACACTTTTATATGTTATATTACTTATTAATGTGTTTTATTGTTTAATAATTATTCAACCAAACATATTAATATATTTTCTGCTTATTAAAATGTATTTTTATATTTTATTTATTTATTATATAACATAATTATTATTAGTTACATTAATTTATATAATTATATTTGTAGATTTGGTTGTGTATTTGTTTTGGTAGGGATTTATTATATTATTATAAATCAATTTGTATTTTCTAAAAAAAAAAAACGCACACATTTACTACTTAAATAGACAATTATAGAAATATGTAAGTGATTTTATATTAATGTATATCAATACAGACATATAAAGTTTTTGCATATTTTTTATTTAACAATGCTACTTTTGAAGTAATTCATTTACTTAAATATAAATATTGATAAACAGCAATATTTTATTTTTGCATTCTGTACTTATTTGGTTTTTGGCATATAAGTGGAATTTTTTTAAATCACTATGCAAAAATGGGCTTAAATGATATACATATATTTTTTTATTATTTTAATCTAGACAGTATTGGATATTTATAATTTTTCTTTTTAGAAAACTATGCGTGTGTTGATTTCATTAGTGTAGTTTTTATATAAAATCGTTGAATATGTTTCAATATTTATCATTAAATAAATATACAGGGAACACAAACATGTGTACGAGTATATACTTAAACTCATTAAATATAAATAAATAAAAGTAATGAAAATATTTAAATTTGTAACTACTTAAAAGTAAAAGAAAATGCATAACATTTATTTAAAAAAAAAGTCCAACACATTTACTTTTAGCGTTTGGATTTCTATGCACATATGTTATATAGTGATTATAACCGAACACAATTTTCTTTTAATTTAACTGATAACATACTATAAAGCTCCTAATAGTTATACGATACCAAGTTAACAAAAATATTGTCCGTGAAGAATGTTAAATAAAGCTGTTTATGTGAAAATCAATCAATCAAATTTGATTATAATAATTTTAAATGATAAAATTTACTAAAATATTTTTTACATTTATTTAAATGTTGATTTAATTATAACCTGAGTTATCAATATAATAATGATTCCGTTTGATTTTGTTTTTTACTTTTTAATGTTTATTATTATTTATGATACAATTTTTTCTTGTAAATAAATATCAATAAATATTTCATTAATTTACCAATTATGTATGATGTGTGCTAATAACAACGTTTTATAAAAACCTTGTTTTACACTCTATATTTTAACAAAATTTTATTTCTTTGCTTAATGAGTTATTTTTTTTACTTATTAAAATACAACTTTTTTTTATAATTCTCATCTAAAGCTGAAGCAAGGTTTTGTTTTAAGTATATATGTATATAAAATTTCTCTAGTTACAGGTGTTTTTAACTTATGCTTACGTCTGTATAAAGTAATGGTCAAAAATTTAGAGAAAGTGATAAAACAACTGATTCATACATGAGGAATTTATTTGGTTATAACCATTACTTCTGGAAAGTGTTTTCTTCGAAACGAAATATCACCCCAATACACTAATTTGAAGGAAAATTGGCCGAATAGGCTAGACTGAATTAACGTTCAATAGATAAATCTAGAGTTGTAAATGTTTCGAATATCTGAATTTTGCATTTTTAATTTTACATCATTTAAGAGTAGATCAAAAAACAATTTTTTCAATTATATTATTTTGACCAAAACTATATAAATTAACTATATAAAATATGTATGTATGAATATACTCGTCTGAATACTATGTATGTATATATGTATGTGTGCTTTAATACAGTTATTTCTTGTAAGTTATTTTAATGTCCTTTCGTATGTATGTATGTATGTATGTATATACGTATGTATTTGGGTGAGTTTTTTGTAGTGTTAAGTTTACTTAGTTGTTTTTACCTTGGGCGCTATATTTAAATGTTTATATGCAAAAATAATTAATTTTCTTGGTACAAGTAATACTAACAAATTATGTCAAGTGAGATTTTGCATCGGGAGTACTTACTAAAAAATATACTTAATAGGTGGGCTGTTGATAATCCATGTTTGGTTGCTGCTCCATACCTGAGAAGTAGTTTTTAAAATTTAGTTATTCACTTATTTATAATTAAGACATTAAAATTTTTAATTTAAAACTACCAGTTTGCTGAGCTGTAAATGGTGAAGCACTATATTGGTCATTATCATTGTCCACGGAATAGCTATTGTAGGCTTGTTGATGAACCACATTGGCGGGATCATTTTCAAAAGCTGAAGTAAATTCGTCACCGGCACCAATTAGAAAACGTTTATATGCCAAGAATGCACATAAAGCCTGAAAATAAAAAATGTGGTTTACAATTTATTTTAATTTTTCCCCCTATTTCATTTAATTATAAATTAAGTTTAAAATTCTACTTACCCAAGTTAAAATAGAAAATAATGCAAAAACGATGGCAGCTTGCATATTACTGGCACCAATACCACCAGGTGGCATTTCAGCAGAACTCCACTGTGACCAAATATAAATAAAAGCCACAAAGTACATAAAGGCCCAAAATGCTATAAGTTTTATAAAGAAAATTAAACTAACAATTTTAAATAAATTTTAACAAAAAAAAAAAAACTACTTAAATTTATTACCTGAAAACCCCATATCGGCCATAACAAAACGTTTACGACTTTTCACTGATGACATGCGTTCGAATAGAAATTCACCTACTATGAAGGCCATCGATGCTAGAAAACCAAATACGCCCACTGTATTACCATATTTGCAGGCCATATTGTCATTATTTAATATGCAAATATCCTTGCCATCTTCTTCGCGATAACCTTCTGATGATATACAACCGAACACCACAATGGAAAATAGCTAAAAAACAAATGAAATTTAACATGTTTTAAAATTAAGTAAACTTCAAAATTTGCACATCAGCAAGATTTTATTTTTTTATAAACTGCATTGTTTTCTCAAAAAAGTATAAATTGCAAGTCATTAACGATTATACTACGTTCACGATAACACACATACATATACATATTTATTATTTGTATACAAATACCACGCACTCACATAAATAACTTAAATGAAATAACAAATTAAATTTGCTCTGTGCAATAATTATCATCTGGGGTAGCATGATTCCGAATAATAGTGTCCCGTCCTATAGAAATTTTTAAAGTTCAAAGTTTTGTGTTATATTTTATCGTTCATTGAACTTAACTGAGTCCTTTCCACTTAGAAAACTGTTTGATTCAGGTACTTAAATGTTAAAATTTTTTTTAATAATATTTACGATTCTACTACATAAAAATAAAGAAATTAATTGTAATTTGATATACAATTTTTGGATACAAAAGTATTCAATATTTTAATTGTATTTTTGTTTTTTATTTGGTTAAAGGTAATGTAACATAAATTTTGAAAAAAAAAATTATATGTATATAATAATAATAAAAAACATAGTAAATATATATATATATATATATATATATATATATATATATATATATATATATAGATCCTAAAGAGATGAACTTTATGCTTCCAAAGAAATATATTTTTATTTTAACGAACATATAGAAACAGTACAACCGATTAATATAAAAGAATATAACGGATTCAGCAAGACAAATAAATTCATCAATAAAGCAACAGATGACATAATAAAATAAGATGAAAAAACCTATAAAAAACAAGCCTTAAGGTTTTATAGAAACGAAATTTAAATTTAAATTTAAATAATATCGAGTGCAGTAATTTGACCATTGGGATTTCCTTCGCGTTCTTATAAAAGTCATTTGAGAAGGCCTGTTTACTAGTTACTTTTACCGTTTATTAATCATTTAAAAATTAAAGTTTTTTGGGTATAAAACCGAAAAACAACATACGAGTACATATTTATTTACACATTTAAACAACAACGACAACGCAAACAGGTGTGATAAGAAATTGTTTTTATTTGCAAGATATTTTATATTTTACACATTTGCACTTTTGAAGGTCGGCAATAGCCATGGGAACTTGACCCATTTATGGATTGGAAAAATTAAAAAGTAAAAAGTTTTAATGAGTAGCACTAAAATTATACACCTATAGCAGCTTGGCATTGCTTTGCGTTTGTCTTGTAAGATTTTTGACATTAGTTTAGTAAGTTCTTTTGTAATCTTTTACTAAAAAGCATATGTATGTATTCGTATATATACGTACTACATACTTCATGTACATAATATACATATTTTACATTACATGTATGTGTGTAACACACATACATATACTTTATTTTTAAGGTCACGTAAGCGCATACGTAATGTATACATTGTATAATAATATTATTCATACATGTTCTGTGACCACAAAAAGAACTATCAATTTCAAATTAATCAAACTGTGTTTATTTATTAATATTTAGATTTTTTTTCTAACTCTAAACACTAAGAAAACTTATTATTAAAACTCTTTATTAAAACCGAAAAAAGCAAACATTCATATTACATATATTTACTTGTAGATACATACATACATTTAATCAAGTTTTTTTTATTTATGTAATGTGGAAGTAAGTACATATATATTACAAAGAGATTTACAGCAAAAACAATAACATGTAATAAATAGAAAAGGCACAAAGTACACATACATAAGTAGATAAAACGCATGATAAAATGAAAAGAATACGGAATCAACTGCGATAAAGTCAAAAATTAATTGAAAATATACTCAAGGTGTAGTTTAACCAAAAGAATTTTTTCATCTTGTATGAGTTGCAGTGTTTATGTATAACATATTGTATTACAACAATACATACATACATGTACACATAATTAGTGATGATGACCCTCAAAACTTACCCAACACAATGCTCGTATCACTACTTGTGGTTTCATTGCAAATGCTAGGGGATCAAATGCGCCACCAGCCTTACCTCCACCATAAGCTCCACCAGCATTCATATTTAATATTTGATTTAACATTTCCATTTTTTGCCTCTATTGTTTTTCTTTTTGTCAATTTTTGTTTTTTATATTTCTATTGTTTCAATAACACTAGCTTTTAAAATATTTTTCAGGTATTAAATATCGATTTAAATTGATTTTTTAAATTTTTAGTATAGGTACAGCAATAAGTAGAGACCAACTTTCTTTCTAAGCAATTTTTTTTAATATATTTTCAAATTTTATTGTGTACTTTTAAATTTCTTTATTTTTATTTTAATAAAATCTTGAATTTTTCTATTGCTTTATTTGCAATCTTTTTCTCTACAATCACTTTCTTTCTTGTGTATATGATTATTCCTTCTACACTAAATACACTTTCTTCTTCCTTTGTGTATGTATGTATGTATGTATGTGCAGATGTGTTAGTTTACATAGTAAAAATATTTCTCCTTGTGAATCTTACGTACACCAAATATAAGTGAACATGTGTGTGTAGCTCTGTGTAGCTTAAAATATGTGTATAAATAAATATTTTTGTTGTGTTAGTGCTTAGTTGTACTTGTAATATTTTTCTTTATAAATTTCCTTTGTTACGGATTGGCATATATGTACATACGTTTCGTTATTTATTTAGATTTTGTGAAATGTGTTAATAAATAATGTATCGACTGCTGGTATTTCTTATTTATTTTTTTATTTTTACTTTTTTCAGTTATTATTTGTAATTTTTTTTTAATAATTTTTTTCTGTACTTAAGTTATTCTTCTACGCCTTAGGAAAGCAATCGTCGTACTATCACAACAAAATCTAAACCCAAATAAATTAGTTGATTTTTCTCTACAAAATGTTTAAGAAAAACAGATGATTGATTATATTTGAAAATAGCTTTTTTAGAAAGTTGGAAAAGCTTATCTCTATTACAAAAGACTTAACGTGGGCTTACACAAAAATTTTTAATAATGAAAGAAAATTGTTACTTTTAATTTTACTATTCCAAACTATATTAGTATGTAATAATAAAAATGACTTAAAAATAATTTAAAAGACATCATTGCACTATAGATATATCTAAAAAAATATGTAATTCATAACCCATAATTCGGCCATATAATGAACAAATAAAAAACTGAATAATTTGTACTTACCTTTTAATTCTTAACCAAGAATCGGTGTAATTTTTGCAAATTTGTGGATCTATCATTATACATTATAAATGAAATCTTTTTAGATACTGGAACCCCGTTTCTTTTTACTCCAAAACGATACCTACATACAATTTTAAAAGTAGATTTAAAAAAACTACGAATTTAAAAATGGATGCAAAGATGCCTTTCCAGAGTTATAAATTATAAGTAAAACCTTTTTTAGGCAAACAAAGAACCTTTCAAAATTTTTTTTCAACGTGCTTAACATTCAAGGATAAGATATAAAAGACCAAAACAATTCATACCTATTTAATTTTTTTTAATGTAAAAGCAATATTTTTATTAAAATAAAACGTAGATCTTGCAATAACAATTATAAATGCATCACTGGTAATGGAAGTATTATAAAAAATAACTAGTTGTTGTTAAACTTAGGAGGGCGCTTTTCAACAAAAGCAGTCATTCCTTCCTTGCGATCCTCCTAAAAAATTCAAGAACAAAATTAGAGTCCATAACTTACTTAATGAAATGCTATTAAAACTCACGGTACCAAAAGTAGCATGGAAGGTTCTTCTTTCGAATTTCAAACCTTCTTGTAAAGTGGTCTCATACGCAGTATTGATCGCTTCCTTGCACAATTGCACAATCAATTGCGAATGGGAACCTATTTTTTCACCCAATTTAATAGCTTCAGAGACCAACTGATCGGCTGGCACAACCTTGCTAACCAAACCCATCTTCTCAGCTTCTTCAGCATTAATCATATTACCCGTCAGGCACATCTCCATTGCTTTTGATTTACCAATAACACGAGTCATACGCTGGGTGCCGCCAGCACCGGGAATTGTGCCCAAGGCAATTTCAGGTTGACCAAACTTGGCCTTATCGCCGGCATAAATGATGTCGCACATCATGGCCAACTCACAGCCTCCTCCTAAAGCATACCCATTAACGGCAGCTATAATCGGCTTTTGGCATTTGGCAACACGAGTCCAATCGCTCAAGAAATTACCCATAATGCAATTCGCATAAGTGTTATTTTGCATTTCTTTAATGTCAGCACCCGCAGCAAATGCCTTTTCGCTGCCAGTAAGTACAATGGCGGCAACACTTTCATCCTTTTCGTACTTATCCAAGACAGTGCTAATTTCGGAAATTAAACCATTGCACAAAGCATTAAGAGCCTTCGGACGGTTCAATGTGATGACGGCAACATTTTTCTTTTCACCAGCTAATTCAGTTTTGATAAATTCGAAGTTTGAGGCTAAAATGCAAATCAAATGATCATTAGTAAAAGAATTTGAGCTTAAATTACGTAATGTTATTAAAGTACAAAGTACAAACGGTTTATTCTTTTCGTATAAACAATCCTCATCGAACATATTGAAACAATGTATTACAGTCATTGGTGCGGAATAAAACTAATTAATTATTACATTACTATTTACCAGTGGCACTATAAAGACGTGGAGCTAAATGGTGTTGATTAACAACAGTTTGTAAGACACGCTGCACACCACCAGCTAAGATCTTAGTAATCTGAGACATAATTCTGTAGTGTTCTGCTACTACAAAGACAATACATAAATATTCATTTAATGAATAATTAATACATAACAATGGTCATAAATTTTACATTAAAAATATAATATAATACTCACACTAAGAAAGCTGGAGAAGAATATTCCATAAATTTGGGTAGTTCCCAAATGATATAGTTCAATTGTACTATTCATAATATGAATTTGTTCGCATTGCTCGTCAAAATTTAACGAGTACTGGACTTGATCGCCGTCTACTTGGTACTTGATTGTAAAGTATCTATATTAAAAATACTTGGTACTAAGAAATGAGGTAATCATTCGCACCTTTTCATCCCTAAGCGGCGTTTCAAAAAACTGTAATATAATTTATCATTAAAAAAGTTTTTGCTAAAATTAGTAAAGAAAGCTTGATTTAAAAATTAATTGAAATTATACATATGTATATAAGACTTTGAATATTTCTAATATTAAATTTGCAAAGTATAAAAGGTGAGCAAATTCAAAAGAATATAAAAAATATATAATAGTGGTCAAAAGGCTGCATATAATAATCTCGATTGAATAATAAAATATGTATATGAACTGGCTTGAAGGGCATTAGAAAAATACTACGACTTCATGTCATTATTATTATTATAGAATGATTAAAAAAAGAAATATAATCATACAAATTTAAATAATTATTTTCAGAATAAAAAAAATGACTTCATTATCAACTTTGGCCACTTTTGATGACTTACGACGCTGTATAGAAGTTTTAATTGATGGTACAGCAGAGGAGGAGTTTCTGAAAATTTTACAGTTACAAGAAAAAATGCAGTTAGAATGCATTGCACGTGCACAAGAAGCTTTGCGTATACAACGAGAATTAGATGCTTCTTTACAATCAATGGCAGACTTGGAAACTAAGCTATTCCATGCGCGTCGTTTGCTCGAAATGGAAAGTAAAGCACGAAGGGAAGCTGAACATGAAAGAGATCAGATAGAGAAAAAAATCTTAGCCGTAGCAGATTTATTGCAAAATGAAAATAACCTGAAAAATGAGACCAAGGATAAACTGGCCTTTCTAAATACTTTGCCTAGAAAAAGAAAATCTTTAAGTCGTCATCTTGAGGAAAAATATGGTAATGACATCAATTCGACTGGAAGCTTTTTGTCAGATTTGTCAATTACTCAGTCGGAAGACGATTTCTTAGACATTCCTCAATCCAGAACGTGGCATAAACATCGTCCGTCTATCTCTAAAAATAATCCCAATCCAAGTAGTAAAAGAAGTCGATTAACCAATGATCCATCTACTGTTCCTCCTTCAGTTAGACGTTCGCAAAGACGAAGCAATATGGGCTTTCAACAACATAATATTGATACTGACCTGGGAACAGAACGTATTTGTGCCACTACTAAGGTTACAATACCACAAGACAACAATGGTGTCATACTAGCAGAGTCAATTATAGAAACTGTACCAGTTACCGCTCGTCAAGAAGATGGTCATGAGGATTTAGAAGATCCCCCTTCAACACCTCGTAAGTCGTCATATAAACAAGCTACAGCACCACCAATGACAACAAGCAGCAACAACTTTGATTCGCCCATAGCGCAACATAACTTGAAATCAGCTGGTACCTTAAGGCGTCCACATAACTTTGCCAGTAAGACATTCATTAGAGCAGAAACTTGTATACAGTGTCAAAAAAAGTAAGTAGTTTTTAAACTTTCAAAAGAAATTTTAGTAAAAATATAATTGTATGTAATTTTATTTTAAGAATACGTTTTGGATCGGTTGGCTTACGTTGTCGAGATTGTCCTGTGCGTTGTCACCCAGATTGCCGTGCTTTACTTACAGTTATGTGTATGCCTTCAACGGGCACACCAGTTTTTAAGGGATTCATGGGTTATGTCTCTGATTATGCTCCTTCTGTTGCCCCCTTAATACCAGCAATAATTGTACATTGTGTTAATGAAATTGAAAATAGGGGTCTTAATGAGGTCGGAATATATCGAGTATCTGGCTCTGAACGCGATATTAAAGCCTTGAAGGACCGTTTCCTTCGTGGAAAGTCTCCGCCGCATTTAGGAAATGTTGATATTCATGTTCTATGTGGCTGCATTAAGGATTTTTTACGTTCCTTGCGTGAACCACTTATACCTACAAGTCTGTGGAATGATTTTTGCAATGCCGTGCAAAATCCTTCTGAAGAAGACATAAAAAACTATTTAAAAAAAGCAGTTGATGCAATGCCACAAACCAACCGTGACACTTTGGCTTTTCTTATTTTACATTTCCAGCGCATTGCCGAGTGCCGTGATGTTTTAATGCCTTTGGATAACATTGCTCGAGTATTTGGTCCCACCATAGTAGGTTACTCCTCTCCTGACCCAGATCAGCATGCTATTTTCACAGAAGTGTATACACAATACACAGTTATGTTAAATTTACTAAAATTACCTTTTGACTACTGGTCCCAGTTTGTGTCCTTGGACGAAGAAAAAGAAAATGCTCATGGTGTTTCAACTTTAACGCGTACGTCTAGGCAAGATAACAAAAATGATGCTTGTTGTTCTATATATGGTAGGTTATTTTTCAAAACTGCTACCCTTATCTTAAAACTTAGGTCGTTACAAAACGCAAAAATATATTTGTTCTTATTTTGCAGCCACTCCAATGAAATCGACTTTGAAGAAGAGGAAATTTTACGATTCACCTTTCCAAAAGGCCTAATAATTTTTTTGTCCACATATTAAAAAAAAATGTAACCGCCTATGGCCTATATTTTCTAGGTTAGTCTTTAATAAAATAAAATAAATGAACACTTAATACATATTTTAGTGTTGCTGTACATCCAGTATTATCTTCGCGATTGTTTTAAATAGTTATAACCACCATAAAATTTTTGTACATGAAAGTACAAGATTTATATACAATCCATATAGTAGCCCCCACTAAGTTAGCAAATATATTTAAGTCTTATGCCATTTTTAAGACGTCCTTTAATATTCCCGAGGATAAATCAAAGCAAATTCTTTTGAAAAAAAAATCCATTTTTAATTAGATTTTCACAATCTTTTAATCAGTACAAATATGTTAAAAAAATACACATTTTCAACGTTTTCTGTGCATGTGAAGACGGTTCTTGCGTTTCCAGGCGGCACGACGAGATCCTCCAATTGTTTGGGAATATCTATATCCCTTTCCTATACCACGGGAGCTCTTGCCAGCGGATGTCAAACCGCGAAGTTCACGGTGCTTGTGAACATGCTTGCAAATCCAGTTGATTTTAGGATCACGTCGGATGGCATTGTGATGGGTGTCGACTAAAATAACTTCAAAGTACTTGTAGGAAGCATCTTGGGCAACCCAGTAAGAGTTTAAAACTCTCAAGCCTCCTAATCTACGGCCAACACGTTCCTAAAATAAGACAATATTAAATTAGGGCTTATAAAATGTGTACTTTAAATATTTGAAACTAGCTCTTATAATAAAGCGTCAGACATCTAAGGAAGGATATGTGGTCAACATAATTTATTCTCACATTAAGGTAAGTTAGCATCATAAGTAGTTGGCTCAGGTTAATAGATCAGGCTTATATTAAATATCCAAAAATACAAGATTTCTTACCTCGGCAATGGACTGTAATCCACGGTATGGTTTCAATTCGTTGACACCATGGCTCTTGGGCTTGCCATAAGTACAACCCTTGGGCACTGGACGTTTGCGACCACCGCGACGAACGCGTATTCTATAGATAACGAAACCTTGTTTGGCTTTGTATCCCAAACGACGAGCCTTGTCAGGGCGAGTAGGTCTTGGTGAACGGTGCAATTTAGTGAGTTGACGGTATTGCCAAACTCGAATGCGAAGCAAATAGCGCATAACATCACTTTGCTTCTTCCTGTACAGTTCCTGCATATAACGGTAGGCACCCATGATGAAGATAGACCTAGTAACAAATTTAAGTAAATGTTATTTGTTTTTAAATAACCGTCACATCATCGGTCTATCCGCGAATATAATTCATCAAGAATAGACATATTGTGAGTTTATTGGAACCTCTAAAATTAAAACAAACTGTAGTAAACTTCTTTTCCAACATTAAATTATTGCATGTGTATATTCATTTTGATCAGCTCTGCCATATCAACATTAAACTGCTTTTGGTAAAAGCTTCAGAATGGTGCACGGCCAGTGGTTTATCATCACAGTGTATTATTTATTAATTTCAATTTTTAATTAGACACTTCACAATAAAAACAACCTACCTTCGACGAGATGCAAATTCCAAAAGAAATGAACGTGCCAGGAAACCAAAGAAGTTGGCCGCAGTTAAAAAAGTGTAGGGGTACCAGAAATTTTCGATGAAGAACTACCAGATGCAAATATTAAAAGAACGTGGAAACACTTTTTATTGCTCTGAATACTTATAGCTTCCAGCGCAGGTTCAAGTGAAGCAAAAGTCGACTTAACAATTAGTCGATAATATACAAGATTTTGATATTAATTGACAACTCTAATACAAATCCCTTTTCATTAATAATAAGAATAATCAAATATTGACGCAAGAATTTGGCTCAACAAGCGTAAACTTATGGCAGAATTATACACATTAAAGCATATTACACAGTTGTACAGTTTTTGTTTTCCTCATTTTGGCTTCTATAGCTGCCAAAATTTGTTTACTTGCTATGCAGCCGGACTTACTTTGAATTTCTCCTTTTTATTTGACACATACGAAAGCAATGTTTGTGTAATTCAGTCTTTGTTGTAGGGAATAATTTACCGTGTATAGGCTTGCCATGTGTAAGCCAAAAAGGCGTACAACGTCAAAGTAATTGGTTACTCGATATTTTCTTCTATTTGGCGGAATTTAAAAATGCAAAAAATTAATTTGTTAAAGTGCAATTTAATTCTTTCAAACTTTTGTTTATAAACTTTTATAGATTTTTATCCCCAAATTCATGATAGATTTTATTACAAAACACCGTTCTTGAGTAGCTACTTTTCGGTATGAAGTACTTAGAAAAATACCCAAGCACACAATTTTTTTTGCAACACTAGCAACTTCAAATTTATATACTAAAAAATTTATAAAACAATATTTATAAGAAATCAATATGATTTTTAGACATTTGCAATGTTCAACCAAACAAATAAATATGTCAAGTGTCTTAAATTCCTGGCAAATGTCTCGTCAAATGTCTGTTGTTGCTAAATCTGTTAAATATACACGACACGGCGAACCGGTAGATGTCCTACACTTAGTGGAAGAAAAGTTGGAAAAGCCGGAAAAGCATCAAGTGCTAGTTAAGGTATTAGCGGCACCAATAAATCCAGCCGATATAAATACAATACAAGGTTAGAGAGAACTAAGATTCAATTTTCTAACTAAGAAGTGTTGAATATTTTAATCCATTTGTTTAGGTAAATATCCGGTAAAGCCAAAATTTCCAGCAGTGGCAGGAAATGAATGTGTAGCTCAAGTATTAGAAGTAGGCGAGGACGTGAAAAATCTTAGTAAAGGACAACATGTTGTACCTTATCTTACTGGAATTGGAACTTGGACCACTCATGCTGTTTACACAGAAGAACAACTTATGCCGGTGTCAAACAAAATTGGTCTTGCTGAAGCTGCTACCATGACCGTTAATCCTTGTACTGCTTATCGTATGCTAAAGGATTTTGTTAAGCTTTATCCTAATGACTGTGTCATACAAAATGGAGCCAACAGTGCTGTTGGTCAAGCAGTCCATCAACTTTGCAAAGCTTGGGGCTATAAATCGGTAGGTGTGGTCAGATCTAGGCCTGATATTGGTTATCTTAAAGCTTATTTAAAGTCTTTGGGTGCAACAGAAATATTTACCGAAGAAGAAATACGCACCGCAACGTTATTTAAAGACGGAAAACTACCTAAACCTAAACTAGCGTTTAATTGTGTTGGTGGCAAAAGTGCCACTGAAATTTCACGACATCTAGCGGACAAAGGTACTATGGTTACCTATGGTGGGATGTCTCGTGAACCAGTAACGGCTGCAACCGCAGCTTTAATATTTAAAGATATAACTTTTCGTGGATTTTGGATGACTAGGTGGACTAAAGAAAAAGCTCAGTCTATTGAGCGTGCCGATATGTTCAAAGAATTGTGTGAATTAATGGAACATCATAAATTTGTAGCACCTTTACATGAGTTGGTGCCTCTCGAAAATTTTAAAGATGCTTCAGCGGCTGCTTTAAATTTTAATGGTATGACTGGCAAAAAATTTATACTTAAAATGCACAATTAAATAAACTAAGGTAAATATATACATTACATTATCCTTATGCATAGTTTGAAAATAAATTACGTTACGTATTTTGGCTAGTTTGGTTATTTACCAAAATATTTTTTCTATCTGCACATTGTTTTGATAAATTTAATATTTAATCCTATGCAAGGACAAAGAAGTTCTACTGTAACCGCAACACATTTTCTTTAAAAAAAATTAGGTAAGACCATTAGTCACAATGAGTATAATGAGCATAACAAACCTAATATTTGTGCTGGACTATGCTCAATATCTGACGAGTAGTCCAGATTATAAAGAACAGAAATCGAAAATTATTTCTTGAACATGAGTGCAAATTTTCTTTTTGTAATTAGTTATTTTCAGTTAAAATATAAAACTAATTGCGGTACGTAATGAAATGGTATTTGAAACTTTGTTTGCGTTAAACAACTGTGAGAACCAAACTGTTGACTACCAGATGTTACACTCAAACGTAATAAATTGATTTCAAGGATATAAAAAAAACTACAAAGAATATGTGTAACGTGTATTATATTTGAAATATATGTATGTTTTGGCAAATGTCAATAATTTTTGTTAAATAACTAATTTATCCTTATGATAAACCGCTAAAGAACATACAAATTAAAAATCTATTACTCGAACAGAAATCTTTCATATTTTTAAAAATAACATACCATTATTACTTTTTATTGATTAAGTAGTATTTGAAATATTAATATTATACAGTCAGTTTCCTTGCTAGACCTTTTTTTTTACTTATGTATATGTAGTATGAGAAAGGAGTAATAATGCACTATAGAAATAACATTTGCAGTATAACAATTTAGTCAAGTGCCAGTCAGTTTTGTCTAGAATTTTGTGTTGAAAAGACTTCTGGTGCTAACGTCACGGCATTGTAAAAGAATAGAAAACACCTGACAGGAAACTAACCTTAATAAAATGACTTCGCTTAGTTACAATTTAAATCCTAGAGCAAATGTTTTTATTTTGGTTAATTTGGGTTGTGAGATGTTATTTGTTATAGACCAACGGTTAAAGGCGCAACAAATAGCTCTTGATAAGTCAATACAAGGTATAAGTCTTTAAATGATACAAGCCAAAGTATTCATTATTAAGAGAAATTTATTAATTATCATTTAGGATAGAAAAAATTAAAAGCTTATTCCACTTCTTGTATTGTTGTTGGTAAAGTAGAAATTTTTTTAAACATGTATGTATGTATGTATTTGTTTGGCTTTACAAAATAAAGAATGTAAAATCATTTTTGAGGGTAATTATTCAGCAAATGTTTGGGGTGTCAAATTCGTAAAATTATAAAGTTCATTTAATAAAAAGTATGTACATACATATATACATATTAGAGCCTTACACAAACATACTTCAAAGGGCTTATAAGTAATTTTTTATTATAAAATATTACACGTTTGTATTGATATGTGGCTTTTGGAGAAGCCAAACAATAAGTTTGAAAAATTTTACTTATGGTGGTTAGAATTTTGTTTAGGCTCACAGTAGCCTACAAAAAATTTCATATTGATTCTTTCCATTTATTTGCGTATACAATTTCTATAATTCCACCCCCTATTTATTCTTGATAGTGTTAATTGCGTCATGGAAGAGAGCGCCTTACCAAATGCAAATTTGAAGAGCAGAAAAAACAAAATAATAAGTCTGCTGTGCATTTTGTCGATAAATTACAGCAGTATATAATGTTAGCACTATAATTTTAATTACTGCAAGGTTTTTTTTTATACAAGAAAGAAGAGGAAATTGGACCATGTGAACAAAAGGTTTAACTATAGTTCATTGATTTGGCTTTAATATTTTCTTAATTCCAGTAATTCATGATGTCATAGCTGTTTTGTTAGAACCAAAATTTATTGATTCTCTTATTGTGGGTTCAACACAACCGAATGCTCAATTATTAACTGAAGAACATTGTAAATTTATGCTTAAGGATATAGCGACATGCTCGTTAATGCGTTTAGATGATATATCCATGGAACTCTGGAACTTAATGACAATGATTTATAAATGGCAATTATTTGAAAGTAAAAAACAATATCATCTCATGGATATCACCTTTAGACATTTGCAGGCCATCGGTAATTTTTATCCTGATGAGAAACGGTCTATGCTAATAGATTTCACTAAGAATACATTACTTGACTTCTGGAATTCTTGCTCAGACGTTGATCAACACACCATATATAGAACTAATATAGCTTGGTTAGAATTATTTAATACAAAAATATCTCTATTAATACGGCTGGGATTTCAGGCACTAGATGGTACATTTTTCGAAAATGAGGATGCTATGTATTATCAAGATTTAAAATATTGTTTAGGTGACAACATATACATCAAAAGTGTCGAAATAGAGCAGCTCAAATTACAACATTTAAATGAAAATCCTTTAAGTTCGGCCAAATGCGTCAATCAATTAGCAGAAATGTTAAATTTGTCACAAAACTCAACTCTAAAGGAATCAGTTTCATCAACAGATGACATAGAACCAATTAATGTTAAAGATTTTCAAAAGAAATTTGAACAAAATTTGCAGCAATGTAACATTTTATTTCAAGATTTAGATGTAAATGAAGTAAATTATTGCAATATATCCTCTTCAACAGCCCAAAAAACGACCGGCTTTGTGCACCTTAATCCTGTGTATAATAGAAATTTGGATATAAATAATACTACTACAGCTTCATTAACAATTTGTTCTCAAACAAATGCTCTATTGCCTTTAGCTACACCACAATGCTCAAATACAGTGCTAAATAAGGATCTAACGGATTTCTATAATAAAATAAATTAAAATTCTGAAGTTTGATTTTATAGAATGGTACAACAGTCACATATTTTCAGTGTGTTCTTTAGCAGTTTTTCTGTCATAAATAATAGTTTGTTGTTTTCAAAGTCATGTTCATAATAAAGTATCTTATAAAAACAAAGTTTTATATACTTATATTTACAATATAAATTAAAAATACTTTTTTATATGTTTGCCAAAATGTACTAAATTCTAAGATCTGGATATACATGTATATATGAAAAAATTCAAAAAGCCAAGTCTTCGAACTTGGCATATTTTTTGTTTAGAAATTTTAGTGATAAAATGAAAATAATGGACTAATATAACTATTTTGTATAAAAATATCTCTATTAAAAACCCGTCTATATAAATCCAGTTTTAACTCAAAATTTTTTAATGTACAAAATCTCTTCATTTCCAGTTTTTAGTTTTGTTGTTTGTGTTCACATAATATAAATATTCAATTCAAGAAATTGTTTGTTAAGATAGTTTAAAGTTTTATCAAAATAATAAAACAGTTAACGTAGTTTTTTATGTAAATATTTTAATTAAACCATTTTTCACATTCATCTTCATTTAAATATGGCATCTAAAGTATTTTTTTTTTGTATGTTAAAAGTTGTTTTCTATTAATTTGTTTTTATTTCTGTTTCACCGTCCTGATGATTTTTTATTTCCGTTTTTTCATCATCCACTCTATTTCTATCAAGAATCTGATTCATTTTAGCTTTGAGAGGCACGGCGTCTACTAAGATATGAAGAGCCATTTTGAGACTTTCTTCAGCTTTGCTTATTTGATCACAAGGATAAGCCTCACTGTAGTTGTTTAAAAATTCACAATATTTACGATAATTGTTTAGAGCAAAATCAAAGTCATAATGTATCAATTTATCAAAATGATCTTTGTCGCTGATATACGGAACAAATTGTCTAGGCATCAGACCACTTAACGTGGGGAAATCTTTTTCACAAGCTTCGCATTTGCAGGTAAAACGGTATTGCATTGCTAGGCCTTCAATGCGTTCTGCCTTAGGAGTTATTGCATAGTGTTGCCTAAAAATACATTGTAATTGTAATATATACGTAAATTAACACAATTTTTTGCAAAAACTTACCCATAATTATCATATAAAATACCTCCAGCAGGTATTGGACGAAGGACAAAGAGATAGGCTTTACAACCCTTGTATATGCGCACAGTATTGGGAGCACATGAATGATTGAGCAATGACAAAAATGAAAATGCTCCTGAGGAGTGATTTGTATCGTCTTTAGTTTCGTTGATTTGTTCTACCAAATCGATGCCATGCATATTTGTGGGCGACGTTTGCAAGTGCCTAAACAGCAATTCAACAAAATAATTTTGTCCTTCTTCACCACCCAAAAAATCTTTCAAAGGCGTATAATTGATCATAAAGTGTTTGAGTACTGCACAAACAACAGAACGCTGAAATAGGTCCGACACCGAACGCAAATTTTGATTAGTGGCCATACCATGTACAGCTCTATAGTGTTCTCGTGGTGTAAAATTTGTATAATCTAAATCAAAAGCACAAAGATTTTGATTATCGGGATGATAGCACAATAACATAAGTTCTTCAACAGTAGGAAATAATTCCAAAGCTGTTAGACAGACTCTCAATGCAATGTTATGGATCTTATTAAATAGGGTATACAGTAAATCGATGACAGGACATTCATATTTATGGAAAGTATTGACAGCCTTTTCGCGGCATTCTTCCGAACAGAACATTGCTGAACAACAACTTTCGCAGGGTATGAGTGTAAGATAATTTTCTTCTCTACAGGTGGTACAGCGTATAAAACGCATTGGTGGCAGTAATGTAGAACAAAACGGTTCGTCAGTGGCCACTAAATCACCCACAACTAAATCTCGTTTAGTGCATATAAATCGACCTTCTTCGGGAGTTTCACGCATTTCCAAACATTCGGCAATATGGGGTATCTGAGGATGTGGTTTAAATTGCATTTGAAATTCATAAGGCTGGATATCGGGCGGTTGACTGACCAATAGTTTATGACAATCTTTTTCGCGTTTATCCAATTTATGCATCAACCTACTAGGATAGTTCGACTTACGCGCCAATTCAATATTAAGCAGGCATTCGCGATACCGTTTCCATTCAAACAAAACTGCCGAGCGATTTGCATAGCCAATAGAGAGATTTTCAGAACCGGGTTCCGAAAAGCAAATACTTTTATTATACAATTCCAGAGCCTTTAAAATAAATAAAACAAAATAAATTATAAAGTAAGAAGACTACATACAAAATATTTTTCTATACGTAACTTGTATACATATATAGAATATATATATACACCCTAAATGCATATATATATATATATATATATATATATATATATATATATTTGGATTAAAATAGGAATCCTGAAAATTACTGTTAAACGATTTGGTTTCAACATCTTAAAAAAACTGTTTTATTCAGCAATACTAGTGTTACTACTCTGCAAAAGCACGGATTGGTTCAGAGGATATTGGTTGATCACAGCTTATTTACAGATGGATAGATTGCAATGCTGCAAAGAACGTCATTAGAGGCGATTGTAGCGGAAACAAGCAATTACATTTTGGCAAAAACTATGCTGTGTAGTATGTGACACTAGTCTTCTAGGATAAATGGCAAGAAAAGTTCAATTGCTACAAAAATAATAAATTACAGAAGATGCAAACCTTTTCATTGTGTTATAATTAAATACCAAACATCAATTTTGACTTTAATGTTTAGAAAATGAGAAAGAAATTATTTAGGGTACCTATTTTATTGAACACTAATATTTTCTTATCTTTAAAGCAAATAAATAAAGAACGCCAATAAAACAGAGTTTTTTTAAAGATGTTGGATAAACACCATTTTCACTAGAGATTCCAAAAAAAACAGCAATTTTCAGGGTACCTATTTTAATGGTTTACGAATTAAGAATATCTGCAGGAACTGTTCAGCTGAAAAAGTTCTTGATTTTTTGAAAAATTTATTTTCTAAGTATTTGTCATTAGCGAAATGATAATTTGAGCATACTTTTCCCAAAACACTCAATTTTACTTTTGATATTTAATAAAACGTATCATAACATTTTAATAAATAATAAATAATACTATTTTTATACCATGCATTGTTTCTTTCTCATCTTATATTTATTACTCACCTGAAAATATTTTTTATTTTTTAATGAAAATTGTTCATTCCCCAGCATACGATATTCAGAACTACGTTTATTGCACTTCTCCTCGCGCAGTTTAAAATTTAACAGAATCTTCTCGATATATTTGAATTCGATCAAGACTTGCTCAACAAAATTTACCTTAGAGTGATTTTCTTTTAACTCATTAAATTTACCCGATATTATTCCAATTAATTTCCAATCATTGAGTTTCTTAATCAAATCATCACAAACATCGTACACATCCATTTTAAAGGCAATTAATGATGCTGATGTAAAAAATACTTCTCTGTTCTGTTTAATGCCAAATTCACAATGTGGGAGGTCGATCGGTAAGTAGTAAATGGCACTCAAGCCGGTAGTTCAATAATATTCCTTATATAATAATTACCAAAAATCGTTGTTAATTTTCTTGCTTTTTTACCAATCGTAAGAGTAGAAATTTAATTTTAAATAATGAATTATTGTTTACGAGAATAGAATATAACAAACTACTTTTAGAATTTATTGCATGTGCATTTGTTCCTATTTTATTTTTTCTTATTTATTTGTTCTCTTTGTGTTTGTTCTTTCTTTGGATTAAGCTTTTTTCCTATCGACCACCCGGTTTAATTGGTGTGCAATCATATACCGCCTGTTTTTTGTTATAGATTTTATGGATAAATTTTGTTGTTTTTTCAGAAGCAAATTCACTTATCTTAATATAAATACTTCAATTTCACATCAAAAATACAAAATCACTCAATTGTTTGATAAAAGTTTTATTAAAATAGTCGCAACATACCAAAAGTTTTCGGCAGATGCTGTGTGAGAGAACAAAGTCGAATAAAAACATGTGTCGCCGTTTTAATAACAAAAATAGGCAGTGGGAGGTCAGTTGAAAGACGGCATTATTAATTTGCAGATTTTTCTTTCACATTGTTATGGGCTTTTATGTAAAAAATTGTTTACAAAAAATAATAGACATAAATTCATTTGCAAAATAAAGTTAAAAAGTAAAGCAACGAAAATTAGTAAATTATAAGTAGCAGTGGTAAATTTTCGGCTACTGGAAGTATCTAAAAAAGTTAATATGACATTTGGAATGATAACTGATCCAATAAGAACTTAATTTTCGTTAATAAATAACAATTATATTATATTACAAGATTGTTTGTAGTACACCTAATTAATTATTATTTGCTGTAACAGTATTTTAAAATCGATTAAAGTATATCAAAAATATATTGTGAAAAGATCCTGCTGTTTTTCGAAAGAACATTAATTCATAATTTATCAATATGGCAAGCACACTTTGCTTATATTTATGTAAGTTGGCAATTTATTTTTAATTATTTGCGCTCTAATTGTGTAAGTTTTCTGACAAAATGTGATAACAAAAAATTAGTTAAAAACGTTGGGTTGCTTAACATGTGAAGAAACTGCACAAAGTTTAAAAAAAACTAGACGTTTTAATAAAAGAAGAAAAAGGTCGTCAAACTAATACAGATTAAAATATAGTTAAACTTTTTAATTTAAAATAAAAAGTTCACGGTAGAATTTTGTGACAACAGCATTAGTATGATATGATTCACAATAGTTAAAATTTTCATTTCATTGTGCTTATTGTGATGTATTATTAACTGTTGGTACCACTGTCCATCATGACTGGCAGTAGCCGAAAATAACAACAACAAAAAAGTCACAATTGACATTTCTGACAAGGAAATAAGTAAAGGCAAAAAATTATACAAATCATCGCGAAAACTCGCTTTATAAAAATTATACTTGAAAGAATTAAATACAGTAAAAGTAATAATTAGTTAGTCTTATTTACATATTGCATAAATATTAAAGTGAGGTGAGTTTAATTTAAAATTCCTATATATAGTTATTGAAGAATACAAATTAATGTATATATTTTTATGCTAGTATCAAAAGAAAAATGGCCGGAGCTACTCTGTTCGAACGGGCTCAAGCGTTGTCAAATGTAAACCGGGAGGAAGGAATTACTTTGTTGAATAAAATTGTCCGCGAACAGGAAATTGCAGAAAACGATGAAGAACTTATACGGATCAAGGAACAGGGTATACTACAGCTAGGTGAACTCTATAAACAGGAGGGTAAGGCCAAAGAATTGGCTGATTTAATAAAAGTTACCCGTCCATTTTTAAGTCTGATCAGCAAGGCCAAAGCTGCCAAATTGGTGCGTTCCTTGGTTGATATGTTCCTTGATATGGAAGCTGGAACGGGAATAGAGGTAAAGGCCAAAATATAATTTTCATTTTGTTGATAAATATAAGTTAACGTTAAGACAGCAATTTTAACTCTGAATAACTATCTACCAAACAAAATTTTATTTATTTTTTTTTTAATTACTATTGCTGTTACTGTGTATTTTGATTTCAATTCTCTTAAATTTTATAAAAATTAAAAAAAAAAAAACTGAATTCGATTGAAAGCAAATAACAACTTAACAAAGAGTATAAAAATTTGCATATAAAAAGAAATTTATGATTAATTCTAAGTAAATTCATAGTTGTTTGTTTTGTTTTAAGATTGCGTTTTAATATTTTAAAACTTTAAAACACTTATGCTTCTGTTTAGGTTCAATTGTGTAAAGATTGTATTGAATGGTCGAAACAAGAAAAGCGTACATTTTTGCGCCAAAGTTTGGAAGCTCGTTTGATTGCCTTGTACTTCGATACTGGCATGTATACGGATGCTCTACAGTTGGGTTCTCAACTTTTAAAAGAGCTGAAAAAATTGGACGACAAAAATCTTCTTGTCGAAGTGCAACTATTAGAAAGTAAAACTTATCATGCTTTAAGCAATTTGCCTAAAGCCAGAGCTGCTCTAACATCGGCCCGCACCACAGCTAATGCCATTTATTGTCCACCTAAAGTGCAGGCTTCCTTAGATTTACAATCGGGCATATTGCATGCAGCCGATGAACGTGACTTTAAAACGGCTTTCTCCTATTTCTATGAAGCCTTTGAAGGATTTGATAGTGTGGATAATGCTAAGGCTTTAACTGCTCTAAAGTATATGTTGTTGTGCAAAATAATGTTGGGTCAGTCAGATGATGTCAACCAAATAGTCAGCGGAAAATTAGTAAGTTTGAGAAAAAATGTGTTTTTATGTAGCTAAAGAAAATCTTAAATCATCTGCAGGCTATCACTTATTCGGGACGCGATATTGACGCAATGAAATCGGTGGCTGAAGCTTCACATAAAAGATCTCTAGCCGATTTTCAAATGGCTTTAAAGGACTATAAAAAAGAATTGGCCGAAGATGTTATTGTACAGGCCCATTTGGGTACTTTGTATGACACAATGTTGGAACAAAATCTTTGCCGTATTATTGAACCCTATTCGCGTGTACAAGTTAGTCGATAAAACAATATTTTGTTTTTTTTTTAAATGGTGTTTTTTTTTGTCGTTTTAAAAGGTATCACACGTTGCGGAATGCATTAAACTACCTATGCCCCAGGTAGAAAAAAAATTGTCACAAATGATATTGGATAAAAAATTCAGTGGCATTTTGGACCAAGGAGAAGGCGTTCTAATTGTTTTCGAAGAAATTCCCGTAGATAAAACCTACGAAAGAGTTCTAGAAACCATACACAGTATGGGTAAAGTTGTTGACACTCTTTATCAAAAGGCCAAGAAGTTGTCATAGATAAAAAATTTATTATCAACAATTTTTCAACAACACAAAAATTCTCTTTTTTTAATAAATAATCTATAGTTTTAAACTCAAAAAAAATTATTCTAACAAATAGCAAAGAAACCGACTATGTATAGTGATAATGCATGATACATATTTGCAATTGTATATCATTTAATTAAATTTACAGACATTAGAGAATATTGCTCTGAATCTACTCTCTATCTTTTTGTCGAAATTTATTTCACAGTTCAAATTGGCAGACAATTACAAATCTTATTAAAAAAATAAATAAAATTCATTAAAAAGTGCTAAACTTAAAAAAAAAACAAAAAAATATGTGTTTGAAATTAGCAATCGTGCAAACAAGCTTAAAAAAATAATTTTCAAAACTTGTAACGCTTTGGAATGCAAAAAAGTTAGGATTATTAATATTATAATTTTTTTTTTCACAAAATTAACCGATTTTTTGAAATTATTTTAAGATTTATAAAAATTTATATGGATATGTATGTATATGCATATACATTATTTCATTATTTTTTTATTTACTAACTAATTCAAGTAATATAACAATATTAATAAATTCTACACTAACAATTTCAGCAAATGGTTTTGGCGCAACTCTTACACACATATGTGTACCTGATGTGTAAGATATTTGAATCAAAATTCTAAATGCCGTTTTGTTGAATAATGGGAATCATAATACCGTAGCTGGTGGGTTAAATGGTGATGTGTTGGATTATTCAAATATTCATGGCCATTTTGGACGACAATTGGATTTGGCAGGTAAGGCAAATTTATGATTGTCTCAGGATAGATTTAACTGGCACAGCTTCAAAATGGATCAGTGGTCAAACGGATTTTGGTGCTGGCGTAGGTTGACTCGTATGTTTGTTTAATTAAAAATAGTTTAAGAAAACGAACTGAATATAAATGTAAAAAATAAAAAAGCAAGTTGTGTTAGATCTTATTAAAAATAATACGAAAAGTGGAAAGTTTACCTTAAATTTTTAAACATATTTGTATTATGTACCATTTGATTATGATTTCTTTATTTTTATTTTTTGCTTTTAAGTACGAGGGCATAACAGAGGATGTACATACATATGTATTCTATATAATTATTTTTATTGAAATAGTTAAATTTTTTATTTGAATATTTTTTATACAATTTTCATTGCATCCCTCATTCAGTTATAATTTTAATTTTGCTTAATTTGTTATTATTAATTTTAATTTATACACTTGTTGCTGATACTTAGTTTCATGAGATTTTTTTCTGGTATCAAAAGCCTTAAGTACTAGAGAAATGCACAAGCATACGTGAAAACCACATAATACTAACAACATGTGTAATATTGAATTATAAAAAGTGCTTGTAAGCCATTGCAAGTATCATTGTGCATTGCTCTATTATGTAATTTATTGTAAAACCTCCAATAGCATTTGGTTCCAATAAAATATTATATGCGATGACTTTTCCGCTAGTTAATGATGATATTGACAACAATGATTGATGTTTTATGTCCCACAATTAAATACGGCACTGGAAAAGAGGAAGCTTCTCTCCGTTATACAGAAAATGCGTAGAACATATAAAAAAAATTTATAGATTCCGTGAGCTTATACAAAATTTGTTGTTGCTATATATGTAGTAACAATGAGAAAAGGAAAGAGAGGTAAAAAAGTTGTTAAACGCATGTCTATGAGCGGGCTTCAACATAATCACATGTATGTATGCTTTTGTTTTGTTGTTTTTAATAAAATCCTGACAATTAAAATTTTAATTTAATTGTAATAGAAGGAATTTAAACGAATATGACATTATCAATAACAAATATTAGTAATCTTCTGTTTATATTTCATGTTCTT
Source organism: Thelaira solivaga (assembly GCA_947397855.1). NCBI lineage: Eukaryota > Metazoa > Arthropoda > Insecta > Diptera > Tachinidae > Thelaira > Thelaira solivaga. The sequence continues at coordinate 69,089,044 of OX377614.1, forward strand.
TAGAGTTAATTAATCGATCTATCATTTTTTAAAGTGGTATAAGTACACTTTTAAAACAAAAATGAGTTAGTGGTAATTTTATTAAGATATATACACCATTTTACTAAAACTACCGCTAACCAATTTTTTTTTAATAACAGCTCAATCTCTACTGCATCTGTAGGTGGACATTTTCTTTATGTAGAGTTCTCAATCACACAACTTTATGTCATACTCAATAACTGTTAAATATAATATAAACAATGTAAATTTCTTAACAAGAAAAATAACGTCTAACAGGCATCTGTTTATTACGTATAATGTATTTAGGAAAATCAAGAAAATGAGACAATTTATTTGAATTGTAGCAGGAAAATGTATGTGAAAGCTTTAAATTTGTTAAATGTCATTGTTAAAGGAAAGCTAAGTAAAATTCAATCAGTCTAGTGTTACGCGTTGGAAACTTGAAATAAGCCACGGTAAAATCGATTAAAACTAGAAAAAATTAATTTAAATAAGAAAAATTGTATCAAAAATAGAACTGTACTACAAAAATTATACAGCACAGCTGTAAAGAAATAGGTAATAAATAAATATATAATAATAATAAATGAAATAATCAAAGGTGTTAAAACCTTCAAATAAAATCACCTCAACCATATAAGTATGTACACAAAAAATATGAAAAAAATCGAAAAAATCTCGTTATATGTACATGTGTGGCCTTCAAGTAAGAAAATAAAGTGGGTATGCATATACGTGTTTTTTGGATATGCTTCTGCTGTGTGTCCTTTTTTATACATATGTATGCACAGAGATGTTAAAACAACTCAAGAATATATTACTTAAAATCTTAAAAAAAATTATTAACAATTTGCCACGTATATGTATATGCATGTAGGGTATAAAAATTTTTAGTTTTGCCCCCAGATTAATAACCTTGAATTTTTATTGTATAATTTAATTTGCAAAAAACGTGAAAGATAAAGTTTTAATATGTAGGACCTAAAGTGAGTATACCTACAACAATCAGTGTAAAATTTGAAAGTAGGCAAATGTAAATTATTTAAAAGTAAGTAAGTAAGCTACATATGCATATACAATATGTTCAGATATATATGTACATATATATAATTTCTAATTACAGCTTCATGGTGTTATTTTGGTTGATTTAAAAATGTATTCGAGAATTATCATACTATTGGTAAAATTTGTGTCTGTTGACACTAATTATGTCATTTCATAAAGGATTTTTTCCATTATGTATGTATCCAGCAAAGAAAAATGTAAAATAGATGATAATGATGATGGTAAGATGCTGAAATGTTATAAAAATTATTCGCTATTTACAGCATATTTACGTATATACACATGTGTGTGCATATGTACATACATATGTATTAAAATCTATAAATTAGAGTTTTTACTAAGAGAATGAAATGCTCACCTATTAGAGGCAGCTTGATTTTGACTAGTATATATAAATCCATAAATATACATATACATATGTGTATAGTGAAAGGATAATCGATTTTTGAATAAAGTATAGAGTTATATGCATATAAATATATATGTATGTAGATATATGCAAATTCATACATTTCTGACGTAATTTACGAGTTATTACATTTGATCGTGCATAATTTTTCTCTGCAACTAACATAAATGTGTGGCAAGAACTAATGCCCATGAGTAGAATTTTAACATCATGCGCAGCCTGATCAGGCACTACATGAGCGATAGCTGGCTTCAAGTAATAAGTCACATATTGATTTGGCTTCCTAATAAATAAAAGCACAAGATTCACTCTGATATTTATTATATTATTTCTGAGTGAAAAGAAACTAAATCATATTTTTTAAATTTTTCGTTTACCATAAATATGTATATACATATTTGTAATTTTTTTTCTTGTTTCTTAGATTCAATTTACCTGGTAAAAAAAAAAACATATGTACATCGAATTACAAAGAGTATATTAAATCGTTCTGCCGGTAGTCATTTACATTCATACATACATATATTAAAATTTCTTTGAAATGAGTCAGTTTGGCGGAGGTGCAAATCCCTTTGGAGCACCCTCAGGGTTGGATGGAGGTAATCCCTATGAACAACAACAACCTAGCTATAGCTACGAGCAAGCAGATAGCTATGGTCAAGATATAACTTACGGGCAAGATACAAACTATGGTCAGAGTGTGAGTGGAGTTGTAGGTGCGGCAGGACAACAACCTTATGTAGCTAGACCACGTGTGGATGTGGATGCTGAAGGCGAAGTTGATCCTTCACTGTAATGTGTTCAAAAAATATATATAAATATCATTTTTAATAAAGAATTCTTTTGTTTCAGTTATCCCGAGCCAAAGGAGGGCACTCATAAAATCCGTGGCCATTCTGATATAATTGAAATGTTATTTGGACCCACTGAGTATGAGTTAATACCAGTCAAAGGTTTTTATTTTTTCTTCTACGCCGCTTTTGGCTCTTTATTTCCATTAATGGGTGTGTACTTCAAACAAATGGGCATGAATCCCGGCCAGTGTGGCATACTTATAGGTATGCGCCCGTTTGTTGAATTTTTATCGGCTCCATTTTGGGGTTCTTATGCTGATAGGTGAGTTAATACATTAATCAGATGCACAATATAATTTTTTTTTTATTGTTTAGGTGTCATCGTGGTAAGGTGTTGCTATTGGGCTCGTTAGCCTGTTGGATTTTGTTCACCATACCTTTGAGTTTTATCAAACCCGAACCGGTAAAATGTTTAGAACGTAATGAAACGGATATAATTTTAACTTATACAAGAACCAAACGTGATTTGTCTGCATTTAATAGTGACAATTTAAAATATGATAATGAAGAATTTTTTAATAATCATGCTGCACTTATTGGTATTAATACCAAGCCCGCTGACTATGCCATAGAAAAAACGCACAGAAGGTATTTTAAAAAACAATTTCAGGAGTAGTTTTCACTGGCTATTGGTGTATGAGATTTCGCTGAAATGTAAATTAAATTTTTTCAGACAAAAAAGGTCCATTATACCTCATATTGATGCTGGGATATCACCCATTCATATAAATTTTGTTAGCAATTACGATGATAAACAACATAATGACTATGTTACGCCCATTTTTTCCAGCATGGTCTATCGAACACCGGTGAGTTTATGATTGTTAAAAATGTGTGTGTACAGGCTTCACGAGTTATTTATGCACTATTGAAAATAATTTTTGTATTATAGAACGTAATTGTGTGCATAAGGAAAAGGTAAACTAATTAAAACATCTTTACAACTATTTTTAGGATATAGAAAAAGCTTTCTTCCTACTGTTATTGGTAATTTTGATTGGAGAATTTTTTAGCGCCCCTGCTGTTACATTAGCCGACTCTGCGGTAATAACACTTCTGGGAGATGATGCCGATAAATATGGCCATCAACGTATGTTTGGTTCATTGGGTTGGGGTATTTCCATGTTTATAGTGGGCATTGTTTTGGATCATTCGACCTCGTTTTCACATCATCCTTGCGGAGCTGGACATATGGAAAAAAATTATAATGTTTGCTTTGCCATATTCACCGTTCTCATGACAGGCGCTATAATCTGTGCTTCTAAAATTACTTTTAAATATGATCCCATTGAACTGGAGCCACAGCCAGCGCAGGATATCATAGATCCTAATAAGCAGGCGGAAGAAGAATCTATGAATCAATTAGCAGCACAATTAAACTTGCCTTCTTTAGCTGTTGGTGCTGGTGCAGCAGGAAACACAAAACCCACGGGTGGTTTCTTGGGTGGAGGTACTGGTTGTGCTAAGCCGCACATAGGAGCTGAATCAAAAATGTTTGCTCAAACTACCAAAGAACTACCCGAATGGATGACTGTATTTACCTATTTTAAAGATATCAAAACTGCCTCTTTCTTATTTGTAGCCTGGTATATGGGCTTTGGCATTGGTTTAATATTCACTTTCCTCTTTTGGCATTTGCAAGACTTTGGTGGTTCTCCAACATTGTTTGGTGTGGCCTCAGTTATTAATCATGTATCAGAAATATTCGCTTATTTCTTTAGCTTCCGCCTGATTTCACAAATTGGCCATGTAAAGGTTTTATGTTTGGGGTTAATTGGAAATGTATTACGCTTTCTATATATATCCTATATACGAAATCCGTGGATGGTGTTACCTTTTGAATTAATGCAGGGCATAACTCATGCTGCTGTTTGGGCTGCCTCGTGTTCATATATAGCCCATAATACTCCCAAGCATTTGAGAGCCTCAGCTCAAGGTGTTCTACAGGGCATACATCATGGATTAGGTCGAGGCTGTGGTGCCATTATAGGTGGTATGTTTGTATCATACTATGGTACAACGAACACTTTCCGTTGGTATGGCATCTGTTGCATTTTTGTGCTGGGCATATTTATTTTTGTCAACTTTTATCGGAAAGAACAGGGTTTTATATCGGACATACCCGTTACCGAAGATCCTCATCAGGTACTGTGGGAATAGTTTTTTATTGTATGCATTTATATTATTTTTCACTGTTTTGTTTTTTTTTTAATTAGGTCGCTGAAGAAACTTCACATTTGGCTCCACACGGTGTACCCAGTAATCCTATACCTCGCGCTTTGTCCAATACGCGTTTAAATGAAATGAATCTCAATGGCAGCACTGGAAATACGTATGGCACTTATCAAACTACCGGTGGTAATTTAGATATACCCGGAGGCAGCAATCCTTTCGGAACCAAATAAAACTTATACACAGGTACTTTTATCAGTTCATAACCCAATACTCTTATTTTATTAATTTTTTTTATAAAAGTGGCTTTATTTGAACCATATTCAAAATTAAAATAATGATTATTTATCATAATTAAAAAAATATAATTTGGTGAATAAAGTCAAAATATTTTAAAATATAAAAACGGGTTATTAACATTGTGAACTAAATTGTAAACCTATTTAATGTATAATTTTATCCAAGAACCTGATTGTTAATAAAATTGAAGACCCTGACAACACAACAGTACAGCTTTATAAAAAAGCATTTTAACAAATAATGAAGTTAGGAGATTTTTCACAATACGAATATTAAAAATTATTAAAAACAATAAATATAACCGTTAAACAGCAATCTTTATAGAAGGTACAAAAATTAGTAGTAAATAACGGACGGTTTTATAAGTTTATTTCATTACAAATATTAATTAATTTAATAATTATTCAATGAGCGGCTTTGACTTACCAGTATAAAAGATTTTTCTATTTCTTTTCCTTTTAAATCGTAAAATAAATTTATAATTGCTAAATATATATTCTTATTAAAGTGAATAAAAATTTGTGTGTGCTTAGATATCGTATCTGAATATACGAATAATTTTATGTTTGAACTTTGTTATAAATTGTACATGAGAAAATTTTAAAGAATACAAACAAATAAATTCGTATTAAATTTTTCTCAAGTGACTAAGTCAATCTCCTTTAGTGTATAATATTATAATATAGTGAATTGTTTTAAATTAAGTTATATATTTATTTACACTATGTACCATAAGCCCCTTCCAACTCGTCTCTCATTCAATAAAGCTTTGTTATAATGGTATACCTATGTGTACCTACATTTTGGTAAAATAAATAATATAAAATGCTATGACTACAATCATCAAATATTTATACCTTATGTAGTCATACACAAGAAATCAAATAAAATGGATTCACACTTAGTATTAGCAACAAATCTAATATAAAATAAAATAAAATTAAAATAATATAACACAAAAAAGTCAAAACATATCGAAAAATTGGCCTAAAGATTAATACCAAAATAAAAATTATTTTATTTTAAGCAGTTTGAAAGTCTTATATTCAAAATTTCACAAATTAATTTTTTAAATATTATTATTAGTTTAAATTTAATTGCAATGCAAAATAAATACCAATCATTCATTGTTCATTAAAACAACAACCAAATTATATTTTTTGTAACAAAAATGGTCCATATAATAATATTAAAAAAAAAACATGTAATATAATTACTATATTAAACATATGTATGTAGGCCATAATTATACATACACACATAAAATTTCATATTAAAAAATTGACACAAATTTTTAAATAAAACAATTTTATTTATTTTTTTCCTCATTGCTATCCCAATATTTATTTTCTTTTCTCTCATTTTTAAAATTGTTGACTAATTTTGCTTTCATCAGTTAGTCATCATATTATTATTTAAATATAAGAACGTTATTGAGTTGAACTTTTTGGATTTACTATTAAATAAGTTATTTAAAAATCTATCTTATGTACATATAATGCATTAGATATTAAAATATATAAAATACACCAAAGATTAATATATGTGATTGATGGTTCATAAATTATATAATACTGGTAAAATCACAAATTTCACTAACTTTTAGTGCGTAGTAAAATCGGTGCTAATGCATTTCTGGAGCGTGGAAAAAATTAAAAGTATTTTTTAAATATATTTAAAACTCTTATTAAATGTTTAACTTTATGCTAAATTTAAGTTCAAACAATCACTGTAATTATTATCAAGTAGAAATTCAAATACGGACCTGACTATGTAAATGATAAACTAATTGATATTACGAAAATTCGCCTCATAGTAATCAAATATGAATTTTAAATACATAATAAATAAATATAAATAAAATAAAGTATTATATTTATATATATATATATATATATAATACAAATATTGATATATGTATGTGTGTTACTACCACAAATATAAATAAACGTTAGATATATATTACTCAGAAAAATGTAACTTACCTAAAAATATTTTAGTTTCATTTTACTATTAAAACTTTGAAAGATCTCTAAACGAATTAAAATTTAATGTTTCATGTTAAAAAAATGTTATTTTATACGTTGGCATATAAAAATATACACTTGTAGTACATAGGTACATATGTATGTATGTAGAATCATTCATAAATATTTTACATGTTAAAAGCCTTGTACATAAAAAGTTTAATTTTTTAAGAAAAGAATTTGAAAAAAATAGAAGTTCTGTTTAAAGGCTTTTGAAAAAATTAATATTTAATAAAAATAAGTATTTACAGAGTAAAAATAGTTTTATTAAAAAAATTACGTAAAATTTTAAGTTCTCTTATTCTAAACAAAAAGAAAATTTAAATTGATCACTGATTGATGAATAGCAACAAATTGATATTATTTACATTTATGTATATATTTATATATATATATATATATATATATATATATATATATATATTTATATATATAAATTATTTCTTTTACAAAATGTTTATTAAACATAATTTTCATAAATATCTGTTTAATAAACTTAAAAATAAATAAAAAAATATTCTTTATAATAAATGTTTATTAAAAATTATATAGTTATAAATAAACGCAACTAAAATAATTATTTAAAATAAATGTGGTTTTAATGCTCGATATTTCCATGTTACACCGTCAATAAATATTGATATTCCGTAATTAGTTTATTGAAAAAGGGTCATGTGATGTGGTTCATTATAATCTAAAGACTTGTTTTATAGGGCTTCTCAATTTATAAGTGAATAACCCAAAGCAACTGAGCGGTTAAAGGTTTTAAGACTCATATTCTTTCTTGAGAAGTTTTTAAAACTATAAATAATTGATAATGATTCTATTGCCTTTTGGTATATTTTTTACTTGTTTGATGTTATTTTACCATAATATAATCCGCACTTACATATTTTTATAAATACAATATTAAATAACAACTAGCGCCTATAATCAATAAGCAAGAAATTACGTTAATAAATAACACATGTTTATTAACTGCACCATTCACAATAAGTTCGGTTGCTTAATAACACTATTCATAAGCAGCGCAGTATTAATGAGAATATGTTAACATATAAATTAATTTAATGACCATTTTATAATTATATATATTAAGTTCCCAAATTTAGCTAAACTTCAATTTTACTAAATTTTTTATTTTATTAACACTGTAAAATTATTGTCTGGGCAGTAAAATATTTGCAGCTGTTTTGCACTGCCACTGCTACTGCCACTGCTGGCGTATAAATATAAATTGGCTTTGAATTTGATGACGTCTTTATATTATAAATAATAAGTGGTGTTTATTGCAGTTCGTCTGGTGCAGTTGATTGGCTGCATGGGAACGGTGTTAGTTGTAAAAAGCATAAGCTACATAAGTGTTTGCATAAAAACAAAGATAAAAATCAGTATACACTTTATAAATCTATTTAAAATAAAATAGGGTGGACAAAAGGAAAATCGATAGAAATATTATTGCGGAATTTATAAACAAAAGCAGCAGTTTTAAAAAATTTGCATTAAAAAGAGTAAGCATTTTGTTTAGAACCAGGTAATTAGTTATGTGTATATATTTTACAATATATTAAATTAATTTGTTAATGATTGTATGTATGTAAGTATGTACATATATATTTATGTATGTATATACAAATATATTATAGTTAAAATTTTAACTCTGGTATAAAACACGTAAATCCATACATACTTACATATTTGTATAAAAAACTAATAAGTTTAATTAAACATCCAAAAAATGTATTAAAAATCAATAGATTTCCATATTTTAGTTTTTTGTTTTTGTGTAGAAAATATTGTGCTTTTTCGGGATAGGTACAAAGTCTTCTCACGACTATATATACTTGCAAACATGCATAAATTGAATTTTGTATGCCTGTTCTTCTACACTACATAATTGCACTTAGACTATTATTTATTATTAATATATAATGCATAAATTTCTTTTACTTTAAATTGTTTGCATTTCTTAAATGGTACACTTTTACTTTACACTAACGTAATATACAACAATACACTTGCTGCACACAATAGAAGATGGAAAAAGTAATGTGACCATTCAAAAACTCTTAATATGTATGTATGTAGATAAGCAATGATTTTTTACTAATCCTTTTTTTTTTTTTTTGTTTCTACCAACTAGGAGTTTTTCACTGCTACAATTAAAAATAACATTCTTAAACAGAAGCTTAAACTTAACAAAACTTCAAAAAGTTATGGAAATTTTTCATATTTACTTTTTTGGTTTCTCCTTCAACATTTCTCAAATATAACTTAGGGCTTTAATAAAATTATATGACGATATACATATATTAGATACGTACATTGGCATGTAACGTCTTACAGCACACGTTCATACATACGTAAATATGTATGCACACATGCATGAATAGATGTATGTATACGTACATATTATGTACGGATATTGTATTAATAATATTTAAATAATCAAGAGTTATTAAAAATTGATCGCTTTTAAGTTCTCTCTTAATGTCATTGTCATTACTACGTACCTATGGATCAACACACACGTAAATATATAAATACATATGTATGTATATATGTACATACATACATTTGTTTTTATGTACTTATTAAAACAAATCCCACCCATTTTCCAGAAGGTGCAATTAAAATTTTCCGCCTCAAAACAAAATTTAATAAATTATATAGTTTGGCTTAAAATATTATTTTTATACAATTGTTGATTAATTTTAGAATAAATAAACAATTGTATTTTCAAAATACGAAGGTCAGATAATCAAACATATTATCAAAAATAATTTTTATATTGATTTTTGAACGTTTTCAGTACGAGTAGTATACATACTAACAAATATTACAATGACTTCGATTTCCCGACTTGCATTGCATATGTATTTTAACAAATCTTCAACGACTATATGCGCATTTGCTGCGTCTTTATTGGGCAACACCAAAATGATCACCTCTAGTAACAATACTTTAAAAAAGTCGTTAATAACCATGAAATCGGCTGCAGCCGTTAGTCTAGGTATTCATAGCACTGCAGGTAATTTATAATACAATATTTTGGAATAGCAAATTAATATTTGTCTTCTTAAATAAGGTCAATTTAACGGTTCTTCAGCTCCTAAAGGAGCAGCAAGCATCTACAACACTTCAGCTGCAACTCCAATGCTGTTAATATCGAAATACAAAACATTACAACCAAAGCGCAATTTCTCCAGTTTAAACATACCAATGCAGCCTCAGACTTCAAAACCAGTTCCCCAAGTAAGCATTTAAATTTCTTTATCAATATCTATTTATAGTATTTACCAATAGTATAATTTATTTTATGTATAAATTAACCTTAAGCAGAAATAATTTAATACATAGTACTTCTTTTTTTATTGAATCTTATTTTTAGTGATTGCTACTCAGGTCAATTAAGTATTTCTTTAAATTTTGAAGTGTACAGTTGGTTGGTTGTATACCAAGATCAGAACACATTTATGCTTCAATAATTTAAAATTTTATTAATCGTATATGATTTTGAAGTAAGAAAAAGATCTCTACACCAAAGTTATAAATTATACTTTTTGTCTGTATGCATCTCACCCTGACTGAAACTAAAATGTGCAAAATTCAAAATAAATATATTTTCTAAAAGGTACATCTTTGTAACTTATTGGGAACATTAAGGGTAACCCGGTATAATGTGTACATTTTAATGTGATAACTTTATAATGCGATCATAGCCCATAATGATAACAATTTCTTTGTTATTATATTTAATTATTTATATGATAATTTTTTTCGACATCCAAAATTTATATTTTAATTTTTTTTACTGATGATAGGCTATACTATTTTGTTTCGTATACTTCAAGTCCAAAATTCTATAATTTTTATATATTATTATGTACATACATAATTGGCAATAAATTGAATTTTTTTCAATGTAATTATTTTTTCCCAAGACATACGTGGAGCAAAAAAAAAATTAATTAGAACAATAAAAATTGCGGTATTATAGGGGTTAATAATATAATGAATAATATATACAAGCCTGCGGTAACTTGTAAACAACGCTCAATAAATATTTTAATTAGTTTTTTATATATTTGTATATATATATAATTTACTTAATACTGTAGAGGTGTTCAATTAGATATGTTCTAATAAATCAGAAAATATGAAAAAAAATTGTTGTTACATGATATGCATCAGACTATAAATTCTATTGGTCTACTTTATGAGGAAATCTTTCAAAATATTTTATGTAAAATTCATCATCAATGACACGTATGTGAATGAAACAGTAAATTATACATAGTTAATTAGCAACAAAAAAAAATAATATTAGTTATTCGTTTATAAATCTAAAAATAGCTAAAAACGGGAAATAAAATTTTTTGGTATTAATTGTGATAAATTAAACATTTTTCATTTTCAGTTTTATTTTTTTGCTAGTCTTTGGTTTTACTATTATCAAAATCAATGAAATACCTTCAGTATTATACTAGTATGAAAATTTTTTTATGAGTGCTCTGTTGTTGGAATATCACAATAAACTTAGAATTCAGTTTAATCTGTGTGTTTACCCAAAAAAAAAAAATACAAACTGAATACTTATTTCAGTTCATAAATACGCATCCAATTTTCATACATTCTTACCAATATATATTCACTAATAACTTAAACTTGTAATGTAGCTATAAAGGTATATTAACACTTAACCTTTGTGTTTATTCATAAAAGTTTGTATTAGAATTAGATCAGAGCGGATTGCACAATTGTTATAGTTTTGGGTTAAATTACACTGTTTTCAAGCTTATAAGTTATTATATCTCTAAACTGCATACATATTTTAAAATAAAAAAAGCAATCAAAACCTTTGATTTCGTGATATTATTTTAGTTTTACTTTTCTAAACATTTTTCTCTGTTTATATCAATTTTTTATTATCACTAAATTCTTATGAGTAAGAGTAATCGCACAGCTTTATAGATATATTTTTTTAGTATTCAGAAAAAAAACGACCAATTACGTTGAATATAATTTTTATATACTACATATAATTATATTACGTACATATGTACATACATGTAGAGCCGTTGGAAATAAAATAACCTAATCTTAACGGAAGGTCAGAGGATGGCTTGTTCAAAAAATATAAATGATTTAAATAATTTATCACAGTTAACACTTGTTCACTTTTTACACTTTTTGATAGTAAATTAAAAATTATTAAAAAAAAATAATTAAGCAGAAACCCTTTTTAGAATGAAAACTAATATAAAAAACTATCAAAACAGATTTGTTTCAAATTATTTTAAAAAGTGATCAATTAACATGTGACATATGCATGAGAGACAGGAAAGGAAGTTTGTACCCCTTTTCATTTTTCTTTCCTCTCTCTCCTATAAACTCTTAAACTCCATGTTATATTGATTTAAATTTCGAAATTGAATAGTGCAATTTTCTCTTAAATTATATATCGGGGTATTAAACTAGAGCAATCGAAAACTGTTTCCAAACTATTTTAGAGTGGTGATTTGAAATCTGCACTTCGCTTTTTTAAAATTGGATAAAATTTCTGAGATATATGTACATGACATATGTAAAATTTAGTTAAATACGTTTTGTTATTTTTGATTATAAAGAAAATCTAAAACTTTTCTTAAGTGGCTTTTAAATTTAGTAGTTTTAAAGATGTGGTAGAAGTTGTGACGAAAAAAAGCAGTTTTTATGCAAAATTTAGTAACTTTCAATTATTTAAAAATTATTGAGATCAAAGTAAAGTAAAAATCTGCCGTTTTTTATAATCATACAACCTCGTGGGTTTCAAAGAAAAAGAAACTTTTTATTGAAATCGATGTATAACTTTTGATTTTTTCCAATCATTATTTCAGAAATTTGTTTGTTTTACTGTCTGATAGATTAAAATAATTAATTGTGAATAAAATCGAAAGTTATGCATGGATTTTGATAAAATATAGTTCGTTTTATTTCAAACTTATGGAGTTTGGATAAAAAATTCATAGATTTTTTTCTGTGTTTTAAATAATTTTTTGAATATTAATAATTTTTTAAATTTTCTTAAAAAGCGTATTTTTTCGTTACAACTTTCACGATATTTTTAAAACTACTAAAGATTTAAAAACAATGTAGGTACGATTTAAAGGAAATTTTATTGTAGAATTTCATATTATCTTTTTTAACAAGTTTTCAAGTAATACTCATATATTTATGTCGCGCCATAACGATATATCTATGACTCCACAATTAATTTGTAAAAACAAACTACAATCAGCGTTTCAAAATACTTTGGAAATAGTCCTTAGTTGCTCTGGTCAATATGTTTACTTGAATTTGCAAGCTTGTGTAATTATGACAACTACACTTGTTTCTAAAAATATATATAATTTCATTGGAAACGGTGTAATAATTTTATAAAAACATTACTACTTTTTAAGATAATATGCACATATGTACACATTGAAAATCTAAATAAGGTAAAGTAGACCCCTTATATTACTGTAAATGTTTGGCCAAGTGAAAATGAAAATTTTGTTGAGAACCATCCCTAATGTGCATTTGCATCGTTTAAGTTGCCTGCCAAGACTAAATTCAACTACATTTTTAATTTAAATTATTATTGTGTCATATTTTATACTCATATGACGACATATAAAACATATTATATACATGTATATGTACATATATCCATACGTACATTTAGACATGTACGTACACATGTATCCAAATACTTGATGGTACTCCCTCGTTGTTTTTAAACGTGCAAAAGTAGGAAGTGTAGTTGCAGCGATCATTTTTTATATACAATTCGTAGCTCAAATTATTGCATTGCATTTGGTTTTTTTTATAATTTACTCCCATCAGTAGTTTCGTCTAATTTTCTAGTTCTGTGTTTTCGTAACTTTTGTTATTTTTTAATCTATTTTATCTTTACTGTCGTATAAGATTTAAATTTTTTTTACATTCCATTTAGTTTCTGTTATAAATTCTACTCAAGTGAACTTAAAAAAGAATTGAATTAAAGAAAATAACATATAAAATGATTGTACTAGTATATATCGTAATAACTATCATTTTAATAATTATCACTTCTATATTGTATAAATTTATTAAAAAATGCTGTAAAGTGAGTGATTGTTTTTATTTTTATTGTATGTAAATAATATAAATAATATGCGTACATATGAAATATGTATACATATTTCCACATATATTTATGTATACATACATCCATACGAGTATACATGTATATTTAATTTTTATTTTTTAAGTTAAATAATTTGCTTACGTTAGTGCATAATTTATTTTTATTTTTCTTTGTTAATGTGTTAAATTTGTATTCAGGGTATTTGTTTTGTGTAATATACATGTGTTATTGTTATTATATGTTTATTAAATTGGCCAAAAGTTGCTTGGTATATTACTATGAACAAATAAATAAATAATTATTTGATAATATTTTTACAGAAAGCCATGGCTCCATTAAAGAATAGTCGTTATATTTGTTCAAAGGAAATAACTAAAAATATGACATTATACACAAATGGTACATTTACAAATGGAGTAAATAAAGAAACACTAGAGTAAGTATATATTTATTACAAATCATAATACTAAAGCTTTTTATATTCCGAAAATTGTCGAATATTCTGCAAAACCAGTATCTAATTTAATAATAATCTATCGACCCTAATTTTCTACCGTCTTTTTCGCCAATTTTTAAAATACCGGTCTTGTCAATATAAATTTCTCGTAAGGCTGCGAAAATTCAAATCAAATTTGTTTTATTTTTAATTCAATTAATATAATATAAAGCCACAAAGGCCAATATAAAACATTACATAGCATTATTATCTGTACACCTGAGGTAACACTTAACTAATAAAATAACAATATGTAATAAACAAAAATTTCAAAAACAAAACTACTCGTATATCATAGGTATCAAGATCATACTGTTCGACTACCCCGCCAAAACACAAAAAATTAAGGAATATCAAAAATAGACGTACAGTTACATTTACATTGTTTTTTTTTAATTTTGTTAAAATTTTACCGCAAATAAAATTTCTGATATTTAATGGTGTTAATATATCTTTAGCTTAATAACAATTAATATCTTACTATGTGTCGAATCATTTAAAGTAAAATAAGTTTTTCAACTTTTCTAATATAAAAATGTTTGAAGTAGACATTTATTTATAAGGTCAAAAAGTTACATTTCAAAAGTTTCTTTTATTTACTTGTAAAAATTTTTTTAATTTTAAGAATTAAAACTCCTACTGGCAACCCATTGGTGTTACTGATGGCTTGGCTTTTAGCCAAACAGAAGCACGTTAAGAAATATGCTGAGATCTACACGGAATTAGGTTTCGATGTTATGGCTGTACATATAACACCTTGGCAATTGTTGTGGCCAACCAAAGGTGCACAGGTGGTGGCCGCTGAAACAATAAAATTTTTGGAAAACAATAAATCATATTCTCCTATCGTTTTACATGGGTTTTCAGTAGCAGGCTATCAATTTGGTGAAGTAATGTTGCAAATGTCAAGAGATATGGATCGTTATTCACATATACTTGATCGAATTATATGTCAAATTTGGGACAGCGCTGCCGATATTACTGAAATACCTGTGGGCTTACCTAAAGCTATATTTCCCAATAATAAGCGGCTGGAAACTGCTTTGCGTAATTACACACTGTGAGTTTTATTACACAATTGCTTAGAAAATAAAGAAAATATCATATTCCCGTTACTTTATGTATTTTATACAGTTATCATTTGAAAACATTCCACAACCAGGCAACAATTCATTATATGCGTTCAAGTCAAATGTTTCATTCTACCATATGCAAAAAACCCGCGCTTTTCTTTGTTTCTGACAATGATCCGATAGGACCACCCTCTTCCAATCAATCTGTACGGGAAGATTGGGAAAGAGCAGGCGTTAAAGTAACATTTAAATGTTGGAAACATTCACAACATACAGGCCATTTTATAAAACATCGTGACGAATACTTGGATTTTTTATTTAAACATTTAGAAGAATGTGGTGTCTTTGAGGCAGTTGGAGTGAAGAAGAGGGCAAAATTATAAAAGTAAATATGATATATATGTTAAAAATTACATTTTAATAATTATTCTTATTTACATATATAAAATTTAAATGATATATGAATTTATTTGATTTTTTTATAAACATTGTAATGATTCACATGTATGTTGTGTTACTTCACTTGAATTACGAATATAAGAACTTTAATTTGTGTAATTTTGTAATTTACCTTAAAAGCAATCTTTAATATTTTATTGTTGTTTTTAATATAAATATATAAAAAGAGTCACTGAAACAAGTAATCAATTTTTATATATGATAGAAAAAGAAAAAAAAACAATTAACAATGCACTCGCTTATTCAAATTAAAATTAGTAGTATGTATTTATAACGAAAATGTTTTAAATAAAAGAAAATTTTATTTTAATTACAATGCTACGTATAATAAAGTTGTTTTTCTAATGAAAAATTTAAAAAAGTATTTGTATTAATTTCTTTGTAAAATATAATGTATAAAAATATAATTTATAGATAGAAAAAGGACCGCTGCGGACAGGATTCGAACCTGTGCGGGTAGAACCCAATGGATTTCAAGTCCATCTCCTTAACCACTCGGACACCGCAGCCACGTAGACTTAATAAACAGATTTCGAATAAAAGGAATGTCAATATTAAGTGCTACCACCTGCTTAAAGAAAACGTATTACTAATAGAGCAGTGTGGCATTTTCAAAGGAAGAATATTATCAGTGTCACGTTGTTTACTGGTGAAAGCCAATTATTTCTGAGTCCTTGGTAGTCCCAGTTTACTAAAAATATTGAATAAATTTGTTAATTTTAACTAATTTCTGTTATTTAACAAAATTAACCATAGTTTTTTATATGACAAAAGTCATGTCTATCGATACGGCAACGCCAATCAAGTTTGTTACTAAAATAAAACATCTGGTACTGTATTCACTTAATACATATTTATTTGTTTTTTGTGCCGCTTTTGTTTTACTTGGCAATTTCCATGTTTTTAATTTACTAAAATTGTGTATATAGTTTTATTTTGTTTAATAACACTAAAGTCAAAACGTCATCCGAAGGAACTATTATTAATGGCTGTTTTACCTCCGGATCCAGTTTTCACTTTAAGAAGTCCCGAAATGGGTGCTGTTAACTCGTTATGCTTTCATCAAAACGAGCGCCTATTGGCTGGCACTATTAAGGGTTCGGTCTTTCTATGGGATCTGAACACGAATCGTTCACTGTTGCATTTCACCATTGGCAAGAAACCCATAACATCACTACATCACACTGAGGATATGTTGATTTCACAAGAGAAAGGTGGCTCGGTGACTTTGTGGTCTATTACTAATTCCGGGTATAAGCAACATTTTAACGTAAATGCCAATTATGTGGGGTATTGTCGCACCGCATTGCTTTCGAATGCAAAAGATGATTATTTGTTATTTTATCCATGTGATCAAAATTCTATTGGACTATTACATATAAATGATATAGAGAATCCATCACAAATATTTGTACCTGACGTTGTTCAACTACCAAAATTGGGTACATTAACTTGTTTTAAGCCCTTCGAGTATGCTTCTCAGCTGTTTGTTTTGGCAGGCTACGAAAGTGGTCACTTTTTAACTTGGAGCGTAAATACGGGCATGGTGGTTGATGTGTTGAACTTGGAACCTGATCCTATGTCTCTGGACTATGATCCTTTAAGCAATAGAGGCATAATAGGAGGCCCTTGTAATTATTAGCTTTAAGTTTTAATAAGAATTTTATAAAGCTAACTTAAATTTTATTTCTTAATTAATTAGCTGAAAAATTGACTGCCATTTCTTATCAAAGACAATCAATGCAACTTCAACGTTCCACAGAAATATCGTTGAAAAATTCCGGAGTTAATTGTATACGAATTAGATCCGATCAAAAGGTGTTCGCATCGGGTGGTTGGGATGGCCGTGTTCGCATTTTCTCGTGGAAGAGTTTGAGGCCTTTAGCTGTTCTCACTGAACATAAGAACGGTGCCATTATGGATATTGTCTATTCTAGCGGACCAGTGGCCATGTGGAAAGCTCCTATAATGGCTGTGGCTGGTATGGATAGTCAGATTTCTTTATGGAATTTATATAATTAACTTAAAAAAAAAGTAGTCCATAGTAAAGTAAAGTATTTTAGTATTTTTTTTTCTTTAAATTAAAATTGTGAACTGACTGACGTAATTAAATGCATTTTTGTAACCTTTTAAAAAGAAAGTTAAATTGAAATACTGCTAATGATAAGGTGTAATCTTTTTATGTTTTTGTCAACGACAACTACGCAAAAACGGGCGCAGTACCACATGTTTGTACATATTTTTAATTGAAAAAACGCTTATAACTTTTTAAGTTTTGAGCGATTGTGAAAAAATTGTCGAGAAAACGATAGTACATTTTCCGCTCTAGTGAAAGTGAAAGTTTCATTCAAAAATATTTTATTTTTTTTTTTGGATAAAGGGGTAAATTATTTAACTCACTTAAAATATACAAAAAGATAAATTAAATTAATATTTCATAAATGCAAATAAATTAATAAAAAACAAAAAATTTGTAAATAAATATTAATTAAATATGTATATATTAATAAATTAGGCAAATTGTAAATAAACAAATAATTTTTTTAATATGTTTATTAAATACTTAAATACACACCAAAAACAAATATCGATATAAAAATAAGACCTCAAGCTTAATAAATGTCATATAATTTCTGGTTTAATTAAAAAATAAGTGCTGTACTTGCAAAAAACTACGAACAGTTGATATACATATATATAAATCTTTTTGTTTTAATAGTTTTCAACATAAACGACTATCCATACAATTTGCATCCGAACAAATTTAAAATCTAACACATTTTTACAATGTAATTTCAATATTCAAATATGCATATTTTTGTATTTTGTTTTCTTAAATCATTATCAATATTATTATTATTATTATCATTGTATTAAATATTAATTATCATTATTTCTAATTATCATTTTCATAATCACTGTGATGACCGTGTGTGTTTTGCTTGTTTGAGCTGCCAGTGTAAAAGAATATGTTGTGTTTAGTGTTTTTTGTCTGTTATAAAAACGGCTAATTTATAAATTTTAATCTGGCAGGCATAGTTTCTTCTGTATTCATGTGAAATTACACAAATTTTATAGTAGTGTATAAATTTTTAGTAAAAATTTTTTCGATGAAATAATGCAAATTCATAAAAATATGACCCATCCAAATATGCTCCTTGCAAGGTTAGTGAAATTTACTTATAATTTTCTAAATAGAAACAGTGCTTGCGGTTTTTGTAAAAAAGTCGTGCTAAGCTTAATGTAACAAGAATGGCTAAATAATATTCAATGAAAATAATTGAAAAATATGTAAATTTTGACGTGCCCATATGTATCTGGATCTATTTGCGGCAATTGTTACAAATTTGGATACTGCAACAACTATATTTGTTGCGCTTTGGGAAAAGGCATTATATACAGCTCCCTTATAATCTTGCAATATTATGTATGCGTTGTGGTCTTTGGTTTACTAACCAAGTTTTTTATGGCAGAAAATTGCCTGGAAAAAATTCGATGAACTATAAAGCCTGGTGTTGTTTTGGGACTTTCTTCTTATTACATAGATGCAGTAATAGAAGGACTAATGCTTTCACATACATATGTACCTTGCTTACTCACAGGATTTACTGAGGAATTTATCAATGAAGGAAGCTCTTAGAATTAATACACAATCATATGGAACACTTGCCTTGTTAAGCTATTGAGGGTCTGCTTGTCAAAGAGTATGTTTGGATTCTTGGCAAAAAAAATATATCACAATTTTAATTGGACCACCACATCTGCCTGCTCGTATGCTACAAACACCACAATAGAATTGGTCGCCTTTCATATACAATATAAAGTAGAAGAATAACATCCAGAACTGCCTAAATTTGTGCGAAAACCTCTCAAGATGCTCTCTGGGACATCTAACCGATTCAACCAATCAAATACCATTTCAGTAAAAACTATTTAAAAGGAAAAAGATTTTCAGACTTTAAAATTAAATGGAGAATAAAAAAGGTAAATAATTCCAAAATAAGATTAGAAAAAAGTTATAATTTTATATATTTAATTATGTATGTATATATAATTTTAACAAAATTTTATCTTTATTTGTGATTTATTCCAATTATATTGGTTTGCAAAATGCTTTATTTTCCGTGGAAAAAATGAAAAATTGTTTACTTAGCCCAATAAGTACTGAGAGGAAAAGCATATCCATATAGCCCATTTTATTTTTCTTTGTATTTATTGTGCTAAGCAATTTTTTGATTTTTTCTATGAGAATTTTATGGAAAATAATGCATTTTGCAAACAAACATAATTGGAATTAACTTTTGTTAAACTTTATAATTCCAAATAATTTCATATGTTGTATATGACTTTAATTAATATTTTTTCTAAAAGTCTCTTTTTCGATTTAGATAACAATGAGGAATATTTTGCAGCCATTCTTTAGATTTTAAACATATGAATAGTTGTGAATTGTTCAACAGAAATGAATCAAATTCCATTTTAGAAGAACATCATTTTTAAGTTGAACTGTTTCAACGAGTTTTCTAACATCTTTGCTACAATATAAGGTGAGTTAAAGCTTGACTAAACAAGTATTAAATTTTTACATAACATGTTTATATAAATTACAGGCACCTTAAAGCTGGTGAAGGTTCTGGGAGATATTCACAGACGCTATACAAGCTGGTTGGCTTTCATATACGACATAAAACCAAACAATAAAGTGTAAAACTGCCTAAATTTTCATAGAACACCTCACAAGATGCCATATAACTTACCAATTTGAACATCGTGGCTTGGAACTACAACTGGGTGAAGCTTAGTAAAGTTATCAAAACGAAATAACTAAATTACAGGCTACAAAAATATAATAAAATTGGAACTGAATATATTCAATTTTATTGTGGAAGAACCAAAACTATCGAATTAAAATTACCGTGTGTGAATTGGTTTAGAAATAGTAACTAAGTTAACAAGTAAGTTGATTTGGTATAAAAGATATATTTATAAGAATACCTACAAAGTATGAATATTTAATTTACAGGCTCTACGGAACAATCACAAAAATCAACTTGTACCTATTGTTAAGATGTTAAACCACAATATATTTTCCTTATGTCTGAAAAGGGTTGTCGGGCTTTAAAATTGAAAAGCACAAGGTAAGTAATTTTAAAATAAATTAGAAAAATAACAATTTTATCTATACATATAAAAAAAATAACGTTACTGACTGACTGACTTGACTGACTTATCATCATCGGCCAGCCCAAACGGCTAAAGCTACGGGCTACTCTGTATTGCAAAAGTTATGTTTACGTTTACCTCTTTGCTTATCGCATTAAATTAATGTGTATAAAACAACGTTGACATGCAGTTACGCATTACAAATCGGGGTACTAACAGAGACAAATGCAGAAAGTAAATTATCAAACACATTAAAGATTCGATCTCATACCGTTTTTTTCGCATCACTACATTGTACATGTGTGTGATTTTATAAATTTTATTTTTAATTCATACTCGTATATATTTTTTTTTTTATTTTATAAATAAAAAAAAGACATACAAAATCGAGCTCAAATGCCTTCTTAATTCACACATAATTGATGATGAGACACTAAGGTCAAATAAAATGCAATTGCTAAACTGCTATCGTTATAATTACCTGAAAACCTACGCTATGGATAATGCAATGTGACACTGGGTGAAAATAGTAAATGTTGAGTGGTTTTGCAAAAGCTACCTTCGAGCTGACCACTTAATACTGCAACAGATGTAAGACCTATTCTATATAATCTATTTGGAAAGACGGGCGCCTTTAACCACATTATTAAAATCGGTATGTGCATTGTTAAATGAAAATATATTGCTTACGCAACCTGACCAAATTGCAGTTTATGGGTTTGTTTTTGCAGGAATATCAATTACGCAATTCATGAAATTTTTTTATTTTCAAAGCAGATTTTCGACCTAATGTTACTTTTTTCTAGTTGATACTAGTAAAGTATTTATTAGCTTTTAAAGCTTTTCCAACATAAGAAATACTGAATTTTTGTTAAAAACGCCACGGCAGCATCTCCACTATTATCAATTATATGCCAACTCTAAGCTAATAAATTCCACAAGCTAGCTTGCAAAAAAAGGAAATTACACAAGTAAGCTAAAATTGAATTTTTTATAAAATGTAAATACGAATACTATAAATACAAAATATGAATATTTACAATACAGGTTTTATGCAATTACATGGAAATCATCCCAAATCCCATGAAGCAAAGGTGCTGTTGCAAAGCCAAATGATGAAACTATAATTATACTCGTCTGAAAATCATTTTTTAGGCTTGAAAGCTAAAGCCAGAATAAGGTAAATAATTGTAAAAATAAATTCATAATGCATAATTTTATTTTTCACGATATAATATACCATTTTGTTTTTATAAAATTTTTTATTAAGATGAGCAAATTGAAATGTCGACCCAATCGCATGGTAGGAAATCAACTTACTAGCTATTGTAGTACCAGTAAAACTCTTGAAGGATAATTTGCCAGTGCTCGTTAAATAAAATCAGGTAAGTGTTGAAAGTTTTAGTAAATTACTTACGGCAAGTTTAGTTGGGCAATTCTTTTTCAATTCTCCTTTAAAATTGTGGTTTTTTTCCACACAAATTTTTTGTTTTGGCAATTTTAGCATTCTTATTAGTCATTCATTCAGCCTTCAAGCTACCTTTTTTACATGTTTATAAAAGATACGAAGAAAAAGGGAATTTGCGAAGTACGAGCAAGTTTGTACCTCTTTCTATTATTCTTTCCTCTCGTACAAATTCAAGGATTGCCCAACTAAAATTGCTGTGTGGTCCTGGTCTTATCAATATGAAGATTCTAGTGCAATTAAAAAATATGAATTGTAGGATTTGTATACTGCTAAGTTTTTATTAAATATTTGAAACTTAAAAGTTAAAAAAAGCAAAATTATGATATAAATTTATTGTACATATACAGAGTAATTGCTAAAAGCAAAAGAACCTGGAGATTGCTGGTTCGAGCCATGTTTTTTTTATTATTTTAATTTATATTTTATTAGATGTAATTTATTAAAAATTGAAAACATTTCCTGGTGATGTCTGTTTTCATGATCAACGATGAACGATGAACGATGAACGATGAACGATCAACAATTAATGATGAACGATAAACAGTAAGAACATTGCGTATATGGTAAGTTATTGTCACTATTGCCTTTAACTTGCCGTAAGATCGGCATCACGACAATATCATGGCGCTAGGTGAGTAACAACTCCCAGTTCCCTAGAATGTTAAAGGAGTTGCACCAATAGTGTCCATGAGGTTTACAAAATGTAAACGGTTGTGGAAAATGAGAAAATGAGAAAATGAGAAAAGTAAAAAATTTGTGTTGTGTTGATGATAAAAGAATTTGTTTTGTATATTTGCAGATATTTATCTAGAAGGAAATGAGGAAGGAGTAGCTGCTGAAATTGCAATGGAAAAGGGCGAAAAATACAGTGAGAAGTGAGAAGTGAGAAGTGATATCAGCAATAAACTGTGTGTAGTTATTAGTAGTACTAAGAATCATTAGTATACTTGTAGGATGATTGATGGTGCAGTATTGAATAAACTGTGGTAGGTATAGTAAATGAAGTTGAATAAAGTAATATTTGTTATAATTCTCATCGAGTCTATAATTGAATATTGATAAATGTAATGAATTTGGTAGGGTTGGTGGTCGGGGATGGCGGTGGTTGTCGGCCGCAAAGCGGCCGACAGCCGCCATAGGCGGCTGTCTATAATGAATAGCCGCCTTTGGCGGCTATTCTTCTACTTTACCCGCCTCTGGCGGGTTGTCAGTACTAATTCAGCCGCCTTTGGCGGCTGTCAATATTAAAGCAACCGCTTTGCGGCTGCTACTAAACGCACAAAAAATTTGTTCCTCGGTGGAATTTTGTTTGCTTGTGACGTCAGCGTGTGTTCGTTGTTTTTTGAGACATGTTGCTGTACAAAGCACATACTGATTGAAAAACTTTTATAAAGTTTTTCCCAATTGCCGTATGAGGAATCGAACCTGTGACCCTTGGCTACTAACACTAGCCGCTTAACCAACTCAGCTACAGTTATTGTTGGTCGCGGCGGTATGTAACTTAGTTTTACTAATCTCACCATACTTACTGCGATAAATAACTTTAAACAGCCACTCATGGCTGCCATCAATTCAACACTCAGAGTATTTAGTGCAGATTCTCAGTCAAAGTTTGTTTTTATGGTAATTTTGTTTAGGTGAGGTGACGGTCAGTAGTTGTGTTATTATTTGGAAAATGTTATTTATTGTAAAGAGAAATACAGAGATGATAGAAAAAATGTATTTAAGTAAATTATTAAAATTGATGCCGTCACCAGGAGTCGAACTTGAGACCCTCGGCTACTAACACCAGCAGCTTAATCAACTCAGCTACAGGCCATGTACATACACTCTTGTTTATGAATCTCAGTTTTATTAGTCTCAGCACACTCCGTATGGTAAATAATTTCAAGTCTCTCAACTGTTTATTTCTCATATTCACATACTGTGATTGGTGTGTGTGTATTTTATGTGTTTATTATTGCTTTTACTGTGGCCGTACATGGTCACTGGTGGCTAAATTTTAATAAAAATGACCATTCACATACTGTAATTGGTGCACGTATTTCATATGGCAAAAGTGTGTTTTGTTATTGCTTTTATTTGTATTTTCTATTGACAAAGTATGTCTAATTTCTTATAAAACAAAAACAATTGAATTTATTACAATAAGTAATAATACTTATAAAATTTCATTAATATTTGTTAATTTTTAATTAATATCTATAAATAATTTTTTTATTATATAAAACAAATATAAATAAGAAATAAAAAAAATCATGGTTTGGGCAGGAATTGAAATACGAAAATAGTGATCCATTCCAGTTATTGCAAAAACACAAAATTGTATGCAGATTTGTTGAATTGAATTTTATAAATAATCGTATATCTGTTAGTATCAAAAGATAAATAATATTTATGTATATAAAAATTTATACGCTACTATAAATTAATTGTAAAGATAACAACATATTCTTAAAACAAATTGCACACTTGAATAACATTAAGAGCAAAAATTGTTTAAACGATTAAGTACAATTAAAAAAAAAACTTAACCTGGAGAAAGAGAAAAGATTGTATTCAATTTGAATGACATTAGTGGACAAAATTAATTTAAAATTTAGTTAGTTATGTAAATTATTGACTTAATACTAGGTATATCAATATTTTAATTTTAAATGAATTTTCATTGAATTTTGAAACACTTTTAGTGCATTTTTTTTTTGCTTAATAATTAAAATTAATTTTTATAATGGTTATTGGATTCTATTTATTATTATTATTATTACTATAATTAGAATTAGAATTGGTGTTTTGGCCTTTGTTTGTTTGTTCGTTTTCAGTCGTATATAAATCATCGGCTACATCGTTTGGTTCCTTGTTACTGTGGTTGTTGTTCGAGGTGTTTAGTTTTTGAAAATCACAATCGATTATCCGTTTACGCTTGCGCAAAGGCCTTGAGCATTCAGATTCTTTGGTTTGTATGAGAGTGCGTTTGGTTTGTAGACGTGTTATTTTCAATTTTGGCAATTTTTGATTTGTTTCTAACCCTCCCGCTACTGTATTACTTTGCAATGTATTTAAGTCTTCATTTATACCTTGAGCATTTGTTACGGAACCGCTTTTTAAGTTGATAGAGGTGTTATCAGTGTCATCATTCTGTTCATTTTCTTCGATTGTTAAAATACAATGCAGAGATTCTGAGGTGTTTTGCTGATTTTTAGAGGCCGTTGAACTTATTGCAGAAGGCTCTTCTGCATCTTTAGAATTATTCTGACGACTTGGCTTCAAATTTTGATTTGCTTCTTTATCGCTTACATGTTTAGCAGCTTCGTCTTCGTCTTTTTTTTCTGTTTCTACTACCTTCTGTTCTGTTTCTTTAGTCTTAGTAAAATCCAAAGGTTCTTCTGATACCTCAGCTGAAGATAAAACATCAATTTTAATTTCGATATTCTTCTTTTGTTCTTCGTCATATTTTTTACGATCTTCAGGTGTTAAGTAAGCTTTATAAAAGTTCACAACTGGTAGAGGCACTGGTATGGGAATTGGTAGTGGTATAATGACGGGATACGGTACCATAATTGTTACTGGAGGCGGAGTGCCTATTAAAGTATTTAAAGCTGATAAATCAGGTGGCATTAAGCCGGCTGGTGTATGTAGTGGGGGTGGAGGTAGAGTAGCGAAATTGCTTAAAAACCGAGGCATAAATCCTTCATTAGAATTATGCAAAAAAGAGGGACGTGGTGCAAAACTTTGAGACGTCATACCCACACCTTGTGCCGACTGCGGAACTTGGCTGTTAGGCGCTG
Organism: Thelaira solivaga; assembly: GCA_947397855.1. Lineage (NCBI taxonomy): Eukaryota > Metazoa > Arthropoda > Insecta > Diptera > Tachinidae > Thelaira > Thelaira solivaga. The sequence continues at coordinate 69,115,474 of OX377614.1, forward strand.
TGCCAAAATATGATGATGATATTGTGGTGGGACCTCTATTTGGAGTGGACGGTATACTGTGAGGCGTGGCGGGTTGTGATGATGGTGATTCCAGCATGGGTGATAAGGGCGGTACATTCATATGCAAATCTTGTACACAAGAGGCAGCAAATTGTGTCAGTGTTTGAGTATTGGTTTGATTTAAGTTGCAGTGCGAGCTCTCACCCAAAGCAGCTAACAGAGGTTTTGGTTTATTACTCACTGCAGGCAACGCAGCTGAATTATTTATCTTTACTTCATTTAGACGCGTGTGAGGCAATTCGTCGCTGACACATGATCTAACTGGCCTCCTTTTGCGATTATGTTTTGGCGAATGTCTAGTTGGGAATATACTGGGTGATTTAGACATTAATTTTGATACAGGTGCTACAGAAATCAACGGTTTGTGACTTGTATTGCTGTTAGTTGCTAATGGACTTGCGATTGTAAGTTTGGGTGGTGGAGTTATCGTACCCGACGTGACGTTCGCTCTTTCCAGACCTACCTTAGTTTGACCAGGTGACCCAGGTGATATTGATACTGTAGATGTTGGGGAAGCAGATCGGCTACGGCAATTTCTTAGCCATAAATCGGGCGTAATTAAATTCGCTCCATTATTAGCAGCATCTAGACCTTGCTCCTTTAAATGTGGATTCAAATCTAAATGAGCCTGGGTTTCTTTACAAAAAATTTGCATTTTATATTGATTTAGACATTTGTCAGAACAAAACTGCAATTGCGAGGCACCATCCTGAAAATCAACATAACTGACAGCGTGTCTTACATGTTTGCACCAATCACAGGTTTTAGCTTTTTTAAATGAAGCCCGTCTACTTTGCGTGAAACACGATTCGGAACAATAGCGTGGACCATCGGACGTTGTTAAAAATTCAGGAGCATTTTCTGGTACGGGACGTCGACACCAGCAGCAATTTTGAAAGTCAACTGGAATTACACAAAATCCACTTTAAAAAAATCATACAAAAGATTAATAGGGACTAATAAAACAGTATGTGAAGCTTCATGGTTTGCTTTCTTTAAAAAAACTTCCAGTTTTGAGTAGAAGGAAACTAAAATCTGATATTTTTGATGGCCCACAAATTAGACTTTTAATTGGTGAACTTCTTTTAAGAAAATATAATATTAGAAATTAGTTCTTTTTTCTTTCAAATTGATTTAAAAATCTTGGATATGTATGTATGTAAGATGAGGATGATTGTTTTTCTTTCTAGGAGACATGGCATATGACTATGTTGCAATAAAGGAGCCAAATGTTGGCGACATAAAGTATGTATGTACATTAGGGCGGGTTAATTTTTTTTTTTTTTTTTTTTTTTTTTTTTTTTTTTTTTGTTAAAGCGTATAGCAAAAACGTAATCTATTAGTGATTCTGAGGAATTTTGCTCAAGAGCCCCCCAAATTTCAAAATAGATATTTTTCCATATATACATAGAATAATTTAATTAAATTCGTCATAAAATCGGATAGAATTATAGTAGATTTCTCAATATGGGCTTGTTTGAAAGGTCGAGAATAATATTAAAAAAAAATTGAATTAAAAATTTTTTTTAATATTTTTTGGGCTAAAAATTACCGAAATCAGATTTCTGTTTTCATGTAACTGGTCCTTGATTTTTTAATTTTTTCATTTCATTTTGTATTGTCTTGTCTCATTAGTAATTGGACTTACCTGCTTTATCATCGATAATATTCATTGCAGGTGTATGTATTTTACCAGCGGAAAATGGACTTTTGGAATCATCATCTCTGGAACTTCTTGTATCATGATCAGAGGTTGTGCTATCGGTACCTCTATAATTTTTGTTGCTGTTGTTCTTGCAATTAAATGAAGTTTTACGATTATTCGAACTACAACTGCTATTTTTGTTGTTGCTGTTATTATTATTGTTAATACTATTGTTATTGCTGCCACTGTCGATGCTGTTGTTGCTGTCTTTAAGCGCCCGTGAATGATCATTTTGCTGCTGCTGCTGATGCAGGTGCAAGAGAGATGTGGATCTGCTTGCACGACTACGACGATTTTCTAAATGATGTGCTGCATGATGATGATTATGTTGTTGTTGTTGTTGCCTACTAATTATGCCTGCCGTTTGTAATAATTTTGATGTTTTTGCTGAAAGATCCAAATGATCAGCGCTATCAAAACCGTACCAACCGAGTAATTCATTCATTGTGCTTTCAGCAAATTCCTACACAATACAAAAGAATGTAAACAAAAACAATAAGAAAAATAATTGTGTTTATTAAAGTACATACATACATACATACATATGTACATAGTATGTATGTATACGTGTGTATCAAATAAAAATTCTTAAATTAATCATGGTTAGAAATAAAAGGCATCTGTGTTTTTAAGAATATATATTAAATACTCATTGAAATTACACCATGCTAACTAAATGCTATAAAAAATTTCATACATATGTATGTATGTATGCATATAATTTTCGCTTTGTGATCATTTTTTCGAACGAGGCATAATAAGAAGAGATATCAATTTCAATGTATCGTTTGCTTTATTGGCGGAATGACTGGTAAATGTTCATCAGTGTGTACATTCGTCCAACTCTTTTTGCAGTTTCAATAATATAAATACATACTTTGTGACTTTTAAATTAGGCTTTTAATACAGGGTGATCCTTTTAGCATTTACAATTCTGCCTACTTGTAATTATTTTTTAAAAATATTAAAATATTAACGATCGCTTATATAAATAAATAGGTGTCCAACAAAAGATGAGATCGTGGGTGTCTATCATTTACAAAAATGTGAAATGGCCCTTATAAACTGCACTCGAAACATTATTTTGGTGATAAATGCCGTAATATTAGAAAATATCTACATACAGCCCCAAAATAAATAAAAATGGCAAAATAGTGAATTTTGGCTGTTGGCTGTTTCGATGAATTTAAGAATCGAAAATTGCTCAATAGTATTCATCTGACAACATTCATACATAATGAGTGATTTTTTTAATTTGTGAAATATTTTGCACTTATAACCTGTAGGTGAATATGTATTTTTGAATATTAAGAATATAAAAATTAATACAAATAATGCACAAAAAAATATTCATTTCTAACAATATACGAGTATACAATAACAAATTGATGTAATTTTTCAATAAATAATTCGGAAAAATACTTGATCAAAATAGATTTTAAGTTACTGAGTAAAAATATGCATTTGCATGAAAATTCTTGCTCTTATTGTTATAATTATATAAAATAAAAAAAAATTTTATAAAGATTTCAAGCTTGAAAAATATTTGTTAATATTAAATTTATAAGACCGTATAATTTAATAGAATAATTAAAAGTTTTTAAATCAATTTTTCTTGGTATTTATAAGTAGGTAGTAAATATATATTTTAAACTGTATAAGGAGAACTCTATACATACGACTACATAATACATACATACATAATATGAAGTAAGTATATACTGATATTTATCATCATTACTAGGTAGGTAGGTATATAATAAAAATTTGATACCTACTTTTAAACACAATTCGCAGATGCCAAATAAGCGACAAAAAACAACAAAACAAAAATAAGAAGATACGAGTAATGATGGTGTGAATTCACACTATTATACACTCTCTCACATTCTTTCACTTAAATACATGCTCGTACATGCATGCAGCAGTTCTATTCAACATGTATATGCATGTGTGTGCCACCATAAGTATAATAATAATTTGAATATTTGCAACAGTGGATAAGAAATAATAAAAAAAATTATTATCAAAACGGGTAAAATAAATTTTATTATCTGCACTTGCCTAAACATTTCAAACACTCTTTGTGGGTTACACCTGCCGAGATCTAGACAATACGGGCAATAACGATTGCCACGAAATACGAACAATTGCGCAGTACACTGAACGCATTTATTTTTTTCTTTGCAAGTTAGGGCCAATAGATGCTAAATACTCGTATCTTACAAGTGATAATCTTAGAACATCAGTTCAAATGGCAAGCAGTGACTGACTGAGGGTGCATCATACCATATTACGGAATACCTATTATTCTTGGAGTTTATCAAAATTTATGATAAGAGCTACTATCTACATGGGCTGACCTATAACAATATTTGGTGGAAAAATTTTTCAATTTATTTTACAAAATGTTGTATTTTTGTGTTCCACTGTTTGCTTAGTTGGTGACTGACATTCGTTTTTGCGCTTTTTTGCTTTATTTTTGCACCCAAGTAAACATGAAATTGTTATTTTGTTTTAAAAATCTCAAATTACATTTAAAGGTTCTTTTTACACATTACCAACCAATGTTGGTCATATCAATAGATCAATGCATGGAAATAAATATAATACGAGCTATAAGTATGAATAGTACGAGTATTAATATAATAGTAGGAGTGTGGTTCGGTTTGCACACCAGTAACAAGCAATAAAATTAAAATTTAAATTAAGTTAAAATAATTTTAAACATTTAAACATACTACTTATACTAGACAATTAAAAGACCATCAATAAATAGTTTAATTATCAATTTAAGATTTTATTATTAAAATCGAAATTAATGTGTTAGCAAGGGTTAAAAATACTTTAGAAAAAAAACCAGAAATATTTTTGTATCATCCACATTGATTTCCTTTTACGTAAATTGTAGGATTGCTTGCTTTACTGAAACCCAAAAGGGTTCACAATCATGCCTTATTCACACACAATTGCTGTATGAACAGGGCAAGTGATATACATACATACATACATACATGAATCTATTTGTGAACTCACTATGCATTCTTAAAATATGTATGTATTTTTAGTCCTGTTTCAGAATTTTTTTTATTTTATATGCACTGGACAGTGACAACTGTTTAAAACAAAAGTTGACATCTTTACCACCAGAACCATTCGTAAACTTCCAATTTTATAAAAATTTATTGTTTTGCCCTTGAAAATTCAACAAATACTTCTTTCTCATACATTTACTCTGCACTGATAACATGAACAAAATTTCATGTAAATCCCCATTTACACTATGGACATTTCTTGCCGGACATTTTTTCAATTCTTTTTTGTTCTTTCCTAAACCGTTTACATTTCGGACAGTAATGTCCAGATAGAAATTTGTTCAATTCTTCTTTCCATTTATTTTCGCGACTTGCATTAATTGATTTGTATGAAAATTAATTGAAAATAACTTTTGAAGCAAATAAAATTAAATTAATAATAAATAAATACATTTTAAAAATTGATTTCTATAAAAATATGGGCAAATTAATACAGTGTACAAAACCGAAATGAAGCAACAAGACGATTATTACGAAAAGTTGAAAAGAGAGACGAAAAAATGTCTAGTACAGACGGTCGTGTACTACACATCTTGCGTATTTGCCCCCTCGCCTACAAACTTCGTTTGTCCGTACAAAAATGTCGATAATGTAAATGTGGACTGAGAAACCCGATAGAAATTTTCTCTTTGAGCGGAATGAAAATTTCACGGGAACAAGAATTTCACTTTTATTCGCGATAAGGGTGATTAAAAAAATGCCTCTCTACTGCAGATGTCGTGGTTCAACCCCTGGTCAAGGTAAAAAAAAATTGTTATTTTTTATACACAGTTTTTATTAAACATTTTTAAATTAAATTATATATAAACTTTGACATACTTTTTTGATATAATTTTTTTTAAATAAAGTTTTTATACAACATATTAAATTATTTGCAATAAATTTTTTTTAAAAAGTTTTTATGTAAATACAATTTTTTTAATCTATTCTGTTAATTTATATTAATTTATTTATCACATTGAACGACTGGTTTGATGTTCTTTCCAAATTTATTTGACTCTACTAGGATTCAAACTAGGGCATATGAAGTTAAGAAGCAACCGCTTCAGCCACAACTTAACGCTTAAGTTTTTGTTTTATATCTACTTACTTTATTTATATGGTTGCGAACCATATTTTTCTCATTTAATTTAACATATTATGTTTATTGCAATCATAACATGTTTACTATAAACATATTTATGGTTTCATTTAAAATTATATCAAAACTAATATGATAAATTCAACCATATCCATGATCAAAAATAACTAGAAAAACTTTTATATGCTTTAAATTAACAATAATATTTGTGCGGAGACCAAACTATGTTTGCGCTGACTATATTCAATCATATTTTTTCTTTGCGTGTAGTATATACATATAGTAGTGTTTAGTAATAAATGAACACGCGAAATAACAATTTTGTGAGTTTAAGGCCTCGATGTGGGTTACCTTCTAAATTTACAAATAATATTAATAAGTTTACGAGAAGGTATGTTTTTTCTCTCTTAATTTTTTAATTTATTTATACATATTAATTTCACTATCCACCAAGATTTATGACCAAGAGTAATTTAATATTTTATTAATGCTTTAGCTTAAATACATGATTTACTTTTTACTTTTTTTGAATTGTTTTTTTTTTCATTTAATTTTATAAATGTATACATATAAAAAAATATACGAGCAGATTTTCAGTTAAAGAAGAAAATGCACAACTTAAATATGGATGCATGTGTGTATGAATAACTAAATTATAGATAACAAAAAAGGATAATAAAATTCATTTCTGGATTTAGTTATAAAAAAATTCTAAAAAAAATTATTAAAAAAATGCTGTTGTCATAAAATAAAAAAGAAATATAAGATTCGATATTGATAGAAATTTCAATACAATTTCCATCGATATTCATATTGTAATTTAAACAAAAATTAAATTAAATACTAATAGATTTACTACATACATTTGCGTTTAGATGATTGTATTCAAAAATAAAAGGAAACTCGGATCTTTTTGTTGGTTTGCAATCTTGATTATCTTATTCATGTGAAAGTGTAGAATGTCAACCACGATAAATCACTCTCATTAAAATAAATATGAGTTTATGCACAAAGTTGACAGTTTTTAATTCCTGTCAATGAATGGTAAACTTGCTCATAAACGAGATGTTTTTTAAATTTGAAATTCGCAGAGATATTTTCTTCATGTCTGCCAAAATTTTTTATTTTACACTTTTTATTTTAGTCTGTTTGTTTATAACAACATTTAGAACATATGTATGTGATCGCACATAAAACATAGAACACACTCTAATTGAAAATTTGTCAGAAGTTTTTGCTCCTGTTTTATGCAAAACAGGAACCTATTCACACATAATTTTGTACCTGTTTCATTATTATTTTTAATAATTTTTTTTTTGCTGCAGGAAAACTATCTGTGTATAAATCAAGAAACGGTGACAATCAAAAAATATGTTCATGTTTGTATGTATGTATTTTCTAAATTGTATAATTTTCGGTTGACATTGTTGGCACAAAATAGTTTAAAAAAATGTGAGAAATTGCTTGTTTATAGCAAATACTTTTAATATCTTCAAGAATACTTATGTATGCATGTGTGTACATATAGTCAGTATTTATGCATGTGTGTAAGCACAATTTTTCAATAAAACTCGCATGAATTAAGTCATTTGCTAAAATTGTAAAAATTAAATAAAAATATTAAAATAAGAAAGAAATTTATGAATTTAAAACAAATTTTCACGGCAAGGTTAAATTGAAAAAAAAAAAAAAATTTTTAATTTTATATGCTAATTTTTTTTGTTAGTTTTTCGATTTCTAATCGATTTTAATTTTTATTTACGGTTTCAATTAATAAGTCTCATATCGCTACCAAAACATAAAAGGCTATAAAAATACTGCAATTACTTTTTGAAAAAATTTTAAAATATTTAGCATCTTCAGATTTCGTTGTACAAACAAAATCTAACTCTTGTTAAAATAACAAAGTTCTGACAACTGATTATGTTAGAAGGGACCAAAAAAGTTATACGTGAATCGGAATTTTGAAAAATTACATCTGGACCTGTCTCAAAATAGGGCTTAAAATTTCCCTTTACAATTTATTTGTGTGTGTAGGTAACCATGTGAATCCTCCATTTTAGGTACACATAATGAGGGAGGAATTTACTTTTTGCGTACTACGTGTACCTTACATAATAAGCTGATTCACCATCGGCTGCTGTTGCTGTTGTTTACAATCCACCTAAAAGGCATAATGTTGTTCTTATTGCGGCTTCCGATGTATCAATCGCATATTTACCAAATGATGAGAATTTCTTTCGAGAAGTTAAATTAAGTTTAATAGTTTACATTACATTGGAGGTCGTTGATATAAATACATACATGCATACATTATATATTTAGATTTATTTTGTTTGTTTTTGTAGAATATTTTATTCTGACCATGGATTTTCTGTAAATCGAAACCTCTCCTTTAAAATGATGTATGTCCCATCTCGCAATCTTCTCTGGTTCGTTCGGAAGTTTATTTGGATTATTTTGAAATTTCCATATACCCCAGTGCTGTTGCTCTAAATGATTTTAGCACCTTCCCAACGAACCTAAAAAGCTTTTAGGATGGGACACATATCATTTTAAATGATATAATACACAAATACAAAAATGTATTTTGAATTTCAACGATTTAATTCAATTGAAAGTTTAAGAATTGAATTTCACATCGCATAATAAAACAATAAAGTAACTCTATACATCTCACTTTGTGTTCATTGCGACGTTTATTAAAATTCACAGATTTTCTTAAAATTGTTCTACCCCATTTTTGCGAACACTGCGTTGTTTAATACACTCACAAAAAAAACTCTTGGCATATTCAAAGGTTGCGTTTGCTCCAACATTTTTGGAATTTCTGCAAACTTAAAATAACTCACATTCTGTGGAACATGCGATTACTCTTACTTTGTGTATGATTATCGAAGTTGTTGTTGTTGCTGTTATAGTTCATTTTGTAAAATTCATTATAAGAAGAATTTGATACAGTTTGAGTAATATGAGATTACGTTATACGAGTATAACGAAATATGTAATAAAAGAGGAAAATATATTTGTTGTTTGTTTTTCATTTTTGTTAAATTTTGCTTGTCGTCATGTCATGGCCATCGCCGAATGTATTGCAAAGTGGATTGGAAGTAAAATATTTTTTTACAAAATAATTTCAAAAATTAACAGGCCTCACTAATTTATAATTTTCAAAACTATTTATCATTAAGCATATATGTATACCTATCTATGTATAATGGACTTCCGTAAAATCGTTGTTGAGAAGAAAAAGAAATAATTAAAGTCTTCTTTTGATATAGTGAACCCCACTTGGATGACGAAGTGTCTATGAATTAAAGAAAACAACAAAGATGCCAACTTTTTATGTATCAATGTAATTTAACTGCAGACTATTTAACTTGACTTTTTAATATAAACTTTCGTTAGAATAAGAAGTGTAAGTACTATATATAAGCCTTAGAAATCAGTACATGAACTCGTATATAATAAATACATAATATATTTTTCTTTTTAGAAAATATCTTTTCTTTTCTGCATATTAAAAATTAAAATGTTTCGATGACACAAAGTACTCACTCATTATCATAGGCCGCAAAATCTGTTATTTTCTACGAAAAATTTAATTTGAAAAATTCGTATCTACTATGTATTTATGTATGTAGATACATAAGTACGATTGTAGTTGTCGCTTATAGGTATTTTATTTTATTTTATTTTTCTTTTTATTAATATAATAATGATAATCATTTAAAACATTTTTTCTTTAATTTTATTGAAATATGAGTTTTGTTTCAAATAATTACTCGTATTCAATTTTATTCATAATAATTTCTGTATACCAGAACACACATACAATTATTTTTTGTTGTTGTTGTTGTTGTTGAGGTGTAAAATAATGCTTAATAATTTAATACCGTGGTAGCATAAAAATTTTAGCAACATAAAAAATATTATAAATACGAGTATATCTGTGTATGTACTCGTATGTACATGTTTTAACTCCGCTGACAATAAAGGGTACTGCATAATTTGTAATAAGAATTCAATTTCGCGCTCAAAACATTAACATTGTTCCCTATAGAATGTTTCTTTGTTTTCTGAATAGTATAATTGAAAAATTAGGAGCGATCCACTTTGAAAATATGAAATTTTAAAAATCATTTTGAACAGTAGTCACCATTTTATAATTTACGATCATACGTGTATGATTTCAAACACAGAAAGTAGATGATGCATTTAAACATAAAAATAAATATTTAAATTGAGTGGGTCGTTAAAAATAGCTCATATTTAAATTTAAATAAACAGTGAATATTTGTTTGCAAGAAAAACGTTAATCGTTGTTTAGACTAGAAAATTAAAATTTAATCCTGGGTGAGAGTTTTCAAAATCTATTTAATCTCAAAAATTTTCTTCCGTGATATATTTAAATTGTTCAAATGAATCTGAGGGATATCTACGTAAAAGTAAAATAAATTTTTTGATTAGACGAATCTCTCTTCGACTTGCAACATTTGCCAAAATACATACACATATACATACATAAAGTACATAAATCTTATCAAATAAGAAATACACGCCAATACGCATGTACTCGTACGATATATGTATGCAGGTATGTCTCGGAAAACAACTGACTGCTATTAAGGTTAATATTAAGTTCTCATAAAAAATTACAAATAGCGGGAAAACCAAGCTTACACTGCAAACAAATACAACAACTGCAATATGTGATTGCGACAAACGAGTTTAATTTAATTGCATGCCAAACCAAACGGGGTTTAACATTCATTTGTTTATTTAGTTTTTATATTTTTCTATTCAAATACAACAACACATAAATGTTTGTCATTTAATCGAATGAAATTGGATCTGGAAACTGAAATTGTATCCGATGAAATAAAACAAGCATACTAGTACACATGCAAAATATTGTACATATGTATGTCTTTACGTGTATGTACATACATAAATAAATGAACATAAATAATAATAATAAACTATTCGTAAAAGCGACAATAGTAACTAATATTACGAATAAGTAAAAAAAACGAAAGAATGAATTGCATCGAGTCCCATACACATACACGAATATTTATTGTATAAATTGTTGGATTTTTATAATGAATGATGATATTTTGTACCTCCAAACAAGAATCGTATCAAATTTATGGAAAATAAAGAAACAAATGAACATTCTAAACAAAACAATAAAAGGCATAAAGGATATATTGCCTACTCATACGTTATCGTTAAATTGGGCTAACGCTGGCGAATTTCGCTCTGAGACATACATGTATTTAGAAAAATTAGTATTAAAAACAACACATATGTATGCTAGAAAATCAATTGGAACAGTCGATATTCCTCAAAGGCTAAAATTCTATTTAAAACCTGGTTATTTTCGGATCTTTAGGAAAATTTGTTTAAGCATTTTTACGAAATGTAATTGTTATTGCTTTACGCAGCCATATTACAAGTAAATAATTATTGCAGCATCTTTGCGGATATCCTTTTCAAAGTACGTAATTTGAATTTGATATCATTATAAAATTTTAATCATGGTTACTGTTTAAGAAAATATAACCCCTAATGACATTTCCCACAAAAAAGAACAGATATCTATACATACGTATAGATATATGTATGTATGTTTTTATGTATGTATATGTGCTTGTGTACCTGTAATTGTAACTAATCCTTTTCTTTTTTCAGAAATATTATAACATTGAGAAAAGTGAATTTCAAAGTACAACATACAACACATACCAGATACGAGGAAAGGAAAGTCATGCATTTGTTATCGCACATTTGTTTTTGTTGGAATACTCTAGTGCAACACAGCCGGCCCAAAAACAGACACTTAATATCAATGTTACAATATTCATATTTACAAGTTTACTTCATTATTTACAAATTCACACACACACACACACACACAACCCATTTGCAATATAATAGTATAAACTGTACAAGAGTATTCACTAGAATATTAAATTGCACAAATATTTTTTTAAATACATATAAAAAAACACATACACATTCATATAAAGCACACATCCATACATACCCACTCAACTACACAATCATTAATAGAAAACACATCCATTCATATACAATTTTAAAAACTAACGTCATATAAGAAATGAAAAGAAGGACGATATTTAATCCTAAGCTATCGATATTCGATTACATTCTATGTCAGCGTCAGCATACTCTAGCTCTTATTTACGTTGTTTCTTTTTGTTAATTTAGTGTTCTTTTTTTGAGTACAATATCCAATATACAATTTTAACGAGTAAAGTACGATAGCACTCGCACATGCACTTAAAAGTAATTTTTTTTTAGCACAAGTACTAAGCCATATCAAGTAGCGAAAAATCATTTTATTAATTTATTAAATTTTCTTCTTGTACATAATTCATATCAAATCTTTAAAACCTTTACATGAAATTTTCTAGAAACTGTGTAAGAAAGTGAATAAATAAACCCAGAGCTAACTAAAATTATTTCCCTTTTAATTTCATAAATAAACCCAATACTTATATGGCCTGCCTTTTTTAAATGTCGATTAGAATCGAAGGACTACGAAAATAGTGGATTAAAGTTTCTTAGTGAGCACCAATTTATCTACTTAAAATTCTTAAAATTAAATTAAAACGTAGTAGCAAATTCTCCGAGCGCAATTTGCAACTGAAAACTAGTTTACTCTTTGAATTTAAAAAAAACTGAAAATCGATTTATAACATCTTTGCCACATAAAAAAGCAAGTCTTCTTTAAGCTAAAGCAATCGGGATTTTCATACAAATATTCCCGCATACAAATGTGTATGTATGTATATAAGTGTATACATTTGTACTTATGTATATATTTTAATAACGCTTACTAATTCTTAGTGAATCTGGAGGCACCTTTGCAATTTAAGCCTGCTACACGTGCATACTCGTACATAGCTTTGAATGTTAACTAAATATTTATTTCCAAATGTACCAGGGTACTACTATTACACAAATGATAGTTATTTGATACGCGATTGTAAGTCTAGACTTTATTTCAAAGTTAATAACAAATAATAAAAAATTAAGAATAAAATAGAACACAGCACAGCAGAATAGCAGCTACAACAACAACAGCAACAGCTAAAATAAAAAGGCGGTTTATTAAATACAGTGAGGAATTAATTTTTGTTGCACACTGTAATCACAACAGAATACTATGTGCGTAATGTTGTGTAATAAAATTGCCTCTAGTAACCATAAATTGTGAACCAGATATTTCGCAGTTTTAATTTAACAACGCACATTGAGAAGGACATTAACGACAGTACTTTTAGTAGTCATTCAACCGAATAAATTCTGCGCGTGATATCAAGAAATATATAAATTGAAAATGAATTTGAGCGAATTTATGACCATAAGCGAAATTAAATATTTATTTAGGTCATACCAAGCACCTCCATTTTAAAAGACAGAAATATTTTAAGGGTCAATTTGTAAAATAAAATGTATGCTTGTATGAACAGAAAAGATTCACTTTTGTGTTTACTAAGTACCGGAAAATTTGGATTTAACAACCACATTGGCAAAATAACAAAGAGATTTGGCCTACCAATTTTTAATATCGATTAGCATCCAAAGATTACAAAAATAGTCTAAGACCTGATGAAGGTCTCCTGATGAGCACCAATTTATCTACTCAAAATTCGCAAAATTTATTAAAATTGCATTAGAATATCCTCTAGCTTTCTCTTTGAATTTACAAGACTGAAAATCAATAATATTAATACTCTTTACCATATAAAAACTAGTTTTTATCACACAGAATAAAAAAAAATGGGAAAAATGTATTTATTGTAAATTAAATTCTTGTTACGTAAGTTTGTTAAAGTTTTCCATACCCTTTCATTGTTCTTATTATATCCTTTAGATTACTTTGTGAAACACAATGCTATAAAATTACTTGTATAATATCCGTTTACATTGACAAAAAGTAGTAGCTAGTGGGTATGCGCCATCACCACCGTCATCATCATAATCATCTTTTCCTTACAAGAAATAGTTAATTATGATGGTAATGAGTGTTGTTGTTTGTTAGCATCACAATAATGATATTTTTCGAAACTGAAGCAAACTGAAGACATGACATATCAGTCAGTTTGTCATACAGTTACTTAGCTTCTGTACAATTTTGTTGTTTGTAAATTATTTACCCAAGTGCTTATGTTTCATATTCTTTTTACAAGAAGCATCAGTTTTTGTTTCTTTCAATTTGTTCTGGAAAAAGGAGCACTCAGTTTCTTGTGAGTAATTTTTTAGATTTCACTGTTCTGTTCGTTTAATGCACAAAGAGGTAGAAAATAACGTAAACTGATTCTCTTTTACTTAAGTTTAGTTTAATTTAAGTTTTATATTGCAGCACTGGCTGCCAGTAAATATAAATAAGTACGTACCAGCTAGCTGGGATAGTTTGTTATCTTTGAAGTCATTCATTTGGAATTAGACACCAATTGTAAAATTACGCAAGGTTCTTGTTCTTCCTTTATGTTTTTTAATATTATATTTTTTTAATAAACATTTCTTCAATGTGAAATTGAATAAATACTTAATTGATGGCTGTAATATTTTACTGCAAATAGACTGCAATATTATGCTTTCTAACATCTTTAATCATGAACTTTTACGGAAAACGTTTTATTTTTCATTCAACCGTTTTATAATTATAAAATTGGGAAACCAATTATATCGGGCCTCACTATTATTTCAGTAACAGAAGCTGTTTTTAGTAACCCAGCCGCTCAAATCCTCTAGAAATTTTATATCAAAAATCCTCAAAAAATTTAGTGTTTTTCTTATAAACTACAAGTCTTATTTAATTAAATCACAATAATTCTAATAATGGTAAGTTAGGTTATGTGCTTTATCACTCATAATAAAAATTCAAATAATGCTTAATTTTGTAGTCTTTCTTTTAAACTGATAGTTTATACATACACACTGATACATGTATGTGAAAAATTGTTCTTTAATTGTTTAATAATAATTATAATACAACGCTTACCTTTATTTCATCACTGGGTAATTCCTTTTTAATTTTCACTACAGTTGGTGTGTCAGCTATTGTTGACGTTATGTTCATTGTGGAATCTATCGGGGAATTGTTAGCACTTGCATTTAGTGATGAAGCCTTCGTAGACATTTTAAGCAATTAAAAATATACACAATTCAATTCGCTTTAGTTTTGCTTTCTTTATTTTATCGTTTCGAAATCTCGTGTTTAGTTTCGTTTATGGTTATTAATTTTTTGCACTAAATTAGATTTCTTTTTAATTTAATTTAAATTTTTTTAATTTTTTTTTTCTAAAACACACGAAAATTAGTTTCACTTTTATTCATTTTATCACACAACCAGTACACTGAACTGAAATAGAAATGAAAGAAAAAACAAATAGATAAATTAGTGTGAGCACAAGGAAACTGTAATACGGTGAGAATGAGACTGTGTGTATGCTTTAGTAGATATCACACACAATAACAAGAAAGATTAAATTTAGAGAATATGTACGATTTTATTTATAAACAAGGCAAAAGATCAATCACAAGAGTCACAAGTTATACAGTAAAATTATAAAAAAGAAGAATCATCATGATTTTTATGCCACTTCTACACTTTAAAATCTATAAACACACACATACATACATTAAAACGAAGGTTGCCAATTTAGCCATTTTTCTTTTGTTTAGCGAGTCCATATTTAAATTAAATGTTATGTACTCAATATTTAGAATGAATCTAGATTCTAAATTAAAAAAAAAAAAAATTCAACAATTCCTAAGCCTGGCTCTACGCAAGTTTACATCTTTATTTAAAAATGGCAAATCATCAGTCGTGAATAAAAACATGAAAACATAATTTTTGGATTTCAAACATTTTTGCGGTTTGTTTGAGATTCGCTATATAGTAGATGAACAGCTTGTTAAAATCGCCACTGCATAAAATATTTTGATATTTTTAATAAAAACCTTAAGAAAGTATTAGTGATCTTGAATCTTATTACAAAGGAACTGTCATCTTTAATGTGAAGCTGCATTAAAATATGTATGTATACATACAAATATCATTCATTTCGTAACACATAAGTAGCTTCACCTCCCATTTTTTTATTTATTTATAAAGCTGGCAGCTTCAGTTGAAAAACATAATTACATAAACAACATGAATTTATAAAAGTGGGAAACAAGAGGATATGAAAGCAAACTCGGGGAGGAGCAATGCTGACTTGAGTAGATAAACAAAATTTACAAAAAAGAAGAGCAGCAACATAAAAAGAAAAGTGATGTTTTCCCAATACATGAACAACAAAAATTCATGCAATTACTCATTTATATGTACTATAGAGCACTGCACAAGCATACCTGAAAGGGCTTACGAGCACTTTTTATTATACACCTAATTCTCTTTTTATACGAATTATTTTGTTTTAACACAATTTTTACGCAATTTAGAGATGATAAATCAGAAATAATTTCACAAAATTATTCCTTTTTTCCAAATTAAATTTATTTTTTATAATACAATTAATGAATAAAAATAAGTAAGCACTAAATAAATGAAATGAACTCTAACAAAAAATTTTTAATAATTCTCTTTTTACACGAATTTTCTTGGAACGTATCTATCGTGTAAAAAAAGAATTTATAGTGATGTGTGGCTTTCAAGTATGCTTGGGCAGTACTCTAGTACACATGTAATACTTAGCTCCAACTTGTTTCAACAAAATCATAACTCAAAAATTTCTATCTATGAAAAATCATATGTTTAATAATGTATTTTTCATACGATTGTATTTTTTTTTTTTTTTTAATTTTAAAAATTCTTTCACACGCATACAGCTGATAATGCAATCAGCGAATAAAATAGGCTATTATTCAATGATTTAACAATTAAAATTCTATTTTTCAACGAATTTGTTTAAATTTTTTACAAAAAACTAATATATTCCAACTATGATCACTATATATCATAGGATCGGCCACACTTAGTTTTACAAGGTTCAGGTAGAAGGTCGCCAATATATGAGACCAGGTAAAAGCAGATAATCAAAAACCAAATTTTATTTATACAATCTGTTTACACATAGGAGGGACGCGGTAAGACCGGTAGGGAAAGACAGATAGTTATTTTATGAAAATAAAATACCTATCATAATTGTATTTTTTTTAGCATAGAATATAAAATTTTTTTTTTAGTATTTTAATAATAATATTTTTATACCACTTTTGCAGCAAGTGAGTTTTCATATATACATACATATGTATGTAATAATGCAGGCATTTTTATGTAGTTTAAAAATAAAAATGCACTTTATTATCTAAATATACAGTTTCTTAATTACATTTTATTCTCTCAAATTTTTAGTTTAATAAGATCAAAAGAAATTAAAAAGGTGGAGTGAGAAAATGAGCATAAAGAAAGTGAAATTATGTAGAGATTATTAACAGTGATATCGTTCGCACTCATTCGAAACATACCTATACAATTAAAATTTTATTAAGCTTTAAATAGAGGATATAATACATTGTTTCCTATTTGAATAACAAAGGGTAAATTAAATAGTAGGTACATTAAATAATAAAATAGTTTCAATTTTGCAATCAATTTAATCTCATAAAGAACGTTTATATTTTTGTAGTCTTATGTGAGAAAAAAACAGTCAATCAAAGTTAAGGGAAAAAATCTACAAAGGAATAAATATGTAGTTAAGTTAGCAAGTGACATCTCAAAAATTGCTTTTCCCAAAAATTATTTGGAATTAAAATTATATTGAGAGCTGTCAACAAACAACCATCTCAACTGCAGAAAAAGTAACTATTACATTTTAAAAGAAATATGGTACTAGACTTGTTGAAAAAGGATTTAATTAAATTTTTATTTTAGGAACTATTGATCTATTTAGTATTTAGATTTTGAATCAGTTTTGTTTTAGTTCACTGCACATTAGAGAAGAAAAATACTGTTCTTTACTATTTGGCCAACAGTGTATGTTACAGAATAAATAAATAAAAAATGAACATTTTAAAGGTTTACTTTTCATTTCTTTTGCTTGGTACAATGGTATTGCTGGATATTTTTAAACACTTTTTCATTCATTCACACATAGGTATGTATTAACATTACTGAGTTTTTAAAAATAATTTTATGACATTATTAGTTTAGTTTAGTTTAGTTTATTATACAAATAAAATTATTTTTGTATATATACAAAATGATTTAAAAGATATTTTATACAATTCCTTTTAAATTTATTTAAGTCTCATGCTGCGTTGTTGCTGTTATGTTTGGCGAATACAAAAATGCGTGTCTTTTGATTTTTTTAGCTTTAGAAACGCGCGTTTTCATTACGTATTTTGTAATTTAATACTTTTTCTTGTTATAAGTAGATACATATACATGTTTTTGGATATACACATGTATGTTCGTATGCATATGTACGTATTGTACGTTAATATATTACTTGCTTGAGTTTATGTATGTATGTAAGTATATGCTGTATCAAATAAACATAAGAAATAATATTAATATGTAAACTGAATAAAAATTTAAGACCCTCATTTATGTAGAAAATAAATCTATTTGCTTATTTATTTATGTAAGTACATATACATATGTATGTATATATTAATTTGTAAATTTAGTTTGATTTAAAAAAAAATCATTTCTCTTTCAAATTATATTCCTTTCTTCATTTTTTAGTAACGCGATTTTTTTTTATTAATTTAAAAATAGATTTTTTCACTTCACTTCGTTTTTGTATCTTATTCATATTTTTTCATAATTTGTTTATTTTAATTTCTCTTTTGTTTAATATACTACATGCATAGTGCATACATATGTATGAATTTCCATTGCAAAATATAAAATACAATTTATATTTGATTTGTTTTAATGTAGGCACTTTTTTAAATTAAAAATACACATGTATATTGTATATAATTCACCTTATTGTTATTTTACAATAAAAACGTTATAAATTTTTTTAATTTAAATTTCTTATTTAACACAAACGATCCGATTCGCTAACGGTCTCTGTCTCTTCACAACCAAGTCTCGTAAACGAATGTTTTCAACATTTGCCTGCATATGAATTACTCTCCAACATACAATCTCATTCACATTGCAACAACAGTAAGAGCAATCAGACAATAACAAAACGGATAATTCACCACATTTAATACATACGTAAGCTCACATTCGTACAAATAAAAAAGAATGCAAAATATGTATGGAAATGTAATTAAATTGGTTCGGTGAATAAAATAACAGTTTTTGTCAAGGCAGAATTAATTCTACCATGGTTTTTGTTATAATTTAATTTTAAGTTAATTAAATTTCTTAAGCAAGTTAAAGGCCACTGACAGAGAGAGAGAGAGAGAGAGAGAGAGAGAGAGGGAACAGAGATAACGAGATAGACATTTTCTTTTATATTTGTCTCTTAAAAGTTTGCTATGATTTGATATCAGTGATTAATGATATTTTACTAACAATGAAATGATATAACAAGTGTCTTTGTTAATTCATATAAATGTTAACATTTAAAAACAGGGTAATATACATATGTATCTGCACACATATGTACGTATTCTACATAAATGAGGGTGTTGAATTTTCATTCATTTATTGTTATCTTTTTGTTGTAAGATAATGATTGTTTAAAATTTTTATCTTTTTCTCAGAAACTAAATTCAGAGTTGGATAAAAACCTTTTTGCAAAATGTTGGTTTTCTACTTAAAACTAATACATAGTTAATTAACAAACAACTATGTATGTACAGGTATTTACATGTACGTATGTATATGCGTACACATGTGCCAATAAAATATTTTATTAAAAACAAAAATTAATAAATAAGTATGTTATGTCCATTATCGTTATACCTATGTACCTCTTTCTACCCCAAGGATTTTTAACAAAATTTTTGTCCTATTTTTTTTATAGAATTTCATATTTTTCTTATATTTTCTGTTCTATAAGAAGATCGATTTTTATCAGTCACAGAATTTACTTTAAACAAAAATTTTTACAATGTTGCATACACCTATTACATATTTTATAAATAAATCATTTTTAATAAAATCTCATAAATACTACGAGTTAAATTTTAATTCAAATATGTACTATGTAATCATAAATTCTCTGCTAATATGGATGAATTGCTTAAGTCAACTTAAGTAAAATTTGACATGTTGTCGCAATTAACTCAATAATTAACCAGATCTCAACGAAAACAATAATATTTTTTAGCATCGAAATAATAATAAGAAAAAAACTTTAAAGCTTTTAGTATTGAAGACCACTATAATGACATAATGAAATACTACTTATGTAATATTACATACATATATATGTATATCCGATCTTACATATGTATATTTGTAAATAACATATTTTTAATATAGAAACAACAACAAAATTATGATAAATAGATAAAAAATTATCATAATATGAGAACAAGGTATGCAGGAGATTAAGAAAGCAATGATAATTTTACATACATAATTTTAATTTTACTTTGTATGACTAACTACTAGTGAGTATCTAATATGCGAATTACAGGTGCTTTAGTATGTATGAAAAACGATTTGATTGACGTGAGCCACATGCGTTCATGCACATAGTTTGTTTGCTGTCGTTTTATTGTTTTTTTTTCTAAACTTCATTTATTTGAAAACTATTCCTCAGTCTATTTTCCACTTATTTTTTCTTTTACAAATTTTCATATATTTTTTTAAATTCTAAGGTAAATTTTTTAATTAAAGATTTATACCTAAACACATTGTAATGTGATTAAGTTGAATGTCTTAATGATGTGGTAGAAATAATATGTTTTTTTTGTATTAATGTGCATATCTATGTACATGCATATTATTAGACATGCATAAAATGTTTTAATTTGTGGCGTTGATATATGAAAGGTAATTGAATGAGGTGATGTATCATTACAAGTAAAAAATGTAATAAACTAGAGAAAGAAAAACAAATAACAAACAACACATAATAAATTATTAATTAAAAAGTTTTAAATGCACAGTTAATATACGGTAGGTATAAAAAAGAAACAAAACATTTCGAAAAAAACTGATTTATCTTTAAAAAATTATTTTCAAAACTAGAAAATGGCTTGTCTTTTCGTGTGTATGAAATGAAGATAAGAAATGTTATTGTTTGAAATCTAATTTATCGCTTTGACATGTTACTTCTCCTTACCCACCTTTCTAAGAATACACACAAAAATAATTGCAGTTTCCAAAAATAAGACCTGAGTACTTGCTAGTGCAACAGTTGAGTACTTCACGAACTCAAACTACAAAAACTTTCCAACTCATTTGTGCAGATTGCAGGTGTACTTCAACTCAGCAACTTAGAACAAATAAATTACATATCGTGTAATCTAATACATATGTACATATGTAGGGATATAATTTTAACTACCAAACGATCTATTGGAACAATTTTCATGTAAGACATTACTCTTGAATTTCAATGAAAACTTGAAAAATTAGCTTTTTAAAAGAAAGATCGTATCTTTTTACACAATATAAAGCAAGATTTTGTGAAAACGGTTGTATTATTAACTCAAAAATTTTTTTGAGTATATGAGTTAGAGCAAATATATTATTCTTCGTTTATTCGGTGCCTATTGTACTGAATACACAGTACCTCATGAGAAAAACTATAAATTGAAAATAGCCCAACACAATTTGGAATAAGCACAAATAAAGATTAATATCTTGTTAAATAAATTTATTACATATTGTATATATATTTTATGTTGTAAAATACATACCTTCACAAACCGTGACGCCATAGCACATGTAGCCCTTTAAGAACATCAAATCGGCAGTTATTTCCACTTTTTAAAGATGTGCTCAGCGGTAGTTAATACATATTGTTTAGTTATTAGATGTATACCGCCAATTACATTAACCTTTTCAATAAAGAATATTTCATAAATAGGTATGCGTTTTGTATTTAGAACTAAGTACCTAGCAATATAATTGCTGTCCTACAATCCATGGAACTCCGTAAAATGACATAGATATGAATTAAATTCTGCTATAATGCTATGTGGTTTTTTGTAGATACTGCTTCCACACATTCATTGAAAATCTGTGTGCTTATAAACTTCGTTCTTAATCGTATCAACCGGCATTATTGCTCATTTTGTTCAATTTTAATTCAAGTGATACTAATAACTTAACATTTTTCGTGGGATGCACCTACAAGTTATTAAAATTGGCAATTTTTGATTTTTGTAACCACATGCATTTATATTTGCATTTATTTATGCACATATATTGGCGAAGCAACTTACCATAAATTTGAATTGGGTATTCCCAATGTACATGACACCGATTAAGGGCTTTAAGTTTTCGTAATTAACCATATTGCTTTAATTTGTTTATCACAACTTTTATACAATAAACACAATTAAACAATTAGTTTTCTTTGCGGTGCAATGGAGAATTCATACGCTCATTTGACATGCAACTTTTCCTGTAAATAATTTGTTGCTTTTCAAGCAGCTGTTTTTCACAAATTAATTTTCAAAAGTATTGCCACAAACTTTGTCTGTAGTTTATGGCGTTGCCAGGACATTTATTTTGAAATGTTTCGTTTCTCGGTGCCTTAAGATATATTATGTTCTATTGTCGTTCGCTTTAAATTTATTTGTCCTTTCAATGGCTTTTTGTAATTTTTATGCTAGGTTCGAACTTAATATATAAAACAACAATAAAAAATCCTCAAAAACAAAAACAAAAAATCAATGACAACTGGTAGCACTGCTATATCCTGATGTAATTCACGGATATGAATCCGCTCTGCTTTGTTTCAATTCAAGGCGAATGTAATAAGCAAAAATTTTCAATATATAGATTCGCTTTCATTTTATTCAAAATTTTTGAAATATTTCATTATTAAATAGATATTTACTCAGATTTTTTTGTGAAAACAATTTTAATATATATTTCATAATACACGCAAACACCTTTTTGTTTCAAATTTATACTAAACGTTAAAACTTTATTATTTCTTATAACATCTATGAGAAGGAATATATTTTTATAGAAGCTAAACTTAAAACTTACATTTTGTTCAAAACAAAATAAACAACTAATTAAATAATATATAAATTAAATTAAATAAATGTTTTCGATTATGGCAGCAAGTTAGTTAAAGGATTTCTATTATGAGCAATAAATTACTTTTATACACAAAATCTCATTTACTTGATTAATGATTCACATACATAAAATATACCTTGAGCTGCATATAAAATAACTGATCCGTTCCTGAATTTAAACGTAGCTGGAATAATGGAATGGAAATTATCAGACTTTAAAATCCTGTTTTTTATCGTTTTAATAATGCCCGATAATTTCCTTTAATGTTTTTAACCGTATGTATGCATGTACGTATATGCAGATAATGTTGGAATACTACATAAAAAACTGCTGTCAGGACATACAATATTAAAATATACTTCAAACTTTTAATATTTAAGATTTTTAAAGTTGAATTAATTAAAATTCGCTTAAAACGATGTCTAGATATATGTTTGCATTAATGAGTTAAAATCACAGTACATAATTAAAAAATTGAATAAGTAGTTATAATAAAGTTATTCTACTTTTGTGAAAAATACAAATTAAAAATAATTACATACTGAAAATTTGCCTTACACTTCTAAACTGGTGACTAGCTTAAGATAAAAAAAAATAGTAAGACATGTGTACATACTTATATAAATATATATATAATTGTTCTTTTGAGTGGGGTTCTGGTTTATTTTGAATTTATTTTAAATATAAAGAATATCATGACAAAAAAACGTATTTGATAAGTACGCTTATATCCACATTAACTCTAAATAGGTAGTAGTACAATATATAACACCTAAAAATAGTAAATAATAACCATAAAAAATATACAACAATTTAAAAAAGGTTTGCCTACCAGTGTAGTGGGGACAATATAAATTTTTCAAAATTTCATAAAATTCACAAGTTTTCAATTTTTATTTATAATTTGCAATTAATTACTAATTAATTATTTTACCAACGAAATTAGTTTAATTAAAGTTGTCTAAGTCATAAATGAATTTCGGTGACAATTTCAAAAGCATTACGAAAATAATTAAATACACATTGATAGGGGAGGTTTTATGTTTTATGCACTCATTCTACTAGGATTTGTATAAAATGTTTATTTTCATAATAACAAAAATATGGCAAGTAAAAAATATACTAAGCATTTAATGTACTATTTCAATTACTTTAAAATCTTTCAAAAGATTATATATAAAATATATCAAACTTACTTTATAAAGTAATAAACAACAATTTAATAAAACTAGTAAATATTAAGTGGTTGGGTTAAATGTTTATAAATTACAGTTTCAAATGTTGTCCCCACGATAGTACCAAAGAAAATGTTAAAATTTTTGATATTTTATCTGCATTTGGCTGCAATTATAAATGAATTTATAAAAGGTAATAAAATTGCAGAGACCCTTTTACACATACATAATTCCTTACAAACTTGCAAAAAAAACTATTATGTAATTTTAAATTAAATGAAATAATAGACAATAACAAATCCACAAACACACTGTTTCACTAATATTACTTTATATACTTTTTGAAATTTTTTTTCCCCTGATAATAAGTACATATATAGTGTGCACTCAAAAATATGTAAGTACATGCATGCATATTTGTATTTTTAGGAATTATTATCCGATATACATATGTATTGCAATAATATTAAATAGATACGATTTTTTATCATAAATGATGATGGTTTGTTTGCAGCTTAAATATTAAAAAAAGTGACATAATAATAATATGTAATAATTAGTAGTAAGCATAATATTATATACATAATAAGCTCATCGATATGCTGCATATTAAAAGTCATTTCCCAAAGACATTTGCTGCAGTAGCGTCAATAGATATTGTCTCTGTGAAAAAAATATAATAAAGATTTAAAATTATTATATATGTTTGTGTTTTGAATCATGTTAAGTCACAAGTTGCTAATCATCACATAAATATATAAACTACTTAAAAGAATAGAAATGAATAAGGTAAATATATGTCTACATACATATCTATGTCGATGTTTCTTTTCAGCATAGTTGTGAGGCACTAAAACTTCTTTTTATTACAACAATTTTATTCTTAATGTTTTTTTTTTCATATATACATATGTACACACGTATTTTAATTTTTCTAAGTTATTATAGCTTTTACAGCTTAATGTTGTATTGGAAGTTTGCATTTTATTTCGCAATCAGCGAATTTTGTTGTTGCAAATATAGTATTTAACAATCTTTAAAGCAAGTACTAAAATATGAAAATTTTCTTCAGTATTAAAAAAAAATTATATAATTAAAAATCTTTTCAGTGGAAATGTGAAACATATCAAATTCGCAATAAAAATATTAACTTTTATTCCCACATAAAAAAATTTTTTTTCCGAATAGAATGCAAGAGTTCATAATATTTTGGAAAAACACTTTCGCATAACTAATGAATATAGGACAATAACTATTAAAAAAAATAAAGTAAAAATGTATTTATATTTGTATGCATATATTAAATATAACTCAAGCTTACCACACATATTTAAATCCATAAGTATGTATGTATGTATGTATATTTATTCATTATTGGAGAGATGAGCTCGTAGTTTTTGTTATAAAAATTTTCTTTTTGTAAATACCTATAAATAAGTGTTCAAGATTGTCTTTAGCACTTTCCATTTTTGTTTGAATTGCGGTTAACATCCGCTTGGTGATGTTGTTCCTGTTCTCCAGGTCATAAGTCCGGAAAACGGCTGGAATCTTCAACATAATGTTTAGGTATTTCAAAAAGTAATGGTGAGATGTTATCACGAAATTCAAATTTTTGAAATGTTATCTTAGCCGTAACCGTATGCAGGACGGGTATTTCAACTTTTACGGGAAAACCAGGAGGCAGTTTAAGAGCAACAAATTCACGTAATTTACTTATATGCTTAAAGGGGCCAATAACCTCTAATATATTCAATAACATGTCCACACTTAAAGGGAATTCTTTGCTCATGGCAACGGTTGCTTTTAATGATTTATTCGACTGTTTATGGACGGGGGTACGTCCCAGATATGGACATTTGCCATTCTCCGCATTAATGTATTGTTCCCAAGTAATAGAGGGCTTAGGTGGAGGCGGAAGAGAAGATCTTCGAGTGATTTCGAGTGAAACATTGGTGGAGCTGGCATCTGTAGAGTTGATATTACTGTTAGTGATACTCGAGCGTCGACCTTGTGACATAGTTGCTAACATTGCTTTATTTTTTTGTATATCATCTTGTGACAGATGCTCCCTACGTTTGCGTTGCTTAAGCACTAGTCCATGTATAGCATAAAGTTCAGATTGATATTGACCACCTACTACTTCCTTACGGTCTTCACGAAATATCCATCCACATTGAGCTCTTGCAAACTCTATGCTCTTTGTTGACATATGTGCCGCTAAAATATCACTTGACATCAATATATCAACTTCATCCTCGATATCAGAGTCTTCGTAGTGCAAGTGTTTGTAACACTGAAACTCATTATCCAGTACTGTTATTGAGTGATTCATAGGCTGATCGCCTCGAAATATAAATGACGTATCACCTCTTTCCCATCGCATATCATTAAAATCAACCAGTGTGGTGTCCAAGCGTAAGGATGATCCACATTTGTGAATGCGACAAACATCGGAGGGTAACATACGCGATACTAGTGGTACCCAGGAAGTGAAGTCCCATTTTAACTCCATATAAAAATCCTGTATCTGTCTAAGACCTTTTATCATTATCGATCTTCTAGATTCTAAGTGGGCTCTCGATTGCTGTCGCAATTTTTTTAGTAAACTAGAAATAATATCACGATCGCCATAAGAAATTGCCTCAGCCAATACCGTCCATCCTTCATTATTCTTTATTTTTACAGTAGCGTTATGGGTCAAGAGAAGATCAATGCAATCCTTGCGTCCTAACATTACGGCCAAATGAAGTGGTGTATTTCCATGCTTGTCCTTTTGACATAAATTCACCACATTTTTTTCTAACAGCTCCTTTAATGCACTACAGTCATTCAGAAATATACTCTTGTGCAGAGGTAGGCCTTGTCCACCGCATATATCTTCTTTTGTAAATGAGCCAAAATTTGATTTGGTCGGCGTGGTAGGTGCTGAATGAAATTGATCCTCCACGTCGTCATCATCTTCTTCTTCCGATCTGTAGGAAGAATTCAAAACTTTTTCAAATTTTTCACTACAACCTTCAACCGTGGTCTTTTGATTATCTTCCAAAACAGAGTTTTCTTTTATACCGCCACCATTTTTTCTTGGTATAAAACCATTAGCTGTTTTTGTTTTTTTGTTTTCTTTCACATTAGACATTTTTATTATATTTAATAATTTATTATTGTTATATATTAATATAGAAATAATTAAATATTTCACCTTTTTAGTTACACGAAAATAAATTGCACTTTTATTTAATAGAAAAGTAAAAAAAATTATTGAATTTTCACACAAAACATTGAACACAAAAAACAAATAAATCAGCTTAAGGAAAAATTGGTAGAAAATAGAGAAAAAAGGCAGATTGAGAGAGAGTGCAACATGACAGTCATGAATTGGTTAAAATATTCTAGTATGGCAACAACAAACAATACAAGAATAAAATGCCGTGCTAAAGTTACTAATTTACCGGGAGTATGTCATATTTATATATTTTATATATAAATATTTGAAAGATCTCGTTTAATTAATATATTACTAGCGTACTGTCAATCTCAAAACATCAAATTTCACCATCAAAAATTAATAATATTTACCCTAAAATTCTGATCGAAATGTCAAAATCAACATAGTTATACAAAGAAGAAAAATATTTATGTGAATGAAAAAAATGTACAAGAAGGAATAAACAGAAATAAAATAAATTCTGACAATACACAAATAATAAAAAAAATTAAATCACAGGGTCCTTAAGTAAAAATCATTTTATTGAACTATTCAAATAATATGCCTTGAAACTATGTAGCTCCAAGAAATATAATACAGCTGGCCACTCTATTTGTGTTTTGCAACTTTTTTTAAATTATTCTGTTCACTATTCTTTACAACAACATACATTTTTTTTCGGAAGAATGTCTTTCTAGTTGCAGTTTATAAAAAAAGTTCAGAAAAAATACAATTTGTAATTATTGTGAAAACTTTTTGTACGTAATGTTTGACAGAATGAATATAAAAAATATTAAGTATAAAAACAGTAAAATAAACACACATACGTCTGTATGAACGAGCATATCTTTTATTTGCAGTTTTGAAACAATTGGAGCTCATTGGGGTTTTCATATGCAATACAAGCAGATTTAATATCTATTGATTTATAGATAAGCTGAAAAATAATTTAATAAATGCAAAGTGAATATAGACCACTTAAATAAAATAACATGAGATACATACTTATATTTTAAAGTAAATATAATTTTCCTTTAAAAATGTTTTGTATTATAAAAATTTTGGTTTTTGCTGTAGTATTTTGATTAAAAAAATGATAAATCCAAAGCAATATAACTCAAAACGAATTAATATCGCCCACCTTTTAAATGATCGTATGGTGTATACCAACTTTGGATTTCACGCCCGCCGGCAACTTCAGGCCACAGCACCATTTATAAATCGCCTGGAACAAGATGGTGTCTTAAAAGGTCATGAAGGTTGTGTCAATTGCTTGGATTGGAGTTCTGATGGTCGTATACTAGCTTCAGGCTCTGATGATTTCCAATTGTGCTTATGGGATCCATTTCGTATGAAGCGAATACAGTGCATTGATACCAAACATTTTGGAAACATATTCTCGGTAAAATTTTTGCCTAAGCATAATGATTCTCTAATTGCTACAGCAGGAGCAGATAAAACAATAATGTTGTTTGATATTAATCATCCATCCGAATCAATATATTCGTGCCATTGTCATTTTTCTAGGGTAAAGAGATTAGCCACAGCACCGGATTCACCTTTTGTTTTTTGGTAAGTAAACTTTTTAAGGATATACATATTGATTTCAATATATGTATTTATATTCTAAATACGCTAGGTCTGCCGGAGAAGATGGTTCGGTTATGCAGTTAGATCATCGTGAGCAACATACATGTCGGTCATTGGAAAATCAAGTGTGCCTTATTTACCTTAGATCTGAAATAGACGAAAACGCCGAAGCCAAGTGTATAGCAGTAAATCCCATACGTACTGAATATATTGCAGTAGGAGCTAATGACCCATATGCACGTCTGTATGACAGACGCATGTTGAAGAAAATTGCATCAGGTTATCGTAATATTGAACGCAGACGGGGTCGGTAGCTTAATAACTAAACTTTATAATTCAATTTTAATAACATGATTAATTTTTAGACACGTCAGAGTCATCATCTATACCTAAAGAATGTGTAACCTATTTTTGTCCTGGACACATTAGCAAGAATAATACTAAACATATTGAACACGAGTGCCGTGTTATTACACATCTTACATTTAATGGCGCTGGTACTGAGTTATTGGTAAATATGGGCGCAGAACACATATACCTCTATGATATTTACAATGCTGATCAGCCTGTGTTCTTAAATTTACCGGAATACAAAGCGGCAAGTTCTGCAGACTGTGGTAATGGATGCGGTACCGAATCGTCTCCCCAAACACATATACGACGAAAACTACCACAACACGTAGAAGAATGCAAAAAATTGGGTAATGAATTTTTAGAAAACGAAAAGTATTATCTAGCCATACGAACATATTCAGAAGCCATTAGCCAAGCACCTCAATGGCCTGTTCTATATTTAAATCGTGCAACGGCGTATATGAGACGTTTGTGGTTTGGTGATGTGTACGCGGCTTTAAAAGATTGCCATACAGCCCTAAAATTGGATCCAACATATGTTAAAGCTCATTTTCGTTTGGCTAGGTCATTGCTAGAGCTAGGACGCTCACAGGAAGCCGATGAATGCTTAAAGGAGCTGATACGGCGTTTTCCCAGTTATGCTAACAACCATGGAGTGCTAATGTTAAACAAAGACATAAAGGATAATAGGCAAACTACTCCTCAACAACAACAGCAGCAATCACCCGCGAGTGAAATGTTGGATCGAGGAGAAATGACTGATGATGAATTTTATTGGCGCTGCAAAGCTAAAGATTATTCTCAACGTTTTGTGGGGCATTGTAATATAACTACGGACATTAAAGAAGCCAACTATTTTGGTTTCGATGGCCATTACATTGTTGCGGGCTCTGACGATGGCAATTTCTTTATATGGGAACGTAAATCTGGGAACATACGTAGCATATATAAGGCCGATAGTGCCATAGTAAATTGTGTCCTACCTCATCCAGAAATATGTTTGATGGCTACTTCTGGCATTGATCATGACATAAAAATATGGTCTCCCAAACTAGATGAAGAGAAATTTCATTTTGTCGACCCTATAAGTCGCTGTATTGAAGATAATCAATTAAAAATGAAAGCCGATCCATTCGATATAAGCACTCGGAACGCCTTTTGTTGGAACGGATAATATCTATTCAAAAACATATTTTTTTCTTATAATTTTTTTTATATTGCGCTCTTATTGTACCTTAAGGGTATGTTCCCATTTCGCAATAAATAAATAATTCATTAATTTTGTTCCAACAATCAAAGATTGGTAGAATATATAATTATATTTTTTATAAATAGTGATGAAATATAAATTTGCTATATATAATTGCATACATATGAATACAAACAGGACTTAGTATAGAAAGTAATGGTGTTAATTATTTACTTAAAAAAAAGCCAAAATAATGAAACTAAAGCAAATTATAGTAAAAAAAAGTGTATATTCATTTATGTATGTACGTATGTATGTAAGGAATTAATTTTCCGTTGAGTTTCGTGATCCCAAGTGTTCTATAAATATGAAGAAAAATAGAATTTAGTTTTTTAATTAGTAAAGATTAACATTTCTAAAAAAGAAAACAATTATTCCTTTGTAATATAAAATAAACATTTATTTCAAATTATTAAAATATGTACTTGTACAAATTTTTCATCGATTGGTTACGTATTTTGTAAAAATATGAAAAAACGTTTTTTTTATTAGTCCGATTTTGTGATTCATTCCGTTTTCCAGAAATGTATACATATTTATTTTGTATTTATTCTCTTACAGCGTAATCATCATTGTTATTAATTTTTTCAAGTAATAAAAACCTAAATTAATGATATATTAAGTAAAGCAAGTATTGTTAAATTAAAAAGAATGTCGTGTAAACGCAGTACAAGTTTCTCAAAATGATAAATATGTACCTGAACTAACACCAATTGTTATCGAGTCTCGATAATTGACATTAGTGTACTCATGTATGTAATTTTAAAAAGCTATCTAGAACTATCTCTTTCTATCCAATGTTTTTAGATAGTCGTTGTTGGACATCAAAGGAAATTTGTAGAATTTTCTTCATTATTTCAATCAAACGTAGAAAAACCAGAAGTGTAAAAGCGTACTACAAATCTACTTATCTGCAAAAAATTCTATATGATTTAATTCCCATATTATTTGGAAAAATTGTGCAAAAATATTTTACATAAAATAAGTTAAAATTAGAAGCTGATCATTTGTGTAAAATATAACTAAAATGTCACTATTTGGTTCGCTAATGGGAGATTTTGATGATGATATTTTTGGGTAAGTTTTTGTAATAAAAAAATTGTACAGAAGACTTACAAGGCGACTGAAAATGTGTATATAATATAATTTTTAGATTTTTAGCGTTTAGGGCGTGGATAATTGTCTTGGGAAATAAATAAAAGAGTATATTTAATTAGTTAAATTACGTTTTAAGATAATAATATGTTTCTGCGTTGGTTTAGCAATTTCAGGAAGATGCATATGTAAAAATGTTAGTAAGTAGCCTTTATATAAAACATGTAGTGCCCTTACACTTCCCTTCATTATTAGTGGCTCTATGAAAAATCAATAAATGGGTTTTTATAAAAAAAAAGACAAATAGCTACATCTGTACATGTTTTTACTTATAAGCGTGTGTGTGAAACGTGCCATTATGACTGCCTTTATGAATTTTTTGGCAATATTTTATTTCCTTTTTCATTTATTTTATTAGAAAATAGCTGAAATGAGATGATCATTTTAAAAATTATCAATAGCCTTTTTTTGATTTGCAAAAAAGTCGTCTTTTTCTTTCTCGGTTAATTTTACTTATTTTTATTACACTTTTTTGTGTTTTGTTTTTTCTTCTTTTATTTCCAGAAATCACATGAATGCTATGAACATGCAAATGCGTTCAATGAATCGCTTGATGAATTCCTTTATGCCTGATCCGTTTAATATGCTAACCAACTTTGATGGAGGTTTTCAACAAAATGCTTTAATGGAACGTCAAAATCCTCATCCCATGGGTGGGTTATTTGGTTTTCCAGCTATGCCAAATATGAATCGTTTGTTAAGTGCAGGTAATCTTTATGAAATGCAAGTGTGAAAATCATCACTTGTACTAGAAACTCATACTTGTTTGTCTAGATTTAATTTCACTTCTAATTAACTATTTAGCTGGTTATCCATTATTTTTATGTTTCGATTAAAGGGCTGCAGAAGCATATTTGAAATAGCTTATATATAAGCACTTTTTATTATAAAATAATTACACATATTTATAGGGATGTGTGAGTCAAGTATGCTTGTGTAGCCATTTAGTTTTGATCCGCTTACTCGTACATCTTTGAATATTTTACTCCAACGTTTGTTAAAATCAATGACAAACAAAATATAGATGTAGGTATGTGTTTATAAAAGATGCATGTGTAAATTTTTTTAATGCGATAGTGTGTGGAGAAAAGTATAAATGTTAGTCTAGCTTTTTTTTGTTAAAAAGAGAGTACTGCATACTATTATTGTTATATATGTATCGTCATAGAAATGTGTGTCAATTAGCTCTTCTGTAAATATATAAAATTTAAAAGTTATTGCTTCTATATATTTATCTAGGATTCTAACAACCAATACCCGGTTTAGGTTACATATTTATTAAGTATCGGTTTTACTACACTACCGATTTGCAATTGAAAATGTATATGTCTCTTTATTGTAATTGTAGATATTGGCAATAATAGTGGTGCGGCATTTTGTTCAAGTTCTGTGATTACAATGTCCGCTGGTCCTGATGGTCGACCACAAATTTATCAGGCTACCAGTAGCACAAAAACAGGACCAGGTGGTATACGGGAAACTCGTCGTACTGTTCAGGATTCCATTAATGGTGTTAAGAAAATGGCTATTGGCCATCATATTGGTGATCGTGCCCATATTATTGAGAAAGAACAAGATTTACGTTCGGGACAATTGGAAGAACACCAAGAATTTATTAATTTGGAAGAGGACGAAGCCGAAGATTTTGATAGAGAATTTATTACAAAAGCACATTGTGGTGGTGCACGTGGTGGCGTTAGAGCAATCGCTCCTGCACCAGCTCCACAACAGGCTCTTACCATCGAAGAAATAGATGACGATGATGATGTTATTGAAACAGTTTCACATACTCCATCATCGTCAAATTCACAACTTCGTAGACATTTGCCTGCTGTACCAGCACCACCTCAACCCTCTTCATCATCTCAAGCACATCAAAGCAGGTAAGTCGTGCACCATAATAATAATGTTTGTCTTTGCAGTTGTTTGCAATTATATTTGTGCTTTCATTTTCATATTTTTTTTTTTTTTTTGCAAAATTATTTTTCGTATATCAATTCCTTAATGAGTACATATTTAATCCTTACATGCTGGCTTGGCTACTAAATAAAAATAACTAAATACGATTTTTATTCAAATAGACTGTAAAATATAAAAAAAAAATATACTCAGATTAATGCGATATTAAAAGGTCACAATGGACCACAATAGCCAAAATGATATAAATTTAAATCAATTTAAAAGCTCTTCTGCATCATTTTGTCTACAGAATCCACATAAAAATTTAAAATTCTTCATATTTAAATACTTTTGTTTTTATTAAACGAAATAAAATTTTTGAAATATTTGATTTTTTTCAGATATAATCATTATTAAAATAAAAAATTTAACTTGCTTAAAAGTAAATGAAAGCTTATATAAAAAAAATAAATAATAAACAACACTCCCTGCTACTAGCGATCTCTCTTCTAAATAAAATTCCATAACCAACTTGCGCTTTAATTAAGAATACTAACGAAATACTTACGAACAAACCTTAACTACATCCAAAATTACTAAATAAATCTTATACCAAATTAAAATCGAAAAGTACACGAGGTAGGCAGAAATAAACTTTATAAAATTTAAGTTTTTCGTTAAACCCATTTTCTATTACAGATATCTTTTAGCTTTTGTTTTGATTTAAAATAATAACATTTTTATATCCCATTTTAACATCTTCATAAATAGTATTTTTGTATGTATGTTAAAGTATTTGTATTTTTAATCATTCATTAATTCATTCCAATTGGTAATTAATTGTGTTTTCGTTAAATTTTGAAGAAACAAAATTTTAAAAATATTTAAAATTATCGATTAAAACGTGACTGAATCAAATCAATATTTTTTTCTAAAAATTATCATTCAGCTCTCCTTCTGAATTGACTTCGTCTACTTCAGTCTCGGCTACCAAAACGTCGCCGCCATCGTCGTCCACATTCAAAAATAATATTAATGCTGGATCTTCTGCGTTGCTTACAACATCTGTTAGATCATCATCAGTCGAAACGGCGCCTGGTTCACATTCATCGTCTATGACATCTATTGGAATTGATAATGAGTATCCATCGACAACTTCAAGACGTTCGTCGTATCGTAGCAATCATCATATGTCCGGAGTCTCGCGACGTAGACCTCTACGAACTCCACCATCCTCACCCTTAGCTACAACCCCAACACTTCACAGTCATAGTACAACATCTACGCCAAGGTTTGTGTGTTTACCTTAACAAAGAGATTTGAAATTTCCATAATTAAATAGTGTGCGTTGAAAATAAAAAGTGGCTTGCAATATCTTGCGTACTTATTTGATGGTCTTAGGCCTTAAAAGAAACATTTCATTGAATAGCAATATTTCAGATTGCAAATTTAAATTTTTATTCACAAAACCGTGTATCTGAATACTTTTTAACAATTAGCTTTATGCGTGCGCTTCACTAAAACTTTATTTATTAATATATTATATATTAATTTTTTATTAAATAGATTGAGACACCTACAAAATTCAATCCTTTTAAGATCATACGCGATGCATTACTGTGTTGAACGCTATTGCTAATACGGGACGAATGACGTTTGTATCTGGTTTATAACTGCAAATATAATGTACGGAAACTTAATTTCTGTATATCATTATCTTATGTCGACATGAAATTGTTTCCGTGAATTACAACGCCTTAAATTTGATTTTATATTGCAAGTTATATAATCAAATAAGAATTATTAACAGAAACCCAACGGGCATTCTGGCGAAACAACGAATAGAACATAATGGTTTGAATCAGCTTTATATAAGGAAGGTACAGCAAAACCTCTACCACGAACCATTCTTTGTTTCTCCGTATACTATAATTCGAAAATATTAAAGAAGTAAATAGTTAATGTTTAGTCGATTATGTGTTCGACAAATATTTTCATATTTTATTTATCAATCATATTTATTTGTCAATTGCATATATAATGTGTACGTGTAATATTTATTCTTGTATGTCTGATTTGAAAAATGAAATCTCGGCGGAGATTTTTTTATCGTTTCAACAGAAGTGATGAAAGTTATATATAAAAATGATGGCGGCGACTACGAATGGTAGCTTTGTTGCAGAACAGAAAGATAAACGATTTGAACAAAACGAATATTCCATAAATTCTTAAAAAAGTGTTTAATTATCCATTTACAATCGATTAATTACTTGAAGTCACTTCAATTCAAATACACAAGTTTCTCCGTTTAACAATTGATAGTACTTACATTCAGGCTCACTCATTAAAATCGCGAATTCTTTCAGCTGAATCTTCGTTAAATGGAAAAACTGCTTTATTAAGTTTTAATAAACGAAACAAAAATGTAAAGAGCTAGAGGCAATCGAAATTTAAATGGAAATTTCGTTCGATATCGAATGGTGTAATTCGGTTTCAGCTCATTTAATATAATTGCAACACTATTGTCGATGTTAAATAAAAAACTACACATTTTACATTCCGTAAAAGATCCGATAAAATAACTCGCTGGTGCTCTTTTTAGAAAGGGATTGTTACGGACTTGCAATAAGTGAATGTTATGTATTCAATATTAAAAATTTTCCTAAAGTTTTCAGTTTGGCATGAATACATAATTAAAAATATTTAAGCCTTTATAACAAATATATGTACATGCTATAAAAATTTGTGAATCACATCATATTTTTCACTTAATAACATATCTCTTATTTTTTTATTTGTAGTGTTATCTGAAAATCTTTTTCTAATTTTTATTAATTTTTCTGAAATAATTACTTTATTTATCCTACTGGATTGTTGTGCTTGTAAAAATCAATATATCAATAGCAAAATTTATTTATTAATATTAAAGGTGAAATTAATGAACGCACGATTTTAATTTTACAGTGTACACCCACATCCCTACAATACACCAGCCGCTAGACGTTCTCATCATCATCATCACCATCAGCATCGTCCAAAGCAACATGCAACAAAACATCATGCAGCAACTTCTGTTAACACCAACAATCAAACACCAGCAACAATATCGTCACAACCAAGAGAAGAAAATATCAATTCTAAATAATTGTGATGACGATTTTAGAGATTGAAACTACAGTTTTTTACTTGTTAGGTGACCGTATGAAAGAAGCTCTAAAATAGATGATGCCCAGAAGAAAATATAAGCATTACGTATTAATTAAATATTAAATAAATTTTTTTCATTATCACATTTATTTTAATTTTATATTTCAACAACATTCTTCTTCATGAGAATACTCGGCATATTTTCCAAACCTGGGTACTAATAAATTCCCATATTAAATTTTCTTTTCAATTCTTATTTCTTTTAAATTCTAAAATTTTTTAGTTTAGCTTCTGAATTTTTTTTATATTTTCTTAAAAAATAATTTCCAAAGTGAAACAAATTAAAATTTGAAGACTACTTACAAGTCTTAGATATATATATACATTCATACATATATTCTTAAAATGTGTCGTATTCAAGATTTATTGTAGTAAACACGATATTAAATAAGAAAAAAAAATTAATCTCAGAAAGAAAGTATGTGTATAATGTTCTTGAATTATTATTAAATAAAACTTGAAATAAAAAAATTGCTTTCGTAGTTAAATAATGAAAATAAGACGGTAAGCATAAAAAAACTGTGTTTACATAAAAATATTTACATACAACCTAACTCCAGAAACTCAAGTTAGGTATAAAAAAAATTAGCATAAAAAATTAATTTTTTCAGGAGATCATCATAAATATTAGTTTTTGTTTATTTTATTCTGGTACCTATACCATGAGATTAGAATAATCACATCAAATTATATTAGATTTTACTTTGTTTAAAAAATAATAAAGAGACCATAATACATTTTAATGTTCTAATTGTGCTTCAGATTCTCTCCAGTTGCGTTTAATCATCTCTACAATTTGCTTAAATAGCTGTGATTTGGAGAAGTAAAATCCAGCACAGGATAATATAAACAGCCATGCCAGTATAAGAACATAATCTGTTTGGTGTTGTACCGTAAATGGTAATGGGGAGGGATTACCATGTTTGGGTACTTCTGCTGGCTTAAGTCCAGTATGGCGAGTAATGAATGAATTTAGAAATTCTTGAGGGCGATATTTCACAACAGGTCTGCCTTGATGAAATAACATTAGTGTTGGCAAAGCTACAATACCAAATTCTGCGTTGAAGCTGGGAAATTTGTATGCGTCTATGGCTGCCACAGGTACTGTTTTAAAAGCATATGGTAAATCTTTTATCGCTATGGCCGCCAAAGAACAAGTGAAACAACTAGGAGTATAAAAAAATACTAAAACACAGCTGCCCGGTTGGTAACGTTTAGTGTTATTTCCTATTGGCTTTAGCAAATCCACTATTTCTTGTACACTTTCCATGACACGAAATGTATTATTACCATTTACGATTGAAGGATGATTAGGCAAACATTTAACCATTATGGGGGGTTTTCGTGTACTTTCTGAGGCACTTGAAGAAGGTAGCAGGTGCAAAATGAATTCGTCATCTACATGACAGTGATAAATGTCATTATAACAAATATAATTCAAGAAATCATAAGAACACTGCCCTCTTGATACACCCAACTCGTCGACTGTCATTTCTTCTACAGTTTTTGTTGTGTTACTAATATTGTTGGGATTATCCTTTTGTAAAAAATCGAATAATTTATAGACACTCGCAAACAAAGAGTTCTTAGTGGCCGCTTCAGTTGGAGCTGTATAAAACCCTATTTTAAAAGAAGAACGATTTACATTTAGTTTTGTGACAAAGAAATTTATTGACACAACTCACATGTGATCAGAAAAAATTTCCAAATATCGATTCTCATAATTATTTTAATTTTTTAAGAAAATTTCTTAATTCTATTATTTTTTCTACAAACAGCTGTTTTTTGTTTTTGTGTATTGAGTACTCGGTACTCCGTTTCAATAAAAAAAGTAAATCGTGCAAGGCTGCCAGCTCTTATATAAAATATGTTAAAAAGAACTTTCCAAACGTTTATTTATTAGATTTTTACATACATCCCAAAATAAGTAATTTGACTTTACTTGCTCAGCTTCAAAAGCTAATAATATTTTTAAACATTTATCTTTTCTTCTTGTGATGTATTAATGTAGCAGTATGGCATTCCCCATATAACGCTTTATTCTTGTTCTTCTCTTTTGTGATAACAGAAAACACGTGCTTGTTACTTCATATATTGGCGGTGAATATTTATTTGCATCGTAATTTGATCAATTGGAAAAGGTTTTATAAATTTCGGTCTCACAGTCTCAATTAACTAAAGTAGTGTAAGCAAGCTTTAATCAACGATACTCTGTAATATGAATTGTTTGCATCTAAGAAATGTTTAAGTAAAATTTTATAGTCTAAAAGATCCAAAAAGGACACGTATCTCCAAAGAATAAACTCAGTGATTTATTAAAGCGTTCCATGAAAGTATATTGAAATATTATTCAAGTTTAAGAAATAAAATAAAAATTAGTTCAATTAGTGTTCAAGAAGTCTACCTCTTATCGTAGAGAGAAAAAATTACCCGAAGAATAGTGTTTAAAAAATAAAATAAAAATATATTTAATTTGTTTTCAATAAGTGTTCAGAAGTCTACCTAATGTCTTACGTACAAGTGATCTTCCCTGATACTCCATATGTAATGCTACAACGAATAATGTTTTGGATGTCTTTTGCTGCTATAGCGTATTTCGGTAAGTGGACTTTTAATTGTTTTACAACTGTGTATAAGTCTGGGTACAACAATTATTTGTTTTTCTTGCGTTGTTCTTATAGGAGTATAAACAAATCAAATTCGGCTGTGCGGAGTCTTATATACCCTCCACTTTTTCAGTAGATTACTCTCAAGTCTTGTTAAATTCCTGACTTGGGAGTAATCTACTGAAGATTGAGAGTAGCGTCTGATGCCACAGCTGTATACGTATGCTTTCCCTCTTAAGTAGTACTTATTGTGCTAAGTAAACAATTTTTCTAAATTTTCCATGAGAATATTATGGAAAATAATATATTTTGCACATCAACATAAATTGCAATTAAGCACGAATAAAGATTAAATTTTGTTAAACTTTATGATTCCAAATAATTTAATGTGAGATTAAATAATAATATTAAAATAATTAATTAATAAAAAAACTTTACATACACATACACACACACACACATATATATATACTCGTATGTATATGCTATTTTAAATTTCAAACTGTTTCTTCAGGTCATTCAATTTTCTTAAGAATTCATCACGTTGAGCTCTTCTTTCAGCTAATTGGTCTCTAGGTACTATTTCATTGCATTGTTTCGATAATTTATCAAGAGTTTTTCCAGCTTTCATTTCAGGAGCAGCCTGATAAGTATTACTTACTTTCCAGATTTCGCCGCCAAAAAGTTCTATATAATCGTCAATTCCATCGGCATTTAAATGAGCGGTCTCTAGCGGACCTAGAAAAGCGTAGCGTAAACCCAAACCTTGTGTCATGACGGCATCAATATCGGCCACCGACAATACGTCATTGTCGATTAAATGCCATACCTCATTTAATATGGCATACTGTATACGATTGGTGACAAAACCCATGACTTCACGTGATAAAGTAACTGGTTTTTGTTTAATTTCCAACATTAAATTTCTTGTGAATTCTACTGCGGCATTAGAAGTCCAAGGAGATGGAACAATTTCTACTAAAGGAATGTAGTAGGGTGGGTTCAAAGGATGTGCCACTAAAATCTGTTGTCCAAACATAGACGGAGTGAGAGACAAAGAAGAAAAAGAAAAAGTTTAAAAGAAAACATATTGAATTTGGAGTATTGAGCAGTAGTCATGCATGCAGTTTGTAAAACAAAAATGTGCATGTGGCTATGTGTCATTGTGTGTTCTTACATTTTCTTTGTGTTTTAAATCTTGACTGAACAACGATGGCATAAAAGTACTCGTCGAACTGGAAATAATTGTTTTTGCTTCTACTATGTCATCCAATTGTTGGTACAACGACTTTTTCCATTCAATACGTTCGGGTATGCACTCCTGTATAAATATGGCATTTTTAACTAACTCTTTAATGTCGTTGGTAGTTTGTATACATTTAAATTGTTCTACAGAGCTAAAGTTACCCCTTAAAAAATGTTTTTCTTCTAAACATTTTAACTCTTTCTCAATATATTCCATAGCCGATGCTAGTTGCTGTGGCAAAATATCATATAGCATGACCCTATAGCCAACGGAAGCAAATAACATAGACCAAGCACATCCAATAAGACCGCTTAAAAGAGAACAAATTAAAATTGAATTTATTATAAGATACAGTTTTTTTACCTTCCCACAATACCAATTTTTTCAAATTTCATTTCCTTTAATTTATTTTTAAATAAAAAAGTTTCTATAACAATTTTATTTAACGCGCGAGTGCCACCATAACAATGAATTTAAAAACAAACATTAAAAGTTTTAAAATTTTTATCGCAATTATTATAAATATTTTGCAAGTATTTACTTCGATACAAATTATTAGTTTATTATTGTATTTACTACATATTGGCTTATCAGCGCTATATATTATTATTTTATGTAGAGAACTTGACATACGACTCTCATTCCGACTTCCGGATAAGTCGATTGTTTTGCAGGCGAAGGTACTGGCCATCAAGGAGGCAGGCGAGTCTCTGTAGGATAGGGGGATCAGGGGAGCTATAGGCATCTTTGTAGATAGCTAAGTGGCTCTCCTGGCACTTAAATCGAATGTTATATTCTCTGCTCTGGTGGGTCAATGTAAGGTTGTGTTGTCAGACTGACGTATCTTTGGTATTGATTCCTGCATCCATCGGATTCATTGGTAATAAGCAGGCAGATGAATTGGCTAAGGAGTTTTCTATGGCAGTGTCAGCCCGGGTACCGTTTAGTATTATAGTATTAGGAGCGGTATTTTTGATTACTACCAAGAAAGGCGGATACCAGATGGGGGAGTCTGTAAAGGTGTAAGCTTACGCGTAAATTATGGCTCCGCTGTGATGGTAAACGCTCTGCTCAGCTAGCAGGCAGGAATTGGAGGGACATTTCCCGATTAGCGGCTGTGATAACTGGTCACTAGACGATCTACAAACACGCCAGCAGGCTAGAACTATCCTTTAAACGAAAACTGCCGCAGCTACCGGTCACCTTCTCTGCGAGTGCCCGGCTCTTATGGCTTCAAGACACAGATTTCTCGGTGCACATATGATGGCTGGACTACCTGAAATATCAGGAGTAAGGTTAGGGGATCTTCTCAGATATCTCAGTGTCACAGGGTGGATCTAGGTCACTTTACGACTACACAGTGTTGGTGAGTAGGTGTTTCAAAATGGAATCTTGCGATTCTAATTGAGGGCCATTAGGCTGCCACGTAAACCAACCAACTTATTATTTTATGTAATAACTTTCCTTTAACTCACCTGCGTAAAAGTGGCCATTCTGGGAATATATTGATTTTATGTAAAAATTCGTTGGAAATAAATTTTAATTGTTAAATATTGGAATAATGGACGTAAAAGTGGGAATAACGTAATTAATAACGTAGTGAAAGAAATTTTAAAATCGGTTCGCTACTTTTAGAGTTTATTGAATATGACTTGATGTAGCTGCTAGTATGTATGTATGTATAAAAGAAACAAAGTAGTAGTACTAAATATATACAAACTGAAGTGTAACAAAAATGTCGATCACTTCATATGTAAAATTTATTTCGTTGTAATTTTAATTAATTACAGTAAAACTCCAATAGTGCACACACATTATAAATATTGCGAATGGCCAATTTGTAGTACGAAAGTGTTTGTTTTTACATTGATTTATTCTGCACTACAATTTGTATGTGAGTGTGGACGTTCTGTTGCTCCCGACAATAGCGTTAAAAATCAGCATAAATGTAACTATTCATGTTCAAGTTTCTTAACGTCCACTTTTAACATTTACATGTATGTATAAGTACTTTTTGATTCAATAAAATTCTCAATTAGTGTATTCAAGTTTGCAATCTGATATAGACATATATGAGTTTTGGTCTACATAAAGTAAAGTTTGAATATGATAAGTTCGAATTGTATTAACTACCTACTAAATTATCAGTTTCTAGAAAACAAAACATCCTTCTTAAACAAAAATGTCTTTTATTCGAAAACATTACTGTCAATCTTAAAAAAAATGTTTAGTTTGGCTAACGGATAGCAAAAAATTTTAAACAATTGGTGGCCAATGGTCCGAGTGGACCAAACAATAAACACTTATAAATAATTCCTTTTATTGTACATCCACTGTAATAAAAAACTTCTTATCTTTTGCAAGTTCTTTTTTTCAACTAAAAGAATTATCCGTTTACTAGTACAATAAAAAAAAAAAAAAAACAAATATAATAATATAAATATCATTATCACTCGTAGAGGGTGAATGAATATTCGAAATTAAAAAAAGGCCATAAAATTAATTATTCTTTATTTATTTATTTAATTAAATAAGAATAAATAAATAAATCAATTAATTGACTTGTGTACATTGGAATGCATGCATGTTATTATATGAAAATACTAGTTACAAACTGAATTTTCGCTTTTTAACCAAGTCATCGCCAGAAACCAGAAACCGTACCAATTTTATAACTTTTGTACGTCATTATAATTACAAAAAATTATTATTTTCTATATACATACATACATATCTATACTAATATCATAAAGAGCAGCTTCTAACAAAGACTATTTAACATAACGGTATGTCCATTTTTACGTCCATCATTCATTGATTTCACTATTAAAATTCTATTTTTCAATTTGATACATAAAATCACTATATTGCAAGAATTTTCACCATATACTCTTAGATCGGGCACTCCCAGTTTTGCGCAGATCAGTTAACAGGTCGCAGGAAAAACCATAAAACCAAAAATGGTCAATTGACACTTTGAAAATAGTTTTGAAGTGTTAAAGTTATAGGTATTTAATAAATTGCAAAAATTAATTTAATTTTTTCCAAACAACTAAGTGTAACTATTTTATTTTAATTTATTATTTATTATTATTAACTGACAGTGTTCACTTGTTGATAAAGATTCATTTTAAAAATTGCTCTGATAGTTTTATTATATTAATTTAACTATGAGTATCTAAAATAAATAATTTCTTCGCTCATGTGATTAATGTCATCTTGCAAAATTTTTTTTTACCAATCAAATCATTCTGCACGAGCTGAGTGTATGTTAAAAAATTTCATAAAAATGTAAAACAATTTTTCGAATCGAAACTACGTAATTACTTACGTATGTATGATGTGTTTGTATTGAATACTTCGCAAATTCGTTGAACTTCCCTAATATGTAACGTTCAATATTTTAATTTAATAATTTTATTCATAATTTATTTGTGTTTTTATGGGTTTAGTAAAATTTGTCCATAAACTGCTCACAAGTTGGTTGTAGTTAATTGACCGGCTTTGTGTGTGTATATTTCTACATACACATAATAAATTATACATGCAAACATAAGTACACACGCGGATTAAGTTGCAGATTTTTTGGGGGAAAACTAGATAAAGCGTTTCATTATCAGACAAATAATAGAAATGTTTAGTCATTTGGCAGGGAAAAATTCCCCACTTTATTTGCGGTAGCATAAGTACACACATACATACGTAAATACACCGACAACTTTTATTTAAAATATAATTTTTATCTTTTTATTGTTTAATTTTATTTTTTTAAGAGTCTATACATTTTTAAGCTTCCGGCATATTTAAATTAAAAATAAATTATAT
Organism: Thelaira solivaga; assembly: GCA_947397855.1. Classification (NCBI taxonomy): domain Eukaryota; kingdom Metazoa; phylum Arthropoda; class Insecta; order Diptera; family Tachinidae; genus Thelaira; species Thelaira solivaga. The sequence continues at coordinate 69,160,090 of OX377614.1, forward strand.
TTTATATGGCAAAAAAGGGGAAACATGTAGTACACATACATAAACACATTGAATATATAATAAAAAGAGAAGAATTAGATACAAATGTATACAGGGTTGTTTCTTTAAAGGTTTACAAAATTAAACTTAAATAAAGCAACCAAAACAAAATGTGAGTGGAACTAGTTTTGATGGAAAGATAATTTTATGGCATTAATGTTTGAATATGATTGGGTGGGGTGAATTTTATTAAATGTTGTTGTAAAAAATCATCCACACAATATTTCATTGTCAAGATGGAGTGGTCATTATTTTACACATCACCTGAATAACAAGTGATCCGACGATGACAAGACAAAAAAAAAAAAAAAAATTAATAGAAAAAGAAAATTAATAATTAAACGCAGTAGAATAATCATCTGTTGTCACAAAGACAAAATATTTTTTAATATTAAAAATTGAAAAAATAAAGAAAAAAAAAATAAATAGAAAAATAATTTGTTTAAACTTGAGTAAAACAGTTTTTTAGAAAGTGTGTCAGGACCACGCACAGAAAGTTTAGTTGGGCAATTCTTGATTTTGTAGGAGAGGGAGGAAAGAGGAATGGAAAGAGGTACAAACTAGGTCGTACTCGTCAATTCCTTTTTGTTGTCTCTTCGTATCTTTTATAAAGATGTAAAAAAAGAAGACAGGTAGCTTGAGGCTGAATAAATGACTGAATAAGAATGCTAAAATTGCCGAAACAAAATTGCTGTGAATTGAGAAAGATCCTGGTCAAAAGAGATTAAAAGACACAACGAAAGTTTGTGGCCCACATTTTCTTTTTTAAGCATTCATGGGTGCATCCATTCCTTCCCTAACTATTTTCTTCTCTGTCTTTTCATGTACGTGTGTATGTTTGTTTTTTTTTTGTAGTTTTTGATTTGTTCTCCGAGTATACCTATTTGTTTATTGTTATGATCCCTTCCAACAGCTGTGGGTTGGTACCCTCACCCTGCTCCGTAATTGAGTTGGCCGGCGAAACAGCTGTAGGAAAAGAAGGGGATGGATCATATTATTATAATAAAATGGCTATATGACTATAAATAAATTAATTGACAATTTCGGTAAAGAAATGCGACAGATAACAAAAAGACGAAAAAAAAAACATTTAATTTTCTTGCCACGTTCGAAAGAAAAAGAATGTGCTAAAAACGTCAGATAAATAAAGAGATCATTATTGATTCAAAAAAGACTGATTTTTTTGTATTACATAAACGTGTTGAATTAAGCAAATGGGATATTTCAATACTGAGAATGACTTTGTATGATGCTGGAAATAAATATTTTGTAACTTTATTAAACTCCCTTTCAACTTCTCATTCCGCAATGAATGAGCTTAATTTAATTAAGTCAGCCAGTAAAATTCAGAGAAATATATGTGTGTGTTTTTAATGTATGTGTGTGTATGGGGACAAAAAACCTAAACAAACAAGCAAACATTGACTATAAAGAAGATGGTAGCAGCAGTATTTCATTCGACATTACCATTTGTCACCAAGAATTTTTAGCCAGCAAGCAACCTATGTCATCAACAGCTAATGCTGCTGCTGCTGCTACAACTACCACTAAAACGTAACTTTAGTATTTGTTTTTTAACATTGTACGAGTTAATGGATGAATAAATTGAGGAGGATGGTATATAAAAGAGCCAACGAGCAAGGATTCAAGGGTTACCTTGATAATAATTCATTTTTGTTATTATATTGATTAAATATTTACATTTTCATTAAGTGGATCCTGCCAAAGTCAGAATCATTCTATAAGGGACAACACGTTATAACGCATTTTTTACGGGTATCATTATGTCAACCGAACGATGAGGCTATGATGATATTGAAATAGAAGAAGGGGGTGAAAACTCTGCACAAATTAAGTTAATGACAAGCATTTGTAATGTAAATAGAAATGGAAAACGTTTTATAAAGTCAGAAAGATAAAACTATACGGAAAATACAAAAAAAAAAAAATAAAAAAAAAATAAAAAAAAAAAACATTTTCCTCTGTGTGTAACAGTTTAAAATGTTTATTAATAGCAAAGGCAAATAAATAAATAATAAAAGGTATAGAGCCAAAACTCATTAAAAAATATGAAAGTCCTTCAATTAATATTCTATGAGTATTAGCTTTTCGTCACAGCGTGTTACTCACTCATTGGCACAATCAACTTCATAATCCTGAAAATTTTCACTGTCAGTTATATGAACGTTCATTTTCAATTTACACAAGTTTTTTAATATGAAAATCATTTCATCAAATATTTTTTGGACGTTAAAAATATTTCAAGTTGACATAAAAGCTTTTATTAAAAAAAAAAAAGAAAAACTCTTTAACTCTATAAAGTTATAAATTCCTAACTGAGAGTCAATTCCATTTAATTTGTAAATTATTTTTAATTCATTACGTTTTAATTATTGCAAAAGTTAAGTTTAAAAATTGTTTTTAATTTGCAGTTTTTTTTTATTGATTATGATGAATTTAAAGACATTTTTAATGAGTTCGTTACGGGCTGGCGCGTACTTAACAGTTAATGCACATAAGAGGGAAATGTCGTCAGGACAGCTAAAGAAAGTCAATATCTTCTTCATTGGATTTGTATTTGTAGTTGTTGCTATTACTGATTGACATAAAGGAATAGACTTAAAATCACAAAAATCATATTTTACGTGTTCAATTTTGAAAATTTATTTGGAAAAAATATTTTCAGGCCAGCAGAGGTACCAATTGTATCTTTTGCAATACAATAACAAGCGATAGAATCTGCACAAATACGTGAAAATAAAATTGAAGTCTTCGATAGTATTTTTGTTGCAACTTGCCGCTAATTTCAATTCAATTCATTTGTTGGTTTTTGATTTTATTTTAAAAATGGATAAACGCTTTACGTACTTAGCACGTAATAGCCATATAAATAAATTTTTATGCGTGTATTCATTGTGGAATCAGGAAACCATCGACATGAAGAACTAAATTTTTATTTGTAAAATGCCTTTTTTTTAATTGTACTCGTATACGTGGTTCATACAGAAAGTGAAAATATTCTACGTTCGCAAGATTCATTGAAAATATTTTCTAAGAGTTGTTGTCAGTTGCCTTACCCCTTATATGTTTGCTTACTTTGTTTTGTTTTCAATCGTTTTCGTAAACCTCAATTTCGGTATTAACAGCTTTTCATTTTATTATCTGAATTCCAAAAGTGTTGTGTTCAAGTATCGTATTAAAAAAAATCAAAAATAAAAATTACTCTAGTACATTTGCTAGATTTAGTATTTAATACATTTTGTTTTTATATTTTTGCTGTTGCAAGGAATACATTTTTTATGATTATTGCAAAATTTGTTTACAGTCATTAACTTAGTTTATGGGCCAATGCCCAGGTCAGAAACTAAAGTATTTAAAAATAAAAATAAAATGAGAGAACAAACTGCATAATAGAAACAAAACACATGTGCTTAAAACGCAATAAAAATCTATAAACATGTACTTTGTATTTTGCACTTAAGTTTGAATACACGTGTGTGTTCCAATAAAAAAGATGTGGTAGAACAACAAACAACAATCTGTGCATGAAAATAATAAAAATTGTTGCAACTCTTGGCAAATGTGTTAAATGTTTTTATTATTGGCCCCTTTCTTAACGATTTTAATTTGTGAAACAAAAATCTTGAAAGCAAAAACAAGTTTCAAAAACAAAATAATAGTGGAGTATTATTGGTATGACACAGAGACGGTAAAATTCACTACTTCTGTACCAACCACAACTCCCACTAGTCGATGGAAGCTTATCATATCAATTCTGGTCTATTTTTTGAATATAAAGATTTTCGCTCTGCACTACACTTTCTGAATATGAACTATGTGTATATATAGTTCGGAAATGTACTCTGCGCGATACACCTTCAGTAGGTAATAACCATAGACCTCTAAGTGCTCACATTGATCCATAGGTAAGCAGTTGATACGAGTTAGTGCGAAGATAAAGTGTATATATTTTTTTTAATTTAATTTATTAGTTAGTTTTATTTGACCTTTTTTTTATAAAGATATAAAAATAAATTTTTGAAAAATAAGACCTCAAGCTTAACAAAATAGTCATAGTATTTTTTGATTTAAAATTTTTTTTTATACTCGTATCTTGGCTTCAAATTTCTGAAGTATTCAGTGTGCACTCTGTACCCATGTGGAAATACAGTTGTGTGTGTGTGGGTTGTAGCTTATTTAATTGCTGCTATTATTTGTACTTTTAGTTTGTTTCACTTAAATGAAAATGTTATCGTTATTTTTAATAGTGTGGTAAAAGGTTTTTTCTGTTTTGTTTGTTATTTCGTGACCGGATTACTTATACTTAATAATCCCTTTAGTAAATTTTTGTATATTAAAGTTTCTCGTTTAGAAAGTGTTTGTAATACAAAATGAGTTATTTTTCAAATCACAATTGAAGATTTAAATCAAGGAATTGTATAATTCTTGTGCACCCATACGCATGTACATACATGCAACACGAATATGAAAAAAGTACTTGCACATGAACATAAATGCGAAATATTTATGTATATCACAGCATTCAATGAGCAGCATTCCTTACAATTTTAGTTTTATTTAATTTGCAGCAAGTAACTTTTGCTTCATTTTTGTTTAAAAAAATTTTCACCTTCCGAATAAGTTTTTTTTTTTTTTTTTTTTTTAATATAATTTGTTATTAAATTATACATCCCAAACTTTTTATTTGTGTTTATCACTCGCTCATTCCTCTAAGGGATTTAAAAGAGTTAAAATTATGGCCTCAAAGTTAAAACTTGTTTCAACAAAAGTTAAGAGTGTTCGATTTATTTATTTGTCTTCTCTGCTTGTTTTTGTTTTAGTTGTATTTGTCTATACAACCAAACAAACAGGGTTTGTAGAAACTTTTAGTAACAAGAATTTTGTGCAAATAATACGAAATGTGTAAATTTAATTTAGCTCAAAGTTTGCTCAAATAAAAAACAGATTAAAAAAATTCGAGTAACGTTTATGTGGTAGGCTGTCATGGTCAATTTTTTTAATTTAATTTCATTTTCTGAAATTATTACCTACACAGACTAAAATGCAATTATATTATTGTAGAGTGTGCGAAACTCCTATCGGTTAAATAATAAAATTTTGACTTTTTTAATTTAATTTCCTGTCTACTTAAGTAATTATAATATTTAAGAAAATATTTTTTATTTGAAATATTTAATTTGAAATTAAATTAACGTTTATTCGATATATTTTACAATAATTTGCTTAAATTTGTGATATGACTTCAAGTAAAATTTTTATTGTGGTAAATTTTTTTTTTGAAAAGCCATGTGTAGATGTGAACTATGTTTGTCTGTGTGTGTAAAATTTTAACCACGCCTCTGCTTTTTTAGAAGCACCTTATCTACTTTAGATTGCCTTCTTCATATAAAGAATGATTTCCCTGCAGCGCAATGTAGATGTCATTTTTTCGTTGTTGTAGTTGTTGTTATTGTTAATATTCTTGTGTAATTAAACTATGGTACTTTGAGCCAACAAATAACTTTATTATGAACAACTTTTTTATTTGAGTTTAAAACATAGTTTTCTGTTCTGTAAAAATAAATAAGCGGAAGACAACAATGTTAATAAAAAGGGGTATTTACACAACTCCCAACTCTGATAAAAAAATAGAAAAAAGGAAAACAAGAAAATAAGTCCCATTAAATAAGTGTCATTGTTTTCTGAAACAAAGAACAAACAAAAAAACTGTATTTATTTAGCAAAGTAAATACAAACACACATTTATTCATACCAACAAAAGTTAAAATTTGTCCAATACTAGTGGTATTCAATTGGTTATAGGTATATAATATATGCCTATAGCGTGTCAGTGTAACCGGTGTAAGCATAACGAACTTCTTGCTATTTATTTCACACTTTTGTGTTATTTTTGATTAATAACTCCATTAATTGAAAATTAATTAATCTTAATTATTCGCACTTGTGTTATTGAATACCATTGCTATCTGTGAAGCTTTACTCTCACTCACTCCCAACAATGCAAGAGGTTGCTTTCCCTAATAATGGAATCATTGTAAAAGTATAGCATACATGTAGGCTCTCGTTTGCATACAACACACACGTTCATACATACATATCTGTATATAAAAATGGAAGTAGACGCGGTTATTTGCTAATCGTAAGGCACAAGAAGCTCCAATAAATTTTGTAAAATGAAGTCTTTGCTGCAGTTTTTCTTGTTTTATGTTTAGGTAAGTTTTTTTTTTTTTTTTTTTTTTTTTTTTGATCTTTATATTACCCCTTAAACAAAAACTGAAATTGGACCCCTTTAAGGAATTATCAGCAATTAATTGAAAAAGTTAAAGATTTTTATCAATATCAGCAATGAAATCTGATATAATATATAATTTTTTAATGCCCTCACAATTGATGAAAGCTTCTAAACTGTCGTATTTAGATATTATACTGGAAGATCTTTGTGATCCATATTTATTACAGTTGAAAATAATATGCGAAACATCTTCAGTACATCCGCAGATCTCACAGCAATCAGAGTCCAAGATATTCATTTTTGCTAGAGTGTAATTACAGAACGCATGTCCGGAAAGTATTCTGTTCATTTGCCGTATTTTACTTGCTTTATTTATTTTATTATTCACAAACCAAGGAACCAAGCCAATAGATAGGTAAGTTTTAAGAATGTAAAAAATGCAAGTTGAAAAAAAAAAAAAAAAAAAACTAAAACTTAAATAAATTTCATTTAGCTAAAAATTATTGAAATGTTTTTTGCAGACAATTAAGTGTCATTTTTTTCTTATCTTTTAAATGTTTATAAAAATTTTTAAAAGGACTTGCACGCACACATCCATACGTACATACATGCATAAATTGTTATTACCGAAACAAAATATAGCAATAACAAAAAAAGTGTTAATGTAGTGGTAGTGAAAACTCATTGGAGAATTGATAAAAATCCTTTTAAAATTTTTGTACATCGTATACACATTAAACAACTCCCCATGGCTAAAAACATTTAAATACATTTTAGCAATTCAGAACACTACAAACACACACACAAGGCTCTTGAGCCGTAAGAGTGTGAGTTTTGAATGACACTTTCATAAAAGCAAAACAAAAGAAGATACGACTCGACAAACATAAAAGAAAAAACTCAAAAACAATAAAATTGTGATAATTTTCAAATGCGACGAACAGTAGAGAAAGTGTTGGTTAGAAGCCATTTATGAATTTTACAAGTCATTATGAAACATTACAAACAGTTTACTCTGTTTCTAGTCTATCTGCCGGTCTGTCTGCTTCTGTATCTAGTACATCTTTTGTTATATAAAATAAAACAAAAAATTCAATATGTTTCAAGTTTAACTAAGTAAACTAAATAAGCCATTTTGTGCTTAAATATGCACTGTGCGTATGTATGTATTTATGTGTGCAAGGGTTAGAGAGTGTGTGTTTCATGGACCATTGTTTTGACTCTATCTTTAGTAAACTGAGACAACAACAATAATAGCGCTATAAAATAATAATAATACTCGTAATAAAAATACCAAAGAGAACAATATTGACCGACAATGACGACAATTAGCGATAAAGGACCAAATTGATAGGATGTTAAAACAATAAAGTAAAAACCACACACTCACTTACTCACTCAATTTTCCTGTTTCAACTGCAAATTTACATAAACAAAAATACAAAAATTAACTTTGTGTGATAAATATTTTCATGAGAGTGAAAACAGTTGGATTAAAGTTATTAAATTATAAAATATTGGAAGACTTTTGTAGAACATAGAAGAGAAAAATGAATTTTGTAAACTTTTAGAAATTCTGGGGAACACAAATTATTGCCGAGGCAGCAACGTTACCCAATCCAGATTGTCTTTTCTTTCTACGCTAATTGTTGTTTTGCACATTCCGTTCTTCCCTCTTTCTTCTTATTTAATAAAAATTATCTTAAAAAACCCTTTAAAATTTTAAATTAAACATTATTGACCGAAAAATTCGGCTTGGCAAAATATGTATCATGAATTGTTTTTTGTTGTTGTTTTTTTTATACCGTACATACATATCTAATAAATAAAAAAATAAATAAATTTTTGTCTGACTTATTGTTTGTACCATCTGCACACATACACAATAACAACCAACATTAATTGTTTACTAGAGGGAAATACGAGTATTAAAAATTCAGATGTGCATCCCAACATATTTTCCCCTTCTATGTTTTATTGTTGTTGTTATTAAGCTGTTTTATGCATTATGATTTCTTATTCCTGCTCCTGCTGCTGCTGATACTGACACTAATGTGTGTGTGTACAATTTCTATATTATATTTTTGGTGTTTCCTTTTGCAGCAACATTGTCATTTACATTGTCTTATTTCTTCTTTTTTTTTTGTATTAATTCTCCACGTGATAAACAAAAATTCTATGTAAATGCAGTGTTGTGATTCCTGAATTTTACCGCATATTGTGTGTGACACAATATATGCTGCTGTTGTTAGTGCACCTGATGTGGATAATGTTGCTGCATTGACTGCGTATGAGTGTATGTGTGTGTGTGTATTTGGTTTTATGAATATAGATAAATTAAATTGTTTTTTTCCATTAAGGAAAAGCACAGTAGAACTTGCTGGGTCTCTCTGATTGACGCTAAACTATTAAACGGAGGACTATTGTTGTCAGCAATAGCGTTCGTTTAAAAGTTTTCTGTTTTAATGGTTTTCCTTATTTTTTTTTTTTTTTTAATTTTGTTTAAAGATAACATTATAAAATGTACCAACAAGAGCAATAGCAACCACCAAGCAACATGCAACATACGAGTACATGAATGGTTTCATGCCACATGCGTAACCACATTACACGCAGCTGTATGTTTAAATGTTTGTTTGTTTGTTTATGCGAGTGTAAGTAGCTGAATAAATGGCAACAACTAAAAACATGTTGTTGTTAAAAAAAAAATAACAACAAAACTGAAAAAGGAAATACCACAAAACATTTTGTGTGGCTTTCCTTTTTACATCACAAGAAATTGAACGCATAAATGGAATAAAAAAAGGAAAGAGGCAACTGTCATAAAAAAAATTATTTATTTATTATAAAACTAACTAACTACATGTACGTGCATAAACACAGTTTAATTACCCTCCTTTTCAAAATTCTTTAAAATGCATTTACAATATTTTTGTTTTTGTTTTCGATTGAGAAAACTTTGGCGTCATAACACTATTGGAAATTGTACTTCAGCATTAACTTCTTTCTCTTGGCTGTGCTCGTATTCGGTATTTTGGTAGTTTGGCTTGTGTTACACTTTATTTGCAGTAAATAAATATTTTCTTAAGTTTGTTTATAAGTTGCAAATAGCAAACGTGTCTAGACACTGTTAAATGTTCATGGTAAAGGTGAGATACACACAGATTTGATAAAGAAAAACTAAAAAATAAAGACACGCATACAAACACATTCGCACTTGTATGCAGAATGAAACTTTTGCCAACAACAAAGGCCAATTTATCATTGTTGAGTAAAACATTCTTTTTTTTTGAATAATTTTTTTTTTTTTTTAACAAAAATTACTTTTTTGGTCTATTTTGAAGTTTTTTTCTTCTCTAGTAATTAAAGTTATTTAAAGAAATTTATTGTTTTTTTAATTAGAATAAAAAAAAAGAGAAAAAGTTTAATTAATTAAATATACACAAAAACAAAGCTTTTAGTGTAGTTGAAGACAGTTTTCAAGTTTTTTTTTTTTTTTTTAACTGTTTTGTTGTTCATTTTTATTATCGTTAACAACTGCCGCTGCACATTCTGTTGCTGTTAATGCTAGTGGCCAAGCAATTAAAAAAAAGAAAAAAGTGAGTGACTGACTGACTGCTGCATATTTTTCGCTTCCTCTCAATTCGGGTCAACATTTTGTTTGTAATTTGATTACACTTTTGTATTCGATTCCATTTTATGTGTCGCATGGTTGCATTTAGTGCAGTGAGCGCATCATTTACTTTGCTGAGGCAATAGTTACAAAAACAAAATGCATAAAGAAAAAAAATCAATTTCTGTTCGGCAACTTAAACTCTATATTTTGTGGCAAACTGGAAAAGGGAGTTGTTTGTTTGTTTAATTAAAAAAAAACAATAAAAAAATGGGATAAGAGGGAAACAGCTCAACACATGCCTCAAACTGGGAAGAAAAAAAGGTTAGGCTTCAATGAACAATTGTTGTGGGCGTAATCTAGGATCTGGAATGAAACAAGTTGTTTTGTACAAATTATTTTGTAATTTTATTTGACAAGATTTGTTCAAACAAATGTGTGCCTCAAAAATAGATTTGTGGAATGGAATTTTGATTGATGTCAAGTGCTTCACTCTTATTTTCAATGTGCAAATAGTTTGTCATCCAGCTTCACTAATTTTTGCTGTAATTTAATGCGAGCTGAGAAAAATTAAAAATAAAAATCAAAGTAAAAAGGACGGAGGGAGAGAGAGAGAGAGATTAAGAATTAGAAAGAGAAAGAATACGAGAACACCATGAATTCGTGCTAAAATTCATGGATCAAAGGATCCAATAAATTCTTAATTAATTACTAAGTACAACTATAAGCAAATGTTATCGCTTTATACATTTATGTAGTTTTACTATTTTTTTTTGCTGCAGTTCTACAACAGTTGTTATACTCGTATATATTTTTTGTTTGGCTGAACAACTCTTATTTTGTTACTACAGATTTGAAATGAAATTAAAAAACAAACAACAAATTTACAAAAACGTAAAACTTTTTCATTTAATAAAATATTTTTTCCAACTAAATTTATTGCATGTGCTTGTATGTACCTGGTAGTTCTCTTTTTTTATTCTTTCCATTTTCTAGTGGATTTTGTTGTGTTTGTTTGTTTTCAATATGAGTATTTCGAAAATTGTGGTGGGTTCATACTTTGATTGAAACAAAGTTTAGTTTTGTGAATTCAAAATATTTCTTTCTTGTTGTTGTTAGTAGTGGTGGTGCTGTGGTTTTTCATCTACTTACTTAAATTTCCAACTCTATATAGCCTTTTTTTTTTTTATTTAAATTTATTTTGCTGCAGGCATTGAAATTTCGCTGTAGTACCTTCCTTCACTATGACAGCTGAATTGTGGAAGATTATTTGAATAAGACTTTAATGTAGCTAAAAGGGTACCTACTTTGTTTCTTAAATAATTATTGCAGTCATTATAACAGTTATATTTCGAAAAGTTTTGAAAACATATTGAATAATATGGCAAATAGAGTTAGAGAGAGAAAGAGAGAGATAGAGAAAGAGGGGGGACGATGGTCATTACAAGATTAAATGTGTTATAAAATAGAAAAAGTTGATCAAGTGGCGCTTTAATCCTGTTCGCGTATTTGATTTCCTATTAAATTTGTGTTGTCATGTTTGAAATTTAAATTACGAGTAAATTAATTTAAATTAAAACACAAAGACGTACTAAACTTACAACATTAAGCAGCACAACCACAACAACGACACCAACAACAACTCTTCTTTATAATGAATGTTCCCCATATTAATTCCGAGACAGCGCACAAATTAATCAACATCATCCTTCTACCGCACAAGTTGCATGAAATGGAGTTTGTTTTCGGTGTTGTTGGGAGTTGAGTGCATTTTATTATTATATTTTCGCCTGTTTTTGCCCCGGTGTTTTTTTTTTTTTTTTTTTTTTTTTTTGTTGAAGTTTGGAGGGAGAAACTTTGTTAACACTATAAGTAAGTGAATTAAATTCCAAGTAGCCTTAAATACACAAAAGTAAGGGAAAAAACAGGATAAAAGAAGAAAATAATAATAAATTGAATTAAATTTTTAAACATTTCCAAAGAAAGATTTAAGAATTAAATATGATTGCTGTGCTCTTAAAAATCGTAAATCTATTAAATTTTTAACCATTTCAGCCACAGGGAATTGAACTCACGTACAATTTCTTCAAGTATCATCATTCTGCAAACGTTTAATTGTATGTAAATTTGTAACGTCATAAATATATAAAATTGGAAATGAGAATAGAATGAGTGCTACACGTACTTTAAACAAATTTGCCATAATGAGCTTAATGAGCTTCAACTTGAATTGATTTTTAAAATTCCATAATGTACTTGTGAATACACAGACATGAGTACTCACTCGGCATCATATATTTCTTGCTTTCATCCTTTCTTTTTCGTTTTGCTGTTACCGTAAATTTCCTCCTCTGATGCTGCATCTAAAGAAATGAAAAAAAAAAAAAATAAATAAAACTATTTGTATTTAAAGCACCGGTAAGGAAAGCTTGAAAGTGTGTACGGCATCTTTTTGTAAACTGAATGCGTTTTGTGTTCTTCCTCAACGTTTTTATTTTTATTTTTTTTTTTTGTAAATTTACTCAACCGCTTAAATTATCTTTCTACAATTATGCGGAAACCTTTGAGTTTTCATCCAATTTGCTGTTTACCACACTCGTTCAAGAAAACTTATTTCGAAAACTTACCAGACCATGCACATAACCACAGATGGGAAATGGTTTTTCTTTTTTGCTTTCATTTTTAGTAAAAAAAAAAGTTCCCAAAAACCTCAAGCTAAGAAAAATTAGTATGAAACTGTTCCATCTCTGGCACATAAACACGAGTGGAACAAACCGACTCAGCATCTTAGTTACGGTACGATTATATCTATTGCGGCAATAGTTGAAATTACTTGGCAGTGGCGAACAACGAATGACAGTAGAAAAGGATACAATTTTTTTTTGGCACTTCTCTTTTGAAGTGGTAAATTTGGCCAGTAATTGAAAATAGTCTCACAACTACTTTATAAATTTTGATTAAAAATCGGCAAAGAACAAATTGTGCTCGAAAATTTTCACAAGTCGAATAGTGTTATCTCAAAAGGATTCCAAGGATCACGAAAGTTTTAAAAATCTTAAGTACAAAATAATCAAGTACCGATGATGTGAATATTCGCCAAGAGATGGCTGAATGCATAGAAATACAGTGTGAGTCTTAGAGAGTTTATTGAAACAAAACATATGCATGACGTGTGTGTATGTGTATTCGTATGTGCACATCTGTTTATTGACATGAAGTGGGTATTAAATGGGTTCACAAATTACAACAGTGTTCCATAAAAAATGTTTGAAACAACTAATGTTTAGGACGAAAGTGTTGTTAGAAATGATACAAATTTCAACCAGTATTTTGTTGAGCACTCACACTCACAAGCCCACACACATACCCGTACTTGTTTAAGTAGAGATTCTACATTTGCATGAACTAAATGTATGTATGAATGCGTGTATGGGCTGTGCATGCGTAAGATTGTAAGTTTTCTCTAAAGATGGTGCTACAAACTGTTACTTTAAATCTGTGTGTTTCCTCAACAAACATATACAGACATGCAGTTTTATGAATAAATTAAATACATAAATTCAAAAAAGTAGGAAATGAGGAAGGAAAGAATCAATTCTAAAAACTTATTAAAAGAGATGTGTGTGTGTTTGTGTGTTTGTTTATTCGAAAACTATTTAAAAAAGTACAAACTTAAGCCCGAATTTGTTATCTGCTGGTTGGTGATAATTCTGTAATTGTAGAGTTTATTACAGACAAACTTCTAATCTTTCATACGACGCCTATTTTGCTTTTCTCTTTATTTCCACAATCAGCAACAAATGTTGCAGTCACAATCACTTTTGTAGCAAATCGTGCTGGATAAAACGTTTTTCTATTTATGGATTCAATTTTGAATTTAGTTTCACAATTTAAATGTCAATCTGATTGATCTTTTTTTACCGAAAAACTTCATCAAAAATGTCATGCTGAAAATTTCCTTTCATTCCAAATACATTTTTTTAATCAACCAATTTAAGGTTTTTATTCGATTAATATTTTCTTTTAATTTCATTTACACAGTCAACTCGAAAAAGTTATAAATGAAAAGACTTTTCGTTTGAAAATGTTTTTTAGCTTGACATTTTGCAATTTTTAATTTTCCCACATTCAGGCACACACATTTCAATTTGTGTTGAAAAACAACAAGAATTTTATTGAACTAAAGAAATTTTTTTTATTTTTAAGTCTTTTTTTTAAGCGGCTTTTAACTTTTTCAATCGCGGTAAATTTTTCATCATTTCGAATGTGTTTACTTTGACTCAGTTTTATAAACGATTCTAAACTTCTTTGCCCCTACAAGTACTCAAAGTCATTCAAAACTTTTGTTATTAAATTCAAACTGCATTTGAGAAAAAATAATTTTTCAAAACTTTTTTGTTACAAAAACAAGAAAAATTGTTTTTGTTTGAACTATTTAACGAAAAAAAGAGATTATCGGGCAAAAGCTTCATTCATCTAACAGGACAGGCTAAAATAAAAAGAGAAGAAGAATCAGAATAAACTAAAATAGATTAAAAAATCTCGTAACATGCATGTCACGTAAACAAAACACGTGACGACAAACAACGTTTAAACGGAAACGGAAATTGGCGCCTACTTGTGTTGCTGTAAAAAATAAAGAAAAGAAAGAACTAAACAACCAAACAAACACACACACAGATTGAAAGAAAGAGAGAGAGAGAGAGAGAGAGACAGAGACAAACATCTCTCACCTTCATAAAAAAGTACAAAAAATTTCAATAAAAATATAAAAAATGATGGCATCAAGGTAAAACTTTGGTTTTACAAAACCTTATAGACCAACACAGCAAACACAACACACACGAATCCCTCAGCGAATGTTATTGTTGGAAATGCTAAATAAAAATAAAATGCCAAATGTAATTTTTAAACTATTCAGACAACAGCAATAGAAAAAAAATGAATCAAAAATATTTTCATAAAAATTGTTAATGATTCAAAATCATGTTCTGTAAAGTCCCATACGGAGATCACATTGAACTTTATTTTACTAAAAAAATTAAATCTTCAGTTACACTTTTTTACTGTTTGTTTGTCGTAATCACAACGAGAAGACGAACTAGTATGCACTTATTAATTGAATGAATTAAATCGCTCATCAATCCTTGATGAATAAGAAATACTGTGTGTGTTAGTTGAGTGTTTTAAATTTCAAAAATTACTTTAAGTTTCATTTGATTTGTTTGTGTCTTATTTTATTTAATTCGCTATCATTTTTGCTTACTAAAAGTAATACAAAATAATAAATAAAACAATTCCTTTATTAACACAATATTTAACAGCAAATAAAATGAAATTCAATTATCTGCATCCCACCAACAAAACAAATCAGCAGATTCTAGCACACAACTTTCTTTTCAAATAATAAAAATCTATGAGTGGAAGGAAAGGAAGGAGTAAAAGAATATTTTCGCCGATGCTATTGATACTCTTGCAGAAGTGCGTCCATCACCTTTCATATTTTATTAAAAAAATAAACTTATTTCGCGATTTAGCAAACATTTTTAAATTTCTCCATAAAAATATTGGCATTTTGATTGACTTTTCATGAAAACTGAAAAACAAAAAAAAAAATTATTATTTTCAGGAAAATTACTGTTAAAAACTTAAAAATTTTCTGCCCATTTTTTATTGTTTGGTTGTTGAGACTAAAATAAAACACAATTTGACTTTGAATTGCTAAAATAAAGAAAATGTTTTTTAGCTTTCGTAATGTTACTTTATGTGTCCATTTTCAATACAATCTGATCCAGACAGGACGTTTAGTTATGTGACTGTGTGTGTGTGGATGTATGTATACGTCTAGTCTACAAAAATATGGTCATTGGCTACTGTACCCTCGTATGCTCTTACTTTTACTTTTGAAGCAGTGACGTTATTGTTGTTCTTAGAGTTGTTGCTGATGATGATGTCGACGATAATCGAAAGTGATGAAAACATTAAAAGCTTTTAAATGGAATTTTTAAAATTATATGACCAAACACAAACAAACATTGAAGCTCACTCACATCTACTCGTGTGGTATTCCTAGTGGTACATATTTTGGTATGAGAGTTACATAAAATACATAAATGCCATTTTAATTTGTAGGATTTTTGTTGTTGTTGTAAACACAACTAGAGTCAAAACAAGAACAAAATTTATCTAAATTTTTTACAGCAAAATTTTAAGTGAATGAATGTGAGCGAGAGAATATAAAAATATAATACTTTTTTATTGCACTTAATTCAGGGAAAAGAGGTACGAATTATTGAATTAAAACAATTGCTATACATTAAGTACGAGTTAAATAAATTGGAATGATTTTTGTTGTGCTTTAACTTGCAATTGCCTACAGCTTGTTCTCTCTATCCGTGCGGTATTTATTTTATGTCAAAGAATCAATTAAATATTTTCGTTTTTAATAATTTTCAATTGTTTCCATTAGCCATTTGCCTTCAATGTGACATCCATTATAATTTGCTTTTTGAAAGCACAAACTCGCATGTACATACTGACATACGTGCGGATGTCTTTTCATGGTTTGCCAATTCCATAATAAATCTAAATACGAGCACATTCATACATAAAACACCAGCACAAAAACCAATAATACGAATAACATGCACATTATTTTTCTATGTTCATCAAAAATTAAATTCTCCAATGACCAGGTATTATAATTGAAATAATGCTAATTGGATTAATTTCAATACCACAACATTTTGTATGCATCATCATGCTTGGGCCGCCATAGGGTAGAGTAAAAGGATGAGGAGGGGGGGGGGGGGGGAGAAGAAGGGCAAAAGCATTGCTATAGAGTATAATCGAATATAAAGTGCTCATAAACTGTGTTATTATATGCAGAAGAAGATGAACAAAATATTAAACGAGGGCGGTGCCTAAAATTCTTTTCGGAAAATGTTAAAAAGCAAAAAGTTGCCTTTCCTTGTAATTTTTATGTTGGAGGAGATCAAAAATTAAAAAAAAGTAAAAAAATTTCTGGGTATTTTTTTTATTTGAATGGATGTCTGCAACTTAAGTTGCAAAATTAATTTAAATTTAAATGTTCGTCGTTACTGTTTCAAATATACAGACATGCATGATTATAATGACCGAGGTGGGTACACATACCGACAATATACACACAATGTTTGCTTACTCATGTGTGGAAAATTCTATAGAAGCAGGCAGTCACACTGGCAGTAGTATAAATATTTATGGTGTTACTGAAACATTTTATTATCAAATCCTCTACAAATAGTTCTTTGCAGTTTTGATAGTTTTGGTTTAGTGAGAATCTCATATATACAAACATATGCATGTGTATGTACATCTAATATACGTACATACTCTCACATGCATGCATTTATACTATGAAATTTAAAAAGTATACACACACACACACACACACACTCACACACACTTTTGCATATAAGTATCAGATAGTATTAAGGCTTTTACAGGATAACATGAAACAGTGTCATGTTTTTACATGATAATCAATACATACACACATGCATGGATACTTGCATACATACGTTCTTGCTGCTATAAATTCTAGACCTGTCAATTTACACTGAATTGTTGGCATAATATTAAAATCAGAATTTATTTCTTATAATTTTTTCATACACCCGCATTTGTAAACTCTCGTACTCGTGCACTCAAGTAGCAATAGCGAACATAATTTCCTTTTGGGACTCTTATTGATTGATGAAGCATAAACATTTTTATCAAGTTCTAATAACAATTTGAATTGAATTTATTTCAAAAATAAGTAAAATTGCATAATGCTGAGATCATGTCATCAGCTCATCAGCAAATCTTTTTGCAAATTCTCTGAAGGTGAATTTAGTGTTTTTCAAAAAAATTTTTTATTCAAAATAATTGGTGGCTTACAATTACAATAAAAACTTGGCTGGAAAACCCATAATCTATAAATAGAAATTATTGCAACGTGAATTATTGTGTGTGTGTGTGTTTGTATTCTCCTTCTTCTAAATAAGTATTTAATATGCAAAATGTGTTGCTTCATTTTGTATTCAAAATTTGTTTTGTTCTCTTCACTGCAGAGATTTTTGTTTGGTTTTGTTTTGTTTTGGCTTGGCATCTTCAGCATAATGATTGTTATCATTTTCTGTTTTCCTCGTATTGAATTTCAATTATTTTAATTTATTTTTAAAATCTTCTTGTCTTTTGTTTTTAAAATACTTTTTCGAGTTTGTTGTCTAAATATGTAATAACATTTCTTTTATAATTAAATTTTTTTGAAGTGCTTCTTTGACTTATAGAGCCAAGCCAGAGTCATTCTTCCTTTTCCAATTCCACTCAATGACTTGTTTTTTTCTGGTGTTAGTTGGACGTGCTGGCAAAAGATAAATTGCATATCGATTGCATATTTTCAGTATAATTTATTTTTGTCGAATGTTTTTTTTTCGTTGAATTTTTTAATGCAAACGTTTTATTATGGTTTTCTATAAATTTAAAAGTTTGAAAAGATATTCTTCATTAATAGATAAAAACTGTAAAATTTTTAATTTCATTTATTTCTCTTCGTTATAAAAACTGACTAAAAGAAGGCTGCCTAAGGGTTAAATAAAGAAAGAGAAAGAAAAACTAAAGCACATCATTGCTCTTTGGTAAAATAAAAATGGATTGAAAGAAAAAAATGTTGATAAACAATTTTTAATTACGAAAGGGGAAGATTAAAAATATCTTTGAAATTTTTTCGTGGTTTAAATAGCAAATGAGTTTAAACCAATTATATAATGATGTCGGTTTTGCATAAAACAAAATTATTTCTTAAAAAAAAAAACAGAGAAAAAACTACGTGGCCATTAAAATATGTTTTGTAAATTAAAAAAAATTTTCCAAAGTGCAGGACATCACTTGATTTCATTTCAGACTTTCAATCTCGACGCTATTTCTATTTCGTAATTTAATTATAATTTCGCTCAAATAATGTTTCGCAGACTCTTAAAAATTAATCTAATTACCGTTTATATTTTAAAATGTTCACAAACTTTTAATGTGCTTCACAAAGATCGTATGACAATTTTAATGTCAGTAATTTAATGCTTTCACACACTCACTTGCAAATTCTGTGTCTTCCTCTTCTTTTTTTTTTTGTTCTTACCAAATTAATACAAGTCAAATGACTTCAAGTGCCATCTCTGCCGGCATACTCAGAACATAATTATTAAATCATTGTTTCTCATAATCACTTTGTTCGAAGAAGTGTTTTCCTCAAAGCCCAGTAAACAATTCACTGCAAGCCAAGAACTTTAGGAGTTTTAGATTAAATACTTTATTTTATTTAGCAATTAAATCGACCAATAAGTTGTTCAGCTCAATAGAATCTCCTCAAAAACGTCGTTTTGTCGAATTGATTTGATGCGATTATAAGCTCAATTCGATTTAAGATTGATTGTACCGTTGAAATATTGTTATCTGGGTGCATATTCGCATATCCACACACACGCACAAATGGAAACACTGCCAAGGAAGCTTCACTAGTGATTGTTCATAGTTGGTATGCGTACGAGCAGGTTCGTCTAGTTTTGCAAATAAAAAAATTTGAAAACAAAAGGAAAGAAACTGTTTGGATTTTGAGACTTAGAAGGGGAGAGCCAAAATGTGTATTGCGGTAAATGAAAAGGTAAATAACCATCATGCAACTGATGTTTTGATTTTGAAATGAATTTATAATGACTGAAAAATAAATTACAAAAAGAACACTCTTTTACTTTCTGTTGGTGCCTTTTTGTGTGTTGTTAATGGTGTTTCAGCAAACATACATGATGAGGCCAATTTAAAATTTCATGAATATAAATTGGATTTAAAAAATACATTAAAAGTAAAAACAAAAATTTGAGACGCATAAAATCATTTTCATGTAAGTAAATGAGTGAAGACGTGTGTGTCTGAGTGACAGAAACAGACACAGAGACAGAGAAAGAGGTAACCAATTAACTGGTAATTTTCAGTTTTTAAGAAAATCTAGAAAAATAAGTTTGAATAAGTTTTCCATATTGTTTGGCTTCAAAATTTTTTAGAATTTTTCTTAACTTTTTTAAATTTCGGCAATTTTATTGCATTTACTTGTCGGCGCAATTTTTTGTTTGTTTCAGTTTTCAATAAAATTTAGCTTGACTTTTCTTTTGTGAAATTGACAGCACCTGTGTGGTGAATAATAAAATTCTCTGCTTTCGACAATGAAAAACAGAGGAACAAATATTTTAATTTTTTTTTGTTTTGCTATTTAATTTTATAGAATTTTCGTTTACAACTGACACTTGCATAAACTTTTCCTCTCTATTTTTCTTTTGACTTTTGTACTCTTGGATTTGTGTGAGTGTGTGTGTGTGTTTTATTTCGTCACATATGGTTTGCTTTTTCGGTATTTCAATTTATGCTTTTTCATTATGTTGGGGTCACAAGTTTATTCAAATTTAAAAAATATATATTTTTTTGTTGTTGTAAAATATGAGATACAGAAAATATGGATTGCCAATGACGTTAGAGCAGTGGTTTCCAAACTGTGGGTCGCTACCCATAACGAGCTCGCCTAATAACTTCGTCGTGACGTTTTTAATATCTGTTTTACAAGCATATTTAAAAAAATACTTACAAAAATCTATTTAATGCAAATTTTTGGTTGCAATATTACTTTTTTAAGAATCCATGTAAATATAGACTCTTTTTCTCTATTTTATTTTGACAACTAAAAAAAAAAAAAAACAAAAAATAAAAACTATTTGTCTGTTGGGAAATAATTTTTCGTTATCTTTTCGTTTAGATCTTTTATTAAGTTAAAGTTAAATTAGTGTGAACAGCTATTTTTATTTCATAAAACGGAATTCTTGGGCGAGATTCACAGGGAGAATATTTTTTTAAATCGGTTATAAAAGAAAAATATTTCTATGAAAACATTACTTTTTACAACTTAAAAAAATGCTATTATTAAATATTTTATTGTTTTGTCTAATAAGGGGGCCGCCAATTTTTTAATGTAGATTATAAGAAAACAGAGAAATCCTATTTTTAACGGGGGAGAGGAAACTCCTCAAAGAAGAAATGTATTTTTCTTTCAAACGATTTTCGATTTGTATTCTATTTATTCAAATATTATTAGCGGCGACGATTAACTTTAACGAAAACCCTACAACTCAGGAAAAAATTTTTTTTTTGTATTTTTATCTGTATTTCACTTTAAGAATCTGTAGAGGAGCGGATGCCCGTTTCTTTTGTCAGTCATAAGACTGATTTAAACTAATGATGTGTGGGCTTGTGTGTGTGTGTGTTAGTTTAACTTTGCTGTAGAAAAGTTATGCGGTTTTTTCAATTGTTTGCTAAAACAGAAACTAAAAAAAATTAAGAAAGACAAAAATCCATCATCATAATTTCACTACGATTTATTTGGTTAACAACACAAAAAGCCACAAAAAAAAAAAAAAAAACTAAAAAGAATCTAATAAGAAATCTTGGATTCATGATATCATGGTTTATGGCATGAAAAACGTTCCGAAAAACGAAGTTTCAACTATTTGTGGTCTTCTTTGAATGTCTGTGGTCAAATGCTTGCAAAAAACAGCTTCCTCTGGTTTCGTAAAATCAAACATGACACCTGCAGTTTCGAATTTTAAGGTTTTCTTTTGCTTTTTTTTTTTGTGTAATGATGACGATGGCGACTGTGGCAGAAATATAAATTTATATTTGTAACGTGAATGTGACAAAATTTTGCTTTTCTCTCAGTGATGGTATTTTTTTTTACATAAAAAGTAATGATTCAATTCCATCAATCGATCTTTGTAAATTTTATAGTAATCGGTTCTATTTTTATTCCCAATATTACGACTTTCGTTTCGATGTCTTCGTAATTTTGACAAAATAAATTTAAAGTAGTCGAAATATTGGGAAAGAGAAATAAAAACAATTCTTATTGAAGATCTTTACTACTGAAAAAATAATGCTTCTCACCCAGAATAAACACTTTTCATTTTCTGTAAAATTAACGAGGCTGTGTGTTTTAAATTGCTGCATACTTATTGGACTGCTTTCGTAATTTCAAAATATTGGAAATAAAGCCGGCAGTAGTACATGATGAACTGTTATTAAATTCAAAAGCCTCTTTTTGATTACAATTCAGAGATAAAAATTTTTGTTTCAAATTTAAAGAAAAGAAATTAAGAAAAAATATTTATATTTAATGATGAACTGAAATTATTTTAATCGCGCAGAAGAGTCGAAGAGGATTCCCATACGATAAATAATTTAATAAAACTCCAACTGGAGAATCAATCTCTTTGTCTGTTTTTTTTTGAGTGTGCGACCATCTGTATATGTGTGTGTGGGGGTATATAGGTAATTATTGTACAAATATTTATACAACTTGAAATAATTTTATTTTATTTAAACACTTCAAGTTCATTTAATTTTTGAGGGTCTGATTTATTTATCTCGAACGAAATCTCTTCAGTTTATTTACGTTTTGTAAAAGATTTAAAGTCTTACAAACACTTGTAGCAACCACAAACTGGACAGAGTATGTGTATGTATGTGTACCCTGCCATGTTCCGTTTTGCCAGTTAAGCTTTTATCTCTTATTATTTTTTTTTTAATTTTAGTTTGATATTTAGGTTTAAATATTTTGAACTTCGTATGTGTAAATAAAGCTTAAGTTTTTTTTTTCAAATAAAACATTAAAAGTTTAATCGACCAAAAAAAAAAAGAAACACACACACACAGAGGAAAGCAATAAAAGTAATGGTAGACAAAAGCTTCATAAAATACTTGCAAAATTAAATAAACACTCAGTGCAACACACAATGATCATCGTCCGGATGAATTAAAAATGTTGTAGTTAAACTATTTAGACACGATGCGAGTGTGTGTGTGCGATCTCGTTCTGATGTATGTGTGTAGGTACACATATTTGTAGTCCATAATTTGGCCTTGCACACAAACGTACTGGCTGACGAGTATAAAGAGAAATTACGCACTTCCGCTTACGATGTGCTTTCTATTCCACTCCATTCTATTTGTGCAGCACACTTGAAGCTCACTCAACTAACATACCCAAACATGCATACAATAATATTAATTGTAGATTTGAAACAATAGACACATGAATGATGTTGCCTGGTTTTAATATGAACAAGTTGATGTGTATGTTACAGACTTGTATGTTTCGTTTTAAATTGCATTTTATTTGCACAATGTAATACAGAATACACAAGTAACAGTCTACATCTGTAAGAAGTGCATCTAGCAAACACTCAGGTCTGAATTGAAATTTTGAGCATTTTATTGGTGGTTAGGTTGAAAACATTTACAGTGCAGGGTCACGATTTTAGATGGAACCTTAAAAAATAAAATAAAGTGAAATGTTTGCTGGGTTGTGCCATAAATACACTGCTTGTGCTAGTGTGAATGCCTACACAACAACATGTTTATGTCAGAATGAAGTACCGGTTACTGTAACAGACACTTAAGTAGCAAAAACAATAACAACATGACTACAGCAAAACGTACAACACAAACATACCACAATGTTCTCTACTTGTCCATAACATAGACTTATTGCAGCAATCTTGGCATTAATACTTACTCATCTAAATGATGAAACCAACTTAATAAATAAATATTTAACAAAATGAAAAGAGTTTTGTATAAAAAAAAATGCGAAATTGCGTTGGTATTTTAACCGAAATCATGAATATAGAAAATCTGAAGATTCAAAGAAATAGACAAACACACACACACACATACACAAATGCAATGCGTTTTTCTAATCAATTATTTAAAATTTCGTTTTATTTTATTTAAATAAATAATAAAAACGAAACACAAAATTAAATGCACTTGATTTGCAATGTCAACCAAATTAAAGGTACAAGTAAATAAATGAAACACACACATTTAACACATTTCACACATTTCACACATTCATATGTAGAGACATGGATACAAGCTTATGTTGTTGTATGTTTATGTTGTATTAATAAAAGCTTAATTGCAAAAAGAGCAATTGTCTGCCTTCAAGCCATTTCAAAGATGCTTCGTGTCTGTCGTTAAGTCAAACACTCTGTCAATCTATCCGTCTGTCGGACTGCTTTCTTTTCTATCTCGATCACACTTTCAACTGTTTCACATATTCTGTGTTCATGTGAATTGAAAATGGCCTCATAAATTCTTCAAGTGCTTCATTATAAATTATTTTATATTTTATATGTGGACAGATAGACATACAAACACTAACCAAACACTAATACAAACACACATCTGCTTTTATTGCAGAATAAATTGTGGTGCAATGTGTGTAGGTGCTTGCAATTGTCTGTCTGTCTGTCTATCTGTGAGTTTATTTAAAATTCCCAATGTCCTTTTATTGTTTATTATTGCAGCCGTACATACAATTGCTTTACTTGTCTGATATGGCTTAATGTTAATTCATTTTATATTATTCCTGCTTGACCATACACACACACACACACTATCATTACTTTCTGTTATATGAGTGTATGGGCATGTGTGTGCTTGTTTGAATACTTTATGCCTGCATGTGTTTAATAAATGTGAATGGGTGTGTGTCATAAAAATGCTTTACATACTTAAATGCAACAATTCATGTTTTCATTTGCCATGGTTACTTACATTTTATGGTCGGCATGATAATTTTTATTGTTTTTTTATTTTAAATTATATTTTTAATGTGGAAATGCTCTCGTATGTTTATAAATGGGCATTAGGGTAAAAGAATATAAAGTCGAGTTGTGACTGTTTAACTTCATACGAAAAAGGGCCAATTAATCCAACCTTCTTATTCAAATTTAAATAATAAATCAAGACACACACGCTTTTAAATCAGGAAATGTTATTTTAAGAAAAATCAAAGTCTTTCATTCATGATGGCAAATTCATCGTTAAAACTAATTTGAAAA
This sequence comes from Thelaira solivaga, assembly GCA_947397855.1. Lineage (NCBI taxonomy): Eukaryota > Metazoa > Arthropoda > Insecta > Diptera > Tachinidae > Thelaira > Thelaira solivaga. Next base: position 69,184,961 of record OX377614.1, read on the forward strand.
TGCCAGCTTTCCCAGGATTTTGCTACCAATCATTAAAACAGGATATGATCATTCTCTATTAGTTTTTTTTTTAAAATAAAGCAAACGATTATGGGAAATTTTCTGGAATTAATTGGATGGCCCCGTGGATTAGTGGTAGAGCACTAGCCTACCAATCTGGGGATCCCATTTTTCATTCCTGCCTAAGCCCTGGGTGTTTTCTGCAGATTTGTGTTATTAAAAACACCATATTCTAAGTTTTAAACGATGTGAGTAAGCAAGAAATCGTTTCTTACCTAATTGACAAAAACGTTATTATTTTTTTTGTTTTTTTTTTAACTTTGAAGACTGTCTTGTCATTTTGCCTTGATTGGCTCATCTTATATTTTCGTTTATGCAGCTTAGAAATGTTCATTGAGTTTATGTTTTGTTTTATTCTTTATTTTTCATTTAAAAAAAATAAATAAAAACTCTTGTTGTCTTTTCTTTTTGTCCAAACAATGTTTGGACAAAACATTAGCAAATGAATTGATTTGGACCACCCTACAATGGCATGCAGTGATAAACGAAAAAGAAGAATTACAACACTGCTTGCCATTGTAGTCACGGCCAAATCAATCAAAAAAAAAACCAAGAAAACAGGGAAAGGAGAAAAAAGAATTATTAATTCAAATTGAACAATCAAAGCAACCAGTTGGTGTTACTAATTATAAAAAATTAAAAAAAAAAAAAACTTTATTATTATTCAAAAAATTGGAAAATTATATAAATATTTCTTAAAACAAAACCACTATTGCTAAGTAAAATTTTAAAATAATTGAATAAAGTGAAAGGAATTAAAACCAGTGGTCATAAAATTTAAAATATATTCGACGAATATATTCATGGTCCTTCGAGCCGGATATGAACCAGCGACCTATGGTCCGATTGAGCACTGAAGAACGGCCTAAGGAAAATTGAACACGATAATTGAAGACGTTTCATCAGTCGCATAAACACAACACCAGGTCATCAACAAAACGATATTGGAGATCAAAAAGCGAAGTATAGAAAATTTAAAGGTCAGATCAGCAATCAAATTCCCCTGAAGGATAAAATGAGGTCAGTAGAGTATATATAAAAACAAAAAAAAGTGGTGCTTAAAAGTGTTTCTTAAAGGAAAAAAAGTGTATGTATGTAACTGTGTATTTATATATATAAAAACCTAAAGAAAAAAGAACATACATATGTACACAGCTAGAATAGTATACGGTATAAAAGAAAAATAATCCGTTCAAAAATTCCGTTCAAAAAATCCGCTATACATGGATGTATGTCTCGCTTATACATGACAAAAACATTTATATCTATACATACATACAAACATACATTTCTTCCTTTATAATTAATGCAATAGTACATTCTCATACTAAGAACACAGTGTTACCATAAAAAAAAAAAAAAAAAAAAAATAATACTGCACTATCCTCACAATAACCACACACTTTGTCACAATATGAGAACGTCATTGCCTTCATATATTGTAAGGTTGATATCAACAAAATAAAAACAATACAGTCCACTACAGAAAATAAATACAACACAAACACATTTATTTAGACATACATATTTACTCGATACTAAATAAGTAACATTTATAAATTAATTTCTTTCGAAATATAATAAAATAACTCGTATATTTATTTGAGTACAAATTTATTTGTCTAATAAACAATTCATATTCTGGGTGAATTATTTCATTTCAATACGAACTTTAACATCGAGTGTAATAATACTTTAGTTCACATAGTACACATGCACATACAGGCACACATACTCAAAGTAGATAAACGTTTACGGTGAACATATGATAAAAAAGAGTTGAGAATTAGGTCATAATTCACAATAGGAAAAAAGTAAATAGAATAAAGTTTATTAACCTTGAAAATTAATCAAAAAAAAAAAAAAAAGTAAACAAACGTCATTTGGTTGCATGTTGTTAGTGAGAAACAATCACACACCCACACATACACACAAACAACTTCATTTGGATATTTGTTTAGACACAACCAACAGCATATAAACATACCGAGAAAAGGTTAATAACAATATGAAAACGATTAACCAGTATAGAACATTAATAAATTAAAGTTAATTCATTCTTATATAAATTAAAATTTGAAAATAAAAATTGAAAGGGAAATCAAGCTACACCTATACATTTAGCTGTAGTGAGCCCAGTCAAATTGATACCTATCCCCATTTACCTTATTTATAATTACCAACATAATACTTACACACATAAATAGGAAGAACACATACAAAATCTCACAATTAAACCTAATTGGGAGTTAAACGTTCATCAACCTAGAACTATACCATTAGTTCGTATAATTTACATTGGAGAATATTACTCATAAACCGGTTCGTGTACAAAAAGTGCGTTAGTCGTTACTTTCATTATTTATTTGCGATATTTCCACTCGCGGTTTGCTTTCTATATTGTCGACTTAATTGCCACAACCCATTGGCCCCCTAACCCAATAAGGCAATATAGAAAACATAACATTTCAACGATATTTATTGGCTCGAATATCGAAATTGAGTACGAATTACGCGCTTCATCACTGCAACTATTCTGATCTCACCCTATAAGATCAATAGTTAACTACTGTGTAGTACTTCCTTTATATTACCAATTTAAATAGAAATAATCTATTGCCATAACCCATTGGCCCCTAACCCTATACGGTAATATAAAAGGTGGACACAGGAAAACTACTCACACTCCCAAATAGTAGAACTCTGGTACGATAATATTACAGTACTTACACTCAATAAATATATTGAAAATATTTCACAAATTGGAATTAAAATCCCAACAAATTATAGTCTCTATCACAACTATTCTCAACATAGTTCTCGCTCTTAACTATTGCACACCCGCGTTATAACTTTGAATTTAAAAACCCAGAATCGAATTCAAATTACTACCCTAGACGCTTTATAAAACAGTAAATATGAATTCATCACATAACACGACATCAAGCGTATTGAATGAACAATTTAAATTCAACAGTACGAATTTTGATCAATTCTGTCAAAGAATTCATGAAACTCAAGTCGAAGAAATGACAGAAACTATAGTCAATTTCAATTTGAAACAGTTGCAGTCAAAATGGGAAAAACTAGAATCTGCTTATGAGAAACTCATGATAGCCCCGGAGAACGAAATTAATGATGAGTTAAAAGAGACATCGAGGACACATTATGACACATGCTTCGAGTCATACTATCTCTGTAACTCACAAATGACTGACATGTTGAAAACTTTCAACATCAGTACATCTCATTACCAGAGCATCCCAAGCTCAACTCGATTCTCGTTGCCTAACCCAGTGTATAGCACAACTGTAAATCAGGAAAATTTTATTGATTGCATAAAGCTTCCCCCTTGTGATACAGAGGTATTTAAAGGTGGCTATGAGCAGTGGCCATCTTTTAGGGATATGTTCACGGCAGTCTATATTAATCACTCAAGACTGACCCCCGTGACAAAGCTATATCATTTGAGGAACAAGACAAGAGGAGAGGCTGGTGATATAGTCAAAAGATATCCTCTTTCTCACGATAATTTTGAATTAGCGTGGAACGCATTGAAAACCCGATATGAGAACAAACGAGTTTTAGTGGACACTCAAATAAAACTCTTGTTCGACATACCAGCTGCACGAAACGAGGACAGTGAATCAATTCGAAGGATTCAGTCTTCGGTGAACGATTCCCTAGCAACTCTGAAAACACTCGGTATTAACGTGGAAAGCTGGGACAATATTCTCATCCGATTAATCTCAACGAAATTACCCGAGACAACCCTGTCACTGTGGGAACAATCACTCACATCCCCCCGTGAGCTTCCAAAATGGACTCAAATGTCTCAGTTTCTTGTTGATAGATATGAAGCAGTAGAGCGACTCAATGGTATAAAAGCTTCAAAAGACTGTTTTTCTCTTACCAGTGGTCAGAAACCCAAAATACAAACATATACATCACAACAACACGATAACGTATATGCTTGTAAAGTATGCAAAGGCAATCACTCTCTAAGAGCTTGTCCCAAATTCCGTAGTTTTAATGTACAGCAAAGAGTAGATTTTGTATATGGCAATAAAATTTGCAACAATTGCTTAGCATCATCTCATCTCAAAGCAAACTGCGGTAGTAAGCATACATGTCTTTACTGCAAAAAAAATCATCACACTCTTTTACATTTAAAACAAAAATCACAAGACCCAGAACAACCCATACAAAAATCTCAAGATACCCAATCTTATAACTCACATAGCAAAAATTCTCAAAAATCACTTAGAAACCCTAATCAACCTAATATGAACACAATATCAGATGAGCTCCCTTGCACATCAAAACAATGCCAAGCAAATTTCTCAGCGAGCAATGAAAATATTTTATTACGCACAGCCCTCGTACAGATAGAGTGCAATGGTGAACTCTTCACCATTCGCGCATTGATCGATCCCGGATCGCAAAGAACTTTCATAAGTGAGAGAATTCGCCAAAGACTTCAAATGCCTTACAGAAAATCACAGTTTGAAATTGTTGGTATTGGCGGACAAAGACAATCGGCTAACAAGGAATGCGAACTGGTTTTATATGCCAAAAGGCACAACTTGCGCATCCCAATAAAAGCCATAGTTCTACCCAAAGTCACAAAACCTCTGCCAACTAATACCTTTGAAATATCTCGCTCAGATGAACTGACAAAAATGGATCTCGCTGATCCAAATTTCAACAAATCTTCTCAAATAGATTTAATTCTAGGCAACGATTACGAGCAATTGATAAACATTGACGGAATTAAGAAAAATATATGTGGCCTGACATCGGCTTATAACACTGTCTTCGGGTGGGTACTTAGTGGTCCTATTAAAATGCAAAACATTCATGCCTTCACATCTTCAATCATCTCAACGGACACTTCCGAACTGAACAATCTCTTAAAGCAGTTCTGGGAGCAGGAAGAAATCTCTAGTCCTCGCCAGAAATCTCCCGATGATGAATTCTGTGAGAAGTTTTACAATGAAACCACTACAAGACTAGAAACCGGTAGATACATCGTAAGACTACCATTCAAAAGAGAATTCCCAGAGGACATATGTCTCGGTTCTTCTCGATTTCTAGCCCTAGCACAATACAGTGGAATGGAAAAGAATTTGTCCAAGAAACCCGAACTCGCAATTCAATACCAAGAAGTTTTGAAGGAATATATATCTCTTGACCACATGGAGGAAACATCATCTCAGGAAGTTATATCTCAAAATAAATATTTTTCTTATTATTTACCACACCATGCCGTAGTTCGCCCAGAACATAAAACCACAAAGGTCAGAATTGTGTTCAATGCTTCCAGAAAGACCAAATCTCAAAGCTCATTAAATGACATTTTGCATACCGGACCCACGTTACAAAATGACTTAATCACTATAATATTAGGTTGGAGAAAATATCGATATGTATTTAGTGGTGATATACAGAAAATGTACCGCCAAATACTTATACACCCTGAAGATAGGCCCTATCAAAGAATTTTATTTAAGCCCGACTCTAGTGGTCCCATAAAGGACTATCAACTAAAAACAGTTACGTTTGGAGTAAATTGTGCTCCATATCTGGCAATTCGCACTCTCTTTCAGCTTGCCTCAGACTCAGAAGCTATGTACCCTAAGGCGGCAGAGATATTACGCAAAGAAACATATGTGGATGATATCCTTTCTGGTAGTCACACAATAGAAGAAGCTGTTTCTGCTCAAACGCAGCTAATTAATGCATTAAATTCCGCAGGGCTCCCATTAAAAAAGATTACAGCAAACGATTCGCAGTTGCTCGTAAATTTGCCAAAAGACGATCTCTACGACTCAGAGTTTTTACGATTTCATGAAACAAGCTCCACAAAAACTCTAGGTATCAAGTGGAATGCACTAAATGACTCGTTCACTTACAGTTTTACTCCCATTAGTCTAGCACAAAAAATAACGAAACGTCAAATGCTCTCAACCGTTGCAAAATTATTCGATCCAGCAGGATGGCTCAGCCCCATAATAATTAGGGCTAAAATTCTTATGCAACAGTTATGGCTGGAAGGGTTACAATGGGACGAAGATGTCTCAGCAGAAACCCTACGGGATTGGAATAGCCTCGTGCAGGATCTCTCAACAATAGGACTAATATCGATACCTAGATGGCTGCAGTATGCCCCTAACGACACAGTTCAAATTCATGGATTTTCGGATGCGTCGAAATCTGCATTTTGTGCAGCAGTCTACATCAGATGTCAGACATCAAAGCACACTATTTTCACAAATCTCCTGGTTTCAAAATGTAAAGTTGCCCCAATTCAGACAGTAAGCCTACCGCGACTAGAACTGAATGGTGCTGTACTACTAGCAAGATTGGTGAACTACATAGAATCTTCTCTCAATTTCTACTCAAAGGAAACTTACTTATGGACTGATTCATCCATAGTCATAGGTTGGCTTGCTAAATCTCCATCATCGTGGGAAACGTATGTTGCTAATCGCACATCACATATTCACACACTAGCACCAACAGCAACATGGAGATATATCTCAACTCATGACAACCCAGCAGATCTAGGTACACGTGGATGTAAACCACAAGAATTGTCCCAAAACTCCCTATGGTGGAATGGGCCATCATGGTTACACAAACCTCCATCAGAATGGCCTAATCGTAACCCGTTAAAAGAAAAAGTACCACCGGAGGAAATCCAAGTCTTACACACAGAAATTGAAGAAACTGACATTCTAGAAAACTTTTCCTCATACACTAGAGCACTTCATGTTATAGGCTATATTTTTAGATTTTATAACGTATGTGCGAAACGTGAAAGCCAGCATCTCAATCTAAACTTGACCCAAACAGAAATTAACCGCGTTAAGACTCGACTCATCCTGCTATCTCAGAAAAAATTTTATGATGATGAGTATAAATGCTTATTTAAGTCTAAGGCAATATCAAGAAAAAGCTCGTTAAAACCACTTAACCCATTTATAGACCGAAACTCGCTTTTAAGAGTCAATGGCAGATTGACACAGTCACATCTACCCTACAATGAGAAGTATCCCATTATACTACCAGGCAACTCTAGACTCTGTCAGCTGTATTTAAATCATCTCCATATATTTCTAGCACATGCAGAGTGCAGTCAAGTATGTCGAATGGTGCAAACCGAATTTCACGTCTTTAGACTTAAGCCTCGAGTGAAAAAGATTATTCGTCACTGCAAAACTTGCATCATTTATAAACAACAGCCATGTTCACAAATAATGGCACCCTTACCGCCGGAAAGATGTAACCTTTCTCTACCCTTTCAAACTACAGGTATTGACTTTGCAGGCCCATTTGAGATAAAGGCCTCGCTTTTAAGAAGATCTCCCTACACAAAAGGATATGTCAGTGTATTTGTCTGTTTCAGCACTAAGGCTATCCACTTAGAGGCATGCTCAGAATTGTCCTCAGCAGCGTTTCAGGCGGCTTTCGCGCGATTTGTGGGGAGGCGGGGGCTCCCCCAAAGGGTAGTCACAGACAACGGAAGGAATTTTCTAGGAGCCAGTAGGGCCTGTGAACGGGAATTTAACGAATTTCTGGAGAGAGCGTCTCAAGATACAGCTCAAAAGTATCTCGCACACGGTTTCGAGTGGAAATTTATTCCACCACACGCTCCACATATGGGCGGCTTATGGGAGGCAGCCGTAAAAAGCTTTAAATTTCATTTTAAGCGGATTGCAGGAGCTCAAAAATTCAGTTACGAGGAATTTTCTACGGTCTTAGCACGCATAGAAGGTATATTGAATTCTCGTCCAATCTCAGCCTTATCTGAAGACCCTTCCGACCTTACTGCTTTGACTCCTGGACACTTTCTAAGAGGTGCGCCCCTCATGGCATTCCCTGAACAAGATTGTGAGAACATATCTCTCGTTAATAGGTGGGAGAAACTCAAGGTTATACACCACCATTTTTCTAAACGATGGAAGGAAGATTATCTGAAATCGCTCCACAAACGTTATAAATGGCGGAACCCTACTCCGAACCTCAAGGTCGACGATCTTGTGGTCGTTATGGATGACCTACAACCCCCTCATGAATGGCGGTTAGGTAGGGTAGAGACTACACACCCAGGTGCTGATGACAATGTACGAATTGCTGACGTACGGACAGCAACTGGAGTTATAACGCGCCCAATTGTGAAACTATGCTACTTACCCTTTTTGAACGATAATATCTCTGAATAAATTTAATTTACAGCTCACTCTATATTCTCTTCCTCTTTACTAATCTCTACTAACTTCTAATGCCATTTGAACATCTCTTATAATCACATACACTCTACTAATACCCAATTTATTTCCTAGGCACACCAGAAGGGATGCCACGCGCAAGTATCATCAGCGGCATCGTGGTCCCTACCAAGACTCACGCCATGGAAACCCTGATATTTATCAGTGCATGGTCTGCAAGAAATACCACCCCTTGAGATTATGCGCCAAATTTCTTGAGATGAGTGTGGACAGGAGAGAAAGGATGGTTGCAAAACACGATTATTGTGTAAATTGTTTAGCAAGAAGCCACGACATCCGCTCTTGTACGTCCAAGGAAATGTGTAGGCGCTGTGATAAACTGCATCACACCCTACTACATCCTAAGCGTCAACCTAAGAAACTGAAGGCCATTAGTACGAGTCAGCTACGAAGGAACCGGAGGTCAAGAATTGACAACCAGAAGAATATATCCAGAGGAAACTCCACAACAGTGACATCAGCACCAACAACCAGCACCAATGCCATGGTGATTGTCGAAGCGATCAAGTCTTTGGCAACCGTCTTGTGCATTGAAGAAAACCCATTCACAATTGCATAAAGCAAGGCCCGGCGCCATGTCCAAACAATGTTTGGACAAAACATTAGCAAATGAATTGATTTGGACCACCCTACAATGGCATGCAGTGATAAACGAAAAAGAAGAATTACAACACTGCTTGCCATTGTAGTCACGGCCAAATCAATCAAAAAAAAAACCAAGAAAACAGGGAAAGGAGAAAAAAGAATTATTAATTCAAATTGAACAATCAAAGCAACCAGTTGGTGTTACTAATTATAAAAAATTAAAAAAAAAAAAAACTTTATTATTATTCAAAAAATTGGAAAATTATATAAATATTTCTTAAAACAAAACCACTATTGCTAAGTAAAATTTTAAAATAATTGAATAAAGTGAAAGGAATTAAAACCAGTGGTCATAAAATTTAAAATATATTCGACGAATATATTCACTTTTTTTTAGCTGTAAAGTATAAAAAGCTTTGCCAAATAAACTTCATTATACAATCAGTTCAACCATGTTTTTGTACTCCGAATTTAAAGATTTTTTTCAATTTGTTTTATTGTTTTTTGTTGTTGTGCTGATACTTGAATCGAGTACATTTTTATCTGTCTATGATTTCTATTTTCCTTTTTTTGTGTATGTACTTATACTCTTTCTGGTTTTTTTATTGAAATGAATTTGTAACACTCTAATATGTTTTGATGGAAAAGCCAATTAAAAGAGATTTTGAACAATAAACCGAAAAAAAAGAAAAAAAAATTATCGAAAACACATCATGGATAAAATCAAAGAACCAGAAAAGTCTGTACATGAAAGCAAATGGAAGAGATAAATAAAAATAACAAATTAAAACTTCGTAGACAAGAGCAGAATAATGGGAGTTTGATCGGCCAAGTTCATTTGTGGGCGGTGGGTGGGGGCTGAAGTAAGTCATTCTTCCTCTCCTTTAATTTTTTCAATTTCACCTGCTACACAACTGTTGGCAACTGTTGAGCACAACAGTTACGTCTTAGAAACGGTTTGATGAGTATGCTACTAAATGAACAGCTGATACATGTAAACAATTGAAAAAAAAAGGAAAAAAAAGGAAAAAAAAAATGACAAAATAATAATAAAATAATTTAAATCAACTAGACCAATTTCTTTAACTAAAAGTATGTATAACACAGAATTTTTAATGGATTTTTTCTTGACCGATGTTGAAGGATGGAAAAAATGGCAGCAAATACGCAATTGTTGAGTTACGTCTTATGAAAGCACCCAATATTTTACGAGTTTGGCAAAGGTTGTTTTGAATTCAAAGTCAAGTTTTGCTTTTCGCTTGCATTTGTTTCGCTGTTCTTATACGCTTTTCCTTCGGTCAAGAGAGTTTAATTTTTCATTTAAAAATTCTTTTATAAAATTGGTTTTTTTTCCTTTTTAAATTGTCAATTAAAAACCTCCTTCAAACACATTAAGTTTTTTTTTATTTTTCTTTTTTTCTTTGCATATTTTTTCTTCTATTAGTTGTTGATACTTCAAAAATAATTATGATTTGAATGAGTGACCTGAATAATTTCTGTAAATTTTATGCTGCTGCCGTGCTTGGCTGCTCCTGGAATGGCAGTGTTGTCATCAAATTTAAATTCGTAACTAAACTATTTCATACACATGCAAATTTTAAAATTTATTGTTAAAATAAAAGTGATTATACTTCATAAATATTAATATTTGCATACACAAAGTTGTAAACTGCAGTGCAAAATGTGGGTTAAACTGTCATAAAATAAAAATAGGTGACCATATTTGAGGACAATTTAGTCCTCATTTAGAAATGTTAGTGCCAAGTTAATTTCGTGTTCCTCATATCGATTCAAATCATATTTCTTGTCTATTTTTTTTTTTTTTTTTTTAATTTTCATTAAGAATTTTCATCTGCATAAAGAGTTTCTTTCACGAATAAATTTTCTTCAAATGATTAAATTTAATAAAAAAAAAAACGAATAATTTTCAAGTTGTTTTTGTTATTTAACATAATTACCAACTTGTAATGGAGAGCAGCATTTTCTTTTCGTTTGATTTTAGGCTAAAATGAATATAAAACTGGTCACCCTCTCTCTATAAGAAACATACATTTTATGGCAGTATTTATTACAATTGTGAAAGGAAGGAAAACGACGTATGAATCTAATTATAATGGCATTTATGCAAATGCACTGCTACCATAGTCAATAACGATATTTGTAACAAAACACAACCACTAAACACGAAATAGAAATTTTCATATTTGTAGCCAAATAAATTTAACCGCCCTCTCCCATCACTGTCAGGTTGTACGAATGTACATTTGAAGCATAATACACATGTGTGTGTGTGTGTATCGTATCATTAAATTGTGATATACCAAATGAAAGATACATTAAAATACATCTTGTAGACATTTACCTGTGTTTTTGCTTTTTTTTACGTTTGTTATCATGAATACGACTACGTGGGTGAAAATATGTACAGAGGAGTTTCACAATTTATACACAATTCAAGAAAATATGATGTTATTGAAAGCAAGAATAAATAAAATTAAATTCATACACAAACAGACGAAGTCACTCACCCATATAAACGCACAGGACTTTATTTGCAAACTCACGTTACGGCACACTTCCGTTTTAAATTGCAAAAGCAAAAGTGAAAAAATGTTGTATAAGATTAAATGTGCTTGAGCGTGTTTTTTGTACGATTGGGTTGCGTAAAAGCAAAAAGGGACAAAAGGATGTTTGGCAAAGTGTTACACAATTTAAGAATTCCATACGTCAATGCAAATAATTTAACAAATACAAATTTTGTGGTTTCAACATCTTTATCGTCTTCTACTTGGTTTTAGTCTATTAAGATGCTGATATTTTCATGAAACGTAATCATTTTTACTGATGGGGCAATAAAAAAGGGTCCAAACTTTAAGTGGGCATATTTTATTGTAATTTTTGTTAAGTTGCTTCTAAAATTAAAAAGAAAAGAATGAAATGGAAAAGTATGGAAGAATTGTCATTAAATTTTTAAAGTAAAAAAGCATAAAGTGTTAAAACTGCGTATGTGTAGTGAAGCGCACATATTTTAAAGCGTTTTGGGAATCAGCAAACTGTGAAGAAATGGGCGTATTGAAATGTCGATATCGTCATGTTTCCGTTACATACATGCATACATACGTAATTTATATAAATGAAATAAATTTTCTGTTTGTTTGTTCGCTGTAGAAATTTTTGTTTTCTAACGGATTTATATGAAATTTTAAACATATACGAGTATGCTCTTATCCAAAAAAAGTTGAGGTAGACTTTAAAGTAAATTTTTTTTTAAAATTATATGAAAAATTTCGTTAACGTTGACATTAAAGGCGGAAAATCTCTATACTCCAAGAACCTGCCACGCCTATTTTTTCGCCTACTTTTTAACCATTTTCACTAAATATTTTTCAAAAATATGTATGCCTGAAATTATGCTTTGAAATATTTTATTTACCGCTTTAGTTGGCGCCTCTGCTAATAATGCTAGCAAAGGCATGAGCCACTTTATAAAGTATTTATTTGGATGGGTTTTTTAAAAAATTAAAATTCTATTTGTAAACGGATTTCTCTAAAAATTGGTGCATACACTGTCTATACTAAGGATACCAACTCCGCTAATAAAGGATCGGGCCGGGCGAGACCGGGCAAAAACATCTAATTCTGATATAAAAAAGAGATTCAATCAAATTGATTAAATGAAATTGAATACCCCAGCTCGCAAGACACTTGAATCTCTTTATTGTCATATGAATTTAATGAAATTGCTTTTTGATGTTTGCAGAACCGCTTTAAATATGTGCCATTTTCATCCCCTTTTTCCTTTTTTCTGCGTTCAAATTTACTTTACTTTTTAAAATGTCTTCCTCCTGCCACTCTGATAATTTGTTAATCGTTAATGAATTTGGAGTTTAATTTGTTTTTGTCAAAAAGTAAAAATTAATGAATGAATTTTTGTTAATGACATCCTCAAGTAATTGGTGGTCTTTTGATTTAAACTCTTCTTTGATTTTCTTTACTCTATTATAAAGTTGCGTCTTTGAGCATATATCTCACTCACTCTCCTCACCCCTCTGCTTTTAATATTTTGTTTTCGTTTGATATTTAGTTATTTAAGCATTTGTTTCCGTTTTTACCCCATTGAATCGTTTTCACTTTGTTTTTGCAAGAACTTTTTCTAGTTCTTGATTTTTATTATTCACTTTACACTCCATTTTGCGCAAGTTTTGGTTGTTGGTATTCTTTTTCTCTTCAGTTGGTTGAACTTTGTGTTGCAAGACAGCACAGAGGTAGATGTGTGGAATTAGTAAAAGTTTTGGTTTTTCATTTTTGCCAAAAGGACAACAGTTGCTTAAGATGAATTTAATGTAGTTGGTGTTTCCTTTATTTTTTTCTTTCAACATTTTATATCATGATTTGGGTTCCATATCAAGTCATTTAATGATCTGAATGTGAAAATGTGTTTCAGAATTTTCATTAACAGCATTTGTTACAGCAGTTGGTTGTAGGATGACTTCGTTTGACCCCCACTCGATAGATTTCTTGCAAAAGATTATTAAAGATTTTGTGTGCCAAATACAAAAATAACGTATTCTGATGTTTTTGACAGATTATTTCAAAATTGGAGTTTCTTTCTGTTACAAATTGAAGAACTTAAGCCCTGCTTGCCAAAGTGAATAGCGTAGCAAATGCTTCCAGCCCGAAAAAAATTACACACTTGACTTTTTAGTTTTATTCTCAACTTATTTATTTTATTTTTTTCATTGAATATTTAGTTTAGTTTAGCTTAAATGTGCCTCAATTTCATTACGAATTAATTCTTTGTGTGCCCCAGAACCAGAACGGGCGTTCCGCCTTAATCAAGGTTTTGGTTTACATTTTATTTTGTATAAATTTTATGTTTGTTTGTGTGTCTTTTTTTAGTTTTATAATCCCCCTGCAATTGAGCTTAATTTTTTTTTAAAGATTCATAAAGCCATCATAGCATTATCATCTCATTATACACACACTCACACTCACATTGAACTGGTACTACTTGTACTTATTTTTTTTTTAAATTGTGTTTTGAGAATATTATGCTGGCATTCAAAAGTTAGCCTCGTACTAGAGAAGCGTTTCTCAACTTAATCCCTTCCAAGGAAAATCATTTCAAATGCACTTACAGTTTAAAAGTTCTGTACCAGCGAAAGAGGAAACGCACACATGTTTGCTCACTAACATCATCACATTATGAAAACAAATCTTACAAGTCCAAACATAAACACAGGCCCAAGCACAAGTTTCTATGTATTTAGTTTTATTACTGTTTTTTGTATCACTTTCTTCTTTAGTCATTGACCCATATAATTTAGTTGTAAATTAAGGCAAAGTAAGAGAAAATAAAGAAAAGAAATGATTTTGGGCCACTTTAAGCGCCGAGAATTTATAATGAAAACAAAAAAGAAAGAAAAAATAAACATAATAATGACAGCTTAGGCAGGCAGATGTTATTGTACTTGTTAGGATTTTTATCCTTTTTTGTGTTGCTTTTTCTAAACTGCTACTCTTGGCAGCAAACTTTCACTTGTGCCATACAACTACTCATGCATTAATTCGTATAAAAATTAATTTTTTTCTTTCATCTTCATCTCACAATAAAACAATATTTTGTGTAAATTTGTCTTTGCCACTAGTCTAGATGTGGTTGTACGAGTTTGTACAAACAAACATTTAAACTGGGTTGGTTGCAACTTTATAATTTTTAAAATACAATGGCTGCAATGGTGTGCAAACTAGATGTTGATCTTGTTGTGGTACAAAATAATATATTTATAATGATGAATCCTGTCATTCATACTGGTGGCACATACACATACTGACTTGCTTACACATTCACACATTCTCATTGTGTCTTTATAATTTTATTATTATTTTTTTTGTATGTATTACGAGTATAAAAGAAAAGAATGTGTAATCCCATAATGTTGTGCATATTGTATGCCCATCGTGATTATCAGGATAAAAATGATGATGTTTGAATGAGTGAGTATGTGTTGCTGTATGCAAAAGTATGAAAAAATAGTTTCAGATTTATTTACTACAAAGCATTCTCATTTCCTTATTACGAATACAACACCTACCGTTTGTGTGCCTCCTGTTGGGTGTGCATTTTGTAAAAATATTTTTTATTTTCTTCCCATTTTGTCGTTTTAGTGATGTAAGTTTTGTTATGTATGTATCTGGAGCAAACTTGTCACATGAATTTAAAATAAAAATTCATTTTAAAATGTTTAATTAAGTGAATTTTTCTTTTGTTAAATTTTTTTTTTGTTTTAATTAAATAAAATTTAAATTAAAAATTTTTATGTTCACATACATTTCACTTTTCAGAATTTTAGAACCCTCCAGCTTCGGGATGTGATTAGTAGCTTTTAGTAGTTATGACTTATAAAGCGACCCTCGAGTGTTTGCCAATAACCTTGCAAAATTATACGCTGACTTATTTATGTTAAATTCTTTTTTTATCGTGTTTGTTTTTTAACTTTTAAAATGCACTCTATTTACAAAGAGTGAAACTTGTTTTTATTTTCTTTCATCTAACTAAATTTCCTTAGCGAACAGCTAAACTCAATGTTGCTTGGAAAAGATGTTTGTATTTTGTAAATTGAAAAATGAACGGCTAAATAAATATACGTAGCGAACGTATGTTTGTGCAACGAAAGGCACAAACATGCAAGTGCAAATAGAAAATTTAATTTCCATTTAATCAAACAGTAAATCAATGTCTACTCACACATGCATAAGTACCGTTTATATAAAAGGGAAAAGTGTGTGTGTTAATTTTAATGCTACCTCGTGTTTTAATGTGTTTAAGTATGTTGTTTGCTATATGAGTGAGTGTGTATGCATTCGTTAAAACACTTCAGACTTTAGTTCGTTCATTCGGTTTGAAGGGTCAAAGGCGAGCCACATATTCATCTACTCAGTCTCAGTGTATTAAAATATTTCTTTCTATTAAATTCTTTAAATTTTTTTTTTGTATATTGAATGAGGGGAAATATTAGGCTGACTTTTTTTCAACTCTTAAAAATGTTTTAGGAAAAGTGTTGTAAGAACGATGCAAATATACCAGCAATACAAACACAAAACAAAAATTAGCAAAAATTTTAATAGTTTTTTTTTTTATTTTCTCTTTTTGTTAGGCAAGCGATTTCCAATATACAAAAAAAAATATCAAAAACTGAGTTATAAGAAAAATAAATTTTTGTCTTTTGACATATTCTAAAAAAAAAAAAAAAAAAAAAAAAAATAAATAAAAATAATAATAATTTCGCCCCTGAAATCGGACGTCAAATGATATGGCGAATAGTTTCCAACTAAAATATAATTGAAATGATTTTGTCACGTCTCTTTCAGTTTCTTTCTTATATATTCTGTGGCAAAAACAATTTTGTTTGTTTTCTTTATACCAAAACATTGGTCGTTCCTTCTAAAGCTGTGTCATTCGCATAGTCATCAACAAAGTCGATCAACAATTTTTTTTACCAAATTCCTAATATTTTTGTATTTTGTCTTTGAGATACAAATTTTGGAAATTTGTCAAAAAAAAATTAATAACCGAAAACACAATTCTAAATCGCGTACAAAAATGAATGAGATAACAAAATATTGATGCATATCGTCGCCCGTCCTCCCATAGGACTAAGGAAATATATTTAGAAATGTTTTTAAGATCAACATCTACGAGTACTGCCAGCTGCTGTGTCTTCGGAATTTTAGAGATTCAGCAAGTTACAGGGGTTCACAATGTAACGTATTTCTTTCGATTTTCGTAATTGTGTAGAAGAACTGAACTCAAGGACGACTTGTATTGTTATTGCTAATTTGATAGGTTCATCTTTCGGTGTATTACCTTTCAGTCTTTATTTACCTTGCCAACGTCCATTATTTTTGTTTTTCTTTTCCTACTGTTACACTTTTGAAATACAAAATGTAAACGGTAAAAAAGAAAATAACAAAATCATTATTAGTGTTAAAAAAAAAAAGAAAAAAAGAAAAAAGAAACTAATATTATTTTAAGTAAAAAATAAATAAAAAATAAGTCTTCTCCTTCAGATATTAATATT
Source organism: Thelaira solivaga (assembly GCA_947397855.1). Classification (NCBI taxonomy): domain Eukaryota; kingdom Metazoa; phylum Arthropoda; class Insecta; order Diptera; family Tachinidae; genus Thelaira; species Thelaira solivaga. Next base: position 69,201,981 of record OX377614.1, read on the forward strand.
TACACACACGCACAGTGAAAGAACTCTTAAGTGTTACACATATTTTGGTGTCATTTTCCTCGGATTTTTTTTTTCCTCGATGTCACTGATGCTTCTTATACCTGCTTGTCGTTTCATCTATAAATAGAATGAACAACATTTTACCATGTCTTCAGTGTACATCTACAGCCACCGGCTGTTCTTGATAACTAAAACGTGATTTTATTTAAAAAAAGATCTAAAATTAAGTTTCATGCTATTCAACACTTTGGAGCAAAAGAAAAAACTTAGTGTTTTCTTCTTAGAAGCGATTGTTATCCACTAAATACAGTCGTTTGCTTGTGTGAGAATGTAATTTGACAAGAATACACATAGTATTGTGCTGCTAATGAAGATTCCAATGAGCGCACAACTCTTCAGAGACAGCAGTAGCATTGTTGTTGTTATTGTTGTTGGCTCAAGTGACAACATTGAATTGGAGCACAACTATAAAATACCCTTAAGAGATTTTTTTCGTGCTTAAAAACTTGAAAACTTTTCCAAGGATCCCAGCAAATCAAAGAAATGATGCATGAATTCTACCTAAGAATCTCTTGGTTTATTTTATTGTGAAACATGAAATATTTTGGAAGACTTTCATTTCAACACATTCTGCTACAAAAAAAAAACCCAATTTGTTTTTCAAAAGTTAAATGAAATCAAATAAGAATCGCATTTTCGGTACACTTATAAATCTGCAATCATTAATTTGGTTTGAATACTCCTCTAGAAACTTTTTTTTTGCTGGGACATTGCGGAGAAGGACTTCTACTTCAATAGACAAGAAAATGTGTTGAGAACAAAAAACATAAGTTTTTTTTTCTACAAAAGACACAATTATCTGCTGCCACTGGTTATGTTTTACGTTCTACACGCAGACCGAGTGTAAATTAGAGTTAATTTTAGTTACTTTTTTTGTTTTAGTTACTTTTTTTGTTTCTTTTTTAGCATAAACTGTTTCGAATTCGATTCGTTTCATTTCGCTTGCTTTGCCTTTGTTTTTTACTTTTTTATAGCGGCGGCAAAAGTCTTTTTATGTTTTCCTTTTTCATTCAGCATATTTTTGTATTTTTTTTTTCATTTTCTTCTGTTTTTTACATTTCCAAAGTTGCACAACCATATTTATAACATTTGGCGTTGACATTATTGTTTGTGTTACAATAAAAAAAAAGAAGAAAAAGAGAATAAATTAGAATGAAATTGAGATTTATTTATTTAGATGTGCAACGATTGCCCCATTCAAACAACACACATTCAAAATGTATTTAGTTGTGTGAGTGAGTGTTAAATAATTAAGAAAAGGATAGAAATTTTTGCTCTGTGTTCGAGCAAGGAAAGCGGTACATGAAGTTGAATCAAACTAAAAAGTTGTTTGGTGACCGATCGTTTCAACACAATTTTCAATTGTTGACTTTCAAAAATAATTGGTCTTTTAGTCAACTTCGAGGAAGAAACGACCAATTAAAAAAAAATTCATTTAATGAAAGCATGTCTTCTAAAAATAAAAAAATTTATCGTAATTGACAGGGGGTGATAAAATAGTTGCCTGTACAATTAGTGAACATCCATCATCACCGGCTAAGTTGTCTTTTTGTAATACAATTTCACCTTTATTCGTCTTATTTCAGTTCACATGCCACATTTTAATGTTTATTTATTCGATTGTATTTTAAGTTTGTGGAAAAAGAAAAAGTATAATGAAAAGACTCTCATGGAAAATTTTAATTGAATGTTTTGTGGAAAATGTGCTTTTCAAATAAAATGTTGTTCGCATGAAAAATATAATTTATATACGAAACTGAAATGATTAAATATTTTAGTTAGTGCAGCAAAGCCGTTTTCTCGCTGTGTGCTCCAATGTAATTAATTAAAAATGTGTTTGCAGGAGTTACATTCAAGTCATCGAATTATTCTTTTCTTTTGTTTTTTTTTTTTTAATGATGTTTGTGCCATAAGTTAACTTATTTAGCAGCCGGTGATGAAATTTGTTTCTAAATTAATAGTTACATGACGTGACATGAGTTTATTTTATTTATGCTTGCCAAGTTTTCTGAATCAAATTAATAAAAAATCATTTTATGTATGTGAGTGGAGTTTTTTTTTTTTTTTTTTTTTTTTTTTTCTCGCTAAAGTTTTTTAAGAAAATTAATTATAACAACCAGCATTCATTAATTTATTAAACCAAAAAATATGTTATGACTTTTGGTTATAAAAGAAAATTTGGCATCCGTTAATTTTTATTGGCTTCATAAATAATAGATGTGAAAAAAAAAGAAAATAGAATTCATCGTAATAAAAAATCAAAAGAAATTCGGTCGATAATTTCTGTTTTACTTTATTTTTATTTTTTTACTCAAGTTGTACGCAAACTAGCTCACATGTGTATCCACATCTTCAATAACGTCGTTGGTGCTAATTTTTTAAGAAATTCAGAAGCTGTTAGCAGATCACAAAATATTAAAAGACTTTCTTTGGCTCTGCCAATGAATTACCAGTTTAAATACATTTAAGACACAAAATATTATGTGGTCACCTTAATTTTAGGTAGTTTTAAGTTTGCGTCTCAGAAATTTTTTAGAATTCTCTTTTGCGTTATGGACTGACTTGCGCGTATGCATTTTACTCTTTTTTGTTGTGGCTTCCTTTTCTCTAGAAGAGCACAAATACTGGGATGTTCGATTGTTTTTCAATTTGTTGTCTTACCTGACCATATTCAACAAAGTATCACATGAAAAGCACAAAAAAACTTGTCGCAATAGAAAATTGTTGTTTCATTTGTTCAAGTGTTTCCACTAAAGGCCAGGACCTACATTCATAAATTGTCTTTTTGTTTAGTTTTTTAATCAAGAACACGAATCGTTATTTGTTGTTAGAAGTTTCAAAAGGTTTGGCTTTAAATAAATAAAATAACAACAATAGAAGTATTCAGTGTTTTTGTGAAATGTGCAAATGCAAAATAATTTAATATTCCCCCCAATTTCCCCACCATTCGCATCAAACTCTGAATACCTCTAACAGCTATTTTGATTAATATTTCAAATAGAATATTTGAATTCATTGTGCTCTAGTTGTTGTCTTCACATTCAAAGTGTGTCAAACAATCCTAAAAATAAATAATTAAATGAATTTTTCCACTTTTCTTTAATTAAAACTAAAAAGACAAAACATCCATTCAAATTATTCTTCCAATATCTTGAGCGTGTGTAAACACTTTTTGTTATTTAATTGCAGTTTTACTTTTCTTTATTTTTGTTTTATTTTTTTATTTATGATATCTTGATCGATTAAAAAACTCAAACACTAAAACAATAAGAACAATTACCGATTAAATGGTTTCCAATGCTGTAATTACACATCAATTAGAAATTGATGTATCAGCAACAATAAAAGTGACACCCACTGACGTCTTCATAACACTTAATCATTTGTACACTCGTAATCAAACACACGCACATATACTCATATGATTGCGTTAGTAAATAAGCACATATTCTTCATTACAGTTGTAAGCGGTTGTGTTGTACTCCAAATGACATTAGAGTATTAAGAAGAACAAATACAAAATTATCAGTTACTAATTCAATAAGTCATTCGTTTACTGAATTTGTCACATTTAAATTCACGCTCATACTCAAGCTACAGCAGGGGTCAAAGCAAAAACACTAAACAAACAACTTTAATAAGAAAAATATGATTGTCGGCTTATCATTTGCATACAGGGACCGCTTGAGTTTTGTAAGTAAACCAGAGTTCGCAAAGAAACGAAACGAAACAAATATAAACGTTTCGTTTTTTAGTTTTCCATAATAATACTCTGAAAACCTATAAAGTGAACCGTGTGCATTTCTTTCGTTTCGTTTCTTTGCGAACTCTGGAATAGGGGGAAGGTAAAGGTGAGAGGAGAGCAATATAAAAAATAAAGGCTGCGCCACTGTGTAATATTTGTTAACAAAACGATTTATATGCTTTAGGGCCAATATTACAAGTTACCGATAGTTAAAGTTAAGATTTTGTAAGTCAAATATTAAGCTTTTGGTATCGGATAGTGTGTCCTTAAATAGCCACCCAAATTTGGTTCCAAAGTGAAAAAAAATTAAGAATATATTGGGCAACCTATGTTATTCATTAATGATTTTTCATTTCCAGAGATGAGAAATTCCTGCACTTAAAAAGAGTCTTTCTTCCAAAAAAATTATAGAATTCACAAAACTGCTTTTGTTTAAATTTTTTTTTTTGCTAAAAAAATAAAAAAAGAAGAAAAACTTACACTCAGTAAATTCACACCATGGCAGATACAAAAATGTGAAATATATATTTCAGGTGAATTTACAAAATTCCATATTAAAGTAAATTCTTTTAACTGTGTTTTATTAATTTTTTTTGTCAGTCCAAGAACTTGCCTGAATTTTCATGTCCCGGTCATTCAGATATCTAAATTAAATCGACTCGTTGCTCCAGTCGCATGTGCCTTTACGATTCTTTTAAAATATTTGCTTATTCATATTTACGATGTATGTGAGAGTGTGTGTGTTTATGCATATAAATTTTAATTACAAACTATTGACAATTGTTCGCATCCATTTAAAATTTTTTTTATTTATTTATTTATATTATGCACATGACTATTCATTTTAATTTGTTTCATTTAATCTGAAAGTATCAATAAATATGAACAAATAAATATTTGTTAGGAAAGAAAACTCCTATATCCCTCACAAAAACTCAAAACGGCGTAAAACAAACAAACTATCCAAAGTTTTTGTTGTTGAAACTAACTCCCTTCATTAAGTGTAAAACTTTCTCTGTAAAAAAATGTTATCCAAAAATCTTTATTTACAGGTAATGATTTTGTGTGTGCTACTTTGTTTTTTGTAAAAACTTAAAATAAATATAACTTTTCCCAATTACACCGACGACATGCGTACATATTTAAATACAATTTTGTGTTTTTTTAATTAAAACTAAATACTCATATAAATCTAATTTGAGATAAATTGTGTAATTAACATTAAATGAAATTTATTATTTTTTTATTCCGACAATAACAAATTTTGTATAGAAACAGCAACAAACAAATCGTAAAACAATGGAAATAAATGAAATGGATTATGGTTATTTGCTCACAATTTAATAATTGTAAACATTGTAACTTTTAATAAAGAGATTATAGTTTTTTCCTATTTTTAATTTGCTTATTTATTTATTAGAAACGTTCTTTATGACTTTTCATAAATTTCTATTTTGTTTCAATGCAGTTTTTGTTGTAGTCAGGATGAGAATGAGGATGGAAAAGATAACGAGCGAATATGTTGACATAATTGTGGACTAATATTTGTCTACACACGGACACATCAGACACCCACAAGCACAAACATGTGTGTCATTAATAATAAATTAATAAAATAATTAGTTTAAGCAATAGGCCAAATAGAATGACAGGGTTTCAGCATTGACAAACAAGATTTTTTTGTTTGAATATTTTTTTCCTTTAATTGTTCAATCATCATTCAGGGTCTGTTCTATAGTATTTTGAAATGATTTCTTTTTATCTCAGTAAAAATAATGTACATTTTTTTATTTATTTTATTTTCAGAATCTTGTACACATTTGCTTCTCGGGTGAGTAGATCCATTCACCTTTATTATTCCATAGAATTTTAAGAGCCATTAATACTTTAACGAAAATTAATTGATAATTTACCCCCAGTTTTTGATATATTTTTTATTCGCTTTCAATTTGATTCTTGTTGTATAAATAATATAAATATTAAAATTCATTTCTTTTGTTATAAAAATTCAGTTGAACAAAATGAATTTCTTAATTGGCCAAAGGTAGTTCTTATTCAACAAAGTACAAATACTCGTACGTGTACATACAGACATTCATGTCATAAGTTTTTTGTAGAAACTAAAAACTCAATACAACCAAGTGCACTTGTTGTTATTGATATAAAGATTTGACCCAAATTTCGTATGGACTTGTCCAATTATTATTTCTATTTTTATTTTACATTTCATTTTTTCCAATTCTTTAGCTTCTACCTGCATAGGTACGTACATATTTATTTAGTTTTGCTATTCACAAAGGGAGAAGGATCTCACTAATCTCAATGTAAATGGTGACTGCTTACAAAATATTAAATTAAATATTCACAATGTAATTAGCCCCTTTTTCCCTATGAGTTTGCTTTGTTGTTGGTGCTTTAGATACTTCACCATAAAAATAAGGCAACAGGCGGCCGTAATCCAAAAAAAAAAAAAAAAAAAAAAACACACACAAGCACACGCACTTACATAACTTACAAAGAAATTCATATAAAATGCATAAATAAACATCCACACACACACTTGCATTTCTCCATTTGTGTAAATGAGCAGAAATAACGGTAAAAATGGTGTATTTATGAGAATTGGGATTTAATTTGTTGTATTTGAATGGAGAGAGCAAGAGAAAAACTTGAAGAGAGTCAAGTGGGAAAATGTTCAAGTTTTATTAATTTTACGGTGTGTGTTTGTTTTTCTCAAAAGTTTATGAAAACTACAACTGTAGCAAGTGGAAAAGACACGACAAATTTTAGTATCAAACCAAACATTAACGGATGCGAACGGCCTAATCGGATCATTTAAAACCGAACTAAATAATTTGAAGAAAAGAGTTCAACAAAAAAAAAAAAAAAAAAAAAAAAAAAAAAAAAAAAAAAAAAAAAGGGAACGTAGCGAGGAAAAGAATTTTTTTGTTTTTCAATAATTCAGTTAATCAAAAATAGTGTTTTTAAATTTTTTTAGTTTGTAATTCCTTGAATTCACTTTAAGCCAGTGTGTCATTATTTGAATATAAATTGAAATAAGTTCAGGATAGCACACATACACAGGTGTTCGTACAGTTGTGTGTGTGTGTGTGTGTGTGTGGCTGCATCAGTATAAAACAAAGTATAAATAAGACGCAGCGCGACATGTTACTTAACGTATTGCCACGTTAAAATAAGTAAATTTCTCTGGCATTAAACTTTAATGTCAGTCTCCAATTTTGTGCTTGTACGGAAATTAGCAGGGAGTATGTTGCAATAAAATTTTGTGGCGTACGGTAAAAAGTGACATTTAACGAAAACGTGCAACGTGTAATAAATTTAAATAAAAGTGAAAAATTTTACAAAATTTCAGCTTGAAAAAAGAATACAAATTAAATAAAAATGAAATACAAGAAAATCGCATAAACAGAAAACAGAAGGTACCTTCTAAGGCTTATAATAAAAATAAGAAAATAAAAAAAAAACTTGAAAAAATATTTAAGAGAAAATAAAATCTGAAAAGTGTTTTGCATTTTCTTTTGAGTTTTTCACATTTTTGTTTTATTAAGGAAAAAGCACTTGCAAAAATGTTTGTGGATTTGATTCAGGGATACATTATCCTACTTATACTACCCCTTATTAAAGCTACACCATCACCTCTGCCTCTGGTCGATGATTCCAATTCGTTTTACACTTCGTCGGGTTTTATATCCAGCCCTTCCATTTACTCATACACCATTGAAAATCAAATGCCTTTGAATCAAACGACCAGCACTATATATCAGACCCCATCGCACTCGCAATCACAACCAAAACTCACTCTTGGTTCAACCAATCGCAATTTTTATTATACGAGTGGAAATTCAAACCTGAATTCAAATAAGAAACCTTCAGGCACTTCGTCGACGACGAGCACGAGTACAACTACGTTAGCGGCTTCTGCCGTATCATTAGCTGCTTTAGAACCTACTCAACCAGCTCCAATTAGTGATTGTACTTTAGATCGTTTGGCTGTTTACAAAGTCGTCTTGCACACCTATTGGACTAGGGAACTATTTCCCAAACATTATCCAGATTGGAGACCGGCAGCCCAGTGGACTAAAACATTAGGTGAGTACAATGTTTGATCTTTTTTTCAAGTAACTTCAATTAAAATTTCCTGCAATCGCTAAAGGAAATTTATTTCTAAATCTTCAATGGAGTCGTAGAATCGAATTTTTTATTTTAAACATATTGTTGATTCGACATGATTTTTTCCTTGTCAAAAATAATCTTTTCCTCTCAACATAAAAATCCATTATTAGATACTTTTGATAAAATTGGAAAGTGTGAAAGATCTATTGATTGGGTATCATTTTACAAATCTGTCCAGGAAAGGAAACATTAAACTAAAAAACACACGCACTCAGTTTTATTTTCATGTAAATTTAATCGAAAAAAGAAAAAAAATCGTAACAAAATTAGCTAATTAACTTTTATGTCCATTAAAGTCAATTTTATTTAAATTTAAATTTTTGTCACAAATTTTTCTTAATTTTTTGTATTTCTTTTTTATTCTCTCAACAACTAAAAATTCAATTACAAAATCCACAATCAACAAAAACAAATTGCATTGTATTTTTTGTTTTCTCCTTTTTTGTTGAAAAGAACAAAAAAATTCATAAGACAGGAATGCGTTTGTTCAATGTCAGCAAATAGTTTTTCTTTTAGTATTTTATCAAGAATATCAAAAGTGTAGAAGGAATATTTTTAAATGGAAGAAAATGCTAAACAACTTAAATCTAAATTAGGAAAAAAGTAAAGAAACATCATAAGCCCAGGCAGGCAGACAAACAAACAAACAAAGGGACAGACAGAGATACAGACAGTAATAGACTCGTATTAAAAAGAAAAATATTATTTTGAGAAAGGAAAACAACAACTTTTTAGAAATATTTAGAAAATGTAGAAGATAAAAATAAATATGAACGGAACGGATGTAAACTCGTTGAGGATTGTGTTGTTTCTGTCTTTTGGAGCTTAAAGTTTGGAAAAAAAATCTCGTTTTATTTAATATTTATTACAAAAAAAAAAAAAAAAAAAAAAAAAAAAAAAAAAAAAAAAAAAAAAAAAAAAAAAAAAAAAAAACACAATCAGGATGTGAATGTGAAATAGTTTTACATTTAATAACAAATTAAAATTAAGAGCAGAAAAACGATGGAAAACTTAATGGATGATTTGTCTAATCATTAGCTTCTGCCAAGATGCTTTTGGAAAATAAATTTTACTTCGAGGAGCAATTGCAAAAAGAAATTAAATTTCCTAAAGCTTTTGCTTGTTGTCGTGTGCTACACAGGAATCGAAAGTGCGACCCATCCATCTAAAAGTTCAAAATGGAAATTTAAAATTTCTTTTAGAAGGATATAAATCGATTTAAATGCTTTAGAAAGCAAACTATGAATTGATACAAAAAAAATTATTTTTCTTAAAAATATCACGAAAAGCCCTTCATAAATGATGGACTCAAACATCAGGGTTTTTTCTTTTTTTGTACTTTAATTCACAAGTAAACAAAAAGCAAAAGGGTTTTATTTTACTCCATTTTATTAGTGTAATTTTTTTTTCAACTTGAAACATTTTTATCCTTTTGCTGTCTTTTGCAACAGTCAACTGTGTAAATGGCCAGTCAGCTGGAATATGAATGTATGTGCGACAGGTCTAGTAAGTTAATGTATTAGAAAGTTTGTACGTACGTGTGTACGAGTATATAGGTTATATGAATGTGAGCGTATGTGTGCCAGTGTGCTACGACATATGTATGCCTAAACTTTGTTTGTGATCTTAAATGGAATGAATGTATGTTAAACATACTTAGGAGAGGCTCCATTTTCTTTTATTTTCCATTTAAATTTTTTTATTTTATTTTAATTTTTTGTGTACTTTTCATATTCTTGTATGTATTAAGCTGGTGCTGTGCAACTTTCTTGGTAATTGTTGTTTAAAAGATGTAGAAATAAACAGTAAAGAGGAAGACCTTTTGTATTATAAGTGATTTGTACGTGTTTAACCCAGTTTTTTTTCATCCTATAATTTCCAACAGTTATTTTACAATATTTTATTCCATTTCATTTTACTTGGTTCACTCGTAACGTTCTCATGCTCGTATTGTGTGAGAAAATTCTGTTGAATGAAGATCTTATAAAATCCTTTGGAAACATAAGGCCACTTATGTGAACAAATGCCAGGCAGGCATTCATTTCTTATATTTTAAAAACACACACACACAAACAAACATACATACATATACAGTTTCAGGCTTAGTCAGATGGTTAGCTGGTCTTTAGGTCGTTGCCATGATTATTTTAAAAGGATATTAATATTGTAAGGGATTTCCATACTTAAACTGAGATTATAGGCCGAAAAAGAATACAGAGAAAAAAAGTTATTTAAAATATTTCAAGTGCTAAAATAAGATTATTCAAGCAATTGTGAAAATTTGTTGAACTCAAGGGTTTATTTTTATTTAAAATCTTTAACCAATTAAATACGAGCAAGAAAATGTCTGTGGAAAGAAGAGAAGCCTGACATTCAGTGTTTTTTTTTTTTTTTTTTTTTTTTTTTTTGCCAATTTTATATATTTATAACTCTTACTCGTAAGGACATACGATACGTATTTTGTTTGAAAATCTAATTTATTTAAAAATCTGTGTATTTTCAACAGCATTTACATTTTCTCTTGATTATGGCTTTAATACGAATAAAAAGGAAACTGAAATTGAAATTGTAAAGCAAACAGACTTGCACTAAACACGTAAGCATCATTGAGCGAATAAATACTGGTACACCTTGTGAGTTTTACCTCCTGGCATTACGATTAAATTCATGTGTGCTTGTGTATTTAGCGGAAATGCTTCAACACTTGAATATTTATAAAGGATACATTCTGTATATGCGTTTCCAGAAGTATGATTGTGTTAAGATAAGCTTTTAAAACAAATACATTCACACGCGTACACACACATAAACTCGAATATATAGAATATATATATTTCTTTTTAAAATAAGAAAACTATTTAACACACAACCACCCGAATCACTCTGATGTTCGTTTGAAATTAGAAATTTTATAAATTTTTTTGCAATTTAGAAAATTAATATTGACACACACATACACACTCATGTATGATTAATAAAACAAACATTTTTAATTTCGGTAGACCCAAAAAATGGTTATTGAAAGGTCAGAGTCCTTTTTCTATATTTTTCTTTATTTTATTACAATTTATCGCAACTCTTTTTTGATGTTTTACCATGGAGACTGACAGACTAAGTAAAAAATTAAAAAAAAGAAGAAAAAATTAACTGTTTACCCTTAGGCTACCAAGAACTAGTAAAATAATGGTTGCTGCCTAGATATTTGGAGAAGATTTATATTTTATAAAATAAAACTGTGTAAACATTTAGCTTGAAAGTAGAAATTGTTGGTTTAGAAGAATAACAAAATTCATGTCTACCTCAACACAACACAATCACACACATGCCAGGCAGGCACTACTAAAATGTACTTTAAAAGCTACGCTCCTCTGGGAAACAACTTTTTCTTAACTTTTGGTACCATAAATTTTGTGAAACCGTAGAATTGCACTTAACTTACTGCCTCTCCTTCCTTAATATCAAATCAACTAAAAGAAGACTCTTGAATGTAAAAGTCAATTGAATGTTTTTTTTTTTATTCATTTTTCCTTTTTTTTTTTTTTGGTAGTTGAAGTTAAGATTTTATGGCAGCAAACTTTCGTAATTTGCAAAAATTTCCCCCAATTTTGTTTTAATGATAACAAATTAAAAATATGTGTGTGTGTTGCATGGGGAAGGCATGCGAATACGTCGACAAACGTTTAAACACTTGGGGTGTGTTAAAAGAAAGTTTAGTGTCACTGTCAAAGTGCGATAATGTTTAACAAAATAACACATACACAAACATATCCACGCCAAACAGCAGCACAACTGATTTGAAATGCATTTTTCTCCAACACTTTGAATCAATTATTTCTAGTCAAGGGAAGACATACAATAAAAGTGAAAAAAAAAAACGAAGCAAATAATTTTAACCCGTATCTAATTTTGATAAACACTAAAAGCGGCCATCGCCACACACATATATATATATACACACAGTCAAATCAGAACCACAATTTCTAACAGCAATACAACAACTTGTCCATTCATATTTTTGTTTGTAGAAAGCAGGATCACTACCACCACCACTACTAACGACAACTGCTTCAACAAAAACCACTAAACAAACAATTGACAAATTTAGCAAACGTTTTCACGTGCGAGTGTGAGTTTTAACATGTTTTGGTTGGACATTATTTTATTTGTTTGGTTTTTATTGTTCAAATCAAAATGTTTATTGGCCTACAAAAACCTCTACTGATATCTACATTATAGATTTAATACACACACACACACACACATGCAAAATTTTAACGAATAAAAAAATTTGGTGCAACTATAGAAACAGCAACTAATTCGGCGGTAGATAAAATTCACCTACTAACCCAAATTTCAAATGTAGAATTCAATATGAATTTAAAAATCCTTTAAACCTTACGCTGATCTCCTTTTCTTAAATTTTTTTTGTTTTCTATCCTTCTGTTGGTTTTTCCGTATATGCATTTGGGTCCGAGTGTGTGAATGTTTACCGCGCTTGTATTTATTTTCCAACATCCTGTTTGAGATTGCGAATATTTACTTTAAAAGAAATATTGAATTGGAATGTTTTACTTTCTTTTTCTACTTAGAATTTCTTTGCATGCAATTTATGTTTTCTTCTGTGTTAATCGTTGAAGGGGAGAAGCGCTTGATGCACTCAAAATTATTATTAAATAAAAAATAAAAAAAAACCCACACAAGCACAAACCTGCTCGAAAAATATTTATTTAAATTTAAAAATCGATCGCTTTATGAAAATTAAATGGAGGAGCAAAGAACATTTTTCGCCTTCACTGTCGGCACAATTTCGCCATTTGGCCAAATATTATTACCGAAGAATTAAAATTCAAATTTCAAATTATTCGATTTGGCTGTTTGTTTAGTTGCAGGAGCTCGTTATAAAACAAAGACTTAAAACCTTCTTCGCTCTCTCTTCTTTGTTTTCAATTTAGTTTCTTCTTGTTGTAGTTTTTGGTTTTCTAACTTTTTTTTAAGCAAGAGTGAGTGCAGAGCATATGTGTGTTAAGGGGAAACATTAAACATAAACATATATACTAAACATAAATCAATATATCAGAGTTAATGCATTAATCACATTCGAGACAGCAGACTACCGACTACACGACTGCAAATGGATTTCGCTACAATTATATTGGTAACGGCAGCAGCACATATAGCAGCTGATCTGTATTTTTGAAGTTTTTATTGTATAGAATAAAATTTGTTAATTTTTGTGTGAAAAATATGTCTCAAGAAAATTTAATAAATTTCGTAACAACCATTGCTAAACAGTGCGAACCACGGCTTCACTAAACTAAACTAAAACAATAATCAATAACTTAGAAATGTAAACAGCTGTTTGTTATAGAAATATATATTTGAGTCGTGCCACATTTAATTTTTTAATTAAACAAGCTCACAATTAAACATACAAACACACATTAATTTTTGTACGTAGATATAATTATAACACGTATAATAGTAATGTAAAAACAATTCAATTCATTTCTTTAAAACCTCTTGATTGTCAAATAAAATTAAATATTTTCAAACGTAAATTTTTAATTTTTTTTATTATATTGGCAGAATTGAAATGTTCATTGTCGCCAACGAAAATATAAATTAGTCTAAGTTGAGGACAGCTACAATGGTGATCGTGTAGTCATGTAGCTGTACTGTCATATAAACACATGCATTCTATTTTTGATAGGTTGAAGTCGAATGTGTTTAATGCATAAAATGTTTACAGTTATTAAACATTAGGGAACACAAATAATAGTTAAGTTTTTGTATAAATTTTAGTATGTTTTTTTTTTGAGAATAAAAAAAAACAATTTTACAATTAAAACATCGGGCCCATTGTAGACATACTCGCATCCAATTCAGGTTATTGATGTTGGTAATTCAAAATTTAATTCCATTAAAAAATAGTTCGTTAAACGAATATTCGAATTAACTGCGTATTTACTTCTTAGGGAGTATTTTTAATGGTTCAAATTGAATTATTCTCCATAATGAAGCAAAAAAAAATTGTAAATTGTCAAATGAGGTGGTCATTTGCTTAAAAAACCTCTCCTCCATCCTCTCCCCCGCCTAACAAAAAAGTTATAAATTACTTGTTACACTTTTCCAAAGTGCCATCAATCTGCCCTTGTTTCTTTTAAAGAAAGCTGAGAAAGCAATTTTTTAAATCTTCCAGCTGTAGTTTGTTGAGGAAAATTTTTTGTTTCTGAAAAAAATATTTTTTTTCCATCGTTTTTGTCTTTTCAGAGTAATTGTGATACAAATTACAAGCAAAACAACAGCATTCTATACAGAAAACCTTAATAAATCTTAACACTTATTTTTTGTTGTTCCTTTTTTGTTTTATTTTTGGACAGACCGACCTACAAGCAACAGCAACAAATTAATAAAAGAAAAAGTTGCCAGAAACACTTGCGAAATATTCTAAATAGCTGGATGATTTCAATAGAAAGAAATAGGGTTGTGTCGTGTAGTGCGGCGTGGAGTCGTGGAGTGTGCCGTGGTAGAAAGTAGAGGTTTTAAATACAGCAAGCGGTTTGAAGTTGCATAAAAGTTTCTATTTTTCTGTGTTCGTTTTAAGTTTTAGTACGTTGCGGTCGATTAACGCGACAATAAAATGTTGTTTTACAATTTCTGTCCCTGTAACTAAACCAGCCAACCGTCAAGAAGAGAAAAGTTTTCATTTTCTTTTCTTTGCTTAACCATGTCTTTTTTTTTTGCTTTGTTCTTTATTATCTTTCTTTATATCAACTAGATATTGTTATTGTTTTTGTTTTCGTAAGTGTTGTTTATTACTGTCTTCCATTAGAGGCGTTTTATCAAGGAAAAGGACATTGACATGCTTCAGTAAATAAAATTGTTGTTCTTTCGTTGACTAAAAGTGTTGTGTGGGTGTGTGTGTGTGTGCATAAGTGGCAGGGGATTTTTTTGTCCTTATTTTAGTTCACTTAAGAAGTTGATAAACTAAATATTTTTGAAATATTAATTTAAACTTGAAAAGTATTTTAGTAAATGCACAGGCATGCAATTTTCTATTTTTTTTCCAATTTAATTTTTTTTATAACTTGAAGCTGTTGCGCGTAAAAATGTGTGAAAAAATTATTTCAAAATATAAAACAAATTTGTTTTTTTAATTAAAACAGACTGGTTTTTGCCATATGAATTGTCGATTCAAAGAAATGGTGTTTATCGATCACAAAAACAAAAATTTAACGAAAAATATGACAACCATCGAATTGTTTAAATTTTTTGACTCTTCCAACCCAGATAATAGTTTCCAATTATTATTTTTGCGGAGGACAAACTATGTTTGCGGTGGCCATATTCAACCATATTTTTTCCTTGCGTGTACTGAAGCAATATGTTGTCTATAAAATTTTTAAAAAGTTTTCAACAAGGATCGCTTTTTCCAAATTTTTTCTTCTCCAAAATATTTTTTGTGTGCTGCCACACATGCCTTCAATTTATAAAGCCTCGCCAGTTTGAAGAAATTCTTAAACAAAAATATTAACAGGAAACAGAAAAGAGAAACAATTTTGTACAAAGGGAACAAAAACAACAACAAAATACTTATTATGCTGGCTTTTGAATAACAAGCCACCGACAGCCACAACTTTAGAAACAAAAACGACGAAATGAAACCAACAAAAAGAAACTTGAGGAAAAAAGGACTTCAAAGAATTGGAATCTAAAAAAAAGAAAAGAAAAACAACCTACAACTTTTGTTTGTTTGTTAAACTGGCGCCACATTTTAAATAATACGCGCGACGCCTTTTTTTGCTTTGAAAATTAAAGGAAAAACCTGCAACTATTTTTTGAAGGAAAATTAGTTTCCGGTAAAATGGGGACCAACGAAAAAAAAAAAAAACAGCACACGGCAGACAATTTTTTCTAACGGTGAAAGCAAAATGCGAAAAATAGAAAAAAAAAAAAAACAAAAACCTTTCATAAATACCACTTTTAGTGAAAACTCTTGGAGGGCAGTGTAGATTAAACAACACAGGGTGCCTGGTTAGAAACTGAACATTTAAAATTAAAAATTATTTTATTTGGTATGCCAGCATAGATTGAAGAATTTGTTTGGTTCTTTTTTGGTTGTCTCTTGTGTAAAAGTGATGGTCTATGGATGGGGCCTGTGAGCGTGGTCAAATATTTTTGTAAGACGTCTGTCTGAGGGATAAAATTAAATTCAATCGAAACAAATTAAGTTTTATCTCAGTTTCCCTTTCTTTCCACAAGCATTTTTATAACGCAATTGTGTGTTTGTTTGTTATTTAATAACTGTTTATGATATTGATGATGATGGCGATGATGATTATCTTTAATAATTTTTATTATTATTGAAATATTAACGCTTTAATGATTTTGTTTACAACAAAGTATTGATTTTTATGTTTCGTTTCCCTTCATCTTTGTTCGTCAACTCTTGTAAACCACCCCCAAATTTTGTTCATAAATTTTTCAACTTGTTTCATTTTTGGCCAATAACTAGATTTATTTTTGTTGTTGTAGAGGACTGAATAACGGTTTCATTTGCCAATATTAAAGTAATAAACAAAATAATTTAAACTGCTGCATACTGTTCGTTCACAGAAACATGTTTTTTTTTCTTGTGGAAAAAATTTTCAACATGGTTTGTTTTGTTTCTATTTTCCCTTAACACAATTTGTATGTTTTCTTTTACTTTTTAATATCGAACCCTCAGTTTTTCTTTTTTTTTTTTAAAGAAGAATGCAGAAGATGCTTCACGACAGGTACTTTTTACGTGATTTCACATGCGAGGTTTGTGCTTTAACTTTCAAGGTTTTTTTGTTTTTGATTTGATTTGAATCTTGCAAAAACATCTTAATGAAAATTTTTATACCAACAAACTTGACGAAATGTTAAACAACGAATTCAAGTTGTAAAGAGTTATTTTCTTTTATTTTTTTAAATTTACACACAATTTCTGCTGAGTAAAAAAGAAAAAATTTAATTACGAGAGACGAGCTTTTGTAAACGTATTTTAGCACACACACAGCGAATGAAAGGCTTCATGCCAAAATAGAACTCATTATTCAAATAATAATAAAAAAAACCACTCACTCACACACACAATATTTCATCCGAATAATTAATTTTTTTCAAAAAATATTTTGTGTCCCAGATAGTAATTTTGTACTCCTTTCTTTAGAATGTGAATTTAATTTGCATGCGATTATTAATATTTTTAAAAAAAGAAGCGTATTTGAATATGCGTTCGAGCAGAATTAAGCTGAAGCTTTTCTTGTAAAGTAGTCGTATCGCATCCATGTGCAAATTCATTGTGTACTTCGCTTCATACACGTGGTGTGTGTGCGTGTGTGTTTTATTGGGCTGCTCAGTGAATATTAATTATAAATAGTATTTGTTTGTTTGTTTGTTTTTTTTTTTAAAGCTTAACTACTCATCAGCTTTTCTTTCATGAGTTTGAGTTTATTTTAACGTTTCCATTGAAATGACAATAATTGGATTAACGTTTGCGTTTTATTTTTTATTGTTGCTTGTTCGCAATGTTGCACTCAGTTAGCTCAGTTTTGTTGGTGTTGTTGTTATTTGTTATTTTATTTTATTTACGTGATGAGAGTGAATACCAAATAAAAATAGCGGACTTATAAACTTGACAGAATTTACTTTTTTCTTTTTAGATTTGGATTAAAAATAATTAAGAAAAGATGGCGCTAATTAATTATTTAATTAAATTATGTTATTGGCCTAACTGTGCTGACAGTTATAGTTTATAGCGACAACAGGCAGGATGATGGGTGTGGCGTAGTCTGCCAGCCGACACTTATCCGTCTGTTTATATTTATTTTTTATGAATTTTTCTAACAATTTTAATACAATTTGTATTTTGAAATGTGTCATCAATGACAGAACGGAGGCCTAATATCTCCGGGTTTTATTTTTAATTTTCAATATGCCATTCATTCGATTTCCTATTTATTTTGTCATTTATTCAAGATCACACAATATTCCTTCTACAAAATTAATTAAAATTGTCATTTAGCAAACATTCTTGTCAGTCACATTCTTCAACTGTTGAATAAAAAAAATATTTTTAATTTATTTTTAACCAAAAATTCTTTTCAGTTTTTGTTTTATTTTCTCAAAAATATTTAAAGTTTAATTTACAAATTTAAATAAAAAAAATTAAACATTTCGCTAATTCAATTATGAAAAACTTTTTGCTCAGTCAAAAAACAAAACGAACACAACACAAGTAATAATATTTAAATATTTGTTTTGCTGAGAGCAACATATTAACTTAATAAAATTTGTAATGATTCAATAACATTTCAGAACAAAAGTTTGATTTATATTTTCTGCCAATTCATTGATCAAATGCCACCCCAGCCCGCCCGTTACTACTATAGACTCTCAAATGAAGTGAATTTTTTTGATTCTAAATGCTTTTCTAAACATTTATTTGAGGCACCTGCACTATTCAATCGGAATTGTGTGTAAACTCAAATTCAACATAGACAAGTTTTTGGTAATTTTTTTTAACAAAATATTTTTTTAAACCACAAATATTTAGAAAAAATATAAAAAAATAATAAAATGAAAAAGAAAAATTTTGTTAAACCACGACTTAAAAAAAAAAAAAAAATAAGTAAGTCATCTCGCTTCAGAGATATTTCGTCAAGGTTAAATAAACTTACAAATAAATATTTTAATAATTTTTTTTTTGTTTTTTGCATTTTATTTTAATTTTGGCAATTTATTTGTTACCATGTCCAGTCGTATCTGTATGTAAATACTTTGTTAGTGAGTGTAATAAATTTATGATCGCAAAGGGAGTTTCATTCATTCATTCCATTTATAATAAATGGGCATTCAATTTTGTTTATTCCTGACCTAAACCGGCTGGCTTGGTTTGATTGCATCTTTTTATGGTTTCGCTTTTTTTGGTGTTTTGCTGACGGGGAGCTTTTATGGATTAAAATCAATCGTTCTTATTCTCTTTCAATAACAGGAGATACAATTTTATTTTACTTTTGGGGGGATAAGCATACACACGTTCCTTCCTTCTGTGTTAATTGACACAAAAAGTAACAAAATGTATGTGCCTTGTGTTTGTAATCGTGTGTATGTGTGTATCAAACTACAAATTGGTTTGTTGCTGTTGCCATAAGTTATTTATGAATTTATGATTGAAACGGGTTGCTATAAAAATTGTTTATTTCGACAAGGGTGAATTTTATTAGAATGTGCTTAAATAAAGCAAAATGTTGCTGTGCAGAAAAGCCATACGTAATCCGTGTGTGTTTGTTTGCTTATTCATCCTTGAGTAAATTAGAGGCAAATGCAAGTCAATCAACGTACCAAAAATATTATGTTTTTTCTGTTTTAGTTTCTCTATAAATAATTTGCTTGAGGGGTTGAACAAACTTCGATTTGTTGTGAAAAGCAAATGTTTTCATAAGAAAATCTTGTTTGACAAATAATTACTAAATAAGGTGCAGTAATTGAATATAAATTGAAATATTATTAATATCCGGTTATGCACTGAAGAAAAAAAGGCCTTAGAAAATTTTTGGCAAGTAAATATGGACACAATATTTAATTACATTTTTATAAAGAAGGAGTATGAGAGCGAATGTTGCTCAGCAAACAAATTAATTTGATTTAATTTCGAAAATATTTCTTTACCGCCTAGTTTCAAATCATTTCGTTATTTTTTTTTTTGAGAGCCTTCTGTAATCAGAAAAATTCTTGTTGGAGTATCGTAATTTGATCATGGACGTACACCATTAAGCAAAGAGAGACACTACTCTTGCAACTGCACGTGTCTGAGTTCCTCTACAATTTTTCCTTCTTCAATTATTTTATTTTACAGTTCTAATTTCATGCTCAATTTTCCTTTATAACACGAATTCCTCCAAAGCATTTTTGTCCTTTTTTATTGCTCTATTAACTACGTTTCGATGCGCTTTATCCATATTGTATTGTTGGTTGCCAACAAACAAATATACAAGCAAACAAAAAAAAAAAAAAAAAACATTAATTAATTCCAGTGTTGATTATTTGAACGAACAAAATAAAACTCCCACACACAGTTATCCAAGCCGACTTTGTCATGTTGAATTTCTTCTGTGTAAAGGGAATAGAAAAAACAACACGATTAAAACGAACTAAATAACAAACAGTAAACAAAAGAAAAACCAAAAAGAAGGAATAAAAAAAAAGCAATTCATAAAGATAAAGAAAATTTATGTGAAACCACAATGAAAATTAGGTTAACGATTTTAGTGTTTTCTTTTTTTTTTCTTCTCAGAGCAAAAGAAAAAAATCTGGAAAAATGTACACATTTCGATACTTGCAAAGAAATGAAAGGAAATAAGAAACAAGTGAAATTAGAATGCTTCTCTGAAGCGATTTAAAATGACTGACAAAGGCAAATCGCTCAACCTTTAAGGCTACTTCAGCCCCAGACAAAAAATATTATAAAGGCAAGAATAAATTCAATCAGAATTAACCAATTCGATTTGCTGGTTGCTGGTTCAAAAATGATTTCAAACACTAAAAAGATCAAAAAGTTTGTTCTACAGAATCATTTTTGGCTCAAGTTTGTGTAATAAAAAAACATTTATAGGACACATTTCCCTGTTTAAAAAAACGCCGGCTATAAATAAAGAAGCAGATGCAATTAGATGATGATTTTTTTTTTTTTGGAAACAAATTAAATTTTCACTTTATTTTTTTAATTGATTTAAAAAATTAATAAAGATATAGACAAATAAAATAATAAATGAGGAGGAAAAGGTACATTGGCTCTAGTCTACTCGAAAAATTAACGATTTTTAGTAGAAAATGTTTTTAAAACAAATTTTTGCTTTTCATTTAAAACTGTTTATTTCGGCCTTATCTTTTCACAGATAAAAAATAAACAAGCGAGAAATAAAAAGGCAAAATGTAAACTATTAGTTTTGTTTAGCAAAACCGAGTACAAATGAAGATTTAAATCTTTATCTAACTGGCAAATAAAATAAATGTAAAAACAAATAAAATAAAAGTGTAGATGCACATTCATATACACACACGCACAGACAAACATAAAATGAGGAAAAACGAGAAGGGGAGGGGGTGGTGGGATGGAGAGGGATAAAGAGAGAGAGAGAGAGAGAAAGAAGTTTTTGTAAAACATAATTTTTCTGTGAAGGGGACATTTTCAACAACATCCATTTAAAGTTTGTTTTTATGCTTAAATGGCTCCTAAAGTTTAATGATTCGTTGATATTCATAAAAAAAAGAAAGAAAAAAAGAGTGAAAGAAACGTTAAAAAAGAAAATATTGCTTTGAGCTGTTTGTTTATTTTCCTTTTTTGTGTTCGTTCCTGGATTTTTTTAATTCAATATTTATTTTATACAAAAAAGCCTCCTTGTCGGTCTATGGTTGTTTTCTGTTTGAATCTTTTACTTATATTTTTTTTATTTATTTGCTTATTTATAAAATGAACGGTATCTTAATTTATGATTTTGAAAAGAGAAAAACAGAGAGTCTTTGATATTAAAAAATAAAAGACACACTTCAGTTTACATTTCAAATTGGTCAAATGAAGAATTCAGTGATAAGAAAATATGAACAAGAACAACTACAAGATTTTTCAACTACAATAGTCTGTTTTCCTTTTTTTTTGGCATCCATCGAATATTGTGGTCAAGTCGGTTTGTTGGTTTATGTATATTTTTATTTAGTCACGCACTCAATGCAAATGTAAAATTAATATTTTTACATTTTACATGGTATGTGTGTTTGTATGTTCATGTGCTTGAACATATTTTTATTTAATTTAATTGTATTTATGTATATGTGACTACTCAACCATTTGTAGAGCAATAATAATTCATTTTTATTAAAAATGCTTAATATGCTGAAATAAAACAATCACAGCCCGCAAACAGCAAAAAACACCGGTAATATCAATACACAATCTGCCACAATTATTAATCGAATAAATGGGAAATGTGTTTGTCTGTAAACTCGTTAATTTTTTGGAAATACCACAGACGAAATTGACAGAAATAGAAGCAAAAATATACTTTTTGAAGTTCATAAAAAAAGAAAAAGGAAGAGACAATTTTGTCCATTCAAATATAAATTTCGATTTTTGCTATTTACTTGGCAATTTTTTCTTTAAATTAAATAGGAGCGTAAATGGTTGATTGTCGGTGCAATAGTTATTTAAAAGGAAGCAATTCAAACTGGAATGACTTTCGTTTCGATTTTTTTTAAATTAAATAATTGTTTTAATCCATACGAACGTAAATAAGCCAAGACTGCGAGTGTTTCGAAATAAACACGAGCGTATTGCCTCTACCTGAAAAATTATTTCGGCTTTCAGTTTAAAGTTCATACGAGTAAATTGAAAATATTAGAGTTTAATTAAAAACAAATTGAACCGTATTAAAATAATTTTTTAAATAAAACAATAAAAAAATTTTAAAGCCAAGTGCGAGTGTAAAACAACAAAATTTTTGTGGGTTTTATTAAATTAAATATATGTTCACGTATTATAAATTCGAACTAAGCGATATTCGAAAATGTGCTTTTGTTTTGAATACAAATGTCGGTTGCATTTACGTGAACAGGCAATAAGTCAATAACGTACATTAATCCGTATGCGCATTCGTATACGTAATATTTTATTTATTCTCATGCGTACAGTATTTCTCAATGTTACATTTCATCGTACATCTGCATGTGTGTATTAGAGAAGTGCGAAAATCGCATTTTTGGTTGATTTTTATGTTGTTCGACATGATTGAATTTAAAAAGCAAAATGCAAACACTCAAAACTCAAATATGCAAAAGGGCATTAAATCAACGATCACACATATTTGAGTAAATTTCTGCGTCGTAAAAGAGGTCTGGTTTTTGTTTATTTGTGTGCATTTGTATTGAAATACAGCTTTATATTGTTGATTGTTTTAATCAATCACAGGCTAATGCCTGCTTTTTAGATTCAGTCGTGTCGAACAGTATAAAAAACAATAAGCATCATTTTGAATGATTGAAATTGTGCATACGTAATTTGAATTTAAAATTTAAATTGCAAAATGCGAAATACTTTCATCGATCTCAAGAAGTGTCAAAAATTACGACGCATTGCTCGTTGTGGATCACAGAGAAAATTATCATTTCGACATAGTTTATGTATTTTTATTTATATATATTTTACATGCTATTTTGCACTCCGATTCCCTTTGTTTTTGCTTGAAAAATTAATTTTTTCACATGTCGATTTGTAGTAAAAAAATATTATTCGACATAAAAGAATTGAATTTGTATCATTTAACCTATTAAATATTCTGTGGATTTCTGTGTGTGAGTGGCTGTACGTACATAAATTACGTAACAGAATACAAGAACAAAGAAAACATTCACCTTAAAACATTGAAGAAAAAGACATTTTGTTAGTATGAGCGATAAACACGAAAGTAGGTGTGCACTTGTATGGTACATTTTCATTACAAGCATCTGTGTGTGTGTGTGTATCGTGACATACGAGTACATATATATAAAAGTATGCACAAGCATTCTTGAAAGGACTTTTTATTATAGAATATCTTTCAAATATGCTTGTGCAGTGCTCTAGTAAATATGAAATTTAAACAACAAACAGAAATACATTTGTGCATTCATTTATGTTTATGTGGGTGTATGTGCACTCGCATAAATACAAAATCACAGAATCGTGTACATATTCTAGTATTGGCAGACGTAATGTAAAACTATCTTAAAATTAGAGAAAAAAGAAAAATCTGAGTCCAAATCGTCCCATTCCGTATCGAATAGAAACGATAAAATATTTAGTCTTTTTGTTTGAAATAATTTCTATGATATTCTGAGAAAAAATCATGTCTCAGTCTAAAAGATGGAGCAACCTCATTCATGTATCCAAAAGGAGATAAGTGATAAATGTTACTGTATCTAAAATTCTTTTCATGAAAAATGGATCTTCATATAAAATTCTAGAGAAGAAATGCCGCAAACATAAAAACGGATTGGCGTTATATTTGATTTCTTTTGAAACGATTGCCAGTTTATCCCGATGCAATTGCTGAATTTAGATTTCTTTTATAGAAAACGGTGAAATACTGACCCAAATCGGAAAACCATGTAAATTTACTGATCTTAAACTTGTTTTATAAAGAAAAAGCTCAGTTTTCATTATGTGATTTTTATTACAAACAATTTTATAGAAAAAAAAAACATAAAAAGGAAAAGAAACATTTTCATGTTATTCTTTCCAATGCAAATGCACTAGCAAATGCAAATACATTAGCCTTGTTATCAATATTGTGGAAAAAGTTTTTGCTTTTAGTTTAGTTTTGAAAAAAAAAAAATATATATATCTATATATATAATACACACGCGAATAAATCGTAAAATGTTTTCGTTATAAAGGATCTGCATTAAAACTAAAACACATAATTACCCGGAAGTTCTGAAAATTAGTTGACAAGCAGAAAGAGAAAATTCGTGGGATTCCGCTTTGGTATGTTTTATTATATGAATTGAACCACTCAAGAGTTTATAAGTCTTATGCAGTCAGAAGAACTACTGGGTACCGACTCCTTTGCGTGTTTATAACAAATAAAACAAAAATAATTTGAATATATAAAAACATGTCAATATTGTGTCAGTTGACATACATAGTTCTTGTTTGTATTCAATTCAATCCAATTCTATTCAGCTCAACTCAATTCATTTATTTAAATTTTTTTACATTAAAATAACTGACATTTTTATTGTGTTTTATCATTGTGTGTGTGTGTGTGTGTGTGCATTTGCAATTTCTTAGCATTTAAGTGATTCCCTAGATGGAATTGTTCTTTGTACTTGTTCTTTGTACTTCTTTAAAAAATTTCGTGTTTATTTTAAAAGGATTTCCTTGGAAGTTCTTACTAAATAATGTGCATTTCATGTTACATACTTATGCACTTGTAACTTGGGGTGATTTTTAATATCATTTTCATCCATAAATAATATTTTTGGCACTGAAGCTTGAATGGTTGATGCAAATAACATGATGCGCATGTTGTCAAGTAGTCGTGCATTATTGCATTTACTGATTCATTTAATTGCAGCGTCATTCTTTAATTTTGTATTTTATTTTCATTAAAGAAACACAATGTAAATTCAGTTCCACTTCCCAAGGGAACTTAAATCTGTGTCATGGCATGTTTACCACATGAAAAGCTAATTTGTCTAACGCCTGTCTCAGAGAGAGTTTACATTTCCCTTTGCGAGTCTCAAGCACGCATACATGCTTCATTTTATTAAGTTGACATAATGGGTGACATCTGCTTATTATTTTTTAAACAAAAAAAAATCGCATTCATGTAGTTCTAATTAAAATGCTCATTTCGTTATAAATTTAACATATATAAATTAAATTCATGTGGCTTGGCATTCACTGCCATGCTGATGAACAATTCCAACCAAAAGAAAAGAACAGAAAAGAGAAAAGCAAGCGATATGAATGTGTATTTTATGTCACCTTTAAAAGCCATCAAATCAAATTGTGTATCCCCCCACACACATTTGCGGCACTTCGCCAACTAATCCACCACACACATCACCCTCCAACACTTTTGGGGTTGTTTTTATTATTGTTTTTTTGAACATTTAATTTATTTGCAACCGGTAAATAAATAATAGTAGCACGAGAATGTTTAAAATTTTAAGTATTTCGTGTCATTTTTTGAATGAAGCGTTGTGGCGAAGAAAACAAACAAGTCACAAATATTAATCATCAAAAACGTGGCAAAATGCCAAAATTCAATGGCAGCATTAATAAATTAAAAAAAAAAATAATAATACTCACGCACACGCACACACATTGAAAAGTAACGAAAGAAAAGTCAGGTTAATTTTAAAAGAAAAATTAATAAAAAAATTTTTCTTATTCTTGTGTAGCAACAACGAAACTGCATTAATAAAAAAAAAATTACAAAAAAAAAAAAATTTATACTGAAAAGCGAAGCATTTTAAAATTTATATTAATAAAATATTCTGTTTGACTGCTAATGATTTCATCGTCATTATGATTCTCTTCATTAATTGCACTGAAAGCAGGCACATGAATATTGTTCGATTATCGGATTCATATTTAGAGCACCAGATTTAAAACATCTGTGTGTGTGTGTGTGTCTGTGTGTGGGTGTGCATAATCTGATTTCATCATTATTATTTATTTATTTTTGTTTTTTGTCATATTTTCCATTTCAATCTGTTTTCTCATTTTCAATAATTGCGAAATAAATAAATAAAAATCGTAGCAAACTCAATTTTTAACAAAAATTGCAATTCAAAACTGACTCATTTCAGAATGATGTGTGTCTCTTCTGTTCATGATGATGATTATGATAAGGAAGTCAAATTTCAATAATTCATTCGCATGCCATCATGCATACGTGCATTTTCAAATGCTTTATTTTTAAAATAAAAATTTCGTTTATTTCTTAATTTTAATAATTTTTATTTTGAAATGTATTAACAAATTTTGACATCCGAAACAATCAGCTGTTGGTGGTTCAAATACTTAAAAAAATTGGATTGTCTTATTTGTGAACTTTTACATTTAATTTTAATATTTAAATTCGTTTGTCTTTTTATATGCCAACTGCAGCCGGCAGATAAAAATGTCCATTTGCTAGAAAAAAATCTGTTAATCTGCATCTGTAAGAGTTTTAATTTGTTTTCATTAATATTTTGTTAAAAGTTTTTTTTAAAGCGAAATGTTTGGCCTTTAAAGTTTTTACAATATTTTTTTCTATTAATTTTTTTTAATAATAAATAAAAAAAAAAAAAAAATGAACATTTTTAAAGCTTGCAGCTATCGCTGACAGTAAGTTAGCAAAGTGTTTGTACAAAAAAAAAATAATAATAATAACGAAATTAAAGCATTAAATTAAACTTACAGTGAAGGTGGACAAATTAAAGGCAGTTTTTTTAAAGGTTTTGACGAAGCAGCAGTCTGAAAAAAAATTTTATCGATTTTTGAAAAACTGCTTTCTTTTATTGCCTCATTTAAGGCCATGGGAATCCTCTACTGGCAGGAAGCAAGCAGTTGCCTAGCACTGTTTGCCATCACTGTTCTAGGGAATACTTAAAAAATAATAGTGCAGTCGCATAGTTTCTGTTTTTGTTTGTAATCTAGTGGTTATAATATGTCAAATGCATAATAATAAAAATTATTAAATTTTTTTAAGTAATTAGATCTTTATTTTACCACGTAAAAAATTCTTTAAAACTAAGAAACAATTTTTTTGCAGGTCGTACACATGACACAACATTTGCTCTGTATCATATTGGCCAGCAGGCAACAGCCGGTGTTAAACAGTTTGCTGAAACGGGCAAAAGTGATATTTTGGAAACGTTACAAGGTGAACAACAACAGCACCAACTGCAATTTTCAAAACAACAACAACAAATCCCAACAACAAACAATAAAAATGTATCACGAAATAAAGCTGATAGTAACAACAAGAGCAACCGAAGTCTAAATCAACGTAGTGTTTTTGATGAATTTAACTTACCAGCCATAACGACGGGTGCTGGTCGCACAGAAGCAAAATTTTTTGTCGACAGCAATCACAGTTTAGTGTCTCTAATGACACGAATTGTGCCCTCACCCGATTGGTTTATAGGAGTTGATTCATTTCAGGTATGAAATTATAAATCCCTTTCTTTTGAATCATTAACGCTAGTCAGAGTCAGTTAATTTCTCTGTGGAAAAGTTTCAATAAATAGAAATCAAAATTTGCTTAAACTAGATGAAATCCAAAAGATAGTTTGCAGCTAATGAGCAAAATTAGCTTGCAAAAGGAGCTACTTCAGTTCGTATTGAGGAAATGCAGAAAATGGGAGCAAAAAGTAACGGAATAAATTGGAACGTATAAAGTGAACTTAAGTAATGCGAACCATTCCGCTGGATGCATTCCTGTTTAAATAACAAACTGTTTACGGTCTAACAGACTATTTTTTTATTTAGTATCATAAAAGCCAGTAAAAAGAAAAAGAAAAATAATTTAAAATTTTCGTACATGCTGTTGTCTGCAGTGTAAAATGAAGAAGCTGCCACCAAAAGTTATATGTGCATGCCGCAGCAAAAACTGGTGATGACAATGAAGCAACAGCAGTAGAAAGAACGTCAGTAACAGCAATGGCATTGACATCGTTGTCATTATAGTCATCATCATTCTCATCGTCATTGTCATCATCAACATCATCATTGTCACAAGCGTATGTTAATGGAAACCGCAAAACCCCAACAGCACTGATAGAATGTATCATGTGAATCGAAATAAATTTGAGGATAAAAAAAGAAAAAGAAAGAAATTAGACAGAGTATTGACAGCTGAACATAAAGCGTAAGAGACAGAGACAAATTCATAGTTTATTTTGTGTGTATGTATAGGAGTAGATGAGAAAAATGAAAAAAATATTACACGAATCCTCCAAAACTACAACAAATTTTTGCTTAAAATAATCGGCTAAAAAAAGTAGTTGACCTTTTTAATTTTCAATTTCAGCTTTGTGTAGGCGGCTCTTGGATTGATACAGTAACCGTAGAAATGGATCCTTTAGATGCTGGTACTGATAATGGCTTCACTTTTACAGCTCCTAATTGGCCCACCTCGCCACAAGGTGTTATTTATCGCATAACTTCTCGCTATCCGGCCCATCCAGCGGGCAGTTTCTTCTATCCAAAAAGCAAACGTTTACCACCAATAGCAACATTTCAATTTATCAAGGTGAGTAGCTCAGCCGCTTCACTCTATCAACTGTGTTTACTAATTGTGATCAGTAGGCTCATTATGGTAATTAAAATCTCTTCGTCAGTTAAATTAGTCTGACCTCTCTACCGTCACTTAATTAGTAAAAAATTTAGTTACACTTTCGCTGCCAAGTTTTTATTTTTGTTTTTGGTTTTGCTCTTGTGCTATTTCTGCAATCGCACTCATAAATTTTCTGAACACAAAAAAGAAACAAACAAACAAAAACCGCTAATGATTCACTAACAGAAAATCAGTTGCTTCTAACTTTTGAGTGGAGTCATGGTGCCATAAAACCAGGTGACCGCAAGAATACAAATTTAGAAAAAGGACAAACAATTTGTTATTTCTTTTAAGGTCCCTTCTGTCAAAAGATATTTCCAGTAACAGAATTACTTACGTGTGAAAGCATCTATTTGCGTATGTAAATTTTTATTGAAGAGAATTGTGAATAATACAAAGGGAAGGGCCATAGAAATCGTTTGATTTACTGAATTTGAATTTCGTTATTATTTATTGTCATGTCTGTTTCCATATATAAAACTGAGAAGAAAATTTAAAAGAAATCAGAAAGCGTTCCCCATTTGTGTAATAATTGCAGGTAAAATAAAATTTGGTTCGCGTCAAATACAAAAACTTGATTTTTCATATTTGCATTTTTTTGTTGTTGCTGAAGTTTTTAATTCTACAATTTTCCCTTCTTTGTTCTTAAATCGTGAAACACAGATCGTGCTGTTTACAAAAAGAAAGCGAGGACGGGGACTTTGACATAAGTATTAGGGGAAGGGGCTTCTGTTAATTTTTTTCGTTTGTAAATCGACATCTACGCTGTTGATGTGAATCTACTAAAAATTCTTTCGAATAATTTTATCATATCGCAACTGGCGTTGGTTTTGTGCACTTTCTGAAGGATCGCATATAAATTTCCGTTTTTGTGTCTGTTGCTATTTCCGTTTCCATTTTCTCTTTTTTCTTTTTTCTTGCTTCTAGCGCAATTAAAAGTTCTATGGTTTGCAAAAAGTCGGCAGTCTAATGCTTGTTACCTGTGTGCATGCATTTTTAACCCTACGAGGTGTGTACGATTACAATTTATAGCCGGAAATAAAATAGGAAATTCTTCTGTACAAAACACAAACGGAAATTATACATTTAATGCCTACGAGTCATACAATAATAATAAATTTTATTGTATTTTCCATGTTTTTTTTATATTTTTGTTTTATTTATTTAAAAGATAAAATTTAATAGAGCAAAATTAAGAAATACAATCGATAAGTAAAAACTTATTGAGTGGAAATGTTTCGTCACATTTGCAAAAAGGTTCTCAATTTACAGGCAATAAAATTATATTTTTTTAATTAATAAGTAGAAAAACATTGTCAAAAACAACTTTGTTTGTATAAGTTCTTTAATTTTTTTCTTTGTGCGAATTTCTAAATTTGATGGCGATAGTTTTTTTCTTCTAAAATTCAGTGTTGGTTCAAGAATATTTTTGTCTAATTTGAACACTAATTGTCTTCATTCTACGCACATTCTTTCGTTCTTGCTTTCTTTGAATATTTTAAGGAATTTATTTTGGATCTTATTTTCTTTCTGCTTTCTGATTGTTCACGTAGGGCCTTTAAATAAATAACGTGGGTTGTGGACAAAAATTCTTTTTTGATTTATCGTTATGTTTGTCATGTTGTTATGGGATTATGTTTGTTATTTTTTAATTATTTATTTTTAATTTTATTTGTATCAAAGCCTTGAATTTCTGTTGCAAGTTACGACAAACAAAAAGAGCAATAACAAGAATGTCAATTAAAGCAGACGACAAGAAAGTTAACAAGAATTATTCTGAATTATTAACGGCCGTCTTTGCAAGATTTTTTTTTTTTTTTTGTGGTTGCAGAAGGTTCAAATGTTCTAAAGAGCCAAAATAAAGAAAAGGAATTTATTTAATTCACTTCACAAGATTTTATAAAGATTTGTATCCCACGAATAATGTGATGGGACTTGAATTAATTAGTTTTTCAGCACTCAACGTAGTTTTTATACAAAAAAATTTTTTGATAACAAAAAAAATATTTTTTATTAAATTTTGTTTTTTTTTTTGTCATTTTTAATTTCCATTCAGCTTAAAGAGTACGAATTAAGTGAAGTGTTTCATTTTGATGAAGATGACCGCAAATACGAAACAATTCAGACACAGACCCATTTAGAGATGGAACACAATCACGTAGAAATGAATAATGAATTGTCAGCGAATATAGAGCGTGAGAGGCAAAGTGAAATAACACCGCAACCAACGAGAGTCACTGAAAAAGATCGCATACGTTCAAAACTTTTGGAGAAAATGAATCCAATGTAAGTACAAAACCAAAAACTAGAAATCATTATGAATGAAGCTTAAAATAGGCACAGTCTCAACTTTAACTTGAAAAAAAAAATGTGGTGTAACATTTTGCTACTGCTACTTCTACGCGATAAAATTTCTTGGGAAAAATTTATTATTCAATAAAAATAAAATAGGCAAAAAGAAAATAACGAAAATTATATGGAAAACGAAAAAAATTTCGAGTAGATTTAATGTGCTGGACGACAGAAATTTATCAACTCCTAGGCTAAGATTTAGCCAAAGTGTTACCAAAAAAAGAATATTTCAAATTTGTAAAGAATGACAAAAACTATTTCTTTTCAAATAGAAAACTATAATTGTGCAAATTATCTGTTGAAACCTCAATCGAAAGGCACGCAAGAGAAAATGTGAGTGTGCACATGCGCATTTGAACTTATAAAAAATTATAAATTTAGTTTTATATCATAGGAAGTGTAAAAACACTAATAACAGCCCAAAATAAAAATTTTGTATACCGAGACGGCTAATCTAATTAATATTGATCATTCTAGTGAAGATCCGACATTTAGCATTCAAAATTACGCTGCAAATCTTTAATTTTTGTTAAAACTTCTCTAAAAATTTAAATTAAATGAAATAAAATTAAAAAAAAAAAAAATTAATAACTTTTCCTAGCAAAAGTTACAATATGGCATTTACCATCCCTGATATGTACACATTAGAAAGAAAGGATGTGAAATGTAAATAAAAAAAGCCGAAAAGCAACAAGAGAAAGATG
Organism: Thelaira solivaga; assembly: GCA_947397855.1. NCBI lineage: Eukaryota > Metazoa > Arthropoda > Insecta > Diptera > Tachinidae > Thelaira > Thelaira solivaga. The sequence goes on from OX377614.1 coordinate 69,233,930, forward strand.
GAGAGGTTGGTTTCTCTCATTGAAATTCACATTTACCACACACACACATGCATACACACAGGAATAAATACACACTCATGCAAATACAATCACAATGGACAAAGTGACATTTACACAAAAGTATACATGTCAAATGGAAATTAACATTCATGAATATGCAAAAACAGATAAAAAGAAAAAAACTTTACGAACAAGTGCAACAAAATATTAGAAACAAAAAAAAAAAAAAAAAAGTAAGAGAAAACAAAATTGGAATAAAAGTAAATTGCAAAATTGGAAATTATTTTTGATGTTTATGCACACACACACACACATGTAAACACTTCCACATAGAAATACTGAGAAATTAAACAAACAAGCACAATCTATAAATTAAACTTTTATTGTGGGTATTTTTGCAGGTTTTTTTAAGAAAATCGTTTTCTTTAAATAACTAATTTCAAATGGCATGAAATGAATCCAAATTAAAAGCAAATTTATTTCTGTCGTTACAGGATCAATATTTCTGGCGTTGTGCCCAAAAATGATAAACAGGCAATTTTGCAAAATATTGCAAGCAGTTATAGGCGTTCCGAATCGCAGCCCCTATCCGTAACATCTTCGCTGTATGCCAATACAAGTCGTAGACGACGCACGAAACGAGCGCGAGATTGTCGTGTAAGCCATTGGTCCGAGTGGTCCGACTGTAGTAAATCATGTGGCATCGGTGAAATGCACCGATATCGAAAAGTGATTAAACATGGCAAACGTGGTGGCCGTCCGTGTCCGCCATTGAAAGAATCAAAATGGTGTGGTTCCGAAAAGGGCTGCCATAAACCAGAGACCTATTTTAATTGGTGAGTATTAAATTCAATGCACTATCCCATCATTATCATCATCTATCCCCCATCATCGTATTGTCATATGCGAGTTTCATTAAAATTTTATACACGCATCTTTCCCCTTTAAAATTTCTCCCAAGCGGAATGCAATAGGAAAGCATTCCCAATCAATAAATCCAAATAAAACATTTTGAGGGAGGGATTTTTTCCATTAGAGGAAAACAATAAAACAGAACAATAACTAAAAGTTTCAATTTTTTAATCAGTTTTATTAATTTTTAATGAAATTTATTTCTTTTTTTTAAGGTCTGACACATGAATATATTCAACCAACCATACAAACCTCTAAAAAAAGTCATGTTATTTTTAACTCGATTAAAATAAATCAAAATTTATCAACCCATTCATAATTCCCAAAAAAAGAAAATTAATTATTATTTTAAACATAAATTAAAAAATAAAAATTAAATAACAAACAGCAAATGAATGAAATTTGCATTAATCGAGAAAATAAGAAAACAAAAACATTGTTTTATAAATAAAAACAAAATTGATTTAGTTTTATATACAGTCAAAAAAATTAATTTTTAATTTTTTTTTAACAAATTAACTTTCATTTAAGAAACGTACATCAACAAATACACAAACATCAGTTGCAGTTTACATTAAAAAAAAGTAATAAATTCGAATTTGGCGATCAAATCGTCTAGAAATTTTCCATGAAAAGTACCCATAATGCTCTTATAAAAAAAAATTTTTTTTACGTATTTTATGAAAAAATATATGAAAAATTCCGATAACGTTAACTTTAAACTCTACGATAATTTTTTGGATAAGAGCGTTAGTGTTTCTCATATAAATTTTCTATGACGATTTGATTGTTTGTGTTACAAAATAAAAAAAACTAATATTCCAAATATTTTTTTATTTTTTTTATCCATTTTTTAATTTTCATTCACTTGAAAAAGACACTATGGACAATATTTCAATAAAAATTAAATAAAACAATCCAAAACATTGAATTTGAATGAAAAAAGAAAGACATTAAAATGTGTTAAAATCAACAACAAAAACAAAAAAGAAACATTTTGTTTTAAAAACCAGATTATTCAGCCCGAACAAAAAAAAAATTATAAAAAAAAACATTAATTATTGAAGTAAGAATAAGTGTAAGAAATAAGCTTAACGTAAGAGAGATAAATTAAAAAAAATATTTTCATAAAAACAAAATCAAAGAAAAAATAAAAATAAAAAAGAAACAAAAAAATTTTATATTTAATTAAGTCCCGATGGTGGTATCAATAATATTTTTAAATCATTAATTTTCGTCTTTTAAAAAATCATTTGAAAGATTACGGTGAACTGGCCTCAACTGACATTTATAGCAGATTTATATTGCGGAAAAGCAATTTATAGACAACTCACTAATTTAAAATAGATTTATTGTGTTTATTTTTATCAGATTATGTATTCCTTTCAATTATAATATTTTTTTAATGTAAAGAAGAAAGAGCTTCACAAGCATACTTGAAAGCGCTTACAAGCACTTTACATTATAAAATACTACTCATGTTTGCATTCATGCAGTAAAAAAGTTGTTTCAGTCATCTTAGATGCTCTGCACCAGTTCACATGATACAAAAATTTTAAAATTTACTTACAAATTCCTCTAAGACACTCTAAAAAAATATATATTTATTAGACGAGAAGACTCTATGAGTAAAAAAAGGGATCGAAAGAAATAAAAGAAAAAATCGTTAATCATACAAGGTAAACTGTATTGTAAGTATAAAAAAATATATGTAAAAGTGAATCCAAAGAATATAATAAATATACATACATTCATACATACCATAATTAACATATAGAATTTAAATAATTTAAGCCTTGAAATAGTGAAAAAAATATGCTAAACAACTGAAAACCAAAACCATTTTATTTATATCTTTGAAATTAAAGTAACAAAATTTATTAAAAACAAAAACAAAATGTAGATATTGTAACTTTAACTGAAAAAAAAATATTAAACAAATAAAAACCTAAAATACAAAATGAAATCATTGGAAAATGTATACAAAATAAGTAAATAAATAGGACAAATCTTACCCGGTACAACTTGTGCAGATAAATTTCCAATAAAAAGTCATTTATTCAAATAAGAGAGTCAAGAGAGTAATTTAACATTCTTATCGATTCAATAAAGAAACTTATTTCATTTAACAATAATTATTTTCTTTCATCATGCATACACACAAAAATATTATTTTGTATACATTCCTTTCGATTTTCGATAATAAATAGCAGAAACAATTAATAAGCAATATTTCTGAAAGAGCTTTGACGAATTCAGATAAATAGAAATAGAAAAAAACCTAAGCCAACGACCGTTTATTTTTACAGTGAAACATTTTAGCTACTCATCTCCCATTCGAAACGTTCGTACTTTTCTAAACAAACTTGTCTTTTATTTATTTATTTAAAATTTATTATACAAAAAAAAAAGCATTAATTAATCATTTTCCAAATGCATAATTAAGAAAAGTAAGTTTAATAAACAAAAAAGAAAAGAAATTAAGCTTTAGAATTTAACAAATAATAACAATAGTAAATACACACATACACGCAAACCTTAAGTTTTAAAATAAAAATCGTATAATTTATGTAATTTAATATCAATAATGTTTTGTATAAAATAATAAAAACTAGAATAAAAGAATAAAAATTTCAGCGAATTCAGTTAGTCTGTCACATGATGGTAAGTACGACTAGAAACTTTTGTTTTCTTTATTTTAAATAGAAGTGAGTTGAAATTCTTAAAAAGTTTTTAGCATTTTTCCTGGAGCAAATTTTATTCAAATTGGCTGTGATGTGTGATAGCCCATTTCCTACTCTATCAATATTTATAACGATAAATCTAAAGTGTGTACAAAAATTCCTACGTTGCAAGTTCCGATTCACCTACTACGTTTTCTTTTTTAGCTGCAGCTTTTGAATAGACCAATATTTTGCAATGAAACCCTCACCACGTGAAAGAGTGCTAATGGGACCATACCCTGCATGCAACCTTTAATAAAAAACGCCCACAATTAATAAAACATATTTTCCACGAAAATTTTTACTGATTTTCTAGAAAACGGGGTTTTAAACTTCTATTAAAAAATCATTATGGCACAATGAACCACAAATACAAATTTATAAAACATAGCAGGTAGGCCATGCACAAGCATCCTAGAAAACCGAACATGACTCTAAATATTTGTTAATAAAAAGTGCTTGCAACCAATGTATGCTTGTGCATTGATCTAGTATTTACTAACACACTTAAATTATACAATTAGAATTTATTAAATGCAAAAAAAATATTTTATTAAAAAAACAAAAACTATAAATAAAAGTTAAAATTAAATGCGTACTTACAAATAAATCAATATCTTTATTTTTATTAAAATAAATAAATAAAGACAAAACGCACTTAACCCATTTTAATAGAAGACGGACTTTATTCAAGCAAAAACCCAATTTTCAAAATTGGCTTTTGTACTAGGTAAACAGAAAAAACAGGAGGAAGCTTTTTTACTAAAATTTTAATGAAGAAATTAATGCAGACAAACACATACAAGCAAACGCAACGCATAGGCCAATCAATACTCAGTATAACAAATTTCAACCTTTTTTCTACCTAGTTTTTTTCAATAAAAGTTTCTCTCTTTTACTGATATTTAAAAAAAAATCCTAAGGTACAGTGGGACACATGTATACAAATATTATCAAGAAATAAAAACTGCCAGCTATTATTTTGTTCCACAGTCCTTTTTTTAATTTTAAGTGTATCTGCATGCATGTATGTAGAATAATAGGACCCAATGTAGTTGATAATAAAACTCTAAAGCATTTAATATAAATTTAAAATATTAAATGGCATACATGATGGATAACGGTAAATGACGATTTACACAACATATGCTACACACAAGAAAACATAAAAGTCTACTTAAAAGACTACATAAATAAATAACGTTACTGGGGTAAAACAAAAAGACTAAATAAGTGGGACACTTCATACAAAAATTATGAAAAAATTTCTTAGGGCACATTGGGTACCTACTTATACAAATTTAAGAAATATATTAAGTATGGGAATTAACAATTCAATCAACTAAATTTCAACAAATTGTTAATAAATTTATTTTTTCTTTCTTGTTATTAAAATACACAAACACAAAACGCACTTAACTCATTTTAACAGAAGACGGACTTTTTCCAGCAAAAACCCAATTTTTAAAATTGGCATTTTTACCAGACAAACAGAAAAAATAGAGCAACACTTTTTCATTAAAAAATACTCAGCAAAGTAAAACTGCAGTAATTTTTTTTTTTTTGCTTAAAGCTTTGGGACCTCTCTCTCTCTCTCTACCAATATTAAAAACAACTCCAAAAACCACATTGATAGTCGAATCTTCTTTAGTCACTCTCTTTTTCTTTGTCTATTTACGTTGTGTTCTTGTGTGTAGAATATGTTGTGTAAATCGTCATTTACCGTTATCCATCATGTATGCCATTTAATATTTTAAATTTATATTAAATGCTTTAGAGTTTTATTATCAACTACATTGGGTCCTATTATTCTACATACATGCATGCAGATACACTTAAAATTAAAAAAAGGACTGTGGAACAAAATAATAGCTGGCAGTTTTTATTTATTGATAATATTTGTATACATGTGTCCCACTGTACCTTAGGATTTTTTTTTTTAAATATCAGTAAAAGAGAGAAACTTTTATTGAAAAAAACTAGGTAGAAAAAAGGTTGAAATTTGTTATACTGAGTATTGATTGGCCTATGCGTTGCGTTTGCTTGTATGTGTTTGTCTGCATTAATTTCTTCATTAAAATTTTAGTAAAAAAAAGCTTCCTCCTGTTTTTTCTGTTTACCTAGTACAAAAGCCAATTTTGAAAATTGGGTTTTTGCTTGAAAAAAGTCCGTCTTCTATTAAAATGGGTCAAGTGCGTTTTGTCTTTATTTATTTATTTTAATAAAAATAAAGATATTAATTTATTTGTAAGTACGCATTTAATTTTAACTTTTATTTTTAGTTTTGTTTTTTTAATAAAATATTTTTTGCATTTAATAAATTCTAATTGACTCTTTTAAATTTTCTTTTTTTATAATTTAAGTGTGATCAATGCACAAGCATACACTCTTATTATAAAATATTTGTTTTCAAGGAAGCTTGTGCACTGCTCTAAGTAAGTAAGCCCGTGTTTTTTCAATTTTTTTTGGTGTAAAATTTCATTTTTATTTACCTCTTGTTTAATATTGAGCGCAATAAAATTAAAAATAAATTTTTATTTAAAATGTACGGTTTCCTTTATTGGTGATTTAGTTACAATAATTATTTTAAATTCAAAATTAACATTTTTTATTTAATAAATGTAAGTGTACTTCTACTCTTGATTAGCGCCAACGAAAAGAAATTCACATTTCAAAAAACAAACTTGTTTTTTTTAGCTGCTGTTTTGTTCAAGATCTGGAAAGAAAATATGAAAAAAAATTATTTTATTGGCATTTAATTCCATTAATTTGATTTTAAATTAAATTCAAGTAATCAATTTTGATTAACACTAAATATAAATTAATTAATTAAAAAAGTAGTCAAGACGTAAAGAATCTACACAAAGCTGAAGCGGAATAGTATCCATTTCAAGTATAAAAGATTAATAATTAAAATTGAAATAAAGGTGAGCATTTTAAGCATCTATAACTTCTTGAATGCTAAATAAAGGACGAATTATGAGACAATGATGACGCATACTCGATCTTACCTTATTTTTCAGTTCAACGTTTTTACTTTATTTTTTATCCTTTGAAAGCTTAATAAAATAGGGCAATAACAACTTCAAGGCACCTGATAAACAAATGCAAATTCCCGCAAAAATAAACGAAGCTGTATAACTGCCAGTATGGTCATTTAGCATTCCACCAGCTGTTGTACCAATAAACACACCCAAACCCATGGCTAAAGCTGTTAAGCCAAAGGCGTTTGTTAGCTTATCCAGGCCCAGTACACGTACATAAATGATGGCACGCAAAGATGAATAGAATGCTAAAAGTAAATACACAGGAAGGTGCAGTCAAATAGACAGGCTATTAACTTGCTGCCTATGAATGCGTAGAATGTGAAACGAATTATAAAAATAAAAAAAAATAATAACGCATGCATTCAAGGCACGAGGGAGAAGGAAATTTTATACAAACGTTTACTCTTACATACCTACAAAGCACACATGAAAACCATAGTTAGGCAGCATAAATAATGCTGTTTCCTTGTGGTCATTTATTGAATGACGATGCCTCTTGGTTAGTGAAGAAAATGATAATGATGATGCCGACAATGACGATAATAAAAAAGTGCTCAGAAGAGCTCAGCTTAGTTTAGGTTAAGAGTACCTACACTCTTAACCTAAACTAATATTCGTAAGGAAAACATTTGTACAAGGATATTTTCGTTCATTTTTTTCATGGTTGCAATAGATGAATAAAAATTTACCTGGAGCAATGCCATAGCAAATGGCATATAGAAATTGAAACCAAACCACATCGAGACCATAATAAGCACTTACGAGTACAGCAAGACCACCAAAGAAAATTCCACCACCACAAATACAAGTTGTGTTTTCACGATATTTAAAGGCAATAAAACCAGAGGCAATGCGAAAAATAAAATTTGAGAAACCAATGGCAGGTGTGATTAGCCTGGCAAAAGATGCATCAATTTGTACACGAACTAAAAAAAATAAACAAAACAGCAAAGAACAGTTACGAAAGCAAATTACAGAATGAAGGAAACTAAAACAGATGCAGAGACAACGAAAAATTAAACATTCATGCAAATAGAAGAGAATCAGTTAAGTGTTCAGGTCGGCTCTTGAAATTTCAATTTTCAACTTTAGCCATCATTTGACTTTTTATCATGTCGTTTTCTTTATTACGTGCTTGACTTACCTGTTGAATATACAAACGGTATATTGAAGCCCATGGGAAACAAGAACGCCGACAGCAATAATATCCGAAACTCCACGACTGACAGTAAGCGGAAATCAAATAGCACATCAAAGGCTTTGAGAATCTTTGGATGTAGCCAATTCTTTGGTGATAGAAATGCCATTAAAGGGGATTTATTTATTAGCTTTAACTCATTATAAGTTTGGCGATATTTTCTTTCCTGCTGTTGATCTCGTACAACTTTCATAGAGGATAACGTCTTGATAATCGTTTGTCTTTTGTATTTATTTTCAATCTCCTCCAGTGATATCGTACGCCAGGGCGTACTTTCATCACTGGCTGTTGTGGTTTTAAGTCTTTTCAAAGTTGATTCGCTATTCTCTTGTTTGGTTTCATAATCCTTAGGACCTGCATAAAACATGTCTTGTTTTTCAATAAGATCTTGTTTGATAATGTATCGTTTGTAGTCTTCCTCTTCTTTAACTTTTTGCTCACTAACGCTTTCCTTCCATTTTGAGAGAAATGGACAGCATTCGTGTAACCACTTCTCAAAACAAGTGGAGGGTTGCTTGTATGCAATACCATCAATTTTCTCTGCAGGACAAATTCAGAATTTATAAAATTTCCGTATCCACAATTAAAATTTTAACCAAAATATTTACCTAAAATTGAATCGAAATTCTCATCCAAAAAATATTCTTTCTCAGTCACTTTTAGCGAGTATCTGGAATATTCCGTTAACCCCGTAAAAATATCAAGTGATTCCGATTCCGTATCTTCTGCCAAAATCTTAACAAAAGGAACAATTTTAATCCTGTTTACATGACTTTTATTTTAAATGCTAAAAATAAAGATATCGCATCGTATATTAACCTCCTTCACTCTGCCAATCCTAGTGGGAGTTACTTCTATAAATGTCAAAGTCATTACCAATATAATTATTAAGAAGATTACATGAATCCTCATTAAATTTCGCCAACCCAAAACCGGTACCAACACGTTATTCATGAATGAGAATAACATAATGCCAACACCAGCCCCCGAACAGGAAGCACCATTCGCTATGGAACGGAATTTATCAAAGTAATAACCAATAATGAGCTGAGATGATACCCAAATCATACTTAAGGCAGGGCCACCTTGAAAAATTCCCAAATTCATTTCGTTATTTTCATTTCTTCAATTCATTTACAAATATTTACCCAAAATGCTGTAAAATAATAAAATCATTGGCAGATTGATGCTAAAAGTGGAAATGGTTAATACAGTAATCGCCAATAGACATCCGGATAGTGCAACACGACGAAATCCATATTTATTGATAAAAGCGCTCGACAGAGTCCCGGAAAGAAAATAAAATCCTAAATAAATGTCGGTACTTTACAAATAAGAATCCTTTTTTTGAAAACATTTCATTCAAATAAATTTAAAAAACCGGGCGGACATGCACTCAACTCAGTTTTAAAAGATTTAAATTAAAACATTAAAAACAAAAACACTTGCCGATTTGCATTGAAGCCACTAAAACCACTTGTGATGCCGGTATGTTCAGGTCGTTAGCAATAAAAGGCAACAAAATGCCAATGGAGAATATGATGCCATCAACCACAATTTGGCATAAAAACGAAATGAAAGAAATAAGCCAACCGTAACCGCCGTCTGGGGGTATGATCATATAAAGCTGCAATGGGAACCAATTAAATAAACGTGTGTTGACCACAATTTGTCTTTCTCTTTTTAGTTTTTTTTTTCTTTTTTGCTTCACTTACAAAAACATGTCCGATCTGAAGATTCGTTGTGTCTACTGAGTTTTCATTATTTAAAGCTAAATCATTTGGAACTGATTTTACATGGTGAGATTGAGCTAAAAATAAATTAAAAAGAGACGGAAACTATTTTTTTTTCATCAAATGCATTTTGAGAGAACCTTCTGTAATTAATATCAGTTGACAAAGACATGAAAATATTTTACCTCCACCGCTGGCTGTTTCGTTTACTTTTCTCGATTTACTTGATTGTAATAAAGGCTCTGGTGGTTCTAATAAACAAATAAAATTTTTTAATAATTCTAGAACTGTCTGTCTGCATTTGCAATTTAATAGCAGATACCTCTCTCATCTAAAGAAAATCGTACTGCTGTTTCGTTACTTTCCTGTTCGACACTCTTTATTTTTATTTCGGAACTGTGGGAAGCAAACTGCACTCTACCGATTAAAATTGAAGGTACCGAAGACAAGGAATTTTCAGCAGATGCTCTCAATTGATTTGAGTCTAATTCTAAATTATTTTTACTCAATCTAAATACAAGACGTAAAAGAAATATTTTTTTTTTTTTAAATTCCAAAGTTGCACTTACCCATCTGTTGCCACTCTTCGTTTTTCTATTCGGTCAGTCCCAGTAAGTACAGTTACAGTTGAAGATGTGGACGTGCTGTAGTCACTTGAAATTTTTTCTGTGGACGTTGCGATTTCTCTCTTTGCCATAAGAAAAGCATTGAAACTTTTTAAGGAACTTGAAATACTGGAGGATGAATCTTGTTGTGGGTGCTGTGCTTTTGGATAGGAATGTTTGTCGCCGGGTCTGACTAAAAATTCTTCTTTAACTGCATTTGATCGCTCGGTATTAGATTTGTTGGCTTTGTTATTTTTATTTACAACCGTTTCCCCTGTAGGAGTATTTATTGATGTCGTTAGTTTTCTTGAAGATAACGTGAATGAGCTGCTTGATGCCACAGAGTCTATTTCGGTTTCCGTGATTTCTGTAGCCGCATGTGTTTTACTGCAATTGCAAATTTGTGAATTCGAGAAATTAAAAATAAATAAAAATATCATGTCGCGCGTTTGCACTTCAAATACTTTGCTAAATTTTCGTCCATTATTTTTAACGTGGTTGTCTCCTACTTTTTGCAATTGTGTTGCAAAAACATTTGTTTTCTTTGTTCTATTAAATTTCGATTTTATTTTAATTCTTATTCTTTTTTTTCTCAAAAATTATGTGTCAAATTTCATATAGAATTTTAACATGAATAACAGCAACAAGCTAAGAGAGTTTCATAATATTTTACTTTAAAACTAACTGTTTCCATTCCGTTCTCGGCCGCTCCTCTTATCTATGTGTAGGAATTCTTAGACCAAGGAGATTGATTGTATACACAGAACAATCTGTTTTTAAGAAGGTTTTTGATTAGCTGTTTTTTACGTGGGCGTAGCGTTATGCTTTATGTTGGTGAAAGAATTGTTAAAATCGGTGCGGTAGCTTTAGAGCTTATTCATTACAAGCGCAGATACCGACTGCAGCGCCACCTGCCGGACTGATTTGTTGAATCTAAACCATTCAGGGCGGCACCCAAACGCAGACAAAAAATTTCATTAAAATCGGAACGATAGAACTGTTCTTTATTCAAGATACCGACTGACTGACAGCGAACGATCTATTACGTGTCTGAACTTAAATATGGATTTGGAAATCAATTTTACTGTTGTTGTTTTAGTTTTTTATGATTTTTCCCGGTGATGACTAACAAAGTTGAACTAAATATTGGAAATTTTTATTTATTAATTTTGTTTATGGTACATAAGGGTTAAAAAGCACGCAAATAATAATTTCAGTTATATTAATTATTTTATTTTGTTTATTATTTTATTTTATTCCTTTTTTTTTATCAAAAATGTGTAATAATAAAAACATTTTTGTTTTAATTTTTTTCGATTACAATTGCACTTCCCATGGATGAAATCTAATTTCCTCAATTTTTTTTCTCAAATATTTATTTTTGGCTTTAGTATTTGAGCCCTAGAGTCTTGTTATAAATTTTGTGAAAAGCTAGTCCATGAAACATTTGAATTAAATTCAATAAATAAATTTTCACTTTTTATGGAAAAATAAAAATCCTTCAAAGCAAAATCAAAAAATACTGAAATTAAAATTAAAAGAAAAACAAAAAAGCTGCGCTGCATGACTCTCAAGTGATTGAAAAGGGATTTACACAATTTTTAGGTTTTAAAATATGTACGAACGAAACAAAAAACATTTGTTTTTTTAATAAAAAGAAAATGAAATTAATTCTTTAATTTCATACGCTTCTATTCTTGATAATAGTGACAAGATTTCTTATGAATCAAATGTTTTTATGTTTGCCATTTCATCTGCTACTTTAACAAAATATTAAGAAAAAATTTGCAAAAAAAAAAGTCAGGTACACTTTTGGATTTCATGCTCTACATAAAAAAGTTCTTTACCAGAAGTCAAATAATTTTAAAAATCTGGGAAACAAAAATGGAACATGACTGCCATAAATACTTGACTATTTGACTGGCAGAAAATGTGAAAGAAAAATAACTCGTGCCAACTTATCGGACGAAATATTTTTCACATTTTAAGATTTTTTTATTTTCTTTTTTAGAAAAATGCTAAATCACTCTTCTGCTGATAAACATAATTTTAAAAAGTTAAACAGAAAAAGATGGTTAAACACAAAAGGTGGCAGAAAAGATTTAAAAAAACTCACACAAAAGCTAAAATCTGAAAATTAAAATTCTTTCGCTGGAATACAAAGTAGAAAAATCTTACATCATGATTAAGAAAATAAAGCAACATCATGCACTCACTAACCCAGAAACAACAACAAAAAAACGTAAGAAAAATAATAAAAAGAAAAATTGCTGGTTGATGTTTGTTTGTTTTGTTTTTGGCTTTTTTATGCTGAAAGTAATTTCATCAGCTACACATATTAAATCAGTGAAAAAAAAACAAAGAATCAATATGTTATTTTTAAACTTTTCACTCGTTACACACCCCCCAATACCACCAAAGAGGTGCTCATTGTGGCGGAAATGCAGGTGATATGAACTGAACTTTTTATACAATTTCCTACTAAAATACAATGTATCGCCGTCCCCTTTGAAAGAGAAGAAAGAGGAGGAAAACATATCAGAGTACATAATGAATATAAAAACAGATACACACACAAACAAACACACGTACATGCATGCATTCATATGTACAAACAAGTAAGCGTGCTCGCACATGCATGCAGTCAAATAAGCCAGCAACAATTTAGCATGAGCCATATATACTCGTACATGCCTGTGTGTGTGTGTGTAAGCTTTTTATAACATGCATTTTACTAATGAAGTGTAGTTGTAGAGTATTAGCTTAAAATTCGATTACTTGCATACCAATAAGATTTTTCTTTTGCTTCTACAGCTGAACTTTATTTCCAACCAACACATGCATGAACATCTATACAAACACATCTGTGCATGTATGTTTTGGACGAATGCATTCAAAATATATTCAGTTACTTAGTTTCACAGTGGGCTCAACAACGCATCTCTAAAACAATTTTCTATGTGAAAGAAACCAAAAACCGGAACATAAAATTTATTTCTTTTTCTCAGGATATTGGAAAAGCACAGAGTTTATAAATACCCCTGCATGTGCTTTTAGTTTTAAAGCTCATTTTTAAATTAACATTGAGGAAACTACATGCTGTAGAATACCCTGTAGCTTTGTGTCTTGTGCCTTGTAAATAAATTTGTAAATTTGAGTTTGCTTACTATAAGCTTCATCGAAAGTCAAACTAAAAAAAATACACAAAATTGCGTTTTGTAGGAACACTGTCTTCAGTCTCTTTTGTTTTCTTCCTCTTCTCAATTTTATATAATACACTAGTACTATTAACGCCCCACCCTCAGTACTTACTCATGGCATACGAGAATGTGTAATACACACATACAAACACATGTATGTACTTTTAATAGCATGTTGTTCTCAGACGTCGAATATTCGATGTTGAATTTTAAATCCTGCTGCTGCAATATTATTTTGTAAATATTGTAATTCACTGGCAAACGTATGTATGTCTGACTGTCTATCTAATTTTGTAATTTCAATTTTATTTCTTCAAGTTTTTTCATTTTACTGGATTCTCTTTGCGAGTATTTGATACTATCGAAAAATCAAATACGAGACGATTGAACTAAGAAAAGCAATTTTATTACAACAAAGTGCTATTGATTGTGCATCTTCCAAAAATTCTTCTGCTTCATTTTCTTATACCCTTTTTATTTTGTAAAAGTTTAACAAATTGTAGTTTTCACTTTTTATTGCATTAATTTCGCGATTCTAAAAGGTGATTTTATAAGAACTATCGGAAATTTAAAAAAAAAACACATAAAATTCAGAAAAATGCATGAAATATTTATTTGGATCGATAGTTGGGTCGATATAATTTAATGTTTGAAGATTATTTCATGCAAATGTTGGCCGCGGCTGCGCCTCAAATGGTCCATCCGCTTAGTCCAATTTTGGCATACTCTTTCCAACATTTCGGCCGGTATCTCACGAATAATGTTGGCAATGTTGGCTTCCAGTGCGTCAATCGAAGCGGGCTTGTCCCTATAGACATTAGCCTTAACATAGCTCCACAAAAAATAGTCTAGAGGCGTTAAATCGCACGATCTGGGCGGCCAATTGACTGGTCCCAAGCGTGAAATAAACTGTTCACCGAACTCGCCTCTCAATTGGTCCATTGTTTCGCGTGCTGTGTGGCATGTGGCACCGTCTTGTTGAAACCACATGTCATGCAAGTCAAGCTCTTCCATTTTGGGCAAAAAAAAGTTTGTTATCATCGCACGGTAGCGCTCACCATTCACAGTAACGTTGTGATTCGCATCATCTTTGAAGAAATACGGCCCAATGATGCCGCCAGCCCATAATCCGCACCAAACGGTTGTTTTTTGTGGATGCATTGGTAGCTCTTGCAATGCTTCTGGCTGCTCTTCACTCCAAATATCCATTCAACCAGAAATGAGCCTCGTCGCTGAACACAATTCTTCGATAAAAAAGTGGATCTTCATCTAACTTTTCAAGAGCCCATTCACCAAAAATTTGGCGTTGTGGTAGGTCGTTTGGCTTCAATTCTTGCACCAGTTGTATCTTATAAGGCTTCACACCCAAATCCTTCCGCAAAATTTTCCACGTAGTGGAGTAACAGAGGCCCAATTGCTGCGAACGGCGCCGAATCGATAATTCACGGTCATCACCAACACTGGCCGATACGGCTGCGATATTTTCTTCAGTTCGCACTCTACGTAAGCGTGTTGGTGGTTTAATGTCCAACAATGTAAATTTGGTGCGAAATTTTGTTACAATAGCCCGAATAGAAGCCTCAGTAGGTCGATTAAACTGACCATAAAATGGAAGAAGCGCGCGATGAACTTTCTTAACAGAGCACGCATTTTGGTAATAAAATTCAATAATTTGCAAGCGTTGTTCGTTTGTAAGACGATTCATGATTAAATTATAGACCAAACTGAAGATGTTTGACAGTGACACAAGATACAAAACGTGCGTGAGCTGTCAAAACTAGTGTTGCCAAAAAGATAATAGCAAAAAAATCACTCTTTATAACAATTTTTTTTTTTAATTTTTTGATTTTGTGATGAAAACTTATATAAAAAAAAGACAAGATTCTTTGCAAGTAAGTAACCTAAAAAAGGCAAACAAATGCCTTCTTGATTTTTGCAACAAAACTAACAAAAAATAAAATCAATAAATAGAATAGAATAAAATAGTTAATTAAATAGGGTGTTCGATGTTTGATGCAGATGCAAATATGTGTGCAGCTACAACATAAAAAAGCTTAATTTTAATGCCTTAGAAATGTTTAAAACAATTACGGTTTTTACCATTTTTATTTTATTTCATTTTTCTTTTTGCACTTGACATGAATTTCCTTCAATCAAATCTCATTAGCGTCGACATAAAAGTAAAACTTTAATGAAGTGAAAAAGAAGAATTGCCAGTAAAAAAAGTAAGAATGAATAAAAAAACAGAGTATTCATACAAAGCGGTAGGAAAATAAAAGGAAATATTGGAAAAGGTGAGATGACAATAATGAAATTAATTTTACATTCATTCACCCACCGGAAACTTATAAATGAACTTGAATGTGTCACACTTCCGTTGAAAAGGCAAACTGAATACGTTTTCATTTCAATTTTATTTTCTCAGCATTTCAGTAGTTGAAATGGATACCTGAAATACGCTTCATACTTTTCATTCAATTTAAATGCGATCCATAGAGTCACTCTGTCAGTTTAACGTTGACACTCTTTCAGTCATTCTTTTAACAAATGAAACTTAAACCGTAAAATTTATTTTTGTCTTTTTTAATATCCTTTTTCTTTTTTTTCTTTTTGAAACCCAATCACCTTTAAGTCTGCCTTTTTGCTTTTCAAGTCATTGGTTTTATTTGTTACTCAAATAACTACAAAATTAACAATAAAAATAAAGTGATGGTGAGTGAGTCAAAGCAAAAAACACTTAAAAATTAAATAATTTTTATAAAAGAAGGTGTGCATCGTAGTCAAAGGGATGTTGGCCTAGTATGAGAAAACGATACGTAATCTTTCTTAAATTGCTGGAAAATTCCTTTCTAAACACAGAAAATATTAAAATGTAGTTCGTTTTTTGCGGTGAGAACAAAAAAAATATATTAATTTACGTCAATCGTTTGAAGCACACTAAGACTTTCCAACATTTTTCACAGTGTAGTTCATACAAAATGAACTGAATTTTTTCTTTTCTTTTTTTCTAGCCATTTTAAATTTTAGTAAAACATTTTAATAAAATGTTTAGTGTTCACACAACAAAAACAGAAAAAATACGAGGATAAAAATATGTTGCGGTTTTTCGAATTTTGTCGAGATTGTTACATTGGCTACTGACACTGGTGCTAATAGGAGTATTGGTTGGTGTTATGTGGCACAGAAACACCGCAGGACATTTATATTTAATTATCTCAACAGGAAGAATTTAGTGTGTAGGCAATTCCAGCTACAAAACCATAATCATAACCATTCCTAAATGCACGATGAAAATTAATAAAATAAAAAAATTTATGGAAATGAACCCTAAAAAAATTACAACCGAATGTAAAACATTCATTAAAGAGTGACGCAAAATAAAAACAAAAACAAAAGCTTTGACGAATAAAAACAAAACGAAAAAAATTATATAAATAAAAAAAAACATTTTCACGTACAGTGAAAAATAACGAAATTGTTGGAAGCGGAAACGATGAGAAAAGCTGGCTACAAAAAAATATATATTTGCCCCTTCCAAGAATGTACAAAAATTAACGTTTAAGGGAAAATACTTTGTTTTCTCTCTGTCTCTCTCTCTCTCTCTCTCTCTCTCTCTCTCTCTACTTTTATTTTAATTTGGTACAAATTTTTATTATTTCAAATTATTAGTGTTTATTTTTGTGTTGTGATTTACTCTGTTTCTTCTACAGTATTTGATAATTTTCTCAATCCTATTTTCTATTTTTGCATTTAATTTTTTTTATTCTTTCTCCATATTAAACATTCCTTCCTTATTTCATTATTTCTGTTTTTTTTTTAATAAGTTTTCATTTTTTTCGGTTCTGAATTTAAGCTCTGCCATAAATTTTTGTTGCTTGACAGTCAGATATCCTGCTAAGTATTCTTTCATATCCTTATGTTGTACTTTTTTTATAACAAAAGTGTGTGTGTGAGTGTGTAAATATTAATGCTAAAGCGAGTACGATGTTAAATCAAATAATTTAAATCATGTTTCTTTCAACAAAATATTATTAAACTGAGATTCCCAAACAAAAATATCAAATGTGTTGCTGTGTGGGTGTTCTATACGAACCTACATCTACAACACTTTTCGTTGTCGTAATTTGTATTTGAAATAAAAATTAAGTTTTTTTATATAAAAATAAGTAAAACGAAGTTTTCCATTATTTTTTGCCTTTAGGTGTCTGAGCGTATCTGCGGCAACAAACAACTTTCAATTAAATAAAAATAAGTAAAATTGTGATCGACTAAAACAAATATTGTTAATAGAAACGCAAACACGTAAATAAACACGCACTTTAAGGACTCGTACGAATTAATCAAGTTAAGGACAGCGACAAGTTGAATTATCCCATGAATAATGGGACAAAATGTTCATTCAAACGAACAAAAATTAATATATAATTAAGGCAATTTAATTTTAATTAAATTCAACTTTTATCAAAAATTTCTTTTATTTTTCTATACGGGAAAATACTCATCATTGGCACTCAAGTACGCTCAGTCTAAGTCACAAGGTGTCACTCACTCACTCCCTCATTCACTGTACAGCAATAAAAGCAATAAATGAAATAAACTCAACATCTTAAAGGCTTTTTTCAAATTAAATAGATGCTTCTCGCATACAGCTTGAAAGTATTAAAATACACACACAGCCACACCCCTCCAAATCTAACAGTGGGTGCGTAAAATCTATATAAACCAGCCAGGCAGTCATAAATGCGTCAATACGTGTGCTCAAACGTAAGCAAGATTGCGATAAAGTTTATTAAGAAATGGAATTTGTTCTATTCTCTACGCTTTATAGCGAAATACAGAATTTATATAATTACAAATGCGTATGTTTTGTGTGTGTGTGTGTGTGTGTGTGCTGTTTTATTTGAACCCTAAATTTTATTGCAAAAATATACATGCTACACCCGTGTGAGGAGCTTAACTGTTTTCCCTTTTCATAGCATAAAATAACAGAAAGTGTTCATTTGGCCGGGGGTCATGTGCAATAAAATCCGCCTTTAATGTTGTTGTAAACATTTTACAGCCATCGCAACAATCGGCCAAGCATAGAGAAGCGCGTAAACACAAAACCTCAACTTGGAAAAGCTTATGGCATGTAATTTTTATGTTTGTTTATTTTTCTTACTTCCCACAATTCCATCATTGGCCTGAACTGTTTGTATTAAAGGGTAAGTGTAAATTCACAAAACAATGAACAGCCAACTCGTTATCGCTTACACAAGCAAATTTTAATAAAGAGCCGCACATAGCCACTTCAATATCCTAACCACCCAACTTTAACAAAAGAATTTAGTGGTGAGTCATATGAGGCGGGTCGTATGATTAATATTTAGAAGAATAAAGAAAGGACTTATTTAAAAGCAATTATATTATGCACAGAACGTCTTAAGATTAATTTTGGGAAAAATACTAAACTTTTTTTAAAAAAAAAGTTTATGTGTTTTGGTGATCAATTCCAATTATGTTCGTTTTGAAAAAATTTATTATTTCCATGATATTCTCATGGAAAATCAAAAAATTGTTTACTTAATACAATAAATACAGATCATTTTACGGAAGCTACTCTCGTCTCAAGTTTTGTTAAGTTACTGGTCAAACATTTGAATACTCATTTTGTTACATCTATTGACGGAATGAGAATTGCGTCAATAAGCAAACAAAAATTTCAAATAAAAAAAGAAGGCATTGAACTACATAAACAATTTTTCCTAATCAACACTTTACAAATATTTTATTTTTATTCTTCTCTTCTCTTCTCTTTTTTTTTTTTTTGCCTATTGACTGCTCAATTCTCGTTTGGTTAAATGTGGAAACAAGTTAAATTCGCAAAGAATATAAACAACTTCTCAATAGCCATTGCAGTTTGCCAATCAAGTAAAATGTTTCTTTAAATCTTTTATCGCATTTGCTTCTTTCATTCATTTTGTTATTTGGGTGTGTATTCTTAAATTCATGTTTTTTCTTTATATCTCATTTATTTTTATTAAATTTTATGATTGTTTTATTTAATTTAGTTTTTTTTTTAAGCATTTTAGTTAAAAGCGAATTTATAAATATTCATTACAAATTCTTGTTCACCAATGAAAGTGATCTCATACAAATTTTGTTTTGCAGTGAAATAGAAAACACAAAAAATAAGTATGAAAAGTGTCCTCAAAACTCAAAACTTTTACCATAAATTCCACATACAAGGAGAAAAAAAAAAAAAACAAAACAAAACAGTATACTTTTCTACAACTACTTGACAAGTTGTGAGAATTTTATGAAGTGGCTACGAGAAAAATAGAAGGAAAAAACATAAATAAACAAGTATGCACATAATTATAAAATTACTCAAGTGCACACAGCCGAGTACATTCATGAACATCAACATGAAAACTAAATGAAAATAATCATAAAACACTCATATCCATTGCAATGAATGTACATGTGTGTAAATGCCCGCCGCACAGTTACTTTCTCCATTTCTTTAAAGCACTCACATCAACAAACACACTGAATTACCATTCACTTGCATTTGTACTTGCACTCTTACTTGCAGACATTTTTTTTCATTATTTTTTTTTTCTGTGTATCTCTATATTGGTTATCATGTGTTTGTGTGCTAGTTTTATTTTAAAATTAGTGTTTGTGTGTAACATGTGTATCATTTCGGGTGCTCTTGTAGTAAAAGGTATTTATAAACCAAATGAATGTTAAGTAAAAACTATACAACTTGCACATACAATTCTGTGTTTTGAGGTTCACTTTATTATTTTATTTATTTATTTATGTTTTTTGCATTCTCCACTCTTTTACGCCACTTACACACACTCTCTAATATACAGACCGTTGCATACTTACAGCACTTGCACTCACTCTTACTCGCACTTACATTTTATGTAAATGCCCAAATGTGTTTGTGCTGAAATATTTTGTTATAAACATCTGCTTTAAACGGAATTCAAACATACCCCCTCAGTGTGCGGTTTGAAGCTACTAAATTTTTTTTAGTTCCGAAAGAGGTAAACAAGCACACACACAAATTAAGCCGCTTTAGTATTGAATAATTTAACAAATAAAAAATCAGCAACATTTGATTCACTTTTAATTTTTATTAAATGAATATTTGAAATTGTATTAGGAGAAAACACCAACACACACATGCAACAACAGTAAATATCGATGTCATTCATTTGAATGTGCGTAGGTTTTGCTACGAATGATTAATATTATTTTAATGGCACTTATACGGCTTCGTTACTCATTTATGTGGCATCGAATTTCAAAGAAATTTCATTTCAAGCAATTATCTACGTAAAATGCGTTATCTGCATTTCAGGCGGTGATTTTCAACAAAAGAACTATTAAAATACGACTGAAAGAGTGCTAATAAAATACTTATTATTTTCGGTGGCCACTGCACGAATGTCTGGCACAAAATTTTTTGCTCCAATAATGAATTAATTGAATAAAAAAAAAAGTTACCAACATTGAAAAGATTTTTTGAAAAATTGCAAGCATAGAAATAATTGATTAAATTTACTTATTTTTAATGTTGACATTGTTAAAAAAGATTTATGGCGATTACAACAAATATTTGGTAAACGAACTATGTATTTGATTTTTACCTTTTTGTGCAAGATTTCCCGTCAAGCCAGTCAAGCTTTTAAAGAAGTTTGTGTTTGTATCACATTCTCAAGATTAATGATTTTGTACTTTTTGGTTTAAAAAAAAAGTGATTTATAATGGGACAACTAGCAAATTTTGCAACAAAAAATACATACATATTTGGGAAACAACAATTTTGTTTTATTAAATGTATCCCCCGAACAATTGAATAACAAATAACAACGACAACTACGATAACACACGAAATTAATGATTCTTTTCAAACAAAAGCAAAAGCAAAAGAAAAATAAATAGACCCTCCATCTTTGCACATGCTTGTTCGCTTGTATATTTAAAAATAATAAATAAAAACAAACGAAATAAAGATCTGGTGTTTGAAACATGAGATCAAAATCTAATTCTATTTTTTTTTTTCATCTCTATTTCTATTACATTTTCCACAGTCGTCTTGTTATCACCGTTGTCAACGTGTTCTGTTAAAGGATACAACAATAGAATTTGGAAATGAATGAATTATTTTATTTATTTTTGGGTGTGAGCAGAAAGCGGAAGGAGAACTTGAATTCCCTGGAGAAATTAATTTGATTTATTCGTCACTTTCAGCTGTAATTTAATAATAAAATATGACTAACTTCTTTTTGTTGATTTCTCTTTTTTTTTCTCTATCTCTCTTTTTAGTAACACGTAATATTCGTTTTATAGAGCCTCGTTGCTGGCTTAGTGAATTGTAGACAACAAGCAGACAAAATAAACTGAAAACACATTTTGTTTGCTTGCATGAATGTGAATGTGAATGAGTATGTTCACAAAACTCAAGTAACCTTAACAGTGAATTTTTATAGTGACTATAACTCTCCCTTTCCTTTACAAATACTTTTTTGTTGTTTTTTTTTCCTCTCATTGATTCCTAATTGATGAATACTAATCCAACTTAATTAAACGTCACAGAAAAAGGTAAATTTTATTCTATTCCAACTAAGTTAAAGCAAATGCTTTTGCGTGTATGAATAGTTACGCAGTACGGAATTTGTGCCGCTGAAATGTGTTATCGTTTAATACTTAATTAAAACTAAAATAGATATAAAATTAAACATTTGCCGCAGTAAGCCACAATTTGCGTTTCAAAAAAACTGCTTACAAAATCAACACATTTTAGTTTATTAAAAAATAAATAAATTAAAAAAATGCAAATAAAATATAAATCTATAGGAATTACAATGTACGTAATTGAGTAAAATTTTAAGTCGTAAGAAAATAGTGAAGGAAAATCATCTAAATTTTTAAATCTTTTTATTTATTTTTTCATTTTCTTTTTTTGAAACAAAATGTTATGGAAAGTTCAAAAACAAAAACTTGTGTTCAATATGTTCATATTCCAGTTAAAAAAAACATGTGAAAAATCAAACCAACAAAAATAAACAAACACTTTCAACAAACAAAAAAAATTAACAAAATTGTAAAATGAAAAAAACAACTACACAGGATGACACCAGAAACAGCGACAACTGCAAAAAAAAAAGTAAACGACAACAACAAATATACACAAAAATACACAACGGAGATGACAAATCCAGTACAAATTGATTCTTTTTCAGTACAATTCTGATTGCTGAACTCTGTTAAAAAGGATTATCTCAGTAATTTTGAACTTTAACACAAGACAGTTATTGCAACTATGTTCACAATTGAGAAGACAGCATCAGATAATTATCGAAGAATTTATTTTAAAAAAATCTCAATTAAAATTCTGTTTTTTTTTTAAATCATTGTTTCGCGTAAAAATTAAATTCGTTCCAAAAAGTGGACGATTTTATAGTCAAGTCAAGTACAATTTCTATACATTTATTTATTATCTCTCATGCACAAGCACATATATGCACTCAACAAATCTCCATTAGAGTGATTGACAAAAAAGGCTTTTATTTTTTTTGCGTGTGGAAGTAGTCAGTCGGTCAAGTTGTTGCTCTGAACGTTGATAGCCAACAGCAATAGTAGATGCTGGATGGCTATAGGATCATGAGTTGGTCACACAGATGTTTTTGTTTCCAAACCAAATCAACACACAAATGCAACGCAAGTATACCCACACATACACACGTAAATAGATAAAACTATGTGCATGTATGGATGGATATATTCCTGATGTGTTTATTTATTTACGTATGAACGTGAGTTCGTATGTATGTACATTACTTTGAGTATCGTTTTTTGTTCAAGTTTCCTTCTCGTCCATATGCCCTACACGTTACGTATTGTTCTCTTGCTGTTTAACATTTCCTGTTTTTATGCACTTTTTTCTTGCTCTCATTCTTTGCATTTCTTTTAGCATGTGTCGTTTGTTTGTTGTTGCATCAAAATGTAAAAAAGTAAACTTGAAGCATTTTGTTGGCATAACTTTTTTAGATTGTGTGTTTTAGCAGCCATCAAAAAATGCAAGCCGTTTATTTCTTTGACTTGAAACAGTTTGTTAGATTCACGTCTGGCAATTTTTCTTTTTTTGTTATAAAATATTCGTTTACTAAAGCAACTGACTTTTTAATTATTTTAAAACATACTTGCTGTTAGTCAACACAAATATTTAGAAAAAAAATCTTGAGAGAACAACAAAACCAACAAGAAATAGCAATTTTATATTTTTCGTTTTTCTTTTCAGAAACCGCACAGATTCCAAAAAAAGGAAGAAGAGTGCTTGCAACAAAAACCATTTTACTCTTGTTTAAATTAATTACTTTTTTCTGTGTTTTCGTTTAATTTTTTTTTTTTTTTTTTTTTTTTTTGTGTGTAATTAAATAATAAAACATCATTCAATGAAATTTTTCGTTTAGCAGCGTTTGCAATTCATTTTTAATATCAGGCACTCGTATACCATCTACAGTGCGATGTTCAGAAAAGCTTAAGGCATCCAGCTATTGTTGTAACATTTCTCTACCAAATGAATTTTTCTGTGCAGAAAAAGCACAAAACAATTTCTTTATTTAAAGTTATTTAAAAACACGAATAAAATTCCAAAGATTCATAGACTCAACAGTGCAAATTCAGAAGAACTTGAAAACTTGTGTTGCTTGTATTTTGTGGCATCTACAAAGTTAGAGAAACTTTGCTGAACATAAAAATAAAAATCGCAATAACGACATTGAACTCATTTAGGAAATTCTTTTGATGAAAATTTCAAAATTTCATTTTGTACAAAATTAACTTTGTTTTTTCTATTTTTATTTTTTTGCTCTCATTAAACGGAAGAGGAAAATTAAGTCTGTACGGCTATTTAAAGTAAAACTCCAGAAAGCAGTGGAATCTTTCAAGTTTTTATTTTGTTTACAAAAACTCTGTTTCAGTCAAGACGAATGGTAAAAAAAAAGGATTTGAAGAAGGAATGTAAATTAGAAATATTTTCAAAGGGAATGTGCAGAATTCAGTTGGGCTCTTAAATAAATATTTTGCAGAAAACCGAAAATCTTTATTCAATAAATTTGAATTTATTCTTCACTGCTTTTCAACACTTTTTTCGTCCTTTTTTTGTATAGCAACAACCAAAAAGAAGTCCATCTAAACAAATTGCTTTAACAGACTTGTAAAGTTTTCTTTTACTTATTTACTTGGTTGGTGTTGTCTGTTTTAGTGTGTGTTTGTGTACCTGTTTATATGTGAGTTTTGTGTGTATGTGTGTGTGAATTAACATGCATACTGTAGTTGTTTAAAAAATCGTTTTTTTATTCCAGTCACGCTTTTGAATATTTTTTTGCAGTCACCTTATTCCTCTATTTTGTTTGCCACAAAACCTTAGACGACCTTAACTTTTTACTCAATCCACTTATTAATGTGGAGCCCCCTGCCAACTTTGCTGCGTTCCTTTTTTCCTAGTGAAGTGAAGGCATACAAAGTTTGTTACTTTTGCATTTAAGAAACTGTTTTATCCATAAAGCTGAAGAAATCGTGTGCTTAGAGCCACAATTCTGTTATATTCCAGTCATGACTGTTACTAATTTAGATTTTTGTGTTAGCTAAGGCAATCATGCCATTGGAAAGTGTTGAGAATGTCAATCGCAAAAGAACCTAAACACCAAATTAAAAACAAAAACAAAAAACTATTTGAATTTTTTCCATTGATGTAGAGGAACACATTTGCTTCGTCTGCCCCGTTATGAACAAGAATGATACAAATCCATGTTATGATACAAATAAAGCTACAAAAAAGTTATCGGATTTTAGTTTTCTCTTTTTTTTTTTCTTTGCAAAATTTGGTTGCTAGTCCTTTTTTACATTTAAATGTCTTATAAGCACTTTGTTATATTTTGCTTGTTTGTTCGTTGCGAGTCTTCCTTTTTTCTTTTATTTCTTTTATTTTTATTTGTGTAAATTAAAGTCACAAATTCTCATCTAGTTACACTTTCAAAACACAGTAGCTAAAATAAGAATATTTTTGGTTCTTGCTAATTGAATTTCTTTGTCAAGTACGTGAGAGGACATATTGCTTTCATTTGCTACTGTAGGGGTGCGGATGATGCGTTTGTGAATGTGAGTGTGTGTTGATAAGAATAAACAAGTTTATAAGTTTATAAAAAAAGTGGATGTTGTTGTTGTTGTTAGGATTTATTTATTTACATTCTTATTTTTTCTGCTTCAATTTCTTTTTTAGATTCTTAATGCTCATCAGAATAAGATTTTGTTAAGTGTCTATTCTGTACAAACAAAAAAGAAATTATAGAATGAGCTGATTTTTTCCTTCTTTATTGTTTTCTTGTTTCTTTTACTTGTATTTTTATTTCTTGGCATTTATTTTAAATGTAATTAAGAAAAGCTCTAATTGAATACTCTTTTTTTAAATCAATTTATTTTTTTTTTAGATTCCAAATCATCATATTTTGGAAACAAAATAGGATCCAACTGCTGTCATATTTACCTTTTTCACGGCCGATTTTAACAACAAATCTTTCTTCTCTAGTTATTGTAAATTAAATTCATTGAGTAAGATTTTTATGAAATAAACTCCCCCACCCCTTCCTTCCACCTTCTTGGATACCAATCAATTGTGCGAACATTTAAAACAAAAATACAAATAATATTTTTGTTATTTTTTTTGCTATCAATTTATAGTGGCTTTGAGTGACATGGCTTTCAAGTTTTTTTTTTAACGAGAACTTTCGTATTAATAATTCTTTTTATTAATTAAAAGCCATGCACTCGTTAAAATTTGTGACTTCTTTGAAAGAAGTTCTTGACATGTCACATCCATCACCAGCAGAAATATTTTGTGGCATGCAAGCAACACAAATGAAATATTGAATAAAATAAACAGACAAAATTTTATTCGCGTTTTTGCAGGCTTGTGCTACTTTGGATTATTGTCAAAGGTTTTTATTTTAATGAGTCGGAAAAGTGTTTACATTAATTTTTAATGCGTTTCATGCAAGCATACACACACATGCACACACGCGCACGCACACATTGTCACACAGATTGCGTTTCACTGTAGAGTGGCAGCAAATATTTCACAGAATTATTTTAATTTAATTTTTGTACAAGTAACTTTCACAGCCTTTTTAAGAGAATCGTTTTTATTACTTTTTTTTATCTCAGCATTTTTATTATTGATGAAAAATTGTGTGGCTTTAAACAAAAGACATTTTAATTAATTTTTACCGGTTTTTATTTGCTTATTTTTTGCTGATGATGCTGCAGTATTTTTTTTTTCTTTATTTCCTTTATTTTGTTATCCGTTTAACAAGCAACTTTAAAGGGTTATTTTATTTTTATTATTTTTTTTTCTTGTTTTTGTTCTGGGCATGGAATTTTTTTCAGTTTCAATTGCAAAGTAAATTCAAATTAAAGTTTCCTTCTACACTGGACTTCCATTAACATTTTATTTACTTTAATCAATTTTATTCTCTTTATTTCACAAAAGTTTTTATGCTGTCGCTGTGTGCGGCTATGTGTGTGTGGAGTGTGTGTGTATTTCTATTTGCCTTAGACTACGTTTCATATTTTACACAATTTAATTCTTTTATTTTTATTTTTTCATTTATTTATCTTTTATGATCATTTGGAATATTTATTTAACAATTAAGTTCTGGGTTTCTAGTTTATTGCTCGTCGTAGAAAATATGCTACAAAGAGTCCATTGACTAGATCTTTAACTTATCTGAATGCCATGAAAGAACAACAAATAGTAGAATTTAACGTATCAAAAAACTTGCTTTGAAAACTTTTCTCTGTATAATTTAAATTCAATTAGTAATTAAATCATTTATTTATTATAAATTAAATTAGCAACTAAACCAAGAACTTGAACACACTTAATAAGTAAATAAATAAAAAACCTCTAAGCATGTGTATTTTTAATTATTCTGTTTCTGAGAAACAAACAAAAAAATTGACTTTAGCTAAACTGGATTTTTATTAAGAAATGATTTACATTTTCTACAAAATCTATTGGCATCAGTGCATTGAGAAGAGTAAGCGAAAAGTAACAAAAAACCATCATACTTGTGTAAAAAATTTGAAAAAGAAAAGAAGTGAAATATTTTTAGCAAAATATGTGCGAGTACATTCACCGTCAACATAAGCACTACAAAGTGTAACATACGTGGCCAACATAATAAATTGTAAGTAAACTGTGCCACTGTAAGACGCTTCCATACCTATCACCCGTCATATCATTTTAATAATGCTACTGTTTCTGTTTTCTTCAAATAGTTTCAACATTTCATTACCCACAAAGAGATGACAACATAAAAAAGCAAAATGAAATGGCAGTAACATGTAAAGCAAAAAAAGAGGAAAAAAATCTCAAAATTACCAACAAACACAAAAAAGCGAACCTTGAAAACACAAACAATTGCAAAATCACAAACATTTCATAAAATCAGAAAGCGTCTAAAGTTGAAGAATTTTTCTATTAAAAATCAGCAAAATTAAGCGACTGTCACAGAGTCACTGAGACGAAGATGATGGGTAACTTTCACAGCCTTTTTTTTTGATT
Source organism: Thelaira solivaga (assembly GCA_947397855.1). Classification (NCBI taxonomy): domain Eukaryota; kingdom Metazoa; phylum Arthropoda; class Insecta; order Diptera; family Tachinidae; genus Thelaira; species Thelaira solivaga. The sequence goes on from OX377614.1 coordinate 69,261,974, forward strand.
TTCAAAATCACTTTTGCAATTTGCTTTCGTAACGCATATTTTCCACAATTTTCTCACAATCTTTTCCAACAAGAAAAATTCAAACGATTTTTGTTCGAAAATGAAATAATAATAAAAGAAGAGGAGACGTCAAGCTCTTGAAAGTTTGTGTATGTGATTTGCGTTTAAAACAAAATGAACATGAGGAAGTAAATGATGACACTAAGTAAGTCTTGAGTGTAGTCTACAAGCGGCACAAATAAAAGCATAAAACATGACAAAAAAGAAAATAGAAAGAAAAAAATCCAGAAATGGTAGCTGACATGTAAGTATGTACTTGTATTTGCTGTGTTTTGTAACTTCTCGAGTTTTTGAGAGGCTCTAATGACACCCAGTTACCCAAGTAGTTAAAATTAATGTTGTGGTTGTTGTTGACGATGTACTTGTTTAGCTTGCACTTACACTGAAATTCCAATAAAAAAACTACTGACACATTTTAAAGCGGTCTTTTCAAAACTCTTTCGTAATCCTTTTCTCTTCCTTATTTTAAAGACGAATAGTATTTAAAAATGATAGAAATATGTTAAACTACCATTTAATAATGAATTCATTTTGGGAAATGATACAAAAAGTTTCTTTTCTAAAAACAAAAAAAAATTAAACAATATTTTTTCTTCTTACATTCCTTTTATGTGTATTTTCAATTTGTTCTGATTTAACTTCTGCCCTTTCTGTAACATAGTGATTAAATTGACGTTGTGTCAATTCAGCTGCATCAATAAACTAAAAACAATCATTTTTAGTTGAAAGCTTGACCTGCTTCTACAGCAACAAGACAGAAAATTCTTAATTAAAACGTTTTTCAATGATCTGTGAATGTGTGCGTATTTAGATAACATACAATTGTCTGTGGTTGGGTCAATTGCAGAAAACTGTTCTTAAAGTGAATTGATTGCTATTGTACCTTAATGCAGCTGATTGCATTTGAAATGTAAACTAGAAAAACAAAAATTATTTTTATGCCTGACAAATGTCTTCATTCCTTTTCTAAACTCATATAAAAAATTACCAAAGTCCGCATCCAACTTATTATATAAAAAAAGTTAATTTATACCCAAAGTTCTTTAAACAGAGTAAAATTAAAATCTTTCTGTAATTAATGAAGCTGAATTCGGAAAGAAATCACTTTAAACTTTAAAGTGTAAATAAGAAATAAATGCATTCACATTTCATATTAGTCTAAAAATGCTCAATGCCATGAACACACACATACACCAACAACTTAAAAACAACATTAAAATATCATCAGCAAGATAATCTTGCAACAATATTGTTTTCTTTATCAAACTGCTACTGTAGAAGAAATCGTAAATAAATAGAAACGTTTTGTTGAAAAGCCTTTGGTATAGATACTTTTCTTAACATAATAAGGATTTATTGTTGTTATTACTATTTTATGTAAGCAAATTCACCCTTTTTAAATTCCCTTCTCTTCTGCTTTTAAATGGCGTGAAAATAATTGACACAAAAATTTTTCTTACTATCGTCCTATTGCCATCAAAAGAAGTTGAATAAACAAAATGAATGCGCGTGTGTGTGAATGCCTAAGTCTAGGAGTTTCATGTTTAGAAAATATTTTTTCTTTATTAACAAAAAATATTCAACACAAATACAATTCAATAGAGTGGAAAAAACTTGATCCATACACAATACATGCTATTAAAACCTCTTGAAACATCAGACTAAACTTGAATACAGCTCGTACGTACGAGTATGTATGTATGTACTTCCAAATAAATCCATTTATGTATATTGAACACAAATGGGTCGCAAAAAAAACACAAAGAAACAAGCAGTACAAGAAAAATTTATAAAAAGACATCATGCAAATTTTGTTTTTAATTTTTTTCTCGTTCACATGCTTTTAAATTGAAAAAAAAAATAAACTTTTTAAGAAAAGCCATTGAAAAGTTGTCAAACTTGTTCGTCTGCTCACATTATTGAACGATTCTTTTGAATTACAAAAACATCAAAATTTTTAAAATTGTTAAGAAAAATTAAAAAATCAGTTTGACGGAAAAATTCATAAATTTACCAAGTGGAGTAACAGCGTTCACAATTTTCCATAACAAAGAGGGTCTCCAATAAAAATTTAATAAATACAAAACAAACTTTTCTTAAATTCTAAACCATTTAAAATTTCTTTTATATTTCCGTTTTAAACTTTTTTGTCCCAAACTTTAGAGAAACATTTCAATTATTGTTAAAAAAAACAAGAAACATACATTCAGAGAAACACAACTCATTTCTTTCAATGAATACAACATAATTCTAAAATAAACAAACATCACGTCAAAAGAGAGAAAACATCCCCACAAGTTACATTATCCTTTACACGAAATTTAAAAGCATAAGCAAATGACCATCTATTTAGAAACATACTTTTAACCCTCATACATCTACACACAAATAATTCAAATACAAGAGCAAAAAAATCAGCAGAAAAGCATGGAAATCATGCAAAGTGTACGTACAAGCAGGGAAAAAAATATCGTACAACATGAAACTGATTTAAAAAAAGCACACATTAATTTCACTAAATGAAAATTAATTTGTCTGGACTTTGAAAGATAACGAAGACATGTTTGTATATGAACAAAAAGGGTGCATTAAAAATACTTCCACTCACTTACATGTTGCCCTTTTTTCATTCATAAAAATAAACTCATTTTTTTCAACACAATTTTTTTATTATGAACAGCATTAATTAGATAAAGCAAATCAATAACTGAATTCACAAAAATGCCCAATTCACAAAAATGCATCATTTACAACATACTCCGAATACAGATATTAAATACGTAATACAGAGAAGTTTACTTCATAAAAAAAATGTTCAGCTGATAATTTGCTACACGTACACATCATTATGCTTACTTGATTCAATGTAGTACGTATGAATGTATGTATGCAGGTATGTGTCGAAAATGTTTTTAGTGATAAATAGTGAAAATATGCTCGCACATGTTCACACTTAACACACAAAGTTAATTTTTTAAAACACTTGCAACCACATTCCCATACAAAATGATTCTATTTTTCACATATTTGACATAGGGATTCCTGGTTTTACTCTCTTGTCTACGATTTACATTATAGAAATACATAAAACGAAAAAAAAAAGAATTAAAAGAAAACCCACAAAAACAAGAGTCTCAGTTCTGTCCAGTCAACCATCCAACATGTATGAAATGTAAACCTTTCAAGGATTAAATTTAAAAGATTAAAAGTGTTGCAATGACACAGTGTAGTCCACTTAAGACAGCACGTGATTTATGTATGTGTGCATGCTTGTATGTACGTGGAAACATTAAAGTTTCTTTTTTTATAATTTCTTTTATATGCAACACACTGGCTGTTGATATATTTTTCAAGCACATCATGTAAATGTTGGGGCGTTTGTGTTGTGTGTGTCTGCTACCTTTTATTTTTCATTTTTCTTCTTTAGTTTTTTCATTTCATTTTAGCCATTCGAATTTTTTAAAAGATTAAAAGTCCATACGAATAAAACCAACCTGAACTGAAATGAAAACCCACATTTCATTTCACTTTAATAAGTTTAATTAAAACGGGAAGCATAATAAATGGACTATAAGCTGGATAAAGTAAAAAGTCTTTAACTGTTATTTACATTTAAGTGAAACAATAAAATGGGAAATGGAAAAGCCATACTCCTGGCGAAATAATTTTTAATCTCTAAATGTACTTTCAAAATTCATTTAACGATCATTAAAAAGTTTCAATAGTAAAATTATTACAGATTTTTCTTCTGCCAAAGGCAATAACATTCTTAAAATTAAACGAAATTATTTGGTTTTGTGAAGAATTCAGAATTTCTTAATAGTCGTTCGGTTTTCAAAGCGAATGAATAGGAAATTGCAAGTAACGACATTTTCAAGACGTATTCATTTCCCTTTTCTATTTTATTTATTTATTTATTTATGTTGATGCCAATTATTATCAGCAAAATACAATTTTTTAGAATCCATTGCGGTATCTACGACACCCACCCCTTATTGTATTTGTCAAGTCCAATTAGTCTTAAAATAATTTAAATAAAATAGAAAAGTTTACAAAGCAAAATGAATACTTAAAAGAAGTACCGAGGCAAAAATATGAAAACAATAGATAACAAAAATCTATTTAAAACTCTACCCTCACCTCCCTTCAGCTTACCTCACAATGAGTAAAATTATAAAATGAATGAAATGAAATAAGCAAGAAAAGGCATTCAAACATGAATTATTTTTGGTAATTAATCATCTTTTGAAAAGTTTATAACTTCATACCACAAAAACACACACACAAACCTACAAACCTACAAAGAAAGTAAAGAAGCAATCAAGCAAAAATACAGTAAAAAAGAGAAACCTAGAAACAGTCGATACAGATTTCTCAATTAAATATTTATGCAAAATAGTTGCCATAAACACAAGACTAAAAATTCTTTTTTTTTAATATTAAAATTTAAAATCAAACCTGCAGGGTCTTTAAGAAAACCAACAATAGATTCGCAATAAAATTAAAAGGAATAAACTAGGGCAAGGACGGCTTCAGGTGTCTTCATTCAAATTAAATTAGATTAATTATTTAAATTTATATTAAATTTACTTTCTTGAACATTTTTACATGAAATAAATAAATGTATTTCTTGAAAACATTTTTATTTTCTAAAGCCCAACCTTGCGAGAACAGCTGGAATTTTGCTTAATTGATAAACAATGTGGAATTAACCACAACCAGCAACCAGTGCCATGTTGAAATGATATTTACAGATTCACACAATTTCTAGACATTGATTTGAGATAAGCAAAATTAATTAACTTTAATTAATATTATTTCACGGTAGGGATCCATGAAGATTTCCTAGAGATGCTGACAGTTGGTTGCCTTATACGTGACTGATGATCGGTTGTCAGCTAGGTTTCATTTTCAGGATCCTATGCCAAATATTTATTTCACTTGATTTTTTTTTTAATTTTACCATAAAAAACAGAATTATAAATAAGACAGTAAAATTTATTTACGTGATAGATACTCGTAATTTTGGACTCAACAAAATTTGTATATATGTGTGTGTATCATTCGGGCTGTGTGTACTACAGACAAAACATCTGTATTATGCATTTGTCAAAATAATTTTATTTGTAAAAAATTGTGTATGTGTGTAGTGTGTGTGTATAATAATTGTGAGCTAAGCAACATTGCAACAATCCCTGTTGCATGAACTTGTTTCAGCAATTATTCATTTCCTTCATTCATGGTAGACAAATAAATATATTATGACAGATTTCCAAATAAAGCATCATAATAATTTTTTTGTACGTATTTGTAATTGACATTTAAATTTCTACAAACTTATGGCGAATCAAAAAATTTTAAAAAATGACCTTTGAAGTCCGAATCATTTGTAACCAAGAAAAACTGTAAGTAGTTTTAAAAAGAGAAAAAATATAAAAATCTACAAGAAAAGACCTGAAGGCTGCGATTCACAAGTGATGCAGGCGATAACAAACAAATAAGTCAAAAATCTGAGGAGTTTTATTTCACCACTTCTTCCACTGCTACGTGTTTGTATGTGTGTAAGTGATTGTCAATAGCATTTATGAATGTCTATTATTTTAAATAAACCACTTTATTGTCGCAGTAGTTTCACCTTCGTTTTTGTTTTATCCTCAGAGGTTTTTAACAATAGTTTTCAATTTATACACAAATCCACTAACAGAGATGTTCTTTTAATGCAAACATTCACACAATAGTCACAATATTGCACAAAAGCGCATGATTAATGTGGTTTTAAAATAAAATATATAAACACCCACACACAGCCATCTACAGATGAACCCTAGCTCATGATATACATTTACAATATACATAAATGTACGATACACTTGTTTAGCACACCCGACTCACAAGTCTTTAGTTTTTTACAATTTTTTTTGTCACTTTGTGAGCGAGTTTTTTAGATGAGCAATCTAGTGATTTTTTTAGGATTTTCATTCATAAAGAAAAATAATAATAATAGCTTCTCCCCCTTTTCTTTTCCATGTCGAATCGATGTTAATATGAGTAGCTTTTTAACTTGAAATTTCGTGTTTTTTTAAAGCTAACTCAGTCTTAAATATAATTCACAATAGTGAACGGTGACTTTTGAGTAACGATAGCAAAATCTATCTCAACTCTAGGACACATTCAATAAATTTGCATGCAAATCAACAAAAGACAAGCAAAGTGTGTGTGAGTAAATATGAGACGAAAAACAAAAAGAAATGCTAACCATTAGTTATTCTATAACAACAAAAGGAAAAAGTGAATGTGTATTGAAATACTGAAATATTGAAGCCGTTTAAAAGTATTTCTGTAACAAAAGCAAAAAGATTTCTTTTAAAGGGGTTTATGTTGTTAAAATGTAAATGCAAGTACAAGCAAAAGTTGTGAAACATAAAATCAATTCGGCTCTTTGTGATAAAATTTAGTAACAGTCAACACCATGAGCAGGGACCAACTTAAATTTTTCTGATGAGGTGCATAGGTACCAAAATTAACTTAGACCTACTGTAAACCATACGATTCACTAAATCATCATTAAAGTTTCTTTTATTATTGGGCACAAATGCCAAACACCGAATCTGAATTATTATTTTGTATGAATACTTATTTGCCGACGTTCAATTTATATCCATTTCCTGTTAACGGTAATTATGATAATTAAGAAATACGTGTGAGTGCATGTTGTTAAAAGCCAAAAAACATACGTTTCTGTTTTACAAAATATTCAACACAAATTTTGCATTTTCTATGGAATGGCTCTCGCTGCGCAAAATTCGTTTTGTAGAACAAACAAAAAATTATTAAATCAAATTACGAACAAGGAAACAACACGTACTATATATTTACATACATACATTAAAATCGCACACACTCAAAAAACCTCTTCTGAATATTTTGTGTTTACAAAATTAAATACACCCTCATCTCAACATGTAATGGTCACACTTACGTAACTGCTCATAAATAAGTTTTAGCGACTACAAACGGAAAGAAAAAGAATTGGTTGAGAAACAATGAAACACATAACTTTTTATCAGATCAGATCCGCAACACCACTCACTACACACACAATGTTGTGGTCATTTAGAATACGTGTTTTCTTTTGTTTTCTCTCTTTCTTTTTTTTATTCCCAACAAACGAATAAATCTATGCTATTAACACTAAGAACAAATATTTACAAATTCAGACATTTTGTTCTCGTGCGTATGTGCTAATATGTGTGTGTATGTGTGTTTGTATGTGTGTGTGTGTGTGTGTGTGTGTGTGTGTGTGTATGTGTATGTGTATGTATTAAAACACAGGAAGTACGACTTTTATGTGCCTTCAATTTGTGCCTTAAAAGTTTTTTTTCTGCCAAAGATTGCTTTTAATTATTTCCTGATTTATTTATGGTAATAATGCGTGGTCTGCATAAGAATTACAAAAATGTGCTAAAAAAATATTTTTATGTTTGAATATTTCAACAAAAGCACGTTTTTTAATGGAAATATTTGTTTTTGCTCTCTTTGAATAGTTTTAAATACGTCTGCCTGTGCTTGTGTGTGTGTGGTGGTAGCTTTAACATGCATACAAATACATTTGCACAACTAACAATAAAAATTCACTTTTAATTTAATAATTACACGGTCGTGTTTAAAGAACATGTCGACAAATGCTGGCTGCTTGTTTGCAATTTTAAACAGGTTACCACTAATTAGTTGAATAAATGTTCAGAAGAGTTGCAACGCACAAATAAAGGAATAAAAAAGTTAATGTCTGCCGGAATGAGAACCACAATTTCCTACTAAAATTATAATTTCATATCACGTTAACGTATTTAAAGTCAAAAATCTACCCAAATTAACAAAATTCTAAAAAAGAAAGCTTTCTTGACGAGAAGTACGCGTCCCATTAAAACTTCTTAAGATATTCCAAAATTACAATTCTTAAACTGACTTCAAGCTAAAAACGTCGCATCATAAATGGATTCTTTCCATTTCGTTCGTCTTTATAAGTTTCAATGACCAAATTAACTTGTATAATTATAGAAACAGCAGGAATACACATTTATTTTTTCTTAATTTAAAAATCCGCATGATAATTAAACTGATTATGTTAATATTTCCCGCAAACCGTTTGCTTAGCAAAAGCCATTTACAGTCCACAATCATACACACGGAGATATTTATTCAAGGACACAAGCTAACATAAAATAAACATCATATGCCCGCAGTAGCGTTAACCAAACCAGGCATAAAAACATTAAAAAAATATTAAAAATATGTGGAGCAACATGCAAATAGTAAATTTGCAGTTGTAGCCGTTACACCAACACTAATAAAAACTATTGAAGATTTTCTTTTGTCAGACGCTGTTACTAACGCATTCACATTCCTATAAACCACAGGTGCAAGCCAGACAGACAGACAATAGAGACATGCTTTGACCCATAAAAACAAGTGACTGATCAAATAATGCCCCAAGTTATGCAAGAAAACCGATTTTGAAAAATCGACATTTACAGAAACGGATAAATGGCTGTTTTGCTCCTACCAGGGAGCATGTGATATTTCCCGATTAATAAAATTAATAAATTGTCTGTCACTTTCTTCTAAGCTTTTTATCATGCTTCCTTTAAAGTCGTATTTATATTCTATTTCCTGTTTCGTTTTCTCTTGTATTTTAATTTTTTTGTATTAAACTAAATTTTCATTTTCACAACCACCAATTACAAAGAGAAAAAGAGAATGAAAGAAAAATATAAGAAATATTTGTCAAATGCCAATTTGAAAACTACTTTGACATAACAAAACAACAACAGAGCAGCAACACCAGTAACCAACTAAAAAAAACACGACCAGTTCTTGTATTTTGAACCTCAGAAAATCTTTACAGAATCTGTAAATAAATTACAATTCGAAATGAAAATCTTGTTATATAAATCACAGCAAATGGAAAACAGAAAAAGTTACATCAGGACGCAAAATGATTTGTTTTTGGCAATTTCCATGTTAATGATCAATTAATGAGCTAAAATTAATCACAGAACACAATTCTAGAGCATTAAGCTTGAAGCAATAAAACCTAATTTAGTGAAAATATATGAAAATGAAAAACAAGGCAAACAAAATAAGAACATGCAGAAATTATTTACCAACGTTTATTCAGCTTTACAAAGAACAGGCGAAAAAAATAAATAATTTTTAAATTGTGTGTTTGATGTAGAACAGTTCTTTAAGAATACACCAACAAAGCACATTCTCAGAAAAACAACAAGGACACTAAAATTACACGAGCGATGACATTGGCATCAAACAAACATGCCTGCATAAAAATTTCATTACAAGTGAAGGCAACTTGGGAAGCCCATATAGTTAATTTCGCATATGCACAATTTTAGGTACGACATCATACCATTTTTTTTTTTTTAATTGAAAGTGAATTTACTTTAAACTTGAGTTTTGGTTGTCTTCTGTTTCTCGTGGCTTAACATTTAGGTGGTGCGAATTTATTCGTAAATTGTATAAATAAATATTTTGCATTGACACGTGGGAAGTTTCGCAGTGACAGCTACGAGTTCAAGAATTAGGAAAAAAATTGTGCTTTTAATATGTTACACTCATTCATTTCTACATTTCATTTCTTTCCTTTTGTTCGAGTTTTTTTGCATTGTTGGCACTATTAATACTAAACACTCAAGCACACACACAATAAAAACTGTTCCTTGCAACTGCATCACTACTAGATACAAAGTGATGCAAAAGTTTAATTAAAAAAACAAAACATGAGCTGACTCAACTTTTTACCAAAAATTTACTCAATTTAAAAAGAAGTTCCTTAACCTTTCAAACAAAAATTTTATTTTAATAAATATTTAAAAGCCTCTTCCATCCACCCACCACACAAGCACACACAAATGGATTCATGAGCCAACAAAATCCTTCAAAGAACTAGTCAACCGTTATTTCTTCTTCTTCTTTTTTTTCCTTTTTTTTTTTTTTTTTTTTTTTTTTGTCAACATCTTGATATTTTAAAAATATTAAAAAATTTATGTGTCTTTTGAGTTTTTGACTTATTGCAAACGATTATCAACAACAAGTTTTCTTCTTCTTAGGCAACAAACAAAACTAAAAAAAAGGAAAAACTGCAGGAGGAATTTTTAAAAACTATTAAATTGGGCTTACAGCCAAATTTATATTGTATTCTCTACGTTCATTCACTCATTCATTCAAGCTGACTTTTTATAAGAAGGCATGCAATTCAATTCAATTCTTTTTTTCACTATTAATTTTAAGTTTTTTATTCAAGTTTTATATCTTGTGGTTTTGTGAGCTCTTCTTTCTAACTAACAAGTGCTTACTTACACATTCTCAAGAGGAATGGAAGCATTCTGGTATGAATACGTACAATCACTTTGTTCTTTTAAACATTTGCGGTGCAGACTATGATAAGAAAACATCTGAAAATTTTAATACTCCACTTTGATGATGATTTTAGGAACATAGAAAAGGAAAATAAAAGCTTCGGTATTGTGCAATTTTTTATACTTTTTTATGCAGTTCAATGTTAGAATTGAACATGTTGACATGTTGGATAATACGATGACAAGCGATAAAGTTTTACAAAAACTATAAAATATTACTTTCTTGCTTTTACAAAACATAATTGTAAAAATCCATAATGATGTCAAGAAGTCATAATCGTACATTTTTTATTTAAACTAAATTGTGTAAATAATTTTAAATGGTTTTGCAGCTGCTACACACATACTCACAATCATAATTTAAATTTTATTCTAGCAAGTAAAAATTAATCAAAGAGGTTCAAATAAGAATCTCATTAAAATCCCTTTTTTTCTTAAAAAATAACATTTCGTCAACAATTATAATTAAATAAAGAAATTAATAATAAAAAAAACTATCTAACAATGAACAAAGAATAAGAAACGCGTGTTTAGAAATGAAATGACAAAAAAAAAACACAACTGCAGACGACATCAGTCTCTATCACTGGTAAGCAAAAAAAAATAAAAACAACGATGACGACGACGTTGACAACAAACGGATGAAATATGCCAACATTAATTTATTTATCATTCAACAAAATATAAAACAATCTCAATATAGAAAATACACGCTCATACACACGCACACATGCATACTTCCTCGCGCAACAACAAAACTCGCTAAAGGATAACTTTCAAGGGATGTGAATAAAAATGTAATCATTTTGTTACAAATAAAGCAAAACAAACGAAATAAATTCAAGTAAAACAAAACAAAAATAAGCAACGGCGAAGAAAATTACAAAAATAGAATTCAGCACTTACCGTTTTGCTGCTAAAAACATAGAAAATATACTTGCAATACAACTTCTTGCAATTCTGACTTTTACTATTCATAAGCAGATCCACACACGTTATACCCACTAAACATAAAAGTCTTATCATTTAATATCAAACAGAATTCTCGAAATAAAAATTGCAAATAAAATTAAATAACTCGAAAATAAACGCTTCACACAATTAAATATTTTAAATCGCTACGAAAATAAAGTATGTGAAACTGTTGCCTAATTCAGTAAATTCTGAATGATATTTGATTTACACGTGAATATACGTTTACCTGGATACGGTGTAAAATTTAACGAAACCAAAAAAATAAGTCAACGTAAAACAACACACAAATACTTTTTTAAATCATTTTAATAAATTCATAACGACGACGTTTTAATACTTTTTTATTCTCTTTTTTTTATAGAATTAGAATTTTACAGAACCAGCTGTCAGCTTTCAAATGAAAAAGGCTTATGCCATACAGATACCCCTACAATATGAGGCAAAAAAATTAATTTTTGTATCTAAATATTTAAGTCAATGAAAGGATCAAACATTGTAAAACAAAAAATCAGCATATTTAGTTAATCTGAAATCTTCTACTGTCCAGGACTCTTTATATTCTGCAACGTAAGTGAAGAATAAATAAAGATGAAATATCAAAAGCCAAATATGGGGACTAACGTATCTCGGTAAAATATAATGATAAATTGCAAAATTTTTGGATAACTGGAAGTGAAAACTGTAGGAACAATTAAACCAATAAAACTGAAATCAATTTAAGATTAAAGAAAAATTTAATAATTAAAAAAAAACTCAATTAGAAAATAGTGGTCACTTTTAATAAACTTTAGCACAATCCAATAACCAGTCATGACGATTATTGTAAAAGTTGGTCGTTTTTTGTTTATTAATTCCACAACAAATTCCCTTGAAGTAAATACACTTTTATAGACAACTAGATGTTTTTGCTCGGTCTAACCCGACCCGGTTCTTTTTTACGTGAGCCGGTATCCTTAAAGTATGAAGAGCGTAGGTACCAATTCTTAGAGAAATCCGTTTACAAATAGAATTTTAATCGTTAAAAAACCCATACAAATAAATGCAGCCATTATGGCTCATGCCTTTGCTAGCAGAGGCGCCAAGTAAAGTGGTAAATAAAATATTTCAAAGCATAATTTCAGGCTTAAATTAAGTATGGACACACAGCTTTTTGAACAGCGGCGAGTGAAATTTGTTGAAAAGTGGGCCTAGAAAAGTATATGGCGACCATCCTTGTAGTATAGAGATTATATGTGTCAAATTTCAGACAAATCCGTTGGAAAACAAAAATTTGTGTAGCGAACAAACAGAAAATTAACTTTATTTATAGAGATAGAACCTTCTTTCAGTAACTGCTATTATTTTTGTCTCAATTCATTCAGTTATTTTATGATTTTTTTTTTTACTTTTTGTGCAAAAAAAAGAAAATAAAAAGTTTTCTTTTCATTTAAATTTGTAGTTGCTTTGCATATTAATATTTGCTGCATGTAGCATTCCTTTAACAAAGTAGTTCTTAACACAAATGGCGATATCCGTTCTAAACTGAATCACTAAGTCACTGAGCTCACTCACTCAACGTGAGGTTCTCTTCTCTTTTCTAAACATTACTACAAGTGATATTTTCAAAAAAAAAAAAAAAATTAAGCAACACAAAAAATAACAGGACATTGCCAAAAAATGTTGATCTATCGAGTGGATATTCATTTTATATTCAATAAATGCAGCCGCAGGTTCACAACTATTTCTCTGCTTATTTCATGTGATTGGCTCGTATGCATCTTCAAAAAATATCTATTCTAAAACGCATATGCAATTGCAACCACATTGATGCAACTTATGCAGTTTGATGTATTTTCCAGAACTAGTTGTACTTGCACTTCAATTTTTTTCTTTGCTTATATTTGGAATAACAAGACATCCTTCCTTTCTTTCTTCCTTCCCTTTTTACATTTAAATATACATTTTATTTGCCTTTTTTTTTTTGCTACTTAAGCGAAAATTTTATGAGATTTTTATTTAAATTTAATTGTAGGAGTATTTAATGTTGAAAAAGATTCGTTGTGCTTCATTTTCAAATAAAAAATCATAATAAATTTATTGCTAGTGAGACATTTCATTCATGAATAAAAACAATTAAAGAAAGAATGCATTTCAGTATTTTAATCACTCATTGTTTTTGAAAATATTTAAACTTTTATAAGACATTATCTTTCTAAGCAACTTTAGCAAATTATTTATGTCTTCCTACAAAAAATAAGAATCCTTTTCACCACTTTGACAATGACAAATGCTATTTCAGTCATTAAAATTCGATTTACATGAGAGTTTTTTTTTTCAGTTTAAAAGAGTAAGAAAACTTAAAGCTACAAGTTTCAAAAGGAAAAAGTAATAAATCTAAATAGAAACAAGTTTGAAATTAAATATATGTAATGCGTATCAAGATTAATCAGTAAAAGTCCCAGTTAAGTTTGAAAAGTGAGTTTCGTGTGTACTTCAAGAACACTTTTTGAAAATTTAGTGGGAAAAAATACAGTGTTGAAATCTTTTATAGTTTTTTTTTTCCTTTTGGGTTCTAAAACAATTCATTAATGTGTATAGGGAAGGAGAGGAGCTTTTCTCATAGTATATTGCTGTTGCTGTAATTTTTTAATCTTGTCACCTCACTTCCGCTGATTCATTTTGATGGCTGTTGAATTGCAACTATAAAAAATCTTTTAATTTTAACACAAAATGTATTAACTGGGTCAGAAGCCACTAAAGCATCATTTATCATTTTATGAACAAAAATTTAAAAAACACAAAAGCAGAGTTAAGAAATGAGGATGCAATAATGAAACTAAAATAAAAAAAAACTATAAAGCATTAAAGAAATGTGTTTGTGTGTACACGTATGTAGGAAACGAAAAGCGAACCATTCGTTTACGTTAGCGCAAGTAAACCATCAAATATAAAGCAACTAAAAATTGTAGGGTTGAGCACTGTGAGCGAGCGAATAAAAAAATTAAATGAAACAAGCAAAAGTGTAGAAACACTTGCACAAATGAAGAACATAAAAGAAACTGCAAAAATCGTATACGAATAAGAATGAAGTAACGTGAGTATATAAAATGCCAGTGGAGAGCACAAGACGAATGACAATAAACTGTAGCAATTTATTTGATGTAAGACACAACATGCAATTTCAAAAGTAAGCCCACTTGCTGCACATCGCACACATACATCGAACATCATCACGTGACTGAATTTGCTGAAACCCAAAATAATTAATTCTTTAATCACAACATTCCATGTAGGTTTTTCAAGGAATACAGTAATTAAGTCAAGAACTTTAAAGAAACTCTTAAAGACTCTAACTGACGAAATAACAAAATGTTTATCAACAATGTTCCCGTGTTTTTGTATTTTCGAAGCTCCCAGCTGCGTCAAAAAAGTAAAACTTCATTAGAAAAAATTAATGTGATAAAAATTTTAAATTCTCTACTTACTACTTACAGTTAAATGATGTTTGACAATCTTATAGAAGCAAACAAGTTTAATTACATATTTTCTACTTTTATTTTTTCATTTTCAAATTAAATGTTTGCAACCGCACATGTACATACGTATGTATGCGTAAATAAAAAGGAATGGTACTCCTTTCTCAACTCACTACCGATGAATGCAAAATATTCAATTCAAGTATAAAAATGTATGCGAGAATTTATAAAAATTGTACAAGCCGTTGACGACAGTATGATTTGGTTGTCAAAGTAATGCAGTACGTACTACAGGATATAAAATAAACAGACTGTTTTAAGAAACAAATGAGAAATTCATGTATCCTTGGAGCATGTTAGAGCACTTTACACATAAACCCACTTATTCACACAGAAAATTTTTATTTTGCAGCAGCTTGACATAAAAAGACAAGACACCTGTCCCTTCATACACACATTTTTAAGAATATCATGACAAATACATTCATATCTGCTTAAAAGTAATTTTTTCAGCAGTAAACAAAATTTTGCTCATTTCTTCATACTCCTAGCAAACTTCACAATTGAAAGATGTTCGAGTGTTTCATTTCATAATCTGTGAAGCTGCCGTAGGAAACTCTAAGCTAAATTAAAAAAAAAATTGCCCAATTTCAGTAAGCCAATTAATTATTTTTTGCATCCAACCTGTGAGCAATTTTTGTTTTTTTTTTAAGTTTCAACAACCCCTTGAAGATGCTGGCTTCACACTAGAATACAAGTTTTAAGATTTTCATGGGATTTTGGTAGGTGTTTTTGTTATTTCTTTGCAAAAAAGAAGCCCTGATACAATGAAAATTTTAAACATTCAGAAAATTTTCTAAAAGTAGTGAAAGTCATACTGCTGTCTATCCATTTTTTTTTTAATTTTTTTTTTTTGAGGTATTCACACTGTGCAGAAATACATTACATACAACATATTTTTTCCAACGAGCTGTATAATAATTTCTTAAAAGCTTAGAAAATTCATAAACTTCCAATCCTATTAGTCATTTTTTACATAAAAATATGGACATGCATATGTACATACGTACGTAATACGTATTAAAATTGAAGAAAAAGCCAAATAAGCTGATTGACTAAAATATTATCTACTCATCTTTGTATGTGTCAATTATAATTTTCTATTAAGCTTCGCACTTGATTGAGTAATGTTGAATTTCTCGCGTAATAAAGTCATTTAAATATTGTATTTAAATAAAATAAAATAAACATTTGAATTAATTTTAAATTAAAAGAAAAAGGAAAAAGACATTTTACACTTTTTCATTTGATTTAAATTTTTAATAAGTCGTTTTACTCAGTATTACAGTGTAAAACCCCTTTGAGAAACACTTCCCGTTCAACCTTTACACTTAACAAAAAGGCAGCTCTAAGACAACGCTCACATAAGTTTTGTTTTATTTTTAATATTCAACGTTATAAAATGATTTTTCATGTTCAGTTGTTTTTTTTTTTTTTTTTTTTGAGCAACAAAAATGTTACTGCTGCTTGTAAAAAAAATTAATGCTGCTGCAGGGAAGTTGAGAAAACACAGTTATATTTCTACTTTCTACAATACCGAAATAAACTGGAAACAAGAAAAACTAAAAAAATAGTTGGCCAACTAAAATTTTCAAGCAGCCGCGCAAATAACGTAAAGATGCAACCGCAATAGCAATAAAAAAGAAACAAAACAACAAAATTTATATCTGAATAAATGGATAAAAATTTGTAAAGAAATCCCGCAAATAGTGTGGCAAAAACGATGCAATGAAAATTTTAAGCAAAAAAATGTTATATTGAAATTAGTTTTTGTTCGAAAATCTTTGATAAAAAACTACTCTGACTAAGGTTTTTATCAAAGATTCCTTATGAAATGGAAAAAGCGATCGGAAGGCAGCTTGAAGGTTAACTTAGAAATGCATAAAATTTAAATTTCATTATTCAGAGGAAAAAGGCGACAATCACTGCCTTAGCTTTGTGTCAACGAAACTTAATAAAGTAGAAAGCACAAGTTCACTTTACATATAATTCTCCACTTGAATACACGTATGTAAATATGTATATAATAGTATATAAATAGTATACACAAATGTACATATTTACAATGTAATAACGAAAGCAATGTACAAGCAAACTTGAAAAACACACATCATTACAAATATCTGTAATATTTTTTACTTCAAAATGCTTGTAAGTCATTTCAAGTATGCTTGTACAGTACCGATAAAAATAATGCCACTAACTGCAGTTATTTTATTTGTTATTGTACTAAATTCCGTTTGCCTATTTCTATTGTTTTTGGATTGCCTGTGATATAAGTAATATGAAGCCTCTCTAAAAAAGTTAATTTTATTTTCCTAAAGTTCTCATAGGAAACAATTTCTTTACTGACATGTAAAATCTGCCGATAAAAAAATAGCACCGGGCGATGTCTGGCTATTTTTAGCACACACCTTTTAGTTTATTGCTATATCTATTGTAGAATAAGTGTGTATGAAACAATTTTATAAATTTATATGAAAAAAAACTGTTTTTTAATTCAAGAAATAGGAAAATTATCCAAATTATAAAATAAAATGATACGTAATACAATAACGTACTATAAAAAAGTTGAAATTCATAGGTAAGGTTATTTTGATTATTAGCCGTATTTAATAAACTATTTCCATAAAAGCCAATAAATTTAACATTTTTTTTTTTTGCACAGCATAGACAGTCCTTATATATATTACAATTATTGTATCGACAAGTAAACAAAAAGAAATATATTACAAAGAATAGAAACCTTGACTTCAGTGCTATTTTTTTACCACAGATGTATGTATGAACATAATATGCATACAGATATTCATTATTTCAGCACATTTTAATTTTATTTCATTTATTTCAGTTAAACAAACGTAAATTTGTCATAGTTACAATCAAAATATCATATGCATTTCATATAAACAGGCTCTCAAAATGGTGAAAAAAATCTCATACACGTACAAATGTATATGTTTGTGTATACATAGGTCGATTTACTCTCTTTTTAACAATTGGCTTACTCAAAATTTTCGCGCATTTTTCTTATAGACCAAACCAATGATGCCAACAAATAAAATTTAATAAAATAAAAAGAGCAGCATTACATTTATTTTATTGCAACAATCACTGTTGAAAATGAGTACATATAACCGACCTGTTATAAGAAGTTGAGAAAAATTATAAAATAGATATAAATAAATTGCTTATTATTCAAAAACTAACAAAATCCTGTCATTTAGTCGGTTTAACACTTGTTATTACAGAAATTTGTTTTAAATATATACAGTTAGGAGCTACTTAAGTGCTTTGATATTAAAATTTAATAACATTTTGAAAATGTAGTTAATGGATTTGACAATGAATCATTCGTATATTAATCTTAGAAGCGATTTATAGCAGCAATTTAGTTAACAACATTTTTGCCATTTAATTAAAATTATACATCGGTTGGTGTGTTAGATATAATTAAATACACACAAATACTCACAAAGTGTCTCACTCCATAAATATTTGCTACACGAATTAAACTCTTGGTGTGGTAAGTTGAATATGATGAACAAAATCTATGAAACAGTTGTTGGTGAGATCTTGAAAATGCAACACGTTTGTCTGCGTTATTATTAAAATTAATAATTTTGTGAAACCCAAAGTATGCATACATACATCCACTAAAGAACTAAAATATTTGAAAACAATTAATTTTTATAGACATAAGTGTTTATGTACTTATACCTCCATCCAATCAGTGCAATTGTTAAGTGTGAAATAAAACTTTCTTTTTAAATAAGTTGGTTACAACATAAATAATTAAATGTACGCATAGAACATAATTTACATATATATATATATGGATATTATTCAGTTATTTACGTATAAACTGTACTTATAAATCGTAAATGATTATTATTGCTCAACAAACAGGGAATGTGTAATAACAGTTTATAATTAATTGTTTTTTTTTAGCATTCTAATTATTTTAATTAAATCAATTAATCCACAATACATAAGTTGTTCGTCTACTTTGCAATAAAACTTTTGTAGCTGCGCTGTATGATTGTAGATTGTTTTTTCTTTGTTTTGTTTCATTTGTTCGTCTTTTCAATTAAAGAATTGTATGTATGCAGTGGTGAATTTTACCAAACCGGCTTTTACTAGCCCACAATCATTTATAACTAATGCCAATCAGTGTTGCCAGAGGTACAAGTTTATCAGCATTTTCATTTATGTTCCAAATCGGTTCAATTATATACATATAATATATCTACATATAAATATATCGGAACAGGCTGAATTCTAAACTGTTAATTTATTGATAACCTAATACTTAAATACAAAAAGTTTTTTTTTTGGGTGCACTCTAGATTGATGGGTAGCGTGCTAACCTATCAATCTGCGAGTTGCAGGTTCAATTTCTGCCCAGACCTTGAGAGCTGATAGTCAAAGGTACCAGTACTCGTTAACAAATTTAATCTTACAATTAATTTCTAATACCTATTAAATATTAATAATAATAATTATAAAAAAGGGTATTCCGAATTCGAATATTTTATTCGGAAATACAAAATTCAGCACCATATACTTTGCGCTATATTTACGGATTTACATTTTTTTATGATGGGTGCAAAATTAAAAAAAAACAGATCTTCACTTAAAAAAAAAATTTTCAAGGACATTTAACAAATAACTTTTTTTTTTTAAATGCTATAAAAACATCGAGTGTAGCTTCGGCTGTGTGGCACGTAGCGCCGTCCTGTTGAAACCAAATGTTGCCAATATCCTCCTCTTAAATTTTTGTGAACAAAAATTCGTTCAACATGGCCCGATAACGATCGGCATTGACTAACGGCCACTCCTTGCTCACTTTCGAAGAACAATGGCCCAATTATGCCTCTGGACCAAAATCCGCAACAAACAGTGATTCGTTTTGGGTGCGTCGGCTTTTCAATGTATGCATGCGGGTTTTCTGTGCCCCAAATGCGACAATTTTGCTTGTTTACATACCCGCCAAGATCAAAATGAGCTTCATCTGAAAAGATGATTTTTTTGGCAAAATCGGCATCTTCTGTAAGTCGATCGCAGGCCCACTTAGCGAAGCGAAAGCACAACCATATTCTTTCAGCAGAAGGATAAAACTAATTAGCTGTCAAATCAGACATGAGCTAACTAAGTGTTACCATTCACGAAATAAGCACTAGTTGAAAAAAAAACGTTCGATGGCGGACCCTATAGAAACATTTTATTAATAGAAAGTAGAAACGTAATTATTACAATAAAATATTGATTTTTGTAAATTTTACTTTTAAGAATTCTGGCAATAGTGCATTATGTTAACAAGAAAGAGAGCAACATGTGTGTACAAAACCAATTCGAATAATTAAGGAGAGAGTACATGAGAGAATGTTGAAGAGTGATTAAATTTTTCATTACATTTTATTTTATTTTCATATCCAACACTTATATATATATATATATATATATATATATATATATATATATATATATATGTATGTACCTCACACTGTTGTTGTTTTAAATAAAATACATTTTAACAACACACAAACACGCTTTAACAAATAAATTACATTGAATTGCCGATTATTAAAAACGCCAGCAGTATTGTACACAGATGTAGGAAGGATTATTTTAATTCATTTAATTATTTTATTGATGTTTAATTGATGTAGCCTATTATTGATTTCATTGATTTCATTTTAGTTTATTTTTTTATAGATTGTCTACACAATGGATGTTTCTCTAGTTGATAGAGAAGATGTGGATTTAAAAAATCTACTAAATGAATGGAATTTAATTCATCATTATAAATATTTTATAGGTAATAAGTTTTCCAAAATGGAAAAAAAGTACTAAATATATACACACATAATGTATATTAATATTTGCATTTTATTTTAGAACAAAAAATTTCTGTAAATGTACTGGCAATTTTGAAACCTGCGCATATAGAAAAATTATTTAAAAATTTACCCATAGGGGATCAAGCACTATTTGAATATAAACTGGGGTTATGGAAACAAAATAAATTATTCCTTCCCAAACCCAATAGTGCGGAATCTAGTCAAATCAAAGTAATTAAAGAATGCAATAAGACACAAAATCACCACCCTCAAGAAGAAAATTTAGAAAGTAGAACTACAGCGATTATAGTGCCACAAGTAGCTGTATCTCCTTCAATACAACCGCCATCTGTCCCACGTAAATGTCATGATATTTACAACCAAACTTCCTTCCAAAATTTACCAACTACATCCTTCGCCCCCAAATCCATTCCACTCACACCAATTGTCCACTTGCCAAAGCAGCCAGTCATGACTCTGGTGCCAGTAAGATATAACTTGCGTACTATGCTGGAAGAAACCAGTGGTGGTCAAATGATTATGAATTATTATGAAAAGCACAAAATCCTCCGTGAGGAACATCGTACTGCATTAATTAACGTTATTGCTCGTTATATTGACGCTAATGGGGCTGGTCTAACATTAGCGGAAAGTAATCAACTGGAATCACAAATCGTCGACTTATTTCCCACAGAAAAAGCCGAGTTTTACCGCACCAATAGACGCGGTCGTATTTATAATAAGGTGGCAAATATGAAGAGAGTTTACAAAAAGTTTTCTATGGGACCTGATGAACCTTCAGGACCCTCAGTTGAAAATTCATTAGCTTCAGCACCATCGTCACCATGTGATTTTATAAGTGAGTATCTCATTGCGAGTATTTAGCAACGATTTTCGTTCACGCACTGTTTTTTAGAAGAGGAAGATAATGACTCATATGACGACTATTCGATTAATGAGTGGCGTTGCAATTCTCATACTCCCGAACAATATTTGCAGTTTTGGAAAAACACACAGAAATTACGAATAAAACAAATTGAAGATATCGAGTCCATAACACTAATCTTAGAAAAATGGCCAGAGTACAAGCAGCACAACGCAGTGGATTATGTAAATAAAAAAGATTTTAAAGACTTCAAAAGCATTTTAACTATCTAAGAAAGGTTGTGGTTAGGTAGTATAAACGCGTGACTCACTATACAGCCAACATAGTACATATATCTGTATACTTCAAGAATGATTGAAATACAAATTTTCTGCGCATGTAACACAAATGATATCCCACGATGTGTTCCTATTGGCTAATAATTTACAGATAAACAAATAACAGTTGAGAAATTTATTATTTTTTTGTTCAAACAGTGGACAAACTACGTCATATAACGTGAAATCATATTAATCTTGTATTTTTTAAAATGCTACACAAGCATACTTGAAAGCCACACATCACTACAAACATGTGCAATATTTTATATTATAATAAAAAATGCTTGTAAGCTATTTCAAGTATGCTTTAGTATTTAATCATTCTTGCGTACACTTGAACATTTCTCAAAACTACTAAGTACAAACTCACAAGTAAAATGCACATGCTTATACATACATTAGTACAAAACAGCTCTTCTATGTTTTGATGTACATGTTTATTAGGAGGATATATAATTCAATTATGCACTATTAAAATATTCCTAAAGTTAACATGTATTTTACTTGTATCAGAATGTGTTCGCTAATGGACTTCTAAGCGTAGCGTAATTAATTTTTAATTTAATCATTTCAGGTTTTAACTTTGACAATATTTTATTTTTTAGATTAACATGGACTTCAGGGCCAAATATCCAGATGCCACATCTTTTTCTGAAGTATTTTATCAAAATAAAGGAAAAATGGAGAAACTTCTGTATAGCAAAATATCAGTTTGCTCAGCGGGCTATAAGTACCTGCAGCAATACCAAAAATGTTCACCAGGTAAAAATTTGTAACTGGAATCGTAGCAATCATACCAGATAATATTGCTTTACATTTAGAATCCCAAAATCTTATAATATTGTGGGTTATGCATCAACTATTTCCACCCAACCAAAAAGTGGTCATCGATGAAATGGGCAATAAACGTAAGAAACGTTATTCCATACAATATTCACAAAATGCTTTCATATGCATTCGAAGTTCTCTGGCATCCTTGGAGTTGGCTTTACAAACCCAACTAAGTAATGCCACTCCCCCCATGGTTCTCATAGTTGGCGAATTAGGAGGCGAAATTGATCAGATATTCGTCTATTTTGAAGGTGTACGTTTTCCCATGGACTCAGTAGTTTCTGCAGCTCAACTAGTATGTGAATTATTCTTTTTATTCGATCTAGACTACCCAGAAGAGGCGATTTTGTATTACTATTTTGTGCAAACATTTTTCTTAAACATTGAACCAGAAATGAAAAATACCAAAATTTATACAGTCATTAACGAAATCCATGCTAATTAAATAAACTAATATTCTATGTTAAAATACAGAAACCAAGTATCCTATTTTATTTAGGTTGTTTCATTCCTTTGAAAACTCATAAAATCACTAGCTATATCGATTTCATTTATAAAACACACGTCACTTGTGACTGGCATTTCATGAACTTTTTTTAATTACCGCAGTTTGTTGTATTTATTAATATTTTGGTTTTTTCTTTTTTATCGAAGTCATTTGCATTTACAATAAAGCAACAGCTCTATTGTTTGCCATCTTGTGGGAGAGAAAATTTCATTTTAATTACATTTTGTCAAAATTTAATCAAAAACAAATGCCCCGCCCTCTACTCTTGTTTTTAATGGAGCTCGGCATTAAATTAAATTTGTAATTCAAATATGCTTTTGAAATACAAAACAAAAAGGAGCTGCCTACAAATTTGAAAAAAAAAAATATTCCAAACGAAAAGCATAAAATTAACAAAATTAACCAAAAGCAGCTAAACTTTTCATTTCTCATGAGATGTTTGAATCGTTGTAGTCCACAGTAAAATAAATACAAATAGAAAATTGATTACAAACTAACAAATAAAAAGTTGGTGGTGAATTACAAATAATAAACGAAACAAAAAAGCAGGTGTGTTAAAAAGCTTAACTTTTTCAAGACAAAAGTTCGTCATTTTACTTCATTATCCCACTGTCATTCAACTCTTAACAAGTACGCATAAATATTTAATAAACATTCCATTAGCTTCCAGCAAACTATGACTTTATTTCGGCTTTACAAACAGAAAGAGCACATATTTTTCCCCACAAATAATATTTTCCTTATATGTACGTACATGTACAAATGCTAGTGAAAACAGAGTTGTAAGAGTATGTACATAGTTCATAGCTGCATATGAATATTATTTTATAAATTTAGTTTGTATGTGTGTGTAGTTACCCAGAAGGCCATATCTTGAGGAAAGACATGCTTGGTAAATCACACGTTGGTTATATGAACTTTATCCTCGTTAAATACTCTTCGGAAAAAAATTTATAAGGTTCTGGGATTACTATCTATGAGAATCTCGTCCACATATGTATGGCTCCATGTAAATACATTTGTACTCTTAAAAATATTTTAAATAAAATTCTTTTTTCTACTATATTTTGTACGTTTAGGTTATGATGAATTTTGTTTCAATTTAAAAGAATGAACTATTAAATCATGTGGAAAAGATCTAAAAGTCATACATAAGTATGACAATTTAGGAGATAGAAAGTGTTTTGTACAGACACTATATGTATAAATTGTCTAAACTGTGGATGGATACATAAAAAATCTTCAGGTCATAGGTAAATGATATTTCCTGAAGTTTCATCGTGCAATTCTCAGTCTTATATGTATAATACAGAGTGTGCGGTTCGCGAAAAAATAGACCCTATTTGATATTAAGTTAAATATATTTATGTGCAATCCCGTATCTCTGTTTGTGTGCCTGTATGCAACATAATGCAATAAAGAAAACTGAAAATAACAAATCACATAATGGAAAAAATCATAACAAAAGAAAGAAAATGAAAAATCAAGTAAAAAAATACAAGACTGAATTCTTAAGAATTATTTATTTAGATTGAAAATGTTCAGTTTTCAGTTATTGTTAGTAATAAAAGCCTCCAAAGAATACACACACGAGTATTGCAAAATGTAAAGGAAGTTATTTTTACAAACTTTTCTAAAAGGACTTTTATATCTCATACACACACACACTTTTATATCTCATACACACACATATGAAAACATATATGTTATTTAGTTCTTTCCAGAGAATTTTAATTTAAAAAACCGTTTTTAGAATTAAATTTGATAACAATTTTATAGGAATTATTTTTTTTTTTTTGCAAAAAATTAATTAATTATTCAGTATTAATTTGTAGGTGATCGTTTAATTTAGTAGAAAGTTTACAAATTATTTTAGTGAAACAAATAATATCAATTTAAAAAGAAAATGTAATTCATTTTGTATACTTTTTAATGCATTTGTGTACATACATACATTTGTATGTATATATGTATGTAAACATAATAAATTCACAAGTAGTAAATGTGTGAGTAAATAAATATAAACTAGCACAGCTGTACAAATGCAAATGTGTTCATAAATTAAAACTTTTGCTCTTGATGCAATTTTTAATAAACAATAAAAATTAAATATTAACATTTATCGCAGAATGTATGTATGTGTGTATTCCACTGTTCATGAATGCATTTGTAAAGCAATTAATTTATGTTTAAGTAGAATGATGAAGAGAACCACGAGAGACAACAATAA
The DNA here is from genome assembly GCA_947397855.1 of Thelaira solivaga. Classification (NCBI taxonomy): domain Eukaryota; kingdom Metazoa; phylum Arthropoda; class Insecta; order Diptera; family Tachinidae; genus Thelaira; species Thelaira solivaga. Next base: position 69,287,575 of record OX377614.1, read on the forward strand.
AATGAGAAGAAAAACAATGCAAACAAATACATCAACTATATATTGCATTAATAATTATTTCAATTAAAACATAATTGTATAACAATGTGCTATAATAATAATAAAAAAACAGAAAATAGTAAGACTTTAATGCATTTGCAGCAGAAAACGTAAATACAAACTAAATTAACAATTGACAAAGAAAACTCTTATAACCCGAAAGTGTTCCTCACTGCATGCAAGAATATCATGAGAAAAAAAATAATTGATATACAAATTTTCCTTCGACCACACTTTGACATATGCGACGCCCATATAGACATATTTGTTTGCATTTTACATTTAATTGCTCAAGCCAATGTTATTATTCTCATTTTTTATTATATTAATTTGTTTCCGCATCAATAAGTATTTATTTATGAATGGGCTTGTTAATTACTCAAAGTGACCTAAATATTAATAAGGGTGTAATTAATGGCCAATTTAATAGCCAGTAAAAGTAACCAAATGTTATTATAATTACGATTTTATTTTCTTTTATTATGCAAATAAAAAATTTATGAAAAGCAACTAATTTAATTTTATTTAAAATTTAACTTTTGCTGCGTACCTAAGTGTGTGTGCCTGTAAGATTTATGTATGTTTGAATATCGTGGCTTACTGCCAAATAACACTTTATGATATTATTTTCTGTAATTTGTGTTAACTTTTTTATACCATATATAGGTATTTTACTTTCTATGTAAATGATAATTTTTCTTTAAGGAATATTTTTTTTAAAAAAATGGCAACTCTTCCTATTGAAAAAAAAATTTTAATAGTTGGAGGAACAGGTAAAAATATATAAAATTGTCACTAATTATTTCTCTTTAGTTTTATTAAGGCTCACACCCTTGAAACATTTTCAACATTCCAGCACAATATTAAATGTATAAAAATAAATCAAAATAAACTCTACAAAGCCTTCAGCCGGAAGATTTTATTTATTTTTTAAAAGTTTATTTTTATGCATGCGCTTCACAACCAAACCGTGACAACTTAAGTGTTTGTAGTTTATTTCCATTGTACCTATTTTGTTTTGTTAGTTTTACAAACCACCAGTGTAATATTCTTGGACAATTGATGGTGTATGTGTTTTAATATGAAAACAGAAACCAAGTAGTACTTTTACTACAAAACAGCAACTTGGTCAGTGGCTCATGCAATTTTTTTTTCTTTTTTATACTTTTGAAAAATGAGGGAGTATCCTCATTTTATATGCATGTATTTATGTCCATGCGTATGTATATGCTTTTTTAATATCCTGATATAAAAAATCCTTTAGGCCATACTTGCTCAACCGACTAACGTTTCTTACTTTACATGAAGCACAAAGACTGTTGTATAGGATGCATTTAACCGTATGGTTTCAATATTTTATCACTGTAAATAAATGTTTTTATTTTAATTTTTTTTTCTTCCTTTCATGTAATTTTATGCAGCCCATAAATAATTGAATTTTAATGTAAATTAAATTTACTTTTAACAAGTTTCTTATTCGTATAATCTTGGTCAATCAATCTTGACAGAATTTATGGTTCAACATAAACTTTCAAATAATTTTAATGCAAAGTTTGCTGTTGAATGTCTTTCAAGCATAAAATGTTTAAAGAAACGATACTATTCATGTATGTATTTATATTGAAATGTAATGAGATAAGTACTTTGCAACATAATGGTTAAAACTTATATTAAAGTAGGAAGGCAGGATAATTAGATGAGACTTGCAAAGAAAACAATAAAGTTTCAAAGTAAAATATAAAGGCAAAATATATACTCAAAAAAAAGGCAAAACAAAATAAAGTTAAATGCATAAAATTTAACATGGAAACATTTTTCTGCTGCTCATGCAGTTTACCAGAAAACCTTATCCACAACATTGATATTATAACAGGAATCAGAAAACAAACCTATTAAATTATTAGAAATTGCCAACAAACTCACATTTACTCACTCACACAAACAAACAAACAAAAATTATATATGACATGACTCAATACGTGTAAACTCAATACGTGTAAATTAAAATATTTATGCTGAAAACTGGAACAAAGAAAGAAACAACAAACAATAAAAAAAACCTGAAAAGAGTTTTCGGCAAAAAGTTTGACCTTAATTTTTCAAGTGTAATAAAAAAGGTTTAAAAATACAAACAGCAAGTGTTTTTTAAGTCGTTTACGATTTCAAAAACTAAAAAAAAGAATACATCCAACTGGAATCAGCATAAAACTACAAAACAAACCCAAGTATTAATTTACAAGAACAAAATAATGGTGCTCATGTGTAAATTATAGAAAAATAAAAGTTCAAATAAAAAACAGAAGCAATAAATTTTCGAAAAAAAATTGGTTTGTAGCAAATTACACCACCAAACGATGAAAAGATAAGTTAAAACCAGTGAGAAGTGAAAAATGAAATGGAAAAAAATATTTGTTTCTAGTAACTTGATGGTTTTGTTTGTATATTTGTATCCACTAACACTATTAAAATCTGCTTCAGTCGCCCAACAAAATTGTTAGTGGTTGATTTAAAAATATTTTTCCAGGGTCGTTAGTTAAGAAAAATAAACACTCACACACACTCACCCACGCATACGAGTTAAACAACAAAATTGTTGAAAATAATATTAAAATGAAAATATGATTCCTTGGGGTAATTTTAACAATACAAAACTCAAAAACATGGAGCACACGCAAATAACCATTTCAGCACACACACACAACTGTAGATGAAAACGAACTTATATACACAAGTCCATGCACACAATTACATACCAAATCGCACAGCACACACACACCCAATAAATATGCTACACAAAATTTAAAATTTTATTATTTAATAAGCCCGCGATTGCCTGTTCGAGAGAAAACTGAAAGAGCCAACCAAAAGCCGAACACAAGGGAAAAAAAACAAGAAAAAAGGTTTGCCGGTATTCACCGAAAACCAAACCATTCAAAATTAATACGTCATGCATAAAACAATTTGATTGTAAATGAAACGTTACCATTTCCCTATTTGAAATTTTTTTCAAGAAAATATGAAAAAATAAAACAAACACACAAGAATACCCAATTTTACTCAAGGTTATCCTACAGGGAGTTATAAAAATATTAACCGCACAGTTTGTTTATACAAATAAATAGTATTCGCTTACGCAAACATAAACTTGAAAGTTAATATTAAAATATTATCACTTATTTAACACAAAAAGATAATAACTCAAAAAATGTAAATTTTGATTCAATAAAACACATTTTTGTCTGTTTTTAAATTTTCAATAAAATGCCAATTAAAATTAAATAAACCGTTAAAATGTAGTTTAGTATATCCACCTGAATTCATTAGATTATTTAATAAAGTTCAAATATGAACAAGAAACTAATAAACCAAAATGGAATTCTATATTGCGAGTGACCACACTTTTACAAAACAAAAATCTAGGCATTAAGCAAACAAACATAAAAGGAAGAAAAATAAATACATACATGGAGACATATATAAATAAACGAATTAAAAATAATTTTGTGTAATGCCATGGATTACCTTGCATTAATTTTTTATGACTATTTATAACATGTAAAATGCCACCAACAGACATGAAGAACGACATGTACCTACAAAAGTAACAAGTTTGAAATCATTTTTGCACGTTTTTATGCTCCTTGTTGACAATGCCATTGATGAAGATTTAAATGGAAAATTTTAACAAATGACAAACATTATTAGAATTGCAATTGTTATGAAATACTCGTAAGCTTAATTAATTGACTTTACTTAAGGTTGGTATGAATTCCAGAAATATCAAGTTGCCAAGGAAAATAATATCTCTCCATTTCGGGCCAGTACAAATAGTGGAAAAAAGAAATTAAAAAAATATTTCGTTGTTGAAAAAACAGATGTTCTCAAAACCACATATAAAAAAGTTAAGGATTACTAGTGTAAAACTTGCAGCATAGCAGGTGGAAACCTAAAATTCATTAACAAATTACACTAAGCTAGACAACTTTACCTTCCGCAATAATCTTTTTATTCCAAAAAACTTATAAACTGTATAATAATGTTGGAAAATAGTCTACATTCAACTAATACGTGTTTCAAACTCGTAAAGTCTTATTCATTATTTAAGTGTCAAATAACATTCAAAGTAAAGGAGGAAGAAAGAGTTGAAGGAAGACTGCTTATTAGATGCCTTTTATGATTCTCTTACAAATTTATTGTTATTCATCTAAAATATAAAACTTCTTCAGGTGCGAGTAGTTATTTTCTCATTACAAATAATAAACCAAGAATTTCTAGCTGTTGTTTAACGGCCGCAATGAAAGCAACAGATTTAGTGATGTCTGGATGCGTCTTATTGTAGGTATCGTTGATATGAAGAAAAACAACTTGAAATTTTATTTATCCCAGCAGTTCTGATGCTAAAAATTCATTTATAGATAATTCTATATAAAAGTTCACTTTTTCTCATGCTATTTCCTGCAATTCTGTTATTTGTTTTAAAACTTTAACGTATATTAATAGGAAATAAAGTTTAAAATCTAGTGTATAACACGAATAATTCGAAAATGAATAAAATACAAATAAATGGCATAAAAGTTTGCTTCTATAACTCACAAAAAGTAAATGGTAACTAACACACATACCAATAAAAAATAAAAAGGTAATGTAAATATAAACACCAAAAGGTTGTTAAAAAAAACAACACAATCAAAAGGTGAACAGAGAAACAATTTTTTTCTAACTACGAAAAAATTTACAAAACAGTGACCAAGATGCAAGTAAAATATTTCTGTAGAAACACTTGTTTCTGGACGAAATAGACTGCGGTAAAGCAGTAAATTATTTCAAGAGTAACATCATAGTACAATAAAACCAGGTAACTTCAAAAATACAAAAATTACAAAAAGCCCATATATTTTGTTATTGCTTTTGAGGCTCCTCCTGTCAAAAATTATTTCCGGTGGTTGCTTGAATCACGCAGAATTTAGCTGGCGTCTCAGTGTCAAATGGTTTTCTTACACTATGAGCAACATTGTAGACTTTGAAAAAGTTTTTTAGTCTAAGACGACAATAGTAAAATAAAAACATTTTCGAAACATGTTCAAAAAAAATTTATTTATATGTAAATGACGTTTGTTTTTGGGTAAAAGGATAAAGAGTACAGGAGCAATTCAAACAAAATTTAAATATTCTAAAATTCATTTAATTCACCTGAATGCCCACTTAAATCACTGTGAGTAGACTTAACCGGATTCAAAGAACTTACTTTTTCATTCTCGCGATTTACTCTTAATACAACAAGTAACAGACCACAACAACTACAACAACAAATTAAAACGAATAATAATAAATTTCATTTTATATGAAAACGGATGTTTTAATTTTTCATGATTATAAATGAACCAAGTCAACATGTTATTCCAAAAAAAAAAAAAAAATTAATAATAAACAAAAAGGAAAATTAAAGGAAAAAGAAAGAAGAGAACAAACTTGAAATAAAAATAATGAAAAGGAAATTCCATTTAAAAAATTTGTTAAGTTGCCAAAATAACAACAGATACCACCACCCATTCACAAAAGCTCAAGCGCAGTTAGACCAAAGTTATTGAAACATTTTTTTACTTGTTACCTCCAACGAAAAATATTTATTTATTAAATAAAACGATACATGTTTTATATATTTCCTCTCATTTTAAAGTAGGAAAGTCGAAGGAATGCCTGCGGCATGAGCAAAATATATGGAAAATGATACAAATAAAACTTCACTTGCAGAAGTGTCTAGGTGGGATATAAGTAGCTTGTCTTTTTTAATAAAGAAATTAATTTTCAATTCATTGACATTGACACTACGACATAGATTTAAGAGATACACAGAAAGAAAGCCTATTCTTGAATTAAAAATATTTAATTTTCTTTTAGAAATGGAACATTATTCGTAAAGTATTTTGCACTCTAACCGAAAACAATTTTACAATGATTCAGTAAAAAATATCCTCATACAAGGAACTATTATTTTATTTGTGTTTTGTTGTTGTACGTGCTTACATTTCATATGGCAATAGGTATGTATGTTGTACACACTTTTCCTTCTTTTCAGTGATATTGGTTTGATATTATTTAATATTAGTTGCAATAAGAAATAACCTGAATAAAAATGTATTGTTGCTTAGACTGTTATTTACTCGCACACACACACAGACACACTTATAAAAACTTGTGCCAAATATGTATACAACGCAACCAAAAAATAAACAATTTCTCAACAAAATTGTTTTCACTAAAACTCAATTTTCAAAGATAAAAACTTAAAAAAAATTAATAATTGTAGGAGGGACACATCCTGACATCGTTTCCTCAAAAAACTATCAATTTGTTTCTTTATGTGTGCTTTTGTACGAGTAAGACTGAATATCTTTGTGTGCTTCCAGTAGAAATTTTAAATTATTGTCTAAGCACAACAGGAAATAAAATATGATGACAGAAAAAGAAAACAGTAGACAAGATCAAATGAAATAGTTTCATTTACAACGTTTTATCACAATTTATTTTTGCGACTTATCGCCACTTGTCAAACAAGACTTTTATAATATTTTCAAATCAATTTAATGTCTTATGAGTAGTAATAAATAGTAAAAACAACTAAGTAAATCTCACTTACCATCGTTTGCTGTTGCTGTTGATATCCGTGAATTGATAAAATATTTTGCGTATTAAACACTCATTTCAATTTTATAAAACTGTGCGTCAAGTGAAAAGGAATTCTAAAAATAAATAAATAAAAACACAATAAAAAAAGATGAAAAAGAATGTGAAGGCAATGAAGACACACAATAAAGTGTATAAACAATGGCAACAAATGCTATTGATGGTTGTACTTAATCCATTTAATGACCCTGCTACAGGAAACAAAACAAAAATACTAACAACAACAAAAGCTGCAGTAACTACTTGTAATAATAATGATAAAAGTTGTTGGAGATGGTGGTGACAATAACACAGCATTCTAAATTAAATCACTACTTCTGAATTTTTTTTAATGCAAGTTTGAAATACAATGTAAAATGTCGACACGAAAGTTAACAACCTGCAGGGGAAAATTTTCGAGCAGCATACTTCACAACGGTTCTACAACAGACAATCTTGTCTAATCAGTTGAAGATCAAATTAGTGAAAAAAAAATCACCCCTTAAACTATGATCACACGTTATGTAACACATAAAATTTAGAGCAGAGCGACTAATTTATTGTTCAGCAGGTTACTAATTAAAATACAATAATAAAGCTTTTGTATTATGACTGAATATACGGCTATAAAATTACATATTTAAAATGCAACAAATGCAAATTAAATAAACTTTAATAAATGTTGGTTTTCCCCTTTTTTCGTATGCGTACACTATTCTGCTTTGCTTTACGCTGCAGAAAGAAAAATATTCCATCAACAACTCATATTTACAAAAGAAGTGCAACTTCAAAACATACAACAGACATACAAACACATTTATAAAGATACACACACACAAAGCGATCCCATACTTCAATATGTACATGCACTTCTGTATACAAACATGGAGGGAAAAACATTTACTGCTTGCAGTAAGCACCACCCAAGTAACAAACTAGACACACACACATATATATGTGTATGCATACTCACTACTAATACATGCATGCAGTATGTAATTATGAAATTGATGACATTCCGTTATCATCAGTGGAATCATTTTAGTTGTAACACAAACGTTGTACAATTTTTATTACACCAGACATAAATGATGAATGTGGCAAATATCGTGTGTGTTTTCAAATAATTTCGAATAAACAGCGACAAGAACATCTGAGTTACATATATCTGATGCATCATTATCCATTTAAGTTTGGTTGCAAACAGCGAAACATATTTTTAGTTTTAGTTTTGCTGAATAAACATTCTCAACCCAAACATAAATATGCAGTTACAGTTGTGTTTAAGGATTCCATTGTGAACTGTATTTTTTAAGCAGTTCAGTGTCACGAAATTCTAATCAATTTTTTTCAAATAAATAAATATTGGCGGCAATAATAAATCGTAAAGAGTTTTCAAAATCTTTAGGATTTCTTGAATTCCTAAAAAACGCATTGGATATTTCCAATTCGACCGGTGTATTGCATAAATCTTACTAGTGAAAATTGTGTAAAGTTGTCAGATCATTGATGAACTTAAAATTTTTACTTTTAATACACACGCTGAGTTCTTTTTATCGATTACATTGAATTTAAAAGTACTTGTTGAATGTACTCCATTTACATACATAATCCAGTTACAAATTTGTTCAAATCAAAAGCATATGAAGGAGTCGTATTATTGACAACTGACCAATTGCATTACAAATTTTAGCTTAATTTTTTATTTTTATCACAAAATTAAACCCTTAATTTTTATTACAAGTTCATCTTCACGTTGATTCACTAGTCTAGAGTCTAGACTAAGCTTACTTAGATTATTTATAAATCGTTCTCCTTGCTCCTCTCTCCATCTCTATTTCTATTTATTTTTCTACAAGATTTTTATGTTGTCCGCTTTGTACCAACGGCCTGAAATGTAACAACTCACAAGTTGTTTACCTTTTACCTTTAACTTTTCTTTATTATTTTCATTAAAAAATTTAACTTTAGTTATAGTAAATATTTGAAATTATTTTTTTAACAAAACTGGCTCATACATTTTGTTAGACAACAAGTACTACAAAGAGGAAACAACAACAGCAACGGCAGGAAATATAAAAACATGAGAACAACACAAATAACTAACTCCCCAGGCTAAAGTAAAAAATGTAACAACTGCAGCAACAACAACAGTAGCCATTTTCCTCCTTCTGAACATGTTGTTCACAGAAATATTTTAATTTCAGGTAGGGATGGAAAATGGGAAGCACATAGTGATAATACTCTTCATTTACATTTAACAAATTAAAAAAAAAATTTTATAACAAGAAACAGGTGCAACAGATGATTTGAAGTCTTCAAATTTATAAAAATAACAAAAATTTTTAACAAATACCACTTGTTTTGGCGAAGTGAGAACTTGAATCAAAAATTTTAAATTCGTTCTGAAAGAAAACATTTCCATTCTATTCCTCGCTTGTAGGCGCATCGGCCTCTATCCATTTCAAGCAGATATCATTCCTCACTACTTCTTTCAACTACTGATATTTTTCAAGTATATAATAAGCTTTTCCATCTCTGATTAATTGCAAAATAAAGTTCTTTTGTTTCATTATTTTATCGTACAATATTTAACTTGTTCCTGCATTCTTGTTTTAAAATGAACAAACGAGAGTCTGCCCACAGACACAATACGTATAAGTTTGTTTGCCTTTGCGTTTATGTGTAAGTATGTATGTGTGTCATTCACTAGAATGTACGTATGTAATTCAAATATATAAACATAAAGGCAAAACACAGGTACGAACATAAAATAAACTATACAGAAGGTGCACACAAATATGTCTCTTGAGGTTAAATAAAACATAAATACCATCACACAACACAAATCACAAGTTCATAATTTGTAAGAACAAAACAGCTTGAATTATTTAAAAAAAATGTTTATTTTTCAAAGCATTCATAACTAAAAAACCTCGAATTTTGGTCTCATTCATTAATTATTTCCCATATCCATACGCATACATACATACAGACCAAATTTAATGTGTCGCAATTAGTTACATTTATTTTATTTGCAAATACATCTTTGAATCGGCATATTTGTATTTTTAAAGAAAACTTATTTATTTAAAGGACAAAAATATACACATACACACCAGGTATGCACTTTGCAAAAAAAAAAGTACTAAATACAAATTTTTATTTTAATTTACAATCCCACGCGATGCATACCATTTAAAAAATATTTAAAATGAAATAAAACATATATATATATACGTGTGTGTGTATGTGTGTGTAAATAAACCTCGTATGCACATAAAGTCAATTTTGTTTTCTTCTTCATAAATTCTATGTGTGTATGGATACATCCACCCAGGCATATGGACGTCTGTGTGTTTATTATTTTATTTTATTGTGTTTAACAATTCACACAATTGTTGGAATAATAGAGAAAATGTCAATTTGCAACATAAGCTAATGGTTGAATGCAACAAAAACTAGAAGTGAAAAATACAAACAAAAAAATCAATTACAGCACGCATGAAATGAATTTGATAGAGTGCGATTTTTAATTCCTGTAAATGCGTAATGAAAATTAAACGACTACAATAAAAATCTCTGAAATTAAAAAAATTATTTTACCAAATAATTTTATCCCAGATAACCTAACAAATATAAAAATGAATGTACAGATTAAAATAATAATTTCTTTACACTTTAATTAATTTTTCTTAATTGATCAAACATCGATGATTTTCCACATTTTACATAATTACACAACTAAATTCATTCCCTTATTTCCGTTTCCTAAGCCAAAACAAATAAATTTTTGATTCCCTTTGTAAAAAAGACTAAATCTAAATGATGGACACTACATATGGACGTGTAAATAGAATACAAGAATACATATATACTTACCAAGTAAAATGTAAGCGAAAAAACACATCCAAACAAAAGAAAGAAACAAGAACAGATTTGTTTCTGTATTTATTTTTTTTTTTTTTTTGTTTTTCAGATTTCTTCGGTTTGTTATTTTTTCAGATTTTTTTGTTTGTCTAGTTTAAAGAAACCTTCATGTACTCTTACATCTATTATTGAGAACCATATTTCAAAAATTTTGACAGGCATTTTATTTGCTAAAACAATGAAATGAACTTTTTTGTGAAATTCTTTTATTTGTACAAGTTAAGTGTTTTTCAAATAAGAAATTTAAAAAATAGACACTTTTCAGAATAGAAATAAAAACACTTTGAAGTGTTGTTAAAGGTTACATTTTTTATTTTATCTCTTGCTTTTTTGTCGTAAACATTTTGCACATCGAATAAAAATAAATTGACACTTTGATTTATGTTAGTAAAACTAAGATAAAAATGAGTTTCTATTTTTACCAACATAATAAAATTATATTTTTAAGGAATCTTAAGCATGTGTAAGAATTTTGATTTTAATACATGGAAAAGAATAAATTTCTCAGTGAATTTCTACGTAGATTAGCGCACAGAGTACCAGTTCATCAATTTGGGGGTCGTCGTAGTAGCGATTTCTGCTTGAACCGTGGTTTCTGTATACAAGCCACTTGCACTGTTCAACTTGTTTTTAATTAACACACTGTAGTGGTATTTTCGTTGTATTTTAATTCTTGTCATTGTGATAGATTTGAAGAATTTCTTTTGTTTTCATCCTTTTAATTCATATGTTATTCTATTATACGAGGACGTATGTTTGTACCTATATAAGGACAAAGTTAGCCAAACAAAAGCAAATATATTGTTCTTCAAGTTAACACTACCCAATCGGCAACACTCTCAGCACACAGAATGTTCAAATGCATGAGTATGCTTGAGCCTTGACTTTTTACAACTACTTGCAACAAATCTAAAAAAGTCGGACCCTGCACTTGCATTATTTCTATTTGCCAATTATTTTAACGTTAACCAATTTCGCTTTTAAAGTTAAATAGTCATTTCTATGCAAAATAAATCATTTGAATTATTTTCAAGTTGAAAATAAGATTTTGTTTTCATTTCCACAACACCAATTGCCTTTCACTCTCATGCCAGAGAGCAGTTGTAAAAACAAAACAAACAAAAAAGCTAAACTACTTTAAACAAGGAATAAGTAAATTGTCATTATACTCTAGCAAAATGGTCTTAAAACGGAAATTAAATGTGGTCATACTGGTGTATGTGTTAGCTAAAAATCTAGATTATTTATTCTCTCTTTCCGATTTCCGTTCGTTTGTATGTGTATAATATACACATTAGAAAAGTGTGTGGTTTTGTTATACATACGAATAGCATGTTCAATCGTGTTATAGATTCTAGTTGCCACAATTTGGCAATGATTATTTTTTGAACATGATAGTAAAGTGTAGCCCTTGGCAAATAAAATTTCAAGTTTATTTTAAAAGCCATGTTCAAAATGTTGATAATGTTTTATTTCTGGCACAACAAAAAATTGTTTTTTTTCGGTAAGTTATGAGGATGTCTTGCAATCAGATTTTTTAAATTACCATTTTCACTTTTAAATATTTTTAGAAACAAAGCACAGCATGTCATTTAATTAAATGTGAGTGAAAGAGATGTTCGAAATTTTTGGGTTTTAAAGTTCAAATAAAAAAAATGAGTAGCAAAATGTTTATTTGTTTACTCACACGCAAACAAACATTTATCCATACGTACATACATATTTACTTCTTTAAGTATTTACTTATAGTGTGACAACATAATTAATTAATTATTTTAATAGAAAACTTGCTTATTAACGCCTTTATTTAGGTTTCGCTGTAACTTTATTTCAATAAATTCATTCTCCATTTTATAATAGTGCATTCGTTAGGACTGCATCACAATCATTTTTGCAACTTAAAAATCATATAATACGGCGGTTGTTATATGTTAGAACATTACACTGCAGGAAGTCTGTTCAAAATTTTACAGTGTACCTTAATTCATACTTTCTTGCTCATTATCGAACTGCTTTCGCAAATAAAAACTTCTCCATTTCATACACACATGCCCATTATGTGTTTTTAATATACAAATAAACCACTCCACTAAACTTTTCTTCAGACTTACAATCGCACACAGTCATGTTTGTTAAATAAACAAATCAACTACAACAACAATGCGAATTTTGCTCTATAGAAAAGAAACAGATGGCATAACTTAAATTGTTTTTGATTTACTTTACTTCCGCTTGATAAATTATATTTGAAGTTCGAATAAAAGCAAGCGGCGGTGTACGTGTGTGCGTTTAACCAAGTTTTCTTTCATTTCTTTTTACTAACAAAAATGACAACTTTTCAAAAAGAAATTTCACATTCATACATGCACCCACCAACAAACAGGCATAAAACTACACGTATAATAAAGATAATGTTGCATGAGTGTACAAGTAATTTGAAAATAGTGTTACGTCTCAGATTAGTAAATACACACTCATACAAATTCTCGTTAATACAAATGTGTTGCAAGTTTAAGAATGTGGTAAAGCGACATTTGTGTTTAACGAGCTGCTAATGGTGGCAATCAAGATGTATTTTTTATCCACAACAACAGCAATAACAAAGCAAATCGTGCACATATTTTCTTACTTTAACAGGAATTTATAAATAAAATATTTTTTCAATGTAAATATATGCTGTTGGGTTTTATTTATTTCTCATTTGCTCTTTCCTCTCGGTACAAGTACAACTAAGTACACGTTGAGTTGTACATAATATTCTTAAAAGGTGGGTAATTTATTCATATCTTGTGAGTTATATATTACATTCTTTTTAGCTCATTTATTCTAACAATAATTATTTTATAACCCTACTTTTGTATTTCAAAAATTGTATTTTTTTAAATAATCAAAAACTTATTTTGAGAATTTTGTAACTTTCTTTGTCAATACTACAACCACAGAACTTACAAAATCAATACTTAATAGCGATAGATGAAATCTTTGAGTGCTATTGCACTGAAATTTAGTTTAATCTCTTAAATAGTAAGCATGTGGTTACGTCTATCTCCATAATCATGTTGACATAAACAAGAGCACACTCATTCACAAAAACACAAACGTAAATAAGTAATCTATATTATTCTGGATTAAAAGTGTACTGGCATATCTGTATGTGCATGCTTACTCGTATTAGAAACGTAATAAGCAAATGCTATTTTTACACATTTGAAAGACACTTAAATAAGCTTAACTGTATTCATCGAAAGAATACGAATATTTTAAAATACAAAAACGCAAGCAGCAGGATAAATTAATATGAGTGGTAGAGTAACAAATTCTTTTTTTTTTAACATAAAGTTTAAATAAAGATATTTGAAAATAGTAGATTTTGAAAAATAGGTAGGTATGTAAATACATATATCACCGAAAAAAAATTATGTCGAATAAATTTTAGAAAATGAATGTCTGTACACATGTATAAAAGTTATTGAAAGTAACATGCAATTTCAAAATACCTGACACGGTTCCTTTGATCACACATCACTCAGAAGTCGAAAATAAGTCGAACACACACATACATATCAATTTAGATGACACCGATTTTTACTTGTATTAATTGGAAATTGATGTTTATTACATTTTGCTTCATTATGTATAAATTTGTTTAAGATTACGTCTGTATAAGTTTATGTAGAGAAATGCTAGCATTTTTTATTCGTATCTATATTCCTTGTAATAAAATATAACGTAATCAAATAACTTTTTTGTATGTATTTGCAATTTATCAACAACTGAAGCATGTTAATACAATTTGTACAGTACAAGTATTTCGTAATCGACCTTAGGGATATTTAAGTAGAGTTCTATGCGAATAGGGATGACAAATCAATGCATAAATGTATGTATAGAGTATTTAAATTGATTTTTCCTTCTTCTCCTTTTATAAATAGTCTTTGTCAACATTTCTACTCTAATTGTTTCAGCTTTATTTAGTTGAAAATGTATGAGTTCTCATGTTTCATTTTTCCTTTATTTCAATTTTTATATTATTTTTACTGTTGTTCGTTATAAATCAATCACATTAAATTTATACGACTTGAATTAACATAATTGTCATCGAATATTCTCCTTAAAGACAATTTTCTTTGCAAATTGCAGCAAATCATTTTGAGTAGTTAAGACTCAAATACAGTGAGAAACTAAACTTTGTAAAAAGCGGTTTCGAGAGAACTAAAAAGACTACAACCTTTTAGATAACAGTAACTAAAATGGGCAGAAATTAAGACACAATATCAATTTATCTGTATAAAAAATGTTCACTATTTGTTGTTTATCACATATATTTTTTCTTTTTAATCTATACAAATGCTATTTGTAGTTTCCAATTTAAAATTCAATAATTAAAAAACTCATTATTTAAAACTATTCCGGCACTAAGTTCTAATTTATATTTTATGTAAAGAGCATACACAATTTATTTATTTTAAAAGCAAAAATAAATGTTTTATAATGATTTATGAAAATCCCTTTAGTTGCAAATGTTATTGTAAATGCTTAATGTAATAAAGTTAATTAATCTGTGCTATTAATTAGCACATTTTAAAATAAGTCATGCTTAAAGAATAAAAAATATCAATCATTTACTATAATACACATGCATTTATATATATACATGTTTATATACATACATATGTATGAATGTGCGCATTCTGTTAGAATTTTTGAGCAAATTAAATATTCATTTTACTGGGTGAGTGTGGCTATGTTGATCATGGAGAGTGAGGCTGATTTAAACAGTAACAGACTAAAAATTATGTGTGCCTATGTACGTATGAATGTTGACAAAGTTGCAGAATCAATACAACAATGATACGGCTCGAGGTACAAAAGTCAACTTATCTAAATCATTTACAAATGCACGTTTAAAGTTATGTATTAAATATTCATTAGAATGGGGTTATGATTCCCAGTACATACTTTGTACAATTATATAACTCTCAATACGTTTTGTTAATTCTTCTACAATGCGAACCGTTTACATGATTTTTATCTTAATTTGTGGAAAGGGATTTTTTAAATTTCCATTGGCCTAATATATTTACTTTTCTTCATGAATTAAAAAATTTATAATAATTTTTATCCTGAAGAAGCTACATAAATAAATAAATAAATTAACCAAAAAAATGTAACCATGTATTCAGTTTATTGGTTCAATTAACTGAAGAAAGGAAGAAATATAAAACAAAATAACTGGTTAACCTTTTAGGCGGCATTGAAAGTCCATTACATAAACTTCCACACACAAGCAGTTCTCACAAAAATCCATAAAATATTTGAATGACAGGCTAATTATGCTAATGGGCATTCAATTTGAAATCTAACACTAAATAAGCAACTGAATTTTTACGTTTACAATTTAAAAGGATATCATTCATGGGTGGAGTTAGAAAAATTTATATGTATGTATCTATGTGTAGGTATAAATGCATTATTGTATTTTAATGTGCTAAGGATATCCCGTATTATGATAGATATCAAGTTTGTTTTCATAGTGCTAAGAAAATAAAGTGGAACGACTACTATTACTAATGCAACAAAAAATTATAAAGCCGTATATATTTTTGTTTAAAATATATTTTTAAATGAAAACAATCTACTCACAAACCTAATAAACAATACATTCAATCATATACTCACAAACAAAACGAAGAACAACTAAATACATAATGATTACTATGAATTATATTCACAATTCAGAGATTTTGATGTTGTATTTGTAGATAGGTTGGTACGTATGTGTATACATACTTGATAATTACAAAAATGCCGAAACAAACCTTTTTTTTAATTTCTCAAGATCGTCCTTTAGTTTTTGTTTTTTCTGAATTCAACTATTTGGTTTGTACATAGCAAGTAATTAATCATCAAAAATAAGACTAAGAACAAAGAACGTAATGAAAATATATTTAACTAAATTTATATTCATTTATTAAGTATTAGACAGAAAATACCAATAGCACGCTAATTAACAGCTTTATTTAGGCACACTTTCTTTAAAAACTCATTTTACTTAAACAAAGTACAAAAGGATGTAAAAGAATGAAGCAAACATACGAAGTATGTACTTGGAAGCACGCAAGGCGACAGGGTATATCAACATACTACAATTATACAACAAAAATATCTCTTTTTAATTTCTGACAAATTTTTCATGGATATAAAAGTTTTGTGACTAAAAAAAGTTTTTTATTTTTATTCTAAGATCTCCGTTAGGTCCTGTTTTTAACAAAGTTGATAATTTATTGACCTCCGAAGTAAAAGAAGAAATGTCAAAAGTATTATAGGTACCTGACACTGAGTTCATTTTCCTAATTATTATCATATCATTCGAATAATGGGTTCACTTATTTAAAAATTTGAAACTCTTCAGTTACTTCCTACTCAAATACAGATGCACCAAAAAGAAATTTACTGCAAGCTTAAAGCGATACATATTTATCTTCGCATGTGCAACTGCTACATACATACATCATTTGTTATTTTTTTTTTTTTTATTATTATTAATTTTAAGTTGGTGCTATTGTTCTTCTCTATGTAGACTTCTAGTTAGTTGCTGTTAAAAAAATAAACGTTGGAAGGTTTTTAATATGCATGTGTTTTTTTTATTTTTTTTTATTGTTATTCTCTTGTTTATTGTCCAAAAGATTAAAAATTTCCTGAGTAGTTTCTATACAACACTTTTTAATTTTACTTACTTTTGTTTTACTATTCATAGAAAAAATATGGCTTTGGTTCCCATGCTGTTAGACATGTAGATGATTTCTTTTTGTTTCTTTCCTGCAAGCTTCCCGGTTATATTGTATCTATTGTTAAGACAGAAGGCATTGTTTTCAGGAATGTTAAGTGTTGTCATCAACATGTGCGTAGACACTTTTTATGAGAAAACTGGTTGAACTCTTTTTGTATAAATTCTCCTCTATGTATTAAGGTATTAAAGTGCACAAAAGTTTAATGATATTTTTTTGTACTAAAAGAACATTTGAAAATGATCGAAAGCAAATAATTTTACATTTTTATGCGAAATTTTCACTAGATGGAGAACCACAATAAGTTAAGAAAACTAAAATTATTTCCATGCTGCTGTCTTTACTGACTCTTTTTTACAATAAAACAAAATTTAAAAACTATTAAAAAGAACTATAATCTTTGAATGAAACTTTTTCACTGTAAATTAACCAACATTCTCTATAGAAAAAAATTTTATCTGTACACTTTTTTTTACAAATAATGATAAAACAAAATTCAAAAATTATAAAGTACTGATTTTAATATTGTTTTTTCTCTTTTGTTTTTAATAATTCAATTAAATGAAATGAAAAATTTTAAATATGATGAAATGTGCACTGTATTATATATATAACAAGTTTGTTTAGTTGCCTTAAATATAATATTTGTAAAAGAAACAGCTGGCAACATTGTGTAATATTGACTTCAGCTATAACTTAGTTCATTTACTCTTTCAGAAACCATTCATTAAAAAAGAGCTCAGCTAATTAAGGGATTTAAATTGCAAACAATTTCGTTTAGCTGAAGTAAGGTAGTAGTAAATTAAGACTAGTTCGTTCGTGTACTATCCAAAACTACCAGCAGTTGCTTAAACTATAAGAAAATACAACAAAAATGTGCAAATAACTTTAATTTTCCGTAAATTACATAGCAAAAATAAAAGCCGTGTGTGTACATTCATATATAAAATTTTAAGAAGAATAATATATGTTTTCTTATGTATTAATTCGGTTTCAATGCACTTCCATCATTCACTTTAAATTGATAACAATTTTGACGTAAATGCGATTTTTTGTTTTGTAGTTATATTTAAGGATTTCATCTCTGCAGTGAAACATAATTCTGGAGTTTAACATGATTAACTCTGATGAGGAGTTCTTTTTGGATTTTGAAGCTGAAGAGAAAGGAACACACATTTCAGTTTTTCGCGTAGAGGATACTATAAGTGAAACCAGCACATTAACTGCAAGTGAAGATGATAGTAATGGATACAACAGTCCTACACCGCCACTTTTTTGTAAGCTAAGAAAAGCGAGAGTGTTAGTAAAGAAATTACCACAAAGTGTTTTGGCAAAATATAACTTAAATTGTAAAGAATCTGCAACTAGGTTTGTTAATTTTTATAAAAATAAAAAAACGTGTACCTTATTTGTAAAATTTTCAGTACATTGGTACCTGTAAGAGCATCTAAACGAGTTGGAGAGAAACGAACTCCTGGCCAGTACTTGTCTTTGCATATTAATAAGTCAATTACTGAAATAGCTAACAAGAAGAAAAGGTTAGCAAATACTTATTTAAAGCAAAAATTAGGAAAACAACAAAAACTGTTTCAGAAAAAAAAATATGAGCTCCCCCACGCTGGTTATTCTAAAAGATCGACAATACAAGGAAAAACTTATCCAACAGGCAGTATACAGAAATCGTATGACAAAAGCAAGCCTACAAATCAAATAAATGTGAACAAGATTAAAAGACTTCAAGTAGTGAATTCAAACAAAGAAGATTCTTCCAATCGACGCAGTTTGCATGAAAGAATTGCTTGCACTAGGTTGATAAACGCCGATTGGCGCGTCAACAATCCGATATCAGCTTCGTCAAATTTTTCGAACGTTGTTATAAAAAAATGTAATATATCCCAGAACAACTTAATTGGCAATAGTTACAATCCAACATTACCTTTGTCAAATTTCAAAAATAATTATGTGCCACCAACTTATATTACAAGTGACAAAACTGCACCAAAATTGCTACAGAAAAATAATAATCAAGTTCCTTTTCCACTCGGAACTATAATCTCAAATAACACTCACCTGCAAAATGGTCAAGCGTCGAAACCTGTTGAGCCTACTACTGATAGTCATAACATAAGTGACTTATTAATTTGTAATAAAGCTGCTTCAACATCAAATATTGGTTTCCAGCAACCAAATAATTTCACCCAAACATCAACTACTAAAGCTTTCAGAGTATTGCATCATTTATCATCAAATAATGAATCTGTTATTGTCAACACTCCAAAACTTTTAATTATCAATCGACCTCCATTAGTTACTGATCCTTTAAATATTGCAAAATCTTCATCGTCAAATAATCGGAACGGGCCAGAAACATCGCAAGTCGGCAAAGATATCAGTGTGGATACTGAATCAGAAACAGACTTGGACTTATCAGATGTTGACAAAGTAGTAGAACCCGAAGTTATAAAACGAATAATATATCACACAAAATCAGTACAAACGAAGTAAGTTTTTATTAGTTCTTGACTATGATCAAATATGTATGTATATTATTTCATTATTTTTATTGCTAAGGTTCACTTGCAACAGCTCTATTTGTGGCTTAGTAGACTCGGAAGAATTTAGCTTAAATTGCTTTTATTGCTATGATATATTTCCTCTACATAAGTGGTATGAGTTTAAAGAGCATATTAAACGTGTACATCATCTTGAAGAAAAAAAGAACAAATCAGACTCAAATGAATATATTAATAACTCAACTTTTCAAGACTCTTATCCGTCAATAACCAGTCAGCAATCATTAAAAAAATCTACTATTAACAAAGAAATTGCAGTAATAAACCCAACGAAAGCTAAAGAGCAAATTTTAAAAAAATTACCTTTAGATCCAAAACTAGTTGCTCAACGCTCTAACGGAAGTAAGCAAGATAAAATATCGTACACAAAAAATACCAAACCTTATTTTCCAAAAAATTCAAATCAATTCAAACAATTATCAAAATCTAAAATACAACGTTCAAATGTTCATTCAAGCAATAATATCGTTAATGAAGTCATAAATTTAGATAGCGATGATGATGTACATGAAAAGGAAACTGATAGTAAAAGAGCAACAACGAAAAACAAGTACCTTAATATAGTAAGTATAATTTGAATGAAATGAATTACAAAGTTGAGTTATTTTCGGCTATTCCAAAAATATATAATTTAAAAATGTCCACATACAGTTAGTGTAAAAAATGAATTAATTAAACTGTTTATAGTTCACAAAAATTGTGCTCATTAGGAAAACAATAAATTTAAAATAACCCAACACAATATTTTGGAATAAGAACAAATAAAGATTAATATTTATTATATAAAAATTATTTATTCAAAGACAAAATATGTATACAATGTTTATTTGAACTTTTATTAAAATGGCTATTTTTTTTAAACTTAAGTTCGTAAGTTTCACTTGAACTTTGTTTTTATTATAATCTAGTTTGAATGAAATTTGTTACTTACAATATTATAATTGGTCACTAATGATATAAAATTAAATAGTTAAATCAAATTTAAACATTAAAATATTTATACTTTCTATTAATATGTTACTTTCAGAATAATTGCATTCAGCAAAATAGTTCTGCTTCGGAATTTATACTACCAACATTGCCGCATATTACTGTAAAAAGAATCGCAAAATTACCATCGAAAGCACCAAAAGTGAAATATGTAGAACTTCAGAAACCATTATCAACTATGGGATCACCTTGTTTGAAAAATTTGGTAAATAAATTACCATCTAATTTAAATGTACAAAGAAGTAAAACTGTACCCAAACCAACAACACAGCAATTATTGGTAGATGAGAGCAAAAAACCTAAATACTTTATTGTTAAAAAGATTATAAAACTGCCGCCCATAGAAAAAGTTAGTAATTCGCACATTTCCTTGATTTTTAGTAAATTAAATATTATTTTTGTATTCAAGATGGATAATCAAAATATTCCTAAGAGCATGACAGATACGGCAATTTCAAACCCAACAAAGGGCAATAGTATCAAAATGTCGTTGCCAGAAAGATTACATACTACAAAAATGTTAAGTCTGGAAAAAAGGGATACTACGAAAATGTCAATCCCAGAAAAATTAAATACCTCAAAAATGTTAACTCCAGAAAAAAGTGATGATACGAGAATGTCGAATGGCGAAAAAAGCGATGATGACATGCCTTCTAGTGATGAAGTAGAAGATTCCGTACCAAAACCTACAAATGGTCGAGGTGTAAGTATAGTAATCTGTTACGATCGCATTTGCAACATATATCAATATTAATATATAATATCTTTATTCCAAGATTTTATTTGGTGTTACAAATTCAATGGTTGTTATTGAATTTCTTCTAAAATTGAAGACCTTTCCTGAGTTGTGGCGCTCTCAATTGAAAAATAATACATCTAATAACTATAGTCACAGCATTAGAGAAATGTGTTGCCATCTCAATAATCGTTTTGATTTGAAAATTGTAGATAGCGAAATGCGCCAAAGCATACGGCGAGTAAGGAATTGGTACAGTCGCATGCTAAAGAATATATATGAACACAATATTAATCTTAATAATACTGCACCATATAAACACAAGTTTCCATTATACTTTAGAATACTTAATCAATTTTTAACGTCTGATGTTGATTATAGCCATAATATATCGCTTGCAACTTCTAAATCTGAAGAAATTAGACCTAAACTAAATATTTCCGACCATTTTAAAGTCCCACTGCCAGCTAAAATAACATCTGTTACCACATGTGCCACTTCAAAAACCAAAGCTAATAATACTTCGAATACAGATGTATCTGTAGAAAACCTTATTCAATTTGATGCAGACACATTGTGCGAAAAGGGAGTGCTGAAAGAATTTGATGATACAAAAACGGATGTGTCAAAGAAGAAACATCACAAAGATTGTATTGGAAATTTTGAATGTGATGTCTGTCATAAAACTTACAAACGTATATACGAGTTGAGACGTCATAAAACATTACACTTTCCACCACAATTTCAATGTGGTATTTGTTCTCAAAAGTTCTATTTTAAGCATTGGGCCGAAAAGTGTTCTCATCTTAAAAAGAAATATAGAACTGCAGTTAAAACTTCTGAAAAAGACAAGTCCACCGACACACTTCAACAAAAACGTGTATGGCCAAAGAAGATATTTAGATTTAAAATGATTTGTGAAGTTTGCGGTGCATCTTATAGATCTATTGGGTCCCTAAATACTCACAAAAGAGACAAACATTTAAATCAAAGAGCGAAATGTGTAGTTTGTAATTTTACAGC
The DNA here is from genome assembly GCA_947397855.1 of Thelaira solivaga. NCBI lineage: Eukaryota > Metazoa > Arthropoda > Insecta > Diptera > Tachinidae > Thelaira > Thelaira solivaga. The sequence goes on from OX377614.1 coordinate 69,310,317, forward strand.
GCTCTCCAAATGGCGGGTAGTACAACATCAGAAAAAGCGACATATAGTAGAACCGGGTACAGTAGAAGACGTGGCTAAGAAAACTAGACCACGCACAGACACAAAGACTCCTTTTTCAAATGAAGCGAAACAGGAGTTTCTCTGGCGCCGCGAGATGCGTAAGAAACTCAAACCTGGTGAAATATTTTATGGGTGCTGCAAATGCAGGATTGTATTTAATTCACGTAAAGAAAAAGTTTTTCACAATAAATTAGAACATCCAATTAAAGAAACAACTGTTGTTTGCCTCTTGTGCTTGCCTAACAAACTACTCCTGTCTAATTCAAATAGTGCACGTCGACATTATACTGATATACATAAAGTACCATGGCATGAAATCGATGCTTTGGTCAAACGCACCAAGCCTATTTTTAGCTTCCTCAATAAGGAAGAAGTAGAGATTTTGAAAGCTAGTGAAAATTACAAAGAACTCTTAGATGAGTTTCTTAAAGATAAAAACCTGCAGTCGGCTGAAAATATAGAACTACTAGAGGATGATACCTTGGATGCTGTACACAACTTGCCTTTAATAGATATAGATGGGCGTGATGAGAAAGTAAATAAAACAAGCGAGGAATGTACCCAAGGTGACAATGTGCATGTTGATTGCATCATAGATCATGATTATAACAGCCAGGAATTATTTGACATAGAACAATCTGTCCACAGTAATGAGCACAATTATAGTGAGGAACTATCGGCCATTGAAATTTATGACAATGATGCAGTCAACAATGAAAATAAAAATGATTTTTATTCTGACACTTATGATGATGGAATTATCCAATTGGATTATTATATTGAAGAAAGCGATAAGATTTATAACAGTGAACGAAATGATCAAGAATACCTGCAAAGTATGGTTGATGACTTCATAGTTGAAGAATTGGTCGAAGAAAGCATTGTGTCTGAAGAATTTATAGATGAAGTCATTGAAGAAGAAAAGGATTTTTTTTCATAATATGTATAAACAAACATTTTTAATTTCATTCTGTTATTTAATAGATACACACATAAGAAATAAAAACCAAGTTAAAAAAATTATCATGTATATACGTACATAAATATGTATTTTACTGAAATATATAATGTGATTTTTTTTATATTATAAATAAATAATATTTATACTTATAAAATATTAATCTTTATTTGTGCTTAATTCCAGAAATTGTGTTGGTTATATTGTAAAAGCAATTGACTAAATAAAAATTATTTGTCAATAGTTACAAAAAGATTCGAATATTCAAACAAAAAACTCAGTAAGCATTGAACTGAATAAATAAATAAAATGCTTACTGAGATTTTTGTTTGAATATTTGAATCTTTTTGTAACTATTGACAAATAATTCTTATTTAGTCAATTGCTTTTACAATATAAAGGTTCTAATGTTTACAAGAAACGTTGGGAGTAATCTACTGAGAATTCAGAGTAGCGTCTGATGAAATGGTCCATATAGATATGCTATTCCCTTCATATTTATATATTGTACTGAATAAATAACTCATGAGAATATCATGAGTAAAAGAATAAATTTAAAAACCAACACAATTTCTGGAATTAAGCATAAATAAAGATTAATATTTTGTTAAACTTTTAAATTCCAAATAGAAATTATTACATTTATACTTATAATTAAAACCGTTTTATTTTTAAGGAGTACTTGTAAGAAGTTGCAAAAAAGTGTACGAATATGCTCTATGGGCTTGGAGGAATGTAGTGAAATACATGGAGTTTTAATATCAAGACGGTTTTCTGTACCGATGCGATTTTATTTATGGGAATTTAAGTCGATAGCATTTTTTTTATTTTAAATTTGTACGCATTATAATACCTATTATTTTATTTTGTTTGGAGGTATATTCTGGAACTTTGGAATATGTATTAAGAAATCTAAAGTTGGTGTTTAATAGAGTGGTAAGATATGTTTTTTCACTATGCTACAGGTTTCACCATTTCGTTTTCTCCGCTTTATTTTATTTATTTTATACAATTTATAAAAGCTACATACTGCGGAATATTTAGCTGAGCTTTTTTTCGTTTAGTACATCTACCAGAAGTAGACAGTTGTTAATACCTAGATCTACTTCAATATTACAGAGATCCTATTGTGTCATAGGGGCTCGTGTTTTAATACGCTGCCAAACCTTAAAAACTTTTGATGTTTCGGTAGTCACTTTAAGAAGAGACTCTTCATTTTAATGTCGCAACACAGTTCTTTGCTATAAGTAAAACGTTTGTCTTTCGACAAATTTTATTTCACTTATGTTTCGATTTACTATGCTTTATTTTTTACCTTTTATTTTCTCTCCATGGTTTATTAAATTCGCAAAATTTTTTTATATCTTTTAAAAATATTTTTACTTTATTTTTACAGAATACTTTTACATTAATTTGAATAAATATTTTTGCTTTCTTTTTTAATTATATGAAAACTAATATTTATTGATATTATTAGTAGAAATTTTTAACCGATTTGGCCTATACATGCTAGGTTACTGTAAATAAATAAATTTAGTCTTAGAATTTCTTTCCAAGATTTAATAAAAACGTCGGATGGCATTCTTTAAAAAAATTGAGAAGTGATTAAATTTGTTTTGCAAAAATTTTCTTTTTATTAGGAACTTTTAAAAATTATTCAGGTGTTACACATAACTATACCTAACAACAGATTTTGCGGTTATATTTATATATTTACCGTAAGTATGAACTTAATGTAATTATATATTGGCTTTACTGTTTTGTTTTAAAATTAATTCGCCTTGCTATTGACATCAGAAAGTGATGAACAAGACAAAAGAAAATCGATGAATTTGCCTTGTGTTCTACATTGTGTATTGAATTGTCAAAATATTAATTTTCTCCGGTGACTTAATCCGTAAGAAGTCGTGTTGAAATTGAATGAATAAAATTCCTCGTTACATTTTGTGATTAAAAGACAAATTTAACGATGCGTTCTTGTCTTATATGCTATAAAAAGCTGGAAGTAGGAAATGTAACTGCATTCCGGGTTCCGAAAGACGTACAAAAAAGAGAAAATTGGAGTAAGATATGTAGGAAAACATTGACACCAAGTGGTCGCATATGCATTGACCACTTTTCTTCTTCCGACATAATAACTGCAGGACAGCGTCTTTTGCTTTTGCCTTGTGCTGTACCTGTTGTGCAGCATGAGCAGATCGAAGTTGCTCCAAGGTATGTATCTGTAAGTAAGCTTCTTTTATACTACGTAAATTTACAAATAAACACAACTTTTCAATTGGTTTAAGGTAAAGAACTATACCATTTATTAGGCTTTTTAACCAATAGCTGCTGCGTTTCGATTTACATCACTAATATATTTGGTATAAGAAAAGTCGACTGCTATCATACTCATTGTTTTCCATTTTTGCATAATCTTCAAGTTATAAAGCTTTTAAATAGTGAAAAATTATATATCTATTAACATTGAAAAACATCTTATGTATTCCGGACCCATAATATAAATCAATTAATTTCATTTTATTCAAATATATGTAAATACAAATTTACAATCAAATGTATTTCTTATTAATTTTTTTCTTTTACATTACCATGAATAATAAAGTTTTTGTTTCTAATAGCGGTAAAGTTAACTTTAGCCCAAACATATTAAAATTAAGTAAAAATATACCTCCACAACTGCAAGAAGAGCCTATTGTACATGTTCCATTTACCAAATCAGTCTGTTGCACAACGGCAACGCAAACTAACACTCGCGTTTGTGGCTTAGTACAGGCTTCAGGTTATTCAGATGAACTACGACTTACTTGTTTCTATTGTCCGGAGGTATTTCCCCTAGAAACATGGAAAAATTTCGTGGACCATATCAAACAGAAACACTTTGAAAGAGAAGAAGCATTTAAGGCGTTCGAATATGTTTCCAATGACCACGATTACACTCCAATAAATCTACCATCGCCCCCTTCACCTGCCATAGAAAGGTTTGTTATTAAAACAGAACCGCCTTTTTTAGAGGACCCACTGCAACCTCTTCATAGTTCGACCGAACCAGATAAATTTAACTATACATATTTATATGCACCAGATGAGAGCAAGAGAAATAAATTAAACAACTTTATGAAAGCACCCGTCCCTGAAGCTGCAAGCAAATTGAGTAGTTTAAAAAAGGTATCAACAATTTACTCATTGAATAATAGCAAAAAGAAAATTATTTCAAAGGTAAGACCATATTTCGAACACCATACTATAATTGCATGTTATTTTAAACACTTAATTTATTTATTTTTTGGGTAAACCGAATAAAAACAAATTTTTAGCTGAAATCTCGCAGAAAAAATTTAAAACAGGTAAGAATATATTTACATATAAAACTGATAGTGTGTTTTGTTGTGTAATCGAAACATTTCTCTGCAGCAAAGATCAAAGAAAACAGCTTTAAACCGGTGCCTCAAAAGAACAGATTCTGTAGAAGTAAAGGATCCTCAAGAAAATGTGGAATGTAATTCAATTTCAATTGAAATTATTCAACAAAACTCTACAGAGGTTAATCGAATTGTGTATAATATTATTTTGTTACCATAACTATTGTAACTTTTCCCTACAGATTGCTTTTGAATATGCGCCACGAGATGTAGTAGATTTACTGCTCGATAGTATGAAAAATTATGAAGTTTTATGGCAGTTTGACGATGAACCATTCAACCAAGACTTTTATGAAGCAGTCGAGGAGTTATGTGGAATAATTAACGATAAATGGGCCCTAAATATCGATAATCTGAAAATGAGACGCAGCATTAACCGTATAATACGATATTATTGTTACCTATATCCAAATTCAAACGTAGAAAATGTTGATCAATTTACTAACTATTATGATAAATGTGCTACTTTCCTTCCCTCCTCTATTCATGAAATCTCTTATGCACGCTGTTCTCACTGTTATATATGTTACAAAAATGATTTCGATTTGAAACGGCATCTTTTAGAGGAACAGAAATATTTACAATGGCCTTTCAAGTGCTCGCAGTGTAAGGAGTGTTTCAGGGAAAGTGATGACTATGAACTTCATAAACGTCTACCACATTATGATGAAGTATTTAGATGTGAAACGTGCAGCAAGAGATTTGATAGTCGTAATAATTATAACAAACACGTATCAGCATACCACCCAAAAGACAAATCAATAGAATTCAAGTGTAATATATGCTCGAAAGTGCTTCAGTCTAACAGCGGTTTACGGTATCATCAACTCAGCCACGGAGAAAGAAATTTCGAGTGTCATCTTTGCCCTAAAAATTTTTATTCGAAAGCGCGTTTAACAATTCATTTAAAAATTCATAAAGCACAATTTGACTATGTATGTGAAGTGTGTGGAAAAGCTTTTATTTTTAGGCATGGACTCATCAGACATATGAAAAAACACACTGGAGCAAAAGTTAGTTGTAATATTTGTAATTTAAAATTAAGAAAATCGAGCTTACGCCGACACCTACGAGTAGTTCACAAGGCATATGGAGATACTGGAGAAAAACCAAGAATGAAAGATATTGCAGGTGGAACAAATTATTGGAGAGTGGTAAAACCAAAACGAGTACAACCTTACCAGAGAACATTTGAAAGGAACTACAAATGTAAAATCTGTAAGATAAATTTTAACAACTATAAACTAATTGTAGAACACAACAAAGAGTTGCATTTTGATAAGCCTAAATGGCCATGTAAAATGTGTTGTACAGAATTCAGTCATTCAATGAATCTAAAACGTCACTATCGCCGCAAGCATAATTTACATGCGATTCAAGCTTTCAAATTGGTGAATGAAAAGGAGGACTTGAATGTCGTGTTAAATATGAAAGAAGAGTTTTTGAATGAGTTAACCAAAAATCTGCTTGCTGCAAGAAATAAACCAGACAAACTGACGGAAGCAAACTTTGATACACAAATAAAACAGGATTCCTTATCTGATCATGTTTATTTTGAAACAACAATACAAAATGAAATTATGAAAGCTGCTGATAATATTGCTCCACAAGAAAATAAAATTAATTATATAAATGATCTTTTTACAGATCTCTTAAAAGAATAATAAAATACATAGTTATTGAAACCTATAGATATTTTTTTTTAATTTTCTATCAATAATAAACTTTGTATAAAAAAATTTAATAAATTAATCTTCTGTTAAGTGCTATGTATTATACTGTTATTAATAAAAAAATTACGTTGGGAAAAATGTTAATCAAGACTGGAATTATAGTTTTCGATAGCAAACAAATATCAGTACAATATATATTTCCATCAATATTGAATGTTGTAATTTGAAACAAGATATCCAATAAGTTTATTTTAAACTTAAAATTTTATTATATTTTGCTGTTATTTGTATCTATTACATAATTTAGGTGAGTATATTCTATACAGAAGAGCATCAGATATGACTAAAATTAAGATCGCCTTAAAGTGTTAGGCTAAAAAATAAAAGAACTTATCTTAACCCTTATGTTAGGCCACTTGCCTCGTAAGATACAAACAAAAATGTTTGAAATCACATCTAATAAAACACGAAAAGATATAAGCTAAGCTGGCGTCTAAGATATTTGTTTGTCACTAAAATATTTGGCTATTAGTATCAATAAGGCCTTGAATTGTGTTTGTCACGATTAAATTAAAAAAATATCTGCCATAATAGATTTACTGAATTCTCATTAAACGAATCTGTGAACTAATCACAAAAGAACTCTTATCAAAACCATGAACTATTAAGGTTTGAAGTTGGATAACGATGAACTTGATAAGACACAATTTGGGTTTATATTAAGTACTCTTTTATTTAATACAGACTGAAAGCTAAACTTTAACTTTTTCTGGCACAAAAAGGTAAAAGAAAAAATTACAATTTCTATTATTTATTAATTATTCTTTTCTCAATTCAAGAGCAAGACGTTAGATGTGATTAGGTTGCCTCAATAAAAAGCTTTTAGACTTACAAAAGTGGAACGAAGAACATTTGTAGTCAATATATGAAAACAATTTATATTTTGTTGCTTTCTTCTGGTGCATATTATTTCTTTCAAATTGAATCTAAACATGTATAGATTCGCCTTGACTTTTATATTTTATCATGTACCAGTACAATGCATATGCGTACATTTTATAATCTTTCTTTTTACCTAAACGTTCAACCAGTCTAAAATATAAAAATTTGTTAAATTTGTGCATTTTTTGTTATAAATTTGGATATTATTGTGCTATGGTATTTACTTGGAAGTAAAATATTCGGAAAGCAATTGTGTGATTGAAATAGATGAAGAATATAGTTTTGATAAATTTATATCAATTGTAACATTTTATTCGCATATATTCTCGCATTAAACTTTGATGCACAAGAATTAGAAGTGTAAAAATATTTATAAAAAGGAATTGGAGTATAGTAATTATGTGGTATGATAGTAAACAAAAAATAAGCCTATTCCTATTAGAATACATTTTCAGCACATGCCTGCAGTAAGGCAGTAATGAATTGTTGTGGGTGTTGGACTACAAAATGAGAGGTCGACTACAAAGATGTAAAACATTTATTCTCTGCTTATTGTAATGCTTTTTATGGTTATATTTATCCTTTCAGTAATACATCCTATCAACTATTTTTTTAGTATTTTCCGAGATTGCATAGTACGTATGTAATAAACTGCAGTAACTTTATTTTTTGCATGTACATAGAACAATTTAATTAAGACAACTACAGAACATTTATCAAATTTGGGAATAGTTACTAAATTACAAAATCTCTCAATTTTCAACAAATTAAATTATTGTTCTTTGCGAACTGGTAGGATATTCGTTGCATGCTTTTAAGTAAAAGTTAAACCTGGAACTAGTTCATAAAGATTAAATAAATAATAATATTAATAACATTGCTATATTTTGGATACCAAATTAAAAAATAATAGTAATATTTAAAAGAATATTGAAGCCAAATAAAATAATATTACTAAAATATTGCTCCCAAATTAATATGAATAGTTCAATAATGTTAGATCCGGAAAACAGTGGTACTAGCCAAATATTTACATATGAAAAGTCAATGAAATAAAATATTATTTAGCACAACTTACAAATGAACCCAACAAAGTAAATGCACAATAAGGAATTGGTACAGCCGTATGCTAAAGAAAATTGAACACAATAGAAATCTTAATAACACTGTCCTATTAAACACAAGTTTTTATTATACTTCGGAATAGTTATCGCTTTAAAATTTTAAATCAGAAAAAAGTAGATTCGCAACTCGTCAAAATATAATATTTTACCGCGATTGTTATCCCATAAACCTAAGCTTATTTTCCTAACATAGAAGAAGTGCCTATAAATTCAATATGATGACGACACGTTATGCAACCACGAAAGGTGAAGGAAAGAAGTGATAAAAGAGTTTTATAAGACCAAAACGCTGATCAAACTAATGGCACACTTATTGTACAGTTTGTATGGAAAAAAGACATACAAAAACATGAGTTCGTGCATTAGTCCCACTTACAATAAACTAGTTCAAATTAAGTTAAAATATATATGATTTTATTATTATTATTCATTCATATGATCTTTAGGAATACATAACTTCTAAGCTAAAGATATACGTACATGGAAATCAGAACTAACTGGTAACACATATTAAAAATTGCCAAGTCGGGCTAATTAAGAAATATTTATGTACGATGCAATTTACTTAATCTAGTGGTTCTAAAAAACTGATTATTTTGTTTGTGTTAACGATGATCAAAGGCGAAAGTGTTATTAAATTATTCGCTTTCTATCATAGTTAACTATTTAAACAATTATGGCTTAAAATTAATTTTCTTAGTATGCACTCAATGAAAGACTTATGTGAGTTAAAGGCAGTACGTAAAAAGTTACAATTTCTTTTTTTTTAGGAGATTAATTGGATTTACAGGTAAGTAGTTTCCTTGTATATATCACACTTCAATAACAATGATAGAGGAATGATTTCTTTCACTTTCTTTTTAAGGCATCTTGCAGTGTGGTGACAATGAGGCATCTTTTTAATTGCAATGTCATTATATAGGGCACATAAAAACCACATTTAACTGTATGCATTGAAGATGATGGGATCTCTCACATTTGAATAAAAGGCATGGCATTCAAATAAGTGACTATGTCCATAGAAAATTGATGCATTTTGCAACCAGTGCTCAACATTACGCCTTAACATCTTTGAATATGTTATGACTGAAAATGGCAATGTGAATATGTGCTTTTCAAGAGTTCAATTATGACCCCTTTATCAATATTTCTAAATGTACATTATAAATTTTGCAAAAATTCAAACTTACATGTATGCGTCATAAAGCTGTATACTTTTCACCACAATTTGTAGTCGGTGCACATCTTAAAAATCTTAGAAAAAAATATAAAGGATAAAGATAAAAATTAAAAATGATTTTAGAAGTTTGTGATGCTGATTAAATATAGATTTGATCCGTAAATATCTATAAGAAGAGTGCTATATTACAATTTTAGAAGTTGAATATGCAAATATTTCAATAGACTAGTTCAACTGGAGATCATAAACAAGGTCTCGTAAATAAATTTATTTAATTTACTTCAATCAAAATATTAATTTTTCTCTTCGTTTCAAACTAAATTAAATCAGCCGGCTATATAAGCTGTTCTCACTAATATGTATGTTCCAAAAATTATGTTTGTATCTTTTAGAAGAATAGAAATATTTACAATCGTCTTGCAACTACTTAAAGAGTAAGGAATGTTTCAATGACAGCAATGAATCACATACGATGAAATCGTCGGATCTGAAATAAGCTGCAATACATTTCTTAGCCTTATTGTATGTAATAAAGAGTTGTTTATTGCATATTGGTAGTGTATCATGTTGTTATAAAAAAGTCCTGCTTGAAAATTTGTAATCAAGGGTCATATTACAATATTTTTGTAAAATATTACCTTTTTGTCAGAACCAGATTTGAATTTATAGAGATAAAATTAGTTATGATAACTTTACGTACTGATATATTCTAAAAATATTGTCAGCCATCACGCTGAATTAAATTGTTACTTGCAAGTGCAACTTTAGATACAGGAAAATGTTTACACATTTTTAATGATGCTTCTATTATTCGTATGCCAGGAAAACTATATCAGTAAATTCACTTTAATATTAAAGCTGTATCATATTGTACTGGTATTAATTTAATTAATTTCTCTTGCTGGCCAGCATGAGATTGAAGAAAAAAAGGTAAAACGCCTTGTAGTGCAGTTGAAGTTATTAATGACTGCAAGTATTGGTGAAACTTCTTGTTACGTACAGGAGTTCCAAAAGAAAATAATATTGGACTCCAAGCTGGTATAAAATATTTTAATGGTCGTGCCTATTTAATATAGAAGTATCGGCCAAGCAAAGATCACGTCATGCTGGGCGTGCACCACTTTAAAGGTATGTCCGTGTTTACACCGCTTGGCTGTATATAGAAATAAAATGTAGAATTTAGGAAATTGTCTATGGTAAAAGCATTTGTTTTTTTAATTTGTTAGCCCAGCACCATAACACCGAGCTTAGTGACCATATTTTCAAAAGTTCAAATGAAAAATAGCAGGCAACAATTGACAGGAAGTTAAAAAAAAGGGGAAAACGTGAAGAAATCTGAATTGATGACAAAGAAAGTTCACGACTTTGAATCTTATGGGTAACTAAACCTCTTTATTTGATCATTAATTATTTTCATATATTCCAATAGTTTTTTAGGTAGCGATTTCCTAATAAACCGCCCTAAACTATCGCTTCCTATTAAGACATTTCTTTTTATGGAAACCGTCATATAATGACACAAATATATATTACAAAACTAATCATTTTGCAATAAATTTTAAAGCCAACAACAGTTCTACAACTAAATATAATGGTCGCAACAGGAAGTTTCAAACACACTTTATATAAAAAAATTATTAGTCAATTGAACAGCTGAGCCCACCTTTTATATTATTACCACAGAATTTAACAATTACATTGCCCCGTTGATAGATTTTGTTTTAATTGTCACTGAGTAAGCCTGTATTGACTTGAGCACATTTTTCTTCTGCAGCAAACAATTGTAAATGGTAAGTAAATTATAATTTGTATTAAATATATGTTTATTAGCTTATTACAATAAAAAAAATTTACTTTCTTTATAGAGCTGCGAAAAACAAGTAACAGGAAGAAAATGCAGAAGGATTTAACGCAACTATGAAGAGCGGACGGACACGAATTCCCAGAAGATGACGAAATGTAAGTTGAAAATTTTTTTAAATATGTACTAGATGCTTTTGAAATAGATATTCACATTTGTTTTTACTTTTCTCATAAATACAACAAGAAACAGCGTACGAAGGCAAATTTCTTATTAGAAAAGGCAGCCAAGCCAAGAGAAGAAGTGTGTTGTATAAAACTAGATTCCAACAAGTGAATAAAATCAAAATAAGAGAAGGAAGGGTAAGTAAATGTTATTTAAACATCTGTGTATGAATATATATTGGAATCATGAATTCATATTGCTTTTTTACTACTTCTTAACAGTTTAACTCAGCCGTCAGAAGGAATACGTGTAAGGACTTTAAAAAAATATGAAGGGCAGAGGGATGGACGGACGCCAATTCCTTGAAGAAAGATAATGTGATGTAAGTAAATAATTTTTACACATAAAAATATGTTAGATTTTCATTACTTTTTAAAAACATTTATATAGATTCGCCAAGAAATAGAGCCAGGAAGAATAGGCTAAGAGTTAAGACAGACGGACGGATGTGAGTTTCTGGAAGCAAAGATGCAGCACTAAAATTTGCCGAGAGGTTTTGCAAAAAGGTTAGAATACACAGCAAATAATTGCAAAAGGTAAGTAAATAATATTTTATATTAAATGTAAAATAAGATATTAAATTTGCATTACTTTTTTAATGTGTTTATATATATAACCAAAGATTGGGCAGAATGTTAGAAGACAAATGCTCCGAGTTTTAATACAACTACAACAACAAGGACGGACACGAATCCCTTAGAGATGATTAAAGGTAAGTATATAGATTTTGAAATAGATATATTTTTTTATAAAATATACATTCATTTTATTGTTTATACTTATTTTATAGATAGGATTTTAAGAAGAAGATGTACGAACAAACGAAAATTTATGACAATGGAGGATGCTTTTCATAGAAAACTTTATTGGACCAAGTATTTATTAACAAAATATGTCCAAAAGAAGCTGATCCAGTGGAAGTAAGTGCTATTTTATATGTGCGTGCATATTTTTGTTTATTGCAATCAGAGATTCACGTTACTTCTACTACATATTAATAGATTAACAAAGAAAGTGCCAGCAGCAATATGCCGTGAGAATAAACAAAATGGTAAAGGACGGACGGAGACAATTTTCTTAAAGATAAATACTGCGATGTAAGTAATTACTTTTATAGGTATGTTAACTTTTTAAATGAAAACTTTTCAATATTTTTGTACACTTTTTTATATGTACATTAACTAAGAAACAGTTGTGAGAAGTATATGCACAGAAATTTAAAAGAAAGATGGACAGGCAGACAGAAACAAATTTATTAAAGGAAGTATTAGCTGAATTGCAACTCATAAACATTATTATTGCATGTTGCAATTGGCGAAAAATATATCAGAAGTTTTAAAAGGTAAGTAAATATTATTTTATATTAAATATACTCGTATATACACTTGTGTATTAAAACAATTAATTAACATTACTGTTTTTTAATAGATCAATAAGCAAGAAACAGATGGCAGGAGGGAGGAAGATGTACTGCAATGTAAGTATATAATTTTATAAGAGTGTTTATATTTTTAATTCTTTTGTTATTACTTTTTTATAGATAAGTTAAGATAAGAAATGATGTCGAGAGAAGTGAAGTAGGCTGAGAATTTCAACAATAAGATGGACTGGTGAACGTAATTTTCAGGCAGTAAGTACTAGCTGAACGGCAATTAATGGGTATTCTTATTGGATTCTGCCTACAAATTGGAAAAAGTGCATGTGGACAAGGTGATATTATTGTGTAAGTAAATGTTATTTTGTACATGAGTTTATTGAAATTATAAGTTAACATTACTATTTCACAGATCAAGTAAGGACCAGCTAAGGCCAGAATGTTTTAAACATAAAGACGAAGGACAGATGGACGCAAAGGAAAATTTTTTGAAGGAAGGCGGACAGGGTAGGGCAGCGTAAGTAAATACAATTATAAATAGGTATATTTGATATTTAAGGTAATAACTTTATATTATTTTCTTATCCTTTAATAGTTTTATATAATAATAATCAGTGTCGGTAAATGAGACGGGAAACTGGGTGTAGAGACAATGGGACGGATAATGGGTGTAGCGATTTCGCAACAAGATGCAGTGAAAGACGGTCGGACGCAGACTACTTTAAGGAAGTACTTGCTGAAATGCATTTGATGCAGATACTTATTGTTGACTGCAATTGACAAGGGCATGTGTGTGTGTGTGTGTGTGTGTGTGTCTTTCGAGAAGTAGATGATACAGGGTAAGTAAATGTTATTTTAGATCTCTTATAGGTATGGAAGGCAAACAGATACTGCAGAATTGTGAACAATGGGTATGGCAGATGGTCGGATTAATTAGAATGCAGCGCGATTTCAATGTGGAGTGGAGCGAAATGTGATGAAGCTTAGAAGAGGTACAAGCTATTGATAGATAGCCAAATTGATGGGAACAGAACACCACACCGTTGCTTCCAATGTCCGGTGTGTTAGATATATATTAAGTTTATATAGTATATAGTTTAAATGTTATATAGTATGTAGCTGGCTGTTGACATTTGTAGTGTCTTTTTCAGAACGTAAGTAAGGTGGGAGGGGGGCAAAGTAATGTATGTTTGTTAGCTATCCCTAATCAACCCACATTAGTTTAATAGTTACATGTCATTATTGCTTTTAACTTGCCGTAAGCTCGATATCACAATCAGTTCATGGCGCTAGATGACTAACAACCCCCAATCCTTAATGGCATGGTTCCCTAGGATGTTAAAGGGGTTGCATCAATAGTGTCCATGACGTTTACAAAATGTAAACTTTTGTGATTCGTTGGCATCTGGTTATGCAATCTGACAAACTACCCCCTACCTACTACTAATGTGTTAATGATGGGGTAACAAACTTGACCAAAACTATTTGGACAGTCCGGAAAAATTATTAGTAAAAAATTTGTTAATAGGAAACAAATGTGAAAAGAAGGCAAAAACGTGAAGAAATTGGAGGAACAAAAATAAATACATGAAGGGGGGAAAGTGAGGAAAAAGAAGATCACCACTTGACAGCGGAAAAAAATTTCGAAAACTAAATAAAAATATTTTTAAAATGTGTATCTGTCATTTATTGATAGTTAAATGTACGTTAATAATTAAATGTATTTTTTACAATAAACTGGGCACCACTTTTCCTGTTGTACATCTGCCAACCTTGCACTCTACAGCGAAGAGAATTACATAGCTCAATAATTCTTTATTTTTCTTTCTTTATTTCACAGGTGGTACTGCTTGGCTCTTTAAAATCAAACACAATTATTATTGCATGTTGCAATTGGCGAAAAATATATCAGAAGTTTTAAAAGGTAAGTAAATATTATTTTATATTAAATATACTCGTATATACACTTGTGTATTAAAACAATTAATTAACATTACTGTTTTTTAATAGATCAATAAGCAAGAAACAGATGGCAGGAGGGAGGAAGATGTACTGCAATGTAAGTATATAATTTTATAAGAGTGTTTATATTTTTAATTCTTTTGTTATTACTTTTTTATAGATAAGTTAAGATAAGAAATGATGTCGAGAGAAGTGAAGTAGGCTGAGAATTTCAACAATAAGATGGACTGGTGAACGTAATTTTCAGGCAGTAAGTACTAGCTGAACGGCAATTAATGGGTATTCTTATTGGATTCTGCCTACAAATTGGAAAAAGTGCATGTGGACAAGGTGATATTATTGTGTAAGTAAATGTTATTTTGTACATGAGTTTATTGAAATTATAAGTTAACATTACTATTTCACAGATCAAGTAAGGACCAGCTAAGGCCAGAATGTTTTAAACATAAAGACGAAGGACAGATGGACGCAAAGGAAAATTTTTTGAAGGAAGGCGGACAGGGTAGGGCAGCGTAAGTAAATACAATTATAAATAGGTATATTTGATATTTAAGGTAATAACTTTATATTATTTTCTTATCCTTTAATAGTTTTATATAATAATAATCAGTGTCGGTAAATGAGACGGGAAACTGGGTGTAGAGACAATGGGACGGATAATGGGTGTAGCGATTTCGCAACAAGATGCAGTGAAAGACGGTCGGACGCAGACTACTTTAAGGAAGTACTTGCTGAAATGCATTTGATGCAGATACTTATTGTTGACTGCAATTGACAAGGGCATGTGTGTGTGTGTGTGTGTGTGTGTGTCTTTCGAGAAGTAGATGATACAGGGTAAGTAAATGTTATTTTAGATCTCTTATAGGTATGGAAGGCAAACAGATACTGCAGAATTGTGAACAATGGGTATGGCAGATGGTCGGATTAATTAGAATGCAGCGCGATTTCAATGTGGAGTGGAGCGAAATGTGATGAAGCTTAGAAGAGGTACAAGCTATTGATAGATAGCCAAATTGATGGGAACAGAACACCACACCGTTGCTTCCAATGTCCGGTGTGTTAGATATATATTAAGTTTATATAGTATATAGTTTAAATGTTATATAGTATGTAGCTGGCTGTTGACATTTGTAGTGTCTTTTTCAGAACGTAAGTAAGGTGGGAGGGGGGCAAAGTAATGTATGTTTGTTAGCTATCCCTAATCAACCCACATTAGTTTAATAGTTACATGTCATTATTGCTTTTAACTTGCCGTAAGCTCGATATCACAATCAGTTCATGGCGCTAGATGACTAACAACCCCCAATCCTTAATGGCATGGTTCCCTAGGATGTTAAAGGGGTTGCATCAATAGTGTCCATGACGTTTACAAAATGTAAACTTTTGTGATTCGTTGGCATCTGGTTATGCAATCTGACAAACTACCCCCTACCTACTACTAATGTGTTAATGATGGGGTAACAAACTTGACCAAAACTATTTGGACAGTCCGGAAAAATTATTAGTAAAAAATTTGTTAATAGGAAACAAATGTGAAAAGAAGGCAAAAACGTGAAGAAATTGGAGGAACAAAAATAAATACATGAAGGGGGGAAAGTGAGGAAAAAGAAGATCACCACTTGACAGCGGAAAAAAATTTCGAAAACTAAATAAAAATATTTTTAAAATGTGTATCTGTCATTTATTGATAGTTAAATGTACGTTAATAATTAAATGTATTTTTTACAATAAACTGGGCACCACTTTTCCTGTTGTACATCTGCCAACCTTGCACTCTACAGCGAAGAGAATTACATAGCTCAATAATTCTTTATTTTTCTTTCTTTATTTCACAGGTGGTACTGCTTGGCTCTTTAAAATCAAACACAATTATTATTGCATGTTGCAATTGGCGAAAAATATATCAGAAGTTTTAAAAGGTAAGTAAATATTATTTTATATTAAATATACTCGTATATACACTTGTGTATTAAAACAATTAATTAACATTACTGTTTTTTAATAGATCAATAAGCAAGAAACAGATGGCAGGAGGGAGGAAGATGTACTGCAATGTAAGTATATAATTTTATAAGAGTGTTTATATTTTTAATTCTTTTGTTATTACTTTTTTATAGATAAGTTAAGATAAGAAATGATGTCGAGAGAAGTGAAGTAGGCTGAGAATTTCAACAATAAGATGGACTGGTGAACGTAATTTTCAGGCAGTAAGTACTAGCTGAACGGCAATTAATGGGTATTCTTATTGGATTCTGCCTACAAATTGGAAAAAGTGCATGTGGACAAGGTGATATTATTGTGTAAGTAAATGTTATTTTGTACATGAGTTTATTGAAATTATAAGTTAACATTACTATTTCACAGATCAAGTAAGGACCAGCTAAGGCCAGAATGTTTTAAACATAAAGACGAAGGACAGATGGACGCAAAGGAAAATTTTTTGAAGGAAGGCGGACAGGGTAGGGCAGCGTAAGTAAATACAATTATAAATAGGTATATTTGATATTTAAGGTAATAACTTTATATTATTTTCTTATCCTTTAATAGTTTTATATAATAATAATCAGTGTCGGTAAATGAGACGGGAAACTGGGTGTAGAGACAATGGGACGGATAATGGGTGTAGCGATTTCGCAACAAGATGCAGTGAAAGACGGTCGGACGCAGACTACTTTAAGGAAGTACTTGCTGAAATGCATTTGATGCAGATACTTATTGTTGACTGCAATTGACAAGGGCATGTGTGTGTGTGTGTGTGTGTGTGTGTCTTTCGAGAAGTAGATGATACAGGGTAAGTAAATGTTATTTTAGATCTCTTATAGGTATGGAAGGCAAACAGATACTGCAGAATTGTGAACAATGGGTATGGCAGATGGTCGGATTAATTAGAATGCAGCGCGATTTCAATGTGGAGTGGAGCGAAATGTGATGAAGCTTAGAAGAGGTACAAGCTATTGATAGATAGCCAAATTGATGGGAACAGAACACCACACCGTTGCTTCCAATGTCCGGTGTGTTAGATATATATTAAGTTTATATAGTATATAGTTTAAATGTTATATAGTATGTAGCTGGCTGTTGACATTTGTAGTGTCTTTTTCAGAACGTAAGTAAGGTGGGAGGGGGGCAAAGTAATGTATGTTTGTTAGCTATCCCTAATCAACCCACATTAGTTTAATAGTTACATGTCATTATTGCTTTTAACTTGCCGTAAGCTCGATATCACAATCAGTTCATGGCGCTAGATGACTAACAACCCCCAATCCTTAATGGCATGGTTCCCTAGGATGTTAAAGGGGTTGCATCAATAGTGTCCATGACGTTTACAAAATGTAAACTTTTGTGATTCGTTGGCATCTGGTTATGCAATCTGACAAACTACCCCCTACCTACTACTAATGTGTTAATGATGGGGTAACAAACTTGACCAAAACTATTTGGACAGTCCGGAAAAATTATTAGTAAAAAATTTGTTAATAGGAAACAAATGTGAAAAGAAGGCAAAAACGTGAAGAAATTGGAGGAACAAAAATAAATACATGAAGGGGGGAAAGTGAGGAAAAAGAAGATCACCACTTGACAGCGGAAAAAAATTTCGAAAACTAAATAAAAATATTTTTAAAATGTGTATCTGTCATTTATTGATAGTTAAATGTACGTTAATAATTAAATGTATTTTTTACAATAAACTGGGCACCACTTTTCCTGTTGTACATCTGCCAACCTTGCACTCTACAGCGAAGAGAATTACATAGCTCAATAATTCTTTATTTTTCTTTCTTTATTTCACAGGTGGTACTGCTTGGCTCTTTAAAATCAAACACAATTATTATTGCATGTTGCAATTGGCGAAAAATATATCAGAAGTTTTAAAAGGTAAGTAAATATTATTTTATATTAAATATACTCGTATATACACTTGTGTATTAAAACAATTAATTAACATTACTGTTTTTTAATAGATCAATAAGCAAGAAACAGATGGCAGGAGGGAGGAAGATGTACTGCAATGTAAGTATATAATTTTATAAGAGTGTTTATATTTTTAATTCTTTTGTTATTACTTTTTTATAGATAAGTTAAGATAAGAAATGATGTCGAGAGAAGTGAAGTAGGCTGAGAATTTCAACAATAAGATGGACTGGTGAACGTAATTTTCAGGCAGTAAGTACTAGCTGAACGGCAATTAATGGGTATTCTTATTGGATTCTGCCTACAAATTGGAAAAAGTGCATGTGGACAAGGTGATATTATTGTGTAAGTAAATGTTATTTTGTACATGAGTTTATTGAAATTATAAGTTAACATTACTATTTCACAGATCAAGTAAGGACCAGCTAAGGCCAGAATGTTTTAAACATAAAGACGAAGGACAGATGGACGCAAAGGAAAATTTTTTGAAGGAAGGCGGACAGGGTAGGGCAGCGTAAGTAAATACAATTATAAATAGGTATATTTGATATTTAAGGTAATAACTTTATATTATTTTCTTATCCTTTAATAGTTTTATATAATAATAATCAGTGTCGGTAAATGAGACGGGAAACTGGGTGTAGAGACAATGGGACGGATAATGGGTGTAGCGATTTCGCAACAAGATGCAGTGAAAGACGGTCGGACGCAGACTACTTTAAGGAAGTACTTGCTGAAATGCATTTGATGCAGATACTTATTGTTGACTGCAATTGACAAGGGCATGTGTGTGTGTGTGTGTGTGTGTGTGTCTTTCGAGAAGTAGATGATACAGGGTAAGTAAATGTTATTTTAGATCTCTTATAGGTATGGAAGGCAAACAGATACTGCAGAATTGTGAACAATGGGTATGGCAGATGGTCGGATTAATTAGAATGCAGCGCGATTTCAATGTGGAGTGGAGCGAAATGTGATGAAGCTTAGAAGAGGTACAAGCTATTGATAGATAGCCAAATTGATGGGAACAGAACACCACACCGTTGCTTCCAATGTCCGGTGTGTTAGATATATATTAAGTTTATATAGTATATAGTTTAAATGTTATATAGTATGTAGCTGGCTGTTGACATTTGTAGTGTCTTTTTCAGAACGTAAGTAAGGTGGGAGGGGGGCAAAGTAATGTATGTTTGTTAGCTATCCCTAATCAACCCACATTAGTTTAATAGTTACATGTCATTATTGCTTTTAACTTGCCGTAAGCTCGATATCACAATCAGTTCATGGCGCTAGATGACTAACAACCCCCAATCCTTAATGGCATGGTTCCCTAGGATGTTAAAGGGGTTGCATCAATAGTGTCCATGACGTTTACAAAATGTAAACTTTTGTGATTCGTTGGCATCTGGTTATGCAATCTGACAAACTACCCCCTACCTACTACTAATGTGTTAATGATGGGGTAACAAACTTGACCAAAACTATTTGGACAGTCCGGAAAAATTATTAGTAAAAAATTTGTTAATAGGAAACAAATGTGAAAAGAAGGCAAAAACGTGAAGAAATTGGAGGAACAAAAATAAATACATGAAGGGGGGAAAGTGAGGAAAAAGAAGATCACCACTTGACAGCGGAAAAAAATTTCGAAAACTAAATAAAAATATTTTTAAAATGTGTATCTGTCATTTATTGATAGTTAAATGTACGTTAATAATTAAATGTATTTTTTACAATAAACTGGGCACCACTTTTCCTGTTGTACATCTGCCAACCTTGCACTCTACAGCGAAGAGAATTACATAGCTCAATAATTCTTTATTTTTCTTTCTTTATTTCACAGGTGGTACTGCTTGGCTCTTTAAAATCAAACACAATTATTATTGCATGTTGCAATTGGCGAAAAATATATCAGAAGTTTTAAAAGGTAAGTAAATATTATTTTATATTAAATATACTCGTATATACACTTGTGTATTAAAACAATTAATTAACATTACTGTTTTTTAATAGATCAATAAGCAAGAAACAGATGGCAGGAGGGAGGAAGATGTACTGCAATGTAAGTATATAATTTTATAAGAGTGTTTATATTTTTAATTCTTTTGTTATTACTTTTTTATAGATAAGTTAAGATAAGAAATGATGTCGAGAGAAGTGAAGTAGGCTGAGAATTTCAACAATAAGATGGACTGGTGAACGTAATTTTCAGGCAGTAAGTACTAGCTGAACGGCAATTAATGGGTATTCTTATTGGATTCTGCCTACAAATTGGAAAAAGTGCATGTGGACAAGGTGATATTATTGTGTAAGTAAATGTTATTTTGTACATGAGTTTATTGAAATTATAAGTTAACATTACTATTTCACAGATCAAGTAAGGACCAGCTAAGGCCAGAATGTTTTAAACATAAAGACGAAGGACAGATGGACGCAAAGGAAAATTTTTTGAAGGAAGGCGGACAGGGTAGGGCAGCGTAAGTAAATACAATTATAAATAGGTATATTTGATATTTAAGGTAATAACTTTATATTATTTTCTTATCCTTTAATAGTTTTATATAATAATAATCAGTGTCGGTAAATGAGACGGGAAACTGGGTGTAGAGACAATGGGACGGATAATGGGTGTAGCGATTTCGCAACAAGATGCAGTGAAAGACGGTCGGACGCAGACTACTTTAAGGAAGTACTTGCTGAAATGCATTTGATGCAGATACTTATTGTTGACTGCAATTGACAAGGGCATGTGTGTGTGTGTGTGTGTGTGTGTGTCTTTCGAGAAGTAGATGATACAGGGTAAGTAAATGTTATTTTAGATCTCTTATAGGTATGGAAGGCAAACAGATACTGCAGAATTGTGAACAATGGGTATGGCAGATGGTCGGATTAATTAGAATGCAGCGCGATTTCAATGTGGAGTGGAGCGAAATGTGATGAAGCTTAGAAGAGGTACAAGCTATTGATAGATAGCCAAATTGATGGGAACAGAACACCACACCGTTGCTTCCAATGTCCGGTGTGTTAGATATATATTAAGTTTATATAGTATATAGTTTAAATGTTATATAGTATGTAGCTGGCTGTTGACATTTGTAGTGTCTTTTTCAGAACGTAAGTAAGGTGGGAGGGGGGCAAAGTAATGTATGTTTGTTAGCTATCCCTAATCAACCCACATTAGTTTAATAGTTACATGTCATTATTGCTTTTAACTTGCCGTAAGCTCGATATCACAATCAGTTCATGGCGCTAGATGACTAACAACCCCCAATCCTTAATGGCATGGTTCCCTAGGATGTTAAAGGGGTTGCATCAATAGTGTCCATGACGTTTACAAAATGTAAACTTTTGTGATTCGTTGGCATCTGGTTATGCAATCTGACAAACTACCCCCTACCTACTACTAATGTGTTAATGATGGGGTAACAAACTTGACCAAAACTATTTGGACAGTCCGGAAAAATTATTAGTAAAAAATTTGTTAATAGGAAACAAATGTGAAAAGAAGGCAAAAACGTGAAGAAATTGGAGGAACAAAAATAAATACATGAAGGGGGGAAAGTGAGGAAAAAGAAGATCACCACTTGACAGCGGAAAAAAATTTCGAAAACTAAATAAAAATATTTTTAAAATGTGTATCTGTCATTTATTGATAGTTAAATGTACGTTAATAATTAAATGTATTTTTTACAATAAACTGGGCACCACTTTTCCTGTTGTACATCTGCCAACCTTGCACTCTACAGCGAAGAGAATTACATAGCTCAATAATTCTTTATTTTTCTTTCTTTATTTCACAGGTGGTACTGCTTGGCTCTTTAAAATCAAACACAATTATTATTGCATGTTGCAATTGGCGAAAAATATATCAGAAGTTTTAAAAGGTAAGTAAATATTATTTTATATTAAATATACTCGTATATACACTTGTGTATTAAAACAATTAATTAACATTACTGTTTTTTAATAGATCAATAAGCAAGAAACAGATGGCAGGAGGGAGGAAGATGTACTGCAATGTAAGTATATAATTTTATAAGAGTGTTTATATTTTTAATTCTTTTGTTATTACTTTTTTATAGATAAGTTAAGATAAGAAATGATGTCGAGAGAAGTGAAGTAGGCTGAGAATTTC